>JAWIIS010000041.1:166382-3060004 GCA_033682625.1 Helicoverpa zea x Helicoverpa armigera
GATCATAAATAAGAACTTATTTCAGACAGACTTGACCTTTATAAGTCTAACTTGGCTTAACTCAGGGAAGTGGTGTTCAAAGTTATAAAGGTCAAGAAGAGGTGCGCTGCTCGGAAATATTTAAGTATTGCACAGCACGCGACTGCTGATCCATTTGCGCGGTGTATCTAGCGGATAGTACGCGTGCATTCACCCCCTACCTACAGGTTGCGCTTCGCCACTGAACTTTATGGCTCGGAAACAGTAAAACTACTGCTCTTTGTTCGCAAATACACAGATTTCTCAACGGTGATGTATGCAAAACGAGTTCAACTATTTCCCTGTTTGGCAGGTCCTTGCAAATGGGACCGTCTATGACTCACTTTAGAAAACCATGTAATCGATTCTGGCTTTTAGTGTATTACTGCGCGAGTGTTTAGAGTTTAGAGGAATGAATGAGTTTACCATGAAAAGTAGATAGGTAGGTACATATATAAATTCTTTATACGTATTTAACAACAAAAAAAAGCTTATACGAAACGGTTATTTACATTGCATATCGTTCAGCATTCGATATGACATAATAGGCTATAAAAGCAACATAATTTGTTTCTAAAAATGGTAAACAGAGTTTACACGTATAAGTTATTACGGCAAGTGGGAAGTGATAAATTGGTGCAAAGAAAAACGAGACGACAAGTGGCGCAGCGCGCGGCGGCCGGGCGGCGTTCCCCAGGGCGGTGTTCTCGGTCCACTCCTATTTCTCTTTATGTCTGAATCAATTGTGCACTGTGTTATTATTTGTAGCCAATAGTTTCGCTAGATATCAGATCGTACTATGCAGGAGAAGTATTTGTAGTACATAGTACATGCAATCATCAATATAATACTGTGTACATAGACAAAGTACCACTAAGTTGAAATATTGAAACTCGAGGCAGCCGTTGACCGTAGTTTGAAGTTTTACAACGATTGTGTTTTTTTTTAAAAACCATAGTAATGGAACCATGTATTTCATCATCAGCCTATAGCAGTCCACTGCTGGACATAGGCCTCTCCAAGTGCACGCCACTGAGATCGATTAATATATTATTATTAAAATTAATCTTTTCCTTATACTATCTTGTGTCTTAACGATCCCGAAATAAGTTTGAAATAAGATATTGACATTTTACCTTTTCGCACTGCTAGATGTTTATTATAAAGTAATTACCTGAAACAAAAAAGAAATAAATGAGAATATTGCACACGGCCAAGATAGTAATCATGATTCTAAGACTATAACAAGTAATAAATTATGTTAACCAATCCACCTGTTTCAGAATAGCAATTCTGCAATTACGTTGACGGCATAAAATAACCATTATGTTAACAAGCCCATTCAATCCGCCTAAACATCAAATATGTTTAGGCAAGCAAATCCTCTCCGTACCCGTGGGTGACACAGTGAGTGTCGGCACACGAGCGCACAGGCGGAACAGCGATTCATTAATAGTGTCAAGTGCGGGGCGACACCTCTCCGGACACTCGGCGGCGGAGATTGACGCGCGTGTCTCCAGCGCTCGTGAATAATTCACGCGGAACGGTTATCTGGCGAGTGTTGAGTGTGCAGTGTCCAGGGTGTCCGCACGCTGACACTTCTACCTTAATGGGAATAATGGAACACTATCGTCTCACGATACACACGATTCTTGTACTTGTGATTAATAGCCTATCGCGGCTTTATCGGGGAAGAAATTGATTTACTGATGACACTATTACAAGTTAATGAATAGCTATTTGTTATTCCTTCCTTTCGTAGATATGAAAACCTTTTAGGAAATGCATTTGTGAGACTATGTCGTAAGATTTCACTCATAACATGTTAATTAATAGCAATTAACTTCAAAACAGAGGATATATATTTGGCGAGACGTATAAATCCGTGTTTACTAACGTGTGATGCCTGCCGCTAATCTAAAGAGACCTTTTTGAAAAGCCAGAAGATTGATGCGACGGGAATACGCGCGGATTATTCGGCGACATCCCGGCCATTCTATCACTCCAAACACAATCCCACGTCGCCGGACAAAGAACTTCGGATTTAAAATTATTTTACATTTCTTTAGGTTACGCCTCGGTTGAACCTGTTTCTGAATGGATAGATTCTATTACATTTCTCTTAGATATTATATGATTTATGGACTTGTTCTCTATTATAAGATATTCTTGATCGTGAGGTATCTGAATTGTAATAGATGTCTTAAATATGAGATATTTTCTGCAAGATACATTCATTTTAGTACCGTTTTCTTTAGACATCTGTGGTAACTCTAAGTCAGGTCCTTTTATAGTTGCATCTGCAATGAATCATTCAGCAGACTGAGTGCCGTGCATTTTTAATTGTACTGAATTGAATATCTTGGAAATCCGCTTCTAAAACCAATTCGAAGCGAACAATTTTAAATATCTTTTACCTTGACTGTGTTATTCAATGTAAAAAAATATATGCACCATTTTTACGAAACTAAACTTAGCTTGAATACAAGCCTCTGTGATAAAATCTGCGCTGCGGAAAATTCAGTGGATCTTGATGGAATGAAATAAATAAACATGGAGTAGATCCGGGATGATCCTGATTGATGTATTGTCTGCGATCTCCAGTTGGTGCACTTAACCTTGGCGGGAACAGTGCTCCATCAAGACACTCACTACTCGGATTATTCCGCACTCATGATACTCCAAGCGCAGTTTATTTTTAAATGAATCCTGAGTTTGATGGATTGCAGCAACATGAGGCCCGAGGATATGATTCTTTTTTGTAATTCTTCTACAGTATAGATTCTATACGTTGTTTGAAAGGGAATTTCTTTGAATTATGTAATTGAAAGGTTTTTTTTTTCTCACAATATCGACATTTAAAAAATTATTTAGTTGTGTCCTGATTTATGATGAAATGATATATTTTGTGGGACGACAGTTTATTAATATTTAATTCAGTATCGACAGACGAACAGACGGGCATGACTTTGACAGAGGTCGGACAGCATACTTAGGAAGATCACATTTAACCGGATTTGCTTCCACGCAGTAAATATGTATCACGGACAAACCCTTTGGGAACCACGTCGCTGTATCCACGCGAACCTTTTCTTAAAACTATATGGATTGACATATTCTTATGGCTTGTCTTATAGACAGCTTTTACTTTTTATTTGTTAAAATGCGATTTCTCGTGAACCCTGCAAATAGAGTCAAAAAGCAAATACTTATAAAAATCTGCATAGTCCTAATCTCAATCTAAACACAATCTCAATATTTGAAACTAGTATAGCATGTCATTAGTTACATAACAGTTCCCCGCATAAGCCACAAATAAGGTAAGGGTAACATCATCGACTTTCGGTAGTATATCGTTGCAAAAGTCCATACAATTACAGTACGTATGTAAATCGATTCTTCAACCTTACAAGAATTGTTATGAGAGTTACGAATGTATGAGGGATAAAGCCAGCAGATAATAATGCTGAGTCGAGGCACGCAGGCGACGCCGCGACTGCGTGGCGGATGGGCCAGCAATTAACTAATTGTGAGTATAACTGGCCAAGTTATAACTAGGTTTAATAGCACTTGACGTGATAACCTATTGGTCGGTAATTACTGGCAGCTAGCTCGTTAGCCGGGACATGGGAGCCGCGGTGACGCGCCCGAGGGCTCTCGATGCGACGCGCGATGCCTCGATGGGATTAGTACTTTCATTCCCTGTTCGTTAATTCAATTTTATATTTGACTCTTGACCTCGTTTTCGTTCAATGGCGCGTAAAGTGCTTACAATTACCCGCTGTGTTGACAATTTAGTGATGAAGGGCTGTGTTATTGCCAATTCATTTTCATTAATGAAGGTATTTATTTATAGCGATGAATATTCAAATTGTTCAGATCATTCAGTGAAGGGTCAACAAAACACCACACACAATAAATCTATTACTGAAATCCGTTCTTGTAAAAATGCAGACCAAAATACTTTAAAATGTAAGATCATTAAAATTCGCTCATGTTCAAAAGTTCTTTCTCACTTGAACAAGTGCCAGTGTTTTAAATTCATACATTAGGTACTTAGTGTTGGTAATAGGCTAATGCTAGACAATCCTTCTGAAAACAGAATAATACACAAAGTAAAAATTATATAAAACTACCTATTGTAATTGGATTTATCGATAATATTATTATCGCTGGATCTAGACACACGGCAGTGTGTCCGCCAAGTTCGAGCAAAAAAAGCGACACACCGGCCGTGGGTTATATTACACGAACCATTTCGGGCCAAATTCGACCCCCCTGTAACTCAAAATCTATTTTATTTACGCATATCAAATTTCTAGTATCTGTTGAGACCCCCTCACTTATCTAAAATACAAAATTTCATTAATATACCTATTGTAGGTCTTGAGATATTGACGTCAGAAAATCGCTATTTTTACTATACACTGATTCACTTATTCACTTATTCACTTATTCACTGACTCACTCATCAAAAACCTAGACCACTTCCAATGGTCGTATTGACTTGAAATTTGGCATGGAGGTAGGTCTTTATGTCAAGGTAAAGGAAAAAATCTGAAAATGGCCAAGTGTGAGTCGGTTTCAAAATAATGAAGGTGTTTTATACCCGGTGTAAATTTATACCCCTAAGGAACTAAAACGAACTAAATTTATCTATATTATTTATCTAAATTTATCTTCGAATGGTACAAAGGTTTGTATTTAGTCAAAGTAAAGTAAAAATCTGAAAACGGCCAAGTGTGAATCACTTTCGAAGATAACGAATGTGTAACTTTGATCCACGAACATAATATATGATAACATGTCATGTCAGTCAGTTGGTAAATCTAGTCCATTTAGTTAATCTAGTTCATTTCTTTGTAAGAAACATAGTGCATATTAAAAAATCTAAAAAATAGTATAAATGAGACATTTCTTTAACTAACTTCATCATAAGAAAAAAATAAAATAAACAACCTTACAAAAATAAATGAAATCCCACCCAAAACAAAAATGTGAAAGACTGCCAAGTTCGATAATATGGGAATGCTTCGCCTATAAAAGAAGTGAGATCTGAATAAGTACCAAGTTCCATACACATACCTCAGTTAAAAATAGTTACTTTTTAATGATGATTACTTGGCAAGTTTTAATAGAATAGAAAATTAAATACTTGATTCATTGCGTTTAGTAGGTTTATAACAAGGTGTATGAAAACTTGCCAAGTAACATCATTAAAAAGTAACTATTTTTAACTGAGGTATGTGTATGGAACTTGGTACTTATTCAGATCTCACTTCTTTTATAGGCGAAGCATTCCCATATTATCGAACTTGGCAGTCTTTCACATTTTTGTTTTGGGTGGTTCCCTTAACTGTACTCAATGCTTCGGATGATTTATGAAGGCTTTTCGAGTATTAATATTGTTACGATTCAACTTAATGATTGATAGCATTACTGTATTCGACATATTTTACGATCAGATATTTAAATCGAGTTTGAGTCACCGATTTAAAAATATCTTTAGCATTGTTATCATCTGTATGAGTAACACAATTACATAGGTACGGTGGTCCAATTAGAGGAGACATTTAAATTTATAATAGCGTTAGTCTATTAGAGCGACAGTTTGTTATTTACGAAGTACGGGATGTAGATATAATGTAGTTAATATTATAGTGTCCGCATAGTCGCTAATTAACAGCGTGCCACCTAATGAAGTAATTAGCCGGTCGGTCGATACAACGTGTTCCATTGTGTGGATCAATTGGCGCTAATGAACGAGTGCTGTCTCATTACATACTTATGGAATATCATGCGAATCATTAACCAGCAGTGTGCGCGGTCAGGGGTCGCGCCTTACGTATTCATCGCGTCATACGTTACTAAAGCTCACCACTGTGGAATTTTAAGTAATTAATTCATCGTTATTCCCATCGAATATTACGTTCCTAGTTACTGCAAACCCTTCTCTAATCCTTACCGTATGGTCAACAGAAATCGGAAATGGTATACATGAAAGAGAAGGACTAAGTATTTATTAATGATCTAGTATAAAAAGTTGGATCAGCAGGACGGAGGTTAGCTCCGTGGGGATAAATCCTAGGTATTGACCGTTATAATAGAAAATCGATGTAAAATGCAAAGCTATGTAGATGCAGAATGATTTATTTGTATGATTCTGTCGTAGACATGGGAGGATGTGGGCGCGCTATGGCCCCATTTGTTAGCAGGATTTAAACCGTTCGGCTTTTCCAATAAGGATTGTCTCACTGGAGTCGTGATTGGTTTTTTGCTAATAACGCACGCGTATAAAAGTCGCGGGAGAACGCACCGGCCGTGATATATGTGCGGAGGCAGGACCCCCGGTGCCGGACCACCGGCGGCGGACCGCTCGCGGCGCGGACCTGCTCTAGCCCGCTCCGCCATTACACCGCTATCGAATCATCTTTATTTTTTCTTATCGTCCCTCTATTAAAACAAAGAGTCGATAGAGAAACAATTGAGATATGATTGAAAAATTGGTCCATTGAGTTTGATTTGTTGCTGATCGTATTTGTGAATGGAGCCAATCGAGTAGATAATTGAGATATTTATTCACCTGCGGGACTCATAAAAATATTCCTTACGTAACAAGAATGATTGCTATCATTGTTTGTTTGTAATTAAATATTAGAATTGATGGTATATTAAATGGAATAGAGCTACCAGCTACACGATTGATTAAAAAACCTTGACACATGCACTTTGGCGTTCCTGCATGAGGGGCCTACTTGGCTGAGGTACCCTATAATTTGGCTATAATGAGGCCCCATACGAGCAGTGTGCCCGCGATAGTATCGAGCACGTTGTGTCACGCGGGCACACAATGCGGCCCGCGGGGTGCCTGCGCTGCCAGCCCTCTATAACTGCCTCGCAACTGTTCAGCGAGCATGCTTCCTCCGGCCGTGATTTATAATGTTTTGTTCAGTTCCGGGAGTCAATGCTGTTTTTATTGGTTACGACGTTATTATGACTCGCTGCGACAAAAAACCTCCCATTGTGTATTGTAAGTTTTTGACAAGTTCAACGCATGGTGATAGTTCACACAGATTAATGTCGGTGTCATGGGACCGGAAACATGTATGACGAAGATGCTTTCAATGAGCTGATGATAAATATTGTGTGTCCTGGGAAAGTATACAGCGTGAAGAAAGAGGTTACCATAAAATGGAACTGTCTATTGTAAAGTGATAAATCAACGATTTTATTCTAGTATTGAATGTTATTTCCAATAAAAATATGATAGTGTACAAATACGACAGTTTATCTAGTGGTTGTCGTTGAAACGACTCGGCTATCGGTTTCATCGCGTTAAGCTGTGCGCACTTGTTGGATAATTTAAGTTTTTATTACAAAGGAGGCTGCAAGTGTTTGTATTCCGAGTCGTCGGATTATCTCGTTTTATCGTTGTTTTATTACAAACAACGACCGCGCCTATATCTAAGTATATCGAGAATCAAAAAGCGAAACTGTGTTTATAGTACAGTTTTCGATAACGCCTTGTAGGGCCCGGACGGGACCCGGCGGGGCCCGGCGGGACGCGACCACAAAAACAAAGTGATTTGTTGCTCCGATGAAGACCTCAGTTTGTTTTTATTTACAATTCCAATAAAGGGAGCGAGTTTTTGTTGTTTGTGTAGCGAGTCATTTGTTTGTTTTACTTCATTATTTGTTCAGCGGTGAAAGTTCTGAGAACGATTAATATGTTATTTTGTGTGCGATCACATTCGCCACTCGATGGAGAGCCAATAATAATATTGTTGTAAGCCACTGGGCTGCATGACGCCACGGTAAACAAACCTGTGGTCTGTGATGCGACCACACACCGTGTTACGATATCGACTAATCATATTAGAATTATTGTTTGTTTTTTGTTCCCTTTTTATCGACATTAGGAATCTACTTTTTTTTAAATATGTGCGTGTTTAGACAGTTTATCTCTTCGATCATCAGTCTAACTAATATGATAGAGTATGCGAGTCACCGCGCGGTGTCGCTGCTTGTGAAGCAACATTTTTCACGAATGTATTAGTTTCCAGTGGGGCGCACATATGCAGCACGTCAATCACACATGGTCAAATATTACATTGAATATTTACCGCGGGGTGCCTCGGAACTGGTTTCATACATTATTCACATATTATGTATGTAGACAGCTAGTACTATCGTAAAGTTTTTATTTATTGTGACAGAGTTTGGCGTACCTACCCGTCGTAAACACAAAAGTTTCACGATTGCTGATCATAAATTCATGCGGTTGTAATATCGATGAATAATAAAGGGGGAAAGTCTCATTCGATAACCGCAATCAGACTTGATTTATGTGGTGTGATGGATAATTAAATCTCATAAAAGAATTGATACGCGTGAAGCTACAAGTAAGTACCACTGAGCTGTATAATGTAATGGAGATGCCAAGTGGTCAATAAGTATAGTGTGAACAGTGAAGACACCAGTATATGTATATTTAAATAAGTTTCACAATACACCTGTTCAGTAGTACAAATAATTTATATCAATTGTTGTATTCCAAAGACCCATGTTCGATAAGAATCAGTTAATTGGAACACACCTCTCAGTATCGAATTAACTCCCGATCACCACAACATGTGTAAATGAACCAGTAATGTTCAGTAGGTACTACGACAAATTACACATTATAGTAAACATATAGACGGAGCCATTAAACACGACTTCTACACCAGAACTGAATATTACGCTAACCTAGTATTTGCAATGAATTTCAATTTGTTGATATCTCTCGGTTACTGCTTGGAGTCATGAATCAAGAATGAACAGAAGTACTATCGATGAAAGGAAAATACGTATCTTTCTTCAAGCTATCATTCATATTAATAAAGCTACGCCACAGTGCTATACTTCTTTGCTGTAAGTTATGATGAAATTGGCTTCAGCTTTCTCTCTGGACACGTCAATCGTTAAATATTATTTTATAACACGAATATTTTCATACAAAATGTGAATATGATAATGGGCCACACATGTGTGGATTTTCTGCATGTTCCCACTCTGTGACGTAGTAGTAAAGCACTAGTAAACACAGTAGCGACAAATTAAGATTAATCGCGTGACGTCGCGCCGCGTCGCGCCGCGGTATCGCGCGACTAAATCTGTGCACTAATTAACTAGAGCACAGTTTCGGAGCGATGTTATCGATGTTAGAGGCTTTTTATCGATCGTGTATTAGTGTCGAACTAATAGTGCGCTGTTTACACGATGATTTGCATCTTATAGTAGAACTGGCGCGTCGCACCGTGGGAATTGACGAATGCTTCATTTAAATAGACGCGGTGGAATGTCTTTAAATACATATTAAACTTTAAGGGTAGAATAATCCTGTATGAAATCAAGATGCCTAATTGAACAAGCCCTGATTTTTTTCGTTTTTTGCTCCGATAACGTGTAATGAAGTGTTTATTCGTATAGTATAGGATAATAAGCACGTAGTACTTCAGCAGCGGATGAGGTTGTGGTGAGTCTGTGTAAGCAGCTGGTGTTGCCAGTTTTTGTGTCAGCCATCACCACAAGCCATTACAGCTTGTTCGCAATTTGTATACACTAGCCTCACCGGCATTATGTACAAGCTGCAGTAAAAACTGTCAGCTCTCCGGTTACACTCCTATCATGTTATGGTAGCTTATTGCTTTTACAAATATTTTTATGGTTTGGGGTTAACTACCTCTAGTATTATTATTTGTTTAATACAGACTAGAGAATTGGTAGGTTAAGTTTTACTACATGTAATTGAGACCTCAAGATTTTCGTGCTGAATCCAGCATTTATAATTTTAGATGGATGCTGATAAGCTGTGGAGAGTATAAAAAATAATATCGTTTGACATTCAAGTTAAAAACTTCACGGTATGCATGCATGATAGAGGGAATGTTAGTTTAAATAGTTTCCACCTGGGTTGTAGGTTTACGAGGGTCCGTTACTGAAGGTTCCATGGGAGATAGATTTCATGCAGCTTTTTATGATTATTAACTAACATAACGGCGGCGCAGACGTACTTACAGGAGATTGAATTCTATATTAACTGTATATTTATATCCCAACTAACATTAAGCGCTAATACAAGAGTTATAACAGATATATAAAGGAGCTAAACAGGTCCTAAGGTCATCAATAAGTGCTATCACATGGGAGTTATAGCGAGCTATAAATCTATTATACCCCTGGAATGGGCACAAGTTCTTATGGCCTTAGGTTCCATAATGGCGATGTAGTGGAGTTACAGAATTAATTTAAGAGATATAGTAGAGCAATTGTGGAGGTACAGTAGCGCTAACTGAGACTTAAAGCGCTGTAAGAGTGGTATTTAAGTGACTAGTGACTCCTCAAGCGGTATGGTAGAGCTACATGCTGCTTACTGACGCTTTGAGCGCTATAAAGGGAGCAAATGTATGAATATAAACTCCGTAAGGGGCACAGTAGATCTATGATGTATCTTACTTACTGTTTGAGCGGTTAGAAGGTGGCAATAAGGTAAATTGTAACACCTTGAGTTGCAGTATAGATCTAGAATAGGAAATTTTAGCGTCTAAGGATATAATTTTTTACTTTCTTTCATAGCCGGCTAATGCGGTATGTTTTTGTATAACGTTGTTAAATGAATGATATATCAAAAAATTCGCTTGGTAAAAAGGCGGAGTTGAGTGTTATTTTAAATCGTTGTTAGTGGAAGCTGAAGCGGAATTTTCATTGCGAAGGTAAGTAAACTGTGAATATGTGTATATATTATTAGCAAATAATTGAAGGGCCCACACTTTGTTGCGTATTTATCTAAAAAAATGTTTTGATTCACATGGAGCAAAACATTTTTTTACTAAATATGTAACAAAACTTTGCCTATTGACTTAAGTGTCGTGACCCTGGTATTAGGACGCTAGAAAAATAAATACCTTCATTGTATTAAGTTTTCGTTTCGTATATTTTACTGTTTTTAATTAACTTCATTATCTAAAAATGGTGGACGCATGAATTTGGGGATCCGTAGTTATTTTCCAAAAGCACTACCTAGCCTACGGTTGACTATAGTCCGCGCGGAACTTGGCCGCGCCTTAGGTATGTGAGCTTGTGAGCGGTGGGGCGGAGAGGCGAGGGCACTTGCTGTCTACACTCAGTTAGACGCCGTACGCAGTGACGGCAACGCACGTTGACAGTTCCGGTTAGCTGACACAAAACGCACACAGAGCCCGCGCGCTAATAAATAAATACCTACCATTCAGTCTCTGCCCTCCACCTAAGTTCATCGTGACGAGTGTTGTTTTTGGCGCTGGACACCGCGCGAAAACTTTGTAGTGCCTATACCTTTGTTCACGTAGGTAACTTCGATTGCGCCGTTTTAAAAGTGTCACTAGGTAGATATTAGCATTATTTACCATATAGGTTGTTAAAATAAATAAGAGTGCAAGACGATTTAGACGTTATTGTATTTTTTTAATTTAATTCTGTTAACTAAACAATAATATTTCAATTTCAGAATGCCATTCAAAATTGTAAGAACATTAGAGAAGGGAAAATACAGCCACTGGATTGTTCCTGCTACATGGGAATCTAATAACATTGTAAAATGGCCTAAAAGAAACATTTCAAAACTTGTTAAATGCGATGATTACTTACCAGACCCGGATTGGCGACAAATAAAGTGCCGAGTAAAACGAAACAATATTCCAACTTATAAGGACGCTGAACGAGAACTCGAGAATTTATTATGTGTAACAGACACTGATGAAGAGCAAATAAATGACAAAATGACAAAATCCAACAAACAAGAAGTAAACTTGAATGCACTTGTGGAACAATTGGTATGTATTACTTTCCGTTTTCAATTCAAGCTTCTTTAATTTAAAAAAAGTTTGTTATAAAATTAGCTTTTGCACGCGTATTTGCACGATCGTGATGTGGTGTTTTTGTGTGTTTCTGTTTCGGTTTTGGCTGTGCATTGACCGGTCAGTCAGTAATTATGTCAGTTTCTTCAATTTCTAAAAGATGTTCCAAAAATAATGAACGGATTGCAACTACGTTTGGGTTTCTGCTCGAAAAATACCCGAGCTCGGGTATTTTCCCGGAAAATAAAAATGGGATAAAACTCGAATTCAGACGACTTTGTGTAAAAATCAAGTAAGGGCTTTTAACAAAATCGTTTTAAATAACATTTTATACAATTGTGTTATTAGTACCACAAGATATTTAAGTCATGTAATTTATTTTACAAGCTCGGGTATTATTCAGGAAAATACCCGACCTTGGGTATTTCCCGGCAGAAACCCAACCGTAATTGCTTGCGAATAGGCAATGACATTTTTTGCAATACAAAGAGTGCTTTTGCTTTTTTTTTCAGACTACCAACCAATACGAACCACTCATGATTTCTGTACCCAATGAGCCCAACGCGTCTTCCTCTAAATTTACAACATCCGACCAACAACAAGTGGTATGTATTATTACTTTCAGGAAATCAAGATCCTTTCATTTGATAAATAGATATTGAGTTTTTGTTTCAAAACGCTTTACGAGGTATGCGATCTGAATAGATTCTTTTCTCTTTATACTTATAGATGAAAACATGGTCAACGTTTTATAAGTAACTAGCCGTTTTCCCGCGGTTTCACCCGCGTCCCGTGGGAACTACTGCCCATACCGGGATAAAATATAGCCTATGTTGCTTGTGGATAATATAGCTTTCGAATGGTGAAAGAATTTTTAAAATCGGTCCAGTAGTTTTTGAGCCTACCTATTCATTACTACCAAACAAGCAAACAAACAAAGTTTTCCTCTTTATAATATTATAAGTAATAAGTATAGATGATTGCATAAAAAAACTTTTTTACAATGCAGAGACTGAGATTTTTTTACGATACACAACCCACCTTTTGTGTTTTTTTTTTCAGTATAACCAATACAATTCACCCGTGATTTCTGTACCCAATGAGTCCAGCGAGTCTTCATCTCAAATCATTTTGACTTCAGATAACCAAATACTGGGTATACCTCCAAATACCTATTGTGTGCTTGCTGAAAACCAAGATCACTTTATAGACAAATCACAAGAAAATAGTGATTTAAAGAAAATATTAGACGTATTGGAAAACCACGACAAAAAGATGGATTCAATATTGGAAAATCAAAAAAAAATTATGCACAAGATGGCTTGCATTTCTGTCCAAGTTGATAATATGCAATTACAACTCGGTAATTGCAATGAAGAGGATGTTGTTCCCTTGGGTACGTCTAAAAACCAAGTTGAGAACTTGCGATTCAGTTTCTCTCCAATTACAACTGTTGAAGATTTGAACAAAATCAATGATTTACTTTCTGATAAAACTGCTAGAAAACAACTGAAACAAACTTTTTCGGTTATTTGTTCCGGTGGAAAAGGAATTAATTGTGCCTACAGACTTATAGATATCATGTTTTCGCGTGATTTTTTGTGTCAGTGCTCTTGGAGTGGCAGTAGTCGTTCTGATGGCGTTAAAATTAGTTTAAAGTGCTATAAAAATGTTGTTTCGTTTTTTTGGGAGATGATTTTCAGTTGGGACCAGACTTTTACATTACAAAAAAATGAGCTTTTTTTCAAAAGCATTTTGAAGAATGCCAACAAAAGAAAAAATGCTAAACAAGAAAGGTCATCTACTGCACGAAAACGAGCCAAAATTGAAAATAATAAAAGTAGCTCAGAGCCTTATAATAATGAAAATAGTGCCGGAAATATTGAACAAGACGCAAACGAGACGGAAAACAACAATTATGTAGCATTCGTGGCAACTGCTGAAAATAATGTTGAAAATCAACCCAGACATATACCTGGAATCAAAAATGATTCCATAGTACTAGCCCCAGGTGACGATTCAATCGAAGTCGAAGAAGAGTCCCTATGCTAATTTAATTCATTTTTAATTCATTTATATTTTTAGGAGGTAAAAGTGCCTACTTTAATTATAATGCAAATGTTTTATTACAGGAACTAATCATACGAATAAATACGCTATGCTACATGTCACTATTCCAGTAAAAAAGTACCTGATTCGCATTTAATGATTGTAATTGTTATTTAATAACGTAAACAATTTCTGATCTTAATTTTAGTTTAGATTAAGAGGTTGATTTTGCACGAGAAATAAAAAAAAATACATACATTAATTGCGTTTAATTCAAAATGTTACACAGTGTGAAGTAAAGGAAAGAAGTAAAGAGAATTTTCAAGCTCAATACACACAAGTTTAAACTGGACATCTCCTGGTGATATCACAATTTCATCTCGATTTTCAGTGTCTTTTGCAACTACAAACATATTCAAATATGATGATTTAATAGGACGTTGAAATATGTCACGTTTGTTCCTTAATCTATAGCCATGAATATGCACAACATTAGATTCATGTAATTGCTTAATCTCTTTTATTTCCACAATGTCGCTGTCATTCGTCATGCAGTATCTGTCCTGAAGTTTAGATGATAATACATAAGTATTAAAATGAAGCGTTGTACGATATTGACTCTCAGATACAAAAGGCTCAGTATGCTCAGATCTTTTATGTAAATTAGGAGAATCAACCATACTTTTCTCGGAGATTCTTTTCGCTAGCTGTATCAGAGGTTTATTGCCCTGCCTGAGCATATTTTTAATTGTGTATAATTTATTTTCGAATGGATAAGCGTTAAAAGTTAGCAGGGGCCCAAATTTTTCCACTTCATCTACTACGTGCATCAAATTGTGAACATTGCTGGTCGCATAGTCTCTCCCATAAAAAAATTTAAACTGGTCCACAAAACTTTGAAACAGCTCTCTAGCTATTGGTAAATAAGTGCTATATCTACTAACTGAACATATAGTTGCCGCACAGAAAAACATTAGAAAATGTTGGTACACATCTTCATGAAGGACATCAATAAGTACGATTATGCTCAAATAATGTAAAAAAGTCCTGAATTCTGATCCTTTCCAGTGCGCAAGGCAATCAAGTGAGCGGATTGACCGGTGTATTTCGGAAGGCATTCTACTTTTCATCAAGAATTCGTTTACTTTAGTGATATCCCTTGCACACCATTTTGTAGTATAAATCCCAAAGTTTCCATTACGCCATCCCACTAATAGCCGTTTCATGATTCCTAGATCAATCAAATGTAGTGAATCTCCTACAGGAATATCTTGAACCATGTCGATTGGTAATTCTAATAGTGGGGAATCTGCTTTGTGATGAGCTCCATATTTCTTAGCTCTAAAATCTTCATTATTTCTATCAGGAAACTTTCGCGAAGAAAAAAACACTGTATGTGAACGGTGAGAGTATTCGCCCACAGTTGTGCATTTCAAACAACCATGCATTCCATTAAAGTTGCAGACACCTGAAACATGAGAAAACGTATATTTTGTGTTTTGCATTGCTTTGTATTTGCATTTAATAGTCGGCCAAAGAATTAAGCTTTTGAAACCGGTAGAGACTGATTTAACCTATTACTTATTGACTCATTAAATAAATTGTTACATAACATCTCATATAAATATATAAACAATTATAGACTTACCGATTTGAGCCCTGTTACTGTAATTATTTGCCGACTAAACTTACCGATTCGTATTATGTAGGTACAAACCTTTAATGAAAGCTCGCGCTGGAGAATCACAGATGAAGCATCTGATTTTCACAGAAATTTTCTTGTCTTCTATTTGGATGCCTTCTTGTAAAATACATTTAGTCTCATTTACAAAATCTTCTAAATAAAGTTTTAAACTTTTTGGTTTTCCGATACCAAAATACACGCCAATCACAAAAGGATTTGCGTCGACTTGATGAATGTTTGCTAATATTGGCCAAAATTCTTTTTTAGAACTGTTGTGGATTGGCAATCCATCAATATTAAAATTCAAGTAAATTGTATTGGGTAAATTACTAAACTTCCTTAAAATACATTTCAAAGGTTCAGAAATTCCATTATGCCAATATTCGCCATCGTCATCTAGTTTTTTTATTAAAATATTTTTTGGTGTTTGTAAAAGAGTTCGAGGATCTTTTGGTAGAATCATGCCAAATCTGTCATTTAAGATTAACAGCAAATCTTTTATAGCAGTTTGTGTAATATTTTTCTCAATGGACCATGCCCTCAATTTTTCACTAAATTGAAAATTCTTAATATATTCACTCGGATTATCCTCATCATCACTACTCAATGAGTAATAACATCGGTCCTCTTCGGAAATATCAAAACTTGCAGTTGCGATATCACTTCCATTACATGCGGAACCCTCATCAAGTAAGTCTCCCACTTGACCACGTCTAGTGATGCTTCCATTTTCATTCAGGTTATCTTGTGATAAGTTTGCATCTGCAACGTTGTAGTTTAAAATATTACGATAATCTTTCAAGATTTTCCGTCTATTTCCACCGGTTCTACTTTGAACTTTCCAAGTTTTAAAACGCTTTTGAGAGGAACTATGTTGTGACGCCATTTTTTTGTTCGTGCGCCACGTGACCAATTAGAGGTACTAAAGTAGTAACGAACTCAATAATTAAACCTTAAGTAATATAGAGACTATACTTGACACTATAAGTTCTATTAATAGGGAGAAATATCCCTACTATTCAGCCCTAAATCATACAAGGGAGTTTTGTATCCCTTTAGGAGTTTGGTGTTGTAAAAGTGTTAATGAACACCATTGTAGAGCAAGTAACGTTAATTGCTCCTTTTGAGCAACTATCAGCGCTCCGAAAGAGTTTGTAGCAGCTTGCTTAGAACTTTAGAAGTTAATAGTAAATGTTAATTTCTTATATGGATCTTATAGTCGTAAAATTCGCTCAAAGCTATAACACAGAAGCTTTGGTCTGTATTGTAGGGATAGTAATCGCTGCTCTACGCGTTTAACCTCCATACATTGCTCTTATAATTGCTTCACTGTCACTATAAGTGTTATATTTTATTACTAACACTCTTTTGTCGTCTCAATCTATAATTGCAGCTACTATTCTACCTTCATAACACTTTAGGTTCTAAAGTAAGCTGTATTTGCAGCCATAATGTTTGTTGGGATTGAACATGGTGCATTCACCGTAGTTTAATAGCAAGGATGCACTTTGATTCGTAACAGATATTAGTAGGTTATAGTATTTAGAAAGCACCGGGTTTACTTATATGTATACTGAATACGTATTGTATTCGACACCTAGTTTGGGTACCCAAATAATGTGTTTTACAGCGACCGACGTTCAATATTTTCTTCT
The DNA here is from genome assembly GCA_033682625.1 of Helicoverpa zea x Helicoverpa armigera. Taxonomy (NCBI): domain Eukaryota; kingdom Metazoa; phylum Arthropoda; class Insecta; order Lepidoptera; family Noctuidae; genus Helicoverpa; species Helicoverpa zea x Helicoverpa armigera. The sequence continues at coordinate 183,665 of JAWIIS010000041.1, forward strand.
TCTTTTACCCCGGACATGTAAAACTCTAACGTGTAGGTATTGTGGACTGATACGGAAATATAAGTTGATATGACATGAACGCATGGTATGAGCAGTTCGCTGCACAACCTAGTTTTATTTCGTGGGAACCGCCGCAGTGCCACATTCGCAACACGTGAATATTTCATACTAATACTAGCGGCGGACACTATACCGGAATCGCACTAAAATACCGGTTATACGGCAATTAGTACATTCTACAGATTATTACTCTCGAGGAGCCCATAGTGTAGGGGACTGGCTTTGAACGAAAGCGCCCGGACAACCAGGATTCAATGACTTGGCACATTCTATGCGACTCGAAGCTGACGCGACCAGGATCAACTTACTGTGGAAGCGACACGACTAAGATCTGAATAAAACCTAGTTTCATTAACAGAAAAGTAATCCAGTTTGAAAAATAACTTTTAGAAAGCCTTTATGTAAAAGTGGGCAATTTCGGTAAAACAGGTGCTGTGAATTTCAATGATATTTTGAGACTTTGAGACGAACTATCGCAAAACCCAGATAAAATGTTTAATAGTTCTTAACAAAAGTTTTATTTATGTAACTCCCTAAAGTGAAAAAACTTTGTTTTTGAAATCTAGATTTATTCTAATAATACTCATTTTAGTTTGAAATAACTTTGTTATAGTTTAACAACACAATTTCCATACTTTTTTGGCCTGAACTCTGTTTTTCTCAAGAAGTTTCCCTAATTATTGAACTAACAAGAAATCTTCAAATACTTGTAATGAGTTCGCGAGTGCTACACGAGTTTGTTCAAAGAAAACTTCCAACTTACTACAAATTAGTTGTAAAGTGGAGTTTGCACAAAAAGGTTCAATTTACCCATCGCGCCTCTTACATTACTACGAGACTAGAGCTGCACATAGCTTTGATAAATTATAAAATAACGCTAGGCTTTATAATATTAACAAATAAATTGGCAATAACATAATTTAATATTCAAATTATAAATTGTTTGATAGCGCATAGGTCACGGCACTTCAGTAATGTTAATGTTTTGCGTCTTTCATAATTAAATATCAATAAGCAGTAATGCGTAATAAAGAAGTCACAAGTACACGCGTAATTAGCATTTAGCGTGAATGTGTCCGTCTGTTCGTCCAGCCACGACGCTGATGATGGGTCATGGAGTCACCACTAATTGGGAGCCAGCTTGTTAACGAATATTTATCACCGAATTAAAACTGGAAGTGATGTGCAATTTTCATAAAATATCTAATGAACATTTGAGGACTCGTTTTAATGAATTATAAAATACACGAGTCATATCTTTCCCGATTACACGACGGCTATGAAATCAGACGCACCACGTTCATCCTATTTGGCTAATTACCCTCCCATTAGAATCTTAAAAGGACTCGCTTAAATTAACTAATTAAAACTCTATAAAATATTCAAGCGAGCAAAGTGCCTCTTAATGTACAACAATTAGTAAATAATATAAGCGCGCCTACCGACGAGGTACTTAGATGCGATATAAATTGACACTCAATTGGCTCGGCTAGAATTAGAACATAAATATGTTTCTGCTATTTAAATAGACGCAGAAACTGAAGTTTATTCTAGTATTGTGTCTAGGATTTTCGTGGTACTTATATATTTTTAGCCTACTACATTGGAGTAATGTTTATGTAAAGAACTACTATTGGATTTATGCCCACAGTAAGTAGTCCAATCACGAATTGTAGATACTCACTTACGCAATAATATTGTGAGTTTTAAAGCTCTCAAACTATGAATAGCATAAAGTGAAGTTACGTTGCTTCATAAGAAAAGTGCAGCACAAAGTGGCGGCAACAATAACTGTTGATAAGGCGAAGTATCGGCGAGAGAATTATTCATGAGGCGCTTACCGCCGCCATCGACAACTATTAACATTTTAATCATCCACTTTATTGAACCACAACGTCAGCTCACACAGAAGACACACTATTACAATTACATCGCGAATTATAATAATACGGGCTATTGACGATACGAAACTACTGATGAAATATAAACATGCATGAAAATCTTACGACGGAAACATATAGTTCTGTCTGGATATTATTCGTGAAAGCTAACGTGACAAATGCAGTACAATATCAATGCGATATTGATGTCTTATTAGATCACATACATACTTAGTAGCAAGGTGTGCTTATTCTTAAATAGGTTTTATGGAATTATATTTATGTTGCTTGTCACCCATTTGCACGGAGCTTTGTCACGGAGTGAAACTTCTGCGTGTCGCTGTTGTGTGTCTCGAAGAGTAGAGCGCTAACTATAAGCTCCAGCTGACAGTTTGAACATTCAATTTTGTGGTAAAGTAGATCGGAAGTAAACGGTGATTACATGCTACGACACCCACATTCATTATTTCAGCAATTTCATAGTTTCATATCGTCTTGTTTGATGTCTCCAACATCGGGAAATTACTTGTATGTTTACTGACAGTTCCAGAAATGTTTACTATGTTAATATGACGTGAAATAAATTACAAGTTTCTCCTTTTCGTTTTAAAATGCGTATTGCATTTGTTATGACAATGCCTGATATATGTATCGTAGTTATTCATATTAAATGAACATTCCCAAAACCACCTACTGGTATAATTCAACAGAATAAAAACTGAGATATGCAAACTGCGACATTATTCTGAGACTAATATAATATTATTATAATAAATCGTCGATTTCGATGCAACGACAGTACGTAAGCGTTTAAATAACGTCTTATTGTTGAGGCCGGCTCTCTGAATTATGTCTGGGGAAGTTTATTCACGGCCCATGCTCGTAAATTCACACAAATGTACAATATTATGGGAGTATTTATTTATTTATTGCCGCCTATATGCAGGTAATACTTCTATTCGGAGTTGTATAGCGCAGGTGTGCTCAGCACCGGCGAGTGTCAATGGCGTCGCGTCACTGAATGGGACTGTAATGTGTACTTCATAATGCTGAGGAGCAATTAATAATGCGTGCGGTGATTGATGTTATTATTGGAGTTTTGTTGCTTCGTGGAATAATCCGCGGGGATCAACATCGATCATCAACAGATTATAGTGTTCAGCGTGATGAATGAATTCCGAGATTTAAGTTTGATGAACGTGGACAGCTTTAGAAATAATGAAGATTTGTTACAACAGCACAGAGTACAAAAAACAGTTTAATGATTACTTATATTAATAGATGTAGTACGACAGATGCAGGCATCCCAGCTATGTGGCGTGGGCGTCTCCTCGCTGTGACTACATTACCAGGTTATTCAATAATAATTCACCAGCTAGGCGTTTAATTTTAGTATTGACTTTAAAAGCGGACGTATTAAATTCATAACTACCAGTAGCTAGTTATGGCGCTGTTTAGTGCTGACGGGATATCTGCACCTAACGTGTTATTATACTGTTTTACAGTTTCGGTTCTAATATATTCCACAGGAAGTGAAAATCTATGTTATTAGATCAGTTTATATAGTAAATAACTACATTTTTTAATACCAGGAGAAACCACTTTGCGTGTCATCATCATCCTCCTGCCCTTATCCCAATTTTATTTGGGGTCGGCGCAGCATGTTTTCTTCTTCCATACGCTTCTATCTGCCGTCATCTCACAAGTAACATTCTTTCTTACCATATCTACTTTCACACAATCCATCCATCGTTTCTTTGGTCTTCCTCTTCCACTATATCCGTCCACGTTCATACTCATTACCTTCCTCACAACATGACTCTCATTCCTCCGCATCACATGCCCATACCACGACAGCCGGTTTCCACGCAGTTTTTCTGATACCGGCGCTACTTTCAAACTTGCTCTTATGTACTCATTCCTCACTCTATCCATTCGCGTAATTCCACACATACCTCTTAACATTCTCATCTCTGCCGCATGCAATTGTCTTTCATTCGTCGCTTTTGTGGGCCAGCACTCTGATCCATACAAGACAGCAGGCCTGACCATACTCTTGTAAATTTTCCCCTTAAGTTTAAGGGAACCACTTTGCGTGTGTTTTCCATAATGCAGCAACTGCCGCCAAAACACGAAAGAGTTTGTGTTCGACTCCAGCAGGTACTTTAATACCTCGATGTTTCGGAATTCTTGAAACACCGCTATGACTAGGTAAATTTTCGGAATTTCGCAAATCAACCGTTGAAAAAATCCCTGAATGCATATGAAACAGTTAAAACGAAACGTTAGCAGGTTTTCGTCAGATCATAACGCAGTCTGTATGAGTAAATAGAGCACATAATGCTAGGTGCGCACGCGCGGCGTCTGCGCGCCGTCTGCGAGCGCTGGCCGCGCGCCAACCGCCCAGGAAAGCTCTTCACTCACTTCGGCTCATTGTGTGCTGTTGTGATAATGTTGCTCGACGACAGTATCGAGATATTGTCGCTGTGCCTTCTTCTATAGCCATTTACACTTCTTATGGAAGATTTCTTATTATCTGACGAAATTATACAATGATATTTTACTGAAGTGCTATTAAAATTCATAGGGTCAACGACGTTAAAAAATAAAATTCATAGGGTCAACGACGGTAAGTCATAGGGTCAACGACGCCAGCAGTAAGATTTTCTTTTAATATATTTTTGCAAAATCCTCGTCCCTTTATGTTTCTAGGATATTAAGGTTTCTGGCTAAAAAGAATAACTAACTTATATTACCTATTAGTTAGTAAATTCTCTTTAAAGGTCTTCAAAAGCAGGCCATAAGAAACTGAAGTTGATTGGCAGTCGTTGAAATTCAGGTGAGATGAATGAACACTTTACAAGTTAACATCGTTAATCATGCAATGAAGTCTAAAGCAAAACTGAAGATTCCGTGAACCAGTTACTTAACGCAACTTCAAAGACATGACATTCGAATACCTATACTTACACTTTACTAAATATATTAAAGTAATATTAATTTGTGTTGTTGTATCGTTCTGAGGCTCCCCGAAGAAATTGCTTTCCCCCTAATTAAAATACTACGGCTTCAGTAGTTAACAAATGACAGTGGTTACGTCGTCAATACTGTAATGGTATTTAATATCAGTCTGAGGTGCGTCGCTTGAGCAGCTCGAGCGGTTCTCACCACTGTCACAGATAAATTATTCACCATCACTTGCCCCACACTCCAATTAATTTCTAATATAAAGACTATGTTAAACATGTGGCTTGTCTTGTTAAACACATCGACAGTATACATTTGTCTCGAGCAGTGCGTGATTTCTCCTGGTAATTAAAATTTTAATTAAAGTAGCGGTTGCTATGGCTCCATAAACGTAAGTATTTCTCAATCATTAGAGGCAATGCTACTAGATGAGACAAAACGCGGCAATTTGGAGAGGTCTGTGGTAATGCTTCATTAATGCACCAGGCAGATACACGAGTTTACCCAAATGATTAAAAAACACGCAGCAAGTATGTTCTGAGACATTAATTCACAATTTTTTTGTCGATTTAGTTTTTTTGTCAATTCCGCCTTTACTGACTCGACCGATGACAGCCAGATAACAGCACAGACAATGGAAACATTGCCTATTTCGTCGTAGGTGGCAAAATTATGGTACCGTTTAGTTCGGTACACTTGGATTGTAGCTCGTAGGAGTATAAACATGACAGTTTGTGTTTCACGCTGAACTAATAGCAGGCCTGACGCATTACTCCGCGCAGACAGCGCTAAGCGACCACGGAGCCGTGTACCTGCTCCCGCGCTGATTTACTATTATCCGCTAATGTAATAACATGCTTTACCTTCACTTCTGTGCCAAAACACCGCCATTCAACACTATATGCATCCTATGTGACGATCTATGGCGCATTGCTCAAACTGTCCAAGTTACTCGTAATGTCTTAGGGTCAATTCCCACTGAAAGAACAGCGGCCGGCAGCGGCCGGCAGCGGCCGTAATTGCAAGGGATTGAGCGCGAGCGCGGCGGGCCGCGCGGCGCCGCGCGGCGCCTCACCGCGCCGCGCTCTTACATTTTCCGTGCTCTTCACGGCCGCTGCCGGCCGCTGCTCTTTCAGTGGGAATTGACCCTTATCCTCATGGTAGCTACTGTCTATGTTCTAGCTACAAAAACTGGTAAGCAGAGAAGTCATTTTGACTATTATGTTTCGTACTGAACACATATCCTTGCAAAAAGAGCCATTAGCAGCAACATCGTTTCGCATTAACATAAGGTAACCGGACGTTAACAAAAGCAGAGTTTAGACGTAATGTTAATTCTGGGAGCATTTCGCTCGCAAATAGTATGTAAGTGAAAACAGTCGCGCCGCTATTAGCATGCGACGCGGCTGGGAGACAACGCACGCGTCTGCTCCGCCCGGCGCGCTGCCGGCGGAGCACCGGAGTGAAACCCTTTCAGAAGCACCCCTTATGAAAATACGTAAATATCTACAAGTACAATTTTCATTTTCAAGCACAAATAGTCGGTAGATAATGCAATGAAATATAGAAAAGACAGTTACTATGACAACCTTTGTAACTTTTAACTACCAATACTTGCTAAACTACGAACGGAAACTGATGAAAATGAAGAGCTTAAGCTACTATTTATGACAATAAAATCATAAACCCTCCCATTAAAGCCACCCGTGTGTAACAAAGGCTCGCGTTAGCTCGTGTTACACTAAATAAATTACTGGCGAGTTAGAGGGATGCATAGTAATGTGTTTGTTCGCACAATGCTTGTATCAGCAAGATGTTAGCGCCTAAGAGATTGCGAGCCTCCACCAGATCCTATTTAGTTAAGTGGAAAGTGTTCAAATAACAGAATGGTACTTGCTCGATAGTTTAGCCTTACGGGAATTACAAACGTAAGCTAAAATTCTATTGTGTTGGCTGAGAAAACAACTCGCTGTAATGCTTCGGCTGGAGGCTGTTTGTACTCTATTGTGTCTGTGTATACCTAGTGTCACGTTTACATAATATACTTCGAGGGTACCGATGGGAACCTGAGTCACTTGCTAACTTATTGTCTCTTATATTGATTATAAAGTTCTTCATTCAGGAATTTCATGGGATTTTTACAATCCAACTTATGTACAAGTAAAAGCATTTTTGGTTTCTGAAAATAATGCAAGAATTTCAGTGTTTTCTCTGCATGATCGAATTTAGCATGCAAGTTGCACCGGGCGCACATTTCCAGACATTTCCGTAGTGCATCCGAACTATATTTAACCGTGTCTGAACCATTTAGCCATAACGTTACATCAAGTTTATGCTTTATATGTAAATCGCTTTCCATTGATTCATGAAAACGAAAATAGCTAACTGAATGTGATGAATGTTTCCAGAAATAAAGAGACAGTGTGACAAATATTTTTTAAACGGACAAGTATGTTTTATTGGGATTGCTTACTTAATTTCTACAGTGGTACACTAAAAGTGCTCGCGAAAGTGCTCAAGAATGTTTTAGTGAGACGAAAAATATGTAAGCTTTCAAATAAAACTTTTATACAAAAAGTGAATCACTCACTGCAAAAGCTGGCTCATTTTATATCATCTGTGTAACTGTAGACCTTCATAATATTTTTCTTATAATAAGTTTTCAAAAAAATATCAGTCAGACAATATTAAAAGTTTGCTAACATTTAGACGTTGTAATTCCTAAGCAGCAATTTGTTTGTTATTTCTGTCTGAGCTAGGTTTAAGAGCTAATTTATTTGTGTCGGCTTAGGCAGACATTGTAGTAAGCTAGAAGACTTTCGATGTAATCCCAGTATTTATAGTTCCAGCGAAATCAGTACATCGGTAAGTTAATGTTCGCGCGGTGCTCGACATGCGACAAGTCGTGTAAGTGGGCTTCGACATAAACGCAACAACAGATGAAATAGGGACTGATGACGGAAGTGATGGGGTTATTTATAAAAAAAATATCTCCATGCGGATGAAAATAATCACGACTAACTTCGAAGAAGCTAAGTAATTTCACGGGAACTGTAATCCTGTAAATTTCCTAAGAATAGTGAGTTATGTACACAATAGTACCTTACAGACCATGGGGATCGGCGTTATTTCCTCACACTACGGAAAGGTTGTACTGAGTGTCCCTGAAATCTGCATAGTAATCGAAAAGCTAATTCCCCACCGGCTTAGTAATTAATTGTCAGCACCGTGTCCGGGGTTCCATTTCCGCTTGGAAGTGGTTAATTTAGGGTTCGCGATAAGGGCTCGTTAATTTCCGTTGCAACTCACTTGTCATAGGCGCCACCTTGCACAGCGTTTGACATTATTTTATCCTGTTCATTTCCTGAGTATGTGTATTTTGGGGATATGAAATGACTGTCATTTTTTAAATGAGGGGTGAAATTTTAGCTTGTTAAATAAAATACACATTTTCAAATGGCACTTCAATTGGTCTAAATTGTGAGTTTACAATAAGAAATCAAGTAACAATCCTCTTACAACTAAAATAAAAATGTAAAATCCAATTACACGCTCAACGAGCTGCATTTAGTGCTTCACAAAGGCGTTGATGTCAAAGAATAAATTGTAAAAGTCCAAATTGTGAAAATCTGATAAAATTCCAACAATGAAGGAATTACTCAGCAGTAAGTAGTAAGGACCCCCCCCCCCCCCCTGAGGGCGCGTCGTTACGTCTCGATTGTCGATTGTTATGATGAGGCGACTCATTTGGGGCGATCGCTCGGCAGATCTCTAACTCAATAACAGGCGACAAATTCACCCAAGATTAAACGACACGCCGAACGGATATTGAAATTTTACGATCTTTCCCCTCTAAAGTTTATTTTTAGACGACGCTTTTTGTTTGAGAGATAATGTTGGCCGTTACATTGGGGTGACAGTTATGTGTAAACATAGGTCCCTTTGTTACTTTCCCCGAAAGAGAGGAGTTCTGTGTAATCAAGTTTAAACAATTAATTACTGAAGGTGACATGACATGACAGCGGGTTCCTCTTGGTGTTGATACAATCAACGAACCAAATTGTTTTAACAATCGTGCAGCGTTTTCTTAGAAGCAGATCTTATCTCTTTTCAATACGTTTTAAATAAGACAAATGATAATCCACATTGACATAAATGTTCGCGTACCGTTTATTCAGAAGACCAGTCCCCTTGCCTATCTGCAATCATGAAGATAAACTACATACTTAGCTACTGCAATGTAGCGATGCAATATATAACATTTATGAATACATAACTGGGCACATAAATAACGCCAGATAAGCAGATTTTAATTCAGCAGATAAGTGGCTGGGTCCCGCGGGCTTGCCTTGTCGCGCGCCACAGACTAACCACGTGCAGAGGGAACGCATCTAACTCGGCAAGGTACCTACGCTAGCAGTCAATGCGAAATATGGCAGGCCACTTTGTTTCATACCTCTAGCCTGAGCAGAGTTTTTTTAAAGCGTTGGAAATAAGGCATAATAACATTTTAAGCATAATGATTTTTATTGATCACTGATGCTTTAATAAATATCTCAGTACTGAATTGGATGAGCTGAGCGATGTGTTCCGTATCTGGCACGTTATAGCCCGCGGAGGGCTGCAGCTCGAGGGCGACTGTCCCTGCTACGCTGTTCCAGATAATGCTTTGTTTGTTTATTACCATGACGCGGTGTAATTTTAGAACATTTTCTTTGGTAACAGGCTGAGCGAGGTCGTTGCTTGTCTCGTTACAACCACAAATACAATGTTTTCAAAATAATACTAACAAGCTCACGTTTAAGTAGATTAATCTAGGCATTATATTCTGTAAAGGGCCGTTAACAATTTTAAGCACCAAAAGAGTAAAACAAGTTATACTAATTAACACAAAATTCTATTTATAATGAGCATTAAATTTTGATGCTTTTACACAATTTGAGGTCAAGTTAGATAACATGATAAAATTTATTGTAACGAGCCTGATTTGTTTCACGATAACATAGTTAGGTTTGTTTTTAACCCCCGACGCAAAAACGACGGGGTGTTATAAGTTTGACGTGTCTGTGTGTGTGTGTGTGTGTGTGTGTGTGTGTGTGTGTGTGTGTGTGTATGTGGCATCGTAGCTCCCAAACGGATGATCCGATTGTAATGCGGTTTTTTTTGTTTAAAAGGTATGTCAGTCGGGAGTGTTCTTAGCTATGTTTGGTGGAAATCGGTTCAGGTCTTCAAGGTCATCAGCTCGTTTGCTAGATGTGATAGGAATGTTACACGCTCTGTTTACTTGCAAGTGTATGTGGGATCTGAAATTTGAAACACTAATGTCTTTTGGAACCACTGAGCTGGTCTGCTGTTAGGGCACGAAGGTAGGAGACGTAACCCTGAACTGCCTTTTAGTAAACCCATCGAGTTTGGGCTCGTTGAATTTGTCTTGACGAGTTCTCTTCATGTTTCTGATTGACGAGAACCTAATGCTGGAAATGGGATGTGGCGGATGAAACCCTGAAATGCCGAAATGAAACGGATAAACCGATTTATATTTTTGCTGAAAATCTAGAATGTCCAAAGGTTAATCTTTATTGTTTTTCAGTTTGTGCAATTCTCCCAGAGCCAGTTTGTCATGAGGATTGTTAAACAGCTTCCTTTGGCCGAGATCGCATATAGCGACCCCATCTTAAGATAAAATAAATTAAATGAAAGAAGGAAAAATTAAGGAGCTCCTTTAAAAAGCATGAAATAAAATTAAATTATAAATTTAAAAAAACCCCCGACCCAAAAAAAGTATGCAATAATTATGACAAAAGGTTAAAAACGCTAAACCCTATAAAAAGCAAAAAATAACTTTTAACACTACGTAAACTAAATTTTGACGTGTCGGGGGACCGCTTTTTACCTTCATAAATACTTACATAAATAAAATGATATTACAACATTCGTTTAAAAAAAAAACGCGTATCTAAAGTAATGAATTAGAGCGGTCCCCCGACACGACAAAATTTAGTTTACGTAGTGTTAAAAGTTATTTTTTGCTTTTTATAGGGTTTAGCGTTTTTAACCTTTTGTCATAATTATTGTGGAAGTTATCGCTGACGGTGATCTGATGGTGCGCTTGATAAATCTAATTAATTACTTGTACCTACACATATTTATCCAAATAAGCTTAATACAATGTTTAAATTACATCTTATTACTTGAAGATATATTTATTTTGATTAAGCTAATACAACAAACAACTGTTAGGTAAAACAACGTAGCATCAGCTCCAAATGAGCCAGATGTTATTAGGTATGAAGCAGATGAACGACTGAACAAATAACGAAGGCTACAATGGAAGGCAACTTAATAAAGAAAGTGGAAACAAACGAGAACAAAAAAGAAAAAGTATTGAAAACAAACATCTGTCGCGAAGCAAACTAAACGAAACCGACATTAGGAGACGGTTTGTTGCCAATTCTTATACAACTTGTTTCTTTCCGAAGATTAATACCTAGTCGACCCGTTTTTATGGATACAGATACAAATATAGGCATCCAACCTTTAGGCTGATCAAGTAGGCAGTAGCTTTAGTAAAAACGATGGTGACGTAAGCTTGATTAAAAACTTAAAATTCAGATTCAACCAATTAAAAGAATAATAAGCATACACATAAAACTGCAGAAAATTATTCTTATGAGGTCATTGAAGCCCACTAAGTAAGTTTTTTATGCAAACATTGTACAGGTTATGGACCAATAAAAATGGTATACGTGCTAATGACTCAGGAACAGCTAGAAAAACCGACAAATAAGTCCAGATGTGCAAGAAATTAACAAAACTAAATTGTGCGTTCCCGACCCACAGTAATGAAGCTCCTCGAACGAGCCGAATCGTTTATACTCGTAGAGTTAAGCACGTTAATACTGTGTCCCCCGGCGGGACCAGATTACAACACTATTAAATTTGGGGATGAAAAATGAGCGCTGCATTTGATTTCGATTTGCAAACACAAACGAAACTAGTTACTCTTTGAAGATTAAAGGGGTTGGTTAAAAGGCTATTTATTTTCAATTCACGAATGAAGTGACACACCTATCTCTATAGTATCGGTTGCTATTGTTATAAAATGTGTAAGTTTTGACAGACAATTGATGATATGGGTTATTGTATGTGCTCGTTATGCGTCAATTGTCAAAGCACTATTGTAACGTATCGTCAATGAGCTACAACATCGCACTTTAGACAACTTCCACTGAATTAAAAACGTGGATGTGTTCACATCGCTTAACTGTTTAAATGGTTTTATGTATATGGCATGACACAAAAACCGCTTTGGACGTTACGCTGGTGAAATTCTAAATAATGATGAGACTTTATGCAAACAATGAATGTATTATACGTACGTGACACGCACATGTACAAAAACGTCACAAAAATAAAGTCCTCTCAAACAAAAGGTCGGATGAAACAAAAGTATAATAAATTAACTGAGCCCTTTAAAGACATCGCGTCGTAAATCATTGTCAAACAAAGATTCCTTGTAGGTAATGCTCTTATGTGGAGGAATTGAAGACAAATTCAATAAAACATACGACTGTTCTCCAGTAACGAAGTATGTGTTGCCAATTCCGACAGGGTTACCATGCTGCACAGTTTAGCAATCTATTTATTTTGAAAAGCTCTGATGGTTTATGATATCAAAACACTTAACAGTAGTCTTGTGTGTTTTAATTCTGAATCTGGCGGAAATGTAGGAAATAACTCAGGATAAAAGCAATTACAGCGTATTGTGTCGGTAATACTTTCATATATTAAGCGTAAAGCTAATCCTGCTTACGGCCTCCTATGTTACCAGGCACAATAAAAATGAGACAGGCTTTCAGGGCGGCGCAAGTGTCGTCTAGTAGCGAGTTCAGACGTAACGCGTCGTCGCCATTGTATCGTGCACAATGCTGGGTAATGCACGCCTGCCTAATGGCTCATTTACATTATTCAATGTGCGGGATGCGTTAGATGTCTAATGTCATGCAAGGAGGCCACATTTTGTATTGCCTATGTCAGTGGTCCATATGTTTAATTCTATGTCCTCGGTCATTGCATCTCTTTAGACAAGTGAATATGTTGGCTGTAGTTTTAAAACTATTGCCAGCATCTGTCGTTCGTGTAATGTATTGATACATTTAGCACGGAAGTCGTACGAAACGATCCATTGATTTTGTCGGTTCCCTGAATGTGGAGACGCCCTGTATGCGTTACATTACAACGCTCGAGTTGTCGACTAATATGCGCGGTCCACAATGTAGTGGGAATAGTTCGCGCGCATAAAATACCGCGCCGAGTTGTTGAACCACTGCTTTAGAATTAACTAGTCATTAAGGTTCATTAGTCACTGCGGGAGTTCATTAGTCAAACTAGGGTTTAGTGGCGCCGCCGCCGCGCTCGACTTTTAGAGGTGCCGGTAAAAAGTTTGTTTTCTTTTTGAGAAAACTGGAACTTGTTGACAACTCGGCTTAAAAGTTCTTTTTGTCAGTTCACACATAATAAAATGAAAATAAACGTAGGTAGGTAGATATCCATTATGTAAAGGAGATAAAAGAACACGACACATAACGACTCGGGTTTTCAATAAGTGTGACGAAGAGAATTCGTGGCGTGTGAGTGTTTGACGAGGCGACGCTGCATAAATGAAAACATAAAATAAGGTTTATTACATCGGCGGGTCAGTGCGGGCGGTGTCGCGCGACTGCGGCGTGGAGCGCGACATACACGCCGCGCCTCATCGAGCACACTCGCGGAACGAATGGCTTTCGATACGCGGGGCTCGATGTGTTATGGTGGTGGAACACCTCTCCTAATGGCACTTACGAAGTGGATCCTCACTGTTACAATTTGGGATGGGTTAAATGTTTTCATGTTTACTTATTCACTTGAAACTGTAAACAACTTGAAACCGAACTCGATACAGATAGGTCCTAAATAACCAAACGCACGGGTAATTTTTAATTTTTAAGCTGAGTAGTTTTCCCGCAATGAGAAGTTGAAAGTATTTTCTAAACTGCAGTAAAGCGTATAGCAGCGTGCAGCCGGAGCGCATTAGTAAGCGGGGCGCGCCGAGACTCCAGCTGAGACAATAAAGGGATTTCCTCAAAGGTTTCGCAACTCCCCGCGTCAGCGCAGATTAAATAAACTATTAATCTCTATCCGAAACGTGTATTTGCATAGCGATAATAACCGAGATCCGGAATATCTCGCAACAAAGCCTCTGCACCAACTGATATGTAAATTGTTTCACAAGGACTTTCCAAGCCTTATGGCTATAGAGTAGTTACTAGTTACTCACTGGAACGGTATGCGTATAATTGTGTCATCTAATCTCAAATCTATTTCATTTGATACTTGAAAGCTGGTAGCTGTCAGATATCAATCTTATAATCAAATAAGGACTTCCATTATTCCTTAAATAATGTACAAATCTAAGTTAGTAGTAAGTATGGGTATTTTGGCTCGAGTTCCACTGTACGTGGTAGGTAAGTAGTTGGCGATAATGACGCAATGTTCAACAAATTTTAATAGTGTGTTGTGCAGTTCGTTCGTAGAATTGTAAAGTTAGGAATTTAGATTGATACAGCTCCGTTTGAGAGCAATCAGCTGATTGATTCACTTCATTTGAACGTGAGCCGCAGTCGCCGCTCGTTTTATTGGGAAGTGTATTTTAAAATTGGATTGTTTCGTCTGTGCGTTTGTTTGTATCGGAGCAAATAAAACTGAAGTATCCCGTGATTCAAAATAAATAAATAAACTAAATCCAGTTTGCTTATTTATACGGTGCAGAGGCTTAAACTGTTAGCTGTTCGTTTATTTATGTTCATTACAGAAGCTGTGTAACTTGTATTTAAGTTTATTTAATCGTTTTTATAGACCCACCGCAGTCGCGTATCAATTTTAATGCATGCAGAAATAAAAAACTTTATATATACGCAATTACGATCGGCTGGGGAACTATTTCAATTATTTAAATACAACTTAATATTCACAAAGGAGTGTGTCGATTGAATGTGGAATAAAAGTGTGTGCAACAATAACATGCGGTGAGCGGTGGCAACTCTGCGCGGTTGTGTACACAGTGGGCCGGCTGGGCGGCTGGGCATTTTATCATGCAAATGTGCTTCGGACAACATGCGTGCACTGCACGGGGCAGCTGCGCGCGATCACGCGGGACGCACCCTGCACACCTTGTTTATAAAAACAGCATAATAACTTTATGTACGAACTCACATGAGCAAGGTGTACCTAGATCGTTCGTCTCGGCTCACTAACAATACAGGTGACGATAATGTATGCAGCCGTAATTCAATGCTGCACGAATTTAAATGGAGTGTTAAACAGATATTAACATAAACATGATACAATGACAAGTACACTCAGCTGCAAATAAAATATTCAAGGTATTTTGGTTTTATAAAAAGTTCAGCCGTATCAACTCCCACAGAAAGTTGTAACCAAAAATAAACAAACAATCGAACATCTCTATTGGAATATGTACAAAACAAACTCGTAAAGCCGAACTCTAATTTTAAACTGCAGTTAAACTATTGACACAACGGTGCGATCAAAACAAAACAGACCTATTAAATAGAAGGGTTGCAGCGCCGCAGTGGAACGCACCCCTTTTTTTCAAAAGGGCGTGATTCTGAGGTCATTGTGTAGGGTTGGGGTGCAGATAGATGAACATGCGAAAGAAGGGATACTTGCAATACTTAATGCAATTGTTAAATCAAATCGTTCTTTCGATGTAATAGGCTAGATAAGTACAAAATGTACTAGGGTATCAATGAGATATACGTATGAGTATGAGATAAGTTCAGACATAGACCAGACATAGATACAGAAGTCTGGGCTTTTTATCTTATTCTGGCATTCCGAATCTCTGGTATCAATATACCGAAAATGAGATTGGTTTTAGAAATAAAATAAGCCAGTAGTACAATGCTGGTTGTCTGTGCGTATCTAGTCTGTGCTGAATAGCATCGGTTAGCCAAACTGAGGCGCGCCATCCGTGCCAACTCGCCCGCCATACTGCGAATGTGTGAGAAATTTTTGGAAGTATCTACATACACGTACGCTGCCAATTTATACATATGGTTTATTTGCAATTTTATTTGGAACGAATTTAGTACACAAATGGTACGAATAAGTATCTCATTTTATTAATGAGTTAACATTGTCTTCTCGTTGTATTCTTCCGTAGCAAGATTTGTGTTCTGATTAAGCAACATTTATACGAATGTTTGCAACTAAGCGAGTAATGAAATTAAATATTTGGCACAGAACCGCATTATTGCGTACTCTGATGTTAACATCGTTAAACACAAATTAAGTGAAGAGGCATCCATCTTCATTATTAAGACATTCAGGACCTCGATACAGAAGCTCAGCCGTAATCTTTACTGCCAACAGGAAACTGACGAATTCCAAACTGTAATTCAGACCCACCGAAATAAAAACTTAATACAATTATAATGCAAGCGAAATAAAAGCTTAAAACAACAATGCGGCTTAACGACTCAAATTCAGCTAATAGTTAATCTGTAACCATTGCGTAGTTACAGAGGCGTCGTTAGCTCGCCACGCTGCGCAAACAAGCAATCAACGTGGAAAAATAAAACAAACAGATGTGGTCGTGTCGCGCCTATCAATGTGCTACCATGATGGCGACTCGCTTTTATTTTTATGAGCGTTTTACGAGCCTCGAAAGGATTTGTTTTAGAGCCGTACGTGATAAATGTACCGCTGGGATTGAATAACGCTTACCGCAGTTCCGAGCGGGCAAGTGGCGAGCGAGCCCGGGTCGAGACACATGTCTGTCGCTACAATCTGCATGTCATTGTGTACACATGTTCGTTTTTCTGATTGATGGCTCCGAGTTAAAGGGGTGCAGTTTTAATTATATTTTAGTTGCACTTTGACAAGTCATTGACTGTGCGTTGTTATTTTTTTTATGTAAAATTAAACATAAACAAGTTACTTAAATCTTTGATCAGGATATGAATTGAAATTTTGGAATGTTTCCTTCAGCTGCTTCAGTAGAGTGCAATGGTTTTCTCCGTCACAAATGACAGTACCTACCTAATAAATATTGCAAGTGTAGCCGTGATTACAACACTTCAGCACGCACGTGGTCAGTCTGCGCGGCCGTCTGGCGGGACATTAGAGCACGTGCGCCCGCGCCGATCTACCGATACCGCGCCAAACAACGAGTTACCCCAACGTCGGGCAAGTTAATTAATTCCAACTATTTCTAACATTACTCCACGCATAATTGAGTGGTTGTAAGTGCTTGTTTCAACGTCGAACTAATATAAATCAATTTATTGTAAGCAGTGTAATTGTGTGGTACTAGTTCGATCAAAGATATCCTTACGGGCAATGCAGATAAATTTACAAGATTAAGCGAAAATGTTAATAGACCTTTGAACTGATTGTTGCAATTGCAACTTTTACCAAAACTTGTAAATGCACTGCACGAGTTATTTACAGCTTCAGGAAGGTCTAAATAAAGTGTATTCGTAAATAAACGTAATTGCAGTCATAACACGGGTATAGCACAAATGGCTGCACGTAGGGCGCACGCGCTGCACTACGTGAGCGCAGGACTATTAATATAAAGTGCGAGTAACGCGCGATATCCGCGTCTATTACCGGCTAACAGCTTACGTTAAATATCCAGCCGCGCTGCGAACACATGCACAAATACGTGTCAGTATTAACAACAAACAAACATATAAAACGAAGGAATTTTTACCTGATAACAATTTGACATGTTGTCGTTGTTTCAGCCGAAAGACATCCATAGCTGGACAAAGGCACTTTAAGTCTTGTTATTGATACAAAATTGCATAAATCAGTAAATATTAGTTTTTGTCAAAGCCACGCTGTTAACATTCCTTAGGCAAATATTTCCTGGCATTAGTTCTTGGTCTCTGCATGTTACCTGAAGGCTAACGAAGCTTAATGACTGTATCGCAGTGCACACCTTCCACCGCTTGTTAACGCCATTAGCAGACAACTGCTCACGGCGATGACACGCAATGTGTGCACGTACAAGCGTAGGGAATATGTATGCTTTTCAGATTATCCGTCTTTGTTTACTACATAACATTAATAGTGGGTGTTAAAAGTTCATGAGAACTTTCATAGACGAACGAAAAGTTATGGGTATTAGATCATTTAATTATTTTGGTGTAATTAACATGTTATGTTATTTTGGTGCACTGAATCGTGGAGCCAATTCAAAATAGAGAATACATTTCAAATGTTATTTGTTTCTGTTAGAATAAACGTATCTACCAAAAACAAACCTAAAAAAAAACTCCCGAAAAAAATACAATTACGAAGGAATGAGGGGAAGCAATCAAACAGGCGAGCTTAGAATTTTAATTAAGGGAATTAAACAAAGAGACAATTTAATTGAAACGTATCAAGCAACAATAGAAGAGGCGCATCGAAAGCAATTTCCCTATTACAGAGTCAACAAACCCAAGAATTTTAAGTGAACAAACGTATCGTATACGTAAGACATTAATTAGGAGCTCACGGATGATACAGCGACGCACCAGCCAGGTTTAAGGAGAAGGTGTACACTTCATAATGTATTCCTTAAAATAATTTAATGGATCACACAAAGAACTAACACATTTAAAAAACCATTGAAATATCAATTATTACCACATAGAAACTGCAAAAGAAGAGATGGCTGTTGTAATTATGTACATTCTATTATTAAATTGTTTGTAAAACATTAGCATCTCTTATAATTTTGTATGTCATGTATTTTCACGAACCTTCACGAACCAGTGTAGCAAGTCCTAAACTGTTAAGTCAGAAATACTTCCAGCATCAATGGCATGACCTAGAATACACACTTCAAATCCAATCTAAAAATGTGCCATCATCACGTCTCACCTGAGCCGACCTTCTGCACTGTCCTGCCCAGTAATGTGAGCACTCAATTACGGAGGCACGTAACTCGAGCCGTGCTCGATGCTCGACAATTGATTGAGTCAACACGCTTATGAGCATCACTGCCCTTTTTGTTTCCACTGTTTAACTAAATTAGTAGGCACGCACCTATTTACTTTGTATTATGAGTATTTGATTTACCACTTGAGTAAGAATCTACGTCTCACATGAAATAACTAAGTCAATATTTTCTCAGTTTAAAGTGCTACTTCAGTAAAAATTTCGAAAGTTCATTTTCAATTGCTACGGCGTAGTCACTGCGCGATAAATTCAATAAAGACAAAATCGCGTTGAAAATATTTTATAGAAAATGTTGTGTAAATAAGTTTCTCAAGTTCAAGCGTGTGTTTTTGTATCGTTCAGTAATGCGTGTTCGTTAACATTGCAGTAGCGTGGTGCTTGGTAGGGCAGGCGCGTACGCAGCGGACGAATCAATTACTTGGAACACGCTCTGACATTACAACCGCTTTCCCCACAAGGTAAAGTTATTAATTTTCCTTGGATGTTGTACTTTCTCACCACCTCGCGATTGAACAGGCTTGTTACTTGTATAACTTTATGTTTGCAGCACAAACATGCCGCTATTAAAAGCGCGAGCTCGGAACAAACCAATATTGATGCCAGCCAGTGTAGATTTAATATTTTTTTCAAAATTTCATACATTTCAGATCCAAGTTTTATTTGGCTAATGTGAACCAATTTTGAATTAACTTGACTTAAGTAATATATACCTACGTATTTCTAAAATTGATGGAGTAATCTTGACTTACATCAAAACACCTTAAGCATGATTATAGTATCAGATGTAAATGAAGCCGAGCTTTAGTTTACAGCTTCGCAGCAGTTGTGAGACTTCGGTATCAATAACTAGCAGCTTCTCAACAGTTGTAAACTTTCCCAGCTGTAATAAAGCAATCAACACCACATAGAGCGCTCATCGCTCACCAGCACGCCTTCACACTTACTTTACTTTGAATCCCATTCAATTTGATACTCACACAGATGTTTATTGCTTCTCAATTGCTCTACACTCATTAAGTGTATTTGGTAAAAGTTACAGAGTATGTTTGATATGAAATTAAATGATACACAATCACTAAACATCAGTTATTAATTACAAATTCTTAACTCCCTTAAACTCTGTCTCAAAGGTATACGCCAAACAGATTAGTTATAATTCACAGAACTACCTAATGTTATCAGGTTACCCTGTGTGTTAGGTGAAGTTATTAAATAATCAATTCCACGTAGATCGCGTATCTAGAGCGTAGAGCGGAACGTGATAAGTGTGTTAGTATCAACTTTAAAGTTCAGTCTCCTAGGAATCAATTTACTAAGTCTGCAGCTACAAGCTTACGAACTTTCCCCGCGTCCGACCCAATGTTATACAATTATCAGCGTATAATTACCACGTTTGAGATAACAGCATCTTACTCTATTAATGTAGCGCGAGTTAATACTCGCGTGGTAATCAATTAGGTTAGGCTTCTATTAGCGGTGGCTTTCCACCCATTAGACGACATTTTATCGCGGTGCTGTGGAACTCGTTGATATACTTACAAGTTATAGTTATTTTTAGAGATGGTATTGAGATATTTAATAAATAATATTGGTAGAATGTGTCGGTATTAGAGCGGCACAGACGCGGCACGTACGCGCGACGTGGCGGGCGACGAATCAATTAGATCGACACGCCGCCATTACCCACCACGCTACAGATTCCACCACGACCACAGCTCCCGCACACAGGCTCAGCGGATAACGAACGCCTTTTTATTATACAAATTAGGAAATTTTCATGTCAATTTAATATCAAAATCTGGACGTTTTCCGGCTATGTTAATGAGTTCCTGAATAAACATAAGTGATTTGAAATTTCAAGATAATTTCCATAAAATGTGAATAATAATATTACTGTAAATTATGATGATTTAGGAGCGGAGTTTTTATCAGCATGTTGCTACTCTGTACCTATTGCAAGTCGCATTCGCGTGTGACTTGCACCGCATCGCGACTCCGCCGGGAGCAGTGGAGGGTTGCACCGCACCGCACCGCGCCGCAGTATCTTGCTGTAGTATCTTCCCGCACAACTTCCAACCGCGTGTAATGGACAGGTGCTGCATCTTATGGATTTCATACATATAACGCAGGCTATGTAGCATAGAAAACGATTTTATATTAAGGGATATGATCTCATTAACTGAGTAAATGCGACTGAGGACTTTACTGAAGCAGGTAATATTATAAAGAAAGATATGTACTTTTAATTGTATGTTTTACCAGAGTTATGTAGTACAATTTAGATATAGTATTTGTCTCCGCAAAATAACTGTCACAAATACCTATTAGTCTCGATCGGATCTAAACGCGGCGTGCTCACAGCTGGACCGTCTTTAAATAGAAATAATTTGAATACCTAGTGGAGTAACAGTTTCGCAGCTGTCAACAGATGATATACGCTAGACGCGGCCAGAATGGACACTTTCTGCAATAATAACACGCGGAACTGCCGGATCAGGTCACTGCGAGTAATATTAGTGTACAGCTACCAGGAACTGTGAGGGCTGGCATATCGCGTAACTTATTGCGAGGTGACGAACTACACGATGGAAATAAATCGCGGCTTGAAGACTGTGGACATTCTGTGGTCCTTGATTCAAGTACTGAACAAAAATTGTGTGGAGTTTGCATTTCGTGTTCTCGAGAAAACTCGGTGTCCCCACAACTTTATCTTCTTGGTCCGATAGCGGTATTTTGATTTACGCGATAGAAAGCTATTAAGTTGGTTTACAATACGATCCACAAACAGACTTTCTCATCGCCATATTTAAATATTTATACTCTTTGTCTTCAAAAGATTTGCATAAATCCACATTTTATAAAAAGCTGCAATTACCAATATTGTCTTTGGAAATCAAACAGACATCATTTTGATTAGGAACAAACAAACGGCGTAGATATGAGGGTAGGTGTAATTTCCTTGATGTCAGTCGCGTGTAATGTGCCCGCGACGCTCGGTAAATA
This sequence comes from Helicoverpa zea x Helicoverpa armigera, assembly GCA_033682625.1. Lineage (NCBI taxonomy): Eukaryota > Metazoa > Arthropoda > Insecta > Lepidoptera > Noctuidae > Helicoverpa > Helicoverpa zea x Helicoverpa armigera. The sequence goes on from JAWIIS010000041.1 coordinate 205,591, forward strand.
TTCAATTAGATGCGATTGAGCCGCGGCCGGGGGCGCACGCATATTATGCCGCATAGCTGATCATAGATATTAGGGTTTTTGCATCACAAATATCCCATATTGCCTGACATTATAATTTAAAAATAATGACAGAGAAAACTTGGAAAAAAATGGTGGTGATAGTAAAGTCATTACTTTCTTTCTTACAATTCATTATCGAACATTCTAAATTAAACTTTCAATGGTATTTGTTATCCTCCTACCGTTTTTATAAATATACAAATAGTAGCACGTTCTTTTAAATTATTTTCAAAGGAAATTCTGAATACTAAGCAGGTTAAATTTCGTGGAAAGTGTATAAATAGGGCGATTTTGAAGCCTTCAGTCCGAGCGCCGTGACCCGCCCACCGCAACGCTGAAGCGATTCGTATCAATGTCGCGGTGGATCAATCTAAATAGATTGCCGAATTAACTATAGCAAATTGATATTGCTGCCTTTTTCTACTAACTACATTAGGGCTGTTCGACTTGGGAATGGTAGTCTAGACCTGGTGATCGATATAAGTGTGTTAGTAGTCGTCTATCAATCGTGTAGTATCGACATGAAGTGAAAGCGCGGAAGCCGGCTGGTCTCCTGGGCTTTGTCGAACATTGTGTAATCCCTGCTTATACTTTAAGCACTGATTTATTTACAACAGATTTTCCCAGTTAGTAATATATTTTAATGGAATATTAAACACGACAGTTGATATACTATGTCTGTGCATAACATGTGTAAGTCGTACTTTTTATATTTTCAATTAGTACCTAAATTCTGTTCAAAATGAGCTGTTTTTTACGACAATTAAACAGAAAAAAATCGAAAAAAAAACGCTAGATGCAATATTTTCCCATTCTCAAAAAAATACATATTTAGACAAGAATCACGTAGACCAATGAATTTATCTTGGTCCTAGGTAGCAGGGCTAACACTTAACGTAGTGCTTATCTGAACATCAGAAGAAAGATGAGTGGTTAGCATGCATGTATGCAAAATGCACCAGCCTCTGATAGCATGGCAGTAACAGCTGATTATGTAACGATAGTGCGGCAAATCACGCGATTATCGTTCATTTCAATTATCTAATAAGATCGCTAATTTGTTGGCTGGGTGCTTAGCTGGCTGTGCACTGCGGTTAAACCAGAAGTTCTATATCGACTACGCATTGCATAGTAGAGATGATGATCATTTTTAATAGCGGTTCATAATTCTTCACTTTTCTATCAAGGGAATAATATACATATACCTACTTACTTATAAAAAGAAGTAAAATCTAATAAATACGTATGTTGAAAAGCTCTATTAATACTATATAATTGTGTTATTTTCAGAAGTAGGTAGACCATTCCATTTAGCTTAAAGTGACATCAATAGAAATAAAGTTGTTTTTGTCTGTCTGTGAAAGCCGCCGCTGGATTGTATTAATAAGGCAATCACAATTCTATTTGATGTGTTCATACGGGCAGCATGTCGTGATGACACTACTCGCTCCGAAGGGGACTCATCATTACCAATTTATGTGATATCTCATTTTCTAATTCTGTCTCGTTTAGATAACCAGTTATTAAGCAATTTATGGCACTCACTCAAATACCAGTATTCCAAGTGGTTTAGATAAACAAATAACCATATCTCTTGTTTGTAACGTTATGAAAACGTCAGACAAATGATTTAATACCGTGTTTTAATTAATTCTCAACTTATTCTCGCTGGCAATGGATAACCCAGTCAATGAATGTCTGTCTACAGTCTCAATAATAATTTATTAAATTACAGACACATTACAAGGTTTCATTTTATACAGATATGAAACAAATTTTATGACTTATCGTTGCTAATAAACTTAGTAGGTATCTATATGAATAAGTACCTACTAAAATGCAAAAGAAGTTCTAAAAACAAAACGAAAAACTCTTCCCAAGTACACAAAATGGAGTAGTTTTGTACACAATGAATGAACCAGTGAGCACACGCACCGGCCATTCACTTATTGCAGTAGTGCATATCGCCCACAAATGTCCACAATGGAGCTAGACTGAACGGATTAGTTATGCCTAACTCGCGGAACAAAAACGCCAGTAATTGCAGCGGCACTCGCGCCAGTCACTCGCGCTAACTACTGGACATAATGGCACGTGTGAACGAGCGCACAGGGACACCAACGTAATGACAGGGTTACTGCACCACCGAGAACCACTTACGGATATTTTCTTCTTTGAACGAGCTACGTGGACGATAATAAGAAGCCTCGCTAAAATATACGCTACACGCTGCGGATGTACGAATTACCAATGAATGTTATTTTACATTTAATAAAACAAAAGGTTGAAAAAATTCTCAAATGAGTACCTACCGTGTAAGATGTAGTATATAGTATTGAACCAATTCCAGTGAGTTTCAGACGAAGCAATACAAAGCTAAGCCTGTATTAGTCCGCACTCCGCGCGGCGACTATTTATGTACCAAAACACCTTATAAATCGCTGGCGCAGATTAAAGTTTACAAGCCAATGTTGACATAGGCTTCTAAAGACTTCAGTTTATTTAGGAATTATTGAGAGAATAAGCAGTCACTACGTATTAACTCAAACTTAATGGGATATTGTTGATAGAGGATAATTTACATAATAGTAATTTGTTGGACGCTTACAGTGCGCGGGGATTGAGCAAACTTAAGATGGAGTGTGTCGTGTCATGCTTCAGCCTTTAATGTGCTTGCGATAGGAATCTTTTTGATGTCCTTTGCCTCCCACGCACTAACCGATTTAAGATTGTCCTACTTTGCCTATTCTAATATTGAATGATTGCTGAATACATTATCTGATCCAATCAATTATTTAGAGGCGTAGGTATGTCGGAGCTTACGGCTATTTACAGGCTCCGTAGTGAGTGCACGGCACACTATCAATTCTACTAAATCTTCGTTTTGTGTATTAGTGGCGGTTGTGACATTTGAGCCAATCAGTTTGTCGATCATTTACAGTGAGGCTTTTACCTCGTTAATGTGCCCTACAGTTACATTTTGAGGATCGAGCTTCAGAAATACAAATAACTGTAATGTTCCCAGCAACTGAATGGAGGTTTAATTTCAAAAATGTTCAATATCCGCTGGGTATATTTGAGCCACTGCAATGGAATAAATTACGTATTTAGGCAAAGAGTACAAAGAGGATGAGCACAATGCGTGTCCGGCGCAGCACACAGCACGCCGCGCCACACAGCCGTCAATAGCGCGCCACTCGAGCACCCAATAATCCAAATAAACAGCGCGCTGTCAGCGACACGCGACACTTTTATCGCTCTAGTTCACCACCCCGGCACCACTATGTTTTATTGATTGGACCATCGACTCCCATATTACGCTAACTCACCCGAATTATCGGTTGAACACGTAAGCTCAAATATTGTTGATACGCCCCATTAACCTTTATTGTACAACGAAAATGACCCCGGCCGAGCACTCTTGCTATGTATAACAAACGTTTTTAATGCTAACTTCTTTTATTATAAATTATGAGATATAAAAACAAAAACAAAAGATTCGTTATCATCAAAATAAACTGGCGGACCGCGAGCAGAATACTAACGACATAATTCAAATTCAACAGCAATATCGGGCCAAACAACAACTCGTAATAAAAGCTCAACTCCTTTATTATCCAGCCTCACCCGGCTCAGTGCGGGACCCTCAGACTGAGTCCTCACCCCGACACGTATTCGCGCCATCCGGCGTTTATCATTTTTTCCATCTCGAGCCACCGCCTGATAACCATGGGGTTAGTGACAGCTTTCAACTCCGGATTAACTTCGTATTGCGGCCGCGAGGGAAAAAATTAATAGCTCTGAAAAGATTGGCTCCAGCCCCTCGCGTGAAGTGTTACTTACTGTTAAACGGATAGTTTTGACCCTCCAATTTAAAATCAACTAAATTACGGGTTTGAAATTTTACTAACATCGGACGCGATGAATGCATTATAAATAATTACCAGTTTCATTTAAATCATGAGTGGCGAGTGTTTCAATCAAGTCATGAATAACACAATCATTATCAATAATCAACGTATGAATTCGAGTTAGCCTCCCGAATGGTGCTGTTTCCGACTTTGCGACTTGGGTATATTTAGCTGAACAACTAAGGCTGATTAACTCGATAAGTTTCTGGTTCTCTTCAGCGCAAAACTTAAAATATACAAATGGTAATGCTTGCTAAACAAGCACGTGTAGAAGATATAAACAAACGTTATGGTTCTCGAAGACCAACTTAACGATATTTAAATGCTGAGAGTATTGTAAGTGTAATGTGACTTGCCTGGTGGACAGACGCAGTCGGCGTAGTCGCGGATGCTCCGGCGCGGGCGCCAGGCGAGCGGCGGGCGCGCCAGCACCTCGCGCCGCAGCCGCTCCACCAGCGGCTGCTGCGGCTCCAGCACGGCCGAGCGCAGCGCCGCGTGCTGCTCCTCCAGCAGCGCCAGGCGCTCCGTCAGACCCTGCTGCCGGTACAGGCTGTACCCGCTCGAGATCAGGCTCATGGCACACGCACACCATAACACCACACAGTACGCCCACGGGTCGCCTGGACACCGCTCCTCACATTTCTCCCATTTCTTTTTTGCGTCTTTCTTGTCTTCTTTCTTCGCCTCTTTTTCTGCGGGCGTCTTTACACCCGGAGGCGACTTCCCTCCCATTTTTAATATCATTTTTCCGGAATGGTGAATCTCATGAATCGCATTTATTATCCGAACGGAATGTCAGCGGTATCATCTTCAGTATTCTCATCGTTAATGTTCAATACGATATCTTTTGTAGCGATACATTGTACTCACGAAAGAGAGCCTTCTTCTTGGAGCTTTTTATGGTAATAATATCGTCTTTACAGAATCGATTTTAAAATATCAAAGATACTAAACACAAATAAATAAAACGCACTGAAAAATATGAAGCAAAAATCAAAGCAACACGAAATGAGCGTGGTGCGATCGTAGTTGTAGACGATACGATCGTGTTTGAAGTCGTAGTGTTCGCGCGCGAGAGCGTCGGGACGTGCCGTCTGGTCGGCAGGCGGAACGCCACTGAGCACCAGTGGATCAAGTCGACGCGGCTCCGTAGACAGGCAGGCGTGCGCCGAGACCACGCGGGACAGCTTTTGGGAATTCTGCTTGACTATGTTGTTAGTCGGCTTGTATTTTTTCTTTGAATTGAATATATAATTTTGTTAGAGCCTGCAGCTACATTTCCTACATTTCGAATTTCATTTTATGTAGCTATACCTACCTTCGGGAAAAATGTAATGCCAGTAGGTAAATTGTGTAGGTACCTAGTCGATTTTCTATTAGCAAAACGACGCTATTCGTTTTGTTGGCACGGAAACAAGTAATGATTGCAAAATGGAGAAAATCCCACTTTGCATTCAAATTTAATTAACGGCACTGAAAGGACAACTGAACGGAAAGTTGTAGATCATTAACCTTTCCCATGCTTTGGAAGCGATTTCGAGAATCGAACTGGCGCTTTTATTGGCGAAGTTTTTTTCATCGCAATCAAGTTACACAGCGTGCCGGGGCATGTTTTATAGTCGGTAGTTGCGAGTTCGTCGGAAGGTCCATATTAAGGGGATGCGTGCAAAAACGTACGGGCCCGAGCAGGCCGCCAAATTGGGCGCTAGCTCGCGCGGAACAGCCGAGGGGGGCGCCAATCCAGTTAGTCGCTCGCCCCCGCCGACTCCTAACACTGGTTTAACTTCTACTTACACTGGCTCATCTTTTAATACGAGGAGAAGCTAAAGCTAACGACGAATTTACATTCCTAGTGCGGAGACAAAGTATTGTTCTGCGTAATTCCAACTAAACAAATGTAAATTGATGCAAGAGCTTTCAATTTGTAAACGTGATACTGTTTGTTAATGTGATTTTGATAAAACGTCGAGTGTTGTTCCTGATGAGAGATGAGTGTTTCACATTTCGTAACGGGGACACGTTTGCTTAAAGTGTTACTAAGAACGTAAGACATCAAATACTTAAAGAGAGTTTATCAAGTGAAAAAAGCTGTTAGCAAGGTCGTGTCGTCAATACATAATTATAATCTAACAGGTCCAATAGTCGGCAGAAGTATCTTAATAACGATAAAATAAAATAAAAATACTACTACCGCCTGCGGTCATAATCCTTACCGGCCTAAACACAGGTCTGGTAAAAAGATCCATATCGACATTAATTAAATTTGTAAAGAATGAAAAAAACATGGATGTTTTTTAACGATAGATGCTATTAATCTCTTTAATAGAGTCATTAAAAACGGAGTGGCGGCCGCAAGCGCCGACCGCTACAAAAAACGCTGCGCCACTTGAGTCCTGACGTGCATTACGAGCTTTTGTAATAAAGCACTCATAATAACATTAGACGATACTGCTGATAGCGGCTCATCGCGCGCATACCGACCTAGCAAGGCATTGCGCCTCTAATGTCCGTCCTTATCAATACTACACACATCTAAATGGTCATTTCAGATATTTTATTATTGTTATTTACGATCACCATTACAATTCGGTTTAAAGTTACGACTCCATAATTGGATTTCATAAAATTTTAATGCAATATTTACAGGATTTAAAAAAGCTTTTTGAAGTTTAATGATCGAATTATTTTTGATGCGTCGTTCGAGTGCTTAATGCACGGTCTCGGCTCGCCCTTTTGAATATTTAAAGACTAATCACAAAGGTGCAAGCGACGTTACGACTTTACTAAGAAACGAATCGGAAGAATCAGACTGAACACTCTATTTCGTTTTTCGTCAGCGCTGTAATGAATATGTTAAGAGCATGCAAAATTGTTCCATCGGCGACACAATCTGCAACATCGGTCCGGAGACAAATAGCTGCAATTAAAACTAGATTGTCGTTATTTAGCGCGGCTGTAGCGTCGCGCCGTGGCGTGGCGTGGCGTGGCGCGGCGTGGCCGGCGTGGCCGTGTGGGCTGCGCACATCTATCTCGCGCGCTACTATAAATTTAATTTAAACTTTTGCACTTCGTCAAACGCTGAGTTTAAGACACCCTCCCGCGCTGACACTTTATATTTTTTTAATTTAATCTCGTACTCTTTTGAATAATTGAGTAGCACGATGGCTCCCTCGCAGCCGACTTTTGTCCAGAGAACATTCTTGTTTAACTTGAAGTTTGTCTAATCATTAGAGAAGGTCGACGAGTGTCGAGGGAAATCTTCGAAGCTGAATTAAAATTATGTTGGTTCTCAACTCGCCTCGGAACCGCTAAACTTTACAACTCTTTCATAATATTCAATAGAAAACTTGTAAATAGGTAACGTCTACGAGTAATTTCAGCAACTTTACATAAAGTAAGTTACGTCCAAATTATTTGAGTCGACTTTTACTGAAAAGTATACTAGCCAGCTTTTCTACGAAATCTTTTATACTCGTATTTTCGATCAGTTCCATTTCATTTCTTTCATATAAAATTTTAGAACTCTATTTTCCGAGTCAGCTTTTTACGATAGTAATATTTGTAATCTCAATAATTTAGTAGGTATTCTTTTGTATTTCTTTCAGGACAGGAAACTTGTTCTTATTTTATCAATTCCAACATGAATGCAAGCTAATTAATCAATGGGTCGGATAGTCTCCGGGGCATTGTAATTGTTTGTGGAACATTCAATTTCCTTAAAGCAATCAGAATCGTCGTGACCTTGTTAAATCCATTCCAATTTCAGTGGAATGAAGGCGTAAATATTAGCAGTGGCGCGAAATGTAAATAGCTTAGTATCGCCCAAACGAAAGTGAAATATTCCTTCGTCCGTGCACCAAATTGGAGCGGCCACGTTATCGGATCGTTTGCTTTATTTACAGTTTGTGGTGGAATTGGGAAAACTTGCGAAGGGGAGAGGCGGAGGAGCGGGGGCGAGGGTGTGAAGTGAGCCACTTCCTCCGCTTTATGAATTGTCGGCGCGCGGTCACCCACTTGCGACTTGGCGACACCAATACCGAGTGCCGGTGTTTCGCGCTCGTAAATATTGAACTCGGAAAAAATTGCACTCCGCACTGCGGTTGCGGATATTTACTGTTATTACTTGTTTGTTCTGCGGCACTGATTAAAACTCTCATTTGTGTTTATTTGAAACAAGATTGTAATCAGAAAACTTCGGGAAATATTCGAACGACAAGTTTTCTACGCTTCCGACATCGGGATCGAAAAACAAATGAGTTTAAATTGTAAAGTTTAACGTAGATAGAAGACACTATCTACACCTTCTGATGGAAAAACACGAGCACATGAATAGAGTCGACAATAGCGCTCGCAGTATATGGGACAGCGGCCGCAGTCACAGATTAGTATGCGAAGAGCTGAACCGAAAGCAATTAGACGTTTCGATTCCATCTGAATTCCAAATGGGTTTCGATTGGGACAAATAGTTTGGACCCTTCAAATTGGAGTCGAGGTGACGCGTGATGTTCTAATGTAATCACTCGGAGCTGAAGCTCGCTCCAATTTGCGGCCTTACGACCAAACTTCGATCAGTGTGATTTTGCCAATTGTAATTGTGAAGTATTAAAGCGGCGCTGTTAGTGAGAGCTGCGTTTGTTCGTGGACGTGAACTAGTAACGGACACATGCGGATGTCGGTCACGTCTGTGTCCCGCAAGTGGTGATTACACTCACCTCAGCAACACAATGCGAACTGAAGTCACGAACAGTGGTACGATATTTTACGAACATTGTTACCTATACCGATTGTTAAACAACCATTAAACTTAAAAGACAACATAAAGTTGGGATTTATCAAGAAAACTTGATATTTATGGCGACGGTATGAAGGGGACTGTTATCTAAACAGTTCATAATTTTAAAATGGTACAATAGTTTGTAAACAGCGAAGATTAGAACAATAAAGATACAAGTGGACCGCGCGCGCCGCAGACGAACGCGACTCATAAATCACAAGGAGCAGCGCGACGCAATATTGAAGTTGCAATGTAAACACTTTTTAGTAGGACATCTAGCTGTTTTTATGCATATTAAGGTCAATGATTAAGTACAAGTAAAATTTCTAATGTTCTAAAAATAAAATGTAAATAAAAGGACACGCTGTACAAACATAATAGACTTTAATTATGTTGGTAGGAGTTTTCATCCCTGCTTTGTTTGTTAATTACGGAAAAGGACCCACTTAGCATAAAGTTAAAGTTGTCCAGCACACACCGAAACCAAACAACGAGTTAGTAAATTCACAACAGATTACCAACTACATACAAAATAAGCGGCGAACAACAAGTAACGCAATAAAATTATTCAGCGCCCAGAAGAGCTGGAGCGGGTTCAACATAAAGAGTAACTTCGTGCGCGTGTCGATGGCGTTCTGCGCCCAAGCAGTGCGGCGGGTGCAGTTCAGCCATACGCACTCACGACGACTGCTGGTCTGTATGCTACTCTTGCTGAAAACATGCCAATCAGCCTGCTTTCTAACGTCCATCTCGTGATGGGAAGCGAACCATTGATCAAACTTAATGATCACTTTATATGGCTTCCTTCATTACTTGTTTTTAGGCTACACAAAATCGTGATCTGTTGTTTTGTCTAAATAGAACAACGTGCTTTGGTCTGCTATGGAGTTTAGAACGATTAAGTTTCCTTTTAAGAAATACATCTTCCACAATAATGTTAAAGCTTCAAGTTTCAAAATAAATCTATGATTGTTAAAGTATGCATCGAATTCGATGGGACAACAACTGAGGTGGAGCTGGTCCCCCAGCTCGTCACCAACTAAAGTTAGGCTGTGATATAAACTGATAAAGAAACTATGCAAGCGGAAACTTTAGCACCGCCAAAGTTTGGACAAATTATCTGTCCGCAGGAGGGTGTGTGTGTGTTTAGGACCGGCGTGCGGCAACAACTGGGCTGTTAAGAAAATTTACCTCGGCCGGTGTAGCGAGAGCCCCGGCCGTTCATTAGCGCCGAGCACTGCCGGCCGGCGCGGAGACGCGCGGAGACGTGTGCCGGTTCTCGTCACTCTGGCCGCGTCGACACTTGCGCGCGACATTTGCGGGTCGCCCTTTAATTTTCCCGAGTCACTTGTTGTCGTTTGCGGAATTTATACACGCATATGTTTTGATGATTTTGCGTTTTACGAGTGCGTTGAGTTTATTTTGGCAACAGATTTCAAAAAGGTTTATCGGGCTGCCTCATGACGCCGGTCATACTTTGCACATAAATGACGGTTGAGATAATTCTTGATCATTTAAAAGTCCTGTATAAGCATACCCAGAGTATTCATTGTTTGAATTCATATACCATCTCACAACGCTTTTGTCACAGTTCAGTTTTGTACAGTATCAAAATCTGGGACAGCTAGAATAATGTTAGTATTATTGGTCAGTTGATCTGATCATTTCTGAGATTTATCACTGTAGCAAATCTAGTAATATCATCAGACCTAACAAGCCATGTTTCACGTGAATAATTTTATCAGTTTATGTATCTGGGTTCAAGTTTGATTGAGGCAGGGAACAGAAATTCCTCAAGTTTATTGAAGCCCACGCTTCGTTGACTCATTTAGTTAAATTTATCATCAAGCGGAGTTATTACTGATTTGTAGTCGCCGCCGCGATCATAAACTGTCTCCCTTATTATAGTCGTGATATTATTTTGAATTAATCTTATTTACTTTCATTGCCTTGAGAATTTATTACGTTTAGATGTACCGATTAGTATTTAGATGTATAAACAATATCCGTCGTTTAGATGAGAGATAATTATATTGTGATAAATTATATTTAATGCTTAGTTCCAACTAAGCTGTTTTAATGTAATCAATGTAACATCTTTATGGTGTGATTAAATACTTCAGAATCCAATAAAATATTTCTGGTTTATCGAAAGGAAGCAATAAGATTATAATTTCTAATAAAATTGTTATTATACCTACGACTAATAGACCGACACGACAGTAGAAGATATGACGATAGAGAATGCATCAAAACCTATTGCTGCGAAAACATCACAACAGTAGTGAACATTTGTGCACCGAGAGCAATAAATATTAGCTGAGAAAATGAATCGCGATAAGGCGCGCGGTCCGGCGCGGTGCCGGGCGGCGGGCGGCGCGCGGTCCGGCCAGCGCGCGTATCGCGGACTTTGTTCGCACTCATTGAGCTGTGTAAAAAGATACAGCTCCCCTATTTCATTTATACCAGCCTGTTTATCTAGCCTTTATAAATTGCTTTCATTTGCCCAGTAATCTTCTTTTCGCTTTGATCTCGCCATGTTAATTCAAAAAGCGCTTTTAAAAAAATTCAATTTGTTTGAACGAGCGCTTCTCTCTCCTAGCACTGCAGTCCTACAACTTGTTTCATTTCACTATCAATAAACACAACTTGAATAAAATTCGTTTCCTCATTTCAGTAAATTACGATTAGATTACAATTTATTAACCCTAGATAGATAACCTACGTCGAAACGACGTAATCGATTTAGAAAAATCGTTATAACTCATTTGTTTTTCGCGTTATTATCCTGCCCGTTCCTGTCAACTCAGTCGGCCGTCGGAGCTTGTAGGACATACCCATATCGCCCCGGTAAGTGCAATACTTTCGTCAATATTTACCTACCTTACGTCGAAGCGACGTATGGTTATCTTTAGTGTTCGTTTTTTGTTTCTGGGAAAATGTGTTATTGTCTTTTTTTGAGAATAAATTTACATGTTTTTTATTAGTTTTCTTTTTACTTGTTATAGGCCACGATAAAAATTACATTTTGACGTCACGAAACAGTGCAGACGATGCAGCAACCTGTCGGTTGTTGCTTGAAATAAGCGATGAAGAGATTGAGGCGTCGGACACTGAAACTGATGACTGTTTATTAGAAAATGAAGTAAAGAGTGATGCAGAAGACTTTGAAGATAGTGCACCAGTGAAGGGAAACACTGATGCTGAAGACATGTCTGAAAATAACCCTGAAATTTCTGAAAGTGCTCCGCTAACTATGACGAGTTGTATTGTCATGCCATAGCGTCAAATTCTCAGAGGCAAAAGCGATCATCGTTGGACGGCGAGTAAGGCAGAACACGTGGCAGAGTATCTGCTGCTGATAATATGATTTGTAAGAAAGAAAAACCGCTGGGACGCAGAGATTTTATGAAGAAACTCAGCGGTAGCCTGATGACCCCATGGATGTAGACAAGGCGTAAAATGGTCACTTTGCCGATAAATATCAAAGAAACAAATAGTAGTATACTGCCAAAAAGACCATCCAAACCTCCCACACAACATGAAGGTGTACCTGAGCTAAAAAAAAGGAAATATTGTGCCTTTTGTCCTTCAAAAATTAGAAGGATGACAAAGACAATGTGCGACAGCTGAAAAAATCCCATTTGTGGAGAGCACAAGTCTAGCGCCTGCCCTAAGTACATTTCATGACAAAATGAATAAAAATTGTAATTTACTTTAATTTGTTATATTCTAGAGATTAAAAAAAATTGATTTTTTTAAGTTTATACGGTAAATTATAATAATGATGGAAAGATTCCTAAATGTTTATGTTTCGTAAAGTAATAATTACCTTGTTTTGTACTTAATTTTTTTTTTCTAATAAAAAAATAAATAAAGTCATTTTTTTTTCACTTTATCAAAATATAATTAAAGATATTAAGACATTATATCAAATTCATAAACCTAGTATATACATAATCGAAAATATGGTCACTCAAACATTCGCACGTCGAATCGACGTATGGTTATCTTTAGTGTACAGTGAAATATGGTTATCTATCTAGGGTTAATGAGAGCGATAACACAATTACTCGGTGGGCTGTTCCTAGTCGTATACATAAATATTGTCATCTTGATGTTAAAATGGTGATTGTAAAACGGTCATAAACAGGCATTTAGATGGTTGTTAGAGATTACGGACACACATAAAACGATATCTGTAACATGATTTAAATATCACTACTAGGTACTATAATAGATAACTGGTTATTAGATTTTCTTCAAAAATCCAAGTTAATTACTTTGTAATGTTACAGCGCTTATTTGTTATCATAAAGTGTACGATATTCATGTAGTGTTCAAAAGTAAGAACATTGAGTCAGTCGTGTCGAGTAACATATGAAACGTAATTCACAAAGCTCTAAAAGAAATAAGGAAAAAAAACGACTGTAAGAAAAACTGACGAAGCGAAGAAAGTGTACGCCGTGACAATGACAAATAAAGTAGCGAAGGTAGCGAGCTAACAAATGTCATAGGAGCGCGACAAATCCGCGCCCGCACCGAGCCGATTTACCGAACGATTCCTGCTCCCGCCTCTCGCCTCCGACTACATTTATTTTCCACCGTTTGATTTCCACAGGTATTTCCCTTTATCAGGCCGACTCGTTCATAATAGTGACGGCTGCGGAGCCATTCTTTAGGCAACTCCATGTCGGAGCAGCAATCAATACTTATAATAAAACTTTACGGGACCTTTGTCCGTGATTTCTTACGGTTACAATTCGGAAGTAACAGCATCTGTAAGTTTGATTTAGCTCGAGGCGAGATCATTGTTCAGGACCACGGGATTACAGATGCTCGTGCGGTATTCGGGAAGATTAATGCTTCCGAGAACACATTTGGTGGACGAACTTCCCCAACATTATTCTATCAACGCTTCATGGGCATGCCCTAAATTACTGCCATCAACGGGTCCTATGACAAATTACGAGGGACAAACTAATAAACATGAGAACATCTAAATAGCATCTGGTGTTAAAACCGGGACGTCTCAATAATTCAGCGGAGCCGGGGCCGCAGCCAGCGGGTAATGTTTGGGCAAATGTTTGCGTATGACCCATCCCGGCACATCTCGCCCCTCACACCACGCAAATTGTATGTGAATTGTGACTTCCTTGTTCAAACTAGCCGACTTTTATGTTTTTGGTGAACAATCTTAAAATATTATGTGATAGCAAGATATTGATCTCATCAGTGATTTTTGGGTTTACGTTTTGTTTAGTAAGTAGACTTTGTTACCGTAATACACGTTGCAATGAAAACTCTGGTATTAGGCGAAGCAGCAAATATAACGCTTAGGACTTAAGTTGTTTCAGCACGTACAGTTGTGCTAGGTCTGGCATCGAGCGGCGCGGGCCGCGTACAGTAAATTGTAGGCTCAGCGCTCACTGCTCGTAATTTGTTGAATGTGCCTTCAGAATTGATGTTATTACATTGAACTTTAAATGTGTACGGTTTCGCGTTATTTGCTGGCTTTATGATAAACCTGAATTTAGTGACAGAAGCAGCAATAAACTAAGCTTATGGTATTGTCGCAGAAGAATTATCTTAATGCAGTTCCTTTTTGGGATTTCTTTTGTAACTGAAAATGAATGACAGACAAAGAATAATACTTATATACAAATTGAGTTTTGAAATACATTTTTTGGATTTACAGGTTTCTGCTTTTGGCATGAAAACCGTCTCAATTTCTACAAAACAAATAAAGTACCTATTTACAAATATTCGCTCAGAGTTTGAATTTTAAAATGAACTGTGTAAAGATACAGATTGGATGCTGGTCGCTGCGTGACCGAAATATTCCACAGTTTGCACGATAATAAATTATGTCTAGTTTCGGGATGAAATAAAAGATAATGGAAACGAAAGCGAAATACTAGATGTACATAGCTACCTACAAATCTTTCACGTTGGTCGGCTAAGAAGGTTATCATTACTTCGTAGTTTTAGGAGTCTTAATTTTCAACTTTCAAAACTATCTAATTTAGTTGCATTTTAGCTGTCTTTTTGTAACGATACAGGGTAAACACAATCACAACGCTTTTAATTCAAATAGCAACGAGTTATTTAGAGCAGAACTTATAAATAACAATGATTATGGGGACATGGATGTGAACACAGTACCTTTTATATGTACCGAACAACGCGCGATTAACGAGTTGTCCAGTCAGAACTCTGCACATACAATTCTACATACCTACGTACATATTACTTTTACACAGCTCTTTAAATGATGTCATATAGTTATTTGCTTTACTTTTATGATGATCTACATACCATAATACACTAGTACAGATAGTAACAACAATTCTAACCCAAACCAATCCAAAATTAATTATACTAAAGTCAAAACAATAGTGGAAAGCAAAAACTACTGAAGTAAGTTGCCCATTACCCTCGGCCATACATTAGACAGCGATGGCTTCGGCCGTCCCTCGTCAAACACGTGAAACAATAGCTCCGAACAAACAAGGAATTGAGACGTTTGTCTTGGAATCTACATTACAACAAACAGGCACCCCTACTTAATATCGTGGGATAGGTAGCGTCAATCCCTTTCGGGTATCCAAATATTCCGATATCGGGATTTGCTTAGGGTCCGCGGGAAATGAACTCGTGAAGCGTGGCCCATTGGGATGTCGATGCAGATAATATTTATGTGTATTTAACGTGTCTGGTTATTTCAAGAAAGACTTCAAGAAAGTATCCTCATACTATTTAATCTTAATTCGCTTAGCCAATTTGTAAAAAGTTTCGTAAAAAAGCTATAACGCTATTTTCAAATGTATCTGATATTTACAAGCTGAAAGCATGAAAATCTACAAGCATCACGAATGTTAACATTTTTGTACCTCTACGGCCCACGTTGATATTGAAATATGTACATTGTTGACTGATTTCACAAACAAAGGATTATTTGTTAACATTTATGAAGTTTTCTTTGTTCAGCTGTAAAAACAAAAGATATCGCTACCAGACCTAGTAGGCGGATACATCCAAATTAATATTACCTATAACTCAATGTTTGAAGAGTTTAGCTGTTCTTTTATATCTTCAAAAATAGCTTATCATCTAGCGTTGGTCGTTTTGGTTTTGGTAGGAACTTAAAATAATTTAAGGTATTAGTACCGCAATATACTGTTTTGTGATGTCAGCACACTTGAAGTGCCAACACAGTTATTGCCAGACAGGTACTTTACGTTTCAACTTTACAGTTTATCAGGCCGGGCCAAGCCTCGGGGCGATCACCACAGATTAATATCAACCATTTCTGCATATTTTGTCTCCAACACAATTGTTACCCGGGAAGCGTGCTCTAAAACAGAACACTTCGTGTTTTGCAAGTGGCAAATTTATTGCAGGCCGGATCTTATCGCCAATCGTTTATCTATTCAATCTCGAATCATAAATCTGCATTGTATTGTAAATCTATTGGACTCTTGTCGCTGTTATAATGTTTTACATATTAATACACAAAAATCTCGAACTGGTTTGCAAATTGCAACAATACAATGAGCTCAGAACATAATCGGATAAAGACGATATAGATTTCTCAATTGTGTTTATCCTATTAGGTATGCAAAACATTTTAGAGATACTCGAGTCAAAAGCTATTCATTCAAATAGCTAAGAGAAACTTTTCAAGCTCCGAAGTAAAACATCGTGAGGGAAACTGTACATTTGAAATAACACAATACAGAGAGCTGAAAAGATAGCATCGCCGTACACTGAACATAAATTACGAAGGAACAAACGTCGGCGGCGCGGAGCCGATCCGCTCTCACTGATACTAAATTCGTTTTAATTCGAGCAATATTTGAACAAAGCTCATATCAAGAATTAATAACAATATAACGTAGTCAAATATGTACGTAGTTGGTAATGGAATGTACCGAACAGAACAATCTAATGGCGCGATCAGACGAGCGATCGTCGGCGACGATACGGCACGCAGTGCGACTGTTCCCAGCGCGTTGTTGACGCACCCGCCGCCGCCTGATCGCTGATAAATGTTACTCCTTGTTCCGTTCCGATTGTTAAAATTGTTATATAATTGTATCTCGAGAGATGTCTCGTTACAACTGGCACTTATTTATTGAGATTTATTTGAAGGTGAAGCATGACGGTTGACAGCGCTGTTTCCTTTGTCTGCGCGACAGCTGAAGAATGTTAACAACGCTAGATTATTATCCGCTCATTGTAAGCCTGATGGACACTTTATATATAGTTTTAAATTGAATTAACCCGGCTGTGTGGTTAGGATAACAGTGAGCCTTACAGTCCCTTCAATATTTGATTTGTATAATATTATATTTGGCAAGGACGCCACTTTCAGAATAGACTCCATATGATATAACATTAAATATTTATTGAAAGCAGTACTTTTATTTACATCTGTAATTGGTACAGCAAATATGATTCTATTTTAATCAAATACTGATATAAATATTTCGTAGTATTATTAGTAGCCTTTAGTTAGACGATAGTTATTTTGGGTCGGAATAAATTATGCCAATATATTGACTAATGCTATGTAAACGTAGGAACTTTACACAAACATAGACTGGATGCTGAAATAACATAACATTATACCTCTATACATATTTTAAGTTTAAGAAAATATAAACATGGCTTACAAAGCAGAATATAAATTGAAGACGCGAAGTTTCATTTTCAAACAGGACGATGCATTATGTATCCCAATAACCATAATATGTATGAAATGTATTACTTGGTTATTGTATTAAATATCAGTGGGTAGACACATACTGGCAATATTACATGGTACCTACGGGCACATGTAACAGCGGGTGTCCGCCATTATCTCGGGCGCACGTACGCGGTGCTCAATCAATCGCAAACCGCTATTGTCAATCAATTAACCGTGTGCCACTAAAAAGAGCTAATAAACCAGCTGCCAGATGAAAAGATTAACAAGCTTCCGATATCAATTGTAACCAAATTACGATCAGCCACCAATTGGGACTAACGAGACAATGGATCACAGTGTACATGTCTACAGTGAGTCAACTATGTGGTGATGTGGTCAATACAAAAATAATACAGCTATACAGCACCGTACATCTATTGTTACAGATTCGTAAAACACAAGCTAAAATCAAAATGAAGACAAAATAAACTTAATCTAAATAATAAACAGATTCACAGTCATTGCGACAATAAAGTTTGTATTAAAGCCAACTTACAAACAAAATATAGGAGGTGTTCTCGCGCAGCTTTGTCCTTATTTCATTTGTCAACTCAGTACAAGTGGAATCATCTACTTTGCATAAGTGAGTCGCTTATGCTCGTAAACTACGCGTCGCTGAGACTACTCGAACTTTGTAATACGACTAACTTTACGGATTGTACTCAGTCTGCTGTTCTTTGTCATGAAGCACTCATTTCAACCGCTAAAAAGACAATAATGAAAACTAACAATATTCATTACGCAACTAAATAATAAGTACAAATAATAAAAGATACCAACAGCAGCTAGAAGATGAATTTATTCCATTTTATATCATCAAACATTTCGAAGGCAAAACCAAGTAGTCTTACTGTATTCCACGATACTATAGCCCCATTATCTGGTATCGGAACAGCCGTAAATAAATTCATGTAGATAAGTCTTGTAACACCCGCATCCAATCGAGATGTCACACGATCGCGATTGTTATCAATCGATTGTTGAATATAATTCGAATACAATGGAATCGATTTTTGTGTTGTACCAAATCGAATGGCTCGTTCTCAGAATACATAATTGGTGTTAGTCGATTGACTGACTAGAAATTATGGTCAATTATTTTTTTATGAATTTTGGAGAATCTACTTTATAAAAAGTCGATTTATAGACGCTTGTCTTTTAAGGGTGAATTCTTGTAACATATTATTTGAAACATTTGTATCTAAATGATAGGGTATGTTAAGTTAATTAAGTTAACTATTACGTCCAGTTTAAGTTTTTTTTTTGTAAGTTTTTTGTGTAGTGTGAGAGCAGTATAATTTACTTTTACCCCATTCGGTTCACACTATAGGTAGTTACGAAAATCATATTATTTTATAATATTTAATACAGCACGTTCATTTGTTTATACATAAAAATATTTCTGCGTTTCTCTTTTTTATTTTACAAAAGATTTTTTCTCATTTAGTTTTTTTTTTACTTCCAACCAATTTGTGGTAGGTATGTGTTCTTCGTTGTACATAATTCCATTCACTGAGCATGTTCTGCATAAACAGTGTTGATGCGACAAAAGTTGACCACATCCTTGTCATATCATGGAACAGCTACAAATAGGCATTAAGTATAACCTATGTACGGTATCTGAGAGCGTGTGGCCATAAAGCCCGCGTGATGGCAAATTGGCATGATTATTGCGGGCACATAAACAACGCCTCGTTAATGGAGTGTTATCCGCGGTTCGGCACTGCGCCGTTTGGCACCAGGCCGGCGACCTAACGTCAATGTGTACTGTAAGCCTGGTTAGGCCGCGTTCAGGGGACAAATAATGGCCAAAAGGCTTATAACACACTTAGATATTGATTATGATCTGTAGTATTATTTTTATCCTGTTAAAGAAACTGTCACTAGAGACGCAATGTATCTGCCCTTGGAAATAGACTTTTTCCATTTTGTTCAAAAAAACAAAAACGAAAATAAACATTTACAATCCATTTTTGGTCATATCATGTCTGTGAGCTCATAGTTAAGTCTATGAATAATACGTACTCCTGTACAAATAAAACCTGTGAAAGCACTCTATTAGCGAAACAAATGCGGTTTACTAAAGCACTGTAAGTCTTCTCCACGTTATAGAAAATATACAAAAGTACTCGTAGAGATTTTACATAACACTTGGCGAACAGACCCCCGGTGTGCCCTCTGCCTTACCGAAGCTTGGCTTTGCGTTTATTTACGCAGTAAACGTATGCTGGTTTATTGTCCACTAACGTTGTGGCCCCACTTTTTATCTGCGACGGTAGACCTGCCAGGGGTTATACGCGGTGGAAAAACTACTGAACCTCCAGCCAAACTGGCAATTTAGCTTTGTAGTTTTGCGAAGTATCTCGTAACATAGCTTACGGTATGTAAAAAAATAAAACATCTTGTATGTAAAATAAAACTTTCTTCCCCTCTTGCTCTTGTACTAGTTTTATATTGAGTCGGCACACCGTGCCTTCTACAATACTCTTCTACTTCTAGCCATATCGACCAAAATCCATCCAACGTATATTTGGACGTCCCCTTCCCATAAAAAACCTATGACTGTAAATTAAACTTTATGACCTAAATCTGGGTCGCAACCAATATTTCATATGAGCTGAACAATTTGTTAGAGCCCTTCAGCCGAACAAATTGTTGAAAAACGTCCCGTCCTATCTAAGCCCTCAATCTCATTTCCTCGGTTCCGTGTACCGCTTTAGTTCAAAATGGCGTCTATTTCAAACAACCGATAGTACTACAAAGCCTGCTATTAACGTAATGCTCATATAAATAGTGTGATTTCCTACAAACCGTGTATCGTACGAGCGCTCCTTAAACTGGATCCTTCGGTGATGGGATCAATTTGTATAGCTTCCCTCGAAACCTCCGAACAACTGGCAATCGAACAAATTACGACCTTAATGGGAGCACTTAGAGCTAAATTTCGCTCATAAAGCGTGATGGCGGTGTGCAGTCACAATAAACCGGCGGATGGGGTTTGAAACGACCATTACAGTTTGATCCTTAATTCGTCTGGCGAGGCGCGGTCAGCTCGCCTCATGTGGGTGTCCCGCGCGCCCCGTGTCGCGAGCCACTAAATCGTCTAAGCTTCAGGGATAGTGCCGCAATAAAACATAATGTCTGATTTGAAAAACATGTACGCTAGAATTAAAGTTATTTTAGAGTTCTTTGAACAGAATGAATGCCGACTGATGTCTGAAAGGATTAATCAGCAATTTTTCTCAGGCGGATAAAACTAAACCATGTCATAAATCATTACATTTTCGGCTTTAGAAAGTATCTGTAGCTAAAATAGCACTGATAAATATGGGCGACAGTGACGCGGAAAATGGCTAAGCCTTTATTGGGGATATTTGTCGCATGTGTCCATCAGTCAGGCTTTGCGGGTTATTTCAGGTTGTATAATTTGTTCGCATGAGGTGCGCCGCCAAAGCTTCGTTAGCGATATGTGACCAGGCTAATGGAGCCCGGTAATAGCTGGCTTGGTAACTTTACCTGGCTTGTATACCTGGATGACACTGATAGCACCTATACGTTTGCGACCAGTGAATTGATAGTAAAAATAGTATTGTTTGTTTTTTGTTTAGGTAACACGTTGTCTATCTACGAAGTAAATAACTAAAGAGATTCCGAAAAAACACAGATCTATGTAATGTAGGTAACTTCTTTCCTCATAAAATAATTTTCTCAATACTTCTTGAATTTATAATGAAAGTTGACCTACACGGCTCTCTTGTTACGTTAAGTGGGTTATAAAAATGTCATCGGTAACAGGGAAATACGAGCACCAACAATTATGAAACATTACTCGATTAACCTTTCACGTTTGAGCCATTTAACATGATGGTACCTTTTTAATTAATAGAAATTTCTTTATTACAAATCCCAACAAGAGATTAAGGTACTTCATTTTTATTAAAAAAAAATACTGTTTTTATAGCTAGCTCTTAGTTATTTTTTGTGCAAATCATAGTGATAGGCAAGAATTATAAAGGTAACAGTGACTTATTAAGTTTTCTCTTCAAAATTGTAGTCAAATTATGCTGCCATTTATGTGTCTTTGAATTCATAATTATCTTAACTTAAAACATTCAAATCCAATAAACCATTAATTTACACAGAGACAGTAACGACACTCGATACTTAGACAAAGTTCTATTAGCGAAACGACTTTATCTTCCCCGTGACTTTTACAAATTAAGCTCATTAAGCGACCGGTCCCGCTTATCAACTTCCACTGCATTCAACAACTTATTTCCTAGTCCTCCCTGCTCCACAATAAAAACTTTTCATAAAAGAAAATAATTGAAAAGAAAGGAAAAGATTATGGCAAGTTTGCGAGCAACCTCTTTGCTACTGACACTTCTTTGTACAAAGGCAGACTTATAAATAGGTCTGTTGAGTTCTGTGGCAACGTACTCTATGCGAGACCTAAGATGAACATTATTCCTGTTCAACTTAGTTCCTGAGAGAACGTGTTATAAATAAAACGAAGAAAAAATGGCTAGTAGCTTTCCTGGTAAAAAAAAATATTTTTTCAGCTGATCCTACGCTTTTCAGGTGAAATTATTTTTATTAAAATAATGTGTGGAGCTGCGGGAGGGATAGAAGTTACTGGCATTTTTTTATAATGAATCGGTCAGACTGCTGCAGACTACATATCGACAATTCCATTTTATGTATGAAATAGGATGCCCACAAAACCTAATGCCTGTTTGACCAGTGTTAACTGTCTTTTTATTAAAATAAAAACATAAACATAAAATAATTGCATAATTACAATTATAGGAATATAATATGACATCTGCGAACATAACGCTAGCATAGCCCCGCTGTTACATAGCCAAGTTGTACAATTTGAAATTCTTGTCGAGGAGCGAGAATTTTAAGTAAAAGAGTTAGAAATGTGTGCGAACTCGAAACTGCTGTAAAATTATAGTTTTTACAAGTATGTGAACATTTTACGTGGTGGGAATATGTAGGATGGTCATAATGCCCGACTTTATTCCTGCTGCGAACTTTTACTCGTTTACAAATTCGCGGTTTTACTGGAATTATTTCAGCATTTCCGGAAAGTCGAATGGACAGTACATTGTACAAAATATAGATTTTCAATGAATATGTCGGTAGTCGTTTGTCATTAAAGTGCAGAATATTGACGTAGATCCTTCTATAAATCATTTCTGTGCATAAATCTGGATAAATTAGGTATGTAATGTATTGGATCACAAAAAAATTTTGTGATTATCTATGATTTTCTACACAACTTTTTTTACACAAGGCCACACGCAAATTACTTAAGCAATTCAGTTTATACATATTCAGTTTTTACAAGGCTTGTAAATGTTTTTTTCACAATAGTATTGTTATTTATTCAGAATATCGGACATTCAGTCACGGCCCTCAGCCATAAAGCAAGGTTTATTACGCCGCGCTAGTCTGTGGCGTTTTTATGTCTTTACTGTGATTACCATAAATTGTTTAACATTCATAGGTGATGGAACCGTTATACATTAACACTAGTGAACACACCAGGATTTGCTTCAAAAAGGTTTTTTTTTTTCAAATAGTTATGTAAGCTGCAGTACTAGGTAAATTGATTTCTCCTGAAACAATAATGAATTAATGAGAGCAGCTTATCCAAAACTATAGCTATCGATAATGAGGTTCCTGGTACTTTGGATAAGCCAACTTCCATTGGATAGCTACCTAGAATCGGTTAATTAATTGTGATTGTTAATAATAGTGACTGTGTTTTAAAACTAGTAAGGAAATATTTTAAAGTTATCAATTTTACTATCAAGACGAACAATCCTACACAGAGACTCAACATAGTTGGAAAAAACTAATAAAAAATCCGACGCATAACATTTAGTGCCTCATTACAAGGTGTCTGTAAATTTAACCGCTTCATTATATTTTATCTAACTGTAAAACACAGTTGTAACTATTTTTTAATTCCGAGTTTGGCCGATAATGTCGCCATAACAGCCGAGTGGTGCCGAGTGGAGCCGAGCCCGCTAACCGACAGATGTGACGTCACCGGCGCCCGCGCAGCCGTATATCGCTTATTAAATATCAAAAAGCTTATTTATGACGTAATTATGATTTTCTTTAACGGAATATTAATGTCTGGATTGTATTAGTGTTACTGGGAAGCTGTTATTTAATGAGACTTCGGAGTGTTATGAGGTTTATAATAGCGGGAATGTCTGTCGGGATGTTACACGCTTTCTAGTCACCTATTGTGATTTAGTAACCGTGTGATTGTAAAGAAAAGTTGGACTCAAATTAACTTTTTTCTTTTAATTTGTACTGTAAGTGATGTGTCAAAGATACCATGAGTATAATATTGCTTTGAGAACTTTGAAAAATCCAGTGTAGATATGTAATTGCAAGTACATACCCACATGGATATGCGTGCTGCATTAATGCTAATCGTAAATGAAATTCCAAGTGTAACGTTTCAATAACTGAAGGCAATAATTCACTTACAACTAGTAAATCAAGTTCTTACAGTAATCCGACCGAAGCCCGCCTTAGCTTACTAATTGATAATTTCCACAATATAACATTACCATAATAAAGACATAATCCTCTGATTTATTGCCACGGAGCGTTCAAACGTTTTCTCTCGCACCACTAATTAATATTACGGTAATTGTAATTTATGTACTACATATTTATGTTTAGCTTTATTGATATTTAGTAACGTATGAAAACGATCAAATAATTCTTGTACTTTGGGTTTATATTTGACTTATTATGATTATTATAGTAAGATTGATGAAAATTACCGACTAGAGGTCCATTAACATTTAAAATAATAATTATAGAGGTTGAATTATTACAAGACTCGAATCCGCTTTTCAGGTTAGTTTCCAAACGTTACTATTAACCATTCACATAGCTAACAAAGGGAACACAGCTCTTGGATTTATGAATATGCTCAACAGTGTTGCACCATAAAGCTTCGTAAGGAAATTGATGGAGTCGCGAGTGTTCATCTTGCGGTTTCCTTTCATCGAAACTTGAACACTTAAAGCTTTAAGCACGGAGTAGTGATACATAATAGACACACGGGTGTGAAGCCATCCATTGTGAGGACCCTTGGCTTCCATGGGTGTTGGCAGAAGTGTATTAATCATCGCGCAGGCGGATACAACGCTGAGTTTTTATTACCTCTCCATGGCTCTGGGGATCAATGCTGATGCCGCTCCACAGTTGGGAAGCAGAAGGTTTATATTGTTTTAAATGTAGATTGAACGGGATATTGGCATATTGTTTTCAAAAATAAGTCTACATGCCTAATTATGATCGCTCTTTTTGTCGAAAACGCAAATTCAAATAACAGTGATAAATCTGATCGATTGCACATAATTCCAGTAACCGGCCTGTAGGATGGCATGCAAATATGATTACAAATATGTTGGTAGGTAAGTGCACACCCACAGGCTCACACATTCAGCTGGCACTCGTAATTTAGTGGTTACCAGTAGTAACAGGTAACACTTACCCAGATTTGCATGCTTGCATAATGCCGCCGCAATTACCGTGGGTGCCGCTCCGAGCTCCGTTCATTTGTGAGGCGAGAGCTCACAGAAAGATTCACGTACCTGAAACAAAAACAAAAATACAGGTTACCCTAATGGATACGTCGGTGACGAACTTCCAAAAGTATGCTTTAAGTATTTGACTACGAAATTTTTTTGACTAGGGTATTCAATATAAGCTTTCGAAAAAGTGTGGGTTTAAAATCATCCAGTCAAAAATTCTTGGCTAGGCTACAAAGCGAATATGTCTGTAAGGGTTAGTCTGACTAGTATTTCTGTAGTTTCCCTCTTCAGTGGTGACTGTAAGGGGTGTTATTCGGTCGAGTGGAGATAGCCGGCGGCGCGGGATGATTTACTGACGAGCGTGACGTGTGATGAAACGCTCCGAGATCATCGCGAGCCCACAGCGGTAAAAAATAGCCGAGATAACGCCTCAAAGGAAACTCTATGAATGTACTGCTGGTGATTTATAGTTCTGCTGCTGTATGGAAATTGTACTTCATTCATTGCAATTCCCAGTAAATAACTTAATACGTCCGATATTTTTTATTAAGGGGTTACAGGAGACCCTAAGGACTATACATGTCTCCGGGGTCATTTACGAATAGACCTCAATTTCAAAGTTATGCCCGAGGGATGGCATCAGGCTGGCTTCGTTTAACATGGCTCTTATCGCATCTAGTAGCATAGTATGTTATATTATTCAAGGTATTATTGTTTGTCAATTCTCAAGGTGAGCCGCGAGTCTCAATATGTAGCCACAATTCCCGCAAATGACGGATGCTCAGGGAAATCGTGCGTAATATGTCGGGCGCGACCGCAAGTCGTGATCGCGAGCGTTGCGCACGTACGAGCGGAGTGCGCCGCAATCCGACTTCACTCAATTATTAACACCGAGCTGCTACAGCGTGTTTGTATGGACTTGCGGTAATACGTTTATTACTGAACCCATAATAACATCGGATTTTGGATTTGTGAGTGATTTACTTGTGGTTGCTTTATGAATGAATTCCGTAACGTTCTTGATTGTTAGATTTTGCTGCTTACAAATTTATGTTTTATTACTATAATTCCTTTTTCAACATTGTATCAATACGTAAGAGCATAAGCGACCATGCTAAATAAACTGCAGCGTCTCCATACGACCCTCCAATTAATAGCAATATGGCAGCGTAATTCCCTCTCCTAATAACTACGCTGGCTTAAACCCATGCTGCTGCAGATAATCTAAATGAAACATATAAACCAGATTTTCCGTTACACTACCCGGTCATATATCAGGCAGTATGCGTTGAGTCGATAAGAGAATCCTCAAGGGATGAGAGGGATATAAATCGCCCTCCCTCGCCCTCCCATAACCCCTCCGGCACTGTTGACCGCATAGCAGTTTTTGCGGGAAATCAGCGAAAAAGCCTAATGTACATTTTTAGTCCAATCGTCGGCAAGAAATACGGATAATTAGCGGTGAACTTAGAAACTTGCCGTCTGCGGGTAATTAATGATACCGCTTGTAAAGGAAATTCTGGAAATAGTCCGCACGGGGTGCTAAATACTAAGTACTAGTTTAGGTTCTGCGTTCTGATTCAGGAGAACTAGCTTCATGTCTAACAATTACAAAAAGAAGTCGAAGGCTTTTAGCTACATTATTAGAAGCAAGATAATGAAATTTATCTTAAGACCCGAGAAAATTAAAAATAATATATTCTTTGAAAACGTATCAAAGGAGCACTTTGAATACGAGCTCATAACTATGTTCAGTTAATCTCCATAAAAAGTGTTGGAGTTCATTACACTGCATTAGACAATGCGCGTACAAGACGAACAAGAAGAAGTTAAATGAAAGCAACGGGTAACGAGATAAGACCGGCCATTGTAGACGCTCGCCGCTGCAGGCTAGCGCCGACTAACTTGTACAATGTGTGCGGTTCTACTGTATTTAGTGTATCACAGTTGGTTATGACTTCAGCTATAGTTGCCGATGCGTTCTTAGTATTCCTCAGCTGAAAGGAACAAAGGTAAAACGTTACTTGTCTTTCCCAATCGTCTAGCGACACAAAGTCTGGAGATTACATAAAGAGAGTTTTGTATTCATGATGGTATCGTCTGCAAGTTCAAAAACTAAATACTGATTCTATTAACCTTTTTGAAAAAAAAATTGTCAATCTTTTGAAAAGCTGTTGGATAAGAAAGGAAGTTCTTCTTTTCTAATCAACATCTGCACTACTTAGCTTAAAATAATTAAGGTGGGTCGATGAAACAGCAGTATTCATAAATATTCACTGTTTTCCACGGGACTGCGTTCGCAAACGGTGTGCTAAGAGTTTTCGCTTAAGCCAAATTGCGCGGCCTACGACATGCCTCCATTTGCAAATTAGACATTTGCAAGGTTCCTAAAGTCACGCAAGCCAACATCAACCTTGAGCTTTCAGAGATAAGACATAAAATTGATATCGGTATCGATGAAAAGTTTTTGGCGTGCTCGCAAATGATATTAACGGACACTTAAGTTTTTTTATTTGAAGGCTGAAAGAGTTATGAGTTTAAGTAATTAAATTATCGGCACGAAGACATTTTCAGACAGTCTGCGATCGTTGGTAATGCACTAAATCGAGAGATTTACGAGCTGTGAATATATCATTACTAGAAAGTAGGTGCTGCACAAAATGAAAATAAGTAGAAGATAAAAATGTTTTGCGTTAGTATCAAATAAAAAAGAAAACCATGTATAATTAAAATAAGACAGGAAAATCGAAATAAAATTTTATGTTGGCCAGTTCCGCAAGCATTTACCAGTTGAATACAAGTTGAATAATAATCATAAACATAATTTCTCAGCTTGCACCGTAAGATTCTATAAAGCACGATCGAGATAAGAAATAAGTAAAAATTAAAAACACTAACGGTAGCCGGGATCCTATCAACGTTTAATTTTTATACTTCAAAGTATCCCCATAGACGAGAGTGTTAGTGAAAGAAAGTCAGTGAAGACGTCTCAGTTTAAACTGAGGGCAAATATTTATTTAGCCAATGCAAATGCTGGGACGCTGCAGCCGGCACTAGCAGGCAATAAATTCTAAAGACAAGATTAAACTTGTCATGGGACCCCATTTACTTAACGCAAATTTATGCAAATACCGACTCGTCTTGTTGAGACCTCTGCAAATCGCTGAGATGTTTTTGTTTCGGGCGATAAGGGTCCTTGAATAGTTCGGTAAATAGTTGATAAATTGTGCCATCGATCAGTGTAGAGGCTGGCTTTGTCTGTGCGTCTGTCGCCTCGCTCACATATTGCGTGTTTGTGCGTCGCTCATAAGAACACCTCCATGTGCTGATATACTGGCTTTGATATCAAAGGAAATACGGTTAAGGTTCAGTAAACAAAGCTTACGATGTATGGAGGCGTCTGTTTATATTATTCGTAACGAGTTCTTGATGGTGTGTATTCAAATGAAGAAATAAATTATACTTGAGAATAGCTTTAGTTGTTTGGCTCTGGGAATTGCACAGCCTCTATACACTACATGTACGCATTTATTTATAATTAGATTTTGTTTATCTTGGCAATATATTATTTCGCTTAAAGCTATCTCATTTTTTTAGTTAAACTGTATTGTATTCACAATATCAGGAGGCAGCACTTGTGAGCACATTGGAAAGCTTCAGCAGTTATCTCTGCGCAACCCTCCAGACATGCAGCAAGAAAACGAAACGGAATTTAAACAGAAAATAAGAAAATAATTCCCGCGCAGCGTCTGGGATCGCCGTTTACGTAAAAACATAAAATGTCCGCGTCTGGATTATTAGCACGAAACATTTGTTTGTAATGAGCATTACTTCTTGTAACCGGCGAGAAGCTTTATTTCGCATTTGTCTTATCATGGTTCCCTTACATCCTTGTTTTTCTTACATTGTCTCTGATAGATTTATGGCTCTCCGCAAAGATTAAAACGTTTCCTTCTCCAATGTAAGTCTTCGATAAAAATACGTTTTTTACGAGAGTGCCGCTAGTATTTGAACTAATTCATCAATGTAACGATTAAACACCTCCCCGTGTACATTGAGATCTATTTCATTAATCACGTCAATGTGGGTACTTAGTGGTTGTTCATTTGTCAAAGTAAATGAATCCTTAATACTTTCTCATCAGAGCTCATTATCATTTGCTGGTGTGTACTCGTGTAGTACAGAATGCGGTGTTTAGCGGGATCAAGTTGATTGATTGGCATTGGTCAGGTCAGAGATCATTGCGCCTCCACTAATTCGTTTGTGTCGATTATTATGATGGATGGCTGTGTTCAATACTTTTGTTGTCATTTTGAAGAGTTTTAGAATAATAAATAGAGTTTACTTTTGTTTACCGACACCAATCATTGAAAGACATTAGCGTGGTCGGCATTAATGATCCTCTTGTCATGTCGGCTTGTCAAAGGAAGAGTCGGCATTGTGTTTACTCAAACCAAACAAATGATAAGTAAAGTTTAAATTATCCGAAACTTATTGGCAAACTCCGGTTTAATGGAATTTACTGTAAGTAGGAAGTCTTTAAATTCCACTGACCGCTAAGTTAGGAACACTAAACACGACCAAGTTATAAGCGAACTCGTGCTTCTCATTGTTGTTGCGGAGATGCCTGATAATGCGTAATTAACATATTTGAGGGAATAATTAATGAAGTAACGGTTGAAATTGTTTGTAAATAACATAGAGGAAGCATTTAAGTACCTCTTATTGGAAATACTTCGTTGCCAAAGAGACAAAAGTAAAATTTCAGAGGACATGGAAATTCTTCTGAAGGCACTCTAGTGCGACTGTATTTGTCTGTAGCGAGACTGACATAGTCAAAACAAAAGTTTATGTGGAAGCTCATGGGTTGCGCCAGCGGCAGTCGGTACAATCTCAATTGTATCCTAGCTTAACCCGCGATCTCTAAACTGAAAACTAACAATGTCGAGCTCCGCCAAACTTCGAGCTGCCGTATCTCTGAAAATGTGAAAACTTCACTAAACTAGCGATTTATTTTTCGACTGACGATTGTTTTAGCGTTTCTTGAGAAGAACTGCTAAAGCGTATTTTGATACTACGTTCAATATCTTAAAAGTTTTAGTTTTGTGTATGGCACAGTGAAGCCATGGTGTAACTACTTGAAATATTGTGTTATGAACTTTCAGGCTTAAAATCCCACACCGGTATCAAGTCGTCCAAAATAAACAGTGATATTGTACATTTTAAGGATATTAATAGTCGTTGCTGGAAGTGTCACAGCGTGGTAAAGGTCGGGTCGAGATCGTGGGCGCGCCGTGTGAAATGTGCGAGTGGTGCGCTCTCCCGGCTCAATCAGCTGCTAAGTGGCTAACGAAATAAACTGTCACTTCCACATTCGTTCACGTGCGTGATGTCGTAGGGCTGCTGCTGTTGCGACATGTACTACTCATCTATCCGCCTGTTGATCTAACCGCTTCGCAACAATGTACTAAAAATTGTACTTACCAAGTTATTTCAAAAGAAGTTCTATGTCAAAAGGCACTATACATACGAGGGATATAAGATCATATGCATTGTTAGATTTCCATTTAAATAATGGTCATTAAATCATACTTTGAATTCGCAATTGTTTACACAATCTTTGTTCGGATCCCGAGCCCCGACTGAACCCGAACGCAGAACCTCGGAGGCAAGCCAAACATTGCATTTCATTACGACTGCAAACAGTCAAGTTTACTCAGTCAAAAATATGAATGTTTGTAATGACTGTGACCCTTGCGTTTGCATTTAACTTTATCTCTGATTAGTCAAAGATAGATTTAATGGGTTCTCCAACCTTCGTCTGTCTTCGTATTAGATAGATTTTTAATCCCTCCCTCAAATGTGGAGATCTATGTATAAAATCTCCGACTTCTTCCATTTTGGATTAAGATAGCAAATGCAAATTGCAACTGCAGAACTTTGCACAGACAGATTTGTTCAGTGGATGAACTTGTTACAATATTTGAAGATAGCTGGAATCATTACCTTTTCATGATAATATAATGTAATACTGCTTTGTTCTTCCCAAGTAACAGATTGGCAGTTATTTCTTAAGTATTAATCTTGTTAATTTACTAGACAAGTAACATAGTAGGTAAGCAGTAAAGATGTTAATTTAATAAAGAAAGATATTCTATCTTCTACCTCAACAAACAATTCGAAGACAATGATGTGCAGTTTCCTTATTCCCGAGGAATGAGTAACATAATACACAAACAATACTATTGAAGATAAAACAAATTGACGTTTCCATATTAATTCTGTTCCGTTAGGTGAAGCAAGTTGTGTGGAATCGCAAGTGCTTGATTACATCTCCATGGTTTTCCTTATGTCCCGGGGTACTTTGTGGGAATTACTTCCAATCTATGTATGCGTAGCTACGGCGTTTGTTTAGGGGATAGATTAAATGCTTAAAGAAGGTAAATAAAGTAAGTAATTAGATTTTAATTATTATTCATCATCACAATTTCAGTTGTAAGTCGTTCACTATTGAATATAGACCTACCCCATTGATTTCCAAAAGGAGCCGTTGGAATAGGTCAGAAGATGATTCAAGTTACATAAAAACACAAGAGAAGAGAGCGCAAGTTTCGGGTTTTTCATACATCTGAATACTAACTCAGTTCTGTTTTGCTGTATATGTACTTCCATTTATATCGCTAAGGATGGTTTGTAGTACCGTCGGGCGTCGATAAGATCGTCGCGTCCCCGGCCCGCGGCACCGGAGCGCCGGCACGCGCCGGCACGCGCCGGGGACGCTCCGGGGACGGCACGGACACGACCCCCACGCGTTACAAACGAATTAATATTATTTTAATGCCACTTCCTACTCTCTCATAATTTATTCTTATCTCCAGTTTTTTTGAGATTTCATTCTTTAAAGAAACTGAAAATATTTGTATGAATTTTTAACTGTATTCTGTAGGAACATTGTGACTTAATGTTCTTACAACAGTTTACCTATCGAAATATGAACTTCGCTCTTAAATAATATCGAAAAGAGATTATAATATCATACAGAAAATATGATTTTTTGATGAATAAGATTTCAAGAATACATATGAGTTTATTATGATGTTCTAGATAAGTCTGCAAAAAACTTTTATTTTTCATGTTTTGTGAAAAGAAGGCTTTCGTCCAACGGCAAGCTAGATGTAGGTTTTTCCGTGTACTACGTGTTGGATGATATTCTTTTGATAAATATTTTATTATTCTATGATAAAAGAACAAATATCAAGTATCCTTACGATTCTTCAAGACCGATTCCAGGAAACTAGTAATACTACTTCGAATTTCATATCTTTACGAATGTCTGTGAAAATTTGAGTAGACAGCCCTAGTTCGTACTTAAGAGATGTTTCCTATGCCGAAACATTTCCCGTTTGGCATGTTGCGGGACGCGGGGAGGGGATTCACTTCCCGGATCACCACAGCCCAACATGACCAGACACGACCACCAATGTAATCTCCAGACAAACTGGGCTCAGCTTACACTGGTGATGAACTGAACTAGTTTTGGAAATAGTA
The DNA here is from genome assembly GCA_033682625.1 of Helicoverpa zea x Helicoverpa armigera. Classification (NCBI taxonomy): domain Eukaryota; kingdom Metazoa; phylum Arthropoda; class Insecta; order Lepidoptera; family Noctuidae; genus Helicoverpa; species Helicoverpa zea x Helicoverpa armigera. The sequence goes on from JAWIIS010000041.1 coordinate 238,213, forward strand.
TTCAATTTCGTTTTGTATTAACTTTTTAACTTAATTACGATCTTCATTATAGTGGTTCATCATCCAATACTGAGTTAGGGCTTGCTCTTTGGGCGTTCTATTTTCTAGATTGCATTCAATTCTTGGCATAAAAAAAAAAAACAATTGTAAATCCCTAAAACTAATATTGACCTAAGAATGATTTGTTAGCAGATGAATCAGTGTTTCTCTGTAAACGTGCACACAATTTGAACAAACAGTGTTACGCCATGCACGCGTGTTTTCGCGCGGCGGTGACCTGGCTCATTAGCAGCGCTTTGATCGCGCCGCGTAATGCACTACTTGTGTTTTCTTAAAAACCACTTACACCTCTGTATAGTGCTCGACTTATTTTCATTTGGGTAAAGAGGTAAATAAACTGAGCATTAATTTTATTTTCTTTTGCCCGATATATGAATGTAGAGTTAGGGAGATGCAGACTGAGATTATTATAACACTTCAATGCCAAACTATTTGAAGTCGTTTTGAATGCCTGGAATGTTTTTACTTATAGGAAAGTATAAATGACTTTAAGCTAAATGTGTAACGGGTTCAAGTCACGCGTTCTTAAGGAATGGGATTGCAATAGTAAGTCGTGACTTAAGGATCGGAATTGAATTAAGTAATGAAATAGCTTTTAACTTCTGCTTCACAATTTCAAGTTAAGTGGCAAGTTCAAGTAGTGCTCCAATCCAATTATCTGGCAAGGATTCAGTGTATCTGTGTAGTTAGTTAAAAAAGAGTTTTAACTTTTAAGTTTAAGTTAGAAAGATGTTTCTGGTTTTAGTAGAGGGATTTTATTGAATTTGGTCTGTCTGGTTGGGTTCGGTATTTGCATGGAGTATGGCGGGCTTGTAATAGTAGTGTCATTGACGGGCGCGCCAGACTCGGTAATGTCACGGCAAATATTTGTGTAACCCGACAACGCGCTGTGTGCCCGCCGTGGCGTGGCGTAGCGTGGCGTGGCGCGGGAAAATCTAGTCAGCGTGCTGCCGTCAATTGCTTCAGTTTTTTTATATTAATGAGTAAAGCTAATTGGTTGCCTTTGATTTGAGTGTAAAAAATGCGTTCCTATTTACTTCAGGCTCGCTTTTCAGTACTTTACCTGTCTATGTTATTCTATTTGTTTGTAGAGAACTCGTGTAGAGGCTTACAGGGAGAATAATTCCTACGCAAAACGTAGAAGCAATAGTATTATCTATCCCTTATAAATTGTGAATGAGCAAATTAAATTGAACCTGTGTAAATTCTCTGAGCTCCAACCCTTTGAGTCGGTTCATGCGCGAGTTGTACCCAAACATGTGAACCTAAGGTATGACGAAGTTTTATGCGCGAATGTCGTCTCGTTTGTCTGTCTGTCTGTCTGTCTGGCTCGTCAATGGAACGAGTACAAACACGGAGCGAACCAGACAGAACATTCCACATACTCCCGAGTCTTCATCAAGTGCATCAGTCCCTTAATTAACCCTCCACCCCCCTCCCCCGCGTCCCTACCCGCGCCCCTATCACACCCTCCATAGATCATTAACGATCTGTATATTGACACAATGAGGAGGCTACGGTTCAGCTATGGATCATACATGTCATGGTGTCAAGGTACCCTCCTGATTGCATTATGCTACACTATTAGGTAAATATTTCGGGACTATTTTGAAAAGGAAAATTTCATTTAATTTCATAGACACTTACTTATTCCGTGTAATGCTGTAGTAATTTTAGCAGTTGCATTTATTGGTATTCAATTATTACATTATGCGCAGAACTTAGTTATGGCATATCACGTTCTGGTAATGTTACCATTATATTTGATTAAACGTTGTCTCGAACAAATTGCACGACCTGACTGCGCCGAGTTACAATTCATCTTTACTATCATTGCCTCTTTAATTAAAGTCCATTGTCTAAAAGTTCAGTTCGACGTCTAACTCTAAAACGAGTCTAAGCACCTGTGATTTAACTAATATTGTCAATGCGAAAGTTTGTAGGTTTGTTGCACTTTCACGCAAAATTACCGAATTAAATTGATGATAGATATACCAGAATAAAATATTCTATTGGATTACCTATATCCATTCTTATCATCCATGTAAAATACCCATTGTGTTTAGCGTCAAATCTTCTATTATAAATAGGGAGCAGAAAGTAGTTCCCTCAAGAATCAAGTAAAACCACCAGCAGAAGCGAGTGTGAAATAATTCAAATGAAATGGTGCCGATCCTCGCCCTCCCGTACTTGAGAGTCCTCTATTTCTGTCCCTCCGCGACCTGTCGTTATTTACACGCCCAGATTAACGAGATTGATGGAATAGTTTAAAGAAACGTTTAATCTTTGACTTTTTAAACTAAATTCCGAGGAGTTTTTTCAGCTTTTGGTGGATTTACTTTGATTCGGTTTCAAAGGGACGTTCGTTAGAGCGTTACAGGAGTAATCTGCTGCGCCACTGTTGAAAATGTCTTTGACTGTGTTTCAGATAAGAGTTATGTCCGAAGATGTCGGGAATAGTTCTTTAGTAGTTTATTTATTGCAGTAATAAGTGTCAGCGAGATTTTCTTTAATGCGATAATAAAGTCAATATTATGCAACATTATTTTCATCAGCTCTGTATAATTATAACTTTAGATATACTTTTAGAACACCTGCGTATTCCTATCGTCCCCAGTGGACAGAAAAAGCAAGAGTATATTTACTTAACAAAATATCTCTAAGAATTCCAGAAGCGTAATTTCCGGTACTGTTAATGGAAGAGCCTAAAATAAATTTCACTTTAATTCGTTTGGGAGCGACACATACTACCCTCCACACAAACATGTTTTACAGAAGTCCTATTAATATACACTCTCTTTTAAACTTAAAACAAATATGTTTTTTGTTCACTGCAGTAGGTAGGTACTATACATTCGTACTCCCTGACATAATTTCCAGGAAATTTTTTGCTATATGATAAAAGTCGGATAAAAATAATTCCTGTGTATTTATTTGCCTTACGAATTTGCATTTATTCAAAGGTGTTACGGAACTGAGTTCAAGAAGTTTTTTAAAAGTTTTTAGGTATTACAGACACAAAAGTTCAGAAACCTATGGTTCTTCTGTAAAACCTGGTATGGCGTAGTATCGCAGTGCGGACGCAACGACAATGAGTGTAGGTTGCACGGCTCCAATAATTCGGGCGTGCGACCGGCCTAACGGTCCACTACCGGCCGACTCCCGGACGACTCCCGGACTTCCGAGCGGACGACCGGTGGGCCATCCACTGCGCTGTCGGACCACTAGATGAGCTTGGATTTCATATTATATGAGTTTTGGTTACAGGATAACTGTGTAAGAAGGATTGTATGTATAGTTCTTTGCAGGCGAATGAAATGCTTGTTACAACTCGAACTACTTACCAGGTGTCTTAATCACCTTTATTAGTTTTTTTGCCCATATATAAGGATAACTACATTGGCTGTTCTGCCCATATACTTAAGTTAAACTAGCCCCTGCTCAGGACGTCTTCGACGAGATCGATTTAGAATTGCAAAATTTTTATCAATGAAAGACTTTGACATCTTTTAAGGTGCTATGTATAGTCACGAAATTTCACGTTTGCAATATTGCCACTTCCATTTGAGCGTACTCGGTAACAGGCAGTGGTGTACGCGAGAATATCTGACAAAAGGGCCGAATTACCAACGGATTAAATTATCGTGAAAGGGTGTTGAGTTATGACCGGCTCCACGGAAACTCGTTTAGGGGCTGAATGGGATGTACTTGTAAATACACTGCCATGTATTATGTACTGTTATTACTTGCAACATAGTTTATTATGTCTGAGCGCTGTGGATTATGTCTTCAGCACCAATATTGTTTGGGAGGTGGTTACAGATACTTAATATTTTTTATGCATCTTGAATTACATACAGTGCTTCCACCATGTTAGTAAATTAAAAAAACATGCTTTAAATAACGATAATTTCAAGTCAAATAAATCAGTTAGTCTATCTTCTTTATCATGTTGCAGCAGTCATAGCACAAAATAAATAGGTACAGAAGTCAATCTACATACAAAGCGCGTTCGAGTCACGCAGACATAGGTGTCTATGTGTGCGTGTTCACAGACGCGCTGTCTCAAAACAACTCAAAACAGTGCGAGCGCGGCTGCCGCTTTCTTGAGATACGCGCGTCACACACAAGGTAATGTGCACGCGTTGTGATACCTAACTGAAATTTAACGGGCTGCGGGTTGTTCGAAAGAGATACCGCGGCCCTGGTACATAAAAGGCCTATGACGGAACACGACGGTTTTTAGTCAGTAAGAGTCTGACACTCCCTCACCGCTGCTAACCCTCAGCGGGAGGGGTCATTTGATGATTTTTGACGTCGTTAAAAAAAAATTAATTTGACTGTAATATTTTTAATTTTAACAAAAAAAGAAAAAGTAATAATGGAGCAACAAAAAAAGTCGTATTATAATTATTGTTCAGTGGACGGTTGTTTTAGTACAATAATAAACAGTGAACTGTCGTTTTTTAGCCTGCCGGTTGATTCAGAGAGGTAAGTACCTATAATATGTAATGTACCTACTTATTTTCTCATATTGCGATGGTTCGTTTAATAAACGCAGTAGTACAATTAGGTGGGTAGGTATGCGCCCCGGCGGCCTCTGGCCCAATGCCGTAATAAGTTTTGCTAGTGTCGACCCAGGCGAACCTGCCTACCTACCCTCAAAGATTATTACTAGTTAGTAGGAGTTAATAATTTTTTGTGATCATGGCGAGAGTATGTTGTAAGGTAGACGAAATAAAACCGGTCAAGTGCGCTTGGAAGTATGAAAAATGGAAAGGCCTTGGGCCCTGATGATATACCAGCTGAAGTATGGAAGGTATTAAAGAGGAACGGATGTATGTGGCTGACTTTATTCTTCAATAAGTTGCTGCATGAAGAAGTCATCCCGCAAGAATGGTGCAGTAGTTCGCTAGTGCCCATCTTCAAGAATAAAGGGGATGTGCAAGATTGCGGCAACTACAGAGGGATAAAGCTCATGTCGCATACTATGAAAGTATGGGAGAAAGTGATAGAGAAAAGAGTGCGAGAAGAGAGTGAAATTACCCAAAACCAATTTGGGTTTATGCCAGGTCGAGGGACAATGGACGCCATCTTCGCACTTCGCCAATTGTGCGAGAAGTACAGACGTGTGCACAGGAATCTGCACATGGTGTTCATTGACCTTGAGAAAGCGTATGATAGGGTGCCTCGGGAAGTGTTGTGGTGGGCCATGAAAGAGAAAGGTGTGCCTGGGAAGTATGTGGAGTTAGTTCGTGCGATGTACAGGCAGTCCTGTACGTATGTCCGATCGTCGGCCGGCAATACTGACCAGTTCAGTGTGGCTGTGGGCCTGCACCAAGGGTCTGCTTTAAGTCCTTACCTCTTCCTGCTTATTATGGACGCCTTGACGGCGGACATACAGGAGGAGGCACCCTGGTGCATGCTGTTTGCCGACGACATCGTCCTGGTTAGTGAGGACGGGCCTGAGATCCAGAGCAGATTGGGGAGTTGGCAACAGAGACTGGAGAATGTTGGCTTAAAAATCAGCAGAACCAAGACCGAATACATGTTCTGCGATTTCGGCGGTCTCTCCAGTCCTGAAGCCATAGCGCTTGATAACGCACTTCTTCCAGTCTGCTCCGATTTCCGGTACCTCGGTTCGCTTATCCAGGGCGATGGCGAAATAGATCGGACAGTTACGCACAGAATTAACGCAGGATGGATGAAATGGCGGCAGGTAACGGGAACAACTTGTGACCCTCGTATTCCCCTTAAACTTAAGGGGAAAATTTACAAGAGTATGGTCAGACCTGCTGTCTTGTATGGATCAGAGTGCTGGCCCACAAAAGCGACGAATGAAAGACATTTGCATGCGGCAGAGATGAGAATGTTAAGAGGTATGTGTGGGGTTACGCGAATGGATAGAGTGAGGAATGAGTATATAAGAGGAAGTTTGAAAGTGGCGCCGGTATCAGAAAAACTGCGTGGAAACCGGCTGTCGTGGTATGGGCATGTGATGCGGAGGAATGAGAGTCATGTTGTGAGGAAGGTGATGAGTATGAACGTGGACGGATATAGTGGAAGAGGAAGACCAAAAAAACGATGGATGGATTGTGTGAAAGTAGATATGGTAAGAAAGAATGTTACTTGTGAGATGACGGCAGATAGAGGAGTATGGAAGAAGAAAACATGCTGCGCCGACCCCAAATGAAATTGGGATAAGGGCAGGAGGATGAAGTGCGAGTCGGACTCGCACATCAAGGTTTCTGTAGGTAGAAGCAAGCTTAGATCAGGGACTGTACCAACCAATTACATCCAAAACATTCTTTTTCGCAAGTAAAGAGGTACTTTGTTTTACATAGTGTTTTATGGTATATATGTATGAATAACAAAATTATAAATTTGTTCCTGAAAAAGTTCGGTATCTCGTTCAAACTAAGTTCCGTTGAAAGTGTTTATTAACCTCTTGTATGCCACATTAAATATTTTATTATTATTGGTTTATATTTCATTTTTCCTGTTTTATTTTTAAAAATAAATAAATAATTAGATACGAGTACCACTACCACGTTAGTTTTATGCGCATAAAAAAGTCGACAACCCTAGCGCGACGGCCGAGTTTAGGCATGAAAAGTGAAGTACATACATCAGATTGACTTCTGTACCTATGTATTTTGTGGTCATAGACATAGAACCGGCAGCAGTGATAATTCGCCACTAGTGTCAGGGCAGCGCAGGCATACATTCGATTATGATATCGTATCGATAGGCTCGGCACGACTGTCACTGCGGCTCACCTCTATACATTTTGTATCGACACACTTCCTGCTCACGAGCGCACCTCTGCCGCGCTTGCATATTAAAGCTGTCGCTCCGATGATATTTTACTACATATTTCACGAATACCACAACGCAGAATGTTTATTGGCAGCCGATAGCAAACATTTCATAACTACGGTCTAATAAGTCCTCACAATTATCTGCAATATGTCAAACAACTTCCAGTCAAAGGGCACAGACATTTGGAATTACACGATTTTAACCATCACTACCATATCTGTGAATCTTACCATAGCCATAATTATGGTAAGATTCACATTTATGTGCTAATTAATTGTTACTAAAATATTTATTCGGAAAATTGATTCGGTTCAGCATAAAACAATACTTTTTTGTTAAACCTAATAATCGTTTTAACGGTAGCATAATCTGGGAAGAATACACGCCTAACGAGAATATAGCCGCCCACAACAACATGTCTACATTCTTACCATATCAGAGGGATTTCATCACTAGAGCGCAGCAGTTAAACCCAATTGTGTCGGTCATTAAGCTAGCAAGGCAGACACACAATCAGTACAATGGTGGACTTCCTCGCTGTTCCCGGAAACCCGGCACACAGTTTACTCCAATATTTTTGTAATGGAGTCTGTCCATTAGCAATAAATCGTGGGTCCGTGTGTGTGGGTGCGTCTAGACAGGTCATCCTTTGTTTGCGAGATGTCTTGGAGCTGCACTAAATGAATGGCCACAGCAAATATTGCGTTGATGCAAATGTATGGTCCTGCTGAGTTGTTTATTGCGCTTGTGTCCCTCGTTTTTGTAAGTGAATGAATTGCTTAATGGGAGTAAAATGTATTTATTGGGTATTTGGTATTCTAGGGATCATCCCCTATTTTGCATTACAAGGCACAGTTCAAATAAAAGTAGCTAAAAGTCTATCTGGCTTTTTTCTTAAATGCTTATCAAATCGTCTACTATGTGTTTCGTAGCATGCTTATTCCTATAAACTTTTGTTTTCACAATAATTTTACGTGTTTTGTTATAAATATTTCTCACAACCTCGTGCATTAGCGAGATGACTGCCATCAGTAACACGCTGGTCCATTATTTGCAGCGCGTCTATTATCTCAAATGTGTCGATTGACAGCGTGTTCGCTCGCCATTGTTTCGTACTAATTATGACGATTTATCAATCGTTACCATTCTTCACAGACAATTACTGGATATTCGTGTTACGTTTTATTGATTCCTAGAAATTCGTCACCATTATTATAAATATGGTAAGTTTGCTAGATATTTTTCTTGCTGTCTTTGAAGATTAGATTGTAATTGTAATCTGCTTTCTTGAGTAGTAGTTCGTATCTTGTATTATATGTTTTGAATAGGTACAGGATCTTTGAACAGAATATTAAATTCAACGTTATCTACCCTATCATGAAAACCGTAAGGATATTAAAAATAAGTATCTTCGATCTAACGATAATAACCAGTGCTAGAATATAAATATCTATCCAATCTTAATGTTAGGAATATTCTAGTTTTTAATGGCAAGATATCTTCTCTGATACAACTACAATGGCTTACATTCACTAAATGTCTTCGCCATTCAGTTGTACAATAACACCCTTACTGCGATGAGAAGTAATGAAACCCGATAGTCCTACGCAGTAACCTTTGAAATGTCACTACGCAACTGTAAAGGTCCGCTCGCCCACATCTGAAGAATGCAGTAGTAATGAGAGGTTTTTAGCTGCTCACTTGTTCGGCTATCATCGGCTGTTGTCGTGACTTACTCGGCTTTCTCGGCTCCGTCACGAATTGGAAATTATCAGTTCCTTGTGCGAATTTGTGTGCTTGATAGTCTGTCATTAAAATGTCAGCCAGGAGGTCCGTGTTTTAATGGGTTTATGATAATACAGAACGTGTTTTATTACAGTTTTAATCAATAAAAGTACTGCTATTGATTTCAGGCTCTATTTATCCCTAAGGTTAATTTCCATTGAAACGTGATCATATCAGTTTACTTCATTAATGTATTGTATTTCATATTCCACCTTATTCAGCTTTATCCTCGTAGTCAATATTATTTATTATCGTTACATAAGCAACAGGAGTCATCCGACACCTCTCCATAACAGCAACACTATGAATTAGCGACACTGGCAACCCCGACAATTGGCCTAGATATGATCTGCTGTGAGCTGACAATGAGTGCTGAACAAAGAGCATACACGACTACACGTGTACCTTGCATGTGCCACAGAACAGGCAGGATCAGAAGCGATACATGCTCCTTAGAATAGTTTAGGTCCTGTCTGCTTAGAACGGTTGATAGCAGCTAGCATGTGTTTAGACTTATTTTATGCGTATTGATTATGACTAAACCATCATTGTTAGTCCCTATCCATATGACTGCCGCTGCGGATATGAACTATTTAAAAGTATATAAACCGTATAAGTTAAATAAAACAAAATTTTGACATGGCTGTAGAAGTTGATGGTAAAATAAACGCAGCAGTAACCTGCAGCAACTTCAAGGGCTATGTCAAAAGATTTATATTTCTCCCTTCTCAGCGTTTTTTAGTCTTCTTTCTTGTGCTATTAATGTAATAGTAACTTATTATTTACCTTTACAAATAGTTCCTATACGTATGTATGCAATTTTGAACCAAGTCTACCTTCTGTTACTCTACATACCCCAGTGCTTCAGTGTTAGTGCTGTAGTGTTACTTTGATTGGTTGAACACTATTGTGTAATCCCGCTGACTGACAATATAAATAGAGCTGGAAGGTCGTTGGATTGTGCGTAGTTTTGCGACAAATACGTACGAGCACAAAGACTACGAGTAAATCTATTTCGAGATGATTATGAGACAAATGAGGTCGTACAGAGATGAATATCTAATGAAATAGACGGAGTACTTGTGTAGAAACATTTTCAGTTTGAATGTGATATTCAATGCTACACAGAACAGAATTTATAAATGTCATACAAATTGACAATATACTAACCATATTAGTATTGAACCCATCACTATTATATTACAGATCTAACTTGTTTATAAAGTGTTTCTAGTCCACAGCACAAATTGAGAAGGTTTAGCAGGTTTAACTTAACTTTTACTAAGCCATAATGTCAACACGTACAATCACTTTCAATTGCGACCACAATACGACACAATTTCTGTCGTGTTCGCGCCATTAATGATAAATAATGCGCCATTAGTTTTATAACGAGATATGCTATGTTTAACAACGTATTGACGATTACCAACTATAGCTTTCTAACTAGTCTAAGGTCCCAGTGTCTTAGATGCACAACAAATGCGAAGCGATGCAGTGATAAGAGAATCTTTATAGGTGCTGACCGGCAAATCGTGGCTTGGCCAATAGTCTTTATCTAATAGCACGCACGTAGGACGATAATAATTTTCACTGTGTAAATAAACCTAATTTTACAGCACATTTGCAAGACATGAAATTACCATTTTAATTAGCTATAATTTAACAGTCGCTCGCAGTATCTAGTACTGGTTTGTACTCAATAATACGTAATGACAGGCTTAGTGCGGACGTTAGAACTCGATACTCGGTTAATAGTGGGACACTGGCTTTATGCCACCGGTGCAAGGGGAGGGTAAATTAAATTAGTGGAGTTTTGTTTTTACCCTTTTGCGTGTAACTGGAGGGGAGCGAGTGTTATCAACACTTTACAAACATCGGGTGATGTTATAAGCGGGGAAATGCAAAATTATTGCAAACGTTATTGTGTTGATGTTTATCGTTTGTTTACTTGTATGAGGTGAAAATGTTAGGGTTGTGTGTTGACTTCCACTTGTAATTTGCATGCGAGGACGAATTGTGACAATAGTTCCGATAATTCGAAAAATATCACTATTTCAATTTTTTTTGCGTCGGCAAAATGTTAAGGGACAGCTTCCCTTTCTTGTCGGGATAAAATAAGTTTTTATTAAATGAGTAACAAAACATAATCTACTTAGTAACTATCTGGCAGAAACTTTAAGACCACAACTTTATCCCCCCGTGTTTGGCTTTATCAAAACTAATAATTATTTTGTCAGTACCTAGCTACTGCGCTAATAATATTACATTTCCCGCTGTCCGCTGCTAACTTGATTCATTTATGTAATTCAAGTCGGAACTAAGTTATCAAATATCGAAGTACATTAAGTTTTATTGCATTGTTGCTTAGTGGGTCGGCTCTCATTAGCGGCTATCGGACACTTTGTTGTTACACTTGTTATTGTTAATCTAGTGTTAATGGCCAGTTATTTACAATGTTATTTCCACCTGCTTTTCTTGGTTAGACTTAGTGTGTTTATATTTCAATCCCTTTTCATTACTTTTGCTTCTAAACTATTTCATTCAGGAGTGTTAGGATAAACTTTCACAATGAAAAAACTGAATACATCTTAAATTATGACTTCCTAGAAGATGTGCTATATCCTCAAACTCAGCAATCAATATTACCAGACCAACAAGTCCACGACATGTATAAATCAACATGTCTTTACAGCCTGACAACTAGGCTAACTGTCTGATATTGGGATGCTGCCAAATGTAGCCGAAGTCTATGTTATGTTATTGTGTTAGCAATACTTAGTTATTTCTAGTTTTGACTAATGGTATAGGAACTAATAGTTTTGGCCTAAGAAAGCTACTGCGCTCTACTATATTATCCATCACCATAAGCTTATTCTGACGGATCTTTTAGTCCTCAAGGTACGGAGGATACCTTAAAATAGCCTATGTGTTTCAACGTGATTTCAACCGATTCAATGTATGGCCAATAAAACTCGTTTTCACATATGACTAAGCACAAACCTCACAGATTTTCACAGTTGACCCAACGATAAAATACAGCTTCCACAGTAAAAAGATCCTATCATCAATATTGACTTGATACAATCCATTTTAAGGTTTTATGCTATAATATTATGTAGTTCATATTGGCTTTAATTTTAAAATGTCTGTCTGTTTAACTCCGTATATTCCATGTGAAAGTTTGCAGGTGCGTCTGTAGACAGCAGATGTTTAGTAAAATTACAATTAAAATACTAAGTATTGTTTGTAAAACCGAGTTCAAAAAGGGGAACATAAAAACTGTCTACAGCTGAACAGTTGTTTCAAAACTACGGTGTTTTTATATGAATTCTTAAAGTCATGAATAATTTGGATGTGAAATGAAGTTCAATGCTCTCTGAAACGATATATTATAACAGCACATGAATGCTACCCATGTTCTTTAATTGTACGTTGCAACTTACCTGTTTTGTCTATAGATGTACATCCTCCGACATCACGCACATCTTACAAATGCTCCAATAAGTGTTTACCTGTAAAAGAAGAAAAACCCCATTCAGTTAACAATTCACAATACTGTTATTACAAGCAGTAGTGAGGAGGAAGCGGCTCGTATAACACAATCAGTTTGACAGGCGCACACTGCGCGTTATTGGCGTGGGGGCGCATCCACTGCCGCACTTACCACTACATCCACCGCGTAACAAGAAACAACGTTTTATACAAAAATATACATAATAAAGGTACATGTACAGAACGATTATTAACTCGTCCCACAGCGCTCAAGTTATAGCACCTCGCAAAAGGTAATTGAACCACAAAAACCAAAACAACAGCAGAAGCGACAAATCGTGTTAAATTATTCAAAAAAAGAACTCAGAACCTAACATTTGCATACGAACACTTCATAAACTCGTTCGTTTCGAGTCCCGCCCACGCAGCCCACTTAAAAGAATCATTATTGCTTTTCGAACAAAGCACATAATCCTTTGACAACCTTCGAAAGTAAACCTGGAGGAGTAGGACTCAAAAATACCAAATTAATTTGTACCGTTTTTGTGAAACGAGCTATGCAAATGTGGACTTTATTCAGTTGTGAGAAAAGGTGTCTGGTGGTGAATTTTGGAAATATCAGTGAAGGGGTATGATGGCGATTGTATATGAGTGAAATAGTTAGTGTTGCCGCGTGAGTGCAGTGTAAATTTGCTGATCTCGTTGTGTGGCAAGCCGTTTATTTCGTACCCTACAGACGGCTTTGTGATTTGTTTTATTGATATTGCCTTATGTTTGATGGCTGGTGCCGTGAAACTGGAGTATTCTCGTATTGTGTGTTATATCTGGAGAGGATGACAGCCTTGGGAATCAAATCAAATATAAATTGTCATGTTTGCTCCTGTTGGATATTTTAAGGATAAAACGAAAGGGAAATATGTGGTTAGTTTGAAGGACATTTTCAAAAATGGAAAATGTGGTAATGCAAAATCTGCAAGAAGCTCAGAACTCATCAAATTCAGAAAGAAAACAAATCCCCTTTTACCGAAAACATCAATCCCAATCCTGCTGGCCTTTTCTTATCAGCAAAGTTGGTAAGAAAATCCGGCGTTATTTAGGTAACCGCTCGGTAACACGTAAAGTAATTCAGCAAGTAATCCTCCTTACCTCAGAACACTAACTAATTTAGCTCACAACTTCAAAATAACTCTGTGAGTAAGTTTCAAATGAAAATGTTACAAAACAAACGTTAGTTTCAGGCCTCGTGCGGTAAACAAACTGGGTTAACTAAATAAGCTATTGGAGTTTTGTTAACTCATACTTTTGTTATCATGAGAATGTAAATTCGAGGTAATTTTTTTGTTCTGCATAAACAGTATTGTATAAGCCGTTGCGTCACATGGGAACCACATAGAGTGCTGTTACAAAAAGTCCCTAGCCTATAAAAGTATACAGGCTTTTTCGCTAAATAGGACCTGACAGGACCAGTTGTTTCTGAGATTAGCGTGTTAAAGCAAATAAAGAAACTTTTCAGTCATCAGCTTAATAACATTAGCATATATCGTCTTCAGATTTTCCTATTATAAGGTAGTTCTTCTCATGTGATTATTGATTGATATAAAAAAGATGCATGCAGTCAGCTGGTTCGGTTCCCATGCGATGCGAAATAACATGCACCGGGCGGGCGACAAGCTGTCTGTCAACTCACGCGTATGTATGAACATTCGAGTAGGTACTTGTTACTATACTACACTGGATCATCTTGAACGTAGTAAGAAGTAAGACACGGAAGATTTTACCCAACAACGCAATAAGAAAGAATGTAAAAGACTTAATAAGCCGAAAATCGATCTCAGCGGCGTGATCTTGGAGAGGCCTATGTCCAGCAGTGGAATGCGATAGGCTGATGATGATGATAATGATGATGATGTAAGGGACTTTCCATTAGAAAAGTAGGTAAAGTATAATTGCATCTCTCCATTACTATAATTACTTGATAAATATTCAAGATGTGAGTTAATAATAGGGATGTTCATGTTGATGTACTCAATGTTGACTTGAGTACGAGCTTAACAAAAAGTTAACTAATAAACTGACTTAATTTTTAACCCTTAGCAGGTATTGTGGGTCAAATTCGACCCAGAAGCGGACATTTTCGGTAATTATTCTTTTAATATTTATGCTACGACTGCGCGCTTCTACGTATTCTCAGTGCGTCGCTAGCTGCGGCGGGGGGCGGATATGCAGCACTGCAACTATCTTAGGAACGGAGGTACGGTCACGTTTGACCCACGACACCAAGTAAGTAACTTTTTTCACTGAGTGTAATTTGTAACTTTTTTTGTTTTAGTGAATATTTCTACTACAATGGGGGCTTTTTGAACGATAGACAAATCGAGGAATTGATGAACGACTCAAATGATGATTTGGAATCGGAAAATTGGAAAGGACACCAAATATAAACCAACTTTCAGTCATCAGACCCAGTTTGAAGAACCAGTTGCATCGACCTCTTCTGCAGCTTCAATTTCAAGTTCGGAAAAGGGCCCGATGCTACCTATGCGACTGGAAAAATGACCGAAAACATTCTCTAAAATGTTCTAAATGTTTACATATTATTTGTAAGACACATTCCTTCCAAAACGTTAGACTAAAGACTAATCTTGTTAGTTTGAAAAAAGGCGTTTTGATTTTGGTTGTCATTTTTTTTATTTTATACTGATCTCAGAAGTAATTTATTTTTTTGCTATCATAAGGATATGAGAAGTGCCATACATATCTTTTAGTTAAAGTTTTTCATACATTTCTATATTTTTTTTTGTTTTATGTTCACACTAACCAGAAAGTGCCAAAAAATTAGGTTAGTTACAAATGTGTGTAAAACATAATAATTTTTTAATATTCTAAAATTAAACCATGATAATTTTGTAAAAAATGATTCTTTTATTTTATAACTAACCATATTTTATACAAATAATAAAAAATATACGTTCTACAACAGATTTTTTGGTATGGGTAAAATTTGACCCACGATACCGGTAGTGTTGCCAAAAAAGGCGATACCAGCTAAGGGTTAACTTCCACTCACTTTTATCCGATGCAAATCGCGACAATTCACAAAATAAAAACAAGACCTCCATATAACCTGGGTCACAGTTGTAAAGGCGGTACCTGACACGCGCCTACGCGCCGCGCAAACAATCGCACGCGCATAAATCGCCTGACGGAACAAATAAACGCGTGAACTCGCCGCGAAACGAACCAGCGGAACTATCGTATCATCACGGGTATTTACTACGGTATAGAAAAACCAGGTGGTGAGAGTTCAAATTATAAGATTCTATGTAGCTAAGACTCAAGCCAACAGATTAATCGAATGTGTTATCGTAATTATGAAACGCAAAGGATATTGAAGGATCACGAATTAGTTCTTTTTTAACAGACTTTATAAGAAAAGGTGCTTTGTTCGTCAGCGTATATATTTGTTTAATAATCCATTTAGAAGCCAAAGTTATTTAACAATGATAAAACCGAAGAGTTTGTTTGCTTAAACACGCTAATTTCGGGAATACTAGACCGATTATCGAGGAATGCTAGTTCTCAGAATCAGACTGATTCCTTCAGTGGTTCTATGCAAAAGAACCTTCGGAGAACTTCTGTGTTTTCTGTACGGTGTGTAAGTGATCTGCATCCAGTAGGTCATCATTAAGAGCGCACGCGCACGGGGCGGCGACACAGTCACCACGCGCCCACGCACCGCGCGGATAAAGTATTTCAACGTGCTTGGTGCTTTTGTTACCAGTAGTGGGACTATGATTTTTGGGCATCACGGGACAAAATGATATAGGTAATCTGACTCCTGAAGGTGTTGAAAGGTTACGCTCAAGCCAACAATAAAAAAAAAATTGTCGAGCTTAAAAAGCTGACAGATGAACATTCATAAGAATAACTTGGTTCTCAAAATTTATTAATCATTTTTACCAGCTGATTAACCGGTATCTGAGGGCACGGCAGGGCCCCAGCCAAGACTCGAGCAAAGCAGGCACGGCCGTACCATCTTTTCTCGAAGCGTTTCGCGGCTATTTCAGCCCCCTGTATCTTCCATGTGAACATAGCTAGAAGTTTAGGTTTTCGACGACCAAGAGTAAGTATTAGAATTAGCTCAGTCTCAAAATTACAAGACATTTGAATAAATAGTTTACGAGTTATGAGCAATCAAAGTTACACCATTTTGTCACTGACTCACTCACTGACCGATCATCAAAAGTCTAAGGTACTTCTAGCAAACTTAGGACTTTCAAATTTGGCACCAAGATAGGTTATTAGCAACATATAAAGGGAAAATTATAAAAACCTTAAAACTTAATAAAAAATAGGAAACAAATTTATATTTGCGGTTTTTCAAAAACATTGTGTATGAATTTTAACTGCATTGATAACTTTGTTATTTATTTATGTACAAAATGTTACTACCTATTTGTTTTATTGTTACGTAGTGTGGTATATTGTTCTTATGTATTAAATATACATACATATGAATAAAAAAAGCTAGGTTAAAATGAAATGAATAATGATAAAATCTTTCATAGTGCGATAAATACTGCATGCTCGCTCGATAGATGGCGTTGTCTTGGTCTAAATCGCACTATGGTTTCGTTACATAGCTTAGTATAAGTAGTACTTAAAAAAATAATCAAATAATTACATGTGATAGCGCCATCTACGTCTGAAATAAATCTTTTTTATTCTAAAAGATATTCGATTCAAAAATTCGACAATTTCGAAATTTTTTATTTTATTAAAAAAAAATGTTGTTTACGTGCTACTTTAGGTGTACATATTTAGTTTGTTATATATTTAGTTGTTGCATGTAAGTTAATTTAATTTGTTATATACTTAGAGAAGAAAGAGACCTACAAAAAATAAATTAGATCCCACCAAAAACATTAAATGTAAAAAAAAGCCAATCCTCTACGCAATTCCTCCACCGTAAAAAGTTTTGAGATCGCATAGAAGCCAAGTCCTGTTCAACTTTATTTGTAATAATAAATCAATATTTTGTGACTCTATCAATAGTTTTGTTCACATTACAATAATATTGTCTTGGCCATGAGCACAAGTTAAAAGTAGCTCCTTGAAATAATGTGTAAATACCATTGAATTGATAAATTCTATATGGACATGATTTTACGATTGGACTTATTATGGACTGATTGGAATTTGAGATCACCATGGACTAAACATGCGCCATAGTACATGTGCAGTTCATTGATGTTGGATGATACTGACTGTCGGTCATTAAGTAACAATTGAATAATGTAAAAGTATTTAATTCTGTGATATTAATTTCATTCATTCATGTTTGACTTTCACCTCTCCAAGATATGCTGTATTATATTTGTAGTTTATTGTGCTCATGGCCAAGTCAATATTATTGTAATGTGAACAAAACTATTGATATAGTCACAAAATATTGATTTATTATTACAAATAAAGTTGAACAGGACTTGGCTTCTATGCGATCTCAAAACTTTTTACGGTGGAGGAATTGCGTAGAGGATTGGCTTTTTTTTACATTTAATGTTTTTGGTGGGATCTCACTTTCTTTGATAAATTGACTCAAATCGATCCATTAGTGCCTGAGATTAGCAACATTCAAGCAAATAAATAAGAATCTCATCATAGATATTCATGTAAAGCCCATGGACTTAATCCGAATATCAGGGAAGTTATCGCCTGCATACAGAGTATATTTAACAAATCTCTAACAAAACAAATCCCGGATGCCTAGACTACGCCCTAGCTACAATTTATCGCTCGATAGAGAATTGTACAAACGTCATCAATCATCGGAGTCCTTTCAATACTTACTCAATTCTCGCAACTAGCTCCAAGTTGATTTAACTTTCTAGACAGTTAGTCTAAGTGTTTCTCCGTATGCTTTGTATACTTTCAGTTTGAACGGTTCTCGGTGTGTTTTTAAAGTGTTCGGTAATGTTATATTCCGAACTCCGCCGATGTCGGTCCCAAGCCCGAATGAGAAAGGAGGAGGGTTGGTATGGAAGAGACCCACCCATACCACAAAACAGTCAACGCCGAGTATCGGGCGGCGGTAATTAACCCGACAACCCCGAGAGGTCTCAACTTCCGTGGGGCGGTTACCAGTGACCGTGGGGCCCTAAATACCCTCTAAAAGACTGACGTAGAAGGACCTGGGAACCCACTACGATTACTCTTCCCATGAAAACCCCCTATGGAATCAGATACAGTGAGAGAGATTATGTTGGGCGACCCGACTAACAATCGGCGCCACCCAGTACCCGGGCTGGATGGTGTGAAATTGGCGACCGAAGCTTCCCCTGAGGTATACCGACGGGCTTCAGGAGGAAGAATTACTACTGTCGGTACCACAACTTCTGCGAGCGAGAAGACCTCAATACGAACAAGTCATCGTATAGGCGCTTGGAACGTCCGAGGTCTACTAATGGCGGGCAAACTCACCATCGTGGAAAAGGAAATGGAAGTACACAAGATTTCCATACTAGGCGTCAGTGAAACGCAGTGAAAAACTGATCGAGTTCTGTATAGATAGAAATCTCAGTATCATGAACACGTATTTCCAACATCATCCAAGACGTTTGTACACGTGGAGATCTCCAGGCGATAGGCACAGAAATCAAATCGACTACATCATTCTAGATACCCGCTGGAGATCCTCAGTCTCAAATGTGAAGACCTTCCCTGGCGCGGAGTGCGGCTCTGACCACAACCTCCTCGTAGCCAATTTCGCACTGCGCTTAAAAGCTCCTACCCGTCAACCACCTAAGCCTAGAAACTTGAAGCCTGCCGAAAAATCTGCCTTCCGAGAGTTTTTAGAAGGGAAACTGAAGGATTATCCAGCGCAGGAGCCTGCTAACGCTGACAAACAGTGGTCAGATTTTAAAGGCCACATCAACGATGCTTTGGACCTGGTCTCTAAGTCGAGGAAGCCAGAACAGAAGCAAAAATGCTGGATCTCCGATCATTCGTGGGAACTCATCCAGCGCAGAAAGGCCCTGAAAACCAAGGGACTGCAAAACCATACTGTAATGGCTGTTTACTCTGAGCTCAGCAAAGCTATCAAAACCAGTTGTCGCCGTGACCGAAACAGCTTCATCGAGGGCATTTGCAGCGACATAGAGAGGTTTTCTAGCAAGTTACAAACTGCAGACCTCTTTAAGAAAGTGAGAGTCCTCACTAGACAGTTCAAGGCTAAATCGTGGGTCATTGAAGATGTCGATGGCACTGTACTACACGAGCTTGACCGCATTGCCGAGAGATGGCGTGTATATTGTGAGCAGCTGTACTCAGATCCCTTTTCAACGCCAAGAGCCGTCCTGAACTGGGAAGAACTAGAACTGGAACCCACGATCCTCCGTTCCGAAATATCCGCTGCACTTCACTCCCTCAAGAAGAAAAAAGCACCAGGAACCGACCAAATCACTGCAGAAGTTCTTAAGGCTATGGGTGATTTGGGTATAGAGAGACTTCACAAGATTTGTTTACACATCTGGCACAACGGTGACTGGCCGCAGGATTGGTCGGAATCCGTAACTCTCCCGCTGCACAAGAAAGGGTCAACTAAGAACTGCGGCAATTATCGAACCTTATCCCTCATCTCACATGCCAGTAAAATTTTGCTCCATATTTTAAACAATCGCATCCGCTACTACCTGGATTGGCAAATCCCGCAGGAGCAAGCGGGTTTCGTGAAGGGCAAGGGTACTCGAGAGCAAATTCTCAATGTAAGGCAGCTCGTTGAGAAGGCATACGAGTTTGATACGCCTGTAATAATGTGCTTCGTTGATTACAGCAAAGCTTTCGACTGTGTCAACTGGAATTACTTGTGGAAAGTCCTAAACGAACTTGGTGTACCGAATCATCTCATCGCCCTACTTCGCACCCTGTATGACTCAAGCCGAGGAATAGTGAGAGTCGATAATACAGCCTCAAGGCCGTTTAAATTTTGCCGAGGCGTGCGCCAGGGATGTATCTTATCGCCTATCCTCTTTAACATCTATGGAGAATACATTATGAGACGTACCTGCGAGGATTGGGAGGGAGGCATCACAGTTGGTGGCCTAAAAATCAACAACCTGCGCTACGCCGACGACACTACTCTTCTTGCTGCAAATGAGTCGGAAATGGTTGCACTCCTGGACCGATTGGAACGTTTCAGCGAGGAGATGGGGCTTTCCATGAACAGGTCTAAAACCAAGGTCATGGTGGTAGACAGGACTGGGAAATTGGAGCTCACAGGCGCTTTGAACCTAGAGATAGTGAATAACTTTGTTTACCTGGGCTCCAATATCAGTAATGATGGCTCGTGCGAAAAGGAAATCCGCAGGAGAATCGGCATGGCTAAGAGCGCTATGTCTCAGCTAGACAAAATCTGGAAAGATCGTAGCATTTCGGTAAAGACCAAAACTAAATTGGTACGGACCCTGGTCTTCTCGATCTTTTCGTATGGCGCTGAGACGTGGACGATAAAATCTGCAGACCGCAAACGCATTGACGCTTTTGAGATGTGGTGCTGGAGAAGAATGCTCCGGATCCCTTGGACAGCATTTCGGACTAACGTATCCATACTGCGAGAACTAAAAATCACCTCGCGATTATCAACAGAGTGCCTACGCAAGGTTCTACAATACTTTGGTCACATCGCACGGAAAGACGGGGGAAACCTCGAGAGGCTAATCGTGACCGGTAAAGTGGATGGGAAAAGGCCTCGCGGTCGCAGCCCCATACGTTGGTCCGACCAGATCCGCACTGCTCTTGACTCCACGGTGCACAGTGCTCTTCACACCGCCAGAGACAGAAACAAATGGAAGAACATCATACGTTCGAAGGTGATGACACAGGGAGGTCACGACCCTCAGCATTGAGGAATTACGACGCAAGGAGGAGGAATGTTATATTTCGCAGTACTAGGGTTAAGAATAACATCACATTTTACTGTTGGTGGATATTAGTTTAGAGTATCGTTTAACAAGCTCAGTACTGTGAAGTAGTTAACACACATTATAATCGCGTGTAACGAATTTTACTATAAAATTTGTGCTTTTGCACGAACGTAACACAGACAATAAATCTTTCCAGGTACTTAAAAAAGTCAGTATGTTGACTGTGTTAACTGAGCCTATCAATATATCCATGTCTATTTATATGATATGGTTATACGTTTGTAGTTAAATAATATAATCAATCCCTCGGGCATGCTACCGGCTGGTCCCCTCACCGATACATCACCGCCTGCGCATATCTGCACTAATTACTGCGCACCGCCCGTCGCCGCCGCCACTAAATAATCAATTGTTATGCCTACACACCGAAGACAGGTATAAGGTCCTTACAGAATCAGTCGGTTTGAAGCTGCAGTTCACTCACAATTTAAGTAAAAGTCAGTTTTCTTATATCACATAAGGAGTACATGGGGAAATATATAAGAAAGTACTTAAGGAAGCGCGTAGTGGTAGAACATTAGGGAGTATCCTACTGTTTATAAATATGGTGAACAAATTGCGAAAATTAAAAAAAAATACCTTATAAATATTAAACAGTTTACCTTAGAAAAACTATTTTCTTACTAATTTAATAATGCTCGTACATGAAACGTATTAAGTTGGCATGTTCTTTCATCGTTATTATATTCAGCGGGAAAATAAACAGCGGTGTTATTGTTTAATTTTCTCGTCATCTTGGCACAACAGCTTATGTTTATACTCCTAATATGTATTTACTAAAGGGTGTGCTGCATAAATGAGTTCAACGTATTAAGGTCCTTTTATTAAGTTCTTGTAAACGTCATGTCTATTTTACACACTATGATTACAAGCGATACATTAAAATATACTTATTACACCATCAAAGCTGTCATTTAATTTAAGGTAACATCTTAATACAACTAATGTATCTCCTTCAAGTTCTTATTGGCATAAACATCCAATAAAAATCTATGCGTATATCTGTCAGTTACTCAACTTGTCAAGATGAGAGGTTCGAACATGTGTCCCATAGGACTGAGCTACCCCTTCAGGCACACTTGTCAATCACGAGTAAACCAACAGACAGACACGCAAGGCAAACTATCATCTCTTCAGTGATCGATAACTCTCCTTACTCCCCCGTATAGACACAGTTTATTTCCAATCGTCGTGTGTAACTTCAAATATTGACTTACGGAGAAATCTCCCCGGTGTGGAGCCACGAAGTACGCGAAAGGGTTGCAGGTAACAGAACCCCTCTTGTAAATAACAAGTGCTTGCTGATGTAAGTGCTTTTTCGCCACTTTCGCAGTATTTGCTGACAATTAACGACAAATATGTATTACCTGTCCCAATTTTAGACTCAATTTATGGTTAAAAAAAAATAGAAGTAGTTAAGCTAGTTAAGTTATTTCTATTTAGTCTAAGAAAATATTACTTTGAGTAATTACTGTTTTTCATGCTCTTAGTTTGAACGATCCTTAATGTTGTATGAGTGGGTACACACTTGATTTTGATCTCTTCATTATCATTTTCGCCTACCACCGAACATTATTTTTTAATTTTCGTAAACAAATTAAAATCTGAAGAACAAATTACGTTTTTTCGTTTCGTCCTGTTTAATTACTGAATGTATCAAAAAAAAATTCGTTGGAAACTTTTTATTTAAATACATATTTATTTCTGGAAAAAGTAATTTGTGTGCCTCCTGTGTTGGCAAGTTTTTTTTAATAAGTATAATCTTTATCAATAGGATTTCTGGGAAGCTGGCTTAAAGCCGCGGGATCTGTTTTGATTGGGTATTAAAACACTGACGTGAGATTAAGACGCTGACAGCTTGACGTGGCTGATAAATTCATTACTCCCACAACTTGCCACGTGCAAATCAGTGGGCTCTTTATTGTTATTTTGGGTTATTTACAATCAAAACTTTTGCACAAATTATAAAAAGATATTTTTTTGTTTCTTTTTACCTTAAAAGCTCAGACACTACTGGAACAATTTGACCAATAGGCTGTATTTTATGTACGGGAAGATGATCCTAGAAGACGCAAGTACAACAAAGTAGGTAAAGTGTTGAAAATAAACCAGATTGTATGTGCTGTAATCCTCTAAAATCCTTTATTGCAATTTGATCGCTTGTGCTGTGGCCACATGGCAAGTGATTCTCAAGTCGGCTCGTTACCGCGGCTATAGTGAAGTGCTCGTCAACTAATAGTCGGCACTGCGCCCGTACCGACGCTCGACATATATACACATTACAGTATATTATATGCTATTCAGTTAAAGCTTTTCAAATTTATGGAGCTTTGGTTTTCTGACCGTAATCTTAATTAATGCAGAACCCTTTACCTCATCAAGAAATCGATTTCAACCACACATTTTAATTTAGAGCAGGAGAAGATTTTTATAACTGATTTCAGAGTAGGTTTGTCCTTTATCCGATTAAAAATCTGTCTCTGTTTCCATAGGTGTGTTGTCCATCATCTCCCGAGCTTTTTCTTAACTATGTTGGGGTCGGCTTCCACTCTAACCGGATACGGCTCAGTACCAGTGTTTTACAAGGAGGGACTACCTATATGACCTCCTCAACCCGGGCAACCCGCATCACAGGTGTGCTGTCCAGCTGCACTAAACCGCCACGTGAGTCATTTGTGTGAGTCCAATGATTTCGAAAGCTATATCTATTATCAGATCAAGCAGACAGTGATTATTCGGCGGTTATTAGGCAGTCACGCCGGTGGGCTATCTGACACTCGCTATCGGCTACTGATCAGCAAATTGGTGTCATGTTTCTGACAATATTGATGTTATTTTAAGCAGCTTGGCGTCTAGACTAATGTTTGACTAGGTACTTGTAAAGTGATTTGTTGCCAAAATAATTCGTAATTGCGCCTGATTTGGTAATACGTCAAGCAGAACTTTACATTACAAGGATAACTAAACTCGTTAAAAACAAAAGTAATACGTGGTGCTATACTTTCAAGACGTAGTGCCGCCAAGATTGAAGTAATATTTTAATTGGCAAAAACGAAGCATTAAATAGTAGCACCTCGTAGTATTTTTGACTTTTTAAATGTTTGCTTTATTTCACGGTTTTTCAGCTGTCATTCATAACAGTAGGTATCTATAATGTCCTGTCAAAATTACACTTCAAGATTTGCTGATTGATAACGTTATATCGAAATCCCGATGACGTCTTTTAAAATAAATAAACCGTTATAGGGCTGCGCTCTATAAACAAGCTAGAACAAACGCGGGAACCAACCGTTGTATCAATCAGATTGTCAATCGCTCAGCAGGTGATATTTCTTCGAGTTTTCAACATACAAGATAAATGCAGAAGTCAAAAATACTTAGTTTCTATAAAAGTTACCGAATCATCTTTGTCTGATCTCACTTTATTTTTCCAGAACAAGTCTATAATTTAGTAAGCCTACAGTTGTTTAGTTGTTAGTCATATTTAAAGAAAATAGAACCAAAAAGAATGTCTCCTCCATCTTTAAAAATAATTCCAATATAACTAATATAATTTTTAATTTATATTAGTAAAGAATCTGGTTTATTTGAGTGATGTCGAATTAGCAATATTTGTTACAAGTGGTCCTTCTGTTATTAGAAGCTACTGTACCATTGCCTCTTAAATGAGTTTATAGTATTGATTGACAAGAGTTCGAGATAAATAGCGAGTGTCGGCATCTGCGATATATCTGTGTTTATGTGCTTATCCAGTGCTGTTGAGTGCTGTCCCGTTAAACTATTGAACATTAGTGTTGATAGACGGTATTTATTTATTTGGATAGTTAGTTACTTTAGTATTGACAGACACGTTGAGATCTAAAAAATAATATAATTTTTAATATAAATCGTAAAGTAACTCTGTCTGTCTGTCTACCTATAAGGTACACAGATAGCAAAGAGCCTGAAAAAGTATAAAAGCTTGACTGGACACAGATGAAACCGGGGAAACAGCTAGTTAATTAGGTAAGTATAATAATTTGTTCTTAAAATGTAACAGAGTCCTTTGTTGATTAAAGTATTGTCATAACACAATGCCGCAATTAATGTGCACCACATTAAATTACCCCAAAGTTATACAGCTTGTCTTGAACAATTAAACAACATCTATATAAAATGTCGTTCTGCCAGCGCCATTTGCAGAACCGCTCGTAAAGTACGAGCAAACAAAAAACATTTCCAAGTAATCTATGCAGATATAAATATCATTGTCTTGTCAGCACACGGTAAAGTTAATTTAAATTGAACAATGCCCACGCGAAACCGCGACAATTGAAATTACCGAAGTGCGGCGATACGTTATATTCTCGTTTGGGTGTACATTGCTGGTTGTGTAGGCTGCGGTCGGTAGGCGCTCGGTACACAGCGCGCCATGTATCAGTTAACACGCAAGTAATTGGTCCGCGATTTGTACACGTGTGTTGTTAGAATTTGTTGTGGTGCGGTGCAAATTACAGGCACTGTCGGAGAAATTATATTTTTGTGTTAGTTGAAACTTAAGTAAAGTTGAAAAGTATAGGTACACCGAATAATTTTGCAACACGTCGGATATTTTAATTCCTAAAAAGTAAACCTTCCATTATTTTTCTTCAATTTATAAGATACTTTCTATGCAAAATTTCAAAGTTCTACTTTAAGAACCATCCCTTTAGGCCTTCAGAGCCACATACTAAAGGTCCTACGTGTGTATCATAGCGCCAATAAAGTAAACTGAAACTGGATGGATTTACTGGTTACCATTAGGTACAAATCGTATCCGTTCATGGCTTGGGCCACACTTCAGCTCCTGATAAATGTGAGCACAACGGGCAATTAGGCGGAACACGAAAATAATAAAGGACACTCGCTCTTGGACAATGTCTACGATTTATATAAATAAATGCGGTCACAGACGGCTCAGCTATATTCGAAACTAATTGTCTAACTGCTCTTACTAAGGATAATTTAATAGACTTTGCAGTTTTCTCTTATTCTTTTGTGAATACCTCGTAAATTATCTTCAGGACTTTGAACATAAATCTGGAGTTCAAGTTTTTAATAGAAAATGTGAAAGTAATATTACGTTGGAGTTTATGAGAGTAAAATCTCGCATCACTAAGTTTCATTACGCATGAATTACTCTTCGCGAGATTCTATTAAATAAAAGCTGATAATACAGTTATAAATTTTCTATAGCGTTTCACAAAATAGAAGTACATTTTGTGAATTCCTCCATAATAAAAGGGATTCATAAAATAACGCCATACAATAAATTCAAAGAAATTGAGTCTTAACGCGTCGGGTGGCGTATTTACAAACATCGTCCCTCACGGCGACGCACAGTGGGCCGGGGCGCTCTCCGCTGCACAATTTATTCATTGCGCAGTCGAACGCTCGAGATTTATGAGCGCGATATCGCTTCCGCACCGCGTATGAAACATCGATTTCTGGAGACACTCGCTGACGACACGACCGACGTACCGACTGACTCACCTACGAACCGCTCAAATCTGGACTTTAATTCTACTGAACATTTTAAAATGTAAAATTTTCCGTTCAGGTTTTAAATAAAAGGTATTGGACTTTTCAAACGCTTTTCCCAAAACGCCTTTAACTTCTAAAATCTGTACAAAAGTTAAAAGCCTTTTCCCGCAAACAGGCACATATTTCGCGTACAATCTCTGCGCTCATCAGATATTCTGAGAGTTTCTATTATAATGCGAACTCCTTTCAGGAAATGTTTATTGGCCATCGAGACCATTCAGCTGTCTGAAAATTACCTCTCCAGTAACAGTCTAATATCCTAACTGTAGCTATCCAAGTTTCAGGAGAGGGGAAGATTTAGGGAACAGAGTATGTAGTAAATGGATGATTACCTTAGCAGCTCTTACAGTTGAACTAGAAGGGATAGTAGTAATAAAATTGTTTACGTTGTTGTAAAGTTGGTTGCTAACATACTGTAGAATAACAGATGATTTTATTAGCACCTGGATTCGGTTTAAGCTGTTGAGTACTTCATTTACTCATACGTTGGTATTAGAATGTGCGCATTGAAGGCGTGCCATAACCGATTTATGTAGAGTCCTGAGAACCCCGGGGGCGCCACTAGTTACCGCAGAAGCTTTGTTCCAGTGCCACCCACTCGCTAACTTATTGTCTGTTGATTTTTGAGATATTGCCCACTATATCAAATATATACGAGCACATCCAATGATGTGATTTGTCGCTCGTTTTCTGTTGCGACACAAAAGCGACGCAGTACTGTTGCTGTTAATATTGTTTTGTCTTGACAACCGTTTATACTATTGAGTGGTGCTTTTCTTGAAATCAGTTTAATGCATCTTTTTTTTTCCAATCGTAAAAGAGAATTTAACGTCACCTATTTACGCAAATACATTATTGTCTCGAAAAAAATACTTCAAAGTCAAAGTCAAAAATAAAAATGTAATGAGTATGTAATTGAGTACGATTTTCAAATATGAGCTCCTTCACAAGTCTACAAAATTTTACTCGCACTATTTCATATTGAACGTCGAAACTGTTCACATATTCAAATACTTAAAAGATCCAATACATTAGGACTTCATACACACGCCTTAACTTTTAAAATCTCAAATATTTCAAGTAGAATTTTCAGAGGGAGCGAAAAAAGAGCAGCGTATCATCATAGCCAATGCATTTGTGCTAATGCACTTGCCTAACGCCGTGCATATTTGATCGACTGCACTCCGCTCTGCATGTTTGAGGATAAACGTGCACCGCTTAGAGCATAAAAATGTACTGCATCTGATGCTAATATTACTTTGAATATCGAAGATGCTATGAATGTATTCAAAATAGTAGGAGATCTGGAATATCGCAAATATTTAGATAAACTTAAAGATAAGAACACTGAATAAATAATATTGAAAGAATTCGATTTATTTGTAGCTTTCCCATCGACTCGTATTTAAAACAAGAGTCTAAACGATTACATTTTGAAGTATCGGAAGAACTTTTAATTTTATTACCTACTCCCAAAAAAGTGGCAATCTTGTAGCCATCTCCGAAGTAATGAATAGTTACGCTAAGCCTATAAAGTCACTCAAAGTATCAGCCGCTCCAATCGACGCTAACTCAAAATTGATTACTTGTGGAACTTTGTAATCAACAGACACTTTACAAGAGGCTTTTATTAAAACGACTTCGACACCCGGCACTGCCCTTTGGTTACTGGATCGTGTCATTTCATTAAATTGCTTTCAATTTTGATCGGTTTAAAATCAGGAATCTTTGTCATAAATATTGTAAAAGTGCCCAAAGAGGTTTGAATAAAATAATACCTACGTAAACGATATTGGACTGTAAGATATCAGTAGATATCACATGCATGAGTTGCCATGTTGCCAGAAAATAAAATTCCAAAGTCACGTATGTCTGTAATTACACCAAAAACTTTGCCTTTGAAACAGAACGTAGCTTCGCAAAAACTTAAGCAACATCCATTATATATTCCTAAAGGCAAACATAATATGTTTATTCCAACGCACGTCTGCAACTATACCGCAAAATTACTAACTTTGCAAAGAAAATATTTCCCCCATTCATTCACTTTGCGAAACTTATCGACGTCAATACTGTTAACCTTCGGTTATTCAAGCAAATGTATCCACATAGCCGCATGAATCGAGTCGGTAAATCACGCGGTGCATTCATTGCCGCCTCTGAATGGGGCCGGCGCGGAGACACAATGGCGGCCGCGCAATGGACCTCGCCGACATGATTTATGTTCGCAGACATGCTTTGATACTGGCTTATCCTCTAATGGACTGAAACTGCGGCCATTCCTTTAACTACGATATTGGGATGGGAATTTGGATGTTGGCTACGATGAAATATTTATTTCAAGAAAAACTTTGCGTTTCCGCTATCTTTAAAGAGGAATACTTTTCGTTTGAATCATGGCTACCATTCATTTGAAGTTAGTCTTGCTTTGAAATTTTGGTAATATTTCTTAGCTATTGGAAAGCGACATAAGCATTTAGAAAAGTCTATAAAAATTTGGATTTATAATTTACGACCACGTCGTCTGATAATTCAATACTCAAACCATTCAATAACTCCATATATCAAAATGTTTTGTCCGAAATTCCCTAAAATTACATTTTGTAAAAAAGATAGGTTTATAAAATATCATATAAATTGCAGATATAAATATTTATTAAATACGTAACAGTAAAAAACGCAGATGAATATTTGAAGCAATATAGCGCACATTCAAATATGGCGGATCAACATAACTCGGCATAAAGCGCGTCTGACTAAATTGAACAGCCACAACGCCTCGCCATAGTCATGCAAAACAACAATATACACCAGTATTATATTACTGAACCATCCACCTGATCGGAATATCAAAGATTGGAAAACATTTAAAAAATATATGAGATACTTGTAGTTGAAGGCACTATAAAATTCTCGGATAAATCGCAAAATATTGTGTATTGTGTAGTAGCCTTATTTAAACATGTTTGCAACATAACATGTGAATTACTGTCATAAAACTGGCTGTATTAACACTGTGGACCACAGTGATGAGTTGAAACAATTAAAGCACTCCATTGGCATTACACATTTTTTTCAATTTCCATAAAGGAATACATATAAATTTCATTTTCAATCGGTCCTGGCTTCGAAACACATTGAGCCTTCTGTTCCCTTTATCGCCGTGTAACGTAACGTGTTTATTTCTGTACAAATAAGTATGGATGATATTGATATTGAATACTCCGCGGGAACAACCGTTCGCAATCCGATCTGACCTTTTAATAAACAGTGTTTATGCCAATAGTACGCCATGTTGCTTTTAAGGAAACTATTATTTTATGCGTTGACATTTGTGTCACAAGTGTAGTCTGTGGGGTGCCCGTTACGTGCGCGATTATAGAAAATGGCGTTTGTGGGCTTGAAGTCACGATTTGTATTGATATGTCATGTTATGGTTATGGCTTTATTTACAAGGAGATGCAGATACTTTTAGAAACACACTGTATCAAAGTACTGACCTATTTTTATTATAGTTAGTATTTTAGTCTTGATTTTATACTGAATTGTATGCATTATTGCAATAAAAACCGTCTCCTTCAAGTAAAAGATAACCATTTTCATATACTTCCTCCCTTTAACATTAACAAAGCAATACTTTACAATCATAAAAAGAAAAATGCGCGCATTGTGCACAATTTAATGAAAAAATCTCGGCGATCTACTCACGTACTCGTGTGTAAAATAAACACAAATATATGTGTTTAATAAGACGCGTGTAAGTACTACTGGCCTTCGTATCCTGAACAGGACTGTTCTCACCACCTGCTGTACTCCCGACTTCAGCAGTGAGCACTGAATCCTTTCAACGACCACAATTACCGTAAAACTAACAACTATTGTGAAGACGAATAAAGGATAGTCCCGAAAGGAAAAGTTTTCTAGATTTCATACGCATTTTTATTGTCCAACCGCAGGTCTCAGGCCTCTTTTCAAACAGAGAAGGAATGAGCGTCAATCACCACGCTTGCTCAAGTCAGAATGGTGATTCTAGACTTTCCAGGTCAGTTCAGGTTTCCTCAAGAGGTTATTAAATTTTTCTTAAAAAGTATGATTTGATCTGGTACAAGCACACTCGCACTTAAAAGGCGAGTGCCCTAACCACTAGGCCACTAAGAATTTTATAGATATTCTTAAAAGTTTTTACATGAATCTTTTAAGTTAAAGTATCTACTTAAGGCTGCGACGTCGCTCTGATCTTGATGATGTTATAATCAAAACGACGATTAATAAAAAAGTAAAACGAGTTCGTAACGACTGTCATTACCTTTAATTTTTTCTGCGTCCCTCGTACTTCAAGCCTTTTAAAAAATATTTTTTCGACGAGTTATCTCAAAGTTAAATTGATCGTATTTTATTTAAATTACTTTCAAATTACGTTTCGAGTTTATTTTTCTTTGTCAATTTAGATCACAGTCTTTCGTCATCAAGAGTTTTATTTTTAATCGCTTTTTTTTGCTCCCTCTGTAGACGACAGCTACGGTATTAGTGTTGATGTTTATTTAGGTACAGATAAATTTTCCTTTCCCTTTTTAAGTGCTGTAATAGCTAAGTATCATAATAACACGGAAGCAATAATTAACTTGATATTATTATAACTACATACAATAAATATCAACTAAATTATTACATCCACGAGAACATTTTAAAAGTGAAGTCTTTCACCTCGACATCATCTATCCAACGAAATGAATCTTCCTGCTATTTATTAGTATTCCCCCGTGATTCCTCCCAGCATCTGCACTGAAGGTAATCCGAATGTCAGTGGGGCTATAAGCAGTATTTATATTTCGTCAAGTGCGTGTCAGCCGGGCAGAGTCGCAGTATTAATATTGTTTTAGTGTGAGTGACGTTCCACCAGTCATTTATCATATCCCTCTTATTATTCTGTTAGAAAAAAGCCGTCGCCCTGAAGAGTGTCAGTCTAAACAAATAACCCTTTAGGCGGGAAAAAAGATGAAAGAAAACATGGCTACTTATAACAGAAGCGCTTGCTTCTTTATTTTGCTTTTAAAATAATATTATAATAACAAAATAAAATAACTTTGTAAGTGTATTCTACAAAGGGCACTAATCTTCGGAACTTCTGAACAGATATATCCTGGGGTGTTGTTGTTTTTGAGAACTTTTGAGTAGCAACGGTAAATTGAAAAAGGAAATATTTTCAATATAAAAAGTAGTTTCAAATTGCAGTCTTTAATCACGACATTTCTAACCTGATACAAAGTCAAAACATGTTTTCCAAATGCTAATGACATAAAAAACGTAATGCTCTTTACTTTAAAGCATTGTGTTTTACTCGGAAATGTGTTCACAGGTAAGTTTATCATGTCGAACGATGGACGGCGTGTTGTTGAAGATAAATCTGACAACACATTACCGCTGCTGAGGTGAGACGGTCAGCTGCTGAGATTTACATACACGTATTAATAGATTGAGATGTGCTGGGTAACTCAGAGGGTGTTCACTTTAAAACTATTATATGTATAAGACTTCTAATGCATTGGATGGATGCAACTGAAATGATAAATTTACCATGGATTAAAACTAAACTGTATAAAATATAAGTAATGAATCTAAAAAAATATATGTGTCGGTTTTTTTAAGTACCTACGTTACTGTTTCATCAACATAGGAAGTAATCTTAAGCACTTTCTAACATTTTCTTTCCAAGTTCATAAAGTAGCGACATACATTTTTCTCGGCAATTGTATCACACATCCATTTGTCATGTAAGACAAATACCTCTCAGTAATACCCCGGAGGGTAGCTGAGGGGGTGAACGGGGAGGGGGAGGACACTTGGTTCAGTTTTTATGTTTAGTCTCGCGTCACTGACCCGTGACAAGCGGAGATGAGAACTTCTTAGGAACCATACACATAAGAAATAAGTAAAACCTTGCAAGACAAACAACTATTGCTGTCTAGCTGGGTTAGTTTTTATCTTTATCCTCCTAGAATTTCTCGAGATAAAGCTAGTACTGTTTCCTTACTAAGAGAGACTGAATAATAATTGGAAAATCATACAAATGTGATTGTTTCGCTACAGAATTTACATAGATCTACGTTTAGTACGGATTAAGATAAAACATACATTGACTTGAATTTGTATGATAACCTACTTAGTAGATATTATAACGATACGTGACTTGTGTTTTGCCTGAGTAGAGGCTACGTAGGAATAAGCTATTTAAAACAAAACACAATACTGAAAGTAATTAATAAACTCATCCCTGCGCATAATGTCTTAAAGCCAATGCAAGGGTGTGCCCTGCCTACCCTTGCAGGCGCGAGCGATACAAAGCGATATACTCGCACACATGTACATAATGGGATTTCACATTTGGCCGAACATTGTTCACAATTACTCCACAGGGATTTAAACGTTGTGAAAATAATTTAGCAATGAACACGAATATTTTATTTTAATGAACCGTTCAAACTCAGATGGGAGAGTTAGGTATCATTTGTGTTACGTATCGGCAAAACGATTTACTTCAATGTATTGTAACAATGAACTTAGTTTACTTAGTAATGAATTAATGTCTGGAACACTTAGGTTTATAAATTAAATCGTAAATCGTCAGTGAGTCGTGAAACTTTACAAGTTCATTTACAAAGACCCATCGGTATAATTTCAAGCAGCTTTCATACATCTCGAATAACATTATGTACGTCTGTCTGCGATACAGATGTGTCTAGGTATATTGTGGAAATACCTTTGCTTAGATACTATAAATAATGTTTCGATATTATTCACTTTTAACAAAACATCAAGTAACTTAGCAAGAGCAACAGTGTACAAACTTCCTAAAACAACAAAAATATATCCACACGAAACACCGCAGAATAGGTTCACGAACAATTTGAGTAGCTTTTGACGCGACGCACCGACGCGGCAAATAACGTCAATATTATGCTTCAAATAACATCAACATTGCCGATACACCGACGAATTACTTGCTATACTAGTACCTATACATAGCCTACACGCTTGTGTACTACAAACTAAACAGTCGTCGGTAAAGACGGAACTTTCACTTATAATACCACAAGAGCTTCAAAATTATCGGGTATTTTCCGATAGGTTCGTTGCAAACAAATGAAGGAGTCAAGTTTTTCAGGTTAAAAAATAACGAGCGCGAAGCGCGAGTGATTTTTCCTGAAAAACTTGACGACTTTATTTGTTTGCAGGGAACCTTGAGGGAAATGCCAGATAATTTTGAAGCTCGTGTGGTATTCGGGGGATTATTTTTCCGTCCCAAATGTCGGCCACAACCTGTCAGTTTGACGTAGCAACGACCAGAGAAAATATTCAAAAAAAATTATCAGTATAATACCATGTAGGTTGTACCACGTGACGTCGAATGGTGCAATTCTATTGGTCGATATTTGGGTCGGAAAAATAATCAATGATAAATAAAGCAAGTTCCCCGGAATTTCAGTCGGCTATGAGTTCTATTCAATCCGATTCTTTGAAAACTTATAGAAACGTATCAGCGTAGGTAGAAACTTTAGAACTGTGTTATTATAGTTTATTGATGAGTCTTTGTAGGAATGTCTGTGAATACGCATATATCAATGAGTTGATGGGTGAATGCGTATAACAGAAACGTACGCTACATTTAGTTATGCGGACCTGAATTTATTATTGCGCCAACCATTAAGCAATAAAAAAATACAATCGAACATAACCCGTGCACGTTTCAAATGTAACGTTGGAATCAAAAATATCTGCATTTTAGTTGGAATCCGGAATGGTTCGGAAGGCCACAGTTATTCATTGGACGAATCTACGGCCCGGGTGTCGAACAATACACCAATTCATTTGTAAACTGACGCTTTGTTTAAACCCGCGCTAATGTGTGCTCCACAATGGCTGACAATGGCCAGATTTTACTGGATATCTGATAGTGATAATGGTTGGAAATAAGCACTGGCTTTGGAAAACGTAGTTACAATACCACCGGGGAATTTTTGCTTTGTTCAATTTCCCATGCGTGTAAAAGATTCGATATCGATAACTAGTGCAGTGCTCTGCTCTATGGAAATGCAGTATCTATTAAAACATTTCCAATAAATACGCCAATTTATTGAACATTTCAAATGTAAGCGAGCAATACCGTAAATGTAATTAGGTATTTGCACAATTGTTATTCAGTTCTGAATCAGTTTAGTTATGTAATATCCAATAGTTCCGAATCACGAATTCTAAGAAAAACCGCTTTCAATCACACGAAAAATATTAGATAACTACTTACTTGGAATTCGGAAAACTATCCCGGGAACCAAGAACATACCTGAAAACAAATACCTCAGATTAATTTACAGTAAAAAAAAACAAGTTAGGTAACAAATACTATTTGACATTATCTACGAAGAAACTATTAATATTTTCTTCGCAAAATTGATATAACAATAATGTGCCACTACCGGTACGGAAATATGCCATACAAAAATGTATGAATGGTGGCGTCCAATCTCCTCCCCCGAACATCGGAGGCGAAGCATTTGCGTGCACACGAGCGGAAACCGCAACCAACACAGATATTAATATATAGGTAAATACATGACGATGCTGCTACGTTATCCGATCAACTAACAATCAATATCGGAATTACGAAATATTGCTAAGACTGACAGATCATATTATGATCTCTGATACGCGCTTCTTAAATAGATGTAACATGGAACATACAAAGGTTTTACAAATCTTCATATTCCTCACGAATTATAAGAGTGAAAGGATATTCAAACGAAAATATTTCTACACTACGGAAAATTCTAAAGCTTTGAACTGCCTTGATAATGATTATGAACGATGCTTAAGTGTATCTTTAATAGTTTTAAAGAAAATTACTGCAGCATCACTAATGAAACTTATCTGCAACTCTATTTCATCTGTAATGAAATATGTAGAATAGTTAAATAATACTGCTAAGAATAAAGCGTTGCAGCAATTTATTAAAAATTATGAAGTTAAAAATGTACGTCACGGGAATACAAAAAAGGCACGACGTTATATCTGTGGAAGCGCCTGAAATATTATGCACCAAAGTAGGGCATTATAACAATGAAGAATGTTTATGGACGGAACCACGTGATCTTATTCTTTGTGCTCAAATTGTGGGACATTCTCTCCCCCAGTATTGTCGGATAGAGTTACTAGAACGAACATTTTAGAACAGTTTTCTAGAAAATGCTTTCAAAACGGAACGAAGATAATTTCATTTTAAAATTAGATCATGTTGATCTTCAAAATGTCTCTCCAACGTTTATGAATAAAAGTAAAAGTCTTTCAGAATTAAAACACTTTTATGCACTACGTACGATGGTAATACACCACTCAATTTTAAAAGGCATTGAAAAAAATAAATTATGACGCCATAAAAAGTTCCGCAATGATAAATGAATGGAAGTTCGCAAACGGTTCTAAGAGTAAGAAGCTGCCACTAATGATAGAATACTATTTTAAACTCAATAAATCATGACTGCAGTATTGAAACGAGGCGAGGTCTAATTGAGTGGCTATCGATCCAATTCACTTTGAGGGGAATCTTTACACACTTTTAAGCGAATGCAAAATAAATAGTCGGAAGACGGATGGCTGAGGATCAAGTTACCGACTAATGCATTGTGGACTCAAGTGGGAACGGTATTGTCATCAATTGAGGATGCATCGATCATGACGTCGCCGTCTGGCAAACTGCCGTGCTTGTAGCGACTCTGATATGGAATATATTTGCGAATTGAATAAGTTCATAATTTCATTTGGTTGAGTGTTTTATCTTCTAATAGATCATGACTCCAATTAGTCGCTTAAGAGAGGTGAGACAGGGCTTTCAGGTGTTTTAATTTTTGTAAAGATTAGAGAAGATTGTAAGTGTATCAAATTAGAAACATGTATATTTTTGGTATTCCTTGAAGCCATTCAGGGTGCAATTTAAATGTATTATTGCGTATCTGTAGTGGGGTGTCCAATCTTTCCGATAGATCGCCACAAGTTGGCCGGCTGCCACTGTATGATTGGCTTCATTCTTGCTTTCTTTGCTATTTGATATCGTCCTAACCGATCTTAAGTTTATCTCGAAGATGCGCAGACTTTTTGCTGAACTAAATATTCCTATTTGAGGCTCAGGCCGGATACAATCGGAATTATTTCTGTAACCTTTACGTTATCCCCAAAATGTTCAGGTATTTTTAGGGCTTCGATTGCATGAATAATTCTCTGGTAAGATCTAAGGAACCCTTCAACTGAGTGTAGTCCGGTACACTCGGTTTTTCCACACAAAATTTAGACCCTTATTAAAGGGGCATTAATTCCTCTCGTTTCGGTAATACGATCGCGATTATGGCTCGTACGGCCCCAAATTGGCTGTAAGAAGCTTAGTGCAACTAATTCTGACGCGAACCAGCGCTCCAATTATTAGTAATGGGATTATCTGTTCAATGTCACTCCATCTTGGATGCGCGCTTGCCGCCTGTGGATGGAACAGATCATATTGAAATATGAGTAAGCAAATCTTGCGATCAACACTTCTGAGAAGCAATAATAACATAATTCTGGTGTCACACATATTCGCAAAACGGGTTCATGTCACATTAATGTACATATATTACACTTTGGATGTTTCACATTCCAATCTTAAGAGACATGTGATGATTTATACTAACCAATTATTATAAAACGATAAGTTATGTAATAAATAAAAACAAAACGATATAATCGTAAAAAAGGGTCGGATTTGATACGAACGTCAAATATAAAAAAGTAGCAAATAAAACCGAAGCTGCAGATAAAACTCCCCAATAAATATTTTTAGATAGAACTACACTAGGAGCCAAGCTTACAAAGCGACATTCTATTGGTGCTATTTTTTGTACAAAAGGTTTGTCTAGTAATCCGAGATATTTGTTATAGTACACAGGTGTAGGACTGCTACTCGCGTTATCTACTTCAACGAATTTTCTTGAGTGTCGCTACCGTCTCGGCAGTGTTTTGTTTTCAACAATGTACAATGTTGCGCTTGAATACGTACGAGTGCAAAGGAGTCTGCTTATTTAAATAACAACGAGATAAGAATAAAATTTAAAGCACGGACTCGGAAGAACAGAATTTAAAATGAAGTAAATTAAAAAAAATCACTAGGAATTTCCCTTTTCTCAGTCACACCTCAAGTAAACCACAGCAGCACGTGAATATAAGAGCCATATAAGAGCAATAAGCAACAAATACTTAGCATAGGAAGGCATGAAATATTCACATTTGGTGCGAGGCGGCCGTAACGAAGTAATCCACTGACAAAGGGACTGATACCCGGACGTTTCTTAGACTTGTTTACTCTTTGTGTGAAAGCTGTGTGTGTCATGTACCCGGGCAGTGTGGTGGTCGCAGAAGGTCTATTTTCATATGTACTTGACTTTCAAAGTCCTTAATACTATTTCCAAAAGTTAGTAGAAATACTAGTCTATTGATATGAATGTGTGATTTTATGGTCCGTTCAGTATCATTATTTCAATGAATATCTTAGATACTATTATCACTTAAAAATCAGACCGGACTTGAACACGTATGGATATTAAAAAAATCCTTCATAGAAACCTTCTGCATGTATCTGCAGATGTGCTCTCTCCACGGTCCGGACATATTCACGTTTCATGGCTGACATTTTTCTTTGAGGTTTGTTGTCCTGGTAACGTATGGATGTCTTTTTTTACTCGTCTTACTGGAGTAAATCACTTGCCAGCTATTTTTGTTAGTAAAGCTTCCCTTATTTTTTTGGCCAAACGTGCAACTTTGACAAAAAGCTTTACAGAAGCAGCAGCAAACGATACAGAAACGTCATTTGGAATGAAAAACTGTGGTATTTTTTGTTTAAAGTTAAAGTTCTCTGAGCAGTGTTCATTTATATGATCTTTCACAACAGCAAGCTGCAGCGTTTTCTTTGAAATGACAACGGAAGAATTGCAATAGTGCACAAAACCAGTATTGTTGGTCGTAGAACGTCAAGCGTAGCCAAGTAAACTGTTTTCTCAGTCGCCGTCGAGTTTTTCTATTTGCGCAAGTAACTGATATGCTTTAGTATTTTCTTCCTCCTGTCGGAATGAAAAGGTCGACGCTGAAGATTTATTTTAAATTATAATGAAGGAAGAATTTAATGAAATTGTATTATTAAAGTTTTAATAAAAAACTAGCATATACCTAAGTTCTATAAACAAAGTTGTTTAAATGAATAGGATTTGTTTGTTGTCATCTGTTGTGAAAATATTCTGTATAAAATAACCGAATAATCCAATTTAATCTGGAAATTTAAGGTAGGCATCTCCCAACGCTCGCGCCTGCCTTTTTTCGTTACCTCATAGCCAACGCGTTGTTTAGCATTTTCTTTGACAGACGGAATACGTGACGCGGTAGCAACAATGCGTGTTACTATCCACCGTTATCGTTCCCTTCCTCACAAGAACATCTCCCGAAAATTTAATAAAAATCCTAGGGACCTAACCGAGCAAGAAAATTTTCGCTGAATCGCAGCCCTTTAAGACGAAATCGAGGTATTTGTCGGATCGGCGGGTCTAAGCCGGCGGGGGCGCGGGGCGGGATGTTCGTCGCGAAACGAATTCAATTTGGATCATTCTTCTATACTATTATCCCGATTGAAGGTCTTTCCTCGCTGTCCCCCGCTCGAAATTGGATCGTCTTTTGCATAAAATGAAAATCGAATCGGAACTAACGAAATATCCTTGGGAAGGTTCCGTCACCCCGCGTTTTGATGAACGGGACCTTTTATGGAATTATGAGCGGAGGACGCAGGGGGGAGGGGGGAAGTCCAAACTAGAGGAGAGCGTGGGACGGAAAATTTATATTGTTATGTGCGAACCCGAGGATTTGGACGTGCGACAAGTTTGTACCGTCGCACTGATGTGCTGCTACCGGACACGGATTATTTTTGGGACAGTTAACTCGATTATTTGTTCCAGGTACAGTTTCGAAATTCAGACAGGTTTGGGTTTTTGTTACGTCGATTGAGTTATACATTTCCTATTTCATTGATATCTTCCAACACATTTACAATACCTAATATTAAGAAGTGAAAGCAGCCCCTATATCAGTTGTCACCAATAAATTCTAAACCTTACCAACTAGGGCTTTCTCAGTCCATACAATAAGGGTTATTAATGAAACATATATTATTCCGAGCCAGTGCGCGATCCAGCGGCTGTTTCGCTCAATAAACTAATTCGTTCATGGAGCGTTTGTTCCGATTGGGTACACAACACACGAATTCTTATCCGTTCAGTTTGGAGCTGGTAAAGTGTGAGACGTTGTGATAGAATGCTCGTATGTAAGGCGCAACAGTTTGTGTCGATCGCTTCCAATGAGGTGAGCAACTCGATAACATGCGCCGTTTGTTCCAACATGAGCGTAATGTTACGATACAATCCGATGCCGCCCAAACTGAATTGAATGAAACCGCAGTAACTCAAGTTGGAGTCTAAATCTTGGCATGATATAATAGTGAATGACTGGGGTCCTATGACTACATATTCTCGTCTTCCCGTATTCTAATGCGCATATCTTTTTTATTTATCGTACGTAACTGCCCAATTAGTTATAGAAACCACGGATCTTATTATAATTTCAGATGTCAGCTTATTGCTAACATTAATTTGTTTTGTTTGTAGAGTATTATAAAAACACAGATAGTATTCATCCATTTTATCCCAGTATTCATTAAAACATTTG
The DNA here is from genome assembly GCA_033682625.1 of Helicoverpa zea x Helicoverpa armigera. NCBI lineage: Eukaryota > Metazoa > Arthropoda > Insecta > Lepidoptera > Noctuidae > Helicoverpa > Helicoverpa zea x Helicoverpa armigera. Next base: position 278,700 of record JAWIIS010000041.1, read on the forward strand.
ACCCTTATACACTTCTATTAAAAAGTAAACCATATCAAGCCCTCTGGGGGTACTTACACAGAACGGATAATTTTATTACTCGGAATTTCCGCAAATGCTCTCCTTTGCCTTTTTTACGTAACATAAAACAGCAAAAGTAATTTAAGGAAAATAAAAATATTTATTGCATTGTTTAATTTACGATCCTTTATAACGAAGTCAGTTCTGTATTCCGTTCTAATTTGTTTCTCTCGGGAGAACCAAACGGCCATGTGGCAGGGAGAAACATAAAGTTGCGTGAAAATATTAGCAAAAATATCGAATAACCTATAAAAAACCCGATGCAAATTACGATAGAGCTGTAAGTAATGAATGTATTACAGATCCAGTTTATAAAGTTAATGCATTTAAATTATTTAATAAAGTTAACAGTGCATCGCATTTGGCAATATCATAATCACATGAAACCTTATTATAGTAGGTATTTTAATTTGAGAAAAATGGCAGCTGTTCCGAACGATTTTCCACAACCTATACAAAAACACACACAAGAAACCTCACGCTCATCGATACACAATATTCCTGTTTGTTCTATATGTTGTTATATAGCCGTCCTACATTCGGTACATTTGGTGATCATCTGAAACGCAATTCGCGCAACAAAAAGCGTAATTACGTGGTGTTATGTGTTTCCTCCATTCGGCACATTCCCCGCGGTCTCCGTTCAATCAGAAAACATTCGCTCATCATGCCCGATGTTAGGCAAGAATCCTCGAATTTCTTTTTTACGAGCTTTTGGGCCATTCAGCGTTTTTTGCTTACGATCATGAAATGAATTGCGTTGTTACTGAACTGTGGTGACAGTGTGTTTGAGTTGGGATTGATTGTTTGTGGGAAGGGATAATGGTTGTAACAAAGAAGTGTTGGAATTGAAAAAAATAAAAAAGTGCTAGATAAACTTTTCCGCGTAAAAAAAGCTGATTTTATCTGAAAAATTGTGAGGAAAAAATATAATGCCAGATGAGTTTCCCACTTCTCTGGAAATGTTTTACTACAGTTTTTGTTGTTATTACTTCCTCGGCCATTTTTCACACATTCCCCCAGCAATTACGCTCATTAAGGAATAAATCATGCACCCGATAGCGCAGTTGAGCGTCACGGTTGTGTCGAATTAACGATTCTCGGGGGATCAATCCAAAGGATAGAGTAGTGTGGCATTAATAAGTGTGACACTATTATGTTAAACAAGAAATAAACGAGGGGTTAGGATATATACTCAAGAATTTTGGAGTGGGTATACTACAAATATCCTTTTTTTTGTTTCAAACTTCATGTAGCTAAAATTACTTGTGTATGTACCCAAAAATTAGGCACAAGTTCAGATCTTGAGGTGGTTCTGAAATTGTGGACTAAAGCTGGGCTAGGCCCGGGATTCGAGCCAAAGCCTCATTCAAGCCGAGCTCAACAAGAGCACAACCGCGAGACCAGCGAGATGAGACTGTTTTAATGTTATAAAAGTTTTAATGCATTTGTTAAGAGTTGGGAAAAATGGCGGCGGTGCAGTGCACTGCGCTTGCAGTGGTTAGACTATTGGATATGTCGTAATTTCCATTATAGATGAAAAAAATATATAGGAAAGTTACAGTGAATAAACAAACTTCAGAGAAAAAAGCAAGAAGAAACCTTATCTGCTGAACTGCATTTTATTTTCAATCGGAAGTTATTTTAAAACTTCACTGGTTTTCAATCCATGGTATATAAATGAGCGGGTGCGTCATATCGACTTAATGTCGTGGAGCGAACTGCCCCGATACCACCAGCTCTGCTGAGTGACACGCACCTAATGACGCGTGAAGCCGCGATACAACAGTTTGTTACATCTAAAAACATATACGACTTAGCTACCTCGACTGTGAAAACTTTCAGCCAGTATATTTTAAAGCAAGAGCATATATTTTTAATGAAGCAGTCTTTTCAAGAAAATTATCTAGAATCTAGACGCTTTAAAAATATACATGCAGCTTCATAAATTTGTAAACTCTAGCTATGTATTTTAGTGGTAATTAGAACAAGGTTATACAAAAACGATAGCATCTACAAAGAAGGAAAGTTAGTTAAGAAAAAGCACACAATTTTTTTTTGACACGACGTAAAATTCCTTGCAAAAGTAATTGAATTATACGGGTCTATAACACTGTAGCGTAATAGACTACACCTGATAAAGTCCAGAGCTCGCTAATTCGATACAAAGCAGACTTCATGATACAGCTCAAATGACCCGACCTTGCATAGGTTACTAACGATCCTATCTTACCGGGTACAATCTTTTAAAGCACAATATTCAAGCAATTTTCACTCTTATACTTGTCGCAATAAATTTGAAATGAAATGTAAAAGATAACGTGGTGGAATGCACAGCTTATCTGCTTTAGGGTTCAAGCGTTCTCGCTAATTATCGAGTAGAAACACTTGGGTGATGTAGTCGCAGATGGGAAATTAGGTACAATGCCAGAATATTTGCTAGGTACTCTCGTACAGACACTAAACACAAGTCGTTAATAAAAACATGTTGCTTGCTAAAGAATACCTTAATAGTTTGAAACGGATAGTGAAAATGTTTCTTCTGAGGTAACATTAAGATACAATCTGATGAAAAAGACTAGTTCAAAAATTCTTGGTCACGGATAAATGCGTAGATAATTATTTAAATTATGCCTCAGATATAATTATACTAAGGCAGAATATTATCCGCTATAACACATGTGTCTCAGCATAACGCAGGTCCCAATTAAATTATAGTCGTATAATTATGCAACTTCCTAAGTGGGTAAGAACCTCTTCAGAGAATTGGGTTTTGGAGTTATTAGACGTTCTGAGCCTAAATGAGTTTAGCTGACTTGGAAGTGGTTTGGTAATATCATTACCAAGAACATCAGCCATTACGGAGGAGATTAACTATTTTGATATGATTACAAATGTTTGCAGTTTGTTGTGCTTAATTTGAATAAATTAAACCCAGTTTATGAAGATCATAATCTTTCATTTCCCGCGATTTGGACAGTCGCGTCTGTTATCTATCTGATCTATTCTTTGTCCGGTGTAATGCAATCTTTGTCGTTATCCGTGCTAACGAAGCGACGCGGGTGTCCGCGGGGGTGAAGGAGCTACCTCCGGGGGGAGGGGGTCGTGAACAGAGGTAATTAAAGGCGTTTATCTGCTTCAGGTGGCTCTAATCCCGCAGATATGATACTGAATGTAAAAACAATTCTTTCGCAAGTTTTTTGCAGGATTCAGAGGGAAATTTAAATGGAAGCCCGGGGAGTTAAAATATTCTTGTGTTTGCTTATCTTAATTGCTTTTTCTCTTGTGTGTGTAGTTTAGTTAGAATAAGTTATGTCGACCTCGATTGCGCAATGGTCACCATGCCGGACTGCCGAACCTGAGGTCCCGGGTTCGATTCCCGGTTCGGTCGACATGTGTGTGATGAGCATGCTTGTTGGCCGTGGTCTGGGTGTTACAATATGTATTTATCAATATGTATATATGTAGCTATATGTAGTTTATCAGTTGTGTTAGCACCCATAACACAAGTTAATTAATAACTTACCATGGGGCTAACCGACCGTGTGTGAAAATGTCTCCAGACATTATTTATTTATTTATTTATTTATTTATTTAAGTTATGTAGCTTGTAGACCTGCGCTATCGGTAGTCTGTGTCTCTAATCCCCTGAACGGTAAGTTGTGCAGTTAGCTGCAGCCGAACAAAGGGCGGGATGAACACAATCCGAGACGTGGGAATAAACTCACTCCTGTAATACTATTCACTGGATTTTGCACCATTTTACATCTATCGTCTGTTATCTTACAGTTAAAATCACAGGACGTTCGCTTACACCCTGTTATTCGCTTTGGCGCTCAGAAAATAATTAAATCGGGCAAAAAATCTTTGAAATTCCCTCGTACACGGCACTTAGCCATACCAGCTAACAAATGTAATTAACGGCGTTTATCTGCCTGGAAGAGAAGAAACAAATACGAATCAGAAGGTTTACTGCAGTTACATAGCTCTCTATAGCAGATATACAAGGGAAAATCACGCAGTGAACAGTTAGTTCCTTATATTCCGAAGCTTTGAAACAAGGTCTTACATTAGATGGCAGCTACTACCTTATGAACATAATATTTTTGACCAAGTCTGCACATAACAGATTTGTTTATATCTGCCGAAGTCCTTTTTCAGTCTCTAGGACTTACGTTATTGCGCAAAATGAACCTTTTCTTAATGTTTACTTTATGCCACGCAGGTGTTGAACTAATTCCTGTGATGGCAGCGTTCCAGCAAAAATATTGTCTACACCAAGCTTAAATTAAAACTACATATTTTATAAGGACTATTTTTCATTTAACTCGCTCGAGATGAATGATGATGGTAATTTTAAAATTAAATTAAATGTTGCTTCTACTGTGAAAAATCTGAAATAGCTAGCTCCCTAATGAGTAATCAAGTGCTCTATTTAAATAAATGTTTGTAATTTATTTTTTTACTTGTAAATCGTGAAAAAGTTACCTTATTTATAACATCAGCCTTGAAACTCGAACCAAGTACATATATTTAAAATGGGGTATAATAAAGCATGAAGTATTTTTCCCGGAGGTTGAAAAACCAGGTATATATGAAAAATCTGAGGTAACAGCAGAAAATACAAGTAGAAAATAAGATATAAATATTAAAGTAAAAGAATATTGGTAAGCATTGTGCCATACATACGATATGATCTCTGTATAAATAAGTAATCATTTGTGTAACGAGGTTGCTTGTAAATAAATAATTTGCTCATGGTTCGCCTGTATAATATTATATTGTACAGGTATATTTATTCCATTTCGTTCTTACTTATATCCTAAGCCTATCTTACGAGTTCTAAATCTGTCTGTTCTTTTGTTGTCTGTTTGTGAAGTCAAATTAGTCATGAAATAGGAATATGAGTCCTTATAAACGTAATTTAAGAAGAATTATTGCTGTCTTAATTTTTGCAACTGTTCCTTGTTATTATTTGAATTGTCAATTTATTAGAGTTATTTCTTTAATTTGATATGATTATCGATTACTCCACAATCTAACAAAGACTCACAGAAATTTCCATCATAAAGTTACGTAGGCAAACGAAATTTCGAATCCAACGCACAAAACGGTGATTAATAACCCCCACATAACAGTTATAAAGCGAAACGCAGAGAGCAGAGATTACAGCAGCTTTGAGAACATGAAACCGATCCTTCCAAGTACAGCTCCTGCCTTGAATACAAAGCGGCTTCATCATCAGTATTCAAATAATAACATGTAGGTTTCTTCATGCCGCACACGACATACCAATATTGCTTTTTGATGACAGTAATTACCATAAAATTAGGTTTATGTATCGTATAAGATGAAAATGATTTTTCTTTCTGTAAAATTTCGCCGAAGGGCAGAGTGTGGGTGTTAGTGCGCACTCAGATATCAATGATCGCTTTTAAATATCTTGATATTGTTATCTTTTTAGGGTAAGCGTGGAATGATTGCTTTTGGGTGTAATGTGGGTTGAATTAAAGGGCGGGGCAAGTGTTATATGATTATGATATAATTTTGTTTATAATATGATATTGCTAAAGGGTAGTACTTAAGTACTATATTTATAAATCAATAAGTAGAGAAGAGAAATCTACTCAATCCTCAAACCACGTTCTAAACAAGTAAAGTCGTCCTCAATTTTAGTAAATTTTTTACCCATTATTCTACGTAGCCTTTCATAAATTCGTAGGTAGGTATTATGTGAATATTTCAGTAAAGCTGTCCACGAGCAATGCGACCACGTAAATAATTTCCGTGACATAGTTTCAGTGTTTAATGTGAACGTAAACGTTTTATGCCGACATTTGTATGTGAGAATGACCTGAAACTATTCCACGTGAGCCCGTGCATGGCAGACCTAGGTCAGGTGCTCTACATCTCACTCTAAGAGCTAACGTACACTGCGAACTTTTAGTCGCCCGATAGTTTGTCTACACTCATAAATCAGTAAAGAATTAAATGGTAGCACGCACTTATCAACGATCAGTGTTCTAGCCGGTATCAGACAGTGTGAAAATTTTGATGTTCGATTTTTTTTATTATTATTACCAGTCTTTAATTTCCCACTGCATGGCACTGCACTACTAGCAATAATTTTCTTTAAAAAGTAATTTTCCGCCATCAGGTCAACCGTCGGCGACTGTTTAATTTGTAGTGTGCGGCTGCTCTTAAAGTCTAAACGTAACTTTTTCACCTAGTACGGCTTTTATAAGGTTTTGCGTAAAAGCTCGGGAGCTTTTTCGACTATCATACGCGACTACATAGGAGAGGTAAAGTGGACCTCTCTTTGTTGAGTTTCTGAAACTTTTAGACCCAACATTTTTGCTGTAGAATTTCAGTACTTTGGACAAGTGGGGAAGAGTACCTATTAGCATTGTTCTTTGTTTAAAAAACTTAACCTACGTGGGGGTGCGGTTTTAAGTGGTGGCTTAAAATAATAGGCATGTTTCTTGGATTTTTTTTTTCTTAAGTTCACTAGCAATATATATACACAATTGTGAAAATGAAATATTTTCATGAATTCTGTTACTCTTGTATCTTGAATATTTATCTATCTGTTTTTACCAACAAAGCCATAAAGTCGTAGCAAATGTAACATTGACATCAGTTACTCATACTACGAAAGAAAGCACCTACTTCGAACCTTAACGTAGTTAATTTTTTATTCCCGAACCACTTAAACCACGATTCACTTAGCTACATGGAAAGTTTTAATGAAAACGCGTAAAGATCAAAGATCAAGTCGGTACATGTCCCTGGACTCATAGTTAATTCATAGTTAAATGATTGCCTCCGTGAATGAACTCGGTTAATTTGTGCGCTTTAATATTTCAGTAGGCGGTGTGTCACGGGAGGATTGTGGTTCCAATGGATTTATTGAATTTAGGGAATTCTTAGTTAATTATAAGGAGCATTTATAATTAAACGCTTTGGTTAATGGATTTTGGTTGGCTTGGGATTTGATAGTTAGATAGTTAGTGTTTCTATCAGGAAATTGCTTATTTTACGAGGTATTCGATCCAGCTTTAAGTGCGTAATTTTTATCTGAACAGCATAGCAAAAGTGTCTGCAGTACCGTGTGTTTTGCATATTTAATCCCTAATTAAAATCGACTTATAGATCCCTATTTATATTATCCAAGTTCCGTAGCTAATGGTTAAGGTGTATAAACCTAAATCAAATAACAAAACTCATAGTTGCAAGTATTCATTATCCCGTACACGCTGACGCGTTATTAATCACCATCACACAGACACAGACACACACACACACACACACACACACACACACTCGCACAGATATCGCTAAACCCTGATTTATTGCCGCCAGATACATAATTGTGTTTAGCAGATAAGATACGCTCCCGATCGCAGAAGTAACATAGATGTGGCAAAGATTGTGACTCATTCAGCCTTTACTTTGCATATGGGCACTGTGAGTAAGGACTTAGGATTGTAGAGGATTCAATACAATTGGAAAACGTGACGTTCAACTATTTCAAATTAAAGAAAATTTTCACGTATGAGATAAACTTACGCTTAAGGAAAATAGCTGTCTAGCAAATATTAAAACCTTTAACTTCAGACTTATGTTCCTTAAACGATTGATTACCAAGTAAGGTTGGACAAGAAAGAAGTCTCTCGAAAATTATAGCTTAAAAGAAATATGAAATTTAATTTCAGGACTAAAATCGAATAAAAGCCTAAAAGTACATAACAAAGTATACAATAGGAGAGCCAATACTGACTTATTAGTCATCATTATTATTATTTGTTGTTAACAGTTGTTAGAGTTATATTTGTCAGAAGCAGACGTAGGCAGTTGTCAAAACCTGTCACTGAACATTTTAAACATGATAAATGAGTGCCAAACTCGGGATAAGCCTCACCAGATATTTAACTGTGGCAACATTATAACATTACTCCCACTGGTGTTGCCATCTACAACGTTTCTACGATCCTAGGTGTTGCCAGTACTATGTAATTGTTGGTACTTTAGTACTTCAGTGAGTTATTGTGAACATAATATTACACGTGTTTATAAGGAGTTATTTATAACGTAATAAAATAAAGATGTCATACTGATTTATGAGGTGACTGGTATTTGTAATGTTGTTATTTGTTACAGGAGGGTCATTAAACAGACTATTAACGTGTAAGTACGACATGTCTTAATATTTTATACCTTAATGGCCGTGTTAAATTATACTATGGGTAGCACTAAAGCTAATAGTGAACTAATCATTAAGACATTAATGCTTACAAAAAGTACAAAGTAATGTAAATGCGACATCCGATTTATATGTTTAATTAAAACGAATTAACTACTTTAATTAATTTATATTAAACTAATACTGTAAAGCTTTTAATAAGTAAAAAAAAATCTTTTGTAAATTAAATATTATGCCATCTGCTACTCTATTCGATATTATTATAGGAAAATGATAATTAATTTTACTTCCAATTATAAACTATTGAACTTATCTTAGTGTACGAAAGCAGTGACGTCCTCTCGATGTGACCAAAATAACAATAAGGCCGTTTAGACGCCGCAGATAAACGTAGTTGTTTTTAAATATAAAAAATAGCTTCTCACGGAACTATTGCCACCGGACCTAAAAGTAGCTTATGTCCGCCTCTAAGGTACCTTTCTTTCTTTCCTAATTTCATATCAATTGTTTCAGCCTTTTACAATTGATTGCGTAACACATATTACAAAGATGTGTTGGTTTATTGGTATTTGATTACAAAAGATTCTCATAGTCGTGTTTCACACACCCACGGATATTTACTCGCGTCTTGCTGTGCCGTGAAATATTATATTAATACAAATCGAGGGCCAGACATTTTGTACAACCTCATGCATATCTAACGAGGATATATTTGTCAATTCGTTATCTCACCAGATTTCTCAATCGTTTGAAATGATTTATTTTCACTTGAAATGACTGCAGTCCAGGTTTGTAGACTTAGCACTGTAATTTATTACCTGAATGTGTTTTGTATCTAGTTTTGATTGTCAATTCACTTAAGTTACCAAACTCTCAATTCAAAATACTTAGTATTTTTTGTTAATAATAGTTCCTAAAAATATTGTTTTCTTTTGCACTTTTTGCTAGCCAAGAATTCCTCCTATTAAAAATAAATATATTTTTTATTACCGGACAGGATATCGGAAATAAATAAACAGATAGTTTGATAGATTAATAATAATTATTTACTATCGGCAGTATATTTCAGATTAAACAGGAAATCACCTTGATTGTAAACTGAGATAACAAGGACTTTATAGCTCTCGGCGTAAATAATAACATTTAAATAATAACGCGTATTTTGTGATTTTCATGTTTACTATTAAATATATAAATGTCAAGTGGCCGCATTATAGGACTTGTCGTAAAAGTCAAATAAAATCGTGTGTAAGGCTCATAGGGTTTACAAGATTATAGTAAGTCTGCTACCCAGTTTATGGGATAGAAAGTCTCGCAGTTAAAAGTCTTATGGCTATAACATTGACAAAATTACGCGACCTGAAAGCCTAGTTAATAGACCTGCAATCAGCAATAGTAAGTAAATAGCATAACCAAGTCATTTAAAAAAGCATATCCAAATCGGTTCATCCTTTTCAAAGCTACAGATCAGACACTCAGACATACATAGCTACCGGTCAAAATATACACCCTTGCCGTTAGCATCAGGGTTTAAAAATGGAACTAAGCTAATTAAATAATTTCATTGTAAGTACATTTTCAATATGACAGAATTAATTATGACAGGTTATAATAGTAACGTTTATTAAATGCCCAATTTTACCTGAAACACTTATTCAAGACGTTCTCACTTTCAGCGAAATTACTTTGTAACTTTACAAAGCAGTACTTTGTTAATTCGGAACATAAATTAGAACCCGAATTAGTGTATCCCAAGCAAATAATAATTATTTGTACAAAAGCAGCGCCGTTCTAGTTGATTTTAAAGGGAATAATCCTTGATTACTCCGACTGCCAGACCCTGGGAGCTATGGAATGTTAGGGTACTCATGTAGCGGAATTTCGTGAAAGGAGATCATTTACGAAATTTCTAATTCCTCCGGATATTAAACGAGGATAAGTCCTAATGGTCTTTTATGGTCATTTTCACTTGTGCCATTTTCGTTTAATGGTTTTATAACAACCAGATCGATAAGCTTTTATTACTATTGTATGACTAGATATAGAGGGTACTTATAAAGATTTTTGGAGTCCTCTTCCAGGAAGGGGACTCCAAAAATCTTTTATCTTATTTTCAAATATTCCATCCACGGAATTCGAAGCACAAAAATGTTCACAAGCAGTTTCACCTGTGTCCTATGGGAACTAGGTACTTCATGCATACAGATAAGAAGTAGCTTATAACTTTGCTTGATAAATGGGCTATGTAACATTGAAAGAATTGCTAACACCAGGCGAGATTATAAAAATTAACTCTTCAGCTTACAATATTAGCATAGGATAGGTATCTGGAATGTTTGCAATCACCCGTATCGCGAGACTGTCCCGCGACACACATAAAGTGAAGATTAAGTGAACTTAGGTGAACAAGTCGAGCTGCTTCATAATCCTGAACATTTGAAAGCCAGCATATTATCGTTGTTGTGCTAACGGGGGCTCAACGTTCCTGAAAACGTATGGAACCCTTACAGGGGCTTTGCTAACTTGTGGGTAGCGAGTACAAGCGTGCAATTAGTTCTAATGTTAATTTCAAACTAGACAAAAGCACTGTTTACGTAGTAATGTTAAAGCTAGTTTTTTATGAAGGTCAGATACAACGTAAGCTACCGATTTCAAAAGTCACGAGAGATAGGGGTCTTGTATTTATATTTGGGAAGACTCTCTATGTACTCTAGGCAATATCTATATCAGAAACCGCTCGACTGAGAATAGAGAAAGAACGCGAAATGAAGAGGAACCTTGACCGTTTTTAAAGCCACATTTTATAGTATAATTTTAAATCCATCTTGTAAAACAGGAGCAAACTATCGTCTCGCTGTCACTAGCACGGCGCGGGACGGCACGGAATCACGGCAGTCATTAGGGCCAATCAAATAAAGTGGTCACCGTCCCGCGGGGCGAGCGCGGGCGACGGGGTGAGGGGGGGGGACACGTCCAGTCAACCGTATTGTTTGCTTACTAGCCGAGTCAAGTAGCCGGAAAAACGTATGGACTGCTATGGGAAATGATATTAGGTAATCACGTAATAAGTTCAGTTTAGTTCTTTTGATTGTGGGCGGGACAGGAGGAAGTAATTTGTCTGCTTTGAATAGTTATATCAAATGGTAGGAGTAAACTATTCTATTTTCAGAATGTAATTAATTGACACACCTCAAGTTTATCACAATCCTTTAGCTTCCCTTTAGTTGTCTCGCGACATGTATCTACCCAAGTAATTGAATGACTCAAAAAATCCACCGCTGTTACTGTCACCAACTTCCTACATAAATGGATTACTAATAGAAAAACATTCTCATTTACGATTACATCTTAAGAAACTGTGCCAAGTGATATTCATTACAATCTGTCCCAATAACCGGGCTCCTATTACCACAACGCCGTCAAGAGCGAGCGTATCTGCGTCAGTCCTCGTAAAAATATCGCGTGCGGCTTAAATAAATCCTTCAACTTGATCGTAAGGGGAAACCCAATTTGTGACATTAAATTAACTCGAGAATCTTCCCACGGGACATTCGCAATCTTCATTTCATAAATGTATTTTTAGTATACGGCGGAAATATACACAGATTGGTGTAATTTAGAGAATAGGTAAAATTGTTGTTTTAAGACTGTTTTTTTTACCGAGAAACTGTTTCCAAAAATACATATTTATCAACAATACAAAATAGGCGAATTTGGTACTCAAAAAGGAGATAAACATTAGTATGCCTTCTATTTATTTAATTAATTATTAGCCAAGGATAATCGGCAACAAATTAATATTGTTAATGCTTAATATAACGATTGTCAGCTTTGCTTAGGTTATAACACTTAATCATGAAAATGTTATAAGCGTGATAATAGGATAAGTTAGAATTAAGTTATAAATCAAGCTTATAATAAGAGACTTGTGCCCACATAACGAATATTTCAATTAAGGTGCAGTACCTACTCGAGAATATCATTAGGGCGTAGACCAAATGATTACATTCTACACCAATGTATCTTTATCCATATATAGAGGAAATAACCCGCCCTCCATAAAAAATATAGTAGGTAACATTTCTCATGTTTAAATAATAATTTCGATTAGATACCTTTTTACTAATCGCAATCAAGGAAGATAAAAATGTCAGTTCAAAGAAAATAAAGTTGAAAATGATACCATGCACAACTGAAGGTATAAATATAAAAAAAACGCTTATTACAAAAACATAATCAAATTCTCTCACATCCTGTACCGTAGCCGAGACAATCTGAAAATTACACTAAAAATAAATCAGAGCCAGCTGAAATAACAAGCTGAGAGCACCCTTAATATTTTTAACAAACAAAGGGTTACAATAGAATCGCGACTGTATCATAATTAACGTGAAATAAAACAATATAACTTGATAACTGGAAGTATAACAAGGTGAGGATAATTCTGTAACGATGTGATACGCACAAAGAGAATACTAGATAGCTACACTACGAATCCTGTGTTGCGTAGTATTCCGTGGTTTACGTGTAAGCTTATTCTGTGATTGCGATTGCATTGAGAGAATTACAGAAGAATTTAATTATGCGATTATTTTCTCAGCGTGAGCGTTGTTATAATATCTTGGTCATCAGGAATTTTAACTGAACGAATAAAGTGAAAATGTTGTTCAAATTCCCTGAAGATACTGATTATGTAAAACTGTTTCACCTTTGAACAGATACACTATCCCCGGGTGACATAGGCTACATTTCATTAGGAACGGCAAAAAATTCAACTCGAATGCAAGTGAAACCGTGGGAATCGGCTGGTTCTTTATAGTGCCTAACCATATAATCCACACATTTTCGATATTGACAACTGCAGATTCAGAAAAGCTGTACCTCAACTACATACATATGCATATAGAATGCTACACATATACTTACAGGTCTGCGTTTCATGGCGTATTTCTACGCAGCTCTAACGGTGAATTCAAACGTGACGTTTTTAGCGTGACAGCCGCGGCCTCGGGGCGTTTATTTAAACGCTGGCCGGATTGACAGCGCTTTGTTCCGTCCCTAACTGAATAATTCGCCTTCAGCATTTATAATTTATGCGATATGACCCGTTTCTTGTCGTTTTTCAGTTTAGTGTCAGGTTTGTGAGGTTATGAGAATAGGTACGGGGATTATTAGAAAAGGTAGGTATTTTTAATCAAGTCAATGCAATTTCTGCTATGTTAATGAACTTGCTAAGTATTGTTCGACAACGATACAAAATATTAACTGTTACACAATTACGAGTATAGTATAGTTTAGAGAGTCAAGAATGTCATTACGTCACCATTACTTTAATGCTTATACAGCAGGTTTCAATGGAAACTCATATAGGTACATTATAAACCACAGGTCGCTTTATTCCCGCGACCGATTTTCGCCAAAATAACATTTTATACGGTATTCGGCTACACCAGGCGAGTCCACCGTCGTTTTATAAATCAGCGAGTTTCGCAAATTTGTCCAACACGTGCTGTTATTTATAGCGACAAATATTGTTCGTTAATGCCCTATTAATTGCTCCCCACTCGCTAAAATTATCCGCCGAATGTTTCGCGCGGGACACCAATTATATTTTTGTAATTAATCATTAAATATTTTGTTTACGCCGTTTTATATTGGTATTGCAATTAATGCTTTTTTATGGGGCAGATTTTTGTTGGTATTAATTTATGAAAGGAGGGGAAAAGCGGGACGTATGAAATTGTTGGTATATTTTACACGGAAATTGGTACAATTTCGCACAAATTGACGCCACACAGGCGACAATAACAATAAATCGGCTTTCTCCTTATCCTGCAACTGGCACAAGTAAAGTGTAATCTACTAAATAGGGCAGCAAGATCCAGGTGAGGCGTAATCTGCGGCTGTCGTGCCTAAACAATACAGATAGGCGTATTAATTGCGTTAGGAGCTAACACCGCTGAGTCGCTGCGACGCCAGAAACTGCCGTTTAGTCTCACTTAAGCCATTTTTAACGTCTTTGTTACGTACTTTGTGGTGAGAGTATACGGGATGTCTTTTTGCAACGGACTGATATAAAAGTAAGAAGATTTTTACCCGCAGGTTAAGTAGACTTCGGACTAGACCTATTTTCAACTGTCTATAACTATCATAGGGTTCATGAAATACTGTCTGGTGACATGAATACAGCAAAGTCTTAGTAATAAGTTCCTGTTTTACCCTTTGGGTCTGTATCTCTAAAATTAAGATGATAAAAAATATAACCACGAACTTAACGCTAGCACCGAGAATGACACTAATATGGTGCCTAAAACGCTAACGCGCGAGAGTACCTGTCCATAACAACATTCCCTGTATGTCTGCCTACCGTTTCCACACTAATACTAATTGAGCGTACGACTCTCGCCAAGGATTATGCAATAAAAGCGATAAGACACGCCAATTGTCTGTGTTTAGCCGAAGGCGACTAACTTTTATGTTTATGGCTTCCATAAACCGCCCTTACTGATCGCCGAGATGGACATTAAAATTCATTTTATTGCCAAACAATCGTTATGGAATTGTAATTATTACTACTTTATTTAGTCTGTTGTAGAATATTCCTTGATTGGGAGTGGAAAATACAAAAAGAAAAAATTGGAATAGATGGTGGTGTAGTCTTATTGAGTTATCTTTTATTATGTCTGCTCACTTTTTATCGAGGTCATAATATCATTTCATTGAGACCTGGCTTTACTGGTGTTATATTGTTATGAAACTATCAACAATACAGTAACACCAGGCACTATTGTGGGGAATAAAACGAAAAATAAAGTGTGCTAGGAACTCAAAAGCTTTTCCATTGTAGTGTGAGGGCTATATTATAATGTGGTACTGCCCTTCAGGTAGTAGCTGTCCTGGCCGCCTTAATCTTAGATTATCATAAAGGGTATAAAAAGAAATCTCTTTATAAAAACTCCGCTGAAAGGGTTAGCCGATTCTTTTAAACTTGTTAAAACATCGCCTTTTCCTTTAGAAGTAAAACAAAATTGGATTTACAAAATATCCAAGAATTGGACCGTCTGACATTTTGACGAGAAATAAAAATACGAGAGTTTCTTGCATCCCTATCGTATTGCCAAGCTAGTCGACGTTTTATAAGCACAGGAAACTTAACATTTGCTGCTGACAACTGATATGTAGGTAAGTCAAAAATATCTAAAACTTGTCGATGACGTGAATAAACGAGCTATAAAACCGCGTATTGTACCTGTTCCTATTTCAGTGAATCGATTCACAAAGCTAGGAACACGTCCGTTGGTTTCAAATAGTTCCTATTTGATATTCAAAGAAGAAATGCTACCGTGTTTATCTACAAGAAATCTCATATTCTTGTCGAATATTTTATATTTCTATTCCGACCCCGACACTACATTTCTGTTAGGCCGTACTATCGAGTTACACAAATCCCATGAATATATCGGCACTGAGTTTTCCTTCTCTGTGCAATTGAAGATTTGTCCGAATCAATGAGTCGGCCGGCAGAGTCCATGAGGGCAAATCGCCGGCGGCACACCACAGCTCGTAATCCGCACTATTTACTTGCGAATCGAGAAAAGGCGGGCCAGAAACAAATTTCCGCGGGCTCCTAACGACCCCGACCGTCATTTAATCAGGCTCAAGTGTTGATGCGATAGCCGCCACCACTTTTTCGGACGTATCGAAATCTATCATGAAATAACCATTAGCTATCCCTCTCCGACGCTCGAGTGTGCCCACCAAGAGTGTGATAGAACGATACGGTCGGCCATCTTAATCTAAAGACAGGAAATAACCAGTTCCGAGCGGCTCGGCCCGGACGTATCTGGATTTTTCCGGATTTCAGCCGTTTTGAGACCTCCGGCGCAATATAGAGGGGCACAGAAGGCCTACAGAGTACTTCTACAAATAGTATTCAACATCATATCCTGAAACACTAGGAATCCCTTTAGTCGCTACTGGTACATTATCTCACTACTGTCAGCACCTTCAATAAAATATTTATATCTACGGATACTTCATACGTGCACAGTTGACTTTTTCTGAAATACGAGTATATTCGTCGATGAAACACGTACAGACTGGACTGGACCTTTCAGCAGTGTATTTCTAGTGGCGCAGTTAATGTAAAGTGGGGCAACTGCTTCAGTGTTTTGCCGGCTGATGTTCTGACTTGTGACTTGGGGGCTTATGTAGTAGAAGACCGTAATCGTGGTGGTTAGTCCAGCCTTTTTGCTGTCGCTTTGCCATTGTGATTTTTTTTATGAACTTGAAAAATAACATTTGTCTTTTATACTTTTAGGATAGATTCTGCCAGCAGTTTCACTCGCGTCCCGATGCAACTTCTTCACAAACTAAGATAAAAAATTAGCCTTCTCTCAATAAATTGACTATCTGAGATTAGTAAACAAACTAACAGAAATTCGGCTTATAATATGAGTATTCATGAACATCTATTAACAAAAATAAAGAGAGTAAATATTATATGTATTTTTTATTATTCCAATGAAAACGGTCATCCTCAAAATACACCCTTAAACATTTCAACTCCACAGAATTCGACTAACCACATAAGTCAGAGTCGGGTAAATGCAGTTCTAACTGGCGTGAACCGGTAACTATGTAAGTACAGAGTAGCCCACGACGTGGTCACGCGTCGTTCACGACTTCCATTCACTCACGTCCCACAAGCAATTAAATATTTAAATGAACGAATGACTATAATTTGACTGTGGTGTAGGAGTGGGGGCTAAAGGACTTTGGAGGAGTTGTGTTTGGCATATTTGTTTTCCTATTTTAGAACCTCAAGTAGTAAGTTGTTTTTTTTTTTTAAATATTGCACGAAACTCTCTAAAAAAACCTGCTGGAAGAGAGGTATAAGCGATAGAAAAAATAAGCAATTACGTTTAAAATTGCTTTCTATTACGATTGAAATTGAATTAAAGATCCTTGCTTCGAGATGCATTAGGTACATCAAAATAAATTCACTTACACAAAAACATATACCAAACAACTACCCGAAAACAGACCCTCACATTCCATCCTGACTCCACTAAAACCAAGAAGCAGTTCTATCACGCTGACATGTTGAAATCCTCCCCCCCCCGTCCCTTCTCCTCACCCCTCATTATCCCTAGTGCAGCGGTTCACTCGATTAATTACCACCACTCAGTGTTGTTTTCCCTAGAAGTAGACACATTATGTTTTGGCACATTGTTAGTGGTCGCTATTCTTTTGTCTATTACGCTTCATCGCCAGATGTGAACCGAATTTGTAGGGTTTAGTGTATGGAGCTGGTTTTTGCTGTTGAGGGTTGAAAAAGTGTGGATGGTTTGTCATGTGTTTTAGTTCGTTTGTTTATGGTAAGGCATTAATAAATTACAGTAACGCTTTCACACTAGTAGATTTTCTGTGCGGATCGTACGGGAGTAATCGCACGGGTACAATAGGCAACTACCGCTGAAACTTTGTGGGAAACACATTGAAAAATCGAGCGATATATCCGCTAGTGTGAAAACGGTGGCGCGTTGTAATCATTTTCTCGACAGAAATTTTTTAAAGCCAACAAACTACAATATTTTTTCATTTATTTTTAGCTTAAGCTTAATTTAATTTAGATCCGTCGTTTATATAAAGATTTATATTATATTTGAAAAGGTTTATTTTTACTTGTGAGTGCTGTTAAATGGGATTATAGCCACCTGTCAGATAGTTCGGCCCCGAGACGAGCCGGAAATTAAAGAGCTTTTACGACGCTCTGAGATTACGAATATTATTAGAATATATTTTAATATCTATGTTAATGTCTAAAATTTAGCTTTTAGTTATAATGAATTAATTCATTCTGAAATAAAGTTTTGGTATAACTTGTGAAATTCATTGATGAAGGTTGTGTTGATACTTTGTGTCCTATTTATAAATGCGAATGGTTATTGGGATATACGGTGTAGTATGTATTTGTGTGTATGTTTGCTACTCTTTCACGCAAAAAGAATTACAAATGAAATTCAGATACTTCAAAATACCTATTTGGGATTGATATAGGTTATTTAATAAATCGGTAATGAGCAATAGTAATTTTTAAACTAAAAAATGTTTTTTGCATACGCTCAACCTATCTTCCACTTAACGGCCACACCCATCGTCCTGTATATCGGAAATATCTGTTTTAAAACATTCAATCCGACTTAATCCTTGCGATACGGACTTGGAGCGTATTAAAATAAATTAATTCCTATTATAAAGTTAAAAGTCCGTCTGTCCTCGGCGTGAGCTGGGCCTTTATCGCGCGATCAAAAGTGATGAAAGATAATCCACTGACAGGTTGAAATAGGTCAGCTTTCAGGTCGGACATTAAATGTAGTGTAATCTACACTAATAGTTTATAGAGAAAATGTTTATTTTTATAATGCGTGTAATCTTTGGACTGAAGATCTAATTTTGATGGAATTACTTTGAATTTAATTCATGGAAGTAGATGGCGGCTGAAAACTATCTAGCTGACTTCTTTCGTTTTCAGAAATAATAATAAAGTTCAACCTCGACTGTTTTATACTGTTCATGTAACATTTAGTTTGAACGCTCTAATCTCAGGCATTACTGAACGTATATCATATAATCTATGTTATCCGCTATTAAATAAACATGAATTAATATTTTCCCATTTTAGTCAACTTATGTATGACAAAGTTTAAACTTCACAAGCATAACATAACATAATGAACCATACTAAGCCCGCTGACCCACATTCTTACAATGGCGTCAAAGAACCATTAGGTCATCACTCATATTTAAGCCGTTGATAGGAAAATCCAGCGAACTATGAGTAGTTACTTCACAATCAGCCTGCGAGCATCGATCCATCATGCCATGTATCCACTGTTTTACAAGCGACTTGATAAATGATGGCCAGCACCTTCCAACCTTGCAGTGTTGCAGTAAGAGTAACTATGTTGGATGTGAAATCTTAATATTTGTATGACGTGTACAGAGATTACGGCCCGAGTTCTTCGAAAATATAAACGTAATTATTTGTTAAAATAACAATTTACTGTGAATTTTCACGTTCAATTTTCCAAGTATACAATTGTTTCAAGAAAAACGGCTGTTTATGCTGTCGGTGTACTACGGCCTTTAACAATTTTGACAGGAGCTCCAAAAGAGTTATTCTTATTTATTTTCGGAAATTAAAACTTCATTAATTGATTCTTTACTTGTCTTTAAGGGAACCTTAGTAGGTACAGGTGTAAGTTCTAACCTCGGGGTCATATAATATACCTGTTACTTATAAGTTGAATTTATCACAGGGGATTAATTAAATTATTCAATATAATACACGCCTCTCATACCCAGTTTGCGAAATACACGATCCACGATGTTGTAGGTAGTTAAGCCTGTTCTTATTCAAAACTACCGTATCCCACATTATTACACATAGTTTACCAGGATAAAATATAGTCTATGATACTCGGAAATAACGTGGCTTTCTCATGGTGAGAGAATTTCCAAAATCGCTGAAGTAGATCCAGAGATTACCCCCAACGCCACAAGCTCACCAACTTTACCTCTTTATAAGTATTAAGCAAGATATGGTACCTTAATAAGTCTCTGTGAGCTTAGGTACAGAAACTAAAACTTGCCACAATATAGCGAACATTGTACTGTAGGTATAATCCAATGAATCTTAACTGAGCGGCACGTAGGCGTCGCTCGCGCTTTAATTAAAAATGTAAATGTCGATGTTAAACGCTGGAGTTAACGCGTAATGCCGCAGATTACAATAAACAGTAGGAATATATTTTCTAACTCATCATCCTCCGAGCCTTTTTCCCAATCATGTTGGGGTCGGCTTCCAGTCTAACCGGATTCAGCTGAGTACCAGTGCTTTACAAGAAGCGACTGCCTATCTGACCTCCTCAACCCAGTTACCCGGGTAACCCGATACCCCTTGGTTAGACTGGTGTCAGACTTACTGGCTTCTGACTACCCGTAACGACTGCCAAGGATGGTTCAATGACAGCCGGGACCTACAGTTTAACGTGCCATCCGAAACACAGTCAATGGTGTCTAAGATATACTTGAAAGTACATACAAACTTAGAAAAGTTGCATTGGTACTTGCCTGACCTGGGATCGAACCCGCGCCCTCATACTTGAGAGGTTGGTTCTTTACCCACTAGGTACAAAAACGGGACCAAATTAATGGCCTTATTTGAAAAGAAGTATCGACAAAGCTATGAATTTATTTAACTTAGGAACAACACTACGTGTTCTGAGCACGACCTCGATTGATTCAAATAAAGTTATGTAGGTAATCATTTTAAGGATCGAGGTAGAAAATATTAATTTTTATTCGTCGTTTTTGTCTTTTATCATTTCAATTATTTTTATGAGGAAAACCAAATAAGTTAGCATACGAAATGCTCATGAAAGTGAACCTTTTGTCTCCAAGTATTCTGTAGTGACAGTGCGTACCCCGGTAGCTCTATCAATACATCTTGATTAAACTTATCAGTGCTAAGCATTTGAATACATAAGCGGCACTGTTTGCTCCTGAATTTTGAGCACTCACCTTTATCTAATACAGAGAGAAACTTGACTCTGAGTACGTGCTGTGTTAGATAATGAAGAACAGTGATTTAGTTAAGATATTTCTAACACAGAGGTACACTGATTTCTAACTGAAAGAAACTGACAAAATAAAATCTATGTCACTCCGATCGTGTAATTTCCCAACAGTGAATTTTTTTTTACATCGGTTTAATAGTATCGAAGCCTTTAGAATACAGTCAAACGAATAAAATAACAATAATTACGAAACAACGTAACTACACCCTCAACATAAAGAAGACACAACCTATTCATCCCAAACATACATAGATCCAAGTTAATTGTTTCCCTACACAAACACAGCCACATTAATTGCTTCAATAAAAACCAATCGCGTAATTCTCTCAGCAGCCGATCGAAACTAATCGAGTGTTTACGTTTCATTCCCGGCTCAGTGCGGGGGACGATTAAGCGTGGCCCACCAAAATAATCATTGGTTGATCCCCTCGGGCGGGCGATCGCGTAATGGCGTGGTGACAAACAGATTGCCGATCTGTTTACACGTCATAATTGAGTCGCGTGACGTGTCGACTGGACGACATCCGTGAAATATGGCCTTAGTACCACAATGTACGAAAAAGATACGTTATTTTTCTCTTGACTTATTCAGTACACAAAAATAGTGATCAGTCTATGTTACTAGCTTCTTACGCTTTAGGTTTCCTATTTGCCGGTTTCCGAATACCTATGATAAAGGTGTTCGCAAGCGTGCCGTATGTAAGTGTAGTTTAGAAAAGGGTAGATACCAAACAGTTCATTCCACATGTATCTAGTGTATAAATATGAAGATGTACTATTGTACTTAAACCTCACAAAGAGAATATTATCCGTTTCGAATAAATAATACTATCTTACACTGACAATTTAAACGCAATAAAACAAAAGAAAAGCCAGAAAACCGAGGCTTTGTGGAATCCATAAAATATTCAGTTACGACAAAGATAATAAAAATCCGTGAACATCATACGTTTCATTGTTAAACAACAAGAGCACGTAACGCGATACGTGTCATTGTTTAATGCGAATGTGAAACACAGAACCTCGCTCGCGTCATGCGGGATCGAGTTACGTCCTCTGATCTTTTATGTTAATTCCATTAACGTTTTTACCTTTTACTTTAAATACAATTAATGTCATAGTTTCCACGAATGGTTTGACCGCTTTATTTGAATTACAAATGTGTTAAATAGGCATAAAGTTAACCCTTACGTTGCTGAAGTGATAAAAATATAGAGCATCTTAATATTAATTACCAGAACCTTAACCATTATTTCCCAATGGCCTAATACGCGGTCTTATGAGGCTAAGAGAACATTTTCACTATCATGATTAGAATAAGTTCACGGAATAACGTTTATATTCAAATTGAAGCTAATAAAGTGGTATTAACTTACAATTCTATTTCGTTACAAGTTCAAACTACGTAAGCAAACAAAAATAAACAAGAAAACAAAAATAAAACCCCACGCCCACCATATTGGCTCTCATACATTATTATTCACGAAAAAAACAGTTCAGAAATCCATCAAAGTGTCATCAACAAAGTTGTAGCCTCGACACGTGTGTACACAGCATATTTGAAAAAAAAAAAAACTTTTAAATAGGTGTCGGCGAAGTTTACATCAAGTTTGTATGGAGTTTGTATGAAGAAAGTTGGAATTGTTTGCCGTCGGCATTGCAAAATAGAACCCAATAAATCGATTAGGAATTTTATTAGGAAACTTGATTCATGTCTGTAGGATTTACGGAAGGGGTAGACGCTGTAACGTTATTCCTGTTTACTTACATAATCTGCCTTTTATTGAACCATTGCTGGACAGAGATCTCTTTTTATACAGAGAAGGATTAAACGTTAATCACCACGCTCACAAGAAGCGGATTGGCGATTTGAGTCTTTTTATTAAAGTTACCTCACGATCTTCAAATATACATGACTTCAAAAGCATAGCATACCTACACCTAATTCTAAAGCAGGCAAAAAATTACAAGCTTAAAATAAGCACCGCTTTTATGCAGGTTACATCTTAATGAAGTCATACTGCACAAAAATTAAAAGGAGCTCGCCAAACTTCGCAAGTGGTCCCTGGCTGCTGGCTATCGCTGGTATTCATGAGGGGCTGCAGCCGAGGAACAATAGACACTCTCGTCGCCATCATAAAGTGCACGTGTGCGCTCGTCGCCACTTCGCGACAACTTTCATATAACACAAGTTTTTACCCCAAAACCTTAGTGTTGCAGTGTTGCTTACAGTGCTGTCGAGAGATTAGCTACTGGTTAATGAATTAACACCGGTTAGTTTTGTAGAAGTCAGATTTTAATGACTATCCAATAATTGGTTTTTATGTATTGACGATTATTTTGCAGAAAAAATATTGTAATCTTTAAATATATGATTTTTTTTTTGTTACCCCTTATTACTTATATTTACGTATATTTGATCGATAGATCATTTATTCCAAACGCACAATGTTTCAATTTCTGACATGTATTATACCGCTGCTATAAAAAGGTTATATTTTGCTCCACTTCACGAATGAAAATGGTGATTGATCATTTTCACAATGATACAAATTCACAATAAAAATACAACTTTTTATATAAAGTCCTATCTATAAAACGTTATCCTAATATAATCCGAAGTCCATATCGCGAGTAGCCAGGATCGCATATACTCCTAACATGTGTTGTGACAATTTGTCTCCGCAACAATATTGCGAACATTAGCCACCACACTGATTTCATCCTGACGAGATGAAAGAAAAGCATTATAACAACCATTCATCTTAGGAAACTCCCACAACGTAGGCCGATGAAAAAGATCATTTTCAGCTTAGCAAGTCTGAGGAAAAAGTAGTTTTTACACGCTTTTTATTAGCTTCACCTGTATGTTTGTATGTTTGTAGGTTTGTATGTTTGTATGTTTGTATGTTTGTATGTTTGTTTGTAACCGACTTCTTTGGGCGCGATTTTGACCCACTTTAAAACGGCCAGATTTCGTTCAAAGTTTGTAGATTTATTGAGGACCGATGACAATACACTAATTTGATAAAATTATTCCATTTTAACCGACTTCCCAAAAAGGAGGAGGTTACATATACACATCGATTACTCCGAGGTTTATAGACCGATTTACGTGATTATTTTTTCTGTTCGACTCGGAATAGCTGCCAGTTGGTCCCATATTCATCAGGTCAGGATCTGATGATGGAAACCCTGAGAAATCGAGGGCAACCTTCAAAAGTTGTAGGCATACATAGGATAAAAACTTGACACTCAGGTGTACGAATAAAAGCACTATTCAACTGTGAAGATTTGGAGCTGACCTGATGATGGAGACCAGAGAGGGTCGAGGGAACTCGGACAAACTGAATATGTAAACTACTTCGTGTTTGGGCTTAATTATTTGTATTGACAAGACCTTTGCAACAGTGAAGGTTTGGAGCTGACCTGATGATGGAAACCAGAGAAAGTCGAGGGAACTCGACAACTGAATATGTAAAATACCCTCGTTTGGACTTATATTCTTTGTATTGATGAGAACTTCCCACTTATATGGATAGTGACAAACTATTCGTATCACTGAAAAGCTTTTAATAAATAACCTTTTTACACCACCACCTTTTGACACCATGCGACCCCACGCTTTTTTAAATATTTTTTAAATTAAATTTTAATTAAATTCATTAAAATTTATTTTCTATTTTTTAGTTTCGTTTTTCTATAAAAAGCGTGTTTTTTAGTTTTTTTTTAAACTATTATTTATTTATTAGTGTCATTAGCCTCCGCCCACAGTTTCACTCTTTTAGTTATAAAGAAAATAGACCCATCAAGCTATAAGTGAAAGAAAAACCTGAATCACGGTTATTTTGTAAATTCACTCACGAAAATTTCACGAAAAACGGGATACTTTGGTTGAATATTATTTATTTTCTTTAGGTAAAGGTTAAACGACAGTACATGAAAATACATTTCCCTGAATTTCTCCCTAAATTGTGAGGCAGTAATGAGTAGCTGACATCTCTCCCGCTCAATGATATGGCTGTTCCTTCATTTGCAGTTTAGAAATATAGACATTGGAACGTTGCCCAAATATTGGGTGGAGGGCTTAACGTCCTCGTCGCCATATTGGAAGCGCCCTACTGTCAAAAGGTTATTCTGGGCAAACCCGTGCATATTAAAAAAGATTTGATGAGTATTACTTTTGGTCGTTAAAAATACATGTCAGTCGCTAGGTAAAGGTTATTTCAGTATATTTTTGTTTTAGGAAGGCTTTGTGTTTTGAAATAAAAAGAAGATTTATTGTGGGATTAAAATAAAGTATATATTTAATGACTAGGTAAGTAGAGATACAGTTACAGTTTATGAATGATATATCGCCTATAAAAGTTGAAATGAAAAAAAAAGCTTTGCAAATTATGCCTAAAAGGTGTACCAACGTTATTTTAACCCTGACTTCATTTCAGTTGAAATATGTAAAATACCTCGTTTGGACTTATATTCTTTGTATTGATGAGAACTTCCCACTTATATGGATAGTGACAACTATTCGTATCACTGAAAAGCTTTTAATAAATAACCTTTTTACAAAAAAATTAAACCAACTTCCCAAAACACTAAAAAGCAAAAAAAAAAAAAAACTAATTTTAGGTGCATCGGCCTAGAAGTCGGTGGCAAAATTAACTTAGTAACATCCATTAGACACCGACTTCTAGGGCTTTTCAATTTGCAAACTATGATTTTTGTTAATTTATATAATTTTCATCTATAGTCGATAAGGTAAGAAAAATTAATTAAAATTTTCTAGAATTTTTCTCTACAGATGTTAATTTTTTATTTCCAATAATTATCTTTAGCCGTTTTCTCTAATATTGACATATTTTTGTATACTAAAGAGAATTTTAATTCTACAAAACAAATAATAGTTTTAAAACAAACTAAAAAGTAGAAAATAAATAATAGTTTAAAAAAAAACTAAAAAACACGCTTTTTATAGAAAAACGAACTAAAAAATAGAAAATAAATTTTAATGAATTTAATTAAAATTTAATTTAAAAAAATATTTAAAAAAAGCGTGGGGTGCTTTTTAAGATATTATCGAAATGAAAATCACTGTACTCATACCTGTCAATAAAATATTTATAACTATTGACACCATGCACCCCACGCTTTTTTAAATATTTTTTTAAATTAAATCTTAATTAAATTCATTAAAATTTATTTTTCTATTTTTTAGTTCGTTTTTCTATAAAAAGCGTGTTTTTTAGTTTTTTTTTTAAACTATTATTTATTTTATTAGTGTCATTAGCCTCCGCCCACAGTTTCACTCTTTTAGTTATAAAGAAAATAGACCCATCAAGCTAAGTGAAAGAAAAACCTGAATCACGGTTATTTGTAAATTCACTCACGAAAATTTCACGAAAAACGGGATACTTTGGTTGAATATTATTTATTGCTTTAGGTAAAGGTTAAACGACAGTACATGAAAATACATTTCCCTGAATTTCTCCCTAAATTGTGAGGCAGTAATGAGTAGCTGACATCTCTCCGCTCAATGAATGGCTGTTCCTTCATTTGCAGTTTAGAAATATAGACATTGGAACGTTGCCCAAATATTGGGTGGAGGCTTAACGTCCTCGTCGCCATATTGGAAGCGCCTACTGTCAAAAGGTTATTCTGGGCAAACCCGTGCATATTAAAAAAGATTTGATGAGTATTACTTTTGTCGTTAAAATACATGTCAGTCGCTAGGTAAAGGGTTATTTCAGTATATTTTTGTTTTAGGAAGGCTTTGTGTTTTGAAATAAAAAGAAGATTTATTGTGGGATTAAAATAAAGTATATATTTAATGACTAGGTAAGTAGAGATACAGTTACAGTTTATGAATGATATATCGCCTATATAAAGTTGAAATGAAAAAAAAAGCTTTGCAAATTATGCCTAAAAGGTGTACCAACGTTATTTTAACCCTGACTTCATTTCAGTTGAATAAGAGCAATTTCCGACAATGTTTTAAAACTTAAGTAAAAATCCATACAAAGTGCCACTTTTGTTGTACGTGCCACTGAAAGCCACTAAAGATCCTGATATTATTACCTGTACGGAGAAAGGGTGACTTTTTGTATTTCATCCACGCTTTTAGTTCTATCAAATTTTCTCGCAGATTGACGGAAATATGGTGACGAAAATAAAAATATACAAGCAATTTTTTCGCCTGTGTTTTACGTAAGGGGTCTCTAAAGAAGTTATAAAGGTACTACAAAGTACTTACTCAACGCATTACTTCTTTGTTTTTAGCTATTTCTTTAGGAACCTAAAATGTACACTTTAGTTAGATAGGAAACATTCATTATCCTTTAACATAAGCTTCCTAAACTTGCTAAATTTTCATTTATCATTTAGCAAAAGCATGAAACACTGACTTCCAACAAAAACAGTGAACAAACACAACTTAAAACCATTTTCACGGAAAACTTTTAGGAAAACTCCAGAAAGTTTAAAACACCAACCTAAATATTCATATTGCAAAAGTAGACCTACTAAAACAACGAAAAATTTATGAAAAAATAACAAGAGGGCTTACACCACTTCAAATAAGCACCGGACCGCTCCAAAAATCCTTTAAATACAGTAACCCTTCGGCGGCGCCCGTAAAAAGATTCCCTAGTACAGCGGGGTTCGTTGGACCTCTGCCATGCCGCCCGCTGTCTGTTTAGAATGGAAACAGGTGAAATGGCGCAGATTCAACCCTTTTTGTAGCTAAAAAGATTGGATTGCATTCGCCTGACGCTAACATTTATGTGGGTAAGACAATGCTCTTTGTGTGCGACGAACAGACAACTTATTGAGGTATTCATTCGAATTTGTGTGCGATATACAGCTGAATACAAATGCGCTTGTTTACTTATAAACACAATAGTAAAGTTACTTGTTCCAAATCGTACAGACAACAATAACATTGCGTTATGCATGTAGTGCAACACCCAGTCTATACGACATGACTCGACAAACAACAGCACAAGTTTATACGTACATTCTTATAGCATATCAAGTATAAGATCTTGTATTTAACAGTACATAATTCGAAGTTTGGCTGACAGCGTGTCTAATGTGTGACAGTATCGCGGAGAATCCGAAGCGGAGTTACGCCCAAACCGTGTCGGGATGAACCGGGGGACCCCGGGTGGTCCCGGGTGGTCGCCGGCCGCGGCGGGGGGTTACACAAATTAAATTACGAAAAACGGTCGAATCAATGTCTGGCGCTTACGTAGCGTACCGACAGACTGACAAATATACGGAATCAAATTGCTGTGAAACGCGCGGTTTGGGAAAATTGCGTGTGTGTCCGTTTTGTTGTAATTTGTTAAAGTTATAAAAGAATGGGCCCATCGGAACGTGTTGCGAGATTGGATTTGGAAACAAGTGTAATAGAAACCGCACGAGTTCGTAAATATTGATACAATCTGTTCGTGTAGGTATGTTACAGCCTACAAATAAAAACGTATAAAAGAGTTTTATTTTATGAAACGAACCTACATACCTTTTTGTTTTTTATTGTTATTTAAACCCAATTTAGGGATTTTATTAGTTACTAGTAGGTTCCACGTAGTTTCTCTTTTCTATGAATATATTAGTATATACCTATTACAGATTATAGTTAGAGATTTATTTTAATATTTTAGTTTTGATGCGTCAGCCCCCATATTTGAAATGAAACAAACCACAGTAAATCATAATCATAAACACGATCACAAGGATATAGCCCATCAAGTTAACGTATGCGAAGTTTCCACTCGAAATGCGAACGTATCCAATCTCTTACAAGCTTCCCATCGTTTGTGAAATATAGGGTGCAGGGGCCCGGGGCCCTGGGGCCACGGTATAAAATAATATCCGATATGAAGGGAAAATGGCTGATAAAGGCGCCGCGATCGCCGATGCTATCGGGAACTGAGTGTAGGCCCGGAGCGTGACGCTGCTTTTCATTAATTAAAAATAACAAGGAAACATTCAAATAAATATCTCTTGAAATAAGTAAGTAAACATTTAAAGCGATTCTCAATGTCTCTATTAAAGAAACAAAGTTGTTTCGTACACATGTTATACAATGAAGAAAGTGCAAACTAACAAGCAGCATTCTTCGTTTTAATACTTGAGAGTAATTCGCGTGTTTTCGCTAAAACGAAAATGTTATTTAGAGGTAATGTGACAAACTTAAAACTAACTAAAAACAAGAGTGCTAGCTGACCCCATTCTTAGCACTTGACTTTTCCAACCAGTAATAAGTAAACTGAGAGCTTAACATACTAAACTCCTAGCACCTATAAAACACGGTACGTTTTATACCTCCCAATATCTGCAACATCAAGTTTTAACCAGGTGTCCAAAACTTTTAAAATAAATCCAAAACTTTTGATATAAATCCAAGTTTGCTTTAAAACCTAGATACGAAATCTTAAATAGGCAAAAATAATTTCAAGAAAGCAATTCGCGAAGAAATATTTAAAAGTGCTATTTGGCTCTCGGCCTAAAACCGTTCTCCGTATGAGTAAGTTTTGTTCAAAACAAGGGGTGAAGCCGGGCGGCGCGTTATATCCTCGGAACATTCACTACTTGCCCCATTTATTTCGTTAAGATACAATAATTTTACTTTTTCTCTCATATCTCCGGTCTGGTGTATTGCTTTGTCCGTACAAGTTTCTTGAACAAAGAAATAACTGCGGGCTCTGCCACGTCGCGTCGCGCTCACGCGAAGCTTCACATTTTTAAACGAACAATTTCATTTCTTGTAAGTTCTTCTCATTTGGTAAAGTCGTAAATGTCAACCGGAGATAAGGTTTAATTTGTAAATTATGACTACATTTATAAGCAATTACTGGGCTTGAGTTTTTCAAGGCTAACAAAATTGGGACTCGCTACAATTTATGACGAGCTCAACATTTTCATTTTGTCGTCTAAAAATGTTATGAGCGTAATAAATTAGTAGAAACATGAGCATCGAAGGCCTTTGAGGCAAATTGCAGCGATCTATATAAACGTCGTCCCTTATTCCGCGGAACTCACTAACGTCTATTCAGTATAGATTGCTTTGATGAAAGGGGCATCATCTTTAACGTCTTTCCAATTTGCGAATAATAATATTATGATTTGATAAAATTACCCCCACGTGTAGCGCTGATGTGAGTGGAAGCAGCGCAGGTAGGGGAGTCTATAAGGAAAGGGACGCTTAGCTCAGCTGTGAGATACCCCAAGTTATTTTTTCTTTAAAGAAAGGAAAAAGTTTTTCCTGTATACCAGACCCAAACACCAGACTTTTATACACTTTTATAGCACTGGGTAGCATAGTAGGTTTTTTGGTATATTTTGGTTCCATACATTCAATGTTATATGTATGTATATTTATAAGGTGTTAACCAATCATTTCAATATTCAACATAAAGAACTAAGTGTGAAACAAAAAAGTCATTTAAACGGAATATATTGCTACATTTGAATTTAAAATCTGGTTATATGCAGGGTCATAAAAATACAACTATTTTTATGAAGTCGTAAAGTGCAGTCAGAACTCCCGCACTACAATCCGTGATGTCATATTTCAGGGGAAATGAAATACTTTTTATTGCGAAATATCGTAATAAAATGCTCGCAACAATGTACCGGCGGAAAGTACGGATGATTCATTAATAGTATGCTTAAATTAATAGGAGGTATATAAATGGACTTTTTTAAAACAGTGTAAAAACTGTGCAATTAACTTTATTGCTCATTTATAAAAGACTTTCAATTAATAATTATTTATCACAAGATTGCCGCTCTTGGAAAAATAAACCGTACTAACATTATTATGGTTGTCAGCAAAAACTGAAACTCAAGTGGAGTAACTCGTTAAGATTTTCGGTTCACTATCCCGTCGACCCCCCGGGGACCTCAAATATAAATATCCAAAACCGTTTCGTAATACAACTATTAACGTGGTTGAGGGGAAAAATCTGAAGTTTCCCCCTTCGCAATTTAGCGTGAAGTTGGTCGATGGTGGCGGGTAGACGTTTATAGCCGAGCCCTGCTTTATTGGACTATATATCCTGGGACCCTCAGGCTACCCTCGATTTTACACCATATATAAAAAACATGTGTGATATTGGTTTAGTGCCGTTTATACGACGTCGCGGACGCTTTTTCATATTTTTGATGATGAAATTTTTTCGCCTGAAATTGGCTGGCCGACAGGTTACTGCTGTTCTTTCGGTTTCAGTTTATGAAAAAATTACAATATCGTATGTCAATAAAAATATGTTCGTTTTACTCTTACAAAATTACTATGACACTCGCAGATTTGCGTGGCTGAAAATATGGATGACAGTGTCAATTATTTATTTATTTTATTGATACACTGTTCAAAAGAGTTATGTATATCATATTTTTGTCAGATTTGAAGACATTTCATAAACTGGCAGATTTTGCAGAATTCATTGAAACTAATATTCTACCAATATACATATCAGGCTGTGTAGTATAGAGTTTCAGACTGACTTTGTTTTCCTAGAGGCCAGACATTACGGCGGTAGGTCGGACTTTGTAAGCCGAGCTTTCTTGTTAATTTTCCCGCTAATAAATAAGACACGCTCCCGAGATTCCATATTCATTATTAACTTTGTTCATTATTGTTTATATTCCTTGTAATTTGCAAAGTGATTCGCGGCTTTATTTAAGAGTATATCATAACAGCTGGGAAAAAATATTTAAACGCGAAAATGGGGTTTTCTTTCTTACGAATATGTTAAATATTCAGGCAATAAATCATCTGAGAAACTCTTTCCTTCATTGTAGTTAACGACTTACGAGTCTACCTACATAAGTGTAGTACCTTAAAATATTATCAAGAACATTCGAGAACCCTTCTCACATGGAAAAAATAGTTTCTCCGGCTAAACAGTTCAGAGAGAATAGGCTATTTTACAGAATTGATGTTTATAGCCAATCCTTGCTTGATTTATCAGCTATTGGCTCTTGTAATCTCAACGTTAAATGATGAAGCTATATGTAGGTAATTATAGCTTAAATCCTACTCTAAGAGTTAGAAGAAACATCCTAGTTTATTGTGATTAGCTGCAATTTCTAAGGAAACTTTAATTATAGTTGTTTCGATTAGAGCTAGGCTGTAACTTCTAAGAAATAGACAGTCGTTCAATTTTAAATCCCAGTCTATTGCGTTTACCCCAAACTTAAACTAGCTGTACCCTAACTAACTACTTCCCGCAACTGGATAAAACACAGCCTATAGTGATAGTGATATCACTCAGGGATAGTGTAGCTTTCCAACAAAGAATTTTTTTTTCAAATCAGTTGAATAGTTTAAAACCATTTAAGGTACAAACAAGTAGCCAAGATAACCTCTTTACAAGTTAATTATCATAGTTTTAAGTACTTTTAATTTCGCATACCTGCTGGCAGAATGTGCAAGGATTCTTTTTATTTATGTAACACCTTAATTATGTACATAAATTGATGCCAAAAAAAACGATTTATATTCTATTTAGTTAAGTAAAAACGCAGCCTGAAACCTACACATCAAAAGCCCTTAGAAATAAAAGCTACGTTAAACAAACGGTACGTACTAGGTAAGGGTATAAAAATTCCGGAAGGGTTCGCTTACCCGGGGCCGGGTATCGACCCGCGACATGTGTTGACAGCGTGACGGAAATTTTAACTGCGCTATTGACGACTGAACAGTGGAGGTGATGCAGTAGGAATGAGGTTTAGACGATTTGAATGTATTGCTTGGAAGTGTGGTTTTATTCTTTGGTACTTTGAGAGTTTAAGAAAAGGTGTTTTTTGTGAGTTTGGTTTTTAGAATAATGTTGCTTAAGTTTTGGGCTAAAGAGAGATGAGATAGAGGGAAAAGATGAAGCAACCTTAGGATTGAAGATTATATTGTGAAGTTGCTGCAGGTATTAAAGACTGAATATTTTCAGCTGACAGCATAATCATTATCAGCACTGTGATTACCTTTTATGGACAATTATGTAATTTTATTCTTTTTCCATTTATACAGTAATACAACGTTAAGATTCGCATTATTATCTAATAATTTAAAGATAATTAAATTTTGAAGAATTGTGTGTAGTTTACTTACTTGTACGTATTCTACTGTGGTTATGCGACAGTCATAATCGTTAGTGGTCCCGCCACGGCTCTGCGAGCCTCGGTCCGGTCGGACATATTTACATCTATAGAATCTAGTGCCTGTAAGGGGGTTTCAGAATGTTTGAAGGCATATTTTATGAGACATTTACAAAGAGTCAAAGGTACTAATTTATTTTGGACTTTATTTTCATCGACTTAATGCTTAA
This sequence comes from Helicoverpa zea x Helicoverpa armigera, assembly GCA_033682625.1. Taxonomy (NCBI): domain Eukaryota; kingdom Metazoa; phylum Arthropoda; class Insecta; order Lepidoptera; family Noctuidae; genus Helicoverpa; species Helicoverpa zea x Helicoverpa armigera. Next base: position 311,936 of record JAWIIS010000041.1, read on the forward strand.
GCATCAATCTGAAATGACACTTTTCGTCAAGGATGTGTTCATAATGTGACTTTTTTTCCACCTACACTTGTCTCCGCGCATCAAAATAAAAAGTAACTTTCCCTACATAAATAAGCAAACAACACTGAAGTATTTTTTCAAATCCCTTTAGTACTTCCTGAAATTAGCTCTGTCAAACAAACACTTTACCTTTATAAAGTATAGACTTTTTAATAGGTTCTATTCACCCTAAAATATTTGCGCCAACTAGACCTACTGTTCTCTCCGCATGAGTAGGCGACAGTCATAATCGTTAGTGGTCCGACCGGGGCTGCAACCCGCGATATGTCGGAAGGAAGTTTTTAATTACTCCATCCGCTGTGCCAGTGGGTACATCTCTGTCGCTACAGATAACGTGTAGGATTTTATTTTAATTGCTTTATTAGTTCAGTTTAGACTAGGGAAGGAGTGGAGTTTGTTGATAGATGCTTTTATAAAACTTTTTTCTTGTTGTGATTTTTTTTTTATATTGAAGAGATTAAAATGTATGTTTTGGTATTGACTTCATTTGCTTAGTAGGCTATAAACTATTTTTTTAATGTTTATTAAAAATTGAGATTTATTATAAAAATCTGGAAAATCATTAAAGATCTGGAAAATTCGATCGTACACCTTTATGGCGAAATAGAATATTATAATTTATTATATTTTAAAGGAAAATACAGTAAGAGCTTGCGTATGCAGTAATCCGTCTTGTGATCTCTGAGAGCAGATTAAACGTACACATTGTACCAGCACCGCAACACCAGTATCATTTCCAGTTAAATGTCTAGGGAAATATACGCGTGTGCTAGATAAATACATATCCTACATTTACATTTACTAGCACAGTAATTAAAAATAAAATGCTTATACATTTTTATGTATTGAGATATATTTTGGTCGAGGAATTTAAAACAGACCAATAAACCTAAGTGAAATAAGAACACGCTTTTATAGAGGTAGAAACACCTTATCAAGACGGACACAGAATATAAAATTTGAATAACGTTCACAGACACCATTTACCCAGTAATATCCACCACCACTCTAAACTAACTCTAATTAACATAAAGATAGCAAATCCACATAATAAACAGACACAAAATTTGTGCTCTAATCTCCTAAAACGCTGCGACAATTATGATAAAGTTAACGCCAACTCACCTGCTTAACTTGTATCGTAATAGTTTAATGTGCGCTATAAACACGAGACAGGGCATATAAATAAAATATTCATATCGGAATATCTTTATTTATGAAAACGATAATAACGTTAAAAGCAATATCACAGATTTACGCATCGGTTTTGAATATCGATTTAAATGTCAACGAGTCACCCACACAAAAGTTTAATTTTCTCGATTGAAGAATCGATTCATTTGTAGCTGATTTCGACATTAAGTTATTAGGTACAAGTTCTAAGAATACAGTGAAACGAATCTATGAGATTAATGGTGTAGATAATGTCATTATTATAGGTACACAAAATGGTCTAAGATTTTAGACAAGTGAAGTTGGTGTTATTTCCTGTTTCATAGTCTACCTACTAGGCAACCCTTAAAAGATAAGAACTCAGATTAGAGCCTCATATAGCCTGTATATTCTAAATAATCTTTTCGTCACCTCCTAATTTTGTGTCACCTTCAGCGCATGTTGTTGAGTGACATGACAAGTGTCAGTAAACTTGATGGCCAATAAAATGAGCCCTCCTCTAATAAACACCGCATTATAACTGTATCAGTTGAACTCAGCCCTGGTTTAGTTGCGGCTGTAAACTTTACGACCTAGTGCTGCCCAAATAACGTTATTATTTAACGTTAATAACCGCTATTTAACGATAATCACTCAAATTCGAATGACAGACAACTTTTGATGGCCGGTTTATTAGCGGTCCAAGTTAATTGTTTTGTGAATACAATTTATTATAATAATGTAATTTATTGAGAGTAAACGTTTGAAATTATTGCGGTTGAAACTAATTGTATTTTGAATGTACAGTTATATACCGAATTATTATAATTGGTTTTGTAAAATATGCCTTTAGGTTATGGAGTCTGGATTTTGGATTTAATTTTTAATTTTTATTAATACAAGTAGGTACATAAAGGCCGAAAACTCATTTGAATTTCATGATGTTTTAAAGATGTCTTTCAAATAAAACATTGAATTACATAGATTTAATTTTTTCTTGAATATTGTCTCTACTTCAAAGGACAATGCTCATGAAGTATGAGAAAAAAACCCAGGCCCGGCGCAAAAGAAATGTAACTCAAAATATAGGTAAAAATAAGTAATTAAATATTACATAGGGGGCATTATCGAAATCAGTAGCTATATGTGTGAAATTGCTATTCGAACTTTGCATTGCTACTCAAGATTTTAGAGGTAACATAATGTATTAGTAAAAGGAACAGCAAACAGATGCAGTTCTGGTTTAAGAGTGTACATAATGACATATTTATAGCAACTTCTCCACTATTCTACCTACTTTTTACAAGATAATAGGATGATAGAGCTAAAACAGGATATGAATGTACTTTTCATTTTAATACAACGCTTAAAAGTCATCGATTCTTTATTTCTAACACGACGAGATCCAAAAATGTTGCGGGATGCGCGAACTGTTCCTCATGTCTATCCCACCCTAAGTCATGTAAAACGCTCATGACGCGATGACGTGGGCGCTGCAGCCTGTACTTCGGTATTGATTTATCTTTTTGGAGAAGCTTATTACTTGCCATATTACTTGTTTGTTGTTTCAGATAGCACTTTAATTAAACTATAAGCCCCACCTGCTCATGTTACCCCTTTAAAAAATCAAATAGCAATTTCATACATTTAGCCATTGATTTCGATGATGCCTCCTATGCAGTATTTCATTACTTATTTATTACCTATAATTTGAGTTACTTTTCGTTTGCGCCGGGCTTGGGTTTTTTTTTGAGCATTGTCCTTTCAAGGCTTTATGAAATCCTGATTCTCAAATACGATTGTTTAATCGACATCCCCCATCCCTATGAGTGGTGACCATAACATGTGACATGGCTTCATGCCAGAACACCGCCAATAAGCAGCAGGCACGAGGTCCACTCATCGATAACCATTTGGACACCGCACAGGTTCCATCCAGAGAATATTCCAGAAGAGTTATGGCGAACTAGTTGGCGGGAGCACAACGTTTGTTGTGGGTTAAGATATTAGCTTTTATTGTTCGATTGGAGGTTTGGATTTCGAGAAGTTTTGGTGTTGGTATATGAAGTTGGTAAAATTGAGTTTGAAATAAATATTGAAGTAACCCATCATTATCACTTTTCTCCCCGAAAAGGTAACTCGGATCTCAAACATTGCATACCTTTATTAAGTATAAAGTTTCTTAGGTATGTGACACTAATTTTCTACTTAATCGGGATAGAGAAATACTCAGGAAAATAAAAGACTCGTTTAAGTCGTATCTCTTTTCGGGTCTCACAAATGGACTAAGACGACCAACTAGTTGAGACAAGATAACACTAGCCGTAAGACTTCGGTCTATTATGTACACAAGTTGTACATACACACACAAAGTCACACACACACGCACACACACACACACGCACACACACACATACAAACATACATTCAATACAAACATACATACAATACAATACATCCCCTCTAGCGCGCAACAATATAACACTAGGATTAAAAGCATAGTCCTACGTGAACATTCAATGCGAAACGTTTTCCTAGCTACTTTAAAGCTTGGATTTTTCTGGAATTTTGTTATAGCTGGTTTTGTTTTTTTCTGAGGGATTGTTATCACGCGTGAGATACACACTATGTACTAGATCCAGTTTCTAAAATACAGCAATCGGATTTCGTGTCGCGAATTTAAACGGAAAAATTCACAGTGTAGAATTTTGTGAAAGGTAGTGTACAAACAGTTCACAGTGCATGACAGTATTTCCTACCCACACAAGTATTTTTTCTGTGATATTGATTGTAATACCTTGTTAATGCTATGAAGACATAACTTCAACCAATATCATAATTAAAAATTTAAAACGTAGATTAAATTCACCCATATCCTAGCATAGCATAGCTGCACTAGTCAGCTATTCTCCCACAAATTAACTAGTGAGTTAAAACATAACTTTGTGGAATTAGTATGCATTGTGCAGCGTTTGGCTTATCTCGAGAACAATGCACTTGTAACGCTGTTCATATTTGGGAGCTAGTCGCAGCGCCCGGCTTCGCTCGCGGACTTTTCATAACTTCGTTAAGGGTGGAACACAATGTCGGGTTTGAGTGTTTATATGACTGATATGCAATATGCATATATCTACCTGCTACTTTATGAACCTACTGTAATTTTCAAATGTCCGAATTGAACATAAATTGTTACTAGCTGTAAACATTTATGTTCTATGCAATGAAGTCATTTTACTGCATCATTTATTTTTTTTTGGTTTCATAACTTATCTCTTCAAAAAAATTAAGAAGTTTCCTAAACAAGATAAATGGATAAACGAAAATCGGAAAACTGTGTTTATGTCATAAACACATTTAATTACATAATTAATATGCCAAATAAACATAAAACTACACTAAAAGCAAGTCTAACATTGGGTACTACTGTCACCGCTCACGCTTAGCTCCAATAAAACCTAAGTTGGTGCTTAACTTCACCAGAGTGTCAGTAATTGCCGTCTGATGTCTGTGAGACTACTGTAGTTTTATCATCACCAATTGTTTCTAATGCCCCTTCTCAAAATTGTATGGAATGATGAATGCAGCGATCTGTCTGCTCGATAATGTTATTCTACTTTGAGAGATCTAAAGCGTAGTGTGCACGAACGGACTCACAGTTACTATGTTGCGCTGAGAAGTTAATTTTAAGTTAAAGGAATTTCTTGTATGGGTTCTTATTTCTAAAGATATAATAATATGATGAAGTCGCACATTCTGTTTGCTATTAAACGTCTTCACATAACTCGCGTCACCGCGTGATTTAAGCCGCAGCTTATTTCTCCCGACGACTTCGAACTTTTACGACTCACTTCCCGACGCCAACGTTATATTCAGATTTTTACAATTCATGTATCACAAGCTTTACAACCAAACTCAGAATAGCGCAAAACTAAGCAACCTCTTAGAAACTTTATTAAACTAACTTTAAACTCAATTTACTTAAGTATAAGGTGGATATTTGTATATTTTCTTGAAATTTAATTTAAAACTGCGGTGTGCACTTATATCTCGAGGGATTTAGCGTCAAATTGGATTGCTTTTCTACAAGTTGTGCATTTGCATAAGGACAAAAGATGTTAACGCCATTGGTCGGGTACGCTCGTACGTGCGGACGCGGAAATTATGCAAACTGCTGTCTACAATATTTTGATCATAACAGACAGACAGAGGAAAATACTTTTAATGAAATATGCGAAAAAACACAATCCACTACTTAGAATAATGAGTACGGAATCTTTTTTATTCGTAGTGGTATGAAAATTTCATATCTCTTATTTAAAAAATTAAAATAAACGTTAAGTACAGTCCGGTCCACAAAAACACATGGAAATGTTTCGCAAATTATCAAAGTGGAAAATCTGCATCTGCATTTTTATCGCGAAATGCTCTTAAAAATGTTCAAAACATTCCATTTTAAAAACGGTTTAAGAGCTAAGCTTTAAATAATATCAGTCTAAATTAATGCGGAGGAAAATAAATTATACTCGTGTGCAATTAAAGCTCATTTTGGTTTGTAAATAAACGTATTTACAAGCAAAGCAATGCATGTTGCGCCAAATGAAATATTGAAAATTCCGCGGGACGTGTGTGCAAAACCACTGAATTTTACTCTGCAACCATTTTGATCCTTATTCCTTGTATGGTAAAGGCGATTTTTGTAGTTGCAATCGTATTATAAAATATGTTTTGTACGTGTTTCTACGACTGGCTTTGACACTTGTCGCGATGTTATTCAGTCTTCGTTTAAAAGACCTTCCACATTCTACACATAGCGTTCATGATATAAATTCTACCAGAAATTACTCCTAGAAGAATTTTCTTTGTAAAATTGAGAAACACATTTTATAGTTCAAAACATAGTTTAATATTTTTTTATGATATACAAAACTTTAAAATATCTCAGCATCACCTATTTTGAGCCATGTTTGAACTTTTCTTATTCCTTAATAAACACATTTTGTGGCTTTATTTTTCACTCTACTATAGCGAATGCAATTTTCTTTTTTCCCACGTAATCTCGAAACGAGAAAACCATAGTCAAGCCACATAACTTCGACTACAAGACGCAGCAACATCGCCCAGCTCGTGTGGCAGCACCTTAACATTGAAAAATATTAGAGTACGCCATGACACCGGCTGTCATATTAGCGGCACGTTAACAAATTGCATGTTTAATGTGATTTGTGAGCGACAGAAGCGCACTGACGCGATTACACTGCTGCTTTTCGCTGATAAATGGTATAACAATGTGTTATTAATGTCGACATCGAGTCGCAAATGGCTTCGTCGCACTTGTCCTTAAATTTGTGATTATTTGGAATGCTTGTTTGATACCGTGTTTAGTATTCCTGGAGATTAAATCTGACATGTAAAACGTACCTACGTACTAAAACTGTCATCATGTAGCTTTAGAGCCGCCGTACACGGACTGCTTCAAGCAGTTGAGACCGACTGCTTAAAGCCGCGACCGCGCAGTGAACTATAGTCATTCATTCGCTGCCGTACACACGACTGCTCGAGCAGTCGCGACCGCTTCAAGCCGTCAACTGCATGATGAAATTCCATCGTGCCGTCGACCGCTCGCGAGCGGTTGCGAGGCATACACCGACTGCTCGAGCCGTTGACTGCGCTAGAGCAGTCGACAGCTCTCCGACTTCCCTCTCCCCCCCGCCCTTTGCGGCCTCGCGGCGTCTGTTTTCTCATTTGACTGCTCGAGCAGTTGGGTCGTAGCTCGAGCAGTCAACAACCGACAGCTCAAGCAGTCGACGCCGACCGCTCGAGTGGTCCGTGTATTTCACTCAGCCGCTAACTGCTCGAGCAGTCCGTGTACGGCGGCCCTTAGCCCTACTTAATAAAGATATTGTGGCATTAGTGGAACTAAGAAATAAGTACTACAAAAAGCAGCTGAAGGTTGTACACAATCCAAAATACCAAATCAAAATGTTAAAATATTTCAAATCTTTAGTGAATGAACACGAAGCAACTTCAAATAGAACAAACTTAATAAAATCAACAAACTCTTACACGCGATTACTCTTGGAAAAATCTAATCAAACAACATTTCAGGCGTACAGCGATAAATCTAAACATTTTTCAAAAAACTTTGAAGCGGAAAAATAGTAAGTGAACGTTTTGAAAGGCATCCCCCGCTCCGAGTAAGCGGAGTCAATTTATTTCTTAAATAAAAGTTTCCACGCGCGGCCACGACACTTGCGTGGGCCAGCCACTTGCTTTGCTATGAATATGGGCTGTACGCACTAGGCGAATAACCAGTGACGTTTTTACTCCTATTATTTATTTATTTATTTATTAAAAGTTACATTTTATGTTATGTAAGGTACATAATGTCCAACAAAACTATAAATATAGTCTGTCTGTTGGATCACATAAGACACAGGCATAACATATGTTCAAAGCTTGTATCAAACGACTATGTAAAAGGGGGTAGCGAGTATAGCTTATATGTCAGATTAAAAATACAGGCTGATTTTTTTCCAGGTGCGGGAAGTAGTTCCCTTAGGGAGCGGGTGGTACCGTTGGCGAAACTTAATTAAATAAAAGTCTATTTAAACTTTGGATGGAGCATGAGGAAAATAATGTTAAACATTCACAATACTCATAATTACTGAGAATTACGTCCTGATTTTCGTTTCAGTAGCTAATTACATTGAAAGTAAATTAACTGTTTTCTCTCTAGAATTAAATCTTTTATTTAATTATGATATTTGACGAGTAAATAATAACTATGTTTCATTTAATTTTATAAGTACTATATAGAAAGTACTAAATAAACCTATAATTTTCGTGTATATTTATTTAGTTATTAACTTTCATATCATTCTATTCTAATTAGTTGTTATATTTATGTTGTTCTCATCATTTGCCTCGCCTTTTCGTTAGCCTGGTTGTTTTTTCTGTCTGTAAAAACGCGGAGTGTAAAGTTCCTAGTGTGTGCACTACATAAGCTGGTCTCTTGCGAGTTTAAGCTAAGTGTATGGAGATTGTGTAACCGCAGCGGTCGACGACGCTTCGTACCCACTACATATGCGTGGACCTAACAACACTATGTGGATTTTTCATAAAAATATACAAAACATAACGTTAGAGGAAATATACTTGGTATGATCTAGAATGAAAAGTGGTCAAATTTTTCCCAAGAAAACCTTAATGAAAATATTGCATTGTTTTAAAAGGTCTTATTCAACTTGCAATGTACTCGTATATTAAAAAAAATGCGCGGGTGGGATGAAACTCAATTTTGAAGCAAATATTTTCAATCGATTGAGCCGAATAGTATCTATCTCAATTTTATCTAAATTCAGTACCTATAACTATGGTCACCATTTCAAATAAAACTTTAGCCTTATCATTTTACTCTTTGTACCTTTACTAATTGCAATACCATAATTTGTTAAAGTAATCGTAAATTCTTGTCACTCGTTTGATATGAATTATAATTTTATACATGACAGCCGATAGCGGCATATTCAAGTTAGTCATAACTGTCAGTTTAGTCTAGTCTCTTTGAACAACTAGTTTTAAATCTAGATTTATGAGAATTGTACCTAAATATAGGCTGTGGTTTGTGATTTAATATGATTGATTTTTATTACTTTGAATATCGTGTATGTTTGTTAAATAAATGAAGACATTTAGAAGGCTTACAAGCATGATGTACAACCAACTACATTAACCATTTGAAGAGTAGTGTATTTTCCTTCACAACACATTATCAAACGTGCGAGGGTTCCCAAGCTCTAATAAATCATCTTTTATAGCGCTTGACAATAACTACTGTTGACTCAAAATGTAATACATATTTAGAAGTATCCTTTTAGCGAAAAAGCGTCATATTCATATTAAATTGAGTCGTAAAAAGCAGTTGTGAGTGCAACTAATCATTGAGCGACCGGCTCATTACTCGCGAGTTGACAGACGAATTTATAAGACGCCATCTTGTGCTTCGCATTTGTCTGGGAGTCTCGTAAATCTATCCAGAGTACAGACAGACATACATGTTCCAGACAAATATGCTGGGATGGTGTTTTTGAAGTCTGTTTTGGTATTAATGGATCATTACGCTACACTGCTTATACTTAGGCTGAATGAACTGAGTCGCGCATATGCGTGCAATGTTGTGTCGCTTATAATGGTGGATTGATTTAATGGTTGCGTATCATTTCATTTACTAAAATCATTTAAGTTATTTTTATTCCTTTTCTTAAAACTGATTAAAAACACATTTTCTTCTATTCAAAATACTCCAGAAATGAATACGATATGATACCGAAAATTGAAATCAATTAGAACATAATGTAAACTTTGCAATATTGTTCCACAAACAAGCAATTTCTAATTAAAACCATTCAGTTAAAACAAGGATGTTACCCTAACATCCAACATACGTTCCCGAACATCAAACAAACAGTGATTAACATATTTTTACAAAATCAAACGTCGGGTTAAATAAATTATACGCTCGTTTACTTTATAACTTGTCTACACAAATAGCCCCGGGTATACCCGGGCGCACGGGCTGATACACCCGGGTTGGGTTACACCCGGTTAACCGTAACCGGACCCTTACACGGTTCTTTGTTGCTATAAATTTATTGAGCGCATAATTTTATGCGCACTGGTTTCTACGGTTAATTGCGTGGTTTGTATAAACCTGATATGAAGAGGTGAATGGAATCCTACTGTTGATTTATTTTTTAATCCACCTTAAGTAAGTTTTATATACCTAACAAGCTTCGCTATTTATACTTAGCTTCGTACATACTAGTACATAACCTACACCACTTTGCATCAAACTTCACCACCCATGTTAGGATAATGGCTACAAACTCCGCCTAATAGAATCACTGATAGTCTAACTAAACCTATCAGCAACAATAAAACCAATGAACGAACAGACAGTAAAAGTCTAAAATACAAATAAAGTCGTTTAAGCGCACAATTCCTAAACAAAAGTGAAGTAATATTGCAAAAGTAACGTAGTAAAGTGCCATAACGCTCCATGTAACAATTATGGACGTCTCCCAGTCGCCTTGTGGAGGCATAACAGTTATACTCTGGAAGTGGAACTTAAGGCACAAGTACTCCATGGAGGGTGCTGGAGAAATGGCTCGGGAGAAGTCAGCTAATATTGCTAAGCAAAAATAATAGTAAAACTATGATTTGAAAGGGTTTTTTTTGCCATTACGGCATGCCTTTTAAAATGGAACGATTACGCAGTAAGACCAAAATAAAAGCTATGTTTAATTTAAATTAAAATGTCGACGATAATAAAATTTATTTGTATTAACGAACTCTGATAATATCTCTGTACAACCAGAATCATTTAGTATTCGTTAGAAATTTAATCGGTGTTGAAATAAAATTATCGTAATGTAAATTACTGCTGCGCTCCAAAACAGTTTAATGTTTGCAGTTGACACCTGCTCTCGGAATAAACTAGATATAGTAAACACTGTTTTCATTTATCAATTTAATGCATTTAGTATTTCATAATTTTCCCAACAACATATAATTTGTACCACTTTAGTATCTTATCTGTTTGAAGACATTGATGTGTTTCAACTAATGTCGGTATTTGAATGGGAGAATAATTCAATTTATCTGAACAATGTTGGTCCCGCTTGGCTGCACTTTCCCAAGTCTCAGCGCTGCTCCGGTCGCCGGCTCGGAACTCGCGGAGGCTTCTTTAATTCCAGTCCATGGCGCCTCCGATAAGAAGAAGATCGAAGTAACTTTCCGATGCGAGAACTTCAAACAATTAAGCCTTTATTTCGCACTTCCAACAATGAGAAGTAATTAGCGGAGTGCTTGACGATTCCGGCATTTTTTGCAAACGGAACTTTGAAAATACCCCTCTATTGTTCGGGAATTTCCATCAAAGTGAAGTCGAGACCTCGCTGACCTCGGGGGAATCTTATTAACGAAGCGACGCTTCAATGTTTTATTGGAGCTATTGAGTATCGCAGCGGAGGCTCGACGGAAACAACCAATACGCCGTAGATAACAAATCTTTGAAGCAATTTAAAGGGCCATTTTTAATATCCGCTCGAGGTCAACATCCTTCCCTTCGCACGGCCCTTCCCCGCTGCTCTATGTATCATATTAAATTGAATAAAGGTTGATTTGTAGGCCTGAAAGAACGTTTTCAATACTCCTTATTGAACCATTATGTCTAATGGCTGTGACAATAGAGCATTACAAATTTGTCTCGTCGGCCTAAACTACGTACCGTAGGAGCGTAAGGAGAGGATGGATGTCGGAAGACAATGTAGATCTTATCTTTATCATGGGAAGGTTGTTTTTCGGGTGAATGCGCCAGATGTTCCAATTGAGTTTATCACCGGATATTGTAAAATGGTCGTAGTTAGCCGGCACAATGTGTCGGTAGGCATCGACGGGTCTGCGGCGCGCTCGTGGCCTCCGATTGTCAACCAAACCCGAGGACGGCTGTTCGTGAGGGACCTGCTCAAATTATTTTGATGGGTACGGTACACTTCACAGCTTATGGTATTATGTTAAAAGCGGTTGAGGCGTAATTAAATTTCTTCGTAATGAAGTAAACAGAACACCCGGCGCTGAAAGTAACGCCCTACGTTAAATATGACGACGGTTATTATGTCTTATTTTAAAGTAAGATTACAAATTTTAAACAACTTGGGTAGGGTTTCTACAGTTATTAAATTAAATTGTGTATAATACGTATAATAGACGCATATTCGTAAATGCAAGGCATAATTTTGGGAAGCATTCCAAATGTTCACTAACCTGGTGGACAGATGCAGTCTCCTACATCCCGCTCCTTCCTGGAGAGCTCGGGTCCTGCGCTGAGGAGCGGCTCCTCCGCCTTGGCCGCTCTCCTGAAGTCCTGGAACTGCTTCTCCAACACTATCACTCGTTGCTCCAAGGTATGCTGCCTATACAAACCGTAACCACAAAGAATAAAAAAGAATCCACAACAACACCACAACACAACAGTATTCAGGACATTTTTGTCACCGTCCTGTCTGAAATTTGGATTCGCCATATTTGATCAGTGACTGATGATCGTAGCGCTGCGGATCATTGTCAAGATCGGTATGGTGTATGGGTAAGGTCGGGCGGGTATGAGTGATGGCACGGTGTGGTGTGGCGAGCCGGTGGGTTGGCACTGGGGCCTCAGCTCGCGCGCTCCCTCGGGAAAGGAAGCGGCCCGTCCATCGTTAACTGCCCTTCTAGTTGTGTCGATTACCGCTCGAGTACCCGACCAAACTTTGATGGACGTGTTACATTGTATGTGTTCCGGATGCTGAGGTTCGAGATTGTTGCGCTTAACTCTTCAATTATTTATGTACCAATGATGTTGGACGGTTTAAACGATGCAGATAGTGCTAGTGTACTGTATTCATGTATATGTGATCCTGTTTTAAATAGACAGGAAGCTGTTGTGAAAGAGAGAGTGGAATATTTTAAGTAAAATAGGAAATAGCTTATTTCAGACCGGCTATTGATTTCTATGAAGTCATGATAAAGATGAAATTAAGATTCAACAATATGTGTGCACAAAATAACAATTAATTTAATATCACTACTAAATCAATTTCGTATCATCAATGTTATTTTATAAGTGATACAATACACAACACTATCCACTAGTATAAGAACAAGACAAAAGTAATAAAACAACAGCTTAGCTGTAAATTCGCAATCGCACAAACAAATAAATAATAACGGCCCTTCTTTATCGAGAAAGTTTTCTTGTTCTCTTAGCGGTAATTTCGTCTGAGTTCAAGGTTCGCGGCCTGTCGTAATATCTTCCCGGCACTAAACAAACCACACCCGACCACCCCTTTATTATCCACTAAACATTAATGTCATACAGAATCAGAAATCTTCGGCTCCGTTACCTTGACAATAAGCAGTACTAGAGGATTTGCATATATATTGCATATAAATTGTTCTCTGATCGCGTCGCCAGCAATTAAGGATATTCCGCGTCCCTCTTGTTGAACATCAAGACTAATGTCTCGGGGTGACGCTGATAAAAATGTAAATTTAAAGTTAACCTACAGGCGTATTAGTTCTACCAACTGTCAGGGGAGTGAGAATTTTTCATTTCCCCTGCTGCGACGAATAAATCTTCGGAATCTAGAAGACGGTCTAAGGATCCCCCTTTCTGTCCTGATAGTGTTTGCGAGTGTTAGGGAAGTGATAAATGGAACGGCGACAGGTGAATATCTGTGCGTTTAGGACGGTCCAATCTTGGATTGTGGATTTAGATGTGAAATATGGAAGTGCCGATGATAAAACGGTGTTGAGAAGCACGAATATCCGAATATCGACTGATATTGATGATGGTCCTTTTTTGTGTCCCCAAGACCATACATATAAGTAAGGTGTATATTATGAGATGGGCATTGTAATAGGATTGTATATTTTTTAATCTATTTGTTTAAATTCCATGTATGTAAGGCATAAGTTAAAAACAATATTCATTCAATCATTGCTACTTACTGCAGAATTATTTCAAGGACTTAAAAACCTGACAGCCTTATGTCTAATGGTTTTCACCAACTACACAAGCATTTCATGAAAACCACTGTATTACCTTTCAGTTAGACAACAATGGAATTCTTTCCATTCCTACGTCACCCGATACCCATTACTTAAAAGCGCATAAAATAGTAGACATTTAAAGTGACGCAAAGTTAAAGAATTCCTTGTATTCAGCGGCGGCCGGTCGCGATCCAGACATTATTGTAGCACATTACACGGCAGTAATGCGGCACGCAGTGCACGGTGTCTCCAAACATGACTCTAACAAGGGTAAATTAAAATTCCTTCCCCGTTTTATACGCAGTGGGGTCACCCTTGTTTTGAAGCAAATATCTCTGCGGAAAACGCCTTGCAATCGACAGTTTCACAATATACGAAATCCACTGCTGCATTCAAACCGATCTAAAAAATTTACTCCTCATCTAAGCAGCAATGTACGCTGTTCAGGTTTCTGTAGTCGATATTAAAAATCACCTGCGTTGACAAAGCGAGAGGTGTACATGTAATTTATGGGTAACCTGGGACGCGTTGGGAAACAAGATTTTATTACACACTTGTTTAATTTCCTAACATCGCCAAAGGTTTATGTTTCCAAGTAAGTTTGGTGTTAATTAAGAAGAAACAGGAAGGTTTGCCCAGGAATTCTGTAAACCTTGACGGTAAAGCTGCAATATAGCGACTTCCAGATAATTTTACAATCTAGAAAGATTGTAAAATTAACCAGAAGGCTAGCAAAATGTTTAGGTAAACCAACGGATTTTCAATACTTAAATAATTGAACTTTATATGTCACGTCATCTTCTCTATTGCAAAGTTTGAATTACTTACATTTATAAAATTATTTTCATCTTTAGGCCTAAAAGCGACTCTGCAAAACAACAATCAAAAAAATTAAAACGACATCAAATCACAGGAAAAAGCGACAGAAACACGTACAGGCCAAAAAGGCACAAAATCTAACAAGCTTCATTCAAAAATTCAATTAAGCACTTTTGGGGGACGGCGGGAGACACGGATAATGAGTAACAAACGGCGAAGAGCGCAAACCGATCCGAATTAAAAAAGCAAAAAAAGCGAAAAAACCGATCCCAGCTAATCGGTATTAGTTGGTCTGGTGAACACGACGAACACCTGTAGTACTGTATACCTACATTTGTGATTTGCATCTAGCCTAGGAATAGTTGACAGCACAATTTGCATTTTTGGGAGATTTAAAGTTGTGGCAATGTCGGCATGTAGGATAATCTTGATGCATTCATACTTTTCCTAGTAAGTTTATTATTTTCGCTACTATAAGTTCCTCAATTTCAGCTGTCGAAACTACGAGTGTAAATACTTCTTTAATAGATTACAAAGTATCCTAAGGTCATTACAAAATATCTATGTGACCAAGGACCATTAACAAAATGAAAATCAAGTCTAATATTAGACCGACACTATTATGATACCTGATCAGGTACTTACAAAGAACCAGTCCACATCATTACCGATTCCTATCATAACGCTAATGATATAAACAAACCAATACTCAAAATAACATTTACATCAGAATCTTATCGAAATAGCACCCACACGAATTTGGCCGTTGCAAAACTACATGTAAATCAAAATGCACGTTGTTTTAATATGAATTTATGGCATGTTAATGGCGCTTGTAATTCCTGTAACGACAGCCAGAGTGCTGGCATTAATCTAGTGCAATTGTGAGTTATTGTGGGCATGGACTAGTTGCTAATTGACTACCTCGATAGGTGTAGGTGGAGTATTGTTTGCGAAGTGGCTCTGGTTTATGACTGAGTTCACTAGGGCTAGGGATAAGTAGGGTAATTGGAGGAAACAGTTAGGTATTTGGTCTCGTCATAGTTATTGGCGGCTCGCAACAAATTTCCGAGCACAGCACACATCGTTTTTGTTGAATTAGAGTAGACCTCTAATGTGATCTTGCCTCTCCCAAGCCTGAACGCTGATACTCAAAAATAGTGTTTGCGCAGCGACTAACCCGATATTCAGGGTCCCGGTAAGTACGAACTATAATAACATTGTCCTCGAATTCAATGAGCAATTGCTGGGACACAGTAGTGTTTTAGTCAATGAGAGTCTGACACTTTCCCCTTCTCCATTACAAACCGGAGAATTGATTGGTTGATTTCCCGTCCTGATAACAGGAATATTTTTGTGGCGAAGTAGGTTACTAAGCTTAACAGTTCTACATGTTCAATGTATCAAGCTATCAATGTATTTATTTTTGTTGCATATCGTTAAAGTAAAATTAATGAAAAATCTTCTATTATGTAACAATTGTACCCACGGATTTATTTCGCCGTCAGATTCTCCCAAAGCACTAAGTGCTTCCCGTACAATAAGTAACAGTTATCTAAGGGAAACTGGTCCGTTAATAGCTCCGCTTAGCTTGGCCAATTCACTGTCAATATAATTGCCTTCACAAGTAAAGTCTCAATCGTTTGACTGATTTATTGTGAACTAACTTCTGCCTGCGACTTTATCTGTGTAGTCTTAATCAGTGTAACTAGTTACTGGGCTAAGAGTGGCTTTATCTATTAATCATCATGTTTGTTAAATGTTCAATATTCATTAGCCCATTTTTGTGAGATGGTGCAACAAACAAACACACCATATTTATATTGATACCAATTTTATCATTTGTCTGTCTCATTGACGAGCGTATAATTGGATTTAAATATGATTTGAAATCAATATTTAGTGGCGTGATTTATTGAACGGGTTTGTCTGTAGGAGGTGATCGATTGAACAAAACAATCGTTTGAACTGAATTCGTATCCTTGTTAGACGTAGTTGTTCGTCTGTTTATACTATCAGAAGTCCAGTGTCTACTTCAGGAACTAGGTATATAATTCGTTATTTATAGAACTAAATGTTAATTCAAACCCATTTTTATTCTTACAAGTTCAATCTGGCAGTCCCTGAAAACGAACACGATGCGCATCGAAGAGACTATGTTGTGCAACACTAACGACCACGTGTTGAGTTTGCTAAATCAATTGCAAAAAATATTTTTGAAATTAAAATAATTGAATTATTTATTTCTGGCGTAGGTATACTTATTTTTCAAATGCCCGTATGTTTTGGATATTCTTGAATAGATACCTGCCTATCACCTCAGAATTTGGCATGTCCCAAAATTGTGCAGAGTACCGAGAATCACCTCAGAGTAATCCGAGCCACTCTGGCAAATGGATCTCATTTGGGAGCTGCCGTTACCAGCTAATATCTGTCGCCTAAGCAATTAATTTACTAATTAGTCGATTGAGTGCGAACACCCGCCTTCCTAATGGCATCTCGCTATAAGATGATATTATCTTAACTTACTTAGACTGTACTTCTGCTTTATTAAGTCAATAAGTATATTAGGAGTCTGTAGTGAAGCAAAGTTGTGGACTAAGTGAATTTAACTTTAACTTGAGATAATAGTTTGGGTTTGTTGTCGACTCTTGTGAATTTTAAGTGGATTTATTGCTGAAGAGTTGAGCTGAGCAGCAACTTACATCATTAAAGTTGAAATGAAATTGATATCGTTCTAATTGCGGGATAATTTTATATGGGATGTGGAAATATCTTTCTGATGACAAGTTTTCACAAACATTATATTAATTGACAACATCTGAGATTATTTATCAGGTTTAAACATCAAAAGCGAGACACATAAAGTCACAATTATTTAAACATTAATGCTAACTGCTCCCCTAAATCGTTATTAAGACAATAAAAGCCACCACCGTTACAGAACCCACAAAAATATACTCCATAAACCGCAACAAAAATATGAAGAAGAACATACTTATTTAATGTAGAAAATAAATCTGTTTAGAATTTAGGTAGTTAAGAAGCGCGGAGGGCACTTGTGCATAATCCGAGGCACTCTAACAAATGGCTGTCACTTGAGGGAGAAGAAAGTAATAAAGTAGCTTGGAGTACTCCACGATTATTGTTATAGTGCCCGGAACGGTTTTATTTTAGTCCTGCTGTTGAGGCTGCGCGGCAATCTGCTTTAAATGCACCGTGAATTATTGCGGAGGCTTTCGCTGCTTGCAAATTAAACGTAAACAAAAGGCTCGGAATAGATTTTTGTTTACTGAATCAACCTAGGCGAGGTCGCTCAAGGAACTGCTGGTTAAGAAGGCGTAAGTCTTAATGCCTAAATCACATGGTATCGGAATTTAGGATGGCAGTAGGTGGGGCCTATGAAATAATTCTAAAGTTAAGCCAATAATTTTTTGATAATAATTTTATTGAGGCTTTTGCACTCAATTAGATATGTGTATGAGATACGTTATATGGAAAACTGTATTCGACATAACAATTATATCCGTAAAATAATTATGTAATCAAAGCAAACCTCGCCAAGTACTAAATTATACATTGCCCAATGTTTACGATGAGAAAAATTCCAAATAAGAAAAGTATTAGCGTTAAATTTAAATTTTATGAGTGAACTTATCCGACCCTCAACCGGAGGACCGGAGGGCAGCCCTCCTCTCTAAATAATAAACCTGGCTAATGATACAAAAAAATCTTAATGAAAAATCCCCATTGAATATTTATAGGGGAAATATTAAAGTTGGGTAGATGTAAAACACCGAGGTACAAGGGATTAAGGCTCGTAAGAAATAGAATACCGAGGCTTTGAATAAAAAAGTAACTAAATGACTTGTTGCTTTGTAAAATGTTGTAAAAATGGGGTGGGGAATAAGCTGCTGAAAAAAGAAGCAAACAGAAGATTCTGGCTAAGTCTACAACACTACAGACAGAAAAATATTTGGAATATTTTACAGAATAATATCTGAACATAGATGGCACCAGATCGACTAATTTAATTCAAAACACAGTTTAGAACAGTTTCATTAACAACGGTGTAACAATCATGGTAACAGCTTCACACACAGACAGAATGCAGCCATCCATTTTAAACTAAAATGGTGATTTTTATCGTACATGGCATCACTCCAAACCATCGCTCGTTGCGCTCTGCTCGGGAGCGAAAAAAGCGCAAAAAGCGGAGCGTAAACTACATTTTCCGGGCCGTCGCGCTCGGGACACGCGGTTCAAGTTGCATTCCACTGCTGTATCATGTGACTATATACTTGTACTTGTGTAGGATAGGGTTAAGGAAATATGAACAAATGTTTATTTTTTATGTTGTTTTCTTTATGTTCATTTACACTTACCTTGCTTAATTTCTACAAGGCATTGACCACTATTCACTCACTCACTTATTGCACTCATTTTTCATTGGTCAAATTATTGCAGGGATCCAGCAGAATATTCTACCTGACACATACCTACTGAGCTGGTCCCATTCGAAGCAACCTTAGACACACACTGAATCGTGACGTTAAAATTTTTCGTGTTATGAACTTTTGTAACTAGCCACATTTTTTTCCTATCCTCATTGCATTTTTTGTTTGCAGAATAAACGTTGGGATACACACATTGGCAAACGTAATAATCTAATTATGAAAAACATATAAAAAGAAGAATTCCAAACAGTCTGTGATATAACACACAATTTAAAAAAAAATAAAAAAAAAACTAATAAACTTCCAACGACTTTAAACGTAACAAAAATCCGTCAGTCTGTAGTAGATACGTATTTAAGTCAAACTACGGCGTATGATACGCTCCCTAAATGCTAACATTACGCGTGACAAATGGCAGGACTTGCTGAATGTGAGCCGCGTGGTCTGCATGCTAAACACTTCAACGTTCACAACATTATGACGCACGCTTCAGACTATGTATTTCTTGTCTCGGGTTTTTTGTTTTGAGTTTAGGACTTTATTATGGAAGGGATTTTCTTTCCAAAGTAAGTAATGTTGGGAAACTCAAATATGAGTTTCACTAAACTAGGGCAATAGTTAACTTAGAAAAAGCAGACAGCACTTTTCATCCAAACTAAAATTATAAAGCTGACGAGTCAGTTTGAATGAATACGCTATTCTACCATTGGATCCATCCGAAAAAAAACAGTGTTCGATACTCTGTTTATCGAAGAAGCCTAACTATTATCCAGATGTGCGGCGTTCCCACAGGGTGCATGTGAAACCATTGGCGGTAGTTAGTTCTCATAAAAAAAAAAACAGCTTCGTGCTATGTAAACTACTTCTTAAAAATGACGTAGATACAGACATGAGTCATTGCATGCAGATGCAGCCGCGTTCAAACATGCGTCTTGCAAACGAGTATTGATTTAGTTGAGTAACTCCACTAAGTAACACTAAGTATAAACGATTCATCAGGCTCATTAAAGTCGGTAAACCAAGTTGGCCGCAAAATAAAAAGAAGTAAATCTGAAGTTTTCACATCGAGAGAAGCAATAAGTTTGTTATAGCGGATTAAGTTGTAAGTTACCAGCGATCAGGGTAACTTACGTACTTACAACATAAACTATTACAAACTTACAACAAACAACGGTAGCTATAATTACCAGTTTTGGTGTTTAAAACAGAAACGACAAATCGATTCAAGGATCCAGTTTTTTTAGATTCTATAGGCATTGAATGACTGTGAGATAGATCATTTTTGGGTCCTAGCAAAATTCTTATTTACTGTAAATAATATAGGTTCCTATGAGCAATAAGAAAATTTATAGCCATAATTATATTCAGTACCTGTGCAATATGAAAATTCATAGCCAAATATTAGGTACCAGGTTACTGAAGTAAATCCTTTACCAGCAAACCAGATTTTTCAATTCAGTTTCAGCACAGTTTACAGCAGACCCAACAAGCGAACATAAAAGGAGACTTTATACCAATTTAACATCCAGTTTATAACTTCTACCATATCTGGATTCCAGAGAACAAAGTGCGGTTGGTCCAGTTGGAGTTTTATCAGCAGTTTATTGGGCGCGTTTCCAGAGGTTGCTAATGAATAAACCACTACGTATCGGGGACAAGGACATTTCTTCAAGGAGTAAAGGGAGACCACCACCATACACTCACGAGCTGTATGGAGCTGCAAGCGAGTACAACATGGATTTTATGTGTACGAAGTGAACTGTGCAGAGGTCGACGATTTGTTTCCATGGAAGTATCAGTTTTATTGGTTTTACATTTACTGCTTCGTGTATTTTATGACGCTACAATTTAGGTTATTATCTACATCTAAGTTAATTATTAAATAATGCGTAATCTAGTTAGAGTCCATAGCAGTTTAGCAGTTGCTGAGAATAGCCTTGATGGGTTAGGTTTTTAGTCTAGGTTTAATAGTTATTATTTGATTATTATGCTTTATCAAACTTGATCTATGCTACACTAGACTTATATTGTATCTATTTTTTTCGTAAGACTGAATAAGAAGAAACATTAAGCAACTGTAACATAATATTTTCAACGAAACGCATAAACTTGTTAAGTGAAGATTCTCGCAAAACTGCCCAACCGAACTGAACCAAAATTAATATAAACTACTTCGCAACAAGATTTACACCAAGTTATTTAGTGTAGGATATCTCGGGTAACAGTGTCAGCTGGGAAATGTAACATTTTCACAGCATTTGTCCGCAGCCGGGCAGAGCGGGGAATCGCCAACTTTTCCGGTCAGTACGCACAATAACTACGTGCTGCCTTGTACTCAACTAGTTTAGATAATACTAACTGATCAGTTTGCCTCGGTTATCCTTATATATTGTTGCTTCGACTTTGAGTGAGGGTTGTGAAATAGGTTTTTAATACTTAATGGTTATGTTTGTGCTTGATATTTTAAAGTTTTATGACTTAGGACAAGGTTTCAGAGGACAAATAGATAAAAAAGTATTCAAGTTTTGACCACGAAACAAGTAGGTACCTGAACCCCAAAACATGCAAAATACCTATTCAATGAAATTAAATTTAAAAAATATCAATTTTAATAGACAACAGTTTTCAGTGTCTGGAACCTCACATAAACTTCCAAACAACGAACAGCCAGCTACGCATACAGAATACATATTAAAAGTGTGCAATCCTATATGGAGTAGACAATCGAGTTCGGCCGCCATTTTATTGGCTTGGAGTGATTCCAGCGCAGTTTGGGTACAGCCTCCCCCGCACCAATAATCCTTAGCCCTGAGTTATAACAAGGACAAGGCCATTGGACGCAACTGCTACTCTTAAATTACACATTTTCGACAAACACAACACATTTACTAAAACATTTTTATTTCCAAGATAAATTCGAGAAACACATTGTGCGTGCAAAATTGCACACCAATATCAGAATACGATTTCATGTAAATTTTTACGAAATGCAGTCGCCGACTGCTGTGCAATACCCAAATATGAACACTGGCTTCCATTCAGCCATGTCCATAAGATAACTTACACATTGGAAAATTGGTTTGTACAGACAATGGCAGTGCGAAATCCTGCTAATAATATAAACGCAAACGTTTGTAAGGATGTGATATGCGTGTATGTTTTTCACTCTTTCACGAAAAACTAAATAATGGATTTTGATGAAACTTGACAGTAACGTTGCTATCTAACTAAGTAATACATTTATAAGCATATTATCGATATGTAGGAAGCAGTTCCGTCAGGACGCGGGTGGCATAGCGGACGGAAGATAGTCTTCTATAATGTCTTAATACGCAGTGAGGAAACTTTGTTTCTACTTTTAAAACATGATTGTACCTATAAAAGTATAAAGGCACGTGAGATTTGGCATAGGTAATTAAAGTTTATAATGCAGATTAAAGAAAGTTTGAAAGTATTTCATTACTTTTTATTTTATTATTTTGCCCAACAGATCAGTGTTAGAAGTTGATAGCAAAATGTATTCTATAAATCTCTTCTCACAAGTCTTCAAGGATGCGGAAAACATGTTTACAAGAATGTATAAGATCTGATTGCGGAGAGCGATTCGACGTGGTTTGATGAGCTCTTGTTCCGTTTTCCTCATGAGGACTTCATGTGGAAGTTACGAATAATATGCCTTGATGAGCTGTGGTATATTGTTTATTCAGAAATAAATGCTGCGTAAATCAATACATAAACGTTGGGGAGGTAAGGCAGATAGTCGCTCGGTTGTATTTGGTTTGACTGGAAGCCGACCAAAATGCAACTAGGAAAAGGCTAGGCAAATGATATAACACATAACGTTAAAGTAATAACGTAATAAAGAAGTGCTCAACAATAATGTACCAATAGTGTAAATTATTTAAGTAAGATTAACAACAACAATTTAAGTGTCTACGATACAAATGACAAAGTGCATAATAACTGCAGTAGCGTACATAAAATGCGCAATAATTTAACTAAGCTATAATGTACCGGGTATAAACTTAACTAACAATCCAAAATTAACAAGATTTAAAGTCTCAGAAACAAAATCCGGGACGTTTAAGAGCGTGTACGTCAACCGCGCGCCATTTGGCCTAAAATGGTACTTTTCAAACCACTGTTTCTCAGTAACTACTTTTCCTATAACTATGTTATTTTTTAATAACGCAAGGTAATTTCACTGTCCATATAGTTAATTGAACATAAATTTCAATTTGTGTAGTTTATATACTTAAAACCCCTATAACGTAACAGATGTTTTATAAAATTCCCGTTCAGCGTCTATTTCGAAGCTTAAATTCATGTGAAAACAGTGGCAAATCTAATCATATTTATTTTTTTACTCATAGACGAAATCCCCGTGCCTATAGTTAGTTGAAAACATTTTTTTATTTAGGTCTCTATCTTTCAGAAAAAAATATTTTAACAATGTGAAAAATTGTGATTTTCAAATGCTTTTTTTACCTATCTATCTTACTTAATTTAATATAACAATTATTTACTATAGTAATATAACTCTTTCTTTAAAACATAAACTTTATATTATAATTTAATCTCTCGTTTTTATTTTTTTATAAATTATTTAAAAACTACTATAAAACGCTGCACGCGAGTCAACTCAAACCAGACCGCCGCAAGGCTTCACAGAGAGAGGACGTGTCGCTCCGTCACATCGCGTAGGGTGAATAACCTCTGCCGTGGATACCGAGAATAGAGTACATTTCAAGCGCGACCAACAAATCTTGATACATTACTATTTTATTTAAAGCTCAATTTTGAAGCATATTTTTTTTATCGATTGAGTTGAAATTTTGTTTGAATGTTCAGTTTTAATGACAATGTATGATTCTATATCCAATATGGCGGTATACCCAAGATGGAGAAAAAAATGTTTTTAATGCATTCCTACGATATGGGTATCAAATGAAAGGGCTTGCTATGAATAACTCGAAAAAAAATGTGTCGCGAGTCTAAATCCAATATGGCGGACTCCTTAGGCTAGAAATCACTTATTGCAGATGTCTGTTACCAATCGAGCGATAATTTTTTTTTTTTTCATTTTGGATGTACCCAAATTTTGACTTTTGATCTCGAATAACTTTTGAAGCATATAGGATAGATAACTTAAAACTTTATTTGCAATGGTAAACCCAAGCTCCTCACCAATATTTGGCTTTCCGGCAATTGTTGTTATTTGACCACAATTTTTCGGTCTGGATGGACTGGACCATTCATATAAACAATCAATTTTTCAAATCGGTCCAGGCGTCTTTGAGAAATCGAGAACAATCAAATTGAGAACAATCACAAAACAATCTAATTGAAACCTCCTCCTTTCTTTTTTTGAAATCGGATAAAATACAGAAACTCTTAACATTGTCATTAATCATCAGTCGACTATTTAGTACTGTTGAAAATTGTATGTAATATACAGAAAGTCCTCAAAACCAAAGTTTTCATAGGTGCCCGATTTTTTTTGCAAAAGAGTGTAAGTATTAACGACTTATTTTCATGCTTTTATATTTTAGACATCCATAGACTTACAGTATTTTCCCGCTATTAACTATTTACTAAATAATATATTTTTTGTTCTACCAATTTCACTCGAAAGGATCAAAATGGTTTGTGTGACTATACGTGAAGTATGATAGGCACGCACACAGCCGCGACGCTAGTCTGCGCGGTTTTTTGCGTTGAATTACCTAAAGTTGACATCGCGCGCCGAGCGTACACGCTCTTAACGAGTAAAAAGCATTATAAAAAGTGGTGCAAACTGGCTCCTGTACAAAGGCAACTTTTCACAACGCGCTATGAAACTGTCACGCCTGTGGCTGTTGGAACAACTCCAAGCTCCAGCCTTTATTTAACCGAGCCACAATCTAATTACAATCTTAAGATTTGCCACATAACGTTCATTGTTGGCTGGACTAGCTTTATGCAGTTGATGCGGTACTTCGTTTGCTTTTTTAAAAATATCCTTTTGTCCATTTTTGTTATTCTTAATATGGTGAAGGGTTTAAAAGCTTAATTGTGAAGTTATTTTTCGTAATTAAAAGTTGGTTAATGCTTAAAGCCCCTTTTTTACTAACTAAAATGATAAAAAAACTGAGAATTTAAAGAACCACGTAGGTAAGGTTAAACAATATTTTGCTGTAGTGTTCAGAAAATCACAAATAGGCTACTTAATTAATCATAATAATAAATAGCAACTAAACTTAATAATTAAATATGAATTCAAGCTGACAAAATAATAACATCAAACACTAATTCCATGAATCAGTATCAGAGAAGATTTTGTACAAACCGAAGGGTTTGTTATTAGGAATGTTATTAGAGGCCAGATAGCCGTACAAATTATTATAATTAGCATTGATCCCATACAAACTTGGTAAGTAGAACCCATAGTTTGATAGAAAAACAGCCAGCAATGGATCCACGGGCAGATGATCCAAACTGTTATATCTATACGGCAGTGGAATCCGATACGCAGCTCTTGGAGCATTTCGAACCTTATTCCGTAGAGATAGGTCATAATTTTGCAAGTTATCGTCAGTGTTGATGTTATATTTGGATAGGATTTGGTAAAATGTTGAAGTTATATTTTGGGGTTTGTTTGTAGGTGGTTTATATGCATATCCATATTCGGTTGTAGTATTATCCTCTGAAAGCAAATCTTTATCTATATCTTCAGTTACTTCATATGACTTTGCAGTAGGTGTATTGTTTAAAATGTCATTTACAGGATCATCTTTACTTGAATGCTTTAGTTCAGTATCAATATCAGTTTTAGCCGAAATTGTATCGATATTAACGTCACTGTCATGATCCCGAACTTTCTTAGCTTTTCTCAAAAATTCCTTACGTTTTTCTCCTGTTTTATCAACCTCTTTTAAGGTACTTACTTCAGTGCTACAGCTTTCAACAGGTTTCTCATTAATAAATTCCGTAGATTCCATGAAATTTCTTATTTCTCTTCGTGAATTAATTTCGTTTTCCACCAAGTTCATGTAATCATGATGAATGGGAAGGTGTGTTGTCCGGTAAACAGGATAATGTGTAGACTCCCTTCTTAATTGATTGTAAATATCATGATGTGACACGGGTACCCAGCCATTGGAATAAGTTAGTTGTTCGGATGACAGTTGTGAGATGAAGTTGAGTATCTAAAAATAATATGAATATAATCAGACACTATTTATATTAGAACATAAGGAAATACATGGAACTATATTTCTGTACTAGCTATTCGAATATGCTCAACAAAGTATATAAACCTACTTGGAATAATAGTGACTGAGAAACCACAAAAAAAAAATGAAAATTGCCACTAACGAATAACGGTACGAAACAGCTAAATCAACCTAATCACACAAATCAAGAACAAGACCAACGAACACAAACAACAGTTTCAAACGAACCTTAGCTTGCAAAGAAAACACTTAGGGAACAATAAAAAGCGACTCACAGTAAGTAAGACGGAGCCCCGGTGCCTCAGCATGTCACCACTTAGCACGAGTGGTCGCAGCCAGCCCTCCACGAGCTATGACAGCTTTGTGCAACATTCTGCACGCATCACGTAAAGCTGAGTTACATGACAAAGTCACTTTTATGGGCCATTGTTAAGAGTTTTGGAATGTTAGGGATAGTTTAGGATTGTTCGTTTTCATATTGTAGTTGACATTTTGAATTTGTAGCTGCTTGGAATCAAAAATAGTCTAAATAGGGCAAGTTACAATGAGCAAGAATATGAAAATGAAAAATAAAACGTAATTGACACTTCAATGGCAAAGTATCTGTCCAATTAGCCTAGCTGAAAAGCTTTGAGTAGTAGGATATTACACAGTTCCTACGGTTAAATATTACCTGTTTAGTGTTTTAAAGTCTGCATATTATACCTACTCTCGCCCATGTTTATATTGATAATTTCCCAAATAAGAGAAAATACAGAACCATTATTACTTAAATGAAATTACTTCAGAGGAAAATACTAAAGAAAAGCGACCAGTATTAATTCATTCTTATCTGAATGCAAGAATAATATTAGAAAGACATGCAGTCTTGCTATCATGGACGGCGCTTAAGGCAGAGAGGGCGTGTACAAGCGTTTTCTCATCTTAATTGCTTCTTTGCGCCACTCAGTGGGACAAGGAATTGCTTTCAAGCGCAGCCGCAATCGCACCTACGTTTACATTGTCTGTCTGTTTGTTTTACTTTATTAACTCTAAAGGGTTTTTTACTTTCTTAATGATAAAATGGTTAGCGTTATTTCGTTTAAGTGGGTTGAAGAGAGAATAAAGGTCGAGAAATTTTAATACTGCCAATACTGCTAGGTATTTTTAATTTCGGTGTCCAGAACAATAAATCACTTTTCCTTAAATTCTATATATTCCGGAATATGAACGGCGATAATTTACCAACCATCTAAAAACTCGAACAGTGTAAACACTTTTACAAGTAAAATTAACGCTGTAGCACAAAAATGTAATTAAATCTACGCTGTCCTTTGAAGACCTCATTAAATGTCAATTTATTGATTTAGCTACATTTATATCACATAGAAGTATAGTTAATAGGCATCACTATGATCTACCTTCAGCCTTCAGTACTCCTCGTTATCCACAAAAATTCGAAAAACTTCCAGACCAATTAACATGCAGATAAAATTCGAAACGTTCAGTAAATTTTTGTTAGCTGCGGTCGACGACGGAGAGCGTGCGGATACACAAATTTATCTAATTACCGACCGTTAAAACTCTCTCGCAGACTTCAATTATGCGTTCAACAGATCTAAGTGAAATCTCTTAATTTGAACAAGTTATTAGTACCTGTTTTAAGTGAGGAACTTGGAGAATTGGGCCTTTGAAGTTCCACGTCTTTTATGTATTGTTGGAGTTTAAATAATGGCTCTGTTGCGTTTTGGGAAATGTGTGAAACCTTTTTGGATGACTTACAGAGCCTTTGTAGTAAGATTTTATTTCCTTTTTAATATCAAACACTTTCATAAAAGAAAATTGTACATTCAAATTGAAAATCCACGTATGTCACCATATCAGAGTATTTTAGTTATTCATTTATCATGGGATGAGACCAGACAGAATGTCGCCGTCGCTTTGGGTAGGTCCTCGATCTCAGACGAAACTCGCGTCGATAGCAAGCAAACATATCATCATCCAAGCTCGGCGGGCATAAAATGCTGGGAGTCACCTATGTAGGTAAGCAAATATTTGCAGTCTGGTTTTCGGTATGACATCCTCAAACTATCTAGTATCGAAAAAGGCAGAGTAGAAAAATAATTTGATAGCAGTGGAAATTATTTTTTCAATTCTCAAGTAAGTACAGCTAAGTTTGCCCTCTCACGTGATCAAGACGCCTTATAATGATAATATCTCGTCTGACACGACACCTGGCGGGCGCACGTCTCATAAACACTCCATCCAGACCACCTCGGTGCCTCGTCATTATCATTAATCTCGCCAGACTAAGATTGATGGCTCGAATCTATTCACTTTTCATATTTTTCTCGTTAACACAGATTTGATTTTGTCTGTGCGCGACATAGGGGTTTAGTGATGATATGCCAATCGAGATTTTTAAACGAGCCTTGTCGTCGTAACGGGTTTCATAAACCTAATATTTGGCACAAGGAGAAAAATCATCCAAAGAAAAAAATATAGGTATATCAAAACTTTTCCTTTAATACTTGAAACATATTAATTATGTTCATTTTCTATCAGCATTGGATTTTCAAAATTAATATAAAAATCTATTTTAACATCTTTCTTAGTTTGTATATCGTTCCCACTTTTAAATGTCAGCTTTAGCTTTTGGTCAAATCAATAACCTCAGTGTTATTCTTAGCGTCGAATAATTCCAATGATTTGAATTTCCTCCTTGGTAGTTTTACTGCTTTGGAAGCTCCATCACTACTAGATGGTCTCATGTTATCATCTAGCGCGGTCTGCTGCGATTTATTAGAAGTTGGTTTGGAAGTTTTCCTCCTAGAAAATATTCAAATTTTATTAGAATTATAGTGAAGGTAATATTAATTACAAAATTCAGTAGTAGCTGTTAGTCGCGGCGTCATATCTACGACATGGGGGAACTTGTCCCCGTATCCGGATAAAATATACTTAGTCTATGTTACCAGCGAATAGTGTGGCTTCCTAAAAGTGTTTCTTTTTTTCAAATCGGTTCAGTACAGTCAGACAAATATTTTTTGTAATTAAGTAGATACCTACCTGTATTTTTTTTTAAATAATAGAATTTAAATAAATAGCAAACCATCTAGGGTTAATTTACCTTCCATAACTTTCATCGATGAGTTTACCAAGTTCTCTACAATTAGTCCCCTGTCCAGACATTGTAATTCAATTCATATTATCACAGCAGTTTTCATGAGACCTAGTGTTTCGCTTCGACGACAATGATAGCGCGATGTAGAAATGAACACTTTCAGTACAGCGTCATCTAGCGCACAACGTGATGAACTTTTACATCAGTGTGAAAATAACGCCATCTAGGGTGATCTCGCGGCACTTGTGAAACTTAGAGCAGACTGTACACCTAAAGAAGCGTGCTATGGCGGTGCTTTTGGAAAATGACGTAAGATGGCGTAACATTTTGGTAAATAGAAATAGTCTGAAATATTTTTTAAATTACATATCTAAGCTGAAGAGCTGGCAGATATTTCTGCCTAGGTGTTTGTGACAAGGTGAAAACTTGTCCTATAGCTTCCACCCCAAAACTGATCTACAGTCAGACCTGCCAAATTGGGGGTTTAATATATATTTTTTTTAAAATTAAGGTGTCTCCATAAAATGTGTTCCTAAAAATCCATATTTATGGTTAACCACCTCATATAGAACGCCTCGATATTAGAGACAAATCCCTCGATACTTTTTACGTGCCAGCAAGATACGCGCAAATAATGTTGCATCGCTTCTTGTCAGTCAGTTAAAAAGCAAATTCATCTCATGTTACGCATCAAGAGACAGGTAATAAATATGTATGTGTAAGGAGGATCCAAAATTCAAAGGCATGGATACAACTGGCCCACGGAGAACTTCACATATTTTAGAAATTTTCATTACCATATTGGAGAAGTGTGGTGTCCCTACCTACTTATTACACCATAACTATACACTAACAATGTGAGAAAGTGATTTTATATGAATACTTAATAGAGGAATTATAATAAAAGGTGAGTTTGAATATTTGCCGGACGTCCATTAACGTTGATGGATGAAAAGGTTTGGATATGGTATTTTATTTTAAGTTGTAGCAAGTTACAAAAGATAATTAATTAGAAGTAATGTAAGAAGTGGTAACCCATAGTTTAATTTTCAGAAGTAATAAAAAAACTCGATCTCAAGGCATTGACTTGCCTTAATATGAACAAAACAGTCAAGTTTTGATGTTGATTCTCATAAAGATAGTCATGGAAGTTATCCCAAAAGAAACTAAGAGATCTATGTACTAGAGAATAAAAGAAAAATGTATGTGTCAATAAAAAGACAGTTCACACAATGCCGAGGAGTTGCATAAAAACCTATACCTAAAAGCGCAGTGACCTTTCCTCATAAAAATTGCCACATCCATTGGCGTGTCTACTCTACCTAATCTCGCGCCAAGTGAAAGTAAAAAGTATCCGCGTGTAGTACCTACCTGCAGCTGCAAGTGAACCGGTCGCGGTCATCTGACCACTAAGTAATGTTACAGTTCATACATAACTCGATTATCTGTGTTATGATCAATGGTCATTCACGCATCTTTGAGTGGTATTCCACTCTGCCGAGACAAAGAGATTGTAGGAAACAGTTACTCTACGTACGCACAAGGTTTCAGAAGGAACAAAGGTGGGATTTAGTCACTGAATGTGTGGTATTCTGCACCCATAGGGGTCAGCTTATGATTGAATAGCTGAAAAGAAGGATCAACAAAGAATGGAAATGACAAACGAGATATTAATACGTTCTTCATTTTAATATATTGTACGTTTTTAAGTCATTGTGGCTACTTAGAAATGAAAACATTTCGGAGCAGTGACAGGCAGTCGCTCTATGTAGAACACCGATATTATTTTGTATCCTACCGCACAGAAAAAGAATATATTATTTGTGTTATAGGCGTAACGTTATGCTTTCCAGACCCCGATAGTTCCAAATTGTTCTCTTCAACGTTCTGAAGCGCATTATCATTACGATCTAGAACTGAAAAGATCCTACTTTTATGATATAAAAACTCAATAAAAAGCTTAATACTAAAGTGTCATAGATATAATTGAGGAGATATCCGGAGCCAGAAGTAACGATTATATCACCAGATTGAGCTAAGTAATAACCTGCGCCGTACAATTTCTATTACAAATTACTATTTACTTGTCGCTGTTCCGATACGCTTCCTGTCTTTACCCGGTCCGAGGTTCCGTACATGATCCATTTATGAACGACTAGCCTGAGCCGGCGATTTCAGCCGTACCTGACTTCTTCTCTTACGCGGATTGGGATAGAATGTAAGTAGTTCTTTGTTGGTCTACTGGTTTTGAGCTACATCCCCACTGCCCACCGATTTTCAGATATTTTCGCCAACTTTATTTTAATGTGATTCATCAAATCAAATCAAATCAAATCAAATCATTTATTTCATGTAGGCCTTTACAAGCACTTATGAACGTCAAAATTATAAATAAGTTTGATTCTAGTTGCCCATTCCAAAAGTAGTTTCCTATGGAGAAGAACGGGCAAGAAACTCCATGGTTACTCTTTTTAAAAACATAATAGGTGTTACAATTTGTATGTATTGATACATACGATAATAACATGAAAAAGAAATGTTTACAATATTTTTTGGGTTGACTTTGAGAAAGTTATACAGTGCAAGTTGAACTAGGAAGTTATTAGAGAAAATTATTATACAAACTATTTTAAGAAGTTAATAAATTAAACAAACCAAGTTATATAAAGCAAAATAAAAAAGAAATAATAATAATAACAACATGATAAGAGCAAGAACATTAATGAGGACAGAGATATTCCTAGACAGCCTGCCAGTCGCCAGGGAAGCCACTTGTGCAATATAGGACTAACACCATACATCCTTGTCGTCAATATAGTCTTTGATTTTATAGTATGCTCTCTTAATAAGAGTAGACTTGACGATGTAACGTTGTACGTTATATTTTGAATATTTAAAAATACTAGACTTGCTATATCTCGGCCGCGCGCCGCGAGCCGTGAGCCGTTGACGGGTGACGGAAACCGGTTCGGCGAACTATCCCTCCTATGAGGCGACGCGAGCAGAGCCGGCGGTCAATCGCGAGACGGTCACTAGCACGACGCCGCGAGCCGATACAGTCTACTACTACTACTGGTCTATGTACATTTTTAACTCGCGATTTTATTGCAAATAATTTAACCGTTAATAAACTATTGTGCTTTTAAAATTACTTTTAAAGTCAGTGTATACCCCAGATCGGGTGAGTGTTGCAAAATATTGCTTATTATGTGCATCTAGAAAAGTTATACGTGAGTACGTGACGTGTCGTAGAATGACTTGCTAATTTCATTGTGCATTCATTATGTTATTTCATGCTACGATCACGCCTTTGTTGCTGTTCTTGTGGAATATTACCTATAGCCTATGTACTTATTGCCATAACGCTTTTAAAAAAAATATCATGTGGTATTTGACCTTACATGACCGGTGCACTTTGACCGTGTCATGAGGGCCACGCCCTACAATTATTTTTCCATATTCTTCTTTTCAAATAATTTCTTATAGTGACTACCTATTTATTAATTTCATTAACTTCATTTAAAATAGTGCTTTGCTTTTTAAATCATGCAAATACTTTCACCCTCATCACTTGCATTCAGATTACATTTTGGTTAGCTGTACTATAATTTGTCACGCTGCCTAGGCTGCCTCATCTCGATGCTATCTAGTGCTTGATCACTGCTTTCCATCTAGTTAGGTAGTGAGTAAGTGGAAATCGGGATGTTGCAGTCGTGGCTGGAATATAACCGGACCGTAACTAAGACGGAACATAACGGACATTCCAGGGTTCAAGTACCTGACTACCTCCAGTGCACCTACCGTAGTGCACCTACCCTAAGTGCACCTACCTACGCACCTGTCTACCTACGTGCCTGTGTCTACCTACGTGCCTGTGTCTACCTACGTGCCTGTGCCTACCTACGTGCCGCGCCTATCTACGTGTCCTGCATCTACCTGCGCGTCCGGCATCTACTAGCGCGCTGCACACCTACCCCGCCTGACCGCTGCCGAGCTGCCTGACTATACAGGGTAGTAGTGTTCTATAGCGGGCCAGAACTTAACGCGAGCTCGATTATTCTAAACCCACTCCCGGCTCTGCCGATCTTTTGTAGAATATACTTATATACTAATTTACTAAATTCCTTTTTATTTTTCTACCTACTAATCTACCTACCACTAACCAAAACGTTACAGTGGCGCCCAACGTGGGGCCGATCTTTTCCTAGAATATAGACTTTTATACCATTTACTAAATTTTTTTTATTTTTCTACCTACTAGACTACCTACCACTACACTAAACGTGACAGTGGCGCCCAATAATGGTAGAATATATCGAGCCGTGTTTAGTTCTTGTTTGCTAAGCATTTTGTAGTTGTCCTGGTGTTGGTTGTCTGTCAGTTGTGTTGAATTTAATCACAGCCTACCAAATGTGAATCTACCCACATCTTTTTAATAATTATTTTTTTCTCTAATATTTAAATTCAACCGTCCATTTTTTTTTTATTTTACTTGACCTACCGTCAATATTTTTCTACCCCCCAAATTTTATTTTTTCTTACATTTACCTTCAAAATTAACATACCTTAAATATATTTTCACATATGGTTAGACTGACCACAAACGTGCTGATTTTGCATCCGAATTGTTTTGTCTTTATTATTTTTGTCTTTATTTTGCAACACACTCCTTACTGCGGTTTTAATTTTCTATAATGTCGTACCCTATTCAGTTTTATCGCTACAAAAAGCTGAACTAGACTATGAAGTTACTGTTCGTGATGGTACTGGGGGAGATTCGGTTAGCGAACTTCCTAAACAGGTTAAATTATCTTCTATCGTACAAAAAACAAAGTTATAATTTTAATAGTAGCTATTCCAAACACTACAATCACTACACTAAACCTAAAATTACTTCTAATAGAACCCTACAAGAAAGTCACAATTTATACACTAATGAAATGAACTATTAATATAAATAAACTATTAAATTGATTAACTATAAAGAATAACTTAAACTAATCTTATCAGAATGTTACTACGGCTAGGTAAAATAATTAAAATTGTTAATACTTAAACTTCGTTGATTATAGCTAAATATATTTTATTTTAAACAAATTTTTAAAAAATCACCTAAAACTAAATGCACTAATACATAATATAAACTAAACTAAATAATAAAAACTAAACTTAATAATATGAACTAATAAACTACAAAGAATAAATTATTAGTTCAACTTAAATTCTATAACGGTCATTAAAATTATATAACAAATTTGAAAAAATCAACTAAAACTAAATGTACTAAATGTAACTTAAACAAATACATAATATTATAAACTAAAAACTAAACTAACTAATGTAAGGTACCCACTTACTACTACTACCCATAACTATTCCTTTTCTATTTTTTACCTATTGGTCTACCCCAATAGTGTATATGATGGTGGTCTACCCCATACATCGTATTACTATCATATTAAATATATTATGACTATCGGCCCTACACCGATGGTTATAAACGAAACTTTTGATCGTGGTTCTACCCCATAGATCCCTTCTGTGTGCTAAAGGCCCTACACCTTTGGTATTCTACGGAGCGGTGCAACTCCTTAAATAAGCCTTTGCAAGAGCGGTTGATTACTCTATAAGTAAGCCTTAAAATCACAAATATAACTTATGTATTTATCCTTTCTAATATTCAATCTATCAATAATAGTTATGTGTAGTTAGTAATCGCTCGATTTCAACCTTATCCTCTTCCAGCCATGACTGAACTGGGTGAGTGTTCTGTGCACTGTAAGCAGAATACTCAGGTCGAAAGGACGCTGACGCACAGAAGTCTAGTGTGATGTCGGCTATTTAATGTAAGGAAGAATGAAAAGTGAGGGATGATTACATTATGAATGAAGATGAATGAAAGAGAAACTCAGATCAGTTGTTAGCAGGAGCGAAAGCAGCGGATTTTTCCTAGGAAAAATCCTACGCTAAAAAGGGGGGTACTGTAACGTTGTACGTTATATTTTGAATATTTAAAAATACTAGACTTGCTATATCTCGGCCGCGCGCCGCGAGCCGTGAGCCGTTGACGGGTGACGGAAACCGGTTCGGCGAACTATCCCTCCTATGAGGCGACGCGAGCAGAGCCGGCGGTCAATCGCGAGACGGTCACTAGCACGACGCCGCGAGCCGATACAGTCTACTACTACTACTGGTCTATGTACATTTTTAACTCGCGATTTTATTGCAAATAATTTAACCGTTAATAAACTATTGTGCTTTTAAAATTACTTTTAAAGTCAGTGTATACCCCAGATCGGGTGAGTGTTGCAAAATATTGCTTATTATGTGCATCTAGAAAAGTTATACGTGAGTACGTGACGTGTCGTAGAATGACTTGCTAATTTCATTGTGCATTCATTATGTTATTTCATGCTACGATCACGCCTTTGTTGCTGTTCTTGTGGAATATTACCTATAGCCTATGTACTTATTGCCATAACGCTTTTAAAAAAAATATCATGTGGTATTTGACCTTACATGACCGGTGCACTTTGACCGTGTCATGAGGGCCACGCCCTACAATTATTTTTCCATATTCTTCTTTTCAAATAATTTCTTATAGTGACTACCTATTTATTAATTTCATTAACTTCATTTAAAATAGTGCTTTGCTTTTTAAATCATGCAAATACTTTCACCCTCATCACTTGCATTCAGATTACATTTTGGTTAGCTGTACTATAATTTGTCACGCTGCCTAGGCTGCCTCATCTCGATGCTATCTAGTGCTTGATCACTGCTTTCCATCTAGTTAGGTAGTGAGTAAGTGGAAATCGGGATGTTGCAGTCGTGGCTGGAATATAACCGGACCGTAACTAAGACGGAACATAACGGACATTCCAGGGTTCAAGTACCTGACTACCTCCAGTGCACCTACCGTAGTGCACCTACCCTAAGTGCACCTACCTACGCACCTGTCTACCTACGTGCCTGTGTCTACCTACGTGCCTGTGTCTACCTACGTGCCTGTGCCTACCTACGTGCCGCGCCTATCTACGTGTCCTGCATCTACCTGCGCGTCCGGCATCTACTAGCGCGCTGCACACCTACCCCGCCTGACCGCTGCCGAGCTGCCTGACTATACAGGGTAGTAGTGTTCTATAGCGGGCCAGAACTTAACGCGAGCTCGATTATTCTAAACCCACTCCCGGCTCTGCCGATCTTTTGTAGAATATACTTATATACTAATTTACTAAATTCCTTTTTATTTTTCTACCTACTAATCTACCTACCACTAACCAAAACGTTACAACGACATTCTTGAATTTTTTATCAGTAAGGTCTGTTACACATTTAGGTAGCTTATTGTAAAACCGTACACTATTCCCTAGAAACGATTTGTTTGTTTTGCTTAATCTAAATTTTGGGACGACTATTTTATGCTTATTTCTAGTATTAATATTGTGAATGTCGCTTTTAACCTCGTACCGGTGTAAATTTTTTCGAACAAACATGATGTTTTCAAGAATATAGAGAGAAGGCAACGTGAGAATATTGATTTCTTTAAAAAACTCTCTCAGTGATTCGCGAGGTCCCATATTATATATAGCTCGAATTGCACGTTTCTGAAGTATAAAAACAGATTCTACGTCAGCCGCTGCCCCCCACAGCAAAGTGCCATAAGACATTAGACTGTGGAAGTAGGCGAAATATACTAGCCTAGCCGTTGCTACATCCGTAAGTTGCTTTATTTTTCTTACTGCAAAAGCTGCAGAACTAAGTTTAGCCGACAAGGCGGTAATGTGGGCACCCCATTGTAATGTTGAATCTAAGGTTATGCCCAAGAAAGTGGTTTCTTTAATTAAGTCTAGTTTATTGCCCTCAAGCGTGATGTTGAGATCAGCTTGGGCTACATTGGGTAACGCGAATTTTATACATTTTGTTTTTGTGCTGTTTAGTAATAGATTATTGGCAGCAAACCATTTTGAAAGAGTAGCCAGGCAATCATCTACATGTACATGGCTAGATTCTTTTCTATTAATTTTAAAAATAAGGGAAGTGTCATCTGCAAATAGAATTACATCTGCCAAGTCAGACATCATGTACGGAAGATCATTAATATATGCAAGAAATAGAAAGGGGCCCAGTATTGAACCTTGAGGCACGCCCATTTTAACTAATGACCCTGAAGATGTTGATCCGTTTATATCTACTTTCTGCTGTCTGTCTGACAAATAGGATAAGACAAGTTTGAGAGCTTTACCACGAATTCCGTAATGGTTTAGTTTACAAATAAGAGTGTTGTGATCCACGCAATCAAACGCCTTGGAAAGGTCACAGAATACACCTAAAGCGTTCTGTGAGTTCTCCCAGGCTTCTAGGATTTGAGTCACTAGCCTGACACCTGCGTCTGTAGTACATCTACCCTTTGAGAAACCAAACTGGTGGTCATGGAATATATGATTGAGGTTAAAATGACTGGACATCTGATCTAGCATGATCCGTTCAAAAATTTTACTTAGCGCGGGAAGAACAGAGATTGGTCTATAATTAGAAGGGTTTTTCTTACAACCTGACTTGAAGATTGGAATAATTTTACTGTGCTTCATGAGGTCAGGGAAGATACCACTGTCAATGCAAAGATTAAAAATATCACTTAATATGGGGGCGATGCAGACTATAATGGAATTGAGGGCTTTCACAGAAATTCCCCATAGATCTTCCGTACTTTTTGAGTTTAAGCTCTTAAATGTTCTTAAAATAGTGTGCTCCGTAATACGATTAAATTTAAAGTCGGGTAGATTTTTAGGATAATTTGTTTTTAGCATTGATTCAGCCGTGTGAGAGGACGAGTTAAGTGATTTTGTTACCTCTACCGGGATGTTTGAGAAATACGAATCAAACGCGTTGGCAACTTCTGCTTTATCGGAGACGATAACATTATTAATAATTAATCGGGGATCATTGTCACGTGATTTAGTTTTACCTGTTTCAGAGTTTATAATACTCCAGACAGTTTTTATTTTATTGTCAGATTTCGCAATTTTTCTACTAAGTGATTTGGATTTAGCAAGGGTACATACTTTTTTGAATATCTTTGAGTAGTTCCTTACATAGTTATGGAAAGAAGGATCAGAAGTCATTGATTTTTCGTGGTATAAGTTGTATAGGACATCTCTACTTATTCTTATTCCTTTGGTAGACCAATCGCAAAATTTAAGTTTCTGTGAAATTGTAACTTTTTTTTTAGGACATGATTTATTGAATTCTTGACATAATTTATGGAACAAGTTATTAAAATTAGTATTTGGGTTGGAGGAATTCAAGCTAATATTAGGCAATTTGTTTTCCACATTATTTTTGAATTTATTCAAAGTTGATTTTGTCAATGGTCTACAAGTAATTATTTATTTATTTGTGATTAAAGTTGTAACTTGTGAAAGATTTTTTCAAAACAGTGCAGTAGTTTCAGAACCAATGTGACCATGTTGTACAAACAAATACTTTTCCTCTTTGTAATATAAGTTTATATTGATAGTACGGGGCCCTACACTTCCCTTCATACACAGGGGGCAGCTTGTATCTCGGGAAGTGAGCGTCGGCTTGCGTTGGAAATGGATATGTCGGAATATCCGGGAAAACCGTCTGATAACGCTCCCGGAACTAACTCCACTTCTGTTATATTAGGTAAGGTCTGTTTTCAGGTCCTTGATACAATTTAAATACTTGCTTTTAGGTGATTATTCAGTCTGAAAATAATAATTTGAACTGCTTTATAGAATCCTTCGCCAACACGAATAACTTAGGTATTTTAAAACTATGGCAGTAAACTTTTAATTTAAATCGGCCTCGATACAGAGACGTCAAGTCTTTAGTAGGTAAATAAAGCTATGATTTATTTCAACTTTGCACAGTCAAAAGGGATGAAATTGGATGAGTGAGGAGGTCTTTCAATTATTTTTATCTAATTAACCTTAAGTATTACAAAACCAAGTTTGCCAAAAACATAAACCAAAAATCTTCGATGAACCATAAAGATGATCTATGGGGTAATTACGGACAACGGTAGTTACAAATCACCATAGTATTGCATGATTCGTAATATTCACGGCAGTAACACAATAATTGACGATACGCTATACAATTATAATATTGCTCCACGAAGCTACTGAGCAGTACACTCCCCGGGCGAGGGAAATTGTATCATTTGTCATGTCACTTTGACAGAGAAATTGCATTGGAGGCGGATTTGGTATCGTAACTGGGAATCCTATAGTAGATCATATTGTACATACCCGTATTATAAAGAGGCATTCGGTTGAATAATTATGCCCCGATCACACTAAAATTGTTCGCGCACATAATTTGTTCGCACGCAATTTGCTAGAGCAAGTAGACGAGAAGAAACGTTCTCTCCGTCACAGTGTCTTATACTTTTGTGGTATCTCATTTTTAGGGCCACATTCTGAAAATTTAAACACAATCATATTTGCCTATTGTAGTCTACTGTTGGCAGGAAACACTGAACACTTCAATCAAAGTGCGCCAAATATTCCGGATTGGGCCAAAAAATAAACATCGAAAAAATATTTAGATAGGCACAGTCCAGCTTGAGCATGATTTCGAAAAGATTCCTAACTCCTTCGTAACTTGACATTTTCAAATTACCTATGAGTATACCAACATTTTAAATGTCACTCCGCCCCTGCCATTAGAAAGTTCAGCTAAATAAAATACTAACTTACCTACGAGCTGCCAACTGCATTGTGAAACTAAGCGATTGACTAATTGGACCCTAACACACTTTTCACTAGTTAAAACAGGTGTTTTGTATGAAACACGTCTGCATCCTTTCACATTCTTGCATCGTTAATTGTCTTTCTTTTAATATATGTTAATACTCATTTCGTAGTCTAATCAGAAGAAAACTAATCTGCACCTTTTGTTTGATACTTAATTATTGACATAGTAAAAACTTGTTTGAGAAGCCAGGTGAAGACGAGATAATGATTTTTTATCAGAATATAAATGTAATTTTTGCTTTCCTGGACAACTCATGTATTGAAAAATATGGTCACGGTCCCGTTAGTTTCAGGCATTTCTAATGAAAATCTAAGTGCTGTAGAATATACCAAGTTTACTATTTCTAAAACATCTACGTCCAAGTAAGCCCAGCTCATGTTCAGTTCTGAAATCGGTTCCGCATTCCTGAGCCGTTCCGAACCGCATTGGTGCTGCTAAGAGCATCTCTAATTGGTTACGTAACCCATTAATGGAACTTATTCAAAAGATAACTATAACGCAGTTTGAAAAAGAAACGAAACTAGTTGATTTGCATGTAATGAGAATCAAACAAAGCAAGAATTATTTTTGGTTCAAAAAATAAATTGATGAATGGCAAGGGAAAGTATGAATGAGAAAAGCAATGGAAGAGAAAAACATTCATAGAGGTAACAGAAAAGGAGGACAAAAAAAGAAGGATATGGAAGTATAACACACGTCGTCAATATATTTTCAAAGTTTTTACATGTAGGCTGTAAGTATTTCAGTAACCATAAAGTCTGACAATTATGTGATAGTTAGTGACTGGTCATCACTTATAGAATGTAAGGAGTGTAAACTACATTACAATTTGCGTAGGTGTGAATAAGTACGTAAAACGTCGCTTCAGTGTACCTTATAGTTAACAAATAACACAAGACACAAATACAGACTGACACTCTACTCCTTATGCATTAATGTATGACATAACATAATATCTTTGTCGTCGAAAAAAATCGTTCTAAAATCGCAAGTTAGTGCTGACTCGATCTACAGACATCGGTCACGGCTACGGGTAACACTGGGTGCTATAGAAAGCATCGCTAATATTTGCGTAACCATGGCAACCATAATATGCGTAAATAGTGAAGGGAGATGATCACGGAACAGTTATAATTTTTCGGAGATCGTTACTAGAATAGTGTACAGTGAACACCAATGGTGATAATTTAAAAAAAAACTAGGGAATTTTGATTTCTAAATTCGGATATTTACCAGAAGGGGTGATAAACGTTAGAAGTAAGCAGTTTGTTTTACGCGCTAAAGTCTTATGTGCTTCTGGAAAGATCATCAGTTTGGAAGTTCAAATAGCGACTTTTTTTTTAGTTTCAGGTTTGTTTAATAGTTTATTAGTTATTTATTAAAACCAAAGATTATTAATTAATCATTATTGCATACCTTACCTTACACATAGGTTGCCTTATCTCTGCAACCCAAGATAAACACACTCTACGTTCTGAATGAACGAGTTTAATCAAATTACAACTTTCTTCAAGCGTTGAGGAACTAAGAGATTTTGAATAATTTTCGCAACACTTTTGCATGCAGGATGCATAAATATTGCATTAATCAGATTAAGTTCCGTCGTCTTTGTATAATGTAAACTTTTAGCAAAACTAATAGACCAGCTATTCGTTTTGTTATTATATAACCCATATTAGTATTAAAATTTTTGCTTTAGAGAGACTAGGTACCTTCTTCCGATTCGATCTTTGAATGTATTATGTTGATAGATTTTTAAGTCAGCTGTTATATTTTTTGAGCCAGTTTAAGTTGAATTTACTACCTTATCATTAATTTATTCTTGCTTTCAAATAAATCACTATTTAAATAGACAGAATGAAATCCATTAAACATAGGAAGTCATAGATTCAGTGTAAAGTATAGCTGAGCGTATTGAACCGGCGCGGTTAACCAAGTTGTAACAATTACCTGTGGAAGTGGGCTGTTACGGCTGTTAATCACTTACCTGTTGTTAATTGACTGCTATCAGTTTTTGTGTGATTTATTAACAACAAGCTAGAAATATTCAAAGGTC
Organism: Helicoverpa zea x Helicoverpa armigera; assembly: GCA_033682625.1. Lineage (NCBI taxonomy): Eukaryota > Metazoa > Arthropoda > Insecta > Lepidoptera > Noctuidae > Helicoverpa > Helicoverpa zea x Helicoverpa armigera. Next base: position 354,173 of record JAWIIS010000041.1, read on the forward strand.
GCTGTAAGTTACTTTATATATACAGTGGGGCCCAGCAGGGCCAAGGCCTGCCGGGGCTGCGGGATTGTTCGAAAGAGTTACCGCGGCCCTGGTACATAAAAGGCCTACGACGGAATACGACGGTTTTTAGTCAGAAAGTCTGACACTCCCTCACCGCTGCAAACCCACAGCGGGAAGGGTTATTTGATGATTTTTGACTAGATTTAACTAGATTTTTATGTCACCAGTTGATGACTTAATGCTAAGTTGCATCTACATGTGATTTATCTTTCTGTGAGCATTTCCTTAGATTTATGCAACAATTTACATTTCTGCTTGTCATTTTGTGTGACATCACAGTTCAGGGGTTATTTTACCCAAAACAAGTAAACACATTTATTATTTTACAGCTTTTAAGGAAGTATTGCATATTCTTAGAATTTGTTAAATAACCTATAGATTTTGCTTGAGTACTGTAGGCGTATCTAGTAACTTAAGTAATTGTGCTTGCAATGCTTTGTAGGCAATTAATACTTTATGGCTTTAGATTTTATTTCAATGCTTAATGGCAGAACGATAAAAATAAAATTGTAATGCTCTTGAATCGACTAATTTGATATTCACCGCAACATTGACAAATAGTAGCGAAACCAATGCTAAATAACATCTTTTGATTCACATCCTAAGATTAGTGATTGCAATACACTCATCGTGTGATCGCGGGCGTGGCCAGCTACTATAAAACATACTAATATATCAAGCAGACATTTATTTCACACATGTATTAAACTAACACCGTGCAACATCTTTTTTTACGCAACGATCTGCGCTGGAGTTGCAAAAGATGCGCTCCAATTTGACGGAGTGAAGCAATCGCTGATAGTATTTGGTAAGAAAATTGGAATTGCATTAGTTGCAGGGATGACGGTTTATACTAGTTATACTAGACTTTCAGTTGCACCCTGTGGAATCGAAGTTAAAGAATAGAAGTAGTACTATGTATTAGTTAAAATATAAAAAAGCGTCTGTGGTTGAGCTTTATCCAATTCGTTCAGAAGCTTTGTCATGAAGGGAAATATCTAATTAATTCAGGAATAGAAGAAACATTAATTAAGAAACATAAGTGGCAAGGAAGCTCTATGAGACTACCTAACCAGGAATCTAATATTGAAAATAGTCATTGTGATTGCAACCGATCGGGATGCCATAATTAACACTCAACCGCGTTCTTTTTTTGGGTTATTATAAGATTTTAATAATATATTAACAACATTTTAAGGCCGCTATTTCATTATTGCCTAAAATTAGAAAGACTCGAATATCTAGATATCTTTAGTAAGGTCGTAAGGATTGCACAGCATTATGATTGATATCATTTATCTTAATCGCTATTTTATATCAAATCAAATGAATGCTAATTAAAGCCATTAATATTTGAGTCTAGATTTCAAAGTTAATGAACATAATTTTGATGGCAATTTTTGAAATTATAGATTAGGCATATTTTTAATGGGTTTGTAACATTCTCGATCAATATAGATATACCGACTTTTGCAACTGATGAATCTAGTCTTCAAGATTTCTTGTATTTCATCACTTCATCTACTTAGTCGTTTACCAACTTTATTGGTATTGGCTTCAGTCTACCCAGATGCATTGTTCTAGTAATATTTTGAATGAAGCGACTGCCTATCTGACCTTCTCAACCCAGTTCCACGTTCAACCCAATAACCCATGGTATTATTGGTATGTAATTTTTTGGTCTTCTTTACGCGTTATGACTGGCAAAACAAATGACAGCCGGGACTTGCAGTTGAACATATCTTCCAGAACGCGGATAATGGTTAAGTTCATAACATGAAATACTTATCTGCTAGTACAAAAAATATTAACCATTTTCACCATCTACTATTCCATAGCACAATTCATCCAGGCATAAAATAAAGCATTTTCCGTCGGATAAAGCACAGGCACCGTTAATCCCTGGGGCAATAGCGGCACGTATACTATCACTCCGCCCGGCTTCGCTTGCGGTCGCTCGTCGCATCCTGCGGTTTGTACCAACAACGGCAGATTTACTGTTCGAGAATATTTTCGTTTGTTTCCAATGGTTGCGGAAACCATAATGTTTCAAATTAACGGAATGTCGGGTGTGATTACTGTAGGATTGGTTTTTGTGTCTTAGATAAGTTAAAATATTATGCTTGGATTATGACACTGTAGCATTTCATGTCTTTATCAGTGCACTGACAACTTTTAGTCGGCCGATAGTTTGTTTGGGGTCATAAATTAGTATGACAATGAATGGTAGTACACACATTACAAAGATCAGGTATTTAACTGGTATCAGACCGACTGAAAACTTTGATGGGAATCAAGATTTTCTTTAAAAAAAATAATATAAGCTCAATTGCGGGCCGACTGTTTCGTCGGCAGTAGGGATGCGGGTACTCTCAGGATGTCATTTCAGTAATTGAACACCAAGAATTCAAAGTTAAGCAATCACTTAAATTCAATAAAGAAGCCTAAGCTATTACAAATGATAAACGAGTATGTGTGTCAGTGGACAAGGTAACTTTAATACCTTTCACAGATTGTATAACAATTTAGCCGAAGATTGCTAATCTCTGCTACCAGCCTAGGTTATCGGAATTACAGGTGTTAATCTGACGCAGTGTAACACCTTTATCTAGCTATATTAATATAACAGAGCTAATTATTTTGCCTGTCTGTGTGGATATAATCTTGAAAATTTTCAGCATGATTTTATTTACCTAAGTTTTTCTGAAAAGTTCTACAATGATAGTTGAATACCAATGTAATAGTTATATGCTATTTAATATTACATTACCGTCTAAAGGAGTCAAGAAAAAATTTAAAACAAACTAAATAAGCTGTTCTGATACAACGTGGTCAGTTGGAAGTCACGGGCGAGTAAAACCGTGGGGCACACCTAGTCTTAAATACATATTATTACACTGATACCATCTACACAAAGTGTGAAATATGCTATTACGCCTTTGAGCTACGAACAGTGTATTTCTGCAACCGAGGATGCTTATAACAGGTCTTAGATAAAATCTTCATCTTATTTTGTGCTAAATAAATTGGTAGTTGTTTGCTCAAATCATGCGTTGGAGGGTCCAATTTTGAAACAGTTTTGAGGATTTAAGTTTCTAGAAGAGTCATTAAAATGCAGTTTTTGATTCAATGGCAAACATATTGGCTCATGTTTTATAAACGTGGGAATGGAACTGAAAAAGAATGGTTTTAAAAATACTGAGTAAACAGATTCCTATTTGAAAGTTTTAACGAAAGAATTGGCTTCAAAAATAAAAAATAAAAGACATAACAGTTTACATGATCTCTCACAAGTAGATTAATTTTTAGCCTACATTTCTGTATTTAAAGAATACGGATAAAACACGATTTCTTCTTCATTATACAACTAACCCACTTGTATAACTTAATAATAATTAACAAAACCAACTGTTTCTTCATAAAAAGAATAACACAGACTTTGGCCCAGAGATCTCGAATAGATTTGCTAAGACTCCTTCTTTTGAAGTTGGTCAAAAATTACAGAATACCTGATGCATATCTTAAGATGCAACGTCATTGAGATAGTTACATCATTGACTTACAAATGGCCGGTATGAAAAATGGCCGCTACGACAGTGTGCAAATATAGGAAAAGCAGATGCGATTGAACATAATGCTAGTTTGCAATTCTTGGGAATACGCAATTTTATGAGCGTAGAAGGCCCATTTAAATACATACATAAGTACATAAATGTGGCGTTATAAGGTACTGGTCGGAAAAGTGTTTTACTGATTCTTAAGAATATTATTGGTAAAGCCAGCTTTTATGCTACTTTTATAAGTAACTTTACGAAATTGTTCATAAATCCCTTGGCAGGTTTTGCAAAACTTGTGTGGTATACCTACGATGAGGCGAGGATAACTGTATGTACTAAGAATTATCAAGTTTTTTTTTTGGTTCTTTAAACATTCCTTTGGTATAAAGTAAACCTTCTCAAACGTCTTTACATCGTGATCACATAAAATGCGTATTACGCATGCGCGGTGGGCGCGCGAGTTTGCGATGTTGAGTATTTGTATAGAGGTGACAGTACGAGTAGAATAATATTTGTTAGCTAATATTTAAAGAGATTATTTTATTTCGCGCATCAATGAGTTTGTAGAAAGGCTTATATGTATTTAGTTGTTATGAATGGATTAAGAATAGAATATACCAAAGGTGATAGCAAGATAGGTACTTTATCTTTTTTACACTATGCTATACCTACCTCTTAATTAATAGCCATAGGTATGTATCCAAACTTCCACATTATTGACAGAATTGAATTACAAATAAGACACCTAACGCTTTTCCAATATTTGTCTCTAAAACGCATCTACGTAGGTATATCTCAGTTTCTTTTTACACTTATTACTAAGGTAGAAACTTTTAATTTTTATGGCGAGAAGCACTCTTATATACTGTATTCAACAAATAGGTAACCAAATTTTTTGGTATATTTTTTATTGCTAGCCCCTAGTTTCCCTTTTTTGGCATAAACAAAAGGAACACTTTCAAACCGGTAATCACAGCTCCATACACTTCTGTTTGCACACAAGCACAATAAAGCCCTATCGTCAAGAATATGTAGTAACACAACATTAGATGGAGGATGTCGCCGGCGCATGAAATTGTCCACTGGCTTCCTAGTTTATAACTCAATACAGATATAACTATAGCTGGCTATTTACATGTCCATGTGCGCTTTCAGGGAGGTCTGATTTACATAATATTTATAGTAGCTTCCAGTATTGGTATAATCAGGGTAATATTTATTGCTCCCTGGCAAAGCTCTGCTATGTTACATATCTATGTATATTATTTTCTTGGTCAAGTATGAATTGCATCGAAATTGATATCAAGATTTTATTTTTTAATAGCGTGCCTAATAAATGCGTAGAAGAAGATTATTTTGTAGATGGTAATAAAAAAGCACATTTTTTATTTACTTAGTTTAAGCTAATTTAGGGCTCTTAACATTTAATTAGATATAAGTATTTTTAACTTTAAACCAACTCTTAGATTCTTAAAATCAACTTTACGTAAGGAATGTATAAAAAAGTGGTACAACAACCAATGATTTTCTTCGACAGCAGAGACAGCCAAAACTTGTATAACACGCAGTTTATTAAAATCCGGGTCACATGCAACATATGTTTAGCTCATTATAATCCACACAACTTGATACTAAGTCAAATATATTTACATTTCGCGTGACTTACTCGAACATCCCTCGTGCCCAAATATTACTCGACTGCAGAAGTCGTTATACATTGTTGTTATGTAAATAGATGCCGTATATTTTTAAAATACATAAAAGTAAAACATAGTCCCAGTAGAATCTTTAACAATATTAGTTTTTTGCTTGACAGCGCTAATTTCAGAAACTATTGCTCTAATTTGAAAAATATGTCTTTGTTAAACATGCCTTTTATCGAGAAGATTATATCCAGGTATGCTAAATGATTGCGAAGGAACACAGATGAAGCCACGTTGAAGCGACTCCTGGAAATTTTACTTTAAAGTGTAATGTTACTGTAAAGAAATCGGCAAACCTTCTGCAGTCGGGTAACAAAAATAATGCACTAGGTTGAGTACCCATGCACGTGTGACCGAAACCGGCTCGTTTCACTAGTGCTGTGGGCGATAGTTTGATTAATTTGTAAGTTTTTGCGTGTTATTGGGAAACCTTATTGTTTTGAACTCGCGTGACCTGCTGCGGTAATTAATTACTACGAGTTCTTTTGTTTCTAGATTTATAGACGGCTGCCTGTCGTGTTTATGGAAAGCATTCGTCGTTTTTGTAGAAAAGTTACTCTGTTTGATAGTAAGTGGTTTGACGATGGTGGTTGAGATTGTTGAACCTTATTGATGAGAAAAAATAACTAGTTACAGTCATTGAATATGATCTGGATTACCTATAATCTTGTAAATATTGGCTAGAATACTTTATATTCTATAGGTGAAAATACTTATCAAAGTTATTAAAATTAGATTTATTTATAAAAACGAGTATTACGAAAGCAGATTGGCAGAATAATTGTATACTAGAAATATTAATAAAAAATATATTTAATTAAGAAAAGCACTCTTCATAATATAAACAATCTTTATTCTATAGCTAAAAACTGAGCTGACTAAATAAACTATTATGCAAGCTAATGCATAAACATTGCACTCCAACTTTTTACTTGATATTATGTAGATTTTTCGAATTTACGTAACTCGACGCGACTTATTTTCACTTTTCAGTGCAAATCTCCGTGTCAAGCTAATTAAATTAAATATTAAAATAGTGTTAATGTGATATATTGGAGTTTATGAATTTAAAAGGATCTGTGTCAATGTTATGCAGAAGTATTAAAATTATTTAGTCATAATAATGTTTGGTGGCCTGTATATTAAATGCCTTGAAATCATTACTTCGTAATATGTCAACTGCAAACTCATAACTATTCAAGTATTATATTTCATTACTTAACTATGTATACTTTGTTTTAAATTTTACTCAAAAATATTCTTATTATAACCAACTCAGTAATTACCGACTGTGGCAAAAAAAAAACTTTAATATTCGTATATGTATTGAGTTCCTTTGTGTTTACCATAACAACATGGGTACATACAAGCCATCAAATGTGAAATCCGCGTAAAACCGCACGACGGAGCATGTATGGCACGATGAATGGCAATGGAACGCATTATCGTGACTCCCGCGCAAGTTGGGCAAACGCCAGGCGTGCGCGCGCGCTTTCTAATGAGCTTATGTTACTGAAGGGCGAAAGTGGGAATTAATTAAGGGTTTCATTGGTCTGTAATTTTATAATATTGCATAAATTATAAGTATATTTGATAGTTTTATAAGTCAAGCAATCATCAAGACATATTCGTGTAGTTGGATAAAGTAGCCTTCATCAATAAGTTGGCTATCTAACACAAACATAATTTCTACTCAAATCGGACCAGTATTTCCTGAGATAGTGCATGCAAGTATCAAACAAACTCGAATATTAGTAAAATTACATCGATAAAGACTGCCTAAGGACATAAGTAAAAATATAACAAAGCTTAACAATGAAATAAACAATCTAAAAACATACATATACATCGCATAATCTCATCTCCGACATGATACATCATTGTTAATACTGATTTCTCCTTACTTAATCTTATATTTATTTTACATGCACTTGCACTCGGTAACAACGCTGTAAGTGTCTCGTTTTATTTCAAAGTAAGCGACATCATAATGGCGGGTGAGACTTACAACAGTTTATGATTGTCAGTGTCTTACTTCTTTTATGAATAGAGAGTTTACATGCTCGACTTAACACGTAAGCTTTATAAGTTCACTTGTATTAGAATACCTAATAGTAATTAGTAATTTCAAAAAATATGTTGACTAATTTTAACCAACTCTCCAAAAAGAAGGAAGCTATATCAATTTTCATTGAAAGCACCTTTATAATATGTAGAACCAATTTTTAAACTTTGTGTCATTTTTTTTAAAACAATAAAATCGACAGCTTTTTGTCTTTATTATTAAGCGAAAACTTTCTATTTGAATACTACTCTTGTTCGGCTAAAAATACAGCTAAATAACTGTTGCATTTTTAAATTTTTAGAACGGTACCTATTTTAAATACAAAAATCATTGAGATCACAAAATATTCAGTCACCAATTAGTGGACCGTGTTAATTTATTCACGAAGACCTGACTCATACAAAATGATACCTATTGTCGAATTGTCAAAAATTGTTAAACTAGTTTTAATTAAAAACGGTACTGCACAACTCCTAAGAACAGTGCACCTAATAAAATCGACGTTATTTAAACCATTTACCTATAAAATGAAAGACAAAAATATATTTGCGAATTCTAACTCCATAATACACATGCACTGGCACTCATCTTCACCTTTCATCCATTACATAAAAATCGCGTTAATATGACATTCAAAAGTTACATCAGACGTATTGGTTTTGTTGCGCGGGAGTTCACCAACCCAGTCGCGTTCCGTTCGACGCAGCCGTATGACGTGCCGTGTTCTAAATTCAAAGATTTGACGCTTTCTGTCACGCGGAAATTTTATGTCAAATATTTTGATTAATTTTTTTACTTATAAATTTTTTTGTTTCTGATTCTTAAAAGAGTGTAACGTGATTGTGTTTTTCTCTGTTCTATTTTTTGGATTTGCTTTTTTTCTGGATAGGGGTAAGTTGTATTTATTAATATTTTTACTGTACTGTTAAGAAATTATAAACTATTTTAAGGACATTTTTAAATAACTTTTATTTAGAATAAATAAAATTGATGTGCTGCGGTTGCGCTCTGAGCTTTAGCGGTCATAATGCGGTTTTACAGTTTTATCGTAAAAACGTCGGTTATAAAAATCGATCTACTTACATATTTTAGTTAAAAATATTATTAAATTATAAACTTCTTAAATTCAAAGAGAAGCAAATTTTCTGACTAATTACTTTTAACTCTGGGCAATCACGACTTTAAAAACCTTAACAGTTAACAAACTGCCAGTTAAAATGTGCATACAGCTACTTGTAGTCCAGTAATGTGCTCTAACTGTAAGAGAGATGTTATCTCTCATTAAAATGATGGAACCACTCACTGAAATGACGCTTCAAAACTTAAATTGGTTAAACATATGGAATTTATCTGGATGCGTGCACTCAAAAATATTCAAACTATTATTCATTCTTTTAGGTATGCATACACGTATAAAAATCACCAAAATAATCAATTAGAAATAGCCAAAATAAATATTTAGCATAGATTTTAAAAGAGCCTTCATCAACTTCAGTTAAATAAAAACTTTTGTGTTAGTTAGTGGGTTAAAACCTGCAGTTAACGGCCTAACTATCTGTGAGTTACTGGTCAAAGAGAAAATAAACTGCTGCGCGTTAATAATTTACTTCATTATTATAATACATTAGAGTTAACGATATACATAATTACGGCGGTTAGTTTTCTTATAAATTCCGTGAAATGAAACGTTCGGCTTCTATCGACGTGAAAGTTTCTATGAAATCTTATAATATTGTTAATGTAAGTGATAGAAAAATTACCAAGATAAAATTGTATAAGACTATCAACTAGCTCTTAGCGTTTTCGTCTGCGTCCAATAGAAATTACTCTGGGTACTTGGATAAAAGTTTACGTATAATCTTCTTCGATAGATTGACTACCTATCTTACACTGAAAAAAAAAACATATCAGTGTTCTTGAGATAAGCGAGTTCTAACAAAGCTTTATTATTTCTTCAGACATAGGTACATATTATAAGCATTTTGTTGGTCGAGCTACTAACAAAGATCGTAAGATTTTTCGCGTTTGTGAATTATCTTTTTGAATTAGCGTTTGAGATACCAAAAACAAATCCTTGTAACAGCGTCGAGCATTAAAAACGACTGCTCTTCAATATGAAAAGATACATTAATAATCATTACCGCTAATTTATAAACGATAGCGTCGATGAATATGTAAACATTAAATTGTAATATGTTATTCAATGCTTCCATAACGTTACATAATGAATTTTAAGGTATTGAGGCCATTTGCATATCTAAGTCTTATTCGACGTCAGAGATACACATCTTAGGTGAAAGTATTATAAAATATCTTTATAATTATTTGCTATAGAGTTAAGTTTTGAAATACAAGCGGTTTCCTGCGATTTCATCTGATTTCTGTGAAAATTACTTCTCGCAATGTATATGAAACATAGCATATGTCAACCGCGGAAAGTGTAGCTTTCCAACAGTGAAAGAATTGTAAAAATTGGTGTACCTAATAAAGACTATCTATTTTGTAATCCTATTGTTACTGACGCAGACAGCAAAAGCAAAGCACGTCTGTGATCAAAGAAAGTGCAGCAGCAGATAAATATTATAAAAACAATAAAATAAAAGTAGAAAGTGCTAGCAAAGTTATAAATCTGGTTCTATTGTATCTAAAATTAAGTCTCATTCGATTGTAGATAGTATTTTATAACTCTCATATTTTGAGGTTTTAATCTGGTTTTATTCCCATTCCAAAGAAACTAAATACCTACGTAGAATATATTTTTGATATTATTTTTTAATAAAATTAGGGTTTTTATTTTAAACTCAAATAGTATATTTTCACCAATGTAAAATATTCTACAAAATTAATATATGTATCTAAGTCATACGTAAACCAGAATTTCAATGTTACTCAAATGTACATCAGAACTTCAATACATCATTCATACATATCAATTATGTACATTTATTCATATAAAAATTATCATATGAATGGAACAAACATACAATTGAGTTACGGAGAAAATATCGTTACGAAATAACTACAAAAAAAGAAAACTATCTCTTGCTATACTGAATTGTACATCGAAAGAGTTTGTGTTTGTCAGTGTGCATTTCTGAAATCTGAGGGCACGGCAGTGCCCCAGCCAAGACTCGAGCAAAGCGGGCACGGCCGTACCATCTTTTCTCGAAGCGTTTCGCGGCTATTTCAGCCCCCTGTAACTTCCATGTGAACAAAGCTAGGAGTTTAGGTTTTCGATGACCAAGAGTAAGTATTAGAACAAGCTCAGTCCCAAAATTACAAGAAATTTGAATAAATGGTTTACGAGTTATGAGCGATCAAAGTTACACCATTTTGTCACTGACTCACTCACTGACCGATCATCAAAAGTCTAAGGTACTTCTAGCAAACTTAGAACCTTCAAATTTGGCACCAAGATAGCTTATTGGCTACATATAAAGGGAAAATTATAAAAACCTTAAAACTTAATAAAAAAATAGGAAACAAATTTATATTTGCGGTTTTTCAAGAACATTGTGTATGAATTTTGACTGCATTGATAACTTTGTTATTTATTTATGTACAAAATGTTACTATTTGTTTTATTGTTACGTAGTGTGGTATATTGTTATTATGTATTAAATATACATACATATGAATAAAAAAGCTAGGTTAAAATAAAATGAATAATGATAAAATCTTTCATATTAATGCAGTGCGATAAATACTGCATGCTCGCTCGATAGATGGCGTTGTCCTGGTCTAAATCGCGCTACGGTTTTTAGTTAAAAAAAAAAACAAATAATTTCATGTGATAGCGCCATCTACCTCTGAAATAAATCTCTTTTATTCTAAAAGATATTCGATTAAAAAATTCGACAATTTAGAAATTATTTAATTTATTTTAAAAAAATGTTGTTTACGTGCTAGTTTAGGTCTACATATTTAGTTTTTTATATATTTAGTTAGTTGCATGTAAGTTAATTTAATTTGTTATATACTTAGAGAAGAAGGAGACCTACAAAAAATAAATTAGATCCCACCAAAAACATTAAATGTAAAAAAAGCCAATCCTCTACGCAATTCCTCCACCGTAAAAAGTTTTGAGATCGCATAGAAGCCAAGTCCTGTTCAACTTTATTTGTAATAATAAATCAATATTTTGTGACTATATCAATAGTTTTGTTCACATTACAATGATATTGTCTTGGCCATGAGCACAAGTTAATAGTCGCTCCCTGAAATAATGTGTAAATACCATTGAATTGATACATTCTATATGGACATGATTTTACGATTGGACTGATTGGAATTTGAGATCACCATGGACCAAACATGCGCCATAGTAAATGTGCAGTTCATGATTTTGGATGATACTGACTGTCGGTCATTTAGTAACAATTGAAAAAACTAAAAGTATTTAATTCTGTGATATTAAACTTCATGATTGACTTTCACCTCTCCAAGATATGCTGTATTATATTTGTAGTTTATTGTGCTCATGGCCAAGTCAGTATTATTGTAAAGTGAACGAAACTAATGATATGGTCACAAAATATTGATTTATTATTACAAATAAAGTTGAACAGGACTTGGCTTCTATGCGATCTCAAAACTTTTTACGATGGAGGAATTGCGTAGAGGATTGGCTTTTTTTACATTTAATGTTTTTGGTGGGATTGACTTTTATTAAGAAATCAATCTCTGAGAAAAATCACCAGCGTCATCCTACCCTTCTCTCTTCCATATTCTTCTGTCTGATGACATCGCATTACTAACATTCTCAAAGAAAAATATGTATATAGGGTACATTTGTTATACGTACATAGCTGGGCTAAAAAATCCAGACAGCATCGTGTCGCTGGGGAGTTTGTTGCGCCATTTCTTCATCCCGTCAAATTCATATAAGAAATGGTAAGGTTATTTTGTGGGCTGTCTTTTATTGGCGATAGAATAGTGCTGATTTATCAGCTACGATCTTTTATTTTAGATATCCGGACAATACGGTGACAGTAGAAACCACGTGTGTTAACTAGTATTAATTACAATACATGCGAGTAGAGATATTCGTCGTTATTTTTACAATAGAAGAGTTCATTAGATTGCATAGCTCAGCGTTTAAATAGGCCTTGCATAGTTATTACTGAACAGTTAACGTGATTCGTGCATTATTCATATTTCTTTGCTCGACTTGCGCAAGAACATATTTTGTTATTTACATTATGTACTTTTTGCGGAAATCTGTTATTTTATTTGTGTGGTTCCGTGGTATATTTAATTTATCATTTTACATATTATTCTAAGCCTTTCTTTTTATGATCATTATAGTGCTAGAGATGTATTTATAATAATTTATTGAAATATTCTATTTTACAATTGCCATGAAGAAAATAATTTACATTGAATACTTTAAGACATGAGACTAGTTACAATGTTCATGTAGTTTTATGGTAACTATGGGGCAGCCCACCTGATGTTGTGATGTCACTTTCTTTTATAAATATCTACAATAGCAAGGTCACGCAGATGAGTTACTCTTCCCGAGAGCAAAACTATTATTTCTGCTTTTACATCTAATTACCGGTCGTAATTTAGTACCTAATTAGAAGCAGAAGAGAAAGTCTTAGTGTATAGTGTTGCCCGATTAATTAGGTTAAGGTCAAATGATTATAGGTTAGACTAGAAGGAGATTATAATGTATAAGGGAAACAGCTAAGCGAATGATGAAGCAGTAATTCCAAATAGAAATTTTTTTAGGACTTTATGCCTACATTTCCCTTCCATGACACTAGATTTTCAAGTCTCTTTCTTCAATTGTTATAATAAGAAAATGATAACGGATCCCTAAAATTATAATAAGCAGAACGAATGTCCATTGTGTGTCTGTCCATAGTAATAGAGTAAGATTTTTGTGAAACAAATGTACGCAATCATTTCCGCCACAACTGCTCAGTGAGACATAATAACAAATACCATGTTTACTATGAAAGTTTATTGTTTTTAGAAATGACGATTGTGCAATAATGTTTGTATAGGCCTTCACATATTATTTTAGTTTCTTTCGCCCCGTAAAATCTACCTCGGGCACAAAAACCATATTATGTACATGGGGGTATAAAAATATCGTAGGTAGTTTTCCTGGATATTAAGATGCTCTATCTAATATTAAGAGATTGTTTTTAATGAGACTAATGGTTCTAGTGATTAGCAATTTCTGACAAACAAACTCTTCAGCTTTAAAACATTGTTTCAGATGTAACAACATATGTATTTTCGGTGATCCTTAGTGAGTTTATGGCAATTTAACGAGTATAGCCTTTCAAATTCATTTATTCGATGAGCCTCCCATTCGATGAATTTCCGCAAGGGATCTTTTGCGGATCTTGCAAATCATTGTCAATTATTGTTTTCTTGCGTTAGATAAGAGATAGAAATAGTTTACTTTATCCTAAAATAATAATTATGAATTCGGATGTACCATCGTTTCTTACACTTTCTTTACAATTTCTTGTTGGAGAAATATAAATATAAGTGTTTAGAAGTGTGCGATCGTAAGTCATTTCTAGTGTATCAAGTGTATGTAGTGATTACAAAGTTTTTGCTCGAGCACGTTAATAAGCAGCTGAAGCTCACGATAATGTGCAGTTAGCTTATCAAGGTTAATTGATTATTTATTTACTTTGGTTTATGAGATACTACAATTTCGCCTGTTAAGAAAAATACCTGTATTTGCTTCCACTACTACTTGTAAGTCCAGGATGATAGGAGATTAAAACTTGCCAAATTTTGATATCAGGTATAATTTGAGATAAGTTTACGAGATATAGTAGATATACTAGTTATAGTTTACTAGAGTTATATATCTTGCAAACAATTTGCTCACTTAGCAAAGATTAATTCACCCACAACGGGACGGCTCATATTATGATTTCCTATACAATTACTATTTGTAGATGAAGTATCCATACTATACTATCCAGAACCAGAAATTAGAAAAATAATCCGAATTGAGAAATTCCTTCTTTTTTGGGAAGTCAGTTAAAATATTATATCCCATAACTACTATCACCCAATAATAATATTATTACCTAACATACAGCATATATTTTAGATGTGCGCACGCATCGTAAAGTAATGAATCTTCAATGAACCGCGGCGGGTACCGTACGCTGCGCGCGCGCCGTTACTCCCGCCAGTCCTTGTAATACGAGGGAATTTATGTGCTTAATCGATACTTAACATTTTTTTTTGTATTATGTGATTGTCCTATTGAAAGTATGCGTTTTCATAACTTAACAGTTATTTTTATCAATGTTTTTATTAGTTAGTTGGCCGCTATGAAGCGTTTCAGTAATTTATAGGAGTAGAATTTACAGTAATTTTGACATTTTTAGTTATGTGTAGTATTTTAATTGAAATGTTCAATAGCAAACTTTTTGCCATGTTAAATAAAACAAATAAGCAATTAACAAGATAATGAACCAAAATCACAAAAAAATATAAATATTTACTCAAGAATTATTTTCTAAGACTCCAATATAAAATTCATCAACGGATGATAGCTGAAAAAAATAAAATAATATTCAAATAATGAACTTCAATAGCTACAATTACAACCGATGGTCCCTGAAGCTCCCGCATGTGGTGGCACGTACAGTTGTATGTAACGGTACCGCGCGTACAGCCTGCAGGCTTCGCTCAACTTTCCCAGCTCGATATTATATTACACAGCTTATAAGCTTGAAGGTTCAGTATTAAGTATCTTGGAAATTCAGCTTAACATTGGGTTTTAACAATTGATTGGAAGTCTATAGAATCACCTTTTTCGTTGAGATGGGAATAATCATCAGAAAGCCCATCAAGCTGTATGCAGTGGGAGAGTCTGAATTTTTCTGACTAACATGCCTTTATTCCTTTTGTAGCCCTTTGTGTATCAAGGCCTCGGCAACTCTTTCAAAAAACCGCGCAGCTCAGCCAAGTTCCACTTAACTACTCAATACGTGCCACTAAGATTAACGGCAATTGTTATTCGTTAAGATCATAATATAATGTCATTTTTCAAATTATTACATTCAATAATTATCTTGATTATTAAATCTTTTTTTCTAAGTTAAAGACATCAACGCGTTGTTCATTGAACAGAAGTTACATCGTTGAATACAATTTCTATAATTATAGGGTCATAGTTTAGTTAATATTATGCCTTACTTTATTTACTTATTATATTGAATATGCTCACTAACCTACAATAATTTGTTCGCAGGTAAACAATGGACCAGTGACAGTGCAAACAGTGCGTGACAGTGACAAGATGGTGGGCTGATGATATCGGCTGATGCTGGCTGTGTGTGATCATCACGATGTGTGATAAGAGATATCTGATTGTTGTTGTCGTGGCTGTGCTGGTGAGGCAGGCTTTGTGTAAGTACATATTTACTTTTTAATTTCAGGTGTATTATAAATTAAACACTTAGGGCTAGTCGCCGTAACATATCGTCGCCATATGAATTATAACGGGTGATTTTTTAAGAGGATTTGATTTAAAAAAAAAAAACACAAAAAAAATTGAAAAATTTGATGACATTTTTATTGGAATCGATAGAACGATCAATATAATTTAATGTTTGAAGATGATTTCATGCAAATGCTGGCCGCGGCTCCGGTTTAGATGGCCCATTCGTAAGGCCCAATTTCGGCACACTCTCTCCAACATATCAGCCGGTATATTACGAATAAATGCTTCAATATTGGCTCCCAATGCGTCAGTCGTTACTGGTTTATCCCTGTAGACATGAGCCTTAACATGGCTCCACAAGAAATAGTCCAAAGGCGTTAGATCACACGATCTAGGGCCCAAAACGTGAGATAAACTGTTCACCGAACTGCGGCTCTCAATTAGGCCATTGTTTCGCGTGCCGTGTGGCATGTGGCACCGTCTTGTTGAAACCACATGTCAGGCGTGTCCAATTCTTCCATTTTGGGCAAAAAAAAAACATAAATTGGAAGAAGTGCGCGATGCACTCTCTTAACCGAGCATGCATTTTGATAGTAAAATTCAATAATATGCAAGCGTTGTTCGTTCGTAAGTCGATTCATGGTTAAATTATAAACCCAACCGAACAAGTTTGATAATGACACAAGACACGATTCACGCGTGATCTGACAAAAACAGTGTCGCCAAAAAGGTACTAGCAAAAAAATCACCCTTTATTATTATATAATTCGTCTATAGAGTTTCTTGTCGGCTCTTCTCCATGAGACCAACTGTTTGGAACCGTGCAACTCACTAGTGAGACGTTTCATGAGCCTGCAAAGGCCTATTTGAAATAAAACCATTTGACTTTGAATATTTTGTAAAAACTGCAGTTCATCAATTATTACACTTACATTTTCTACTACTTACTCATAATGTCCACATCAACTTTCATAATAGCAAATAAAACCTAATTTGGTGCCATAACAATGACTTAAAATACTCATTAAATCGCCATAACTTCAAAATAAAGAACTTATAACTCCATAGAGCACGTAACTTTAATCTAAATAGTTAGTTTTTATGACAGAATTATTCGCTTAATTACAAACAAACTTAGTTCGGCCGCTTTCCAACTTTCTCCGACGATTTTGTTTCAAACCGATTTGCTTTGCGATAAAACTCAAGGCTTTGTGAGATTGTCCGATATCTGTGTACAAGTCGGGTATATTGTTTGTAATGCTATCTATAAATTGAGGAAAAGATAAGTTGTTTTCAACTCCTGTATAACAAGTGTTTTATAAAAAACAGCCGCTAAACACGAAATATTATCTACAGATTGTATCAAAATACCTATCTCCGTTAAAATAAAGTATTTTTTTTTTAAATACAAGCAATAGGTAGGTATTAGCAAGATAATATCTAGAATGTATCAAAAATATCACTATAAAATTATTGCTAATCTAGCATTTACAACCTATGAACAAATTGCATTACAGGTAATAATTACTCAATAGGTCTAACACAGTTAAAATCACCGCTATTAAATAAGGTATAACAAGTTAATTTATATTCCAACTGTACTTGCTTAACATTATAATTTTACCTTTATTTTTATTATAATTAAGATTGAAATATTCCCAACTGAGTGGTGATAGTAAATGTTCGCTCTTGTTCTGTATAATGAATGATCTTATCAATAAATCTACGGTAGTATGCCGTACCGTACCGTAACGAAGCAGGCAGCCCGTAATCTCCAAATAGAATAAGGAACTTAATAGATTTGTATCTTATAAATAAATAATAGCTTCCGTGTCTTTGTTTTTCAAAAATAGTCGATGGATTGCTACTTTTTATTTTCAAGATAATTAAGAATTTTTAAATAACTTCCTGAATATATTTTTTTTAGGGAAAGTTCGTTCAAAGATTTATTTCAGATATATCGAAATGTGTGAGCCTTGCTGCATGTGCACATGCGTGAAAGTAGTACAACGTCCGAACCTCAATTTATTATATTCTCCCAGAATTAACGCTACATATTTTTAAATGATAGTAGTAATAAGGCTGTAATTAACTGTCATCTAATTACCAAGCGCCAAAAATACAAAAACAAACAACAACCATAATACTATCATACAACCAAACAAACATATCTGACCCACAAATCATCCTCTATACAAGTTAATCACCAGTCACCGCCCGTCAAAACTGATTGAAAGTAAATTGCCTTCATTATCACGCGCTGCTTACTCCAAGAGTCAGGAGTTATGTAGACCGGCACCAGATATCATCAGACCATACGTGGTCTACTCTAAGGTGAAAACGAAAGTTCCAAAACAATTGTTGTTTTTTTGGAAACGGTAGCACACATTTGTGGGAATTTGGCTGAGTAGCGAATGATGAAGTGTGAAGGTGTTTTATTGTTTTTGTATGGCCTAAATTACTTTAATGTTTAGTCGAGCATTTTTTTCTCACTCATCACTGGCAAACATTCTGCAGATTGTGAGCCGCGGTTTACCTAGCATTATCATTAACTTATTGCTTGAATATAAACTGCTATACCGCGGACAAAACTCAGAAACCATGCCATAGATTATCTCGATTCCTTAGAATCTATACATTGAGATATCAAATACCACATCTTTATAACTACTAAATGTTATGTAATATATCTTTGTAATTTCTTCAGAATACTCACTTGCATTTATTTGATCTATTTTGTAACTACACTATTGTAAAGACCAATTTTTATTTGTACAATATTCAGTACCAAATGAAAAGAATGGCTAGTATCTAGTATCAATAGGTACGTTCACCTGTCTATTGTCTGGCAGCTGTATGCAGCTCAGCCTTGCAGTCTTATCACTGCAGATTGCATCTCTATTATATTCACTGCGAAGATATTTTGTCCGTCTAATACAAATTGTGTAAGATTATTTAACACTCCTTGAATTACGAACTCTAGTTATTTTGTCTAGTCATCTATATCTAAAAATATTATCAGGAGGTAAAGACTGTCATAATCATGAATCTAAACTTAGATATTCGTTAGAACAATAAACCAGTTAATATAAAAAATATTAACCTGCCAAACCAATTGAATAACCAACTCCAAACAAAAAGAAAGCCAAAAGAAATGTATCATAATAACGTATGATATATTACAGCATTAAGCATTAAAATTACTTTACGTATAATTTAATAACCTCTAAATTAACTATAGTCGGTAACTAGACAGTTTTATATCCCAACTCATAAGACTTTATATAAACATTCATTCCATGTATAATGCTCATATAATGTGAACATTAAACTTTGGTATTACTATGCAAATTATATGAAGATAAAACATCAAATAAAAAGTAATTAGGAGTGACGTATGTTTTCTAGAGTACCTATATTTTATTACACTTTTACATACTTTATTAGAACGATAATTCTTTAATTCGTACCCAAAAGTACCCATGCTCAATACCTAGAAATTAATAAAAAAAATTAAGGTAAATAACAGTAACAGATAAATAATACCCAAAATATCCGTAGTAATGTGAACAAAAACTCAAAAGTTATTTTTGATATGCAAGTTTAATCGTAAAATTACTACTCCTAAATCAATTAGATATTAATAGAAGTACCTATTATAAAATCTTTTGCATCACATTAAAAAAATACTTTCAGTGACCCAGAAATCAATCTTAAGTTATTTCTAACTGACGACTAAACCAGTATACATAAATACTCTTAACAAGTCATTACCTTTTGACATTCGCGTCCACTTGGACCGATACACTGCGCCCGCGCAACCTTGCATAATTCATCCGAACGTTAAGTGTTTCAAATATTCCGATTGAGCAAAAACTCATTTTGACTGTTTGTTAGAACATTGATTGTTTTATTGGTTGTAGATGTTTTAATTGACGGGGTATTTTAGTTTTGTTAGTTACAAAGTTTTTAAATGTCATAAAATATAATGGCTTGTCTGATTCATTGTATTTGTAATTATTTGAACAAACTATCAAACTGAAACGTACGGTATGTTACGTCAGTCGTAAGCAGAGTAAATATAAATTTCCATAAAGACGATACTTTACTGACTTAATTATAGATACGTTACAAAAATATGATAGATAAGATGAAAGGGAAAGCGAGTAATAGATCGGAAACCTAGATAATTAACTAAATTCGATATAATTTCAATTGACATACACTACCGCCTACGTTTTCCGCGTTGCCAAGCAAATTATAAGTCCAATCTTATAATCAGTAAATAAGGTTTTAATATCCCAGACACACCTAGTTCCTGTATCGGTAGAACTCTAATTATCTTGTACTAGCTATGGCACATGGTTTCACTTGACAGTTCCTGAAAAGTTGTCCGGATAAAACCGCCCATTATGACGTATTTTAATTAGTTCTAAAATCAAGAATGTAAACATTTATGTACCTAATACAGTATGTCTATCTATCTTAAATGGCTGCGACGTATTTATACAATTAGTCAGCTCATATTTTTAAATTTTTATCATCTCAAAATATAACTATGGATAGGTAATAGAACACTGGTATACTTAGGTGCTCGCTCACGGTCTAAACAGGAAGCTGACCCCAGCATTATTAAGGGCTTTTGGGGAAAGGCTAGATAGATAAACAGGTACCTACATATGCTGTGATAATTAAAAAAAAAAAACATTTATTAAATGCGAAACAGATTCGCACATGAGACCAAAATTACAAACAAATAAACTTTTCAACTAACTTCTTAGTAAGTCTTACAAATCCCACAGTCATACATTTGAGAATGCTGACTAGCCGTGCAATACAGGAAACTTCGTGCAATACTTACCCTTAATTAAACCAGTCGGTATAATGTGGCTGAGATTTCAGAAACACATACTAGCTACATTCCATGGTTATACCTTAAGTATGAGATGTCTTTAGTTAGTTTTGCGAAAGAAGTTAAAAAAGAGCTTTCTGTTTTAGGGTTAATCGACGACATTATTATGCACCTTATAAGCTTATTTAATGAAACCTATTGTTAGATATGCTATTTAATTATGCCATGTCTTAGTGTCTTTAAGATAAGATAACGTGTAATTAAGGGTTAATATCAAAGGTCAAAATCCAGTCTTTCTACTTTTTTCCTGCGTACCTGAAAATAAATTATTTTCACTATGACACTTGCGTGATAATTACAAAGGTACGTGCCTACTGCCTACTGTCGGCTCAACATCACAGAAGGAGTAATTATAATTATTTTTATATAATTTTCTTCTAATGACTTCTCTTTAAAACATTACTATAACTGCGAAAGTTACGTAAGCACAGTTAGTTTGATCTTTAGCGTTGACTCTTGACCTTAAATTACAAGTTTTTCGACATGAAACGGCTTGAGTACGCCTAACGCGTCGCAAATGGTACATTACAATGCATTAGCAGTTTACTTCACTCTCACTTGCAAATAACTGGCGGATGGACAATCCTTTTGTATAAATTACTAGTAATTTTACTTGTGATGTCATGAACTTAGAAAGTACATGCAAAACCGTCACGGTAATACTTACCTTATGGCTCTGTGGAGTCGCCAGTGTCCTGAGTGAACTGCTTTCCATACCTGGATAAAAAAATATAAGCTGTTATGTTGTTGTTAAATTGATTAGAGTTATTATCTATTGCCATTTATTTGTGGATATGTAACAAACATCCACACATGAAAACTTCCGTAATGTTTCATGTGATGTTACATTTTTCATCGATGGGTTTCGAATCCGCACACGTGTTATTCGCACTCATTGTATTAGTACATAGTTATCAAATAGATATTGATCATTAAACAACACTTATACTCAGTCTAGACACCGATACATTGACCTCATACACACATCATTAACGCTTCAGATATCTCTAATCAAACTCCGATCAGCCGGTCAATCCATTGAAAGCAAAACCAAGGCCTAAGTTTCGAACCCTTCTTCTTAGATTATGAAAGTTAATCTTTATTTCTTCATCAGGTAATTATTTATGCCTTAGACTGACGACAGCTGCCCTTGTGTAAGACTTATGAAACAGATCTCTAAAAATTAAGCGGAAGAATATTTAGGGCAGTTGCTTCAAATGGTCATACTAATTTATGTTTGGTAAATAGTGATAAAAAATATAATTGGTGGTTGTTGGAAATCTATTTTTTAAGGTATTCTTTGCTTGATGCCTGAAGAGTAAACAACACTCTTCATTCCCAATAAGGTGCTTTTAAGTTTTTATTAAAAGTTAACGAACGAGATTGGTAGATATGTTAATAGCTAGTAGGTATACCCATACGTAAAAGTTCAATATCCAATTTCGAGGATTGTAAATAAACAGTCCATGAGTTCAGTGGCATTATTAACATTTTTCTTTTAAATTATTTCCTGTATTTACATTTGAGTTTCTTTTGCTTAGTTCTGAAGAGAATCCACTGATTATAATTTTCCTCACAATCCGGCCATAAAATTCTGATCGTTACTGTCTTGTTTGAACTATCGTGTGACATTTAACTCGAAACCAGCTTAACTTAATACTTCCCGAGGATATGAGTACTTGCAGATACTCAATAAATAAATTAATAAGCGACAGAAACCAATCACTTTGAAACCAATTTCCCAGTGCTTGTTGGCCATTCAATTTATTTCGTCATAAGTTTAACTGTCGAGTAATAGTTTCAACAGATTATCTGCAATTTCCATTAACTAATTTGGTCATGTTAAACAGAACAAAAAGTTAAGACTTATCCACATACTCCAGTTAACTACATCTCGCAACACTATTGACAGTAATCACTGCAATCCGTCTTAACCACTAGACCTATAAGCCTCGTGAACAATCTTCAAGGTCTAATTACTGAGATAATCTTCCAGCCATAACTGCCTAGTTAACAGATTATTCCAAAAATAAAAACCCGTTCAACTATTACATAAAACCTTATGAAATGTTCTACAGCCCTTGACAACACTATAGAAGCCATAATTCATAGGAAAAAATAACTTGAACTACTCCCATGGATTTCTCTAAGCCGAGCAAATTAATTAACGAAGAAAGGAGGCGGCGTGTCATCGCCATTATGCCATAAGCTAAACAAAAGTGGGCTATGACTGCACCACTTTATGCTTAACAAACATAGACTATATTGAACCTTATTGCTAAAGCAATAGAGTGGTATTGACCGCAGATGAGGTTGGTAAACAACAGCAAGATGTTATACACCTGATCATCTCAACTTTGAACCTTATTCCGTTATGTTAAAGATTACGTTGATAGCAAGATAAATATTGTTTTACACTCGTGGGACACGGCTTACTTAGCGACTAACAATAAAGAAATGGCGTCTAGTTTTATTGTTCCGTTTTCATTGAATTACTTTACGTTTGTTTTGTAAAGTCATTTCCTACGGGAAGTAGGGAAGTGCTATCTTTATGATGATTCTTTGCAATTATTTGTTGTTAAGTATTTTAATGGTGTTATGAGTATAAACTAGTTACCGGCTTCACGCTTGTATGTACTAAGAAGCAATTTAATTTAATTATTTATGATGTTGTGATGATTTATGCTGCACTTTACTCAGAAAATCGCAATTTTTTATCTTCACAATAGAAACCCGTTTAGAAAAAAAAAAATAGGTGGGTAGCAGAAGAAAATATCCATATAACAAAGTAGTATTCCAACGTCTTTTAGACAAAGCATAGCTAGTTTTCTCCATTAAGTACGCCTATAAAATCTCGAAGGCCTATAATATTTTAATGTACAGAACTTTGAATTGTTTAAGTACTCGAAATATCTTACGTACACCGCTCATTAGCCGACATATACCACAGCAACTAAACGTCGAGGTAGTATTAATAAGCATCGCAAAAAGCGTTTAGTTGCAACCTGACAGTGTCGAAACAGCTCACATGTTTATACGGTAACAGTCCTGTCCTCAATTCATGCGAAAACCACTTAAGTTTATTAACTTGTCTTGGATTTACGAGTATTAGATCGATTTGTTCATAGACTACTAAATTATATACCGCGACTATACTTTTTAAGCTTAGCGTCGCGACGTTGTGCCGCCCATTCGGAAACTTTTTATTCATCTTGCTCAATTTCTAACTTAGATTAAACTCAAATGCTATAATAACCGCAATAATACTTAGAGATAAGCAAGTGTAGCCTCAAACTAAGCGTGTCGAAAAAATAAGTGTCAAAAGAAAAAAGGGCAAAAGGAACGGGTCTGGTTATATTGGTCAGGCCGCCACCAAGCGCCCACTCCCGGCCGCTATCCCGCTACTGCCCGATACGGGGACTTTTGGCTGCTGGGTTTCCCCCCTGGCCCGATTCGCCCCTCCTCAGTCGACCTGCACCCCCCGGACTCCTCCTGGGGGTCCATGTCTATACCAGGCTTAGTGTGGACGTCCAGTCAACATGGGCCACTAGGCGGCAGGGTTCCGGACCTCAAACCATCCCTCGGTCCCGACCTCCGTGTCGCCGGATTACAGGAGGTGCCACGCTCCCGGTCGAGATGAGGGTTGAAATACTCGAGCCCTTTCTTGTAGTGGTCGGGGTTTCGAATCTCATGTAGAATTATTAAAATATTTTGTTGCATTTTTATACTTTTGGATTTTTAAATGTCTTTTAGTTTGAACTTTTTAAACTTTACTGTGTTCTTATGAACGCTTTTGCAAATTAATTGATACAGTCATACTATTCTAAAGATTACCTAAATTTTTCATAACACAATGTTGAGACAGTGGCGATTTGTTCTAAATATTTCAAGTATTAGGTACTTTGTATAGTCGTGGACTGCTTATTTCATTTAAATAGATGATGATTTGAAACGGTTGTTTAGCGTGAAATTGTGATTAACGCTATTGAAATTGAAAATAGACGGCACATTGTGAACTTGAATGATATCTTTTTTCATTTGATTTCTATTCATTATATTGATTGGGATATTACCACGATATTACTAAAAGCTATCTGTGTAGTATTTTGTAGTTTCTTTTTTTGTATTAATTTTGGTCACTTGAAATTGCAAAGAATTGGATAGTTAACAACAGCATTAATAACGCATACCAAAAGTCTTCCACAACTCTGCTTGCCTCAAAAACTTCAAGCGTAAATATATTTTCTACATGTTCAGTAGCTTCCTTATAACCAGGTGTTGGAAGCTAGTGTTCAATTGGCCATCCATCACTCGTGGAGTCGATCGTAACTCGACTTTTACCTTCACAGTAAATTCCAACTTGTCTGTATTTCCTGCTAGCTAGCTACTATTGTGTATGTAAGGGCTGTAGCAGATAAGATTAGATTTTCTAGTGTATGTTATCAGACTAGAGTTTAGATATTAGTGTTGTAATATATTGTAAAACAAATATGGAACTTGTGATCGTGTAAATAGGTTAATCTGTTCGACCCTTCCGCGTAGTGACTGCTTTCAGATGGCTAAAATTACCTATAATGTCATACAAGGTTTTTGAGCTACGTATAAATATCATGGATTATTTTTCCGACCCAAATATCGACCAATAGAATTGCACCATTCGACGTCACGTGGTACAACCTACATGGTATTATACTGATAATTTTTTTTGAATATTTTCTCTGGTCGTTGCTACGTCAAACTGACAGGTTGTGGCCGACATTTGGGACGGAAAAATAATCCCCCGAATACCACACGAGCTTCAAAATTATCTGGCATTTCCCTCAAGGTTCCCTGCAAACAAATAAAGTCGTCAAGTTTTTCAGGAAAAATCACTCGCGCTTCGCGCTCGTTATTTTTTAACCTGAAAAACTTGACTCCTTCATTTGTTTGCAACGAACCTATCGGAAAATACCCGATAATTTTGAAGCTCTTGTGGTATTATAAGTGAATATATTTTATTATTGTTTTGTTTTGTTACAAGTTGCAGTAAGTTTTTACGAATCAGTGTAGCAGATTTAAATATAAAACTTCACAGCAGTCATATCTAGATCATTACTATATTTCCAAGAAGAAAATAATAATAATTTACATTCCCATCTCATCTAACAAATCCATTTCATACAAGTATTTCTATCGAAGTGCAATAGCGTGCATCAAAGCTCCGCGCTCGATGCATCAGGTCGATGGCATCGGTTCGCGGCAAAAACTGAGGAAGTGCACCTGCGCGCGCGCCGTGCAATAACACGAGAACAGCTGACTGGGGGGAAAAACGGGAGATGTCCGCATTCCCGGGGAGATTGGATGCGGGATTCGCTTTGAAGGGCGATGGGCGATGCTTATTAGTGTTTTTATGTGGGGTTTGTGAAATGTCATCAGAGGATACCACCGTGCTAGTTTATTTCAAAATAGTCTATGTCATTATAATCATTGGCCTCTAAAGTATGTATACCATTCTGTACAATCACGATTGTCCTATACATTTCAATAATAATTCAGCGTACAAGAATCTCAATTTATAATATAGGACAGACGCCAGGTTCAAACCAATCCAGGAATCGAACCTGAGAACCCTTGAATGGTTTGTCAAAAAAATATCTCAAACAAAAAAGTGCGCAGACATTAGAGACAATCTCGGCCTACTTTTTTCCTTCAATAATAAACTCAACAAAAGTAAAGTTTGTCAACAAACAAGTAACAGTGACCTATCAGTGCTACTGACCTCTGACGAAAAAACATAAAAATGAACCATAATAAAATACTTAAAGTACGATCTTTAGCAATTACCGGTGAACCGTGGATACGATTATAAATTCCCCGGGTATAGCGTGACGGGAGTATTTTTTCTCACGTACTAGTGTGTTGTAATGATAGCATTAGTGGTGAGCATCGATCACGTAGTTTATGGATGACTCGCGTCTTGGTTTGTGCTAACATTGGAAATAACTAGGCTGGTAGGAGTGGTAGAAATGTCTTGCTAAAATCCATTGGGGTGCAATTGCATTTTGTGGTGCAACCAATCGGGAGTTCTTGAATATGCCAGGATCTGTTTTTTTGTTGAATTCATTTCGTTTATACTAATAAACCATATATCAGCAACGATAAATTAATTAGAATTACTTACGTACGGAATGGAGCACACTCTCCTGTGTACCTACTCAATACGAAAAAATAAATAAAATAAGATAATAATAATCACACAATCAGTAAAGCCAAACCAAACCAAGTACCACCCAAAGGTAGACTGGTAGAAAACGCCTAAGGCGTTAAGTCCGCACTTGTACAAAATGTGCAGAAGTATTAAATAAATAAATAAGTAAAGCAAAGTCATAGAAATTTCGACAACGCCATAATATTCCACTTAGTAAAAAGTAATACATTCAGAATAAATAACTAATAGCTTAATTATGTAAATTCTTAACAAGTTACATCACAAAATATAAATAAATAATGAATAAACAAACGT
This sequence comes from Helicoverpa zea x Helicoverpa armigera, assembly GCA_033682625.1. Lineage (NCBI taxonomy): Eukaryota > Metazoa > Arthropoda > Insecta > Lepidoptera > Noctuidae > Helicoverpa > Helicoverpa zea x Helicoverpa armigera. The sequence continues at coordinate 381,406 of JAWIIS010000041.1, forward strand.
TTTCCCTCTGATAGTGATCTTAATACGATTTCCAAAGAAAGCGGTAAGCGCGTGCGCGTCCAATGGTTGAAAGTTCAAGATCTTTTATGTAATAGCTATTACTGTAATAGTCTGCAATATTCACGGCAAAAAATCCTTTAGATACTGTTATTTTGAAAATTTTATTTGTTTTATTTAAACCTGGTCTTACGCGAATAAATTCGGAATGCTTACTAAAGATGACATTTGACACGAAAGTAACTATCAATAATATGGAGTAGTTCTTGTTATGTGGTGGTTCTCATAAGAGACTAGTTGCTGGATAATTGCATAATGCAGTTAGTAATTTCAAAGGTCAAATACCTTTGATATCTGGTAGGTGGCCAGATAAAGATTATAAATGAGGTGTGATCAGGGCTAGTAAAAATAAAAAACTTACAAATTGCGCTTAGAATGTTATATTATCTCTGATAGGAAACCATGGAAACCCATAAAAAACTTTGCAAGCATAAATCCGTTTGAAAACTATTCAAAACCGTTGGCTATAGAAATTAAAATTAATTACATAAATGTACAAACGAAAGCCTCGAGAAAGCGTGTGAAACTTGATAGCAAAACGAATCCTAATGAAAATATATTTTTGCAATTATAGTAAGCGTTACTAATATACCTTATGTACATAATATATTTACTCAAAAAGTACTTTTACTAAGTGACTACGCATAACAAACATTTTGGAGAAAGCTTTCATAATTTTAAAAAAATAAACAGAATCCTCCCATCGATATTAACGTGCTTTCCGATGCACGGGTGTATCAATCACCAACTACCAGACGCCAGTCTTCTTTGTGAAAGTTTCTAAAACCCTCAACGCTATATCAGCCCGACCCGGGTATCGAACCCGAGAACATGGCAGTCGGACTGCGCGACAACCAGACCAATGAGGGAGTATAAAATAAAGAAGAATAAAAAAATCTCTGCCGATTGAGATACTATCTACAAATCCATGATAACTACCAAACATAAAATAAACGCTCTATAACTATAACATGATTAAGACGCTGTTAGTTTGAATAGTAACTTCCTCAGACAAGGCGCGAAGGAAGCAATAAAACTATGGCGTGGAACAACTGCCGGCAAGCTCGATGCAATATGAACGCATTAACAGTAACAACTTTATTAGAACTATTAAGAGCTTATAGTATTACTAGTTGTAGCCTGCAGGTATGCCTGTGGTAGACTGAGCTGCTTTGTAATCGTGGTTGTAATATTATCTGCATGAAATGTTGTGCTATTGCTTGGTCTTAGTAGATCTTTTTAAGTAAATAGATGTTTTAAATATGTAAGTCCGAGTAAATGAAGAATCCCAGAAAAAAACCAGTCTATAAAAACATTGTCGGTAACAATCATTTCTAAAGCAAAAGTAGACCATAAAAACGTTGCAGATTTACAATTCATTGCCCATAAAACTATAACCAAAAAGGTCAGAAAATGAGTATACGACAGCAATACACATGCAGACCAATTAAAGGTGCCTATTCTCAAAACATCAAAAAACTAAGGTGTCATAAGATACGAATTAACAGCTTCATCCTCTGCAACTCACGTTAACGTCTAACAAAAATTTATTTATTAACCGTTTCCAGCCATTTAATTTCTCCAAGCTAACACAAGACAGTCTTTTTATCAGTACTATCGACACCAGCACCACAGTTAAATGAAACTTGACATTAATCACTGAAACGGATCTCTATATCTTTATCCTCGAGATAAGAAGTAAACTAACTTGTTAACCGTTTGAGAGTATAGCGAGTGACAAGTTAATATTTTTACTGAGACTTATTTTCTTGCGTGGCTGCTTGGTGGTCTGCAGCCCACGTTTAAAGAAAGTTAGTTGGGAATTAGTGAAGTCAATAAATGTATTATTATATTTTTAGCCCACGACGCAAAAAGAGGGTTGTTAAAAGTTTGACGGCTTGACTATCTGTCTATCTGTCAGTGTGTCCATCTGCAGTGTCTTAACTCTTAAATGGATAAACCAATCATGACGCATTTTTTTGATAAAAGCTGGTGTTCTAATGATGGTTAACTTTCCTCAAAATCGTTGTTGTTGAGTTGTTTTAAAGTTGTTATCCTTCTAACATCAAAATTAAATAAAATGACGACCTTGACCTAATTAACAAAGCCGTACATTATAAAACAAGCAATCAAAAGTTCCTGACAAAAAAATCATTGAAAATATCAAACCAACAGGCATGGAAATGAAACTCAAAAAAGTAAAAGTACGGTACATCTGATGGCTTGTAAAGTACCGACAAGGTCAAAAGCCTCATGATGATATAATAACGGGCCTGACCTACGTTTCGATTTCTACCGGAACCCGTTAGACCTTCTTGATTACTTTTCATTTCAAATGTTGGTACTTATTTTATTTACTGTCATTACAGTAGCATTACTTAGGTTTTGATTAGAGTTGGAAGTTGATGGTTTTCTGTCTAGATAGCGGAAATATGTGATATTGCAAATGAGATGTTGTAATGTGGGATCAGGTAATTTCAATGTTTTATTTACCGTTTTGAATCTAAAGAGGTATTTGTGATTTTGAAAAAAGTTTGCAGTTATCATCTGTCTAGCTTTTCCCAACTATGATGGCTTCGGCTTCTAGTTTAACTGAATACATTTACATACCAAGACTGGTTATCAGACTCGGGCTTCCGACTAATCGTAACGATTGCCTTATGATTATTATATGCCAAGTTATACGATTAAAGTTGTTGAAATGTCATACGGAAGTCATCAATTTAACATGCTTTCCGAAACACAGAGGAACTCGCCATGTTATCATCGATCCTTATCCTCATGATTGATTAATCCTTACGTGATCACTTACCCCCTTACTTATAAACGTGAATTAAATATAAGTAATACTTAAGGGCTGTTTAAGAAAATTCTTACTTATAAACGTTGCATAAGCATGTCTTAACTAACATTTAATCACTACTTAAGACTTTAAGTAGTGATTAGTTAAAATGCTGCTTAGAAGGTGATTAGAGATTTTATAAGTAAGGGGGTTAACTGCAAGCTTCTCCTTTAAACTTATTTTAAATTGCTTAATATTTTTAATTATTTTCAAGCTTTTAAAGAAACAGGTTTACTCTGTGACAGCCGTTTATTCAGTAAATCATTATCTACAATTTGCCTTATTTATCTACCGTTAAATGATCGGACGTCGTGTGTATTTATAATGTAAGTTATTCCAAGTCATTTCCCGATTGACACCAGTGAATATTTTCCCACGGATTTTTTTCTCGATGCCTCGAGACGTTAATGGGTGTGTACTGTGTACTTATACCTTATTTTTATATTCTAGATAATAATATGGGCTACAAGTTCTTACATTGAAATGATCATTATGATTAGCGTCTTAGCGTCGCGGGTCGTAGCCAAAATTCAAATGAATACGTACCTAAATCTGTTTAAAATTGTTATTTCTTTTATTTTTTACTAAATCTGTGATTAAATTAATCCATTTATCATTTGCTTATGCTAAATATGCTAAACAGCCAAAAGCTTACATCCATGTGCATAGAAAACCTAAATGAACTGCTAATAAAATAATCATTCGCCACCGCTAAAACACACAAGTTTATACGACTATTCAACATAGTCCCCTCTAAAAGTTCACTCATCTATCTTCAACATCTATTACTATCGGAAGCACGTGTATCCGTCCGTACACGTCTAGCTAAGTCCAACAAGTTTGTTCAGAAAAATCTATACCAGTGACATAATAAAGGATATTACCTGACTCCGCTAATTATAGCCAAGTACGAGAAAAAAACGAAAGTGGTCGCACCGGACCGCGCCGGTTGACTCACAATCATATAAATTATAATGTTTTACTACTGCTTGTTGGTTGATCCTAACTGATGTTTTAATTGTCAAAGATGCTGCCTTTTTGTAATTTAATAAAATCGTAAAGCCTATTTAAGTAAAATCTATTAAGGTGATGATAATACTTGGGAAAATAAACATTTTCGTACCCAAAATTAACGCTGCAAGTGAAAATTCCAGCACAAGTGAAATTATATTTTTGAAAACCGGCATTATCAGTGCTAAGTGTGGCAGGAATTTTCTTAAGAGTATCCATCATTAACTTTTACAAATAAAATCTCGTTCCACATAAAGCTACTGACTTAAACATCACAGAAACAGTTTGACACGCCAATTAATTTCACATTAATATCGATCACACTGACAACGTTGACACAAGTATTAGCACTAACGGATCTGTATTGGAAAGGATATGAAAGCAACAAACGGACAGACAGATAGTCATCTATAATGTTAGTGAAAGCCTCCCTTTACTGTCCGTTGTACGGGACTGTAGGCTGTAATAAGCAGAGGCTTTATTTAATAAATTGTAGACAACAAAGCGGTGATTTGAAATATAGGACAGATGTTGAAGTGTCGTATTGAAATTGCTTTGGTCTTATATCTATCAGTTGTTTAGAATGTTGCTAGTAAATTGATAAGTCGAGAAAGATATAAGACATTTTTGCGAGATGTACATAAGTGGACGCCGAGAACTGTACTTCTCATCATTTAGAAACAGGTGCATAAGTACTTAGTATTCACTTTTCATATCTGTCAGAACGTCAGAATAGTCAGTCAGTGTGAAAAATATAATTGTCACCTTGTGATATTTCAATCTTAACAACAATACTGTGACTTAAAAAGCAAAACACATTAAAAGCGCTAAGATTTGGGATAAATTAATTTCTTCATTTTTCTAGTTAAATGAGAAATCGAGATGTGTAATCAGGTGCTGGCTATAAAAGGCATTAATGCGTGTTCCCTGAGAACTGCCGCAGTTAGCATCATCTGTCGGGTTTAGTCACGTCAAGCTCTCACTCAGGTCATTGACATTTCATTAAGCATTTCTGGTTACTCGTTGGTACAAAAATTGATGCTGTTGCATTTTTGAGTAATTATTGTAGATATTGGAGAAACCTTGAATTTCTTTCCATACCTGAAAGAAATTCGAGGTTTCAATAAGAACAATGGTTGCAAGTACGATTGATATAGATCAGTCATTAAAAAATCAGGAGCAGGTTATTTTTTGAAACTGCATACGATTTTATGAAATTACAGTTATAACGTGGATTTTCAAGCTAAACATAGTCATTTTGCTCCCAATAAAATTTATCATAAACCACTTTTTGTATTACTCTGATCAAACAGAATTACAGAACTTTGAATCACATTGACACAAATAGACTCAATTGTCTGACAGATTATTTTGCAATCTTACTCGTACTACTTATGCACAAATGCAATGTTTAATTCCGATGTTGCAACATGCACTCAAATAACTTATGTTTACACTAAAGAGGAAAAAGGTGAAGCTTAAGAGAGTAGTATGTTTTGTAACTGAATTATTCGAGGCAAATTGTTACATTCACAAACGGTTGCATTATTTAATATCTTTGTGTATAATTAAAATTAATTGCATGTCTTGTAAAATTCTATCGAAATGTGAATAACCTTAGAGAGTTAAACTTAGTAAGTTCTTGGTTCTGTATGTATAAAACTGTAACAAACGTACGATTACGAATAAGAATAAAACATTTTTGGTTATAAAACCTTTTGGGATTTTTCATACAAGTCAAAAGCAGATCATTCACTCCGCGATTGTAATCTTAAAATATAATAAAGCGGCTATATTAGGTATTTATTTCGAAGCATGTTATATTGTTCAAAATGTAGATGGTATCAACAAGAATGGCTCCATTACGACATAATGCGTGAAGAATGTTAACTGTTGCAGGTAACACACGCAATGCCGGCACATCAAATATGTTTTGTTTTGATTGCCGCTATTTTTGAAGAAAAGACGGGCCTACTATATTTCTCTTGCATATTATGCTACATGTCTTGTAAAACTACCTGAACTGCCTGGACTCATAGGTAACTCAAAACTGAACACAGTTAAAAAATATTTGCACATTTTGTAGAATTTGTTTCTGAAGATGGATATCTTCTTTGAACAGCAACACACGGACAACTCCACGTTAAAAACTGATTTAGATAATTATCATAAAACTAACGGGTGTTTATAAACTTCAAAGAAAGGTTAACTAGCTTATAATTAAGTTCTCAAAACTTAACTACTAACATTAGCCACAAAAAATACCTACTAAAGTTAACTTTTTTATGTCCGAATACCACTTAAGATCATCTACCATCCCACTGGTTTTCTAAGGATTATTGTGCAACAATTTAACAAGAGTTCCCAAGGCAATTTGGTTTCAATAAAAACCCGTAGTTTCATAGGAACTTTAGCACTAAAACCCGCTATAGCAACCCATAAAGAAACAATGGCTGAGGAAGTTACATGTTCCGCCACCTTGAGAGTTCAGATTTACTGTCTATACATTATCACGTCACTTGCCAGAATAGTGGACAGAAAAACAACACGCACGTTAACAAAAAGAGCTTATGAGTTTTTAAAGAAAGCGAAGAAGTATAAAATACATAGAAATTGGCAAAATAGAAAAAGAGCTAATTAGAACCATTAGGTACTGATTTTGTACAAAGTCAATTAGTTGAATTAGCGAAAAAACTTGATTTGTCGCTGTATTTGAGAGTCTCGTGTTATTAAAAGCCCTTCTATTAATAAAGCTCAATACAATTATGTATGTATGTCAAGACAAGGCATTAAACTTTGAAATTGATGAGCTTTACATTATGTGTAATATATAAGTTCATGTAATTTTTAACGTAAATTTTAAAGACCATGTTCTTCTTAAATAATTTGTACAATATTGATCTACTGTATCCATCTTCTATGTGTCCACCGTAGTGACTATTCAGTCATAACTGGTTTCCCACAGAACATATTTAGATCAGAATCGAATCAAATTGCATATTATTGTTTGATTTTTTGCGTGAGTTAAGAAGGTAAAGACTGTATCTTTGATTGCTGTAAATGCCTGCCTCGGACGAGTTTAACGACTTGATTAGATCAGTTCAATCATAGCATATCTAGCTATATAAGCCTGCGAATGCTACTACTTACTGAGTTTATCGAATTATGTCTAAATATCTGAAAGATAATCTTAGTAGTTTTAACATAAAGGAATAACTAACAGCTATGTACCCTATTAAACTTTCGCATGTATCGTATGACTATGAATTATTGGAGAGCTACACCAGTCTTTTACAAGATTGATTCTATCTCTCTTTCAATAGTGTTGAATTTATGGCATTGCGGAAAGTCTAGAAAATGCCCATCAAAGCTGGTATTGAAAATAATATTGGATGAGACAGCAATTTGTGAAGTAACTATTGAATATGTCGCCGTTGATGTATACCCTGTTATTAAAACTTACAAAAGCTATGCTAGACGAACTTTCTTGTTTAATAATATGTTAACAGTGGATTCTACAAAAGTAGGTTATAACAGATAGTACCAGAACTAAGTTACCAAAGGTTTTTTATTCAGCTGTTTCGGGAATACATATTCGAGAATAATAGAGGTTGTTTTATCTTGCCTGTATATAGATGGTATTTAACTCCACTAAAATGTGGTAAAGGACAACACTATTAGCCGATAAAGGACCTATCTTTTCACTGCTGGACTTCAGTTATTTTTAGTAGTATGTCAGAAATAGATCACCATAATATTGAGATATAATAAGACGTCGTGTAACTTGTTACTCCTAATACATTGTTAGCCCAATTGTGTCCCGCTAGGCGTCCCATGGTGTACGGTATTTTATCGGAACATCGGCTCGTGTGAACCAGACGTATTTGTGGTCACACGCCATTGACTTCAGTACTGGCTGTGAATGAAGACTTCATAGGATGTGTTGACAATTAACATATAATTGGTAAGGTTAATAATTTGTATTCCTCGAAGGTACCTAGTATGGCGCTAAAATTTTGGCACGAAGTTCTCTGGCAAAAATTAGTTTTACTTTCATTTTACAAAAGTTGGTGATCATTTGTGAAAAGATGAACGTACGGATGATGATGATGGGGTAGACCCATCATATAATCGGACCGAGATCATATAATCGGAATCCATGTACGTACTTACACACTTGTTAAAACAACCATGAAGATAAAATATTACACATTCTACAAGAAATTCAGCCAATTACCAAAAAGAATGTCAATCTATAGAATTCCGTCCACATTCGTATTGAGTTGAAAGTAAAATAATTGTTATTACATATTTATGTCACTATTTTCCTTGTCTCAATGTCAATTAGCTTTAATGGATTGACAGGCCTTATGTAAGTTATCACTTAAAGCTTTTTCATTATCCGTGAGATCTTGTTTTTGTTTTGTACACTAACACTTGCCTTTCACGTTAACTGGGTGATTTTTTTTCACACATCGCTTTGGACACTTAAATTTACTCATAGTTAAGAATGCTCAGAGATTTAAAGGGTAGCATTTACCTGCTACACTAAAATATATCAAAAGATACCTAAAATAATGTGATCAACTATTGTAACATAACATATAACATTCGAAACACAATGGCCCACAACCGCCTCTTGCGCCATACATTTGAATACACCAGTCTCACCACAAAAAAATAATTTTCAAATCATATATGACAAAAGATTGCGGATTTCACGGCTAGAGATGCCATCAGTTTCTACTCAAGCGTCTCGATTGTGAAACTGTCGATCTATGGGAAAATACTCGATAACTGCAAGATGCGATTTGCTGCGCAGTCGCAACTCTATTGTCGATCATGGAAATCAATGAGGAAGTTTTTGGATCATTTTGTTACAGCTTGAGTAATGTCTAGGCTGGTAGAATACGCAATCCTTCGTTTAGTTAGCCATGATTTGAATTTATTTACGGGCTCAGATTTGAAACTAATTTCCTGCCTTTGACTTTAAAAGTAGCAAGAGGCTTTCTTATTCATCTTGTGATCGCGAAAGCTTTTGATGTTTTTGATGTTGGCTCAAATGTAGGAGTTATATTCGTTTCATATGATTCTATGAAGATTGATGATACAAAAAAAGAAGATTCAGTTCAAGATGACGACATAAAAGCCCTCTTTCCAAACGAACATTTCCAAACTGGTTATTAACCAATACTATTAACCGATCAGCTATCACTGACAGTAGTTCCCTCGTGTACAATAGCTCGCCATATTGAATGGGTCACCTGTGGGACAGTGTTGTAAGCAGAATAATTAGTGTTACCACTAGTCTGATTGTCTTCGGAACGTAAATCTGTTTTTGCTTTATTGTCTCCAACTGTAGGGCTATGTTTAAATGTTCGCATAATGGATATTGTTGGTTGGTATGCGTTGTTCTTCTTGTAGGAATGTTGTATTCTATGCAGATTTGTTGGGTCCAGTAAACATAGTGGATTAATTATTACAATAACTTTTACATCTGGTTTTTAGTGATTGAGAAGGAAGAACATTATCTAAACTTTGTCAAATGTGGCCTTCAGAAACTATTATTTGCTCTACTAGTACCAATTTCTAAGGTCATATTTACACGCATTAAGAAAGATGAACAACTAACGATTGTTTGTTTTGTCACAGGTTGTAATTTCTACCCGGTGGGAGAATACCTGAGGTTCGTGAGGATACCGGAGAACCTTCAAGTTGGAGATGAAGTTCTCAGGGTTGAAGTGCATCCAAGGTATGTTTCATTAAGAGTTCCACTATTTTAACCGTATGTTTTAGATGCCAATTTGATCAAATCTTCATGTGTAGGTACTAGTGAACCAAAACTGTCGGAGCAGAAAAAAAAGCATTTTCTGTATCCAAAAGTTTTGGACATGTGTGGGTTAAGTATTTTAAGTTCAACGCGTATATCTGGCTCCAAGTAAATTGCTATCAGGCTATTGTTTAACATACTTCACATACATCAATGCGACAATCGGTGAGCGATATATTACTTGTCTCGGGACAATACCTGCTATTATTGCAAAATATCCTGTACCACAACCTATCAGATTTATAAGCTTATCTATATATCTTCATAGCTATACACACTGTTTCAGTATGTTGTTTTATATTTACCCGCACACTGCAAACCTTTGGTCGGCCGATAGTTCTTTTTGGGCTCATAAATCAGTAGGAAGATTCAGATAGGAAGTTAGATCAGGTATTTAGTATCAGACTCACTGAAAGCTTTGATTTAAATCAGGATAAAAAAAAATGTTTGCCGTTTATCGAGTCATTAGGCCGACTAATTAGGCTGCAGTGTGCGGGTATGCATGCATATCTATGTATATCTGTATTGCGATACATACTGTTTCAAAATTTGCTTTTAATGATACTATTTTCAGTGTGTATTGTTCTGTTGAGTCAGGTTTCAGCTGTAAGAACTGATTATACGTTAAGAAATGTACTTACATTTATAGTTCTGTCTGTGGGAATAGTCAGATTCATTGCTGTTCTAAGTGTCAGTTTCTCAATAAAATTGCTAACGGATCCTTCATTTCAATGAAGATTTTATGTTCAAGAACGTAATCTTTATAGTGTTATATTACTTGAATTATATTCATAAAGTTAATACTGCTAGGATTTACTTATTACTTCGCTTTTACATTACATGATGCTGTTATAATATTATTGGTATTTAGTGTATACTTGAATGGATTTGGAAAGTAATTTAGTAAGTCATCTAGTTTAGTAATTGTAATGGATGATTTACTATCAATATTAAATGCTAGCTAATAAAAAAAAATGATAGGTAATAAAATTATGAATTCTTATATCTATCACGCATCTTGAAATACACTAAACTCTGAGTTACTATTTGATTGGTGCCTACATAGATTTTTGTGAGTTGCAGGCTTTAACTAATACGTCGAAAATCAGTTACTCAACAACAACATCATTTCAAGCAGAGAGAATGAACTCCTTCTGTCAGTCAGATTTATAACATTTATATAAAAGATTATACTTAATCAATCAATGAATAACAACATGCATATACAGGGTAATAGAGTTACGTGTTAATTGCATATAAATCATGCAGCTGTTATAAGCTCAGTTGCTATTAATCAGAATTTACATGCATTGTTATATTTCTGTAGTTATTGTAATCTTATGTAATTTAATTCTTAAGATTGATAGTACAATTAATTGGGCATTGTATAATTTTATTGAATTCAAATTAAAAATTAAGACATTTCTTCCTAGATGCAGACAAAATCAGTGCAGTGAAAATCGAGAACGAATTCTTTTAAATCTATGAAACCAGAAGAAAAATAATAGTTACATCGTATGTACACTTTCTGCACATATCTTCAAGCGGCATATAACTATAAATAATCCGATAATGTTGATGAATAAATTCACAGGTATTTTTATCTATGTTCAATGAACTCGACACATTGTAAATATTACCTATTCGTGACTCAAATATCGTGTAGTATCGGTTAAGTAGCGCGAATCGATCGATTGATAATAATCGTTAATGTACTGTTGTATAACCAACCGGTCCTATCCATTACTTTTTGTACTAACTTTAAAATGAAAAGTATTTAGTACATTACTTATAATGTGACTTTTACAAGCAATTTTTGGATTATAACTACTTTTCGACTAGTTTTTTTAACGGTTTAAACTGGTTCAAAATGTTTTGTTACAACAGTTTTTTTGCGAGTTTGAAGTATTTTATGTTTAGATTGTAAGATAATGAAGACTTCCTGATATTATGTCAATAACTTAGTGTCATAGAATATTCAAAGAACCAATACTTCTAAGTTAACATTCAGTATAATATTAAGATTTTATGCGGATACACAGCTAGAATGCTGCCATTTCCGCTAACACTAAGCCTTACATAATAATATCACAAAGAATTTAGTGGCAACACTATATGATAAGTAAAACTGACCCGTGGGTTGCGCAACCCAGTAAAAGTGTTACCAGCTCATCTTAGCACCGTTACAGACGAGCGGTAAAAGCGCTGCGATTTATTTGTGTGTTTGTCTGTCCAGTGCCTATACGGGTACAATGTACGATTGAAATTACCGTGTAGTGTAAAGTTTATGTATGTTTATACTTTCAAGTATATTTTTTTATCTCAGTCCATTTTATAGGCGTGCTCATTTTTAAAGTTGAATACAGTAAAAATCACATTTTTCATTGAGAACAGACAAAATTTAACCAGATTACAAATTAGATATAATAATGATTAATTAATGTATTTGACCATCATAATTATGCCTAAAAAGTAAGGTTTTATTGGGGTCAGCTTCCAGTCTAACCAGATGCAGCCTAATGTTGTATTTGAAATTCTATAACAGATTAAAACCATGAGAAGATCTATTTACCATTTTGACCTTTGTGAATAGGATGTTTCGACTAATTTGATTAAAACGACTTGACATTTTACGCCTAGACCACAAAAATGTGCATAATGTAATAAAACTTAATTATAACAAGCAGTGGCGAAATAAATGCATTAAATATTGCTGATGAAAACTAAAGTGCCTGACGATTTTAGATAGCCGTCGTTCTTTGGCTTTTAAAAACAGCGTGATGGAATATTTCATATTTTTTGAATAAGAAAAATAAAATACTTTAATGTAGTAATGGCTAAACAAAAAACAAAATGGCAAAGTGAACAAACGGCAACTAGAAAATATTCCGAAGTCGATGTCACAACTTTTACGTAGAAAGCGCTACTCGATACTCGATAGTATTTTATTATTTCAACGCATATGAATGATTCTTATAAACTACAATTTTACAACCTATGCATTTTGCAATGTGCCTGTACAACTTTTACTTACTATTGAAAATGAACGTAATTTCTATTGAAAGCTGACTAATACACCGGATTTAGCGACTAAGTAGTCTAACGCAGGTATTTACATAAATACTAATGTTTCTAGTTCTTAGAAGTAAGTTTATGGAGTCCAACGACCTTGTAACATACGCAATTAGAATTTATACATACAACATAGTGCTATTTCTTTTATTTCGTGCAAATAAAACTGGACAGTACTCGCTGGAGAAGTTACTGGCGTTACTGCAATCTCCGTTGAAGTCCCCGTTGAAACCCCGTGACTCTCAGTATGAGTGGAAAAGACAAACTTACCTGGGAACAGGGAAGTGGACGGGAAAGAATCTGCTAACGATGGGGCACTCGATGCTGGCCGACCAGCGGGAAAGTTTCTCCGCACTTGTTTCAGTATAGACTTTCCACGAGTCCGGGTGATACAGGCACTAACGGTCAGCACTTCTAGCAAGGTTTTTTCATAGTTTTTTTATCGGTTTTGATCGCGCGACGAACCGCGGGCGATACCAATATTTTGACAGACCGAAGTGAAAAAAAAACAAAAGTGAAACGCGTCATGGCAGGAAAATAAAAAAGAAAGAAATGAGGAGATGACCAAGAAGTCTGAACAAAAAACAAAAGAATGATCAAAACAATAGCCTTTACTTTAAACTAAGCTATAAAATAATATGACTTTACATATTCATAATAGAAGATTACACAATTTCAAATTTTTGCTACCAAACCTATCCAAAAAATATTATTAAAAAAAAACTCTTCAGCCATTCGCAGATCAACTTCATCAACAAACGCCGCGTTTATTCCGCTGGTGTACATCAAACAAATAACAACAAATATTTCACACTAAGAAGGATGACGCGGCTATAAAATGTTCATCACAATAGTAAATGCTATAATGAGGTTAAACTGTTCGTTACATAAACATCTTAGTGGTTTCTCACGTGGATCTCGTATTGAAAGAGATAAACAAAAGAATGTAAAAGTAGGTAATGAGTTGACAGTAACAGAACATTAAAATTTCTACTAAAATATTTTATTGTATGATCTGTAATTGATTTATTAAGTAGTTAGTTAGATAATAAGTTCTCATTCCCGAGTAATTTGTCTATCTTTAATAATGAAATATGGTATGTGGAACATCATTTTTGAACAGGAAAAATAATTAGCAAAATATGACACGTTTTCATCCAATTTGAAACCAACACAAAAGCATTCAAAATGTCAGTGAGATTCAAACATGATGACATTGATATTTACAGGTAAATTAATTAATTCAATTAATCATCTCCGCTTGTTATCATGATACTAAAAGCTCAATAATGTCATTAAAACAGCGTTTTGTTTGACGATGTAACTGTACGGAAAACTTCTACGTCAAACTTTTTAGTAAAAATGCAAAAAAGAACTGGAATAAATAAATAAATTATGCAATCAAAACGTTACGCTTAATTTCCTGTTGAAAATATAACACCTAGATCTTAGTGACCCGACCTTCTCTTCTTTTGCCAATTTTGTATGAATACGGCCATTGCATAAAAACCTAGCCGCCATTGTGATATTAATCAGAAGATCAATATCTTTTCCAATTTGTCGATAAAATGACAGTTTCCTTGTTGGGTAATCATTTTGTTACGTATTTTTGTGTTTTGTATTAATTCTGATCTAATTGGGTTAGGTATCTACTTTTTAGATGAAAAAAAATCTTGTCAATTTCGGTCTTATTTAATAACGTAAACTTTACAAAGTATTTTATATGATGTTCAAGACAAAGCTTAACAAGCAATATATCAAAATTATAATTATGAATTGACGATATTAATGTATAATTTGTATCGTCCCATTTAATATTAAGAAATATTTAAATCTCATACGATATTTGGTTTTCAAATTCATAAATGCACACTAATGATTTTATCTCTGCCTTGGACGACAAAATCGTGGAAGGATGCCGTTGCCTACTGTATTTCCGAACCACAACTTTTAAACCTTTGAGAAAAGAACATACTCCTTATAACAATAAAATTGTTCGTAACAATAATAATAAAATACTGAAGTCTTAAAATAAAGTAGGTAATTATGTTTATAGTTCACAAAGAGTTTGGTTTAACACTTCTGTTTTACAAGTCCTTCGTAATAAAAAGCACTCAATCTTTATTTGCATTATAACTAAACTTTATGGTTTTATTATTGACAAGTTACTTTATCTTTATCAAGCCTAGTCAGGTCTTTAGCTCTGCGGTTTCACTTTTGAGTAATTTTCCGAGGGAAATCTATCTCGAAGTAATAATAGCTAATTCTAATAGCTTAGGTATTACTTTCTATTCAATATTCTTATATAAGTTTAGAGGTTTCTTATGTAATATTTAATATTGTTGATTTTATTGTGGGTGATTGTTTATTTAAATTGTCGTTTACGCTATTTTTAAATATTATTAATTTATTTTTGTTTCCGCTTCTCTTTTTCATGAAGTATTGCGTCGCATGATGATTATTATTTAAATGGATTGTAACTTGCGTCATGAATGTTTTAATATTCTTGTTAAAACTAGGTGGTTAAAACTTTATTATAAAACAGTTGTAATAATACATTTTAATATTGCTTGGCCCAGTAACCTATCTAAATCATAATCAGGGTAAAATAATGAAGAAAGTGATTACACTAAATTCAAATGAACTATAACAAGGTACAAATAATACAATTATAACAGCTGTCAACAACAATAATTTGCATATGATAATGGCATAATGAAGACGTATGCGCGCACGCAGCCTCAAGGACGGAACATTCTAATATTTGTATCAGTTTAGCGGTAATGCAGCAATCGACAAGATGAGCTAATGATGACAGTGCGATTGTTAATGTTATTCTGATTAGTATTATGTATTGGCCAATCAGAATTGGTATTATGTGTGGAAATAATAATAATAATAAAACATTTATTTCAGACCAAAATACACGATCTATAAGATGTTAGTAAAAGAATACTTAACCTAGTGTTAGTAAAAATAACTTAAATTATGACTATGCCTCCGTATCCAATGGGCTAGCATAGGGCTGTCCCATTTATCGCACAAAGCATTCAGGATGCTGTGCGAGCTATCGCGTACTCTCCTCAGAATTGAAGCGCATCGCTTGCGGATAATCGCATAAAAGCCATCGACCCTAGCCTCGGCAAACATCCTAGAGGCACTACAAAAACGCGGTAGGCCCATAAGCATCCTAAATGCGTTATTATTAAATAAGACATTCGAAAATTTTTAATTTTCAGCCTAATTTTAATTTTGAATGTGCCTTGTATTTCAAACAAACTATTGCAATAAACAATATGAATATGGATAAAATCGACTGCAGCTGTTTATGTGTAAATAAAAAAAGATCTTACGCTTAAGTCAGTCGGTCTGTGAATGTGTGAAAGGCACGTTAAGTTGTAGATCTCCGCAGAAGTCAGATTCCAGAACGTCTGACAACCAGGTTTAAAGAGGAGTGTCGGATTCACCAAGATTGACCATCTGGATTGAGGAGGTCTCATTATTCCATGTAAAACACTGATACTCGGCTATTTCAGCTCAGACTTGTAAACTTGAACAAAAAACATTTTAATGCAAGTTCCACATCCTTTACTCCTTTTCATAAAACCTTCAAACAAGACCCACAGAGCAATAAACTATAAAAGGATAAAGATCACAATGATACATCGGTAATGACAGATTAGCTCGCGTATGAATGGCCGCGATACAGTTCCCTCGGCCGACTTTTACCACGTGGGACCAGTCAGCTGGCACAATGTGACTTCCATTCTTTAGCTATTCTGTTGCTCGATATGGGAATATGGTTTGACCTTATTTAGGAAATAATTTCAAATTCTTAGTATTCATAATTTGTTTTCACGCTTCTTTCTACAGAAGAAAAAACAAAAAAAAAATGAGTTTGGACCTATGTCCATATTAACACGCTTTTTTATTCATATTGGAAGTCACGCTTGAAAATTAGTATCTACATTTGTTAGTTCTAATGAAAAAGATACCTAGCTCGTTGAAGCTGAAATAACGCGACCCACTTTTACTCGCACACACTTATGTGGGGAAATGACTAATTTCAACTTAGACCAGCTCTACTGAATTACTTTTGCATGATCCGCTATTCTTTCTGAAAAGATATAAAATACACGTAGTTTTTTATGTTCTTAATTATATCAAAGATTAAAATTTGTTATTCTTATCAATACATGTTTTAATAGCACGATGACATGTTTAGTTCATTGTGAAAATGTTTCTGATTGGCTACTAAGTTTGGCTGCTAGCATAAAATTTGTTGAAAATACTTAATTTTATTTAAATATAGTGTTTAAAAAACTAATATCTAGCGGAGCTGTTCCGTTAACATTTTGACTAGGTCATTTCATAACCGGTGCATTGCGTGTTAGTGTGAGTAAGTATAATGTGATGTATTATGTCGTGATTTACTCAAACGCTCTTATTATTTACGTAATTCTTTTACCGTGGTAACTGTACGACCTGATAATTCATTAAAAACTAAGGTAATTAAGTTGCTCTAGGATTTAAAAGAAAATAGATCATCCAATATGAAAGTAACTCTGCCTGTCTGATTAAGACTCTTTCAAGTCAAAAATAAACTGAAACGATTTACTTGATACAAAGACTACGAAGTTTTAAATTGATCAAAAAATAAAGTTTTAAATGGGCCTTTGAGAAAATCAATTCCAAAGTGTAATACTTCGTTGGACATCCAGCTTAAGATCAGTTACAATGATAAACATAATAAAAGGGTCCTTCAGTCTATTCATCATGTAATAATTCCCCATAATTTCCCTACTACACGGAATGACTAGATGCTAGATAAGCTAGTTTAAGCTGATCTGATTCGTTTACCGTTGCCGTAATCTTCCTTGCGACTGGTTCAGACCGTTGCAGACTGGTCTGCAAGTCGGTCAGGAATAACACCGCTTATTATTATAAATTATTTGTGAATGTCTCTATTCAGGTTTTTAGAATATGCATTGATAAAACCAGATATAATAATATTCATAGCGTAACATGCGGATAATGCCTTAAACGGTATAATTTCTCCGTAACTAAGTTACTCCCTAAGCTATCTCCCGTGGTTGCGCCCGCGTCGTGAGAAAACTTTTTAAGTGTGCTGACAAAATGTAGAATAGTGTAGCTTCCCAACAGTGCAACAATTTGTAAATTCAAATAAATAGTTTAAGGAGGCTTAATGGCAATATTGATTAAGTTTAGGGAAGGAAGTGACCTCAATAAATCATTATTGTAGATTACTAAAACGCTATTTTAAAATTCCAATAATTAATTTAAAACTCTAATCTAGAAGATGAGGTTTTATGAATTTATCAATTCTTGATTAGTTCCTAGTTAAATGCATTATAATATAGATGAGCTTATAAGTTTTACATATTTCTTGAATGAGAATTAATTCCCAAGGAAAACTAGAATACCTAACTACAATTCTCTGAAAATGATTTGAAGAAAATAAAACATTTTATTAATGAATACCTATTTGATGAGCTCTTGATTGCTCTCAATTCATCCATCAAGATTTTTATTGGGTCTGCAAATACCTAAGTCTGCCACTAATAAATTATATATGACCTATTTATACAAAGTCAATAAAAATTAAACGTTTTTAGTAATTAAACATATTGCACAAGGATTTTCTTATTTTGACGAATAATTCAGTGGATTAAATAACAATTTTGCTAGTTGACCTTTCAGGCTGAATTTTAGATTCATTAACTGAAATATGAACGACGCAACCTATGCAAATTACTAAATATGTATTATATCGTTAAAATTACTCATATTATTTAATACGGAAATTATTTCGTATATGTATTTACACAATCATACTTAAACAGCTGAACTGAGTGAGATGAAACTTGTACAGAGATAGGCGGTACTCAAGAGACAGACATAGGCTACTTTTCGTCGGTGAAGCAGGACTAGTTCTCCTAAGAATCGGTTGAAACTACAGAAATTGGATAGTTGCATAGCTATATATTCTTCTAATGCAGGCCAAGTTAATCATAAAATTAACTGCCTATAATCATTAAAGCTAGAACAAGATCAATTTGTTTGATAAGATCAGTTATAATGCATTGAACCAAAACAGGTTATCTAGATAATGTCGCAGATACTAAAGACTATACGACGTGACTATCTCCCTGAAGTTATTAATGATATGTTCTTACCTATTCATAGGCTTTGGGATCGGATAATTTCTAATAATTAATTATGATACTTATGCCCGTTTTCACCAACAATCTCTTAACGTTTTCCTAACTGTCACTTAGAATAAGGGCTCCCCCAATAATAAAGGTTATAAGGGATACTTAAACTTTGGTGAAAACGAAATCCGTATTAAATGTTCTCTAAATGCTCTTATGGATCCCTTATCCCTTATTTTGAGGGAAATACTTTCCACCTCATCAAAAACTAGCCACGTCTTTCTCGGGCTCCTAGTCAATTAGTATTGTTTTACACACTGTTAAACATACATTTTATTTTTATAAATTACTCAATTAATTTCAATTATAATGACTTTATTTAAAAAACCTCATATCAAAACTATCTACGTAATTAGCAGCGACATTCAAGCAAATAATATACGTGTTTAATTACTGTTATCTACATCTTTAGGAATTTACAACCGGCCTAGCCGAACTACAACGAATATGTTGTAGATGATTTCTCACGATCAAAAAGCTTTTAAACAAACATGAATATCGATTGCATCACTAATTATAGCAAATAACATTTTAACACAATGGCTGGCACGGTTTAAATAAGATTTGTATCTCTACATCCGCCATTGTAAGCTTCCGGACCAACGTGAGAAGTTCCCCTAATACACAAATTAATGTTATTTTTCTCAGTTATTATGTCATTATAACACTTTTCTATGTAGTTGATATTTGCACGATTACTTACTTTGACACGCGGAAATGTTACATTAGCAGACATTACTGTTTTTATTATGTTATTAAGCAGAAAATTTAGTGTAACATTATGTTAATTTTGAGTTTTAGAGCGAATGTTTTGCGTCTAGACTTAAATAACAATTTGCGAAATTATGTGGTTTGAAGATTAGTGAAATGCCATCTAGTGGTCATATTGTGAAACTGTAAGCTTGAAGTGTACGATGTTCTGAATTCAAAACGAGGGTAGAACGAATGTTCATCAATTTAAGAGTGACATCACAGATGTCGCTTGTACCAGTTTAATTAAATTATTAATGTGTGCCAAATATGGATTTTAAATTATGATACGGTAATAAAATATTAATTTACATAATAGATTGAATCATTTCAACAAACACACAAAATTAATTAAAGGTTAAAAATATAAATCTAGATTATTTATTTGATGCAATTTTGTAAATGCTTAATAATTTTGCGAGTTAAGTATACAATTAGCATTTTCTAGATCTCGATTTCTTCATATTTTTTACATACGGATAATACTTGTAACTTTATCAGCAGAACAAAGTTTACGCCTCTAATTACCCAAACTCACACTGATAATAATCTCTGATAACCTATCTGGAAATTATCTGACAGATAAACCGTAACTTACAGTTTCACAGGTCTTGGACAGCAATAGTTGATAGAAATTATAAACCGCCATATCTGGTAGATAACATTAACCATCAGATTCCTAAGTGACATTTTACCAGTAACCAGTCAAACCAAGCCCTAACATTCAATCTCATACAACCTTCAACCCATATTCTCGATCTTTCCAGAAAGAACCTAAGCCTGCAGCCAGTAGACCGAGAAGAAGACGCTCATCTGTTCACCTACCGGGACGTGAACCGCACACACGTGTCAGTGGTGTTAGCGCAGAGTGTGGATGACCTGGTCGACAGTGACTCGCCTCAGAACGTCGTCAAGTTTCGACTGGGCTGTGACTTCGATGCTGGGGATGATTTGGTAAGTTAAATCATCTTATTACTATTTGTTTAACGTAGTTTTATACAAGTTCTGAGGGAACTACTTACGCAGCTCCTAACAAAACATAATATAATTATTTGTCTTATTGCTTGTCGTTCCCGAGATAAGCGTCTTCAAGAAAATAAATGAAGTCTCCAGCTTTATACATAGATTATTTAAGTTTTGGTCTACTATTTATTAGATACAGTCCAGATCTTAACTTGACACAGTTATTTCTATCGTACACGAATCAGTTAACGGCAGAACAATTAAGATGCTTTCAAAGTTGTGTTCTAATGGTTTATTTAATAAATGGTAGGTAACTATTTCAGTATTTGTTGTCTAATCATAAAACGTTCATATTTCCTACAATATTATAAGTAGGTCAACAGAGCCACATGTGCGGGTCTTTGACAAAATTTAATATCTGCGTCGTACGTCACTCCCTCTAAATGTCACCTCGGTGATTTGCAAGAATATATCGCGACAGCTGAGATTATCATTAAAAACCTGTAAGCATTCGAAAATCATCAAATAAGTGGTTATGAATTAAAAATGAATAATTAGACGTCTTCAATATCTGCTTTAAATGTTATTGTGACCTAAAATTCAATGAGCATAGCCCATTTGAATAATATTCAGAAATAAACAATCTAAAATCACAAGAACGATTATAATTCAGTATCACAGTCCAAAAATAATAACATTTCGTGACACAACAAGGTCGCAATTACGAAGTTGAAGAAGTAACTTCTTTGCAGTTTCTAAAAGTCAGTTTTAATGAGATGTTAAAAGCGAAATTAATGGAGACTTACCCCTGCCTTGAATTTAAATCCAACCTTGCAAGGATTTTCAAAAGATTTGCAACAGGCTTGCAATGTTACCAAACAACTGGGACAGAGGAAGTCAACCTCTATTCTGTTAGCCGTAAGGTGTTTTTGGGAGGCATATTAAAAATGCCTCTGAAACAATGCGGCTGAAAGTTGTCAGGGTTGAGGCAGTCACCTCAGATAGGCATTCGTCCTTCACCCAGTTGCCGTGGAGCGGATCATTCCCCATACTGAGGGAATCCCTCCCTCGGGAACCATCCCTCCTTAATTTACCCATGGAGATAAAATAACATTTTTAATCTTATTCCTCCATTTTAGGAATCCATCGGGAGGGTTTAACTTGTTTATTTAACTGTTTGGAGTTGTTCTGCGGTTATTTTTGATGTTTGTACTACTTTGCTCTTGTTAAATTAACTGTGTATACTTTAGGCATGATTATACTACGTTGTCTAAATATTTACTTGAGTTAGAGTATGTATTTTAATAGGTAAAATATACATGACTGTTATTTTAATACACAATGCCTCGTTTGGAATGTCAATTACAAAGATCGAATATGGCTAACAAAGAGCAAGTACCTGAAAAGCTTAGCATGTCTTTCAAGACTTCATTTCTTTAGATTCCTTTCAAGGCACAGCATTCATCATAATAATATTTCGTAAAATTCTTTTCAAATTGAAGGAAACATCCAAATCTTACCTCGAACATTTCCCGTCGTCGGTTCGTTGACACTTCAAGATGTATTTTCACGTTTTACGACATCAGACTGTAAAAGCAAACGTAAAAATGTTCGAAGGGTTTTTGTGTCAAATGCGAACCATTTGTATCGGGATATTTCAGACATTCTACGAGGGTCAAACTGAAAGTTCTTAGAAAATCAGAAACTGGTTACATTAGCCAGTTATTCGTTTTATTATATGTTTTATTGTAGTGTTAGTACGTCGAACACAGCATTTGAGTCACCTCCGTTAAATCTTTTAATCATTTTACGGCACCAATCCACACTATGGAGTTTTTGAGCCTCAGTCAAATTATGAGGTTCCACCAAGCGCGAAGCTTCCTGACCGCTTAATGTTCGTGAAGGATTTTGTGCACTTGACTCATAACGATGCCTAAGCTTGTCCGAATCTGCTGATAGGTCACTCTTCTATCAGTCTCTATCATACGCCGCACAACACAGATGTTATCTTCAGTCGTCGCCGTAGAAGGCCGTCCCTCAGGTAAATCATCAGTGAGATTAGTGCGACCACGTTTAAACTCATTAAACCAGTTGTAAACAGTCGCACGAGATGGGGCTTCATCGTGAAAGGCCAATCGTAGTCTATCATAACTTTCTTGTTGACTTAAATGACATCGAAAGTCATAAAAAATCATTGCACGAAAATTTTCTCGTGTTAAATTCATGTTGACGTGACACAGACAATTTTCAATTTGCCGCCAAATCGTAAAACAAATGACAAATGAATTAAATATATACTCAGTTATATTGGTAAAGAGTTCTATTTTCGAATTTTAGAATTATTTTTTTATTATATTGTTTATAAGTGGCCAGTTCTAAAAACTTTCAGTGTGACCCTCGTAGAATATTTTTTCTGCTGTTATACGGTGGAATATTATATTTTAATGTTTTATTAGGGGAATTGGAATGAACACGTGGTTTGAAACTGAGATTTCTTTTGGTCCGTTAGGTTTCAATGGTATTTTAAGAATAGACGGCCATTAGTGGCTTTTCATAAAAATTCTATTGGGTGTGGGTGTGTGTACATATGTCCTGATAATATAGATGATATCTACATAATATGTAAAACTAACTGTAATATTACTGCAATTAATCCAAAAGACCTAAATACTTTTAAGCTGCTGCACTGACGTAAAATTGACTGTAAAATTTTAAATACACTAAGATTAAAGATAAAACCTAAAACAACTAGAAACACCCATGTTTCCACATGACTCGGCTGAGGTAAACGACATCGTACCACTGAATGACAAATGTTCGCTCGAGCACGTTCACAGCTCTCAGCATCTCCTAAATGATATTGACTTACATATTACAGTAGACTTAAGTAAAACGTATAATATGACTGTTCTCAAAACGAATTACGATTCGGCTGGAAAAAAAGATCACCCTTTTCTTTTACATTTTCGAATAGTGTGCATCAGTAGCTAGCACGTATAGATGCTGATTGCAATTGACCTTTCAAATACTGGCTATATCATACGTTTGTTGGTGGTTTACAACTTTAGATTGTTTTAACTATGGATAAGTAAGAACTCCAGATGTATCCAAGTCGTTACATAAGACACGACTCAGACTAAAACCCTACTCAATACTTTCTGTAGCCATTAGTGTACTAGGTCTTTATTACTTTCAAACAGACCTACTGAATCCTACTATCCTACTAGTCCTACTAATATTATAAGTGTGAAACTTTGTGAGAATGTATGTGTGTTATTCTTTCACGCAAAAACGGCTGGACTAATTTAATTGTTTGGTATGTAAATAGGTGATACACTGGATAAACACATAGGCTACTTTATCACCACACGTGTAACTAATGTAAAATAAATCTGCATTATGCATTAAGTTATACCTACATCCTGTCCTGACTAACCATACTAACAGTTCATCTTCTGTAATGTTCCAGATATCAGCGTATCTATCAGTGACGGTGTACATAGAAGACGTGAACGACAACGTGCCGAAATTCCTCGACACGCCGTACCATGTGGCTGTGGACGAGTTGACGCCAACAGGTGGGTCAGAGGGTATTTATGCTAGACATACATACACAGCATCACACATTACAGAACTCCAAAAATAATAAAAAGTGGCGCCAAATAGAGTTTAGTATGTAGTTCAACATTATGTCAGATAACTAGTGCCTGACGTTGATTTTCAACTGGACCTATGAGGAGTTGCGGGTGTCAATCGGTATGAAATATTAATTAATGCTCTAGATATAAAAATAATAAAACGACGAAACTACTAAATAAAAAAATAACAAGGATAAGTCGCAAAAAATAGCATAGCTTAGTATAAATAAAGTAACATGTTCGTGTTGGAGTGTTTGGCGTGTAGGTAGTTTGAATTTAGAACGTCCAGCCGGGGACGCGTCGCTTAGCTGTCTGATAACTAAGAGGCAATTAAAATATTACAGGCTAAGAGATAAAATAATTAATTGTTACGTACTCACTGCATGCTGGAAACCAGGGGATCACCTCACTATATCACTGGTCACCACTGATCACATTCACAGTCGTATTTCACGACATATTTTACGTTTTTACATCGCGCGCGCAAATTTTGATGGCGGCCGGCCATTGTTTTCATTCGAACTGATGTTGTCGCGTGAGGCCGGCAGGGGGCGCTAATCGATATGAGTGATGACAAGGAGGTTGGGAATAAGGAATAATATTATCTATGCCTGTTCGAATTTCAAAAAAGGCCGTGTGTCACTATTTCTTTTTTTTTGGAATGAAGTATGTCTATTAGATCAATAATTAAAATAGATGAATAGATGGTTAAATAAAAAAATGTTGAAGATGTTTCTTTCGATGTATGAGGTCATTTGTGAAGAGTTCAGAAGTTTAAAGACCTTTTATTTTTGTTAATACCTACTTATCAATTAATTCAAATCTTGATTAAAACAATATTAATTGGATGCTGTTGTTTTGCACTGTTAACAAATGGTCATTGAATATAGCTATTAATCAAAGGTTACCCAAACACATACCTACCTTAAAAATTCTAGCAAGATTTTATTTGTTTTTTAAAGTAAAAAAGTTAGAAAACGCCAGTTGGCTAGAACTTGTTGGATGAAAAAAAGCTATCGGAACATTTATTAATGGTGGTGTTTGATTTATGAGTAGCGAGAGAAACTGGAGACCAATAAGATAACAACTTGGGATTAAAATTTATAAAAGTCTTTGTAAAAACTTAAAAGATATTGCAGAGGAAGTTTATGCGTCTCGCAATATTAGTAAAGTTCAAAGACATTGACCGCTTAGGATTTTAGCAAAGTGCATTAATTTCTTATTTACCTTCTTTTCTTACTTAGGTAATATGCTTTCTTAACAAATCTTTCGAAATATTTAATGATCATTGCTGTACATTAAAATAATCTAAATCCAAAGGTTGCTGAGAATATGGCTTCGATACATAACAGAATAAAATATTTTTTTTTGGAAATGATTTCACTCATCTTTACCAAATTCCATCATCCATACAATTTACTTAAACTTCACATTTCCAGGTCTCACAATATTCAAGGGGATCCACGCGTTTGACCGCGACAAGCCCAACACTCCGAACTCTGATGTCCAGTACAGCATCATCTCAGGAGACGCCGAGGGCCACTTCGCTCTGGAGAGTTCTCACAAACCTGTGCTAGTGCTGAAGAAACCGCTGGACTATGATGCTGGGGATAAGGAGTTTTCTTTGGTTGTTACTGCTTCGGTGAGTAGGAATTGAGAGATTGTTATGTTTTAAGACAGCTGTCTTGTTCTGACAGAACAATCAACCCCTGGTGTTTTAAATTTACCGATCGTGAGAAGTATATGCTACGTTAACCAATTCAGCCTTTCCTTCCTATATGTCCTTAAGTAAAGAATTTAATAATTTTCAACTAAAAATCCATATCTGTAATTTTCAGGATCGTGGCTCTCCACCTCGCAGTTCCAACGCGACAGTACACATAATGGTGCAGGACAATGATGACCTGCCTCCCAAATTCACCGCAGACCTCTATAAAACCCAAATACCTGAATTCTATCCATTGCTTGTAAGTAACATTTCTACATAATTAATGTCAAAAGCATGAGTAGAATGCCTTGCATCATACCTAGCTTTTAGTCATTGGTTTGCTTAAGGTTGCAATATTTATTTCATCGAAATATGATTTATAGTGGTCACCGAGACCATCGACCAATAAAACTAAAGTTAAGTTATTATCGAAAGAACTTTGACTCTCGACACCTGAACTTTAGTCCGCTGTTTATTGTTCTACCGCAGAACTTTCTAAATCTTCTGAGAAATTGCACAATAATACTTTAAACTTCGAAATACAACTTTGATCTACTGTCTGTTTATTTACCTGTAGGCAAAATTTATTAAGCCAATGATCTGAACCTGGATTTAAACGATAAGGGTTGATCTTAATTACAGCTCCTGAATTTGATTGACGCATTTTGTCACGAATCGCGGTTAAAACGGGGAAAAAAGTACCAAATAAATCATTCATATTTTGCAAAATTATTCTGTTCAGAAACTTATTGCGATATATTTGATTTCAGGGCAAAAAGATCCACAAGGAACTGGTATTCTCGGAGCCAATCAAGGCGTTTGATCAGGATCTTGGAGTAAACGCAGCTCTGAGGTACGAACTGGTGGCCGGCAATGAGAGAAAACTGTTCTCTTTGGAATCTCGTAATGGCACTTTGTTCCTTGAGAAAGAAATTGATTTGGACGCTGAAGCTAATTTGCCAGGTACCACCATTGATGAAATACATAATGTTCATTACGCGTTTTTATAGTAAGAACGTCGAGTGAAATGTCTAATATTAATAATTTTTAAAAGACATTTCTTACAAACTTCAGGAAACACGTTCGTGCTTCAAGTCCAGGCTTCACAATTAGATAATCCACTGAAAACAGCTCAAGCTAGGGTTGAACTGGAAGTGCTGGACGTGAACGACAATCTGCCGGAGTTTGAAGTCGATTTCTACAACATCAGTATTGTGGAGAATTTACCTAATGGTAAGCAAACAAATCATATTAACTAAAAATAATTTTAGCACGCTTCAAACAGAAAAGTATAAAATAGTATCCACCCCCATACTATTTTATCCTTTAACTGCATAGGCTATATAAAAAAAGTTCGGTTTCCTCAAGCAAATTATTCTAACTATTTTTATCTGCTAGGGTTCAGCGTTCTTCAAGTGATGGCAACAGATAAAGATCAGGGAGACAACGGAGAATTTACATATCAACTGAAGGATCCCGAAGGCGCTTTCACTATTGACCCTAGAACCGGCTGGCTTACTGTTAGAAATCAGGTAAAGCTCTTGAGATTTCAATATCCTAATAAAATTATTAATTTTATAAGTTCACGTACCTAAGTGATTTTAGGAACCACTTATAAACGTGTTATTACTTAGAGGTGAAGGCTTAACCTTTAAGTATGTTTGATCTAATTTTTCATCAATATTTGGCCAATAAATATTGCTAACCTTTTACACAACGTATACTTATATTTTTTATCTTTGGTAAATATTTCATACCAATATTGGAAATTGATTCGTAATAATCTGAACATTATAGCATTTACTACTTGGTACTTTTTGAATTGATTTTTATTTATTATTTTTAATTACTTTCCAGACTGTTCTTGATAGAGAAGAACATTCTTCTCTCAGGATGAAAGTATACGCAAAAGAAAAGAACCCAAGCGTCGTTGGAACCTTTTTGGACAAAAACCGTATTTCAAAATGGCGAAGAACTCCCACTACTCAAAGAACACCACAAAAGGACAGAACAACATACATCTTTCCTGATAAATTAGGAACTAAGAATGAAAATATGGAATATGTGGATGAGCAACTCATGTCTTATGTAAACGTTGAAGTTACACTACTAGATGCCAATGATAACAACCCAGTTTTTGTACCAAGTAATTTATATGAATTTACAATTAAATCCAATGCCAAAATTGGTACATCTATTGGTAAAGTAAAGGCTGTCGATCCTGATTTAGGAAGAAATGGGATGGTATTGTATGATTTGCAAAGAACAAGTAACTTGACTATAACATCGCCTTTCCAAATTGATGCTAAGACTGGAGCCGTGAGTGTCGCTGAGACTCCGATAGTTGAAGGCAGACATGCGTTATTTATTGAAGCTTCTGATCAACCAGCTAATCCTAGTGAGCGAAGATATTCTTTAGCTGTTGTTACTATCGATGTCACAAGTGCTACTAAAGGTACATACTTTTGTAGCAAGCTCCGATATATTGTAGTAGTTTTTCTTCTATTTCGCAATAATGACTTTTAACTTGGACTTTTTCAGGTTCCAAGTCAGATAAGCCTGATTTCATAGGCGCACCATACGAGTTTTGGGTTGGAGCAAATGTTGGTATTGGGACAAGCGTTGGACAAATACGTATTAATGATGCTATGGACAAGAGTGACGTATCTTATGATTTACTTCATAGTTATGAAGAAGGAGGTAAACTTTACGGTCACGAATTAAATGTTCATTTACCTATTCGATAATTCTTTACTTTTAGTTTTTACTTGGTTGTTGCAGTGCCGTTTGCTGTAGAAGAAAGGTCAGGAGTAATAACAGTAGTAGATGAGCTAACTAAATATAATAGGCCAATGTATGACTTTGAAGCGGTGGCAATACAAGAAAGTGTAAACTTAAGTATAACCACAAACGCAACAGTTCATGTGGTTGATGTGAATGATGAAAGAGGAGTATTGCTGAGGTAATATATTTATTTTTAAACCTAAAATATATAGCACAATTTTCACTCTTTTTTTGCTGAAATTGGTCTAAAATTGATTGTAATTTCAGGGGTGCACATTCACCGCTGGTATTCTATGTAAAAGAAAACGTAGCTGGTGCAACTATAGGTCAAATATTTCCCGTCAATGTAACTTCATTGCAGCACAACAACACTGGTAACATAAGGTTCATAATCGCTAATCAGCAAGATGTTACTGAAGATATTGCGATAGGTAAGTAGTATGATCATAATTCAGCTAAATATGAGCTGTTAAATACACAATAATAAATTAACATTTTTCTTTCATTTTTTTGCTTCAGGACAAGATGGAACCATTTTCGCTCAGAAACCTTTAGACAGAGAAAAAAGAGAAACCTACCGAATGACCGTTATTGCTGAATTCTCTAAAGGTATGATATCTGGAGCAGGCATATACCAAGTTACAATAAACGTTGAAGATGAGAATGATAACCCACCGATATTTGAACTCCCAATGTATGAAGGTTTTATTGCGGAAAACTCGCCTAAAGATACTGAAGTTAAGATGACAAACAAGATAATAGCTAAGGATGCTGATATGGGACCAAATGCAGTGTTTATGTACACTCTTTTTGGAGAGGGACGAGACATGTTCCATGTACATGAAAACACGGGAGAAGTCACTTTTGTAGGTAACAAATTAGATAGAGAAGAAAAAAGCACATATGTTCTTAAGATTGTTGCGAGAGACAGAGGCGGACTAAGCTCTGAAACTAAAATAACAATTAATGTATTGGACGAAAATGATAATGTTCCTAAATTCAATCAAATTATCATACCGTTGGGTGAAAACATTGAATTCCTTGAATCAGACGAAACCTCATCTGTAATAGTTTATCGGGAACGAAAAAACAATGCTACAACCGGAATATCAAATTCTGAAGCTAAGCCTAAAAGCAAGTTCGCTTTAAAATCAGAGTCGACGGGTCCATTGTTCATGGTTCCTGAAAATGTTGCAATTGGGTCAACAATATTAAAACTTAATGCAGTAGATATGGACAGTGGTGCAAATGGCCAAGTAAGATACGAGTTCGTTTCTGAAGTTTTTATCCCACCACATAGCATGCCATCTAAAGCAATACAGATGAAGAGATATTTTGTCATAAATGAACGACACGGCCACATTATTGTTGCGAGGACGTTGCCACCAGAAGCTGAATTCCGATTAAATATATCAGCATTAGATGGCGGTGATCTGAGTGATCATGTTTCAATTAGATTTTTCATTAAAGATATCAACGACCACTTCCCAATGTTCAAAAAGGCATGGTACAGTTTCAATGTGGAAGAAGCTCAATATACTAGAAAAGTGCTAGGTAAAGTAGATGCTACTGATGCTGATTTTGGACAAAACGCAAACTTGACCTACCTCATAGATCCTAAACCTAAAAACTTGCCATTTGAAATATCTCCATTGACAGGCGTTTTTAGTGTTAATGGAGAACTAGATAGGGAAAAGGAAGACAAATACATAATCACAGTCGTTGCACAAGATAATGGTTATGATAAGAAACTTTCATCTTCAGTAAGTGTTGAGGTACAAGTTTTAGATGTTAACGATAATGCACCTAAATTCTTTGCATATGATGAGTTACTGCAGTGGAAACATCCCGAAGCTGATGAGATTTCAAATCATAACTTTGAATCAGTCATGATGATGCCTGTTTATAAAGCTACACTAAAAGAAAATGCTCCTATTGGTACTATCGTCACTAAGGTCTACGCAAATGATTCTGATTTTATCGGAAATGGAAATGGCCTCATTCTTTACAGTCTGCCACAAAAGAAGAATCAGCTAAACCTTTTTGCTATTGACTCAAAAGAGGGTATTATAACAACCACTGGAAGACTTGACTATGAAACTCAGACTGTTCATAATGTGACTATTGTGGCATCCGATTTAGGATCACCAAGTTTAAGTTCTACAGCTATACTGATGCTTACGGTAACTGATGTTCCTGATGAAGTAGAAATTTCAGATAAACCAGTATTCATATCACGATATTATGAATTAGAGATTGAAGAAAATGTTCATACACCAGTTGAATTGGTCACATTGAACCTGACTGAACATTATGAGAATTTCAAAATGAAGTATTTCATCTTAAATGAAGATGATGTAGACATTAAGAAAACCTTTGCTATTGATCCAAGAAACGGCACTTTGTATTTAGTTAAAAGTCCAGATAGGGAAGTGAAAGATGTTTACGAGATTGTTGTAAGAGCTGAAAGACAGAAGATAAGCAGAGAGTTACCGCACATGATTTATCCTGTAGCTGACGATGTGATGGAAGGATTGACCAAATATGATGTCAAGATCATTGTTAGGATAAAAGATGTCAATGACAATGCTCCTAAATTTACCAACGGCGGGCGACCTTTAGTCACAGCTATTCCTACTACAGCACCTTTTGGTTACCAAGTCATACAGTTGAAGGTGAGTAAAAGTCTCCTTCTTTAACAATCACACTTGGTCATAAACATATTAACTTCCCTGTTCCATGATTCACATTTAATATACACCTATTGTTTCAACTATTGTGTCATCGTGGACAGTGAAGTGGATAAGTTGTGCTCAATAGAAATTAGTTGTATGTTCTTTAAGCATTTTTACCAAAATTGGATGATTTACATAATTCTTTACTTCAGGCAACAGACGCAGACATCGGTGCCAACGCAGATATTCGCTATCAGATCATCAACGAGCAAGCACCGCGCTTCGCCATCGACCCGGTGTCCGGCCGCGTGAGAGTTGTGTCTACTCTCGCTAGAGACGCCGGGAGAGTGTTCGGGTTTGATGTCAAGGCTACTGATAAGCGTGGGGCTGATGATGGGAAGTCCGCTATTGCTAATGTCTTCGTGAGTATTTTTGTATGCCTCAACATTTTTATGGCTTCGTGTCAGCTTCGTCTGTATCTTGTACGTTTGGACAAAAGACGAAATAATAAATCGAGTAAATTATATCAAGTGTAGTTTAATAAATGTCGTTAAATAGGAAACAATGCAAAGTTATTGATAGAGACCAAAAAAACATTACGGATAACTTTATACTGAAGAAAAAACTAATATGTTTATTCAATTAGGTGTACGTTTTGGATGAAAACAAACAACTGGTGCTGGTAGTAGGAGCAAAGCCGATGGATGTGGAGAAGAATATAGAAAACATCACGCGATCGTTGACAGTCATGACGGGGTACGACATCAGGATCAGAAGATT
Organism: Helicoverpa zea x Helicoverpa armigera; assembly: GCA_033682625.1. NCBI lineage: Eukaryota > Metazoa > Arthropoda > Insecta > Lepidoptera > Noctuidae > Helicoverpa > Helicoverpa zea x Helicoverpa armigera. The sequence goes on from JAWIIS010000041.1 coordinate 413,749, forward strand.
GGAAGCGCATAACAAGGCTTCTATGGATGGATATGCGTAAGTTGTACATAAGTTATTAAAATATACTACATACTTATTATGAGTGAGGAACTCGTTATTGCATTGATTTACATAGATATTTACATTAGACAATATTTTTCAGTTTTAGCTTTTTTTAATAGGATAGTTTTTTATTTATTGCAAATATTTTTAAATGTGTTTGTTATGTAAATATTTGCATTGTTTAGTATCTATTAATGACTTTGACAATTGCCTGTTTACGATATTTGCAACAATGATTTTTCTATTGTTTTATTCTAGAACTGACATGTACATTTACGGAGTGGATCCTCTTTCAAACGCCATCATTGACATGGAAGTGCTCCAAAAGTAAGTACTACAACTTTTATGCCTCTTTAAAAATTTTCTGTCATATAACTTTTTTTAATCCTGTTATTAAGACTAGTAAGGACCAATCTGTCATTTCCTACCTTATCTCTTTTCCTAAGTTTGTCATGGAAAGCTTTCTTTCACTTTATCTCCCTAATCCAACTCGACCAATATTTCTACAAAATCATCCAGTACTTAAAACTCCAGGACTTATACCACATTTATTTGTCTCCAGATCTCTGATGAAACGAGAAGCAACTCTCCGTCACGACTTAGCTGGTTTCCGAGTCCTCGAAGTGGGTGACACGGCGATGGTACAGGCTCGCAGTGGCCGACTCCTGAGTACGATGGAGATCAGCGTGGTGGCGCTGGGGTGCATTGTGTTCGTTGGCGCTTGTACCACGGCTGTGTGCATACTGTGTGTTAGGAGGAGTCGAAGGTGAGGATGTATTGTTGGTTGGATTTATGCTAGGTTTAAGACGTATCTATGAATGTTTGAAAAAGGTATCCCGTGCTCATGAGACAAATAGAGATGACGTTCTGTATTAAAATATTTTTCTGCATTAGATAGTGCAAGAAGAATTATCACATTTTTCTCCCAGGTTGCAGTATTTGCGGCTATTAAAATTTAGTGTACCATGAGCACCGATGTCTTAACCTTGATAGAGTTAATTCGTATTGAAAGTAAAAGATAGAGTATTAATTTAAGTATTTTTATTATAATTATTTAGTTAGAAAATAGTTGCTCAATCAGAATCCTTGCAATTTGACATTTAAATAACGTTTTAATTCATAACGTAAATATTGCTTCACGTGTTCACACACAAAATTATTTCATGCAATGATCGTGAACTCCTTTCATCAGATTATACAAATGATTAGATCACACATTTATAAATCTTAATTTCGAAACTTGTTTTACTAAAGACACATGGTAAGCAACATTATTTCGCTTACATTTTCAGAAAGCACCGCCACAGACGCAAGCGCGTGACGCACTACTTCATATGAACCCTCTAGTTGCATGTGTCTAGTTTATTGTTTCTTGCCTGTTTTGTTAGCAAAAATAAACAAATCTCTTGAAATCGTAGCGTTTCCTGGACTCCTGGCACTTAACGTAGAATTCTTCTCTTTAGATTAATTTATAGTTTATTTTATATCGTAGTAAGTACGTTTATTTTAACTTTTATATGCCGCTAATTTTGGTGTTTTGTGATGTTACTCCTCGGCTGCTGTATCAACTAGTTTCGAATAATTATTACCTAAGCTAAAATAGTTAATTTCTATCCATATTTTTGTCATCATCAACGATTGTGTCAATAATCAATTGTCATATGTTGTCGAAACTTTAAAATTTCAAAACACCAACATCAGCGGCTCCTCACTATAAACTCACAACTCACTTCAACCTTTTGCCCTAACAGACGTCACCAAAAACCATATTCCCAACAACGACTAAACGCTTTCTCAACTGAGCACCTAACCAAATTCGGAGGCCTCTTCCCGTCTGGCGGCAACCAGTGTCAGGAGCTCAACCAGTCCTACAGCGAGGCTGACTCCTACATCGACGTGATCAACCATACTGGGAAGAAGATCTGTCCTCATGGGAACACCGTCGAGGAGTTCGGGAAGGCTCACCAGAAATGTGTGAAGAATCAGTTCGGGGAAGACATGTTCAATCAGAAGCATGAGAGGATGTGTATCAAGTTTAATCAGCGCCCGTTGCAAAAGAGGTATAGTGTTTTAGTTTTTTTTTTTTTTTAATTTTGTTCCTGCTCCTTGTCAAAATATTCCTTCCGAATCCTCTAGTAAAGTAACTGTGAAAATGTTTCCTAAAATATTTTCATAACAAAAATAGATAGGATATTAAATTAAACTTTATTTATCTTATAATCAAGTCCTAAAATCCAGACATTGTCCTGTTCGGACATACCAACACAAAGGTTACAATTTCTGAGAAGAACTTAGAATAGCATCATTTTGTCTGGCTTTTAACTTAGTAAACAGGCTTTCAGGCAAAAATAGATGTTGAAAATGGCGGTAGTGTCTACCTGACCTTTTCGAAAAACTTCTTGGTGTAGTGTACCGGCTTAAACTTTTAAATTATGAAACAGAAATTGAATTACCCGGTTATTATATAATATGTAGCTTGCATTAAGAATTGAGAATCTCCTTCTTTTTTTATTTGATAATAATAAATAGATCAGGTAATAACAAACACAGCTACCTTGAAATATTCCAAGTATTGATCTTAAAACTCCTTGGAACTCAATTAAATATTTATTGACGTACTTACAACGACTAAGTACTTTGTTTAGTAAAGCAACTTAAAACTTAAGTACAAGGATCTTGGCTGCAAATTAAACAAATTAAACTTATTTACTGAATAATTAGATCCCACCTTAATAAGTAAATAGTTTATTTGATAAGATATCTAATAACTCTTCCTCTTTCCAACCCAACTTGCTCCTAGCAATTGTTAACCCTAAATCTTGAGATGCTATATTTACTTCACAGTCTTAAATAATAATATATCTCGACTTGGGAAATCAGGTACTTAGTACTTAAAATCCCTAAATACCTTGTTTAGCAAAGCAACTTAACAAAACTTAAGTACAAGTATCCTGGCTCTAAAATACACACATTAGGACATTTACTGAAGAATTAGATCCTAATTTAACAAGTAAACGGTTTAGTTGCTAAAAATCTAACAACTCTTAATTTTACTACATTCAGTGCAAAATCATAACATAACTTGCTCCTAACTGTAAAATTGTTAACCCTAAAAATTGGAGATGTTATATTTACTCCTCAGTTTTCTAAAATAAAGATATATCCCAACGTGGGAAATCAGGTTTTATCAAAGAAGGTACACATTAAGTTATTACTTAATAAACGGAACAAATGCTTCAAGCAAATTACGTTCGGATTCCCTTATGAGATAGGGCGTTCGCCTTTTACCTTACATTATGTTATTTTCGACTTTACCTTATATCCATATTTTACGAGATATTATTATTGAGTCAGGAAATAAGGAGCAACACGTTTCAAATAACGATTTTCTTACACACCGTTTGTGTGGGTCCATTCATGCATGGGTCCATTCATATTCATGTAATAAATTCCTAGCTAGAATAATAATCTCGAAAAATGTTATTGTCAATCTCATTATAATGAAAATGGCAAACTTCTGAAATAAGCTGAAATCAAACACAATATAGAATAAATAGCTGAAATAAAATGTCATTAATAGAGTATGCCTAGACCATATTGATACGCAATATGACATTTTATAAAGAGTCGTTACCGTTCCATTTCACTCTAACACTTTTACCTCCAAAATCTAGCACACATTAGTGTCAATTTATTTCACGTTATTTCTTGGAGGCTGGTTCTTCCAGGTATTGGGTAATTCGGCCGAGTGTCTCCAAAGATTAGATTTTTGACACGAATAGAAACCACGCGATCATCATACTCGAATGTCAGGTCAAATTATTATACTTGTCTTCATCTTGCCTTAAAAACTTTCATGGGAATCACTGCAAATATTTGTTATACCTAATTCTTATGAATTTGAGCTTGAAAAAATACCTATATCTGTTATTCAGCTCACACACTGATGCCCAATGAAAACTCCTAAACAAATTTTCATCAAGACCTTTATTTACTCACCGTACAACTAACCAATCTCAAGGTCAACCCACACAATCTATACTTATCAAGACGTCTCCTTGCTTATCCTGACCCCTGAACACAGGTTCAGTATCCAACTCGGTCCATACTAACACTGCACCCACTAACAGCCGATCCCAAAATTCTATCTATCTTTAATTTGATTATGAGAGATAGAATTTTGACATTAGCCCCAAACATAAAATGTCGGTTCCTATCACTGGTAAGCAAAAAAGGAGATAGATACATTATTGGGAATGGTGATAACACAGCAGAACAGACGTACATGTAAAACACTTTACCTGTAGGAAGGGGCAGGATACTTCGATAACGTCAGTGAATTCCAGTGGACAAGACTCGGGCATCGCTGAGGCAGCCAGGTGTCCATGTGGCCAGTCCAGTCTTCATACTTCGGAGGAAAGCAGCGGGTGCGTAAGATTTGTGAAGGGTATTTGAGCATGGTTTCCTGGAAGGTGTATAGGGGATTACTGGAAAATGTCGTGGATTTGGGGAGCATGTGGACAGAAGAGCCTGTGGTAGTTAGATTTCATGATCTCATAGTTTTGGTGATATTTAAGTTCATAACTTAGTTTTTTGATTACATCATTCACAAGATCCTGCATGGTGCTATGAATCTCACTGTCAAGCTTCAATTCAATCCAATAACTTCAAAATCTATCATTAGGTAACACTCATATGACCGTCACCCCATCATGTACTAACCCAATCGTCCAAAGCATCTCAAACTCATGTTCAATTCCTAGGTGCAGTTACGAAGACTCCTTGAAGTCGAACCGCAACCCCGATGGGCGAGGCAAGGCGTACCACTCGGACCACGAGGCACGGTTCATGAGGCGTGCCTCCTTCACCCACCAGCCTCTCGACTCCAGGCAGTTCAACTACAGACGCCAATCCTTCTCAGAAAACATGCAAAGACATTTCCCTCCCTTTGAAAAGGTCAATCCTGGTGGTCAAATGACGAGGCAATTTTCGACCCCAAACGTGTCTAACGTAGCCCAGCCATACTTCTTGAGTGGAAAGAAAAGATTAGAAGCTAGGAGAAAAGAGGTTGTTAGTGAGCCTATGGTGGATTATGACCATAGTGAGGGAGAGGACGTTTTTGATACGACTCACAGGATGGAGAGGAGGGCCAGTGGGAAGAACCACAAGAGAGGGAAGTTCATGGAGTTGGGAGGACAAGCTGCCGTATTTGTGGCTACTCCTGCCGCAGCTGAGATCATGAGGAGGCAGGGCAGTGAGAGGCTCATGTTTGCTCGACCGTTATAGTAGACGCCATTTTAACAACTATTAGTTTTTGTGCTCATCAGACTGTTTTTATTTATCTAGACTTTTCAATCGGAGGTGCTCAATTTGTTTGTACTGCATGATATTAAATTGTAATATACATTGCTATTTAAAAAATACTCACATTGTAAAAGAAAATACTCGTATAAATGTTCAGATTTGAAATTTAATTTCGAATTGCGTGATAAATCAAATTACAATTGTTAACTTATGAACTGTGCAATTTGTATTTATAAATATAAAACTAAGTGTATATTGTATGTAAATAATGTAGAGTTTAGACAAATATTGGACATTTTATATTAATTACTTGCCTTCATCAGCTTTACATTTGGTGTATCCAAAGAATTCATAGATTGATATTAAGTGCCATTTGGATAATGTCTCTACATTTGTAGAGTTCTGTAAATGTAGAGTTTGTTAATATCTGTTAAGATTAATGTTTAACCACCTAATTATGATGTTTTGTGTTGCGAAAGTGACGGATTGTAGTTTTTTGTAAATAACTTTTAGAGATTAAGAAATAAATAAGTTACAAATAAACAGTGTGACCATTCAATGTTTACAACCTTTCGTAATTACCTGACCTTTATAAAAATAATAATTTTAAATTGACAATAATTTCCTCCTAGCCAAATCAGGTAGACATTACGTAGAAAGCACACCTGAAAATTACATCGTAGTATCAAGATGCGAAAAGCCACAAAAACCACATTTACATAACTGTCAAAATCCCAAATCACCCAAACAACCAATTTCTCGCTATAAAAATAGTTTTTCAGGGACCCATAAAAGTGCTGTTAACCCTTGAAGCAAAATGTCAAAGTCTCAACTATCGTAAGCAATATGTTGATATTTATATAAAAATAATAACTATATTATAGTCTTTCTGTGTAAACGTATCCTCTTTGCAAAAACATCGGAAAACGTCGCAACATAAATAAAAACTGAGAAAACAAAAGTCAAACGTATGTCTTGAATGTGTTATTGTAGTACTTCATCACTAGGGTGGATATGCATGTCGGAAAATATTATGTTTTGTTAGGAATTAACTGCTAAGATTTTACACAAAACACATGACAAATATTTGTTTACTAATAGATTTAACTAATTAATCATGATCAGGGTTTGAATCCCGACAAAAATACACTGAGCCTAACGATTTTGAGCAGTTTCTAAGTATAAGTGGAGTTAAGTATTCATGTAAAAACTAGCCTTATGAGGTAGGAATACGAAATTCACGATTATCAGAAGGAAACCTTTTTACTGGCATTATAAAATTACACTTACAATGAAGAGCAACTTGACCTTTAAAAGAATCTTTAAGCAGGATAACAAAAAACTCCCAAAAGATTGTAATTAACCCACTCAACCCAAAGCTGACCTCTTATCTGTAAAGTTTTACATTTAAAATAGGTGACGTAGAAAGTAATTAATCTATGTCCCAAAGTTAATCTCGGGTTAACTAGGGCCGGAAAATCCCAACGTGTGGTCGCCCCAGTCCATTCATACTTGCGCACAGATGGGTCGTTGAACCTGTGCTTTTATTTGGGTTTTGGTTCTGCCGACTATATTATGACTTTTATGACTTTGTTGCTATTTTTTTGTGAAGGTTTTTTTGCGGTGAGTACTGTTATTATTTCCAGGATTTTAATTTGAAAAGAAGTTTGGAGTAACAAAATTATGATCGTTTTTACTTTTCGTTGTCTTGATTATAAGTTTTTTTTTTCATTCCTTTTTAAAGTCTTTGAAACTGCTTGCCAACTATTTTTTTACGATGCAACGACTTATATATCACCTCCATAGATCTTTTTTTAAATCTACGAAAAATCGGTGCTGATTTTTTAAACAGAATACCTTGGTTTTTTGAAGTCAAACATTCCACTATTTAAATCATCGAACTAATCCATTAGCTGAATAAGGAATAAACCATTATCCTAATAACTGAGACCTTTAATAGTTATTGAGGTTAGGTTAAGTGGTAAACCCGTTAACCCTACGCGTTAACAACCATTTAATGTGGCCCTAAAAGTTTATAGTTGAACCTCACTATAGGCTTTTACTACCGCAAACTAAAGCTAGGATGCTGGGCCTTTTTCCATCGTTTTTTACTTGAGTCGAAGTTTCATTAACATAAAATGCATTTACCTACATACTAAAACTAACCACATCACATGTTTGAGACAGATGTGTTTGGATATCCTGGTCACCCATCTACAAACAAACCACGATGAATAATACATTTACTTTCTCTCTTTCCTGCTATGTATGCCACAAGAGGCTCAACTTTCATTAGTTTTTTCTCCACTTCGCTCTATTTTTACTATTTTTTTATTGTGAATTTACTGGGTGTACTGAGTATAAAGGAAACTTAAATTAAACTAATAAAGATAATAATTCATAGCGTAACTAAGCATGGAAACTTTGTAAGAATAACTTTGCTGACATTTAAAGTTTTGGTGCGTGGATAGCATTATATCATTCTCAAGTTAATGAACATTTGAATATTAGAACTGACAAACAATAATCCTGTTCTGGTGTTAAATAAGACATTTAACGATTTTCCCACAAGATAGGCTGAAAGTTGAATAAGTTAAATAGAAATTATTTGATTTTAGTTGAACGCAGAAAAAAGAAATGCTACTGAAAATTTCCACTGCACTATAACCATCCTATTTACAGTCTACTATATTATGACCACCATCAATTTATATCAGACTAGCTTCTGCTAGCGGTTTTATCCCTTTACCGTGGGAGCTTTTCCGCACTCTCGGATAAAAAGAGCCTATTGCCATTCACGATAAAAGGGCTATAACACTGAAATAATTTTACAAATCGGAGCAGAAGATAAGAGCTTTAAACAAGCAAACTCTGCATCTTTATAATATTAGTATTAGATAACATAACTTTTAACTTAAATCAACTTAAATAATAACGTAAATCCTAAGAAACAAAGGCGTATTATACACAAATACGTCGTATTACTTCGGAACAGATAACAAGCAACATAAACAATGAGAAATTATTATTTTCGGACCATCTTATAAACAACAAAAGTTATGGCGTCGTAGGAACGCGATACCGACTTTGGGAACAAAAAGTTTTGTTATGAAATATTCTGCATAATAAAATTCAGTTTGAAGCCTGAGAGGCTATAAATAGATTTCCTGGAATATTTATAATATAACTTTTTATGGCTTTCCTCTCAATTTCCTACATATAAACCAAAATATGTTTTAAATGACATAACGCGAGTAAATCTAGACACACGGCAGTGTGTCCGCCAAGTTCGAGCAAAAAAGGCGACACACCGGCCGTGGGTTATATTACACGAACCATTTCGGGCCAAATTCGACCCCCCTGTAACTCAAAATCTATTTTATTTACGCATATCAAATTTCTAGTATCTGTTGAGATCCCCTCACTTATCTAAAATACAAAATTTCATTAATATACCTATTGTAGGTCTTGAGATATTGACGTCAGAAAATCGCTATTTTTACTATACACTCACTGACTGATTCACTGATTCACTGACTCACTCATCAAAAACCTAGACCACTTCCAATGGTCGTATTGACTTGAAATTTGGCATGGAGGTAGGTCTTTATGTCAAGGTAAAGGGAAAAATCTGAAAATGGCCAAGTGTGAGTCGGTTTCAAAATAATGAAGGTGTTTTATACCCGGTGTAAATTTATACCCCTAAGGAACTAAAACGAACTAAATTTATCTATATTTATATAATATATCTTCGAATGGTACAAAGGTTTGTATTTAGTCAAAGTAAAGTAAAAATCTGAAAACGGCCAAGTGTGAATCACTTTCGAAAATAACGAATGTGTAACTTTGATCCACGAACATAATATATGATAACATGTCATGTCAGTCAGTTGGTAAATCTAGTCATAGTTAATCTAGTTCATTTCTTTGTAAGAAACATAGTGCATATTAAAAAATCTAAAAGATAGTATAAATGAGACATTTCTTTAACTAACTTCATCATAAGAAAAAAATAAAATAAACAACCTTACAAAAATAAATGAAATCCCACCCAAAACAAAAATGTGAAAGACTGCCAAGTTCGATAATATGGGAATGCTTCGCCTATAAAAGAAGTGAGATCTGAATGAGTACCAAGTTCCATACATATACCTCAGTTAAAAATAGTTACTTTTTAATGATGATTACTTGGCAAGTTTTAATAGAAAATTAAATACTTGATTCATTGCGTTTAGTAGGTTTATAACAAGGTGTATGAAAACTTGCCAAGTAACATCATTAAAAAGTAACTATTTTTAACTGAGGTATATGTATGGAACTTGGTACTCATTCAGATCTCACTTCTTTTATAGGCGAAGCATTCCCATATTATCGAACTTGGCAGTCTTTCACATTTTTGTTTTGGGTGGGATTACCTATTCTAAAATTAGAAACTTAATACTCCCAACTTTTATCTAGTTTATGATGTCCTCTCTTGTCGAAAGCTTCACTAAAGTTTCTTAAACGTATTAGTAAAATGAAAAGAAATCTCGAAGATAGCAAGTGTCCTACATAGATATAAAATTCAGACAATGTCAAAGAATAAATTAGTATTGAGAAGGTCATTTTTACTTTAAGTTCTTTTTGCAAAAATTAATAGACTTCGAAAACACATAAGCCCTACTAATCGTCAGCAAAAACTGTAGGTACTTCTGTGGTGGTATATATGGGACATAGTTTTAGCTTGCAAAAATTCTCAATACTGTCCGCTATTTTTAATCTCCGTACTTCAACTCATTAGTCATATTCTCAACTCACGGCTTTTACAAAAATCTAAATTACCTCTATAATACCGGTATTCGATCGAAACTGAGACACACGTTTCAGATTTTACTGAAGTCTAAAAACACACGGAAAGCCTTGAAAAATAAACAGCTTGCAAACCTAAAGGTATTATTTATAAACCAGCAGGTACACCCAAGCTATTGTGCCTGTTCAGCCAAGTGTTGGAGTCAGAGCATTCTACCTGTTATCTCCTTCAAAACACTCCACGGAATTGTGCTTGACTTCCTTTGAAGACAAATATTGTTGGGCTCTTTTGAATTCTTTGATTCGGTATTTTTTGTAGGTATAAGTATCCTGAAACGTGAATGTAGTGCTTTCATACAAGCTAAGTTGGTTGCGCATATACGCTAATTTTTTATGTGCAGCCAATGTGTGCAGCTAAAAGATGTCGCGTTGTTTAGTAAGTTGTTGTCAATTGTTTAATTTCTGATACGATACGCACGTTGCCGCACGAAAACTCCACTTGTATGAAAGCGATTGTAAACGTGAGATGATTTTATTCTAATAAATTTACTAATTTGCTTCATAGGATTGGTACCGATTGCATTAAAAGATAATCGTGTCAAACTGACAATGTACTAGGTACTGAATGTTATCGAGGCTGATCTCGAAGAATCTTTAATTATAAGCCTGCGAACTCCCCTGTTTACACATGACCTTTGAAAAATTTCCAGATAATTCCAGTAGCACAAAAAGTTCAATACTTTAGTAATAATAAGTTTGAAATTGCCAATTTAAAATCTTGTTTATACCGATTTCTTATTTGCATGGGGATTGGTCTTAACGGCTAAGTACCTTGTTGAGGGTTCGATTCCCGCTAGATACTAGATGTTGAATATACAAAAGACATTGTTAATGTGGGTCAAACCTAAGCTAGAATGGTAAATTTTACACAGATATTCTACCATGTTCTGTTTATATACAAAGATACACAATTTATAGTTGATTGCGGATACAAGGAAAATAAACTTGCGGTAATCGTTCTATTCAGGTAGCGTCGCGATGGCGTGGGATGCATCCTTGCAGTGAGGGCATGCATCGTATGTGCCTCCCGCCCACGCATCCACGAGCTACGGGAAATATGTTGGCCTTTATTTGTTACATTTATAAAACCTCTGCACATTAGTCTGGTCTATTTTCAGTCATTAGATAAATCGTGTTTTGAGACTATTTAATTTAAGGTACTTACTTACCTTCTGAAGATTATCTTTTTATCTAGTAGGTATTACAGGATTATTACTTTTACTTGAAAATGTAAAAGTTGAAAGCCGTTTTTGTTTTGATATTTTAGCTACATTAGCTTTCATGTATATTTTATGTTAGTTTTTTTCAATAAGCTTAAAGTTTTATCAATGAAAAAGTATATGGAAAAAGAAAAACTCGTGTTTTTCAATATTGTTTTATCTTGTGTTATTTATCTATATTGATATTGAAGAATAAAGTTTTATTTGCAGTGACTACAGCAGTACTTGTATCCTTCGTGCCTAACTTTACTACAAAACATTTGAATTCCAGGTTTACTAACCTAACAATCCCTACTAGAGTTTTGTCAAATCCACGCTCCCTGACATGGAACTGTAACAACGACTGCTATCAAGGTCGCAGCCGGGGACGACGGCTTGTGCCCTTCCAGACTCAGGGGTACACAGCGACTGCTAATATATCCTAGGGCAACATTACAATATCTTTAAAACCTGTAAAGTAGTATCAGTTTATGGAGTTGCTAAACTTTTTTGTTTGGGTGACTTGAAGTAAATGTAAGACTTTACGGATTAAAACCAATACACCTATGTGCCTTCTGGAACCTATCGTGTACCGGGTCCAGGGTGACACTCCTTTTTGCCGTATAGGGCCCCTCGAATTTTGCTCACATTTCTCGGAGGCACAAGTGGAACATGGACTCATTGATGCCAAAAAGAAAACAAAATGCCAATCAGGGCCCAAAATTGATAGACAGATCACATCTAGAAAATTAACGCACTAAAAATCTAAAAATAGCCTTTTCCCAATGATGTACGAGTGTCCCAGTCCCCCAATGCTGGGGTGTTGACGTCACGGGGTCGTTGTCCGCGTCTGTTGTGAGACCATCTGCCCGTCACGTCCTACTACGTCATCACAAGCTGGGAAATTAACTTCTGATAGCAAAACGTGAAGTATGATAATAAAAAAGTTTGTTTTTTTTGAAGTTTTATGTGGAAAATTGGACTGGGATTTGTGTATTTGGATTTTTCATGGAGAAGTGAGGTTATTTGTTTGTTTTGTTTTCATATCAAAACGATTGCAGTGATTCAGATTTTTGGCAACGTACAAACAGGAGGATAGGTACTTTGTTTTAGTTCCCTCTGAGTACGGTTAAAGATGCGGGCTAAATCTAGATATTATAATACAATAAAATGTTTTAAACATACGTTTTTAATTTAGGCATCCATTATTTAAGAGGACGAACATGCAAAAAGTCCACCACGAAGATTTATCAATTACTATTATATACTCTTGTAAAATATGAGCCCAAACATCCACCAAAATCATCAAATGGCTACAACCACAAATTCTAGTAAAAGTAAAAATACTCGACGTACGAGAGGTAAACATGAAGTCAGACAAACACTCAGAGGTCAGAGGGAGTATTCAACTGTCCCAGTGAGTTCGTCGCCTCACGCATCCTGCCTACTGGAAACGGGATCACGGACTTAGTGACACTCTAGTGTCAATATGTAAATCGGGAAGTATTTTTATTCAGTTTATATTGTGCTTACCTTCCCACCAATTTAAAAACATGTTAAGGATTTTGAGTTCAAGGATTAGCAAAGTTTTAAGTAGGTAATTAACTATCGGAGGTTTTTCTAAGCATGAGGCCTATACAGAGGTCTATTATTATGAAGGAAGGTTACTGACTTCGTAAAAGTTCTGATTTGAGTTTAGGGGTAGTTTTTTTAATTGGATGTTTTTTTCTTTTCTTATCAATTGTTTTCATAATAGGAAAGGTACTGCTTATCGAGTGGTTAAAATAACTTTTTTTTCAGGTACTCAAGAGTTTATATAAAATCAATATCCAACAAGCGGATCACAAAGTGGCAAAAAATATAGGCCACGCTATATGTGATAATCATTTCCTGGATATTCATTCGATACCCCAATTTGTGGACAAAAAGTCATTCTAAACAATAAGGCCGAGGAAGTTCCCCGAATATTATTTTCCTTTCGCGACAAACTTATTTTACGAGTATGGCAACATGTTTGTACTACGAGTAGGTCATAGAGTGGAAAATTTAGTAGGATTTTATTTAGCACGTTTTATTTTTGCGAATTGATATTTCATCCGCGGATTCTTTCAAAGTATATTTCAGACGACCTGAAGAGATTCGGCTTTTGAAAGGTTTTCATGGTTTATGCATCTCATTCTTAGCTTTTAAATTGATAATTTTGAAATGGTATGGCATAGTTTTAATATCTTTGAAAAGTAAAGTTATATCTACGCAAAATACTGTCTCTAAGGCCCAAGTTTACCGACAACATAAACGTCAGTTATCTTATAACAACTCTTTACTATAATTTGATTTTCACGTTAAATCAAAGTAAACCTTTTTTTTATCCATCATTTAATAGGTATAAAATTATGTATTGAAACATTTTCATTGAATTTTCCACTTCATTTGTTAGGCTGTGTCACTTACCGTCAACACTTCCCACATTTCATATTTTACGATTATAACTTTTTTCACGACAAAATGTGTTTTCAAGTATAATTTTACGATCGTAGCGAACAATAATATCAGTTTCCTATAGCTATAGGTTTTATTCATGTATATTTCTGAGCCTAGGGCAGGATGCTATAAAAATAAAGCATTTAATGCATCAATTGATATATTGCTGCCTTTTTATTTACGCTACTTTTCCCACGTATGCAGTCAACAGCGCAAAAAATGCATTGGGGTGCAAAAACAGATGCAAAATTCTTTATTTACTTAACCTGTTTGCCTATTTTCCATCTCAATGCCTGTTTTTATGTCTATAAGTGCAATTCTTCTGAGAATAAGGAAAATTGAGTCACGAATTTTTCTTGGCAGCAGCCAATATTTTTCAAAGTTTAAAATATACAACATAATTTGTCGGTGAAATTTTTGAAGAGTTTTTGGATGAAAATAGTCAACTACTTACTGCACTTTTCCTAACAGCATCATCAATGTATTTTTCTGCTCGACAATAGTTTGCCTCTTTGTTCGGAAATAAACCGAATCATGACGTCAACGAAAAGTATTTTGTGATATTCATAACATCTTACATTAATATCGTATTCTTTGCATAATTTTCGAAGGTTTATCACAATATTTATACGAATTCAAAACCTAGATAGGCGGATATTTGCTCATTAGTTTATCAAAGAAACTTTGGCCAAACTATGTGGGTCTTAAAACCAACAAACTAACACATCTAGCCTCCAGTCTTTACCACTAAAAGTCATGTTTAGTTAGGACGTGATAATCGATAGTAATAATATGATGTAAGGGTTGAATCGATACCTAACATCAATAAAACAGCTGTTTGTTAAACTGGCAAAAACTACTTGTTGTAGTTACTATCAAAGTAACTATTTACTTGACCTACAAACGGAAAATAGTAACTTTACTTTTTACTATACATAGATCGGCAAACTCCAGGCTAGAAACTTGTTTTATTCACTTATGAATGGTAGGATTAATTTAAAATTCTTTCAAAATAAAATCTAAATTCACAAGAGTCGATAGATATTTTTAATTTACTGAAGATTAATCTGAGATTGTAATGGCTCGAATTAACTGAGATGAATAAACTCTGTAGATAAATATTTAATACAAAGAGTGTCGTCCAATTTCAATTTATGCGAATCGATTATAAATAAATCAAGAACGATTAAAGATAATTTTTTTTTTTTTTTATTTTTTTTTTAAATGAGTCTTAATAATTTATTTATTCATATATACAATACGGGAAGAATTTTTATTAAATTGAGAAATAGTATTCTGAAGAGTTCCTCCACTAGCTACTTGCCGAGGAATCCGTAGCCGCCTGTCACGAACACGCTGGCGCCGCAGTAGAACTGCTGCACGGCCGAGTCTCCGTGGTACTGAATGCATACGTGTCTGATTTTAACAGCCTCAGAATCATAAGCATCGGACCTTCTATATAAAACGCAGGCTACCGCCTGAGAAGCCGGGGCGCGGGACTGGCCGGCCGGGGCTGGCCAGTGAGTCCCGCGCCGAAATATGCCGAAACCAGCGCGACTGCGTCAAATTGACATTTTGATTATTTGTGTTTTTGAGTGCTATTTTGATTTGTTACTTTTATTGTTGTAAATATTCTTTTGTGGAAAATTAATAGTTGTAAGTGTATACAAATAAGTAGCGTAGGCACCCAGATGTACAGTAATGGTGATGGGAGTGTAAGTGCTTGTCAATCTTCAACATCTCTGGATGCCCTGAGATGCCCGCTGTGCCCCCAAGCACGTTTTTTTAAAGGTAAGCGGGGTTTGAACGTGCACATTGGGAAGACACATAAATCCCAAAGTGCAGTTCCTCCCACACTAACCCCGACAAACCCAGATACCGACACACCTTTGGAACCGTTTTGGAAAAGACTTTCAAAATTCAAAAACACAATTCCAATCCTAAAGCGGGTTCCCCGAGGCGCCAGGGCTTTAGTAGCTCAACATTTGGCAGGTTGTGTCCGCCTGGCTGCACGGGAGAACTCGCAACGTGCTTGGGAGAACTTACTCACCTTCCCTTATAGAATCTTACATATTCAAAAAAATTTGGCATCCAAAAAGTCCTTAACGACCCAAATTAAAGATAACTGTAATGTTTCGGCCAGAGATTTCGACACTAAATCACCGACAACAGGATCTACCTATTCGAGGAGCATCCCCCACCTGGTAGAATCCAAGTTAAGTGAAGGTGACATAAGTGGTGCAGCGAGGATTCTTTTCAGCAGTGATGTGGTGGCACCTTGTTCTCCAGAAACACTTTCCGCTTTGGAGAGCAAACACCCTGCCCCATCCGATGACCTTTCTTTTCCCGACCCCCCTGATCCGGATACCCATACCCTCATTATTACAGGTCGACAATTGAGCACGGCAATAGGCTCCTTCAGGAGCGGTTCCGCAGGCGGCCTCGACGGCTTGAGTCCGCAACACCTTAAGGACCTTACCTGCCCAAGCGCCGGGGAAGCTGGTGAGTCGCTCTTGAAGGAGCTTACAGCCCTGGTCAACCTTATGCTCGCCGGCAAGGTGGACGAGGCCGTCATCGACGTCTTGTATGGAGCGAACCTCTGCGCCCTACGCAAGAGGGATGGCGGCATTCGTCCAATTGCCGTAGGGACTACTTACCGTCGCACGGTAGCCAAGATTTGCTGTAAATTTTGTAGTGAGGGTGTTTCGGAAAAATTTCAGCCCCTTCAGCTGGGTTACGGCTCAAGAGGGGGCTGCGAGGCTGCCGTGCACGCGTTATCGACCTATTTAAATTGTGGCAAAGGAGAGGTCATAATGAAGGTTGACATAAAGAATGCCTTTAATTCAGTCAATAGGGACACCTTGCTGGCAGAAACGAAAAAAGAGTTACCCCAAATTTACAGTTTTATTTGGCAATGCTACAGACATCCATCTAAATTACTATATCAGGACAACCTTCTGGAATCTTCTGTTGGCTGTCAGCAGGGTGACCCACTCGGGCCCGTGATTTTCAGTTTAGCCATAAACCCAATAATTCGGCAGCTAAATTCGGAATTCAACGTTTGGTACCTTGATGACGGAACCTTGGGGGGCAAAGTAGATACAGTACTTGGTGATTTTTCTTTTCTCCAAAACAAATTTCAAGAAATAGGTCTAAATCTAAATTACTCCAAATGCGAACTTTTTGTACCGGACAATACTGACAGACAAGACACACTTTCAAAATTCAATGCAATAGCCCCGGATATTAAATTAATTGATAAGGACTCTCTTTGTCTCCTTGGTTCCCCAATATATGAAAATTCATTTTCGAATTTTATACAGGACAAAATACAAAATTTCAATCATATTTCGGAAAGGCTGCTCCAAATTAACATGCACTCAGCCATTACAATCATTAGATATTGTTGTTTTGGCCCAAAATTAACATACTATTTGCGCGCTTCCACTCTATGGAAGCACACAAACCTTTTGGAACAACTTGACAAAATTATCAGACACACATTATCATCAATTTTAAATGTGGCCCTAGACGACCGAGCCTGGGTTCAGGCTACTCTTCCCATTCGCATGGGAGGGCTTGGCGTCCGCAAAATTTCTAGTATAAGTTTACCGGCCTTTATATCCTCCGTCCGTGGTACTGAGAAATTGACCAGGAAAATTCTCCCTTCCACACTGGTCAATTGCGAGGTACCATGCCTGGCTGAGGCTGTAGAGGCTTGGAAAATCACCTGCCCGAATATTGATCTACCCGTCAACCCATCCTCTCAGACACAGTGGGATGAGCCGCTCTGCAGAGCTACACGGAATAATCTGATTAATACGTCAATTTCTTCTGCAGAGCGAGCGCGCCTTCTGGCTGTGGGCGAATGGGAGTCGGGTTTATGGCTTCTGGCACTTCCGTCGTCAAACATAGGCACCTTGTTTGATGACACCACTTTCCGGCTAGCTATTTGCTTGCGTTTGGGTGCTCCGTGCTGCTCTCCTCACCGCTGCCCATGTGGTGAAGCTGTCAGCAGCCTTGGACACCACGGCTTGTCATGTAGCCGCAGCGCCGGCCGTTTTGCACGGCATGCGAATATCAATGACATAATCCGTCGCGCTCTTGTTGCCGTCGGCGTTCCAGCCATATTAGAACCCAGTGGTCTGGTACGCGACGATGGCAAGAGACCAGACGGTATGTCGTTGTTCCCGTGGAAGATGGGTAGGTCTTTAGTATGGGACGCGACCTGTGTCGATACTCTTGCACCATCTCACCTTCCTAGCTCGGCGCGATGTGCTGGTTCCGCTGCTGCGGCTGCAGAGGACCTCAAACGGCGCAAATATAGTACCCTGGTGGGTAACTATACCTTTGAGCCGTTTGGGGTTGAAACCCTCGGGCCGTGGGGTCCAAGTGCTCATCTCCTATATAAGGATATCGCTAAGCGACTTGCTGACACTTCAGGTGACCCAAGGGCTGGTTTTTATTTTGGCCAAAAAGTAAGCATTGCCATACAACGTGGCAATGCTGCCAGCCTCTTGGGTACACTCCCGGTGGGCAGCGATGAGGAGTTTTTTGATGCAATTTTTTAAATATTTTTATTTATAGTAAGTGTATATATTAGGTAATAAGTTAGTTGTATGTTGTATATATATTTATTATTAAGAACGATTAAAGTAAATAGATACTCTCAGATGAATACTGAACAAGTTTCATAAACTTGTTACTTATTAGAGCCGGTTTCCAGTCCACGTCTACCCGTATGCAACTAAGTAGGTACCTACTACTTATCTGACTTTTAACCCAGTACCAACCACAAACACCCATCCACGGATGGACCGAGTCAAGCGTTGCTTAACTTAACGATCAATCAACTCGTGCGGCTGCTACTTAGTTACGAGCTGTCTTTGTAATAACTTGTAACATGTGAAAGAACAATAAGATTAAGATGTAGATAACATATTAAAACCTAACCTTTTCGCATAACAACAGATTGTTGCAATAAAAAAATAAATCCATCATAGGGGTTGTTGACCCCGAATAACTCAAGATTTTTGCTGAGGCGAGTCTTTTTCGGCAATATAATGTTAATTTTGGGTTATAATTGAAGGAAAGCGTGTCATTCCGGGAGACAAACACTGGGTAATCCTGGGTAAGCACCCAATTATGTTGCTCTCCTAGAATTTCGGTCGGAAGGAGGTTTTGCGAGAAATTACAATCTGGCCATTGACTCATCTTTTGTGGGTGCTTGCCTTTATTGTTTAAGGGTGAATGAAGTAGCTTACACTTATAAATAAAAGACGAATGGTGAAAAACACATGAAAGTGAAAATAAAATTATGGCACTTTCCAAGACTCATTTAAAACTTCGTTTATTATTATTATTTAAGGTAACATATCAGTTGTAATCTGAGAGAATATTTGCAACGATGCTATCAAAATTTAAAGGAAAATATATGTTTAAAGTTCAGTACACATGTACGACATTATAACGATCACATTCAACGTTCATATAACAAGGCAAAGTTTTCCATTATAATGGTTATGTCATCAAACAGACTGCGATCGTCAGGAGTTGAGTGCACACAACAGCACGTGCAGTCTGATACATGTTGACAGTGTGTTCTACTCTTATTGTCATTAGAACTTTATTTCCTCAAACGCTTGTGTACTCAAATATGGTCACAAGTAACTAATTTAACCGTAGAGTGGGCGTGATAGTTTTTAAAATGTCAATGTACGCGTGTGAGCATTTTGATCATGTGCATGATCAATTTCTGACAGGAACATACATCATTTCAATATAACTAGTGTTTTTAATATATCCAGTGTAAGTATGAGTTTTCTATTCTCGAATTTGATTCTAAGATAAGATCATTAAAGTATTGTATTCATGAAAACTGGAATTAACAAAGTAAGCAAGCAATAATCGACTAAAAATATTTTTGGCCACTTCTATTCATTCATAACTCTATATTCCGACCAGTAAATAAAGAAAGGTTAAGAGACTTTGTTCTTTTATCCGCCGATTAAAATAATAATCCAATTACAATCTAAAAATTCTCACCGTAAAAATTGTCAAGGTGGAATAAAATTCAAGGGTCTTCAAATATTATTGGGCGACTTGGTAGAAAAGTGTTCAGTTATGAGAAAATTTAATAAGGGGCTGTGTACACTGAGTAAATACTGCTTCGTGGTGGGACAGTGCTCAATAGGATGCTGTTTGAACGAGGCTTTCAGTGTGCCTGGTGGTGTAAAGCAAAAGAGGTGGAGGGTTGACTCGTCCTGTACTCAAACGCTGAGTGAACTGTTAAACTTTTTATGGAAAATGTTAGAGCTGAAAATAATTTTTAATAAAGTTTATTGCAAAGATATCGAGATCTCATATTGTGTACCACGGGTTCATTAGTTAGCATGAAAACATAATTTTGTCTCTGATAGGTATTTGTTTAAGATCTCGACAGTGAATTTTAAAAATCAGGAAGACGATTGATCAAGTTTATAATGCTTAACTTCCAAAAGAATTATCCATCCTATCCATTCTATCCGTAACTCTCTATAGTTAAGTTTTTAAGACTTACACCACACATTGCCGATGTATTGACAGATGCTGTCGGCGACAAAATGAAATTTGGCGGGGATTATACCAAAAATGTACTTTCAATTTACTGAAGTCTTGCATCCGATGAACTCATGTTTAACTACCAGAGAACAATGACCGTAACTTTTGTTTAATTTTATTTATTTTATTTCGAGTGGATAGTAAAAGTTTCTTTTATAGTTTCAAGGCCAAGGTATAAACGTCAACTGAATTTTTGATTCTGTGAATATTTCTATAGTTCATAAAAAGTCGTGTCAGAATTTTAGATTAAGTTTGTAAAACATTGTTTCTATAAAGAATAAAAAAATGTTGAGTCTATAGCCTTGGGAATTATTCAGATCTCAATGATTGAAATGCACTATTTTAAGAATAAAATATTCTAAGAACAAAAACTTGATCCTAAAATAGACTGTAATAACATTCCAAGGGGATCTTAAAATAACACAAAAAGGGAAACAAACAAAGTTTCTCTTCTGTATTGATAACTTAAGATAATCAAGCCATCGCTCACTGTATAATTTCATCTGAAACTTGTATATCTGCCGACACTTTAATTGTTTGTGTTTCTGAAAGTGTCAGTCAACTGTTTCGATGTTATCTCGGATATGAAACACCCACTGAAAAGCAGATCAATTTGCCACCATTTTTACGTGGGTGCTTTTGGTGTTGGTAAAGAAGAATATAATGGAAACTCTTCATATCTTACATACGAGTTCATGACATATAGCTGCATACATAGCTTTTCTTATGGTGTCGATTTTCTTATTTCAACCTTTGACAACTCAAGGCTGTTGTGAAAAGTTGAAATATTTAGTTGTATAATTCCAAATAATTGGATCTACATGATATTTGATACTCGATATTTGATCAGATAATAATAATTTCATACATACCATTAAAAACTATACCTACTGCTTGGAGTATAGTGTAGAGGTACAGTCCTCATACATCCTATTGCAGATTCAGATTTGGTTACATTCGACAAGTGTAACAGTCATTGTCACTACCCAAAAGATCGTTTAATTGTTTCCAACTAAGACCAGCACATATCCTTTAAACTATCGACACTGGTACACCTATTAATATTAAAGTTAACCCTTTTCCCACGACATGACACTAATGTAAAAAATATGTCGCCACTTCATCTCAGCCATTAAAGGTCTATATCATTTTGTTTGCGAAGGAAGTCGGTCAAGCGCGAAACGCGGGTATTTTGGACCCTCGGCGAGTCGGTGGCAGGTCAATAGCCCCAGCGTTTGTTTCTAGAACATTATTCAATATGTTCTGTTGGGAAGTTGTTGGTCGGTATTTTTGCAACTTTGTTTATTTTTTAGAAGTTTTGATGGGGACAAATGATGGCTCGTTTGTCAGTTGTTTGAGTTAAAGTCGAATAGGTTTGTATAAACAAGGAGTTTAAGGGTTTTTTTTTTATTAGTTTTACTTGTTATTCTGTTGCTGTTGTTGCATTTTTGCTGTTTGAACTCTGTTTGAACCAATCAGAAAGGCAAGGAAAGAAAATAATTATAGGAAATAACATGCCGATGCCGATTGCCTGTATTCCAAAGGCCAAGTTTCCAATATTTCTTTAAACTATATTTATGCCAGACAATAGGTAGGTACCGACTACTTACAATGCTTTTAAGAGATGCTTAAATGGTTTCTAAGCTTTTGCTACAAAATATAATGGGCACTCTTTTTAAAACTTTAAAGGAAGGACTTTTAATGTTTTCTATTAAAAGAACGGCCTATCATTTTCAAAAATAACCATTTACAAATCGGAAGTAATTTTGCTTAGGTATCTACTTGGCTATCACATAAAGAGTTCCTAATTATTTACAGGACCAAATATACTTGAATAGACCATATATCTACCCAAACATCCTCAAGTTTGCATTATCTGGGATGATGTAGGTTTAGGTATACAACATTTATGCTGTTTATTTTCCGGGGTTTAGCCAAACGACGCCTTTACTGCCGGACGCATGATATAAACCTACGGTACTTGATTAATAACTAGGGTCCAGACCCCTGACATCTGGTGTGGGAACTAACTACTCTTCAGGTATGTTTATTAAAATTATAATTATCTCTTATTACCGTGTTCACCAATTATGTTTGAGTTCATGTCTGAGTGGGTATAGGTATTGTGTAGTAAATGTTGTTAGTTTTGAATTGTCTGTAAATGAATTATGAAATGAGAAAAATAGTAAAAACAGAAACACAAAAATAGATCACACATAAATTAATTTGGGCAATTTCACAAAGTAAAAGATGACATAATTATTTAGTTTACTTTATTTTTTACTACTTTCCATCCATTTAGACTGGAAGCCGACCCCAACCTAGTTGAAAAAGTCTAGACAGATGATGATTATTTACGACTTACGTACTTCTATATATAAAAAAGAATAAAAAACACATAAATAACCTTTAAAACAAATAATGACCCACATGCACCCCCTTACTGAAAGGTCAAAGATCATCTGTAACACAAGCCTAAATAAAGGCGTACACAGACTAGTGTAACTCCATCGGCTTGCATATCCTACACGATCATTGTCGTCGGTCGTCACCCTCTCAAGGCCACCAGGATTTGTTTGTGTCAGAGGGTGACAAACCGGGAACAGTTCAATGTGTTCCAAAGTTTATTTTTAAAAGTTTTGAAATTATTTGAAGTTTAACTTTTCGGTAAAACTTGGTTATTTTCTTTACAGGCTGTGTCATGCTGGCCCAGGCAAGTCCAGGTTTTTGTTATATTTTATTTCTTCATGGTATCCAAAAATAAACCTAGGAAGTTTCCTTAGAGTATGTATGTGAACCTCCATGTTTGTGCTCAATGCAAAGACGCCTAAAACGGTAGCTTATTACAAAATACAAAATAAAGGATTGCTTATAAAATTCATAACCACTTAAGACTGTACAAACTCGAACATTATGGACAGATAGAAATAAAAAGAGTTGCAAAGCAATATTTTCAATTTGCCCTTTTA
The DNA here is from genome assembly GCA_033682625.1 of Helicoverpa zea x Helicoverpa armigera. Classification (NCBI taxonomy): domain Eukaryota; kingdom Metazoa; phylum Arthropoda; class Insecta; order Lepidoptera; family Noctuidae; genus Helicoverpa; species Helicoverpa zea x Helicoverpa armigera. Next base: position 437,192 of record JAWIIS010000041.1, read on the forward strand.
CTAAATACATTCAAGCCAGTTACGGAATTAACAGCTTAAATCATAACCCAATTCTTACCCAAAATATTCCCAGTAAACTTTGACTTAAAAGCCAATTTTTTGGGTATCCATTATCGTCAATTTAATATGCAAACGGCCATTACGCGAAGTACGCGAACTGTAGTAATTAGCGAGAGTACTTGAAACAAAGATGGAGAATGATGCCCTTGTTTAAACTTGTACCAGAGGTTAACGACTCTAATGAGTTTATCGAAATCGCCGATGGTCTATCCGGGGACGGATTATATCCCGTTTTCAATGATTATGAGGCAATTTTTGGGTAATATAGGAAATAAAACAATATTCACCTTCAATTAAACGGTGATATAAGAAAACAATATGTAGTATGTTCTGAAGCTTCCAAGGATTGAAAGTGCAGTTTTCAATTCAACTGAATGCGATTGCGTCGTATCTTATTAATTCTTTGGCCAAGGATGATGTTGTTTATCAATTGTCAGACAAAACAAAAAAAAAAAAGAAATTCGAATAAAATCTATTGTGTTTAACTGTCTCACTTAATTATTTCAGATCAGTTGAGGGTAAATGATGAGCAATTTTGCATCCTTCTCACAGAGTACGATACCTTAAACGGTGGAAACATTATTATCAAACTCAAATTCCTGTAGGAAATTACAAAATTTCCAGGACAGACAACAATCTAACTAACCAAGACTTTTCAAAAATTTTTGGTTGAATAACTTCTCTGATCATTGCACTTTTAATTAAAATCCATCCCTGTTAGTCAGCTGATTCGCGATTCCCACCGAGGCCGTTGACCCAAAGAGACATCGTCCTCAAAACGCTATGATAGATGGCTTAGGGGTAATTCTGACTGCGGAACCCAATCGGAAACAGACAACGGAAGGGTCATAAGTGTCAAGACAATTCACTTTTTATAGACATTATTGATTCTGCTTTGCGTGACCGATCTTATGATTTAATCCTGCTATAATCAGTCTTTGTTTACTGGTGATTAACTTTAGCTATTTTCAAAAACAACATTCCTTTGCTGAGTTAATATTATGGCCTTCATACTTAGCTTACCTGTGGTTCTTCCTTATCTTTCATTGTTTTCTTTCCATACCCAATTTTATACTCAGTGGATCAGCTTTTTAGCGACGGATAGATAACAAACATACCTATTGGCAGTTACTTTCAGTATTATAATGCTGGTAAGGATTATATTATCTGTACAATGGCAGTATACATTAAATCATGTGCCTAGGTAGTAGGTTTAGGGGTCGTAACCTTTTGCAGTGTTTGTGACTTTGTGATGTAAATGGATCCAGCAGCTGCGGTAATTACTCTCCTCTGTGTGTTCGTGTCTTTTTCAGTTTGTTTGGCATAGGCTTGATGAACCTTTGAATAGGTGTATAGGATCTATTTTTAAGGGTAGCTCATGAAAGATGCAATGGTATGTACCTGTAGATCTCGTGCACATGCGAATATTACCCATCTTATTATTTCATACGTTGACTATTGATGCCTTGCCGTCAGGCGTCATCCAAGTGTATCGAAAGCCTGTTTCAATTTTATTTACACTGGTTTGCATTCTTGGTGATAAAACAAAACTATTGACTTTATTTTACGAAAGGTATGGAAGATTTAACCTTTTAGATAAGGATAAAATTTGCTACGGGCCTTTTTAATATAGCTCAATTATAATCCGTTTGTGTGAAGCTAAATATAAGGTTTAGGATTGTTTTTGTCTAAAATGGCATATTCTAGGGTTCAGAATATTTTATATGACCCAGGAAATTTTCTTTAGTAAGAAGAACACATAATTGAAGAACGCCGAAGGAACTTAATTCATTTGATCGAAAACCGATTCAGCTTTGACTTCCATTTCATAGGAAAATACGAATCCAATTAGTATGTTCAGTACATCCTCCCCAATTACAATATTCAATTAATGTCTAACTGCTGCGCATTATGACCTTAGTACGTGCCGGTATCCTGTCGGTTATTGACTCCCACACAGACTTTAGCTCATACATTCTATTCGAAAATAAAGCAAAATACTTCAAGTTCTGCCTGGTTTGCTTTGAAGATGTACGAGTATTTGAACCAAATACTTTTCATAAGTATGGCTGCAATTGGTTAATTTTCAATGTTGTGGGATTTAGATTACCTGATACTATCAAGATTTATTAAAATTAATGGGGGAAGCCTATGTTCAGCAATGGCTGAGATGATGGCAATGTTATCAAAAAAATACCTCCGCTGTTTTTTCAACCTCCTATATATATTAGGTGCCTACCCGAGGGCCTAGTGTGAGTTTATAATTATCATAACTCAACTTAATCATAAAGTTCATCAAAATTAAACAACGCTACATAAATATTACCCTAACATAATAAGTCTAAACCAAATCACTAATAATTATGCCCAAAGCTACTACCCGTCCAAGCGCCGTAACAAGATGGCGGCTCATCCGGTTACAGATAGCAGTTACACAAGTGCCGGTATCACCGCGCTATTTCCTCTCGGACCTCGGCAGGTGACCCCAAGCCGACCTGGTTGCAGTCTTCATACTATGTAGCTAAGGGCGCGTCTACACGGTGCATGTAGCTGGAGCAAGTTAACATGCGCAAGTGAAAAATAACAAGACCACCCGGGTGGGTATTTTGGTTCGATACATGCGCGAGTCATTAGACCCGGATGTTTTTAAAAATGCGTGCAACCTGCGCATGTGCCTTTACATGCGCAAGCTACTTGCACCGTGTAGATGCACCCTTAAGCTAGGTTGGTTGTAAGTGTGCCAGTTTCTAGCTTTAGGAGACCTCATTAGCATATTTAGTTAAATAAAAGTCAGAAACACTTACATACCTAATATACTTATTTTTTATTAAATTCTAGTTTCTTATTATGTAAGACTAAAATTAAATTATTATTTGCTTATAGATAAATTAAGAGTAGTTTCACAGATAATACAGCAATGAGACATCGTTGCTCTATAGAACTTACTACTAGCTAGTATAACGATATCCTATTATTTAGTAGATACGTCAAGCAAACTTGCTGTTGCCTTCTTTGATTTGGAGCCATTTATGTTATCCGCAATTTGTTGCAATGTTTTGTCTTTTGTTTCTGGTAAATATTTATACAAAAACATTATTACTATTGACGATATGACACCAAACGAAAATGCTGCTCCTTCAATACCAAAGTTCTTAAACACCCAGGGAGCTATTTTTAAAGCAATACCTATACTAAGTTTCCCAGACAAAGCTATAAAACAAATTGATAAATTCCTAGATCTCAGCGGAATCAATTCTCCAAAAACTGACATACACATCGTCAAAGGACCACAACTTACAGCTATTGAGAATGCTACAAACAGAGATATAGTAATGTATTTGTTTTCCGCAATTACATTCTTAGTTATCAAGAATAGATATAATGATAAAACAAATAAAAATCCAGCACCAATAGCAGACGCCACTAACAACAAACTGCGTCTATTGAAATGTTTAGCTAATATACAACCTAAGTACATACTGAATACTGTGAAGCCATCTATAACTAACATCGCAACGTACGCCGTTGATTCACTTTTTGTTATTTTCTTTAACACATCTATAGCATATACAGCAAAAATTAATTTACCTGAGCAGAATCCTAAAAAACCGGTAAAATTAGATAGTAAGGCTGGTTTATAAAATTCTTTAGATTTGATTGTTTTAAAGAATTGAATGATATGTCCTTTTGCAGATAGATTTGTATCACAGCTAGCGAGGTATTCCCTTTCAGACGCTATCAAAGCTTCCAATTCCTTCTCTGAGTCTTCATCACATCCCTTAAGAGATCGATGTGCAGCTGCACACTCTTCGAATTTCCCCCTGCTTGCTAACCAGACAGGTGACTCGGGCCACATCATAACATTTATCAAGGCGTACAACGAACATACTATCCCGAACAGTGGGATTTTCTTCCAATGGAAAAATGTCCCAATCGCATTGGAAGTCCAAATACCCCAGTAAAACGTAGCTGTTTTGATTGTTAGGAATATGCCTCTATACTTTGGCGAGGTATACTCTGTCAGGATCATCACTGTGACGGTGGTGTTGAGAGCAGAGAACAATCCTTGCATTATTTCACTGATCAGTAACTGTGTGATGGTCGTGCTACAAAACAGGACGATGAAGGCAGCCAGTGAATCCAGGACTGCAATGATGAAAGGTATCTTCCTGCCGACGAACTTGGTGATGATGGAGAGGATAATGACGAAGGGAAATCCACTAAAGCTGTACGCAGAACCTGGAAATGTTTTTTGCACATTTAGAACTGACACAAATTGAGTAGGTACTACTTAAGTAGTCACTTGACCAAAGATAAACGATCTTGATATAACTTTTTACACGAATACATGTCGTGTAAACATATTATTTCATAAGTGAGCTTTTTTATTAAGATACGTAATTATCAAGATTTTTTATCTTTAGTTAAGTGCAGTGTTTTACCCAAATGGATAATTGTTTATATGTTTTATTATGTCACTGTTTTTTTTGTCCCTTAATTAATCTATCTATACTAATATTATAAAGAGGAAAACTTTGTTTATTTGGTTGTAATGTATAAACTCAAAAACTACTGGACCGATGTTAAATATTCTTTCACCATTAGAAAGCTATATTATCTGCGAGTAACATAGGCTATATTTTATCCCGGTGCGAGCAGTAGCTCCCACGGGATGCGGGTGAAATCACGGGAAAACGGCTAGTAAATAAATAAATTATTTTGGATTGGACATTTTTAAATCATCTTAATTTTATTGTTTACGTTTTTTCCACTATTGAAACAGGTATCCAGTTGGTACTTACTGAGCCAAGAAGCCATGTCGTCAGTGATGACGCTGGTGTCGTTCGCCTCGCGTCGGATCTGCGGGATGAACATGGTGGGTGCGCCCACGCACAGCCCGTACAGGAACACTGACGTCCATACTCCGCTGGCAATTATCAACTAAAAGTGAAACATACAGTTTTTACTAATCTTATGTTTTATGACCAAACAACTATAATCATAAGTGTAGCAGGACCAATAATTTGGAATGGTAATTTGTTTGTTCCAGTAGACATAGGACTTGACTTGCAAGTGTAGCGATGAGACGCTTCTTCGTGTAAATATGAACTATGAACATAATATGCACTTCTTTTGGAAAAGTAAAAATAAAAATTTGTTATGTCTGGGTGTTGCTAATATTTCTTTGGAATGTTACTGGAGTAATTAAAAACTAAGTGGTTACGTGCCTCACTAGTAAATTATTGATGTCACTTGTTCTTGATAAATAAATAATACGGAAAACCTGCTGTTAACTATAAAAAAAAACCTGTATGAGATACATCATGTGATCTTGTTGGTATGTCTAGAATGATCATGTGTGTTTATATGATAGCTTAGATATAAACACAAAATATAGCACTCAATACCTAGGCGGATTCTACTGTTGACAGAACCATAAAAATTGTGAAAGTTAGTCTGGTGTTCCGAATGTAAAATGACTAGCTTTTAATGATTGGTTTCGATTATATAATCATATTTGTTTGTTTTAAATATAGCTAGAAAGGATGCAGAAAAATGTAAAAATACATTTGCATACGATGCATTTTAGTATGTACCTAATAACAATGATGTAACATAGGTATATAACAATTAATACCGATCAATGTTATGTTGTTAGATGTGTTACCATTTATAAAGATTTTGAGTTTACGAATCTCTGGATCTATTGAAGCGATTTGAAATGGAAAGCACTGTAACCAGGTGCGGAAGGTAACTAAAAAAGATATCTGAAAGACAATTCCAAAATTACAAGTGCTAATATTTGATATGATAATACTGAGAGTAGCTTCGTGGAAAAGCTGCCAGTAAGAAGCATAGTAATACTAATTAACAAAAAACACTTTAGTTTTGTTCACGTCCACCTATCTCATTCACGTTTAATTTCAAATATTGCACAACATGCGCCAATAGTGGCTTCTCATGATTTAACGGAAAATTTTCGAGACAGAATATAGCAGTTCTGTAAATATTATTTATTTATAATGAACAATAGCAGGCTATATAGAAAATTACGCAATTGATTGATTGCCCAAGACCATTCGACGGCTTAAAAACATAATTATTGAAAAAGGGATAAATACCTTTCGATAAAGTAAGACACTACTTGCAAATTATGGAGCTCTAAAGTAATTATAAACAACAAAAATATTTACTGCTCTAATAAACAGTTTTGACTCATTAGATTCTTAGGTACCGTCCTGGTTTTGGTGGACGATGGATGTCGCTGTCCTTTTATTGTTTCCAGTTATTTAGCTAACTTTTGTACAATTGAAGATTTTATAAATTTGGTCGCATTAAACTTAAAATTGTTAAGCTATGTTGCTAAAGATGTTGGGAAAAAATATTTTTTATTGCAACACGTGGTAGGTAGGTGTCTTATTTCTAACTTTATAATCCTAATCCTGTAAATTTTGAAATATTATTTAAAGCAAGTCTTTACATACCTGTTTGAAAAAGGGTTTCCAATTAGTTTTCTTCTTTATTTCCACAACTTTTTCTGTTATATTTGGAACTTCAGTATACTGGCACTTATCCATTATTAAATATTCAGCTTCCGCACTAAAGTAAACACCAATACTGTATTTTAATAATTATTTAAATTATTTATATTTTTTTCACTTAATTTTTTAATTATTTTTCTATAAATATTAATCACGTCCTATTGCTAGGTATCACTTTGTTGAATCTGATACAAATGTTGTTAATAATAAAGCATAGTGTCACAAAGAACAACTGGTTCAGGAACTGTCTACGACTGTAGAAACCTGTTGTCTTAGGTATTTTTAATGAAAATCAATCGGCCAAGTGCGAGTTGGATTCACACAGAAACGGTTCCTCTATGAGCCAAAATTGCCAAAATATCACGTTTGTATACAGAAAACGTGATCTTCAAAACATCACGTATGTTACGTGATATTACAGTTATTTAATTTTATTTTTGAGTATTATGTTGTTATAGCGGAAACACAAATACACAATCTGTAAAAATAAACTATCAATCTCGGATCATAAGATACAGCCTGACGTCATAGACGGATTGACGAGCGGACAGACAGACAGCTAAGTCATATGGTTGGTATGGTCATATGGTGTTCAAATATGGTTCCGATTTACACTTTAGGCACGGAACCCCAAAAAAGATTATTTTTACCTATTTAAATTATTTTTATGGGTTTTCTGTTTCAAACCTTTATAATGTCACGGGTACAATAACTAGTATTGACACGCAAGATATTAATATTTTCAAATTAAGTAGAACAGCGCTGTATTCAGATTAAGATTAGATGAACAAGTCTCAACATTGTTGTGATATTTTTAGAAATGAAAGGAAAGAAGGACCTAATATTTAGTATCAGATGGCTGGAGCACGTGGCCATTTAATTGTGATATTTTTAGTTTCGTTTATTTGAATGCATATAAAACAAAACTGACATTTAGAGATGTAGGCAATCATTGACGGAAAAAAATGTGAGTCATTATATTTAAATGAATATTTTATACTCACTATAATGGAACCAGAAAGTACATTTTGAAAAGGATAGGGATGCAATTTTGGCCTTATCGGCGCTCCATGTAAAAATAGCATACCATCTAAAATAATAACTGAAAAATCGAAACTAAAAGCTAAATATAGAAGTCAACAGTTTATTACCCTTACATTAACATCCCAACTTATAACTATAAATGTTTTCCCAAAACAAGTGGAAATGTTTCACGGTCTATTTTCTTTTAGTGTGGGAAGCGAATATTTTATGACGTACCTAATAGGCTATTAAATGTCCCCACTATTAGAAAAATGTGTCCCACTGCGAGGGTATGGGATGATCTATAGATTTGTACGTCTCACATATATTTATGACTCTATATGGGTTTGTAAACTAAGGAAAATTGTAGGTAGGTATTTGTGAACAATATTGATGGTTGATCAAATGCTCCTTTTGCAATTCTTCGGCCTTGCCTTTTGCAAAATGTCTGGAGATTTGATTGTGTGTTTGCATGCCTTACTAAAATAATAAATCAATTAGTGTTTGTACCTATTGAGCGGTTCAAACCGATTGATTTACATGAAGTCTACTAATGAAGTTGTTTCTGATGAAACCTATACTAACTACTACTAACTGTTGTACCTACCTGTGTGCATAAAGTAGGTGGTTCCAAATGTATATATTTTACTATTGTACTCTCCGATGCTTTATGAAAGTTTCTAAAACCCACAATGCCATTTTTGCCGACGACCCGGAATGGAACCCGAGACGTCGTGCACGGCAGTCACAGGTGCGACCATCAGACCAAGGAGGCAGTTAATAGCGTTCTGAACCAGGTTGGGTGAATGGGTGAATCCGTGGTAAAAAGTTAGTAGGTATTGTAATTTCGAAGTACATTGTTCAAAAATAAGAATGTATTTTTTTGTTAAGTGCTATCAATGACGGCATGAATTAAACAAGAAATTACTCAACGCTGATTAACTTATCATTGCTGCAATAATTAACTTTGTCTTTGTTTAACCTTAGTAGAGATAATCTCAGGTTAATGGTTTTTTAAGCATCAATCAATAATTATGTTTTTATAATGACGTGAAAAACGATAACTAGGTTTTTTTTTCTTTTAATATCAAAATGAATTCTGATACTCGTATAAACAAATTTAGAATTGCACCGTGCGGACTTGAAAAGAGCGGATTTTGACTAGACGTGATCAGTTTAGTTCAACTCAATTAGTAAATTATTATGATAACCCTTTGTATGTAAAAAAAAAAACAGTTTCTTTATGGTAAATCATCAAATGACGGCTCCCGCTATGGGTACTGTGTGAAGGACTGTCAGAATCTTACTGACTAAAACCCAACATGTTCCTTCTTAAGCCCTTTTCTGTACAAGGGCTGCGGCAACTCTTTCGAATAATCCCGCAGCTCCTATCCTTGACTGAATATTTTATTGTTACAGCCGCTGTTTCAATGGCCATACCCTGATTACAACAAAGCAATCCGTAGGCCGTTCAAAATAAATATTGACATAGTAAACAATTTTCATTGTTGTTATAATATTGTTAATGTCAAAATTCACGCTTAGCTATGGAATTAGGACAGGGTAGATATAAAATTCGTGGAATCATGGAAACTCGAACGCAAAATCATTTATTGGAACTTGGCTTTCTAAACGTTATTTATTAAAAAAACAGCCTCCAAACGCTTACCCTTTACCCAGTGTTTTTGAAAATTCCTGGACCGTTTACTGTATGACATACCCTATGAGTACCTATAAGAACTGTCTGGTAGATCTCACAGAGAGAATATATTGTAAACCTCACATACTGGACCACCTTCCAAAACAATGTTTCCAAAACCGGCCACTGATATGTGGCCGACAAGAAATTAAAAATAAAACGAATGTCAACATTATCAACCTTCTTACAAGTACTACATATCCGATGTAAAGAAAAAACAACAAAAATAAGTCTTATCCGTTACCTGAGCTTTTATTATTACTTCAAAAGTACTTATGCACGTAACACTCTTGTTGAAATATTTACATTACTTAGTAAGTTACAATCACCCGTGCGCAAGAGTTGATAATATTGCAAATAAGTACATTGTACTGAAACACAAATAAATGGTACAAACGTGAAGATAAATAAATTACGTAAATATTTAAGTTTATGGATTAAAATTGTGTAATATTTAAAAAAAAAGGAGCGATGGACAAGTGTGACTATTCAGAAGTTCCTAATGTACTAGACAATAATAATTGTAATAGTGAGTGTGAGAAAAAAACAAATAAAGAATGGAAGCCGTTTTTGAAACAGGTAAGAAAAGCACCAATTTAATTTTGTTTTAGGCATACCAAGATTTAATTTATGTACTGCAACTTCATATCATCCTCCTTTCGAAGTTTTAATAATCTTGAGAAACCGCTTTCTCAGATAACTTGTAATGATGTTAACGTGTGAAACCAAAGTACTCATCAAAATCAAATAATTCATTGCTAGTGAATAAAGATAAACAATATCTCATAATAATTATTGGTAGGTATTTATGCTCCCAGGTCGAGCCGACATCGTTTTGAGGGTTTAATTACTTTTACAAAATAACCCTGAGTGCGAAAGTTTGTGATTGATACACTCCTGCATTTGATCTCTCTCTGGTCATGTCCCATCGCATCGGGCTATGAGAGTGAAGGAATAGACAGTGCACTAGTGTCTGCGATAATGCTTGAGCACTATAGTATGACTTGTGAAGCGAGCTGAGCTCTTAGGGAAAAGCCGTCGTGGCTAACGATTGATTGATTGAATTTAAAAAAAACTTACTGAAATTGAGTAGCAAAACAAAGTGATTAGAAAGGTCAAACTATAAATGCACACAATCGATTACAATTATAGTTATTATAATAGTCACCATTCCATCATAATAAGGCCCAAGTTTACAAAAAACATAAACGGTAGTTTTCTAAAAAACAACTGTTTACTATGACTTATCACAATCATTTTCAAAGTATATAAACAGTCATTTTAAGAACCACTGTCTCTCCACTGTCGTTTGTGCTATCGGTGCACTTGGGCTTAAGTGAAATAGTTATTTTGATCATCCTGATGAGTTGAAACAAAGGTCTTGAATGACATAATTAACATTTAAGTACTTTAAACTTGAATGAAGTTTTTTGTACGATTTGTCGGAATGAATACTTTGATCATTATAAAGAGTATGATTTACTACCAGTGTCAGTTTGTTTGTTAGATTAAAAATACCTTCATACTGCTGATTAAAAAGTCGGCCGACAGATGGTTCGATGGTTGCTAAAATATTTCCAATCAAATCTTGATTCTCTGATACTAGCTAAATACCTGATCTTTATAATGGTCGTACATCTTAATATTGATTTATGAGTACTATCAAACTATCGGCCGACTAAAAGTTTGCAGTATACGGAGTACTTTTAATTTATCACCCGCTTCATTGGTTGATAATTTGTTAATTATCAATTAGATCGACCTTTGTCACAATCTTTGCTATTATGTGTAGCAATTTTCCTATGACCATGTTTTTTGTTTAAATTAATTTCTTCTTTTCCCTCTAATTAAAAGGACTTTAAACATGATATTGTTACAATGTTTGTTTATTTACGACCAATTATTTGTTTAACTGATGATTAAATCACATAATTTATTACTGCTTGATAAACCAGGTACAGGTTTTTTGTTTAACGGTTTCAGGATGTTTCAAAGTCAAAGTATTTTGTTTTCAATTGTAGGTATTTTACGTTGATTGTAATGCAGATAACAATTGTTTCTATTAGTTTGTTACTGGGAATTTTATCTACTACTAATTATGTTTTTTTTAAAGAACATATAATTAAACCATTAATTATGATTGATTAAAAACTACATATAGCTAGAATCCCTTGGTACATAATTGTTTGCCCGGATTGAGATTGATTGATAAACTAATTGAGGAGGTCAGATAGCTACTCACTCTTCATAAATATGATGAGTAGGTATCCATATCTATCCACTGGAAACTTTAACTCACCTGCAACTGGCCAGCAATGGGTCCAATTATTTCAATTGTTTTCTTAATTTCCAGTTACTCATCTGCAGCGGAGTATGGACGTCAGTGTTCCTGTACGGGCTGTGCGTGGGCGCACCCACCATGTTCATCCCGCAGATCCGACGCGAGGCGAACGATACCAGCGTCATCACTGACGACATGGCTTCTTGGCTCAGTAAGTTCAACAATTACTTAAACGTCAATTTGTCTTTAAGTTCATCCATAATTCAAATACAAGCTGATATTTAATAGACGTATTACATTATGTAATTATAACTTTATCGACTACATGCTCATCGGTAGAGAATTTCCATTCAACGCTCGCCCCTCGTTCCAACTTTATAATTTTATTACCAACTTATTTATAGTGAAATTGTTTTCCAGCGTCTGTGTATGGCTTCAGTGGATTCCCCTTCGTTCTCATCCTCTCCATGCTGACAAGATTCATTGGCAGGAAGATACCGTTCATCATTGCAGTATTAGACACATTTGCAGCATTCACAGTTTTGTACTACAGTACTAACATCACTCATTTATTGATAAGCGAAATTATGCAAGGACTATTCTCAGCTTCACATATTGTTATTACCGTCATGATCTTAACTGAATACATCTCACCGAGATATAGAGGAATATTTCTAACAGTTAAAACTGCTACTTTCTACTGGGGTATTTGGGCGTCCAATGCGATAGGAACCTTTTTTCATTGGAAGAAAATTCCACTGTTCGGCATGGTATGTTCTCTGTATACCTTGATAACTGTGATGACTTGGCCTGAATCTCCTTATTGGTTGGCAAGTAGAGGAAGGTTCGAGGAGTGTGCGGTTTCCCATCGCGCATTAAAAGGATGTGATGAAGAATCAGAGAAGGAATTAGAAGCATTAATTACTTCCCAAAAGGAATATATTGCTAGCTGTAGTAATACTAAGTTAACATTAAAAGAGCGAGTGGTTGAAGTAATTAAAACGATGAAATGTAAAGAGTTTTACAAACCAACAGCATTATCTCTTACAACCGGCTGTTTAGGAGTTCTCTGTGGTAAATTAGTATTTGCTGTATACGCCATAGATATTTTAAAGAAAATCACTAACAGTGAATCGACAGCTTACATCGCCATGTTGATTTTAGATGGTTTTACAGTTCTGAGTATGTACGGAGGCTGTATTTTAGCTAAATATATGAAAAGGCGAACATTGTTATTAGTAGCTTCAAGTATGGGTGTGTTATTTTTGTTTATATTATCACTGTACTTATATTTAATTCGTTTGAATGTTATTGTGGAAAATGTTTATGTATCAATATCGTTACTTGTAGCATTTTCAATAGCTGTAAGTTGTGGACCAATGACGATGTCTATATCAGTTTATGGTGAATTAATTCCAGTTAGATCAAGAAACTTGTCTGTCTGTTTAGTAGCATTGGGTGGTAAGTTATTAATTGGTTTTACTTTAAAAATATCTCCAACGTTATTTAAAACTTTTGGTTTACACGGTGCGTTTCTGACCTTTGGTTTATTATCATTATTTATTATCGTTCTTTTGTACAAATATTTACCGGAGACGAAAGACAAAACATTGCAAGAAATAGCAGATAGTATGATAAATCCGAAATCTAAAAAAACTGAAGTACGAGTTACGTCCAAGTTATTAACCTCATAGATAAGTTACTATAGTCAAATATTATAAACAAATATTTTATAATATTTTACCCCAGAATCTCTTGTGTATGCTTGCCAAAATATTTTTTGCACTCGCATTTTTATCGAAGCTTGAGATCAGTCATTCTTTTATAACTTGAAAGGCTTTAAAAGTACGTAAATGTGGAATCGATTGCCGAAAACATGTAGGATTGTAGGTCACAGAGATAAAAGTAAAGGATAACGTCAATTGAATGAGTAAAAAATTATGTCATGCTGACTCGTTTGTATTTCCTGTTTTAAAATAATTTGCAATGTTTTTTGATAAACTGGCAAAAAGAACATTGAATACTGGCTACTGATTTTTATTTTTACATGACCATGTGCATTTTAAAGTAAGAAATGGTCAAAGAGCATATTTAATAAGAACTTGTTTTTTGTGTCATCAAAATTGGTACCACTTACAAGTAATTATGAAATAACTGTATGTACTAAACTGTAAATTGTCGTTTTAATAAACAGTATACGAGTATTTACTATCTACCATATAAACGCACAATTACATAATCATTTATGACTATAATCCTGTCCTACTTAACATCCTTATCAATTTCAAATACAGGTCAAAATATCTAGGACATTCATTTCTAATCACAGGCCACTTCCACGAAACCACATTCAGAGACCTTGGACCAAATAGGTGTAATCCCTTCTGCCATGTTGTCCTTCGAAATCACGGAGTGAAGAAAGATGAGTGGACATGCCATAATGCAGGTAGGCCCTTTCTTTTAGGTCAAATTCGTACTTAGGGGATGATCAAATGATCAGTTACGAGAGAATTAAAGAAGCGTTCGGGTTCTTTGAGACATTTGTCAACGATTTTTGGTATTAGATAGAATTATCGGGTCCAAAGAAGACACGAAAACACGTTGGAGGCGGAACGCTGCTCGTCCCCCGCTCATTCGCTACTTTCTTATGTGATTCTCTGCCATGGCACCTCCGCTAGTCATTTTGTTCTCCATGTTTGTTTGACAAGAAACTTGGCTAATAAGCATTTTTTGCACATGTCGAAGCTATTTGAGACTTTATCTTCTGTGTGTCAAGGTCGCTGCGATCAATTAGCTGGTATTAATTAATTATTTGGCACCAGAACAGATTCGGTAATTACTATTGTTACGAGAATATATGTCGCTATTGTGACAAATGTGTGACATTTCAGGAGCTAGTATTAAAGTGGTATCTGTGCCAAAAAGTGAGTTATTTTTTGTCAAGCTCACTTTATTTGGCGGGCACATCACACTTTTCAAGAAATGTGTATAAAGATTCAATAATGAATATGAATGAATTTGTAATATTATTTAAGCTCCTTTTTAAAGAATTCAATGGACTAATAAGTGCTATTTTATTAGGTGATCAAATAATTTAAATGCAAAGTAATGGCAATTAATTCATTAATCACATAACACATTAAAATCACGTTTTAGGCATAAAAAACCTGACAAAACTAGTTGAGTCCAGAAAAGATGTAACAAGATACTCTAACATTTAAATAGTCTAGTATAATTATTTATTTGTTTCAACAACTTATACCTACTATGATTAATTCATCATAAAACGGACTCTGAAGCAAGCAAACTATTAGAATTTAAACTGCTCGTAAGTTTCTTTAACCTTTATTAAATACCACCAAAGTATTTATTCAGTGGATTTACCTATTTGACTGTAGTACCTAAATCCGGCTAGAAAATACAAATTCCATAGATGGAAAAAAGTTTCAAAAAAGATAAAAACTTATACCTAATCAGCAGGTAAGTATGTGACTACTGGGCTGATGAACATTCACGTCTACCCGAGGTGTAGATGGTCACCATATTATACTATTCGGCAACTTATAGACCTTGTAAAAATAAATTGCCGCTCCAAAATTAGCAGTTTGACACCTCTCAAATCAAAAAGTGTACGCAGAAGTGTTTTCTTACATTATTTGAAATCACTATCTAGAAGCCAATTTCAGACCGGACCTCAACGATCATCAATTGTTCTCATAAAATAAAATAAAATTATAGCAAAAACAAAAACATGTAAACAGTTTATACTAGGCAAGATAACGACACGAAGTTTGGGAGTTCATCGCACCCAATACTTAGTAAGTTAACAAAACTTGTAATTTTATTAAGAAAGTGAAGAAGAACAAAATCTAAGTTGAATAGATTTTGTGGGCCTGAGCCGAGCGATAATGTTATTGTGCGTAAGTTATTCTTTAATCGAATATTGTTCTCACATAATTTATAATTTATTTTTAGCTAAATTATTTTAGGACTCGTGCATTTTTTAAATATTCTTTGATATTTTATTTTAAAGTTATATAAGAATCGCTGCTCGCTGCAAAAGTAAACGTAATGATTACATAAGTTAATCTATTAATATACATAGTTATTACATAATAGGTTTAATTTTGACATCTAGGTTCTATAGTAGGGGTTTCGGAAGTAGGCGACAGTTTTTGTTTAAGTACCCATATTGGTAGCATGTTATGTCGTAAATGGTTGTGAATTTTGGAAAATCGAATACACTAACATTTATTTTGATACACATAGAATACTTCCGTAATCATAAAAGTCATTTCGGTAAAATGAGTCATTAAAACGTTTTAATTAATTTGAAAAAAAAATACAATCCTGTCGCGCAGGTTGCAGTGGTGAAATAGTTTTTAACATTTATTTACGACTCATTTCAACTTAATTTATGTTCAAAATATTTGTTTGTGGTTTTCTAGGAAAACACTAACGTTTTTATATTGCACAATAATAATAAGGCATCTTTGTTTTTTTCTGTAAATCACAACTACGTAGATATTTAATGACACTTTTATCTATATTGGTTTGAAGTTCTCTTTAATGTGAATTTGTTTTTTTTCTGATACGTTATATGTAAATATTGAATCATTTACCAGTTTTTTGCAAAAAATGTGACGTGTGACTTTTTTATCGTTACAGAAACCTATTATTTATTTATTTAAATAACATAGGAAGTACATATTAGCTTAGCTTTGGTCCAAGGGCGCCCGGGAACGGATATCGCGTCCAAGTGCATGTAACGGCTGGATTTATTACGCGACCTCCCGCCAAACGACCCGATACAGGCCGATATTAGGCCCGAGTAGGGGAAACATGGATTTGGAAAATGCGGGACTTTTTATTTGAGAGAATTTAAACACAAAGTTATGTATTCAAAATTGGCTGCAAAATAGGACTTTTGGAACGTCAACATTTACAAAAGACTGTCTCCAAAACGCCCACCCTTCACCACCTCCTATGTGTTTTTGATGGGAAGAAAAAGTGGTGCAACAAACTCCCCAGCAACACATGTCTGTTTGCAAGTTAGAAGAACCTTTCAACGATGTTGTGCAATGAGTGTATTGTTGTTCCTCACAATATGCAGTTTTGGCATAAAATAAATATAAAGTGGCTTTAAATAATTTAATTAATATTCTTATATACACATGCTATGGCTAAAGCGAGTATATTTCCTTTGGAACTTGGAATTGTATGGAAAATAAATGCCATATTTTTCCATAATTTGAAAAAAAATGGTGTAACTGCGTGATAATTCTACATTGAATACAAAAAACTGGTACACACTTAAGATGGTATTTTAAAAGCAAGTATGTAAATAAGAGCTTATCACTTTTATGTCGTTAAAATAAAAGATCTTGTATAATCAATTGATTGAATTAATTACCAATATTTTACTTGATCCATTAGTGCTTTAAGACTAAATTTTGTATTTATTTAAAATATTATTGGGTCAGCTTGACAGGCTACATTCGCATGTTGGTGGCCTGTTTCTTGGAATTTTTATTATCATTGTTTTGTTTTAGAGAATTAGAAGAACGCATACCTACTGATGAATAACATTGAATGTATCTACCATAAAATACAGACTGACAAAAAATAGACGTAATAATAAAAAACCGCTTCAGTCACGTACATAAGATACCTGGAACTCATATTTTTTTTAAAACAGCAAAAATTATTTAAGCTACCAACACTTTGCAAAAAGTTTGATTCTCAAGAGAACAATAAGTACAATACAATGTATTTATTTAATTACCTAATCACGTTAATGCAAAATCGTAAAATATAACCTTCATATTGCGTGTCATTTACCTTACAGCTACAATCAAGTGTTACTAAGTATGCTCAATTAATAATGTAATTTAGATAACGATTCAATAACTATGAAATTAACGGCCGAACACTGAAACGTCATTATGTCAAACGTCACTGTCACATTTACATACATTTTTGCGATCAACATATTTGTAGAACTTATAGTTAAGTAACGTTTGTGTATTTCTAGGCAACTTATCTTAAAGTAAATACACATAGTTAAAAACAGTGCTTGTGCTTTGATTCACTGTTACAAGTAAGTATCACACTTAAATTATACATACTTAGTGTCCTTCTTTATTTGTTACACTTTGATCTGGCTTACCCGATTGAGGTAAAATAGTATCCTTTGATTTTCCTAAAACACTTCTAACTGAACTATCATGAATAAATTTTCATATAGAGATAATAAAATATATCACGAACTTAGTACTAAACCGGCAATAGAGACATACGCCAGACTCTGAAGTGATAAAATATCGTGTGCTAAATATCGGGCGGCCCCTCGATGTGGGTCAAGTGCACTCTGACCCAAACCGATACTCTGATGCATCCGCGTACCTCCATTATAATTTACCTGTTTAATGTGGTTCGCCACGGCATAATGGAAATATCGACGGCATGTATGCGAGAGAATGTGTACAGAGGAACGCAATATGTGAAAAACTTCACTGTATCAAGTATTTTTTTATTACCAGTTATACAGTTTAGTATTATTTTTATAGCCATAATAATTAAGGTCCTTAAAATGCCAGGGGTATTATTAAGACACTAAATCGCATTTTTCTCTAGCTCAGCTCTGTAGATCAATGCCCAAAGTTACAAATTAGTTGCATAAAGCGACACAGCAATAGCAGGTTATTTCTACTTTTAAAAGTTGTTATTATGTCACTGATGTCTATTTTGCATTAGAACAACGCAACGCTTCGATAGCAACGATTTTAAACGCTATGTCAAATCAGTGTGAATTTCAAAGGTCATATCAACAACACCTATCATATATCAGACTAATCTTACACAGACACAGGGCATTGTCCCCATCAACCATTCATCCCTGATCTCAGGCCAATATTTCACATACTAAGGCCCCTTTCATCCCTAAATATAAATTAATTTGCATAGTTGAAAAACGTGCAAAAACTAGCATTGTTGGAGCAGTGCAAAATGGCGAGCATCCCGAAACTGCCAGTGAAGTACAGGCGCGCAGCTATTTTAATAAAGACCACTCCGCGGGTAATGCGAGGTTAAAAACATTTACCAAGTTAGAAGCGGAGAGCGGGTAATTTCCTTTCATAAAAAATGCCAACTATACACCAAGTAAGATAGAAAACTGTCAAAGTCTTAACTATGTCGACTTTCCTGCATTCTTTCCATGCAATCTTTTTTTGGTCGTCCTCTTATACTTTATTCATCCACATTCATGCTTATCACCTTCCTCGCAACAGGATCCTCATTTCTCCGCATCACAATGCCTATGCCATGATAGCTGGTTAAGTGAAAAAGTATGGATATATTTTCAAGAGACTAAAATCATCTGCTTACAGATTGACAACTACTTACACCAGTCTTTTTCGAGAAATAAATGAAAACGCCAAAGCCACAAAATCATTGCTTACAATTAATTTTTCGATACCATAGTATAGTAAGTTTTATGTTATCGGACGCCTTTAACTTATACCACACTATAAAATATTGGGCGAGGCCGATAGCCACAGCGCAGTTTCAATTAGACTTTGATTTTCATCCAATTTGTCAGGAAATGTATTTTGTTGTTGGACCTTTTTATGTTTTTCCATTTTTCTACAAAAATACTTCGTAGCATTTTACTTTGTCGCAAATGATCAACAATTTATTTTTTCGTTCATAAACCAATTTCCGTTGCGACTTCAGTTCAGCTTTTAAAGAGCTATGTTATTTTTAAGTTAGGACTTTTATGATTTTTTCGAATCTGCAGTGGAAAAAATGTTAATTTGACGGACTGTGTTATGAACTCCACATTCACTAAATAGGACCAACTAGTTTAGTTAGGTAACAGTATAACCAAAACTTATTAGTGCAGAAACTAGCTTACAGACGACAGACAGAGCCAGAAAAGAGCTGAGCTTTTCCTAGCCCTAAAGAATTAAACTAAAAACAATAAAAATATCACTTTATGCGTCCCTTTATGATGTACGCGATGCTAATATGATAAGTTACGGTTTTGCCATCGATGCGGAAATAACAAAAACTGTTCTGAGAAAGCGATGTTTTACGATTATTTAGCATCTCGCTTTGGTCCTTGCTTTCGTTTAATAAATTATTGTGGTAGGGCGTTTTGTACGTATTTGCTGGTAAAATGTCTTCCGATGTCGTTCGGTTTCATGTAAGAGAGGCTGATAAATTACATTAGAGGTTCCAGCTTTTATTGAATACGCATTTAAGTGTTTTATGCTAGAAAATTATCTACGATGATGTTATCGCAACAACGCAATGCAAATAAACTAATAAATGTTATACCAAAGAAGCTCCGAAACAACTGAACTGATTTGAAAAATTTTCACTCTTGGAGAGCCATCCTCAGGCGACATAGGTTACATTTTAGCAAAGGAAGAAGTTAATTTGGGAGATGATTGAAACTGACGAAACAACAAGTACAAAAGATAATCTAATTCGTCTACTTCTCTAGACATTACTCTTAGATTTCCTGCCACCAGAACAGCAAATTCCTGGAACCCCACCCTCCCAACGCAACCTAGTTTCAGTGCAGGCCGAAACAACTAGTTCAAGGTTACTGCAAGTGTTCACTCCCTGTTGACACTCGCAATCGATACAGAATTTACTGGCCGATTTCCCTCTAACCCTGGAGGACAGGAGTTTCAAGGGTACGGGGAGATTTAGGCTTGCTGAGAAGACGATTAGACCCTTGAGGTTTTATTGCGTTGCAAGTTTTATTGAAAGTTGTGGCATAGCTGTAAGCGGTTTGTATATCGAGTGGTAACTGTTTGGTGAGAGGGTGTATGATGTTAGTTCAGGATATAATGCTTGAGATGACTTTTAGGGGGTTTTGGTGGGAAGACGGAGCATTTCTTTTCTAGCATAAGGAATGCAGTTATGAATCAGGAAGTGAGTAAATAATATATTATGCAGAAAAATTAAGAATAGCTTATCATTATGCAATCTATGAATAACTGAATAAATCGCCTAAACTGGCTTATCTGAGGGCACGGCAGTGCCCCAGCCAAGACTCGAGCAAAGCGGGCACGGCCGTACCATCTTTTCTCGAAGCGTTTCGCGGCTATTTCAGCCCCCTGTATCTTCCATGTGAACAAAGCTAGGAGTTTAGATTTTCGATGACCAAGAGTAAGTATTAGAACAAGCTCAGTCTCAAAATTACAAGACATTTGAATAAATACTTTACGAGTTATGAGCGATCAAAGTTACACCATTTTGTCACTGACTCACTCACTGACCGATCATCAAAAGTCTAAGGTACTTCTAGCAAACTGAGAACCTTCAAATTTGGCACCAAGACAGGTTATTAGCTACATATAAAGGGAAAATTATAAAAACCTTAAAAATTTATAAAAAAATAGGAAACAAATTTATATTTGCGGTTTTTCAAGAACATTGTGTATGAATTTTGACTGCATTGATAACTTTGTTATTTATTTATGTACAAAATGTTACTATTTGTTTTATTGTTACATAGTGTGGTATATTGTTATTATGTATTAAATATGAATAAAAAAGCTAGGTTAAATGAAATGAATAATGATAAAATCTTTTATATAAATGCAGTGCGATAAATACTCCATGCTCGCTCATAGATGGCGTTGTCCTGGTCTAAATCGCGCTATAGTTTCGTTACATAGCTCAGTATAAGTAGTACTTAAAAAAAAAACAAATAATTTCATATGATAGTGCCATCTATCTCTGAAATAAACCCCTTTGATTCTAAAAGATATTCGATTCGAAAATTCGACGATTTCGAAAAGTTTTTACTTTATTTAAAAAAAATGCATTTTTCGTGCTACTTTAGGTGTACATATTTAGTTTGTAATATATTTAGTAAGTTGCATGTAAGCCGAAAATCGATCTCAGTGGCGTGCACTTGGAGAGGCCTATGTCCAGCAGTGGACTGCTGTAGGCTGATGATGATGATGATGTAAGCTAATTTAATTTGTTATATACTTAGAAAAGAAAGAGACCTACAAAAAATAAATAAGATCCCACCAAAAACTTTTTTTACATTTAATATGTAAAAAAAAGCCAAGCCTCTACGCAATTCTTCCACCGTAAAAAGTTGTGAGATCGCATAGAAGCCAAGTCCTGTTCAACTTTATTTGTAATAATAAATTAATATTTTGTGACTATATCAATAGTTTTGTTCACATTTCAATAATATTGTCTTGGCCATGAGCACAAGTTAAAAGTCGCTCCCTGTGTATCCCCGTGTAAATACCGTTGGATTGATAAATTTATATATGGACATGATTTTACGATTGGACTGATTGGAATTTGAGATCACGATAGACTAAACATGCGCCATAGTACATGTGCATTTCATTGATGTTGGATGATTCTGCCTGTCGGTCATTTAATAACAATAAACTAAAAGTATTTAATTCTGTGATATTAAACTTCATGTTTGACTTTCACCTCTTCCAGATATGCTGTATTATATATTTATAGTTTATTGTGCTCATGGCCAAGTCAATATTCTTGGAATGTGAACAAAACTATTGATATAGTCACAAAATATTAATTTATTATTACAAATAAAGTTGAACAGGACTTGGCTTCTATGCGATCTCACAACTTTTTACGGTGGAAGAATTGCGTAGAGGCTTGGCTTTTTTTTACATTTAATGTTTTTGGTGGGATATTACTTGTTTTGAATTAACAAAATAGTTTTTTTACAGTTTATCCTTGAGCTTTTGCACTAAGGACTGACATATTTAATCCTTTTAACGTAGTCTAGAGTTAAATAAATATTTCATACATTTTTGTGACTATTTACGAAAAATATCATTTTGGATTAGAATGTTTATTTTATATTTTGCATAAAAATAAAAGACTAGTACCTATATGAAAAATGTGTTAATAAAGTTACGTTATTTATTCATCACGAGATAATATACATAAACTTAACAGTCATAAACATACCGACGACACACACTCCATTTAACATTTAAGAACCTATCTTTTAGACAAGTACAAAGTTTTCCAATAGCTGAAGGTCAAACCTGTTCAAGGTCACTTTGGCTGCGTCTGTTCCCTGAGGAATTGACAGTTCAGGATATTAAAACCGCCAGCAGATATATCTGTGGAACTTCAGATAGAACTATAAAAGAACCTAAAGAAAATAATAGGTTTTTTCATGAACCTTGCTGAAACAGAAAATAAATGAAATACTAGTTACAAAAGAAAATATTTTGTAGACCAAATGTAATTTATAAAATTCGTATCCGATACGTGATGTTTGAGTTTTACTATAATTTAATAAAGTTGAAGTTTTAAATGGCATACTTGGCGTACGATATAAAAGTTTTTAAAATTTATACATCAACATTATCATTTATAAATACATGCATTGTCACAATTTGTAATATAAAAAATATATTTGTTTCATTTCTTCTAAGATTACTTTTGTAAGTGAATTTCAAACACTTCCAGACTTATTATTTTTAACTCTTATGATGCTTTCTAAAGGCATGCAAATGAGGAAAGTTCCATAATATGTGCATAATTATGTACATAGCTTCGAGAAAGTCAAAACTCCATCACTATCCATACAGCTGTTGTATCTACTACACAAAAATACGTCTTCATAAATCTTGCCAGGTTCAAGAAACTGAGTCGTGGTGACGTCACAGACATCAGTAAATAAGTCTTGCCCCACAATACTATCTGATATTGAATCACTTTGGGATGCGGGACACGCGCTCACGCCTACAAACTAAATAAAACTTTGTATGATGTGACTAAAAGTCTGGTTTGTGGCCTCATTTTTTGAGGTTTGAAATTATTTTTGGATGTTGTTGTGTTTACTTTAAGATGTTTGTATGCCATGTTCAAAATATGTAGGAACTCAAATACGTAAATTAAAAAACAAATGTTGAAAGATTTTTTAAAAATTAAAACCATCATCATCATTCTGCCCTTATCCCAATTTTATTTGTGGTCGGCTTAGTATGTTTTCTTCTTAGAATATTTAATTTAGAACAATTTAAGTTAAAAAAGTTTTCGTCAATTGAATTGGTTCAAAATCATTTATTAAAAAGGCGTAGGCCCTCCATAATACACCATTGCTAAAACACTTTTTCTAATATCATCATCATCATCATCATCAGCCAATCGCAGTCCACTGCTGGACATAGGCCTCTCCAAGTGCACGCCACTGAGATCGATTTTCGGCTTAAAATATACGACTTAAAAATATAAACTTACTAATTTAGCCATTCAACCAATATTTATGTAATACATATTCTCAGAACTGCATAGTATCTCAAAATGTTACTCAACACTGAAAAAACAATTCAATCCTCCACCCCTTTTCAATTGTCCTCTAAAACAATATCCCCAACACATTGTATATCACCTCACACGATGTACACATACACACACACACACACAGATACGCCACACATACGCCACACGTATGCAAAGTGTCCCGGGCGCGGCCGTGGCCGGAGCGACCCAAAACCGCCAGTTCAAGGCCGCCACCCAGATGCGCTCCCTGTTGCATTCCGTGTACACTACGCCTTATCGGAATTTCTGGATTGTTAGGTAGGAAATTCATTTGGTAAATGTGCTGAGTATCTGAGATATGAGTCTTTATGAGTTAAAAATTTTAAAATTTAAAACGACTGCTCCATAAACAATGGAGGGTTACGATCTTCTATGATTTTCAAGGCCTTGCTGGGGTAGATCCATTACTCAAATTAGTAAAAGTAATTTATTTATTTTCCAAAAATTCAAAGTTTTGTTTAATTTTAGATTAATTAGGTCCAAATAAACATTGGAGTTTCTAAAATTAATTTAATAAACAACCATATTTTACTACATAGATAAAAGGAGACATCTTCCTTATCTTTGGGTTCCACAAAAAAGGCAACTGTCTAAACTGTACAACATAGCATACGAGGAGCCGAAGGACCTTGGCCTCAGTTATTGGGGCGCGGCCGGCTGCGCACAGGACCATCAATTGCACCTACACGTTTCCTTTGCATATCTCAGTATTATCATCCTTTAAAATATAATTGAAAGTTTAATTTCTTCTTTTCTGTGCTCTGACTTTTAAAATAATATTAACATAAAAAATAACATTTTAACTCTTTCGATTTTTTTAATGATGTTGGTCCCAAAATAGCACCTTGGAATACACCTACTTAGTGTTATATGGACTTTGTTGTGATGTGTGTATGGTCGATATATTTTTTTGACCAGTGACCAGCAGTGACCAAATTACTTCAGTAAGGATAGGTCAATATCCTTACTGAAGTAATTTTTAGGAACACAACAAAAATGACAAAAACACTAGATAAGTAGTATTCGTTTGTAAGAATAAAATTTTGAGTTTGTACAGACAAAACTCTTCAAAGTTAATACGAGTAGGAGTGAGACAGTAAATATTACCGAGCAGCACCTTGACCCCGCTATTGGGTCACCGCGTACAGGATAATCAATATTGCACTGAATTTATTGGACAACTCTTAAATTTATAACCTGCTATGTTATGAGCTATTTTATACTATGTTGCTTTACTGTAAGCTTGTGCTTATGTAAGCTTTACTGTTGAGGATTTTAGTGTTAAGAGCTGTGAAATGTGTGGCTAATAGTTTAAGCTTTCTATAAAGTGTGTATGAATCATCGCTCTTCTCCTAGTGGACAATTTTGTATCCACATGTGTGAGATTTTATACCTACGAACTTTCTGCAGTTTCGCCCTCATCCAGCTAGAACTACTTCAGCGACTCAAGTAATTTTGGCTGTACATACAATTGGTTTTACTGTGCGAGAATGATAGACAGACAATTAGAAACCTAAACCCAAGTTTATTAATCGGACTTAAAACACTACTAAGTATGAAATACAGATATTCAAAGAGCACATTGAAATGCCTACAGGAACTAATAAAGCGGGTCACCTTGACCTCACCACCGGGCCACCGGCGCAGGATATCAACCGCCGCTCAATTTATTGGATAACCGCAGAAACCGTTCCAATAGACATCTGTTCATCTGTTTGTATTACCGTTTCATTTAGAACTTGCTGCTGCAAATCTTTAGTTTCCGATGTCATTTCTTCTTTGAATATTTTCCTGTTCAGCTTGAATTGCAACAAAACTATGATTTTTGTAGTTGTTGCGAAATTGGCTGTTATGCTAAGGGTCTTATTATTGTTACCTTTGTACCAGATTTGCCTTTTGTTATATATGTTTGCTTGCGCATACATGACGACAAATTCTACTGCATTTGACATTGTTGGAACACATGGTAGGTATGCAATGGGCGTTTTTAAAGGTTAACATAGTAATGCATAGTCTAAAGCACAGTAAGATGAGCAATGAACCCTGACCCTAGCTATTGGGTCGAGACCAGACAGGACAGTTAATTTGTTGCAGCAGATTTATTGGACAATTGCACTGTAATTTATAGTGTGTGGCCAGATTTAGGAGACAAACTACACTCGGTTGTAATGGTGTGAATAGTGCGTTGGAATTGAAATGACACCCAGTGGAAGTCTAGGGAATTTAGAGCAAAATGTAAAGGTAGGAGTTTTAAATTCAAGAAATTGATCATTTACGTTTTTATTGGATTATAAACGCTCATGTTTGTCGTCTAAAGGACTTGCACAGAGTTCACACTTAAAGCTTGAGAGCAAATCAGTACTCTTTATATATTTTTATAGACTTATGTATCCTATGCTAAATTTTTTACCAATACCTATGCCAAATTGAAATGTAAATAAAATATCCTTTTTCTAAGTACTAATATTTGATGATAAACCTTACCAAAAGACAATTCCTAATCCATTTTAGCGTACCAGCGATCCACAAAACGCATTCACGTGATGTAGGTGTATCCTCGACAAATAAAGAGCGCCTACTGCACCGGGCGCGGCCTTGCGCCACTGACCCAAAAACACCAGTTCATGATCGTTTAGACCGCTTCGATAATACTTTTTGTACGACAAATTATGTTTTAGACTTGAGGATGAAATGTTGCATTTAATACTTAGGGACTTCGTACTGAATTACCCATTATTATTTTTGGGCACATTTAGGTACCATTTTAGATGAAAGTACCCAAAAATTTCGTATCTTATCTTTCTGATTTTTACACAGAAGATAGATAAACGAGGTTTTTTGAATACATTTATTTATTTAGAACATATAATTTACATTTTTAAATATTAAATATAAAAATAAAAAACATTTAAAAATATAAAAAATAGGTTGCCACCGATATCGGGCACAGGGTCCAAGGTACCGGTGGTTAGGGTCCCAGAGACAGAAACCTCCTCACAATACGTGCCGTATCAAGGAGTACTGCCTTCTGAATCAGTCCCTTGATCCAGCCGCCCAACGAGAGCCTCCTGAGGTGTTCATCGAGGCTCTTGGCTATTAAACCATTGGCCGTAACGACAATCGGCACAACAACAGCCGTGTCGACACTCCACATGGCGACAACCTCGTGCGCTAAGTCGAGATACTTTATTTGTTTCTCTTTCTCAGCTTTCACAAGGTTCTCGTCATGCGGAACGGCGACATCGACTATCATCGCGCGGCGCGCTAATCGATCTATCACCACAATATCAGGCTTATTGGCTGCAATAGTCCTGTCAGTGATGATAGACCGATCCCAGTACAACGTGATATGGTCCTTTTCGAGAACTGGGTCGGGCGCATACTTGTAGTACGGTACCTCAAGGTCTACAAGGTTGTATTGCAGAGCAAGCTGCTGGTGGATGATCTTGGCCACTTGGTTATGCCTGTGCAAATATTCACCGTTAGCCAAACGAGAACAACCAGATATAATATGTCTGATAGACTCACCCGGATGGTGACATGCCCGACATATGTCAACCGTCCCGTCTTTCATAATATAGATAAACGAGGTTTTATTGTTATCTTTACAAATAAAGAAATATAATTAAGAACATGGAAGATTTCACTGTTTGTTTGCTTGAATTGTATAGGTTCCTGAACTACTGAACTGATTTCAATAACTCTTTCACTGAAGATACACTATCTGCGCTGATTATGGTTTACCACGTCTTACAGCTATTTAATTATGTTATTTAACGCTTTCGAGTTCAATAAAAATCTCGGCACATCCAAGACTTCTTTACTGAAATATATCACCCCAAAATTCTTTCCCACTTATCGTCTAATTTTCGCTTATTTCCTAATGAAGTCAATGTGCCCGCTGAAAGGCGGTATTAAAAACTAATCCGTCTGAGCCGACGGTTCAAATCATCGTCCGCGTCCAATCCGGGCACAATTGCTGCTAAGTGAGGGATCACTTCAATCTCGGTGTCTCGTCTGGACTATATTCCTTGGTTCACTGAACTGATGCCCACGGAAACAAAAGAAGCATGTTTTTTATCCTAGAACTTAGTGTTCAGTTTTAGTGTGCCTGTCTTCTTAAAGACGAGTAATTGTGGATGAACAGTCCCTTACTTCTATTACAATGATTTAATTGATTATTATGTAGTTGTATTCGAGTAACTGGACTTCAAAGTCTGGTATTATATGTTTCCTAATCATCCTTTTTATGCTCGCTCCACTTTCTACATCTTCATCATTAATTTCTTTGACTTCATAGATAAAAATGCGGTCTTGACCATAGGAGACACAGGGAAATAAGACCTAGGTTTAATTAAATCTCACAAGCTATAATTATCGCTTGTTATAATTCATCATTGTTTAAGACGACATGATAATGTCTTTTTAATGAAAAAGTTTCAATAACAAAATAATTGGTCCTTAGAGACGCCATTACAGCTTTGCTGGACATTACTGATTGATTAAGTCACCTTGTTTTAATGAAATGTTCATTCATCATCATAGATTATTTAATTATTTACGCTTCAAAGGTGAGGAATTAAATTGTTGTATTATGAAAACTACTGTTTTTATAAAGATTTTGTATCAATCAAAGATTAAATCATGTTGGTATCCATTGTTTTCTTTGCTTTATTCAATGTGCTTATTGGAATTTAAATAACCAATGTGTTTTTCTTCGAACATATTGAACATTTTATTTTGGTTACCATTTTCACGCCTGCTCATTGTGCCCTCAATTGTTTTATCGTTTATCGTAATAGCTATGATATCTCCATCAGGCGTTTTGCGTTAGTGCTACTTAACGCGCTATGGTGACGAAATACAATAACATGCTTGATTAATCCTTTATTTGAGTGCCTCAATAAAATATAAGTAGGTAGTTCTCTTATTCGGGCCATCATCATATCGGTATTAGACACTTTGTATTCATATCATGAACTATTGTGATGGCTGTTTTAATTAATGATAGATTATTTTGAAGACCCTAATTTCAGAAGTTTACGATGTCAACCTTTTTTTGTTAGTTAATGTTAACAGATTATAATTCAGTGATATAGTCAGAGATTATATTTTCAGTGAGTACATCGGTGATTGAAAGAATTATCAAGTCTGTAAGTTGCCAATCTGCACAATCGTACTAAAATTGCAGGCGCTTAAAAATACCTTAACTATAAATTAATACATAATTATTATGTTTAGTAGAAGTATTCGAGATTGTACTAAATATCTCTGTCTTGAGAAGCCTATTAATTACATTTCCACAGTTACTGTAGGCGTTATAATTTGATACTGTACAATTTGATACCTATGTCTGACACCTTGTTGAAAACCTCATTTAATTTGCTCTCGGCTTAAAACAGGGATTGATGTGGTCTGATGTCTAAGTCTAAGCTTACACCTATTTCGGTGTAAGTATTTATTTAGGATAAAATGTAAGATCTAGAAAATATCCACTTGTAGGTAATTGACGCACTAGTTTTTTTACGTCGCAGATCTAATGATTGCTCAGTGCTTTTCTCAGGCGTTGATCTTTTAATTCTAAATATCGTTAATGCGAAAATAATTCTAAACCAATTCAAATAAAATTTGGTACCAACATAGTCTAGATACAGCCTAAGAAAGCTACTGACATCTAGGTATGGGAAGTATTTCCCTTTGGACGCGGGTGAAACCGCAGAAAACTGCTAGTTATTTAAAATAAGGTACTTACTATTCGTATTAGTAAGGTACTTAAAAGCAAAAGCAATTAATCCACATATATTTCATCCACCTCGGGAATCGAACCCGAGCTCTCTTGCTAGGAAATATTGACCGTATACTGGGAAAAAGGAAACAACAATATAAATTTTTACATTCATTTTATTTACTTGACATACAATAGTGTTTGCATGTTAGGTTATTTATATTAATCCAATATGAATTATCTAAGCTGTAATTGCAAAAACAACTAATTGTAACCATCACGACTAAAATATTTTTTATTTAAATTTTGAACAACATTTTTGAAAATAATCTCTAAAAACACGGGCAGGTATTTATTTCTAACAAAAATAAATAAAAAAAATATTTATTACGCAACTTTTTTCATTTTAACAATAGTGTCGATACCTACTTGTTTTCTGTGAATTTCCCAAATAAACACATTTAGGTATCTATTTCTTTTGTATCGATGTTGAATCTACATGTATGCCTCTACAAACTTAAAAATAATTATAATATTCATATTTAAATTAATCATAAGTATCAAATCAACTATTTTATACTTGTGCTAAATTTTAAACTAAACATTGAGAATTATTAATGTGTTAGCACGTACGAAAACTTCTAAAACATCTTATACTTAGTAAGTTCTCCAAATAATCAAATGATTGTAATTAAATAATATATTAAAATTGACCAATTTAATTCTACAGAAATGTTCAATTGCATCTAAGTAAATAACATAAAAACTTAAAACAAAAATTAACTGAAGTAATTTTGAATTGTCAAAAATATGAAATTCAGACAGAATTTTACTCAAACAGCTAATAAAAATTATACTTTCGGGATTAATTTCAGAATACCTACTAATTATCATTCGTAAAGTTTTTATTACATAGTTTTGAACGAAAAGGAAACATTTTTTCAAAAAAAAAAAAAAAATAAGATGCTTACCACCGACAAAATATCATGGATTAACTCGAACCACCGAAACTGATAAATTGCCTACTTAAGTAGCAAAACGAGCCAATTTGTCTTGGACGAAAAGTAACTCCAGAAAATATATCTAGACTATAACAATGGTAAATAATCAAAGCTACCCTCAACCTTTTTAAAAGGAAAATATATTACTTCTAAGAAAAATTAAGCCTACATTACAAAAAGTATATTCAATTGAATTTCAAAAATGAAGGATTAAACTTGCTAAAAAGTCGTAAAAAACCAAGTCGTCCGTATAACCGACTTCGAAGTGGGAGGTTATTTTCATTGATATGTTGGTAAATTGTACGGAATATAGTCAAAGTTTCATATGTCAAAAATTGCTTCTGTTACAATATATAGGAATCTTGTGTTGATTGAAATATATTAAAATTGCTAATTCAATTATAGACTTAGTTTTGAAGCTTCGTATTTGTAATCCTTGTTCAAAATGATGTTGCCACGGTCTCATAACGGAATTAGCAGTTCTCACTAAAAAAGCTTACTAAACTCCTAAAAATCACCTAACATTGCTTTAAACATCAAACTGTTTATACATAAATGTACAGTATAATTTATACATTTACAAATTCTAATAAACGGCTATACTACAAGCTTTCGTACTATACACTACATTATTAAACCATTTTAATGAAATAACTATTACAATTTGTCATAACATCAAACAGTTTAAGATTACAAGAAGAAACATTTTGTTATATGAATTTAATATTTTAATGTCTAAATCAGGTCTCACATTATTATTATTACACATTATAATTTATTAAACATTATTATCTAACACCAAACACGGCAAATAAACAACAGCGATATTTTACAGAAACGCTTCTATTAAACAAAAAAATAAATAATAATGTATTCATAATATATTATTATTTATTGTTCTAATTCAATTTATTTACAAAGAATCATGAGTTACCAATTATTTTGTAGGTATAAATATAATTATGTATAGTTATCGAACAATTTTTATTATAAAACAACACGTCGTATGCGACATTTATAAGTATAAAACTATTTAGAGTAGATAATAATATTACATTATTTTGTGTAGTTTATAATACACACGCACTAATTTATCTGAGGTTTAGTAAATATTCATAAAGGTAGAATATTGTGTGTGAACTGAATTAAGCTAAGTAAAGGTGTGTAAGCAGACGGTGTTCAATGGCCTACTCTTATAAAGCGTTATAAATATTTGTGCTAATTTTCGTTGCTTTTATAATTCACTAAATAGTCCACACACATAGAGATGGTACATATTTACCAGAAGGAATTTCAAAGCATGTGACAGTTATTAATATAATTGGTTTACTAAACCTCAGTTAAATGTACAACAAGGATAGTATACAACTACTACCGATAGTTAAATGCGTGAAAATATTATTTGTACCTAAAGTTATATACTAATATTAAAATACAGTTTTTATTTTATCGTGAGTATCATTTACAAAATTACTTTACAAGCCCACATTTTAACTTAATTTTACTAATATATCAACACACCAAAATGATGTTTTTGTGGGCCGTTGTAAGTAAAAAACTGCCTTTATGTCATCTTAAACTACTGGACCGATTTCAATGAAACTTGTCTTTATTTCTTGCCCTGATATCGACTGCCCGCAGTCCACAGGGTCTAGTATTATTGTTTTCAAGTACTTACTCAAGATGACATGCTCAGCATGATTATACCCTCTCTACATATTGCCTTTACATTCCGTTTTTATTATTATTTTTCTTATTTTTTTGTAAAATTTATTACATGTTACAATTTACAACATAATATTCAAAATATTTGATGATGATCTACTCAAAGAATTTAATTTTCATGTTACTGAAAAATGAAGAAAGCTTGAAAGTAAATCATGAAAAATAGATAATCAAATAAAAGACACAATAAGCTAGGGTTAAGCTTAAAATTACAAAAATAGTCGAATTCAAAATCCATTTTTATTATCACACGAATAGTCCTTTTGAAGGAGTACCAGCAATTATATCAGTCTTGCAAGCTTCGACTTTGTCATGATATCCTACACAGTGAAAACAACGCCTAAATATACTGCAGTGCAGAACAAAACAAATCAATATAAATAAATAATAATATAAATAGAGGAAACAGCACAAGAGGTAAAATCCTAAAAACTATGTTCACTCGCCCCACTTCAAATGTTATTAAGTAGAAAAATATTTTTTGTTTCTTTTTTTTCATTTTGTTAAAAATAAAACGTTATATCTAAATATCGTCTATGAAAGTGTGCGGTTATTGAAAACATCTAGTAGGTAGTATAATTTAATATTAGGGTAAAATATGCAATTATTATGTAGTACATGTAACGCTATGTCAATAATAAATATTATTATTTTGTGAGAAATAAAAATACGATTAACGTGGGATTGGGGAAACAACGTTAAGGAAATTTTAAGAAACAAGAAGGGATTTTAAAAATGAGTTAAATGATGTCCAATAGAGTTTATTTCAAAAGTGTATGTATTTCAATACCTACAGTATACCTATCCTATCAATCTCCAAAATATTTTTATTTCTCACGTTCATGTAATATTAGTTTAAAAATATACTATCATTATTATTTTATTTGGTATGTTTTTGTGCATTTAAGCGGCTATCGGCCCGTGCTTGGCGCAGGCTCGACTTACTTACGAAGGATTTAACTTGAGACCATCTAAAGTTATATATCTTCACTATCATGACTTATAAGAAGCTCATCTGTTTGTTATTTGACGTGGACATGCCGAAAATATTTATGAAAGAAAAACTTTTTGTGCATAATGTGCTAGTAAAAGAACTTTGTTTTTATTGTTTGCGCACAGCAGACCACAGAATTGTATTATAGTTTTAATTTTTTTTTACTGAAATGACTAATTAATAAATGAATGACCAAATATAACGATGACCAGTACCTACAACATTTTGGAGTTATTTAGTATTTGTTTGATAAAAATAATCATGATTTTGATAAGTAATTCATAGACTGATGATTTTAAAATATGATAATTATTAAAAGAAAACATGTCCAAGTCAAAAATCCACAACTTCAACAAACTTTGAAAGAACAAGTCGCACTCATTACGAGCCATATAACAAGAGTATTGCTGTTGCAATAACTACAATATTCGTAACTCTATTTATTAGCGCATTTCCTAAATCCTCTAATAAACGACAAATAAAAATATAACCAAGAAAAAAATTCGTATGCATATTATTATTATAAACAGGAAAATTAGTAACACTTTCGAGGAAATAATAGCAAACAAAAGAATGTCATCAGTTTAGAATTTCGAAAGCTTATTCTACGAAATATAATTTTTGTACTGTCAGTAGTGTGTTTTATTTGGGCATATAATATATTAATGTATTTTTATATTTTAATAACTTTTTTTGTAAAAATCCTCAATAGTTTAGATGTATATAACGTCAAAAGAGATATGGGATCATTCAATTAAGGAAACACTAAAAGTAATAACTGTTTCGTACATAAAAACAAGGCTTGATATTTGTACTGGATTAAATTATTAACAGAAATATATACTTACTCAAAAATATTCAATAAAAGATACAAAAACAAAATTATAAAATCGTTTTCATTAACATTTTTGTGCTCGATGTGCGTTTCCTCCGTACGCTCCTAACATTATTACAATCAGTGTAAAAATAAAATCTCCTTAAAACATGTTAACCGACTTACGTATAAAAGTTACAAGTTATTACTACTAGCATTAATAAAAAACACTGATTATGTTCACTTAACTACTCTATGTGAGTTTGAAGGTCATTAAACTGTTCTCGCACAAGACAACACCAAACTGTTTGAAATAAAAACGTATAATAGAAAATGTCGTATTGTGTCGATATGCAGAGACGCGCCGCCCCGGCCGCTCGCGACCCGGCGCGCGACGCAAGCCGACCATGGCTCTAGTTCAGAATCCAAAGCAGCACCAGCGCCCACCCCTTACACCCCCGTGTGGTTGAAGATGAACGACACCGCGTTCTTGTCGACGGGAGGAGATCGCCGAGTGATCGACGGATGGTTATTATTATTGTAATGCCAAGATTTTCTCGTCGACGTGCTCGATGACTGCAGAGCAATGGTCTCGTAATACCGCAGCCTTCCACAGCACTTCCTACTCTTGATAATAGCAACGAAGCCCTTTCTGTACTTTTTGTTGAAGAAAGCATACAGAATGGGATTTATGCAGGAGTTGGAAGCACCAAGCCACTGGGCCAGAGGTGTCACAACTGGGAACATTTCTTCTTCCCATTTTTGGATTGGTCCTCCGAGTTTGATTCTGGCGAAGATCAAGTAAAGTGGGAACCAGGAAAGGACAAATAGTATGACGACAGCGACCAACATCTTGACGACTTTGACTTTTGATTTCTGTTGCATTCTTTCCATTTGGGCGTCTTGTGTGTCGGTGGGGATGGATCTTCTCCAGACCTTGATCCAGATGAGGATGTAGCACATGGTGATGAGTACCATGGGGAGAATGTAGCAGAAGATGAGGTTGCCAATCACGAAGTAGAGGACTTCGCTGATGGGATTTGGCCAGACGTCCAGGCAGAGACGGACGTTCGGGTTGTCATCAAAGACCACGACGAGGTCGAAGAAGAACACCCATGGAGTGGTCACGCTGATGGCGAAGATCCAGATGAAGACTATCATCATCCTCGCGCGACGCTTTGTGATCTGGCATTTCAAGGGCCACCAAATGGCCAAAAATCTGCAACAAAGAAAACAGACGATTAAACACTTATTATGATAATTTTCTCACAAAGTTAGTCACATAACAGTCTGATCAGCATTTTAAATTTATTCATTCGTTATTTAACGCTTAAACATTTAAAGATCGATAAACAAATAATGTAAATCAAAAAACGATTCGGTTCATCAATCATAATTTGAATGTAGCGTTTCGTAAAATGTGTTCAATTAATTTGAATATTTTGCTCTAAGAGTAATTTATGTCAATATTGTTGCTGATAAATCTGAAAAGTTGATCGAATTTTCATAAAAATATACATATTGCATTAAACATTTAAGAAGACGGCACCAGAAATAGGGCTAGGTATTCTCATCATAGCTTTTTAATGTAAAACCTAGTAAACAATAACATTAATATGAACCTAAAAACTATAGTTCTCGGCTGAAGCGTGGGCAACAATATACCTACTTATAACTAACCACAAGTACCTAGAAGTAACTCATCATTGCACCGATCCCATAAACCCAGCTACACATAATTAATCTGAGATTTTCCCATCCCTTGCGGAACATTTATCGACAAGCTGAGCCGTCGCGCGGAAGAAGTAGACCCAGCCGAGTGTAACGCAGTTAGGCGTCTGATAGATTAATTGGCTTCAGGATAAAAACAGGGAAAAAACTGGCTGGATTATGGTAATTGACTTTCCTAGATTTTAGTAATGTTATTTACTTTTGGTAGATTTAATATGCCAAATATTGCGGTAAGTGTAGTTTTGTGGCATTTTTGGGATGAGTACCTATTTTATTGATAGTCTGTAATTTAGTAAGTTGCATGGACAAAATCGGTCCTTTCGTTTCATATTAAATCTACCACACATGTCAGTATCAACTACCATAGTGCAATAGGAATTCATAGAACTATAAGATAAGATTATTGTACGGTAAATTGTAGGTACCTAAACCTTCCAAACACTCAAATCAAACTAGAAATAAAGTAGCTACATATAATTCATTATAAGGTCATCATCTAAAACAAACAACGATCATACAAAGTGACCTCGGTAACATATACCTACCCGAATAATTGACAGTAATGACCTCAAAATCAAAACGATTTACTAATAGGAAATTTTGAAACTCGGAAATAACAAGATGATGTAACATTAGGAGAAGTTTGCAACACAAAACAGGTTAGATAAATTGTCATTTTTATAACAGTTTATTTCAAGGATCAGGTGCATAGTAGTTCCTGCTACCTAGTGTCTTAGTATAGATATTTTATCTCACGAAAACAATAAATATACATGCCTTTTAATAATATACATGTCTTTTTGTGTGTAAGCTCAAGAGCGCTCAGTAGAAGTCGAGTTGTCCAGCGACACAAAGTTAATGTGCCTGTAGTTACACACACAAGTATTGTTAACCCGCTCTTGGGAGTATAATTACCTATAAGAATATAATAAAAAAAATCTTTTAGATCGCCTTCTTGTCAATCTTACGTTCTAATATCATCCCAAAGAGCACATAAGACAATTATAATCAACACTCAACTGCACATCATTGATATTCAAGGTATGGCAAAGTTTCAAAATGTACGATACGGGGTAAAACCAAGGCAAGTGTAGCTACAAATCCCTCTGAAGATAATTTTTGCTAAAGGAAGGCCTGGGTTTGCGGTACAGGGTTGTTGTAGATTAGATCTAAATGTCTTACAGGCAGTTTAATTTCACGCCCAATCACGGACGCCGATTAAATAACTGATCAAAATTAACCAATGTTATACGGTATGCAGAGCTAGAGATGAATTTATCCCTAAATTGGGTGTTCCTACCGTTTTTCCGTTCCGTTTTACCTGCATCCTAAAGGAACATCTTTCCGCACCCAGATAAAAAGTTGTTAGGTATGTCCTTTGAAAAACCGACAGACAGAGGTTTTCGATTTTTTGATATAAGTAAGTTAAGATAGGAGCTATTCCATTCTAGAAACAATATAATAGGTATCATAAAATGGGAAAGTTTATATTCCAGAATTCTTTACTACTCGATCGTCCAAGAACAAACAAAAAGTAACTCTAATCGTATTATATTCTAAGAGCTCAACTCAACTTTTCTAGTGACAGTCTAATGTAAACTTTTTGTGCCAAAAATAGTTTTAGCATTCGCTTCTTATCAAAGTGTTACCTTTCTAAAAATATTCATAGACTAACAGGCTCTCTGTGATGTGATTAAGAACCCACCCAAAACAAAAATGTGAAAGACTGCCAAGTTCGATAATATGGGAATGCTTCGCCTATAAAAGAAGTGAGATCTGAATAAGTACCAAGTTCCATACACATACCTCAGTTAAAAATAGTTAGTTTTTAATGATGTTACTTGGCAAGTTTTCATACACCTTGTTATAAACCTACTAAACGCAATGAATCAAGTATTTAATTTTCTATTAAAACTTGCCAAGTAATCATCATTAAAAACTAACTATTTTTAACTGAGGTATGTGTATGGAACTTGGTACTTATTCAGATCTCACTTCTTTTATAGGCGAAGCATTCCCATATTATCGAACTTGGCAGTCTTTCACATTTTTGTTTTGGGTGGGATTTCATTTATTTTTGTAAGGTTGTTTATTTTATTTTTTTCTTATGATGAAGTTAGTTAAAGAAATGTCTCATTTATACTATTTTTTAGATTTTTTAATATGCGCTATGTTTCTTACAAAGAAATGAAGTAGATTAACTAAATGGACTAGATTTACCAACTGACTGACATGACATGTTATCATATATTATGTTCGTGGATCAAAGTTACACATTCGTTATTTTCGAAAGTGATTCACACTTGGCCGTTTTCAGATTTTTACTTTACTTTGACTAAATACAAACCTTTGTACCATTCGAAGATATATTATATAAATATAGATAAATTTAGTTCGTTTTAGTTCCTTAGGGGTATACACCGGGTATAAAACACCTTCATTATTTTGAAACCGACTCACACTTGGCCATTTTCAGATTTTTCCCTTTACCTTGACATAAAGACCTACCTCCATGCCAAATTTCAAGTCAATACGACCATTGGAAGTGGTCTAGGTTTTTGATGAGTGAGTCAGTGAATAAGTGAATCAGTGTATAGTAAAAATAGCGATTTTCTGACGTCAATATCTCAAGACCTACAATAGGTATATTAATGAAATTTTGTATTTTAGATAAGTGAGGGGGTCTCAACAGATACTACAAATTTGATATGCGTAAATAAAATAGATTTTGAGTTACAGGGGGGTCGAATTTGGCCCGAAATGGTTCGTGTAATATAACCCACGGCCGGTGTGTCGCTTTTTTTGCTCGAACTTGGCGGACACACTGCCGTGTGTCTAGATTCAACCTCGTTTGAACCAATAGACGGTTAACGAGATAGTTGAAGTAATTTAATTGTTTTATTCCTATTTTTGAACCGGGTATTTTCTATGTTTTCTTACTTATCTTAAGAAAAGAAATAAAAGCTTTTAAAATGATAATAACAATATTAACATGAAAATTGCATGGATATTACAACATCACTTTGACGGTAATTATGAGATCAATGTCTGAACTCTTGCGCATGTTTAACGACAAAACCTCTTTATTTTTTGTGCGCAAACATGTACTTAACATTGAAACAAAATCATTACCGACTTGTCACAAGTATGAATTAAACTTGTACGTCAAAATCACATCGACCAACCAAATGACTTTCTTTGACAGTTGATCCCCTTGGGCACTTATTATTTTATAGCTGGTGCCCGCGACTTCGTCTGCGCAGGTTTAGTATTTCGAACAATATGTTTACAAATTGTAGCCTATGTGTTATTCTGATGTATAAGCTATATTATTGTAAAGTTTCATTAAAATCCATTCAGTAGTTTTTGCGTGAAAGAGTAACAAACATCCATACATACAAACTTTCGCGTTTATAATATTAGTAGGATACTTATATCAATTTCAAACTCTGATGCTTACAAAATAAAGTTCAAATTGTTTTGTCTTAAGATTTGTTTCCTCAGGCCATTTAATAATTTAGCTAGATAAATAATAGAATAAAATGCTAATGAGTGGTAGTTTAAATTGTGTGCGAAATGATTTGTGGATTTAACTCTGTATAAATAACTATTTAATAGTTAGGTTTATTAGTTTTATATTTATAGCGGTATATTTAAATTACAATGTAGCTTCAAGCACTTGACATGATTGCTGAAATATTGCAGCAATAGGCTTTTACAGATGGTTGTCGTTTGAAATATGACTATCAATTAAAGTTGATCTAGATATACCTATATAAATATTTAAAGTAGAACACACAACATAGTAATTAGTAGTGAAATTGATTGTCACAAGACAGGTACCAATGACATAATATACATAGCTACCTAAACAAAATCTAAAACTGCTGCCAATCAAGGTTTTCTTTATAAGCACTAAGCTTGATTAGATAGGTATAGGGAAAAAGTTGAACTATTTACATTGATTATGATCAAATCGGAAATAGTGAGGCTAGAAAGAAAATTATTATAAGTCGTTACAACTTCTCAATTTATAGGTACTTTCTCATGAAAAATATCCATCAAAATAATCTAATGAGCTGTCTAGCACAGACCGAAGAATTGAACTTTTTTATATCTTATATACATTTCACAAACTTATTTTCTGTTTCAGAACTAGAAACTTTGCATTTATTATAATATTGTAATGATTTGGACAGCTGACTGTTTTTAGATATTATTTGGGAAATAAACAAATATCCCGACCTCTGGAGAATTGAAATACTTGAGAAAAAGTAAAAAATGCATTCTTTGAGTGATATTTTCTTAAAACTGTAAATATATTTTTCTTTTCCCTTTTTTGAGACCTTCCCATATTTGTTGCTTGTTATTTTCGTTGCTCTTAGTTGTAATTGGATTTTTTTGGTTTAACGCAATGACGTATCTTAAAAACTAGCAGTAAATACAAAAATTATGCAATATCCAAGATATATTTTTTTCACATTTTACATTGAAGAACAGGTCGAAAAGTAAATTACACTAAATATACATAATGACATCTTGATGCATTTCGATTCCAATAAATCGCCACAAATCGACTAACCGGACTCGATCCTCATTGTGCAAGTATCGGACAATTTCCCCAAATATTCTCACTTGCAACACTGATAATAATGAATAATGAACTGCGCACGCGCATTGTAATCCTCTCATTGACATTTGGGCTCCACAATTTAGGTTACTCTTGACCGTGATGGCCTTTTATCGAATGTACGAGAGAAATTTATAATTTCGACATAAAGCCTGATATGTAGATACATGTGTGACATCTTGAATCGTAAAAATAACGCGATTTGTAGTCCGACAGTCGGAAGCACTGAAACTGTATTACTTTACTACAGCGTAGTAGGTAGAGCCACTTTAATTAAGACTTTAAACTTTGGAGAAACAATAACAAATAAAATCCAGTACTTTTTATGTTTAAAACTACAATGTCTTGCCATTTAGCACAATAATTAAATCGCTCTTGCTACAAATAACGTAGATCTTCAGATCATTAATATTCAAGCCATATTTTGAGTTAGACAAGCCATGGTAAGCATTTGT
Source organism: Helicoverpa zea x Helicoverpa armigera (assembly GCA_033682625.1). Lineage (NCBI taxonomy): Eukaryota > Metazoa > Arthropoda > Insecta > Lepidoptera > Noctuidae > Helicoverpa > Helicoverpa zea x Helicoverpa armigera. Next base: position 478,226 of record JAWIIS010000041.1, read on the forward strand.
CTAGCATATAATGAGCAACGAGAACATAAATACTATTATTCAAGATTTAACAATGTTCCACATACCCTGTCTCCTACACTACATTATGACGCTATAATAATTTACCGATAACTTTGTTGGATTTTTGCATAAACATTACGAAAGCGTAGTCGTTGCAGTCAATAAATCACGGATGTACAATCATGTAAATTAGCAGCTCACGGGCTCCCCGACTACATTGCTTAACTTTTTCATCTACCTAACGATGTACTTACTTAATTTTACTGTAAATTCTTGATTTATTTTAATATGGAAATAGTAAGAATGGAAGAAGCCTCTCATTGTTTTAACTGATTAATTAAATTTTAATGCACCTTTCATGTTTTAATTGTATTCCGAGACCTTGTCCATTGGATTTTTTAAATCTTTAAGCTCCACAAAGATACAGTAAAATAAAAACATTTATGCAATTATTTTCCTTAAAGATAAAAAGTATTTCTCATTCAGCACTGATGATGTTATATTTTTATGTGTACTTAAGTAGTTAAAATTGAGTCCAAATACCTTTGCAATTGTGAAGTTTGCCATTTTACGCTTCACGCATGCGCAAAAGCATTTCTTTCATATTTTCACCATAGCAGCCAACTTCGGACAGTCACATCTGTACGAACAAATGCACAAGGAGTCAGAATGACTAACTTCTGAACTGCAAAGTTATTTTGCTTGAGGTTTACTCCGTTAATCAACGGCCTAGCCTCTTAATTAAACTCGTGTTCATTCCTCTCTTACAGAAGCAATGTTGATTAGCATTCAAATCGATCCAGTTTAATTGCTAGAGTAAACACAGCGTAAAGAGATTACACGCAGCGACAATCACAGAGTGCTCTTGATTAGATCACCAATTAGTCTATTACGACGAAACGTTCGCATATATTTTTTTAGTTATATATAATTTTTATAGTAAAGTACTATGTTCTAGTAGTTCTATAAGTGTAGTATGATTTATATAATATGCTGTCGAGAAATGAGGGAGTATAAAAAAATATATGCGAACGTTTCGTCGGCTGTCGTTGTATCAATTTTGGATCAGTTTTTACGTATTTCTGAGTAATTGTTAAATTAAAATAAACATTATTGTGGATAATGGAGATGATTATTATTTGGATTTTAAATAATTAAATCTGCTGTCTGTATTCGGTATGGAATGAGCGCTTTTTAGGAATCATTTTCAATTAATTTCTTATCTTACAATATTTGTTTCAGCATTTTTTTTAATAATTGCAACACGTAATTCGGTGGCTTAAAATCAACCTCTTAGGACATTAAGCTGACACGCAACTTTACGAAACATTTTCCTTATTATGTTAATATTATTAATGTCTCGCAGTTTGTATAAATAAATCAATATAATTACTTTAAAAACTGTTAATTTGCCATCACTGCTTATCGCTTAAAAACAGCATATTTGGCGCGTTCGATCTGTCAAAATTGGCGCCATTACAAATATGGCCGCTGTGACGACATTGACATAAAAATGTTTAAATTACATAATTATAGAGTATGAAGTACTAATTTATTGCTACACATTGGATAAGCACATTAGCATTCTATTGCTTAGTACATAAGATCGTTATTGCAGTGATTTTAAGATTTGGAATGGTACAGTTATGTTGGTAATATTGACAGGATTGATATACTTTCCCATAGTAAGATTGAGTTCGGTAAACCTGTGATTATGTTGTTGCTACTAGTTTAATGATATGCATAACATGTACGCATGAGCAATTACAACTATTAAGAGTATATCACAAATTACTGTGGTCACGAACGCATAGACAGACATATAAAATGTCCCTTTTATATATTTTTGTGTGTTTAAATTTATGGTCAAGACGTAGACATCTTAATAATTCACGAAAACAAGTTGTATAGTAGAAATAATATCTTGAAAATTACACCAAATTATTTGCTATAATATGCAGATCTCATATGGCTCCTGAAATACATGTTTTATATGCAATATTACTGTTTTACGTCCATGGCAAGGAACCTATAAAGTTTCTAAATAGCATTCGACCTTTTATGGTGTCTGGCGAAATGAGGCGTGGTTACCATTGTACTTTACAATGTAGCTGAGACTTGGGTAATAAATCTGCAATCATTAATGGAAGGTTTTTTGTTGTCTGTTTGATCATGTCAAAACCAAAGTTAAGTATTGAAAAAAAAATTGAACTTTTGCAGCTTTATTCGCGTATTATGAATTATTTTCTTGTTTTGTGAAGTTTAGAAATAAAATCCCATGATAACATTTAAAACAGATGGCACCTCCTGAACACGTCAAAGATAGGTGAAACCGCTTAACACAACTAGTAATTTAATAACTTTTTCTTAAACAATCTTTAAATCTTAAAAACCTTTTAATGATATCAGACAAGCGAGTGCTAAATTAATTATACGGCAATAATGTTCCACGATGAATGGCTTATGGACACCAACTTTATTTCTCTGCTACGTAAGGCAAAATGAGTCTAATTGCGCTGAAAATACGGGTGTAGAATACTGTACGGTTAACTTAGAAAATTAAAACTGTTCAGTTTAAGTGACTACATAAATAAGTTAGTAAGTACTCATACTTAGCTACTATGCGGTAGGTGAAGTGCAGTGGCCCTTAATGCACTTTAGTGCATTAATTCTGAATTATTATGAGTATGAGACCCTATGTTTATACTTCACAAGTAGACATTTTTTTTTCTTTCATATCTAAGTATGTAAGCCTCTGTATAGCCTTTTTCTAATGAGGTGGTTACCCATCCTCAGAGTGGCCACCGTAAGTACAGCATAACTATAAACAAACATGTTCACTTTTTGAACTATGATGCCCCAAAAGTAACCAATTTTCAAAACTTTATTAAAACAAGAGTGTTTTTTATTTTTTTAATGGCCATTTGTATTAGTCAGTGAACTTGTGAAGGCCTAAGAAGAAGAAAATATTCCACAGAAATCATAGATGAGGTAATTGGACCTATTGAAGGGCGTCTCCGGTACAAATGCCTATTGTCCAATACTACCTATCAAGAGCTATCCATTATCTTCCTAAGACTAGGATTGCACACTATGCGGGAGGCCTGTCTTCCGAGATTATGATCAGCATTCAAGGCCTGGTTATGCAACGCTTCTTATTAATTATGGTCTTTTAATATCATACTGTTTGATTAAAATTCTTCTTGTTTAAAGAAGACATGAGCATTTATCATGGGCGTTCTCAAGGTAGATTGGTAATTTTATTTTTGTGACAATATTAATTTAAGAAAAAAATCCTAAAGTAAATATTACTTGGATTATTTGATGTACATTTTTGGCCTATTCTTTCAATTTGTGAAAAGTATGGGGTTACAGGTATATTAAACCAACGACCTACCGCAATATTATTCATTAATTTTCTATACTTAACAGCAATATTTGCCCAATAAATAAACTAAAGGCATTTATTTCAATATACTTTTAATTAAACAACAGGCCACGATATTTATGGTTGTAAAAAACTTATTGCTCCTATAAAGTTAAAGTTCGCAGAAAAAGAAATGATTTATGTTTCCATAAATGAGTAGGCTTGGAATTAAGCAATATTTCGATAACATCTATACCAGCCGTTCCCAAATGGTGTTCCGCGGAACCCTAAGGTTCCGTGACAGGCCCTCAGGGGTTCCGCGGAAAATTCAAGATTTCCATATAGTAAATCGTTTCACTTTTGACAATATTAAATTATTATTCATTTCATTAAAATATTGCATTCCAAAAATCCATTCAGGTGCCATGTAGGTGGGTACCACTCGCGAGTGTCGTCAGGGTATATGTGTTCTGTGCGCGAGTGTAAGTACGAGTTCGCGACAGGTGGCGGGGGACGGCCACGGCATCAGATAATATGATTCCGTTTTTTGCAAATTGTAGATTAACTCAATACCTCCAGGTCTTCGACAATCGGCAAAAGAAGGTAGCAAGTCGGCCAAAAATCACCGCATTTTTTGGGCTTATTTCATCGCCAGGATTATACGTTTTCATACATTTGACAGGACGTGATATGACACGGCGTACGAGTATGTCCAGTGGCTATTTTTACCATGAATCAAAAAATTTATTCCAATTTTTGCCCCTCCAAACTAAGAAAATTTCGCGCTCGCTTCGCTCGCGACTCCTTGTTACGTGATGCTTTTATGTTCGTTTAATTGGTCAGGTATCCAACTCCGAAAAAAAATTCGCGCTCCTCCGTCGAGGCTTTTTATTCATTTTTCATTTGATATGTTTATTTTTATTTCTCTGGTTCAGAAAAAGCAATAGCGCTTTCTTCGCTAGCTGCTACTTATACATTTGCATTTGCTTTTCGTGTGGACATTGTACTTTTTGAGACCTTATTAATTTACAGTGGTTTTATTTATTTTGTGTAGGTACTCAAACTAAAAAAAATTCGCGCTCGCTTCGCTCGCGTTACCGGCTACCGCTGGATATCTTTCAATACTAGCGGGTGCTTGGAACTTCTTTCTTTCAGTAAAAAAAAAACGCGCTCACTTGCCTCGTACCTGTACAATACCCAAACTATTTTACTTCGTCAGTCTTCAAACTGAAAACTATTTACATAATACATAAAATCAAGGGCGGCTAAATTGTTTTCTGGCCCGTGAGGCAGATACTTAGCCATGCTACGCCTGAGTATGTCTCTAACCATGTAACCATTTGGTGCGCTACCACACGCCACGATCCGTACCTAAGTGTATTTACGTCTTTAGTTTACTTCTTACTTTAGCTAGGGTTCCGCCGAAAAATGGTGAAACGAAAAGGGTTCCGAAGCCAAAAGAATTCGGGAACCGCTGATCTATACCATAACTTAAACTTGGAAATAAAGTTTATAATCTTAAGAGTCTGGCCACTTTCAATTGAAATCGCACCTTATCCGTCTCAGCACAAAGTTGGTTTTAGATTGACTATTATTGTGTTTATAAGACTTGTTTGCATAAAGTGGTTTTTGTAGGCATATCAAAGGAAATGTGCATTAGTTATTAGTTAATTTGTCGTTCCGTCTGTCAGCACAGTACGGTGAACAAATAGACCAATATTAATTGACAATGACATGTGTTTCGTTTTTGCAAGCGGTTCAATTGATACTTATATTGAAATGTAAGGCATTAGTTTCAACTTCATTGCTTAATAAGCCTTCCTTGTGTAATGTACCCATAAGTATCAAAATCATATTGATTACACACACGTCTTTGCACCCTTGATTCGAAAATTCAAAACGGAAAAAAAGGTTACGAAAAAGATTGCAATCAATTTATTTTAAATACGGAAGATAAGTCATCCTCTTCAATAAAATTAATCAACAAAATAAATTCTATCGACCCTTTGGCCCTACAAATCATTGCAAAACAATAACCTCTTAGAATAATCTTCAATCTATTGAACAGAGCCTGCAATCAGGCGAAGGTCATTCACCCCACCTCTTACTATTGTAATCACTTCCTTATAAAGCTAAGAGTTATCAGTTGATATCTGATTGAATGTTTTGCAAACTATGAGTATGGCGTCATTTAATTACATGTCTTTTATAAGGAGTGTAATTAAATCTTTTGATTTCAATAGAGTTTCAATAATGGCACAAAGTTAACCTAGAGGCATTAAAACAGGAATATGGTTTGTAGGTTAATGTGTGCAACATTTTATAGAGCATCGACTAATATAGTACCTAAAGACTATGCGAGTTAAAATAATTGATCATCATCATCATCATCAGCCTTTCATTACAATCCGAACTCCGAACCTCTTCTCATACCTACAGAGAAGCAATAATCATCAGTCATCACTCTGGCTCAAGTAAGGTTGACGATTTCAGACTATACAGTTCAGGTTCCCTCAATGTCCAAGATATACTAAGGAAGTATATAAACTTAGATTTACAACAGTACCTAGTAAATCGTGCATAATAAACAATGGAACAAAAATATTAAAGACGGAAAAAACAAATAATAGACCTAGATGCTAGTTCTGAAATAGCAGCTAGGCGTAAACATTGTATCTAGGAAGTCCATTTCTCAAAGTCGGATATTAGGCCATACGAGTTCATTTCCCATCTCAAGACTACTTCTGATGGTGAAAATGGCCGCTGTGACGTCACTGTTCAAATGTTTAGTACTATGTCACAAGTTATGTTTTATGGAACAATCAGCAACTGCCTTTTTCTTCCGCATTTACTTTTCAAGATTATTTATACTCGTATTTTGGTTTAAATAAATTTTCTTTTCGTTAGTGGCAAGTAATGTGAATGTGAATTTGTTAGATAGCAACATCCCGGGAAGCGGACAAAGTTAGGGAAGAAAGCTAGTCTGAGTTTTAATAAATACATCTAAGATTAAATAAACCTTTAGGTATGTATTCATGATTCAGTACATAAAATAAGATATCCGTAAAATATACTATACGTAACACACTATCTAACAACAGTAGCTGTCATTCATTAGTTGTTGCCACCTGCAAATATGAAGAAATGTCAACAATACTCCCGGGACAAACCATGGATTTGACGAGGGTCAGTCCTTCACCGGAACACTATAGAAAATGACTGGAAAACAATAGTTTCATATGTCGATACGTTTCCTATCATTACTTTCTATTTCATGACAAAAAAATTATTTGTTTGAATTAAGCTTTTATACGTGAATGCTTATATTTTTGGCTGATTTGTTGTGTCACAAAAAATAATATATATGTGAAAAAAATACATATTTCTTTCTATCTAAAGCTTGAAAGCAACTAGTAGGTAATTCTTTACTCAATTCATTGCATAGACAAGATATTATCATGTTATCTAGTTTTATAATTTGAAATCCCCGAATTTGGTTTACATTTTTAGCTAATAAAACGTTCAACAACTCCAACGAACTCACGTACCATTTATTTAAGTTAATACCATTTAGAGCTTACTAAAAAGCTTGTTCATATGAATTGATACATTCATAAAATATGATGCATTAAAAATGTTACCAATTTTTTGTGATGATGGATTTAGGCGGTCAAAGAGAATCCTATTTCTATAAATACGTGACATATATAGATATTTTATGATGAGATGGTAATTTCCTTTTTTATATAATTATGTTAGTGATGATTCAGAATAATTTAATTCAACTTTGGGACTCTCTAGTGCTAGATCAAGTAACGTACGACGGCTTAATGCAATAAGTTTAGTGTTTTATTTAACCAGATCGTTTAACAGACATATTACATGAAACAAATTACAACCCATGTCACCATAAAAGCTTATCTAATGAATATCTACTGTTTAATGAATTATAACCGACAAGTCTTCAAATCTGAACTACGCAAATGAAATTGCTAATCTCGGCCTGACAGATCTGTATGAATACTCTGTCGCAACATCCCTCCTTCGCGAAATAAGACCAAAAATACAAGTACGCGAATAATTGTCGCAATCTGGGCCAATCAATAATTATTCATGTTCGGTATAAAAGGGTAGCTCTTTTGGGAACCAACATCAGTTGCAAGTGAGACTTCGACAATGCAAAATATTGTAAGTTGCGAGAGAAAGTTTCGGAATTGCTAAATGGGGTCGATGATGAGCGAAATGGCGTTTAATAATTTATGCGCAGGATTTCACAGTACATAATTAAAGTCACTCAAAATTCAAAATATTTTCAGTGTCTAAAAAGAAGATACTACAATTGTTATCAATGAGAATGAATTAATTGTTCAGACACACATTGCACATACAAAACTAAATCAAACTTCTTAAATCTTTCCAGATCATCATCAGCGCCATCCTGGCTTGCGGGGCTGCCGCTCCTGCCTACCTCCTCAGCGAGCCAACTCACGTCATCCACTCCGTGCCCCTCACCAAGTCCACCTACACCCAGAGTAGCCAAGTGGTTGACCACGGCAGCACCCACGTGCTCCACCCAGTCACCGCCATCCACTCTATCCCCGTCGTCCACGCGAAGACCACCATCACCAAAGCTGATCATGTCGTGAGCCATGGAGGTAGCTACGTGCACCCAGTTCATTCTTACGTCATGCCTGTTCATGAGGTCTACCATTACCCGAAGACCACCATTACCAAGAGTAACCAGGTTGTGAACCACGGGGGTACTCATCTAGTTCATGCTCCCGTAGTCTCCGTGGCTCATACTCCCGTGGTCTACCACTCCTCGCCGCTGGTGACCCTCAAGACTGGAGATTCGGCTGTGACTCACCACAGTTCCACAGTTCATGAAACTGTGCCAGTTGTGAAGTCAGCGTTGGTTGCTGTTCATCATTAAGTGTTTTTTGTTGTTTTGTGAATAAATGTTTTTATTAATGTAAAGCAGTTTGTTTCTCTTATACTTTATTAAGGTTTTAAAAAATATCTGTAGGCTGAATCTACTTAATTTTAACAAAGGTAAATTACTGTAGTCATCTGCAAAATGTAATAATGTAAGGCATCAAGCTGGCAGGTCATCATAATTTGATGCAATAACATCAGAAATCTAAACAAAGCCATACAAAACTTTCGAATAAATCTGCAAAGTTAAAAATGACTTCGAAAAGCTAATAAATAACTTTTGGAATATTAAAGATAATGGTATAAATAGGCAGTAGCTTATATCATAATTTATTTTATTAGAAAAAAGAGGGTAAAATATAATACGCTAAACTTATAATTGAAGGTCAAACATAATTATAAGACTTTAACTAAAACCTTAATGAGAAACTTGACCTACAATCTATGAGGAAAATACCAAAACTTGGAAAGTAATACGACGTAATAACTTCAGAAAGTTACAAAACAACAAAAGTGAATTAATACTGTATAATTAAAGGAGAACCCATTAAACTATTACCGAAGAACAAAACATGATTTACTTTTGCCAAACAAACAAAATTGAATAAGCAAATATCTTATTGCCATACAAGACACAATTGATAGTCCAAAAGTTTCCTCACTAATCAGAATAAAAGTAAAGCAAAACTAGACAGATTACACTCCTTATTCTTCAGCAATAAGTCATGATATTCAAACAGGGACATAACGACATACATTAAGTGATTAAAACAAATTAGCACTTACTAAGGAAGACTAGAGTGCACTGAACTTTGCTCAAAATATTTGCGAGTTCACAATTGATGAGTCATTCGTCTGTAATGACAGGGTTTAGTATAGATGGAGCAGTTTATACGTTTCGCAAGATCGTATTTAGTTAGATCTTTTATGTCTCAAAGAAGATTCCTGAGCCTAAATAAAATTGTTTATGCTAACGTTTTTTTCGACAATTGTTGAGACGGAAAATGGAATCCGCGTCTTAAAGAGGATCCTTTATTGCTTGGTTACTACTATCTCTTACTTTTATCGTCAATTTTAGCATCATGCCTTACATAGTAATTTTATTGTGTGCCGCAATCATCTCTCAATTAATTTATCTTATCTTGATCTTGTAAATTGTATCAATGCGAATATCAATAACAATAATTTCAACTACATTCAATTTCACATCATCAATTTAGCCAACTGCGTTATCATTAATCATACAAACAATTGCAATTTTGATGCAACATAACTATGATTACAGTTACCCAACCAATCTTGGTACATTTTTAACCTAGCTAATTGTCCAATCGCATGTCACAGTATTACTAAATAGTATCAAATTATTGTCTGATCTTACCAAGGTTATATTGCGAACATTTGAAGAGAATAGCAACATAGATCTGATATCGAATGTTGACAAGCTCGTAAGAAGTAATGGTATGGGGGAACTAGATGCCTATTGGGCTGTTAACGTCGATGTGATTTGTCCCCTTGATAAGGAATGAAAGAAAGATTGTATCAATGTTGCTTATCTTTTTCGTGGTGTAATAAAAGAGGTTTCGTGAGCTTAGAATAGAGAGATGTGTGCAATTAAAAAGATAAATGAGTCTTTTTAGAAAAGTTAAGCTACCAAATTGAATAATTTCCATTCGAAAAAAGGACCGTCCAAAGTACCTTGAAAATCCTTAAAAAATTAAACAATACATCAAAATGTTGTAAAGTTATCTTAAAAACGTGCATGAACTTGACATTCAGAGAAGTGTTACGAAACGCGCAAGGGCACGCAGTGCCACTGAATTATAAGATGCAGAAGTTTCACCTGTAGTATTACTTAGACTATGCATAAATATACGTTGAAGATTAGTCTAATATGTAAAGATAGATATTTTAAATCAGAAAAAAAAACATAGAGAATTTCGAATTTTAATATGATAGTCATTATTTCCTGGGGGGTTAATATAATATTTACTTGCGACTTGCGAGTTAAGACAAATTGCTATAAGTCCCCGCTATCAAGACCGATAAAGTATCATGGGTCGATTCTTTAAACATTTCTTGTAAACTGGACCTTCTTAATTAGCCTTGACATGGACAATCGTCTCCATCGCGTCAATTACACAGTGATTAATATGCTGTAGATTATCTTAAGACGCGATGAATCGCGACACACTTTAAAATTTCATCATTGCGAAGATGCAAGCGAATTTATGGTGTCAATGTCTTATAACATAGACAAGTATAAAACGTTTAATGGCTTGGACATGGCGCCTTATCCCAATTTGTCTAAAAATAATAAAATCAACCCTATAAAGGGAGAAAATTTTTGTACACAGCAAAAATTAAAGGTTGTTTAAGACAAATTGTTGTTTCCAAAGATGGCAATACCAGCCAAGAACGGCTATCTTATAAAATATCTCAAGAATGCCAATAGACGTGCAGAAATGGGTGACTCTCAAATTGTTGATGATCTTGAATGCAATTTATTTGATGTGTTCAAAAGCACAGAGGGTACATAAAAGTTCCATAAATGAGCAGTGGTCAACATTTTGGGTTATCAAGAATTATGTTTACGATGATATCAGACCTCTTAACTTATGAGGTTAGTGGGATCGTGGTGACATACTATTTGGAGTCACGTGGTATTGCGACGTAGTTTTGAAGAGAGTAAGCAGTAACTATAGGCGGGTTTCAAGTGTTTTAGAAGGGATATTTATTTTACGCAATGGAATTTATTGTTGGATGGGAACCAAGGATCTAGACACACGGCAGTGTGTCCGCCAAGTTCGAGCAAAAAAAGCGACACACCGGCCGTGGGTTATATTACACGAACCATTTCGGGCCAAATTCGACCCCCCTGTAACTCAAAATCTATTTTATTTACGCATATCAAATTTCTAGTATCTGTTGAGACCCCCTCACTTATCTAAAATACAAAATTTCATTAATATACCTATTGTAGGTCTTGAGATATTGACGTCAGAAAATCGCTATTTTTACTATACACTCACTGACTGATTCACTTATTCACTGATTCACTGATTCACTGACTCACTCATCAAAAACCTAGACCACTTCCAATGGTCGTATTGACTTGAAATTTGGCATGGAGGTAGGTCTTTATGTCAAGGTAAAGGGAAAAATCTGAAAATGGCCAAGTGTGAGTCGGTTTCAAAATAATGAAGGTGTTTTATACCCGGTGTAAATTTATACCCCTAAGGAACTAAAACGAAATAAATTTATCTATATTTATATAATATATCTTCGAATGGTCGTACCGATCTGAAATTCGTTACAAAGGTTTGTATTTAGTCAAAGTAAAAATCTGAAAACGGCCAAGTGTGAGTCACTTTCGAAAATAACGAATGTGTAACTTTGATCCACGAACATAATATATGATAACATGTCATGTCAGTCAGTTGGTAAATCTAGTCCATTTAGTTAATCTAGTTCATTTCTTTGTAAGAAGCATAGTGCATATTTAAAAATCTGAAAGATAGTATAAATGAGACATTTACTTAACTAACTTAATCATAAGAAAAAAATAAAATAGACAGCCTTACAAAAATAAATGAAATCCCACCCAAAACAAAAATGTGAAAGACTGCCAAGTTCGATAATATGGGAATGCTTCGCCTATAAAAGAAGTGAGATCTGAATAAGTACCAAGTTCCATACACATACCTCAGTTAAAAATAGTTACTTTTTAATGATGATTACTTGGCAAGTTTTAATAGAAAATTAAATACTTGATTCATTGCGTTTAGTAGGTTTATAACAAGGTGTATGAAAACTTGCCAAGTAACATCATTAAAAAGTAACTATTTTTAACTGAGGTATGTGTATGGAACTTGGTACTTATTCAGATCTCACTTCTTTTATAGGCGAAGCATTCCCATATTATCGAACTTGGCAGTCTTTCACATTTTTGTTTTGGGTTTAAAGAATTACTTTACTGTGATCAAATAGAACGAGCAGTTTTGGGATTGTGATATAGAAGTGAATATTTATTTATGTTTATTACGTTTACTAAGATTATTTTGATGACTCAGCAAACAATTAAAATAAACATGCATAAATAATTAGCAATCAATTAATTTCGCACACATAATGAACATTAGCACCAAAATTTCCATTTTGGCCTCCAATTATTTTCGATCACATTATAAATCTCGAGGCCTTGGATTACCAAACTCCCTTGAGACGTACGTACAGACAGAAAAAATATACTTCTTAATATTCATACGTATCGGCTGTCAGTAAAAGTAATTATTGTATTGCATTTATAATTTGACGTTGGATTAGCCTTGAGAAGGCCGTAGAAGATAGTGAAACCAGTCATACAAGTGTTGATGATGATTTGAAGGATTGTTTTCGATGGTGTTGTTTCGAAAAGTAAACATGGAAATAACTTCCTCATTGACCTGGTGGTCATGATCACGATTGCTCAGTAGCTCTTAAGGTCCATAACCATGTACAGTATTATTTCCTAATGTAGATATTTCAGCTTGCTCATTATTCTGCAGGAATTGATCAGAACATCATAATTGAATAGCTAGACAGTGATAAAACAAATGTAACTGTATTCTTCTCTACCTGCTTAGATACTGCAGATTAAGCGGACAAAATCCCAAAAGTAAATACAAGCTTTGAAAAAGAGAGCAATTCACTCCGTCTGCTAGTACCCAAGAGACAATTTATCGCTTAAATCACTAAGCAGCCAGTACTTACAACTTGAACCAAATCCGTTAACTTTAATCAAGGAGCTGTAATAAATATCCCCAATCTATACAAAGGAAGTAAAAATTAGACACGCCATTAATTTTACAAGATCCAACAACATTGGTCTAGACTAGACTGGATGTTGATTTATGTCTCATATCAGTAGGACTCTCAGACTATGTTGCTTTTAAATCTTTGAGATACAAGAAATTTGGGAAAGTATCTCTTGAAGAGTGCATTGAAAGAAATAAATTAGGTACATCTTCAGTTTTGAATGCAACTCCGACAACATAAGATCTGTTGGTTTTACGATCTTTGAGTGAATCCAATGTTTTATTTCGTGTATGTTTTTCTTACTAACACAAGTTGTATGATAGGTAGAAGTTGGTTAAGCAACACATTTTATGCTTTGATTTGTTTTTGGAAAGTTGAGCGTTTATTGCCCAAAGGGAATGGACACTATTTATTGGTTGTACTTAATTGCATTGAAGGTGATAGTTGTCCTATTACCGTAGGTTCTCAAGATGTGCCAAAAGTTCTCACGATGCAATCCGCGATCATTTCTGCAATTGCACGGTGGTGGTCTGATTTCACGCTTAACATCCATTCACTAACTTCCAACTCAAGACATAATAACTTAAACCAGTGACATTTAGCCAGCAAATAAACGACTACTTGAATTTTAACACCTCTGTAATGTTATTAATTGGAACTGTATAATTTTAAAATTAAACACCTCCAAGACACTCTAGATTAATGAATGGTATAACTTCACGTAGATATATATACATAATGTGCAATGAATTTTTCTTCATTTCACATTTAGAGGTCTTTAATTAAAATTATGAGGAGATTAATAAAAGTAATGATGTCCCGTCGCATCTGCTTCGAGCATATTGCTGACCTCAAAATATTATCTGTGAAATATTTTAAGAAGCTGTCCTTATCCTTACCAAATATGGGATTTAAATTTTTATTTTGTAAAAATGACTTACTTGAAATGTACTAGCAGAGCAGTTTGAAAATTAATCTAGAAACATCGAAGTAAATTGTCAGATAAAAAATAAAACGGAACACACGCTTATTAATTTTTGAGTTGCCTAACTTATATACATTCAGTAGTCATTTCTATTAATATGACCAAAGTTATAGGCTCATGAAGCAGTTTATAAAATTTCAAAACCTGACACAAATAAAGATCCAGCTGGCTTAGTAAACTCACAACAATACATTTCATATTTGGATAATGAACCGAATAAAAGTGATACCACAATAGACGATGAACACCAAAAGGCACCCAAAGATTTCGACACAAACATCAAAGAGCATGTAGCAGAATAAAATTATGTTAACCATGAATACGGCTTGTAAGTGCAAGTAGTCCATTACATAAGTCGAAAACGTATGAACTTGGCATCAACCTAAATACTGCGTCAATGTTTGTGTTTATGCATTCATTAATCTCGACAAGTTTGATGGCGGCCAGATGCGAGAGGTGAAAGTGGATACGGCATGTTATGATACTGAAGTAGATGATGATAATGTTGAAGAAAAAATTGAAAATAAATAGTCTAATGATGAGATAGTTATCAAAAGTGTTGAAACAAATGATGTAAACGATGTTTTAGTTCCTCTTTGTTAGTTGAGTCTTGAAATTGAAGATGATTATGACTTCGTTATGGTGCTTACTAGTAAATAATGTACAAGCTTTTCATTATTGTTTGCGCTTAAAAGCTTCAGAGATATGTTGATAAAGAGTAACAATACCTATAATTTAAGGTCTGAATCAATATTTTTTTGTCCTACAAGTACTTCATTCACTAAAGCATTACCTCGTACAACTGATCGTAAGCGCTTACTACTGCTTGCAACAATGCCGCCTCCACAAAGCTCTATAATTTATACAGTTTCAAGTTCATTGCGTATTGTCGATTTCGGCTGCGTGGTATATAAGGCCCGGTGGGTCAGTATTTCGTTAGATTACTCGACAGTACAGTCGTATACACATCTACCTCTTTAACCATGAAATCCTTCGTAAGTGTTAAAGTTTTGTTAATAAGGGTGTTCAAAATTTGCTTATCCCAGTGTTTATTTGGAAAATTCAATTCTCCGTTTTTCTTTGTGCTTCTCAATTCGTTTTAGTGATTTAGTTACATGGTGCTCATACTTTAATTTTGTTTTCCAACAGGTTGCTTTCGCCGCCATCCTGGCCTGCGCCGCCGCCGCTCCCGGAGTCCTGCTGGCCCATGAGCCAGTAGTCGCTGTCCACTCCGCCCCAGTGGTGCACACCGTCCCGGTCGTGGGCTCCAAGACCACCATCACCAAGTCCAGCCAGGTGGTCAACCATGGCTCCCCCGTGCACACCGTCCATGCCGTGCACACCCCAGTGATTGCTGCTTCCCCTGTGGTCGTTAAGACTGTGCACGCTGCCCCTATTGTCCACTCTGCTCCCATTGTCCACTCTGCTCCCATCGTCCACTCTGCTCCCATCGTCCACTCTGCCCCCATTGTCCACTCTGCCCCCATCGTCCACTCTGCCCCCGTCGTCCACGCCGTGCACGCCGCTCCCCTGATCGTGAAGACCGCCCCCTCCGCCGTCGCTCACTCCAGCTCAGTCGTCCACCACGGAGCTACTGTCGTCAAGACCGTCCCCCTTCTTGCTGTCCACCATTGATTTGATTACCTTCAGTGAAGGCTAGACTAATATAAAAAATAATATATATTTTTTTACGTATTTTTTTGGTTTTATTGTATCCCTCCTACTTTCAATGGATTATGTTTCATTTTTGTAGCGAAGCTCATAATTTTTAAAGCATTTTATTATTGTTATAAAAATATTACTGGCAACCTCTATTTGCATAAAAGCTGAGGATTCAAGGATTATCTACTATCTATGTAGTTTCAAGAACGAAAAAAATATAATTAGCGAGCTTTTTAAGAAATATTTTAAAAGGCTTTATAAAACAATTTAAGATGCTTCATGGCTTTAAGTAAACATATAAAAAGGTTGTTTCAAGCCGTTTGAACCACTGACCCCTGTCAAAAATGTGCCTGAAAATATTCGCCATCATTCTTACCTAAGTAATTTCTTTTTCATTGCATTTTGTAATCGTTTTAAAGAAATATTTAGTCGGGATTTTTCAAGTAATTGGATTCGGGTTAATAGAACGTAGTAGTTCTTTCAGAAAATATTTCAGTTATAAAAGGAATATTTCATTAATGGACTACGTTTCTTTAGTAGCTTAATTATGTTGTTTACTAGTTGTAAACTTAGTGATGAAACATGCTGACCATGCGAATTGTACCAATTTCTTTTTCGACTAATTTAATTGAATAGCAATTTAAGTAATGCTTAAAAAATACTCACAAATTACTAGTACTTACTTATGGCGCAGTCGGGTAAAGAAAGTACAGTAATTTAACAATCAACCTTATTAAACAACATTCATTCTTTTAGACACAGTCACTCAAGATCTAGGTCTCTTACTGACAATAAATTCCTAATTAAGCTGTTCAATATTTACACAACCCAGATAGTAAAAGAAACAGTAGAACAATATAAATGAGAAATACAAGGAATTGAATAACGATTTCAGCTGAAAAGTAATTAATTTGTTTCCGACTAATAGTGGAAGCTACATTTATTGGAAATGTTAACTAGATACGGTACGTCGTGCGCTAAGTGCCGTAACAGTATAGGATTGCGTTCGATGAAACTTTTATAGAGTAGTAGAAAACAGAGACTAAATGACTATTTTCTATTACCAGTTATATTGCTCTGTTTTTTGATCAGCTTCAAAAAACTGTTATTATAATTTTTTATTTAAAATATTTCTTAATTTTTTTTTATAACCTATCTCTAATTTCCATATAACATTAATAAAAAAGTAGACACTTTCAGTACCTATCAAGACAATTTTTTGTACACAATAATCTCGCATATAGAATTTGGTACTTATAGGCAAAGGGGTTGTCTAGAAAGTTCGAAAGTAGCTTTGGAAAGTATACGGCTATTGAAGGGACTCCAATGGGTTTTGTAAGCGACTGATACACCTTTTTGGGTCCGCCATAGAAGGTCGTTTGATGATATCTAAAAAGGGTCCTACTTGACGCCACTTCAGTATTTCTCTCATCTTCACTAATATTTCGTAATGAGTTTGTGCGTATGTAGATCCATTTGTGGATTCATTTCTCAGACCTTTAATATAATGTTTATTTAATTAATTAATATACAAATTGACATATTTACTTAACTGACTTATCATATCAGGTTATTAAAAAACAAACTTCAGCTTTTAAGGCAAGTTTACAACTACGCATAAATCAACTTGGATTTTGCAAAACTTGAGGAAAAAAGTGCATAAAATACCTATGTAAGTTATAGCAATGTATCAAGTAGTTGTCAATGCAGAGTAAAATGTAAGTGAAGCAGTTGTTACCATATTTGTTCTGGTCACGAGTTCGCCATCGCGAGGCTTTGGATGTTACTTAGAATTAAATATACGAGTATAGGAGGGTATTTTTATCGGAATAGATTAGTTTAGATTGGATAGAGCAGAGCATTTAATTAAAGACAATATAGAGGATTTATAGTACACGTTCGTAAGTTAGAGTTTGAAACTTACACCTTTCGGTGAATCTTTCAAGCCATCTTTTATTTACCAAGGTAGGTATACCTAAGTAAAATTTTACAAAGTTCAAACTTGTATTTTAATAAAATAATTGACATGTTTAATTCGATCGTGAAAAATATTAGTTTTTAGCAGTCATCGCACTCCAAATTAAAGATCAAAGTGAAGTTCTGACAAACACTTAATAAGAGTTAATTCATAAAGCATGAATAAATAAAACATGCTATATTTACAAAATTATCTTTTGAAAAACTCTTCGCTTTTCATGTTTTTTGATTATGATTGAATAACTTTGCAAGATACAAGCTTACTTAAAGTTCTCTAGCTTCTAGTGGCAACTACTCCTCACACATACTTTAAAAATTGCCTTTATTGACATATTATACCATGCCGAAAGGGCACCGTCATGAGATAGCGCGTTCAAGCAAACATCAGAACAAATACAAACAAAATTTTTCAGTGTTAGATAGCCTTTCATAAGGAAGACTAACCTTTCATATCCGTGTCCACCTAACAGTTCACACTAGAATCGGAGTGAACCCAGGGGTAAAAGCTATTCTCAGTGCCATCTCTGAGCCCACACTACTCTATGCCTCAAAGCTATGCGAGGTACGCAGCGGGGCGCCGTAGCCACAAATTTGAGCAAGCATCCGATAGCCGATACAATGTAGATGCTGCAATCGGCAACTATGCGATGCTCGGACTCACAACTAAGTTGCTATTCCACTTCAATGTTTGAGGCATAAACAGTGTAGTAATGAAATTACTTTTAAGTAGGAGGCTGTAGTTATAAAATGCGAATGAGTATTTTGTTTTAAAATGTGTGTTGGTGGCATCTAAGTTACTCGATTATCATTTCTGTTTTCGATCTAGATAATATGCAATATTTTTTGTGAATCGTAGTATACAGTCACGGTTTCCTTAGTTTTAATGTTTTGGGTAAATAATGTCAATCTTTTTTAATCTCTCAAAAGCTCTATAATAAACGAACCCTGCCATTAAAATAGCCACAATGTTCTAGTATGTACAGTTTAAGCAACCAAACTGGTGTTCCTACCTGCCTAACATCAACTATACGTATTAGGAACATTCCAACTTAGGCTTAGGAAAACTGCTAAAATAACTTCAAGTCCATATAAATTGATGGGCCTAGCACGGATGTGGCAGTCGATAGCCGGATCGGACACAATTTGGTTATTTCACCGATATATATCGGAAATGTATCGATTGGTAAGTGTTTTAGTAAACGATATTGGATTAAAGGTCGATGAACTTTGTGCTGTTTTTTTAGGGAAAGGTAGTGATTGGAGATTTCCTAACCTTTTGGAGGAAAGGCTTTTAGTGTAACTGGATGACACTGTAATGTAACTGACTTTTAATGTAACTGAACAACAGTTTATTGTATTTTTTTATAGTATGATTTTTAATGATTGCAAATTTTTGATGTAGCAGCATTGTTTAGTAGGTTTGAATGGTTTAAATTTATTCTTGTTTGCCCGTTGGTTTTTGTTAGTGTCTATACTTGCACAGTTATATTTTTTTCTGGCTCAAAGGTTTCTGACTAGTTTCTGACTTAAAACGGTTTCTATATTATGCTTTTAATCTTTCCAGGTAGTAATCCTGTGCCTCCTGGCAGCAGTCCAGTCGGCCCCCACACCGATACTCTTCTACCCATCATTCGGCTACCCACTGCCGTCAGTGTACCACGCACCTATCATTGCGCACGCGCCGTTGATAACACCTAGTGTGGCTTTAGCACATACTCCGCCGATTCTCCACGGGTTCCATACGCCAATTCTGTTTTGAATTTCGAAGGCTTTTGATATGGTTTTTAATATGATAGCATTTTGTTTTCTGTCGATTTGTGCAAAGAAACATACCTATGTACCTGTTAGATTATAGGGTACCTAAGCGGATCACACACTACATTTACCAAGTGCATCTAAGGCAACTTACTTATATTGTTTATGTAGACCTATCTCTCAAAGTCAAAGTCAAAATCGTTTATTGAAAATAGGCTAGATTCTAGCACTTTTTCACGTCAAAAAATACAAAATGACAGCACCCCCAAAAACGCCCCCCTTTCACTCTAGTGTGTGATCTGCCATATGATATTATGTATAATTAGTTTGAGGCTCTGTTTTGAAAGGCTGGAGATGCAAATAGGTATTGTATATTTTTTACCTATGTTCTGATAATAAGGCCAGCATTTAGTTTTATTATTACCCTTATGTGCCATACATAGTTAACAATATCATTCATAGGATATTATTATTATATTCTGTTTTCTATAATATTTTATCAGCAATCATTGTAAAGCCAAAATTCCACATAGTAACTAAACCTCAATGAGTGTTTCTTATTAATGTCCTATAATTTTAATGTTGTACATGATTACTTTAATTTTCATGCTTACTCACAAGCAAACAAATCTAAAAATAAGATATATACAGTTGTTCCTATACTAACAATTAAGATCCCCACCGCTTATTAACTGTAATATTTGTAACGTATATTTAATACGTTACAAATATTCCTATTAAATAAATATAATGACTTTTACAAACAGGTTTTTTATTTAGATTGACTGGTTACTCTAGTTCTTAGACCTCAGTTGTCCATTGATAACCAGTATCTAGTTACAATGTCACTCGTATGCAGTTATAAATACCTGGTTATCACGATCCAAATCTTATGTACAGTCGTCATCGAAATGGTACTGATTTCTTTCAGTTTTGATTTTGGGATATATTTTAATGTATTTTAATTTTAACTGGTGAAAAATATAATCATAATTGATTTATGAAAAATTATGAATTAATAATTTCGATTTTTTTATTTAAAAACATGTCAAATACTTTTTTATGAAGAAATGCTGAAATGATTTAATTTGATTGGGTTATTCGAAAGTCACAAATGTTTTACTTAATTACTTACTATGTTATAATTACTTTGGCAGTTATTCTAGCAACATAATTACCATAAAACAGTTCTATGTTCTTCTATCAGTTTCCGTAATTAATTAACACTGCTTCATATTCAGGAAAAACTGTTTGAAGCAAGACCAAAAGAAAATTCAACTCAAAAGAAAATGTGATATTTCTTTCACAAAAATCTTACTTTGGTGCCTCATTTCTTATTAAAAATCTTTCTTGAATCTAGTTGACATTGAAAAATGCATTAAGAAAACAGGAAAAAATGGAAAACCAAAATGAAACTTGTCACTTTCTTTTCACATCTTAAATTAAAAAAGATTTTAAAACACTGATTCTTGGAAGTACCTACTATAGATTTATACTAAGTAAGAAGAAAATAAACATAAAAAAGCACTGCTGGGGGTTTTGACTATACTGAAACGTACCTACATAGCTGAATGGGATATACTTACTGTATTAATAAAATTCACATTCAAACCCATTTTTCCACTACAAAACTAAAAATATCGAAACAACAAAATAGTGTGCTCTAGACAATTAATAAACGATTAACACTAGAATGATTTATTGTGTTTTCCACGACAATGATTGCTAATCAGATTTGTGTTGGACAAACAGTATTAGCTCAGTTTGTATTGTAGTATAATTACTAGGTGTTGGTAAATAGAGGTAACTAATTATACCTATGAGGACGTAACAATGTACATTTGATATTACATTTTTTGTAGTGTTAAAAAATCAATTTCTTTTAAAGTACAAACTTTAAGGCGGCCGTTAAAAAATGTATGGCTATTTAGGAGTTCATATTTTTTAATAGCTTACAGTTTTTTTCTGAAAAAAGTAATTATAACTTCTCATTAAAATTAAATGTTTGTTACATTAAGCCACAAAACAACAGTAAAACAAAATATAATTTACTAAAAACTTAATTAAAAATTATCCTTCTATAAAATAAATGTGGTTAATGAAAACAAATGTAGTCCATACAGCAGATAGAATGTTGTATTGACATATAAGGGCAACACTGCCGCCACCGTGTTAGTACTTGCCATTAGAAGTAATGAGAGGATGAGCTAATATATCAGTATTTACTGATGTTGTAAAGGTAAAGAGTTTGTTTGTTTGTTTGATTGCTTGAATTTGAACTATGGTATTCGACGGAACACCATACCTATGTGTATTTTCTGCAGCCAGTTCCAGTTAAAAAACCTCAAGCTAAGCTTAAGTAACTCATTTGCTCATTGCATGAGTATTATGCGAAACAAAAACAAAATACTAATATAAAAAATAAAAAGGTAATACCAAGAAGCCTAACCCTCTCAAATAGATAAATCAATAAATATGAATCAAGTGAGCTGTGACCGAGTGTACCGATAAATAATTGTCCAATGCTAAGTAAATCGATCGTGACCGCATTAGTCAGCCTTATTAGCCTGACATTGACTTCTCTGTGCAGGACATAATGTGAGTCGGATGTAGGTGAATGTACACTAAGTATTACTAGATGGATTTAAAGAAAGGATGAAAACAAACGGATGGATTGATGATGGAATCTGTAAAAATTTTCGTTTTGAGCTATTGTCATCTTTTGACTGATTAGCAGTCCATCTCCCTATTATGCTAGGTACTACAGTACTCAAGTTTGAAACTATAGGATATAATCTCGACGTTGATTTTAAAAATTTTTGCAAATGTCCATACTTAGGTACACTGAGAAAGTCTGACACAAAAATTACAAATATATAAATACATCTTGGAGCAAGTTTGGTTCTAATTCTAAGTAGGTAGTTGCTGACCGGGAGTCATAGCAAAACTTCTAATTTACTCGTACCTTTCAGTTAAAGTGTTTAAAACTCACAATGTCACCCAGTCACCTAATGCTTACATAGTCAATCAATATCAACTAATACTTGTACTACTATTAATAAATAATTAACAGCCTTATCTAAGCAAAGCTTTAATACAGTCACATGTTCCGATGACCTTGGACCAGAAACTTTAAGCGTTACGTACTGTAGGATACAAATTGGTCACGTACTTGATGACGCGATAGAGACCATACAATAGATCTGTAGGTACTACATGAGTGTGATAAATAATTACATTAAGTTGATATAGGTAACTTTAGGCAGATTAAAAGAGGCGAGCTTAATATTTGTATGTCTGCTTAGAGCCGTGAAATGTAGTGAAAAATGTAGAAGAATGTAAAAATAGGTATTGTACGGTTGATTTTATTTACTTTTACATTTTATTCTGACTTTGACATAGTATAATACAGTTAACTCAATTCGTCCTAAAAACCAAATTCTGAAATATCCCACATATGAAACTTTCTTGGAACGCAAAGTGCAGACCAATTTATTTCGGTTAACCCCAATAAATAACATTTGTCCTTGATCTAGCAAATGAGGCCGAAAACTAGTCCAATAGACATACAAAGAAGCTAGTTTTCAATAAAGGAGATTGTGTAACAAATGCTGTAATTCATCCTGAACAACCTTATTTACATAGATTCCCTTCTAAATGTGTTGGTCAGCCAAAAATATGTGGTATACATATCAAAGGAAGGAAGGAAAAGTAGGACACAAGACAATATCTTCGATTGAAAAAACTTTTGCGGGTTCCTGTGGTTTTATATCATATCCTGAAAACCTACATCTTCTTGTAACCAAAGTCGTGTTACGGACCACTTATGTAATTGTATGAAAATATGTGATTGTTAGGTAACATTTCAAAATGCTTTTGAAATTGTAACTATCATAATACAGATTTATGACAGGATCATTAAAAACTTACTACGCGTCAATCCTCCTCATCGTTATCAACAAGGCGCGTGCCCAAGAGGCTGACAGCATTGCCCCATAACTGCAATTTTTTAATATCCTTTGTCCAAGGTAATAGCCGGACTTTTGGTCACGGGAAGCGTTAATCAGCTCCTTGGATAGGTACCCATTATCAATTATAAGTTATGATTAATTACACACTATTACACTTCAAGTAAATTGTTAACAAATATAAGGAAGAATGAAAACAATGCAACATAATACTTGTTGGTGTCAGATGTATTGTCATTAATAAGGTAATCTATTGTTGTTTGTAGAAACACTGCTCATATATAAAGGATAGATCTTAGTTCAGGAGATATAAGGAAACAAGATGGCCAAACATATTATCGTGGTAAGTTTATTTGTACTCATTTATTTTAATTCGATAATCTTCTTATTCTGTTCATTATCATTACCATTTACTTTCTGTTACCTCAATTACGATTCCATATTGTTTGCTTTTATTGGAATGACAAGTTCACTATGTCCGTTCATTCATGACCAGTGAGTTTTTGTTCATAAGTCTGCATTCCGACCTCAGGCAAGTAAGATTTTCTAGTGCTACTATAACGTAGTAAATATCAATGTCCAAGACTATCGTAGGTAATGTAAGGTAAATTTTTTGCTAATCTCCAAGATAAAAGATAAACCAAAATAAATATTTAATAACTCTTCCCACACCAAAAACTTTAATCTTTTAAAAAGTACAACAAAAATAATTTGAAGAACGTTAGAAAAGATAATAAAAGATTGAAAAAGATGTCTGTCTTTTAGCTGAAAAATGTCCAACAGTTTTGAGACCCCGACAACTTGGTAATTTATTGGAGATAACCCACGCTTATAAGTTGACAGAATAAAAATAACTGCCCATGATGTGAAAACTATGAAAATATAATAAAAGTATAGAATACATTCTATCAGTGTTTATTTTGTAAGAAGGTTAAAGGTGAACATTATACATTATAGTTTTTTTAGAAAATTGGTTGGTAGATACAAGAAAACAACAATAAAAATATTTGAAATTAGTTTTAGTTAAAAAATACCAATTCGGTTTGTTGAAAACAAATTATTTTCTACTCGGTTTTATATATCATGTTAATTAAAATGACCAGTTTCATGACGTACTAATTTCAGAGCAATTATGTGAATACAATTACTACGCCAAGTTTATTCACAAAAATATTGAAAGTTTTCTAAAAGAAAATATGTTTAATTAATTACGATATGTCTAAAAAATGTAACTATAAAATACTGTCACAAGTTTTGAATTTTGTGGCGGATTATTTTTAAAAGGACCTTTTTTCCCTTTATAAAAAATCTATAAAATAAAGCTAATAAGTAAATCCTATTTTCCTATTCATGTTCATTCAAAAGCGTGGAAATCCATTATCATAAAAAAGTCTTATTTCACAATTCGGTATACCCACAGACAATTTATTTTCCACTATTTTGTACTGGTTTTTTTGAGTTTTTTGAAGCCTAGGCGTTCTCTTTATCACAAAGGCATAATTTGTTCAATAAAACAAAAGTAAATATAGGCACCAGACACTTTTGTTCGCACCTGTGCCAGATACCTATTTGATGATCCAGTACCTGATATATGTTTTCAGTAAATCTATATTTGGCTGTAAATATTATTTATTATTGTGCGTCCGTTTGTGACAAGCTGTCATGACAGAATGACATGGATTTGTGGCTGTCTGGCAACAGGTCAAACTTGCTGGTTTTAGAAATGTTTTTACGCGATATACGTTTATGTTTTACGCTGTTTCGAATGTAAAATTTTTTTCGTATAGTATTGTTTATATACTATCATTTGTTGATTACCCTTTGGAACAAGATTTTTGACGATTTTATATAATAATATTTAGGACCAGCGTGACTGAAGATTGAGTTTCTGTGGGATTTATTACAATATTTTTATTCTGTGACAATTGCGACGCGGGAATCGAACCTAAGGCGTCGTCCTAATTGGGAGCGATCGTACGATGGCGCGATGCGTTTTTCATCTAAGGCGTCCTCCTAATTGACAGCGATCGTACGATGACACGATGCGTTCTCGTCGTGCTATGAGTTCAAACATACAGATTTCATCAGAGTGTCCTATTTGAACCTCGCAAGTGAGATCGTCAGATCGTGAGATGAAAAACGCATCGCGCCATCGTACGATCGCTCCCAATTAGGACGACGCCTAACACCACGCAATGCAACAACCACCACTAACACAATTTTTTGTCCCCAAGAACAAGACACCTACTTAATAGCCTGCACTCCATCGTCTATTGTCCTTCCAAAGTACCAGGGCACTATAAAACAAAAGAGCTCTTTGTTGCAGGTGCTCGCCATACTCGCGGTCGCAGCTGCACTGCCTCCCTACCATGGAGAGGTCATTTCTTACCACGGGAGTCCGCCAGCTCTATACGCAGTACCTGATGGGCCCTCCGTACATCCCATACCGATGATACAACAGCCGATTGTCAAGTATCGAGTGAAGACGCACTATCAAGTTGTTTGAATAAATAATATTCGTTATTGACTGTTAATTAATGGATTTTCTTTAATTACTATTTGTAAGTGTCTTTTAAAACAATGCCTAACCTGAAATGGAATCCGCACACTCATACTAGAGAAGCTAGTGCTTTACCGACTTGGCAACTACGATTCTGTGAATCACTTAGTTAAACTAAGTAAAAAAATGTATTATCTACAAAAATACCTAAAACCAAATAGACAGTACTTATATATAATATTCTATTCATTCTTTTGCAAAAGATATCCAAGACGCAAATAAAACTTGACAAACAAAAGTCGAGATATTTTTTCGCGAAAGTCACGTGGCATAGGTATCTACGTGGTATTCTGATCACGATGTTCAGCCGACTGATATTTCACAAATGACACGTACTTCAAATGATACACTTACTTGTACTCTGGAGTATACAGGCAGAATGTAAGACTGTCTATTCAATATGACAGTATCTCTCTTAAACTATAATATTGTATGACTCATTTATTTTTAATCTTTTTTCCTTCTTCCAAGTATTTCTGTGCGTTGAATTTAATAATGGAATAGGATGGCTTAACCTTTAAAGGGGTTTATCTAAAGTGTTATTTTGTTTAAACAGGGCGCTAATCTCAGGAACTACATTTACAATTTGAAAATTTCATCAATATTAGACAGACCATTTATCGAGGCAGGCTATAGGCTAATTTTTATCTAATGAAAAAGCAGTTCCCAGGCAAGTCGGTAAAAAGCCAATGAAACAATAGCATTAATTAAATTTAACCTTTAAAACTATTTTATAATATTTACATAATATTTAAATTAATTTTAAAAATTAAAAACTTACATCTTAACTAGCAAAACTTTAGGATTTGTGCTGAAACTCATGATTTATCCTGAAACTTCCCCGAACTCGTTATTTTGGCCTGTCAGCGACAAAAGTGTAATTAAGAAAAGTCTTAGAGGCTATTACACCTAACTGATAGTTAAGTATGGAGTCAATGAACTAACCGACAGTTTAAGTAGATGGTTTAACTTCAATAGCTTGCATAATGTCAGTGTCTATATTTTGTTTAGAGATTTATTTTCTTAATTGGGAATTTTGGTTGAAATTGGCATTTTTGTGGTCTATAGTGAGGTGCTTGAGAAAAATAGTTTTTCAAATTGAATCCAAATCTTTTAGGGCTATTGCAAAAGTCAATTGTGTAGTTTCATTTAAAATAAGATGCAACTTTATAAAAGGCTATTTGTGTCCCAAATGCCATTTAATTTCTACCTATCGCCAGAGTGACTTGATCACTTATCCATTTTATTTCGCAAATTAAATAATTTACCTGAACTTAGAAAGCAATACGTACTACGTATTGAAGAGCAATCATCCTTTAATTCATCAAACGTTTGCACTAATTGATAACTACTAGTTTTTGTAGTCGATCAACAAAAGCCAGACATATTCCAGACACGGTTGTCATAAAGTATCCAGCAGTAAGCAGGTCCGTCACGCTGGAGTGCACACAGCTTCACATAGAGTTCTCAAACTTGACACGTTAATTGTGTGGGCGTGTGTAGGGTTCAGCGGATCACACACTGGCACATGCGATGGAAGAGCCGTGTCGCTCGTAGTCGTGTTAGTGTGTTGTCGTAAGTATGTTTTGTACGAAAATCAGTCGCAAACTTTTTCAGTGTTACTATCAGAGTAATAATTTAACCCAATTCAAATAAAGACTTCATGGAATCGTAACAGCATAATATTACTATATTGCTATTGAATATTGCTTGCAGCTAATTTGCTTGCAAGCAAATGTATGTGAACAACTGTAGCTTACCTACAATACCTACACAGGCTAGGACGTATCTAATAGCAATAGATACTACAGAATTTCGAGCAATTTAGTCGGGTCAACCCAGCAAGCACGAGCTTTTACAAGCACAATATCAATTTAGTCATACATAAATGGTATCAACAAGTCAAGAACACAATGTTAGCGGCCCTGAACGCATCACATGGTAGTGTGTGATCCGCTCAAGGGTTGAACCTTTCAAGTTCATTTAATTACCGGAGCTGCATTGTCTTGACTTATGAATAAAATTATAAGAATGGCGAGATAAGGAGATGGTGACTTTGAACCCTGAAAGATATTTTTACTTCATTCAAAGTGGTATTTTAAGATGTCATTTAACCCTAAAAATATTCGATTTAATAGCCAAATCAACAAAAATATTTTTTGTTAACTAAATATAATCATAACTTTCTTAAAAAAAATTTAAAACTTTTCAAATAAAATCAACATTACGTGACAAGAAACTCCCCTTGGCGTTGAAATATAATATGGATTACAATTAATACCTTGAGCTAAAGTGATAATTGAACCCTATGTCAAAATAACAATTAGAATGCTAATTGTCTTTAAAAAATTGTGACGGGACGTAAGTAGGAAATTGTAACATCCGCGTTGGAGACGACAGCTCACAACCTCCACTTCCCAGTTACAGTAGTTACAAGTTTATTGCTTATTTTATATCTTTTTTTATTACTTTTGGGAAAATAAATGTTTTATTTATTAATTATTTTATTTGTATCTCACTGCAATATTTGACGAGTTCTAACTATGGAGTATTCAAGGTAATTACTAGGTACTTACCATAGAGAAGCCAAAATTGTGAATTATTAATAAGAAAAAACATTACGGTTCAAGATCAATCAGAAATTATTTTTTTTGACACAAGTCCTTTTATATTTGGAAATATGTAAGTCTTTTCTTCTTGAATTTATTCAGATTTTAGTAAATAAATAAATAAAAGTAAATCTTTTAGTAATAACAATAAATATCTCGTGTATCAATTAGAATCGTACACAAGAGTATAGCGATCGGATCGGCGACAACGCAATACTACGTACACAGTACACACTCACTTACTGTAGGGTACTTGTGTATGTATAGTTGAGTTGTGGAGAAGTGGCGGTTATTGCTAAACATGAAATGTCGAAAAAAGTTATTTTGTAAAAGAAAGTAATGTACACCACGTTGGCACAAGTTAAAGTATTCTTTACGGTGTAATTTATAATTTTCATTGTATTCATAAGACCCCGAAACTACTGAACCGATTAGAAAACATCTTCCATAGTTTGTGTAAAATTAAATAAATGTTCACCACGCTCTCAAAAAGTCAATGTATTCGTCACGATGTAATTATTTATTACAAGATTGAATTATAGTTCATTTTTTAACACAAAAACTTAAACTAGTACAACATTCAATAACCTCAACGATTTCGTTCATCGTAAGAAATAACAATGTTCCCAAGGAGCGCCCTAACCTTAATTAGATAATAAATCTTAATTGTTAAGAGGACGATGAAAGGCAGATGCTGGGAAATATGCCTATTTTTCTCACTAAACATTCCTTTAAAAGTGGTTCTAACTTTTGATGAAAATTCTTGCAATTAGTCGAATTTTTGTTACTACACTAACTTATTATTGTAAAAATGTAATGTTTCTGTAATGTCTATAGCAATACTTATATGTATTTGTCAAGAAACAGTTAAATCAATCTTAATTAATTAGAATTAAAAGCTAAATTACACGAGACACATTATTATTTGTCTGTTAACTTAATTTTAATTCGTAAAACGAGAAGGCTTTTACGGTCTGAAACATGTTTCATTGAACACAAATGACAGTTGTTTGTAGAAGTTTGAATAAATAAAGCGAATAGCCATTTGTGATTCAAATTACTACAATGATTAAAGCAAATTGTAGTTTATTAACCTGTCTATTTTATTATACCCCATTTTGTCTATTTAGAGTTTCTATTTACTATTTTATACAATACAAATAAAAATACTGTTCAAAGCCCCTAAAATCTAATTTGGATGCTCTTAGAACTTTTATTTTGGTACATTATTGTGGTTACTTTTCCAATACGTTATTTTTAAATTGCTTGTTTAGTAACCGAAAATATCAAACGTATTTTTTCCATTATATTTTACTTAATGAAATCTCAAAAAAAATGTATAGACTACTCGTCTATAAAATTCTGCAAAAACTTTGAAGATTGTTTTCTTATCTTTAATTTTCTAAAAATAAAATAATAATAAAAAAACAATTCAATTTCCTTTACGCCAATCTTCTTCATACCAAGTATAGAACAGTGCTGCACTCAAGTTGCATATTGCCAAACGGTAAGATTTATTACAGTAGATGCATATAGCCTAGACCGTAGGCCCTAGGACTATAAAAGGACTAAACCTAGGTGATCTAGGTACACAGTCACACAGCATCTACGGATTAACAGACAAGAAATCTCATTGTACTGCAAAATGTTCAAACTGGTAAGATAATTTTATTTAGATTCTAATATTTTAATTATTACGAGATACCTATTAATATCGTATTTATTTTAATGTTAGATTGCTTCTTTAAGGATTGTTTATTAATTTGATTTAACTGCATTTTAATTTTTTTTTAATTCAATTTGCGACTGTATTTTGATGTGAACTGAAAAATGTTGCCAGTTAAGTTTTATAGCTCTGCAGTCTGTCTATAATATTTAAAAGAGTCGATAAAATTAATTTCAAGGAAAACTTACAAGAGTTTCATGAAAAATAAATTTAAAAATAAAAAGTTTTCAATAATGACTTTCCTAACTAATTGGAACAAAACTTAGTGTTTTATTAAAATTGAGTGTTAATTGAAAAGTTTATGCCACATGAATAGTTTTACCAAAGAAAGAAGCTTTTATTTCTAATTGAAATTGGATTATTAACAACTTCCATTCACCTGGGGAACTAAACTATGAATTCACAAAGTTAATTTACTTTAATTTATATTAACTTAAATTATTTCTTATTAATTTAAATTAACAATATTTTCATTTAACTCGTTTTGGCTGTATTATGATTAATTAATGTCAAAGTATTTTTTTTCGTTTCCTCCTGTACAAGTTTATATACCACTATTTTCAATCTATCTTCTAAGATTTACGAAAAGGCAGAGTAAACGTGTATCCTATATCTGTTCCCAAGTAGGAAACAGTCGTTATAATCTGGTCCATTTTGAAAAAAGATTTTGTCCCTTTTATTTATAACTATTGACAGTGGTCCCAATAATAGCTTTTCACAAATAATACACCTACGCTATAATACAGGGTGTTATTTTTGTAACCCCACGCAGGATTGATACCATTTATAGCAATATATACATACATATTGTTATTCAAATAACATCACACACTTTCAATTTCAAAGCACTTATCTGTCACTTACTTAAACTTGAATAAAAACCCTAACAATAGACACATAGAGTTTTCACAATATATAACCTCCGCGTTATAGCAAGTTTTAGACAATGAATTTATACTACGTAGATATTATTTTAGACGACCATTAACAAGATAAAGAAAGTCGTAACTTTATGGTCTAAATGTTACACAAATCAAACTATATAGGTAGGCAAACGGTAGCTAATAGGCATGAAATCGTTGTTATTCATATTCCATATCCGGTTCATTGAACCGCTTTGTAATAATCGATTCTAAAATAAATATAAAGTCGATAATATCAGGAAAAACTCGTTAAAACTAATAACTGTGCCGAATAAGTTTGTAAACGTAACAAATAAACTAAATTTTAGTTCAAAAATTATAGTACTAACTACGTTTCTAGTCATTTTGATACTTGGTAGGTATGAGTTAAGTACACATTTTGTTTAATTTACTAATATTATGTTCTCTATTTGCCCGTTCATCAAAAAAGATCATCTTTTTAATTGAATACAAAGACTTGTGTCAATTTATCTTGAGCTACATCACTCACAATTCAACGAATTACCCAGACTCCGTCTAAACTATTCCGCCACTCTTGATTGCCTATCTATTCTCCCACAACTTTAAAAGTATTTTGCAAACGATGCTATTAGTGGCTCCGATCGACTAAATACCTCCAAAAGTTTCAGGACATAGGTGTATGAACCTGTAACTTCTAAATCATGTATGAAGTTGTTTGAAACACTGGTTAAATTTAAAACTTTATCTAGCTAATTCCCGTATAGTCCTGAGGGAACTATTGCACGGCCAAAAATATCTTCTTACTTTGCTGGAACATTAAAAATTTAAATGCTATTTTAGTACTTTAAACTCTGTTTTTGATCTAAAATGTTACGATATACGTTTGTTTCAGACACTTTTCTTCGCCTTCCTAGCCATCGCTCACGCTGGCATCATCGCCCCCGTGGTACCAGCTCACCCCGTGGTAGCCCACCATGTGGTAGCCCCAGTCCACGCAGTGTCCCATAGCGCAGTGGTACATCCCGCCCCTATTGTCCACGCGCCCGTGGTACACGCCGCCCCAATCGTACCAGTAGTCAGGCATTCCCCGTTGATTGCCGTCCACCACGGTTAAAGTATCAAGATGGGTTCGTCCAAATTCAGTGATGTGATTTTGTGAATTTCATTAAATTATTTTTTTATATATTTTGTTTGTTTTCATTTATTTATCACAATCGCGATCGATAGTTTTGTACTTTTACGTAATAAAAGACGACTTCAAAATCAAACCTGATAAGATGTATAATATTTTGTGATCTCTTAATGCAAATAACATGTGAAATGCAGAGATAATGTCTAGAAACTTATATTTTATGCACGGAAACTATTTAACTGACACAAACAAGTTAACGACCACCGACTAAACTGATTCAAACACTTAAATAAAGATTTTAAACTACATATTTAACCTATTAAAAAGAGGCTCTCAATAATTTGTATAAGGAAGGAAGCGGGAGATTATAACTATTTTTATACGGCAAAAAATTCCTACACTTCAATGTTCTCATGACAAATACTCCGAACCTTTTCTAAAACCCACAGATTTTTTCAGACCATTATGAAAAAGTATAGTTGTACATCAAAGGGGTGTAATATAAGAGATTTATGTACCGTTTTATTTCAGTCGAGTAGGTGTCAACGACACGGGATGTAAATACTCGCGCCGACTCATCTGCAGAACACGCTTAGCATAAACACCTTTCTCATAAGACCATGGCGTTTTTATGGGAAAAGAGGACTATAGAGTCATGTGGTACATAATGTTTCCTCTGAAAAATATTTTGAATAACCTTATCTATATATTTTTTTAAATCGGAGCTATGAGAAAATACTTTGAAGTAATTTTGAAAAACTAAAATAAAATTAAAAGCTACATTAACAATAAAAATCTTGACTATTATCCCAAAATTATGAAGCTATAACTTGACATTGCTATGTAGCTATGAAGCCAACTTCAGATACACAAAATCTATGCATGAAAGTCAAGACATGCATCTCCAGACGATGAGTAACACGGTCAATAAAGCATTACCATCCTTAAATCCCTTTTATTACCCAACCAAGAACGCCAATCGCAATCACAGCAGGACCTTCAGAAAGATGCATTGTACCCCTCGTCAGAGCTTACTCCCTAATAAAGTGTATCTTCAAGGATAATTACTTGGGGAGCCGGCAGTACTGGCGTTAATCCCCTCTTTGTATAGACTTCTTTATGGACCTCCTTGAACGTTAATGACCCATAAGGACTCGCTCCGATTTTCTGCATAATACTTCAAACCATTTTGGGTGGCGAAAAGTACCAATTGATCGATTGCTATTGCTTGTGATATTATTGTCTATTCTGATCACTGCATATTTATGAGGTCATTGACTCTTTAAGCGCACGTTATTGATATCATAAATATCAGGATTCATAATTTATTTCGTCCCCTTTTGTTTTCTGGGTATTTATTTTCCGAGCGGTATCTGTACCTACTTACAGTGATTTAGTACGAGGAGAAATTAATTACTTTTTGTTATTGTGTTTTTGATATAACATCGTACATATATACGAAACTAGCTGTTGCCCGCAACTTCGTCTGCGTGGGCAAGTTTCATACAAACTTTCATCCCCTATATTATCACCTTGGGGGTAGAATTGATCAAAATCCTTTCTTAGCGGATGCCTACGTCATAACATCTACCTGCATGCCAAATTTCAGCCCGATCCGTCCAGTGGTTTCAGCTGTGCGTTGATAGATCACTATATCAGTCAGTCAGTCACCTTTGAGTTTTATATATTTAGACTAGCTGCTGCCCGCGACTTCGTACGCGGATCCTGTCCCTTATGCTAGCGACTACGGGGTCAGCAAAATCAAAGATCTAAATAGTCTGATATTGAATTTTAAGGGACCGAAGAGAACGTTCTATATACTTAATTTTTGTACTTTAACAGCAAAAGCACAGCAGACTAAACAAAACGCTGAGAACTAAACCGCAATAGACGTGACCATAGGGATAAAAGTAGTGATTCTAATTAGTCCGCATTTGTGTGTGGCAAAAATATTACACAAGTATTATTACGTAAAAAAACATTAAATAGATGACAAAGTCGTGGTGACTTAGTGGAAGTCGTGGTGGTTTAGAGGGTAGAGAACCAATCTCTCAAGTATGAGCGTGCGTCTTTGATTCCAGGTCTGGCAAGTGCCTGCCAATGCAACTTTTCTAAGTTCATATGTACTTTCTACGTATATTTTGGATACCAATGACCGTCATTTGGAGGGGATGTTAAACTGTAGGTTCCGGCTGTCATTGAACATTCTTGGCATTCTACAGTCCCGAGGTCTGGAAGAGACATATAATATAATAATGAGATATAACGCAACAAAGTCGGAGAGTGGGGGCTCGTGACGCCACGTCTAGGTATGTAAAATTTGTACTAAGCAGTGAATTCAAGCGTTGTTGTATCTTCGTTATTATTTGTTTGTGAGAGAGAGAAAAGAAAAATACGTGTCTAAAAGACGGACTAATTACTTTTTTGATTCACCATACCTATTTCATAACATTCATTTCTATACATTTCAAGTGTTGTATTGCTCCTGAAGTTCCACATCAGGTGTTCCAGATCTTCGATGTTTATACGTCAATAGAGAGTGCATCAGATTGAACCACTTTTGCTAAAACGTCACATCTTCATATGCTATAGTCTAGCTGGGCTCCTGGAGTTCCACATCAGGTGTAGGTGTGGTTCAATTTTTATAAGTCAACAGAGAGTGCTTATCAGATTGAACAACTTTTGCTAAAACGTCATATCTTCATATGCTATAGTCTAGCTGGGCCCCTGGAGTTCCACATCAGGTGTTTTAGATCTTCAATTTGTGTAAGTCAATAGAAAGTGCTTATCAAATTGAACAACTTTTGCTAAAACGTCATACCTGTATATGGTATAGAGAAGCTGGGCTCTTGGGGTTCCACATCAGGTGTTCCAGATCTTAAAATTTATTATCTCAGCTGAAAATGCTCATCACATGAAACAATTTTTGCCATGGCACCATTTTTGTATCTCTAATAGTTTTGTTGGTCTGTAGGAGTTCTGCATCAGGTCTTCAAGTTTCGAAGATAAATTATAGCCTATATGTTGACCAGGCTTAATACTGATACAACAAAGAAAAAATCATTGAAATCCGTTCAGTAGTTCAGAAGATTAGCGTGTACAAATCTAAGAAGATGTATACAAACTTTCATCCCCTATTTTATCCCCTTAGGGATGGAATTTATCAAAATCCTTTCTTAAGGTTGCCTACGCCATAGTAGCTTTATGCATGCAAAGTCTCAGTCCGATCGGTTTAAAATTGACAAAGTTTCATACAAACTTTCATCCCCTATTTTATCCCCTTGGGGGTAGAATTGATCAAAATCCTTTCTTAGCGGATGCCTACGTCATAACATCTACCTGCATGCCAAATTTCAGCCCGATCCGTCCAGTGGTTTCAGCTGTGCGTTGATAGATCACTATGTCAGTCAGTCAGTCAGTCACCTTTGAGTTTTATATATTTAGATATAGGCCTTTTAGTATTATACACCGATTTAGTGTTATACATAATTGTAATCTGCTTTGCTGAAGGAAGATGTAAAAGCTCTTATTAGCTAACATTTAATGAACTTCATTTTCCTCCACATTATATTAACGGAAATTTATAATTCCCTTTCGAGGTCCTAATTAACGAGGACCTTGATTCTATAAAAATAAGAATAACATTAAAATCTTCGGTACTTTTATGAAAAATCTCCGGCTCATTTATATTATCTGAGGAAGTTATAAAACGACCTTTGTTTGGTCAATGAATTAACGAAAATTAACATTTTGAATTGCTTATTTAATTTGCATAAGTTCCGGCAATTGCTATGATAAACCAAAATTTATGGTACATTGTATTTCTAACTTCCTTACAATAAAAAAATAAACAGGTATGTAGGCAGGTTGAATTTGAAAAACAAATGAGTGTAGGAAACTTTTCGGTGCCTACGTTTGATTTAGTTGTTTTCTGTACAAAGTGAACCCTTTACTTTTTCGAATATATTATCTTCCTACGAATGCTTTGATAAGGTAGTTTGTTTTGGAATGTTTTTATTAAGCCGTGTAAATGTCAGATCTGGGTCAAAATAAACATAAATACGTGAGTTATGATTGAAAAAACTCTGACTTATTACATACCTAACATTCCCAAAGACTAATATTGACCTTAGCTTCCATATAAAAGAACTTATCATTAATTGTGAACACTAATTATGTATTACGGACCCAATTTTTTGTGAGACATCTTGCAATTTCAATTCCACAATTAAGTTCATAGTAGCGAAAATTTTATCACACACTTATCATTAAGTTAATTCCATAAATGAAGTCCTAGACTATACATACCTGGTTGGCACAAGGCGAACTATAAATAACAATGCCTTGTATAGACTGAGGCCCCATCACGCTATGTCGTGAGCTAAATACTTTAAATTACTAAATATAGCGGCATATTACTCATAATTTTAAGGTTAACTTCGGTAGTAAGTAAACCAATGTTGGTTTGACTACTTGCACTGAAAGTTCTAGACGGTCTTTAGTACCAAGAGATTTAAGCTCTGACATTATGTATTTAAGAAGTCAGTAGGACCAATAAAAGGCGGATTACATCGTTTAACATTCACATCGAAAACAGTAGATAATATCGTAACTGAATTATTTAAAAGAATTATTATTATTTACAACCCAACAAAAATTTTTTTAATACAGAACTGACTAAAATCACATACACCTTAAAACATTAAAATACAGCAGAAAAAACCACCAAAACCGTTTTCAAACAACTATACCTCCATCCGAAATAAAATCAACATAAAATAAGAATAACCTTGTAAACAATTGTTTCCATAATGGAGCATTAAGTTCAACCTTGATTTGACATGGGATCCCCCAGGGCAGTATATTATGCCCACCCATGGGTGAAGCAATGATATCGAGAGAAATGGCTTCCGGATTTTAAGGGTTCTTTTGAAGGTCACGGAATATTGAAAAGATAATGAAAAGCCTTTGATTTATAATGATTTAGATATGTTTGAAGGAAAAATTAAATCGAAAAGTAGTGAAGATAAAAAGATAACTCATTACTTTAATGACTGACTTTGATTGTAATTTCATGCACATTCTAAAAAAATTATGATATTCTGATAGACTAGGGGAATATCCAGATTTCAAAATATCATAATATTTCAAAATTTCGACAAATTAAGCTGAAAATATACCGAGAATTAAATCGGTATTTGTTTCTGACCGCCAAAGTACAATACCAAGCTCAATAAACCGTTCATATTGTTGGTAGATCCTACTAAACAAAAATAAACTCGGTACTAGGAAATAGCTACTATCTGTAATAGATGCTTACCAAACAAATACAACATACTATCTTAATAATAAAAAGGACATAAACAAGCCAATCTAAGGGATAGTGAGCAAATCGAAGGACTTGCTTCACAATATATCTTGGACTCCAAGGACCAACTCTCTTCCGTAATACAAGATGTTATCTTGTATTGCCTTGTACGCATGTTTTGTTCCAAAAGGCTGTGCTAGCCTTTTGTGATATTGACAGGATATAAGGAAATACCTTGTACTCTTCTGCAGAAATAAAAGACTTTTTATAAAAAGTTGGCAATGACATTACGAAACTTAATCAAACTTCTACAACTAGTTTACTATTGCCAGTTTTTATGTCACCCAAACTAACCTACTTAAAAACACTGCTTTATCAAAAACTTTGCTTATAAAAATAATAGTTTAAAAAAACTAAAAAACACGCTTTTTATAGAAAAACGAACTAAAAAATAGGAAATAAATTTTAATGAATTTAAATTAAGAAAACAGTGTTAAAAATTTCAATGAATATAAATTAATAATAGTGTGAATACAAAAAAAAAATATTAAAAAAAAAGCGTGGGGTGCATAGTGTCAATAGTTATAAATATTTTATTGACAGATATGAGTACAGTGATTTTCATTTCGATAATATCTTAAAAAGCACCCCACGCTTTTTTTAAATATTTTTTTTTTGTATTCACACTATTATTAATTTATATTCATTGAAATTTTTAACACTGTTTTCTTAATTTAAATTCATTAAAATTTATTTCCTATTTTTTAGTTCGTTTTTCTATAAAAAGCGTGTTTTTTAGTTTTTTTAAACTTTTATTTATTTTCTACTTTTTAGTTTGTTTTCAAACTATTACTTGTTTTGTAGAATTAAAATTCTCTTTAGTATACAAAAATTTGTCAATATTAGAGAAAACGGCTAAAGATAATTATTGGAAATAAAAATTAACATCGAGTCCTGCCTTATCGACTGTAGAGAAAAATTCTAGAAAATTTTAATTAATTTTCTTACCTTATCGACTACAGATGAAAATTATATAAATTAACAAAGATCATATTTTGCAAATTGAAAAGCCTAGAAGTCGGTGTCTAATGGATGTTACTAAGTTAATTTTGCCACCGACTTCTAGGCCGATGCACCTAAAATTAGTTTTTTTTTTTGCTTTTTAGTGTTTTGGGAACTCGGTTTAATTTTTTTGTAAAAAGGTTATTTATTTAAAGCTTTTCAGTGTTACGAATAGTTGTCACTATCCATACAAGTGGGAAGTTCTCATCAATACAAAGAATATAAGTCCAAACGAGGTATTTTACATATTCAGTTGTCGAGTTCCCTTGACTTTCTCTGGTCTCCATCATCAGGTCAGCTCCAAACCTTCACTGTTGCATAGGTCTTGTCAATACGAATAATTTAAGCCCAAACACGAGGTAGTTTACATATTCAGTTATCGAGTTCCCTCCATTTTCTCTGGTCTCCATCATCAAGTCAGCTCCAAACCTTCACTGTTGCAAAGGTCTTGTCAATACAAATAATTTAAGCCCAAATTCGAGGTAGTTTACATATTCAGTTGTCGAGTTCCCTCGACCCTCTCTGGTCTCCATCATCAGGTCAGCTCCAAATCTTCACAGTTGAATAGTGCTTTTAGGCGTACACCTGTGTGTCAAGTTTTTACCCTATGTATGCCTACAAGTTTTGAAGGTTGCCCTCGATTTCTCAGGGTTTCCATCATCAGATCCTGACCTGATGAATATGGGACCAACTGGCAGCTATTCCAAGTCGAACAAAAAAAGAATCACGTAAATCGGTCTATAAACCTCGGGATAATCGATGTGTATGTGTAACCTCCTCCTTTTTGGGAAGTCGGTTAAAATGGAATAATTTTATCAAATTAGTGTATTGTCATCGGTCCTCAATAAATCTACAAAGTTTGAACGAAATCTGGCCGTTTAAAGTGGGTCAAAATAGCGCCCAAAGAAGTCGGTTACAAACAAACATACAAACATACAAACCTACAAACATACAAACATACAGGTGAAGCTAATAAAAAGCGTGTAAAAAGGACCCATATAATCAAAACAATAGCTAAAAAGCTCAAGGACAAAAAAGAAATGTAAATACATCTTGTCAAGGTTTCATAGAACACCCCAGTTCCCAGATCTTGGTTATGGAACATTTTAAATAAACATCAATCACTAACGAAAATGGAAAACAAAGTAGTTCTGATTTAATCTCTCAAGGTCACAAAGCAGTGAGAAAAGCTGTGGTTACAGAAAATGATCTATTAGATAACGATAGCATTATGAAGATGTATTACTCAGCTTCTTAACTTAAGTAATTGTTGTTTTCGTGTAAATGGATGGTATTATGTAATGGTGGTGTTTGATCACAAACCACGGTTACGTCATTGTAGACAAAAACCATTTATGTATTGCATTGTATGCTTGTCATGCTCTTAGAGATGAATTCGATGATTCATCACTTTTTGTATGTTCATATTTTTTCAGTAATTAAGACTAGTGTTTATGTGTTTATAATGATAAAATTTAATTAAAAAAAAAAAAAAAATCCTCGGTCATTTGTAAGACACTTCTGAGCTACAACGGTTATTCGGAACGTCACGATTAACGCAAATTTTAATTGTATAACTTAATATTACATTAGCCAATTAACTTCGACATTCCAAACAATATTTTCCTGGAAATCTTCTACATAAATAATAAAATCTGAAGCCAAAATTGTCATTATTACGAGCTTAATCATTTAAAATACTTCTATCTAAATCTTTGACAAAAATTTCTGATATTACTCCTGGGAGAATCAACAAGGCTTTATAGGTATTCTATAATATTCATCAATACTCTCCCACAATTTCAAAGGACGCTTAATTGAATTAACTTCTAATATAAATTGGAAATTTCAGTCTGTTTGCAGTGAACGATTTAATTCGTACAAGAAGCTTTGGTAACGTCGGTTTAAGAACCAGCATACTGCAGATTAAATAGTCGGGAGACAGTTGGCCTGATGATTGTTTTTTTTTAAAGAAAATCGTATATTTAATCACAGTTTTGAGTCGGTCCAATACCGACCAACCAAATACAATATCGTTGATACGATTCATGTCTATCCGGATTTCTGAGCCCTAAGAAACTGTTGGATGATTAAAAGTTTGTAGTTTGCTGGTACGCTAAAATAGATTATATTTACCTCTGTAATTTCAATAGTCTTTAGGTCTAGAATCAATGTTATTCGTCGCAAAGGCTTTGGATATACTGGTCAATGGTTAATTGGATAAAGGTGTTGATTCATTCGTGAGAACTGGAATTAAGCGTATTGTTACCTCAGATGAATGGCAAGGTCGGACAATTGTGTAGGGACGTTTGGAACTCATTTTAATACAGATAAGGGGTTAATTTAGCTCTTATTAATAAAATATATTGTTAAATTAACTTATGTTATGATCTTCGATAAGTTTTTTTGGCGAATTTTGCATATGCACGCACAGACATGCTTACTTTCAGATTTAAGAAGTGTACACAATATTTAAATATTATTTGGGGATTTAGACAAAAACAGTTTCAAGCTGTTCAAAATGCAAATAAGTTCAATGGCTCGTGAACGAAATTGTCAACATGTACATATGTTGGTTTATAAGCGTTTTTAATGTAAGTGAAAAGCAAAAGTAATTGAGTTTTTATATGCTTTTCATATTTTCAATAGTAATTTATAATAGATCTTTTTTCAGTACTTATACAATCAGTTGAAATTGAACATATTTTAACCTTAATAAAGCTTTAAAACACCTACTTTGAGACGGCAATGACCGCTTTTATTATTTACTGAAGAAAAAACAATGATTTAAACATTATCTCCTCAATTTTACCTTTTGTTTCCAAAAATAGAGCCCCTCAGAGCATTAAAGTTTTATTGTAAGAAAAAGAAATCCTTCGGGCCGAGACTATCTGTCTTGATCAAGTTAAACATGTTTTCTTAGACAATGATAGCTGAAGTCAGCTGGGAAAATGGATCAAATTATTTAGAAATAATGTTGTGTGGGTTTATACCACCTACAGTTTACAAAATAGCAGGCTTTATTTGTGGTAATTTGTTTATTTTAATTAGCAAAGGTTTCCACCCACTAATATTTGCAAACACGTATACTTAAATTGTAAACAATTTGTAAAATTGTTATAGGCGTTGAATTTCTCGTCGATTGAAGATAATAATAGAGGGATAAAAACATTACAGTTTTTACTTCCAGTAGCTATTTCCAATACCGATTTGTACGCCTGAAATTCCTTCTGAATTTTAAAAAGGGCCAATGAACTCTTGAAAAATAACTAAAGAACGTTTAACAGAATATTTAGCTAATACGTTAGAACCTGATTATAAGGAGCAAATAATATTTGCCTAATTCTTCGAACGAACAAATTACAACAGAAACCTTTTTGGAAAATAAATTATCTTTAACATGACAAAGTCAATATTTTTCTTCGGCGAAATTTTCAATCGGTTTATATCGGCTTCTAATAGTTGAATTGGTTTAAGATCAAGACGTTTAGTATTTAGTTTTAAACAGATTATAAGATAATGTTTAAATTGTTTTAATGGACATTAATTCCTTCAAGGAATCGGCTTCTCAATTTTAGATTGAATATTAATATCTATTGATTGAATGTTATGTTATAGCATTAAATCTTCTTGTGATGTAATAGTTATAATCTCTATGAGATCAACAGGAAGTAAACCTTATTAACATTGTATGTAACTTATGAAATGTTGGTTTATCCGTACTTCCCTTTGGGGAAAATCCATGGTAATGTTATCCTGTAACATTATCCTGGTGTAAATAATTAATTGAACGTTTCAATAAATCAGTATATGTTAGATGTTTCAGATAGGGCCTTTATTATGTTTTTTTAATCATGTTTAAAAGTGAAGATCTAAATAAAAAAATCTTCCATTCAAAACTCAAGGTCCTTTATCAAAAGAAATGCCCCAAGCTCTATCAGACCTCAGCCCCATCGATCAAAATTCTTGGCGAAATTTTTTGTCAGTTTGGGGTATGTTTGACTAATTTTGGCTCGAAGGACCTTGGAGTTTGGAATTCTGGTCCTTCTGCATTATAGGCCCGATATTATAATAAGGCCTAGTGGGTCAAGGTCCCAGGTATTGTTGGGTCGAGCGACCCTTTTGGCGCATTCCGGGTAATTTGGAAGCAGCTGCATTTTATGCGGGTAGTGTTTTATTTAGTGGAGCTGAAAAGAGAGGAAATTGAATTTTGTGTTGTGTTGTTGTGAGAGACTCATGTAAATAAATCATAAGTGAGTTGAGTTGAGTAAAACAACATTAACGAATAATCAAATTTTACCTTTTTTGGATTTTAAAGGAAAGTAATAAGACGTTGTAAGATTAAAAGTTCCATGGCAGAGATAGTGACATATGAAGATACCCGTAAAATTTTAACTTTCTAAATCAAAAGCTAGACCTACCATAGGTGAACAAACTCAAAATTTTTGAACAAAATTCTTAAGAAAGTTTTCCAATTTAGTGTTATCTAAACTTGCTTCTAATAGCATTCACAAAAGTTACACTAATATATAAAATTTACTCAACTTATTTAGTGAACGAGCACACTACTTAGGCCCAGGTTCACCGACACCATAAACGTAAGTTTTTAAAACAGCTGTTCACTATGATTTTTTCTCGTTCAGTTTACAAACTAAACAATTGTTTAAAATAAAACGGAAGTTCGAGTTGTCGGTGAAAATGGTCCTCTGAACGAAAAAGTTTTTCATAAATATTTTATAGATTAAATATAAATATTTTTTCATGAATAACTGTGCTTTTTTCATCAAGAAATATAAATAAAATGTACAAAATTTATTCAGTTTATATTTCCAACTTGGTAACAGAATAAATAAGTAGGTATATGTGTAAATGAAGCCCTTTCACACTT
Source organism: Helicoverpa zea x Helicoverpa armigera (assembly GCA_033682625.1). NCBI lineage: Eukaryota > Metazoa > Arthropoda > Insecta > Lepidoptera > Noctuidae > Helicoverpa > Helicoverpa zea x Helicoverpa armigera. The sequence goes on from JAWIIS010000041.1 coordinate 521,841, forward strand.
CATTTAATTTGAATTTCCCGCGCATACTGCGGCTAGACATATTTTAAAGTAATCTGTGGTGACAGCACTTTTTCCTCTATGTTCAATATGGAGATTTTTTATAATTGCAGCCTTAGCGAGGTTCATTAGAAATAATTCAAATAATATCAATTAATACCATTGTTAAAGAGTGAACATCTGAAGCAATAGCTTTTAATGTTGTTTCTCTTTACAGGTTAGTAATAACATTTATATTTTGTTTCATGTAAGACTAAGTTGTGTTTGTGATTGTGATTTTCTGATGTTCTTAAAATTAAATTTCTCTTTACAGAGCAACAACTTTAGTTTTTTGTTTCAACGGCAACCAACATACTTATTACAAAACAACATTATTTATAGCTGTTGTAAAGTATGGAAAAGCTTAAATTTAAATTTGTTGTAAAATCGGCTGAAGATCCGAAAACAAATGTGCTTTGCATAACCTCAATTATGGACGCCGATGGACACGTGTTTTTGATCCCGGAACATTTGCAACCGGTAAAACTGCATACTGAGTTAGTTAAAACTCAAACTTTTCAAAAAGTAAAGGCTACACTGCAAAAAAGACACGAAGAAAGACGAGTTTGGATTTCATTAACATCGGAATTGCGTGATACGTATACGGATGAAGATGGAAATATGCAGTTCAAAGGATATTTACTGGAGGAAAGTACATCCAAAACACAACAGGTTTCAACGAATGAAATGTCTACAGAAACTCTCACAAAAATCTTAGAAAGTTTCGCGGAATCTAAGAAAGAATCCAAGCAGTCCAATTTAAAGAAGTTATCTGAAAAGATGGTAATAGAAAAATTCACAAAAAAAACAACAAGTGTGACACAGTGGATGGATATCTTTGAAGCTGAATGTAAACGTATAGGTATAAATGATGACATTGAAAAGATACAAGTGTTTCGGTTATTTATAGAGGATTCTTGTCAAGATTGGTATAGTTCTATGCTTATAAAATACACTATTAATTCAGAGTGGTGTTATTGGAAAAACAAATTTTGTGAAACATATGTGGACAAAGGCTGGTCACCAATAAGGTATGCTTTTTTATTTAAATATAGGCAGGGTACATTACTTGAATATGCTTTAAAGAAAGAACGGCTTTTGTTGGAGGTAAATAAACTTCTTGATAAACGTACTTTAATTGATTTAATTGTAATTGGGTTACCTAATTTCATAGCAAATGAGATTGACAGAAATACATTGAAAGATACTGAGGACTTATTTAGTAGTATCCGGGGACTAGAACATTTATTGGATAAAAAGACAGCGGAGAAAAAAATAATAGATTGGGAAAGCAAGACAAAAGAGAAAAATTTAAAAGATAGGCCATGTAGAATCTGTGAAAAAGAAAAGAAAGGTACTCGGTATCATTCAGAGTCTGTATGTTGGTTTAAAAATAAAGATAAAGATGATGATCGGTCTAAAAAACAGCCATTTAGAAGTGTTAATAATTCTGAATTAGAAATGAGTTTAAATCAAGTAGATCCAAAAAACTAATTATCCCACCATTAATCAAAACCAAGTTAATAATAAATGATTCCATAGAAACGTTCGGCATTTATGATTCAGGATCAAATGTAAGCATAATTAATTCAAAATTATTATCATTAAAAAACAACCCAAACAAAAATAACAATAATCTAGCAAATTTAAAAACGATTAATGGTGTAAAAAAGTCTTTGGGAATAGTAACGTTAAAAATAAAGATTTTTGAAATAGAAAAAGAAATGAATATATTTGTCATAGATGAACAAAATTTTGACTATAATTTTTTAATTGGATTGGATTGCATAAAATCTTTTCAACTAATTCAAAATGAAAACTTAGAAATCACACAAAAACAACAAAAAGAATTAAAAAAGAATGTCAATATTCCTGACTTTACAGGTGACATAACTGATAACAAACACTATGTAATTGATGAAAATAATGTTAAGGAAGTAACAGTGAAAGATGGTTTCTATATGAGCGATAAGTGTAAAGTTAACTTTAACGAACACATTGAAGTTACAAACTTCAACATTACTGTGAATCATTTGGATGGTCAGCAACAACAAGAAATAAATGAATTAATAAGCAAATATAGCTCACTATTTGCAAAAGATAAATATGATGTAGGCTTAGTGAAAGGCTATGAGGCACATATTGATTTATCTGTAGATACATATTGTAGCAAAAGACCGTATAGATGCAGTTATGAGGATAAAAAAGAAATAGAAGAGCAAGTTTCAAAATTATTACAAAATAAACTAATTGAAGAATCTTATAGTCCTTTTGCAGCTCCTGTAACTTTAGCCTATAAAAAAGAAGAAGGAAAAAAATGTAGACTATGCATAGATTTCCGTGATTTGAATAAAATAGTGGTTCCTCAGTCTCAACCATTTCCACTTATAGAGGACTTAATGATAAAAACAAGAAATTGTAAATTCTTTTCAACGTTGGACATAAATTCCGCATTCTGGTCTATACCTTTAAAAGTGGAAGATAGGAAAAAAACAGCCTTTGTTACTCAAGAAAATCATTTTCAGTGGACTTGTCTACCATTCGGTTTGAAAACATCACCTGCAATATTTCAAAGAATACTAAGTAGCATTATTAGAAAACACAAACTATCCAATTTTACAGTTAACTTCATAGATGACATTTTAGTTTTTTCCCAGACATTCACAGAGCACATTAACCACTTATCTTTGCTATTGGAGGCTATATCAAAAGAAGGTTTCAGATTGAAATTTTCTAAATGTAGGTTTGCACAGGACTCTGTAAAATACCTAGGCCACATTATACAAAATAATACCATTACTCCACTAAAGGATAATTTAATAGCCATAAAAGAATTTCCCGTTCCAAAAACAAAGAAAAATGTTAGACAGTTTCTAGGAAAAATAAACTTCTATGGAAAATATATACAAAACATATCAATCATATTAGATCCACTACATAATTTGTTAAGAAAAGACCAAAAATTTATATGGACTGGAGAATGTCAAGAATCTTTTGATACAATAAAAAAACTACTGTGTTCAAACCCTATTTTAGAGATATTCGATCCTAATCTTCCTATACATATCTATACAGACGCTAGTATACAGGGTTTGGGAGCTATTTTGAAACAACCACAGGCAGATGGAGAAGAAAGGCCATGTGCATATTTTTCAAGAAAATTAAATGACAGTCAGAAAAGAAAAAAAGCTATTTATTTAGAATGCTTAGCAATAAAAGAGGCCGTAAAATACTGGCAACATTGGCTCATAGGAAAAAAGTTTAAAGTGTTTTCAGATCATAAACCCCTAGAAAAACTGAATATTAAGGCTAGAACAGATGAGGAGCTAGGAGAACTCACGTACTACTTATCACAATTTAATTTTGAAGTAATATATTCACCAGGAAAGGACAATTTAGAAGCAGATAGTCTAAGTAGAAATCCAGTTTTAGAACCACATGTAAATCAGGAAGAAATTTTAAAAGTTGTTAATTTGATTAAACTAGAAGACATTCAAAACGATCAAGAGAAAAATGAAGAAATAAAACAGTATAAAAATAAACTAATATTAAGAAATAAAATATACTTTAAAAGGATAGGAAAGAAAAACAAAATTATACTTACTGAGGAATTCAGTAAAAAATTAATAAAAAATGTACATGATACTTACTGCCATATAGGAGTAAAACAAACAGAAAATAAAATCAAACCATTCTTTGTAGCAAAGAATTTAACATTAAATGTAAAGAAAATATGTGAACATTGTGAAATATGCATAAAAAACAAATCTAGAACTAAATTCAAATACGGCTTGATGTCTCATTTGGGACCTGCTACTTATCCGTTTGAAATTGTCTCTATAGATACCATTGGTGGGTTTGGTGGCTCCCGCTCTACTAAAACATATCTACACCTTCTGGTAGACCATTTCACCAGATATGCCTACATATTGACATCAAAAACCCAAAACGCAGATGATTTTATTAAACTCATAAGAAAGGTTATTCCTGAAAATAAAATTGGAATGGTTTTATCAGACCAATATCCGGGTATAAATTCTAAAGAATTTAAAAGCTTTTTAAGGAAAGAAAACATACCTATTATTTTCACTGCAGTGAATGCACCCTTCTCAAATGGAATTAATGAACGGTTGAATCAAACATTAGTTAACAAAATAAGATGTACAATTAATGAAAAAAATGATAAAACATCTTGGACGACTATCGCTCATAAATGCACTCAGAGATATAATGAAACCGAACACTCAGTGACAGGATTTTCCCCAACTTATTTAATGGAAGGTAGAGCTATAGATATTTTACCAGATGAGTTGAAAGAACATAAAACACAGAATGAATTATTAAGAGATAGAAAGATAGCTTTGAAAAGAACTATAAATTCACACAATTATAATAAACAACAATTTGATAAAAACAGAATAAATAAGCAATTTAATGTAGGAGACTTTGTTTATGTGGAAAATGGTAACCGATTAAATAGAAAAAAACTAGACGAATTAAAAATTGGACCTTATAAAATATTAGAAAAAATATCTAACTCAATTTATAAAATTGATACAGGATACAAAAAGTTAGAATCAAACTTGTTTCATATTACAAAACTGATACCAGTATCAGGGGAGTTTTGTATACCTGGGGGAGGGGAGATGTAAATGAAGCCCTTTCACACTTCATTTAATTTGAATTTCCCGCGCATACTGCGGCTAGACATATTTTAAAGTATTATCTGTGGTGACAGCACTTTTTCCTCTATGTTCAATATGGAGATTTTTTATAATTGCAGCCTTAGCGAGGTTCATTAGAAATAATTCAAATAATATCAATTAATACCATTGTTAAAGAGTGAACATCTGAAGCAATAGCTTTTAATGTTGTTTCTCTTTACAGGTTAGTAATAACATTTATATTTTGTTTCATGTAAGACTAAGTTGTGTTTGTGATTGTGATTTTCTGATGTTCTTAAAATTAAATTTCTCTTTACAGAGCAACAACTTTAGTTTTTTGTTTCAACGGCAACCAACATACTTATTACATATGTATAAAGTAGGTTATGTCACACAGTTATATGGGTTAGATAAACTTCAAAGTGAAGAGGTATCATTGGTTATTAATGGTATCAGATCGTAATATTATGTATTACGGTGAATGAATCCTATATAAATATCCCAATGAGATCACGTCAAAGAAATATGTTACGTCATAATAAAATTTCAGTTAGTACTATGTTTTTTGTAAGTATGGTTATTAAGAAGGATAACATTAATATAAAGTTTTGGTACCCATATAATCTAGGTATATGTTACAATGATAGTTTTTCATTTCTTCTCAGTGACTAAGTATTAAATGAACCTTTAGAAAAATTTACCAATTCTTAATTTCGGCTTCCGTGCAAAAAAAAAACATTATTTTATAGTCTTTTCAAGTCAGATACTATGCATATTTTGAACTAGCTTCTGCCAGCGGTTTCACCCGCATCCCGTGGGAACTACTTCCCGTACCGGGATAAAAAGTAGCCTATAGCCTTCCTCGATAAATGGGCTATCTAACACTGAAAGAAATTTTCAAATCGGACCAGTAGTTCCTGAGATTAGCGCGTTCAAACAAACAAACAAACAAACTCTTCAGCTTTATAATATTAGTATAGTTTGATCTAATGCTAAAAGTGGCTTAGTAGCTAAATAATTAAGCATGGGAGAGAGGTAGCTACTAAGACTCTTTTTCTCTTTTTAGCTACAATAGAACCTTATGAATATAAATAGACAATTAGTATAGTTCCCTTTTGGAGGGGTTATCAATGTTTCATGAAACAATCATCAAAGATAGCTAATAAGGTTAGCCCTTTTTCTTTTCAACTTCAATAGAACCTGTACAATAATTATAAAATCAACAAAAGCCTCTTTTAGCTTATTTCTTACCTGTCAAGTGAGACTGCCACCAGGCTGTAGACTGAAGCAGCGACGGAGAGCCCCTGCACGTACGGCACCGTCTTACACATCAGCCAGCCGAGCACCCACGCTGTAACAAATAGAAATAAATTATTACAAGAGATAATTCAGGACAACAGAAGTGTTATGTCGTAAAAATAAACCTTAAGTGCTAATGTTATAAAAGAAAAAGTAACTCTTCAGTCAGGGAAAAACTTTTTAACCTTGTGAATGACACATAATCTAGCTAGAGGCAAAGAAACAACATTAAGGCAATTTTTTTGTCGAGGTATAGTTCCCTTGAAACAGGCTTGGAATCGGGGAGATTAACTAGTTGCTAAATAAATACATCCATAACTTCTCCTTCTATTTTGGAATAGCTTTTCGGGAGCTTATTTATTTAAGTGGTCAAAAATTTAAAGTACAAGAAATCAAGCAAAGATTTTACTTAATTAAGAATTAAGTAATTTGTTCGACGAGCTTCCTTGAGCAGCTAAAGCACAGTATAAATAAACATTTTATGTTATAATAGTTATGTTGTGGCTTAAATGTAAGATCAAAGTGTTGAATAATCTAACGTTTGCTCAACTTGAAAAGGGCTTGTCATCTCACCGGCATATAACAATGGTATAGTGAATTACCATCTGTCATATGAGACATTGTATTTACATACACCATGAACACATAGACTTTGATGGCCACCATGTTTGTTGCGAAATATTAAGAAGGATATTTAAATTCATTTAAGAACATTGTAACTGCTCATTGACAGAAGTAGTAGTCGGGTAGTCAGAAGCCAGTAAGTCTGACACCAGTCTAACCAAGGGGTATCGGGTCGCCCGGGTAACTGGGTTGAGGAGGTCAGATAGGCAGTCGCTTCTTGTAAAGCACTGGTACTCAGCTGAATCCGGTTAGACTGGAAGCCGACCCCAACATAGTTTGGGAAAAGGCTCGGAGGATGTCAAAGTCAAAGTCAAAGTCAAATCATTTATTTCATTTAGGCCTTTACAAGCACTTATGAACGTCAAAATTATAACTAAGTTTGATTCTAGTTGCCCATTCCAAAAGTAGCTTCCTATGGAGAAGAACGGGCAAGAAACTCCATGGTTACTCTTTTTAAAAATAATATAGTATTACAGTTTGTATGTATTGATACATACAGTAAAAGCATGCGAAGATCATGTAGAATCGCAAAGACAAATGAGGATAAAGTGACAATTAAAATGCTACATGGTGTTCACATTTACAAATTGGTTTATATTTTGGTACAAAGTTACAAACAAATAATCAAAAGATGAATACAATTTTATTTGCTGGTGTAGTTTTTTGATGTGGATGATGATGATGATGATGATGTAACTGCTCATTGACATTAGTAGTAATCTTATTTATAGGTAATTTGTAAGTGGGACTTAATCCAAAAGCAGGCTACATAAAATTATGTAACAAAAGTTACTGAGGCGTACTACCATAACTTCTTCACTGTTAGGGAGTTACACTATCTGCGCTGAACATAGTAGGTACGGGAAGAAGCATTATTATATTTTATCTGATTAAAAGTAGCACTTGTATAGTCGTGACCCTGCCTTGGTTATAACTTTATACGCCACACCAGCCTGTAATAAATACATGAGGTTTTAAACTTTAGTTTAGCATAATAATTATTTGAAATCATATTTCTAACCCAAAACAAAAAAAAAACTAAATTTTTCGCTTCAATAACCAAATGCTCTTTTACCATAAAACGGTTGAAACCCCGTGGAAACGTCTTGGAACATACAGCAACAAGTGGAAAAGGTCACTAAATCAATATTTACACGGCACCCTGCAACCGAATGTAGGTCAGGTCAGTGTACTACCTGCGACCTCTTAGCCTTGCATTAAACCCCACCCCTCCCCGCCCCTCGTACACCCGTCTTCTTCCCTCCTAACCTTGTACCCACGCATTACAATACAAAAGTCGGAAATGACTGTACACTCTCCAATTAAATGTGAATCGTATTGTTTCGCCCTAAGTCTCAATTTCCCTTAAAACTCTATAGGAAGTTGCATACAGTGGAGATCGATTTGAATAGTAACAACTGATTTGATATTAATGATGCCTTAGTTTTTCTTAACCTATATTCGAGGCCTTGGCCTGGAAACGATTATATTTCGATAATTTTAAACAATGACAATTTGGAAAGCATTACCGTGATTATTTACGAAGGCTGCTAGTAATGGAGTTGATTGATAGTCCCATGTGATTTTTGATAGTCAATCTATCAAGGGTGCTTTATCTAATATCATAAATACGAATTTTCTGCTATATACGAACTTCCACCTAAAGAGTGTAACTAAAACACTAGGATAAGCGAAGATTTTTTGGAAGAATTTTTTGGGTATTGCAGGCTATACCTACCTGCCTAACGTGTAAATTACCGACAAGAGTAAATGTTATAACATTAAACAGCGTAAAATCTTAATCTAAGTAATCATAACTCCTGTTAAGTACACAAAGCAATCAATTAAGCCCACGTTAAAGTAACCTTTAGTAAAGTCGTGACTACACGTCGTGATTATATTGTTTGTGTAAATATCTAAACACCTGCGATGAGGTCTGAGGTCAAACGGCCTAGTGAGACCTACGCTTAATAAGGGCTGGTTATACATAAATGGAGAATATCAACTAATTAACCAAGGGAAATATAAAGGGAAATATAAAATTTTTAGTTTACAATTATGTCGGAGAACCTAAGTATGATATTCTAAATAATTCCTATAACGGGATACAATTAGGTATGTAATTTAATAAAATATCATAGTATCGAGTAACAAACTATATTTAAAAGAAAAACAATATTTATAATGAAATTAGAAACTGATCTAATGCACTTGTTTGAATTTCATAAAAACAATTTTCTTTGTTTAAAATATTACGTTAAGTAATAAGTAGCCAGAATTTTCACTATAGTTTGTATAAGCAAAGAGCACCTGTTTAGTCTAAAGTGATTTTGAGAAGCCTAATTGCAAACAACTTTATTTCAATACACGCTTAAATATTTATTGAGTTTTTTATTATATTTTCTAATCTGAAAAAAAAACTAAAAAAAAAACATCTAAGATTAAAAAGTCCTGAAAAAAATCGTGCGTATGCGTGTTTTTACGAATAAATACGAACAAATGTAGTGATGCCCTTAAATTATGTAATTGGGACGCACGAAACCCAATACTGCTGGAGCTTTTATGATGCAACTCAATTTATTGGTTTTGTGCATGTGAGTTTCAGTTCCTTATTAATTTTATATCTGGAAAGGCAAAGTTCAAACGTCCCTTTTCGGATTAAGTAATAGTTTTCCCAGCTGTATTGCAACAGACTTTTTTTAAGAATTATATAGGTAGATAGTAATTTATTTTATTTATTTTTTTATTTATTTATTTTAATAAAAAAGAAACCAATTCAACAGCCCCAGAAAATAATCTAAGTAGAAAATAACAGCTTAAAACACTCCAAACGGTTGTTGGCACTAATTCCCCCTTACCGAGCACAAATTGAGACAAATTGCTGCCCAGCCGTCGCACCAGACAACCAATTACGAACAATTCTAAGACCATGCTTATATCTAAATCTTTTTTGGTTGTGGGACTTTTTTTTGGTGGGTAATCATCAAATGAGCCATTGCGAGAGGGAAAGTCAGACTTTTACAGATTTTAATCTACCTTGTTTCTTCTGCGACCCTTTATGTACCAGTCCTGCTTTAATTCTTTGGGACAATCCCGGCAAGCTTCAGACCTAAGGGACTTAGTGTATTTGTGAGAACTTGGTGGCTCAGTGGCAATTGATCAAGGTCAAGCTTTGATGGGTAGGTACTGTCTGTTTTTAGATGGTTAACAAATGATTAATCGTGAATATTAAAAAAAATGCTTATTGCATTCTTAAATTTTCTTAGTAAGCCTTTTGCGGTCATCAGTCTAATTGTCAGGCACTATGCCTGTGAGAGGCAACCAAGCAATACAGGTTTAAAGAATATTGGTGTTGGTTGTCATAGACGGTTGGCAAACGACATAATTCTTTCAATGTAAGCCAATTACACAGTACACCACAATTACAGGTTTGCTAATACTGTTCCTCATTAACAAAACTGTTTGAGCGGACAGTTAACTAATAGCGGGTAGTTATATAGGTGTTCTCTTTGTCCATCATTGTAAGTAGGCTGGCCGCTTTGATCCAAGATTAATGTCTGGGAAAACAAACACCTGACACGCACAGAAAACTGGTCATAAATCAGCCTGTTCTACTTTCTGGATCTGGTCAAAACCCTCTGGTCAAAAGGGATGCCTTCGAAGTCTTGAAAAATCTTATAGCTGTGGATTAAAAGTCACGGGAGCTATGAAAAAACTTTGCTTACTAAGAAAGCTGTGTTCACTTTGAAGTTATGGTCATAAAATATTCCCAAGCTTTTAGCTGCTAAATCTTAATGCAATGTTGTAGTTAAAAACATTACTTGGTAAGTAAATTGAGCATAGGTACCACCTGAAAATTATTAAAGCATAACCTAAAACAACAATTGCATAAAACGACAACTGGATCAAGCTGCAAACTTTACCCAACGTATCTTGTTCAAACTTATCAATTGTCCATAACCGTCCAAATTGTAGGACTAAGTTTATTTCAATTGCACAAACAGTGGTTATATATTAAATAGCTGAGAATGACCGGGTATTGCGAACAATGCTGTGTATAATGCAAAAGAGGATTGTCCAGCGAAGTGAGAGCTCTCCCGCCGCGGCCTTGAACAACTCATTTTATTGTCTGTATAGCTGTCGCGGATTAAATTTTCTTTTTTTTCCTACTTTGGCTGGAGATTTTAAGAATATTTGAGTGTTGTTTTCAAGACTTGAATGTTTTTTATTAGATTTTTTTATGGTCATTTTAAGGAAGCGTTTGTGATTATGTAGTATCTCTCGTTTGTAAAGTTTCAGTTATAATAATGTATTTTTCTCTTTATTATATAAGAAATACTTTAAAAGAAGAATCTTATAAAGAGGAAACTGAGATAGCAATAAGTCTTCAGACAGAAAATTGAAATTCAAGAATCTTTCTGCTTATGAAAAGCAAATTGAAAACGTTTCTGAAAAGTAATGATAACACATGAGTTTAAAAAATGTTTTAATTTGATAAATACTATCCTATCGACCACTTATGCTACGGTTTTTTGCCTAAAAACAATAACTATAAAAGATACGTATTATTTTCACACCATCGATAGCAACTTTGACATCATACAATTTACAGACACTATCAACCCCAAGTTTAATGCCAAAACACAGCAGGGGAACCACGTTATCAGTAGACATCATATAAAAACTCGCAAAGACATGGTGGCACGACATGTCTCAAGGCACCTTCCACTTCCTTTTTCATTACGATGGTCCGGGGCCAAGTTACGCTGGTCGTTCGCTGGGTCAGGGAGACGCGGGGCGAAGGGAAATGTAGGTCAGGCCGATGAACTAGGCCGCCGGGTCTCAGACTTGTTGCGATCAGAACAGGTGAGCAGGATCATACGGATTATACACGAGATTCTTATTAAGCAGATAAGTGTCAGAATTTTTGAGAAACTCTCAAGTTTATGGATGAAAAGGCTTAAGTCGAGATCCTTTTCAAATTTTGGAGTCCTGCCGTTCCAAGTTGGTGTGACCTTGAATGTCTTGAACAGAGATCAGAGATTTATTATCTGTATTGTGAAGTCTGATCTGAATTCTACAGACTGACTGAAACATTAATTAATTATGGTAGCACGTCATTCAATTATTGTACGTTACTTTGATTTTCTAAAAACGATAGTACCTAAATATAAGTTCAGAGAAAATCAAGACTAAATAGCTTTAAGTTTAAAAGTCACGTAATTAATTAATTAGAGTTTGTTGTTGAAAGGTTTTGTCCAATAATTCACGAAGCCGCAAATCTGATAACAACACAACTCGTTTTGAACTTAAGCAAAGAGTCAAAAGGTTACTCGATGATACAATAACAAGTGCAGTTAGAAACTTTGATAAATAACAATTCATTTATGTTGAACTCATCTTTAACAAACCACAGCATCAAACAATTTGAAATACGGTTATGATTTATAGAGCTCCTGATAATTGATATTACTTGAATATAATAGTATTACGTGTCAAAGGAAGTCATAATGTGGTTTATAAGCCTTAATATGATTATTCTAAAAGTACTTATAGCTCTTGAAAATGAGATGGTTCTTAAAGGGCAAAGGTTAATATGTTTCTGATATCAAATTATTGGAATCGGGAATAGATTTTGTTATTACAAAGGTTTTCACAACCTGTAACTAATATTTATAAGGTTATGTACTTCGTTGTGGTACAAAAACTAAAATCCAGTTTTAATACTGTGTCAGTGATCAAAATTAATGATAAATGAATGTTGATTTTGACATTACTAGATAAATTCATTTAAGATTCTTCATATGCACAGTTGATTTGTTGTTCAGAAGATTGGTTAGTTTTCAGAGTAAGTTATGAACATAAAGTATACCATTTTCACGTGAAAATTACGAGTGACACTTTTAATCAATTTAGCACCAAAACCAGACCTATTTTCTAGACCTACCAATTTAATTTCCCTAGCAATTCCAATGGCCCCAGATATTCTGTTCGTTGTTAAGTGAGGTCCAACAAATTGGGCACAGGTCTCTAATATTGGAACACTGAATGTCCCACTTCCAGCACCTAGTTTAGGAGCTTAGGCCCCGACGCTAACTGTTTTCGGGGGTCATATAATCCTCTTAGGACCTTTTGGGGTTTTGAGATGTCGTGTGTCAGTGATTTAGTTTATAGACCCTACAACTCAAGAGTGTTTTAATTTACTATATTTTTTTTAAGAATTCATAATATAAGTTAATTTTTTTTCTTGTCATTGTGTTTACTTGTACGTGTACGTGCTACTTGTACGTGCAACTAATGTGACGTTTCATAGGTGCCTGCAAAGGCCTACATGAAATAAAAAGATTTTGATTTTTGATTTTACTGTACCCATATTTCTTTAAAATAGCTGCGGTTTCAGGCAAGATATCTAAAGACGATTTTTATTATAATGACAGACAATAACAACATACCAGTCAATATTAATGTATTATGTTAAAATATATGGGTATTAAATAAATTCGTGAGTAATAAAATCCTAAAAAACCTTCCTATAACAAAGAAATTTTGTTATACGTAACAACTGAGCCGTCATCAAAATCTGAACGTTCCTCACAATTTTCTAGAAGAGTAGACTTCTTTCCTAAGAAGACATTTTGTCCACACTTCATCGGTTTTATTATATTAATACCTTATACACAGAGAAGTAACTTTCAGAGTAAACATTTAACCTTACAAAATGACGAAACACTGGAATTTTTGGATCATCATCATCAAAGTATCTCTAATAGTTTAGAAAACAAATACGCGACTGAGTTGAAGTTATATGAAAAACATCTTATATGACTTACTTAATTATGCCATTTTTACTGCTCTATTGTAAATGAAAAATAATAAAGACGCATTTCTGTCAGTAATTACATAATAATTACTTTTGTGAATGTCAATTTATACTGTTATTTTATGCCATCCCACACATACATTAATGTTCGTACTCCATTTGTAATTTAATCTGTGTCCGTAATACTGTACGGTTTTTATGAAAGATTTTAATATTATAGGAACTCAAAGAGTGCTCGTATATAGAACCTGTGTGGGACGTAATATTTTCTTGATAAATATTCATTAAGTATATGTTATGACGCTTAAAACATTTCCAGTCAGAAATTATTAGATTTTCAATGTTGATTATTACTTATATCTAGTCTACTATACTTAAAGCAATATATTTATGATTTCTGTTTATATAGCCCTCATATCCAACAATAGCTATATTTTTTTCTATTTATAACTTTTGTCAAAGTCACGTCTTGTAAGGAATCGATACATAAAATACAGGAAACTATTTCCATACTGATATACATATTCACAACACAACACTATCGTTGCACGTGGCGCTATCTATCGGAATTTTCACGGCATTACACAAATTCCCTTTCTAGTCTATCCTATTCAAGTTCCTTTCTATTTTTTCCTTGCATAGATTTTCTTTTTTCCTTCAATATTCACAGGTTTTTATTTTCGCACTTTCCCCGATATTATTTGCTATAAAATGGCGCTCATTCATAAAATTATACGTCCTTCGAACACTGAAATCTTTTTCAATTTACGACTGCTACATAGAGTTTTGTAAATATATGTTTTATTTTATGGTAGTTCGTATAGACTTGTTATGTGGTATGCGAGCATTTAGAGATGTTCACTTATAAAGTGTTTTATTTATAGATTTCGGAATATTATCGTTCAATTCAATCGTTTTGTTGTGAAGATTTTTATTGCTTTTGTCACCCGTGTCTATTTATCGGGTCATTGGACATACCTACAATGACATACCTACAATGCCTAAATGTATATAAAATGTTCCAATAGTATTATCTTATTTTTAACCACAGTTAGATTTAATTGTTCCTATGCTGTTTTAAACTTAATTAGGTACTTCCAATGTTTCCTCTATCTAAATAGAACTCAAGCTAACAATATAACAATGGAAATCTAAACATTATCATTACAAAAAGAATCTATTGAAAGGCATCCATCATTCACAAAATCACAACACAATAAAACGTAAACGAGCAAAAATCAGGAACAAGTCAAACATCTGCTAGAACATACTGACATTACGTCAGGGAATCTCGCGCACATTTCACACAACCTTGAGTGTACGAATACGTAGAGAGGCCAAAATTCCAATATGGCTCGAATAATGCAACCTTCACGACTGTCAGTGAGCTGCACAAGATTAATACCCGGGCCTTGGGAACGATGGGCTCGAGGTCTCACTGACGCAGGCCGGAATGTGCCAACATAATGATAAGGATATGCTAAGCGGAGCGTAATGTAAATGTGTTTTATAATTCGTGAGCTTCAAATAACGATGCTATAGAAATAATGAACTTGAGAAACTTACTTAAAATAATACAAAAGGGGAATATTTACACAATCTAAGAAGAAGAAGTATTTCAATAGATGTTATTTCAAGATTGTTTCGAAGTTTAGAAAAGTTTGTCATTGGATTGATAGGTTCATTGGTCTCTCAAACTTCGAGTTGACATCTGTCCCATTACTTTTTTAACAAAACGTACTTTAGAAATAATTTCGAGATTTTCAATCATTTTTCCAACTTTCAAATTTAACTGACCGAAGAGGCGTTGACCTTTCTATACAATCCTTAAAAAATATTTTAACTTCACTTTCGGAGCTGGATTATTTTGATTTTAAGAAACAAAGTTTCTGGCAGCTTTTCTTTAAGGAAACTATTTTCCATTTCTGTATAGCCCCAACCTTACCCTGAAGGATTACAAGCGAAATATGAATCTAATCGAGTGACTACCAATGATAAATGATCCGCATATTCTTCACATACATACTGAGATGGGGGTCAACCGTGACTGGGCGATTATGTAATGTGATCCCATTATGTAGATACTTTTGCTTTCATTAATAGATTAGGTATGTTATGCGGGTATTTGGGCCAAATACTAAGGTTATTGTGTATTGTTTGTCATTGTAGATGAGTATGCTTCCTTCTTGGTATAAAGTAGAGGCGTTTAGCTTTTGATTCAGGTTATCCTATCATGTTTAGATATTTATAAGTTTTATTCTAATTACAAAACTAGCTTCCACCAGCGGTGTCCCAGTTGAAAGTATCTTCGAGCCTCTCTCGATAAATTAACTATCTAAAAATGAAAACTTTTTCAAGTGTGATCAGTGTTTTCTGAGGTTATTTCGTTCAAACAAACACGCATTTCAACTTCATTATATTAGTAAGATACAAGTTTAAAACTGTAATAATATTTTAAAGTATAAAACCTCATTATTTCAGCGGCATACAATGCTACTCTCTTCGCAAACTTTTCAATTTCGTTGTTAACCAACTTCTCAGAATTCTAAGATGAACTTAAGATTCCGGGATTACAATATAGCAATATTTCTTGTCGTGTAATATTACATTAACTCCAATCATTGTTATATGTAATAGTAAACTCAAATCTATTTATCAATCTTGTAAATAAACCCTTCAAGATATATTATTTCCTTATATTTTAGGTTCAATAACACTATGTTTATCTTCATTGAATTTTTGGGGTTATATTATGAGGTACTACGTAAATGTTAAAAATCTATTTTTATGAGAACTGTTTTTGGCCTGAAGCAGTAGGTATTCATTCAAACAAAAATGTGTATTAAAAAAAATCCTAAACTCACCTCCCCACTCAGAGACATTTAATGATTACTTAAGTCACTCCTTTGTGACGGAATGTCATACAAATCCTTCACTAAGAAATGGCTTAAGTAACCATTAAATGTCTCTGAGTAGGGAGGTTAGTTTCCATCTCACGCAATGACACTAATTTCCATCATACATAGTAGTGTGGTAGTGTCTTTAGTGTAAAAAAAATTCTCACGCAATGCAATATCGTTATAATAGCCTATGTTTTAACGGTCACCAAAACTTTAGAATTATAAATTAACATTACTACTAAATAAAAAATATAATATAAAAACATAGTTACCCTTGACAAAATACTTATTCAACCAAATCTTCAGGGCCACCCAACCACTTCGACCAAAACAACATTAATACCAATCCGTTCGCTCCCACTGAATATGCAATTCCCGATAAAGTGCTGGGCAAAAGTCAAGGGACCCGACTGCTCATCAAACACCTATTTGTCTCCCCTTGTGGCCTTCAGCACAAGGACTGAGAGAATCTTTGACTTATATTTTGAGTAAAGGAGAATGATCAACATAGTTTAAATTATTTAGCTATGGTTGTAGTGGAGGAAGGAATTTTCGTTTCATGTGCAACTATGTAACATGTTTGTGGTTAATTTTAGATATGATCATATAAGGCTGTTTCGTAAAATATCTTATATTGAACGAATACGAATAGGTTGAAGTTTGTGAAGCTGAAAGAATCGTTGGATTATCGACAGACACGAGTTCGTTTAATTCGTGTCTTATATTTTTTCGGATACACTAGTAGTTCCTCTGGGATGTGGGTGAAACCGTGAGAAACAGCTGGTAAAAAATACAAAATTATAGTAGAAATATTTCAGCTATTTTGTCTTAAAAAATAAACAACTTAATAAACAAAGACACAGTCTACCAACTTAACCATATTCAATAATCTTTTACATATCTCCAGTTAGTCCTCTCTTGTCATAACTCAGTCGTCAAACTGTGCCCTGGGACCAAAACCTTCTTAATGAAATCTTAGCAGACTGCTGTTAGGTAGCAAGTTTGTAGACTTTAATACCGTCTGTAGGGTTAGGAGGTGGACAGAAAGCCCCTGGAGTCATTTTGTCTGGGACTATGATAGGGGTGAAATTAAATTTTAGTTTTGTGTATTGAGTATTTTTCTGTAAATACTTGTACATAAATAAATGATCTCGTATTTTGTGTTATGTATTATTATACTTTAGTGGTAAATGGCTTCTCTCAACTAATGTGTTGAAGATCTGTCGTAATAGAAACCAAACCTACAGAGATACATAAGCTTGACGCCATAAAGTATCACTCTTACCTATATCACATCATATTAACTCCACATATTTAAAACAGCATATCTTTTATAACGCCATTAACAAATTCATATAATAAAATAAAGCATTACCATTAAAGAAAATATTTGAGCTTTAGATTAAACAATTTCGATGAAAACAACTTCAAAGTGCGCGGTGCTAAAGTATGTGAAAGGGTTCAGGACCTTCTGAGAGGCATTTCAAAGGTTTATTAAAAGCACATACTTCTGTATGTTTTCGCACACTTTTTATGAAAGGTATTGAAACATTTGGATTGTTGTTTGCAAATATTTCAAGGGATAAGGTATGAAAAACCTTGCGAAAGACGTACCTACATGAAAAATAATATTTTATTAAGAGCTGTATTTTTTGTGATTTTCTGTAGTATTAAATGCTTAGTTTTTTTACCAAAACTAGTGGTGAGAAATATGGGTATCGATGGATATTCGTAATCCATCGAGATTTCATAAACTTTCAGTGGATTCTTTCAGGTTTACAAAATTTTTAAAGTGTAAATTATGAACAGTGTCAAGTGGGTAAACTATTAATGTCAGCGACTGAATATCCATGGGTTATACAATCAATATTCTTATTCCAAAACTGGTAGCCAAGTACTACATTTTCATTTTTAGCTCAATGCTAATACCTAATATTTATCAAACGTCTCAGTCTAAAAAATGATCACACTTAACTTCTGAGAATATTTTGCTCCGAATTCTCCAGTAACCGGCGTTCGACTAATCTTTCTCTTTAATACGAAGATCAGGACAGCTAATCGAGAGATTTTTAAACGTCTTTCGTAATAAGTTTCTCTAATTGAAAAGAATTTTGGAACCCCCGAAGATTCTTTAAATATATTTTCCAACTTTTGAGTTCCTTGTCTTGTCAGCGGCCTTTCTTTAAATCTCATTATGAAAATCTTTTTCATTTGTACATTCTTTTATAATTGCTCTAAATTGCGTTGATTGTTTCGTAACTTTAAGGAAAATCTTTTTTCTTACCAATCTATGTAATTATGTTCCTCTGCCTAACGCATTGGATGTACCTGTCTGTAATGTTAGTGGTAAGGTTGAGAAATAAATAAATAAATAAATGTTATTTAAATCATTTTGCGGTTTCTCCTCCATTCTTATGGAGCTATTTTTGTACATTAGAAACTTTTCATCATCTCAATAACATACCTAAATCGCGTGTGCTTTGAAATGACACAAGAAAAAAGTGTTTGTTTTGTCTCTATCTACATAAAGGTGCACTTTTTCATGCAAAATGTAATTTCAATTTACCCACTCAAAATCCCCCAAAAACCAAATGATCACATCCCAAAAAGCCGGCAGTCTGATTAGTGAACTTGGAGCAATAATTAGATCATTTGGATAGTCGTTTGAGATAAGAAGTGGCCTTACGTAACGCACTGTCAAGGCTCCTCTAGATTAAGGGCAGATCCTCATTGGGAGGTCTCGGTCACAGAGAGTAATTGGAATAAGTACAATGGATTTGGAGATATTAAGTGGAAGATTTGCATTTGTTTCTGTGTCTTATTTTTTTTTGTAGATTTCTTTGCGAAGTTTGCTATAAATATCTATCAGAAACTATCTTTCTTGTAAAATTGTGAAAGCACCTGATGTCTGAAAATTTTGTTCTACTTATATCTTCCCCGGTCTTTCTGTTGAAATTGTCCTGAGAGGTCCTTTTACTCTATTACTTATTTTAAATAATTGCTGTATTTTCCCTATTATTTAACAATTAACAGTCACCTAGATATCAGTATCGTCTACAAAGTTTCCCTAAAGATTTAATGAGCACACTTATAACAGCGACAAAAAGTTTAACAAGAATATAAGTGGTAAGTTTGCCACATCCTGCTAACTAGGTCTCGGTTACAAAAGTTCTCATCCGACAAATAGGTTAGCGGGATGAAATTTCTTGTTACGCATTATTTGGAACACGACCAATATGTCCGTCTGTCCGTTTGGTCGAACATCGGAACTTTTGCTCTTATAGCTCGTGTGATCGATTTTTGTGGTTTGTGGTTTTGGACGTTATGTGGATGTTGGTTTGTTCATGGGGTTTGTTTGGGTTGGGTTTTGTAGACAGGCAGGTTTGTGTATTCTAATGAGACTGATTTACGTAGGTTATTTTTTAAAATTACTAAATAATATATTTGCGAACAGTTCATTCTATCCACAGTAGGTTTTAGATTTTTCGACAGAAATACTTCTTTGATGAGCTTTGCTACTAGTAGCATCTTTCTTGCTTGTTAGAGTTCCTAATCACAATTATTCTGACTCGGAATAAATGGTTTTCATTTGTCATTTATTTAGAAGCTATCACAAAGTATTCTTTCTCAACAAATCTCTTCACAAACTTCTAAATGTCACCACTTCAACACGGAACAGAAATCAAGTACAGCAATGATTGTTGTCGATTGACCTTCCTAACTTTTACTGCAAGAGGGTAATAAAACGAAGTGTGTCATCCCAAATACTGTGATATCAAATAAAATAAGCCCACATGGCTCTCAGTCGTCAAGGATACGCTTTATGACGTGCAAGTAGATAAACATTGGTTTTCTTAGTCAATAGTATGGCGGACCCATTCGCACGGGATTTGGTTACAAACGAGAAATATAAAATGATAGTGGTTTTCATTGATAAAGATTAAATTGTACAGAATTGATAAACATTAAAATTGAACGAATGAATGATAATGCTCTTTGAAATTTTAAACATGCTTGTACTTTGAATTTCAGTACTTTGGTGAAAAAGGGTTGAAGTATTATATATTTTACTGCTGATTCTGAAATATAAGGATACAATCCGCATTTCATTTCTTTATTCTAACGATTTATAAGAAAATCTTTGAACCAATATATTTATCATGCTTTTGATTTGGTCTGAAAATTCGCTTGATAAAACTCACACTATTCTTCAGTCTTCAAAGAAAGCTCTTACTTCAAAATAAAAATGGTAGTTGGTTTCTTTGAAATATGAGCAAATATCGTCGACCGAAGAATGATTTTTTGTTCAGCGACGCAATAAGTTAGTATATTGTTTGTAAAGGACGGACAGACAAACAAATATTCGTGCGATATGTATCGAACGTGCGTCACTCGTGGCAATAACATATCGAGAGTGATGAGTTCACTAACTCGCCGCCAATAATAGTGTGGAAGGGTGTTTACTATTGTATTGTTTTTTTTTGTACCTAGACAGCAAGCGCTGAAATGGTTGAAGGCGAAAATTATACACTTATAAGATATGTATTGTTGAAACGAAGATGAAATTAATAAACAATTATTATGCGAACACCACCAGCAAAAACTAATAAAACTGCGGCAATAAAAAAATATATATTTAAGCTAAGGGATGTATACGAATACCACTAAGGAACACACTTTTTCTTAGGAACCGTAACTCTAGGAAAACTCACATTCCTATACATTTTCTATGACACGGAAATCTACCAAACTACACAGAATTATGCAACACAAACCTCAAATACAATTCCAAGAAAGAAAAACCAATTATTTGATTCAAAAACACAATTATAGGTACCCTTCCTTCCCTTCCCCCGTCCCATTTATCCCGATTTGTCTACCTCAGTAAGTACTCTGATAACGACTTCCTTATAACCTCGAAAGTAAACAGAAGAATATAGAAGACCTCATAAATATATGAACCAGGAATTTTGGAAGACTAAGGATTATTATTCAGATGAATCAGGTCAAGTTGTGATTGGTTTTGGCTTTGTTATCGATGATTTGCGATTATCGATTATTATGTATTATTGTACCATGTATGTTTTGGCTTTAATATCATTGAAATAGGGTTACAAGTTTTGGATTTTTGGCTAATGCCAGTACGAGTATTTTACATTATTGAAGTCTTGTTTGGGAAAAGAAAATAATTAAAAAAGGTTGAAGATTTAAAAAAAAGACTACGTGGATAAGTACAGCAAATACTCAATCCTAGTTTTCTTTTTTATGACCTAAATATTATATTTTTACTTATACTCAAGGTAAACACGTAGAAAAGGTAAACATAGCGCGCACCTAAACAAAATTACCGTCAATCGTAACCCAGAAAGCAGTGTTCTGAGCACAGGTCCCCAGCGACACGGCCGTATTACGTAAAATATCGGGAATAAACTATTTGCAAAGTGTGCCGTACAAATGGGGGGTTGTTCCACAAATATGACCGGGTTTCCCATCAAATGCAACGAACGGTATTTGGTCCTGACCACTGGAGAGCGGAAGAGTCACGTCCGCGTTATGGTGAACTTTCGTGGTCTAGATAGGAGTTAAACTGTGGCAAACCAAGAAGTAGGTCTGCCTCTAATAATTATTTTTATAAGATAGATAGATAGATAGATAGATATACTCTTTATTATGTACACCAATTTTAAAAAAACATAAACAACAACAAAACACTGATCTACAGATTTAAAAGTCGGTGACACAATGGGCGGTCTTATCGCTAAAAGCGATCTCTTACAGACAACCTTTGGATGGATTGAGAATAAAAAAGAAATAACTGTATTGCAAAGTATCTTCTACATCTTCAAAGGCATCTTCTTACAAAATCCCGAAGCTCTTGATTTAATGCCCAATAACCTAAAATTTTATTGCAGTTAGGCTCAAATTGTAGAGAAAAAAGATAATACGCCACTAGTTTATAAATGCAACGTTTGATAGTGTAAACCACCTATGAAATAATAACTTTTCAAGAACTCACATCAGCTCAAAATTAGTAAATATTATGACTTGATCTGATATTGAAATACGCAGTAGGCCGAGTTACTAAACATAAAAGTTTTCTCATTGAAAGAAAATTTTCTTAACAATAATAATCATTTTGCATTTGAATATCCAATGAGGTTACATTTTGGTAAAAGTCAAAACATCTTTGTTCATATAACTTTCTTGTGCTTTTGTATTTTCAAGTTCAAAACGAAATTAGGGCTTTAGTACAGTTTAGCATTGACGTAATGTAGAGAAATTATGTAACGATAAAATAATACTTGATTGGTTTCAAATTACCATAATTGTATGCCTTTGAAAACTAATATAGGTGAACTTACTTATTTCAAGTATTTAAGTTGTACTGAATTACATAAATTACGCCTCTTTTGCGAGAAACGAAACATTGATAGAATTCGAAAAACTTTTAACTAACTAATACTTTTCTTTCAGTTAAATCAGATTTTATTAACTACGCTAGAGATATAAAAAATCACATCTCTTTCTACTACATAAGTATATGTAAGATACTATTACAGAAAAGGTGTGCGTGACTGGTAACAATCTGTTCGGACATGGGTCCTTTAGATATCAAGTTACATCATCAGTTAACACAACCCAAATGTATGTTCGAGTCACGGTTAGTAGGGCCAGTAAAGCAGTACAGGTAAGAGGAAAATAAGCATAAAATATTTTTTTGAAGCACCCGACGTTATACAGTCTACATTATTATCGAATTTAAAAAGTGGTGATTTTAAATTGTTATAACAATAGTTTGAAAATAAATTTTCGATGTTAATTTCTAGCATTGAAACAAAATAGCATAAGTGAAATTAATCTCCCTAGAAAAAGGAACGAGTGGTTCAAAAAAATTACGTAAGATCCAGTGACAAAGGCTCACAAAAGCTGACAATTAGAAGAAACCCTTACAAACGGACAATAATACTAAATATTGACAATCAAACTAAACAATAGGTGCTACATATTGTCTGTCTGTAGCTAATACATTAATTAGCAGCTTAATGAATCAATATGTCAGAGCCATGTGCGACCAGATGTAGAAAGGGTAGATATAAATAGTTACATACCTATCAAGAACTAAGATAACCTTGTAAATAGCTTATATCACAAAGTAACCAACTAATTCAAAATGTTTGATTCTACGAAAGATGATTGATATTCATAAAGAAATTCGAAAATAAGTGTTAAATAGAGTGTCAGAATTTAAAGACATACTAGACTACTAGGCTTTGACTTTCAGAAATACTAGGCAAGGTTATAGTTTAGCCTAGATATGCCTTGAATCTTAGTTCAATCGAGGTCTAACTTAACATAAGTATAAATCTATGCCTAACTTAACATAAGTATAAGTGTTTGAGCGTTTGAGCTACAGCTATTGAAGCTGCTAAATCTACAAATCATAATAGAAATATAACACGATCCTCCAATCCCAAACTACAGCCACATAATAATCTTGCCATGAATAGTTTCATTGTGAAGGTATTACAATAATCCTGTAAAACCATTACCGAATAGATTGGATCCAGTTCAGTAAGGCGACTCACTCAATGGCAGGGCTGTGCCCAGAATGTTTCGCAGTCAGGTCATTAATTTGATATCTTTGGAAATATCAGTTCGTTTATTTTGGACTGTATAGTTTGTATAGTGGTTAAAATCTAAAGCTTTTCTAAAAAACTAGCCAGAAATGTATAAAAAATGCCAAAAAAATGTTTCATTAGAAGTCTAAAAGAAGTTAATAAGTCGCCATCATTGTCGGAATATTTCTCTGAACTTTCAATAATTAAATGCACCCCTTTTCACAGTTCTCTATGGTCCTGTATATCTCATGAACATAATAGATGCATAAATAAAAAGACCAGAATAATTACACAGGATAATAAGACATGGCAACGACCAAATTATTCTGTGCTTCCGCTTACATTCGCAAAAAACTTTTTACTTCAAAAAACAGGAAGACAATAAGTCCAAAATAACCAGGATCAGCCATTCCCGGAATGACCTTTGAAAAGACTTTTTTACACAAAGCTCAAACTTCTGCAACAACAACTATAAAAAAAAACTGTATATAAACTTAGATTAAGCTAGAGCAGATAACATAGTTCACTTCATAAATTGGGAATCGAATACTAATAAAAGTATGGCACAGTTGTAAAAAACGTTATGTGAGCATGTGTTCATGAAAATTTTAGAAATTTTCACACAATTTGTTCCTGTTTGCTAGAGTGATTACACCAAAAACGTTCGAGTGCGCCACAGTGCCTACAGTGCCACACACCGCTGGTATCTGGCCTCTAAGAAAGAAAAATGCCTTTCAATCAAGCAAATAATTAAACTCAAAAATAAACAAGATCTCAAAAATACCCTTTCCTGTTTTCAAACATTTATTTTAGTGTTAGGACAGCTTAGGTTACCGTGTGTTTTTGAAGGTCAAGTTCGTTAAAACACTCCAATGAGAGAAATACTGAATTTGAATAAAATGATATGATTTGTGACTCACCCCACGTATTTTTATACCCCTGTCAATAAGTCCTAGCAAGAGGTCTACCAAAACAAAACCTTGTTCTAACCCATATAGTAATACCTATTAAATAATTTATCTGTATCTACAGACCCATTTATAGATACATAACGAATTACCATCTAACTAAATCCAAAAATATTGAGGTCGGCGTCATCTGAATAATTTAGGTAACTGCATCAGACTAGACTGGTTAATTACATTAGTTACCCACAATAACTGAACCTCAAATAAACCAATTGTTTACAAATTATGCTTAATGCATGCCTGTGCCTAATTTATGCCTTATAACAAATGTTAGGCACAATGCTTATGTATAATTTATTGAATTATTATTGCAAATTAAGATTTAATGAACCTTGTTTTGAAAGTAAAATTAATTGTGCAAATACTAATAAAAGTATCTTGGTTTACTGTAGTCTCGGATTAGTGATAGAAGATTTTAATTTCCATGAAGTATAGAAGTCACTTTTACTTAGTAGGTACTTTTCAAGTTTCGAATTTAAACTTGAAGGCTTCCGAAATTAAAAGCGTGATATTTACGCCACAATACATGTTTAGTGATTTCTATCGTTACAAAATAACAATTATAACTCTCTGCGATAATACACTCGTAAACCGTTTCAATTTCAAAGCAAAAACACATTCAAACTAAAAGGTTGGAACTTCTCATATAAATTGCACACGGTTTTGCCTGAAACCACATTCATTATAACTCTTAACCTTAATATGTAATCCCTAAAACAATTAAAAGGTCTTGCGTAAGTCATTTGAATTTAAACTAAAGTGAACGATAACCTAGTTTTGTATTTAGGGCAGTCCTATTAATTAGGTTATTTAATTCGTGGAAATAAACTATGGTTAGTGTCGTCTAGAGATATTTCAGATAAATTGGTTTTGGGTATTTTGTCGCATTTATAAAGGGAATTAAAATGATTAATAGTATTACGTGTTGTGTGCTAATTTAAAAGGCAATATAATGAAATGTTAAATGTCTAAGAATATTATTACTTTCCAAAAAAATCTGTGTCTATAATCCGTATCAATCTTGGAGAAATCATTTAACTGTCACTTGAAGATAATTTTATACCTGCATCAGACAATATTTCATTAATGATTATTTACAATCCTAACGCACCTCATATATACAAATATACACAAAGTAAAATATAAGACAGACTTTGTTTTCAAATTCCCAGTCAATATTGTCTCAACCTTGTAACAACATTTTATCCAAACTATAGATTAAACATACAAACAGTAAAATAACTTATCTTAGTATGAAAACAGTATGTGAATCACTGAAGCAAATGGTTCTGTAGCCTACATTCTAATGAGGGCAACACTGCCTGACTGAATATTTAAAGGATTTACTGGCAAACCCTTTGACTCTGCTGCTAATGTGTGTGAGGTTTGTGTACTAATGTGGAAGCTAAGTTGGTTTTCTATGTATTCGTAAATTAAAATAAAGACAGTATATGTTCTATAGGATTGAATATACTGTTTTCATTATTAAAAAAAAATAAAAACTACTATCTTTAGTGACCTACAAAAAACGAAATATAAACATTTAAATTCAAACGTAACTTGGCCGAGATCTTCGATTTAGTTTCGGAATTAGGAACCTGAAACTTGTTTTAAAGTTATGAAGTATCTATAATAGTCGAGTAAAAGTGTCTTTATTTTTTTTTTGGAAACAACATAATGTCTAGCCCCTATATTTCTGTACTTACATTAAATTGGTTTCTGAAAAGAGTTAAACGACAATAAACTCTCATTGTATCACCTCGTCACGTAGACAAAACAGCAACACATTTCTACTTAACACACATAATCTCACATTACATAAGATTCTCTACATAACATTACTTGATATTAACTAATTACCTTAACCTTTAGCCTAAGATAATTAGCTGCCGCCCCAATTAACTGGGAGACAAGCGAGCTTACTTAGAACTAACTTGGTTAACTTAACAAAGATGTTACAGCTGTGTTATTGAAGTCACGTTAACTTACTTACGGTTTTACTGAACTTGATGGTTTTATAATCAGTTGCAGTTAAGTTACATTTTAATATAATCTGTGACTTACAGAATAAGAAAATTGAAAACCATGTATTGGTTCGATTGTGAATCAGTATAATAAAGGTTTAATTTTCTTTCTTTTTTTAACAACGTAGGAAAAGTAATTCAATAATTTTCATCAACTTCTGCAAAGTATAACTGCTAGAATTTCGGAACAGGTAAAGAAAAGATGATAGTGAAGCCATAATAATATAGGTCGTCTATAAATATCAGTTTGGCTAATATTTTAGGTGTATGAATGAAGGTCCTGCATTTAAAAAGACCTATTGAATTTGATATTAACCGTTGGATATTTTGTCAAGCAATTACTAAATAATAAAAAAAATCGAAACAATAAGAACACTCTTGCTTCAAGTACCCGCTGGAGATGAAGTAAATTTTGAAATAAGTTCGAGCAAAATTCGTCCTTATTGACACACAAACTGCTTAGCAACCAGCGAGTGATCGAAGGGCCAATCTCCCGTGGCACTTGACACGGTGACCGGGTATCGTGGAGGGCTATCGAGATGACTGCAACTGGGTTATTTTGCTGCTAAGATAGAAACTCGTGCGAGCCTTGTAAGACGTTTGCTTATTAATAAGATTTTTCAAAATTCAGTCTTTGGCTAACTTAAAAAACTTGATTTTGTAAGTTTATCTGTAAACCTACTTAGATTTAATCTATTTACCTATATACACCTACAATAATTCGAAGAGGGCTTCTGCAATGAGGGTTTTTGAAATTTTTTCTGCCACCGGGTGGCGCCACGTATGCGTCTGGTCCAAACAGCTGTCAAATAGTATGGAATTGTAGGTGCCGAACTTATTGTTTATTAAAATTCTGTTATATTGGAAGTGTTATTGATTTTATAATGGACTACGGTCAGAATAAGGTTTCCGAACTAAAAATTGAGCTAAGAGAGAAGGTGCAAAAGTCACTGGTACTAAGGAAAAGCTTGTTGAAAAATTTGTTAACACAATATGATTTAGTTTTTTTTATTTACTCAACCGCAATAGTAAAACAATAATGCAGTGCTTTAATTATAAAATAAAAAAAACACTAAAATCGTTCACTATTCATAGTAAAGATAAGCACTTTGACAGTTATTGGACCTGACGACTCGGTGCTGCCACCTCGTGGATTGCCATTTTAGAAAACCCTCATTAATTTATTTTTGAATATTTTGTAGGGCAACAATCAAACATTCGTTTTATTGTACCTAAGTAAAACAACCACCAGCGTTTACTCAAACAAATCAAATACCTATAATGAAAAAAAAAACGAAATGACATTTATCTAATTTTCCACTTTACTTTTTCCTTCACACACTTCATAAATAACCGATCCATAATTTACAAATAACATCTAGGTCACTACAATTTAGACTTCCACTTCAGTATTGACTAAGTAAACCTGATCATTAAGGCTACATTCGAAGCCTCTTAATAAAACGGCTGAAAGTAGGCCAGTCATATGGCTCGTCGATATAACAGCCTATCAGTATTTTATCACCTAGCCTCGATATAAAGGACATTTCCTTTCGAATAGGGAGTGTAAAAACACACTTTTTGACTTTATGGCTCTGGAAGGGACAGTAGGAGAAAAGATTGATTGTATGTAACATGTCTCTTTATTGAATTCTTGGACTACATAGATTAGAAACGTGTTCAAAGGCTATTGAAGACATGCTCTTTATTTTTAAATCAAGAATATATTTTTGAACAAGTTTGTTGTAGGTTGTAAGTTGCTCATTTGATAAACCTACCCCATCGAATCACTCTATTTAAGGTTGGCTATAAGAGAACTCTACACCGGGCTAAGCTCGCCGTTGTACAAATAACACATAAAATCAGTTAAGTAATAGATGAAATATCAAAACTAAAAACAAAATATTATCGTTATCTCAACATCTAAAACTCTAGTGATGGGCAAAGGTCGGTCGTCACAAGACTCGAGTATTCGCTCCGAGACACATTGCTGAACCCCCTCGGGACCAGCCGGGATAACTGGGAATATTGTATAGTGATGTAACGATGATAGCGTTTAGAGTAAGTTGTTTTGCTAAGGTATTAAGTTGGTGTTTTAAAGTAATTATTTTGTGAGAAATATAGCCATGTTTATTGACTGTAATTGTAGGGAAGTATACCAGAGACTCGCAATGGCATGTAAACAATGTAGACGCAATAAGTAAGTGTTTATGTAATTTATAGGCTACTTTAGCGCTTTCAGGCTACAAAGTCCGAGTGGCAAAAACCTGTCGCGCGTTTTCAGGTGTCATCACTCGAACTAGTACGATGTGGGGACAACGCCCGTACGATCCAAGCGAAAAAACCAAGCGGAAAGTCCAATAGTGTGAAAGTGTAGTTTATATTTTTTGTTCTTAGTTTTGTTTTTTCATTTTTTTTAACAAAACCGTGTACTCAAAAATGCAGGGTAAAATTGACGCCTAACTCCAGTGACCTATGCACATGTATTTTCGTAAGTTTGTGAACATAAACACCGTAATAATTTCCTTTTTCTTTCCCAATTAATTAATGACCATACTTTCAACAATACAACCAGTGAAAGTTACTAATACAAAAGTCACTGTTACCAAGTGTAGTGTAGTATCGATCGGGTGCAGCAACCAGCGGTGGGAAGCGGGTCACTTGGTCGTTCACCGGCGGCGACCTCGCCAGTAGTGCAGCGCCAACCAACAGCCAATGTTGGGCCAATGTTTGTTGTGGTGGCGGCAGACGGGACGACTGTGTTACGACTTTTTTGAAGCTTTGGTATGTGTGAATATGGAGGTAGAAATCCAAGAGAAATTAACGTTAAAAATCACATCAAATTACCAATATTTATTGATTGCTTTAATGCTCGGAACGTATTTTTGTATCCCAAACCTATAGGGTATTTTGACATTATAATATTGGGATTCTAAAGACACGAGAGTCTTTTGTACAAGATAAATGCCACGTTTAATAATTTTATCAGCCCAATAAAATAGGTGTGAAAATAAACAATATAAATTGCTACAAACACTTCTCTAAGAGTTTTTTAATTAATAAAACGTCGATACACTGGTAACAGTAACAATATTGTTATTCAAGTAACAACCGTTCAGAGCAATTTATCTGGATTACTTCTAGATATGTATTCACGGGGTCGCCCAGACCCGAACAAATTGATTTGCCTATCAGACGATGGGATAAAGTCATCTTGATTTACAGGATTTATTCATTATCTATAGGCGTTGATTGAACCTAGATATTTTGATGTTTTTTTTTTAAATATATTTATCTATTTTACTACTACTCTTCTATTGTTAGAAAATTGGATACAAGTGCCTACAATACAATTCTTATCGACTTATAAAATATAGCAATTAATCAACAGTTTAACTGTTGATCAATTGCTATATTTTAACCAGTAACCATGGTCTTAAAATGGAGTGAAAGCACCATCTTCAAAAATAATCCGAAACCTATTTGGTTTATCGGTATTTAAAGTAACTAATCAGTTATTCCTAAGATCTAAACTTAATATATCGCAATCATTAATACACATAGCTAAGCCCTTTACAAATCATGAAAACCCTAAAATCAATAAAAGTATTGAATAATTCAATTTTTAAAAACTTTAAGGTAATAATTTGTTCAATAAATCAGCAAAACGTAAACCTGAGACGATTATTTGAAGATTGAACCCGAGATAAAATGCCAATTTGTGATTTTAATCTTTCATTGAACTCAGTTCACTTTCAAATCTATTCAATACTTTGAAATATTTCGTCGTCAAAATTGAAAAGCAAATGAATATCTGAATTATCATGATTATTATCCTAATTTCATTAAATTGAAGTTGGTTCAATCTTAGTCGATTTCTATACGGTATGTAACAAATATTGTAGTTTCTGATACATCTATAGGTATCTTCGCGACAGACAGACATTCTGATAGTGTCTGATCGTTGCTCTCACAATAATATCTTGAACATTGATTTTATAGAAAAGTGGTGAGGCATCAGTATTTTGTTATTCCTACATAGGATACCTATACCTCGAAATATCAATCATTAAATATTTATTTGAACAGGACAACAATTTGGACAGCTAAGGACAGGTCTACTAACCAACTTTTTGACTTCAGAATTTGGGTCAATTGTAAATTTTTAACCCTGTGCAACAAAATTAAGGTTCTTACATTTGTTTCAAATCAAAAGTGTGTAATACAGTTTTTTGTTAGGAGTTCTGATCTAGATAAGACCTAGATTTTAATGTTGTATCAAGCTTACAATTTACTCGTATGTGGCTCAGACAAGTAGGCGTTCAATATAACGGGTGGCTGATCTTCTTTCAGACAAACCTAATTATGACAATTGTTGTTCTAGGTCTTGTCTAGAATAAATACTAGAAAAAAAAAACAATTTTTACTCCCTGTTAAATGTTCATGGTTTCAACAGAAATCCTATTTGATTTATACGGCTATTTTAGAATGGGTTTATTCGCTGTTGAGGGAGATAAATCATACATCGGGATAAAATTGATCCCATGTCCTCTCAGGATTCAAACCGACCCCAAACATATATCAACTTAAACCTGAAGGGTATAACCGTAGAAGCATTTTAGAGGGACATAGTTACTTCGGAATTAAGAAATCAATATTATGAAGTTTTTTTACTTACCATACGATGTGGGCTGCCCAAGATCGAGATGGTTGGCGATCACTTGAGGATGCTTACGTTCAACAGTGGACGGCAATAGGTCGATAGAATGAAGATATGGGTAACGTTTACCTCAATAAGGGACGAACACGTCATCATCTCCCGAGCCTTTTCCCAACTATGTTGGGGCCGGCTTCCAGTCTATCCGGAGGTAGCTGGGTACCAGTGTTTTACAAGGAGCGACTGCCTATCTGACCTCCTCAACCCAGTTACCCAGCCAACCCAATACCCCATGGTAAGACTGGTGTCAGACTTACTGGCTTCTGACTACTCGTAACGATTGCCAATAATGTTCAATGACAGCCGGGACCTACACCTAAACGTGCCCTGGCAGATATGCGACGTAGAAAGAAAAGTCGCAGAAGAAAGTCGCACCGTTTGTCTTCAACAATAATGCACCAACACTGGTTAGCATTCAAGGAAATGGAACAACATAAATTATTACAATAGCATTCTCGCGAGGTCGCTAGAATTACGTCCATGGACAAAATTATAGATAGCATTTCATTTTCAATGTGATTTTGTAATGCCGTGATTTAAAGTGATACCTTTATGAATATTGAAGTTAATCGTGTAGTGAGTGAAGGTAACATTTCTAGTGCTAAGGGCACTCATCATTGTACTGTCGTGTATAATGTCAAGGCATGTGTTTAGTGTGTTATATTTCTACTAATTATAAGGAAACATTTCTATATTTCGACTTGAATGGTGCATATTTGCATGCCTATTTCGGTAGTCCGTATAATCTGACACATAATTATGTTTCCTTACAAAGCTTGCAAAACCCTTAACCTTCACTAAAGTATTAAGAAAATGAATCAAATGATTAATATATCGTGTGAAGCTTAATTAGCTTTATTATATTCACTTGAAGCGAAACCCACACTTAAAGCATACATAGGTACCTTCATTTACTATTCATCGTTATATTTCATTCTTCATAATATACTCAAATTAAAACATTTATGGTAATGAATCATCTAATAAGACAATGGTCACCTACCTCAATATTAATTAGTAATTATCTATTTACACAGAATTGAATGGAACCCTTGATTACTAATCCTAAATGAGATTTCTAGATAAATAGTTGTATTTTACATGACGTAAACTTATATTTTGTTTTCAGCTTAAGTCTGGTTAATTTGCTTTTAATTAAAGAAATATTTTTGTAAAGGATTACGTTTCAGATTCGTTGGTGTAAGTGGTTATTTTTTTATTAGATTTAAACGTAAGAAAAGATGACGGATTTTCATCAATCATGCATAAAATTAGAGTGTATGACTGAATAACAATTCCTTATGGAAAAACTAAAAAAATAAACTATTTACGTTTAGAATCCTTCAACCCCCCAAAAATATTTGCTCTTTAAATAAAGATAGATTAAGTTTCCAGTGGCATGTCGCGAAGAAGACGCAATATTGTTACCTAATGGTGCGTGCAGAAAAAGAGTAAAAACCCCAGGGTTACGTAAAAAGTTAGAAAAACTATCGATAGAAGTAACGTTAGACAGTAGATAATAGTTTTTCACTCTTAGATAACAACACAATACAAAAAGTACACGCAATTTAAGATATAAGTTTTTCTGATCTCTACCAGATTGAATGTCAAACCAATGACATGTTTTAAAATAGCAAAGGTAATTACAACCGTCAATAAATATTTCCCTTTCAAGTAACATTGACCCACACGAGCCTGAAAAATCGAAAATTAAGTTTAATTTAAAAAACCGAATTCCAATAAAAAACGAATTAAAAACTGATCAATCATAAGAAGTAATTTATTTTGATGATATAACGACAGATGTCATCTGGTGGTGTGTGGCCCAATTTTCCTTTTTACGAGTTCATCTTAATCCAGCTCCCGGGCTATGATACTTGATATACACCACAGAGTATAGAAATGTACAGAAAGTCCACTTGCCACACGTCAGTTCTTTAATATTTTATTTTTATTATGTCTACAATCCGCAGATAAATGAAGTAAAAATTGAAGACATTAGGCCATTAACTTTTAATTTATTGGCTTTCAAAACTATCTGGAATTTAAAAGGTTCTAGTGTTATAAACAGACAATACAGTTTCACAGTGAAATATTTATTTAAGTTTTAGATTACATATCGTAGCCGAAGGAAGACTGAACTTAATAATTCAAGAGTTTGTATTTAAATGAAACTTATCTCTGGTCAAAACTAGTCGTAGCCGACCACTGTTTGAATAAAATTACTTTATTAAGTTAGTCTTCTAAGTTATTTTCTTTGCAGTGTGTATCTATATAAGGGGTGTTCAAAAGCAAAAAATAAAGCGCCTTTTTCTTCAATCTTCTCAGTAATAGATTCAGTTCGTGGTAATGCTGTTGTGTAATATACTTAATGCTTTAACTCTGGTCCTCTTTCAGACCATGTTTTTAAAATAAATGTTTTTCTTGACCATCTTTTCTTTGTTCCTTATCTATTTTTATAAGATTTTAAATTGAGGAGAATTTTCCGTTGCGTAATATCAGATGGTTAATCTAGTTTTATTAATAGCATTCAATAATTAGATGACAATGCCTGAGTTGTTAATTGGGGTAATTTGTACCACTCGTCTAGTTGCAGGGTTATATTGTTTAATCACTGTAATAAGTCTTCGCATCTGTCAGAATTTGTCTTTGAGAATACTTTGGAAAATAGCCGTTATCTTGAGCGTCAGTTCGAAAACTATCTTCGAAGCGCTCAATGCAAACGCCTCAGGCAGATTAATTGATAGCCTGTACTTTTGAAGCAACTTGCTTGCAACGAAAGTTCTTATGTAATTTTGTGTTTTTTTATGTTATGCATATTGATTACATGTAGAATTCTTTCTTAATTTTTCACAGAAACAATAGTAATTCTTTGAAGCAAGTAAACTGCAATAAATATTAGTGTTTTTTTAAATATTATTTTATATTCAAAAGTGATAATTATCTGTTCTCAAATAAATATTTATTTATCAAATAAGAAAATCAAGACTTTCATTATTCAAATACATTTTTTCATGCGATGTTTGTTTTACGTGCGTACGTGATGTTAGTCGTAGTTAAACTGTTTTTTAGTTGAAAGTAAAACTCATCTAAGTGGATTTAAAAAATATGAGTGCATGTATGTCTGTAGGCTGATTGCAAATTCACACACTTTAGTGCATGACTTTTGAAGTTAATATACTCAATTCTGGAGCTAAGTTAGAGTGCTTTTAGAGCATCATAACTTAGTTTTTCAAGCACGTTTTGGAGCACATACTTTTATGAATGCATTTTTTTATAAAGAGTACGCACTTATGTGTAGGATTATAAAATACTAGCTTTTGCCCGCAACTTCGTTCGCGTGGAATAGTGACTACCAGCAGATTTTTGATTTGACCAATAGATGGCGCTATATGTCCGGAATAATTTTATTTTTATTTTATTTTTGTAATAAAAACTATCCTATGTCCTTTCTCAAGTTTCAAACTATGTCTGTACCAAATTTCACACAAATCGGTTCAGTAGTTTAGGCGTGAAGAAAAGACAGACAGACAGACAGAGTTACTTTCGCATTTATAATATTAGTTTGGATTATCTTTGTTTCTCTATGTCTTTGAAAAATTGTACCTAATGCATTTTAATATATTTTATACACACTTCTATTTTCTGTGTATTTTTAAATTGATCATCTTTTCCCAACTATGTTGGGGTCAGTTAAATTGATAATTCACAGAAATAAATTACCTACATATTTCCAAAACTACGTCACAGACCAGAATGTAATGTTTATGTAAGATATTAATATTTATGGAAGTTTTTTCTCTTGAACCAACCTGAAGCCTATTTGCTCCGAGAGTGATCCGCTCAAACGATTCAAAGGAACTACTTAGTAGCTCAAAGCAAGGTTTAATAACATTTTAGAATAAAATATCTAGTTTTCTGTCATCTTGAGTAGGGATAGAAAGTAGTTATCCTTACTAATATTATAAATGCGAAAGTAGCTCCGGCTGTCCGTCCAGATTTCACAAAAAACTACTAAACTACAACTGAATAAAAAATAAAAACTCAGTCTGTAGAATTCACGGTTCAATGCACCAACTATCTGACCGGACACCAATAAACGACACACTTTTCCTAGACACAACGATAAAGAGACACTGATATATTCTAGAAGAAAGACAATTTATTTGTTTAATTATACTTAGAAGTTATTGACCATTTATCTATTAACTATCCAGTTCTAGCTGTTTCCTGCGGTTTCAACCGCGTCCCCGTGGGTATATCTCGCCGTGCTCGAATTAAATATCGACTTTGTCACCCGAGTATAGTTTATTTTTCAAATTCAAAATGTTTCCAACTTTTCAAATCAGTTCAGTAGTTTCGGAACCTTTGGCGTAATAAGCAAACCGACAAAATGTTTCTTCTTTATAATAATTACCTAGTAAGAAATTGGTATAAGTATACAAGATACTCTAGCAATAACTTGTACCTATATCCTGTCAACAGACTTCGATAATTTATTCGTCTTGTATTTTCCTTAATAATATGCAACTGAATATAATTTATAACTAGCCATAAATATTCTCAGGAGCCTTTTGACAGCACTGGCTCCAGAGAAGCTTTCAGTAACAAATAAATTATGATAACATTCGTGTTACCATCGGAATACTCGAAGTAGATAAGTCTCAAAGAGTTTAATGTACAGTTTGCACGAAAATGCATTTCGCAGTAAGCCATTTGACGCCTCATGAAAGACGTATTTGTTAATACTTTTAAAAATTATTGTAAATTGAAAAAAAAACATATTTCGGATTTCTCCATAAGTACATATAGAGACCAACTTCAGACATTCGAAGCTCCCCGACTTGTCACGAATGACGAATGCGTGTAGAGTTTAATGACTAACTTCAGAACTGCCAAGTTATTTAGTGCGAACTGTATATCCTTTATCTCATGTAACTAACCTAACCTAACCTAACTTCTTTGAAAAACTACTCAAAATCTTCATCACACATTATTCTTTAACATACAGTCAAAATATTGAACGTCAAATAACCGTACAAAGTGCACGTTTTCACCCCTCAAAGAGTAATCATAGCGACCTTAAACTAACGGCCTCAATCCGAAGCATTCCGAGTGTTTGAAAGTGCTCGCCGAGTCAAAGCCCGCCTTTCTAAAGGTGAAAAAACGGTGGAGATGTGGTGTGGAACGGTTGAGAGTCTGCTACAGACCTTTGAAGGTATACAGGTGGCTATAGAGATAAAAGTAAATGTTTGTCGTGTTGTAAACGTTGATGTCCTTTTATATGGGTGACGAGAAGTTAGTGGAAAAATATATTTGATAGAATTTTCGTTAGAGCATAATTCGATGGACAATAAGAAATAAGGTAAAACAAATGACTCACACAATTAAAGGTTTTTCATTTGGAAACATATCTTTTTAATTTTTTTAGCTCCGTATTTAATGTCTACTTAAAATAAATAATAATAAAACAAACCTTTCACTGTCTGTTATACAAACTTACTTACTAAAAGACACCACTAACACGAATCTGAAGTTTAAGCTTCGTAATCATTTTATAACGGAGAATAAAATGTTCTATCTTTACTAAGTCTGTGACATACATCACCCTGTTTCTTCGCCTTGCATATTCACGGCTTGAGGCACATTTCTTTACTTACGCCACTAAAACAAACTTCCACACTATATATTCACTGTTTCGTGTAACATTACGTTTTAGGGTTCCGTACTCAAAGAGAAAAACGAGACCCTTTTATTAGACTTCACTGTCCGTCATTCTGACCGTGCGTCTGTCACCCGACTGGATCTCATGAACCGTGATCATAAGACAGTTGTAATTGTCACCGATGATACCGTAATATTTTTGCCGCTATTATAAGAAATACTATAAACTATAAAACAATATGTGTCAGGGGCTTCTGTATAACTGTTTAAGGGGGTTTCTTGACGGTTTTGTATACAATAAAATAGTATGGACCTCTACGTGCGCGAGTCCAACTCGCACTTGGCCAGTTCTTATTTAGTTTTGTACCTACGTAGGCATATTCCGTTATTGCTCGACTTTTTTATGCTAAGTTAAAAGATTGCGTGGGATTTACCTACTGCCTTTTTTGGGCTATCTGCTTTATTTTTTGCTTTTACTAAAACGTTTGTTCTATTCTTGTATGATAATGATCCTTCAGTCAGATTTTTTCTAGCTATGCTGCCATTATTTTCAAGTGAAAGGATCTTATAATTTGAGAATCATTAATATTAAAAATCTTAGATCAAACTACAGTTCAGTGCAAAATGGGAGAATGCTTTCAATCTTTTTACGTAATACTTACGGTATTCTAAATGAAAGCAACGCAAGACTGAATATTAATGACGACAAATCCATTAGTTTTTCTATTTTTTACAATCTATTTTCAGTAGGTCAGTAGATGCTCTATGGGAGTTCCTTTGTATCTAAATTCTAAATATAACCACACACAATCCAATACACAGCTTCCGTATTTAAACGAACATAAGTATAAATACCTTCATACCTTTAGAGAAGACTTCAAACAACAATTTCAATATCTTAAGCAATTCAACAGAAATGTCAAGTTAGCTTGCATAATCTACCAGTTATAGACAGCTTGAGAATACCCCTGATTGCGAGGTAGGCACGTGTAGCGACAGAATGCTGCCTGATCTCCGCTTGTGTACACCGTGCCTGTAGTACTGTTGAAGGTTGAGTCCACTGCCTAATCAAACTTTGTGGGGTAGGTATAGATGCGTTTACTGATTGCAGGTGGGTAATTAAGTTTGCTTTAGTAGGAATTGCAGATGGAGACGTTGAGAGATAATGGAGGGAAGAATATTCTGCTGATCGCGTAATTTTTAATAATTGTTATTCCTCAATGACGCGTTTCATGAAAAATACTTTTATCTAAGTGCCGGTTTTTCAGCAGTTAGTAAGTAGAATTTATTGCTGTAAAAATTAAATAATGTAATAGTGTAATCTGAATAGGTATAATGTATGATATAGTAATGCATAAATTAAAAAAAGGAACTTATGCTGACCCTACATTTTTCCTAAATCCACTAGCTTGTCATTGCAAAGACTTCGTGAATCAATTTTACTTATAGGTACTCCGATTTTATGAATCGAGAAGTTTATATTTATACTTTAACTGATACAATCTATAGAAAACTGTACCTAAATGGGTAAGTCTTCTTCCTCGTGCCTTCATTGTTACGGAAATAGCACAGTCATTAGGCTAGCCAGTATAATTGAACTGAAAAACGATAATAGGAAAACTGGAGGGTAGAATAATGCCACGTTGAAATTGAACCATGAAGATTACAATAATGGTGGTAACACACTTTGAAAATATTGAAGTACATATAGTTGTTAGGTATTTTTATAAGTCTAATCTGTATGTCATGTGCACTTCTACATTGATATTATAGAGAAGACATGTTCTTGTTTGTTTGTACCCTAAAGGCTCCGAAATTACAGAACTGACGTCAAAAATTATACCTATTATGAAGCTACACTATACAAAACCACGAGAAACAGCTAGTTAAATAATATAATGCTATCATAGAGTTTTTGTCACAGCCTGTCGTCATGTCGCCACAAAGATTTATCTCACAAAAGATAAACTAGTTACATTAGTTTCGGACACACTACGCCGTCCATTACCGACTTAGTGAGGAGAGAGGATGCTGTGTAAACACGCAATGGACTTAACTACAATGTTGGAGAAATTTCCTTTTGGTGGCTTATAAATGTACCCAATTTTAAATGTTTTTATGCGAATAAAACTTAAAATTACATCTTTGATCCTGGACCGATTCCATTGATATTTAGTATTTTTCAATGATTAGGTACCTATACCCGGGAGTTTGATTTTGGGACCAGGTGATTTTCTAAAGGGTGTGTAGG
The DNA here is from genome assembly GCA_033682625.1 of Helicoverpa zea x Helicoverpa armigera. Classification (NCBI taxonomy): domain Eukaryota; kingdom Metazoa; phylum Arthropoda; class Insecta; order Lepidoptera; family Noctuidae; genus Helicoverpa; species Helicoverpa zea x Helicoverpa armigera. Next base: position 561,427 of record JAWIIS010000041.1, read on the forward strand.
AAAATTAGATCCAAACTACACATAAGTTATAATATAAATACCTACCTACATATTAACCAAACAAATCAAACAACTTTTATATAAATTAGAGCTATCAATCTTAAAAAATATTAAAATGACCTCTTTACATCAAAGAAAATTAAATGTAAAGATAAGAAGAACGCAAAGGCGAATAAAGTTGCCAAAACATTTTAAGAATTTTAATTACATTTTAGTGCTTTTTAAACTTTTTCATACAAATTCGTTTGACGGTTGTTACAAAATAGCGATCGAGGCTTCAGAATTCCGATCCCAGTGGATGCTGCATCAAGGTTACGAGCAGAATGCTTGACAAGTTTCAAATTGATAAAATGTCTCTGTGTAATACTGCAGAGCGTTGGTAGTAAAACTTAAGTTCACACAAGTAAGTCAATCCTATCGGATCATGCCATGAATGTAATGTATTTATGACTTTTGAGAAAATAGTTTTTTTTTTTTATTTTCAGAGGCTATATTAATAATTAATAGTTTGTTTATTTACCAAAGGTAAAACAGTAGAGCCATGAGAAATGAAAATTTAAAACTTTTCAATTTCACATAGATGAACAACCGCACCGCAACTTAAAACTCAAATACGATGACCTTTTAACTTCTCTTCGCTACATTCCATTAAAATGTAGCTTACATCGACTCTAGCATGGCCGCACCGGACATACATTTAAGTGTCAATACTCGTAGACAGTAACTTTACTACCCTAAAAGGCACTAGATTTTTATAAAATAAAGCATTTTGAAACTTTCACTAAAAACCTTTTATCCATAAAGCTCACGAGTTACGCATTCAATTCCACTTTGGAAGTATTTAAGCTGGATAAAGTTTTTTGGGATTGTCTGAACGTTATAAACTCTGTGGCCCCGGTGCTCAATAAAATTGATCAGATTTTGTTCCACGAAGATTTTTGGTACCCCTTTTTGTTTCTTGTGAATTGAAAGCAAATAGTTGTAACATCTGTTTTTTATTACTTTGTTTTTGTTTTCAAGCGTACTTGATTATTTCTCGTTTATTGTAAATATAGTAAAGTTGGATATTTAGTAGTTTCATATAAAAGTATTAGGTATATTTCTGTATATTAGATAGATAGGCGTAACTTAAGCACTGTTAAATATGAATAAGGAGCAATTATTTTATTCATATAATAACATAATTGAACACAAACTAAAAACGACAAACAATCCAATAATCGTAACAACTTTTATTCTAATAAAACAGCATTTGGTATTTCAACTTCAACAGTTTCATAGAATTGAATTTGAAGCACTGAACTTGCTTCAGTCACAGTCTATACAACGAGTAACTAAAGTATTGTATTTCAAACACTATTTAAAACTAGAAGAGACAGACGCTTCCATTACTTTAAGACAAAATCTTTTCTTGTCTACAGTATCAATGCCACTTCCAGATTGTCATCTCAAAGACGTACCTTTTAAAAAAAACTCAATTTCCAAGTAACACTTAGAAAGCTTATTCTTAAGAAAAGTTCAAAAAGTTCTAGATTTATATCTGGTTACAACAAAGAAACAGTTGGAAATAATAAATAGAAAAAGTTGATTGTTACCCCTTTGAACTATTTACATAGGAAAATCAACCTTATTTGCTTAAAGTTAAAGTTAATAATCGTTTGTGTTGGTGTCCCCTTTCAGCTGTTAACACATTAAGTCGCAAATTAACGAGCTAACTGCTTAACTTAAATAAGCGGAACCGAAGTTTTCAGTATTGGAGACAAAATAAAAGGAAAAGTTTTAAGACCATGTTACCTTTAGTTTAGATAGTTTGAAAGGTGGTTGATCCCTTAGTACTAATAATATAAGTACGATGATAAATCTGTCTGTGTGTTCCATTTTCACGACCAAACCTCTCTCATCTGACTAAAATATAATAATATTTGAGAGATACATTGCTCTTGAGATAGAATGTAGGACTTTAATACTTTACGTTTTTTTGAAAAATCATCACTTAAAACACAAACTGTATGTTTATATCCATCCTTTCTCAAGATCTGAACTATCTGAGTTCTAATTTTAATAATTTCAATCGGTTGAGCGGCTTTGACAAAATAGATATAGACACTAAATCACTTTATAGTTTACTTTAGAATTTTGAGCAAAAATACTGAAAAAAATGCACCAAGTATAAAATACATGTCTGGATACATTTTTGATCCCACAATTGAGTATAAAATATTGCTCAACTGCAGTTTTTCTGATCTATCCACTTAAGGGATTTAGACTGCATTGAACGGACCTTTGTTAGAAGCATGAAAAACAAAAGAAAGGTAGAAGGGAATCTTAGGGAAGGGGACCTCTAGGGATTTATCGATAGTCTGTTAAATTATTTGTTTCATGAATCATATATTATGATACCTAGGGACTTTTAAAATAATATGTCTGCATCGCGGATAAAAAATGAATTAAAATTCCAAATATTTCCTTACTTAATAGTAATGTATCCGAAAGCAACTTTGTCTGTGTGACTGTTTCTCGCGTTTTCTAGTCAAACTGCCAGTAAATAAAACTATGCGGCTGCGGGAAATCGTTACTATTTGAAAATATTTACCCTCGTGTAGGTTGACTCTAATCATGAAAACAATAAAATGAGAAAAGTCATTCTCTGAGATAAGTCAATAGATCATTGCCACATTTTTAGGAAAATTCCCTATGAGATAGATAACTTTGCTTAAACACATTAAAATTATGTACCTATAATGACCTCACAGTAAATTCAAAGTAATTCGATATCTTAAGAAACCCATCATTCGAAGGCTACAAACTTTACCGAGATTTGTTGAAAATTGCCAACTCAAAGGATCTTTAGAGGAATCTTCAAAACTTTACGACCTCCATAAAATTGGATTCAGTGAACACGTGTAAACGTTAACATACTTATCTAATATTAATATAGTTGTTTAATGCAGTTTCATCCACGTATTATCTACGACTGTTTCGCCATAGCTAAGTATATAAAACGCAAGATCTTGCATATAGATAACAATTGTAAAGTAATTAATAGTAAAGATAAAAAGAAATAACAAATCTTACGAGGAATCATACTTTAGATTTTCTCGAGTAAATAAATCGTACTCAGCTGCATCTTGCTCGACTGTAAGCAAACCCTTATACAGCTAGGAAAAGGTTAGGCAGTTGATTTAACCAATAACATAGAGCTTCATATTGATATAATTACTAGCAGTTTTAATATAAGTTACTATCCTAACTAGAATGTTTCTGAGAAAGTGACTCTTACAAAACAAACGTCAGAGCTACGCAATATTTCATACAATGTAATAAGAGCGTTCTTAGTGGACTGGAGTTCCTCGCAATGTTATATTTAAGAGGTACTAATGAGAATATCCCGGTTATTTGGGAAATAGCCGGGTAACGACTGGTTAATATTTTTGTTACTTGTAAATAAATACAGATTTTCCTTATTATTTGGCAGACTTTCTTAGAAGGAAAATCGCTATTGGGATCTATTGCATTTATAAAATGTTCTCAACTAACTATTCAGTTTTCTAAGTATCTCTTGAGGTAATTATGTCTTTTGAGGTCCATGCTGCTTGGAAAACATTCATTTGAACGGTATGAAAACTGTCTGACTGAGAGGATCTTGGAAGAAATTCATTTCACTGGGAGTCAATCGTTCAGACTCATTTGTCTTCTCTTGAAACAAAGCATCAAACATCTCAAAAGTCACGCAAAAAAAACAAAAGCCAATAACAAATTGAGTTGTCTACAATATAAAATTTTCTGATCGACAAGATAAACTACCCCACTCACATCAAATGCAATCTCCTAAAACCATATTGCGTCCTAGACTATGTTAACAATGAATACGAAAATTCGAGCTGACTCATTTTTATCGTTTCCAAGCAATTTTTTTCGCGCCATAAATCCAGATTTTCAACAGTCAGCATAAATTAGAACACATTTCCCCCTGAAAGTGCGGTGCAGCGGGGTCGTTGACCTGCTCGCTCGATACCGACGCAGTGTATGCACACACACTAGTGCAAATGTTCCGATGTTTACGCACACAGAGGCAGGTAACCCTTTCGATACGATTATGATCGATTGGCTGTCAGTATTTGATCGACGTGCGATATTAGTATCGTAATAGAGATAGTTTGAATGTCTCTTAAATTGGATAAGCTAATATATTGAATAGAATAATGCCCTCAAGGGTTACTGAATAATATTGGTATTTTTTTCTTATGTACTTGGTCCTTCACTGCGAAAATAATTTTCTTCACCCTTTTCAGTCAGTCGTTTTCTCTGTGAAACGGTAGCAAATAACTTATAATATTTTTTTACTTCTTAAAGGTTTCACCCGCCTTTCATATGAACTATGTTATACACACCCTTATTAAAAGTATTTTTTAGCTTTCTGCTATAAATGAGCTATGATACTGAAAGATTTTTTAACCGGACCAGTGGGTCCCGAGATTAACGCATTTAAGCAACTCTCCAGCTTGACTTTTATATACATTAGACGAACTGTGTGTTCTAGAGATTTTTATCTAAGATTAAAAACTCATTTTATTATGATAATTGAGACCATCAAACCGTATATAATATTCCAGACCCCTTCATAGAAATGCGGCTTAAGACATAAATCTGTATAACGCGCAGAAGATTGTCTTAGCGCATAAATATGATCTATCTCACAAGATTTAGACAGGCACGCAAAAACTGAGGCTCGCTTTTCTTTGTAGTCCTATTGTGAATCTTATAAATCCATTTCTCTATAAATATGTTATAGTTTAATAGAAAAAATGGACTAATGGAATCGTAGTGTATTATGTTATAAAACATAGCATGATCAACTAATCGGTCTGAACTAACAATCATATAGGGGTAACGAATGTTTTGTACAGTTGACACCTTTCAGTTTTCAAGGGAAAATACAGTTGTTTATACTGACTGACACCAACTATCAACTCCACCAAAAAACAGTCTGAATGTACACAAAGATGTGTACTCTATAGACAAAAGACAAACCCAACAGTGCCTACTACTAACACAACAAGATTCATTAATCAAAACGATACGAGGAAATGATCCGTCAAATATATAGGACGACGATAAACTTTCATGCAGAAAAACTGACCCAGTTATGAGTGACGAAATTCTTAACAAAAACACACTTGATCTAACATTATCTGGGTCCCCTTGTGAACCCCAATACTTTGGAAATTGAATAACAGAACCGGGTGACCGCGAAACCTGGAAGCTTGTGGTGAATAAAAAATGCGAATTCATCCCTTATATTAGGGCTTAAAGTAGGTAAGCTTTACAGGGCTATGATATGTGTGGGGTTTCATGTATTTTGTATGGAGTGGGTTTTGCTGGTACTAAGCTTAAAATACATTTAAGTAGCGCTAAATAATAAATACGTAGGTATAGGCAATTTTATTTCAGCGTTGGAAATATCGATACCATATTAGATTCTATGTGCGATATTAGAGTTTATGTCCTCACAAAAAAAAAAATACTCAGGGATACTCCAGGAACTCTAAAGTACACAATTACTGAATCGCCAAAAATAAGGTTTTTAGTTCGTATGTTCCTAATTAATAAAACAAAATGTGTCAGAAATCACATATAAAATGTACGTTTAACTTCACAATAACAGAAACTCATTAATGATTCCGCGTCCGAATATGTAAATTGTATGAATAATAATATTATTTAGATTTTCTGCGTAGGTGTTGATTAAATTGATTACTGTTTCCAATGTACACAGTTTTGATTTTCAGCACACGAGCCTAAATACCTACTAGAAAAAGTATAGATCCCATATTTTTCATTCAATTATTAGTTTTTCATTCTTCAAGTATAGATTTTTTGCTGCCCATGACAGGGACGGTTGGAGTTCGTTGGGGGAGGCCAACGTTCAGCAGTGGACGACCATTGGCTGATATGATGATGATGATAGATTGTTACCATACCTACCTATTTAACTTGCAGTAAAATAAATCCTTTCAATTATACCACAATTTTTTCAATAACTTTTACCTGACAACTTATGTCGTGCCAAACAAACCACCCATCTTTTCTCATGTTAATATCCGCCGAAGTTCCATTCTAGGGCGCTTGTTCCTGCGTCCATTATACGGAACTAACCTCAAAAGGTAACGTATAGTAAATTAATTCTGTGAGGTGAATACTCGGCGTCTAGGACAGTGGAACAATCACGATAGGACACGCTGTATATTAATTATTACTAAATAGGCGGATAGCCTAAATAATGGTATAAATGGTTTTTGTATGGACTCATGTATTTCGGTTATTTCACACTGTAATAGCTACATGTAGTGTCTGCAGATATTATTATACACTCTTTTGCAAAAAAAGCGGGCACTTATGCGAAATCTTAGTTTTAAGGACTTTACGTATACTTCAAAGGATTTTAATGATTGTAATATGTTTCTAGCATCATAAGAGTTAGCGAAGCATGCCTGAGAGTGTATTCTAAATTTGAATTTTGTACAATTGCTAATAAATTGGTAAAACCCTTTTTGGACTGATTGCTGGCAGAAAGTTCGTCGGTGTTTTGAAAAGTTCTTGAAGTTATTTTTAGGAAAATGATAATGCAGTTTTAATTAATGATTAATGTAATTTTATGTTAGATCAAAACATTTTTGAAAAAATATGCGTATTTGATAAAATTTTCACTTGCTCTAAATGGGCTATACAGATAATTGATTGCAATGTTAAGAGTTTCGGTATTTTAGTGTAAAGCGTTCTTTTGTTTAGATTTTGTACCCACGTGTTTTAAAATATCGCTTTTCCATAATTAAACACTATTTAGAGGAGTATCAGTACTTTTGACTGCGACAAAACCAATTTAAAGTAACCAGTGCCGATCACAACTCGTCTCCTATCGGACTTTGACATTTAAAAAATACCAAATTTTGTGATAATTGTTAAAATTAACCACATGAAAAATGATGAGGAGGGTTAAAGCTATCTAAAAAGTCAAATTGTTGCCGCGTTGAAGCTCTCGATAACTCCATAGGTATTGGGTTACTAAACGATGATTTAGCTGAAAGGGAGTCAAGAATTCAAAATTATTGGCCAAACATATGTTTCTTAAGAAATGAGCAGATAGCCAATTATTGTTATGATTTAAGCAGGGAAATGCTGTAGATGTCAGAAAATCTCGGTGCAGGCAAGTTTATTTAATAAAATGTCCGTGAGATGAAAACACACTATTTGAACGCTCAGACTCATAGATCTTCAGAGGTCTACGCAGTTTCCCAAGAGACCAAGTTGTTTAAAAATCTGTGATTACGAGACCTTAAGACCTCGTGCTCACAGTCTATGCGCTATTTTCTGTAGTTTGTAGAATTTCAAGACTTTTAATATGTCAAAGTCTGATAGGAGACGAGTTGTGATCGGCACTGCTTACTTTAAATTGGTTTTGTCGCAGCTCAAAGTACTGATACTCCTCTAAATAGTGTTTAGTTATGAAAAAGCGATATTTTAAAACACGTGGGTACAGTATCTAAACAATAGAATGCTTTACACTAAAATACCGAAACTCTTAACATTGCCATCAATCATCAGTATAGGCCATTTAGAGCAAGTGAAAATTTTATCAAATACGCATAGTTTTTCCAAAATGTTTTAATCTAACAAAAAAGTACATTAATCATTAATTAAAACTGCATTATCATTTTCCTGAAAATCACTTTAAAACTTTTCAAAACACCGACGAACTTTCTACCGGGAATTAGTCCAAAACAAGGTTTAACCAATTTCTTAGCAATTGTACAAAATCCAAATTTAGAATACACTCTCACGCATGCTTCGCTAACTCTTATGATGCTAGAAACATACTACAATCATTAAAACCCTTTGAAATATACGTAAAGTCCTTAAAACTAAGATTTCGCTTAGGTGCCCGTTTTTTTTGCAAAAGAGTTTATAAGAGAGGATATTGGTGTGAGACAAAATGTTTCGCTATTACGGCCTTACATTCGGGCCTCTTCTAATAATGACTTAGCGAATCAATTTTTTAATATTTCAAAGTTATAAATTTAACACTGTGGACATAGTTGAGGTATTACTGTGTTATTGTTGCATCTATCTTATTCAAAATACTACCAGTCACTATTATGTGGTACGAAAACGATAGGTTATTATTTCGAGCAGATTAAAAAGTAAATTCTCATTGATAAATATATATGTTTTGTCTGTATTTTATTAATTTGTACAATAAAATAAACAAATCTTTCCTAACAAATAAACATTGCTTCTACGATAAGCAATTACTTGTAAATCAAAAGTCAAAGGATCAAAGTGCAACTTCAGAAGTATCTTAAATCAATTGAGAAACTTTGGGAATCCTTTGAGAATTTGTTGCAATAACTTATTTCAAATTAGAACTATAAGTTTGGAATTGCTCAGACTGACAGCAAAAACAATTGGAGTTTTATAGTCAATAAAAAAAATATTTATTTTAGTTTTCTGTCTGTTGGTCAGCCTGTCCGTCTTTTACGTATAAAAATAGCCTAGAGCCCGAGCTTACTTTGATATAGTCTTATATTATTTGGATTTTTCCGCGGTTGGGTTCCAGAAAAAGGACTATTTTGTGAAATTTTTCGACACGACAATCAGTAGACCAACTTATTAACAACATGTAAAACATGAGATATACTTCTTAAAACTTAAACATTAAGTACCTATTATATCAGGTGTAACACATTATACAAGGTGATCTAAACAAGAGAGGCAAGTCAACATTATCTCAAGTCTGTTTACTGTGCGTAGGCGATGGGTAGCGACCGGCAGTTGTTTCGGCTACTTGGAGCCTATCATGTTGCTCTAGGTAACAGGCTGACATTTTATGTAGGGGTTAAGAAACATAACTTTGGTAAGTTTTATCTATACTTCTATATTAATATTATTTTAATAAAGAGAAAAAAATGTTGTAACGATTCCATAAAATACAGAATCGGTTTGAATTGAAATCATCATCATCATCAGCCTATCGCAGTCCACTGCTGGACATAGGCCTCTCCAAGTGCACGCCACTCATTGAAATATAAATGCTGAATTAACTTTCAGATATTATCTGTTCCAACTAACCCACTAATAAACTACAGAAATCAAAGACACGACAAACTCCCCAACAAGACTATTGAAACAAATCTTTGCAATAAGTACTGAATGTCAAGAAGTAATACCGCCTACGATTCACTGAAACTTTATGTGTCCTGGTAGAAGTACATAATTTTATCCGTCCTCGTACAAGTACGTACATCTATGTACTCGTTTAAGTACATAAATATTTCCACGTAATTAAGTTGAACGTAACGTCTTGCGATGATATTACTTTATGCGTTGCTCAAGCAGTTAATAACTTAGTATATAAGGTTATGTAGGAATTTACTTATGTATGACGACTTTTCTTTCTTTCATGTTTTATTTTTGTGTGGGCTTATGATATAGGCTTTTGGATATTAAGTCATATCATATGATATAGCTTCTATGATGTCTGGAACTAAAATATAAACGTATTTTGTATTTTTCTGTTTATTTATAAGCGTGTTATATTTTTATGTAAAGGTTAATTTCATTACAAAAAATAAGCCTAAAAATACCAAACACGTGAGTAATCTACGACAGTTTACTTCTGAGACGAGTTTCTTTTCGGTACTAGTAAAATTATAATTGAACCCGTAAGAGTTCAATATCACCTTAGTCGTTATCTCGAGAACCTTGCCAGACTTTTAATTATACATGATAATATGAACACGCATTTCAGGGTTAAAAAACCTTCACAGGTGTTATTATCCTTAGTTATACGTACTTTGGCTTTATGGTAAGTTTAACTTTTCATAAAGATTAAAATAGGAACATAAAAATATCAAAAACTATTTTGTCGCATTCAAGAATGCGCTTGCCTCGAATCAAACTTTTGTACATTTTTCATGTAGGTGATTTAAGTTTTATTTAATAAACTAGCTGTTGCCCGCAACTTCGTCTGCGTGGGCAATATAGAATAGTCAAAATACTACTTATCCCGTAGGTGCATTCTTTCACGTGACAGTATAATTAGGATTAGCACTTAGCAGACGCATAGATTCATTGATCAAGGTTGTGTTGTGGATGTGACCATTTATCTAAACAAAAGAAGTAAAGTTTGTGACGTTGTGAATATCTCTGGATCTAGTCAGCCAATTTGGAAAATTATTACGTATGATGCGTAAGTAATTTTCACAGGAAACAGTTATAATCTATATCTATATGCTTTAAGTCTGACAAAGCTGTCATTTGTACATTTTCTGCAGCTGCTGCGACTAATCAGAAGCCAGAAAGTCTGTCAGTCTTACCATGGATATCGGCTTGTGACTGGATTGAAGATAGGTAGATAGGTAGTCGCTCCAAGCAAAATATTGGTACTCAAACAGATTCGGTGACTGGAAGGCAACACCAACATAGTTGGGGAATAGCTGGATGGATGATAAAATGAGTCATCATCATCAGCAGGCGCATAGGGTAGGATAGTTTCACTACTGGGGAGAAACACTTGTATGACGGGGATTTTCTGTGCACTTACTCACTATGGTAAGGCTGATCCCACATTAGGCGTGCGCGATCATCGGGCGTGTGAGTAGCGCGGGCGTCACGAGCACGCTGCATGAACGTCGCGTTTTGCTGCCCTGCGGCGTGTGTGAAGAGTGCAAGCGACGCGCTCGCGGCGAGCACGCGCCGCTCGAGTTGCGTTCTTACCCCTTCGCCCGCTATCCCCGCCGCCCGCTTAACGCCTTAGCAGTTAAACGTCAAGGAGAGCGGCGCGTGCGCGCCTCGAGCGCGCTGCAAATGCCGCAGGGCAGCAAAACGCGACGCTCACGCAACGCGCTCGCGACGGACGCGCGGCGCCCGCGCTACTCACACGCCCGAGGATCGCGCACGCCTAATGTGGGGGAGGCCTAAGCCGGGACTCCACCGAAATGTTTGCATTAGTTCACGAATAGGCAAAATGTACGTATCTGTGAGAATCCACTTCATGTGTTCGTACTTGAAACCTGCAGTTTTGCCAAGATTTTCAAAATGTACGCTTGCAATTTGTCATTTCTTGGTGGAGCCAGCAAATCGAAAGAAACATAAGTGTTGTATACTGTGCGTCACTACCGCACACCGGGAAAAATTTCGCTCTTGCGGAGGACGTTTATATACCATATTTTGTGTCACACAGGACGACAGTAAGTATCCACCGACACACTTTCAAAGATCTGATGAACGAACAAATCAGACCTGACTTGGTCACCTGGGGCCAATCAGAGCTCTATGAAGCGATCATATGCTTTGGCTCCTACTGTTATTGTGGTTTCTGAAAATTTATTCACCTCATTCAACGATGAATGTAATTCTGATGGTACTATTAAGAACACTTGCTTAGCGCAGAAGCTGACGTTGGCAAGTCGACTCTTTTGACTTCTCGAATAGGATACCATTGGTTTTTATGCAATGCACACCTGCAATGCATGCTGGATTAGGATATAAATATAGGTGGATAGGATTTGCAACAGAGAAAATTTCTGTCTTTGTGATTGAATGACATCAAACGTATTTTTATATAAAAGGTGTTTTTTTAGACTTGGCTCGGGTCTTACTGAGACTGTTCGTAATCGTGACCAGTGTATTTGCGATCAGAAGTTGAAAGTAAGCATGTCTCTGGTATGCGACGCGCAATTTGTACGTTTTCAGACGCATAAAGCATTTTACGTGTGTATGGTATTAAATCGAGAAAGCTCCCATTTCTTATCTGCACTTTGTATCTGGGCTTGTTTTTAAAGCTACAGAATCCTACATTACCTACCTACCTCACGCTTAGCAGCGCTTGCGAGAGACAGATCCTCCTTTCTTCTAGGATTAAGTTTACATATTTTGCATCAGAAAAAATAATTAAGGTCTACCTAATACTACTCACTCAAAGTAATTTGTTTTAAGGCCACCACATTAGTGGAAGATAAGCTAAACTATGTTTATGACAAAATCCTGATATGAACTCCATCTGTAACTTTAAATGATAATTAATTGTTCCACTAAAGTCATCATTTTTGACATAATGTTCAAAAAATAATTTAGATGGCACCGTTTTAAATTTGGCTGAGAACTATTAATTTTCCTTTCATCAAGGTAATAATTATAATTGGATTTTGATGTGGCACGGCAAACTGACAAACACTATTGAAATGTCTATCGAAAAATTACACTACGTGTTAAAATATGGTGAATTACGGAAAATACACAACTCCATCTGTTGAAATAATAATCCTCTATAAAGAATGTATTGTAATTTATTGTCATTTACCACCTCACTCCTTTGACAAATTTGATGTATTTTATTTACCACAGATTACCACAGATGGAGCTACTTTAACCTTGGCTAAACAAAATTTTCATATTTTTTTTTTCTTCCAAAGTTACTTATGAGGGTGTGATTTTCTGTGTAAAGGTTAATAATAGACCGATCAACTAATATAAGTACAACATTCAAATGTACAGTTTTGACAAACAGATTGCGTGTCGTAATATTTTACATCTTGAATTCACAAAATTAATCATATCTTTTGATAGAGTGAATCGATTTCGATGAAACAAAAACTAAGTAATACCCCAAGTTACGTATAATTTTTGTATATAAGCATTGTCTGCATTGGATTCGTAGATTTTACGTGAATCCCGAACGAACAAACAGATAAACAGATAAACAGACAAACAGACAAACAGACAAACAGACAAAAATGACAAAAATGATGGAAATGGGTTTTGTTAGTTATCCTTTAACTTGCTGGCTATTTTTTTTGTAAATTTCTTCAATGTACAAAAATTACTTTTCTACAGATTTATTATATGTATAGATTAACTATTCTCTAAAGATTCTTTAAAAATCACGTAGGTTGATTATTTTTACAATATTTTTTGAATCTATATGGTTATATTTTAAGTTCTCACTATGTTTTTTCGCATCTACACATTTTTATGGTGATTTCAAGCTTAGCTTAGCAAGAAACAACCTTAGCTTGCCTTTCAAAAAACATCGAAACTAAAAATATCATCGGGCCCTACATTCCTCAGAAGCCGTCACGGATAAAAGCTATAATCCCCGAACCGTTAATTGAAAAACCTTGTAGTTTCGTTTTACACAAAAGAACGAAAAATCGTTCGTAGTAAAAAAGAGCGATTTTCAGTGAAATCCGATTTATTGATAAAGTCTGGCTTATTCTTCGATGTTTAAGAATTCTGTAATTGGCAGGAGCGAAATAATTAGCTTCATGAAATTACTTGAAGTACCTAATCACTTAAGACTTTTTTTAACTGAACTTTTTCGAACATTCGTCCATCCATTTTGGTTGATTGTGGTCTTTTCAGTGAACACCATTAATTAACATAATTTAAAAAGGCAAGTCATGATAAGCTAGTCGAATTAATTAAGTACTAAATAGTCATAAAAATCAAGGTTAAAAAATAGACATCATTGCATGTTACATTAAATTTACATTAACAGGCAAAAAAACAGACCCAGCTTTGTATCAACAAATCGATGTCAACCAAATGTCAACTATGAAATTCGAGGTTGCATTTCAAACTAAATTGGCAACTGACAACGTTGCATCCTGAAGGGCTCTCCAGCCAGTTACCAACTTGACATGGCTTCCGATACTCCTGAGGACTTTACTACGAGTATGTTCACAAAAATGTTTTGGATTTTTGTGAAAAATACTTGTGAAATACGTCGAAACCAAAAATAAGAAGGCATATCTATAGGTACAGGCTATTTATTTTTAGCTCTGTTATTAAACTTGCTAGCAATTAATTTGAGGTCACTAAATTAATGTTCATAGAAAAAGGTCTAATTCAGTATATTGCGAAACATTTGTATATTATCAAAACAACTGTTTTCATTATGAAACCAATTAAGTACAGCAAACACTATTTTCGTACCAAATTACCTGAGATGCCGAATTCAAAAGTAAATTAAGCAGCATATTACACCAATATAAACCTATATTACCATGTTATTACCAAAATTAAGATTTTTCTACTGACTCGGTTTCATTGGCCACCAGTGTACAGTTAGGTTCATAACACACATGACAGGTACTCCCAGCGGCTGAAGTTTGGCAGTCAAATATGAACAAACCTATGGAACGAATAAACGTAGTTATTATGCCCCCTGGCGTTTCTCATGAAACGCATCTGGCTCAATATAAGTTTTGTTTTTTATGAGAACCTCTAGCTGTAACTCGCAGTTTCATCCACATTGTTATAGAGATATCATACACTGGTTAAAAGTAACGCCTATTTATATACTATTTATCCAACTAATAATATTTATCTGTTTTGCCGAGAAATGATAAGAAACTAATCATTATTTAGTAGCAAATATGAGGTAATTCACACGCTCCACCGCGCCCCGCCGCGGTAGGCGGTGAAACGAATCTCATGAACAACCGCCTGACCGCGCGGTCCAGCGGCTTTCACACACTGTCCTGTCATGACCCACGTCATATATGAATCGTCGTATAGATTGAACTTAAATTAGTACATCTAGTTAATATTTACAATGTTTTAAATTAAGTCTCATTTTGGAACACGTGGGATTCCAATGAAAAATAGATTTTGTTTGCGTGTTTATTGATGAGATTCCCAGTAAATAAAAGTTCTGGGAATATTGTTTGTTTTTATTCTGTTGTGAAATGTTAAGTTTTTTTATTTTTTTTATTGTGAAACATTGATAGTTCAAACAAAACTTCGATAAAACAGAGAATTTTAATATCGGAGCTGTGTTTTTAATTGAACTTTTTATACCTATGAACATAATAACGTTATGCAGGGTTTCTGCCACTTCAGTAAGTATAACGGCAAGATGATTCTTCTATCTTTTTCCCTAGTACAATCATACTTAAAAATCCACTTTTTCCTACATCAAAAATAATTATCATTCATTCCAAAAGATAAAAATACATTATTCTCACAAAAAAAAGATAAAATTAGAATAGACCTATTTACACTCCAATTACTTGTAACGTAGGCATTTCTTTGTATGTAGATTTGTACATTGTAAAACCTTTTTTTATTTCTATAGAAATGATTATCTTTAGCGTGTCAAACATTCATCTTAGAATCGATGTCTAATTTTAACCTTTCGTATTATAATGTGACTTACTAACATTTTGTCGATGATTTCAGTACTGCTATTATTGATAAAATAATGTAATAGGTAATTTGATATCGGTACTTAAATGTCAGAGAGTAGGTTTGGGTATAAAGCAATAAAATGCGGTGTCGATAATACTCGTAGCAAAATCGTAGCGCTACGACAATCTCGTAGCAATGGCGTAGACATGATACATTATGTCGTTGGGGCTTTTCCTTCACAAAGGTTTTTGAACTTGAAAATTATAACAAATTAAACGTACCCGGTTGTTAGTCTTACTTACTTACTTAGTGTTATTGAATTAAAGCAGTTATTCTCACAAGTCATTGTTCCTGAAATGTAAGTCGCAAGTCATTATTAAATAATTCATAAATTGCAATTAAGAAGTGTCAACGACCCCCATTACCGTGACGGCAGACAATCCTGTAACACTTACATTAATTAATACCTACGTGAATCTGTGACGTCAGTAGGCTTAATGGCTCGTTTTATTGGCTCGACAGTGTAACCAATATGATTGATATTCTAGATTTAATAGCTATCATTGGATGTTTGTGGATTCCCAATATAAAATGATGACGTATTTATAAATAGGGCTTCACTTGATATTGAATTTTTAGAGAAGAAATATAACTGGAACATCTATTTTTAGGTGGAAAAGGATTATCTTCATAACCAAGCATCCGACCAAATCGATTTTTTTACATTAAAAGTCCCTTACCTTCACAAGGACGACATGCCAAAAGTAATTTAGTTACTATCAAACGGCAAATAAAACTTAAAAGGACTATCCCAAAACCAGTTTTGGCACTAAAAAAAATACCACAGATAATGCAATCAACAACAAAAAAATACCACAGATACATAATACACACACACTCGCTCACCCTCACAAATTAATAGATTACTCGTACAAAGGGTATCGTAAAAGAATCTTTTCCATATTTACTCAGCACCGTATCTCTCAGGTCGATGACACTCTGAACAAACTTCCTTCATCTTCATCCTAACGAGTTTTATCGTCTCGTTAAACCGACGAACCTGAAGATAACCGCCATATTTTAAAGATACAAATTTAACTCCCCACTAATTCATGTTAATTAGACGGGTTTAAGATGGACTGTTTACTGTCTTTGCGGCTTCAAGGGTCAAGTTTTAACGGCTGTGGAAAACTTTGTTTCGTAAAAAGTACCCTCAGTTTGACCCGATGGTTGGCAAGATTATTTTTTAAAGAAAATATTGATCACAATTAAAGTTTTCAGTCGGTCTGATACCGGCTATCCTACACCTAATCTTTGTGATGTGCGTCCTACCATTTATCTTCATACAGATTTATGAGCCCAAACAGACTAGGTATCGACGGACAAACAGTCTGCAGTTTGCGTGCACTCTAAAATTTTAAAATTAAAAATAAGTTATTAATCTCGTCATTCAAATAAACATTAATTTTGTCTCCAAATATTTTTTAAGAAAAATAAAACAAACACTGTGATTAAACAAATAAAAATTGCGTTGGGCAATTCTGCAGTTAGAATGTAATATATTTTTCTTTAAATATTTATGTCCAAATCGCAGGTGCTTCAGAATTATCAAAAAATATCAAACAGCTGTTCGGTAAACAAGTAAACATCAATTAGAAAACTAATAACATTATTAGTCAAGTTTGAAAATAATTTTATAATCCTCAATCAAATAATTATTATGAGTATTAGAGTAAAGTTTTAGTGATCAATTGATCAAAGTAAATTAAAAGTTGTGCCAACAATCATTTAGTCGCAATCAGATCTTATGAAATTGGTTTCTTGCATAATTTTCGAAAATTAGATTAAAAAGCTCAAGTAAATATGTATTCAATTTCTTCGGTAATGTGTATATCTATACTAATATTATAAAGAGGAAAACTTTGTTTATTTGTTTGGATGGTTGTAATGGATAAACTCAAAAACTACTGGACCTATTTTAAATATTCTTTCACCATTAGAAAGCTATATAATTTGCGAGTAACATAGGCTATATTTTATCCCGGTGCGGGCAGTAGTTCCCACATGACGCGGGTGAAACCGCGGGAAAACGGCTAGTTCATAATAAATGCAAAATAATATTGATATTAAAATACAAACTGAGGATTTTATTCTTTATACAAGAAAAAAGTAAGTAGGTATCGAGTTTTAAGTCGGTTTCGCTCACAAAAAATCGGAAAAAATATTACAAGCATGAACTGAGTTAAGCTGGATCGAGAGCGATTAGTTCCATCGGAAAAATCGGCTCTTAGCTAACTCATCTAGTGTGCTTTAGCCTAAAAGATTAACTTGGGACGAAAAATAAAACCTAATTCTATTGAACAATAATTATAACAATTATATTATTGTTACAATTATACATATAAAAGAAGGTTTTCGGCGCAATTTTGCGATTTTGTATTTTTCCTATTACGCGGTTCAATTGGAAACCTTTACATAAGAAAACCCATAGAAAATACATTAAAAATAATTCAAAGGCTGGTTTTTGCGATGTTTTTATTCTCGTGAAAGAAACAATTGTGGTTGTAATAGTGACTCGCTTTGAAATTTAGAACAAATGGTTATTTTATTCTAGGTGAGGTATTCGACTTTATAAGAGGTACATGAGTATTTAGTTGGCGGTGTTTTTAGTTATATTGTTATAGAAAATGGACGTCGAGGTGGCCTAGTGGGTAAAAGACCAACTTCTCAAGTATGAGGGCGCGGGTTCGATCCCAGGTCAGGCAAGTACCAATGCAACTTTTTAACCCCCGACGCAAAAACGACGGGGTGTTATCTAAGTTTGTATGTACTTTCTAAGTATATCTTAGACACCAATGACTGTGTTTCGGATGGCACGTTAAACTGTAGGTCCCGGCTGTCATTGAACATCCTTGGCAGTCGTTACGGGTAGTCAGAAGCCGGTAAGTCTGACACCGGTCTAACCAAGGGGTATCGGGTTGCCCGGGCAACTGGGTTGAAGAGGTCAGATAGGCAGTCGCTTCTTGTAAAGCACTGATACTCAGCTGAATCCGGTTAGACTGGAAGCCGACCCCAACGTGATTGGGAAAAGGCTCGGAGGATGATGATGTTATAGAAAATGGATAATTCTCATTTATTTTAAGTAACAAATGCTAAACAGTTGTACTCAAAATCGAAATCAAGAACATAAATATATTTTTAACAAATTGTACGTAGTAAGTGAACATTGAGATTTATCTTAATACAAGATACTTCTACGCTCATTATTATTGACTATTGTAAGAACCCTCCTTCTAAGTGCGGGAGATATTTTAAGTCAGTTTATACGTTTCCATTTATTTCTTGGAGACTTGCTCGATTAACTTGACTTAATGGATAAACGGATTTTGATTTTAATTAACTTTATGGTAGGTAATAAATTTCATATCTTGGCTGCCATTTCAGACGCATAGAATAACATGAAATAGTTTAATACAATAATCTTCAATTCGTATCTAAATTGATCGGCAGTCCATTGGTCTTGGCCAATAGAAATTGCATTTTGTCCACAGTACGGCTGCAGAGGGCAAATCAAAGTCAAAATTAAAAGCGTTGTTGAATTTGTACATTTGTACAGACAAAACATGTGAAACTTAAAGGACAGATCTGTCTAACATTTTACTACAAAACTAGTTAAGTGAACAGCTGTTCGTAACTTAGCATAACTTTGAATAATGTTAGAGCATTCGTCTTCAGTTTCAATCGTTGAAAGGCACTTATAATATTTTAAGTAAGATGCTTGTGCCTAAAAATGTAACTTAACTGAAAATATCAAATCATTTGGATGCTTGATTACAGTCAATCTCTAAACTATTGAGAGGCTTTTAAAATTTAGAGATTTTTCTCAACGCTACATTAATTTCAATCTTTTAAATTATGCCTGGAGATATTCATCTTTTTGATCCACATATTTTTTTCTTGTTATAGGTAATATTTTTTTTTATGTTTTTCTTTTTATGAACTTTCTAATGCCTTAACAGTTATTAATACATCAAAGAAATCTACAAAACCATTGAGTAGGCACTTCACACAATTCATCATAAACTTAAATGGTTACACCAAAAACCACCAAAATAATGTTCTTTTTAACACAAATACCTATTGTTATGATTTTTTATCGATCTCAGTGGCGTGCACTTGGAGAGGCCTATGTCCAGCAGTGGACTGCGATAGGCTGATGATGATGATGATGATGATGATTTAACAATTATTTCAAAAGCCCACTTTATACGTGGGACGGTTAAAAATAGTATATAATTGGGTCTTTGCCTTCATTTAGGTGCGATAGAAAATAAATTCTGAATGAGAAATTTTCCACAAAGAAGGGTATTGTGGGTAACATAATCGTTTGGGAATAACCCTCCATTCAGTTGGTGGCAAACGATATGATTATGAAAGGGATTGAAAGAATTGGTTTCGAAAATCGGAGAGAAGATATGATTATTGTATGGATTAGTGTGATTGTCCATTAATTATTAGAATTTTATTTTCGCAAATAGGAATTTCTTAAAGCTTAAGTAATAAAAATGTCGATGGATAGTTCAACTATTATATACTTAATTATTTTATAACTCCGCATTTCTAACACTGTATAAATAAAAAATATTTCATTCTTTGTTCAAACAATACGTGGCATATAAAGTAATAAGTCGCTGGCAAATAGGCACTAGTTTTAAATAAACAAGCAATTACTACATTATGTAAAACAATCCTGAATATCACGAAATTAATTGAAAATGTCATGATATAAAATATACTATTAATCATTTACGCTTTTTAATTCTTTTACAAATAACTTGATCGTATATTGATGATATAGCTCAATGGCTCTTCAAAATAACCATTAATCTCTGTTCAGATACATTTCAAAGTTATCCAGTATTTTTTCTATGTAGGTATCATGTAATTTTATTGTTTACCATAGAGAATACAACTTTGTTATCAATTGAGAATAAAAAATAAACGTTCTTGTCATTATTTCATTTAAAATTTTTGCATATAAAAATCAAATCATTCTAACTAGTACCTGCTCTATTCTTATTAAAATTTTATTTCAAAAAGTTATTTCTATTGTTAACTTAGTAACAAACTCTATTCATAAAACTACGCAAAGTTATTAAGCGTCTAACCTTTTAAACCCTTTCTCCTTTATTTCCGTTTGATTGATTAAGCTGCTTTGTTTTCACTACATCATTAATTAATAACTTTTCAATTTTATCAAACAATACTACCGATACCGGGTCATTGGACCTTATTATCACCGAAATATTCATGTAAATCCAAAAACGACTTTTAATTTTGAATACAAGATTTATTTCAGCACTATATCAATGAAAATACGTAGTGGGTAAATCGAAACGTAATTTATGTTGAACATTTTAAATAAGTCAGTAGATTAAAAACTTGGCAGCAGCCTTTTGGGAAACGTTGTATTTATTCATCTTCACCAAACTAATAAACATACAAGCTTTATTAAATAGTTACACACTAACTTACTTAGTAGTCAAAAAAATCAATTGGTTGCATTGGTTTTTGCATTGGTTGCAGCCCAAAAATCAAACGATTCGAGTCAAACCAACAAACCGTACTTTAGACCAACATTCCACCAACATAAACACAGAGCTACATAAAACAAAAACTGCCGCTTCAACTTCATCGATCCACTAACTCCCCAGTGCTCCACAGAAGTCGGTTCCAGTAAATTTTCACTTTTGATTCAATTTCCCGGCACAATACCACTCGAGCTGTCAAAGTGTGACTGTGACCTCAGGCGGAGATCTCGGGAAATTCAATAAACAACCGCGGCTCTATTTCCCTGACTTTTCTCGAGAAAGACTATGGAATATTGTTTAAGAACATCAAAGTCTTATGTTTGGGGATCGTCGTTGATTTTTGAGATTATCCCTCAGAGGAATAGCAGATGAATTTCAAAGTCAAACTCCTAGCATCTTATGTGTTGCGGATTCCACGTGAAGCAATGAAGAAATACATATTTACAGGTGAGGTATCTGCTAACATACCTTAATTAAAATTAAAACATTTTGACCCCAAAACTCTACCCTTACTTAACACATAACCCTTACAATTCCAGAAGTAAAATAACACATATTTGTAGCACAAACATTAACACAAAAATGGCAGTCTCAGGTTTATTATCCGAAAAAATAGGTTCATTGTTGAAGGGTTCACCTGAAAACCCGAAAAGCTCTCGTTAATCTAGAAAGAAATATGTCATACCAACTGTTATGATAAGACATTATTCATTTATGGCTCGTAATCTGTAAACCGTAATTGGTAGAACGTATGACCAGTAAATGTTACTGAGCCTCTTTTGAGTCCAGCTTCACAATTTTGAGTGCAAGTTTATTTATTGCAAGGTAATGATAATAGCATTTTTTTTTTTTGTGGCGAACAATAGGCGTTGTAGAATTTTAGCCACAATTCTTTAACACCATCGCTGAAAGCAACATGATACTCAAACAAAATCTTTGCAAAGAGACTTAGCCGAAGACAATCAACTATGTATTATGGACATCAGAGTGGATATACTAACTGTAAGTATGTCCAAAATTCCAAAATATAAATACATAGTAGGTAATATCACATTTCGTGCAGCGAAACTATCCATGGTCACATATTGTTCTTTATTCTTCTTCTTTAATTTAAGAGCCCAGCTCTATGCAACTTTATTTTAAAATAGCCTTGCCAATAAAAATAAACTACAAGGAGCGAACAGCCTTCAAATTATAAACTTGATAAATAATCATGTAGATTTTACCCACGCTCTATTTCCCTTTAATCTAATTTACATCTACAACGATATACAATAAAGCTTTGTGGTGTTAGATAAAACCTAAGTTTCGTTTGTACTTCTTAAATACTGGTAAAATAGTTATACTGTATGAAAGTACGATTGAGCATACCCGGGGCACCAAACAACTTGAGCTACAAAGTAGTATTTGAACCAAAAACTAATAAAAGTTGGAAAGGTCATAGAAAAACTTTGGGTGCTGTACTGAAAGGTTAAAACGGGACCCTGTTACTAAAACTTCGCTGTCCGTCTGTCACCAGGTGTATCGCATGAAACGTGATAGGTAAATAGTTGACATTTTTAACATTATGTGTTCATTATGTGTGTTCATTATGTGTTTTTAACATTATGTGTGTGTGTGATGTGTTTTGTTGCTCCTATAAAAACAAAGAAGATTAAAATATATATAGGCTTCCAGTTTTTATACAGAAATACGGGATATTTTGACCTTTTAATAGATGACCGGTACGAAACACTTCAGCCGTTATTTTTTGTGGCTCGTGTAGGTTTAACTGCAATTGGTACCGTCTTTATCATTAACTACCCAGCTATTTGTATTGACTGTTTATTACACTCTGAAATACCCATATTTCGTGTAGCTATATTATCATGTATCTATTTATAGGTATCTGACTATATAAGGAAATTGAATGATGACATATTACACACATACAAACGTAGTTCCAGAAAATCATTTCACCCTCTTGAACGTACCCAATTCATAAGCATTCATGGTGCCATGCAAATCAGTTCTTGAAAGTCGTCACGTCCCATTGTCCATGTCTCCCAGAGTACATGTGATATTTGATGGGGAATTATACTTAATATTATTATAGTACATCTCGAGCCAACACGAGCGAGATTCATAGCTGTGAGAGCATATTTGTAGGCGATAAAACGCACTCCGACAATTCTTTGATATGGTAATCGGGTGTGATGAAAGTATGGTTGGCAAAACTCGGTATAACAAAATAGTTTTATTAGTGTTTTGTGTAATTTGCTGAGTTTTATTATTGTTATTTTGTGTTGTAATAATCTTTATAAACTCTTTATAATGACTGTAATTTTCTTAATGTTTATTAAAAAAGAAAAACATTTTTTAGCAATAAGAAGAAGAAGCTTTTTGGTTGCTTGCTAAAATATTTCGAGTATTAAACTAGGTTTCATAAACGCGTGTACTGCAATTCAAATTAGAGCAAACTGGGGTTTGGCCTCTCTGATGCTTTTACCTACATGTTTGACTTTCTAGGCAAATATTTGAGATTTACTGTTTGGTCGCTTACTACTAGCCAAGTCAACAATATCGGGTCATTCACGTGAACTATGTGCGTCTCGTGACTCCACCCATGTACAAGATAATGAGTTTGTGAGGTACTAAAAAGTTAAGAGTATCACGTGATGAAACAATGTTTTCTCGTGATGATAAGGCTTGTTATGTCTATGCCTTTTCCTAAACAATAAAAAGGCAAAATACCGTAAATAAAATAAACTCAACTAGCGCATTACATCAGATGTTTAAAAATTTCTCCTTTTTGGTGGAGTCTGCCTTATAGTTATATGAAGTCTGAGTGAAAATATGATGGCAAGACGTTTGTGCAGACTTTTTTGTCAGGTATAGGTACAGACTTTTATAGGCACCGATTTCTGCATCGACAAAATTCTACGAAATCCGTGTGAAATTGGTATAGTATGGTCCTTTATGTTTGAGTTGATTTAAATAACAATAAACTGTGCCATATAAAAACAATGGTTTTTAAACGCTTCCACTCGGTAACAATGGACGTCAAAAATCTCTTGACAGCTGCGTTTGTCTCTCTTTTGAATTTCCTGAGAGAAATGTGATATAATTAAGAAAATAATTGAAAGGTATTTTAATGGGATACGACATAAAAAGTAGAAAGAAAAAAAATACCTTATCACGGCCTATGAAGGAAAATATCTTTGGGGTATACGAGCATGATAAGAACACAATATATGAAACATCATTGTTTTTTGTTTTTAAATAAATGAACTTTACTTTTATTTTTCAAATCATTTTGAAGTTCCCCAACCAGCATTACCAATAACATATCTTTTCACCTGATTATTTTGAAGTGCACTAACTTATCATTACCATTTCTTACAATGCTATTTCACTTATGTTCTGCGTAAGACTATTTTTTCGGACAGTTCTTATTGCATAAGCCATTTCTGACAATTTATTATACTACTTTAAGACGTGCCTCCATTGCATTTTGGCATACCACATTTATCTTCTTAATACTATTTTGGTAAGAAAAAAATGTTTGTAAAATTCATTATAGAGCAACGAAACTTATTGTGCGTAAGAAAATAATATGGAATAACAAGCTAAGTCTCTGTACGTGAGTAAATGCAAGTTCAAACGCTTGAAGGTTGAGTTCAAGTCATATTGTAGACGTACGACATTTTACGAGTGCATTCACACAAATATAAACAATTGTTAAAAAAGCTTATGCCAAAGTATGAGCAATTTTTAAGCGTAAAATATGTGCCTCTATTTTATATGTGAACTAGCTTCCACCAGGGGTTTCACTCAGATCTCGTGGAAACTAATTCACGCACCTGAGTAAAAAGTATCCAATAGCCTATTCAGTAAATGGATTATCTAACAATGAAAAAAATTTAAAATGAATGAATTAAAATTTAAAATCTTAAAACTGGCGCGTTCGAAACAAACTAAGTATTCAGCTACCTATTTTACTGCAGATAAGTTTTATTACAAAAAACATGACATACCCAACTAAAAAAGGGACAATTAATAATTGTCATCCTATCTTAGATAATGCCCATCACAGTGAGAAAATTCCGAAGATATGTTTTTGCTGAATTTCTTTTCATTGACGGACTGTCTTGCTAGACTATCTTTAGGCATGTCACATACTATACATACGTGTCGGGCACAAACGTCTGTTTATTTTTGTTGTCAAAAAATTACTGTAGGTAAACTACTGTCCGTCTGAGACGTTCCCAGTGGCGCGTACCGACGACTTTTTTTGCAATGATGCGTAAAAAATGTGCAATGTACATTACTATTGCCTGGGGTGCGGGACAGCACTGGTACTCAGCTGAATCCGGTTAGACTGGAAGCCGACCCCAAAATTGTTAAAAAAAAGCTCGGAGAATGATGGGGTGCGGGGCAGCGATAAACATCCTCTATGTAATGAGTCAGCTCCATATAAACTATAAAAAAAAACTATACTGCTGGCACACAATTTGTATTCAAACATACTCGCCCACAAAATGCCCATATCTAAATCCTTATACAGTACAGTAAAAAACTGTTCAGTTGAATAATAAAATGCTACCACAATAACTCAGCCTTTCACGGAATAATTGGGGATCCAGTAAACCGCTTTACAAAAATATTTCTTCAATATGAAAAGGTTTGCAAAGGAACGATAGGCCTAATAACTGACCCTAGAAATATTCTAAGGTATACGCATAGCTTAGTTCTTCAATTGAATTTATCGCAAGCCTTGAATACTCAACCAGGCTGAAATCCAGATTTCAGTGTAGTACTGAGAATTTCTAGATTGAAAGACCTAACAATACTGCCTAACTTGGTAAACGGTAGATACTTAGATGTGGTTCTAAGTCGAGATTTCAACGGAATGCTCTAGAAAATTGCGTGCGATCATTTCTAACCGCGAAATTGCCACTTTTGGGCGGCGCGAGCTCATTTTTTATTTTCAAACAATTTTGGTGGAATCTCGGCATTACAAGATTCAAACAAACTACCTAGAAAATATTTAGTTACAAAAGTTGTTGATGACTAAAGTCATGCGGTCAAGTGAGTACATACATATTTATAAGGTCCTAGGTGTTACTATTACGTCTAGACTCTGCAGTATAACTGAAGTTTAAGTTTTAATAAAACGTGAGAGTGCAGTCGTAGTTATAATGCTCTGTCAGAACGTTAAGGGTTAGGGCACTTTTGAAGTTTTCTATTGCTGGTGGCTCGACACTTTGCGCAGAATAAAAGGGACTGACCACGTTCGTGAAAGTTTTATGCCGTTTAAAACAATTTTGGAATTAAATGGGTTGGTCAAAATTGTGACCGTCAAAAAACATGTAGGTACCTACATGTTTAGGCTGCCTGTCCACCGGAGCGGAGCTAAATATCAACCAATAGAATTGCACAAAATCTCCGCTCCTCAATCCTATTGGTTAATATTTCTCAGTTTCTCCACTCCGCAGCCTAGCTCCGCTCCGGTGGACAGGCAGCCTAAATCTGGGAAAGGATTTTCATTTAAAAAAAATTAACATTGATAAGTTATTTTCAAAAGAAATTAGAGTCTTGTGAGTAGAGACAGGATTAAAAAACCAACTTTCCTAACAGCATATTACCAATATTTTCTTAGTCAATTTATCCCATACGAGGCTACAAGAATGGAAAGTCCGACACTCCCATTACTCCCCATAACTTCCTTTTCCACACAATAAAGCACCAATAACAAACCAGCAACTAAAGGCTGGGCAGATGATGAATAAGCTAGCAACTGTACCATAACTTATACCTCTATCAGTTCATCTGTCACTCCAACAAAGCGAACTGTAAAGTTGTGCACAACTATTGAAACCCGTCGAAGTTGCTGCGTGAAATGGAACGAATTGCGCCTTTGTAAGTTTCACTTCTCGTTCTTCTGCGGGTATTGGTGATTTGTCTGCTGTCTGTATTCTATAATAGAGATGGTTATTAAGAAAATTGATTGTTTTGTTAACTGTTTGTAGCTAACTGTGAAAGTTTGTAAGGATATTGGATGTGTGTGCGTTACTCTTGCACTCAAAAACTGTTCAATCGATTGTCATGAAACTTTGTATTATTTCAGTTAATATATCAGAATAACATGGATCCCTGATGATGGAAGGTGACCAAGAGGAAGACCAAGGAAACGCTGGACAGAAGATTTAGACAGCTTCCTCAAGAACTGGCCACAAATAGCGACCGATAGGGAAATATGGAAGGCTATGGGGGAGGCCTTTGCCCAGCAGTGTGACATAGACTAAATAAAAAAGAAATAAAAACACATGTATGCTAAGAAGTTCCCTCATAACAATAGATTTACAATATGCTCTAACAACCCACTTTCATCCATAAAGATTAAAGTCTAGGTAACAAGACTGCGTTCGTAATCCAGTCTAGACTTTTCCACAACCACTAAAGGTCGCGTGTAGGCTGAAAACAGTACAATAATAAACTAGATAATCAGCAAACTGGTTGTTTACATTATTTCGCTTCAGCACATTCTCATTTAAATCAAAAATTCTTGGTAAATAGCTGTAAAAGTAAATTTGTAAGCCCACGACGTTATATCTAGGTGACTGATTGTATTACTAATTGGAAAATACAAAAGTGAGTAGTTGTATTATTTTATGCCATGATGCTGTCAATCAATAAATTAATTTTACAGTTTTTTTTTACTTTTGACAAATTATTTTTCAATAGTCCCCTAAAGTCCAAAGTAACAATGTGAATTGAGAAATAGAAACTGAAAATAAACAGTGATACTACAAAAAGATGCTACTAAGAATTTTGACTGTTTACAATAACACTGAAAGGTTTCAATAACCATTTTAAATTAATGTGTACCTAGCTATTCAATTAAATAGTAAAGGTATATGGTTATATGGTTATTTTCATGAGTGACAGAAATGTAGGCGGGAGTATATTATAACGCCTCTGCATTGCACGTGGACGAATAAATTAGCTTATATTGGGATTACATTTTGCAATATCGCAATCACAAGTCATTAACTGAGTATGTATATGGGTAAAGTAAAATAGTTAAGTAATTATATTGCTCCCTAAGAGCCTTTTCAGTTGTAATTCAATCAAACTGTTGTATCATATAAATGATGTTATCCAAAATGTTTTATTAATTGTGCCATTAGGATTGTGTTTCTGTTTTTATACAAATACTTAAGAAATCAAACCTTTTTCTAAACGGTTACGAACATATACAATAGTCAGCTACATAAGTTGTACATATGTTATAGATAGGTACCAGTACAAGCTTGCTTTCACAATCTTGTTTTTCTTTTAGGTACGAGTGTAGCTTAACCACTTCATTGTCCACGAAGCAGACACAATAGTTAAACAATCGGTGTGTATCACATATGACTCATGGGACAGGGAAGTTATTAATGTATAAATTTTGTCTTACCTAACATTTGATTTTACATCGAATCTAGAAACAAGTCTATTTTCCAAAAGGCAATTGCGCATCGAATTTAATAAAAATATCTTAAAATTAGTTTTACGTGTTTCTATTAACTTAATACTACCACAATTTCATTGTAATCCTTCTAAGAAAACCATCTCTTCTGATTTCACATAACAAGAGTAGCCTACATTGAACAATGCACGATATTGTCACAGAGTTATATATCTCTAGATGTGTCGCAGTTATTTTAAAACGAGACAGTCTCGTTAGGCTGCGTATTGATCTTTCTATTTCTATGTTTGAAGATCAAGGTCTTGTCTATGGGATAAGAGGATCTACCTCGATGTGGATAAATCTGTCTTGCTTGTACTATCTAAATTGTTAGAAGGTTATTTTATCAACTTATCGTTTATAGGGCTAATGCGGTCTTAAAATTTTATTGGTCGTATCGATTCGATAAAGTTGATAATAATCTCTTAATTTTGCCGACTATTTTAGGAAAGTAATTCTCTCTGTCAATGTGTTGGGACAAAAGTACTGAACTGACTAAGTCTATCTAGACTAAGAAAAGACATACGCTACTCTTTATCCGGGGGGAGGAGGGGGAGGAAAAGTTGTTTCTGCAAACGGATACTAGCTAATCTAATACATTCTTTATACTCTTAACTCAACCTGACCCCATAGAACACAGAGATGGAAAACTAAATAAACCCTTGTTTAACAAACTTGTCACGGACAGACAAGTTGGAGTACCATGGCTGATGTTAATTGTGAGAGAATCGCTAAACGAAGCCGATTCACGAACACTGACGGAGTTAGCCGAAGTTTGCCGACTCTGAGTTAGTTCTAACAAGGTACTGTGGCTTAGAAAATGCTTTAATGTTAATTAGATTTATTTTGTGGACAACAATTAGGTACAGTTACTTTTAAAACATTTTGCAAAGACTTTTGTAATCTAAACAATTACTGGATGGAGACAAGTTATAAAGCAGTTAAATAAATAAAGCCCTTATCAAGATCAATTAATTTAACCTCATCGCTTTTCTGTATGAGAACAGACTCCACCAAATATGTATAAATAAGCAGATGATGGTGAATATACTTGAAGTAACCTACATATAGCGTAGCCAGTTTTAATGATAAAAATTCGTCTCATAAAAATCCTAAATTTTTCCAGCCAGCCATCTGGGATTACCGCAGAGAGCTCAACTCGGCCTATGTACGAAAACGTAGCATATCGTACATACGGAATAGTTCGGTAGTTACGGTATTCGGAATAGTTGACGCAAAACATGGCACGTCGGTATTGCTAAAAACTTCTCTCTCTAAATATTCCACGGCGAAACGTAACGAAGTACAGTCGGGAACTCAAGTATTTTAAATTATATTCAGCACAGTTTTAGCAAAAAAAATCGGCAATTTCTTTAATGGTATTCGTTGTACCGAATATTTAAATCTGTTGGGATCGTTTTGTAACTGGGTAGTAGATTTGAAAGCTGTGTGATTTTAAATATTAAAAGCTAGAAATAATTTTAGGTCCCAAGGGAGGATATTTAAATCTTAGGGTTGATTGATATAGATAGGGACCAAGTATCCCTGAGGCAAATGTAGTGAAAAGTTCTCTCTGAAATGATGGAGCGACAACTATGTATCTAAAAAGGGTTTCAGGCAGAGCTAGGTGCATTAAGACGATATGATACGTGCTAGGGAATCTACATAATATAAAGAGTGTTAAAAAAAAGTTATGTTGTCTGAACAAAACCCTATTTCATTTAAATTAAAGATACTTATTACTTCTCAAAATAGGCATACCTAATAAAACCAATTCATTCAAGTCATTCCATAAACGAGTCAATTTGAATTACTCGCCCAACGTGAGGAACGCAAAACTGATAGAAGCCTCTTTAATATTAAAGAAATTGTATAACTTGATATAACTTTACAAAAGTCAGACTTATTATTGAAGACGTAATGAGTTCGGCTCTCGATATTTGCTATCGACACTAAGATTGTCGAATAATGATATGCCTAAAGTTTGTAAGTTTAAAGCTAACAGTAGGTGAAATTATTAAGAAAGTTTTCATTCTATGTGAGTAGAACTTGAAAATGAAGTAGGTATAGGTTATTCAATGAGGCGAACGGTGGTAGATAAACTTATTTAGCTAACTTATTATGAAAAGCTATCGAAAGGACATCTAAACTCCCTATGAAATCATTGCTTCTTATTTATACAGGAATGAATTTTAAGCAGTGCGCAAAAAAAAAACTGGTGGTCCAGAATTGTTAACAGAACATATCTGCATCATCAGTAAAAAAAATTTTTTCATTCTTTTGTCCGCCCTAAAATCAGCAAAATATGGATACCAACTATTCTTACGCGCGCCGAGCGGAGCTCGCGTCAGTAAATCGGTTTCGCGTTGCCGCCGTGCATACTATGACGACTGTGACCGTACTATCGGTTACAAAATAAACATCTTTCGATATCAATAACTTTCCTTTTTTGTACTAAAACACTACAAAATAAAAACATATGTATCTATAAAACTTATTTAACTATAAGTTCACAAAGTTTGCGCACTGGATAAAATTCATTCCTGTATACATAGTTTTGCTGCTTAGAAACCAACTTGTTAGTTGTTGTGAAAGAAATTGTAACTAGAAAGTTATGTATAGGAAAAAACTGAAACTCGACTCAAAATAAAATACATTCACCTCCATCTCAAAAATAATAATATTCTAACACCACTGCCACCGACTGTACATACAGCGGACATAGTTGTCCGTACACTCGCGTTCATTCCGCTGAACATTTCCGCAGTCATCGCATACTTTGATATCAGACGTGTTCCCGGCTGTATGCAAGGATGTGTAATTACACTGCTTATGCGATGTATAGAACCCTTTGAGTTTGTACTCGGTTAAGATGGTTATAATTTTCTTGGTAAATCTGTTACGTTGACTGTATTTTGAGTTATGATGATTTTTGTACCTTGGATATCATCATCATCTGCCTAGCCGTTTTCCAACTATATTGGGGTCACATTCCAGTCTAACCAGATGCAGCTGAGTACCAGTGTTTTAAAAGAAGCGACTGTCTATATGACCTCCTCAACCCAGTTACCCGGGCACGGGGTAGCTTAAATAATTGTTTTTTTTTTGCAGCTTAAAATTATCTTTTCCACAAACTTTGCTTAGTGATTGAAGTTTATATAAATAAATAAAAAATATCGAGTAAATATTAGCTTTAATTAAAATGGGGTCAAAGATCAACAGTTATACTTTGCTTAAACAGCCCACTTTTGCAAAATTATTTAGAATTCGTTTCTAAACGATTTCGACCAACTTTGCTTGAATAAAAACAAATAGCATCCAATCACGAGATTCCACTGCAAAGTTCCAATTCTGAATCCGTTTGAAGTCGATGCTCCGTTCAGAACTACTCTACTATTGAAACAAAATATATTATTCCCCCAAAAAACAGTTATGTCTCTTAACAAATATTATTAACCTAAAAAGTTTGTTTTTTTTTGGTTGAACGGTTATCATAAGATCTACTTAGTGGTCGGAAAATCTTTTACTTTTAGACCGCCCATATTATAACGAGATGCTAACGCCACTTTCAAAATGTACTGCCTAATCTTTAACTCCTTTACAAGTTTCAGTTACCAACATAAAATTCGAAATCCGAATACATTTAAAATCGATGCTCCGTTCAAACCACTCGACCGTAAATCTTGTTTTATTTTCTATCGAACGAAGTTTTACAAAGTCGTGGTGGCTTAGTGGGCAAAGAACCAACCTCTCGAGTATGAGGGCGCGGGTTCGATTCCAGGTCAGGCAAGTACCAATGCAACTTTTCTAAGTTTGTATGTACTTTCTAAGTATATCTTAGACACCAATGACTGTGTTTCGGATGGCACGTTAAACTGTAGGTCCCGGCTGTCATTGAACATCCTTGGCAGTCGTTACGGGTAGTCAGAAGCCAGTAAGTCTGACACCAGTCTAACCAAGGGGTATCGGGTTGCCCGGGTAACTGGGTTGAGGAGGTCAGATAGGCAGTCGCTTCTTGTAAAGCACTGGTACTCAGCTGAATCCGGTTAGACTGGAAGCCGACCCCAACATAGTTTGGGAAAAAAGGCTCGGAGGATGATGAACGAAGTTTTACAAAGTTTCATTTTCAAGACTAGATTTATATACTAGTGAGTATAAACTAGCCATTTTACTGCAAGGTCCGTGTAACTAGCTGCTAATTGAGAGAGTTAGCTAGTTAGGACCGAGTTTGAATTCATTCTGAACATAACTATATGTTGAGTTTGGGTATGTAATTGTATTTAGACTTACGCTCAAGGTCAAAGGCAAAATCTAGATAATTAAGCAGAATTCTGCATATGACAGACTAAAGGCATAATGCCTTTATAGGTATGCTTTGAAAGCATTGAAATTACAAACGTCCATAAAATTATTTGGCTTATTATTTTCCGGGTGACTAATAACTTAAAAGTCGACAAATGTTTGCAACAAATAAAA
Organism: Helicoverpa zea x Helicoverpa armigera; assembly: GCA_033682625.1. NCBI lineage: Eukaryota > Metazoa > Arthropoda > Insecta > Lepidoptera > Noctuidae > Helicoverpa > Helicoverpa zea x Helicoverpa armigera. Next base: position 594,178 of record JAWIIS010000041.1, read on the forward strand.
TAACTTGGCAGCGATTAAATATTTTCGCGACTATTATAATATGTAAGGTTCAAAATTAAGGGTGTTATAAAAACTTAAAACTAGCAGCTGCGTTTGGGTAGCAAATAAACTATACCAGTCAATTGAAATATTAGGTGAGGAGCTATTTATAATGACTTGGCGACTAATAATGTTAGTTGGGTGGCAAAGATAATATATTACCAACTATTTCGTGCCGACTAAAAACCCAGTTTCAGGCTTCGCTTTGTGGATAGCTCTAAATATTAAAAGGAGTACAATAAAAAGGAATAAGAGTTAATTATTAATATTTTGTTATCATAATTTCATGAAAACGGCGGCAGGTGCTTTGGTATTATCTCACTTGGCGCACTATGAAGATGGTAGAATTTAATTTGGATTCATTTTATTTAGCATATATTGCCATTTATAACCTTCAATTAAAAAAACATTGTATTAAAAATTGAAGTTAGTGACGAAAACGAATCGCTGCAAAACCGACTCCACGTAGTCTTGTCTGCCCTACCCCTAGAGTGCAATTCAAAACCGCGTAGGCGCGGAGGGGCGAGGCGGCCTGCGAGCTGAGGCGCAGGTAGTTTTAACCATCTGCGACGATAAGCTCGCATGGGACCGCCGGAGCCCCGCAGCGCCGGAGCCGTGACAGAAGTCATGCTTGCTGCATGTTGCATGCTTACTTCCATGCTATTCACCTATAATTTTGAAAATAACAGCCGCAAAATATTTTTTCTTCATGCCATTTTAGAGTTTATTTAAAGCTTTTAAAAAGTCGCACAATATATTTATAATATGAACTAGTTTATATTTATTCTTCACCCAAACAATTTTAAATAGAACCTGATTTGTATTATTTATGAATGCCCATTTTCAATTTTATTGTCATCATTAAGTTTTCGCTTAGATATTAATTCAGTTGCCAAAAGAAAAACTTGATGCTAGTTTAAATTAAAACGGACCTCATAATTGATATATTAATATGCTACCTTTTACTTATTATGATACTCCTTATTAGCTGCCAACCCATTATAAATGGTACCCACTCTATTATTTTTTTAAACCTATATTAGTTTTACTTAGTCGCCGCGTTAAATACATGCCAAATTATTTCACCTACGTCACGTATATTTCGAAAGCAAAAACCTAATGTCAGATAATATTGAGTACATTCAGTGTCGAATGTTCAAACGAATTTCAACTTTGTCATATCTGATCGTTTAATGCTTGAAAGGGTTAGGACCCATAATCAGATTTCTCTTTTACCCTAGCATGTGTAGATTGATTCCAAATTCATCAGCCTACATTACGTAAACTTTTTTTAGACGCTAAAATCTTGCAAGCTGCAATGAATTACAAGAAATCACAAAATTGAACCAACGTGAGAACGTTTCTAAAATGTATGCGAAACTTTTGTGCACGAACACGCAATTCAATGGATGCACGTGCACATACCAATGGACTCGCACTAGTGCGGAAATATTTTTTGGTCCTGAATATTTTTTGTGGAATTTTGCTATAGAGCCAGAGTATTTAAAACAACTGAAAACACTAACCCAGCAAAGTAAATAAGTTTGCTAAAGTTATTAAAAGCCTCTGTTCATTGTTAAAATAATTTACATGACAAGTAATATTATTATGCGAGACAAGTGTTGGTCTTATATCATCTCAAGTTAAACCCTTTTCGCACTTGACTTTGTGGCTGTGAAAACGTATAACCAAAGTATTATAGCACTCATCATTTTAATTCCACACTCAATATGTTAAATGAATTTACTTAATATCTTTGTAAAATAAATTAATTTTATAGTAATTTTTTTTTTTCAAAATTACAAACTACCGCCAGTAGTTTCACCCGCGTCCCGAGCGTCCAGGCACCCGGATGAAAAGTAGCATATAGCTTTCCTTGATATTGCGCCAACGGATCAGTAGTTTCTGAGATATTTCGCGTTTGAACAAGCAAACTAACAAAGTATTCAGCTTCATAAAATAAGTGTAGACTAAATCAAAAATACCTGTAAAAAAGACTTAAAAGGTGACTCAACCTTTCAATCAATCGAGTCGCTTCTTGATTCAGTATTATTCCATCCTCTTAAGTATATCAATAGATCTAAACTTGTAGAATATGAAGCCACACACAAACATAAAAATTAAAAACGTCGGCGGGCAATTATTCCAGTCTCCACACAAAAGATTCATCTCCTCTATTTAATATTGATGTTCAATTTCAATTAAGTATTATAAAGTCGTACAACTTTGTTGGCGTAATCGGTTATGCAATCATCTCTATAATATTATATCGAACAAAGTATTTTATCCTGAAAACTGCACTAACTATAGAAAGATACTAGCTTCATTTAAGTTACGAAAATGTTAAATCGATTCTCGTAGGACTCAATTCACTGAAGGCATTGTTTGCATCGCCCCAAGCTCTGAAATTCTATCTGAAATACAAAAGTATTGTTTTATTTTGTATCCCAGCCATCCAAACGTCTTCAAGCAAAAAAATGGCAGTATCTTTGTATTGTCATCTCACGAAAGCTGTTGAACCAAACATGTGTGTGTAAATGTACATGCACATTGTCCTTGTATGCGTAAGCTCAGAAGCAGTAGTGGTCAAGTCGCCGAGTCACATAAACACAACGTGCATATTACACTCACACACACAAGTGTATTTCACCCGCTTTTGTGAAACAAAACATCTGTACTCGTTTGACTTAGTAGATGCAGACAATAGTCCAAGTGCAGTCGATTGAACAAGTCCCTTTTAATGGGAATTCAAATATTAGCCCATTGTGGTACGTTTTTGCTTTTCATATTTGTTCTTGCATTATTTTATTTGTATTCTCAGGACTTGCAGTGTATTGACTTAATGCTCGAGAGGATTGTAAATAACTGAACGAAATCGTTTTTGGTTGTAAATGGCATCTATATTTTGTGGGAATGCAGGCGTGGAATAAATATTATTAACTGAGTGGAAATTAAGGTTCAAGGTTTAGCTGCGAATTTAATAATGTATTTTATTTACAGTACATTGTTTCATACGATATTGTTTATTTGTAAATCGAAGGCGAAAGCCAAATGGCTGAATGTCTGTAATGACACGCGTCGATTCTTGTTAGTTTGTCATCCTCGATGTGTTTGGTAAACAAACGTAAAAACTATGCTTTTAGCAACTGCTAAGGAAAGCTAAGCCTTTCCTATATAGTATGACTGTAAATTCAATAAGATTTTTGTTTTCATATAGATTAGATATCAGCTCAAGGCAGATTGCTCATTTTAGATTCTGTTATGATTTGTACGATCTTTTTCTATGGTATCCATATAACATATTCTAAGACTAAACTAATGTTAGGAAGAAGGAAAATATATGCAATGACATCCAAGAAAAGAAAATAGATTGTAGAAAAAAACTTAATTTTAAGCAAATGCTGATCCTGTGCTCATTCACCAACCCCTAAACCAGTGCAATTCGTCTAAGAACTCTAAGTATACCCACCAGGCATACTAAATGAGTCCACTATTCAAGGACTGTCTAGACGGGAAGTCGATCCCACTGACTATAGCCCACTAGGCTACCCTCTACGTAAACCTACCCCAGACGAGATAAGGTTTCCTAGGAACCATTAAATAAACTCCCTTTGCCCCCTCGTCCCCCCCTCAAAACTATTACTAAATCGAGGCTTAACTGTAGTAGTGATTTAATCTTAATGTTTGTTGTAGTTGTTCAATAGACTATAGACTCTGAGTTTATTATTCAAGTGTGCTACGTAATTTTTACTTAAATATTTATTAATGAGAAAGTTTGGAACGCTAACACGGTAAAACTATTGAATGAGTACGTACGAAGATATAGTAAGGAAATAGGTAGCGTTGTTATTTAAGAGCGGGAAGTAGTATCTTCAGAACGTAGGTGAACTCGCAGTGAGCAGATGAAAAACTATCGCTAACTAATAATATATTTCTGCCTATACCCTACCTCAAAAACGCCAGCTCGTTTCGTACTTGAGCACTTTATTAAATGCCACAAAATTATAACCTTCTATGTATGTACCATTCAACATAAATTTATAAAACAATGAAAATGATATTGCAAATTGCGGTTTAATATCTAAATCTAACGTCATCTGTTATCTCGACACTTCAATGATTTTACGAAGCGATTCTTTTCAGAAAGGGTCTGAAATTAAACTCATATATTTACTGGCCAAGGTTTCACATGACAAGTAGGCTTTTTATTCCATAATATTCTATGTCTAAAATAACACACCTATTATGGATACTGAACTAGGTATTTTTTCTAATTATAAATCATCAAAAATAATGGAATTTATTTATTCTTATTTATTCAGGATCAGTAACATAAACTCTGGGAGAGTTCAAGAATTATGAATGCTCGTCACTCAATTAGCTAAATTTACCCAGCTGGTTTTATTAATTTAATAAAAATAGTTACAGTAATTTTGAACTGAAAGTAAAACTCGTAAATAAAATAACACGGGCGCTGTTGTGCGTCGAAGTACTGAAAATTATATTTTGAAAAAAAAAAACATACTATAAGACCTCACAAGTACTTACTATTTATATTCGATAAGTAAAAGATACGACACCATTTTTATCAGTTCAAAATTAAAAAATATTCTACATCTTCATTTATTCCACTCGGAATATATATCTAGTTATATACCTTATATCTACTAACACAAGAACTTACCATCTGTTAAATTTACAGCACTCATCTTCGCCGACAAACTCGGAACACATAATTAAATCAACGACGTAGGTAATTCTCCTTCGCAATACAATAAACGATCCAAATCAATAACAGGTAATACAATCATCTTTTGTTCTTTGTCATTTGTAAAGAAATTGCCCTTTTTATACTTACTGCGTACTTAAATAAAGCTCTTTGTAGAAAAGTTAAAAGAAATTGAAAAACAATCTGTGATATTTTCAAGCACCTTCTAGCACCGATGTATAACTAAACCATTTGGTACGTCATTTAACTATGTTAAAGTAGCCATAAAATCAATGTTCAATTTGTTTTTACCTGTAAAATAATAACTATGCGGCTAAAATCCATAAAAACTAATAAAATACCTAAATATCCAAAAAAAACCATCCATAAAAATATGATTTCCGGAACAACAATACTACTTCATGTAATATCATTAACACTTAAACTACTTCTATACAAACTTCAAAAGATTAAAACGTCTCAAGGTCAACATTTTAAATCGATTAACTGAATAAAAAAACCGGCCAAGTGCGAGTCGGACTCGTGCACGAAGGGTTCCGTAAATTACAGTTAAATCAACCTATCTCAAAAACTATAAGAGATACTTTGATCAAACCAAAAATCGTTGAAAGAGTTAATTAGCATGCATCACCTCTATTTTTTTTAGAATTTTATACCCCGTAGTTATAAAAATAGAGGGGGGGGGACATACTTTTTACGACTTTGAGAGCTGATATCTCAAAAACCGTTCACTTTAAGAAAAATGTTTTTTAGAAAACTTTATATCATTTTAAAAGACCTTTCCATTGATACCCCACACGGGTATGTACATCGAAAAAAAAAATTTCATCCCTCAGTTACATGTATGGGGGGCCCCACCCCCAATTCTTTTTTTTACTATTTAGTGTCATATTTTTGTAGCGGTTCATACAACACATATTCCCATCAAATTTCATCACTGTAGTACTTATAGTTTCCGAGTAAATCGGCTGTGACAGACGGACAGACGGACAGACGGACAGACGGACAGACGGACATGACGAAACTATAAGGGTTCCGTTTTTGCCATTTTGGCTACGGAACCCTAAAAACTATCTATTCTATAGTGTCAATGTCATAAGTATCCTCCTTCGAAATAAAAGATCTTTTCATAAAAATAGCCAACACTTATACATTATTAAAAAAAATACCAATCACTTCAAAAATATAAAAAAATTTCTGCTTAGTATCAAACACTAGAATTCCTAGACCAGTTGAGATTATGTTTGGTACGGAAGTAGACATGACCTTGGGGATCATTATAATCTACCTACATATTTTCCGGGAACGTAAAAATCCTTTCTGAGCATATGGCAAAAACCACAGGGAAAAATGTAGGTAGTCAAAAAATAAAAATTAAAAGAGAAAAGCTTTGTGTTTTCATGTGAAAAAAAATATCTGGAACACAATGTAACTCAGGCAATTAGGCGTGTTCACACCGTGACGTATGTTAGCTAAATTAATTAATTACGCACAATAAAAGTAGCAACTTTTTGTTTCACATAAAGGACTATATGGTTGATTTACGAGCTTACGTTCCAGTCGATTCGTTTTCATTCTTGCTAATCATACGCCTGTTTTGTTTTATTTATTTTTAAAGGCCACGTTTATAAGCTTAAATGGATAAATTGTATTTTCGGACATCAATGTTATTCGAATATTAATAATTAAAGTTTATGGATTTTGAAAATGTATAAAAATTATCATGTTACACGTAATGAAATTATATAGAAAAAATACGAATCTATCTTCTATTTTGAAGGAGAACTACAGCATAAATAACCAATACCATCGTATATAAAACATTTAGTTTTCCATTCAATTGACGCCCAATCTCTTGAAGTTTTGCCAAATCGTTTAGCAATTCAGCATAAAATACAATATATAAGCTAGGTACTCACGGACAAATATGTTGGACATCAGCGTGGCCGGGAGACAAAACACGATCACCAGAATGTCCGCCACAGCAAGGTTCACGATAAAGAAGTTGGTCACAGTCCTCATTCGCGGAGAGCGGTAGACGACCGCGATCACGAAGCAGTTCCCCACCAGCCCCACGAGGAACACCAGCAGGTAGGCGGCGCAGTACACCGCAGTCATGGCTCCGCCGTGACGGTACATGAACTCGTCAGGGATGGGCCCCAGGTCGGACCGGTTCAGCGTGACGTTCATCCGCAGCGGGTGCCGCTCCAGCATCGCGCCCTCCATGTGCGTGGACAGCGGCTCCAGGTCCGGCAGCACACTGTTATCAGGCACAAATTTACTGTTCATCGCCTCCATGATGGAGTTGGACAGCATATCCACCATGTTGTGCCTGTGAGCCTCCCTCATGTGTGAGTGGTTGTGGTGCCGCCAGTGGTGCCGCACCTCCTGGCTCCCCTGCGTCGAGTAGTTGTAATAACCATCTTCACTCATAAAATCACCCGAAGGAATCCTTAAAGGTGCCATCTCTCAATATGACATTTCCGCAAAATAACACTTTAAAAACTGTCAACAACTACTTCAAATTCGTACCAAATTAATTCACACAACACTAAGTTAATTCTTATCTATTTAACATTCGTTTCACACACCAAAAGTTAGCAAATCAAATTAAACAAATATTTATTCACAGCACACGAAAACGTAAACTCCTAATGTTCCATTAGAAAAGTATGAAAAGTTCCGTGGGTTGGGCGCGCCGGTTCGTAGCAGGTCTACGCGCGGTTGGTTTGGCGTTCGCGCGCCGTCTGCCCGTCGTAGCGCTACGAGCTACGGCGGCGTAGGCCCGCGCGACGCATGTGCATTTTGAGGAACGCACAGACATGCGATATACTGCACTTCCGATAAACTTTATTGCTTTAGACATAAGATTTAAATTGCTTTGTTTAACATTTTTAATGAAGAATAGTTTATAGGCAAATTGGAAGGTTATCGAAAATGCAGGCCAAGTAAAAGAGTTAACGTTTCATACATATTAATCGTTTCGGAGTGTGAAATAAAATGTTCAAGGGCAATTAATATTGAAATCAGTATATTAGCATAAAGTGGGAGCGTTGTTTGATATTACAAAGCTAACATGTGGTAATGAATAATACCAACCGCCTGTAGAACATACCTAGAAGCGAGGGTGAGTTAGATATTACAGTTTTTTTTTACTTTGAAGATCAAAACTTCAGTGGGACTAGCACCAATGGAGTAAACGACTTTTGGACTCTAGAAGTATTAGTGTACCATAAAGTGGTAATATAATTTTTTTCTGCTAAATATAAATAACAGTAGGTAACTATAATTATGTAAATAAAGTGATTGACTTTTAATTAAAATGTTAAATCATTAAAAAAGTCTTTGGGTATGAAATAATTTTCCCAGCCTTTTCTCAACTATATTGGGGCGACTTCCAGTATAGAACCGAAAGCAACTAATATTAGTGTCTTACATGGTGCGTCTGCGTATCTGGATCCCATCCACAGACCGGCCGCGTCAAGCATTGCTTAACCTTATGATCAAACTGTAGTGTTGTTACTAAACCACGAGATGTTTTAAAGAATAGATACATAAGCTTGAACTTTAAACTAAGACTAGTTAGACCACATTTCGTAATTAAGAGTGTCGCTCCAGTCTGGGTTCGGTTTCGATATCTTAATTAGTCTCTGAGCTAATAAGATGTTTCCTAGCGACGGGAAGGTCAGGGTTCGAAGCCGGTGAACTGTTACAGCATTCTTGATTATAGTGTTGGGTAACTAGAATTGTGAAGTGTAAATAAAAAAGGTAATTTGTGAAATAAAGTTTTCTTGGTATGCAATTTATTGTAGGTATTAGGAGTGATATTAGACTGTTACAGCCCAGATACGAACTATCCTATATTATTCTATAGAGTTCAATAAATATTGTTTAATCTAATACTACAGAAAATTTCATCAAAACCAGTTCAAAGGTTTTTGCTCTTTTGAATAGTAACTTTCACACATACTTAAAAAAATCTAATACTTGGACCTATATATAGCTGGTTTGTCTTTTCCTGTACAATTATTTTGTTTGGATCCTTCAATATCAACTATGAAAAACATCGGAATTGAGAACTTTCTCCTTTTTGAGAAATTTGTAAAAAAACGTCCTTTAAATTCTGAGTAGTGTATTTGATAACAACTAAAATAATAGTTTGTTTACTAAACAAAACGTGAGCAGTTCGTACTAAACTAGCATTGTATCCGACTGTATCTAAGGACAAGGTCACACCTTGTAAGATCGTTTTGACTGCAAACGACAGGATATAGTCTGGATTCACGTGTCCGTCTGTGTGTATTGAAGCGAAATTATTGCCTTTATATAGTAATACTAGATTTTCCTTGCGACTTCACTCGCGTAGCGTATTTACTTTCTACGTATAAGTTAATGTGTGTGTGGGCTTATTTTTCCTTATATTTAGACTTCATATTATGCTTAGTTAATTTTGAATTTCGTAGCGATTTCCTGAGTTTTAACAGTTTTAGCTTACATCTGACTCCAGAGTATCATATTATTTATATCACTGTGTTTGTAACGAATTTCATCTTAATATGTGTGTCAATTTTAGCGTGAAAGTTTAACAAACTAACTGAAATTCGCATTTAAGATATTAGTAAGGATAAGAGACAATATTCTGTGGGGTATTGTGTTAATTAGTTGTTCTCAATTGTTATGTCTTCTTATGAAAGGAAGCTTTAGAAGTAATTAGGACTTGTATAATTGGTGAATAGGCTTATCTTTTGTCTGGTTTGAATAGCTTATAGAACTCACACACTGGTGGATTTTCCGCTCGGTTCTTCCACACAGAACCGTTCGGTGTCGCACTTTAATTGACAACTACAGTTCGTCACAAACGATGTTACTTAAAAGTTTAATGTCGCGCGTGAAAATCGGAGCGAATATGCGCGACAAAATGAGCGGGCGTCATACCCATGGTATAACCGCTGTAAGCAACAAGTTATTTGACAGGAATGTTTCATTTGTATAAAATCTTTTATCATGCCTTATTTTTCTTCCTCTATTCCGAGAAATGAATTTCTAATATTTTACTACATACTTCATAAAATTATAACAAAACAATATTATTCAGTATTCTGTAAATTTTTGATTGTTTCCCCGAAATCACGACGAGACATTTTCGTTTGAGTGCACATCAAAGAACAATTTCACAGAATTTTAAAAAATCAATATCAATATCTGAATTTAATGAAATGAAACTGACTCTTATTGACTTTTTACTTCACAAAACTTGTCCTAGAAACAGCTTAAACCTGACTCTTTGTTCCACTACTAACAATAACAACTCGGTTAATATCACGAGCAATTTGAAAAATCTAGTTCAAATTACCTCAATTACGGCTATCGACAATGTAAAAGTACAAAGGTAATGGTTTGACACATATTCGACGGATCGATCGGACATCGAGTCTTCGAAGTCGTTTATATTTAATGAAACACATTCTTCGATCATTTGACCAACTGGAAACGCCACTGCCGTGCCTTACCTTTTAATACCTACAGACGTTAAGGGTATTTCCGGCCATGGCGGCTGTTCTTATATAAGGAGATCAACTAGCTGCGCAGAACATATTATAGTGCACAAGCGTATCCGCAGACTTTCACTCTCATAGCCCGATGGGACAGCAATCTGACACGACTGGATAGAGATCAGGCGTAGAACCGACATTAACGTGCTCTCTGATGTGCGGGTGTATCAATCCCCAACTTTCAGACTCGGGGCTGCTTTGTGCTTCCCTTCTTACTGCCGATTATTATTTTAATTAGTTTTAAAAATGTTCATTAAGCATTCCTTTTTTTCTAGAGCCATTTGTGTACCTACGTACATACATAACAACAGATCTATTTCCATCTAACTTTAGAACTATGTAGCCGATTGAAGGAAAGCCGTTTGTCTGCAGAACTTCAATTGCGAACCGACGTTAGTCCAACATTTGAATACACGGTATGCACTGATTGTGTAAACTGTTCAATGATTGACTACATCAAAGTACTATTGGGTATTTCGGATTGCTCCGTAGCTATGTTTTGTTTTAAACTATGTGTATGAAACCTACGGCATTTTGGCTTGCTTGGTTTGACAGGGGTGCCTAAAGTGCAATGTACTTTGCATTCTTGCACATGTGGGCGTCGTTTAAGCACATCATAAAATTATATACTTAAGTTTTAATATTAACAAGCTTATATAGTTTGGACACCACTTCTTGCATCCGGATAGTTTGTCTATAGATTTAATCAAAAGGTAGGTTATCTAACAATGAATTTCCCTTTTAAATCTGACAGAATTTCCCGGAACGGGCTAGTTTATCCGAGCCGAATGAAATAAACTTTTCACCTTTATAATATTAGAAACAAACTATAATAAATGAGATATTACTACCTCAAATCTGACATTATCAAAAGGTCATACACAATAATTTGTTTATGTTACGTTAAAATGAAATTCTAATACTGGCCCAAAAATCCGGAATTATCCAAACCAGCCCGAGTTTTCTGAGTTCAATGCCTTACAAAAGGGCAATTAGGGTCACTATAATTTTAAAAAAGGACCCCTAAATAAAACCTCGATTACAAACTGTTATCTATGAAATTGTAATAAAACGGTTGATAGCGGAAGTCTATAATAAAGTGCGGGTATTTTTGTTAGGGGTGCTGCAATAAAGTGTGACTTGAAATACAACCTTAATATCCTATTGTTGGCGGTACACCGACCTGTGGTTTTGGGGTCCCGTGGTCCTTTTAAAAGGAGACCATTAACTTAGGGAGTTTTGTAACTAAAAAAAAATCACAGAAAATAATTAAAATAATTAAAAACTAGCTTAATATCTGTCAGGTACTTTCATCCACATTCCATGAAAACTACTTAATGATCCTTGATAAAATTATCTATCTAACACTAAAATTATTTGTCAAACCAGATCAGCAGTTTCTGAGATTAGTGCGTTTAAGTAAACATACAAACACTCCAGCTTTATAATATTGCTTTAGATGACAACAACATAATTTATTAACTAACGGTCCAAAACCTAATTAAAAGAATGATGGCTCCATAGACAAATTACGTAGTCGATAGGTACAGAACCACAAGCGATCACAAACAATTTATTCAGTTTTTATTACGAAAAAATTACCTAGGTTCCATTCAAAATCGTTGGTCCCGATCATTCGATAAGATTTATGATGGCCGCCGAAATATCTGTGTTTTACGACATGTTATTATATTTTCTATGTGTAAACATTCATATAATAACACCTTTCAGTGGATTTGTTCAGTTCAATGGGCACTGAATTAAATCTTCTTCAGCGGAGGTGAATGACCTCGGATTTCATTAGAGTTACATTTCCTTTGGAAGAATTCTACGGTTTTTTTTATACGTTTCTTTGGAAAAGGTTTTAGAATACTTGGGTAATGATTAGGGAATATTTATTTTTACTTGAAAACCATTATGTCCTGAAAGGTTTCATGATAAGCATTACAGTGGTTACTAAGTGCTAATAGCCCAAATGTATTATTGACAGGTAGTGGGTAGAAGCCTCCTTGAAAGGTTTGAAAAAGTTCAGAATTAATTTATTGAAAACATTTTTTTCACAAATTGTAACTTTTATAACTATGGTGCAAACTTTTTGTAAAAACTTTATAATAGGTTTTAAACAAAAAAGCTTTTGGAAGTTTGCACAATGATGATTTTCTATTTATCTGCCTCTAGTGGTATTAAAAGGCTAATCCTTAAAGTTTCAACTTTATTCACCCAAAACGAATTCCAAACACTAAGCTATCTAGATTCACTGAAAGCCTTTTAAACAGATTTAAATTTATCAAATCCGTTATCAGACTTCCCCCGAAATTAAGTGAAAAAAGTGCTTGATTACCAACAAAGGGTCGTTGACCTGGCTTCGCGATAACGTCTGGTAAAACTGACAATCTTAACTGGTTGTAACAGGCTCCTATCTTGGAATACACCCAGTGAACATTTAGCGCGTACGGGCTAAACTTAGCGATGTTTCGTCAATGGGCAGGAAAAACAGAAGGCATATTATTATGTCCTTTTTTATGTAGGTACTAGATGAGTTTAAATACTTGAATATATGATCTCACCTGTTTGCTTTCGTATAATTTCGGTGAAAACCGGCTGATCAAAATTATCGATTAGCTACGTGAGAGAGAACTCTAATACATCGTCATAATCTGCCTAGCCTTTTCCTGATTTTGGACGGGTCTGATTAAAGTCTAATCGGATGCAGCTGACTATCAGTGAGCCTTAAGGATCGACTACTTATCAGACTTGTTTCACCCGGGCAATCGCCATTAGTCCTTGGTAGACTGTCAGACTTTGTGACGGGTTATCAGAGTTAAACTACAGTATTACAGGGTTACTTAATTAAAGAGTTGTCCGTAGATGACCTTCTGATCTGTCTTGCTTATCACGGTAACTGTCTGGTTGGGGTCGCTTGACCTTTCTTTCCGAGGCACGATTTATATCAGAGAGGCGTTGTGCCGCGAACAGAGGCCCACAATTACAAACGCACTGCTAATTCCAACATAAGGTATTAACTTCTTGGTGTACCTATTTATAGCGCACAAATATAGAAAATACTCGTTTACACCCGCGTCCTGAGCGAACTACCTCTCATGCATGGATGAGCCTATTTCTTGTTGCTTGAAAGATGCATGAATCCATCCAGTAGTTTTGCGTGAAATAATTATAAACATCCATACTTTCGGGTACATAATATTAGTTAAATAATATAGGCACGGGACCAAAACTTGACTGTGGCCAGTTAAGTTTTATGATGTTCTTAAGGTTTTTACCTTTAAGGGTTACGTTGTCGGTATCTCGATACCTAAAATCCGATGGCGCCTTAGAAATCTTAACAGCACTTTTTCGATATGCTTATACTTATGTAAGGATTGCCTGTTATCCAGGATAGGACAAATAAATATTAATAGGGTTTCGGAAAACCCTATCGATGGCTCACAGGCATAGCTTACATAAATGTGGGGTTGGAAATTTCATATCAGCTTATAACAGTTTCCTTTGTAAGTAGCTTTTTAATCGCTTTACTTTTAATGTCTTCGTAGATACTGGATAACTGTTATAAGGCATAAATCTTTGTGTACTTACCGTATACGTATTCTCACCTTTCTCAATAAGGTTGCATAAATTAAGTCAGTAGTGCAGACATTTTTGGCTTTAGAAGATTTCCACATTGCTTTTGTATTTAATATCTATTAGATGACTTTAAATTATAAATTTAAATAACAAAATCTATGAGTCACTTCTTGAGTCAATTCTAAGGTCACCACAAATCGTAGCATAACCGCGGAATGTTTTTAATTTAATGGCATTCCGCCATAAAAGCGGTCTCAAACTACTTTTATTATAATTGTATCTTTTCTTTGACGAGACTGTCGCAATAAAATTATTCAAAAACGCACTTTTTAGGAATGTATTGAAATTGTTTGCACACTGAATAAGTCGTAAAATACCTATTATTTCTGTTTATGTACTTAAAGCAACAGGTGTTTTTTTTTTTTTCATTTAGTTGAGTGTTTGGTTTAAAAAATGCAAAAGTTTTCTTTGTACAATTTATGTGTATGTTTTGAATGACATGGTTTAGTGACCTTTTGAAAAACTATGACTTCGAAGTTAGGTTTTTCAATCAACAGGCAGGTTTCACAAACAATGGTCTTTGTAAGCCATTGGCAATAAAAATAAGTTTTATAAATACCTTTACGAGGTATCGATAAATAGTTTTAGTAAACAGTACAGTAGCTTTAGCTTAGAATATTTTGGATTGATTGATATATCCGTTATGAACAAACCCTCCCATATTTGTATTGTTCAGTGCCTTGAAAAGAGTTAGTAAAACTATGCCCATTAAAAACTCCCTTTTAATAATAGCAATCTGTATCTACTAATTGAAAGAGCTGAATCAATGTACCGATATCTAACTTGCGGGGTAGACTGTAGACTGTAGGTAGACTATGTAGTTATTTGATATTTATATAATGTTAGTTTGTTAGTTGTTGCGTAAGAGGTGACAGAGCGTGTTCTGACGCGTGACATTAAAGGGCACGCTTTGTCTCCCTGAAATATGAAACTGTTTTCAGTTTCAGGGGTATTTTTTTTATAAAATATGTTTTTTGTGAATTTTGTACAGAAGTTAAGTTATGAGGATAGGGTGATTAAGCGTTTTTGAAAGGCATGCCTAAATTAGTTTGTTTAATTAATTTTACTTAACCAATTGTTACATCTTTGGTGCTGCTTACTGCAAGAGAGATCAGTAGATGTATATTATGTACAGCTGACAATTCAGTTAGTAAAAATACAAAAAATAACTTATACGAGAGAGTTTTCGTATTTAATTTTTTTGTAGTTTTATTTTTGTAAATTAGGACTTCTTTATCTCGGAACCCAATGTGGGTTTGAAAAGACAATTCAAGGAAAATTCAATATTTCTAATTTTTACCTTAACGAAACCATAAAATGTGTGAAAGTTTTCCTCGTTAAACAATACGAGATGACCTATCGGTTTCAATTTGAAATATCAATCACGTTTTTATCAGATCGCTCACCTTTTACTGAAAACTGGCTGTGTCCTGTGATTTCACCCACTTTGCCTACTCATTTACAAGTAGGAAAATGCCTAATGGCACATGGAATATGTGAAATAGCCTTTATAGGTAACCTGTAAACAAGGTTAAAATTCAAAGTATCAAAAAATCCAAATCGTATAGCATGTTCAAGCAAACAGACAAAATTATCCGAAGCTTTTAAAATCTACTATATGGATAGGTAAAAATATCGGTAGCTATAAAAACCGGCGTGGTTTCAGGAGATCACGCGCCTGGCCATGCTTCTAAAAATTTAATCAACTTCATTCTTCTACAGCAGGTATTTCAGTGACCTATCAAATATTACAATTGTCTTCATAATTTCGAAATTGAGTCCGTTGAATATTCTTTCCTGATTTCCACGAAGAAACAAATGATAATATCATATTATTTCCGCTAAAAAATAAACTTAAACTTAATAAAGGTCTAATGAAATTCAGGGCAATAAACTATACAGTGAAAATTATGCAAATGGAGTGTTAAATAACATCTAAATATAAAGCAAGTACTCGTTAACATTTGAGGTCTAACCGCGTCGTGTTTTGCAGCTAATAAAACGTCTAATTCCCCACATTCGCGGTTGTAAGAGGCGTCTGAATTCAGTGTAAGAAGTTCAATAACCTGCGCTGAAGTAATCGGAGGTGGTACTGGGATTTAAAAGGCAGTTTTAAAGAGCTAGCAACTTACTTTCGCAAATAATCATCATCTATTTTTCGCAATTAAATCGTAGCTTCTTATGTTTTACCTAGTCTTTATCCATAGTTATTAGTACACTGGTTTGTTAAAACTACATCCTCCATAAACGGCGTATAGATAAGAGTACCTACCTTGGAAACGGACATAGGTTATTTACTATCCAAGAACAGGACATAATTCACTCAATTACCAGACGAATTCACGCGATATATCTAGTCTAGTGAACCACAATTATCATGTTACAAAACCTATGAAACACTAGCCCAATTTAATCCAAACACAGATACAATCTAAACACTCGGTGTAACCACTGCCAGTGTTGCCAGCGCAGACAAATATTTACCCACGCTGACAGATGGGGAGTATTGCCCTCCGACTCGTTATATTTATCACGTCACAACCCTTCCGTGCGTGGTGTTCGGTTGATATTATGATAGAATACCAGTTTAGTGGTAATGACCTTGGTTTGTTGAGGGTTCAAGACTTCTCAGGTTCTCTGTTTACACAAATAAGTAAAGATTACACTGGCCCATCTATATAGTTGACCCAATGGTTGATCGATAGTCATGGTAAAAAATGTCTTGGGTACTTTCGTCATATCAAGTCATATTTATAAACCTTAGTACTAGGGTTTATAAGTAAGAGAAAAAAGCTGTATAATTTATCAACTGAATAAACATGTTAAAACCTATGTATTTCGTAATTTTGAAGTCGCAGACAAAACCGCCTTAGAGCCTTTCTAATGCAAAATCGCAGAATTGGTGCAAAATGTGGTCTGTACGAATTACTTTTCCATGTTAGGGTGACGACATGTCGAAAACGCACGCTAGTGTAAACTCAGGCTTATGGTTTAATGCAAAACGGGGCTTAAAGTTTGTCCTAGATCTTGATTTTGCAACTTAATTGTAGATAGACAATAGTAATTCGTTAGAAAATATTAATTTAATTTAAAAGTATTTCTACAGCAAAAGCACATACATACAAAATGAATCTTTCAGATTTTTTATATTGGTTTCACACACCTGGATTAAAAGTACACTATAGCGTTAGCTATGTAACACTGATATGTAACACAATATTGGTTCAAAACGGTCCATTATTTCCTGAGATAGGTATTGGTATTATAGAGCGTTCAAAACAAATCAACAAAAACTTTTGGTTTGTAATATTACCGTAGGTTTTCTTCACTTTTTTGCATATAGGCACAAGCATATTTTACCGAATGTTTTAGGTAAGAACTTGGTCTAATTTAATGACAATACATGCGTGTAATAAAATGGTGGTATGTTAACTATTCTCATCGTCTCTTCCGACTGACATGTGATGGGTGGCCGCTATTTATAGCAGCGTTTTATTAGTCTGACGCCGATGTAGAACCACTAAAAGTACTAAGACTTAGACTTTAATATAAATGATATTGATAATTTAATCGAATAAAAAAATAAGTAAACTTGCTTCCGGCCGCAGCTTCGCCTTAATAAAAAGTAGCTTATGTGTTTATTCAGGATGTCACCTATCTACATACCAAAGTTCAACAAAATCAGTCCAGCCATTTTTGCGACAAAGAATAGCAAACATACATCCATACATTCTCTCAAACTCACATTCATAATATAGGAAGTAGGATATGACGAGAATTATCAGACATTATTTTTGGTAAGTGACGAGTACCAGTAAGTTACTAAGGGAAACTCAGTAAACCGTTTTAACTTTTTACCTATCCATACTTATGTCCATATGAATACAATCATGCAAAAAAAACTGAGATTTAGTGTTAACAACCTCAAAATCCTGCAAAACCTACGTAAAAATACCTTCACAGTGTCACCGACCCCACATACAGGGTGTTTGAAGTGTGTTGACGTAATAGCTAGCTAATTGCCTAACGAGAACCAATCCAGGTGCGCGGGATAAAAATAGCTCCCCCTGTATATTGGTACAAAGTAGTACCCGTATTGAGCTAACAGAATATATGCATCGGAGGGCTTGCCGCCTCATTGGTGAAATTATCGAGTTACTGCCTGTATAATGAGTTTTTTAAATTGTTATATTTTTAAATTCCAGGGCGGGACATGTATTTTTTTTATATTACTATGTATGTGTAAGCAAATAGACCTTCAAGGATAAACCATGATTAACCAGGCCGTGAAATTGCCGCCCCTTGGTCAAATGGGCGACTTGACGGCTAGTAATAGTTCAGTTGTCATTGTAGTTAAATAATACAAATCATCCTTAATCGCTTTCTAGGCTAGAAATTATCAAAAACTATGAAATAGTTTTCAAGCATTGATCAAGAGTAGGTACCTACCTGTTTAATATTTAATATTGTTGTTTAAAAGAAATACATTTGAAAAACACTCGTAGAGTTCATTTAAAACAAAATTATTTTACTAAAACAACAGCTATCGAAAAATACGTTAAGTGTTATATCTTCATGAATTTCGTTAATCCTATCTATTTGAGCTATATCTTTGTTTTCTCAGACGCTTATCCAAAGTCGTGTAGTATTATTTGCTCAGTAACATTTTACGAGCAGCACTCCTTATTAATATAGAAAATATCATAGTTTTAGTGTTAGTTGATGTTATTGCTATACTGCTTATTTAATAGCTTTGGATGAACTCCGAGCTTTTCAGACTGACGGGGTAATGGATATTTTATCCTTTCTCTTATAAAATAAGATAAGGGTTATGTATGATAACAAAAATGCGTTGAAATTCCAATCATTTACGGTGATATTTGCGAGGTACCAATAACTTTTTAATAGTAACTGACATAATTTATATTGTTACTAATTGCAAACAAAAAAAAATATGTTTTTTAAATTATTTATTCCGAGCGTTTTCTCGGACACGTAGGATGCATCTTTGTTTCCCACCACGAAATATATATTTTCACCAAAAGTTACATCGTAAGTACTAGCATTCCTACACATGTACAAATCTTCTAAAACACCAGATCTCCCGCCTGTCAAGGTTAATCACACACCAGATAACGTAAGTTTACATCCGACCTTGGCGATGTCAAATGTTCCTTATAATAGTTACGATAGGGCCTCGTAACGACGATCTTGACCTTCGAAGCTTTTAGCTGAACACATTACAACTGCCTGAAGATATTTCACACTAGATTAAAGATACTTACTGACTACAGTAGTGGTGTGATTCTGTAAGACTTTATTCTTAACTTCGCATCTGAATCCGCCGTGAGTTTCGTGATTGGCATTCTCAAACTACACTAGCGCTACTCTCGCGAGCGTGTTTGCGAGTTGAACTAAATTAAACTCGAGATTTTGACAGATAAAGTATGAGATGACTTTTAGAACGTTTTGAACCAAATGCGAAGTGAGAGTGAATAGCGAAGTTAAATGCGAGTTGTTGTCTGAATTTTATAGAATCGACGTAGGTACTGATGATGTTTTGTAAATGTTTATATGACTTCATTTATATTGTGTCTTATGTGGCTGTGAGCTTGTTAGTAACGTCTTTCCATCCACGTCCTGAGGGAACTTCTTCCCGCACCTGGATTTAAGTAACCAATATCTCAGGCTGTCTAACCGAGGGGTATCGGGTTGCCCCGGTAACTGGGTTGAGGAGGTCAGATAGGCAGTCGCTTCTTGTAAAGCACTAGTAGGTACTCAGCTGAATCCGGTTAGTCTGGAAGCCTCTTTCCCAACATAGGAAAAAGGCTCGTAGGATGATGATGATTTAAATCTGGTCAATAGTCAAAGTTACTTTCTCATTTATAATTTCTTTTCGCATCTATCTTTCGCAATATTATGTGATTATTTCTGCAAAATATTTCAATGTACAAGCTCTTTAATACGAAATTTCGTGAGACCCAAAGGGGTGATTGTGAAGTCTCATCACATAGTGTACCTAAGCCAAATGGTACAATTTAAGTTGTTACGCATTTGATAGACGTAAGATATCAGTCAATTATGTTTTTACCCGACTTGACCACATAAATGGAAGTACTGTTTTTTTTTTTTAAGTTTTAGTGTATCATTATTTTCAAAGTTTCAGCATGTTTTATTTCGGAACCTGATTTTACAAAATAAAGAAACTGAATTGTTTCATCACATTTATAAAGTTTTTATTTAAAAAAAATCGTTAAAGTTATTGTATGGTCTTATGCTCAAAACTTTCCCTGAAATCAGTCTCAAGAGTTTAGCATCTCCTAAAATTAAAAAAAAAATTCTTAACACTGTAAAGTATTTATTGCAGATGTATTTGTTATCAACCTAATCCAGTAATATTTCCGATGGGAATATCATTGTTCTGTCGGTCCAACTCCAGAAGATACTGCCCTCCGAGGTACAGGCTTATCATAAAAGCTGCCGATATTAGAGCCCTGAAATAAATTAATAAAGATAAAAAAACATTATTCAAAGTAGGCTGAAAATCAGCACTTTTTGAAGGTCAAATTAAAAAAAAACAGCCCCCAAAACGCCGCCCGCCCTTCACCACTTCCTATGTGCTTTTGCTGGGGAGAAGAAGTGGTGAAACAAACTCCCCAGTAACACATGTCTATCTGTATGGTATTCTGTCAAGGGCTCCATGCATGGGTGACCATCTTGTCATGATGACCAAATTATTTGCCTTCCGAAACACGGTTCCTCCGTGTTGGCATGTTGAATTTGGTGAGTGCTGGCAGTCATTTGAACATCTTTAGTCGATGAGGTCAGATAGGCACTCACTTTAAATAAAGCGCTGGTCAGTAAAAAGGTAAAAAGTGGTGCAAGAAAACCGTGTTCGGAAAACAAAAAACAAAAAGGAAGAACAATATTCCCACCAGAAAAAGGGCTAAAAAAAGCAGATAAAAATAGAAAAGTAATTAACAATATTGTGCTACTTTTTATTATCAATGCAAATTGGCTGTACTCTTGTTTTGTATCTTGAGCAAAACATTGAATTAACGTGAATATTTTTAAAAAATATAGGTACTTACACTCCAAACGCCATTGTAAAATCGCAAACAGTCTTTGATGACAGAGGTATGTGTTTTTTTTTATTAATAAAAAATGATTAATTTTACTGCTTTACTTGTTCAATGAAAAACACAAACTACGTAAATTTATCACGGGGCCTCGTATTTATGTATTCAACAGGTCACGGAATGTTCTGTTTTTTTGTAAATATGATTAAATTACGCCAAAAATTCAGTAGTTACACATATACCTACATACATGTCTGAGGAAGCAACACGATGCCAATATCATTGCTATTTGAGGATATTCGGATACATGCACCACCAACATGAAATTCTTGACGATTATAAATACATAGTAGGAAGTTTTTCTTCGGTATAACAGTGACTAATAAGCCAAATGACTTGAAAGAAAGAAAGAAAGAAAGAAAGAAAACTTATTTATTGACACAAACCATACATACACATAGAAACAACAAAAAAAATAAAATAAAAGAACAAAAGGTTGCGTCAAATAGGTCCAGTTCAGCATTATGCCAGACAGCTAGTGTCTGACGCTGGTTTTCAACTGGACCTATGCGGAGTTGCGGATGTCCATCGGTATGAACTGATTTATGCTCTATAGAAAAAAATAATAAAATTACTAAACTATGTACTATTTAAAAAAGAAAAGAAAAAGAAACGTAAATCATAATCAGAAGGATTAGTCACAAAAATTAAATAAAAATAAAAAGTGGAGGTAAACGTAAATAAATTCATACCGTGACTAATCGCAATCCTGAGGAAGCATCGCTCAGTGACGATTTTATTTCACACAGATGAAATGTTACAGTGTGCACACATTCAAAGAGCCGTAACTGGTTGCAACATCTGTTATCATTGCTCAGCGTGCCACCGATCATTGCCGACATATATTAATGAAGAACACAAACAAGCAATTATAAATTGTGAAATTGTGCAAAATCATAAAACAGTTTTTTTTTGTTCGTTGCCAGCAGTCCACATTGGGTGAATATATTTACAGTTAATTATGTTTTTACCTACTACTTTTTCCTACATACAATTTGTTTTATTAAATATTGATTTTACGTTTTAGGTACCTACCCTACGTTCTTGAGAGAAAAAAAAAAAAAAAGTATATTTGGTAATAATAGCATTCAGGCGAAGGTACATAAGATATTTGCAAGTGCAAAAGTCTACTTCCCTGTACAGAAATGATCACCGTGCACCACGTACACGCCGTAGGGTGCACCTATTGCCAGAAGGCCATACCCACAAGGTAAGTACCGCTGCTATACGCATAAAGCACATGTGCTGCAATTTGCAATATTATGACGGGTATTTGTTACTTTCAGGCCTCCAGACATGGCGCACCCATAACGCATCATGGCCGGTGACCCAAGAGAGACCAGGAATACTCAATTTAAGCTGTGAGAATACACTACACACATTACATACACATTAGCCTCACGCATTGTCATAAAACTACAATAGTATGCTAAGTGGGCGATATAAATAAGATTTATATCCATTTCTTATTGATATAATTTAAAATTTAGATAATAGAAATATTTGCCTTCGTCATATCGAGCTTCCGCTGCGCATCTACCATGTACTGCCGTAAACGTCTCTTAAAACTATCGACTGTGTTCATAACTCTAATAGGTGGTGGAATATTGTTCCACACTTTCGCTGCTGCATATCGGAAACTCCCTCTAAACGCCGTGGTTCTATGTGGCTGGATGCAAAGTTGTTTCGAGCATTGTCTTCTAGCGCATGTGCGGCTGTCATTAATCCAATTCAGCTTGCCATATAAGTAAGCTGGCTGTTGGTATTTAATGACTCCAAAGAGAAGACATGCTAAATGCAGCTTACGTCTTGACTTCATTTTTAGCATGGCGTTTTTGTTGAGGAATGGCGTGACGTGACCTCGTCGGGGAATCGAGTAACAGAAACGCGCACAGGCATTTTGCACTCTCTGTATGAGTCGGTCGGTGCGAGCTAATAGACGTGGCCCGTAGACTGTGTCGACGTAGTTTAATTTAGACAGAACAAGTGATTCAACGAGTTGTTCACGAATTGTCTCTGATAGAAAAGGTCTGATTTTGTACAGTATTTTCAGACGATAGAAACAGTTCTGTACCGAAGAAGCCACGTGTTTTTCGAATCTTAAATTATTGTCCATATTTAAACCCAGATTACGCGCCTCGTCTACTCGCTCAATGGGTTCACCCATTAGTTGAAGATTGAGTGTTGGCGGAAGTCTTTTCAATTGCTGCTTAGTGCCAAACACCATATATTTTGTTTTGGCCGGATTAAGAGCCAAACAATTTTCTTTTGACCAGACGGCTATTCTGTGAAGGTCTTCATTAAGGTCAGTTATGGATGTTTTATAGTCATCTGGTTCAAAAGACAAGTATAACTGAACATCATCGGCATATATATGACTTAACATTAAAATGACCACTTCGTGTAAAAGATGCAGTGAAAATGAATACAATTGTATTGTACGTATTATTTACCTATTTATTGTACAAGTTTCCATTGGTATACTACAGTATTCTGAAAGAAAAGTATGATAAAACAAAAAGTATTTTTAATATAAAAATTGCAACTTGAAAAAACTCTTAAATATAGCATTTCCTAGACTTGACACATTTTCATACATAAGCATGTATAATTTTTGGTAACCTACATGTCACCATTTCATGAAATTGTCTCAAAAGTGCTTCGGCGTGTTGGCTTCGACCTCACGTTCACCATCTTATTTCGGGATTCTATTGTACCGTGTTTGGGTTCAGAGTTATTCAAATTACTTTATACTCTCACTATAGGTCCTCAAACTAGGCGCATCCTGTATAATATAGTATATATATTTTTATTTAAATTTCATTACAGGATAAATTACATAGTACTCAGTATATACTTTAACTTAAGTTTTAATTAAGTTTCATAATTTTATAATGCCTAAAGTATCTTCTTTTTTGATTTTTGTTTCTGTCGAAAAGTCAAAATACTCAACCAAACTAGTTTTTAAAATTTAGTCACCTAAATTCGCGATAGATAAAGCTGTAGTCGGCACTAAGTAAGTAGTTGTGTTGTTTTGCGAGCTGTTCTGGGATTTGAGATTTCTTTCTTCTTCCTTCAGTTTTACTTTTTTATCAAAGCAGTCTCCGTCTTTGCAGCTCAACTCATCATCAGAATCATCCTCGTCCTGAATCACGGTAGTAGTTCTTCTTGTAGTTGTCCTTCTCGTTCCAGGCTTTTTCGTTGTGGAGGTAGAAGGCGTTTTTGCGGGTGCAGTCTCCAAGAAGTACATAGTTGACCAATATGCTCCAAAGACTATCATTGCACCGATTAGAACGCTGCAAATAACCAAACAATTACTTAATGCTAAACATAAAAGTCACTATGGATAATCTTGCTAAGCACTACTGTGACACTTAACTAGAAGACTTAATAAAGAGGTAGAAAGATGTATCATTCTATCCAAGAATAAGGACGGCAACTAAACAATATTACACAATCACTATAAACAATATGCACATCAAGCTACTAAAATTTGTAAAACCAATCAATATTGAACCTTATTATGCTTTGCAGAAAAATTTCAAATCTATTCAAAGAAAGACAGATTGTAGTTACTTGATATTTGCACTGATAAGATGCAAAAACGTACTCACAATGCAAAAGCCATTTTGCCTTACACACGTTCACAAACCACTTGTACTCTGAACTCCGGAGGAATACTGTCAATCAGTGTGAATGACGGAAAACCATTGATTAACCAGAATAATATAGTTGTATGGCAAGTAAGGCCATGCTTACATTGACGTTTTACGGTAACCTTTTTTATGGTAAATCATCAAACAAATGAAATTCACCATGTTCCTACTTAATTTAAGTCCTTTATTTACCAGGGCCGCGGTAATTCAAACGTACATCAGACCGACCAAAAACAAAATAAACTGAGAACCATTGGAATAACTATCGACCGACAGTTAAAGTCTGCATAATTTGCAAGCCAGCTGAAGGATGCATTTTTGCAAATGCCTATTGTTTTCAAGTGTTTAATCGATTTTGAGTTACGTTCAATAAAAGTACATATTGCAGTATTGTTTCTTGGTGTAACAATACTGCAATTGTGTCCTTGATGAAGCGGCCTTAATATTTTTTGAAATGGACAATGATTGCTGTTGAATAAACAAAGTACGAATCTGTGGGAACCTTTTATCTTTGATTTATTACGGCAGATAAACTCAAACAGAAGTAATTATTCAATAACCAATTTCTTAAATTATAATCTCCAGCATGACAGTAACTGCTGAAATTACCATGTCAAAAAAGGGCAACAGATGGTGAAATACAGACTGGTGACAGAAGAACAGTAATATTAGTGTCCCAGTTATTTTCAAACTAGCATACATTCATGGCAAACATGTTTTTAAGCACATATTTAATTGTACCTACCATCTTACATACATGCACCTGCGTGTGTATGTATGTATATGTTACGGGTAATGCTAGAAGGTGGAGTAAACCTAGGTTTACCCGGGTTGACTTAGTATTACCCAAGCTTCTTGGGTAAAGTCCGAATAATAAGTAAAATAAATTTTAATTCAGGGTTAACCCATGCTCACCTAGGTCTACCCAACTCTGACTGGGTAATGTTAGATGTTGCGTATTTTTCGAGCCCGTGGCGTAATTTTAGGAAGCCCGCATTCCCTAATTTAAAATTTCCTTCATGTTCTGTTGGAGATACGGTAAGAGTCCAAATACCAATGTTCATGTAAAGTTGCAGGAAAATTGTGCAATTCTAAATGTCACAGCAGTTTATCTTGCTCAAATAAATAATATCAATTGGAACAATAACGACCGTTATTAGTTTTTTTTTCTATTTAAGCTATTAAGTTTATGCTCTTCAAGCGATTACGATCGCCTTTGTATGTTTTTTAAATAGTAAATGTTTAAAATTGACCTTAGATTTTCATTTCACAAATTAATTTGACAAATTTTTAACATTACCCAGTCAGAGTTGGGTAGACCTAGGTGAGCATGGGTAAACCCCGAATTAAAATTTATTTCATTTATTATTCGGACTTATTTATTATTCGGACTTTATTATTCGGACTTTACCCAAGAAGCTTGGGTAATACTAAGTCAACCCGGGTAAACCTAGGTTTACTCCACCTTCTAGCATTACCCGTAACATATACACATGTTTATGGCAAATAAATTATTCTATTCTATTCTATTCTATTCTATTCATCATTACGTGGATTGTATTAATTAAAATCATATCACAAACTGCGGATTTCAATAAGCTATCTAACTGTTAATTTTTATACTAGCGATGTAATGGAAATTGGACATTAGCACCTAAAAGAAAAAAAACTTTCATTTTTGCTACTTCATTCCTATTTGTATTCATAAGCCACTAGAACATGTGTCATACACCGATTATGCATAGTTCCAGGACTCAAGTTCAAAAGTTAAATAAAAATCTAATCGCCCATATAGTTTTATATCGGAATACATTGGCTTTTTTCTAGAAGATGATAAATCTCGTACTGAGAACTGTAGGATCCTCATAAATGGAAATCTGTGGACCAATCGATGTTGAGTTCTTTGACTTGCACAATGTACATTTTTATTGGCCTGCCGAATTGAAATTGCGTGTTGGTTTTATTTTAAAGAACTTCTTTTTTTATGAATTAAAGATTTTGGTTGCAAGGGCTTGATTTTTGATTTTTTATAAGTTTTCTTAACACAATCAAAACTAGAGTTATCACTCCTTTTTTTCGTTATTCCTAATGATAAACTACTCTTCACTTCACAAAAAGAAGGAGTGATAACTACACTGCCTGTCTCCCACATTACCTATACTTGTAAAACTGAATGAGATCCCTAACGTTAATAGGTTCCTAATTAGTGAAATCAGACAGCAATTAAGCAAATTATAAAAAGCTCTCTAACAGTCTAACCCATTGAGTAAATCAGCAGACCTCTCCAAAACAAACGAATTAGCTCAATAAACTTATGAAGCCGTCACAAAAACGCCTCGGACGAGACACAGAGAATTACAGAAGATTCACTCCTATGCCTTATTTTTGTAAAGGCATAAATATCATGATTTTTGAAAACTGCTTCCGAAAAAGACAAGAAAATTTAAAGTACTACTAAACCGATGCAAAAATTTGTGGTTAGAATTTAGATAGTCTAGAGCCAGAGAAAGGGTATACTCTACTTTTATCCACGTGAGTTTACTCCTTGGCAGCTCATCTTTAGACAAGCAGTCAAATCTTTTAGGAACTGTCTCGAGAAGACCTTCTGTCTTTCCCCTCATTATCTTCCTAAAGGGTGTGATGTGTAGCCACGGGGTCGTTACCCTGTGACGTGGTATAGACGTGACTAAGTAACGAACAAAGCAGACTACTGTTCCTATATGTTAGGAACGAATGACTTGATTCATGACAGCAATACTGCTCATTGATTCCGTTCTCATCTAGATAAATATTTTGACATCCATTTTGGTCTGAGGGATACTGGGATGTATTTCGATTTTATTCAGTTGAATGGTTAATAAGTAATAGTGGGATTTGGTGTGAACATTTTTAGAGGGATCGTTCTCAGGATAGACAAGAAGATAAAATTGATAATGAAAATTAACTAGTTACTTCATCAACTGCATAGCCTTTTCCCAAGCTGTGTTCTGGTAGCTCGTTCTGGCAGCTGAGTAGGTCTAAGCGTTTTGAATATAGCGTCTGCCTATCTGACGCCTCCTCAACACGGTTATATACTAAACTGTTAATTTTTTTTTTCAGTAGTAAAGCAGATTTATTGCACATTGAATTGTAGTAACTCTTCCCTGTTATATGGCCTTACAAACATTTACATAACTGGTACGATGAAAAAGAATATCCAAATAGACTCAAATTAACAAATTCCTCCATATATTGATAGTGTGCACAAAATGTCAAACAACATTTGTATCAAACACAGTCCCTTTCACCATCCACGGCTCAATATTCCCAAAGCTCATTAATTATTCAAAACTTTGAACACCAATAGCAACTTTAACCAAGGTTGATAAACCTCAATTCATAGTTCGGATCAAGTTAATTGGTCACTGCTGATACTGGCCGGCTAGAGCTAGCTAAACAGATTGCCACCAAGGCTGTTCGAAGTTCGAATTGTTGAAAACTAATGCTGGCCGTCAAAGCGGTTATAGATCATAGATATACTGAGCATTTTGTAGCCATTTTAAAATGTTACTAACCAAAAAAACTGGAGTAATTATAAATGCCTTTCAAATAAAGTCCGTTTATTTGCTACGCTTTCACGCAAAAACTACTTAACCTTTGTACACATATTATTCTTGGTGGTACTATATTAACGAAGCCCCGGGTGGAAGCTAATACTCCTTTAACATCACAATAGCTCTAAGTAGCATGGTAATTAATAATTTGAATCCATCCAATACCTATAAATTCTTTTAATACTGACCTAAAGTTCTATCAAAACTTTGGTTCCTATTTTGGTTACCTGCACAGCTGACTCGGTAGGTTTATATAGGGTGGTGAACCAAGAAATTGGTTTTATTTCAGTTCAAATTTATCCAATTACCCTAAATGAATAAAATACACAGCTAAAAATAACGAACATATTCTCTACCAGAAAAACCGCAGATAAATATTTAGGTCGCTATTTTCCCCGAAAATCTGGCTATTAATATGTAACGTAATGCTTTGCGGTAATTATGCGGACTGGCCGGCTAAAGTATGCACATACGTAAATAGTGGCTTTATGTTGCGGAGAGAGATTGACCATAAACCTCTGTGGAATCAATCACTTAGTTGAAGAAAACTCGTTGGATGAAGATATCAATTGAGTGGAAATATTCCTTTAAATTATTTGTGCTGATATGCAGAGTATTCTTTAGAAAGCAAAGGATGATGTTTTGCTACAGGAAAAAGAAGGCGTTATGTTCTCCTTACTGGCCATATGTATGAAATACTATAGTAACTTTGCATGTCCGACCTTAAATATTTATTTACACAGGTACCTATAATTTAATAGTAAGAGCCTAATTAAGGATTACATTAAGCTTTTTATCCGGGAGTGAGAATTTCCCTCGGGAAGTGGGTGACACTGTAAGAATCAGCTAGTTTTCTATATTTATTTCTGCTGAATGGTCCTAAAAAGCAAGTGTGACAGACATCTCAAGATGATCAGTACGCATATCCGTATTTCCCGGGAGAACTTCGTGTTTACCCGACGTTCCACATATTTACATATAAGATGGCGTGTTCAATATATCATTTGCAAATGTCTGTCGTGTTGCATATTAGCATTCTGGGAACAGTTTTTGTACACCTATGTGTATTGGAATGATTTCTGACTTTTTGATAGAAAATAGTGTATTTTCTTCGTTACGATTGTTTTCCGCAACAGCTTATCCCATCCTCCGAGCCTTTTTCCAATCCTGTTGGGGTCGGCTTCCAGTCTAACCGGATTCAGCTGAGTACCAGTGCTTTACAAGAAGCGACTGCCTATCTGACCTCCTCAACCCAGTTACCCGGGCAACCTGATACCCCTTGGTTAGACTGGTGTCAGACTTACTGGCTTCTGACTTACTGGCTTCTGACTACCCGTAACGACTGCCAAGGATGTTCAATGACAGCCGGGACCTACAGTTTAACGTGCCATCCGAAACACAGCCAATGGTGTCTAAGATATACTTAGAAAGTACATACAAACTTAGAAAAGTTGCATTGGTACTTGCCTGACCTGGGATCGAACCCGCGCCCTCATATTGAGAGGTCGGTCCTTTACCCACTAGGCCACCACGACTTTTTCCGCAACAGCTTATCAAAAGTATATATTTTTCAGTGTTTTCCGATGTCACCAGTGTAACATTTTAAAAGTTCCACATGGAAATAGAAGCAACTTGAAATTGAAGGAACTATGTACATTATTATCTACTATGACCCAGGGAATAAGTGAGTATCATAACAATTTAGTTAGCAATTTATACCATCTAGGGTCCCTAAGCCAGTTCTCACACTAAAAGACCACGCCTACGACTAATTTTATGCAAATATAGGACATTTGCATAACTTATAACAATTTAGCGAAACATAAAGCCGTAGCTGTCTGCTTTTTAGACTGCAGGAACATTTGACCCGGTTACAAAAGGCTTATAACTTTCAAGGTTGGGTCCAAAGAGTTTGTTTCTGAAGGAGTTGGACCCTCGCTAGAGAAGGTGACTTATGTATAAGGTATTGAGCGATAAATATAAAGGTTTCTTCACTGACATGCCAAGGACAAAGCTTGAACAAGGATTTTAACTCCGTAAAAAATGTTTTAATGGTCAATGTATCTGTAAGTACTTTAGGAAAGCCGAATAGCTCGATGGCAGTCGTAAAACGATAATTACTCCTTATTTGTGTCCCTCAAGGATATCCTTGGACATTAATCTGTAATCGTCCATGCTATATGTGCTGGAAAGAGTCCTACAATCAAGGTAACCGATTCCGGGTACACGCGTAAAGCGGACATTCAGACGTTTATCGATGTTAGTAAAACGGCCATTTACTACCATAGTC
This sequence comes from Helicoverpa zea x Helicoverpa armigera, assembly GCA_033682625.1. NCBI lineage: Eukaryota > Metazoa > Arthropoda > Insecta > Lepidoptera > Noctuidae > Helicoverpa > Helicoverpa zea x Helicoverpa armigera. The sequence continues at coordinate 624,818 of JAWIIS010000041.1, forward strand.
GACCATTAAGTCCGCTAAGTGCTCAATCGTCGGATATCTTGAAATTTTTACTAGGACTCGTTGGTAAAACGGTACGTTACGTGTAAGATACGAGCTTGCGTTAAAGAGTTAGGCCGGGGATAAGTGGGCCAAGGCCGTGCAACTGTAAAGATTTAATGGCAGTCTGTTTTGGCCGCGTTTTGGGACCCTTACGTTAAGTAGCGGAAAGCGGGTAATCAGTAATGGGAAATTGTCTCATATGGGATCCAGCATTTAGCGCAGTGAAGGCCATTTAACGTGTGTGTGCCGTATTCTTTCAAATTTTCGTGAATACTGTCTAACTTTGACGTTTCCTAAGTATCCCTAGCCAATACTTTGTACCCGACTGCCAAGAAAGAAGGCTTACCTATATTTTTAGTAGACTGTCAATTAGGTAACTTCACCGCATCAATTAGACAGTAACGACAACTACAAGATGGCTCATTTTTACCCAATTTCCTGAATAGTCCTCACGCTTATCGCTCTCATTCGGGCCCCAGTCCGCTATCTCTCCGGTCCTGCCCAGGGCGGCCGACCCAAGTCTGCACACATATTAGTTTATTTACGAGAACCCCTGTTTTACAATCCCATGGGTATAATTAATGATGTGTGGAAAAGGTATAAGGGAATTACGATGGGCGAAAAGGCTGGCGTGGAGTGGGGTGATTAGTGGACTGGCTTTTGTTATGCAAGTTATTATGAAGGGTTATTAAAATATTCACACACAAATGTTTAGATAGGTAGGTAAGGCCTGAATGGAATTTGATGAAACTTAGCAGTAGGTACCTAAGCATAGCTTACAAATAAAAAAAACACTATACTTGGTAGGCTAACTGTTTATTCAGGTGCAGGAAGTAAGTAAGCTGTTCCCTAAAGTTGAAACTAATAAATAAACATTTATAAATGAATAGCCTACCTACTTGGTATCTAAATGGAAAGTCTTCCCCGATCCCTTAAAGCTACTTTAAGTTAACAGGAGAGCTGCCGGTAGACATTGTTGAGAACAGTAGTTAGAGTAGGTACCTATTTGACAAAACCTGAAAACTTGTTTTAATATACCTTCTCCAACACTGAAGATTGAACAGCGTTGGGCAAAAGTTGATACCGCGCCACCTATTGAGAAAAGCTCAAACTACTAGTATTTCTGACGTTTTTGTGACATTCATTAATTTGACTTATATATAGTGTTGCCAGCTGATACTTAGAAATTTTATATTTTTTGGTACATACTTTACTGGCAAATTCTTCTTTTTAAGTCGGTAAATAAAAACATTAATAGCATTAAGTATTTCTAAATATTTTGGTTATATCTAAATGGTATGTATCTAAATAAAAAAACCTTCAGAAAATTAACTGACGTAACGTAACAACATTGGCAACACTGCGTGCGACACTGCCTGTCTGATCACGACCTCCATTCATCCTTCGCCGCATCAAAATAACGTTTTTAACACCATTTTCAACAAAAAGCACTCTTAAAAGTCCCTCAATAGGCTTATGAGTGCAGTTTAATTACTTCTAACCTGTAATACTATAGTTTTGCTATGAAAATGGCGTTGAAATCGTCGCCGGTCCTTTTCGGATGGCTCTCTAGAGTGCCTCGTCGTAATTTCTCGATGTCTAAGGTCTTAGCCGCTAAGCCTATGACTGTGCGTGATGCCTTGAACAGTGCCATTGACGAAGAGATGGAACGAGATGAGAAGGTGTTCATATTGGGTGAGGAAGTCGCCCAATACGACGGGGCTTACAAAGTTACGAGGTGAGCGAAAAACGTCCACATAACCTTCTTACTGCATTTGTGTACCAGTTTTATGTGTTAAAAACTTCAAACATGTAGTACATTTTATTACTGAGAGCTTGAACTTGTATTGGTGTTCGCTTCATATTTTTTTCTGAAGTAAAATCTTATTCAATATTACATAACCAGAGAAGTTGGTGATAGATTTGAAATAAGCATGTTATCTTTGCACAGTGCTGTCAAATTGCATGCTGAACTTGACTCTAAAAATAAGATTAGCATTTGAAGTGTTTATTCTCTAGTCACCAATCAATTCAGGTAATGTGTTTGTTTTAATTAATTTCTATAAACAATATGTCACTGACAAAAACATATGATGAAGCTGTGGGAATTGAAAGAAAAAAATGTTTTAAGTGTATCAACCTGTTGTGCCTTTAAGTAATTCTTTTAAGAATCCAAGTGGAAATTCTACAAAATTAATAATTCTTTATGCTTTGAGCGTACACAATGAATGAAATACATAGTGCACATCATTGTTTATGGTAATTACCAACCTTTACTGACTTTTTTGCACATTATGCTTGCTACATGAAATACTTATTTTCAACTTCATTTAATACATAATTCTCTGTGAATGCACCTGCTATTAAGAACTGGCATTCTAATTTGATACTATATGCAAGCCTTTAAAAAGTTACTTCAATTCTCACATTCAATACCAAAAGAGGTTCAATACCATTTCAAATTAACTGGTAACATTACAGGGGACTGTGGAAGAAGTATGGAGACAAGAGAGTCATAGACACACCAATCACTGAAAGTGGTTTTACCGGTATTGCTGTTGGTGCTGCGTTCGCTGGACTCCGGCCAATCTGCGAGTTCATGACTTTCAACTTCTCTATGCAGGCTATTGATCAGGTAAGCTACACTTTTTTATAGCTTTAGCTGGTAATATTGTAATTATTTATTGAAATATCAAATTATTACAATTCTATCACAGTAATAACATTTATTAAGAAAACTGTTAATTTAATAAGTATCTGGTGGTAGTATCCCTATTGTGAAAAGTCCTATTTTGTGGCAAATACATATGCCTCTCTGAAGTTTACTCATTTTAGGCCTTGGGCTTGTGTAGTAGTATATCTTAGTGGAGTGAAGCTTCACACTAATGTAAACCAAAAATCTCCGATTTTATTTATTCTCCTATACAAGAAGCAACATGTCAATGTACAGATCATACTAGGCAATTGCCAATAAATGGACTGTAGCTATCAAGCAACTGCATTCCGTTGCTCTCGTTAATCATAACAATTGTGTTTAAATCACTTCAATTGTATGCATTCACAGTTCTATAACATCCACGTGTGAACTCATTCGACTTCCTTTCCAGCCCAATGGAAAAGTCGTTAAAATTATCTGTACTTACATCTTTACATAAAAGAATAGAGGAAACAGTTTTTGATTGTACCCTAAAGGCTTCAAAACTACTGAACAGATTTGAAAAATACTTTCTCTGCTGGATAACAACACAACACACTCTGAGTAACAAATTTTATCTGGTTATGGCCAAAAATTTCCTTGGGATACAGGTAGAACCGTGGGCAAACAGATAGTCCTATATAAAATGTACACTACTGACAGCCTTACTTCTAGAAAAGTTGTGTGATATAAATACATTTTTGAATCACACATTTTTTTACCATTGCCTTAAGTATTATCTTTATCACTTTGTATTCATAGACATTTTGCATATCATAAAAATCCAGTTTCAAACTAGTTTGATACATTGACACGAGATTATTTGCTGATAAACACGCTCTTACCTTAATGTTTGGGTTACTTTTTGACCGAATTAAATGACCATAACGTTTTGTTTATTCTATAAAAAAATGTGATAAGAAGTCTTTGATAACGCGATAATTATTATGTCTGTCTACCAACAAAGTGAAGTTCGGAGATTCTCTGAGTTTTGCTCAACATATTAAGTAAGAGAAGAATTTACTTATAAAACCCATTACAGATTTTGTGAATAAATTTTAAATTCCTAGTGTCTGTTCGACAATAAAACAGGCCTATGAACGATAAACGCCAAGTAATGATTGCGGCGCTAATAAGATATGAACGTAAATAAAAATCGTTTAGAACTGATAAGATAAAAGTCTGGGATTTCATGGTTAAATACTTACATAAATCTTGTAGACATCTGATGCACGATAACTGCTTATCATACTGAATGTCAAATCAAGTGCAAAAGTTAATACTAATTTTGTTATTTAATCTGTGTATTATTAATGTATATTATCAGAATAAGGACTTAGCCTAAGTAATAGGGATATATTCACTAGCTTCCGCCGGAACTCACACAGATAAAAAGTATCCTCCCTCAATAAAAGGACTGTCTAACAATGAAATATTTGCCAAATCGGTTAAGTACTTCCTGAGTTAACGAGTTTAAGCTAATAAACAATCTCTTCTGCTTTATTATTTTAATAAATAATTTTACGTTTTTATATCTTTGACCCCATACCAAGCAACCAAAGATAATGCCTGTGCAAAACATCTGTACAAACATCAAGATTATAATGCCAAATCTTCTTTATTGAAATGACATTGGTTACCTATTTAATAGATATGAGAGCAGTGGCAGATAGATCTACCATAGTGGGTACTGTGGAAATACCTACAAATCTAATTTGCTTGTGACGTCACTTTTATGTACTCCTTTATGTACTACCCCTATGAACCCCCTTATATCGGTTAAAAAAAAATATTTTCCTGTACAACTATTATAGTTTTTTATAATAAGATTCAAATTATTAAATAAACAAATTAAATAATTCTACCACTATTACTGCCTTAGTTACTACTTCTATATACTTCCTTATGTACTACCCCCTATACACTACTTTGTAATGTAATCTCAGTAAATTATTTAATTGCGTTATGTTATTTGTCTTCCAAAAAATTTTTTTTTTTGCTCATGCCACCTAAAACTCCCTTCCAGATAATAAACTCAGCGGCTAAAACGTTCTACATGTCTGCGGGCACAGTCCCCGTGCCGATAGTGTTCCGCGGCGCCAACGGAGCCGCGTCGGGTGTCGCTGCGCAGCACTCGCAGTGCTTCGGCGCCTGGTACAGCCACTGTCCAGGGTTGAAGGTCGTTATGCCTTGCACTTCGGAAGATGCTAAAGGTATACTATATGATACCCAATATTACTAAATTGTAATAAAACTAATATTGCGAATTATAACGGCGAATGTTCGTGAGTGTGTATATAGGTACCTAAGTACGTGTATAATTAGTTCTTCATCTGCAAACGAATTTGGATGAAACCTATAAATAATATAACTTATACATTACGATAGGAAAAGGTATAGGCTACTTTGAACCGAGATCGGAAATAATCCCCGCGGGATGCGGGGTGGACCCGCGCAGAACAGTACATATCGGCCTCTAGCCTCAGTAGTAAACAAATTCAAAATTACTTTGATATCTAATACTAAAATTTTATGATCTTATAAAATTAGCTCCGGGAAGTGGGCATATTATTATTTTCAATTGTTTATTATAAATGGTCTCAATGCCATGTTTCAGGTCTTCTGAAATCGGCGGTGAGGAGCAACGACCCAGTTGTAGTATTAGAAGATGAAATTCTGTACGGTGTGCCATTCCCCATGTCTGACGAGGCACTCTCGCCTGACTTCTTAGTTCCCATCGGTATGTATCATTAATGTATCCTCTATATGTACAATTATTATTGGTAAGATAGCACGTTTATTAACGAACCCACGTCACAGGAAAATTCTTAGCATAGTGTAATAAGTAAAAGACCAATCACTTTTGTATTATTTAATTTGTATATTCTTAAAGAATTTGTATCTTTATGAAGTCTGCAAAACCCCCAAAGCCAATAATAAAACTAATCGAAATATTATTTCTCCAGGCAAAGCGAAGATCGAGCGTGAAGGCAAGCACATCACGCTGGTCTGCGCCGGCCGCGCCACCGACACCGCGCTGCAGGCTGCCAAGGAACTCTCCGGAAACGCTGGTTAGTATCATTAATATTAAATCTTCCAATAAGTTCACCTGTGAAAAGATTCAGCGGATGCAAAGATTTCTTACGTAATTTTCCTTTTTTTTCAAACACTAATGTTGTGGTACAATAATTTTCTCTTTGATCCTAAGCTGAACGTATCCTTAAAAATCCCTACTGTAATTTTACATGTATTTCTGATGTTAGAAACTAGAAAGTCTGACTAAAGGCGGTCCTGTGGCACAATGGTACTCAGCTGTATCTGATGAGACTGGTATCCAACCCCTGAAAAAGTCTAGGCTATGTCTAGATCATGATTTTACCAATTAAAACAAACTTTATAGTTTAACAATATTTTATCTTCCCTAGGTATTGAATGTGAAGTGATCAACCTGAGAACGATCAGGCCTCTGGACTTCGAAACCATCGCTCGGTCCGTCGCTAAGACGCATCACCTTATCACTGTGGAACAGGGCTGGCCTCAGTCAGGTAATACATCTATATTTACTTTATTTTTATACTAGTGACCGTCTACGGTTTTTCTACGTCACCTGTTCCCCGAGATGGGAGTAGTTTAAAATCTGAAAAGAAACATGGTAGTTGTTAAGTGGATTTATTTTCACACGATTTAATACAGAATACAGCTATAAAGTATGGCTAATGTCTGAAAAAGTATGCTTAAAAGCCCATAAAGTAAAAAATAAGTCAAAACATTTTTTTTACTTTTTATCTAAATATTCATGCGAAATGATATTACTGGCGATAGTCCAAAGAAAGTTTATCGACCTTAAAGCCACTCCCACAGTTACTACTTTAAATTCTGTCGTCAATGCTACATCTATCGTCGGTATTTTGTTCCACGTTTTGGCACAATTTTAGTTACGTAGAAATACGATTATTGTGCGTCATCATGTCACACCCATCTATTTCGAAAATATCTTTATGAATTATTTGTTTTGCTTGCAGTTTTACTCGAATGAGAAGTAACTTAAATCTCTCAGTAAATAAGTTAATTAATAGGTTCTTATTTTCTTTCAAATAGGGTTAGTAGTTGCCTAGTAGTGTTTTTTGAGTTTGTTTCGGCGTTTCTTCTCGGGGATTAGTCAGTTAGGAAATGCCGGCCTCAGCGTTCTTAAAATGACGTGTAAAAGTGATGTAATGTCCAACTTGCAAAATAAACGATTTCATTTCATTTTCTACTTAGATTGTTGTGTTTACGTTTTCAAGTATTGGTTACTAATTACTAGCCACCCTATATGTTAAAGGATGTCTTTCAATTCCCTCCCGTTCCCCGCAGGTATCGGCGCGGAGATCTGTGCCCGCGTGATGGAGTCTGCGTCGTTCTTCGAGCTGGACGCGCCGGCGTGGCGCGTGACGGGCGCGGACGTGCCGATGCCTTACGCCAGGACGCTAGAGCAACATGCCCTGCCGCAGGGCAAGGACGTCGTCGCCGCCGTCTCCGCCGTGCTCGGGAACAAGTTAGTATATATTACTAGCATTCACTGAACATAGTGAAGCTACAACACGAAAGTAGCACGTCAAAATGCGGGTGTTCAAGGGACGACGTAGTTACTGACCCCACTATTATACGTTGACAGATGTCTAAAAGCACCCAGACAAATGGTCATGCCCACCATAAGTATTTGACCAAGAGGAAGGTGCCTGATCTACCTTCACTGCGGCATCTCCGCTGAACTTTTCTTACTGCGAACATAATGCTATACCCAGAGTGCATTTTAGAGAACTATAAAAAGTCTTCACTCAAAAGCCACCACCTCCCCAGTCCCAGTTCCCCAAAAATAAATTATATCGCATAACCCAACAACGTCTCTGCATCTTTGTGACAGCACATATAAACATGTGACTTGATGTATACTATTTTCTTACTTATTAATGAGACTGGTTTAATAAAATACTAAAACTTTTTTGTGTTTTTCCCAGGATCAGTCAAGTAAGCAGCCAGTGATAGGGAATCTCTAGAGAAAAGCCGCCGAACGTAAGGCGTTAAATTGAAATTGTAAATATTTTTATTTACTACGATAATTATTAACTTTTTATTTATTAAGAATGGAAAAGAGAATTTGGTAATAAATGATGTTATTATTATTATTTCGTGTTTTAATTTTAATAGAGACCCTAATAAGCCATTACAAAACAAGAAGGATCTAGATTTATATATTTTTAATGAACGCTTCTGAACAAAAAAAAAACAAATAAGTTGCGTATTCCAATATTTTCTGTCCTGGCAACAAAAGTGCAAAAAGATTGCCATCTATTGGCAGCTTTATAGCTTGTAGAATCACTCGTTTCACCCCTTCGAGTGGTTATTATTCTTCTCTTTCATACATATGTATATATACATAGCAGTTTGGCAGCCAATCAATAGATGGCGCTGTCAGTAGATGAAAAAAATATTAGTACACAATTTTTGTTATTTATACTAAGGTAGGTTTATTTATATAGGTAGGTACACGTAACGCTTGATACCAATGCCAGATTGATCCAGGTTTTGCTTCAAATACACTTCATTTCTTGCCGCACTTGCATAGCTAATTAAAACCTAATATGACTCCTGTCGATGGCGTCGAAGCCGTATGTGTAAGGCATTATGTGTAATTAAATATTTATTCCTACAGTATGTTTAATGACTTTATTCCTATGCCTGCAAAAGTAGGTGTCAAAAAGTCAACAGTTTTATAAAACTTCATGACAAAAACTAGAATCATCAACCGCACCCAGATGTCAGTACAAAAGCACATCTAAATTAAAATAACAATATAATCAATATAGTAAATCCGTCACGAATCCTGCACGATAAATCCATACAATAGCGGATTCGTGCGATTTTAGCGAAATGTTGCTTTTGTACGACAGACGTCCGCGCCGAGGGACGGCCGATGACAGAATGATGGATCGTAGACGTTCCTACAATGTTATGTGCGCAGTTGAGCACACGGCTATGTGCGCCTCAATTGTACCGGGATCATTCCTTATGTATTTATGCTTCCCTATATATGCTTGGAGTAGAGTGGCCTTGCATATATCTTAAGAAGACGTAGGTAAGCATCAATCGGGAATTGTATGCAGTAGCTATGAATTCTCCTCATCATTACCTAGACCACTAAGTACCTAGGTATGCTATTGTATGAATTGAATGCTTCTTTAGTTATTTCTACGGCTGCAATAGACTCAAAGGAGTTTTTTAGGCTTTGTAGGCCAGATGAAGAGCCAGATTTTTTGTCTTAAGAGTTGAATGCTCTTGGCATAAGACCTTACCTTGTCTATAAACACAAGCAGAAATAGGTTGATACCTATCTATTTTTCGTTGGGTTTCATGCAGATCTGCTACTTATTATTATTAATATGAAAATGCTTCAGAACCCCTGCAAAAAAGGGTCGCAATCTCCTGACTTACACCCATAATCCATTTACATACTTACCCACGTCTCAATTTCATTATTACGGTGGAGCAAAAAAGTGCTAACGAACACGTCAGGGTGATATCTTTGTATATTTTGTGTATAAATGTATAATTTCTGCAGACTGCGGTTATCCATCACGGGAGACAGCGAGCGACAGATTTTTGTGAACAAACCAAGAGTGGGTGACATAGAAATTGTAAAATTTCAAGTCTTTAGAATTTGTGGTGTTTTGAATTTGGGTTTAATGCTACTGTGTCCTTATTTTTTGCAGTAAGTTGGTAAAGGAACATTCAGTCGGTTGATTGGCACCTTAGAACTGTTAGAAATGTGTACAAGCTTAAGGAATTTGGGCTGAGGGCACATTTTCTTGGTTACTCGGTACCTACTTGGTAGATCTAATTACCAAAAAACTAAATCGAACCTGTCTGACTTCTCATCCTTTTGATAGATACTTTACCTAATACTCTTCAAAACTATATTAAATGCCCTATTTAGCTTGAAAGGGTGATTTTAATTCAATAGAGTGTTTTACCGAGAGGGTCAGATCTGAGTTTAAACAAGGGTGCGGGTGCTGAGTTGTGACGGATATTTTACGCCGATTAACTTTAAGACATAAGATTAACAGATTAAGCGAGTATGAATGGGTATTAAGGAACTTGATTTTTTCATTATTGTATAGAGGTCCTATTTTCCATGTTCAGCGTGACGTTGAACAAATGTTGTAGAAGTATTGAATTGGGTTTTGAGAAGATTTTTACAATTGAAAATATAACACCATAGGAAAGCTATTATCTCATAACTTAAATAATTCACATAACAATAGAGGTAGAACACAAACTATCAATTAGACAAACCTTAACCTTAACAATTAGACCTAGGAAGCAAAGTTTATGAATTTATTAGCCCTTTTTACCTGATTTCCAAAAAGCTTTTTTCCAAAATAACTGCCAACAACTACGTCTTTCTAAGTAAATACAACTTTAGGGACCTCTTCATACATAAAAATACTACCTAAATACATAAGGTACGTGCGTCTGGCTAAGACCGAGTCGGATGGAGATATTCGTGTTTACGCGTATATTTGCGAGCCAGCGCGGACGGAAGAAAGTGCCGGAACGAAACTTGTTGTTTTAGGTACTGCATTTATTATGAAAGTTATGTAGCGTTAACTATAATGTAAAAAAGTATAATTAAATACTTTGTATTCTATTTGGTCTTTTTACTTTTTGTTTTTTAAGTGTGACTTAATAAAAACTTTCTCTTGAAATTTTAAGCACCTAAGTGGGTATGGTAAAATACGTTCGAATAAATGTGTCGATTGTGATGATTATCGAGATTATCGATAGCTAAGTGTATAAAAAACAAATCGAGAAACAGACAGTACCTATTCATTATTATGGGTGAAGGAACTAATTTAAAATTTCTCAATAAGTAGATCTAAATCACCTGTTATAATTTATGCAAATCAAAACGTTTATCAATGACAATTTACACTTACTGACAGTTTATTGCAAATTGCGCAAATATGTTGTCAAATAAACATGCTGTTAGTATCCCTTTCATTAGAAATAACTACTTTGTATTTAAAATGATTATAGGCAGTTGTTCAACAAGTTCTATGGAAATAGAGAGAACTGGGCAATTCCAAGGAGAAAATAAATACCTACCTACGCAAATTATATTTAAAACGAGAGTAGATAGACCTACTACGTATGTATTTACCTACTACACGACTATAATGTACCTACGTGAAAATATCTACTTAACCATGTTTACCTGATTATTCTCAAAAGCTTTACCTACTTACTTAAGTACTTGCCTGCTTTACTTTTTGCGTGAAAGAATAACAAACATACATCCATACATTCTCACAAACTTTCACATTTATAATATTACTAAGATAGTAGTAGGATTAGTAGGACATGGCAATTGAAAATTTTAAAAAACATTTGGCTCAAATTCTATACCCATATTTTTTCCAAAAAATATTCCATGTACTTTCTCACAGCCGTACCCCATAGGCCTTGCTAATGGCATGTGACAGGGGCCGTGATGGATCGGACTACCCCCTCCCACCCGGCGGGGCTACCGATAAAATTAGACGATTTTCCCCCAAAATGAGACATTCTTTCGAGATATTTTTGTTATACACACCCCGTGAGTTCTGCAAGCTTTTGATAACATGCAAGTATTGAGATTGCTTGCATTCTTAGTTCACGAGGATTTAGAATGACGAAAAATATTCTGATGGATAGAAGAAATATCGAAAGTGCATATTAAATAGGGTTTAAAAAAATGACAGAAGAGAATAATAGGTAAATCGGTACGTAATTAACACAGATATCGTTTTTTCTGAGCATTTTTGTTGTGAATAAGATTCCAAAGGCGCCTAGGTTTTTCAATAAAAGAAAACTATTCCAAAGAATGTTTGTACAAAAGCATCTGCTAAAAGGACTGCGAGGGATCCTGCGCCCGATGTCATCAGTTTGACACTGAAATACATTGAAAGTTGACCACGATCGCTCTGCAAAGGGCTTTACAATATCAGAAGGAGAAGAAGAACTACCTACCATAAGTAAGTATAATAAATAAGGAAATAGGTAGTATATCAATGGTGTTCTTTGACTCTAGACAAGTCAGCAATGCAATAAAATAGGAACCTTTCCGATGACCCTTAGTGCTTTTCACTACCTATGAAGGTAAGTGTTATGCAAGGATTAGCATAAACTTTCCAGTGAAAAGAAGACGTGTTTAAACTTACTATTCTGTTAGGTACTTTACTGTTACTTTATTATATAATGGTATAAATCAATCTGTTTTATATTTTAAGGTTCTGCGGAAGGACAAAGGACGATAATATGCCTAGTAGTCAAACCGTGGGACACAGGAAACAGGTACAAAGTGAAAGATAAACTTAAATGTAAGAGTGACTGCGGTACATCTTAGTTTACTTTATAAAGATAAAAGACAAGATCATTTTGTTATGCTTAATCAAGTTTAAACACTTCATTGGATAACAGTATAATACTTAATTGAATTTATATAAACGATCTGATTGTGACATATATTATGTTGATAAAAGCATTAAGAGGCTGCAGATTGTGTGGGAAACATTATGACGTTTTTTCATCAATGAAATACCTAATGCTTGGGAGAAAGTCTGAAGCTATGAATGTTATGCCCTATAAATTTTATTATTTTAATATCTACAGTTAAAGAAAAGAGAAACAAAAGAGTTTCCCAGTGTCATATCTCAAATTATATAGGTATCATGGCTTTATCATACTCAGCATAAGTATTATTAGCGTTAGATAAGTACTCATATAACAATTATTACCTACATGGAAATGCTAACTTATTCGAAACAATAATAACAAATTAATTGGTGCAAATAATAGTGGTTGTAACAATAAGATCTAATAAAGTAACAGAGTTAAACTATGTGAAGGCTAACAACTACGGAAGAAATTAATGATATTGTTGAAGGAAAATTAACGCATAAATAATGGTACCTACCTAAAGACACGGCTATGGTCAATGAATACTGCATTCTTTTGATTGAAATTCCTTGACGAATTAATTAATCATGAAGCGAGCTATCGTGCACTAAAGGCACATCAACCAACCCCAATCTGGCAAATATCTTCAATTCATTCATCCACCTTATTACAATAGTTGTAGTAGATGAATTTATAACCATATAAGTAGATATTTGCTAACCGTAATAGCCAATGGGCAGGTACAGTAGACTGCACATCAGTGGTAACTGTCATACACGTTAACTCAATAGTAATAAGTACGATTTTCCTACAAAACTGTTACCACTGACCTGAAGTTGACTGTACTCGTAGGCCTGCAAACCTTCGAACGTAGAAAATTACCGGAGCCTTTTTTTATTAATAACCCGTGGTTTGACCATGTGCCTCTAGGTCAATTAATTATTTCTTCATACTATCATATACTTTAGAAAGCAATTATCTAGCGTCTTAACACATCATATTATCACAGTAAATAAGCATTTCTATAGAAAGTCCTAGTGCACGGTGAACCTATAGGCAATAAAATAGTATAATTTGAAGATGGTGGCAGTGGATGGATTTGGGCTGCCTATGACCGGATGGTTGGCAATCATTAGGGTCTCAGAACATTCAGCAATGGACGCTAATAAGCTGGCATGTGTGGAGTTAACACTTCAAGTGGTACCTCGTGGCAAAGAAACGCCATAAATCAGAACAATACACTAACACGGAAACAATAGACTCAAAGACCATAAGCGGATGCAAAAATCAATCACCAAATAATCCAAGGTTATGGTCAAGTCAGTCATGTTCCAAATAATCTGAGGCATCAAGCGATAAACAACCCAGTGCCCTTTACAATAGAACTTGTAATCTAACAACATGGCGCAGACAATAGATTTTAATTCCATTTCGTAAGAATCAGATGTGAAGCAATTCCATTGAGTACAATGATCGGATGGGGGACCAATCACGCGGAACCAGAGCAACGCTTTTTTTTAAATTAAAAAAGTATAAATTAACCAATTTTATAAATGTAACTTTGTAAATCGATTTGGTGCGTTTACTTATTTCCGTAATTAGACCAGCACAAAATTTTTATTCAGAGAAAATTCTTGATATAGGTCGAAGATGAAAGTCCTAGACCTAAGCCTATATTCGTAGGCTCGAACAATTTTTGATTGACAAGTAGCAAGCCAATTTGCCCGATAAACATTAGCATCATTATCTCTCGAGACATCATTTCCAAATCATCAAACTACTTGCTCTTGATTCCACTACTTTAAATTCCACAAGTGTCAATACGTCGAACCATTAATTTGCAAGTTTCGACATTATCTAATAGCTAGTCTTGCATTTCATCGGCTTGCTCAAGAAAATGCTGATAAAATAAATTATCATACATTTAGGCTAGGTATCTAGGAAATGTTCCAAATCAACTTTCGTGAGAGGAAAACTGCCTTTTCTTCATTGATTTATCGAAAGTTAGGAACATAATGAAAAGGTTAGTCTTTTGTTCCTCGTCATATCATAACATTTCATTACTGTCATCCAGACATTGCGGTTGTGCTAAGCACTGCTTTCTTTATGCAAGATCACTTAGGTATATATAGAGCGTTTAGTAGATAAGATATAAAATAACAAGCATAGATAAACGTCTACTTACACCGTCCGGAAAACATGACATGATCTAATGTTATGTGAGAAAAATCTGTAACACAATCACTTTATAAGAATGAAGTAGTTAAAAATCATCGCAATGATATGCGCATGAGTCGTTGATTGTGGTCATTCAGCATTCTGCGCCCGCGCTAGCCGCTCGCGTGCTAAACTGCTCGATTTTAGAACAATCGATCGTGATTAATATCGATAAGTTTGAAATGTGGAATAACTTATTATACTTAACTTTTAAGTGATTGTGGTTTGTGTTTCTAATTTAGGTAGCTTTATTGGAGTTAATATGTTGCGATACTTGGTGAGACTTTTGAATATTTTATTGGGTTAAAGACACTTATTTTATTTTATTTATGTAAAAGGTGAAAATGTTATGCTCTGTCCTGATTTATGTCGAAAAAAATCTTTTATTTTCCGTGCTTTAGTGCACACGTTAGGGGAGAACCATGAGCAGCAGTGAACAAATATTACTTATAGCCCGATGGTAAAAATAAAATCTCACTCCAATTCTATTATTTATATAACTTAAAAATAAATCACGTAGGTACTTGTCCTAAAATAAAATGGATTTTTAGAATGTTTTCATTCACTATGAACTCGTCGTAAGTATAAGGAAAACGCAAAATTTCGCTACCTATCCCATGTGTAACAAATAGATATACTTTGATACTAATTGGTAATCGAACCGAACTGCTGCGTGACCACTTACAAGTAAATGAACGAAATCTTGATTAGCTTATATAACTTAATTAGCTTAATAGCTTACAAGGTGCAAAAAAAAAATTATACTTAATTTCAAATACTCTACTCAACGGGACTTTTCAGGAATCTCTTGCAACAAAATTTCAAAACATGATTCTTATTTTTTTTTTTTTTTTGCGTTTTACAATAAATATTTAAAGATAAGGATGTATAGAAATCCAAAATTTCGGTAAAGGTAAACCTAAAAGAACGTAGGTACAATAATTGGAATGAAAACGACACTCACAAACAATACTCTTCAATGGTATGATTGTGGTGTTAAGTAGGGCAATCACAAGACATCTTACACCTTGAGCCAAATTGTTACCATTCGCGCTTGACCGCCATGGCTTCTATGTGGAGAAAACAACCGAAACATTAATGGATTTACCTGGATGATCATACTAAGGATCCAATAGTACACCCTAATTATGTTTAGTTAGACTCAATGAATGACGAAATGGATCAATGATACAAAGCTCCTTTTTATACATAGGCCATGAACTTTCTGGTTCGTAGCATTACCTACTTACTTTTGGGTACTATTCATAGTGCCACAGATTATATAATAGTGATAGTGCTCTACAAACGTATCTGTCAAGATGCTCATACGCAATGCAACCAAATACTTTGCAGAAACATCTCTCCGTCTTTTGTACGCGAAAAGTTTCCACCAACCATCTCACACCTTGATCCACATCCACCGATTACATAACGAAGTAGTCGTCCCCCATATAGCAGTAAAAATACATAACCATTCAGTTTCAATACATTCCGCGATGTTCGCAAAGGTAAGCAGGTTGACAAAAACAATTCGACCGGGAAATCATTACAATAAAATTGTAATGTACTGACCTCCTCCCTTACATATAAGGATTTCAAGTAAACATGAATGCGTATTTTTATACATCCGATTTTGAATTGATTTGGGAAAAATCGGCAGGTTTAACTCGAAGGTTTTATTTCATACAGATCTATCACAGGTTCTTATGACATGTAAAAAGTTACGGGCGCGATTCTTAGAAATGGGTCTTATGGAAAAGAACGTGGTTTTTTTTGTAGATTTAAAAGCTTTAAGAAACTTATTTCACGATTTCTTATACATATCAAAATGTGCTATGAGAACTGTTTACTGCCTTACTAAGGCTTCTATGCAAGTTGCAGGTCTGATTCCTGCACAGTTTAATCAGTCATCACGGTCCATAGTGTTTGTACCAGTATAATGAAAATTTTATAATGATGACTGAAAATTTCTGGAATTAACGTAAATGGTCGGATATATTTAAACAAATTACGCATAATACCCAAATATTGGGTCGAGGGTAGGATTTCAGCACGCACACTACATTAGGTACTAATCAACTACAGGCAATTAAGCTTGCAAATAAACACTTATTAACGCTAAACATAATAACCTGTTAGCTACCTAATCAATCAATCAATCCAAAGCATTATCTACATAAAAATGTTTGTACTGTAATTACCAAAATTAGGTAATGAAATACGTAATAAATAATGTAGTTACGTAGGTACTCATATTTTTAATAAAACCTGTTCCTAAATGAGTATTATAAAGACGAGCCAGGCAATATTCGGAAGATTAAATATTTTTTTATTGAACTTATATTTGTTCTATTTTACTAATTTCACACGTAAGTATAACTATTGTTCCAAATTATCGTATAATTAACGTCAATCTAAACTAATACCCACGACCTTAATTCAATAAAAACCAACCTCGTTGATTCTCATAATCGCAGTACCTAACTATAAATAGCGATATTGAGTCTCACATACAGGATCAAAAAGGCTGGGAACATGTGCAATTATTTACGAAACCTTTTATAAGATAAACTATGTTGACGCCAAGTTTAAATACCTATCCGTTATATTCTGACTAACCATATTTGTGTCTTATACAATTAAGTCAATAAACAATAACTAATGAGTCAGTTAAAAGATCTCTATATTTTGCACCACAATCAGAATTTCATAATAATAGATCCCTTTCCCACGATCTCTTCGACCAAATGTTTTTATCTTTCCAAACTGCTAACTTTATGTTAGGGCTGCATAATATTGAGCATAATATGGTAGATACTTATACAATACAGTAAAAAAACTAGAAACTTGAGTTTTTTTTTCTGTTTTAATATTTCATCACATAGACATAAAATATTTTAACTTTAGGTAGATATAATTATTTACCTTTTCAAATTACCTATGGTCTCTTGTCAAAAAAAGTGCTGTCGAATCCACAGATCTATCACACATCCTCTAGATAAGCCGACGATGACCGATGGGCGCGCACGCTACTCGTGTGCAACGGCTCGCGCGAATACTACCTATGCAACAAACAAGACTGCCTTGCTTACTATCACGTCAATCATTCACCGTTTAATTAGTTTGCTATACCAGTTGGCTTTTGACCTATCTTTCCCATTATCCTTCAGCACCAACTCTCAAAAGCCTCCAGTTTGCTTATATCCTGCTTAGTTAGCGTCCAAGTTTCCCAACCGTACAACGTAATGCTCCAGATGTATGTCCTTATAAAATTCTTGCTTCTTAATATAATATTACTATTACTCCTAAGGCAGATATAATTATTTACCCTATAAAATAAACAATTGGCCTCTTGTCAAAAAAAGGTGCTGTCGAAACCACAGATCTATCGTACGTCCTCTAGATAGGTCGACGATGACCGATGGCGCACGCAACTCGTGCGCAACGGCTCGCGCGAATACTATGCAACAAACAAGACTGCCTTGCTTACTATCACGTCAATCATTTACTATTTAATTAGCTTATATACGTTGGTTTTTTGGCCTGTCGTGTTGTGTAGTAGAAGGAAAATAGTAGGTTTTAAAATCAAGTGCCCACTAAAATTACAAAAAAAAAACTTATTCTTTCATGTCGGTAATTTATAGAATTAACTGAAATAAATAATTGTAAATTTTATTAGACTTGCAAAAAATTAAGATTAAAGCGTACATACTCTTGCAGATTAAATACTTCGTGTAAAACTACAATTACGTCGTTTAAATCAACTTTATGCAATGTTAATTTTGGACAACTTTCTTCAGAACTTATTATTTTCATTACTACAATCGCGAATTTCAAACTCTCGACCTTGCTTACCTTTTGCGAACTAATTAAAAATTCCGCCCATTTCCCTTGTTACGGCTAAGTGCCTTCAATAAATCGTTTGTGGAGAAACCTCAGAAATTGCTGAACAATACGCTATTCAACTTCAAACAATGTATCGTTACTCGTTAATATTAGAGTTGGGAATGCTGCAATTGCTTTCAAACACCTTTATGGTTTAATAATTATGATGAGGATAAGATGTTACTTCATAGACCCAACAAAGTGGAAAATAACTTGGTAAACAACTTTGACATTTATATTCACTTCATACATTTTCCAATTTACTCATAAAAGTTACCAGCTTTTATCTGTGCAAGACGATTTTGCACCTAGTGTTGACACTTTCTCTTTAATTTCACCAAAAGAAATAAATTAGAGAGAAACAAGAAAGAAGAGACTAAGGCATAATTGTTAATTTGTAGAAAAAGGTATCTACTTACTCCAAAATAAAACGGGAACATCGCTGTAGTTGTTTACCTACAATTGTGTGTACATTGAGCAATATTCTTTATTGTTTTCTCGTGTTCATAACAACAAACAATGTATTGAGGAAACTTTCGTAAGTAGTATAAACATTCTCATAAGTGGTATAAACTGCTACAAAGTTTATTACGAATAAAGTATTAGAAAACTTTACTTTTTAGGGTCAGGAAATCATTCACATACTTTTTTTATTCAGTTTCGTCTCTTCTACATAATTATATTAATTGGAATTTCAGGAAGAAATGGATCTCTCTTTACCATCGAAATATACCATTTTTTTGGTGCTCAAAATCATTACTCAAAAACAAGACCTAACTCAACAAAATAACTTTCTTCAAAGAAATGATAATTGAGCACACACACTTGGTTAAGGTTACCTAACCACCACGCAATATTAACTGCTCCATATAGCAAAGAATAAAGATACCGGTTTCGAAAATAACAACACAGTTGTTACGCGTTCTTTCGTCCAATAAGCGGAAACTGGTTAAAAGTCGGTCGTTGTATGACTGTGTTAATTAAATCTTCAATCAATCAATAATTAACAAATCATTTTCCTCGATTTTACTTAAGTTCTAGCTTCTTCAGGGGTCCTAAGTTAGTCCTAGGTAACTAGAATTACTTCACGCATGGTTCTGAAAACGACATATTCTTTGCTGCTTTTCCATTTTTTAATGTATCTCCTATTGAATTCGACTGAAGACAGTGAAGTGAATAATTAAACAAAGAGTCTCATAGTAAGATTAGCAATTACGATTAATAAAAGAGTACATCTATGCAAATTTTAAGGACATCTGCAAAAATGAGAACCTTGACCAACAATGGTGTGAATCCTATAACGATGTTACGAAAACAATATCATGTTGTGTGCGTTAATTTTGCAAGATCTTAAAGATAAGAAGTGACAGGCCTTGTAAGATTTAAAACAAGGCACCGCAATTTTTATTTAGTCCATAAATTAAATTAACTCAATTTATTACCGGTGTAGCAAAAGATAAAATATATTTTAGTAAACAAATAACCCATTTTTTCTGTTCACAGGTACCCCTCCTATTCGTCTTGTCATCAGTAACATCCCGGAGAGAATGGATGTCACAATATCGACCAAAATACACAAAAGGGCAAATAGCATCCGAATCGCAATTGAAATTCGCACTCGAGAATAAGTATGACGACACAGGACCGGGAGCCAAGCAGCCTGAATACGCCTACCATACATACAAAACCTTAGAAGACGCACTAATTGCATACTTAGATGACCCAGACACTAAGCTCCCAGAACATGAAAGAATGAAAGCTATAAATAAACTAACCAAAGCCCAGAACTACGCCACTCCAGCATCAGTCGGCAAGCTATTCCACAAGAACAGCCACTTCAATGACTTCACGAAACCACAGTTCCGACCTGTGAGTCATGAAACAGACCCATATAACTTACATGCGAACAAAATTTATTTTCCTGAAGAAAGTATACTTAATACGAAATTACCCAAAGGGGCAGCTGATGGCAATATTTTGAATTATCAAGCTGAGAAGGTGGAGCCGTTCGGGTTCCATAAGCTGCACACGGTGAAAGGCAGTCCTTTGAGCTTGGCACATTACACCAGGGACAATAATAAACCTGAGAAGAAGCAAGAAATATTTGATGCTCATCCTAAGTACACATTTTCGTATGGAGTACATGTAAGTAAATTCTTTTAATTTAATCATTTTATACAGTTTGGATCTAGACGAAATTAAAGGTGCTTTTCCTTCCTAAACATTATCATAATGACAGGAAAGGAAACTACCTCTATTTATTTTATCACCACAACGAGAGAGTGATTTCTCTACTAAACGGAACGATACTATAACGTTTATAAGTCGCAACTTGTTCTTGCAATCGCTAGCTTCTTGTCGAACAAACTAATCAATGACAAAAATACTATTTTCTTCAATGAATAAGTTTTGCTTGTTTGCGTACAACTGCTATGTATCGGTAATAAGAGATTCTTAAGCCATGAGCATACGCATGATATAAGCTGCAGCATACTAACACTCAGTGACATTTACTCATTTATTTCTATTGTTTTTAAATTGCATAACACTTGTGAGTGTTTGCACAACAGACGGGTAAATACGCATGCCGTTGTAGTGAGTTTTTAAAGTTTTCCTTGTTGTCATTGATTGCCGATAACGTGATTAGGATTTTTTGTGAAGTTACAGGAAAAAATACCATTATTTTCTGTTTCATCCCATTGCTGGACGCATAATGCCTTTCTATTTCCTCCTACACCTCCCGATCCTTGAAATGAAACACCAGCCTTTTTTTGGTAAGCGCCCAGACTGTCTCGCCATTACTTTTAGCGCCTATCCCGGTGTTCGCTTTGGGGTGTCCACTAGGTGCTCATACAGGTCTCCCAACCTTAACATAATAAAACTAGGTGTCACCCATTAAAAGTAGGCTTCAATATGAACTTGAGTTGCGTATGGTAATTTCTCAACGAATCCGTAAAACTGCAAGTCTTCATTGAGAATAAGAAAGTGGTTGTGACTGGTTGCCACGTGGGTTGCGACAGTGGCCTTATTTCTCAGTTCAATCTCACTGCGATCTTTGTACGCGAAAATATCTTGTTTGTTAGGCCTTTTTGGGTCATAAGCGGACGTTGTGTAACCCGATGACTTTATTCCTTCTGGGCTTTGCAATGATATAAGGTAGCTGTTTTCGACGATAAAGCATTCACGCCAAAATGATGGACGCATATAAATCATAACTACACCACTTTTAACTCACACCTATAATTTGGCAATATAACCGGTATTTACGCAACGCCCAGTACTAAGGAATACTTGAAGTACATATTAACAATGCAAGCGGCACCGGGGCGTGACGATAGCTTTCCATTAGCTGGTCAGTTCACAGTGCCAGTGCAGTGGTGTTTGGAAATATTTCCTGGAAGTATGCTTCATTTGTTTATTTATAAGTTGCCAAATTGTCGAAAGGGCTAGAACAGTTGAACATCAATCGATACATCTGATTCGCCACTCTTTAAAATAATTAGTGCATAAATAACTAAACTTGTCTCTAAAGTCTCTGTGCTATTGAGAAAAGTCAGCTGCGCAGGACATATCTTTATTCCCTATTCCTTCTCTCTCGTAGCCCAATGGGACGGCAATCCGACATCACAAGAGAGAGATTAGGTGAGCCAACCAGGGCCCATAGTATAAGTTATTAAAGTGAACAAAAATTCAGTATGAGTCCATATTTCTATATTGAGCAAAGTAGAATGCATAATGAATGAATAATACCGTCTATTTAGAGCACTCCGAAATAATTTTATGTTGCAAAATGTCAAGTTCAAGAACTGAAATGAATTAAAATAGACAACAAGCTTTATTATAATAATGACAGACATTTCAATCTCAATGCGTCTTGACAACTACCTCATGCCGTGGTCGTGAGAAGTTCAAGGCAATATTTTTTAGATCTGGTCCCTAAAACCATAATGTCAGTAAGTAGACACATTGCTCTTTACAGGAACTTATAGATATAGATCACCATAATGATACGTATTTGCTATAGTTAGGTATAATGTCTTATTGGGTAACAATCAATACGAAGCAGCACCTCCGAAGCTAAAAATATCTAACAGTGCACTCACCGAACCCTTTGCCCAGCGCAGTGACTGTGAGCATATCCCCATTTTAGGGGATATCTTCTACCTTATCTTACCTTTCTATCTATGCCATAACTTTACATTTACTTACAATAGCAATAAACGTTAGATAAAACCACACTTTTTTCTAAGCAAAGAGTACACTGCAAGCCTACAACAAACTTTGCCACCCCAGGCTATTTCTAACACAGTATAACACAAAGAATGTAACAGACTTGTCTCAGCCATACTCTAAAGTTTGACATGACTGTCAATAAGATAATTCAAAGCAATAACAATAACTATGATCGACACGACAATTTAGCGTATCGTGAACAGGTCGGGGTCAGTCGTGCAGAGATTTAGGCGGTATGTCTGCTTGAATCCAAACTCAATGGCGTCTGTCGTGATTGCCCAGAGGAAAATGTATCTCGAATCTTGTTAATAACCCTGCCCTTATTAATCATAAGTAATAAGTTTGTACAATTGCGTAAACAAATTGTTTTGTGTTCTCTTCAACTGGTCTGTTGCCACTTTTACCCCACCTGTGTGGGTGGAAAGTCAAGCCAGCTACAATTTTTTGCAATCCAATTGTTTGTTTTATTTTATTAATTCTCATAGGAACTATCACAAATCAGCCAGGCGAACTCTGTGAAAATGCTCTTTCACTGCAACTATGTAAAAGATGACGGCTTAGGGTGCTCTATTAAACAAAGGGGTTGAAATTCCATTACATCAGGCTACAGTGAGATCCCACCCAGCTACCCATGCTATCTCTCCCGATGAATGAGACTGTAAACGATTACTACAGATTGAAACTTCATATTTCCATGCCCATACAGTTCTCGGCCAACCTTTTTCTCAGCACGGATCATTGCACGAGTCTCTCTCTGCTCAGAAACTATTTCTCTGCATTGGCGAGTAGTGATGAAGTTGCGGGAAGTTATGGGCCACATGCGCATACTCACGCTCGGAATTTAGTTGCGAATCGCCCTTGAAACTGTACCCACCTAATTCTCACCAACATAGTTAGCAGACAATCATGTTCCAACCATAATAAATCATATCGAATCCGACATAATTTGAATACATTCTAATGATCACGAGATTGTTGGGCACACCATCATTATCTGACTAGCCTCAAGACTCAAGCCAAGAGGTTGTCCGTGAAATGAATAGGCATTTTGTTGAACAACTATTTTAAAACATTGTCTAATATGATAATTTAAGTGCAAATTGTTATGAACATATCAACATACCTTGTAATTATGATATCTCTAGCAAGGTTTTAATATACATTAATCTTGATTTGGTTTGTGATTAGAGCTTTTACGAGCAGTGTCAAGACCGCATTGGTAGAAAAACACCCATTGCACTAGTGCAGCACTACAGTTTCCTTTGGTTAAATATTGAAAGCACTTGAAATCCGCTTTCATGCATTATTGCATTCATGAAACGCTAAAGCTAAAGTTAAATTCAGTTTTTAATTTTCCCATTCTACATCAGTAGGTATAACTTCATCTCATGATCATCCTCTTCCTGCCCTTAGGTATCCCAATTTTATTTGAGATCGGAGCATGTTTTCTTCTTCCATACTCTTCTGTCTGCCATTATCCCACAAGTAACATTCTTTCTAGCCATGTCGACTTGTGTATTATTACTGTTTTTAATAAGCTTCATATTTATAGATGAAAGTCACCTGAATCTCAATCACTACGAATAAATTAACAATCATTGCAGCCAATACGGAACTTGTCGCCTGTACCTTTTTAACCGACTTCTTATATAAACTGACCGGTATTTCCATACAATTAGCTCATTGGTTGGTCGTTCAACTTTTTTTCCGGACTGTGACAGAATGAAACTAATTTGCTTGTAACCGTATGCATCCGTGTACGACATTTTGTTACGCGGTTCTTTTACTATGTTTTTTTGTACTGCTATTTGCTTTATGGTTATTATTACCTGTATGTGATATCAAAATGTTTGACGGTACAGCGACTAAATTAAATCATCCCTTCTACAATCATCATTCTTAAATCATCTGTTCTCGTTACGCCCTTTGCCATTCAAAAATTAAAGTCTTCACAGTTCAGGTGGTTCAAAATGCTGCGATAAAAAGACAAAAGTTATACCTATCTATGGTGTTAAAAAATATAAGTAACTTTTGCCCAGTACATTGGTAGAGTCACTAACATACATACCAGTGCAACAAAAAATCATCAAAAGTTGACAAAATAAACGCAAATAGAGATGACACACTTACCTTGATTCTACAATGTTTTGCTACACATATCTGTCACAAATAGTCTCATTTCGTTGTTTACATAAGAGCTGGTTTACCATACAATGGGTTTACCCAACTAACACAAAGTGTGACAGACAAATGACAATGTCATTGCACTTTCTAGCGACACGAACCGCATTCTAGATTATTATACTTTCTCTGGTAGCCGCTGTGAATGCTATTAATAGTTATTTTATAATAGTAATCTATGATCATAGATAATAAAAGTAAATTACATAATTTATTCGCTACTAAAATAAATGCCGTTTAATTCTATTAAATACATAATATCCATGAAATATGTCAATGGCATTTGGGACATCAATTTTCTCTAATAATTCACACTTGGCCGTATATTTTGGCAATGAACTAGTTACCAATTTGCAAATTTAATTAATAGCCTAATTTATATGACACACAAACAAACAAATTAATAACCACGCAATGCGCAAAAAAACAGCTGCTTTCAATTTCTAAACAGCCAATAAAGAGAATGCATATGCATGAGATTGACGTAAGAAAAAACTAGGCCTAGAAAACAAGTAGGCTTCATTCATCACGAATATTCACGAACCTAATTTACAAACACGTTAGCTAAAAATCTCACAGCATACATTGCTACTTTAATACTGATTCTTATACTCCATCTTCATACATAAGCATCAATGTATGTCATACAATAAAAATGCCGTCGGCTTTCATTGCCGACTTTAGGAAGTAAGGTGTGGTTACGCAATGGGTATACCCGACTGTCGTAAGGTTACGCGTGCAATGACTGACTGACTGACCAAGGAGATCATGTGAAATTAATGTCGTCAAGAAAATTGTAATTAAATCGATACGTATTGCGGATATTATGGTAAATTATGTGCTTTTGGGTGACCTGAATGAGAAAAAAATATAAATAAATTGTATTTTTTTTTAAACTAAAATTCAGAAATCTTCTATTTATCTCTTATTAAATTTAAATAAGTAGAAGGTATAACAACGTTACACAATTAAATCCATTAACGGGATACTCCACGCTATTGCACATTGTATTACAACAATTATTTTTAAGGGTAATTACCAGTAAATACATAAACATAAAGTACTAAGAAGCAATTAAAATACCTCGAAAGAATGTAAGTAGAGTGTAAAGGCTATAAAAACCAAACAACCAGCAAATACCTTAAGAAAAAAATGCATAATAATGAATGCTACTAATCTGATCAAGGATATAATAAAACATAATCGAAGTTTCGCAAAAAATAGAACATAAGGAACTCTGAACAATTACCTACATACACCCAAGTGTGCCATAGATAGCAAACGCACTCGTACTTGACCTTCGTCAGTCGGGTATACACACGTGAATGCGTATACGCATTCGAACTTACTTTTAACTTGTAGCCTTGTACTTGTCCGTCACACAGTGAAACTTTGCTATTCCAAAACAGATCTTATAACTTCAGAATAAAGTGTATTTTCAATTGAAATAAATGTAGTGTTAGTGGTGCCTGCAACTCGATCTAAAATCTAGCGTGTTCTCATGAAGTTAAGGTTTACTTTGTTGTGTCCAAAACAGAGATTTGCAAAACCTTCAGAAAGGAAATTTAATTACGATTTTTAGAACCACACTATAATTAGAACAAACTGTAATGGTTTTTTGAACAATTATCATATCATAGCGTGCCATTGACAGTCGAATTGTAATTATTTAAATGGCCGATGGCAGCGTTTTATTCAATTGTTTGTTTTACTTAATAAAGGACACGCGAGAATTTTAAATGCAACCAAAAATTTAACTATATGCAGTAAGGCTGGTACATTTGTTTACATAATCCGCTCGCCTGAGATGGCCAATGGGAGAAAAGTCAATGTGAAACAGCTCTCTTCTCCTGGGCCGACATCGCTTAGCAGGATTTTCGCAAAAGCTCTTCTATTTTTTTTATTAAATCTATTAAATACCAAAGCAGTTTTGTGTTTCTGGCAATTCTCACAAGGGTTCTTACATTTTAGGAATTTGGCAGACCTTTCAAAGTTAGGTACCTTTTTCGGTGCTCAGGATATATTACATAGTCATTATATTGTCAAAAAAATATTGCCAGGTTCCGTGACTGCAGATTTAAACTACCTATTTATTTTTTAAAAGGTGACATGAAAATAAAGAACGGATTATACAGGATAACCTTTTCAAGAGATTAAGTTAATCCTGTTAAATAGAGAAGGTACTCTTTACTAAAACACAAGACTACCTTGAATTAGCCACACCTTCATTTAGAAGATATTTGAGATATTAATAATGTCTTAAATTCTTTTGTCTAAAACAAAGGAAGTGTAACCTATATTATAATGACTTGATCACGAGTGATTGACGGGTCTACTTGATAGTGTCTAATTGGAACTTTTATCTAGGAAATTAATTTACATATTCATTTTAACAAGGTTGCACGATTTTTTGTTTTTCATCAGGTTCCTTGTTAATGAATGAAAGGGGTTTCCAGCTATTGCGAAACAAGCTAATATTTTAAAATGTGCCAAATAAAAAATTAAAATTAGTGACAAATAATTCTGAATAAGGGGGACTCTAAAGAGCAATTATATTGAATTGTGTGAAACCATGTTTAGAAAGAATGTTCCTTGTGAGATGAAGGCAGATGGAAGAGTGTGGAATAAGAAAACATGCTAAAGTAAAGAAAACAATTTTAATATCCTATAAACGTTAGTTAAATACAAGTTTGAATTGCCATAAACACTGCAAATTACAATTAAACCCTGAACAGTAAAGCTAATCTAACACCCTATTATTAGTGATTGAATGATACGATTACCTGAATAATGCTCCTATTTATCATTCCTTGTGTTCTCAAATAAGCACTTCATAGGATCACGAATCTGAACTTAATAATATCTTGTTGTAAACAAATTGATGTGTTAGAACAATAGGAAGGTTGTTCCGATGTAGGTAAATGTCAGTTGCATTGGTATGTAGTCATTGGTATTTTACAAGTAAGAGGTTTAACTGACGTGAAAATTGTGGTTTATGGCTTGAGAACCTTCAAGTTATACTTAACTACTACTTTAGTAACAGACTAGCTTCTGCCAGCGGTTTCACCCGCATCCCGTGGGAACTACTTCTCGTACCGGGATAAAAAGTAGCCTATAGCCTTCCTCGATAAATGGGTTATCTAATACTGAAATAAATTTTCAAATCGGACCAGTAGTTCCTGAGATTAGCGCGTTCAAACAAACAAACAAATTCTTCAGCTTTATAATATTAGTATAGATTTGTTTTAAAGTCAAAACTACAGATATAATGACATCTAGACTGATTGTTGGCCACAACGGCTAATCTCTCTGAGGAGATGAGCTAGGTGCACAGAACATATAGTGCCAAAAAACTTGCTCAGACATAGTGCACTCTCTATTCCTTCACTGTCATAGTCCGAAGGAATGGCAAGACGCGAACAAAGAGAGATGAGAGACATTTGATGGCTTGCACAAAGCTGGATAAACACCTTTTATTTATAGATTGTAAAGATACATTCATATCGATGTAACTAAAACAAAGGGCGCAGGAAACGCGTACGTCAATTGTCTCCACTTCAATCAACACACGTGGGTCCTTTATTGTTAATGTTAATACCATAAGGTACTATATTTATATTATAAAACGAGTTTCCGCCAGCGGTTGCTTGGGAACTTCTTCGCGCATATTAATAGCCTTCCCACGTAAAGAAGTTATCTAACACAGAAATATTTTTGCTAATCGTATAAATACTTTCTGTGATTGCCGCGTTCACACTAAGAAACAATCAATTAACTAGGTTTCTTAAATCAATTTTCAAAACTGAGACCTCAGTGACCAAAAACTTAACTTCTTCTTCTGCTTATCGAGTGGGCTGTAGGTTTATCACCTAGCAAGCAGAGGTGTTAGAATTTTCTCAAATCCAAATGACGGCCCCTGAGATGGTATTGTAAAGACTGCTACTGAGTAGCATTCTGGCTTTACGTGCCCTGCCAGGCACGGGGTGTTATACCGCCACCTTCCAGACTCCGGGCTACTTTGTGAAAGTTTCAAAAACCCACAAAGTGCTCAGCAGTCGTGCTTTCAAAAAGGCAGTCACCAAAAAACTAACAAAACCATTTCTCAATTCCAGGACAAGACCACAGGCGACTCGAAGACTGTTCAGGAGAGCCGCGACGGTGGCTCCGTCCGAGGGTACTACAGCTTCCTAGACTCTGACGGCAAGACACGCTCCGTCTACTACACGGCCGATGATCGGCTAGGATTCCGCGCCAATGTGCAGAAGACCGATTAGAATAGTTTAATTAGCTAGCTTTAATTGTATGATGGTAAGAGAGGATTTGCAAGTCTAAGGCCTAAGGTCACTGGCTACATATACGCCAGTTTTCTTAAAACATCGGTTTACTGAAAATTTTACGAGATAATTTGTAATAATGGTTTTAAGAAAACTGCCGTTTATGGCATTGGTGAACTTGGGTTTTAGTGTTGTAGAAATTTTGGAGTAGTCATCGAAAGTAGTAGTAGACATAGAAAGGCTCCAAAATTGGCCTTAACCTCGAATAAATGGTAAACTCTTGTTTGCAGACAAAGTTGACAAGTTGACGCAACATTCTCGTTGCTCAACAACAATGTTGATCAACTGTTGCTATACAACTGTTTACCATTAATACCTGGCGTATATTGATGTAGTCACCACATTTGTTCAGTTTTCTCTTGTATCCTACTCCTTTGTTATGAAATATTAAAATTAGTGATACTGACGTTTTCCTCATAGTTACCACTGTTGATTTTAGTTTTTAGGTTTTTAATGAGTGTCAGAGTCAAAAGATTTATATTAAAATGTTTCCTTGCTCTGTACCCTATGTGCCTGAGGGTCAGTCTCACAAATTTTTGACCCTTGTTTAGTGATCCAGGATTTACTCTAATTGAAAATAAGAGATAGGTAAAAGCTTGCCAGTGAATATAAGTGCATGTATGGGTAGTCAAAGCAGTCTAATTCGTTTAAGATCCCATCGCTAATTTAGTACGAAGGATAGACTGCGAAGCTTAAGCAGATACGACTAGACAGTTTTTTTGAGTTTTTAGTGTATATTGTAAATTAGTCAGTCTGACTGTCCGTTCTAACTACCACATACATACCTAGGACTTAAAAACAATCCCTACTAATATAAAAAGCTAAAGAGTTTGTTTGTTTATTTGAACGCAAATATCAACAACTACGGGTCCGATTTCAACTCCCGCAGTAGTTGATAGATGGCTCATGTAAGAAGGCTAGTTTTTCTAGCCCAGTTTTTATCCTGGTGAGCGAAGTAGTGTGTCGTACTACAGTACGTGGGTAAAACAGCTGGCGGAAGCTGATCATTAAATATTTTCTTAAGCACCGGACGATACCACATTATCTTATGTTGGTATGTTTTTTATACCTTTTCCATTCATCTGTAGCGAGTTTCTTGAACATTTATAAATCAATTGTACTTTTCTTATATTATTTATCATTATAACAAGATTATGTTTTGCTATCATAATATCTGAATGGTGTATCATTACTGGAAGTATTCGATGTCAAGCGTGAGTTGATTGTTTAAACTTCACATATGTTTTCATAATTGTAAACCGCGTCAGTATTCAATGTTTTTACTTTTATTCAGGCGCTTAATGGACTAGTCAAAACAACATTTTTTCCGCCAACTGAACTAGACATAATCTATGGTAATACAATTATAAAAATAAAGAGTTTGTTTTTTCTCGCTAACTTCTGTAATTACTGATCTTATCCACATTTCTCAAAAAAGCTCAGACTTAGACGTTACACTTTAGACGGCCCATTTATCCAAGAAACAAGCTTTTCAGTGTCATTCATATATTAGTAGGTTCTTTTAAAGTCGTTTTCTTACCTGGGTACTAAATAAACAAGGCAGTTTCTATTCGTTACGTATTGTTATGTTTCAATTTCTGCAGGACTTTCCATAGACCGGTGGATTTTAACTTTTTTTCCTAGAGTTTTCATTGTTTTTCTAAGCAGCCTATCCTTATGTTACAATGTGTAAATACTTATTTTATGTTATTCTATTGTGTGTGTGTGTTTATACCTCATTTTTTACGGAAATCATTTTTATTTAAAATAAATGTAAATTATGGTTTTATGTTGTTTTATTTACTCTCAGGCAAAACCCTTCATGTATTCCCGACTGTCAAACTTTGAGGAATTTCTTTACACAAAATGTGATAATAGTTAACAATATCGTGATTATTATGATGATAATAAGATACATAGTTTGGATACCTACAGGTATACAATGCTATAAGCACAGCAATGAATGAATCTTCCAAATCCCAGTTATACTTTTCAGTGGTTTCAGAGTTTTTAAATATAAATATTTTGCTATTTAAATAAATAACAAATGCATTAAAAAAAAACATATGTAGTAAAAATTCTATAATTAGGAATTAGAAATAAACGTAGGCACCATAACGCAAACGCCTAGTAAAAAACTACATTCCTACACTTTGAACTTAGCGCCTTAAAAAAATATATCTGCAACACTGCTCCGATAAGGCTTGCTAGTCTTACTACCTGAGCAATACAAATAAATCTTTTAAGACCAAACTAAGTAGTATAAAGTTATATTATATGTATGTCCTTCTCCAGATAATCTATCCTTACTTATAACAAATTCTATGTAACTGTATTCAGTCCTGAAGAGGACCCCTAACAACATTTTCATTAACTATACATATTAGGCCTTATTTTTCACCAAGATAAAAGTAACCACCATCTTTCAAAATAAAATAACATCAGAAATATTAAAAGCTACTCAATTTCAAAACCCCAAAAAAACTTACGAGCCATTTAAACGCATTACAGGCACAGCTACCGATTCAGAGATTAATCTATTGTTACGGCTAATATTGTTAGCTTAAGCTCCAAGGATTATTTGCCATCGATACTCGTTTTGTGAGCCGTGGCGCGTCTGTCAAAGATACACATCTTTTGAAACGGGTCACACTTGACAACTTTGGTCAAATGGTTGTTTTTTTTTTTTGTGCATTTTTTATTGAAGTTGAGTTTTTGGATTGAGTGAATTTGTTGGTTGGAATTTTTATAAATGTTACGGAAATATTGCTTCTCTTTATAAATTAAAAATGTACTGGCATTAAATGTCCAATGTTGCTGTGCCTACAATTGTACGTAGCTAAAAGTCCATTGTATGAAATGAATATGAAAATTCTCAGTCTCTGTTTCCTATAAGTAACTGAAAGCATTTCCATAAGATAGGTATTCGCCTAAATAAATACCGAATAGGAAGATATCGATAATCATAATTCAAAGTGCAAATCCGGGCTGTATTAGTTTTAGAAACTTATGCCATGTTTAAAATAAGTATCCAATCATAAGTTACGCAAGTTTGTACCTTATTTTTAATTATATCAATTCACTGCAATTGCGAAATCTGGCAATTCATTAGACCAATCCTTTATACCATTTATCTCAAAAAATCTTAAGATACCGACAGCTAAGTAGATAATTATCATGCTCTATCGTACAACAAAGAAATCTCATTTCAGATATATTACTGATACTCTGAAAAGATACCTAAGTAAAATAATAATAAATCCGTTAGATAATAATAATGAAAACAAAGGCATCCTGTCTCCACACTGCAGTTAATACGTGCATGATAACAAATATTATTATAATTGATAAGAACAAGTAATTACGTAGACGCCGGCGGTAAGATTGCCTTAGTCAAAAACATCAGTATCTATTGTTAAGATCTAATAAGAAATATCATCAATGCTACCACGATACGCAGTAACGATAGCGATTATTGACAATGGATGGGTTTGCTAATGGTTCAGTATATTTTGGTCATACTGTGTATGTTAAGGATTTGTAACAACACTCACAACTTTAACTAAGTAGTATTCTAGTGCAACCAAGAGATTTGCCATTAATGCAAAAAGCTAGTGCCACCTCTACCCTCTGAAAGGAGTAACTGAGGTCCACGAAGAGTTACAGAAGGAGAATTTGAAGGGTTTCAGATAATGAAGAGTAACTTATAAGTATTGCAAAGTTAAATAAAATTACAATATTCTATTCTAATATTTCTTTCACCAAAACAGCATCTGTACTAAGGTCATATCCCAATCAAAGTATTGACGTATCATCATTATCATCGCAGCTGCAGAATGTAATCCTCTGAAATGAGAAGCAGTCTGCATCCAGCGCCTACCCGTTAAATCGTCTAAATACCTCATTGGTGACTGACTATGCTATGTTGCGTTTTCGTGCTGCTAAACAGAATTTTGCAACATTTTCAAGGAATTCTAAAACAGTACAAAAGTAAAATTGATTAATTGCTAATACATTATGATAGTGTTGGCAGTTGGTATCGCTGATAAACGGCTTACATCGACACAGTTATACGTTGCGATAGCTGCAATGATTTCCGAATAAGCATGTCATGGTTACGCAAGAAATGGTCAGTTTTACAAAACAATGGGAACTTTGAAACTATTACTGTAAAAGATCAGTTTCATCATCTGCCCAAGTCTATCTAAGCTTCTAAAAGAGAACACATAGCATTAGGTACCTACATCAAACTTT
Organism: Helicoverpa zea x Helicoverpa armigera; assembly: GCA_033682625.1. Taxonomy (NCBI): domain Eukaryota; kingdom Metazoa; phylum Arthropoda; class Insecta; order Lepidoptera; family Noctuidae; genus Helicoverpa; species Helicoverpa zea x Helicoverpa armigera. The sequence continues at coordinate 658,133 of JAWIIS010000041.1, forward strand.
TTTGGAGCTACGAATACAAAAAGAAACTAACTTATTCAATTAGAAGTCACACAGTCCCACCCCATTTCAAGGTAATGCCTATAGCGTACAGCACAAACCTCATACGACATTGAAGAGCACAATGACTATTCCAATCCACCAGGCAATTGCATTTCTGTGCAAATGTTCTAATTTCCCTTGCCTGTTGCATCTCCATCTCTTGCGTGATACTAAAACAAAAGACAGTGCTTACAATAAACGCGTGCCATCAGCCATCACCCCTTTAAATTCAAACAAACATCTTAATTCCCTAAAGTGCGTTGTATTCTCCGAAGTCCTGGGTCCTGTACCCAGGGCTGGACGGACAAAGGTACCCTTTATATGTATGTATGTATAAATGTATAAAATAATACTGTTGTTAGTTTGTGGAGGCGTCCCAGCGAGCTGTCACAACAACACGGACTCGCGCCTCGGCGGATGTGGTGTGTTGCTCAAAGTTTTTGCTAAGGATATCATTCCAGGTTTTATAATTGTAATAGAGTAACTAGTTATATAATCTGTTCCGTTATCCCTGGTGATTTTAAGAGAAAGTAACTTAAAAATTCTAGTACTTATTTTTAGAGCCTAAGGTTTTGAATTTGCAACAACACTATAAGTATGGCACTTTGAAATAGAGAAATGAATTTCTTTGCCAAATTGTGTTCATCATACCACTAGTATTCCACGTTCGTGTTACTCTTTTAAGTTCTATGTTAAAAGACTTAGAAACAACGAATTTCTACACTTCATTTAAATAGATCGATTTTGCAATTCCATTGTCTTGTCTAACTCAACTTTGAGCACCAGTGTTCCTGCCGTCAATCGTTCAATGATTCGGAACGGCATCTCGTTTTTTTCGGAGCCGGGTCGGTGTCACGCCACGGCAGGTAGACTCAGACCATAAAGTATGAAATACATGACAATATTGATATTAACCTGTAGGTTTCACTCGGCTTAGAAGGATATGATTACCTTCGTGAATGTTAGCTGTGACTTTTTAGTTAATTGTCTTCTTTTAACACATATCGTATAGCACGAGGGGCTGTTCCCTTAGGAAAAAACCATTAACCATTCTTAAAAGGGTCCATGTGTCCTGAAACATTGCTATTTGCAAGCAGGCTCTCAATGTATAGAGGTATATAGGAAATGTTGTATTTACCTCATCATCATCATCCTCCTGCCCTTATCCCAATTTTATTTGGGGTCGGCACAGCATGTTTTTACACGCTTTTTTTCCTTCCATACTTTTCTATCTGACGTCATCTCCCATGTAATTTATCATGGGTTTTCTTCTTCTTCAAGTACTTACCCTTTTCTTGAATTTTTATATGGTTAACCACCAAGTCACGAATTCTTAAGTATTCTCGAAACAAAAACCCTCAGCAGTTCAAATACAAACCAAGAATGTGTAAAGCTCAAAGGAGTCTAGATAGCAAGGTGTTGTGATGGCCAGATAACGCGCTCTACCCGACGTGCAAGGAAATTGCAGTCAGCGGCACGCACACATGCTCACGTTTGCGTGCATACATGTGTGTGTGCGCCCTACATACGCAATTGTGTTTGTGGGACTGGGAAATTGAGGCATTGGTGCTGGAAAAAATGCTGGGTCTTAGAAAAATGGTGTTGTTTTGAAAGAGGTGTCTCTTGAAGTGTTGGTCTTCCACGATAAAAGGGTAACACTGAAACATTTTTTCACGTTCGGATCTGTAGTTCCTGAGGTTATGCGTTGTGTTCAAGCAATGGTTGAAGTCAACAAACAAACGAACGAACTCTTCAGCGTCATGGTATAAGTAAAGATAGCTTAACCTGTAACAACCAGTCTCTGTCTGTTAACAAAATTGAGCAATCTTAAAAGCAGATTAGAAACATAACTCCGCAGTAAAAGCTAAATATTATCTAAATCTGGAGTCCATGTAGGAAATGAACATCGGTGGGTTTTTCCAAAACTTAATGATTACACTATACCTACCAAATTCAACATTCGACCTCACGTACGCGATAATCTTTCTTTATCTTCGAAAATTATCAGAAACGATAACAACGTACTTAAAAACAATCAGAGAATGTTTGCAAAATGTTAATAGTTTTGCTTTTAGTAACACAAAACCCTTTACAGTTATTTCAACAAACATTTTAAAGGTTGTATGCCCACCTACTGAGACGCGCGTGTTCCGTACAAATCCCAGATATCCCACCAACAGTTTTGTTACACCTGCAAAAATAAACCTGCACTCTTATGACGTTTGCACTAAGATTCAAAATGCAACAGCTGTGAGTTTTGCAACAGCATTAACGAGGTGGTATCTCACCTGTCCATTTGTACAGGAGTTTGACTAATTCATAGAGGAATTTGCTTCTCCTATGGGAATAGAGTTATTCTTCCTATTCCGTGTGTTGGCTGAGCAAACCCCTGAGGAGTTACATGTGGCTTAAAGAAAATAGTAGGTTCCATAAAAGATATAATCATTCACGGGGTAAAAGAAGCAAAAAATAATACGTGTGGCAAAAAAACTGAACATCCAGGTGAATTTGATGAACCTTGAAATATAGATGAACAAAAAGTTTTGGACATAGACGCGTGTCGCGGTTCACCACATTACTTGTAAGTTGTAACACAAAAACTTGTTAACCACACGAGTATAGAGTTACCAGCTAATAATCCCCTGTAAAAAATGATATTAAAAATATAGATTTTTGAGAAAGGAAAGAGCCAATAGAAGTAAACCTGATGGTGAACAGGTGATTTTTCCTGGCGGTCCGCATTAATAACTTTTCTATTGTTTAAGACTTATATAAAATGCAAAATTGTTTGATTGAAACATGACTAAGAAAAGAAAACGATGGCTTAAAATATTATGGAAATTACCACATTTGGAAGAATCTTATAAAGGAAGCAACAAGGCTTAATTTTTTTTTAAATAGAAATATTTTATTCAGGGGTGAAAATGGTTTTACAACTCGGTAGCATTAGATGATGTAGCAACAGGGTTTGTCCTGATTAAATATGTAGGTATTGAATGATAAATAAAACTGTTTAAACTATGGGTCATCTGATTTCCTATGCTGACCTCAATGAATGTCAAACTTTAGTTCCTATATAAGTTTTATGTAAGCCGAGTTATGTGTGAATCATAAGAATATCTATGAATCATAATCATAAGTACTGTTGATTCTAAGAGCCTTTTCAAAATACATTTACATCGTTATCTGCTTTGGCACGGAAACTCAACTTACCGACGCTATTCCTTATTAACACAAATGTCATCTGCGCAAACCTTAAAATAAACGTGAATATTCATAACAGTCTCAGCGATGGAATCGTTGACACTTTTCAAAGTAACGATAATCTGATGTACTGTCTTGTTCCTCCATTTTTTACCTCTGGACCGGAAAGTATCATCTTTTGTTTATCTCCGGAGCTTGTCGACAGCCCATCGCCACGTAATTAGAAAGACAAGGTAGCTTTTTTCATCATACATAATTGACAGGGAAGCTCAATTCGTGTAAAGAAATTTCAACTCTGTTTTAGAGTAGCAAGGTATTTATTTGTGTGTAGGATCTGATGGGCAGTGGTGGACAGTGTAGACTTTTTGTTGAAATATTGTTTTTCGTCGACACTGCCATTTTTATTGAGTCTGCTTTGGTTATGTTTTATTTTTTTGTGTCCTTTACTTAAGGGGAGTTCTATAGATTATACACTGGAGTTGCCTTCACCTGATATATTTTAAATGATTTTTGAAGATAGGTTTCAACCCCATTGTCTAGCTAGGGTAGACTCTCTAGTCTAAACTTAAAACAATAAAGAGCGTGTAAATGTGACCATGTTCCGATAAGTTTGTGGCATATCTTCAGTTATCTTGGACGTCATTTTACATCGCTTAAGCATTAGCTATCGTACAGCCGATTATGTTTAATCTTTCCGAAAACTTTGGATATTATTAATTTAAGATACTAGACTTATAGTTGATTTCCCAGTTTCTCACGTGAAAATTGCCTAATATTTTTTTTCATGATCTGACAATAATACCCAGGTGTGATATCACCAGTTTAATTTCGTAATAATTTGGGCTGATTTCATAAAACTGGAATCTCAAATATGAGCTAAATACCTGATTTATCATGCTTAATGTCATTACAACACATTTTTTTATGTTTTGTCATGTTAATATAAGCTGATGTAAAGTTATCAGGAGCCTAACAGATAACTGTCTATTTTTGCGGTCTTTTGGCAACCAATGTAAATATAAGTACATATACTTTCCAAGTATATCTTGAACACCAATGACTGATTTGGTGAAAACATCTCAAGAAAATCTGGACACTGGACAGTAAGATCCGAAATTGCAAATCGAACTTGCAAGCGTAGCAATTAACGCTCATTCCTTTCCCAATATGAGAAAAGGTCTATATCCTGCAATGGAACACAATAAAAGACTGAAGATGAAAGAACAATCAACATAATCAAACCCAATCTCATAAGATACGATTCCAAAAACATCACTTATTTACAAATATTACTAAACAGAAGGCATATCGTTACCAAATCCGTCAGATATGTTATCTGTATCAACGGGTTGTCCGGTAGCTAATTCTCCTAATCCGTTAAGCCCTGGACAGATAGATGGCTGTATATTGGTTTTCGCATGTGACGCTCAAGGATTAGTGTAGGTAGTCGTGTTCTATTTATGTTTGTTTATCGTGGAACTGTACTTAGTTGTAAAAGGATCATTTTTGTCTGCTATGACATAATTAATGGTTGAACAAAATGGTGTTTTCGACATTTTATTTTGCAAATGGTAGCGATTAAATTGTAGTATAAAGACCTTGTAATTTCTTATCCTAAAATGGCAATTTCAATACCGTCGCATTAAATAGCTTTTTGCTATCTATAACAAATTCTCTAGGTATCACATAGTTCACTCATTTCTCGGAGCTATTCCAGTGCTTGCTCAAATGCTTTAATTGCACCACTCCTAATATAAAGTTGTTTTGTTAACACACCATCCAAAATCCACGGACTCAACGAAATCTAAAATAATTGCCAGCTACCGAGTTTGTTCATAGATAAACATGATATATTATATGAACACAGCACCGTATCTATACCAAATTATCTTCGATCCCCAAAAACGATATCGTCAACCTTATGTCGAAGTTTTAAGGTCCAAGTTAGCGTGCAGGGATGGTAAATGAATATTTGCAAAACCGTATAAGTGATAGAAATGTGAACAGGGGACAGTAATTATTTCGACACGGTATTGTAATTGCAAGGCTTTGATACAGAACTGTCAATTATATTAGGTGCTGGAGATCATCAATTTGGGACCTGTTGAGATATTACTGATAGACCAAGACAGGTACATTAAATTAAATGTTAAGGGGTTAAGAATTCAGGTGTTATAGAAAGATCAAGCTTAGAAGTACACAAGAGAATCAAAGTCACATGAGAAACGACAACAAACAATACTACTAACTATATTCCACACTTAAAGACGGAAATACAGGCTTCAGACTACATGTGTATCAAACATTTCATGGGTTCACTAGTTTGGACCGAAATTGAGAGAAACAGTACTTTTGGATTTAAGATTTGAGTAAGGATAGACAAATTATGTACTTTTGCTAATGTTTGCAATGAGATAATAATTAGTTTACTGGTGCAACTGAAAACGATTTTCAATAGCGAAGTCGATAAGATCGTTTTGATTTAACGACGTCAAGATCAGAATCGATATATTATTTATCCTTATCATGAAATCGTGTTTCTTTGAGTGTATCTGCACAATTTATCAAATTGCTATTATTGCAACTAAGGAAGTTGCCACTCCAGAATTTGAGGGTCATCTTACCTATATTTTACTAGCCTAGTGGTTTTCTCAAAATATTGGAGGCCTTTTATCTAATAAAACTCTCCCTCAGAATACTGTCATCATCAGAACCATTACAACGTTAAATAATATAAAAAAATACGAAAAGAAATCTCTCTTTGTCTATCTATCAGACTTTCACGCTAAAACTACTGAACCGATTTCATTGATGATATCTTGTACACATATGATCTAGCTACAGCCTGAGAAAGGACATCGGTTGTTCTTATTCCGGTTGAAAGTATTTCTCCTGGGCTGTGGGGTACTACATGCTCGTACTTTCAAGAATATCATTTGCAAAAAGGAGAGGCAGTGGCATAAATTCTAGCATCCCATCTTTCAGAAATAAAATAAGTGAAAATATTCAAAAGCCACAAATTTTAATATACCAAACGACACTGATATGATAAGCTCTGTTTTTATACTGATAATATAAAACGTTCGATTTATGAAATTCCAAAATGTTATCATTTATCAGTGTATCGGCTAGTGACGTAAGCAATATTTATTTTTGTTATTAAATTGATATTTTTACTGTGAGCAGCACTTGACTTGTCGTCCTAATTTACAATGTTGATACTAAAGTTTTAGATAAAGCTAAATCTCAGTCGTGATTCTGAAATGATGTATCGTTATTTAAATGTTTTGTTGCCTATTCTAATTCTAGTATCTATGACGACTGTAATCTGGTTTACATCGATTTTACTAAGATAGGTGTAGGTACTTAAATACTTTATGTATGTATAGTGTCGTTAATATTATTATCGTCATCCTTATAATCATTTCTCAAAATGCGTCATCAATTATGAATTTAAGGCTAAAGTTGTCACGTCTACCGTCTGTAACCAGATTTTGTATGACAATAATAATAAATCTATATGCCCGCATATAGATTGACTCCAGATTCATCGAGAAGAAAAAGATAATGAGCAATGTCAATAGAAAACTTTGTGAAGTATACCTACCTAAGAAAAATTTTACCGAAGTAGATACAAGCCACATGAAATAGGTATTTACTGACAAATAAAATGTTTTTGTAGGTACAGACGCAATCTAGCTAAACTGGATCTTGTTAAATTTTGACGAGACACAGGAAACCTCTTCAAAGAAATAATAATCTGGATCTAAATCACTTGAAAGATTACGATAAACTATCGAGGAAGCGTCGGGTAGGTAATAAAAATCAAAATAATTATCTCCAAGTAGGTAGGTAGCAGTTATCGAAGAAACTGATAGAGATAGTTCTAAAAATGGCGCTTAGCTTGAAGGACAGGAAAATTAAAATAAAAATTATAAATTTAAAAAAACCCCCGACCCAAAAAAAGTACGCAATAATTATGACAAAAGGTTAAAAACGCTAAACCCTATAAAAAGCAAAAAATAACTTTTAACACTACGTAAACTAAATTTTGTCGTGTCGGGGGACCGCTCTAATTCATTACTTTAGATACGTGTTTTTTTTTTTAAACGAATGTTGTAATTAGGTAGGTATCATTTGATTTATGTAAGTATTTATGAAGGTAAAAAGCGGTCCCCCGACACGTCAAAATTTAGTTTACGTAGTGTTAAAAGTTATTTTTTGCTTTTTATAGGGTTTAGCGTTTTTAACCTTTTGTCATAATTATTGCGTACTTTTTTTGGGTCGGGGGTTTTTTTAAATTTATAATTTAATTTTATTTCATGCTTTTTAAAGGAGCTCCTTAATTTTTCCTTCTTTCATTTAATTTATTTTATCTTAAGATGGGGTCGCTATATGCGATCTCGGCCAAAGGAAGCTGTTTTACAATCCTCATGACAAACTAGCTCTGGGAGAATTGCACAGATTGAGAAACAATAAAGATTAACCTTTGGACATTCTAGATTTTCAGCAAAACTGTAAATCGGTTTATCCGTTTCATTCCGGTATTCCAGGGTTTCATCCGCCACATCCCATTTCCAGCATCAGGTACTCGTCAATCAGAAACATGAAGAGAACTCGTCAAGACAAATTCAACGAGCCCAAACTCGATGGGTTTACTAAAAGGCAGTTCAGGGTTACGTCTCCTACCTTCGTGCCCTAACAGCAGACCAGCTCAGTAGTTCCAAAAGACATTAGTGTTTCAAATTTCAGATCCCACACTTGCAAGTAAACTGAGCGTGTAACATTCCTATCACATCTAGCAAACGAGCTGATGACCTTGAAGACCTGAACCGATTTCCACTAAACATAGCTAAGAACACTCCCGACTGACATACCTTTTAAACAAAAAAAACCGCATTACAATCGGATCATCCGTTTGGGAGCTACGATGCCACATACACACACACACACACACACACACACACAGACACGTCAAACTTATAACACCCCGTCGTTTTTGCGTCGGGGGTTAAAAACAGTATTTTTAACATTAATTTTAAATATAGGAAAACCGATTGTAAAAGCATTATAGATATGTTTCTGGTTTTTGATAAAATTCGTCTAATTTAAGTCACGTGAGAAACTGATTATTATCTTTACTAATAATAGGTAAAACTAATGTTATTCAACGGAATCCTAGGAGGTAAATTCAGAGATAATGTAGTGATTAGATTGCAATTTTCAATAAAACCTTTAAGTGTATTTTACATGGAACGACTAGTTACCTATCTGAGTAGGTAGTTTGGGAAAAGGCTATTTATTAGGCAAAGACTTACGTTTCGAACGACACACAATGATGCGTTTATTTGGAAGCGTGTTTCTTTTCATGTGGGCTGCAAATTGCAGGTTATGCAAGGTAGGTTAGGTAGGTAGCTAGCTAAACCTAGAAACAAGATATCACTATGATCTCAAGTCGTCGAACCTATCTAGTTAAAACAAGTTAGAATAGCCTCGTTATCAGCAACTAGCTCGCTATCGGGTGACGTACTTCCGTTTGTCTGTTTGCACCACAAGTATACATAAATATAGTAAACTGCTTTACACGTGGAGATGCCACTCGAGTAGATGGATCGTCTTCGTCAGATGCTAACAAAGATACCTCAGGATGTAAATATTCGGAGTCTGCCGTAACAGTTGATTTTGCTCTGCGTCATAATTTCGCTGAAGGTCGTGGGTTTGGTTGTTTTTGACATGATTGCAGTGTCTAAGAGTAAAGTTGATATGACAGACACTCATAGGAACATCATAGGAAAGATTAAACGGACGATCATAAATAAATAAACGAGATTCATGAAAGCTGTTACATAACTAAATCTATCTAATCGATTTGGCCACAAACACGCATAAGTAATGGACGTTATAACAAACATAAAGAACTATGCTTCGATTTACCATCGCTACGAAAGCCAACGGAAACCCGCGCAAAACTTTATTCTGCATCCTTTCTGCCTTCACATTTCCAACATAACATATTGTATTGTTGTTATTTGTAACACTGAACTTATCATTTACATTTTACTCTCAGAAGAGCTAGTATTCCTAGCTGAGCTAATTTCAAGACAACCGATGGATGGACCAAACACTTGTATCTTTCCAGATTATAAACATACAATAATTTAATAACCACACAGACCCACCACCGTCGCTGATTCCTTGGTCTAAAAATGTGAGGTAAGTTCCGTGACTGTCCCCCGGGACTTCGCCCCAGCGGGACCATCCGTCTTGCTCGCAGTCAGGGCTGCGGACCCAGTTGAACGCAGGGGTACGGGTGTTGTTTCACACGGAACTTGTGAAGGCTTCGGAGGAAAACTTGGGGTTAAGTAATTGGTAGGAACGGTTAGTTTTCTGCAGCTTTGCTAGAAGAATAAAAGTATTAATTGGTGATGAGAACTTCACTAGGTTAAAATATCGTTAAAAACTTAACATAATTTTTGAGATCTATGGAAACAATATTGACTTCAAAGTATTAATTTGATGGTACCACATATCGAATTCGGAGAAAAAGAAGCCTCTTTCCGTCTTCACGTTCCCCATTCAAAATTTCATTTCAATCGGTCCAGAAGAAAGATTTTAGATTTATAATCAAAATTCGTCACAAAACACTATTCCTGATTTATGGTACATAAGGCTCCTTAATCTCACCGCTAATACAAAGGGTGATTGTTTCACAGCGATCGATAAACAAATATTGTCCTACGCCTTCCCTTATCTGATATCGTGGCGGTACCCTGTAATTATAACTTAATGACACCATAAAATTCACTCATGACCGTGGGAAGGTGTTTATTGAGCCCATATTAGGCGACATTGAATTTTCAGTCATGAAACAAAAACAAAAAAGAGTAAAGAAAAAATAAACAAAATCGATGATATAAAACAGAACTTTTAGCGACTGTGACTCACAAACAGATTTTTATAAGTCAATGTTGAGGATAGTCAAATCATTAATCACCATCGCTCTATCTAAAGATTGAGAAGATACGAGTAACACAGTTGACACATTCTTGTCAATTCCTGCCTCGAGACGGGTTACCATTAGAATACCGAAGAATCTGAAGCCCTAATAAAATTGGAACAGTAACTAACCATGCAAATGCAAAGCGGATCTAGAGCCCAACAAGGAAGTAAAACAAAATCCATTGCCACCAACTCCACCCTTGAACCACAACTACGCTTCAAGATGTCAAAGTGACAGCTGTCAAAACGCGAGCTGTCACAGTGACGGGCGCTGTCAGCGCGGCGTGACGGAGCCCGCGTGATTAATTAGCGGCTAATTGATTTGACAGTGGTTTAGCATTAGGCTGGTTGCACGAGACCAGTAATTGACACTTTATGAGATGTTGTCGATATGTCTGATGTCGGTTGTCGTGACGGGAGCATGGTTGCTTTGTATTTGTTTAGATTTTAATGTAACCGCAAAATTAGCTTTATTTGTGGTTTGATTTGAATATTGAGAGATGTATTTTTATTAATTACGTCATAGGTTAAGCTAGTTGACTTCTGGCTTCGATAAATACTTATATGTTTATTGGTATGATTATAAATATTCGGAAATGCATTTAACGGTTTATTGTAAATGAAAAAAGAAAAAACAATTTATTTGTCGGAAAAGGTTAAAAACACTAAACCCTATAAAAAACAAAAAATAACTTTTAACACTAGGTAAACTAAATTTTGTCGTGTCGGGGGACCGCTCTAATTCATTACTTTAGATACGTGTTTTTTTTTTTAAACGAATGTTGTAATTAGGTAGGTATCATTTGATTTATGTAAGTATTTATGAAGGTAGAAAGCGGTCCCCCGACACGTCAAAATTTAGTTTACCTAGTGTTAAAAGTTATTTTTTGTTTTTTATAGGGTTTAGTGTTTTTAACCTTTTGTCATAATTATTGCGTACTTTTTTTGGGTCGGGGGTTTTTTTAAATTTATAATTTAATTTTATTTCATGCTTTTTAAAGGAGCTCCTTAATTTTTCCTTCTTTCATTTAATTTATTTTATCTTAAGATGGGGTCGTTATATGCGATCTCGGCCAAAGGAAGCTGTTTAACAATCCTCATGACAAACTGGCTCTGGGAGAATTGCACAGATTGAGAAACAATAAAGATTAACCTTTGGACATTCTAGATTTTCAGCAAAAATATAAATCGGTTTATCCGTTTCATTCCGGCATTCCAGGGTTTCATCCGCCACATCCCATTTCCAGCATCAGGTTCTCGTCAATCAGAAACATGAAGAGAACTCGTCAAGACAAATTCAACGAACCCAAACTCGATGGGTTTACTAAAAAGGCAGTTCAGGGTTACGTCTCCTATCTTCGTGCCCTAACAGCAGACCAGCTCAGTGGTTCCAAAAGACATTCGTGTTTCCAATTTCAGATCCCACATACACTTGCAAGTAAACTGAGCGTGTAACATTCCTATCACATCTAGCAAACGAGCTGATGACCTTGAAGACCTGAACCGATTTCAACCAAACATAGCTAAGAACACTCCCGACTGACATACCTTTTAAACAAAAAAAACCGCATTACAATCGGATCATCCGTTTGGGAGCTACGATGCCACATACACACACACACACACACACACACAGACACGTCAAACTTATAACACCCCGTCGTTTTTGCGTCGGGGGTTAAAAATGAAGAGCGGTTCCTAGGCTCCTTAGGCCTTAGGGCCTAGGGGTAGCCCGTGGTGTTCGATACTGCTGGTAAAATATTGGTCACTATTAGAACCTAAGATTGGTTAAGCTAGCAGTCTGAGGATGGTTTCATGTATTGCAAATGAATAGCAAGCAACAAAAGTCTCCTCGATATTCGCCATAGTAGTCCGACAGTGAGTCACCAACCTAACGGATAATTAATTGCGTGCAGCCAATTAATCAACGATTACATGATATTAGTTAACACGGTACTGTTACGTAAGCTGTTGTCAATCAAATGACATAATACAAAAATCATATAACTACCTATCTAAAAATGTCAACATGTTCATATTGAAGGTAAAATGTCATGCGTCACATGGACATCAATTAAAGTGATCCAGAAATCATAATTGGGAATTAGGCTCAGTTTCAAGTTCACGATCAGAAAATAATGGTGTCAAAAGTTCGAAGAGACATCGATATTACCAGATTGGCCCTATAGGGCTAAAAATGCACCTCGGTTTGGAAGAGCTTTTAGGTTCCTGTAAATAAAAGCTAAAGGGATCTACACACCAAAGCCGCTGACCCGGCGGCACAGCCCGGCGGCACGACTGCCGCGGCATGTGGTGTTCTAGTAATTGTCAAATACTCTATGAAAGCCGGCGGCATGATTGTACAAAATACGGCCGGCGGGTTGGGCCGCCGGGCTGTGCCGCCGGCATCAGCGGCTTTGGTGTGTAGACACCTTTAGTATGCTAAAATGTAGATTTGAACTAAACAATCCCGTTACAATGTCGTCACAATATTTGTTTCCAAATTACGACTCGGCAAGAAGAAGAATTATTTTGTGAAGTGTAAAAAGTTAAATTAGAAGATACCCAAAAGAGTTCGCAGTCGGTAGGATTCGAACCTACGCTCCCAGAGGGAATCTGATTTCTAGTCAGACGCCTTAACCGCTCGGCCACGACTGCTGCGTGAAATCTGCGAATAATTTCATATTGGTTTGCAAATTAGTAATTTAAAAGTATTCATAGACACAAATACACTAGGACCAGAAATAGAATGAGCTATTTTCATCATTACAAATTCAATACAGAAAGATACAGACGTAGAATGCTTAAAAGTAAAGTAAAAATGACTCGAATTTGACCAATAACATGTATCTTGTATCGAGATATCGACTTCAAAATAACTGTTCAGTTGAATGAAAATTGTGGTGTCAAGTTTTCAGCCCTAAAATAGGTTCTAAAAAGTTATGACTACTAGGGTAGGTGACGGTATTAGGACGAAGAATATATCGATAGAGAGCAACCTGTACCAAGTAATTGTAGGTAATTGCTATTTTCTGGTCATGAAAGTACCTACCTAGGCACATTTTAAATTAATAAGATGCAACAAATTAAGACAGAGAGAGTTTAAACGCACTGTGCCACTGTGTATGAAATACAGTCGGTACACCTGTAAGTAGGTAGTACCATAGGTACCTACTAAGTATGTAAATTTTTTATCGAAGAATTTAGGCCACTCAGTACCCGACACGGGCTGATAAATTCATACTTTCCACCTCTTAATGTCAAACTTTATCGTACAAAAACTCGACGAGAGCACATTAAAGCTAATCTTTATCTTTCGGACAATGAGGCTCGGCTGACACTCGATGTCTTCATATTACTACACAAAAACAATGCCCTATCGCTTGACATGCTATTTAAATTCACCATTTTTCATTAATACGACATTCAACTTTCAAAATATAGCAATAGAGTCGATTTTTCTTTACGCTGTCATCACCACTTTAGTGTCAAAATGTTCTAAAGCTCTGGTTAATCTTGAAAGCATTTTAGACTTTACGTGTAAGGTTTAAAGTGTATTTTAGTGAAGCAGTGTATTGAAAAGAAAGGGTTATAATTGAATAACGATATCATAGTGTTTTGACGTGTCGTTTGATTAATAATGGAGCTGAGTTGTCCAGTGCGGTCAGATTTTTTATAATATTATTATAATAATGTTGATGCAGGGAGCATGTCGTGCTTTTAACGTAAGCTTATAAACTTCTCGTTTTATACTTACACACGAATCATTTCGTGTTTATCATAACTTTTAGATGGTTTAAGTGGTGCACTAAAAGAGTAACTTTATTTTTGAGCATTGATATTTTAAATGATACCTAGGTACACAAATCAATTTAGAAGATTATTTTTACATTAGCTCACCAAAACATACTTGGTAGGAGAAAAGCAGCGCAAAAAAGTTTCTGAAACACTTAACATCTTCAGAAACATTGTAACTTATCCACTAACCAATCAAGTATTTTTTTATTAATTTGCTATATGTTCATAATAATGTAGAAAAGGTAAGTGACGACAAATGCCAGTTAACCTAAATGCCCAAAACAGAAAAAGAGACAGGAAAATACTTAATTGTCTTACAGGACATAACAAGAACAGATACATAGGTAGGTAAGTAATTCACAAACAAAACAATGACAAATCCAACATTTTCTTAAACAATCTGAATAACAAGTTAATCTCTCTTTATCCTTCACTAATGGCCAGCGACCACATTATACCATATCACCACAATGGCCGCGAGGCTACCCCAACGCCATTAATCATCAGATCAACTCCATTGCTTCCGTTCAACTGGGCGAAAGAGACAGAAATATATGAGCTACCTAAGATAGACAAGGAAGGAACACTGGATAACTTAATTGAAAATAAGTGCGGAATAGGGTTGGGTTAGACTCGATATTGTTTTTTTCATAGATTTGACATTTGTTTGAAGCAAATTCTTTTTATTGATTTGGTTGTTTATGTGTTTTTTTGGAGCTTAATTGAGATTTGGTTGAGATAATTTTTCTGATAAATATTTTAGATGAATGATCGATTTTTGGAGGCCATTTTTATCATCTCACAGAGCCAGGAATTAAGACAATCACTTACTTATTGGAATTTAACTTTTATCTGGCCGTTCTTAAACACTCCATCTTCATTAGTAAGTATTATATTTATCTTATTTTTTTCTAGAATCGCATGAACTATAATCAGAAAAATACGATTGTTATAAATATTTGACGATAAATAAAATTATAACAGACTTTCCCCACTCATTTTTTATACCCCGTTACACCCACAATGCGTTATCTGTCTCGTCTTGGGCATTAACACGTCCAACCTCATTATAATATTCACAATTTTATCCATGTATTACTCAATGAAATACCTATCTTATGACCTTATAAATAACGTCGATGAAGACCGCAAATATGGTTGTGGTAAATGCACCTTCACTGAACAACTGTCGCCAGAATGTTGTATTTTTAAATATTGAATGTAATGCCTTTTGCTGTTGTATTATAAGAAATTATTTTAATATTTTTTGCTGGATTAGTAACCCTAAAAAAAACTTTAATTGTACCTACATTATAGGCAAAGTCTATGTATAGTCTATGTGGTTTTGCCAGTTTTACGAATTGAATTTGAAAATTCGAATCGAGAGATCAATATTCAATACGGACTATCTTACGCAGTCAGTAACTAGGTAATTCGTACAAATCTAAATGAGTAGGTATAAGTAGACATAAGTTACCATAAGTACAGATTCATTAGTTTTCCATCTCTCTGATGAAAAATACCAATTTGAAGCCTAGCATTAGAGAACCCAGTGAAGTATTTTTTTAACGCATAGGTACACTATATTGTTATTTGGGTAGAGACCTGTTCTGTACCTGTTCGTATCTATTAATGCATAAGATTAAGAGCAGAAACAAGAATAATGTTGAAGAACAAAGTGTAGGCGCCGTGTCAGCCGTCAACCAGTTCTCATGTTCATAAATCATGCTATGTTTAGATTGTTTAGACAGTAATGTATGTTAGTATACTACCTGAAACAGGTGCAGGTTTTAGCATTAAGTCTTGTCTGTTTTGAAAGTCAAGAAACGTATTACAACTACTAAGTAGGTATACTTATCTCTTTTTAATTCTTACTCTCCCATAACGGGTCCGGAAGGGATTTCATATGGAATAAGCTATGCCTTTGTACTATTTGTTATATTTTTCTTCTTGTCTGTGTTCTGTGTGTAACTGTACATATATATAAACTATTAAATAAATAAATAAGTGTACAAGTATTTACTGACTGAAAATAAAGGAGGAGGTAAACGATGATTAGTTTAGTGGTGTTAGTAGGTACCTAGCTCTTATGATTTCCCGACGGAGATGTACCTACGTCCATAGCAGTAATGGCAATTTCAATAAGTACCTATAGAAAAGCATATTTCTTCGTCTTTTCATGTCATCGGTAGGTACTTATAGGATACCTATGTCCACTTGGTGGTCGAGTCATCTTTCTTTCTCATTCCTCTCCACTAGGCTCTATCCGTGACATCTCTTTTAGTTACTTTACGTTCATTTCTTTGAATGTAGAGCTTATTTTTACTTTGAGCAATTCTATTGATTTTTAATGTTAGGTTTCTATAGGGAAATGCAGAATTTCCAAAAGGAAGTGCAGAATTTTGCAAAGACAGAGCGGGACGATGCCAGTCACAGGTACTTATAACTCTGATGAAACACATTCATACTTACATGAGCCGTCGCATACAGAGACTCTCTGAGGAAAACAATATAAATTACCCATTCAATAGGTACTTAACTTACTTACTTTTACTTATAGCTATAAAAACCTTATTGCCATCAACTCCAAATAATTAGCTAGGCAGGTACATCTACTCATCGCCATCCTCCTGCCCATATCATAATTTTCCACTCTTCTATCTGCCTGCCGTAATTTCATCTTGCAAAATTCTACCCAGTCATATCGACTTTCACACAGGTACTTACTTACAATAAAATTACAGTCTGTTTATCATCGAATATAGTTAACCTAACATTAATTAGGGAAATTAGTAGATACATCCTTATCTAGGCGAAAAACAGCGCAAACAATAATTTTGACAACTAAGTAAGTAGGATTCCAATTTTTTTAATGGCAAACGATGAAGTTAAGTTACCTCCGTAAGTTTGAGTATTGCAGATTCTGTCAAGTGTTCTCATGTTTAAGAGTAAGTAATCGATTACCCATTGACAGCCGTCGACTGAGGGATGATATGTTCACGAAATTGCAGAATTGGACGCGAGTCCCAATGTTGTTATTCTGACACGAGATCTAAGGCCAGGAATCAAACAAACATACTTCGATGCCATAATACCTAGTAACTAATTATGACAATAACACCGATGTCTGAAATGGCAAATTTTCAGCGAGAGCTTACATAGAATAGAAAGAATCAACCAAAGAAAAGTTCAATTAAATATGGATTTCAAAATAAGAATACAAGCCCAAAAATATACATCTCCCAAAGAATGTAAAAAGTAAAACATAATTTTAAATAAAATTCAAGTACAAAACCAGTAGGCGATACATAAGGACAGCTGCCAGAGAACATAGCGGCAGAAAAAACGAACAATACGTAACATTTCCCACCTTGAAATCGATTTACGTCACCAGGATAAATTAAAGCATTCCGAGTATAAACGTCGAGGACCATTCACAACGACACAAAGTAAATAAAAAAAACTCCGCAGCTCGCATCCAGCCTCCCAGATTCACACTATTATCTCTACACAACCAATCCAAAATGGAGAGCAGAATCCAACGCTCCCATTGGCCCCTCGCTGTACCAAGCTCCACCCTCCACAGAGACTCCTCCCATCGACAAAAAGTTTCCAGAATCAGCTCTACCTGCCCACGTCGCGCTCAGTTCATAACTGACGTCGAACGCATTCATTAACGAAATCATCTACCGTGACTACCAATTCTTTACATTAAATCAAAATCCTTACTCTTATCAAGTAGTGATAATATCGTAACTATCCAAGATAACTCCATCTTTATCGGGGGACGAAATTTTAAACTCGGTAGAAAGGGACGGTGAATCAAAGTTTTAGGTGTGGTTAAGAAAAATTATGCCGTCGTGCGTGCCGCGATCAGTGTTCGTCGGCTCACCTGACGTGCGGGCGTGCGATCGATAGCGCACGGTGCGGCACTAGCCCGTTTAAAATTCGAACGGACCGAATTCCGGGAGGCCAATAGCCGTCGCGCGAACTCTTTGATCGCAGCGCTATAGTGATGTGTGTGATGTAAGATATTGTTGTCGATAGACACAGACACGGTGATCGTGACAAACATGATGACTATGGACGTCGGGATGTACAACAACCAGCAGAACGGGTACGGGGGCGCCGAGTACTACCAGCAGGGGGCAGCATACCAGCCACCTTACGAGGGCTATCATGAGGGCTATTACGAAACTCCCGGACACTATTACGAACCTTTACTTCATGGACAGACGCATGAGCATCCACCTACACCTGTTATAAGTACGGACACTGGTTTATGTTATACCAATCTAGACTATGGCGAACTTCAGCCGAACTACCCTATACATACGTTACCAACTCATCCAGAGCCGTTCAAACACAGAGAAGACGTGCCTCGGCACGACGAGATGGTAATGCATGAACACAAACTGGACAATCACTACCTGGAGACAAAGTATAACATGCACTTTGTGGATGAGACGACGATGCAGTATAACCACGCAGGGTCACCGCTCCCGTGTCCTGAGTTTGAACATTACCAGCCGAAGGATGAGTTCGGAGGGCTGAGGGACGGGTTCCCGAGAGAGGAGTGCATGACCTCACACAGTCACCTCCAGGGTCATCAGCCGCACGCGTCCCATGCTACTGTACCTACCTACAAATGGATGCAGGTCAAGAGGAATGTACCTAAACCTACTGGTAAGTTCCACACATTGCAATCTTAAACATGTTAATACTCCATTAGAACATAAACTAAAACAATTATCATACTAGAATCTGCGGCACTTAAAATTGATCACCAATTTCAGCTGTTTTAATTATAGCTACAAAAATAATTAACTGGAAGGGACCTATATTAGTCCTCCGTACCTACTTAGTAGGTAACAAGTCATACAATTGTTGGTATAGCACTCGCACAGCTGACGAATCATTTATGTTACCCCATGTCTCCTCTTGAACGTATATCGATGACATTAGCAATCTTGTCATTACCATTAAACATTAACGGCAATAATTTGAGTTCATCTCGTCCGTGAATCTAATTATGTGTTTATTTTTTATTTTTTTTATTTTGATTAAACTAAATAACTGAAGGCAGTATCAATGTCAATCACCATATTGTAAACAGCCTCAAAGCTGTCAAATGTTTTGATTATACTTAATACTGATTCCTTTGGTCACATAAGAGAATATTTATCAAAGATTCAAATCAGAAATTGAAATCCCATATTTAATTCGGACATTCACTTTTAGCAACCTATTTCAACAAATGTAAAATGATTTAAGCTCAAATAGAACAATTCAAGAAATAAGTAACTGAAGAGCGGAAGAAATGTTAACCAGAATTAGAGAAGTAGTAGAAAGACCAACACAAACAAGTGACAACTCTAAAACAAAAGAGAACCCAACAGATACAAACAACAATATTAAATGAATAACTAGACAACTATAATAAGTGGCTCCACCTGCCATGTAAGTAAGAACTGCCGTCATAACGGGTACATTAAGCGCCAATCATTTATCACAATAATTGACAAGCGACGCATCTCCTCCGTCTCATGTAGCTGAGATATAACCTGAGATACGCGAACCGTTAAACTTTATTACTTTAATCGTTGAAATTACATTTTCTTTATTATTTATTTTTTTGATGACACTAGTGTTAAAATTACCATCATTCCGTAATAATAAGTAAATCATCAGGACTCCTTCGTCCAATATTGCATTTTTTCTTGTGTTCTTGTGGTTTTCAATTCTGTTTTGGATTTCTATCGAAGCCTCTTATTATTAAATGGTTAGGCTGAAGTGGAACTTGAGTAGGCCCATATTTAGCAATGTGTCTTATGATAAGTAAGAGCCTAATTTATTATCTTTGGCTAGACACCAATTCAACATTGTCACAATTTTTTTTATATTTGCCATTCAACATTTGCTTTACTTCTACATCAAAAATATTATGAATCATTAACAGCTCCAACAGTTTCTGAATAAAAAATACAACCAAATATTTTTTTGCTTAACACTTTTTCCTTGATCTCAAACACTTGAAGTCTTCAAATGGTATTCACACAAACGCTTCTAACTTACGGTAACTTAACGTCAGTATTGTGACGTTAGCTGTCAGTCTAACAGCCTCAGTTCAAGGGTTGTGACTCGACCTACGTCTGACGTTACTGACGCGCAGAGCAAATACTTTGACGTTCATCGCTTGTCAGTTGTCACGGTACAACACTATGGTGGCCAAGATGGACCAAACAGAAAAAATATTCTGATGGTCAATGTAAAATTCTTGAGAAGGTGTTTTTAAAATTCGTTAGGTACTTTAAGTTGTTTTTACCTCAGATTATTTGGATGTCTTATTTTTTTGCCTGATTCAATTTATTTTATGATATTTCAATTTGACTCTTAATTTTAGTGAAAAATGTTTTTATGTGCTCATCATAAATTAAATAGTCTTAAACCAAGAGTCACAAGTAACATTGCAAATATTAATATGTAGAATTAAACTTTATTATTATGAAAATACACCAGTCAATTACTTAATTATAACAGATACAGCCAGTACTTTCTCTACCGTCATAGTAAACTCACAGACAGGCTTCAGATGGTGCGTACCGATAGTGCGTTGCCGCTATGCGCCGGAGCAGCGCCTATTTATATACAAAACGACGTTAAAATGATTACTAGAAAGTTATTTAATTGAGAGAATATAAAACAGGCAAAATAAAAGGGTAAATAAGAAATAAAAATTAGACTTAGATGGAATGAAAGCAATAATGTATGTGAAAAAGATAATGAAGGAAGAGAAATAACTGACAACTTAGCAAAATCAGTTGTGTGCTATGATGAATTTGTTGCAAAAATGTAAAGTATAGAAGATAAAACCATTATTACAATGTTAACAATGGAAACTGAAAAAGCTATGGTTGCTGCAAACATTGCCAAAGTGAATTATAAAATGTACCTAAGTAATAAATAATAATTGTAATATTGGTAAAAAATAATTGTACCTAAGTGAATTATAAAATGAGATAGTTTACAACGATATACAAGTAACGAATACTGTGAACACACGCAATGTTATCGAGAACTTTTTGCGGTAATTAAAAGCTCACGAGAACCAGAGCAGGATACTCCGTTTCTTCTGAGTTTTGTTGATTATAACTACGCTTTCTGATGCCTGAAGCTAGCGACTGAGTAACATCATTTAATCTTGATCGAATATAGGAAAAGTAGCACATGTTTTCCTAAATTTTATATTATTTATGTTAGAAACCTCTTCTAAAAATATTTCTGCTTATAGCCAAAAAAAGTATCTGTTTCACATCTGGCTATCTTCATACACTCTTTCTAATAGTTCCAACTAAATCATTTGTAATGCTGACTCAATTGTTTATTCCTGGTTTTTATATTTCACCTTCTTATTTATTTTTCTCCCTTTTATCAAACGTTTCATGAGACGAGGCTGTCGCTCCTCTTTGAACTTAATTTCTTCAGACATGTCTGTCTGTCTGTCCGAGACGTGACATGTCACGTCTCGGCATGATCATCAAGTTGATGAGAAGCGCAATGAGGACATTCTAACAGACAGTCTTCATGACCATCGAACCTGCCTTCTTTCATCACCCACCATTGTTCAGATATATCCACTCTTCCGTAACAAAAACACAATATTCCATGTTCAAATCTCACGCAACAATTGCGCTCCACAAGAGCGTACAAGCCGCGTACAGAACACGCTTGCTATATGTTCTGCACGCGACGCGGTTTACATTTCGCCTAATCCTCGTGTTGGCTATCTGTGTTTGTTTGGGTGGCCACGCAACACGCACGGGACGGGGGTTCAGGGATATTGTCCCGTGGAAGTTAATGAGGATATTTAAACTGGATAGTTGATTGCTAATACTGCTTTCTTATATCTATCCGTCGTTCGGAATCTATTTCGCATTTATGTACGGGTTTATATTTTCAATACTCATTCTTTCGATATTTATGGCTCCATAAATACATATTTCTCGAGGTTCCTTTCTCTAAATCGTTCGATATGCCATCTAAATCTTTTCTTCACTCCTTTATAATATGTTTATCTAATAAAGCAGTAGTGTCCACATGTATTGTAGCATCATTAATTCACCAGCCAGGCTATAGAACTAAATTGCTCGCCTCAATTGCTCTTGAATTGGCATTTGCAAATATAGCACAGTGACAATATTTGTTCGTCTCAAATGTAAAAAATACAGCGATGATTTGTTTCGACGCGATCAATTTCTTCTACAAACAGCTTCTAAGATTTTAGAATGTGTACTGTAAAATAAGATGTGGGAACGTATGGAATAATTAATGAGTTTATGAAGAAAGTAAGAAAACCCTGAGAAAATGATGGCTTTTCAAAAACCGACGACTCACACTATACCCAAACTATACTTATTTACATTTACCTGTTTTCGTATGAAAATAAACAAATAGGTACCAACATAAAATTGAAACAAAGATCGTACAAATTATCTCAAAATGAGACAATTGTGAAATCTGATAAAATTCTATCTTGAGTGTTTCTGATATCGAATTGCTAGACGATGTGCTGGAAAAGATTTACATAATAATACCTATCCATAAATCTCAAAGTATAAAATGTTCCTGAATGAAATTATCATTTGATTTTGCGTCATTTTTATTACCTACTGTTGTATCAACGTCTATATCGGAAATAAGTCCTTCAAAAGATTTAAACCCATTTATTTTTACTTCCTTATCAGAAACGTAATCCTCAAATAGAAATGAAACAATTTTATTAATTAAATTCGTGGTATAAGGGTTATTCTTTAACAAGTATAAAGTGAACAGTCTATCGAGTAAACAAGAAACATTAAAAATCAATTTGCCCGCGTCCCCTAACTGACCCTCGTGGACGGGCTAATTAGATTCTATATTCCTTATCAACCAACAAACAAATCAGTTCACAAAAAAAACTCTACTTTGCAACATTGAATATCTGCGGACACTGCTAAAGATACTACCACACAATCTGGTTTTTCAAGCCTTTAGTCAATTTTCTCACAATATTGCAGATTATCGAAAATCCTAAATTTTAGAAGAAAATATCCTGAGTAGAACTACTATTTCCATAGATTGTACAACAGATACCAATGCAGCATAAATAGGAAGAAGATAAAACTCTAGAGGATGACCAAGATCAATATATACATACCTACAGCAATAAAGTTCACGCGAACAAATCTGTCGTCTCCATAAAGTAAATAACCACTAGAGAGCGCACTCGCCAATTTCTTCTAAGAACACGACTCACCACTGCGGGCGGGGGGAAGCGGGATAATCCGCGGCTACTATTGGTCAGTTCACGGTCGCTACTAAAGGATCGTACTGATCGTAGCCTTATAGTACGCGCAAAATCACTAACTTTTGGTGAGCGTCGGGGCACTGTATGCGCAGTCAAGTGGTTTTATAGTCTTTGGTCGTCTCTTAAATGTAAGCCAAAATAAACTCTGGTCACGATGAGTAGACAACGTTGTGCGGTGCCCAATAAAGTAGAATTAACATTGTCGCGGCGTCACAAACACGCTGATGTATTACAGCTGGTATTAAATTGTATTGTGGTAATTTTATTAGCTGCTGCAGTGGCTAACGTGACTTGCTCTTTTGTGGTATTTTGTTCTTCTTCTTTTTCTTGACAAATAAGCGTGTTGGCGAAAACTATTCTGTCTTTTGTATTTCTAACTTTTTTCTTTGATTAAAATCTCTAGTTAAAATAACCTGCAAAGCCCATAAAGTAGTTAAGTGGCTTAAAAACCTTATCGCGGCTTAATTAATTAAAAGTAAAACAATCCTCATTACTTCAACCTTTTCACTAAATCGTGAACAACGTAAAACACGTAACAAACAAAAATAAAAAGAAACAAACAATTACAAAAACACGCTAAAATTAGACCACACGTGAAGTCTGTCAAAGGCCGGAGTTAGATCTTATCTATTCCTCGGCACAATGCGAGCCCTGTGCCCAGATATCAAACCTCGCGGGATTACTCCACACAACTTTACCTTACCGACCCTTAACTAAAGCCACGCAAATATACACTCTAAATCAACTGGATATGGATCCCATTCTAACAGCTTCTTCAGTGCCACTGCAAATTTTAAAATTGCCAAGGAAAGGATAGGTATCTCACATTGTCATTTTCCGCTTGCAAGTCGACTGTCACATGACGTTTGGGTCTTTGGAAATATAATTCATTGACAGCCAATTTTAAACTTTATTGATACACTACAAAGGTTGATTTTATCTGTATGTTTTGGTTGAGGTTTTTATTTGCATTTTTGAGGAATGCGTAAAGTAACTTTGTTGTGATTGGCAAAATCATTGATGTTTGTTCAAATCGTTTCGGGACGATGACGTAACAGAATCGGTCCCAAGACTTGCAGCATTTGTGATTATATCTGGGTATCGGGAGAGCACTCCAACATTTGCATTTATACATACATACTACACGGATAGGTAGTTAGTAGCATGGAACCTGTGCAGAATTGTTTAAAGGACAAAAGTAGACCAGTAACGCTCTTTAGTCTTAACTATTTCGTTGTCAAAAATCTTAGAAGGGGTCATTACCTAAAGGTAAAATTGAAATCCATCTAGAGAATAACATGGAACACTAATGGAAAACTAACATAAAAGAAAATCAAAAATCTACCATTAAAATCAACGTCAGCCCAGTGAATTTGAGTAAGTTAGCCGTAATAGTACTAGTCCATGGCTTTCAAGTAGATGTCTGAACCATCAGATTGTTGGAGGAACGCCTCTGAAGGGGTTATTAGGAGTGGACTGGACTGAAAGTGGCTCGAAGTGGCATATTAAACGCGCCTTGCAAGTCACCTGCATTAGGCGAGACTAACCAAGCCCAATTTGGAAGCGATCAGCGATTATATGAATTGAGATTGCATGTTGACATTGGCTCCATATAAATTATGACCAATCTTTATTAGAAAAGCCAAGGATAGACAGGTTATTGAAATACACATTTTAAATCAAGGATTTTGATTGATTGGTTGTTTTTGTCATGCCATTGAAACACGGGAAGTAATTAGCGATATATCTGAGGATTTAGATAAGATTCAATGTGAAATTGATAGCATACGTAAAGAGTTTTGCAAGTAGCATAATGTTGCCGTGGTGTAGGTGTAGGCTATGTGTAAATACCATATATATGCCGATGCACCTAGCTTTTGATTTTACTTAACAAGCTCTATTTGAATGAAATAAAAGCCTTTCACGTTCAATTCATAAAATGTGGTTTTAGAGCCAGCTGTATTAATATGTGTGGATATTTTTCACCACTCCATTACCTTGGCCAATCCAAAGGTTTTATTATTGTTTCAAGATTAATATATTTATCGTTCCTTTTGTTGAGGCAAGGTTTCTTTACCTACAGTCATTGCAATTTAAACATTTTCGCGATTTTCGCTACATCTCCCATCTAGTACCAAGCTACAAAGTCGCTAAGCCCAGTAAACCGATTAGACCGGCGTCCACCGCGGGGAGACTATCGCACAATCTCACACGCGACAACCCCCCCCCTCCCTGACCCCACCGTCTCACCCCCCTTGCACCCCGTCACGTGACGCACTTTCCAATACCTTTGTCCTGGTAATGACCCCTTGACTTTAATATCAATAAAAATATTTATGTAAGCTATGCCGAGATTGTCGTTAGATAGCTTGTCTTTTTGATGTAATTTTCCATTATTTGGATTGTGAAGAGTGAATTTGTGAAAAGTGTTAGCCAACATAGGGTTGGTAGGGGTTTTCATTTGATTGAGACTTTCATCGGCAATTTCGTGCTGTTTTTCACTATCACTTTGTCAACATCTACAGGATATAGATTCTATGTAAGAGATAGTCCTATATCTGTACACTGTCCTTTTGCAACCGACTTTCAAAAGTTCTCAATGGTCTGTGGTATGAGGTTTCTTTTTTTGCAATAGAGACTGTCAGATTTTTGTGTGCCATTTTAGGGCACTTACAAGCCTATGTAAGCGATACAATGAAAAACAACTTAATTCAATCACCAGCCCTCTTATTATAAAAACTGCCGCAAGTAGTGGTTTAAACCCGACTGAAGACGTCTTGGTTTGTTACGGTACTTACGATAGTCTTTACATCCTTATTACAAAACGTAGACTAAGAGAAGACTGTTTAGTACTTCGATTTGTCTATGGTTCAAATAATATCCACAGATTAGAAGCAACAAATATTTAAATCATTCGTTCAATCGTTCCGAATTCTATGCGCCGTTCCTTTTTACATTATTTTGTTAAGTCTATTTTGATGAAAAATAAATAACTATGATAATAAAAAAAATATCTCTGCAGTTGAAAATAATACTTTTTATTATTTAAAGGTAATTTTATATTTCTAGTATCTTTTAACGATATACATGATCCAATTATTATCTTTTAAACAACTATCGAGTTTGCGCGTATAACGGAACGTCAGCGCGCGTATCCGAGTTATGTTTTGTTTTTAGGTTAGAAATAATTTGGATTATTTTCATCCCGATTTAAATGATTAAATAAGACGTTGTGCATCTAATAAGAACCTCTTCAAAATTAAGTGCACAATAACTTACACACAGAATATCGTGTGCATTAAATTACCAAAAGAAAATGAAACATTTGCAACAACATAAAAGTAGAAAATTTTATTTTATTCCGATGTCTATTTATACAGTCAAATGCACTGATAGATGTTGGACACTGTTCTTCATCACACAATCTTGTTCCCTTTCTCATCTAGGCATTTTTGTACATTTTAGCAAGCTTCCAGTCTTTTACATACATTGCATATTACTGGCAGAGATACGGCGTGCAAAACGCCAAAATAGTCTTGAATCTGTAAATAAACAGTAGACTGTATGATAATCTGATATATTTTCGGAGTTTCATCAAAATCTATGTGGTAGTTTATGCGTGGAACATAAACAAACATCCATAATAAAAACTTTGACACTTATACAATTAATTAGGATGTTTTGGCAACCTACTTGCACTGTAAAGGCTACTTACTTTATGGCGAGCCCAGTTGAGCATCCATAGGATCATCCTGGATTATCATCATGCATTGAATTGACTATTATTTCGAAAAACGTAAATCGATATTTATATCGAAAATTGTCGTCAGGTAATTTGAAGAGATTTTGTCGATGACGCATTCTGTTGGGTCCCCGGACACTCTCAATAGTATTCTAACACATCCAAGTATTCCAAATCACACATATTTATATCCACTTTCGTTTTTTTCATCACAAAACAAATAACCTCAAAAGTAAATAATGTCGGAATTTGCCGTTTGTCGACTAAGTACTGCAGTTAAACTAGGGGGCTCGATGGTTTATCTTTTGTACTACAGATAGTAATAGGACTTGCGATAAACTGCGTTTTGTAATAACGTTTTTTCAAGGTCGTACTTAAAGGTGGATTAAAGGTAGTACAAAAGCCGATACTTATTTGATACCGCGTTTTATAATAAGAGGGCAGCAGTTTTATCGTAAACTTCTTTAGGAATCATGTGGGAGGAATCAGATTACATTAAAACCACCCCAATCTTCAAACTTAACAATAAGCTAACGGTATCACAAAATCCTACTTTCTAAATATTAATGAATGCCCGGAACATTTTAACCCACGTTTAACGAATAGATGGGAGATATGGGTGCATTCCACAAGATACCGTCCCATTGTCTTTTACCCAGTTTCTGATACACCGAGTGGACGGCCCGATAGATTAGAGCGCGTGGGACGAACGAAGCTATATTCATAATTTTATTTTTCTGAATAAATTATTATCGATGATAGTTTTGGGGTTCCTTAAAATAATTAATGATGAAGATTTAATTTTTTATCGTTTCGAATATTCTGGTAACAGTGCATGAATCTATTACCTACCTATGATCTGGGAACTGTGAATGAATCTATAACTGATATAATAAAAAGGAAACGTTTATTGCTTGTTTGTATGTTATAACAGCCCCGAAAAATTGTTTCACTGTTGAAAAACTACACTTCCCAATTTACATAGATAGCCTATAAAGCCTTCTATGTAAAATATATATTATCCCGGCACGGTCAGTAATTCCCACGGAACGCGGGTGAAACAGCGGAAAACGAAATATGAAAACACTGGTATGTACTCATCTGCATCCGATGAGCTGTATAAAAAACCCACAAGTAAAAACATTATGACATCTATAAGTAAAAAGATATGCTCAGATATAGGTGATTTTGACAAGAGAGCGAAGTCAATCAAACGCTTTTAGTAATATCTTTGGGAATTCTACAATATGAGTAATACATGGTAATACTTACGCGGTCTATGATTCATCAGAACGTTATAGTTTTGCCGTCGGAACTAAACTGAAGTGGGGGAAATAAATGATTACGATTGTGATATATTCATTTGTTTTACGATACCTACTGTATTTTTTATTTTATTGTGTCACCATATTTTATATCTACGCTAGCTAGTTTTTATATTTTTTCACAAAAGTACTCTACAAGCATAGCATTCAAGTAATTTATGTTAAGGTTTTTTTAAATACTTTATTAAATTGAAATTTATTATAGGTGTAATATACAATGTGTCCCGGGGATAAGTGACCGCCCGAAATTTTTTGAATATTTGTACAAAATTAAGGATAATTTCCTTTATATTTGGGACTTACCGCCTTTGGTTTTTTTTTAATGATTTTTAGTAAATACTGTGACGTGCTGCAGTTTTTTTAAGATATTTCCTAAGCTTTTACATCTTTTTAAATTCTTTTTTCTTTATTGACTAGCCGACATCATAGTTTATCAATTAAAATTATCAAACATAACAAAAATGTAATAAAACATTTATTAGAAAAAAAAGAAAATAAAAATTCAAAGAAAATAACGCCTTTTTTTCAGTTTTTTCAAAATAAGTCCAATAAATGCCCGAAAAATATCACTTTCTTTTAATTTATTAATAAACTACATGATATTTCCTACAATAGCTCACAACAATGTTTGCTGCTATTTCAAACAAATGCAAAAATACAGTCAGTTGAAATTTGAAAAAAAAGAGCAAAGCCTGTTATTAACAGGCCTGACAAGAAATTTTTTTTAATGATTTTTTTCAAAAATATAAATGAAATTATCCTTAATTTTGTACAAATATTCAAAAAATTTCGGGCGGTCACTTATCCCCGGGACACATTGTATAAAAGTTCTTATTATTAGCCCAGGAACGTCTAACTGGAATATTATTCATACGGAACCCAAAATAATAAATCTTTCGGTAAAGGTTGTAGGCGGCCGTTGTTTCAATTTAGTTCCTACTTATCGGATCACTTTATATTAGAAGGATTATTGTTTAATAATAATGTCCGCTAATAGGTATTAGTCCTGTGAGCTTTTTGACCTCACATTATTATAGTGATGACTACGACTTTTATAAGTGTAACGTAAGTCCGTAGCCTCCTACACAAAGCACTTAGTTTTTTTTTATCATTTGAATTGTGACATGATGACACTAGATATTCCCGCAATCCCGCCCATGATCAGAAGGAACTGCTTCCCGCACCTGGATAAAAATAGCCTTTCTCAGCCTCAAGACTATATATTCTTTGGTTTGTTTTTAAACAGTTCAGTTCGTTAAGTCCTAACAGCCAAACAGACAACCAGATGAACCAGACAACCTGATATACAAATAAACTTTCGCAATCTTAATATAATAATATTAGTAAAGATTTCAAACATCTAACATAAGAATCAATTCTACAGTAAAGTTCAGTTCAGACACATTAGTTAACTTATTTTTGAGGATCATGAAAAAATGTATGTGAATGGTACGTTCCACCTAACAAGATCACTATCACCAAAAACATGGTGTGACAAAAGCAAACTATTTTCGTCATATCTTAAAAAAATTAAAAATCAATTTAATCTTTTACAATTTGCGTCACAAGGATTAAGTTTTGGTATCGGTATCGGTATCAGAGATGTGCCGATACCGTGACTACAGCTGTGCGCGACTGTCTCCGATTGCTTGGTCACTTCAGCCTGTAATGATATCTTATCGAAGCTTTACAAGAACTACTTACTTAGTAGATTAATTTTCTTTAAAAAATATTGATATTATTATTTACAGTAATGTTTGGAACGCCCTTCCATACTTGTACGTATAAGGTATTCGCACAGAGGTCACACATTAAGAACGAACTCACCGATTTTGCCCAAGTCATAACCTAAACCTAATGTTTACTACTGAAGTGAAAAGTAAGCAGCTGATGTAACATTAAAATACGTTATCTTACTGATACAAACTTGAAACTGAAAACTTGTTGGTACATATCCTGTTGAACTTGTTTTTGAAAATATACCGTAAATATTTATTTGTAAGTATTAATATTCTTGGACGGATCTACCTACTTTTTTAAAATAACAGCTAACATCAGTTGTGGATTATTGAACCTTTTTTTGTAAAGTTTGGATGGTGAATATTTCCTGATAAAAAAATTAATACTAGTGAGATTATTTGCTGACTGAGTCACTATTGAGTCATATTGTTTTATATTTATGATTTGCGGTCATGACATATGCATTTTCAAAACCATATAAATAATCAATGAATGTGGCGTACAAAACTCTGAAACAACATATGTAGGTACCTGTTATTATAAACATTTGTAGTTTATTTAAGTCCTAAAGTAGGTAATTTCAATTCACAATTGGCATTCGATCATCACTAAATTCAACAGCTCAAAATGCTAACCTTCTCTGGTAAATATACTATGTACCAGGTATATGAATCACGCCGAAAAACCCCGAATAGACATAGAAACATTCAAATAGCAACAACAATACATCACAATAAAATAGCCTTTCTTTATCTAATAGCTGACAACCACTTCAATGTTTACTTGCAAAGATTATCAGCTAAGATTCCTGACGTCACGGCTAGCTGTCATCACACCTCGCCAATTTTGACACGTTGACTCAGATTCTGATGAACGAGTGTGGTGACGAAATCATTGTTATTTAAAAAAGACAAAAGTTAAATGTATTCTACTTATCGATTGATAGTATCTGACGGATGATTCTGTTGTCAGTTACAGCTATTTTTGGCAGTTGTCAGACAAATTGCTATCTTTTTATTTACTTTAAATAATAAGGTTGCAATTCTGCATTTCAGCTAACTCATGTCGCTCATGCCTGTAGCACACCTCCGCTGCGAAACAACAACTGCGAAACCGCTGCGTGAGTTTCGCTGTGCAACAGTACTACACTTACGCGAAACTATAATAGCGAAACAGAGCGAAACCTAAAACTAGAACAGTTGATTCCTATTTCGCTCATAAAAATTGTCGATTGCTACAGACGCGTCCGAGATACACGCGGAACCGCTCCAAAATGGCGAACAACGGGCGGAGATGTAGACGGCGCCTAAGCAAATGAGCGAATAAGAATAAGTAATCATGTTAGAAAGAGACAACGTCATAGTCAGTTTTGTACGTTAGAGCAGGGAATTTCGCTTTTAATTTGCCGGCCAACAACTCACAACTCACAGCGAAACTATGGCGGTTTCGCCCTTTAGGTTTCGCAGCGGAGGTGTGCTACAGGCATCAATGTTTGATTTACCTACACTAAGAATTATATACCGTTCATCTTAGAAGCTGTTATCAATCGTTCCCAACACTTTCATAAGCTAAAAAATTGTCTTCAAGCGATATTAAGGTCTTAAAACAGTCTTACTCCTATCGAACCTTAATTCAATACCAAAGCTACTTAACAAGCCCAAAACAAACATTAGATAAAACCAAACAAAATAACGGCACATTTCCCTAACAATACTAACAATGAAGTCATCACGACGCCATCTTGTATGCACCACAGTCGATCGATTAAGGCGGACCTCAATCGATCAAGGGCAGCACTATCAAGTGTTGCCTCAGTAATTTATTACATTTGGCTTAAGGCTTCCGGAGTGAGACGTTTTACACTGTCAACACTATAAATCAATTATAGTTTACATCTTATTTGGGTACCGGTGTTTGTGTCTGTCCGTCTGTGTCAACATGATACTGTTTAGGATGGGCTATGAATGTCAATGGTTTTGCTGTCGTATTTTTAGAAGTGGAAAGCTGCAAATATTGTTGTTGTATATTTTTAAGGCCTAAGTAAAAAAAATGGTATTTGTGTGCGAGCAGTTCGGAGCGAGCACACTATAATTTAAGAAAACACATACAAGTTAATAAGTTAAGTATCATAGTTTGTTTGTAAAGTGTTCTAAGTAAACAAGACGCAAAAAACCTCGACTAGGCAACGCATAAAATGTGTACTTTTTTAACGCTGGCAACTTGACCCTCCAAAACATGTTATATCATAGCTCATTGTCTACTCGATGCAATACTTAGTAGGCAGAGCAAATACATAACATCCTGGACGCAACTCTGAGGGGATCTCTAATAGGGGAGATATAGGAGGGCGTCATAAGTTCATGCCATTCAATGATATGGAGCTATTATGAGATTGCATTTAATGTGTGTATATATGAAATGTTTTTTATTAACTGCTTTGCTTATGTACGGCAATGTTTCATAGACACATTTTTACCGGTCAATCTTGGGGTATTTGAAAAACCCGCTGATTAAATTACAATATTTGGGGTTTAAAAATAAATATAGGGCTAGGTAAAAAATTGCCCTGTTTGGACCAAAATAACTAGGCTCTATGTAAACAAAACACATCAAGGCACGTATTATCGTGCCTTGATGTGTTTTGTTTACTTAGCCAGAAATTTCTGTTATTATATTTTGTACACAGAACACAAAAACATTCCAAGAAGTTAACCACTATACCATTGATAATTTTTAACAGTTTGTATCCAAAAAGGTTTCAATAACCAGCGAACCGGAGGTCCACGAACTCTCGGGTAATCTAATCAGGATCAACAAATTCGAGGGTTCGATCGCTTATCTGTCAAGATTTGCAATGCTAACAACTGTACAGATTTGTTCACAAAATATACAACACTTGGAATATATCGCAAAAGTACATTTACTTGTGCAAGCTGAGATTTCAGTTTTATAGGATTCCCATAATATTTTTGCATTACCAATATTTTTACATATCTATCTATCGAATTGTGCAAATAATTTTAGTGCCTAAGTACAACAAACCTGACTTACTTTATGTGGCAAAACTTGTGAACCTTAAAATCGGTAAGA
This sequence comes from Helicoverpa zea x Helicoverpa armigera, assembly GCA_033682625.1. NCBI lineage: Eukaryota > Metazoa > Arthropoda > Insecta > Lepidoptera > Noctuidae > Helicoverpa > Helicoverpa zea x Helicoverpa armigera. Next base: position 691,416 of record JAWIIS010000041.1, read on the forward strand.
TATATTTAGGAGCAAACATACTTTAGATTCAAACCTAATAAAATACCGAAACATTAAATAAAATAACGATTGACAATATACCAGTGCACATCGTCGTTGATAAGAATAAAACAAATATTACCATATTATTACAACAAACTAGGCAAATGTAGTATATGTTTAATTCCTGAAATGAAATGAAATATAGAAGATATTTTATCTTAAAAGACGCAAACATTTCCACAAACGCTATCTCCTCAACAAAATCAGAACGGCATCATTTAAAACCTATGGAACCTCCAGTGTAACAATAGGCCTAAGAAAATCAAGCAAGGAAAACCCCAAAAAGTTCTTAGTCATGATTACTCAGGATTAAAAAGTATTTCTACAACAGTATGATATCCATTATTACCTATACATATTATTGGCAGATGATAGAGGTGAGGCTGTGAAGATTTGATAAGAAAGAAAACATGCTGAGTTCACTACATACCTATTGAAAATAAACATTTATGTAGAGGAGTGGTCTTGATAGAAACGCCATAAAAATATACTTCTATGATCCACGTGCAAAATATCAAGGAACATGCGAATTGAATGAATTTTCCGCGCTAGATAAAGACATAAAAAATTACTTTGAGGCATAAATATCACTGCCACAACTGAGCAAAACCAAATTCAACATTATGCCCTCGACTTATACATTGTTTTTAACTGCTTGTTTTAAATTAGCTTCCGGCCGGTTTCTGGTAGCTGGATGGTGTACCTATGTCATTTTCCCGTGTCAAGCTAACTCACCTCTAATTTTCAGCATAAACGGTTCTGCCATTCTTGACTTATAAGTAGTGTAACTAAAACGACTTACTTCTGTACATATGTGTAGAGATACAGGTGATGCCACAGGATGAACCTAGCTATATTTACTCCTGTGATTTCACAAACAAATGACGTTTAGTTCTAAGAACACAGATGCACAGATAACAGCGAATATTTTCTGTAACCACGTGTGTGTTATGTAATTGTGACGTCACTCTATATGATAAACAATGGAATAACAACAGCTGTGATTGCTTAGTTACATGACTTTGCTTGGCTATTTTAAGGATTATGTATAGGAAATATTTATGCAAACCGTTATGGACCCTAATAGCATGCGCAATTGCGCAATGTTATATTTTTTCAATGAATTATAGTTTCATTTAGAGAAGAATTTACGATTTTTAAAAATCTGCTATGTCTGTTATTTAATTTAATCGTGAATAAAATATCTTTATTAAAGCACTTTATATCAGTACGGTCGAGTGATGGTACTTACGATATTACCTACTGTTTAGTTTAATTACAGTTTGAGATAGCAAACATTAAGATATTTTCCATTAAAGAAATCTTTCAATATCTCCTTTAGAATACCACTTCAAAAGTACTCCATTCAACCAAAAAACTAAATCAATGAATTTTAGGCAACAACAATAAAATCGACACAATATCTAGTATTATATCAGCAGAAACAGATGATCTGCGATAACTATATGAAGGCTAGATAATAATCTACTAACAAAATATGTTTTAAACGGATTTACCGAATCTAGAAATCAAATCTTTATCGATATCGATAAGACTGTATGGCCATGCCTATAGATAATGTTTCGTTCAACAATGATATTTATTGCGTATATCAAAAGTAAGGTTTGTTGATGGCGCTTAGGTACTATTATATTATCAATTCTTGCTAATTAGGTATTTGATTTATTTATTCTATAACATATCTAACATTTCCAAATCACTACATAGTATAAAACAAAGTCGCTTTTTCTGTCAATATGTCCCTTTGTACTCTTAAATCTTCAAAACTACGCAACGGATTTTGATGCGGTTTTTTTCAATAGATAGAGTGATTAAAGACGAAAGTTTACACAACATGTGCTTGTAACACGGGGAACAGCTACTCCTCTTTATTTTTATTCATATAAATATATCTACCATAGGTAAAATGTTATATTTATCTATTATTTAAAAATTCTGTGGGTGTGTGTGTACTTTTAATTTAAAAATTCACGACATCCAAAAGCAATTTGCTTGTTTACAACAGAATGTTTATCATTGTCAATGCTAAGCAAGGCTGGATCACTTCTAATGCGGTTTATCTCACGACAGCTCAGATTTGTAAGATAACCTAATCTTCGATGGACAACATAATATTTAGTTCGTAATGTAAAGTATGTGTCCAAGATCTTATCACTGCACAATTGTGAAAATAAATCCTTTGCGGATTTGGTTTTAAAGTGCAGTTTTTCCTGCTCAGGATTTGTTATTTATTTATCTTTGTTTTATTGCGGCCTAAGGTTACTTCTCATGGTCTTCTTCTATGTACTTATCGAATAAGCTGCAAGTTTTAATCACAGAACTAAGAAGTAGTGAGACTTTTTTCAAATCCTCCTGAACGTGAAATTGTAACAACTACTAGTATATAAAGTGGTATTCGGAGACGCCAGCTTTAGCCCAGGCTTTGAACTGTTTTGTAAAAATGTATTGCTGTTTCATGAAAACCCACGTAGTGGTTTCGGTTTACGGCAAGAACTCTTACCACTGTTGTTGCAACCAATGGGGCACTTAGTTATCAGGGTAAAACCATCTTTACAATATTATTTTTGCTTCTTCTTTTGTTATTTTGTTTGATCCACTGAATAGACAAAAACGATAACTTTGTCCCATGACACAATAATTTGATAACTTGATTGCATTTAGTAACATTTCTTCAGGTATTTCAAGCCAATACAAACACTATCTCTCAACAAACACCAGGCAACATATTTCCACTACCTACAAACGTACGTAGTTCTTGGTTATTTATTTGCTAAATAACTAAATAAATACTACTTATAGTACCGAGCCCTCCCCGGGAGGAGTCGTGTCACTCCGGACGATTGATCGTCCCCCTCGGGACTTGTAGCCATGTACCCTCACAACGGATCTTTTTTTTCTATTTTTTCTCTCTTTTTTTTCCTCGAAAGGACATCCGGAAGTTCGTTATGTTATGAGTTTTTTTTGTGGGAGACTGGCCACGCTTGTTTTGTTAAGTTTTCTAGGGAATTATAAAGTAATATTGTGAATTAAGTTCAGTTAAGAAGTTACTTGAAATAAACGCTCCTGAAAGTTTTCCGTCGTGAAATACATTCCATCTTTTTAAATGGAAAATGTGGTTCATGAATTTGGTGACTTTTCAGAGATGAGCATTTAGATTTATTAATGGATTATTTTTAAATACTAAAGTACTTAATTTAAATAAATAAAAGCCATGCCTTATTGTAGCTTATTATACGCATGATTCACTTTACGGAGGTTTCTAAGTCCATTATTTACCATAGGCTTATTGTCATCTCATTATTTTTCGGGATTTTAGAAAACTTTGCTTTTAAGTTGATTAAATCTGTAGCTCACTCGATAAAAAGGTTTATTTTTGTTTTAGTGCCTAGGTAGTTTGAAAACACAATTAAAACTTTAATCTTTATTCTAAAATATTTTGACGTATTTTCTGCATATTTTAAATTAATTCAACCACTCATTTTTATACCACACAAAAATAGAATATAAAATAATAAACATAAACCCCTAATTCATTAAAAAACGACAGTATATCAGCTGTCTCGTCCCTAAAAAATTAAAAGGTACATTTGCGGAGCGCGTTGATGTCTAAAATTGCGGCGGTCTTAAGCAAATTTACCGAACAAATATTATTAGCGATTTTATACGGAACCCTCCGGATTAGGGACTGACGCCCCTGGATTTATCGACGATGCATTTCACTAGATGTGTTGAAAAGGTGAATTACGTAATCATTGAGTGATTAATGTGGGTATAAGACGCAATACTTGTGTAAAAGTTTTCTGTGAGGTGGTTTGAATAAAAGAAGTATTAGAAGTAGGACATCGTTTATAGATCTCTGTATATTTTCTTTATATTATACCACTTCTTGTTTGAAAAGTAAGCTTACTTTCTTAGTAAAACGACGATTACATGTGTTAGTATGTCATAAGTAGCATTTATTTATAATAACATAATTACTCAAGTTCAAAACATGTCTAAAGTTCATCAATTCATCAATCATGCTGTTATCAATAAAAGTATAATTTCTACCTTTTATTAAGCTTTATCAACATATCCTCGAGTGCATGTGCAACACAGAATTAATCAATAACAAATGTCAATACAGAAAACAAACATTGTAAGCATATGTTTTATCATTAGAAATCATTTCTCCCTCTATCTATAGTAATATTATAAAGCTGAAGAATTTGTTTGTTAGGTCACGCTGATTCAGGAACTACTAGACATATGTAAAAATATCTTTTGGGTGTTGGATAGCCTTTTTATTGAGGAAGACTGTAATATACTATGGCTTTTTATCCTTGTTCCCATGAGACGCGGATAAAGCCCATTTTGAGAGAACGCTAGATTTTTTATTTCAAATCGTTACAGTGAGTTACACAATCAAACAAACGCTTTATATTATGAAGACAGAAAAAAAGCTTATTTTAATTAAACGTCGTATAAATCAGCACACATTATCTACAGCAAAAATACACACGTACACACACGCACTCACATTTCACCAAAAACATCTCAGTAGCTAAGCCAAACAATTATTCGTTTCCCAGCCCTTGGAGCACGTTAATAATTCGGTACTAGTGGGTCGCATTATGTGCCTCGACAGGGTATGACTGATCACCCACAGCCCTGGCTCAGAAACTGACGGAAAAAATTGCCTCGAAATAACACGGGAATTGGCCGAAATTCGGAGCCACACTTTTAGGAGTAATTCGGTGGAGGAGCAGAGAAATATGTTGTGGAATAATCTTAATGCCTACTACATATTTAGTTCAGTGCAATAGAAAACTTGGTTTATTAATCCTTGTTATTTAACCACTACCATAAATGTAAGTGCGGCTACAAATGCAATTTAAGCCCAGAGAGCACTGAAATTGCTTGCTTGAGGACGACAGGTGGCGCTAGAGGCGTTTCGTCATGATAACATACAATAGGAAGGAAAATCCTGCAAAAGTTGGGAAGAAGGAAAATCCTGTTCACCTACTAAAACTATCTGCTGGTTTCCTTGTTTGCTCAGGATAGCTTGTCTCAGGAACTGCTGGGTCTAATTAAAACATTCTAGGAGTCTTAGATAGGCCATGTATCATCAACGGCTGAAAGCTGTAGGTTTTTTTATCCTGGTGCGCGAACAAGTTCCCGCGGGACACATCAAATACATTTTATTTGTTAGGTACACCCTTGCAGTTTTGTATTAGAAACTTTTCACACGTCCAAAACAAAAAAGCAACATTCTCCACAGAATTTCATTAAACAGCCAATTACAAAAGCATTCGATCATCGCATCGACAGCTGATTGCCAAAAGTCGTGTGCCATAAGCCCCACAGCAAAGCGAACGATTATATTTTTAATAAAACCATAACTAAAACAAGATAAGCAGTCCCCACTGAACAACAGAACAAACATACACGTCGATACACTTGATCCTGTAATCCTTTGCTTCTGTAATTCGTGTTATCTGTAACTATGCTATTTGGTGACGAGTTTTTTTTTAATAAAATAGAATATGTAGGTACTGGTAAGGGAGTTATAGTGTTTGTAGTTAGAAGTTTAAAGTTTTGTGCTGGTTTTTGGCTGTCTTGGTTAATAGGAGTCAGTTCAATTAAACAATAAATAACGCAAGTAAATAGTAGTTCAGTTCAATAAAAAAATAAAGCGAGCATATTTGGAAATAATTTGAACTAATATAAAAGCCAGATTATTATTGCATGTAAGGACACGTTCGTTTAGTTATACCTTATGTTAAGGGCTTATGATAGGGCATTATAAAATTGTTGAGAATATGTACAAGTAATCGATCAGTGATGTTAACGGTAGCATTATACACGAGCCACTTGTCCTGACTCAAACACATAAGAAACGAATTCATCACCTCACACCCACTTCATTAGTCCACCTGACATGAAACTTATCAAACTCAGCCACAATCTAACCGCTGAAACGGAAGTGCAATGCATCAAACCGACCAACAGACGTATCACGTCGTGTCATCATAATAATTCCAACGAATCCTTCGCAACAGCCTTATTTATATTCCCTCACCTACTTTAATATGTATGATTTAATTAACCACTCGCATCTCCTGTCAACTCTGCAACGAATTGAAACGTCAGCTGCGTATTTTTTTCCCTATAATACACACCCATTTTTCGGTAAAGAATTTAAGCAAACATGGCTGTGTGTAAAAGTTGAAAAAAAAGTTTATTCGTGAACGCATCTGCCGTATTGTCCAATTTTCGACCAATCCCGACGTCTCCCGCTCCCCTAGCTGTCAGTTGACTGTCAATTGTTTGAAATTCGAATGTTATTTTTTTCTGTTGGTAGGGCGTTGACGCGGCGGTACACAGCCAGTCGTGTAGTACAATTGAATTGATTGAATTACGGTTAATTTGGACCGCGGCGTGTCGTAATGGATTGCCACCCGCATTGTGTCCGGTAAATAAAGGGTACTCTTACATACATGTGTTACATTGCTTACAATTGCTACTGTTGTCGGGAAGTCTGAAAAAAGTTATAATGGATTTGCAGAAAAGAAAGACGGTTTTATGCTTTGTACGAAAAGCCCCTGTAATTATTTTGTCGTAGATGTACAGAATCTATCAAAAAAATTCAAGCATTTTCTTAGTTTTCAGTGTTAAGCTTTCAATCTTCTGAAAATAAAATGTTATATGTTTGTTGTGAACGTGAGTTCGGTGTCTTCTTCCCCCAGTTAAAACCCATAGGAAGTGGTGAAGAGCTACCTTGAAATTGACCTTCAAAAATTGCTGATTATCTGCCTATTTTGAAAAAATATATAATCTTTTTATCTTTATCTTTAGTATAAATGTTAAAGGCCTAAATATCCTTCGTCATGCCGTCGGGTACCATTGTAAATCTTTTGTTTATATCAGCACTTTTTGAATAAATAAGATAACTGAATTCAGTTGTTTCTCAAAAAATATCCTATCTGAATGTCTCAAGGCCTACTTGCACAATAATATTGAAATTATTATTTATTAAATTGCACAATATTGTGCAATTTCAAAAAAACAAACAAGCAAAGTTTAGTCATCAGAAAACAAAAAATAATGATCAAGTTCGTTTAGAATTGAAATACATTAGATTCCTCACAATTGTTACTACAGAAAAAGTTTTTGGTTAAACCAAACGAATAACCAAAAACTTACTATAAACTGGTTACTTCATTTCAGATGAATACTTAGTCCTATCTGCCTCCCATCGGTGAAATGATTTCATTATTTATCAACACCCTTTTCATTGCCCTACCCTAGTTCACAGGCCTCTTCTCACGCTTTTAGTAGATTGGCAATTTCTGAATTCAAAGTCCAGGTTTCCTCAAAATGTTTTCCTTCACCTTTAATGGGTTATGGAAATTCTATTTTGAAAGTCTTGTTTCTATATCATCCATTCTTGTTGATAGTGTGGTCGTGGTTATAATTCAGTCTAAGCTATATGCCACTAAGCTTTTTGTTAGTTTGCCTAGGGTTACTTATATTTTTGTGGCGTTTATAATATCAGTATGCAAATATTTATATCAGCAATCTATGCCTCCTTCAATCTATGCCCAAAACCCAAAAAATAATAATTAAATAAATTAAAATCTAAACACTACCCGTCACCCGTTGCGCTAACCCGATTCTCATTGGAGAAAAAAACGCAAACAGTGTTCGTACGCAAGCTCGGCCGAGCAAACATTTGCCAGCGATCGAGTAATGGATTAGCGTTGTCGCGGGCAGCCAGCCCGGTGTAGTGTTACCGGTGGACAAACAACCACTGGCGGTGCCTTTGTGCCTCTAGAGGGGACTAGCAGGCGCACTGTCACAAGTTGTGCTTTAGAATGGGAAGATTTTTAAGGTCTTAGAAGCTAGGAAGCTTGAACACATCGTAGGTTTCGTGGGCTGTGTCTTTGCGGCTAAAAACAGGTGCAATAAAAGCTTAACTGTGGTTTTGCTTAATAGGAAAATAACCTCAGATTGAAGTACCTTTATCTCTCATCTCATCTTCATCCACCCATAGTAGGTACTTTAAGATTGAAAGACAAATGAAATCAATAACTTATGTAGCTACAAACTAACATCTTATTAACTAAGTCACACGCGATTGTCCGAAATTCGACGATCTACAAATGACAGACTTCTAGGCTTCATATATAGTATAATAGAACAACTGTTTTTAACCTATGTAGTTCTATCGGATGAATCAAACGATATACATTCTTCATCTGGGTCCTAAGCAATGCGGAAGTTTGGTCCATTGTCAATATTATCTGTCGCTGCGTGCTCGCATTTCGTCACGTCTGTTTGTGAAACAACACTGTGAAACGATCCCTGTAATATTTAAAGCTTTTTTTCTATACTCCATGATGCTTCTCGAATTTGCGATTTTGCGACTAAATCTTTATATAAGGTACTAGATAGCAGCATATCGATTGATTTTGGAACAGTATGGAAAGAGCTACAATCCTTTCTCCGTCATTAATGTTTTCACCAACAATGCCTACTTTTTCAAATTCAAGTAAACCATGTAGCACAATCAAGTATATAACAGCCTTTTGAGAAACATCAGCTATATCTAAACTTAGATTGAGTGGGTAGCTATGTATCAGAATCACCAAATCAATTCAAAAAGTTGTACCGCCAATGAAACATTGCATACAAATATTTGGAATCCCAACTTCACCAGCAATGACAAACTTGATTTGGAACTTACCACAGGCCTCCCGCATAGAGTTCCAACGCAAACTGTAGTTAATGACGTGCAGGAAACGGCCGCATCTGGCCAGTTCGCTAGCTTAACGTTGCGCAAACATACGGACAGACAAACACCCGGCGTTGTTTGATCTGCCATCGGGTTGCTGAGAGGGACCGCTACTACGGCAGGTGTAGGTATGTTTGGTGATCTGTATCTTTGAATCGGTGGTTCAATCGTGCTAGTAGGTACTATGTGCTTGGTAGAGGATATGTACAAGTTTTTAGACTTAATGTTGTCGAACCTAACCTTACCTACCTATGTTGTTATGTTCTCAAGTAAGTGACATGTACATATGTTATAATTGAGAATAAAGATTCTTTAAACCTAAACTTTCACGCTGTACACATATTTAGACACTAACAAGACTTAATCAGTACTACTATAAAGATATGTACAATACTTTTGTCTTGCATTGCATCGACCGTGGTTACCTATATCTACAAAAAGCTAAAAGCTGTCTAAATTTTTCATTACTCCTAACACTTGTTTCACTGTTAATATACTTACAAGTATTTCCCAGTAATAACAACTTTAGACGTATCATCGTCAGCAAATATATTAATTTCTCCCCTTCGGACGTTGTTAATAAAGTAACGAGTGTCGAAAGGATTATCTGGACAAATGGACAGGACGGACGGACGGACCGTTTGAATTGTACCTATTAGTAGACATCGTGTCATTAGTCGTACGCCGACTGTTCTTGAAGCTTTTATTTGTTATCTTCTAACTTATATTGCTGTCCATTTCATTTGATTCTTTATGAATAGGTACTGATACTTCTTTCTGTTTGACGTTTATATTTAAAGCAATCTCATCACTTGGATTTGACAAAGCATTCAGGTCATGGTCAACTTTGTAAAGAAATTACCAAACCGACTTAAGTAGACCAGTAAACAATCTTCAGATTTAATTGATCTGCTTAAACTTTGCCCATCAATGTTTAATTAGACCACAAACATTTCTTAATTAATTAGTTTCAAGGAAGTCAACAAGCACAAGGTCGTTCTACGAAATCAGAACTTTACAAATACACCAAACAAATAGCGGAATATTTGTTTAATTTCAAACAATTTCGTACGTGATTTCGATAACTGTGTAAGACATAGAATCCAGTCCTTCAGAAAACAAACGTGAATACTGCACTACAAACAATGGTATTATAAGTATAATAACCGTACTGAATCTGTTTACCCAAGAACAATGTACGTCAAATCCAAAGTTTACCGTGAAACGAGTATGGGCCACTCTTGCGCAGCAGGGCGTCGTCTTTAGGCTAATATTGAAATATCTTTTATCTCACTTCTTTTTTCTTCGGATGAATTAGAAAAAAGTGACACCTGTCATAAATGGACCCGAGAAGCTCCCACGAGCTTTCTTTAGTGCGTTTTAAAAGATTATCCTCAGCAATGAGACGTTTGGGTAAACAAACCTGTGACCGCAAACAACAAAAACTTTATGAATTTGAATGGAGCGGAAAAGGAAGAATGACAATGTTTACTCAAAATACTTGTTTCATTATATTGCAAATCATTGCACCTTATAAATTGACTTTTGAAAAAATGCATTCACGGTGTTATTGTATTTTTTCTCCCACAAAAAGACGAAGATTTCAATGTTCTTTGTGATATTAAATAGTAATAAATAATTTTGACGTGTAGACTGGCGACATAACTAAAAACCTGCTGCCCATGCTGTAACCCCCATCTTCCTATGAGTGACAAAATTGTTAATCAAATATAATTAACAATCCACTTTCTTTTGTTCCAGCTCCGAAACTAATGATACCTCCAACCGAGTTCGTCAGCCAGGGCGGTATCGGCAGCCCGCAGGAGGGAATGCGCACCCCCACCAGCGGCCAGATGCTCGCCAACCCTCTCCTCAACCTGAACAACACCGGCCGCACCAACTTCACCAACAAACAGCTCACAGAACTCGAGAAGGAGTTCCACTTCAACAAGTATCTGACGCGAGCAAGGAGAATAGAAATAGCCTCAGCACTACAGCTCAACGAAACACAAGTCAAGATTTGGTTCCAGAATAGGCGGATGAAGCAAAAAAAAAGGATCAAAGAAGGCCTCATTGTCGCCCCTGAAGTGACCCCGACCTCAACCTCCCAAGCCAGCGTTGTCGGCTCCAGTGAGAACAGCCGCGAGTCCAGTTAAATTTTCTCGATGGTTTTCAAAGACGATTATAGAGTGAACTGTTGTTTTATCGATTCCATGATCAAGTGGTTCTATAGTTTTGTTTATTACAAAATACCTACTGACAGTCAGTTCGGAATAATGTTTACTGTTTTGTGTGGTTTTATCCTTATTTTTATTGTGTTTATTGTATTTGTGAATCGATAGTTTCTTTGTAGCGTTGTCCGTCAGATAAATCAAGTTTATTATTTCGTAATACCGGTAGGATATTTGGTGTTTCCTGCCGTTGGACTAAAGAAAAATATGCTTCTGTAGAACACTCTCTGGAAGCTTTCATAAAATAAATGGGTGCTGAAGATGAATGGAGAAAAGTTGAAGATGATAAAGCAGTAGGGCATTGTACATTTAAAGTTCGAATGAGAGTGTAAAAATATATATTGATGATTAATATTCTGCTTGTCCTGAATCGGGATAAGACCAGATTATACAATCTAATAAATAAGAATAAAAACTATTATAACCAGTGAAAAAAACATTGAATGAAAAGTAGATAGCGCGTAGACTGTTTTAATTGCAACATTGATTTTGAAAATGAAACTTATATCAAAAGAGATTATTGTAATAATGTAAAAGTTATAAAGGCTCAATTAACCTGATTAGTATAAACCAACGGATGTGTCAACGTAATGAATTTTCTTAGATGTATATGTAAATTTCAAATCACAAGCTAGATGTTACTTTTAAGATCAAATGCTGTTTATCTAGATCGCTTTTAGAATCGTCCGTTAGGAGGTACATAAGAACAATATCATTAGTATATTTGTATTTTTTTATTTATTTTTTAAAGATCCTTGATCCTTATTATTTTTAGACCAAAGCTTGTTTTTTCTTTAATTTATTCTATAGAGTCAGTGACATTATTGAATGAATGTTGTTGCTTCTGTTTGTTCTTCTACGTTGATTATCTTTTAATTTCCATTTTGGGTTCTGACCGCTTTCTCCTTTTCTTTTCTTGCCTTAAAATATATTTTCAGTACTATTGAAGACATTCATTGGTAATGTAATTGACTGTGATTTTCAGATGTAAACCTGCTTAAACTTAATGACATTTTGCGGAAAAGCTATTTTTATGTTAATAAATTATTCCAATTCTACATAGTTGAAAATAAATAGATAGTAATTTTAGCTGCAGAGCTGTTTTAAGAGAAGCAGAAAAATCATTAACTTTAAATAAATAAAATAGTATGCAATTGGATATTTTCTACATTTGTAACTAATAACATTCTGTCTATCTGTCTGTACATCTTGAATAAGTTTTCCATTAGTACGTTGACGATACTAGTCTTAATTTTGTAATTATATTGTGTACAAATCGTATAATGTATATAATAGTCGTGTGTTAGGTCCGTCTGAGTGTAAATTATGTATTAAGATAGCGACTACTACTTTATCATTAAATTAATTGTACCTATTTTCATTTATTGAAGTTTTATTACCCTTACTTTTAAGAATAGAATTGATCATACATTTAAACAGGCATCTATCCATGCTCGGTAGTATAAAAACAGCCACTAAATCAGAATTCTATGGTATGTATGATCTTTTGTCTACTAGTTCTGACTTCATTCTGAGATTACCTTTCTTCACCAATTCCTACGAAGTTCTACCACAGGTTCTACCATGGAAGCGAGACTAGGTATAAGTACCTGTAGAAAAATTCTTGACATCCATGAATATGATGATTTCTTCTCTAGGACTAATAATTTACGATTGTAGATTTTTTTTTAATATCCATTTCCAACTTGCAACATTTGCCAAATATCTTTACGTGCATTTCATTCTTGAAGCTGAAAGACTGACCGTATTCCGATCAAGTGTAGTGAAAAACCTGAGTAGACAATAAGAGTCTGAGTACCTAGAGCCACTAAGTAACCAAGAAACTTCTGTTCCTATACTTCTTCAATACTTCTCCGACTGGCAAAGGTTTGCAGCCAAGGCACTGTCAGCTTGGTATAGGTACCTTCTACAGGTGCTATACTAACTATATCTCGCGATCCTTGGCGACGCGAAACAGTTTCACCATTTTCGAGATTCCTGTAATATTTTAAACGGGAAGGGATATAAATAAATACTTCGTGTATATTTTATTTTAATATGTAAATGCAAAACCTAGAATGAGGGTCGATGATCCTGCAAAAAAAATGTATGTACCGCCATCTACCGGCACACACAAGTATAAAAATTTGTCAAATCAACCAGTTCAGGGCCACATCGCAATAGTGGGTAGGCACTACGCACTCCATACTCCATCTTATGAAAAACCAGTATAATTAGGAGTTGGAAATATGATCGAAAAAAAAACTACAAATATGCAATAAACACTATTTTATATTAAAGGTTTTTCTAAATCATTCTCTTAAATTAGTGCATTTATTTTACTTACAAGAAAATCATACTAATAAAATATACCAGATCTGTAGTCTAATATCACAAAAGATATAAAAATAATGGCTTACAAGATGAAGTTGCCAGCGACATCTATTGTCAATCGTTCAAACTTAACAGAATAGCACGTAGGTGTTAGTTCGCAGTTATATTGTAGATGGCGGTAGTGACTAACGAAAGTAAGGGGAAAATGTAAAATCCTGAGGGTACAAAAAAAAATAATTTGAAGAATCACGATAGTTAAAATTTGAATTTACTTTTAATGCTTGCAAGTTTCTGAAAGCAAATTAAATGTTTATCATATCCAAAGAAGGTATTAAGATCAATACGCCTTGATTTCTTCCACCACAAGGCGCAGGAACCCAATTTAACCATAATTAAAAATTATTCATTTTGGTTTCGAAGTCTGGACCTATCGTAAGTACAATAAAAATGACTAAGTACATAAGTATCTAAGTAGATATCTAATTACACTTACCAACTATAAAATAAACTAATTTAAGAGCTAACAATTTCGTATTTCAGCTGGGTTTCGTTCAGTCTCGTTACTAGATTGGTATTGTTGAACGCTGAACCCGGTGTCATAACTCCTCCACTGTGGAACAAATGTCATTTCTTTTAGAGATTATTATCAAGTAACAGATGTACCTACCTTAAACTATTCGTTATTTGCAAAAATGCTAGTAAATAAAACTTGAAATATCTTAAAACAACTAGTTCATCTCCTCGTCCCAAAGGATCTTGTCACTAAATATTCAGAAAATACTCACATTTCTGGCATGTTGTGTCTCTCTTTGAGGAGTGTGACTGCGGACATGAGGAGTGCCGCTACTGCAGAACCGTAAGCTGGGTTCGTACCAGTTACCTGTCAAATATATCTTAAATTACTTCTATAGCTTTACTATATTAGCTATTTGGATAGAAAAGAACAACATTGTAAATTACTACCACATTGGTATAATAAAAATTCGTTTTAGAGTACCAGAAGGTCATATGAATATTCTTGGGTCAACTGAATCATTTGGGAGAAGTGTTACTGTGGCTGTCTCAATGAATGTTGAATGTTGTGTGTTTTGATGTCTCAGTTATGGCCGTAACCCAAAAGATACCAGGATGAGAAGGAATAAATACAGAAGGTTAGGAAGACCAGGATATAACGTTTATCTTTGTAGGAGTAAAACAATACGTGTGCCTTATAGTTTTTGGTCTTACCTTAGCCACAACAGTCTTTGTAGGCGGCATTGTGTCAACATTAGCGCCTTCCTCCCAACCCTTTCCAACCAGTTCAAAAGTGAAGTGCGTATTATTCATGACATTCTCTGTCGGGCCTTGCTTCGTCACGTACCCTGAAGACCAGTACTTCGGATGGTTCAACAAGTACTTTCGCGTCCATTCTGCCTTTGCCATCATAAATATGACCACGCCACTACAGATAGTGAGGAGGGACCGTCCAAGACTTCCGCCCTTGAAGTATGCTTGGAACTGAACGGGGCGCTCTTGTTTGTTCTGGTAGAGGAACCGCTGTGTCCTGTACACCACGGACTCGTCTGCTCCTGGGAATGGGAGGTACCAACTGCCGTCCTTTTTTTGAAGATTCCTGGAAGTCAAAAAAATATTTGGAGATATCAGTAGGTTAAAGCTGATGCTTAAGTGTATGTATCGGAGGAAGGAAATTAGCTTACTTGAGTTTCACCTCAGGTTTCATCTGTGGCAAAGGTTCCGGGAACAAAGCTTTCTTCAGCTGCGCAAGTTGGCTGTGATCTGCCATTCTGCAACCATGTAGGTAAATGCTTTTATAACACAAGTCCTTACTTGCTCTGTCACAAGAATTTGTAAACTGAGCATTACTGGCTTTTTTTGTTACAGGCTTTTTATCGTCCCACTGCGGGGCACCTGAGATTAGCCGATTCAAATAAGCAAACTCTTTATAGTATTGGTAATATTAGTTACCCATAAATGACAGACTCCCATGTCCCAAAGCCAATGACGCCTCGCTCCTTCGACTCCTCCGCGATGTCGGGCGGTAGATACCCGCTCAGGTACGACTCCACTGAGTTTAATGTGCCTGCAAATAGATAATACATATGTTATTACGTTGATGTGGCGTATAAACAGAGTTACATATTAAACGCCATCTAGCCTATATTACTGCTATATAGTATGAACCTTTGAAGTTTTGTTTAAGGAAGATGACGCCCATGTCAGCCGGGACGCTGTCCCATCCACACGCGCTGATCACGAACACGCCAGCCTCCCGCGCGCGTTCGTCGTAGCGAATCTGCATCAGCTCCATAAACTGGAAATACAGGAAAATGTGAAAGCATTAGCTTCTTCTACCAGTTCTAGTAGTTCCCTCACCAAGCGAGTGACGCTTGGTGAGGGAACTACTTCCTGCACTCGAATAAAAGGAAACATCACGGCTTAAGCCCGAATTGCAGCTACAAGTAGGATTAGCCGGCTACAGCAAAGTGTAACCAGACACTTGCGGTTAAACTTTGTTGTATCCTCTTCTCTTATCTCTCTCTCTCTTTCTAGCTATTTATCCCACATGGTGGTGGGGTCAGCTTTCCTAATTTTTCTTCTCCACTTCGCTCTATCTATCTTTTTCTTCCATCTATCTGTATCCTCTTCTCTTATGATTAGATATAAATAGATGTAGCCTTCAGGATAGCAGCTGCACTTAGGTGCAGCCGCAAAGCCGTGGTTAAAGTTAGCAAGTTATTGCTCATCGGTTAGAACTAAGGTTACGATTTAGTTAAGCATTTTGGCTTTGTTTTGAGATTCTTAACAGGTCTCTTCTGAATGGTTCTCTCTAATCTAATAATAAAAAAAAAAAAAACAGAGTACGTAAGGAAGTAAGTACATAAGGAAGTACATATTGGTAGTTCATAATGGAGTACATAAAGGACGTGGAGACTGTCAATTAGGACAAAAATGTTTTGGCAATAGAACTACTAATTACCTGTGGTTCTCCGCTAACATCGATGTAGTGACACTTGCTCTCCACAGCGGCCTTGACGACCGGCTCTCCATACATGCGGTAAGGCCCACAGCAGTTGACAACCAGCTTCGTCTGAGCACACATCGCGTTGAGAGATGCCACATCTCCTATGTCTGCTACTATTACTTTCACGTGGGATAGATCCTCACCTAGAATGGAAATGAAAGTCTGAATAGTATGAGAGCCTTTAGAGGTTTGGTAATTAATATCAATCCATCTATCCAAGCCCACAGACCTCTTCTACTTAGCCCTCTACGTCCAGCTGATCTGAACGATCTTAATAAGTCGTAAGTCCTAGTTTTAAGTCAATCAATCTTGATGGGGGTGCCTCGGGATACACTAGTCGGTATACCCTTACGCAACACATTTTCTTCAATTCAGATAATTTTATCTTTCTGTCAGCTTTATAGATACAAGCTTTTCTATCTTACAGAATTTCCATGGAGGACTATTTCTCCTCCATGAAACGACACATAGATTTTTACTGTTTACATGAACCGTGTTGTAACGGCGATCGATAGAGTCCTTCAACGGGGTGGTGCTATAAATGTACAGGGTCGTCAAAGGTCAAAGTCTCGAGATTGTTATCATTATGACGGACTTTTTCAACGAATTTTAACTCGGTAACCAACCATGGAAAGCATTGGTACAAATTGGTAGGTATACTAAAAGTCCTGAAACTATTGAACCGATTTGAGAAAATATTTGACTGTTGGAAAACCATCATACGTAAGTAGGTACGGAAATAGTTAGAAAATAGAGGGGACATTACAGACACCATAATTTACCAAGAAATTAATAATAACACAATAACGTTTTATATAAATATGTTTTTCATTACATTGTGATAGACATTAATCATCCGGCTTATTTATAAGGTTAAGATAACTTCGATACAAAAACAAACCAGAAACACTTAAAACAAGTTTGCCTCACGTGTGGGCAAAAACCGATAAAACGTGAGCTTGGGTCCGATATTTTAATATGAACCCAGGTAAAGATCTAAAAAAAACAGCCTAATTAAGAACCGCCTACTTTTTCGGAACTCGGTTGAAAAACAGCTTTGCACATTATAAGAGAGTTTGATTTCTTTAAACTTCTTACAATTTATGGAATTTATGGGATGAAGTTGCTAATACTTGCGTACCTACTTACGTATTTTACGGATACAACTTACAAGTGTAAAGTAGAAAATTATAACAGGTTCACGTGTAACCTCGCCCTTTGCACATTGTATATCTTAAATAATAACACGATGACTAAAGTAACAATGATTCAATAATTACGTTATTATCATTCAGCTTCCGTTTATCATTACAAGATCGCAGTTCATACTGCCAACATAGTTAATGATTAAGGTATAATTACCGGCATTTGTTGTGATAAAAAAAAATAGATACTACGGTATCAGAGATTTAAAATGTGTCCAGTAATGATGATAGACTTGTTTTAAATGTAGATATCTACCTATGGACGATATGTAATCCCTAGCAGGTGCCTACTTGGCTTGGATACAGTCCCACAGGAAAATCGGTACAAAGGTTGCTTACTTGCGAAGATATTCCCCTTAATTCATTTGTCTTTCTTCTATAATTTGGTATGAAAGCAAAAGTTTATTTTCTTTTAAACTCAAAAAAAAGTGGCTTTAAACTTTTAACTGATCGAGGCGTGAACAAAACCTAGATAAAAATATGCGACTCTAGGTACCTATAAAAATATTGACTTGAATTTTTAAACTAATATAATTGAATATCTAAACGTTGATGACGTGATCAGGTGAACCAAACACCTGATAATTAATTTATCATCTGTTATCACGACAAAAATAACATAGTCCATAAATTACATAGGCTCAAGTCCACCAACAATAAAAACGTCCGTTTTCTCAAACCAACTATTAACTTTGAAACCTGTCCGTGAAAATTCAAAGTACATACCTTAAACAGTTGTTTTAGGAAAATTGACGTTTACGTTGTAGACGAACTTGGCCTTACTCAATAAATAAAAATATTGTTTCATTCATGGATGATGCAGCAAATTTTGAGTTTTTCCTGCAAAGAATTATGATCTCGTAATGAAAAAAGCTGTGTCATGCAAATGACAAACCACCTATACTGCCTTATTCGGCTGCGGATGATGCAAGAATATAAAACGATACTATATTATGTTAATACTAATATTTATAAAGGTGAATGGTTTGTTTATCTGGTTAAACGTGTTAATCTCAAAAATTACCTCAAACTATTTTCGGAAGACGCAGTTGAAACCGTAATCCAATTAGAAAATATGTCTAGAGTCTAGATAGACTTTAAAATACTTACACTTTGACCTTTGAGTTTGCTTCGGTGCTTTTTTTGAAGGTATTCTAGTGTTAATATATTTTTTGTCCTAGTAATTTGATTTATGATTTTTACTAACCAGTTCTTTTGGCGACCTCGGCTTTCAAGTTTTCGAGCTTGTCTCGAGAACGGCCGGCGACTCCCCAGGACCCGATGTCATACTTCTTGGCAAGCTTCGCCATTTGGATGACAGCGTGCTTGCCTGTGAGGCCAGTCGCCCCGAAGATCACCAGGTCTATCCGTGGCACCTGGACAGTAGAATAAATTAAAGTTCCGTATTTTTTACACATTTTATAGATAATGGTACTGGTACGATACCCTTGCCGGGTAACTGGGTTGAGGAGGTCAGATAGAGTCGCTCCTTATAAAACACTGGTACTCACTGGTAACTTAGACTGGAAGCCGACCCCAAAATAGTTGGGAAAAAAGCTCAGAAGATGAAGATGATGGTACGGAACCCTTCATGCACGAGTCCGGCTCGGACTTGCCCGATTTTTTCATTAATAAGAAGGAACCTTATATTTAAATAATCTTTAAGTAGATTGAGGGACAGTTAAAAGTCTGATGATTATGAGGTTTATTATGATCACTCCTTGACTTTTTATCTTCATTGCGTGATAGTTTGATAAATAAATTTATAGGGGTAGGTACTTCCTACTGTCCCTACCTAGGTACCTGTCACCCCGCATCGTTTATACTAAAAGGGTATTATTTCTAATCCACTTACTTCCATTTCTAATCAGCTTTCAGCAATCGATTAACTTATTTGTAAAATTGAATTTTTAAACTTGAAACTTCGTAAAATATTAACGTATACTGAAACACCGACACCAATTTTACCATAACCCAAAACTTTGACCCAAAACTAAGTATCAACGAATTTGTGGAAAAAAATAACGATAAATTCCTCCGCGTAGCACGTCATCGACGGTTGAAATACAAAGTGGACTAATGTTAGTGGGAAGCTACGGACTATATTTATGTAGATGTGAATTATTCGAAACAAGTTTGACAAATTAAAACTTTGGTTCGGATGACTTGTTATTTTTTATACAAATAAGTATCCGATGAGTCTGCTAATGTTATCGTTGTTTCATCAGCGTCAAGTTTGGACGATAAACAAATGGTAGAACAGTCAATCACTCCAGCTATGTACCTAGGTGCTTAAGGGTCCTATCCCTAGACGAGTAGTAGACGTCACTTTTGAACCATCCTGTATATACATATCCCATACATAAGCTACCCCTATGTATTCCCTTATGTACCACCCCTATGTAGTCCCATAAATAATACTCCTTAAGTACCAGCACCCCAATGTACTTCCTTATGTTTTCCTTTAAATACTCCCGTATGTATTCCGTTATATACTCCCTTTATAAACTGCCTTATGTTATCATTAGATATACCTACTCTCTCTATGTACACTCTTACTTATGTACTAGCCATGGAGATCATAATGACAAGCGGAGATGCCAAAACGCAAAATTTCCTCAGAAGCGCTATAACTTGCGGGTGTTCGGGGGACAAGGAACATTAGGTACTAGCTCCGCCTGCACACGCCTTCTATGAAACCCGCAGATTATTTTCAAAATAAAATCAACAATCAATCAATATGAATCTATAACAAATTGGTTTTGATTTGACAAGGATCCTGAAAGCCTTGTTAGCTCTTGTAACTGATCACGCCTACCATACGTAACCTGACCTACAAGAAGGCGCCTGACCTACCTATAGCATCTCCGCGACAGATTACTATATGTAGCAAGCTAATCTCTGCTCACCTTTCCTTCCTCCGAGATACACCCTTATATACCTACTCCTTTATACTTATGAATTTAAAGAAATTGACAAAATATTGATGTAGTCTGAGAGAAAAATTGAAATGTTAATATGATTCGTTATTAATGCAAATAATATTTTGTAACAATTTATTTGGAAAATACGCGTGCAACGAATCGGCATTATGGTGACGTTTGACAGCGGTTGTCAAGTTGTCAATGATGACACTTACTTGACACTTTTCGCCGAAAGTTGGTCCGTGGCTGCATAACCTCACTATAAAATCTAAATTAAATAAACAAAATGGAATTAAACGAAAGAATTCTTCACTACTTAGAGAAGACTGATAAAGTAGATACTTTAAAGTTAGCTAGTGAATTCAATGAGGACCATCAAAAAGTTGTGGGTGCTGTAAAGAGTTTGGAAGCTCTTGAAATGGTGGTGTCAGAAACTACGAAGAGTACGCGGTGGGAGTTAACTGGGGAAGGCGAACTGGTGGCTGATAAAGGCAGTCATGAAGCCGTGTTGTACAACAGCATCCCGGAAAATGGTATACCTCAGGCTGAAGTTATGAAGGTAGAGACCCTTACATACCTACTAAGTTTTCAAGAGAATGATGAAACACTTGAGATAATTATTGTAAAGCAAGACGACCCACTGACCACAGTGTGTCTGAACCATACCTGAAAATATTACAGATTCCAGTACCTACAGTGCACTTAGATGATCCTTTGACCAATTAGTATTGTTTGAACATTGGTTAAAGTTTTCATTTTTAAAACCTGGGGCCCTGAACCTGAACTGTATAATGAATGTAAAAAGCCAGAAACTCATTTTTCTTATACATGTTGTATATTTGAAAAGTATAGCAAATCATACTTAATTTCCAATTAGAATGTTAGACTAACACATTGTAATTCAAATTGACCTATATTTACAGACTGTACCAAACGCTAAAGTTGGCTTCAGCAAAGCTATGTCCTCTGGCTGGATACTCATAGACAAATCTGGAGGAGCACCACTTGTCAAGCGTAAAGTACAAAGCATCACCGACACGGTGCAGGAACACCTGATCGAAATCAAAAAGGGCATAGACAATATTCCTGATAATGTCAGAAATGATTACAAGAAACGCAAGTTGCTTCAAGAAGTTACTATTAAGAGTTTCCTACTGTCAAAAGGACCACAGTTCGCGACAACTATTAAAAAATTGGAGACAGATTTGACAAGTGAAATGCTGTTGACTGGTGCTTGGAAAACTTTGCAGTTCAAGCCATACAACTTTGATGCTTTGGGTAAGAATGTAATTTTACTGTCCCATATATATACAGCAATAGATTTGGTAAGGAGAATGAGGACTATATGACTTTAGTTTTTCATTCTCAATAAGTAAACAAAAGTATGTAACATGCAATTCCCGATTCAATCATGTATTCTGGCTTCACACTTACCAATATAATTTATGTTTACAAAAATGGACAATCTATTTTACACACCAATGTTTTATGATACAGATTTGTTTTTAATTTACATTTCTGTCTTCACGATTACCAATACTACCAATTCCCACTACAGGCCAGCCTCCGGAATGTGGTCACCTCCACCCTCTACTGAAGGTCCGTTCTGAATTCCGAGAGATCTTCTTAGAAATGGGTTTTAATGAAATGCCAACGAACCAATACATTGAAAGCTCCTTCTGGAACTTTGATGCACTGTTCCAACCGCAGCAGCATCCGGCAAGAGACGCTCATGATACATTCTTCATGTCCTCACCGACAAGCACTACAGAATTCCCAATGGAGTATTTGGAAAGGGTCAAGAAAGTTCATAGTGAGGGTGGTTATGGATCCCAGGTGAGTTTGTTAGAAATTATTTTGTCATAATGAAGCATTATTTTAATAAAAACTGTAATTTGTGAAGTTAATTGTGTAACTCCTTGTTGCATCAGCTAACTGCCAGAGAAAGTCTCCTACAAATCAGTCCAGCCATCTCAACACCCAATACTTTTATTGCACTTTTATGTCAGAGGCTAGAAAGAACAAATAAAGTGACCTGAGTGACAAATCACTGCCCTAACTTTTATAACACTTGTCTTGTTCTTTACCAGGGCTACAGATACGACTGGAAGATCGAGGAAGCACAAAAGAACTTGCTTCGTACCCACACCACCGCCGTCAGTGCGCGCATGCTCTATAAGTTAGCACAGCAGAAAGAATTCACTCCTCAGAAGTACTTCAGCATTGATAAGGTTGAGCCTCTTTGAATATTGTAGTCTTACTTCTTACGGTGTCATATGGACCTTTGTGACCTTTTATGACCATAGTGAGTGCACTTGTGTCTGCGCAAATGTCCTGTGGCTGTGTATGAGAACAGGTGCCGTGGCCGAAACCGGCCTTGGACGTAGTATTATTACTTGACTTCTATTTACTATTCGTCAATAATGTTCCCTTACCATGGCATCATAATTGTTATTACCCCACAGGTGTTCCGCAACGAGACCCTGGATGCCACACATCTAGCCGAGTTCCACCAGGTGGAAGGAGTGATTGCAGACCGAGGCCTCGGCTTAGCTGACCTCATAAGTGTCTTGGATGCCTTCTTCAAACGACTGGGCTTCGATAGGCTGCAGTTCAAGCCAGCATACAACCCTTATACCGAACCCAGTATGGAGATCTTCGCTTATCATACTGGTGAGTTTTAACATTCGTTGATTGACAAAGAAAACACTATACGTCGTTTGGAAAAGCACTTAACTGAAGTCAGAAAATCCTCTCAGTGAAGATATTCATTGCAAAGTCGGTTGTAGTCTCTCACTATAATAGTAAAAATATACAAATATCTTGTGTATGTAGTAAGGAATAAATAACTTCATGTAGAGAACACATGCAAGTTAGTATAGAATACATTATATTAAGTCAACCACCATTTAACATCCTATTGATCGATTAGCATAATTGGCAATGACTTATCATCATCTACAATTTAATAACATTGCTGTGTATATTTCAGGCCTTGGAAAATGGATCGAAATCGGCAACTCTGGCGTGTTCCGACCAGAAATGTTATTACCTATGGGTCTTCCCGAGGACGTTAATGTTATCGCCTGGGGTCTCTCGTTAGAACGACCGACTATGATCAAGTATGGTCTAAACAACATTAGGGACCTAGTGGGCCCCAAAGTAGACCTACAAATGGTACAGAACAACCCTATATGTAGGCTTGATAAATAAATATTTATTTGCATTTAATAAAATTATTACCAAAATGTTGAGTTTTTATTTCTGACACTCCGAATATTGAGTGTGGGTTTTCACGGGGCTCACAGGCATTGACGCCAGTTCGCCGATCAGTGTCGGTATTTTGTCCCGCGAAAAGGGGTCAGCGCCCTTTCCACGATGCGTTCACGACGAGAATTCGCGCGTGAATTCACGGCACTAATGTGGTGACGACAAAAAGTTAGGCAAGAACCGCGAGAACTATACCTCTGTACCTAGGTAATAGAGATGTACCTAACGAATGTAAATTTTTTGCACAACACGAATGCGAATGTCTGCTCTCAAAATTCGTGAATACGAGTGAACTTAACGTTACCACACCGACAAGAAACGTCCAATTTAATAGAACCCTTAATTAAAGGAAATTCGGAATAAGCGTGCTAAACAAGAGAGCACTACCAGAGGGAGCGCAATTACTTATTTTTGTTAATATGATTAATAAAATATAAAACAGAAAATGAGTCACAGTTACAAAAGCCCCTGTGGAGCTAGATTATGAGCAGTTGGCCCTGATCTACACCGCCCATGGGCCTGTGTCTACTGCCTGGGGACCGTCGCCGTGTCGGCACATTCCTAGTTTCGGCCTTGTACCTCGAAAGTGTGAAGCTTCATCGCCCATTTTCAAATGTTTATCACAAATTCGCTGGAAATGCGAATGCGAATGTTCGTACATCACTAGTTTCTACCATAATAGCTAGATATACCTATTGAATTAGTATTGACCACTAGCACAGCACAACCTTTTTCGAACGGCAGCCAAATTTTAAAATTAAAACATAAAAACAAAATAAAGAAACAAAACATGAGCATATTTGTCATTATTGTGTTCGTTTGTATCGCGCATTAGTGCATATTTTTACTATATAATTTTTGTTTGTTAAATATTATACATACAATCGAAAATGATACCTTTAGTAAAAAACTTCTTAAAATTATCTAAAAAACGTCTAAGGAACCATCTAGTTCCGTTACGAATTCCTGTAAGAAATTATGAAATTCCGAAGCACTTACAAGATGTTGCTTGCGAACCCAACCCAAGTTTCTTCAGAATGGTTGAGTATTTCTACCACAATGCCGTGAAAGTCTGCGAACCGTCTCTGGTAGATTATTTGAGCAAGCACACGCACATGTCGGAGAAGAAGAGGAAGCAGAGGGTAGCTGGCATTTTGAAGGTAGGTAACAAAATTGGTTTAATCTCCTAAGAGAAACATTCGTAAAAAATGGTCAAACGCTACTCTTGAACAGTTTATTCGGCCAAAGGTTCATTTCTGTCATGTCATCCGAAAGATCTGTCAGCTCTGACAAAACGAGACTTAGCAGGTATCTGCTTTTCTTTTTAAACAGGCCGATACACAGCGCCATTGATTGAGCTGGCCTAAGACGATCCACTGACACATGCCTATCGTGTATATAATTTCAGGTGATGGGCTCTTGTAACAGCTGTCTGCAGATGGAGTTCCCTCTGCAGCGTAAGAATGGCAACTACGAGATCGTCCATGCTTATCGCTGTCAGCACAGCGTGCATCGCTTGCCCTGCAAAGGAGGTAACCACAATACAGAGTTGCATTAAACTACCTACTTACCTAGAAAGGAGTTAAAATTATGACTATTTCGCTAGATAGAAAAAAAACTGAATCTGAATCTTTTTCTAGTTCATCGACTTCCATTCCATTACCCTACTCATTGGCGGTTTCTTTGTTTAGGAATAAGATTCTCCAATGAGGTGAACTTAGACGAGGTCAAGGCTTTAGCTTCTCTGATGACTTTCAAGTGTGCTTGCTCCAACATTCCTTTTGGAGGTTCGAAGGGAGGTAAGTGCTGATATACGGTCCTAACGGCTGATGTCATTAGAGTAAGACGACCCACTGACCCAGAGCTTACGTCTGGTATTAATAATTGCGTCCAAGGTCAATTTCGGCCATGGTAGTCCGCCAGCTGAACAGGGCATATTAAATTTGAACATTTGTGCAAACAAGGTGCACTCACTATTTCTTCTCTCATAGCCCGATGGACGACGTGAGAGAAGTCCTGTATGAAGTGGGGGTAGGTACCTTGTATTATGAGCGTGCTAACCACGCATTTGAAATGTTCCAGGTGTAGCTATCAACCCTAAGACATACTCCGTCGCTGAGCTGCAGCGCATCACCAGGCGTTATACGTTGGAACTTGCCAAGAAGAACTATATTGGTAAACAATCATTCTTGCACTTCAAATGATCGTAGGTACACTAAACAAAGGCTTGCGGATCAATGAAAAACTTGTTATTTTTTATGTCGTAGTCTTTTTGATTGGATTTTAGTTTGGCGGGTACTTTTGTAACACCTTGTATAAAATTGCGATCCTTGAAACCACAATATCTTCGTGTAGAGGCAACGTAGCGTAGTATGTATTTTCCGTGGATATTGAATCTGTAGGTAATGTAAATTTATCTTAAACATTTAAATAAAATCAGAAATCAATAATTTCTCTTAAAGGTGCCGGTATTGACGTACCAGCCCCTGATATGAACACCGGGGGCAGGGAAATGTCTTGGATTGTGGACACCTACATCAAGACCTTAGGTAAGAATTTTTGGTGTAAAATGACAGATTCTTAACAGTGATTCAAACAGTTCCCCCTTGTATTATGTACTTAATGTTATATATGAGAATTTGAGTGTTAAAGTGTAATTGTATTCGCAGGCTACCAAGATCTGAACGCGGCTGCGTGCGTGACGGGCAAGCCGATCAACGGCGGCGGCATTCACGGGCGCGTGGAGGCCACCGGCCGGGGCGTCTTCATGACCATCAACTACTATATTCACGACCCCTACTTCATGAAACTCATCGATGTCAAGCCTGGCTTCAAGGTATATATTGTATTTCAATCCGTTTTCCCGAGGTTTCATCACAGATATGTGCTTTACTTAGGCTCTTTCTATCTCAAACGATTCAGTCGTAATATTTTACTTAATATACTACCCAGGGCAAGACTGCAATCATCCAGGGATTCGGTAACGTGGGCTCCTGGGCCGCTGTCTATCTTGCCAAGGAGGGGGTCAAGATTATCGGAGTATTGGAGTGGGATGTTAACCTCTCCAACCCTGACGGCATGAACCCAGTGGT
This sequence comes from Helicoverpa zea x Helicoverpa armigera, assembly GCA_033682625.1. NCBI lineage: Eukaryota > Metazoa > Arthropoda > Insecta > Lepidoptera > Noctuidae > Helicoverpa > Helicoverpa zea x Helicoverpa armigera. Next base: position 718,333 of record JAWIIS010000041.1, read on the forward strand.
GAGTGAATTGCTCGTCATTCTTGCAAAATTATTACTTCTGAATGTTTGATAACTTTGGTAAGTAATGGTTTCGACTCTTTGTATTATTCCGAGCTTCTTCCTCTTAGCACGCCGCACCTAAACGGCAGTTCGCAGGATCAGCAGCGTAATAATTAACAAACACTCGTGAGAAATGAACTCCCAGTGGGACCCCTAGGGGACTAAACTTGGGGACACGAGTGTGCTCTGGTAGCAATAAGATAAATCACTCGTTCTGGTGTCAAGGAGCAATGTGTTTGCAGGAATTGATGAAATATATGGCGAAGAACAAAAGGAGTGCCAAGGGCTTCCCGAATGGCAAGGCGGTCGGTAAAGAGCTTCTGTACGAGAAGTGCGACATCCTTGTAGTGGCAGCTACGGAGAAGACGCTCACCGCGGACAACGCTGGCAAAATTAAAGCCAGGGTAAATTATTCCTTATAATCCGTATTAGCTAGGAATTCTAATCGAGCTACTTGAAAGTATTCGGAATTTGTAAATGATCTCTGCAAAGACTGCCCATGTTCACTGACAAAACATAACGTCAGTTTTTTTTTTTAACTGTTTACTATGAATTTTCACTTTCAATAATTTTTCATGACAACTGACGTTAACGTTGTTGTAAATGAGCCTAAAGCACCGCTCCACGCCAAGTTAAGGTATGTTTTGAATGCTAGCTGAGGATCGCAGCTGCTGCCGCTTTGATCCAAAACTGTTTCATGTACCTAAATACATACAAACCAGTAGTGCTGCTGCGGCCAGTTTTATGCAGTTGCGGCATGTGTGGTCCGCAGCTAGAACTCAAGCGTACCTAAACTTTGGCCCTTTGAAGCCACAGTGTTTAGTTGATAATGTCGGAGCGTCTTTTGAGGTGGTTGTCTATATGTTCATGTCCAGATCGTAGCGGAAGGTGCAAACGGGCCGACGACGCCGTCCGCCGATGACATTCTGTTACAAAAGAAGGTTCTGATCCTCCCTGACCTGCTGACCAACGCGGGCGGTGTCACCGTCTCCTACTTCGAATTCCTCAAGAACCTCAACCACGTCAGCTTCGGCAAACTAAGCATCAAGTTCTGGAGGGATTCTAATACTGCGCTTTTAGGTAAATTCTCATTTTCTAACGAATACCTGATTGTAAATTTTGCATCTTGAAGATATTTTACACTAGAAGATTATCGAAGGGTGTAAACCAGTGGTTCTTAACCTTTTTGACATGAAGGACCACTTTAACTAAAGTTTGTCTTGCCGGGGACCACCTCATCGATTTACCTAAATTAGCACTCATTTATTTATTATTTATCAAAAAAATAATCTGAATTTTTGGGTCAGTTCTACTCAAAGCTAAACGCATGTCGGCAGTTGTGTAGGTAAGCAAATGCAAATAAAGAAAAACTTGCCTATGTAGTTTCCAAATGCGCGAGCGAAGCGAGCGCGAAATTTTTATCGGATTTAAACCAAATATTTTTGTTTCTTGACAAATGCAAAAATAAGGGCATATATAGTTTCTGAATACACGAGCGAAGCGAGCGCGAAATTTTTATCGGACTTAAAAAAAAAAATGCGTAAAATTTTGCCCAAACGTACTTAACGTTTTGTTTGTTGACAAATGCAAAAATAAGGGCCATTATATAGTTTCTGCGAAAACCCCCGCTCGCAATTATAAGTCGATAAAAATAAAGTTAGATAACGTATAGCAACGTCGCGAAGCTAAGCTTCGCGGACCACTTGGAATGCCTCCAGGGACCACCAGTGGTCCGCGGACCACCGGTTAAGAACCACTGGTGTAAACGCTCTTAGGACCCACGATTAGAAGCAAAACGACTCTAATATGGGGTGGCCTACGTTTAGTTAGGAATTGGGATTGTTAGTGCGAATTTCTTTGTAACATTGAAATCTGTAGACCTTATTAATGCGTTTACAATGTTTCTGCGAATAAAGATTATCATTTTAATTAATATACAACATTGGTTTGCATCAGATTCGGTGGAGAAGTCTCTGAAGAAGGCGAAGGTGGACGCGAAGGTGGCGCCCACCAAGGCGTTCGCGTCCATGATGTCGGGCGCCAGCGAGAAGCACATCGTCGGCACCGGCCTCGAGTACTCCATGACCAAAGCCTGCATGGTATGTCTGCGTCCTACATACCCCTATGTCCGACAATCGGTGACCGTTTTCTTGTAGGAGGCAAATAGAACAGTGATAGCTATAGTTAGAAAATCTTAATAATAACGTCCTACAAAAAATCGGTCCGATTAACATAACACTACACAACGCTAGTTTGTAGGATAGTTATCCTACAAACTAGCGTGGGCGAGAAACCTATAATAGCTTGCCCCAGCAATTCCGTCTGCGTCTCAAGGGAACTACTTCGCGCACTCAGGTATAATTAAAGTATAAGCTTCCTTGGTAAATTCTATGATTGACTGAAACCTATATATAACTGAAAGCTTTTTACATCAAATCCAACCAATAGTTTCCAAAATTAGCGTTCAAGCAAACTCCCATCTTAATAGCAGGTATAAAGTGAAACACTTACATTTTGTTCCAGAACGTGGCGGCGGCGTCCAAAACCCACAAGTTGGGCATCGACCTCCGAACAGCCGCCTACATCACTTCCATCGAGAAGATATTTGTCACGTACGACGAACACGGCCTAGCGTTCTAAGAGGTTAATTGTTCTAACTGCTAGTCTTGTTCTTTGCTTAGATAGATTCTTCACGACTTGTTATCCGATTACAAGGAAACACTGTCACGTTGAAGTTCCCCCTACTATTGAATATATTCTCAGAAGTGTCTGGTGGTCTAAGGGAAGCATCATACATAGCTTCGAACTGTTCCAGTTGCGAAGCTGGTGTGTACATCTATATGACCAAAGAATATCTTTTGCATGTTTTGGTTGATGGTCACTCTTGTTAATAAGGGACTTTCATAAGATGCCTGGCCAAGGGACATGTATATGAGAGACAAGCAATCTCATGGGGACCGTGAGTCGCCCTTCCGTGACGTGATGTGATAAGAGTAGCTTACGGGATAAACAGTTTATTCCAGCTCCCGGTTCCTAATAAACATAAACGACTCGTTTTACTTACTATTGGTTGTTTTATCGTAAGCAAAACGAATGTTTATTTATAGGAGCTGAGCAATAGTGTTATGTTACCAGACCAGTCAACGGCCGCGCGATAGCGGGTGAGTCAAAATGACGGGTGTAACATAGCGATCCAAATTATACCAATTGTCAAAAAGATACCTACTTAGCTACTATTTCGTATCTAGCTCTAAAAAATAGGTATCTCTTGAACGAAGTTATATCAAAATTAAGATACCCGCCATACTGACATCGAGATGGTTGTATTTTATTTATCCATAGCTAACAAAATGTGTTAACTTAATAAGAAAAACCTCATTTATGTTTTCACTAACCACCGTGCGGGTACAATAACGTTTGTCAGCAACGCGAGTAGTCTTTTATGTTATAAAATATAACACGAATAATGTTTACAACAAAAGTCTGCAACTCGCACAATTACGCACTACACACTATCCTAGGTAATCTACAACAAAAGCACTAGGATAACAACGTGAGCAGTAAAAGCTATTGGCTGTGGATAAATGATAAGGGCACGCCTTCGGATTCGCCGACTACCACTATGCGGCTAACCCTATGTGTGGTTAGCTAACGCTCTTGACATTTTAATTGCAGATCGTATCAGCTGCTTAAAGAGAACAGCTTATGAACTACAGCTGGTTTGCTTTTCGCTGGCTCAAGGGTGGAATTGATTTTACTTAAGGGCACTCCGATTTCTGGTGTCCACAAAAGAACACCTTGGTAAGACCCCTAACTTCGGGGACTTACGCTTTACACTGTGTACAGTAACATCCGTTCACAACGCGAGTAGTCTTTTATAAATAAAAATATAAAAACTAAATATATTTTCATTAAAAGTCTCAACGCGTCACTGAAAGAGGAAGTACACGATTGATTAGTTTAATATATTTTATTACGAATTGCAACACGATTATCCTAGGTAACCTAAACTAAAGCACTAGGATGACTAAAAATGTAAGTTCGTAATATAAGTGTCACTAGAGAACTCGGAGTGCATGCAACAAGAGCGTTATTTAAAAAGTTAACACTGTTTTACACTAGCTCTGATTTTCTGTTCAGTGTGAACCATAAACGAACAAACTGCGGGAGACGCAGGGCGAGGAATATAACGCCACGCGCAGAAAACCCGAGACAGTCACCGTTTCGGTCACAAAATCACTGTTTTGCAAGTCTTCAAAGACTGTGTGCACAATAATACTTATACATACAACGTCTACAAAACTCGTACGTTCGAGTTTGAATAAGACTGTTATGTACAAAATAAATGTGCACACAACTATTGTATCAAGAATGCAAAGTGATAGCAGAAAATAACTACAGACCCGGGAGCATTGGAAAAAGACTGTATATCTAGCGACACTTAGGCATCGTTCACACCAAACGTATTGTCCGCCGCTGACTGTGAGCGCGCGTTACGCAGTTTATTGCTTTTCCATATATATTGAAATTGTCGTTCACACCGAACCGACTATACGCTGTTACGTAGTCTGTTGTAGCTGACTCTCAGTAGCCGATTATTTTACTACGCGACTATGCACGGCGGACGCGGATTGGCTACGCGGACGCAGTTGCCGAATAGCGCCGCTCCGCCGCGTACGCACCGCCGCTCCGCCGCGTCCGCACCGCCGCGCCTCTGCCCAGTGTTGCCAGTCGGCCGCTCAGCGTACGCATCTAGTGTGAACCTACACGAGCGTATTCTTTTGTTCACACATGTAGCGCATCGTACGCTATAGCCTATTGTCGGCTTGGTGAGTACGCGTACTGCAGATTGAGTCGACGTTCACACTGAGGCCGACTGTGAGTATACTCACAGTCAGCGGCGGACAATACGTTTGGTGTGAACAATCCCTTAGGAGGCGCTTGAGTCCGTAAGGCGATCCCTAAAAGAACAATTAAATTGCGCAATATTACCTGCGTATAATTTTTGACCATACAGGTAATATTGAAGATTGCGCAATGATTATTAAATTTTGATACTATCAGTTCTAAAGGCTGTAACATTTTTTTAGAACTAGTTACAAAATGGTAAAGCTGTAGGCATTTTTTTTGTAATTGGTATATTATGTAATTTGAGTCGCTGTTACACCCACCATCAGACTCCACTATTGCGAGGCTTTTGGCAGCCAGAATATCCATATGCATAATTTGTCTTATTTATAATTAAAATAAATATTTGTTTTTGCATTTCCCTTACCCGAGACAGCGTCTCACTGTATCCGTGTCGCCTCGGACCTTGTATGTTGTCTTGTCCTAAGGCAAGGACGCGTGGGTCAGCGCCATAATGTTGTGCTTTTGAGCTCAAACGCAACATTCATGCTGAGCGTCTGACCTTTCGCACAGATATGACGCAAAAATAGCATATTTATAGTCTGTAATATTTTTTACTGTTACTTGTTTTATTTTTATTTAATTTTATAATATCTTACTGTGCGCGATTTTGTAGTTTCTTATTTTTAAGATTTTTATTTAAATTTTAATAAAAGATTGTAAAATTTAATTTCGTTTTTATTCCAAAAAATATAGGTAGGTATATTCATATTTGATACTACAGAAATATTTTTTTTACAATAACACAACTGTACACTGGACACTATCTGTCACCGGCACAATCAATCGTAAGGAATGGCGGCTAGCCAAGTCAGAACATGTTGAACAGAGTACCTAGTCCGGCGGGCATGTATGTATGTAGCGCGAGAATGCACGCGCTTCCTCACGCGACGACGAACCGAGCACAAGCGGAGCCCTTCGCGGCGTCAAGTGTGGACGTACAACGAACCTACAACGATCACTGTTCTCGAAAGTAGTTTTCCGCAGTGAGTTCGCGGCTCCTGGCGAATATGGACGATATTAATAATATTGCAGTAGCAGCTGCTGTTGCAGCGTTGTAAAGCGGTGGTCGCGAAGCAAATCCCTGTGTGTACGTCAAAAACTGACAGCAGGCGGAACGCAGCCGAACACGAACGAAATGCTCTTGCGCGCTCGTTAGAGGCGTATAAGTTGGTCTACACTAGATGACTAGACCAATTGTGTTCGGCTCGTGCTCGGCTCTGCTAGCGTAGATGCAGCTCTACAATTCGGTCTCTGGTCTGCGCTGATACTTTCGTAGACTTTTACGGCTTATATGCACATGAGATAAAAGTAGGTGTCTTCTTTCGAAGTTGGGATTGATAACGGGATTTTGTGGGGTCACCCCCCTCCCCCCCAAAGGTAACTTGTAACTATCACAAAAAGATGATTATTTATATTAAATAAATTATAATTTTCATTGATACATAATGAGTTACGTCCTAGCATGTTCCCGGTTTTGTTTGAACCACGCCACAGTATCGTGTATTGCGGTTTCGAAGGGCGTGAATTTGAAGTCTTTGTACAGACTCCTGAGTTTGGCATTGGAAGCTGTCTTCTTGTATTGTCCGTCGGCCTTCGTGGTGTCGTACACGATGTCTCCGGGGAAACCGTGAGCTTTCTTTATCATTTCCGCCACAGTACTTATTGTTACTTCATCTGCTTCGTCCACTGTAAAAAAGATATGTCAAAGGTTATTATAATCACATACCTATTTTCACGTCAATAACATTGAACTGAATCATCAAAAATGTGACGTGATGTGTGGTCAGGTTTCTTGAAACAGCTACTGAACTGCATCCGATGAGTATCAGCTGTACGAGTTTTTAAGCAAAGACCAACGAAGCGCTATTGTCGTAAGGGTTTTTCCGCCAATTTTCTCCAAACAAGACGATTTTCACACTGCTCCGCATCATGCTGCATATTGCGTGTCGCCGCACCTACGCGCGTTCCCGCGGGAGTGCAGCTCTGCATCATCGTCATGTATTGCCGCTCCGTGTGGTGGTCGCGCACGTGACGCCGGCGCTGCTGGTCGCGGTGTGGCGTCGCGTCTCGTCGCGTCACGTGTCTCCGTGTGTATGCGCGTGATCCGCATGAACGCGCGTGGTTGTATTTTCTGTGTGTTAGACTGTGCGTGTTTTCCATACAAACGGAGATACTTACAAGCAACGGAAGAACACGCATCCACGCGCGAGAATCGCCTAAAACACTAGTCCAGATAAAATTGTCAAACTGTACCTGAGAGGATGATAGGTTCGACGCTGTCGTAGTTCCTGAGCACCCATATGAAGAGCCGCGCCAAGTCCAGAGAGTAGATGAATTGACGTAACGGCTTGCCGCTACCCATCACCGTGAATGTTTTGTCACCTGCAACGTGTTAGCATAATCATTAGGCTGACCGCCCACGTCCGATAATCGGTGACCGATTTTTTGTAAGAGACAAATGGAACATAGTGAAAATAATAGTGCAACGCACCACACGTCCTACAAAAAGTCGGTCAGAAAATCTTAGAAAAAATCGGCCCAATTATCAGACCAATGTGTGTCATAAATCCATGGATATAGAGTAGTAAATAGATCGGCAATCGAGTGATTTTTTGTGAAGATAAAAATGAAATACGTCAGTTGAGTAAATCTGAATGTTGCGTGAAAATGGTTTCAACCAAATAAATAGAAATCAAAAACCCATACCGTTGTGCATAGCATCATCCATCCTCCGGATAAGCGCGGGTATGACGTGACTGGACTGCAAGTCGAAGTTATCGTGCGGACCGAACACATTGCACGGTATGACGGACGTGAACGTGCAACCGTGCGACTCGTGGTAGCCTCTGAATGCACAACAAATCATTGTTTTACACCCAAGGACAACAACAAAATAAACAATATTAAAGAAAACTACTTTTATGTATTTTATTATATGACTAGCTTTTGCCCGCAACTTCGTTCGCGTGGAATAGTGACTACCAGCAGATTTTTGATTTGACCAATAGATGGCGCTATATGTCCGGAATAATTTTATTTTTATTTTTTTTTGTAATAAAAACTATCCTATGTCCTTTCTCAAGTTTCAAACTATGTCTGTACCAAATTTCACACAAATCGGTTCAGTAGTTTAGGCGTGAAGAAAAGACAGACAGACAGACAGACAGAGTTACTTTCGCATTTATAATATTAGTTTGGATTTAATTCCGTCGTTTCGGATCCTTTACACTTTACAGTATCCATGGTCACGGGCAGGTTGTCGGGATTAAGTAATATTACATAATATAACCGCGATGAAATCCATAAAAGTAGTTTTATTTCTATTACATAATGTGACATGGCCTTTTGCATTGAATTGAACCAACACATCCCAAAGTAAGTGTTTTAAGTGTCAGAATTGGTAAATCTTTTATATACCTAGGGGAATGATAATTATTGAAAGAAAAATAATACCTGTTTAATACATCAATCATCCTCTTGGCATAGCTATATCCAAAGTTTGATGTATGTGGGGGGCCATTGTGAACCTGAAATTATTTTGTAAATATTCTTAGGAACCATATCATTGTTATGCAGTTTTACAATAGTTTCAAGTTATTTTGAAACATGTCTGGTAATATTCAATGAAACATTTTTTTTTACTAAATAGGTACATTTGATTTTTTTGATTACTTATCTCTGAAATGATTGGACAGATATGATGGGACCATTACTGGTAAAAAGGAGAGGAGGAAAATTTGCATTGAAACTACAGGGAACAGCCAGTTTTCAATATTATTATATTGGCATGATTCAAAGAAACTTATATCATTTGTTAATTATCTAATTACTATAGTTGAAACTTACCATAGTCTCATCAATAGGATATGTGGTTTTATCAGGAAATATGCATGTTGATAAACACGACACGACTTTCGTGACTTTATTTTTATGGCTGGCACTTAGTACATTGTCATTTATTGCCATATTCTCCCTCTGCAAGAAAAAATATAAATTATAAACTGAGGGCATTTTTAAAGTACAACTCAGAGAACATTTTAAATATAACAGACTAGCTTCTGCCAGCGGTTTCACCCGCATCCCGTGAAAACTACTTCCCGTACCGGGATAAAAAGTAGCCTATAGCCTTCCTCGATAAATGGGCTATCTAACACTGAAAGAAATTTTCAAATCGGACCAATAGTTCCTGAGATTAGCGTGTTCAAACAAACAAACTCTTCAGCTTTATAATATTAGTATAGATTTATCCAAGTTGAGTTAATGATGCCTTAATGTATGTAAACAATAAGTAACAACCTTTCCTGTGGGAACTACTTTCCAAAGCTGGACAAAATACAGCCTATGTTACTCTAGGCTAGTATAGCTTGCTAACAGTTAGATAGTTCAGAAAGAATTTTTGAAATTGGTTCAGGGGTTCTGGAGACTTTAATGTACAAACATGATTCCTCTTTATTGTATTGGCATAAATAAAAACCACTGTGGTTAAAACAAGTACACTACAAAATTACTGCATGATATTTACAGACCAATAATAATGATCTTATCAGAATATCTACAAGTTCATCAAGCACTTGTTATCAGATTGTTAAAGTACTATCAGATTACCTAACAAAATCTATTTTGGAATTTTGTGAACAGAATGTTTCTAGTTATTATGTTCTATTATGTTAAATACAAAGTATCTTTACGTCATAAGGAAACAAGGTCCTGCTCTAGTGTTACAAAAATTTAAAATATCTTGACTAAATCGGTTACTTTCTACTCTTACTATATTCATACTTACAAAGAAATCTAAATTATGTGCCATGTTGTGGAAGAGCCCTCCAACCATGGCGGCCAAATGTATCACATGAGTGGGATGATGTCTCTCAAATAGGGCTTCTGTTTGAGCCTTATCTCTGGAATTTATCACAAGGAGGTTAACTCACATTATCACGCTTTACATTGGCTTCCCCGTAAAGCCACTTTACACTATACAAAATAGACTGTTCTATAATTGAATCAATTTTAATCTTACATGTATCATAGGACTGGAATGGTAATTTTAGCTACTAGTGGATTACATACATGGCAATTATATGAGGAACTCGATTTTATTTTTAATTACAAATTTAATACATTAATTTTTTTAAAGTTGAGAGTCGGCTTACCTGAGGTCTCCGTCTTTCGACCCACAGAATATCCAGGACTCACTTTTAACACTATCATTGTTTAATGACTTTTCTTCTTCAATGATTATTCTTATTGCCTGGCCAACAAGGCCAGAACCTCCGGTCACTAATACTACACGTCTTTCGTCACTCATCTGAAAATATTCATCATTTTGTAAATACAAACTCAGTTTACGTTTAAAATACTTTTCCTCTTGCTAATTCCTATATTGTCTCAGCAGTAAGTGTATGTGTAAGTATATACTTACTTTCACTGTATGGTAATGATATTAGGAAATAAGTAATTACAATATTTTAGATAAGCTGATATGTGGCACCAATTCAAACAAATATTATTTTCATTTTCATGAAAGTTGACATTACATCAAATTGACGTGTATCAGTGTCATTGACCGTAGACAGCCGTCGACGACCGATATCCATCAATATTGTCTATGATGATACTCGGTGCTTGGTCAATGGGCAAAATATAAACTAGAAACTGAAAAATATAAAAATAGAAAACATAACTTAGGTTAATTTTGATCTTGTAGTTTTATAAATTATAATAATTTATAAAATACAGTCAATTTGGAAAACATGCAATGATATATGCTAAAAGTGAATAAGACTGGAACTACAACAACTGCTAATGCAGCAGGAGCAAACGCAACTTCAATAACTGTACTTTCCAAAACATCACTGGTTTTTGTTAGATCAGTTACTTTGAATTAGATTCATGGATTATTTTTTAAAGCAGTAATACACAGTTGCAAGTTACTTGTGAAGTAACGTCATCGATGATAGCTTTCGATTATGTTTATTATTGTTCGTCACCCGCGTGTTTATTTTATCAGACTAGCGAAATAAAAGCCAAATAAAAGATTACGTGATTCACTATTTTATCATAAATAGTTTTTTTAGAGATTACGGTATAGGTAGTAAATGAGTGGCTTTAATAATTAATAACAATGTTGCACAAAATGTGTTTTGTTGAGTACTTATGATTATTTATTTTTAACAGGGGATTCCAAATTCAAAAACGTCGATGACTCACAAAAGTAAATTACAATGTAGCAGCACTTTTTAAAAAGAAAGCTATTCTTGTCTATGCTAAAATACTGGTTAACGATTGGCCAGTAGATTCTCTACGAAGATTCGTTCTCGCTCCGAAAACGCCAAATACGCTTTCAAACCAAAATGGAGGATTTGTCGGTCGAGGTGTACGGTGATAATGGTGCTTATTATAAGGTTTGTAAATTGTGAAGTACGTTATAATTTCACACAACAAGTATTATTTTGATTAGTGTAATGTTTATTCAATTATTTCCGATGATCAGTACCTAGATAATTCTTATACTTACAAAAATATTTTTCCGGGAAGATCATCACGGCTGGAATGGACGCCATGTCCGCCTGTCAGGGCGTGATTTTTCCATGTGTTGTAATAATTATATTACTTTCTGCAATTTTAGGTACGATTCAGTATTAATGAAACTGGAACAACACGCTACGCAAATTAAAATTTGCGCATAAATGCTGAAATGGCCTAGATATCTTATTTCTAGCGCATCACGAAGTTGGTGTATAGTCGGAATGTTCTAAAATTCTCTTTATTTTTAGGCCATTGTCACCGACGTGCTCGACAACGAGGTTCTCGTAGCCTTTGAAAATGAGTAAGTATTGCACTTTATGGACACAAATATTTCTGAGATAAATTAGTGCGGGTATTTTTATTTACACTGATATTTTGCATTGTAGCTGGCAGCCGGAATCAAAGTTCCCGTTCTCGCAAGTGTTCCTACCACCGAAAGACACTGGCAAACACACAGAGTTCGTGGAAAACCAAGAGGTGGAGGTATACGCGAGATCCAATGAGAAGGAAGCATGTGGGTGGTGGACAGCAAATATCAAGGTATTGAATTACACATTTACCACTTTATTGGAACATCCATCACAACTTATCCAAGTTTTTTTTCTTTTACCCTCAGTTTTATTTATAATTGCTTAGTTATGTGTAGATACCTATTATATTTTTATTAGTTTTTTAATAGTTAGCACCAACTATGTGCTTCATAACTTTCACTTGGGATTTGCAATTGCAAGCAAGAATTTATATTAATAAATAACAAATTTCTGGCATACCTGATATGTTGTCATAGCAATTAATAATACAAAAATTGCAAAACATGTTTGGGTAACTAAGGCCTACCCTCAAATTATGCTAAATATTCTTGTCTGGATGATAATATTTCTTTGTGTACAAACCTGATTCTTGAACCCTACAAATTATTTTAGCCATATGCAAAGCTGCTCTGCATGTCATTGTGTATTACTTTACAGTTAACTTTAACTTAACATCAGTAATATAAATGAAATTTTGAGTCATCTCACTAAAATGTGTATTGATTAAACACATAATAGTGTTGCTTATGGTCTTTGTTGGTAAAATCAAAAGTCTTTATTCAAAGTAGGCTGAAAATCAGCACTTTTCGAACGTCAAATTAACAAAAGACAGCCCCCAAAACGCACGCCCTTCACCTTCACTTCCTATGTGTTTTTGCTGGGAAGAAGAAGTGGTGGAACAAACTCCCCAGCAACACAATTCTGTCTGTATGGTTTGAAGAACCGTATACAAATATTAAAATATCACTATACAACATTGTATACATATATTTATATATAAAATCAATTCAAATAGTTAATCATACATACTCTAATATGGAATATGAACTTAAAAGGGCAACATTCAATGAACCTTATCAATACTAATAGGAATTCACTGTGGATTTGTGGTACCCAGTAAAAATAATTTACACACAGAGAAATTAAACTGTGTATTCAATAAATTAACACAAGCCCTATAAGTGTTCTCTATACTATTGAGAGCTCTGAAAATCAGATCTTTAAGTAATTACTTGATCAATTAATTAATCTATTGACTACAGGTTTATCTAAACATCAAAACAAAGAAAAATCTAAATTTTCATAAAAAAAGGTTTAAGAAATTGCAATAATTTATCCCTGAATATCAGATCCAAAAATTAAGTGTGGGTCTGAAAATGAAGACTTATACAAGTATAAATCAATATTATTTGGGTGTGATGACATGCAAGTTTAGCACTATACCCTACTTACTGCACTTTCACTCAGGCATAACATGCAGCATGCAAGCAGTAATTATTATTATGCCATGTTAAACTGAGTAATTTGGGGCTCTTTCTTGTCTATTTTAAACTAGTTTACTTCAAGATTCATATACCTAGGTGTAGTCTATCCTGCCTGCATTGGTTTGACTACATTCTCCAAATTGAGTTTAGATTGAAGCCAAGGATAGTGAAGCCTTTTTACTGTTATTGAACATTTGTAATTTTTATTTAGAACAGAACTGCAAAAGTTTTTTGTTTTACTAAAATAAAAAAACAACTTGTAAATAACAGTTACATTAGCACAATAGACTCATAACAATGCCTTGGCATCTAAAAACGAACTATTGACCAAACATTCCAAAAAATTATAAAAGTATATTGTAATGAGATATTTTTTATTAAATTATAGAATTATATGTATATTGTCGTATAATAGCGCATTGCGCATTTCTTAGCTAAAGAAAATAAGATCAATAGTAGTGCATAATATGCTTCGATGCCGTCAATATACTTCCGGGTATTTACGCATTTCTTATGCCTTAGCCTCGACTTAATTATTCAAACTGAGATCATTTTTTAAAATAGTACTAAAAGTATTGCAAATTTCTACCAAACGGTTTTAAAATAGGTATAAAACTATTTCAAATCAATAGTTGCCTGGAAAAGTAGCATGTATTATTTACTAGCTGATACCCATATCTCTACTGTCTGTCTGAAGGTTCTTGAACCATATACATAATATTCTCTCAACAAAATTCTGTCAAAATCGCTTTGGTTATTTGACTGGGGGGGGAAGTTTAACAAACTAACAGATTCATTTAGTTATTACTACTTATCCATCAAACAGGTCAAGAGCTATTTCTACTGCCTTAACTTTTGTACAGCTTCCTCATACTTAGCAATGTAGGACGAAGACTTTAAACACAACATTATATTTTATTTATTTAGTTTTCTTATACCATAAAAAAAATCTGAAAGCTAGAAAAAAACACCCTTAAAACTAATTAAGACGAACTAGGTCCATCGCAGCCATCTATTACTTGAAAATCGTCATTGTTTCCAGATGATGAGGGGCGACTTTCTTGTGATTGAATATCTGGAATGGGACAACTGCTACACGGAGATAGTGCCAAAGGACCGTCTTAGAGTGAAGACACCCAAGACACCTATTGACAAGAACACTTTCCACAAGTTCGAAATACCCGTACCTGATGATCTCAAGGACTAGTAAGTATTGTACTACCATTTAAATACTAATTGGATAGGTTACTTGCACATTTAAATTTATTCTCCAGGAAATTATGTGAAAGCTCTACTGTCTCATAATATAAAGTTGAAGATTTTGTTTGCATCAAATTTCGAACATGCTAATCTGAACTACTGGAACAATTTGAAACATTTTTTTAGTTTTAGATAGCCCATTTATCGAGATAGGCGATACTCTTTTATGATGAAAGAAAATATAATGAACAAATGAACTTACTTTGTAACATAAAGGCATGCTTAGGTACACTGCAAGGTTCATGCAAGGTTCAAGTTGCATGTAAGTTTATTCAGGCTTAAAAGACTGCCAAATAGTCACAGATAAGAATGTTCCGTTGAAATTGGCGCGTATTATCAGTTAATGTTTACGCTAAGCATCCGGACCCAACGCCCACACAGCGAATATTCGCGCCGTCCCAAGTTCATATTACTAAAGTCTGTGTCACTAGGTAAAGCATACAATTAGTAGTTCAATGGCCAATTAACGGTACATGGGATTAAATTCGTAAATCTCATTCAAGGTAACATAGGTAATAGGAAGCGAAGACTAAGGCATCATTTTCAATTAGATTGCAGACTTATTCGAAAGTCTTATTAGTAATCTAAAAACTAGGAAAGGCAAGGCAAGGTTTTAATAAGTTTTTAGTATTAGAAGAGTCGCCGAGTACATATACATACACACGTATGGTTCACCCATGAATAGGCTAGGTTCCCAAATAGGCTCGGTAGTTCCGGAGCCTTCAGAGTTTCATCACAGCCTGTGACCAAGATAAACTTACAAAGTATATACAAGCTTGGAGTTGCGTTAAAACTTGCCTGACCCGGAATCGAATCCACATGAGAGGTTGGTGCTTTACCCACTAGGCCAATACGACTTATACCTTCCTTCAGGGTATAAACAAAATAAATTTTCCTTTTGTAATTTGAAAACATATTTTAAAACTTGTGTTCTACAATAAAAAGTTTTTGTTGTGAGATCAATATCCTTCTTACGATCGTCTGATGCGTAGGAAGTGACGCGAAAAGTTGCGGTGTATTTAATGATTCAAATGACTAAAACAAAAATAAAACCATGGAATTTTGGTTTGGCGTCTTCTGACTGTATGTTTCGGAAATTGCGGTTTTTTTAGAGCATTTTTCTGTTTAAGTTTTTAGCAGTAAAACCTACTGTTTTATTGTCAATACTTCCTGAATCAAGTGTTCGTCAGTTAGTCAAAATATTTGGGTGTATTATTTTGCATTTAAAGTTCATGAAAATCATTTACACACCAATATTTTTTCTCTGCATAATAGTTTTCCTAGAATTTTGGATGTATTTTGCGATAAAAAAAATTAAAGAATTACCGTAACTGACCACCTCTAATACTGTAATGGGTTTTAAATGGTAATTTACTATCCCTACCTTTGACTAAACAATAACAAACTACTGTAATCCATCAGAAAGCAGGGACTCATGATTACATGTGTTCAAACTAGCCATCGACCAGGCAATGCATATAAGAGCTGTTTTTAAATAACTTGATAATCCTTCTCAGGAGTTCATCAATTAATATACGAAGCATTATTTCCTGTGATCTACGGGATAAAATGTAGATATTCACAAAAGGAAGGCAGTAGTTTCCGAGCTGAGCGTGTACAATCAAACAAACTCTGCAGCTTCAGATGTGATATAGTATCTTAAAATATGGATTTGTTTGTACATATCGATTTTGTACTACGGCCCTCCTTATCGAAATACATAAACGAACGTCCCGTTTACATAATCGCTCCTTTTATATCAGTGCATACTGGGAGTCGGTGCTACCCACTTTGGACCCCCATGTTCTAGCTAGATTGTATACCCGCCTTGTCTCACGGATTCATCTCCGAGGGAACTGCTTCCCGTATCTAGACAAAATAAAGCCTTTGATGTTAGGAGGTAGTATAGCTTTCCAACAGTGAAAGTATTTTCAAGTCGGTCCTGTAATTTTGGAACCCTTGGGATACCACACAAAAAAAAAGATACTTTTACATTATTATAGAGCTCAATATAAGTTTAGATTGTTGGTGTGTAACTATGTATGATTGTCCATCATCAGAAGAGTATGAAAGCCTATCAGCCAATATTCTATTGGGAACTTTTTTCCAACTATTTCGTTGTCGGCTTCCAGTCTAATAGATGCAGCTGAGTACCAGTATTTTACAAGGAGCGACTGCGTAACTGACCTCCTCTAACCAGTTAACTGGGCAACCTAATACCCCTTGGCAAGACTGGTTGATGATCTAAATCGAGCGACCCGCGCGGCTTTGAAGTCGCGTATCGACAGCGAGCCATGTTCGGCCGCGACAAATCTGCGTTTTGGTGAGCAATGGTCGCGCGACAGACCCAATGTTCGATGGCTTGCCGCGCTCAGTCGATACGCGGCTCGAGTTAGCCACGAGCTCTTCCTATTTCTTCGTTGGCAACGGCCCTGTAACATTGTCTGTTCCCCGCAGCGCGAAGGTGGAGAACGCGCACAAGGAGTTCCAGAAGGCGATCGGCGCCGCGCTGGTGTGGTACGTGGCCGAGCGCGGCGTGCTGGCCGTCGTGTCGCGCTGCGAGACCTCGCACAAGCGAGCGCAGATGCTGCAGGAGATGCACTTCAGGTACACGACACATGCTGTCCCAGTGCGGGGCACAGGCCTACACTCATACAGAAAAGGATTGAGTGTTACCTACCACACTTGCTCACAAATTTGACATTACAGTCTAATTTTCTTAGATATGTTTTCCTTCACCCTAAATCAGTCATCTATGTCCAATATATACTTTGATAGTACATATAAACTTAAAACATTGCTTTCGCACTTGCCTGACCTGGAATCGAATTCACACGCTGGGTACTCACTTAGCAATGTAGCACGTACCGTATCAGATACGGCATCAAGTGAGTACGTAGGCACGAGCCCGCTGCGAGCCGCTCGCGCGTGGAGCGCTGTAAGCTCGCAGTGACCCGCCGAGTGGCGGCCACACTGCGAACACAAAGGCGGCTCGCAGTGTGCTCGTGAGGACCGTGGACGAGCCATACTCACTTGCAGGTTGATACCGTATCTGATACGTTACGTGCTACACTTTTAAGTGAGTACCCAGCTATTGGTTGGTTCTTTACACACTAAGAAACTACTCCTATTTATTTACACACAAACGTCTGTGTTCCTATAAACAACTGTTTACCATGGATTACTATTTCTAACGTACGATTAGCGGACACACAATTTTCAAAGCAAACAGTTATTTTTAAGATAAATGGATGGACGTTTATGTTGTCATTGAACTTGGTACCTAATAGCCTAATAAACATGCATACATATCCATGACAAATAAATCTATTCCATCAGTCAAGTCTTTGTTCAACTGTGTTAGGGTCAACTTGGAGCTTGTGTAAATCTGCGTAAAAATTATCGTCAGACTTTCGGGCTTCTCATAACATTAGATATCATTTGTATTTACCTTCATCAGCACTTCACTAGGATCTCAATTGTAGAGCTTCATTTGAGGTCCTATTTGTTTGGGCAGCCGACTCACTGCCTTTACAAAACTGTGCTAACATTATCATAAGCCACAGGGCCGACGGCTGTAAGATACCTGCCGGATTGGTAGTACTGGGATTATAACATTACCATTTTAATTGCTTATACATATGAAACATTTTGAAAGAATATAAATAATAGATTTAGCCCTCTATATAAAATACCATTGAAGCACAAACATTGTTCTGTTTATCTGGTTATTTTATATGTGTAGTGTGAATGAAATTCTAACACAGCGTTGTTTTGGTTTCAGGAATCTAACTCAAAAGCTGTTATTGCTGAAAAAGACTGAAGAGGCAGCTAGACAGTTGGAATCCACCAAAATACATAATCAGGGCGGGTGAGTACATTATTTCATTACAGCATAATTCATAGCTTTTTCATGGTTTTGTCAAAATGTGATGTGAGTGTTTATGAGGTCGTGATTCTTTTACGAACTAATTACTTTATAAATGGTACATGTAATGACGAGAGTAGAAATATAATAATAATCTATGTATTTGTTTGATGATACTTCAAAACCTAATTATAAACACTGTGCATATGCATATTAGTTGCGTATTAACCTAACTGTTTTTGTTATTATACAAAGATAAGATAGATAGTCATCTATTTTGGTGAACTATAAACGTCAATATGGCTGCTGATAAAATCAACACAATATTATTCCCGATAGTATAAGTGTAAGTAAAAGTATCGTGACGAGCGAAAATCTAGTTTATTGTCACACTTGGTTTCGTTATTCACGGATTGTGATGCGTCGAGCGATTGTGACGCATCGCTTTCTCTCTCGACCGTCTCGTGTGACAGATGATATTTTGATAAGTGATCTTTGCACCAATAAAACGGCAAAAATATTTTAATTTTCTATGTATTAAATTTGATTGAATTTAATGAAAGTATGAATTAGGTAAAATGATAGATAAAATGTAACACAATGGAGGCAAATATGTTACCTATACGTTATCTAGAATCGAGGGGATTCCCCGTAATATATAGAACGGGCTGTTTCTGCAACTTTAGATATCGTATAGCGCTTATCGATTCCGGGAACTATTAGCCATGTTGTGGAATTCCGACATACATAGTTTGTAAACGACAAAATTAGCCGTTGAAAATATTTTTTTCACCCTATTTTCGGTAACGCTATTTCCGCATGCCGCGGCCACGCGTGCCGACACGCTCGCTACAAATTGAGACGGACGCATTCTTGCGTGGCGCCTACCCCAGTTCGTTTGATTGCAATCGTGGCCGATACTTTTATAAACGAATTGATGGAGTGCCCAAGAATATGTTGCATCAGATGTAGTTTAGCCAAGTGTTACATTCTCATTTTTAATAATTGGATTAATTTTTCGGCGTTCATTAGAGATACCTGTTTACTGTACTCGAGGAAATGGTAACTCTTGTCTAAAATAGTGTGTAGGTTTTTCTTTGTGAAGGTACATTAAAATATAACATTTTCTGCAGCTCCGTTCTGGTCATTCGAATGATGTATTAATTGATTTAGTAGAAAGAGTAGTGAGTTAATGAGTTGGTTGTATTGTTCCAGTTACACGGACGAGTTCTCCGTGCGCGAGGACCTGATGGGGCTGGCCATCGGCACGCACGGCGCCAACATCCAGCAGGCGCGGAAGGTGGCGGGCGTCACCAACATCGAGCTGGAGGAGGTCTCCTGCACCTTCAAGATTTGCGGAGAGGTGCGGCTCTTGCACAATCAGCATACCTAATGTTACTGTTACAGCCTTAGGCCTTTTTATCGTTCCACTACTGGGCACAGGCCTCCTCACACACAGAGAAGGATTGTGCCCTCTGATCACAAGTATTTTTTTCCTGATCCACTCACTCTAAGAATCAATGACAGATGTCAATTTCTAAAGTCTCCTCGGAATTGCATGTACGCTTACACATGCTAGCAGTGTACTCGCGCTAAATCACGTACACATTGTCGTTAGTGGACTCTTCTCGTAACAATTTAATAATTGTATTATGTGTCCTAATTTATGCTATGTTAATGTAGTACACACCAGTGTCTACTCAAAATTTGGATAGCGATTGAACGGTGAGATATGTTCTACTTAGAGCGGGGGCACACGAGCGGTGCGGCGCCGTAACGTTGTTATGTCGCAGCGGCGCCGTAGCGTTGGACAGTCTGTTGTCCTTCCTCGTGACGCAAAGCACCTGAGCGGTGCCGCTCCGACGTCGCAACGCATTCACCCCTCCCCGCCTCGTGTTGGTGGGTGCAAGTCCGGTGCGGCGCCGGAGCGCATCGTGTGACATGCCGTAGATATTTCTATGTAAGACGACGCAGCGACACCGCTCCGGCGCCGCACCGCCGCCGCAACGCATCATGTGCCCCCGCTCTTAGGGTTGGACCACATCTGGCAGCACGAACCGCATTTGTTCCGCCTGTGCTACCACGTGCTGCAGCATGCTCCGGCATGCGGCAGCACACTGCGAACTGGTGAAACCTATACTGTGAATTGGTGAAAGGATGCGTTTGCATAGTATCGCGCGCTTCAACATTACGGAGTTTTCCTGCCGACCACTGCATTTTATCCGTGATGCCGATCGCCTCGACGATTCCGCCGCGTGCTATCGCATTATGCTTTCTGTCTCGGTCTAGCAAATGGCAGTTCTAAGCGACAGAAGGAGAAAGGGCGACGGAAAAAGGCGATTCCGTGCTACCGGATGTGGTCCAACCCTTAATGTAACCTAACTAATACACCTGTAATACCGTGTTTCTGTAAATAAAGATTGTTATCTATCGTCATAACAACATTGTCCTGCAGTCGGTGGACGCGGTGCGGGCGGCCCGCAGCCTGCTGGAGTACGCGGAGGAGTCCATCAAGGTGCCGCGGGCGCTGGTGGGCAAGGTCATCGGCAAGAACGGCAAGGTCATACAGGAGATCGTCGACAAGAGCGGCGTCGTGCGCGTGAGTATACATACGGCATGACAACCTGTACTCGACTACATTTTCACTAAACATAAGTTTTTACTGAAAAATCATCCCAACATTAAAACAGTTTCTGGAAGCCTGTCTGTTGTTAATTGTCTTTAAAAAAACTAGCTGTTCCACGTGGTTTCAAATCGGACAAGCAGTTTCGGAGCCGGCAGTCGATGTGAAACAATGAAATGTTTTCTCTTTATATATTAGTATAGTTATCGGCACGGATATAGAGCTCTCGGCGGAAGAGAGGGGATCGCTTTGCGCACTGTACACATAAGGCAATAAACCGCTTCTGCGCAGGTGAGGGTCAGGGCTCAATATCCCTGCCGATGATCGTACTAGCGTCTCGGCCCGGTTTTGCACTCGACGCGAGTATTTCTAGCCCTGTCAAAATAGACATAGAAGTAGTAGTTTCGAAAACGGTAAGTTTTATCAAAAAAAGACATCAGGCCAAAGTTGTAGATCTTTAAATTTTCTACAAAAATGGCATTAACAGTTTTCTCCTAAATCTTACCATTCCTGAGATATCGCGATTCAAAGAGTCACACTACACATGATATGCACATATAAGCCACGTACATACGACGGCTGCCTTTTAATTGTGTCATTTGAAATAAGTATAGACAATCTAATAGGTTAATACCATTTATTGTTTTTCAAAGAATTCTCCGTGATATTTAACCCCTCTGCTCGACAAGATTTTGACATATGACTTTACCGTTGATTCGGCGGGAATTTTGAATCGCGACATGGATGTCAAAAATTTGTACTAACTTTCAACACATTAATTCTAAGTCCGTAATGCCTGATCAGAAGTATTTTAACTATAACTTTAGAGCTCACTTATTTGACAACAACGTGCAAAGGTCGAATGGAGTCAGTTAATTCAGAAAAAGATAATAATTACGGTGTTTTTAAGTCTATCGAAAAGTTAGGCATTTCAAATTTGGAGAAAACTTACCAATAAATAATCGCATCACTTTCTCAAACACAACACAAACGTCATATTTATAACATTTTCAATCCATTGCAATACATTTCGTGCACTTATTTATGTTCAATAACTAAAAAATCAGCACATAAAATACACAATAAAAATGAACAATTTACAAGATCAAAAAGAAGTAGAGTTTGGAATGGAGTATTTTTTTTTTTCAATCAGCGGTGTGCATTCGATACCTAAATCGGATATTTATTATAAATAATCGAATACCAATTTTTTATATTCCTATTTTTTAATAGCAACTTACTTCAATTTTATTTATTAATTTTAAATTATAGGTTCAATTTGTTTTTGTTGTTAAGAAAAAAGATATTTCAGTTTTATGAAAGTTTTTAGCATTAAAGGACCATGAGACAAATTGGGCTCATTGTCCAACAGAGTTATACCATATGCCGTTGTGAAGGTTTTTGTTTGTACTAAAATTGTTACTATGGGCACTACCTTCAATTCCATGGCAAAAAAAAGATATGCACCTAAATAGGTTTTGTAGAAAAAGACGATTGTTAGGAGTCGTAGTGCGCTTAATTCGCAGGATTTATATTATTAACCGACTTCTTAAAAAGGAGGAGGTTCTCAATTCGTCAAGATCTTTTTTTTTCTTTTTTTTTGTATGTTCACCGATTACTCGGAGACTCCTAGACCGATTTGGCTATTAAGAGGAAGGATATAGTCAAGACATGTTCGTGCACGTTCATATTACGTATACATTCTGGTTAACAGAAACGAAATGTGTCGAGATGCCATCGCTCAGTATTACTGCTCGTGTCTAATAGGTAGACGCACAGTAGGAAGTTGTGCTCATATCATTTCAATAATATGATATCTAGGGTTAGGCAGGCACACACAATTTAATCCACCGGCAGGATATTTAGATGACATTATTATTGATATTGATTGAAATGTTAAAAAAAATATTTTTAACTGATAGCAGCTGTTTTTTTTTTCATGTATACATTAAACCTGGAATTAAAACTAGTTAAAGGCGTTCAATAACAAAACCTACAATGCCATAACAGCACAACTTTTTGCAGAATATTAGTTTATTTATGGTCGGAGAAAAATATTTATAGCAAAATAACCCCATGGATTCTTCTCAAAAATGAGTTTAAATCTTTATATTTAGTGCTTTACAAGTATATTCAAAGTGGTCTCATCTCTGTTGGTGGGTGAGCCCAGGCTTCATACATTTTTGCCCATGGTCCTTTTTATATGTATTATTTATTTTGGTGTTGCGTCATTCGTAATAATTTTTAACTTTAATTGAATTTTTATTACCTATTACGGAATTTTAATTTATTCTTATATTATTTCTCAACAATTCTAAGATTTTTGTTTCGGCGGAGGGTAAGCCTGGTGTTCTGAAATATAATGCAATTTGTAACTACCAAAGTAATGTACTTATTTGATGATGAGAAACAATAATAATAATTGATGATTGATTTTAAAGTCACCAAATATTTTTTACCGAATCCCAAAAAGGAGGTGGTTCTCAATTTGGATGTTTGTTTTTGGTCGAAAGGGTAATATTTGTTATTAGGTCCAGGATCTGATGATGGAAACCTTGAGAAATCGAGGGCAGCTCTCGAAAATTGTAAGCATAGTAAGGTTATAACTTGACACTCAGATGTATGTCTGATAACACTATGAAACAGTAAAGGTTTGGAGCTGACCTGATGATGGAGACCAGAGAAGATCGAGGGAACTCGACAACCGAACTTCTCTCGTCTCCATCTCCTTCACTGTTGCAGAGGCCTCGTAAATACGAATAATAAAAGCACAAACACGAGAAAGTTTAAATATTCAGTTGTCGAGTTCCCTCGACCTTCACTGGTCTCCATCATCAGGTCAGCTCAAAGCCTTCACTGTTAAATAGTGCTACCAGGCAAACACCTGAGTGATAAGATTTCAACCTATGTCTTTCTGCAACTTTCGAAAGTCGCCCTCGATTTCTCAAGGTTCCATCATCAGATCCTGACCTGATGATAATGGGACCACCTCGGAAGTATACGCTATCAAACAAAAAAAGAATCATCAAAATCGATAAATAAATGGCTGAGTAATCGCGTAACAAACATAGAAAAAAAAACGGTCGAATTGAGAACCTCCGCTTGGGAAGTCGGTTAAAAATAAGTCGGCGGCGGCCATCTTTCTATCTTGGACCAGCTTTCGATGAACAGCGAACTATTTGCCCTTTCAAACAATAAAAACGTCATAAAATTTTGCGATAACTACACCTAACTACGGCTCTCGTCAAATAGCTTTGCCGCTCAGTTAAAAAGTTGGAAGTAACGAATCGCCATTAAATTTGGCAGGTCTACAGGAATCCTGCACATAAAACACCCGAAGAAATAAATAAGTCTTCATTTGCCGTCTTCGGAAACCCTAAAAACCGAAGATTTTTTTTATTCCGGCTACAACGTATTTTCTACCACTGATTTTCTAGCATTTTTTTTCGAAATAAATTAAGCCATTTTACTTTTCCTAATTTATTTTCAGATTATGGTAAGTATACAAAAGTGCAATTTAGTAATATTATAATATCAAAAAATATAAAATTATTAAATCGATTCTTTATTTAAACGAATCGGATCATTCGATGCAAAACTTCTATCACCGTCGCCATCTTGTCTATGCGTCTTCAAATTTAAAAAAACAACTAATGTAAACAAACATGGTGAGTTCGATCAGAATTCCCGGTAATTACGATTGGATTTTAAAAAGGTATATTTCTAACGGGATGCTAAATATGAAAGGTTTGAATGCGTAAAAATAATTAAAATTTATTTAGTTATTTTATTTAGTACTCACAAATGTGGTTTGATTGGAAAGAAAATAAATATGAGCGTAAATAATTAGGAAAGTGTATGACTGATTCGCAGACCCCAATTGGGGTCTAAAGAGAAAAGAGTCTAGAGAGAAAAGAGAGGACGTGTCGCTCCGTCACATCGCGTAGGGTGAATAACCTCTGCCGTCGATACCGAGAATAGAGTATATTTCAAGTTCGACCAACAAATCTTGATACATTACTATTTTATTTAAGCTCAATTTTGAAGCATATTTTTTTTATCGATTGAGTCGAAATTTTGTTTGAACGTTCAGTTTTAATGACAATGTATGATTCTATATCCAATATGGCGGTATACCCAAGATGGAGAAAAAAATGTTTTTAATGCATTCCTACGATATGGCTATCAAATGAAAGGGCTTGCTGTGAATAACCCGAAAAACATGTGTCGCGAGTCTTAAGTCAATATGGCGGACTCCTTAGGCTAGAAATCCTTCAATCATAAAAATTGTATGTAATACACAGAAAGTCCTCAAAACCAAGGTTTTCATAGGTGACCGTTTCTTTTTGCAAAAGAGTGTAAGTATTAACGACTTATTTTCATGCTTTTATATTTTAGTCATCCATAGACTTACACTATTTTCTCGCTATTAACTATTTACTAAATAATATATTTTTTGTTCTACCAATTTCACTCGAAAGGGTCAAAATGGTTTGTGTGACTATACGTGAAGTATGATAGGCACGCACACAGCCGCGACGCTAATATGCGCGATTTTTTGCGTTGAATTACCTAAAGTTGACATCGCGCGCCGAGCGTACACGCTCTTAATGCTTTTTTGTAGAAAATTTCATAATCTACAATTTTGGTCTGATGTATTTTTTTTGATAAAACTTACCGTTTTCGAAAAAAAACACAAAAATTTTGACATTTGACCTCGAATAACTTTTGACGCACACATGGGATCGATGGGGATTTTTAGTATTTTATTTATAATGATCAAATCTAGCTCTCCATCAAAGATCAGCTTCGTGGGAATTTTTGTTATTTCAAATGTCTATTTTGACCGGGCTATTCCCCCAGTATTGATGTTAATATCCCGGGCGGGCGCTGAGTCAGTGGGGGAGTGTATGAGCAGCTGTGGTGCGCGCAGGTGAAGGTGGAGGGCGACAACGAGCCGCAGCCGTCGGCGCCGCGCGAGGAGGGCATGGTGCCCTTCGTGTTCGTGGGCACGCGCGAGAACATCGCCAACGCCAAGGTGCTCGTCGAGTACCACGTCGCGCATCTCAAGGTACACACGATCACCTCATACCCAGCATCGCACCCTTACAAAATACTCATTCTAATTATTCCGCATTTTTAGATTGTACAGAAATATTACACATAATTATCATAAAGAAATAATCTGTATATTGTCACCATTTACGTATGGAAGAAAAGAACGAGTGGAAATGCCATTGAGTTGTTCGTTTAGATGCAACTTCCTTAACCAAAGTGCAACACTGACGTGGCTGCAGCTCTGTGGCCTAAAAACAACCTTATACAAGAAATGTAGGATATAATTTCTAAATGTCTGGTTAGCCGACACTTGCTCTCGTACTGTTCTGTAAAGGCACTTCCACTCCTTCATTCGCTTTTCCTTTTCCAGGAGATTTCTGTGTCAGGCACGGTTTTGTCTCAGACCAGTCTCGTATACAGTTGGTTTTTCAAGAGAGACGTGTAGTATTAACGATGTACATTGTCCGTATGGCAGGAGGTAGAGCAGCTGCGCGCGGAGAAGCTGGAGATCGACCAGCAGCTGCGCGTGGTGATGGGCGGCGGCAGCATGGCGTACCCGCCGCCGCGAGGACAGCCGCCCTCCCGCGCCCGCCGCACCCGCCCGCCGCACCACCGCTACCCCACCGGTAACACACGTACTCATACTGTACCCGCCGCCGCGAGGACAGCCGCCCTCCCGCGCCCGCCGCACCCGCCCGCCGCACCACCGCTACCCCACCGGTAACACACGTACTCATACTGTACCCGCCGCCGCGAGGACAGCCGCCCTCCCGCGCCCGCCGCACCCGCCCGCCGCACCACCGCTACCCCACCGGTAACACACGTACTCATACTGTACCCGCCGCCGCACCACCGCTACCCCACCGGTAACACACGTACTCATACTGTACCCGCCGCCGCGAGGACAGCCGCCCTCCCGCGCCCGCCGCACCCGCCCGCCGCACCACCGCTACCCCACCGGTAACACACGTACTCATACTGTACCCGCCGCCGCGAGGACAGCCGCCCTCCCGCGCCCGCCGCACCCGCCCGCCGCACCACCGCTACCCCACCGGTAACACACGTACTCATACTGTACCCGCCGCCGCGAGGACAGCCGCCCTCCCGCGCCCGCCGCACCCGCCCGCCGCACCACCGCTACCCCACCGGTAACACACGTACTCATACTGTACCCGCCGCCGCGAGGACAGCCGCCCTCCCGCGCCCGCCGCACCCGCCCGCCGCACCACCGCTACCCCACCGGTAACACACGTACTCATACTGTACCCGCCGCCGCGAGGACAGCCGCCCTCCCGCGCCCGCCGCACCCGCCCGCCGCACCACCGCTACCCCACCGGTAACACACGTACTCATACTGTACCCGCCGCCGCACCACCGCTACCCCACCGGTAACACACGTACTCATACTGTACCCGCCGCCGCGAGGACAGCCGCCCTCCCGCGCCCGCCGCACCCGCCCGCCGCACCACCGCTACCCCACCGGTAACACACGTACTCATACTGTACCCGCCGCCGCACCACCGCTACCCCACCGGTAACACACGTACTCATACTGTACCCGCCGCCGCGAGGACAGCCGCCCTCCCGCGCCCGCCGCACCCGCCCGCCGCACCACCGCTACCCCACCGGTAACACACGTACTCATACTGTACCCGCCGCCGCGAGGACAGCCGCCCTCCCGCGCCCGCCGCACCCGCCCGCCGCACCACCGCTACCCCACCGGTAACACACGTACTCATACTGTACCCGCCGCCGCACCACCGCTACCCCACCGGTAACACACGTACTCATACTGTACCCGCCGCCGCACCACCGCTACCCCACCGGTAACACACGTACTCATACTGTACCCGCCGCCGCGAGGACAGCCGCCCTCCCGCGCCCGCCGCACCCGCCCGCCGCACCACCGCTACCCCACCGGTAACACACGTACTCATACTGTACCCGCCGCCGCACCACCGCTACCCCACCGGTAACACACGTACTCATACTGTACCCGCCGCCGCGAGGACAGCCGCCCTCCCGCGCCCGCCGCACCCGCCCGCCGCACCACCGCTACCCCACCGGTAACACACGTACTCATACTGTACCCGCCGCCGCGAGGACAGCCGCCCTCCCGCGCCCGCCGCACCCGCCCGCCGCACCACCGCTACCCCACCGGTAACACACGTACTCATACTGTACCCGCCGCCGCGAGGACAGCCGCCCTCCCGCGCCCGCCGCACCCGCCCGCCGCACCACCGCTACCCCACCGGTAACACACGTACTCATACTGTACCCGCCGCCGCACCACCGCTACCCCACCGGTAACACACGTACTCATACTGTACCCGCCGCCGCATTACCGCTACCCCACCGGTAACACACGTACTCATACTGTACCCGCCGCCGCACCACCGCTACCCCACCGGTAACACACGTACTCATACTGTACCCGCCGCCGCGAGGACAGCCGCCCTCCCGCGCCCGCCGCACCCGCCCGCCGCACCACCGCTACCCCACCGGTAACACACGTACTCATACTGTACCCGCCGCCGCACCACCGCTACCCCACCGGTAACACACGTACTCATACTGTACCCGCCGCCGCGAGGACAGCCGCCCTCCCGCGCCCGCCGCACCCGCCCGCCGCACCACCGCTACCCCACCGGTAACACACGTACTCATACTGTACCCGCCGCCGCGAGGACAGCCGCCCTCCCGCGCCCGCCGCACCCGCCCGCCGCACCACCGCTACCCCACCGGTAACACACGTACTCATACTGTACCCGCCGCCGCGAGGACAGCCGCCCTCCCGCGCCCGCCGCACCCGCCCGCCGCACCACCGCTACCCCACCGGTAACACACGTACTCATACTGTACCCGCCGCCGCACCACCGCTACCCCACCGGTAACACACGTACTCATACTGTACCCGCCGCCGCATTACCGCTACCCCACCGGTAACACACGTACTCATACTGTACCCGCCGCCGCACCACCGCTACCCCACCGGTAACACACGTACTCATACTGTACCCGCCGCCGCACCACCGCTACCCCACCGGTAACACACGTACTCATACTGTACCCGCCGCCGCGAGGACTGCCGCCCTCCGGCGCCCGCCGCACCCGCCCGCCGCACCACCGCTACCCCACCGGTAACACACGTACTCATACTGTACCCGCCGCCGCACCACCGCTACCCCACCGGTAACACACGTACTCATACTGTACCCGCCGCCGCGAGGACAGCCGCCCTCCCGCGCCCGCCGCACCCGCCCGCCGCACCACCGCTACCCCACCGGTAACACACGTACTCATACTGTACCCGCCGCCGCACCACCGCTACCCCACCGGTAACACACGTACTCATACTGTACCCGCCGCCGCACCACCGCTACCCCACCGGTAACACACGTACTCATACTGTACCCGCCGCCGCACCACCGCTACCCCACCGGTAACACACGTACTCATACTGTACCCGCCGCCGCACCACCGCTACCCCACCGGTAACACACGTACTCATACTGTACCCGCCGCCGCGAGGACAGCCGCCCTCCCGCGCCCGCCGCACCCGCCCGCCGCACCACCGCTACCCCACCGGTAACACACGTACTCATACTGTACCCGCCGCCGCGAGGACAGCCGCCCTCCCGCGCCCGCCGCACCCGCCCGCCGCACCACCGCTACCCCACCGGTAACACACGTACTCATACTGTACCCGCCGCCGCACCACCGCTACCCCACCGGTAACACACGTACTCATACTGTACCCGCCGCCGCGAGGACAGCCGCCCTCCCGCGCCCGCCGCACCCGCCCGCCGCACCACCGCTACCCCACCGGTAACACACGTACTCATACTGTACCCGCCGCCGCACCACCGCTACCCCACCGGTAACACACGTACTCATACTGTACCCGCCGCCGCACCACCGCTACCCCACCGGTAACACACGTACTCATACTGTACCCGCCGCCGCACCACCGCTACCCCACCGGTAACACACGTACTCATACTGTACCCGCCGCCGCACCACCGCTACCCCACCGGTAACACACGTACTCATACTGTACCCGCCGCCGCACCACCGCTACCCCACCGGTAACACACGTACTCATACTGTACCCGCCGCCGCGAGGACAGCCGCCCTCCCGCGCCCGCCGCACCCGCCCGCCGCACCACCGCTACCCCACCGGTAACACACGTACTCATACTGTACCCGCCGCCGCACCACCGCTACCCCACCGGTAACACACGTACTCATACTGTACCCGCCGCCGCGAGGACAGCCGCCCTCCCGCGCCCGCCGCACCCGCCCGCCGCACCACCGCTACCCCACCGGTAACACACGTACTCATACTGTACCCGCCGCCGCGAGGACAGCCGCCCTCCCGCGCCCGCCGCACCCGCCCGCCGCACCACCGCTACCCCACCGGTAACACACGTACTCATACTGTACCCGCCGCCGCACCACCGCTACCCCACCGGTAACACACGTACTCATACTGTACCCGCCGCCGCACCACCGCTACCCCACCGGTAACACACGTACTCATACTGTACCCGCCGCCGCGAGGACAGCCGCCCTCCCGCGCCCGCCGCACCCGCCCGCCGCACCACCGCTACCCCACCGGTAACACAGAGTTCGGTTATATCGCGTTTCCAAGAGAATTTTTCAAAAGTCCGGGATAAAAAAAACTACCCTATATTCTTTCTTAAGGTCAACTCTATCTCTGTACCAAAGGACAATGGGCGATTCCGGTCCAAATGTCCACCACGAACGAGACCTATGTGGCTAGATAGCCCGTTAAATATAGAACATTTTTTGTTATGAAAGTAAAAAAAAATATAATGCCAGAAAAAAGTTATAGCAAAATCAAATAAAACATTTTATAGATTTTTTCAATTTAATTTTTTCAATTACTTTTCGTAATATTCGATTTTCGTACTTTCTGTAACTTCTGACAAAATAGAATTGTTCATTATTAGAGAGAAGACACCGCCAGTTACATCGAACTTTTTTAGATCCAGGAACCGCTGAGTATATTCAAGCACTTCTGGCGCCTCAATTGGTTAGTGATTCGTTCATCCATCGGGCAAAGAAATATGGGCTGTTTATATGCAAACGTATCTTACTCATCTCAGTTTTAGATAAAGTGCGGAAATTGAAGTAAAAAATAACAAGTAAAATCGAACATCACGACAAGTAATTGAAAAAATGAAATTGAAAAAATCTATAAAATGTTTTATTTGATTTTGCTGTAACTTTTTTCTGGCATTATATATTTTTTTACAAATCATTACAAAAAATGTTCTATATTTAACGGGCTATCTAGCCATATAGGTCTCGTTCGTGGTGGACATTTGGACCAGAATCGCCCATTGTCCTTTAGCCCAAACGTACTTTTTGTTTGTTGACAAATCCAAAATTAAGCGCATACAGTTTCTGAATACGCGAGCGAAGCGAGCGCGAAATTTAAATTATTTTTGATTTAAGAGTCAAAACCAAAATTACGTAAAATGTAGCCCAAACATACATTTTCATGAATGGGCCCCCCCATACTAGGTACGACACACCCGATATACGTCCATGCTAAAACCCCCGCTCGCAATTATAAGTCCATAAAAATAAAGTTAGATAACGTCGTGGTGGCCTAGTGGGTAAAGGATCAACCTCTCAAGTATGAGGGCGCGGGTTCGATCCCAGGTCAGGCAAGTACCAATGCAACTTTTCTAAGTTTGTATGTACTTTCTAAGTATATCTTAGACATTATTGGCTGTGTTTCGGATGGCACGTTAAACTGTAGGTCCCGGCTGTCATTGAACATCCTTGGCAGTCGTTACGGGTAGTCAGAAGCCAGTAAGTCTGACACCAGTCTAACCAAGGGGTATCGGGTTGCCCGGGCAACTGGGTTGAGGAGGTCAGATAGGCAGTCGCTTCTTGTAAAGCACCGGTACTCAGCTGAATCCGGTTAGACTGGAAGCCGACCCCAACATGATTGGGAAAAGGCTCGGAAGATGAAGATGATGGAACGTATAACAACGTCGCGAAGCTAAGCTTCGCGGACACTTGGAATCCCTCCAAGGACCACCAGTGGTCCGCGGACCACTGGTTAAGAACCAATGCTTTAGACTAAATTTTATATAATATGACAATATAATTGGTAACAGCTAAGTAGTGACAACTACTTAGCTACCAACCAATGTACCAATGTGTTACCAATTATGTAATACTATGAGTTCTAATTTGGTAATTTCCTGTAGGGTAAAAAAACCAAATACTAATTAATACAGTCAATACTCAATAACTTTATTGGGATACCATAATGTGTACGGGCTGGTGGGTTAAATGAAAAGAAACAATTATGGTCCCTGTCGGGCACAGCAAAGTTAGTTTTTAGAGGAGAGGATGAAGAGAAGAAAAGCTTTTTAAACATAATAATATGGAATTAAATGTAGAAAATCTTGTATTTAGATATTTGAGTAGGTATTCTTTCTGTGTAGATTATAATTTATTATTTATTAAAGGCGAATGGCAGGCTTGTATGGGACTTTCGTACCGCTAATAAAACTTCGTGTTTTGGGATATTTTTTGTTTTAATTGGTGGGTAATATGATGAGACAAGCCCTTTGTAAATTCATAGATTTTTAGAACTTGGGAAGTAAAAGTTATTGCCAGTTTTGTTTTTTAAGGTTATGTACTACACTACTACAGTGTACCCATGTAGGTTGTTTTAGTTAGGTACATAAACATTATGGTAATAAAATAAATGTTCTACCTAGCTCGTCTCTTAATCAACAGCTAAGAAACAACAACAACAACAGCAAAGAAGAACAAAGACTGAAAGATTTTCGTTACGACGTCGAAAATCATCAAATGACCCCTCTCGCTGTGGGTTAGCAGCGGTGAGGGAGTGTCAGACTCTTACTGACTAAAAACCGTCGTGTTTCGTCATAGGCCTTTTATGTACCAGGGCCGCGGTATTTCTTTCGAACAACCCGCAGCCCTGATACTTTATACCTTACTTTGCGGCGACCGAAAAATATGATTATAATGTTTTGTAATACTGAATGTGTTATGTTTTCCGTAGCGGGCGGGCGGCGCATGACGCCGGAGCTGGGCGAGGACCGCAGCGAGAGCGCCGGCTACCGCGCCCGCGGCGGCCGCGCGCCGCGCACCAACCGCTCCTCCGACCGCGCCGACCGCGCCGAGCGCCCCGAGCGCGCCGACCGCGCGGAGCGGCGGCCCGACGAGCGCCGCGTGCCGCTCGAGAACGGCCGCGCGCACCCCGCCGCGCCGCGCCAGCCGCGCCCGCCCAACCCCGTCAGTACACACCCGCCGCCCAACCCGGCCGAGCCGGCGCTGAGTGCGGAGTGTACTGACCACTCCGCACTCAGCGCCGGCCCGACCAGCGCCGCCGCCCAACCCCGCGAGTACAGCATCTGTCGCTATGAGTGCAGCTTGAGGCACTCTCGCACTCTAAGGCCGGTTTTACACTCACACTGACCATAAGCACTCACAGCTACGCGTGTAGTTTGTCTGAACGTCGTCTACGCTGACAGCTACGCATCATTCTAAAACGTTTCATAGAATTTCATATATTTTCAGTCGTCGTGCGCGCTGATGGTCAGCACACGATCAGCGTGACTGTAAAATCAATCTTAGGCCGTATACAGAAATAAAGCTGGAAGAAGCTGGAAACTTATAAGCGCTTATGCTTATCGGCGCGTGTTCATATATTTTCCTGCACGGGTTACCAGCGCTGTCAAGCGCCGATAGACGCTTATAAGTTTCAGCTTCTTCCAGCTTTCTGTATATGGCCTTACTGACTTACCACGTTCGTTCTTGAGCCCTTTTATGTACCAGGGCCGCAGTAATTAACGCGAACAGTGTCGCAGCTCCACTCATACTCACTTTGACTTCCTACAATACACACCTTCGCTAAAAACATTTTTAAATATCAGTGGGTCAAAATACCAACACCCTTGGGAATAAAACATGAACCCATTAATATTGTGAATGGTGCGCAAAATTAACATTCATTTTTTTGAGACCGTATCAGCGCGCTAAGTAATTTAAGTCTTCTAACTGTCTACATTTATTTAAATCCCCCAAATGTATTAATATTCATTATCAATCATTTAAATATCTGCCTATATAATTTACAATTATTTATTAATATCAGTTATTATTATTTATTCATATCAAATTATTATTATTCATTAATATTAATTATTGTTAGTTATTAATATACAATTATTTTCATTTAACGAAGTTACTAACTATACTTACCTTATTTACCACATTTCTACAAAAATATTTACCTAATACGATACTGTAAAATTGCTAATGACAAACGTTTGTATCCAGAGTGGCAGACGACGTGAGGACAGACGAAGGCAAACTGATGATGAAAGCAGCGTGCTGGACAGCCAGGACGTGTCCAGTGCGGACAGAGGTACGACTTAGTGCTAACTGCTTACCGCGTCCTATGTGAGCGACCGACACGCCTGTGTCGCCCCCTAACAATTACATTCAGCCCTTTAATATGTATGAATAACACATTCCTACATATAACATACTTAGAAGGTTAGGTGGCTAATTTCTGAATAGGAAAAGTTTTTGACGCCAACTGTACTTATATTTTCGGTTTGCGTTTCCGCGTTTGTCGTTCACCTAGGATAACGCCATAGTCTTGCAATACGCACGATGCATCTCGTCAGGCTTAGCCTATTAGCTGCATTAGATATATGTCTGTTGACGTATTTATAGTCCGGGTCTTACATTAGCCAAAAATATTAGACACGAATTTTATTAATAACAAAAATAGGTGTACTATATTCCTTATTATTTGTTGAATTGTATGTTTAACCTTGTCAACCCGCCTATTTATTTGTGGGATACTACTGTTTTGCGCAGCCAAACAACTAACTTTAGGCTTGCCAAGATACATCGTACGTATTGTACATACACGGGCGCTCGACAAACTGGACCCTATGCGGACCGTTTGATGCCAGAATTTATTTAAAAAAAAAGTACTTTTTCGAATAGGTGGGTGTGAAAATTAACAGTATGGCCGACGTTCCTTGACGAGCTTAAAGTTACGGTGTGGCTGCGCGGTAGATCTTTTAGGAATGTGTATTGCGCAGCTAATCAGTTGATTTTACAGTAGCCAAGATGCATCGGTTTTACTGCTAACACACTTTCACCTTTTTTTTCATTTGAAGTAACGATACCCACTTGAACCACACGCCGTAGTAAGATTAGTTGAAACATCATGATGTTTCTATCAATTGGAAGTTGATAGAAACACTGTGCTGTAATAGTTTAGCAGGTCAAACTTAAAAGTAAGTGTTTTCAAATTGTTGACAGAGATTGTTTCTTAGGGAGCGGTGGTGCAAGCCGGTTTACCAGAATTCTGGCGTCAGTTTAACAAAGTTAACTACTGCGCGTTTTACGGTTGTTATCCATTGCTGGCCGCTCCGGGTTGTGATACAATGTAGGTAGCGGGAAGCCTGCTGTGTTTATAATTATATTATAATTATAAAGATATTCGTCTCGTTTAGAAACGAAGTCTTTGCAGCTACGTTATTGTCCTTAGATATTAATTAGTTAAAAGATTAATAGGCTTTTAATGTTTAAATAAAAATATTATCAGATTCCTTGCGTTTGAATTTAGTTGTTTAGATGTAGATTCGAAGTTATAATTTATGTTTTGTGACAAGATCACAATTTACTCTAGTCTTTTGTTTTGTTTCTTATTTGATTCATACTATGATACTTACGTCGTCACGAATGAGTAAAAACTTTGTTTTATAATTATTGAATTCAACAAGGACATGATGGTCTTTGCTTGTTTACTGGATACACATTATATAGATGGTAAATATATTTCTAAAATATGTCCGTTTGTCGACCGCCTATAGCATAATACCGAATTATGTGTTACTATTATGAGTGCTAAAGCAATCAAAATTTTATTCCATTATATTTATCGAAAAATCTGAAAATATTACTGAATGTGCTAGTTAAAATGTAGTTGTAGTGTTTTTATCTTTTAAGTGTATTTATGCATTATGTTGTTTATATGTTTATTTTTTGTTTCCGTGCACCCCGTTTTACATTTTAATTAGTACATAATATGTAGAGGGATGAATGGTTTGCGGTAGTGAGTAGTCGGGTAGGGCGTACAGTTGGCATGTTGTCCAGAGTCGGGCACGTCGGACGAGCACAACGCCGGCCAGCGCAACCCCGCGCCGCGTCGCCGCCGCCGGAGGACAGGTACCAACACCATGCTCCACGCGTACACTATTCTATTGTATTGTTCCCAAGCGAAATATTCATTTAAAAAAAAAAAACAAGAAGGCTTGAATTTAATTCTTATAAGTACTGAGGTAGTACAAAGTAATTAAAAAAAAAGTTTTTTTCTTTTATTATTCTTTTGGGAAAAAAAATCAGAAGAACTCTCTGTGCCACCGCTATTGACGGTAACAACCCCGGCACCGCGTGAATCATGGGAATGCCACGAACGAATTTACCAAGCTATATCACTCTCAACAAACACTCACACGTTTGAATTCCACTACTTACACCTAAAGATTTTGTTCAGCGTGATGATTGTTAACCATTGCACCTACAATTACTAAATAACAATCATACTTTGTTTAAAAAAACAATCGAATACATACAAGTAACTTCACATACTGAAATATATCATTTGTGAACAATCAACTAACTTGTAAGTAAATGCATGTTTTAATTTGTGTGTATTGCACTAAAAATTTATAGTCTTCTAGTTCACGGCTTTTCATATTTTAATGTAGTACAAACATAACGGTTGCATGATCTAGAGCTGTTCGCAAACATGATGTAAAATTTTCAGATTTGTAATTCGACCTCGATACTATCGTAATAAATTTACGACCCCTACGTGCTTAGCACGTTGTTCTATAAGCATGATAAATATGACCATGTACAATGATGTGGCACAAGATTGGTGCAAAAAAAAAAACCAGTCGGTCTATTTGGGCACGGTATCCGTGTAAAAGAGAGACGAGCGGGTCGGGTCGGGCTGCGTCAGTAAGCGTGGTGGTGTTGCAGGAGGCGGGTGGAAGAACGGGCTGAGCGGCGCCGGGGCGGCGGGCGGGGCGGGCGAGGCGCGCGGGGCGGAGGCGCGCGGGGCGGGCGAGGCGCGTGGGGCGGGCGGGGCGGGCGAGGGCCGCGGCGAGGGGCGCGAGGCCCGGGCGGGCCCGGCCAAGCGCCGCAGCCCGCTGGCCAAGGCGAAGGCCGAGCCGCTGCTGAACGGCACCGCGTAGGCGCTGGGCCGCCGGGCTGACACCCGCTCGGCCCCGCCGCCGCCGGGGCCTAAACTAAACTAGACTTACTCGTATTATGCTTTTGTAAGAGATTCGTGATTTGTATTCCTGATTACTCGATATATGAAAATTAAAGATGTGTACGTCGCTCCCCGGACGATACGCGCCGATCGCGGCCTTTCGGTACCTTTATGGGAGATCGGACATAGCGCAGTACATACGTGTTCGTAGCCTGTACTCTGTGGTTATGTGATTTCCTATAAAATAAACATTTCTGTACATATTTTCAATCGTATTTTTATTTGTACGAATAGTTCGTTTCGTCGTCCTCCCTGTCTAAATTACAGAGTGTAGCGACATTACAAATTTTTACAATATACACGTTACGATGTTGAAATACAATTAACACTTTATAAAAATAGTATGACTAGTTGGAATGTTACAATTAATACTTAAATTAATAATACTATAAACTCGAAAGGTACCTCGGTAGGGAAGGGGGCGGGATACATACATTTAGTTTGGTGTGGCACTAAGAATTAAAAATTCTAATGTGATTCTGATGACACAGACCTATATTAACAAATATTTACAGATCTAGACTAAAATATCAGTCATAAACAGTACCGTGATATGCATTATTGCCGGGATATCACTAGGAAGTATTTACAAAGATATGACGTCAGGTAAGAGACAGGACCTACTCAAGTGAAGCGAAAAGAAATGCCATGTTCACAAAAGTAGAGGACATAAAAACGAGACAAAATATTATAATAATTAAGACTAATTTACTTTGACTACTTTTACCATTGTTGATTGACTAGTTTTGTGAACAAGCTTTCTAGTTTCATGGATGTGACATCAATTTTTTACTTACCTACTGTTAGTTATTTGATATTTGTACACGAGAACTTCCAAGAATACCTACTAGACATGAAAACTAAGATTCGTTTCAGATTCAGTTGAGAGTTTTGTGACATTAAGTATTACGAATTGACTTTACAGCTATGTGTCCTCCCAAAATGTACTTTATTCTATTTGTTTTTTGAGCTAGTAATATAATGATGGTCTATGCTATGTTTCCAATCTATTTTGCAAATGAAAAAAATATGAAAATGACAAAAAAAAACCTAAATGATTACGTAGATTTCGTAGTCAATGTAAACGAAATTGACGAATACAGATACTGGAAAAGACTTGATTGTTTTCGTCCAGTTCTGTTAGTTCTATTTCATCCCAGATTATTAATGTACCTATGTATTAACAGTGTAGAAAACATAGAATGTTGATTTCAATAAAAAATGTATGCTATGTGCAATACTAAATTAATAACCCAAGTCTTCTTCAAAATGGTTGTCTTTGTTTTAAGTACTTAGACTAAATAAGTATTTATGTAGTTATTCTTAGACAATTCATGAAAATCACACAGTTTATGATTGTTTGTTTCTATTCACTTGACATAGATTCCTTTACGTAGTAGGTACGTTTGCTTGTACAAAATGATATGTGTCTACACTGTACAATAATTAGGCTTCAGTATATATAGTATTATATACTTAGGAATACTGTAATTCTTTCCTATTATAAACATACATTTGAAAAGTCACAATGGTGACTAATATGAAAAAGAAACATTGTTTTTGTAAATTCATTAACATTGTATACTTTTTAAGTAAACACTGAAGTCTTTAAGACCCAGATATAATTTTGATTCATGGCATAAAAATATATGCGTTTTTTACTGACCTGTTTGAGTTTTAATACCTTTATTACCTATAGATGGAGTAGACGTCTAATGACAGCAATACACTTGATATCAGAATATTTAGACCTTTGTTGACATTGTACAGGCTAGTCAAGCGTGTGGCTATCTATCACTTAAATTGTGTGCAAGAGTGAAATGGAAGATTTCATAAATCCTCTATTCCATAAAATAGCCAACCATATAAAGTAAACCTTTTTTTATCAATAGTCGAAACAATAATAAATATCTTAGTGCACCGGTTCTGCAATAGATGTGCTGGCACAAAATCAAGTCCGCATATTTGCAAAAATTTTTGCAATTCCTGCATTTCAACCACTTAACGGAAATTAGACTATTTTTAAAATAAACTTGATAGTTCTCAAATCTTTGCGAACATACAAAATATACACACACAAAAGTGATAGCTGCCCGCTTGCCTATTCCAGAAGAATCGTACAAAGCTGTTCAAACAAATGTGCCCAACTCAGTGGGCTTCTCCCCGGCAATAATGAGGTGGTGGCATTAGAGTAGTCGATGCTTGTCCTCGTGGCACGTCTCGAGGTCACTGTCCTCAGAGTCTGAGTGCGAGCAGTACGAGGAGTCGCTCCAGTGCTGGAACTCCTCTTTGTGGTGCTCTAGTGCCATCAGCGAGGGAAACAGGCTGTCACACGCGCTGCATCTGAAATGTCACCAATAACATTATAAGTTAAAGGTGTAAATGAAATCGCCCTTATTTGGGTTTTCCCTGATCTCTATAAATTGGTGGTCATATTACATAGGATATTCTAGGGAGCATCTTTCTGCTCTTCAGGCCATCCGCTAAGATACCTGAATATTTTAGGTACCAGGAGAAGGTCTCCGAAAAAACTTCATAATATTTACATTACCTACAGATCCCACTACCGTCTACATTAGGTACAACATTCATATTTATTAGTTAAGTTCTTGTTGCCTGGGAAAAAACTGGATTTTCACCGGAAAAAGTTCTACCTTAATGAGGTTTTATTTTCACCTAATTATTTAAAATAAGATAGGTTTTGCTTGCTTACCCAAAATGTCGTTTCTTCTGTTGATGATCGCCGAGTTGACGACGCGTTGGAAACGACCGGTCGCACACGTTGCAAGTGAGAGCTTCGTCTGAAATTAAAATGTCTACTTATTATTATTCCTTAAGGAATAACCATAACACTCCTCCCATCTTCGAAGGTAGTTCATTGTAAGTCAACAAAAAGTTTTCGCTACTCTTAAGCACAAGTCATACGTACAATATTATGTAGGTAGGTACATCCAGGATGGATTTTACGAGTAAAGATTAATTGAATTTCCTTACAGTAAATGAATGGAAAAATTATTAGTTGTTATCGTTACTTACTAACATTCAATATTGTTATAGGCACATTATTTTCAAACGCATTTTTAAGTAAATAATATTCGCTTGTATACTGTTTTCTTTACTAAAGAATAAACAACATAGAATATGTGCTGTACGCCTTTGAATAACAAGTTAGTTTTCGTTTATCAAGCAGTGTTACTTTTACGTAAGTACTAACGTAGGGGCCCATCTATGTACAGCTACCAAAATTGGATTTTGTAATGTCAGTGGATTTACTGTCGTGGGCACTGTGGGTATGCCTACAATCCTAATTTAGCTACTTGAGACGTGCTTATTTTCATGTTACTCACTCTGTCAAGTCCCTTATGTACTTCCCCTACAAGCTCCCTACCTCGATGAACTCTCTTATACGGGTGTAGGTACCTACTCCGTTTTTAAACTCTACCCTAATAAACCTTATGTGTAGGTACACCAATACTTAAATACTTATTTATGGTACTACCTACACCAATGTACTCTCTTATGTAGGTACTGTTTTACGTATTCCCCCAAGTACCGAATGGCCATTTAGATGGTCGATTTAGCCCGCGCGGCAAAAATCGTGCGGTTGTACCTACATATCCCTATGTACTCTTTGTACTTTTTTTTGGCAGGGGAAAATCCTCATGGGCTTTATCCAGGTGGACCTGGGGTCGATGTCCCGGACTCTTACAGGCTAAAAACCCACACAGTGTTGCCTTCAATTACCTATTGTCGAGGGCACGGGTAACGCCAAAGCATTCTTCCGCACCCCCGACAGGTACCTATTGGCCCGCCAGATGTTCAAAGGCGGGCCCTGTCACCCTCTGTGTCAAACCATCACATCCTCACAAAAGGAAGCGACGGCGTTCCACAATTCTTCGCTGCCGACCATGCAGGAAACGACAGCCGGCATAGAACGACTTCCCGCAGCATCTACTGCTGCCGCAAGATCACGGCGCTGCGTTGCCCATGCTGTGCACTCCACCAATGTGTGCAGCGCCGAGTCTTCGCTGCATATGCCACAGTGGTGGCATTCGGGCGTGGGCTCCCGGCTATGCGACACAGAAACTTTCCAAAACACCCATGTCCGGTAAGAACCTGCGACAGCCAGCTGAGGGCGCCGTGGCGTCGCTCCAGCCACTCCTTCAGTATGGGCCTTACCGCCGCGACAGCGGAGCGCCCTGCCGTGCGTCGCGTAAGTCGCTGCTCCCATTCCGCAATGAGGTCTTGGCGGATCTCTGCCCTGCGCGTCTCAACTTGCCGAGGCACGAGGCCCTCGCCCCGCCGCTGCTAACTCTCGTTGTGTATTTCCCTCATTCATGTGCCACCCCTATGTACTGTCGTGTCCCTGAATGGAATGAATGTTTAGTAGGAAAGTGAATTTTCAACCATGTCGGATGGATGTGTTGCGACAGCTCTGTCCTTTAGGTACCATACAATCAGTAGGTACATATTTAACGTGAAGGCTTAAATAAAGGATAAGGAAGTATGTACCTAAGGATAACGATAGATCAATATTTTCGTAGCATCGTCTTACTCCTATGTGGATGGAGTTACGACAAAAATGGCAAAAAAATTGCCGAAGAATCCACCAGTGTGGCCTAACGAGCCGAGCGTGTATTCCATGCCGAATCTGCGTAAAGATAACAAAGAAGAGGAAGAAGCAAGCGCGATAGGCGGAGGAAAACAAGCTCAGGCAGACGGCGCGGCTAACAGGTATGTAAATGTACCTAATTTTAATAATACAAGGGGCTAATTTGACTTAAGCGACACACGATTGATATCTAACTACGATTGAAGCGTACCTACATAAATATGTAGCATTCCGCTATTTTTTCTTTTAAATAAACGTGTATCCTTTTCTGTGATTCAATACTCCATACTCAATTCTTTAATCAACTTTAATGCATATCATGTTTACAGTTGTTGTTCTACAGGTAATTTATGTCACAATTATTAGGCATACCTTATCGATTATAATAGATTGTAGTAATAATAAATTGTAATCTATGATTGTAGAGCAGGGACCCGCCCGATTCTGCTAAGTTTACGATGTTAAAATTGAATAAAAATGGAATCGCAATAGCAGTTTTAACCATATCGGGCATTCTGCTACTAATAAAAGACCAATCGTATTCCAATAACATTCGGTTGGTTTGCGATTGGTCTGCCATTGGGTTTATACGGTAGTTTGTTCTAAAATTATATTGCAATCGTAAATAATTTGCAGACAATATGACTCATTATTGAAGCCCAGAATAGGATAAAAACGTTTATTTAAAAGAATAGCAGAATGCCAAATACCTACGCTTCAATCGTAATTGAGTCGTGATTGGATCTGAGTCGGATGTGAATTAAATCGCTTGAGTAAAATCAGTAGAATCGCGCCCCAGGTGTCCCAGTAGCGCTCGTTGTTACAATTCCACGTCTGGCGCAATTGAGAAAACAGGCACAAGTTAGGTGATCAAAACCTACACCTCACTCGATAAGAAGCCGCTGTCGCGAGGTTAGAAGCTAGCACCTTTCCATTAATGTATATAATTTATATTAATTATAGTATATAATATATATTAATATCCATAAATGTATATAATTTGTTCATAGGTTCTCACAAGCAGTAATTACAACAACCAAAAAGACACGGACTAC
Organism: Helicoverpa zea x Helicoverpa armigera; assembly: GCA_033682625.1. Lineage (NCBI taxonomy): Eukaryota > Metazoa > Arthropoda > Insecta > Lepidoptera > Noctuidae > Helicoverpa > Helicoverpa zea x Helicoverpa armigera. Next base: position 761,462 of record JAWIIS010000041.1, read on the forward strand.
ACCTTCCTATGTTTCAGTGGATGAACCGTGCGACTATATAGCATTGCAGTGTTTCAGAGCTTTCCAGTACGTTATTATTTAATTACCTAGATACTAGAATCCGCTAATGCTTTCACCTACAAACTGTAGGATCTACTCTGCGCTCGCTCATAAACAGCAGCCTTTCTCGATAAATGATTTTTTCAAATCGATCCAGTAGTTTCCGAGATTAGCGCCGCGCGTTCAAACAAACTTCAGCTTTATTTATGATTCTAATTATATGGAAGTAGGTACAAAGCTGATGGATACATTTCATACACAACATCATCATCCTCCGAGCCTTTTCCCAATCATGTTGAGGTCGGCTTCCAGTCTAACCGGATTGAGCTGAGTACCAGTGCTTTACAAGAAGCGACTGCCTATCTGACCTCCTCAACCCAGTTACCCAGTTACCGGGCAACCCGATACCCCTTGGTTAGACTGGTGTCAGACTTACCGGCTTCTGACTACCCGTAACGACTGCCAAGGATGTTCAATGACAGCCGGGACCTACAGTTTAACGTGCCATCCGAAACACAGTCGATAGTGTCTAAGATATACTTAGAAAGTACATACAAACTTAGAAAAGTTGCATTGGTACTTGCCTGACCTGGGATCGAACCCGCGCCCTCATACTTGAGAGGTTGGTCCTTTACCCACTAGGACGGAAGAAAAAGAAAGACGAGTTTGATCTTCTTTAATTCCGTGCGTCAATAGTCCCATGATCGATCAGTGCTTATTCTTATAAGAGGTTTAATCCAATTAATTACTCATCGTTTTACTAGGACCGGAAGAATATGCGCCCGAACAGTTTATAATAAATATTTTACTTTCAAGAATTACTGCATGTTGCTTTTCACCAATTGCATGGAAAGATATGAAGGTTTGTGTTTGTTAGTTCATTTATTTATTTCACAACATATCATTTACATTTTTAAATATTAAATTATAAAAAAAAAACATTTAAAAATAAAAAATAGCCCGACATATGACAACCGTCCCGTCTTTCATAATATTACCTCCGGTAGTTATTCGTCCATAATTGCACATACAAACCCTTCGGTTTCTCCAAACAGGTCACCGAAGCGTAGCCAAGCTACGGACGCATTGAAGTCTACATCGGGGCTATGAAGAGCTCTGAAGAAGCCTCCATGTAGCTGTTTGCTCTGCCATACTTCCTTGCGATCATGGGTAGTTAGTACCACAGCTCTGCGCCAGTTCTGATTTGCCAACGATAGCGGGGTGAGTCCTCTGTCCACTGCTACCATATCACGGTGCATACCCACGTCGCTTTTGAGAAGATATTCCCTGAGACTGCACACCTCACGGTTGTTTTTTTTCACATTTCCGTGGAATGTACAGTCTCATCACCGACGATCATGGGTGATGCATTCGTTCTGCGGTCAGCAGTGTGCGGACTCTCCTATCCAAGGCATCCTGCATCCAATTCAGTTTGAGTCCATTTGAGTATGCCGAAGGAGTACATCAGGACTGGCATGACCCAACCATTATAGGCGCGAACCTTGTTGCCACCTGATAAGGAACTTTCATCGGAAACGAAAATTCCATCAATGTTTTGATACTTTCGTTTTGTATGTTCATAGTTTGGCAAGCCACACATATGGGGGCATGTTACAAGCTCAAACCCAACAAGAAAGTTCACCGTAAGTTCAGTTTTATTAACATTGTGTTTAGTATCTTAAATCACCTACATGCATTTTTTTGGAGTCAATCATCGGATGAGCCCCTCCCCCTCGTATGTAGGTGGCGTGTAAATGAGTATCAGGCTCATATCGCCTCAAACCATAATAATACCTTATGGAGCCCTAAGTGATCCAGTTCCGAGGTATTTAACTGTTTTACAATCCCACATCCATGATAGATCGACTCGGCTCATATCTCCAATCGTTTTATCAACCTTCTTACAATGTTAAAATCATATTCACAAGGAGAACCAAGGCGAAAATGATTTAAAAAAAATGATTTGTTTTCAGGTGAGAACTCAAAAGATTCACACATAGGGGATGGCTATTACTGGCCAAATAATTACTAGAAATAAATACCTACTAGTAGACTTTACGTGAAGAGTGGCAGTTATTATCCAACTTTGGCAATGATGCCAGCCTGTTAACAAATTGTGAAGAAATACTGATACTTTTAAAAACATGGCGGTATGCACTTGAAATTTGAAAATCATTCATTGTTAGATACACCTATATTATGTGTAGTGTAAATAAATTCCTGGAAAACTGATAGGCAACTTGTTTTAGTATCCAAGGCCAAAATATAAGCTAGCTTCCGACCGCATCGTCCTAAGGACACAACTTCGCTTACTCTGGTAAAAAGTAGCAACAACAATGCTTCCGAATATTACTTATCTAATAAGGATAAAGAAATAAACTTGTTTCTCCACAGGATATAAAATAAGTAATAAAGGGCTTCCATAATAGAACTTAAGAAAAGGTCCAAGTTTATTTGAATAAATCTTTCTACAAAAAATATTATTGTAACTAGATTTTTAATAAGTTTGAGCATAACTATTGATAACAGATATTCGTTCGCAAGGCAGTAGATGAGACAAGTATAATCTAAAAATTCTGACAGAATATTCGATAAATGCGAATAACATCCTTAAGGCAAGATAACATTCATAAATAGATTAAAAATAAAAATCACAATCCTTAAATATGTATATCGAGAACACTCACACATTGAAAACGAAAATTAGGAACAGACAATATTGACGTGCCATTGAAATAGTATAAATTAGAACCTAAAGAATTTATAGCTCGTTATTTTAGGCTGCTAACATCTCGCTAATTTTGCTAACCAGTTCACTTTTATAGGGCAATGGAGTAAATACAAATACATTGACCTATTGAACAGTTAAAATTCGCGTTCAGTGACCCGATGCGATTGCGAACATGACGTCAACGCGCAATGAATTTGAAATTCAATAAGTAAACATTCATATACTTAGCTGCAATCTATCGTCATTACTACATATCGTGTCGTTTGTTTCGGATATTTTCATCTACTTGATGCGTATCTTAGGACTTAACATAATTTACACAATTTCATAAATTCATTTAAATTTTTAACTGAAGCTCAAAGCAATTAAAGTCTTTCTTAAGGCAAATGTTTTTCAACACGAGGAGTGGAACTGGAGAATTTTATTCAAGTTTCATATACAATTCAAAATCAGTTATTTTTAATTGTTAATCCATGAATAAAGAGAACAAGACAATGTTCAATGTTACAAAATTTTCTTTAGTTCAGAAAACCTTAAAACCACGATTTTATCTCCTATAAGTATAAAAATAACAATCTTATTTACTTGTATCAAAACTTATATCAAAGTGTTTATAGTAAATTGTTGCAGTCAGGATTCATGTTGTGTTATATTGGTAACGTATTGGATACAGATGACTTGAACATGCTGCCGAAGAACCGCATGCCGGATGATCCGCCGGGAATGGATCCCATCATCATCCATAGAAGTGCTACTACTTGTAAGACGGCACATACAATCGTCCACGGCGTGCTCTGCAAGTGCAGTGCACAGTACAACGTGGCTATGAGCGTCAGCATGTACAGAGAGGTTGTGAGTGCTCGCTCTTTACTGAACATGGACTTCAAGTGGTTCCATGGGCCATACAGGAAACTGAAACTGTTACGGAAATATCATTAGAAACTAGCCAACAACAATGTATTCTTTATAATTGAAGTAACATTTATTGATAAATTCTAAATACTGACATGATTCAAAGCTAATTCAATTTTAATGCTTGAATATCATTGTTGCATACATGCCTAACTTGGCAATACCTTTGGAACCTTACCTGATTATAAAAAACATGCTTCCTAATGTGAATAGCAGTGCAAACTTCCTGGCTTGGAGCAGCAGTATGGGTATGTAGAGGAATGACAGGATAAAACATAGTACTCCAAAGAATAAACATATACCAAAGCCCATAAACCTTTGTGTCCGGCTCTGAAAATAGATGTTGTGTCAAAAGAGGTTGAGTTCATTCCTATTGTCATAAACAGCAATTATACATTATTTTATCATACATCTATTGTCATAATAACAAAAATAAAATATTTACATTATTCTAACAGCATATTGGTAGACACAGGTAATGGATTGGAATAGTAGTTATGACTTGTTTGCCTGTTAATTAAATATAAGACTAGTATTGCCAATCTCCTACAAACTAGATGCATGACCTCAATTTAAATAACTAGTACTGTAGTAAAAACATTACTGAAATATTTGTACAGGTTTTTTTCAAAACACAAATGTGTTCACATGGGTAATGTGGGATCTAGTTATTCGCAAACCAGTTATAAATGATGTAATTGATAGCAACGTTATTGTATTGTGTTGTGCGCATCACAAACAAAGTCATAGCTGAATGATTCATACACAAATTAATTAAACATTCTCATTACTTACCAAAGTGAAGTACTCTTTCTGTACATTTTCGAACCATGATGCGGTACTATTGGTGCTAGGGCTCTCATCCGTACTTCTTTGCATAAAACTAGGAGTAGAGAATGAAGGTAAACTGAAGTTGTAACTTCGACGACTTTCATTTTTCAGTAAATATTGATCCAAGTCTGTCTTCAAGTTCGCCATTTTAGGTTAGATCACTTTGGTCCCGTTTAGCACGTTTTAGCACATAAAATAAAAGTTTGATCTATTTTGATAAACAATTCTACAAGTGAATAATAATAACACTGCCCACTTTACGGCTGATGAGTAAAATCTCAAACGTCAAATCATATGACAACTTTGCGAACTGACATGACAATACCACAGACAAGAATTTTCACTAGTGCTGCGCATGCTCCCAAAACGAATCGATTGACTTTTAGTCGGTTTTTAAAGAAAGTAATTATTTCCGTTAACGTTTTTGTGCCATAAAAGTATAACTTTGTGAGTAATAAAACGTACCATAATCTGTATCATCGCTGAAGTCATCATGTGCATGTCGACGAACGTTGTTATTATATCGGTCGTGCGCACACGGTGGGCATACTCCGCCGGTGTCACGTTCATCCAAATCGGTGCTACTGGCATCTGACTCGGCTTCTGCCTCCTCAATGTGAACATCATCTGTCTGTCTGTTATCGAGCTTCTCGTTCGAGGACAACTGATTGTAATTCTTTCGCGGAGGTCTCGATTCTGGAAAATATCAGAAAAACCTGTTTTATTCCCGTGGCATATAAATTTTCCAGGAAAATATGTACATGGTTGAGAATACCAAATAAATCGAACCTATTGGCAAAATAAAATCTGTTCTTGAGATAACCACAGGACTTCTAACTAGCTACTAAATACGTCATATTAAGTCAAAATGTTATTCATTTTTACACGCATTCTTTCAATGCGTGTAAAATAAATAAGTACCTACCTAAGTAAGATTTAAGTAAGTTGCGCCTATTAACTGTATCTGAAAGTTTAAAGTTAACTGATCGCAGGTTAATTGCCATAAAAATTTTAAACTACACGAAGGTATTCAGCCTTACTAATTGTACTTGCAGTAAGTTGCAGTTATCGACATTTTTGAGAATTTCACTTTTTTGCATAAATCACATCCTAAGGATATATTCTATACATACGTAAAAAAATCTTATTATAAACGTGTTTTTAACGTAACATGAAACGCAGCATTAAGCATATGCTACAAAATTATGCAGTACTTGCTACGTTTACTGTATATGCTATTAGCATTTAACTTTTTAGGTACATCGAATACTAGCTAAAGCCAAACGCAGTAGTCACCATTACTGGATTTGAATGAAGCAAAAATAACAAAAACCTACTCTTGCGATTCTAAGCCTAAACGCAGTATATTCTACAGTACTGCGTTTTCAGTTTGCGTTAATTATTTAAGCTAAGTATTTTTTTTTATCATACCTACCTTCCTTTGTCTTATTTCGTTTGTTAGTCATTTATACATTTGACAGAAGCTAATTTAACTAGTGCCAGGCATCAAAATATAAAATTTGTGCTAATTACAAACACAGTACCTATTGAGCATGTGCTAGGTAGGTTTGAATTTTGCAGTAATAAACACTATTACTGCATTTAGTCTTGGTAATACGGTAAAGCTCGCAAGCCCAGAAAGTTGATGAAAATGCAGTACCGATTTATCAAAATAAGACAACAAAGTACAGTAGAATTCATATATAACGACTTCGCTTATAACAACCAACCGGTTTTAGCGACGATAATCTTTACTCAAGTTAGGTTTCGTATATAGGTACTAAGACAATATAACCGTTTAGTGCGACTCCGGTTTAAGCGACCAACTGCTTATAGCGACCAATATTTATTATAATACGTCCGGTTAAAACGACACACGCGTAATGTTTTGTTTACCTACGCACTCGCACCCCCGCCCCGCGTTCGTATCGTTTAAACCTTCCCTGGACCTCTACAAACATTCTAAAACCAAAATAAGCCAAATCGGTCCAGCCATTCCACTAACAAACAGCAATTCATTTTTATATATAAGAAGAAGAAGACTAGCTGACCCAACAAACTTCGTATCGTTTAAACCTTCCCTGGACCTCTACGAACATTTTAAAACCAAAATAAGCCAAATCGGTCCAGCCATTCTCGAGTTTTAGTGAGACTAACGAACATCAATTCATTTTTATATATAAGAAGAAGAAGATAATAATATGTATTCGTAAGTTATGTATGTATGTACAAGTTAAGATATGAAGAAATAATCCGTCCGTTTTGTGCGTCGTCCGGTTAGTACGACATAGTATCGTCGGTCCCTTGAATGTCGTTATATCCGGATTCTACTGTACCTAAGTAAAGAAAAAATATACTGAACAGGCTTTGGGATACTTCGTTTCCCCTCCCTATTCTACATAATCATAAAGCAACGAACGCCATCTATTGAACTCATAGACAAAACTCCAGTTTCAAACTCAGCAATGGCCGGCCGGCATCGATAACTGCGCGCGCGGTGTAAAAAATCAAGTTAAACCTGTGAATACGACTAAAAGTGCTCTGGTGTTGTGATCCTCGTGTTCCTGGCATCCTGTAAGTACATAATCATTCATTCATTTAATCTCACAGCCTGTTTCTAGCAAAATACCTAAATCAAGGCGTCCCCGGTTGGACGCCAAACTCAATCATATACCAATAGAAAGCTAGATTTTTTACTATTTTTAAGTCACACCTTAAAAGTTATTTAACGGATATTTCTCCATTAGATATGAAGAAATAAGTTTACCGCGTTTATCTCCAAACCGCCATTTTACAAGTTCTGCGTTTGCAATAAGCAGGGCAGTATTATTGGTTGTTCTTTTGAGCAAAATTAAAGAACAGCTTACTGAATCACAAACTTTTTAACCGACTTCCCAAAAAGCGGAGGTTCTCGATTCGACCGATTTTTTTTTGTATGTTTGTTTCGCGATTACTCAGCCATTTATTAATCAATTTTGATGTTTCTTTTTTGTTCGATAGCGATACTTCTGAGGTAGTCCCATTGTCATCAGGTCAAGATCTGATGATGGAAACCCTGAGAAATAGAGGGCAACTTTCGAAAGTTGTAGGAATACATAGGGTAAAAACTTGACACTCAGGTGTTTGCCTAATAGCACTATTCAACAGTGAAGATTTTGAGCTGACCTGATGATGGAGACCAGAGAAGGTCGAGGGAACTCGACAACTGAATATGTAAACTTCCTCGTGTTTGGGTTTATATGTATATTATTATTCGTATTGACGAGACCTTGGCAACAGTGAAGGTTTCGAGCTCACCTGATGATGGAGACCAGAGAAGGTCGAAGGAACTCGACAACCGAATATGTTAAATACCTCGTGTGTGGGCTTATATTATTCGTAGTGATGAGAACTTTCCAGTTATGCCGATAGTGTCAACTATACGCGTCACTGAAAAGCTGAAAATAAAAAAAAACACTTTGCTTTTTACTTTTTTTGGAAGTCGGTTTTACTTTTTCATCTAATCTCTCAAAATCAATGCGAAATAATATAATATGTGATCAAAACAAGTGTGCAACATGTACAGCCCCGGATCTTCAATTTTTATTAGGCGGGGCAAAATCTGAAAAATGCCGCCCCGCCTACCTACTTATCTATATAATCATCTATATAATATTAGCTATCAATATGTAAGCAGGCAGGACCGTCTCTAGCTCATGTAGCGCCTGGGTGCAATCATCACCCAAGCGCCAACTATGTATTAAAGTGCTTATAGTAGTTACAAGGAATATAAATAAGAACGTTCGAATGCAGTGCACTTTTTTGGTAGGTAAAGGACTTAAAAAATGTGTCCAATTCATTGTTGGCTTAAACTGTTGGCCAGGTTTAAGTTATGAAAGTCAAGACAGATCAATGCAATTGTGAAAAGTAGCGCGAGCGAAGCGAGCGCGCAAATTTTTCAATTTTGGGACACAAAAAGTTAATAAGTTTTAAAAAGCGCTGTAAAGTAACAAGCAGTTGGAAGCGCAAACTTTTTGTGGTTTTGAGGACTCCATAAAAAAAAATGTTTTCTACATTTGACTTATAAAAGGTGAGACAGCGTGGACTTGACTTACGAAGTTATTAAGGCAATGCATGTATAATATTTCGCGAGCGAAGCGAGCGCGAAATTTTTTGAGCCTACGACACAAAATTATCTGATCAAGTACACTGACACTGACGAGACTCACAAATTAAACTGGGAATTACGTACAAATAAAAAGAAAACGCGATTAGACACCGAATCAATGACCGACGACCGAGTCAATAAAAAGAATAAACAATCAGAAAAACAGGACATACATTGTCATTTAACCGCGAGCGTAGCGAGCGAGAATTTTTTTACTTAGTTGGAGGATGTTAAAAATAAAAAATAATCAAAATGTGCAATCAAACAAAGCGAAGGCTACTTTTTTAGGAACTTTGCTTGTCAGTATCGTGATACAATGTGGAACTTCCTTATCAAACGGGTGTAATTTCATCCAAAATTCCTGGTGGTGGGGCGTCCCGCGGCGCCCCTGAGGCCGAGGCGCCCGGGTTATTCGCACACCTTGCACCATAGGTTAATATGGTATTTACTTACAGTAGTGGCTATTACAGTAATCTGTAATGTAGGATTTCTTTCCTGGCTCATAGATAATCGCAAATAATTTTTAATCAATTTTAGTTTGCTAAAACTTCGCCTCGTGAATAATACATGTTCGTGCAGTCATGCAGCATGTCTCACTCCGCGCTCATGGTATCGGTGAAGTTGATATGGCCATGAAATTGCTGTACTTGTGCTTTTTATTTATTATTTAACCGTTAATTTTTCCGTGGTCAAAATTAGTTATCCATTGGTCTGTGAAGTGTGTTTTGCCGCCCCCTGAATTTGCCGCCCGGGGCACAGGCCCCGGCTTGCCCCCCCCTAGATCCGGGGCTGAACATGTATCATCTGTGTAATGTGACTTGTGGCACGCGTGCCGGCGCCATTAACGGCGCGTACCTCGACGTCGGCAACTTAATAACTTATTTTATTAGCTAATTTACGCTGCTTGTCCGTTGTAGCTCCACCGATTTATTTTCCAATTACATGAGTAGTGCAATTTTAGCAAGATTGGACGCAAGTTTCATCGAAAACTTTGTAGGCAAATAGTGTTACAGTTTTGTTTGTGAATTATGTTGGCGTGAATATGAATTTAATTTATTAAGCTTGGTTAGTTTGCATGGTAAGTAAGTAATAGAATTAAGTCTTTTGCTGGAGCCTTGACAAGTTTCCGTCAAAATAGCGTAACAATATGGTGTAGATACCCTCAAAAGATGGATGGGTTAAGTATAGTTAATAGGCGAAATAACAAATTCGGTTCAAGAGTCCAAGACCTCAAAATAAATACCGGCGATCGAGATCAAAAATGTTCAGATCCCTATTCGCTTAACGAACGCTAGGGACCCTAGGACACCCTAGGGCACGTATGATCAATTAACGTATTGCCAAATGATAGGTAACCCATAGTCCAAACTTAGGTATGGCTTGTTAGTTTAACTTTAGTGGAAATGTGCGAAATAGTTTGGCGTTTATTGAAGTTTATGTAACTTGATAAAAACGTGATGGGCTGTATAATTTAATATCACAAACTCAGAGTTTTAAAGCTTTTAATTTTCGTTACGAAAGCAATCTCGTATTATGAGTAGTGTACCTAGGTTGAAAATTACTTAGCTATTTTGATACCTACCCACTAATTCATTGAACTACTTAATTACAAGTGATCGATCTCTGATTGCACGATCAAACAATTTGTTGAGTGCTCTTACACAATGGAATATGGAATTCTAAGGCCCATAAATTCTAGCTAAAACCAAAGTTTGCTTTCTCGCAACAGTGTTGTGGTCGGCTTCCAGTGCAACAAAACACTAGTGTGTTTAGGTACATGCAAGCACTGCCTACGTGCAATTTCCAACTCAGTTAAAGGGTAACACGATACCAATTAGGTTGACTAGTTGTCTCTACGGATTCTGACTGCGTGTTACGAGTTTCAGAGATCTTCTAATGACAGCTAGTTGTTAGTTATAAGTTTGAAGTTGTACTCGTACAAAAGTTAAATGCTTATCAAATGTAACTGTAGTTAACAGACATTCAATAAAGGTATCTATTATTACCTACCTGTAATTAGAGATTATCGCTCAATCCTTATATGTGTAAGAGGAGGCCTGTGTCCATCAATGGGGAGGTAGAAAAGGCTGATGAGGATTTTAAAGGTTAAAAAAACGAGGTATCTGTTTGGTATATGACTTCTCTTTGGACTTCTATGGCTTAATGATTTTGATATTTAATTTATTTATTTCATATTTTTATTAATAAATAATAATATGGAGGGACTGTCTCGTTGGTCTAGTGGTCGCAAGCGCGGCTGTTGTGCTCGAGTTCTCGGGTTGGATTCCCGGGTCGGGCCGAAATCACTTTGTGGGTTTTTAAACTTTCACAAAGCAGCCCGTAGTCTGGAAGTTGGTGATTGATTCGGAGAGCACGTAAATGTCGGTCCTGCGCCTGATCTCTTTCCGGTCGTGTCGGATTGCCGTCCAGACGGGTTATGAGAGTGAAGGAATAGGGAGTGCACCTGTGTCTGCGCAAATGCTCGTGCACTATATTATGTCCTGCGCAGCTGGCTGATCTCCTTTAATAAGAACAGCCGCCGTGGCCGAAATCGGCCGTGGACGCCATTATTAATACTATGGAGGGAGGATTACCATCCTCGTAATAGATGACTATAGTGTATAGCTTAGCTTGCTTTTAACGGCTTACTGATCCACAAGTTGCTACACTATTATAATATCACTCACTAATTATTGTAACAGCAATCCGCAATTAGCATGCGCTGATCACAAACCATGTTGATTACTTAGTTTATATTTGATAGTTCCGACTCGTGTCACGTATCCGCTATTGATACATAATGATATCACTAATTACTTTCCACATAATATAATCAATTTCGGGCTCCTGATTGAACCATATTTATTATGCACATAAGTACTTATATGTATTACTATTATGTAAATGGTGTAATTTGCTGGACATCGCGTGATTTGTAGTCATCAGATAGGTATGCAGTTCAGTTATACTTTGGCATAAGTAATTGCACCACTTTGTGATAGTATTGCAATTTTTAGTTTTGATGTTTATCTACAGAAACTTTTAATTAAGCAATGTTTATTTATTCAATAGGCAAAAACGACGGCGACCCAAATTGTCAGATTTCTTATATAAGTAATCCGGATTCGGGAGCTTGCCTAATAAAATATTTTATAATACTAAAACCCGTTGAATGAATAGGACCTGCTATGATTTAAAAGCTGTCATCACTCTTATATGGAAATGGGATAACCACAAGATTTTTGACACTTGAAATTAAGAGAACTGTCCGTTTGTTCTAATCTCGTGTCGGCAGTAATTGTGCAGAGTGTTCGCGAGTCGCTGTCAGTCATCATGGCTGACTGGCAGCTGCGCCAGTAACATGATGTAGGTAGGTACAGTTCATACAGGTAAAATGATGCCTAACCATTACTAGTCTAGGTCTTTCCATACAAAACTAATTCAATGCTTACTTCTTGCTTCCTTAGAAACTGACATCTGCAGAAACAGTAGGTACCAGTCATTTACATATACTAATTTAAATGTTTTGTATGCATTTTTTTCTTCTCTGCAAATGCAACAAGTTTATATGTTAAGGATTCATAGATCCTTTTACTTCTTTCTTGCAGTTATCAAACAAATATATAAACAACACACCTAAGACTAATCTGCCAAACCAAAAACCCCAAACAGCTCGGTAACTCACAGCAATAAAACAGGGCTTACAAATCTATAAAATAAATCTCCCATGACAGGATACTATCCCAAATTATTAGCAGGTTCTATCGACTCCAGTATCCGCTGGGGATCAGTAAATGTTCCCTGTCTAATTTATGGTGACGCGAGCCGAAAGCGGACTAAAAAAATGGATCCCGAACAAAGTTTGGGAAACCTTTCGTATCTTTATCGCGTCGTATCTTTGTGTTAGTTTACTGTTGTACTGGAGTTTTCTGGTGTTTGTTTATGTGGAAAACTGAGTTTCAAATGTTTTTACTCATATATGGCAACAAGTATAAGTTTCCCGCTGTTGCACCCGCGTCCCGTGGAAACTTCTTATCAATCTGTCGACTCGCTTTTGGCTGGTTTTGTTTTTATTAGCTCAATTCGATGTCAGTTTCGCTAGAGTGAAAAATATTGTAAGTAGGTTCTACGATTTGTCTTTCAACACCATTTTAATAGAAAAAAAAAAAAACTTTAAAATACATAGGTGTATCAGAGTTTTCCTGATAACGGCCATAAGTAGATATTTTATCGACTTTTTATGTTCTATTGATCAGCCCTGCACGAAATTATTAAAAAAAACGTAATGATTATATGATATCGTTGTCTGTACCTACCGATAGAACCTGTGTAAAAAACGGAATATCAAAATCCAATGAAAATGGATTATTGGATATTTTCGTAATTTGTACTTTATACGGACCCTCCCACTGACTGTTTCAGTAAACGACCCCGTTATTTGTGAATAAAGACCATCAAATAGGCTTCAGTACAAAAATATTAATAATTGGATTCTAAATGTCGTCATAAATTCATCTAAACGGAAAACAATAGTGGGATTCGTTGTGAAAACAAAATCGAATTAATTTTCGATAATTCTGAATAATCGTTGTTCATTCGTATTTGTGGAGTCATGTTTAGCTTACGTCATGACAAGGTGACTTTCATTTTTGACTGTGTAAATAACTAAAACTTAAACTAATGGTTTGTCTAATTTTCCATTGCGACCTTTTTAATAAAGCCTATGTTAAGTGTATTGTGATCATTGAATCTCTCGGTTTTCTTACAAAAAATACATAAAGATTTTCTTACCTATTTCGACATAATATCACAAACCTTAGTTTACCTAGTATAGCATTACAGTTTACAAAAAAAACAATTGGTGTTATACAAGACACTTAAAAACTACAAAATATCGCGTTATAACAACCCGTTATTTTCTCTTTTTCGACTTTTCTGCGAGCAAAAGGATGATGTGACGTAACGTAAGTGTGTCACAGCCACCAGTTGCCGGCAATCGAGGGAGGGAGTCGCGATCCGTTCGAGACGAAACTCCGAAAATATAGCAATATTAATTTCGCGTTCCGCGGGCTTCTCAGAAACTCTCGATTTAGTTAAACCAATCTGATATTGATCTAAAAGCCAATGCTCAAAGATCAAACCGAATTAGTCTTGTTAGGTTAAATTCTGTGAAATATTTTTAGATGCCAAATTAATCGAGTCTGGCTTATATTAACAAACATAAAATAACTAGATTTTTCCGCCGGTTTCACTAGCTGTGTCGAGGGAATTAGGCAATTGAATGGAAGGCCCCATTTATACTAAATTGGTAGGTCCTAATTTACAGTAAAAGCGTAACAAATATAGTCTGAATTTGTCCGTGTTTCCAAAGTACCTATATACAATAATAATTCATTTCAAAATAGACGTCGTAATAGCAAGAAACACATTACATAAAATTTAATTCTTACAACGTTAATATTACATAATTTACCTTGTTTCTGACAAAGGTAAAGGTTATTTACCCTAATTAATTTTACTACAATTTCTAAAATGAATACCGACTTTATTTATTTTGGTAAGTAATAGATAATTAACATTTAAACTTAAAGACACACTTAGAGAAGAAAACATAGCCCTAAAAGCTTAATTTTAAGTTCTCTTTTACTTTGCAAGTAAGTTAATTAAACAAATTCTAATTTTAGAGAAAATTAAGCAGCTTATTACTTAAGAGTACCAAAGAGAATACATCTAGTTGACATATAAGGACGTATGTTTTAATATTAAATCTATTATTCATTATAATTATTTTGCAATAGAACATTATTACTGATACTATAAATGCGTAAGTTAGTGTAGTAGTTAGTTAATGTGAAAGTTTCTTAAAATAAATTTTAGTCCAACCCTACAATGCACCTATACCCAATTCACAAAGGTATTATTTTTCTTTGAAACCTGACACTTTCAATATTTCTATCAGCATCAGTTCTGAAGTAATTCTGTCGGACGTCAGACGGCTTACTTTAAACCATCGCCCACGACCGGCTTATATGTGAATGTTCTATTCTTATGGTATAGTTAGACACAAAGGTGGTTGACCATAGAAAGATATTCATTTTTAACATGTTACGTCGTTTGCAAAATGTACTTAATTGATCAAAAGAGGATATTTAGAGGCCGTAGATGATTTATATATGTTAACGGAAATGTATGTAATCCGTCATTGTATACAATTCCTAGGAGATCTATGAAATTCCTAAAACCGCCCGGAAATGTTTAAAATAAATTATGTACATTAGACACATTTCCTAGGAAATCTATACATTTCCTAAATAGTAATCGGAAATGTATATTTAAGATATCAAGGGGTAAGCGGGTTATCATTGGTAAGCATGGTTATCAACTTCTCTTCCTTCGATTGCCTTAGTAAAAAAATAGAATAGAAACTTCTCTTCCTGACTGTAGGTACATACATGGAACAGTCGGGCCGACATTTAACCCGTCAGTTACGTAGCATACACGGACACTAACATCGCAGGGTTACAGTTAACGTCAGTTCATTGCACGTCCTAAAGCGAATCGTTAAACTGTCACAGGTAAACTAGGATTTAGGATTTTACCGTTTAAAAATAAGAAACGGAATAAATATGACAATGTTGTGAAGAAAATTGAATCTTCATTGAATATAAGCTAAAATACATATAATACTTAAAGATAAAGTTAAAAAGTTACAGCCTTTTTATCGTCCCACTGCTGGTCACAGGACCTCCACTCACACGGAGAAGGATTGAGCATTAATCTACGAACTACTAGCATTGCCACCTTTTTTTTTTTTAGCGACGTAAAATCATCAAATGACCCCTCCCGCTGTGGGTTAGCAGCGGTGAGGGAGTGTCAGACTTTTACTGACTAAAATCGTCGTGTTCCGTCATAGGCCTTTTATGTACCAGGGCCGCGGTATCTCTTTCGAACAACCCGCAGCGCATTGCCACCTTCATTAGTTCAGAAATCTTTTTAACTTAGTAGAGTAGTCTAAAAGTCTTGTAGCGTAAGAATGATTTAGTTAGAATTATACTAAAACATGTTGTGTAAGCAAACATTTAAATCCAAAATGAACAGAAAATCACTCAGGGCTACTTTAACATAGGATTAACTTTGTTGTTTTAGTTTTACAATTGTTAAGTACCTACTTAGTAAGCTTTGTCATAAATACTACTTTAAAAAGCTCTAAATTCGTTGAAATATTTTTTGCGAAATATTTTGTTTTAGTAAAGTTTATTCTACATAACGTTGATTCCAAATAAACCGCTTACAGCATTGTCTGATGTTTACAATGCCTGTTTACGATTCAAATGCCAAAAACTATTGTTCCAACTTGTTTCAATATTTGTTCATTTGTTCAGGCAACTCGCAAAACCAACTAATTGAATTTTGACGCCGCTTTTACAGTTTCAAAACCCAGGATCGAGTTAAAAAGAGCTGCACGAAATTGTGTTTCTACTCTAAATTGAAATACGTGAACAAAAACATGAACTAAAGAGATAAGTCTAACAAAAACATTTTAGATTAACACACGTTTAATTTGGAATAATGTCGGTAATGTATGAAAAGAGCTTGTTTTCACATGATTACGAACGGTTACCTGAAGCTTTTCTACACAAAACTGTTTTTGGGTTCATTTCACATGAGCTTTTAAGTAATATAATTCCATGTCAAACCTTTACTACGTTGCATGTATAAAACGCAGTTACTCTTTCAATTTTGAAATAGATAGTTAAAATAGGTGAACAAGATCTTTGTAGTGTATCAGTTTTAATCTTAAAAATCTAAACGAACGAATAATTTTCTTATATACGTGGTAGTTTTCAAATGATATCATTAAGCTTTTCCATTTAGAAGCTACATGAGCGGCCGTCAAAAGTGAATCGCTGGAGCGGAGAGCACGTAAAAGCAACTATGTTTTAAAAAGCAATCTGGTAATGTACCTGCAGCGTCGTAAACCTTCCCCTGCGTCTATTTGTAACTACAAGGTTTATCTTCAGCGGTAAATCAATTTACTTTAGTGCTCATTTAGTGACGTTTGTGTTTCGGGGTTATTGAAAAGGCTAGTAAAGAATGAAGGAAAAATTATTTACTTTCTAGGTCCTTTATAAAAAAAATCATGCGAATTTCACACTCTTTGTTTGTGTTATAGTTGGGTACTAACTGCTGGTGGCAGTTTCAGCCACGTCTCATGGGAACTACACCCCGTAAATCCCCTTAAAATAGCCTGTAGCCTTTTTGAAAAATATGCTAACTAGGTCCAATAGTAACTGAGATTCGGGGGTTTAAACAAACTCTTAAGCTTCATAATATTATGTAAAAATATAAAATATGTACTTTGAACCCTGATTGATAGGTATTAATGAGTATTTTATACAGATATTAAAGATACCAAGGTACCTACATACATTTCAGATAATAAAACAGTACCTATATTGCTAAAGTAAACAAACACAATATTACCATGAACTGTTGTGGAATATGATTAATTTCACCGCCAGTCATATGCAAATTACCTGTTTGTGATATAGCTACGGTAATTAAAGGGATGCATCTAATCTACCTTATGACAAAGGGGTTGATTTATATGCAATATTTCAAGGGTTAATGTCAAACGTTTTCATAATTTAGTAACGTCATCGTTGTTGTTTACTCTAATAGGATTAACCAATCAACCCTTCTGTATGATAACTAGATCTATTTTATATTAGTCTAGTTTGTTTCACTTAATTTAAGTAGTTTCAGTTACTACATACGTTTCCGAATGTTGGACTGTGTAAACCTTGTATTATTGTTAATTTATTACTGAAGCTGTTTTTACTCATTTAATAAATGATGCTAATCAATAAATAACTGATTAAAACTAGATATATTGTGAACGCATTCAGTCACTTTTAAAATATTGTGTTCGTTTCAAAACCTATTTCATTATGCATTGATTGATAGACAGACAGGTTCAGTGAATAGACGCTACGACTCTTGGGATTGCTTTCAAATTGAAAATCGACTACTTACATTTTGCTGTCTATTCAAACGAATTTATCGAATAAGTATGTAATCGAATTGGTAGCAAATAATTTTGAGTCTAAGGTATTGTTTGTTAGCAAAACAACGTTGTCTGAGAAGCAGTATGTTGTGAAGAGGTATCATGGATTTTGATTAATGACAAGTTTTAAAGGATCATAAACAAAATCCAATAAGGAACTATGCTCATTCACTCAGATTACTTAAAATAAATGGCCACATGTTGGCATAGTAATTAGTTACGCCACAAATCTGTAACGAGCCCTCACGCCAGAAAAACATTCAACACAATTATATCATAAAGCGAGCACCCCTATAAACACTAATTCCTTTCCTGATTACCTCACTAACGTCCAACGTAACGAGACTTGATTGCACAATAAAAAACCAACCTTAATGCCTTCACTTAAAACACAATATAAAGGTCGAGAGGTATCTTGTTAAAATGGTCTTTAACACGGAGCGGTAATGAAGTCTTCTACTATTAAGCAATCGGTGCCAAGCAATTTTCTTCCTTTCTCTCCTGTATTCACATTCTAAATTGCTTTGTCCGTGGTGAGGTAGGATTAATTAGAACAAAACAGCTCCTACAGAGTCCTGTAGTCCTGGTAGCCGGAGACACGTCCAACTAATTGGAAAAAAACAAAAGATCCTTGATTTTAATTTAAATGAGAGCTGGTTTATTATTTGACGATTATAAAGGTAGAAACGTAAAGAGGTTTGTTTTTGTTTAGTTAATATTCTTCCTTTTAAAATTGATTCTAATTATAGTATGAATATTATTCTTTCAATCCAGTCACACTTTTGTTTTGCTATCAAATTATTGGGACAGTGACAACTTTTACAGCGATAATCACCATCGATCACCCATTGAATGCCATTCAAAACTACAAGCAAGTTTAAATCTCCCGTGACTCACAAAGGTTGTTCACACTTTCACCAGTTACCTAGCAACCAATAACCAAAGGTGATATACATAACTAAGATTGGCACATCCGTGAAACAGATTACTGCTCACCCCATCCATCATTCACTTTATCCACTAAGACACCTCAAGCCCATACATGTGTTTAACAAATACCGTTTTCCCTTCATATTGTATCCCTTGATGATCTTAATGTATTACAACGTAATCTCCGGGGAGATCGCTTTGGATATTTTACGTAAGTAAGTAAATAAACGGCTGAAAACGTAACTCTTATGTCGTTTTAGATTAAAGGAATTTGTGTAGCACTTAGTTTTATGTGATTATCTGAAAATATGTTATTGTTTAGTGGAAAATTGAATAACAATTTGATATATCTCTTTGAAGTTGAGAATTATTGTGGAACTAAATCTCGGCTGTCGTTTGTACATTTACATACTCCTGCTGAAAAACATGGATTTTGAAAAGTTTACCCAAAATACAATAAATATTCTGCTAATAAAATTGGTAAAAGAAATCGATCCTACAACTTTTTTTTCCACAACATTTTGTTTTTTGAAACGCTTTAACTACTTCCAAATATTCGAATTTGGTTAGGTTTCAAGTACAAAACTTAAACTCGAACACAAGTTCGAGTTTGAGTTTTGTAGTAAAAAGAAAATAGCACAGTAGGTGACAAAACCTGGTTACGATAATGATGTCAAATATATAAATATAGAGAAAGGATTCCACGAGCAATTTCATGAAAGAATACTTGTAAAAGATCTAATCTTTTATAAAGATATTGGAAAAGATACAAGTAGAGGCAAGCAATAACGGATGGTATTACGGAGGAAATACCAATATTATAGGAACTTAGTGCTTAGATCTGCACAGATAACATAAACCTGTATTTCCTTCAGAATGAGAAGAAAGGATTCTATATGGGACAACCTACTTATTGTAGTCGTATAACGATTTATATTACAAGGAAAGTATAATAAGCTGTATTACCAGATAAACTCATACTATATGGTCTTAATGAGAAGTTATTATATTATAATACTAGCTGTTTTTCCGCGGTTTACCCGCGTACGGTGGGAACTACTGGCCATACTGCAATAATATGTATATAGCCTATGTTACTCAGGAAGAGTGTAGCTTACCAAAAGTAAAAGAATTTTTAAAATCGGTTTTTGATTTTATCCATTATAAACAAACAATTATTTTTTCCTCTTTATAATATCATTACCTAGTAAGAAGAACCCAACATATTATGAACGATTGTCTAATGAAGAGATTCCGGTAAAAATGTGATGATGACAACTATGTAAATATCATCGCCCCACCTTACCACAGGTACTCAAATACTGCGTTTGGTTACACGATATCCACTTAAAAAGTTGGGATAATTAACACCAATAAATTCCCATCCGATACAGTATCGGCACTCGGCTTTTACCAGTTAATTAAGGTAAAAAGAGTTCAAGTGAAAAGAGTTATTTATCGACCAATACGGTACATGAATTGCCACTAACAGCCGCGTTGAACACATTCGTGCTTTTCCCCGGAGCTTTAAAATGCACGTTAATCTAGTTTTTGCGCACTCAAAATGGCGAATGGTGATGACCGAGGAATTACTGTTTTTTTAATGGATTTGAAAAATCTAATCTGAATTAATCTGAATTGAGAACCTCCTCCTTTTTAGGGAAGTCGGTTAAAAATAAAGCTCTTTTTTCCATGATGACGCGGGAAAAATTGCGGACTAAAGCTATATAGTACCTAGTCTATTACTTTGTTCTTGCCCCTGAATTCTTGACCCACTACTCAGCTTTTGTAAGTCCCTCACGTAAGGCTATAAAATAAATTTTCATACATTTTTGCGAAAACTTTAAGAGCTCCCTAGACGCGAGGCTCACAAAACTAACGTTACTACCTTCCCCTCATAGAATATTGAGAAACTTGCCCAGTTACAGGGAGGAAAATTAAGGAAATATCAATAAACAATTTTGGTTTCGTTTTTTCCGCTTTTTTTCTTAAACAATGTGCCATTTTCTATCAATTTAAATGTCAATAAAGAGATACTGATATTACTATGTCCAGTTACATTATCAACTGCCTATCGTCGTCTATCAGTCTAATTAGTTGCAACCAACCAAAGTGCTTTACATGGAGCGACTGCCTATCCGATCTCATATTCAGGTACACCAATTATAAATTCCATTAACAATTCTGGTCAACTAAAACAATGTTTAACTAGTACCTAGAAGGTACATATTACAATATTACTTACCATTGTATGTAGTTACCGTTCATTGTATCCGTAGAATATTATAACGAAAATGAACAGTTTAACCTTTGTCTATTTTTGTATATACCTGTATGTGTGCCTGAAGGCGAATTTCAGGATCACATGAATTTCCAAACACTTTATACTGGCATAAAATATTCACTTACATCTTAAAGGGCAAGGTGGAACAATTTGTGATTAACTAGCGTTGCTCTGCGATTTCTCCCACCCACGTTAAAATTTGAACTATACTCCTACGTTTTGAGGGAAAATGAGAGGTAAGTACGTGTACATCTGTAAAATGGTTCATCTTTGGGATATCATAAAAATTAGTTTGTCATAAAACAAAAATCGGCAAACAAATCATTCAATTATTATTAGAATCTGTTTGCCAGAAATAAAGCATGAAGAAATACAAAATTATATTATGCATTAATAACATGGTTAACATCCAAATGATTAGCGCATTGAGTGAAAATTATTTAGTCTAACGTTCAAACCAACTTTCGACTTCATATTATGTAAGTAGTATAAAATATTCATACTCATGTAAAAGGGCGCAGAAGAACAATGTACGATATACAGGCAATATAAATTTCTACATAGATATAAAAGTATAGGTTAGTTTACACGAGTTTTGTATCATATTCCCTGTTTTATATACCTCGTTTATACTTTATAGTGTTCCGTTCAACCGCTCAACTTTTTATACGTTGGTCTACATTGTAGTTTTATTTCTTCAACCGACTTCTTTAATAGTTCGGAATTTTGAGCAGAGCGTTATTTTTTTTGTTTTTGTTTAACTTTGTAAAAGGGTACCTACTTGGGCTATATTAACTTATATTATAAATAAGGAAAGTTTGTATAGAATGTTTTTTTCTGGTGCTGGTTACTGAAAATACAAAGATCTCTTTAACATTTTTTATGAGTCCAGAAGAATATTTAGATTTAATTTAATTTGGATGGAGTCTAATGCTGTCCACTGATTGTAGGCTTCTCCCAAAGAACATAAACTATACCAGTCTGGGCCAACGTACTTCGATGACTTTTATGTTATACTAAGTTTTACATACGTATATCACTCTCGAAGCTCCATATATCTCCACATACGTTAACAAAAGATAATATAAGTTTTCAACACCACTTATCTGGTCTTTTATGAACTCTTTACGTCTCGTATCACGAGCAAATTAGCATTTCATTGCTCGTTACCCGCTCATGTGGCATCAAGTTTGTGAATAAAACCAGCAATGGTTGCCGTATTATCGTTAACCTTAATAGTCCAACAGTAGACATTCGTAAACAGAGCCCATAAACGTCAAGTGTTAACGTACAAGTTTCAGATAATATTAAGCTGTTTATGGATTTTTTAATTATATTAACAAATACATAAAGTTCGGTTTCCTATGTAGCTTCTTCCGGTTACGGACTGCAGTTGATTACCAGTGTTTTTTATATGGAGCGACTGCATAACTGACATCCTCAACATAATGACTTGTGCACCTGATACCTCTACGTAAGAGTGGTTGTCAGGTATTCTAGGTTCGGAATATCGTAATAACGACATATACAAATGAATTGAGAACCTCTCCCTTTTAGGAATAAAGTGAAAATTACATTACTTAATACAATTGTAATTTCCAACGATAAGCTCGTTCAAACAAACAAATACCATTATTTGAAGTTCCCTCAGCAAAACGAATAAGATAGTTAATGGAACGGAAAGGCATCTCTTCGATTACTTCATAAAACAACAACGTTTTTCTATTTGATATACGAGAAGGTTTGAAAAACTGAAGGCAAGTTTAATCAGCGCGAAGTAGTCCCGCCGGACCGTTTTCAATCCGTACCGGAGCGCCGGAGCACCGCCGGAGAGCGCCGGAGTGAAACTTAGGAAACACAACCCTTCCGCTGCCGATGGAACTCGAAAAAAGGTTTGCTTAATAACTTGTTTGTGAATCCTTTTTTTGCGAGGCTATTCGAGATGAAATTGGATATTTGGGGGTTAGATTAAAACAGGGGTCGTTTGAGCGTCGCTTCAATTTGAATAGAATGTTTTATATTTCTTTTTAAGTTTCGCCAAATTACTTATCTGTTTTGGTTATCAATTTAATTCGTTCAGGTAAAGGCACGTGTATCAATGAAATTAAGTAACGTTCTTGACATTTCCTTATAGGATTTTTATGTTATCTTTCACTAGTAGTTTCATCCACCTGAGGAAAACCCTTCCCGGGTATAACATGTATTACACATTTCATATATGATTAAGAAAGTTATTTTTTTGTATAAATTGTGTAATTGTCTGATTACTAAGGATAGGTAAGCTAATTTGCAAAGAGAACTGAAGCTTATTTTCTATTAGTTCGTACAAAGAAACCTGCATAAGATAGCAACCTCATTTTCTACAATTTTAAATTGAAAGCTTGCTTAAATTCAATAATATCTAGAGCGGAATGGAAACTGCCTTACCTACAATATGAAGGACGCGGTGGCATTTTAATTTTTTTATGACTGCACTACTTACATCTTGCACATGTATAACAAGCAGTAGAAGGGGCACGGATTACATGTATTATAACATTATATGGTCCTATTTAAAATATATAAGCACTAGTATGAATAACGTAATGATATATGCTTATCTCCAACATCAATCCAACACTTGGACGTGTTGAATGACCTTGCTGTATGTGCAGCGTGAGGGAGATTCAGAATCTTACTAACTAAAACCCATCATGTTCCTTCTTAAGCTCTTTATGTAGGTACCAGGGCCGCGGTAACTCCAAGGTGTTATGCCTTGATTTCACTTAGTTAATTATGGGAAATTCAAATGTTCAGGAATAATTCAACAGGCCCAAAATTTAAGAGTTCAATTGCCTTAAACATGTTTGATCCCACTGTCTGACAGGTGAAACGCGAACGCGAAGAATTTGAAATAAGACGCATACAAAATGTAATTCCTATAGCAAAACATTTGTTTAACCAACTCGGCTGTACTTTAATAACTTGGAAACTCAAGCTCAGAGCAATAGTTTGTGGTGCTCGGTCCGTTCCTTCGTAATGAGTTTTCCTTATATTTTTACAGGAAAATCACTTGTTGGAAACAAAGGTCGCGGCTAGAAAAATATAAGAAGGGAACAAAGCTCGTTTGTGCGCGATTGTACGCCAATATTATAAGAATAAACATTGTGTAATGTAATGTACTTGGTGTGTGGGTATTGCTTTGACATTTCTTTATTTGTTCGACAGTTATATGTTAGAATAATAAAGTTGTGGAGGTACCTAGGTACTCATATTTACTTTACTTGAGGTATGTAGTATTCAGAAGTTAGCCTGCTTACATATATAAACTCTCTATGAAAACACGCGTAATATAAGAACAAAATAAAAACGCAAAATAACAAAATTAAAATCCCATTTTCGAAAAAGAAACAAGTCCACGCACCCGCAGACATTCAATTTCCTTTGAACCTAAGATAAGGTAATCAAAACCAAAATTCAAGAGCGGTTTCTGAGAATTTAAATACGATTTAATGTTTAACGGAATAATGGTATCTGTAGGCTAATGTTAGATTACTTTCGCCAACAATTCATTTTCGCAGAAATAACAGAACAAAGTGGAGGAAAAACGACATCATTATAATACACAACGATTATGTTTACTTTTAGGGTTCCGTAACTCATTAGACAAATGAAGTGTTATGGCGATATTCTACTTAAACTCTTCGTGATTATTTATTTCCGCGAGTCCACTAGCATTGTGAGTACACAGACGTTTTATTTCGCGGACATTTCAGAAATTATATGTAGACCAGAAGAAACATTTGTGTACGTCACAGTGGCACCTGTGGAATCTCACCTTCTAATTTCTTAATTATCTTATCTTATAGACGTCTGAAACCTTATACGAGAGACAACGTATTCTATTCTATTCTAGAGTCATTAGAGAGTAAGTACACACAACAGCTAATTTTATGTTATAATTTGGTCTTCTTCCGTTGGCGCAATGGTCACCATTCCGGACTGACGAACTGATGGTCCTGTGTTCGATTCCCAGTATATTCAACATTTGTGTGATAATTGTGTTTGTTGTTATTGTATCTATTTATAAATGTATATGTAAGCTTAAGTAATTTCGTTGACTTAGTAGGTATATCATATAATTTCTCTCTCACTAATTTAATTCTGAAATCTGTAACATTACATTACACACAACGTTACTCAGATGAACGCGAGCTATATTTTTCACACTCGCGAGGGAATTGTGAAATTTTTAAATGAAGCATAAATCATAATTTAAGGTTGAAATACGATTTCGTTGAAGAGAAACATTTTTTAAATGTACTGATTATTTTGAAAGTTCCATTAGGGTTACGAAAGTTATTATCTAAGGCCAAATATATTTTCATTTGAGAGTAATATTCTCTCGGATAAAAGTTTGAAATATAATGTGAAGATGTTTGACTTGAAAAATAAATTGTAAGAC
Source organism: Helicoverpa zea x Helicoverpa armigera (assembly GCA_033682625.1). Taxonomy (NCBI): domain Eukaryota; kingdom Metazoa; phylum Arthropoda; class Insecta; order Lepidoptera; family Noctuidae; genus Helicoverpa; species Helicoverpa zea x Helicoverpa armigera. Next base: position 786,847 of record JAWIIS010000041.1, read on the forward strand.
ATTTAGACACTGGTTAGACATACGCTGAAAAAGCCCGATTACGTATTGACTAGAGATAAATACTTCTAAAGCGCGATTATTTATTTGCGTAAACAAGTGTTTCAACAACAGTTTAAAACAATTGTAACACTCTACACAAACAACAGTTGAACACATGTTCCAGTGTTTATATAATTTAATTTTGTAATAACTCTGGAATTGTTTTTGTTTACATTTGTCTCTTAAACTGTCGTTTAAACTTGTTAACACATAAGCGTATTTAAAAATGTATCTACGGAAGTTTCATGTGATGACATAAGACTTTCATAATAACATTAAAATTTCAATTTTATCTACAAAAGCATAATTATCGTAAGGCTTGAAAAAAATTAAAAACTAAGTCATTAAAACATGATAAGAAAAATAACTAAAGAACATCAATCACAGTACCTATTTAAAAAGGTGAGCATGAGTGATGTTGCAAATCAGTGCTCATAAATAATGTAAAACCTGCCTAGTGGTAAAATCGGTTTAAATAACCGATTTTAAAAATTTAAAAGTGAATTTTTATTTACATAATAATATACCTATCCTATTTATACATGCATATTTTACATATCCTACCTAATCAAAATGTTTACAAAAATAATAAGACACAGGAAAATAAAAACAATGCGTCCAAAAACTCATCCGCATCGCTATCAGCGAGGATCGTAAACTCAGAATCCTCTAAAATCAAGAAAATGTTGAACTTTGCCAACACTGAGGTGGTCTATCCTTTCTCATTATCGTCACAGAACCATGAAGATAATAGAACCTTCAGATCTCATTTTCAAGTTGCTATTACTGAGGTTTTTTCTTTGACGGAAATTGTAGTGGTTAGTTCACTAATGACCTTCGCTATTCGATCGGTAGCAATCAGGTGGTAGAAACGTGAAACATCTTATCTACGTAAATTGAGAAAATCTATAAGAAAATAAGTTTTGATTTAAAACTACAAATAATTGTGATAACTAGATCAATGCGACATAAAGAAAACCTATACTACCTAAATTTATACTTTAAAAATAATCAAACAAATGAAAACGTAATTCTTTTGGAGTCGGTTAAAAAAATTCTTTACATATTTGCAAAAATGACCGCTTTTTAAATAAATACTGGGCATGACATTTTGTAATATACATGTTTATTACGACGGAGAAATAAAGCAGTACTGTTATTTATCTTATTTAAAATAAGATAAATATTGGTTACATGTACCCAACAGATGAAGCGGTATTTTCGCTGCAGTTTTAATATCACGAATTCATTTAAATTTTTTGCACTTCTCTTATTATGACCGCGGCTTTATATAAGAATGTCATTTAAACTATGAATATCTTGTCGCACCTCCAACATTTTCTTCATGAAAGTGGCTTTATAATGAAATCTTATAAAACTTCTTACTTTCACACTTTTCATCTTAACAACTTTTATAATTACGCCGCTAAAAGGCGTTTCACTTGACAGGTATTAGAAAGAGGTTTATGGCTACATCTTTTCCATAATAAAATTATGACACCATTCCATACGTATCCATTGGTTATTTGTCAGATTTGTTAATTTTGACAATCTTGGTAATTTCTCTTTTCATCTCTGATTTATAAACTTCCTTATATACTCCCTTATATACTTTATTATATACTCCCCTTATATGTTTCCGTATGTACTTCCTTATATACTCCCCTACGTACTCCTATAATGGAGTCCCTTATATTTTCTTATATATACGCTTTCTTATCATCATCCTCCGAGCCTTTTTCCCAACTATGTTAGGGTCGGCTTCCAGTCTAACCGGATTCAGCTGAGTACCAGTGCTTTACAAGAAGCGACTGCCTATCAGACCTCCTCAACCCAGTTACCCGGGCAACCCGATACCCCTTGGTTAGACTGGACTACATCTATACGCTTCCTTATGTAATCCCATTTATGAACTTCCATGTGTACTCTCCCTATGTTCTCCGCTTATGTACAACCATATACACTCCCCTTATGTATTTTCTTATGTACTCCTCTTACAAACTTCCTTATGTTCTCGAATCATGTACCTCCTTAAGTACTTCCTTATGTACTTCCTTGTGTACTTCCTTATATACTTCCTTATGTACTTCCTATGTACTCCTCGTAAAAAATATCAGAAATACATATTATATGCTACGTTTTATCCATGTACGAGAAGTAGCTGTGTATAACCGCGTCCAAAATATATTGTACTAGCTTTTGCCCGCAACTTCGTTCGCGTGGAATAGTGACTACCAGCAGATTTTTGATTTGACCAATAGATGGCGCTATATGTCCGGAATTTTTTTTTTTATTTTTTTTTTGTAATAAAAACTATCCTATGTCCTTTCTCAAGTTTCAAACTATGTCTGTACCAAATTTCGCACAAATCGGTTCAGTAGTTTAGGCGTGAAGAAAAGACAGACAGACAGACAGAAAGACAGACAGACAGACAGACAGACAGACAGAGTTACTTTCGCATTTATAATATTAGTTTGGATATCTGCAGGTTGTTTTTCTCTAGTTATCCCATTATACATACATTTCCTTGTTATACATTATCCTTACAAACACATACGGCAAGATAAGTCCCTGAAGTGGGCAACCCATCCCTGACGTGAGTTTATGGAAGCTTCCCCATGTCTTAAGAAGTAATTATTACAAGGGATGTTGGTGACAGGCTAAGTGTCACTCCCCCCTTCCCCCCATTTCTCTTAGACACGTTATTTACCACGTGACCACAATATAACATCATTATTACAGTCATGGTCGTGAGCACCTTTTGTTTTGGGGAAGAAAAGAGCATTGTAATATCATCGTGTCTAGACGTGATATTTGAATTTAAGCACTCAGTAATTTTTTGTCATACCATATCGTTGGTTTTTTTAATAAAAAGGTGAAAGCAAATTATTGATCTGTACTAATATAATAGAGAGGAAAACTAAGAGGAAAACTACCCTGTGGTGGCTTCAAAACTTCTGAACCGATTTCAAGAAATCATTCACAGTTGGAAAGCTAAACTCTTCCCGTATATATTTTATCTCTATACGGGCTATAGAAAACGGCTAATCTAACATATTTTGGCATAATCATCATCATCGTATCAGCCAATTGCCACGCATTGCTGAAACACAAATCAGTAAGCATCACCCAGTGAGTGCCAACCATTAAAGAAAAATCATAGATACCTACAGTGTTTTTTTATCTAATTTCACCAAGATGAACTTTCTAAGTATTTGAAACTCAAAAGCTAGCAATAATGTTCCGATTACATTAGTACGTTCGTGACCCGGGGATAAAGGATAAAAGTAACTAAGTATAGCCGGCTTTTACGAATTTATTAACCTTTCTGGAATCGAACGGTAAGGTGAGACAATAAATATTCAATTGTTTGCGGACGCCAGCCATTCCTCTGCTCAATGAGTTTTATCGGGACCATAGACAACTTGAAAATCAAATGGATATTGCAAGTTTTACATTCAAAAACAGACTTTGTCTTTGCAATGAGTGAAACATAGCAGCACTGTATGAAATTGATTGCTCGGTCTTTCTATAGGTACGTAAGAGAAAACTAAATGATTTATACCGATGTCAAACATTTTTAATTGGAGTACGAAACCAAAAAGCTTTTTGGTGTTTTCATCTATAATTTATTTAAAGCTTTTAGAAGTTTAGGCTGATATGGTTTACCTAAAGCTATGCTTACAACACTATTAAATAACCTTTGAGCATTCAACGAACCGGAGACGCCATTGCCGTTCCTTCTTTGTCAAAGGACCAAAAGCGCACCCACTCGTATGTATATTTACGTGCGACAAGTTTATGCTTGTGCCTTGTGTCAATTTTGTTATAGGTATGTGCCTAATAAATAATGTGATAGAAAATGCATGAGTGAACTACAAGCGCAGCTTTACTTCACCTCCACGCTTCAATACATGTGTTGCATTAATTCGTCCCCTGCTTTAATTTACAGACTTTTCGGATTTGTGTTCATACCGACTCCAGTTGGTTACATAATCGAAGTGACTATACGTACACCTGACAGGCAATCTATCCACATCAATTGCATTGTACACAGTGCATCCATAATTTGTGCACGCATACACGGCGTTTACTGGCGGCCTGAACGCGCTTTGTGACGTCACGATCCACAGACTATAGCGACTCTGATGTAGTTTGCTACAGGGATGGACTAGTCAAGAATTTAGTCGAATTTAAATTAAGGTCAGGTGTTATTCGGATACTTGAGCTTGATGGATTTTACGCCATCGTGCAAAATTGTATTGTTTTTTTGTACCTATAGTAGTAGAAGAGGACGACCAAATAAACTATGGATATAGGTATTTCAGATGAAGTGAGCCATGCTATACTGACTCTGAACCAAAATTGGGATAGTAATGTAATCATATTTATGTATAGTGTTTTCTATGGGCCTTGATGCCTGATTTAATAAATAAATTTAAAAAAATATATGTAACTCCTCATATCTGCTACATTTTTACCGAAAACTGCTGACCAGATTTTCATGAACCTATGTATTAAAGAATATAATTTAGAATAGTTTTATTTTCCAGTGCAGAAATTCACTATACGTTCTTAAAGTGCGAGTAGAAACATAGAAAAGAAAGAAAGTATTGCGTATGTTAAATTACTACATACCTGTGGACATAAAGACACTCCCACTTTTCAAATTAAAAACTAGACTAACATTTTATGCGCAATTACTTAGTACATAGTTACTTAAATATGTAACTAGTTCGCAGAATTGCAGTTCCGACGAGTTGTAAAAGTTTTTAATGATACGTATGTAAATAATCTACGCTCCGCAAAGTAGCTCATTTACATTTAGTCACACAATTTTAATAATTTAAGCGCTTTAAGTATGAAATTCATATTGAAATGTCTTGTAGTGAAAAGATCTCTAACAAGACGGAGTAACGATTTGGTAAAGACTACAAGAGTGTTGGATCCGTTAAGTGTAGAACCGGGCCCCAAGACGGTTTTTAGTCAGTAATAGTCTTACACTCCCTCACCGCTGCTAACCCACAGCGAGAGGGGTCATTTGATGATTTTTAACGTCGTTAAAAAAAAGCAATTAAATCAGAATGTCTTATTAATAGCATTATAACTGTTGTTTTTCATACCTTTTCGAATTAACAGATCCATGAAAATAGCACGGTGCCTAGGGTGACATGACAGTGGACTAATATAAGAAAAGTTGATGTGGGTGAAAGTATAAATTATTAAAATGTCTTTATTCCAAGGTGTTTTTAACATTGGGGTGAATATTAAGTTAATGGATTGAATGACAGAACAATACATGATGTTAAGTTCCTTTCAACGCTTAATCAAATTCCTGAAAATATGATACATATTTTAACAAATAGATGCTTTACATTCAAAACAGGAGTAATACAAATATAATTTTTAACAAAAAAGTGTAATTAAAACACTGCTCTAACATACTGCACTCAAGTAAAATCAACCTGCTCATTTCACGTGTTTTCTCCACTATTAATATTTCTGTCTGTTCGTCACAGTCGTGTTCCAGTTCGTGCCTGCGCTATGCAAATGCCTTGTTTGTCGCTACAGGCAGACACCTTGTCAGAATTACAAATTTCGATCTCCTTTCAAATATTAATCCCAACTCGCTTAGTATGACGAACATTTTGGAGCTGTTTTTGAAGTTTTGATAAGTTACACCAAGTTTGATTTGAAGAGTAAAGGATAGGCTTGCTGTAAAATATCATTATTTGCTTAAATAATGAATTCAATTTCTGTGAAATACCTGATTTAGAAATTTATGTGATTATGTGATTTAAACTCAAAAAAAAAAAATCTTTTATTCAAAGTAGGCTGAAAAATAGCACTTTTTGAACGTCAGAATTGCATGAGACACGCTTACCCTTCACCACTTCCTATGTGTTATTCCTGGGAAGAAAAAGTGGCGCAACAAACTCCCCAGCAACACGTCTTTTTGTCTCATAACTAAATAATCCTTTATAACTGTTCAAGAATAAATAAACTGGGTCAATATTTAGTTCCCTAAGTACTAAGCTTAAGGAGAAAAAATAAAATCTAATAGCATCAAACTCGTGCAAAAAATAATCTGAAAAAAGTAATTAATGAAAGTCTGAAAGGGTTATTAAGTCTTGTTTAGAAAGAACTAGATTACTTACTTCCCAGTGTTTAATGCCAACTTGAGTTAATTATTGTAGACTTGAATAATATCTGTAATCAGGATGTTAATTCAACCTAATTTCCCTTTTACTTCTCTATCTTCATGAACATTGTACCTTCATTATTTTGATAGAAAAAAATATAGAAGTTTTGTACGTACTAACGAGTGGCAGTGATTTATAATTTTGAAGGCTGATACGGGGAAAATACTGGCTCAGAAGACAAATTCATACCAACACCCGCTTACAACTAAATAAAACTGCAACGAAATCGCCTGTGAGAAATACGGTGCCACAAAAATACAACACCCAAAATGAAGTTTATTATAAGTATATATGTATTTATATATATTTGAGTTCTAGGACAGACATGTGGTTGAGACTCTTGTATTTAATAATATGTAGCGTATTGCATTAACATTTCCAAAAAAAAACATCCGTGTGTAACTCAAAATCCGGCAAGCAATGTTTCCTCAAACATTTCACTCCGCAATACCAACATAATAGGAGCTACGTTGAGGGATGACTGTCAGACCATAGACAAATGAGTCGCGCGGATAGTGATGTGTCACCGTCGACAATACGATACAGAACCATCGACAAACTAATGACGATAAACCATTGTTAGAGAACAAAGTAACGGCTTCCTAAAGAAAACGTGAGTAATGTATAAATATTGTAATATGCTTAACCTTTGACAATTTATGTACGTCGCTCGTTTTTCCGAGGAAATTTCCTAAAGCCTTTTTATAAATTAGAAGCCATTTTGATAAAAGATATTGTATGTGAACCTATTACATATTGTTAACTAACATGTTGTGTTGTATAACTAAACTTTCCATGCTTGCGTTGAATTAAAGAATTATATTATAAGTCTTATAATAAGGTTTGCGGTCATTTAATTAGTTAACACTTTTTATATTTTCAGAATAGATATACATATTTTGTTTAGATTGGTACTCTGTTATTCTAATTGTGCGCCTCTGTGTATTCCTTTAACATCAAAACCTAAAGAATATGCATTTAAATTGGGTGAACATTTTTATTTTGAAGTAATGAGATTTTGTGACATACCTTGCAAATTATATTATTATTACAAAAAGTATAAATATACATCTATAGTATAAGTATAAATCTTTATCTAATATAAACAGGTCGTATATAACAGAACTGAGCGTCAATCAAGCTCCCAGTGGATCTCACCATCTCGGCGACAGTCGCGCGATGATTGGAGCTCGTCAATCATACGCAGCCTCGGATAACGTATCTAGGACACATATTATACTTTAATATATCCCGTATTTAGGTTACTAACCTATAAATATGCGAAAGTAACTCGTGTAAGCTCGTGCTTTTTTGGTAGGAAATCATCAAATGATCTCTCTCGCTGTGGGTGCAGCGTAAGGGAGTGTCACACTCTTACTGAGTAAAACTTAAAACCTACCATGTTCTTTCTTGAGCCCTTTAAGTACCTGGGCCGCAGTAAAAGAACTATACTACTCGAACAATCCAAACATTGGCGCAAATAACTCTATCTGTCTATTTGTTATAGTTTCACGCACTAAACTACTGAACTGAGTAAAATGTTTTACACACAGATACTCAGTACAGCAGTGTCATAATAATGTACAACAATTTCCAAGTGCAACACTACGCCGCTACGGGCGCTACGGCGTAGCAGTGATACTACGTCGTAGCATGCCAGCTACGCTTACCTGTAGCAAGGCTACGAGATATCCTTTGAACAATTCGTTTGTTGTTTTCAACGTAACATATTCAAAGATATTATTTCGTTTCATTTTCTTGACATGACATTTTAAATAGAATAATGTACTGAAATATTACGATATTTTTTTAATGTTTGGATCAAAGTAATTTCATAACTCAGTCAAAGATATTGAAAATGTCAAATTAGATACGATACCATGTGTGAAGAAATATCAACAAGAAACTTCGGTAATTATGTTCTTAATTAAAATATCTGAAAAAATCTTGTATATTAAAACACATTTTACTATTATACTATTTTTAGAAAGAATGACCATGGAGTTTTTTTAGGTAATCACTTTTGAAATGGGCAACTAAAATCAAACTTATTTGTATTTTTGGCATACACTAGTGCTTGTAAAGGCCTAAATTAAACAAAGGATTTGACTTTGACTTCAAAATATTATAAAACAGTTTTAATCTTACTTTGTATGAGTATTAAAAACACACTAGTCTAAAAATAACCGTCTCACCTCATGTCGTAAAAGGTAAGTGATTAGATCGACATCTCATCGAGATTACTACCTGACACACGACGGAAAGAGTATACAATAAACAAATAAACAATACGAAAAAAAATACCTTTCCTTCTGTTATTTTCAGCAGCATTTTGTTAAATAAATACCTCGGCTTAAAAGGAAGGTTCTATTTGATTTATTATTGAAAACATTTTACTTGGCTTTCCCTAAAGAGTTGGGTAGAAGTGTTTCGCTGGAGAATTTTATATAATGTCTTAGGATATATAAAATTTTTGAGGCTGCAGGATTGTTTGAAAGAAACGCGGAAGGCTCCAGAAGATAAAAAGGAGGGTTTTGATATAGTAGGGGAAACTTGATCAACGGTTGGTTACGTAAACGGTCAGTTAAACAACTTTTTTAATTGCCATGCCCGATTTCCATAAACATTTCCATTTTTTTTTGTACAACCTTGTATTGGGAGTCAATACTTTTGGGTCCCAGATAAAATGTTTATTTTCGGCCATTAGAGGTTTTAATAAAAGACAAACAGCTGCTTTATTTGGCCTAAGAGCAATAAGTTATAATGAAATATCTGTAGGGGTATTTTTATAGAAACTGCCTCATAGTAAAGCATACAACTTATTTTCATAAATATTTTTTGCTATACACATCTTATATTTATGGTCGATCATCTTTCATTATTCAGACTATATCCTAGGCCTTCTGCTTAGCTATTCATACCGTGTACCGGGTCACGGTGCAAAATACACCTTATATTATATTAAATTAGTTTGAAATTCCAACGTTTTCTGTCAAGAATCCGTGTCATCCTGACAATCTCAATATAACTGGCGCTTGAGTGACGCCTTTGAGCTGCTGAATAATTTATTATCTGACGGGGCTTGTGACGTCACGGACAGCCATGCTCTTTGGGTCTTTGGGAAGATAATACCATAGATCCTGAGGCTGGACTGAAATGGGAAGATACCAAAATACTTTTTGAATTAATATTTAATGAAATTCAAAACGCAATCAGACCGTTCGGACGTCAGAATATAAGACAGCCCCCAAAACGCCCACCCTTTATCACTTCCCATGTATTTTTGCTGGGTAGAAGTGCACAAAATGAACGTAGTATTTGTGTGTCGTCTTATCTTTTTATTCTTATTTACTTAGGGGCGTTTATGATATGATGAGTGCTAAGAAAATCTAAATATTTATTCCAATTTAAGAGAGGCCAATACAACGAGAAAATCAGTTTTTTTCAGAACACAGACGAAACGAAACAGACTGGTAACTTTACAGTAGGTACACTTAATTATTTTAATTGAAAAACTCTCACTCTTACTTAATACTGTTTGCGATAAAATTGAGACGTTTTAATCTAAATTAAATCTAAAACAAGTCTACTACCGAAGCCCGGAGCAAATTAGTAATGCGAGAAAAAATGAAGCAACATTAAGTAGCCCATTTCATTTTCCTTAAATTGTCGTATCTTAATAAAAATGCGGGTTTCAAGTCGAGAAGTCTTTGATGTTACAAATAACTGAATTAAGTTAATTTTCCTTACGATGGTATAAGCGAATGTCGTTGGCACAGGTGTGGGTCTGACTTAATTTCATAAAAGCTTGTTTGCCCTCGAGCCTTTCTCTTGAATTGTATTTTGAGTTTTTTTTTTTGCTTATAAGGCTTTGGAATTAACAAGTACAATAGGCCTTTTATTAAAAAAAGCGCGATAATGTTTCTATAACACGCTTCACTGAGCTCCACTGATAGAAATAATGCTTTGTAGAAAGTTAGGAATACTTTACAAACTTTTGTCCGCTGCTTGTGGCTAGATAGATATAGATACATTTTATTTAAAGTAAGTACTAATCTGTGCCCCCGGTTTCAATGGAACTACTTCTCGGAATTGGATAAAAAATAAAGCTCACTCACGTGAACAAGGGCTATTAGTTACTCTTTGATAGTCTAGCTGTTTGCCAAGGAAAGTCCCATCAAAATACGGCTAGCCATTTCGGAGTTTAGCCAGAACAAACGAACATATATATATTATGATTATGCCCTTTGTAAAAACCGGTTATTTTAACATCACAAACAGACACTATAATTTTATTTAGTTTGTGTAGATAATCATGCAGTACTTTATTTACACGTTCTTCAGATAAAATAAATCTTATCTCGGTTGTTTATCCGGTAAATAAATAACACAGCCTCCAGGAAGAGGGAGAATTAAAGGGAATGACTCAATCCGTATATGATGGTGATTATGATGATGAAACCTGTTGCCATTCAAAACTGATTCGTCAAAAAATTTAAAGATAAAAAACCTTCTTCTTCTCCTTACATTACCAGGATTACACCTCTACATCATCAGGAGTTATTCGAATATCATACGGTATATGGGACCTACTAAATATGACCTTGATCTCAATTATATCTCACGCCTTCCTTCCCACAAGACAATAAGACAAACACAGCGTGATCACATTAGCGGAATCAGCGCGGTTTAATCTGAGCTAAGTAAGGCAGTAAGACAACACACTGCCGCCCGTGTTTGCTCGTCTTGCCGGAGGTCCTAGCCGTAATTATATTTCGCTGGAGTATGCCCAAATGTTTGCTCTGTAGGTACAATCAACAAGGGGTTTTCATATTTGCTTTTGTAATCTTCGAGAATGTATTGCGGACACTTTGGTATAGGTAGAATTTCGCGCTTTTGTCAAATGTGGTTTAGTTTTGAATGGACTTTTGCTATGGTAAAAGTTTTACAATAAGAAATAACTAAAATGTATGAAAGTTCAGACAGAGATAAGTGGATGGAGGGAAAGGAGGCTTTTGTCCTGCAGTGGGGCACAAAGAAGTAAAATTAGAAATAACAAATTCGGAAGTGAGTTTGTTACGCTTTTACTCTCAAAAATAACTTATCAGGAACAGAACAATTATTACGATGCAATTTAGTGAGTTTATCCCATGGTTTATTTGCATATACGTGTGTGCATATTTCCTCCAGGTAACGCGCTTGAAATCTGAAGCCTCACCACAGCTAGGTAGGACCAATATGAACACATTTTTGAAGTGCACACTATAGCCTCGTTAATACTTTCAGGTGCAGTGGTACCAACTTCAAGAAAGTGCAAACGACGCAGAAGTTTTTGATTCTTCGCTTCAACAAAGGTTGGTAAAATGAAGATCTATTGATGTTAGCAAGTTCCTCTCACTAGAATTAGGTCAAACAAGGTGCAAATTCTTCGTAGAAGGTACCTATTAATTGCATATTTCCAAGAAATGTAAGTTAATATCAGTCTCTCGGTAAAGTTCTTCCCTAGGTGTTGTAGGTAACTTCTGCTCTAAAAGAGATATGAGAAAAAATAACTATAACAAAACCAATGTTAATGAACGTTTCAAACATTATTAGCTACCTTTTCGAAAATGTCCCAAAACAGAAAACAAAAAACGTAAGTAACTGAAATAAAACCAAATCCTCACATTCTTTATACGCTGACCTTATTAGCTCGTTATTCTTAATTAGAGAGGTCACAGGATAATTAATGGACCTAATGAATAACTGCTTCTGGTTCCACAGACAGCAAATGTTCGCCGACTGCCGAGCACAGAGACCGAATTAATTGTTAATGTGTTTCGGAACAAAGGAGAAATAACTTGAGAAATACAGAAATACAATGCTGGATAAGCAAAGAGTTTTTAAGTCGTAAATCTTGACGGTTCAGGCTGTATGAGTTATGACCTTTGCGTAATATCATCTTCGGTTTATGGCGCATAGTTTTTGAAAGTTGTTTCTGTTTGAGATTGAGGTGCTTTTCTTTTATTGCTTTTACGTAATTGTTCGTGAAAGTTGGGAACTTATGTTTCTCTGAAGGTATTTCAATAGGTTATAAAAAGTTTTATTGGCCTACTTACAGTTTAACTATGTCAGGTAATTTTTTATTTAGTTTTTGTGTATAAATATTTATTGGGGCAGTACAAAATTTTCTTTAGTGATAGATAACCGCTTAGCCGTGTTGTTCATGGTATATTAAGGTTTGTTATAATAAAAAATATACCTGATTTTAGAGAGAGGAGGATTTTAATTTACTCCAACAAAATACTATTTTAATTTAATCATAACTTGTGAAAATGTAGTACGGATACACCTCTAGCGTTTTTTAAAGTTAAAGATCTTGATGTTGGATATCAGGTACTCCAACAAAATACTCAGGCTCGTGTAACGTTAAATACGTAATTGAAATATTAATATATCTCAGGTACAGTCTCGTACATCAAAGAAATTAATAATTAATTTTTGCTTACACTCCGTATTTCTTAATGAGAGCTTACTTATCTCAGCGACGTGTTTCACAAGTCAAACATGAATTAATAATTAGTTTCTAATTTGTACGTATGTAGATATTTACTGCCGCTTTGGTTTAGTGGTTGCAAAGCGCGACTGGTAGGCATGGAGTCCCGGGATCAAATAGCATTAATATCTGTCTATCAATTACCACAATTTTTTTTATGACAAATTACTGACCCAAAAATGTACGAAAGTGTATCCTTTTCCACGTTATGGACGTGAACAATTAATTGATGTAATATTATTTGTGACACGCGAACGGATCCTTTATAAAGGGCGCACCTCACGTCGGTGAAACATTCGCGTTGTCAACCTGTCGGATATAATGAAAGCGGCTCCGCGGCCACGCGTCAGCGATCGGGAGAATATTAATTATGACAAAATACCAAACGACTGTTGATGTTTGATATGTTGTACGGGTTATATAAATGTGAAAAATTATACATTTGTATGAGACAGACTTGTAGGTACGTGTATGCCTTTTTGCCTGTTCCTTAATCCTCCAACTGTTACCTGCCCAGGCACGTTTTAAAAAAATGATTTCTATTCCATCTTCTTCAATATTGTAGACATTGATTGTAGACAAAATGAAAAATAAGGAAAGACTAAATTATATTATGGAACAAACTTAAATATGAACTAGCTAAGCTTTTTATATTCCTTCATATTCACGCGAACATTATTCACAAACAAAAGCGTAATACTTAGCTACAAAGTTTGCGGTGCAACTCACGTATAATGTAGTTAAAATTGCATTACATAAATAATTGGAAAAAGAAATCAGAACTGCTAGAAAAAAACAATAATTATAATGCTTTCACACGAGTGAATTTTCCTTTTTACACCGCCCGTATCGTGCAAAAAATCCTCTATATGCGAACACGATGTTAAACATATCTTTCAGATAGTTTTCCACATACTATTGTGTTGTTTTGATAATTAATATATTAATCAGTTATTAATATCCCACATAAACGAATATATCAGTCATGACTAAGTCCATAATATAAACCCACACACTTTATAGATAAAGTCCAATCAATAATCAGAAATGGAATCTATTATGTAGAAAGTAATTAGTGATATCATTATGTACCAATAGCGGATACGTGACACGAGTCGGAACTATCAAATATAAACTAATCAACATGATTTGTGATCAGCGCATGCTAATTGCGGATTGCTGTTACAATAATTAGTGAGTGATATTATAATAGTGTAGCAACTTGTGGCTTAGTAAGCCGTTTAATGCGATTTAAGCTATTCACTATAAGCCATGGATGTTGTATGATGAGTAATCCTCTATATCAAAATGTAATAATCCAAAAGTGTGACAGTAGAAATAAAAAAAATCTTGGAAGATTGCACGATTTCATTTTTATGTAGATTGTATGTACATACATAGTTATGTCTGACAACCAATCTCCAAGGGGTATCGAATTGCTCGCCGTAACTGGGTTGAGAAGGTCAGATAGGCAGTCGCTCCTTGTAAGACACTGGAATTCAACTGCAGCCGGTTAGACTGGAAGCCGACCCCAACATAGTTGGGAAAATGGTAAGCAAACACTTGATTCATATCCATCAGTTTAGCAAAATCTATGCAATAGACTCGTATTAACAAAACACGCTAAACTGTAGCTCCCAGCTATCATTAGAAGATCTCTGAAACTCGTAACACGCAGTGAGAATCCGTAGAGACAACTAGTCAAGCTAATTGGTATCGTGTTACCCTTTAACACAGCAGGAAATGGCACGTCGGCGGTCGTCGCATGTCATTATGTTATATTAGTTTAATATGATAAACTAATTATATTTACTATTGTTGCAAGAACTTTTGTAGTCTAGTCGTATTAAAACTAATAACATTACATGTCCCACTGTAATTAGACAAAGAGTTTCGAGACCATTTTCCGTACTTGAATAAAAAGTGTTAAAGTAAAGCAAGTCAATTACTTTCCTTGATAAATGGGCTATCTAACGTTGTATTTTCTTTTTCATATTGGACCAGGTATTGGACTAGAGGTTCCTGAGAACAAACAAAGTCTTCAGCCTATCAAAACAGTTTAAGTAAGTACCTATTTGCGTAGTATCGACTAATTCATAAACACTCACACATAGGAATTGTACAAAATTATATTATTAACGTCCTTGATTCCATTTCTGTTAAAAATAATAAGCTTAAAATCTCCATGCATGAATAATTAAATCACAGCCCATCACTGGTTTTATTGAGTTAATATAAACTTTAACTACCGCGAAATAATTTTACACATTCCGAGTTTATTATAGCCATTTAAGTTAAAATAACAAAATAGGCCAAATTGTGGAATGTGGGTTACCGTTAATTTGTTCAGGACTAATTGATCATACGTGTATTTAAAGGAAGGTAGCCAATACCTATGAGGCCTTAAGCTGTATATTGTATAGGTCTTAAAGTAAAATAAACTTGTCAGGTAACAAGTAACAATAGATGGTTTGTGTGAAAGTCGACATGGCTAGAAAGGATGTTACTTGTGAGATGACGGCAGACAGAAAAGTATGGAAGAAGAAAACATGCTGCGTCGACCACAAATAAAATTGTGATAAAGGCAGGAGGATGATGATGAATTTTTCGGGTATCACTTTTCAAGAAAAATAAGAATATCACAATTTTATATTTTTGGGAATTGGTGTTCAGACTACATTTCGTGTCAAACCGGACAATTTCGAAAACACGATTGCATTCCACAGAAGCATTCGATTTTCTGTCGAAAAAACATGGCTATGCTCGCTGTATTCTCCATGTTTTCTGTTTCGAAATACAGGATTGTAATCGAATGTTTTGCTTTGCGGACTAATCCGGGAAAATCGGAATTTGTGGACCACCTACCTCGAGTTACGTTTCAATTTGTTTGCTTTACTGTATGCTAGAATGTATAAAGGAATTGTTTGAGAACGTTTGAAAATTCAAGCTTTATTTTTTAGTACGATATATGTTTCGAAAGATTTGTTTTTGTTTTTTTGAACACGAGCTAGCCTTTTTTTTGCTGTACGTTAACATTTTTTGTAAAGGTTCTAGTTTAAAATTATTTAAATCGAAAATGACTTCAGTAGGTAATTTCTCGATGAAAATCGGATAAATCTTTTTCATTTAGTTTCGAATTAAACCTTCGTAAAATAAAGTTTTGGAACATTTGGAAAATCATAACATGGATCCTGGCTCCTAGGAGTATGAAATATATTTTCTCTCAAAAATCGCTCCATTGGTATATTATTCAGAATACATAGGTATTCTATAGGTATTCAATACAGCATCTTTACTTTATTAACATTAGTTACCAAACAAACAACTAATACGTAAGTAACAACATTCCTTTCCTACTTATTGAAAAGTTCTCAAACAGCGTTTTCTCTAAATAAACACGTGCTCAAAGGCAGTAGAACACATCTTATTCCTGTTATTTACACTGCGCGGCAAACAAAACTTAGCGCCGTAATCGCTTCGTGATTGGTGATTAATTGATTACATTGTTTTTATTATTTATTTACGATGATGAACTCTTGAAGAAAAATCTCATTACCACACACATACCTCTATGAATCTTGAATTGTTGTAAACAATATATCCTACTATCCTACTATTATAAATTCAAATTTCTGTCTGTTTGCTACGCTTTCACGCAAAAACTACCTAACCGAACATCGTGAAACTTTGTAGGTACACATATTTTTGATGGTACTAGAATGAACATAGGATACTTTTTATCAACACAACACGCAACCGACGCCGCGGGCGAAAGCTTGTACAATATAAGTTACAAGTAGTACGTTATGTCAGGTTTGACAGTTCCTTTCCTACTTATCGAAGACTTCCTAAATAGGGGTTTTCTCTAGGTAAATAAACACATGTTCAAAGGCACATCTTATTTCTGTGAACATTCCCGTTATTTACACTGCGAGACAAACAAAACGTCTCACCGTAATCGCTCCGTGATCTCTGATTAATTGATTACATTATTATTATTAATTTATGATGATGAAATTATCGCGTACTTTTCAAGAAAAATCAGAATACCACACACTTACCTCTATGAATTTGGAATTGGTGAAAACAATATGCAATTACAAACAATATAAATTACAAGTAACACTCTGTGTTAAGTTTAACAGTTCCTTTCCTACTTATTGAATCAAATTACCATGACCATTCCTGATAATGTAATGTTTGTAAATAATTCTGCTATTACCTACACAATGACGAGGTTGTGTAATACCTGCCAATTTTTAATCTTATAAGCGTTTTGGATGTGTCTTCTGTTAGATTGTAAGATGAAATGAATTAATTAAATAAATCAAATCTATATCTCAAATCAAAAATCATTTATTCTAACTTGGCTGCAAGACAGCATTTTTTGAACGTCAGGAATTTACAAAAAGAAGAAGACTTCCCAAGCAGGGTTTTCCTCTAAATCTAGAGGTAAATAAACACATGCTCAAAGGCACATCTTTCTGCGAACATTCCCGTTATTTACACTGCGAGACAAACAAAACGTCTCGCCGTAATCGCTACGTGATCACTGATTACGCTCCGACGGCCGTTCTGCTTAATTGATTACATTGAAAGCTTTTGTGTTTAATGCTCGCGAATATTTGTTGAAATGCGAGATAAGTACGTCTGTTTGTATTCAGCGGTGAAATTGGTGTGTTTGATGGAAGGATAGAATATTATTTTGCGAGATTCAGGATGAAGTTCCTACGGGATATAGACGATACTGACTACATTTTCACTGGAATTGTATGGTTTACATACGTTGGATATTATGTTGGAATAACCGTGTTTTCGATACACATTTAGACAGTAAGAAAGTTAAGAAAATAACAAGTATAGAAACTAGATGGCGAATAAAGTTCCCACTTAAAATTGGATTCAAGTGATGAACCCAAAAAATTATATTCAAATTAATGATAGGTATTCGTATTTATAAAAATATACTTTCACCCTCTTTTACACAATATTAGTCAAGATCTGTCTATCGCATTAGGTAAACATAAACATAAACCTGTTATGGTAGCTTAGTGATGTAAATAAATAAATAAAAGATATCTTCACAAGAACATTTTCTAAAATAAAATTAAAAGTAGATGCATTTGCACTTGTTGTAGCACCTACACAGATCTTGATACTATTAGACACGTGCAAAACACAAAGGAGGCGGATTCTCGGAATCTCTAAGTTCCGACTGATCCAACTTTATAATATTACCTAGTAGTAGCATTTGAGTTAGATAAGGAAGATAGCTGTCTTACGAAGTTATACCTGTAGAGGTAGAGGTATTTTAATCTAAAAGGAATGGTTTTTAAAATATTGGCTCCATTCCAGAAAATCTTTTGAGTCAGTGAGTGACTAAGGCTTTTTTACAATACTTACTAGTCCCTTTTCTCTTACATTCATTAGTTTAAATTGATGTACTTACTTGAAAATTTAAATGCAAATGAGCTGCCTACTCAAGACCTCTTAAATCACACAACATTAATATCGAATGCGCTTTTGTAGTTTATATTATGTAATTACTAATACATACATACGGACAAATACTCAGTACATGTTTAGAAACTTCTTCTACCACAGTCGGGTAAATATTAGCAGCATTCAGGCTTCATGAAACCCTATTTTCCAAGCAGTATTTATTCATTTCTTTTCCATTGTACTGTTGAGCGGGTTTTGTTTAAACAGTACAAAACGTATTGCTTGGCGACCCGGTTCTTCAACCTTGTATTGGAAAGGCGTTTAAAGGTTCTCTCTCACTGGGGTACTTGTTACGAAGCTCGAGCCAAGAGACGCGTCGAAATGTTTTCTATCACTATAATGTAATGTTACAGAGCTTAAGGACAAATAATAACAGGTCGAACGATCATCAGGCTATATCTTTTCAAGAAGAGTTCTTCCATTTTTCGGAAGGCAAGTTCAACCGGTGTTCCCAGTTTTACGGGCAGTCAAAAGTCTGACAACCAGTCCTACTAAAGGGTATCGAGTTGCCCAGGTAATTGGATTGTGGAGGGCAGATAGGCAGTCGCTCCATGTAAAACACTGGTTTTCAACTTCATCCGATTATACTGAAAGCGGACACCAATATAGGCCACTGGTATCACGTGTTGGCGCACTAAAATTGCAATTTCGCAACATTTTACAAATGTTCGCACGCTTTTAGTCACCATTTCTCCAACAAGCAGATCAGAAGAAACATTTGTACCGCTCACTGGTGGAATCACATCTTAACCCTGTTACCCATATTTAATCCCTCAGTGGCCTACATGACAGCGAAGCTATTCAAAACTGAATTTAAACTGAAACATTTGAAGCTCAAGCTCATATTGTATTAGCTAGTCATTTTCTCACGGTTTCACCCGTGTTCCGTGGGATAGTTCCCACGGATGTCCATACCGAGATAAAATAAAGCCTACATTATTCGGAAAAATGTAGCTACAAAACAGTGAAAGAAACTTTCAAAGGTTCAGTAGTTTCAGAGCCTTTGGGGTTCAAAACTACAAAACAATATTTGGTCTTTATTATGTTGTTATAGATGTTGCAATGGGCACCACGCTTCACAATCGAATCAATTGTTACATTGCAGGCGAGCGCTTCTGTTGAAGGAATACCTTTATTTTCCAAGCAGGTTCACTTAGGGCGGTATATTTTCTTTTTAAACAGTGTTTGCAGCGCTTGCGTCAATTGAATCGCCTCGTGTGATCGCTATGTGAACGCGAATTATTTTGAAGTAGCGTTTTTACTTCTTTTATTGAAACGGAATAGGTCGGGGTTGAGACCTTGGTCCAAAGCACTATACAGTACTAGAGTTTCCCTGCGGTTTCACAAAAGTTCCGAGGCAACAACTTTCCGCACCCGGACAAACGCTTTTCTCAGGCTCCAGACTATCTGTATAAGAATCAAATTTTATTTAAATTGGTTTATGAAAGACACGAGACCGACAGATAAACAGAGCTACTTTCACATACGTACTAAATAACTTCAAGTACTAAAAAGTAAAAAAAGTTTACCCTATTTTCACACCTTGGGATTGGTTCCAATTTACTAACTATAACATATACATTTATATTAGATTTGCTTATTATAGCTACACAATTCCGTGTAACGTCGATGAGATTACCCGGTATCAAGTAATCAATGTTCTCAATTATCAGTTCTAGCTTGCAAGTGTTTGCCGATATGTACTCCAGTGGTCACACTGATTGCAAACACAATGTACTTCTAGAAGTACATAGATTGTTAATTAACATTGGATATTTAAGGCTTTAATAGTGAGAAGAAATAACATTGAATCTTCAGGATTTTATTTAAAAAATCTGTATAATGTTAAGTGTTCATACAGGCATCTGCAAACCCTTTTTAATGATTTTGGAATAGCTAATTTATCTTGTAAATAAATAGGACCGACTATAAAATACTCTTACTTCTCAAGCTTTCGACTATCGGTGAACTATATTATATTCATATTGAAGTAGTCATTTTGGCGTGAAAGCGTAACAGATAGGTAGAGTGACGCATTTATAATATCATCATCATCCTCCTGACCTTATCCCAATTTTATTTGGGGTCGGCGCAGCATGTTTTCTTCTTCCATACTCTTCTATCTTTTTTTTTTTTTTTTAGCGACGTAAAATCATCAAATGACCCCTCCCGCTGTGGGTTAGCAGCGGTGAGGGAGTGTCAGACTTTTACTGACTAAAATCGTCGTGTTCCGTCATAGGCCTTTTATGTACTAGGGCCGCGGTATCTCTTTCGAACAACCCGCAGCCCCGGCAGGCCTTGGCCCTGCTGGGCCCATCATCTCACAAGTAACATTCTTTATTACCATATCTACTTTCACACAATCCATCCATTGTTTCTTTGGTCTTCCTCTTCTACTATATCTGTCCACGTTCATACTCATAACCTTCCTCACATTTATAATACTATTGTTATAAACTACCTCTGACAAGTCACAGAAATACACATAGTTACAAACACAGTGATCTCAAGATCTGTCACCATGTGTCAAGCGTCGCCAACTGAATCTATTTACCCGTATATTGTCAAAAACAACTCATGAATAAACAAGCTCTCCAACAAATACCATTTCGCTAAATAAAAATAAATTATTCGAGATGAAATCGTATGAAAGACGTTGAGAGGTGTATTGACCCTATATTTTTAAAGTGGAGAAATAAGATGACATTGGAGAATAAATTGAAATCTTATTCTGTTATAAACATGAAACTGGATAAACCGCTTATATTTTTGTTTCTTGTGAATCTGAAGGAATATATTTGGCACACACTTGGTATGTCATTTTGGAAATACATCAAAGATTAAGATTTTGGTGGAACCGGGAAAAAAATTCGAAAAATATTTAATACTACACTAAAGAATAAGTAACAAAAATAATATGGAATCACAAATCATTTCATTACAGAACCCTAAAACCTCTGTGTTTTACAATCACTAATGACCAAAAAATAACCGAGCGTGTTTAACGAGTCCTGAAAATATAAAAATGTATATTTTAAATCTGGCAACACAGACGCTCGTTATGTCAGCTGATTATGACGTTACAATAATATTGTATTACATTGTAAAAATGCTGGGCTTTTAACTTGTAATGTAAAATGTTCATTAAAATAATATTACTTCAGTAATAGTGCTCCAGCGTGGTTTTATGATCTTCTTTTGTTTTTATGCTGTGTTTTAAATTAACCGAGTTCAAAAGAAGGAGGTTCCAAGTTTAGCCTCTATGTATTTATGTGTGTTCTGGCGTCATTCTCTCACGTTTGATTACAAGGCACAGTATTTGTCAGACTTAGGTTTTAGATAGGTATATTATTGAAATCGTATTCGATGGTGCAGGTTTTGGATAGCTACTATTTTTCTCGTTAGAATAAAGTCTCTTTAGTTTATCTTTATTTATATTAAACTTGAACTACAAAATAAGTACTATCAACAAATAAACATTCTCCAATCAAATACAAATACAGAACCCAAAATTACAAAAACAAACGCGAACTAATCCCGTGGGCCAATACTTCAACAAATCAGCTATTTGGCAAACTCCACAGTTTAATTAGTTTTATGATCCTTGTATAAGGATTATTGAGGTCTCAAGTATATTGTGCCCGAAATTACGTATTTAGGAGATAGGCACCTGTCAATATCGTCTGGTGCGGGTAAGACTAGAGTAATTCTAGGTACAAAGACATAATATTGTAGGTATAAATTAAGGAGAAGAAAATGACTAGCGGAGATGTCATAATGCAAAATCTCATGAGAAAGTAGCGCGCCAAAATGCGGGTGTTCGGGGGACAAGTAACGTTACTAGCTCCGCCCTTACCCGCCTTCTGTGAAACCCGCCCATTATTTTCAAAAGAATATCACCAATCAATTATCTTTGACTGATTTGGAAGATTCGTTTTGACAAGGAACCCGAATGCGTTGTTAGTGGTAACTGATCTCGCTTACCGTACTTTATTTTGACCTACAAGTTGGCGCTTGACCTACCTTCCCTATGACATCTCTGCTATCTTTCTTTCCTCCTTGGTACAAATAATATATAATATACAACAATGTTCTAGGTACAAAGACATTTGATTATATTATCTTGGAAACCACGTGAGTGCCAGTCTCACACATATACTAAGGGTAATTCTTGGAATCTGACCAGTATCCTATTACCGTACTAAGAATTGAGACGTATACGTGACACGTTTATGAATAAATTGGTTTTTAAGTTTTAGCGTGCAGATGTAACAATTGAATATACTTACTATGCCGGTTATTTAATAAAGAAAATAAATATACAAAGGAACAGTGCTATTTTATAAGAATACTAGCTGTAGCCAGCAGTTTTGTCCACGACACGTTCGAATTAGTCCGTGCACCCGGGTTAAAGTACTCTATAGCCTTCCTCCTTATAGGTAGATGCAATATACATTTTAATACGCCTTTAAAGTATAAAAAAATGTCCTATCAAACGAGCAATATAATGTAAGCTTTACAAACGACCTTTAAGCTCATCACCTCGGCGTAGCTTCGCACAATGCTGGCGAACCCTCAAGCACCCATTATTCAGCTAAAGAGCATGAACGAAGACATTTAATAACTGGGTCGGAAAATTCGACCTCGAAAAGTTGAAAAGGCGATTCCCGTCCCTCCGTATGGGCGATTTAGGGACATTTTTGAACAATATTCTTTGTTGACACGATGCCGCTTTGTATCTGAACAGATGTACCGACAATCCAGTATTTGCATATTAATATATTTTTTTTGGGAAGCGACAGGGGACTGACGTGTTATTATGGGATGTTTGAGTTTACTTTGATTTTCAATGGGTCACTATAATCCTGCTAATGGAGAGTGTATTTGTGTATGTTTCTATGTTTGTTACTCTTTCACAGAAATCCTACTAAATGGGTTTTGAAATAGGCAACTTTTATCTATTTACGGGAAGCACTTCACTCGGAATTACATCATATACCTACTTATGTAACTTTCTTTATTTATCAACACGCTGATGTGAGACCAGGTATACGCTTCTCATTATCACACTGTCTATTACTGTGCTATGTTTAATTGGAGGCCGATGACAACAAATGAATAATAATGATATTACTCCCAGCTGGGATGTACAGCAATTACTGTAATGTCACCGCGAGAGATAAGAGCAATATATTGTTACGTGATTGCAAATTGCCGCTGACAGTTAACGGAGTGTAATATTATGTAGAACGAACACAATTCTCGAATTTAGTCCCAAATTCAATTTTGTGATCAATAAGCTAATGGGCTCTTTTTAAAATTTAATAAATAGGTAAGTAGACACCTCAGGGTTTAGTAGGCTGATAGTTTGTTTGGACTTTTAAATCAGTATTAGATAAATAGTAGTACATATATTACAAAGATCAAGTATTTAGTCGGCATCAAATGGACTGAAATCTGTGATTGGAGTCAAGATTTTCTTTAAAAAAATCGGTTCAGCTGTCGGCTACTTATTGTTCAGCGTGCAGGTACTTTAAATAGGTTTTAGACTTGGTTAAATCAACTAAGTACGAATTCTAGTATACCTATTAGCATATATGAAACAGCGATATAATTCCAAAGCATTATTCGCATTGATTTATCAATATCCTGAACAACACAATAACCGGCGCGTTTGAACTGTCTCACAACAATTTGTTCGTATTTCCGACACGAGAGCGCTCAGTATCAAATATCTATTATACAGGCAAGAAGTTTTATTCCATTTTATTGGTATTTCTATTGGAGGATTGTTCCTTGTTTATTTACATAGAAATTGATGATAAATTCTTCACTGCATAATAATTTTCAGAAATCTTCACTATTGTGTTAATAATTTTTTTTATTCAAAAACATTAATAAATTGAAAATAAATAAACAGTAAGAACAAGTTTCATTTTTATCAAGAAAAAATATATACAAATTCACTTTCCTGAGATTCTTCTCCATCTAAAAGCACCGAGAACTATGCATTTTTTTAGTTTTATTTTTTTTAAGTAATGACTTCATTTTATTTGAACAGTCCCACTCAACGCTGTGAAAAACTTGTTCGCAAGCAATTCTCTAAAGAAAACAACCAAAGGTCAATTTGTAGTAACCTTTACTTTCTACCTCGTATTTTATACCTAGTACATATCTACTATACTAAATCTAAAACTAGCTCTGTCTGCTCCTTATAAGTTTTCACGCAAAACTTAAGAATTGATGAAGCCAAATTATGGCCAACTAATTTATTTTAAATCTTGTCAGTTGATCTATCAGTAACATTATAATAACTTGTTTTATCATTTAAACTATATTTCATTGAAAAAAGTCAGAAGCATGACATACAATATCTTGTGTTTGTCTAACGATTCGATATTATAACACAATCGATCCAATTTCGTTAGGTAACATCACTATAACTATCAGGGACAAACTATCGTGAAAGAACTATAGTCTATCAATAAACTCTTATTAAAATATCGTCGAGAAAACAATACAGGCGCTCCTAGTTTTCTCGATATTTCGTAAACAATTGATCGAGTGCCGAGTATTCTATTAGCTCGCTTTTGTTCTACGCCCGGCGGACCGTGGCTGAGTGAAAAAGCGGGACTCTCAACCTGGCTCTGTTTTTAACCTGTTAAATAATAATACTGGTTTCAAGTTCTTTGTTTTGTATTTTGGTGAATGTTTTCAGGTATTTGTGTGCTATTTATGAAATATTTTGGGGATTATTTGGACGCATTTACGTTTAGAGATAAGTCCTATAGGCAACGCACGCAAGTAGGTCTTATCAAACCCACTTTACCTACTTTCTAGTCTTCATTATTTTTTTCTAAATATATGACATCCGCAAAAAGTCAATTTTATTTTTAGAAATTCGCACCTTATTGCGCACATACCTTACAAGTCCCTAAATATAGTTATCGCTTTCGAAGCCATTTATTTAGATCCCTGAAAGTTATATATAACGCTTTCGCGATATTTTAAAGTCTCAATTAGATAAGCAGGAACAATATTTATTTAACCGAGTAGCTAACGAGGCGTTAATGTTGAAATAACAATTTTAATGTTATTTTAATGGCCAGGGGACTGACTGCTTACAATAGCTCAATGTTATGAGCTTGGGAAGTGGGAAATCATTTAGTATAATCGTTGTAAGATAATGTTTAAGTACTTTTTACTTAATTTCTCAATAAAATAGCTTAACCCATTGAGATGAACTTTAGCATGGAGATAGATTGAGCTTGGGAAATATATAACCAGGTATATGTTGGTATATAGTATCAGTTGTGCCTGAGCGAAACAGGCAATACAATGATCAATATGAAAACTAATTTTGAAAAGTACTCATAGTTTACAAAATTACAGCAATACTAATATTTTATTTACTGTACCAAGTAAACAATATTCATCAAAGTTGTTAATCAATTATCGGATAATTAAAATACAGCTCTAATTGGCTTTCACAAACAATCACAACACTAGCCCATTAATCTTTATTGATGCAAAATATCATTTGTTTCTCAATTTTCCAATTGAACAAACAATCAATTAAACAATAGCATTCATTATCGAAGCTAGGACAAGTTTAGACACACAGTCAGACCGAATTCACAAACAATTAGAACTTAAACACGTATACAACATAAAGTTTGTCAGACTCACTGGAGTTGCATCAGAACTATCAAATTGAGTTTAGTCGTAAATTGGACAACGGAATGAAGATACGGAGCCGTGACTCCCTTTAGGATAACAGGAAGACAAGACACAGAAGGTACACTAGAAAAAATGCTCAAGAAACCATGTGTGAAGGGAAAACATTTCGTAAATGATTAGGCCAGATGTTTTATTTCATGGAAGTGGGTGAACTATACTTGTGTGAGTGTGAATCATTGTTTTTGTATTTGTAAGCGTAGGAGAGCTCGGTAACGGCGAAGAAATAAAACACAAAGTGTATGTAGTACATATATCTACACAACAAGCTAGGCTCCCGTGCTTTTTTGAAATAAAATATCTTAAATATCAGACTTTTTCAAATTATTTTCTTGCTTTCACACTGATTTCTTGAACTGTTTTTACTATATCCGAATGTACTATAACTTCAGAAGCAAGTTTATTTGACGAGAACTGTACATATATCGTGTGTAAACTGGTATACAGTTATTTGTCCAACGCATTCTCAGATGTATTTCTATAGGATATGTACCTATAGAAGGTGTGTAGGCTTGGAGCAGTTGGTTATCTGACTTCTGCAATCCAATTACCGGACGATACCGATATCCTTAGAATGAACCATGTCTATGTAAGACTAGCTACAGTGAAGTGAAGGTAGAACCTACGTTTACATAACCTCGTGAATGCTAGTAATGCTTATCCTACAATTTTAGAACGGTTTATCAAAAACTTTTATTATATTATATTCAAAATAATTATGTATTTCAGTAGTTAAAATACGGTTTTATGTTTCTACAATAATAAAATTGTGCTAATGAAAATATTTTATATTTCAATGAACATTTCTAATTGGCCCTTTTTCTCTGAATGTAGGTTCTATATTAATTCGGGTTTCAAAATGTTATCTGTAAATCAACCTACGTTTCCCGAGAAATACATACCTAACCTCTTTCTTCTTACTTTGGAAATGAAAACATTACATTTCACAATCGAAATAAAACAATGTAAAAATGGCCTTCAGGGGAACGAAAGAACAAATTCATTCATTTGAGAAGGCAATTAAAGTTATGTCGAAGGAGAAAAGATGAGTGACGTTCAGTGAGCAGCCATCCATTCTGTCAGAAAAGTTTAATAATTTTTGAGCTTAATTCTGTCTAAGAAATCATTTACGTTTAACCTAATATTTTAAGGATATTTGAAGGATCACAATTTATTGAAAAAAATATGACAAATCTCAAGAAATCACCTGTAATACAATAAATTTACTGAACGAGATACTACTGTAGATCTTGCGAGAAAATTCAAGTACGAGACTTTGTCTAACTATCAGCTAGTATCAGCTAATAATAGTAGATTAATTTTGTTTCGCCAATTTCACAAAGAATAGTCCTTCTGTTGCTATTACTGAATAGAAGCCACCCTAGAGGTCCCTCCGGATTGTAGGCGCCAAAGTTTCCTCCGGGAAAGTTTAGATATAATGACATTCTGACGCCCTGAGGGACCAATCAGACTGTTGCTCAAGCGTTTCGGGAGAAACGGTGCGGAATTAATGTATTGGCGTTTCTACGGCTTAATCTTTGACGAGTTTCGCCGAGAAAGTGCCAATATAGAGGATGTTCGGGCCAGGTATGTGCTCAGGGATTTTCGACCCTATGTTAAGGTGCCTACGTTTTTATATTCAAGGTTGTGATAATATTGAATAAGTTTGTGGTAGTGTGTATTTTTTTGCGTGTTTATAAGAGTTATTCGTAACGTTGTAAGAAGCCACACCTATTTAGAAAATGTAAGAAGAAAATTTTGGGTAAAATAGCTAAATATTTGCTAGATGGCTAGATATTTTGTGAAGTAACCTTATAATGTAGAGGTACATATACTTCATGAAGCCTGAAATAATCTTTAGGAGCTCGAGACTGTAAGGATATATTCATGAATATTCACGTCCTGTAAAGCCTTTTACTACTTACCTAACATCAAGTTCATCAGTTATTTTCTTTTTAACAACTGTAAAAGATGCTGCATTACCTGAAAAAGAAAACATTATTATACAAAAAGAGAACATATTTCTCGTTTTAAAACATCGTGTTATGTATTTTATTATAAGTGTTATAAAATGAATTTATTGTTAAAAATTTAAACAATGTTTAAACTTTATGGTCTTGTTTTGTCCGCCTTTAAAAGCAGTGTTACATTTTTAACATAGAACAACGCAACCCACTTTGTATTTTCAAGTGAAAAGATAAAAGTAATCTTTACAAGAATTTTTACAAAAAAAAACTTTCTTTACAAACTTCTGAAAAAGGTTTTTCTTAATATTTTCTGTAGGAAACTTAAAATTTCTTAAATGTTAAGTCGCGCGAGACAGCTGAATAGCCAGACGTAGACTAACGATGTTTTAAAAATGTCTCATTTAAAATTTTAATAAAGATATAAAGGACATTGTTCAATTTTGGCCTAAGAACCGATGTGAATATAAATTATACTATAATTTTTATTTATTTTTATATTGTTTGAAACATATTTTAGTATTCCACGGACACTTCAAATAAATAAATTCCAAATAAAAAGTAGGGTCACAATTATTGATGCCTTATAAAATGTTTCCGTCAGCCAGTGCTGCCAGTTTCGGAAGTTTTCAGGATTTCGGTAAATACGGATCGAATTGAGAACCTCCTTTCCGAAGTCGCTTATTAAAATTAGTTGGTAACACTTTATTCATTTAAATACCTAAACTGACTAGCTAGAAAAAAACTAGTATTCTGTATAATGTTTTAAGATGGTTTTGAGCGAAATCGCGAATTTCTAGCTTCGCATTCGAGTAGGATTATAGTTTTAGTAATTGGCAACACTGGTGTACTTCAGTCAGTTTGCTAGAAGTCAGTTTGATTGCTTTGCGACTATCGTTTCTTTTGTGATTTTCTATACGTTTCATGGTTTTATTCTAACAACTTTGGCTTGATTACGGACTCCGATTAGATTGCGTACTTGGTAGACTCGGCTTTGTGTAAAGAACTGGATTTTACTAGCATTTTCGAATATTGCTCTGTCTGTGATCGAATTTAGTTATATTATAATTACAACAATGGATGCAGAATATAGTATATTGTATAAATTGTGGATCTGCTGGAGGTTCTTTGGTATTAGAAAACGAAGATATACTTCGTTACATACAACAATGGACTGTTCCCCGTATGGTAAGTGATCTACGAAATTGTTTTTTCTAATTTTGATAAGAATGTTACTACCTACTTATGTTTTCATAAGCACACAATTTCTCAAAAGTTTTCAAATCAATTGCCACAATTGCAAGTTACTTGATATTTACTAATGATTTTTTGTATTTATTATTACAGGTTGAAGCTCATGACCTTATATGTACGACGTGTTGGTCTGAAGCAGTCGAGCATAATAAGATGCAATGCACTGTTGGACGCAATGTGTACTTTGTAAGAAGCTCCTACCATCAGGCATACTGTTGCAATTGTATCGTTGGGCGTAGAATAGTGGGCTGTTGTGCCCACATAATGACTATTATCTGGTATTTAAGCTGGGCGAGATACCAAAACTCAATTGAACCCCCTGCTCAGTTCTTAGATATATTATTGAGAAATATTAATGATTAAAAACCTTTAATTGAATATAAATATTGTTTTTACTGTACATCCTCGAAAGCCTCTTTCATTGTTATTGGTAAACCTTACTTTAACTGTTAAATTATTTTGTGTAGTAATGACATTTTTAGTATGGTCTGTGCCTTCTTGGTAATAGACCGCGGGTTCGATTCCCGCCTTATGGCATGTAGATAGCTAGGTAACTGTCTAATATAAAAGTAGTAACAATCATTTAAATAAATAATTCTCCATCGTAATAATATCGATATTTTATGAATTGTGGAGAATGGAACTCTTCCATTTTGCAAACTTATGCGTTTTATCACAAATCCAAAGTGGATTCACTATATATTAAGAAACGTAACGTTGAAAGCAAAAGCGTTTAGGTAGTTGTTTTTCATAAAAATTCTAAGCTTTTATGAAAACTAGTCACACGCCCCGTCTTCGCACGGTGGCAATGTATAACCTTGGTGTAAACCTTCCTCTTGACCTACTCTATCTATTAAAAAAAATCGCACCCAAATCCATTGCGTAGTTTTAAAGATCTAGGTAAAGCATTCATAGGGACAGACAGAAAATGCAACTTTATAAAATGATAATTGTCAAAGAATTATCTTAAACTTGACTATTTACTATCTCTTTTCCTAGTATCTAGTAGAGTAGTCTTTTCCTAGATCTAGAAGAGAACATATAGAGCTGTACATAGTATTGTTGATATTTTGTATAGTGTAGTTTGATAACACTACTCTGATATTTCACGCAAGCTTGGTTACTTTTTATTTATAACCTCAAAATATCAACTTTTTTCGTAATTATTTTAGTTTCCTGAAGTGTCCGTTCGTGAAAACTTATTTCATAGGATTCCATATAACTTTAAGAGTTTATAGAAGTCACTTTCCATTCGAACGGTTCTTAGGCAGAACATGTATGGAGCCGGAACAATGTCCTTTCTAACCGAGACTCTACTTGCACTAAGTACATTTAAAACTAAATTACTAAGAAACTTGACCCCTTTGTAACGTAAGATATTATTAATGATGATAAGAAAGTTCTGAAAAATCGCAAAAAATTATGATTTATTTTTTCTATCAGGTTAAGTCCTTGGCTAAAAACAAAGAAAAACTTCGTAATTGTACTACGCAGACATAAACATACATTTCCCTTATTACTTTCATTTTTTTCAAAATGTTGTTTCTGCTACAAAAATATGGAGAGGTAAGTACCACATTTTATTATGTGGTATGCACGGGTAGTATCCTCTAACTTAACCCTACATTTTTATGTATTTTATAACCACAAAACAATAATATTAGATTTTTGCATAATAATACCTACATTCATAATTAATTAGATAGGCAAAAAGTTGAAATTTCATTTTATTTTTCACTATGCATCAAACAAAATAATATGTAGTTTAAAAATAACAGTTATAACTGAATATTCATAAAATGAAGGCTTCATTCACAGAGCAACCAACACACTTATATGTATATAATAAATACATTATTTGTTTATGTTTGGTACAAAATAAGAAACTGTGAAAGACTCGCAAAATAGATTTCTTAGAAATATGAATAATATTCTGCGAACTTTTCTTATGTTGTGCTGGTTATGTCAATAAGAAACAGCTTAGATAAACAAGAACATTTTATACCAATATACTATCACTTCTAACATAGAGTTCCGCCCCGATTTCGCACGTATGTCAAAGATAAATTAATAAATACGGTCCTGATGGATTACAGATATAATCCTTTCAGTAATTTTTGAGTTTCTGAAGGATAGACAGACAGACAGATGAATGTGGCAGAGGACTTTATTTTATGACATGAACTGTGATAAAACTTTTAGTTTTCTTACATTATTGGCCAAATGTAATGTGCTTCATTATTTTCTAAATAGGTCGTAACCAGCTAAATCAGTTTTTTATATAGCCTTAAATATTAAATATCGTAGTTGAAAGACAGGTCTTTTCATACAATAATATAAGTTACTAAAGGATAAAAATATTCGTACATTTTATCTAGTCCTAGAAAAACGAGCAAACTGGCATAATGGAAGAAATTACGACGTCTTTTAGAGAAGGCTAATAAGTCATCTTCGTCTAGCAGAAAATATTTAAAGTAGAGTAATAAAGTTTCTTCTAAAAATATTCATTGTGATTTTTTCTCAATCCATTCGATATTTTTCGTTATCATTAATTATGTATGAGGCACTAGCTTTTTACTGTGGTTTTAGCAGCGACTTGGCGGACGATTTAAATACATATACCTAGATAGTGTTCTGTGTTTTGTTTCTGTCAATTGGTTCTGACTATGCCATTAAGCTAAGCGTGACAAACAAATATTAGTAAACTATCTTCCTAACACGGTTTCACCCGTGTTTCTGCATATACTGAAATTAAATGCGTTTTATGCATTATTACTGAAATTATGTTATTTTCTACAATCTAACCCCATTCGGATTAACGCAAAAACATAGCTTTAATAGAACTATTAGTAGGTACGATATTAGTAAAGATTCTTAAAAATTAAAGTAACTGAACTTAAAATCGCGACTCAAATGAACGAAAACGCTTCCAACTATGGACAGATTCGTGCAAATAAGCCAAGTTTTCGTCGAAAGAGGTCGACGCTCGCGATATGACTTTACGTGAGAAGTGCACGGAGGAGGGAGGAGGGGGGGAGGTGTCTACTGTCTTCAAGTCACGTGAATCAGATGATCGTCAATTTCAGGGATGTCGGCTATTGTTTTTTTTTAAATTGCGATCGTGCTTTGGTTTCCTATGACGTTGTCTGACCTTCGCAACTTAGTTGGGCTTGGGAATTATGTAGGATCTTTCAAATGTATGAAATTGTAAAGGATAGTGATCTTGGTGTTTTGAAACATACAAAACAAGTTTCGAATTCAGCTTTGCCACTAGTTTACTACTGTGCCAAAAAAAAAGATATGCTGGCTGAGACTACATTCCTAAATTAGATTATATTTATCCAGAAATACTAGGTACTAACAGTTTCTGAGCGATACTAAAAGAGCTAGCTAGAATTCATTATTACGATATAAGTGCAGAATCAATTTCCGTACCACCCAATGATGTTGGAACGCAAACTTCGTCTCGAAAACAAACACAGCTGTTATCTCTCACATACGAAAGCAACTAGTTACTCTCACTACTTTGCTAACAAGAGCACCTAATAACTAACCTTTCGGTTAAATAAATCACCCTCCCCCGTACTATATTTTCGTCTTAACCACCCACTTAATTAAAGTTACAGCAGTAATATTTTCGTCACCACGACACCGGTTTGAGCCGGTATGAACCGCTTTGAACCAATTGGAACTGCCTGTAACTGGTGCGAAGCGGAATCGAGCGGCGTTTTAATTAAACTTCATGTCAAAATATTGCAATGTCGGCTTTTATTAGGCTTTTGTATCAGTATCGTGTCAGTCGGACCGCGGCTGTGTTCGACGTTTTGTTTGGGAAATGGAGAAACTTTATTTTAATAGGAAACGATTTTTCGGAGTAATTGGGAAGTGAAATGCTGTCATGTCATAAATTGAGTTGTTTAATTTACAAAAAAAATGTAAAATCTTTATCAAAAACTAGTCACAATAGCGCACGCTACTTATATGTAGGTACATGTACGACAAATTATAAAATAAAACTTTTCTTTTTAAGAATACCTACCCAAGTATACTAATTATTTTCTTTCTGAAAAGTAAAATGTTACTTGTAGACTAAGGTGCACACGAATTCTGTCTTTATATCAATGTAAGTACGTAATTAAAACTTTTACTTGGAAATATACGAGTCTAGTTCTTATTTATTTACTGTAAGAGACACGTATGTTAGTAAAGACTGAAGTTAGATTGTTCTTATTTCACAAAGTTGTAATTACAAGAATTAAGAACTAATTTTCTTAAAACACAACGTAGATGTTTTATTCGCATGACCAACGTTTCTACGTCTTCATTAATTTAGGTAAGCAATTAATAATTTCTTCTAATATTAAAATTTCTAAAGTTGTGACATTCTGTCGTGCTTTCATTCCGAAACTGCTGAACCAATTTAAATAAAACATAGTACATAGGTAGTCTAGAGCCTTATAAGTAAGTAGTTCACTGTGGAACACGGGTGGTACTGCGGGTAGTATCAAAACAATTTTCCATGGATAAAAGGGAAAATACGTGTACAAGTATTTCGGCGTAATAATTTTAGAATTAATAGTTATAAGCTGTTTTTACTAAACCCTCTATGTAGAAATTAATGTTACAAGTAATTTCCTAATTACAGCCAACACTACACAAAAACTGACGATGAGTTTCATAAAATTAATCTTTGTCAAAGCTTTACTTAAAATAATATAAGTACCCACAGACTGCAGACTAAATAGTCGGCCGACAGTAGTCCGGCTTTTTTGATCGGCCTTTTTTTTTAAAGAACCTCTGATTACCAATAGTAGATTTCAGTCGATCTGATACCGACTAAATACCAGGTCTTTGCAATGTGCGTCCTACTTCATACTTTATGAGTCCAAACAAACTATCGGCTGACTAAAAGTTCTCAGTGTGTGGGTACTCTAACGTATAGTGTAGGTCTGTATGTAGGGCTAGGAACACTGGGTTATTAATTTTAAACTGCGACGCTTGTCATTTGTTTTTGTTGGCCAATCACGTTGTAGTAATTAATTTCAGGTCGGTAGTTAAAGTTTAGGTTTATAAATCGTGTGAAAGACTATAGACGCGGGTGAACCGCTGACAGAAACTAGACTTCCTGCATCCGGATAGCTTTTCTCGATAAATGGGCTAGCTAACACTGAAAGAACATTTCAAAATAGATTAAGTAGTGGTCCTGAAATTGGCGCGTTCAAACGAACCAGCTCATTTTTCTCTGAAACCAAGCTCATCGTCCATTGTTTATCTAAACAACATTACACACAAAACCAATATTCTTCCAACCGAAAACTAACATTAAAACCACGTTCAGATATCCGTGATATCCTCATTCACAGGGGCCGTAATATCAGTATCATTCGAAGTTATAACAGGTATCAAAATGTATTTTATGCTTTATCTCGAAAGTACCTGCGGTTTACGCTCTCGGTCGCTGTGGTCGTTAGGCGAGTCCGTGGTTGGGAAGCCGAATTTTGTGGCTCTCTCAAGGATAAGTTCTTCTAAGTTTTTGTGTTAAGTTCTGATGTTATCTGGTTATGAAATATTAAGTTTAGTATTCTCCTTTTGTTCGGTAGATTTATTTTGTTTTAATTTGCAATTTATTAAACTCGGTTTTTTTACTATCTTATTATAATCCGTTTTTACTACGTTATTAAATATTGGTTTTCATAGTAAAGTATTCAAAAAGTTGCCTAGTGCCTACAATAGAATTTACGCTACAACTTTTGAGTTTTCTGTTTACTTTTAGTCGTCAGTTTGAATGGCTATGAATATTCATAGTTCCAGCTGGAATTCTATCGATACGCATGCAAATTACGAAAATATTAAAACAATGGCTGTACTCGAAGCGTGATTTTTACTATTATTCTGATTAAAATGCGATCACTAAGTAAATAGTCGTTCCAACTCATCATCCAGTGTTTTACAAGGAGCGACTGCCTATCTGACCTCCTCAACCCGATACTCCTTGGTAAGACTGGTTGTACTTTAACATGAAAAGCAATACACACATTACTAAACAAACAAACAGAACCATTCGCTTGATATATTTGTACACCAGTCACACAATTTGTTACCCCCGATCACGATAGCGAAACACGATAAATTTCCAACGGTTATAAACTATTTACTTGTGGTCGGATATCAGTCAGTTCAATCTCCCTCGATTGCCGATCTACGAGATCAAATCTCCCACGGATATTCCGTTTAGACTCTTATCGAAACGTACGACGATTGCAAATGGGGAAATAACTTCGTGAAAATGAGGTTTTACTGTACGTAATCAAATAAGGCTCATTTTCATACACAGTCCGATTAAGGAGAACAGTTGAAAAATGTCAGTTTACAAAAAAAGGTTAACTAAAAAGGTTAATTTTCATGTTCAATTATTGGTTCTTCTTTCGTGTCAATGACATGTCATATAGTTATAGTGAATCTACACTTTGTAAGACCATTATTATTGATGTACTTGGGCTATTAAAGATTGAATAACAAACGTCAAGAAGTAGGTTACATGACAATTCTTGCGTCATATAAAAATAAAAGGTGTCTGTTAATCGACTGATTACGTAACAAACTATCAATGAAATTGGCCCTAGGTATTTTAGTTTCACCTGTGGCCCTAAGAATCTTCTTTTCATACTCAGAAAAAATATCGTGTAATCTTTTCTAAGGCGTAATATGTCGTTATCTCCATACAATCTAAGCCGATGAAAACCTACCATACAAACTCGTATTCATACATTTATTTGTAAGGATTTCTCTTGAAATAACTTCTGCGATGCGTGTTCCAAGTTTGATTCCCAGTAGGAGCAAATTTGTACGATCTATAAATCTGAAGGTACAGATGCGCGTTGGACAAGAAAGTTTTTTCGTATTAAATGTGTATTTCCCGAGAGTACAATATAAAGATTTGTCTCTATGCTGGTGATAGTCTATAATAGGTGGGAAAGTGTTGACGAGACCAACAGATACATAAAAGTTTATTTTTATAAAAATCGGTCATTAGTTCATCATAATGCCTAGCTTTTTTCCAAGTACTTACGTTGGTGTCGGCTTCCAATCAAATCTACGGTTTATCGTGCTTTTAAAGCAACCGCCAAGCGTTGTTTAACTTGATCGATCGGTCCACGCGGCTTCAACTTGGCCACGAGCCCTTTCAAAAATCGGTCAATAGTCGTCAGAAAAAAAAATGGAAATACGAGTTGACATAAACACAAACAAACAAACGAAATATAAACCTTCCTTACAATCAGACAAAATCTGCACTTTCAATACTCCTTTCTCCACCCTTCAGTTCCCATGACACGGTGTATTTAATCCGTATTCGTACCTACCTACCGTGATAGCACACCGTTACACAGGGTGTTCAAAGTGCCGAGTCACAATCGCGATGCGCATAAGAAATGAACCGACTTCAAAACTGAAATGCTGAAATCGTACGCTTGAAATGGTATCAAATATTTTGGCAGTGGGTTAAACTTGTTTTGAAAATAATTGTTTTTTATTTGATTAGTAGATAGGTAGTTTTATTGATGCCGTCAACAGTCGGTAAATCTTAAGTTTCATGATTTGATTTGGTCATAATCACAGTTTAATGACCAATGTATATCGATAATTAACCGAATACATTAATCTATAGCTATTCATGAGTAAAAGGGTCATTACACGTTTGAGTCATATTGTCGTGTAGTCGTATTACACCGAAGCTAAAACGAGGATCTAAATTATTCACAACAAATTAATCATGCAAACAAAACACTAAACTAAACCAATTTATTATAAGAGAAGATAAGGCCCAAAATATGTGAGAATAGGAATGTAATATCGTCTCGGATATTCACTTAGATTTTATATCTCACGCGCAGAGCACGAAATTGTAGTCGCACACACACAAGCTTTTTATTTCGCCCAGCGTAAATAATCCCCCTGCGATCCTTTTACACAAAGACTGCGTATATACAGGTGTATATACTACTAATATTATATAAAAGTTTTTGTCCCTTGTGAAAGTATGTTTGTTAATAGATTACAAAAGAAATCTTCAGCGAATCTGTAAATCTGGTAAAATGACGGCAAGAAATAGGACATGATGGTCATAGGATCTGAATTTAATTTTGCACTTCTTCACACGTCTTTACCTACTTACTATACAAATCTGTAATGATAATCTTGTAGAAACAAATGAATGGAGCTGCATACTTTTTAACATTTCTTAAAACGTTTTAAACACAGACGAAATCGAAGCAAGCTGCTAGTCGTTCCAAAACCTAGGTGTGAAATCTGATGTAACAGCGAGGGCGCGAAAGAACCGATGTTTTCGACAAAGGGGCGACACTATAACAAAAGCTTTGTGTGCCAGACGGCTGATCCGATATTTGGCACAAAGAGAACCGTTTAAAACGGGCGTATCAAGCAAAAATTCCAATTATTTACACTCTCAACCAAAGACTTCGAGCGACGATAATTCTGTTAGGGAGTTACGTGATTTATGCGATTTCAGACGATTATATACGAACCTACAACATATGTATATACATATGTATGTGTACCTTTTAGCTATTGGAATTTTCCATTATGCGATTTTCAGTTAGAACCCGTACTCTGGATTTGTGATCGGATGATCGCTCATACTACACAGTCAGTTAAAATGGTAGATGCATTTTCAGTCGATGTTTTCGTCTATGTTCGCTCTATAATCTGGATCAAAATATTACCTGTTTGTTTGTTGATAGTGTTCTTTTTTCTATCTGTTGTTTCAATTTACACAAACATTGGGTTCAGCATTATATCCAAATAGATGCAATGTTTTTCACATAAGCAAAAA
Source organism: Helicoverpa zea x Helicoverpa armigera (assembly GCA_033682625.1). Classification (NCBI taxonomy): domain Eukaryota; kingdom Metazoa; phylum Arthropoda; class Insecta; order Lepidoptera; family Noctuidae; genus Helicoverpa; species Helicoverpa zea x Helicoverpa armigera. The sequence continues at coordinate 824,932 of JAWIIS010000041.1, forward strand.
CTTGCGCATTCTTTACAGTAGACACAATGATGGCAGTTGTTCTATTGGCGTCTATATATTAGAATGTTAATACACTGCTCCATTTACTTCGTCTGGACGTCGATTCCAGGCTCAATTAAGTTGGAAACGGCTTCTAGTCTCGTGGAACGTTCTAGAGCCATGAAACCTCCCTTAACAATCAATTACCCTCGAAGCAAAAAGTGTTCCTAATTACATTCTATCTTAGTTTTGTTTAGCGTACAATGTGCTCAATAAAACCCGATAAACTTGCTCGTATCGACGTATCTCTTGGGATCAAATCAACGGTCACGAGTTCGATGTACATTGCTGGTTATCTTCAAGAATTAAGAAAAGGCGTGCTTAATTTGTGGGTGTAAGCAGCAATGTAATTTTGTGGAAAGATTGAGCTTTATGTAGGTATATGTATCATGTTTAATTATACTTTGTGCTGTGTAAAAAATATGAGGAATTAATTGATGGTACGTCGGAGGTGGCCTATCCTTTAACGTAGGTATATAACGTAGGTAGAAGTTGTTCCTCATGGTTTCCCTTCACCCACGTCCCGAGATAGGTTTTCAGGCTCAAGATTATCTGTGTACCCATTTAAATCGATTTGGAGTTGGTTTACGTATAAGGAGTATAGGTTCCATATGAATAGGGTCGAACTGATTGCTACCAGCCGGACATAAAAGATTAAAAACTCCTTACGGCCATACTTTGTATTGAAGGGAACTTTTGTACTGTATCGGGCACAATAATAAACTTTCCTTTAATTCCGCGCTTCATTTAAGTATGTAAGTATCTTGTCCCAGGCTAAATATGTATCTAGTTAAAGTCAAACATTTAAGTTTAATGAGAAATTAGAAAAAGTTTCCGGTAGGATTCTGAATTTTACGTAAATACTTAAGTCTTGTCAGTTTTACGTAGGTAATGGATGACTTTTTGTAGTAAACGAGATATAATGTTTCTTATAAGTAGATAATAAAGCAAATGAAGGGAAAATACTCAGACTAAATTGAATATTAACTGTAATAATTCGTATCTGGCAACCGCGGCAAAAATTTGTAATCTCAAGAAGCTGCCTTTTGGCACGAGCAGTAAACGAGGAAAATGTAAATTAAGGTAATTTTCTTAAGCCAATACATCGCTCAAGTACTTTCTGATTGATTGAATGTTTACCATAAGCTCAAAATTTGTTGTAATCTTAGTAAAAACATTATATTTTTGCAGTAAAGGGCTGTGTAGGTACTTTTTTGTACCCATTTTTTTGTATACTGCCCATTCGACCATTCGTCATAAACCAAAACGGGATAATAAAGGCGACTCCCGCGACCATAGCAATCAATTTCATTTACTAATAAAAACCGTAAATAAAAAAGAATAACTCATCTCGCAAACATCAACGAAAAATTCCCGCGTAACGCAATAACCGTATATCACAATATTACACGAGCTGCGACGAAATACCCAGGGAATATCCGAACGTAGCTCGACGCGGGAAAAATACGTATAAAAAGCAATCACGCCGCTATCGCTGGTCGTAGATTGATTTCATTAGTTGCCTATATCGGAAGAGCTCCGTAGGTGGCTGAGTGATAAAATGCCTTTGCCGCCGCATGCTCGGAATATCTCGGCCTATTTAAAAATAAAGAACGCGCGGGAATTTTGACGCTGTCAGACAGTTTGAACGTCACCTTACGTTCTGCATTTGAATAAGGAATGTATTTTTATGGGTTTTCAAATATCGAAGTGGTTTTCATTATTTCTTGTCCAATGTTTTGTACAAATCAGAGAAAGTTCTTGTACGTGATTCCATTCTATTTTGAGCAAATTCACACCGCTTAGGTATAGAAATAACCTTTTGGATTCTATCAAGTTACTCGTATCGACAACCTATCAACGGATTCAATCATACACAATACAATTTCATTCTAACTTTTTCAATTTTTATTTAATTTGAAAAATATCTTGCATTGTATTTCAATGAATAACACAATGGGTGCGTAAATATCGCATTTTGGAATAAAAAGCTAGACTGGGAGACAGCTTTTCAATGTAAACGATTTATTTATGAATCGAATATGATATTTTCGAGTATTTCCAAATCGATTGCCAGTATTCGAAAGGCGAAAGGTGCTCTGAAAAGGCTAAAGTCGCGGCATGTGCGGTCGGCCATGCAGTTGGCAACCAGCATTCAAAAATTACCTTTAAACGAACAAATATAATATAAGTTAAAGAACTTAATTTAAAATTGTTTAAGTATAAAAGTTTCATTATTGGAAATTGTTTAAAAGTGCCATAGTTTAGAAGTTTTCATTTAGCTTTCGTATTATTGTTTGTTTGTAGTTTAGCGAAAGACAAAGAAAGTAATCAAACGATCGGTGTTCATAATAGTATGGTAGTATCTGTAGATACGGTACGATCTGCAAAAAAGACCTTATAACACACGTAATCCACTGCATTTATTGTATTGCAAAAAATGTGAATGAAAAGGATATGAGTAAATACAGAATTTAAATGCATACCTACCTACTTTACAAGATAAGAGAAAAACTTAACCTTCTTGGAATAAAGTAGGTAAAACAACTGACTATTGACTTTTGCTGACTTCTTCAGGTCTTACAGACATAAATATTATAATATCCTAAATATTATATACTTTGTGATGTAGGAAATGAAATATTCTAATAAGAAGAAATATATATACAAGTACCTATAGACTATAGACACAACATTCTTTCCAAAGTTACACCTATTCTTTTCAAAACCACCATTTATTTTGCGGTCAGTCCTGAGCATATAATTCTGTATGTTTGTGTTAATTGAGAGCTCGTCGCGACCATTCCGAGGCTGTTGACACGAGCACCCGGGAGCGCTTGTGTTGCTCAATTCCAGTTATTATGCTTTACCTTCATTCATTGTGGAAAAACCTTTAATTTGCAACTGTATGTTTTAAAAAAACGCTAGTCCAATGACTTTAGTATATTAGTGACAATTAATTATTAAGTTAAGGGTGGTATACGGGAGATAAAATCTAGTCAACAGCTATGTCGACTTCGGACAGAAATTCTTTACCCTACTCCTACTTATTATCACCTCTCTAAATATCACCAAAATCAGTTGAACAGCTTTAGCATGAAAATGTAATAAGCAACCCAAAACAATCGACTAATTTATATAAACTTCAGATACCTACTTGAAGACAGTTTGAACCCCACACCACATAGAGACATTGTAATTTTCATCCCTGTGGCATCCCGGGCAACAACCAGTCACAATACCTATTTATAAAGTCCAAGTATGTCTGTGTTTCTCCATTCATTTAATTAAGTCTTTGACCGGCATTCAGTCGGCGGCCATCGATTCTATTACATCTACAATGTTGTGTTCAAAGTGATAATTAGATTTTATTTTTGTACAGAAAAAAAGGACAAAGGGAAAAGGAAAAAAGGGACACTATTACTAAGACATCGCTGTCCGTCTGTCCGTCCGTCCAGCCAGCTGTCAGTTGTATCATGAGCAAAGAACTGAAAAATAAATAAATTGTTTAGGGCATGCCAGTACAATAGATGTGGTTTTTGGCTATTTTATAGATAAAGGGTAAGGAACATTTCGTTTGCGAGTCTGACTAGCTCTTGACTGGTTCTTAAATTCCTACAAATATAAGATTTATGGTCAACTTCTGAGAATACATTTTAGACATTAAAACCGATGAAAATGTTCAAAAGCCGGCCATTAACTATGTATTTTTTCTTATTATTAATAACGCATTTTGTTGTCACAACAGAAGTAAGCTACCATTGCCATAAGATCAACGAGTTTCTTCCAGAGAATTCCAAAAGAAGTAAGCAACCACTATCATAAGATCAACTGAGTTTCTTCTCAGAAAATTCTCATTAAAAACCCCACTTCATAACATGCCACGTGCCTCAAAAACCGCTCAGCACCGCCTCAATTACATAAATGTTGACTTTACGTTCCGTATCCGGCTGTCGAGTGTCTATTTACACTTACGGTGAGCGAATACGGCCATATTATCCGGCACGCTTCAGGCTGCCGGATGAGACGACTACCGGTCGCTATTTACTCCCATCCGGCTTGCCCGGCCATTTTCCCTGCCGTTACGGTTACTGCTTGAACGTCGAGAGATATTTTGTAATAGTTAGGGACTGTTCATCAATGTTGATGGACCTTTACTATAAATGAAATGGAACAGAATTAATCTTGGGCGTATTCTTAGGCATCAATTGGTTCAGCCACCATAATTTATTACTAATCTTAGTAATGCTAAAGTTACTCTATCTATATGTCACGGTTTCTCACCAAAACTATTGAACCAATTTAAATGAGAACGCACTGAAACTACTGACTGATAGTCTAGATCCTGAGAAAGGACACAGTCTACTTTTTTACCTGATTGCGGAAAGTGATATCTAAAGCTAGTCAAGTTGAAAATTAACCCAAAAATATACAAAAAATTCTTAAAAAAATAAGGATCATCTTACTAGAGTTATGTAAGAACATCATTTATTTATATAGTCGTAGGTATGAAGCAATTTATCCAGCACATTCTTGAGCCACGTTCAAAGTGATTGATCTCGGCAACTCAGTGAGTTTTTCCTAAGAAATTGTTTTCTGCTCACCGGTCAATCAATGTCGAAGTTAACTAAGTACAAGGATTACGTTAAAATGATCTGCAGTCAAGTTACTACAAGTTCAATATTAACCAGGATAAAGTGAATCATCATCATCAGCCTTTTTATCGTCCCGCTGCTGGGCTGCGGCCTCCTCTCACACAGAGAAGGATTGAGCGTTAATCAACACGAATTGGTTATCGAAAAGTTTATTTATATAGATATTTACTTATTTACAATACATATAAAAACTATACTTGTGAAACAAAAAAAACTAAATACAGATTGGTGATAAAATACGTATTATACAGGCTGTTTCTCGTGGTTTTACGTTTTTTCGTGCCCGATTCCTATGAAAAAGAATCAATTTTGCATACCTATGCTAACTTTTGACGTTTATTCTATGAGGCGTGTGTTAAACAATACCATCCGTAAGTAAAACGTTTCTTTTTAGAGGAAGCGGACATACATCTTTACGGACCCGGAGAAGAGGTAGCGGATGACCGTCTCCAGGGACCAACCTACATCCATACCAATTTGATTTCAATCGGTTCAAACAAACAAACTTAATTTCGCTGAATAAGACTTATAACAGTATTAGCTTGCTTAATATGGGTCGTTTACAAATATCGTTTCATTCAAATATATGTTAACTTAATAAATCGTACCATTATCTTTTCTTTTATGGTAAAAGACCTCCATTTTCTTGATTATTTCTTTCTTTCTTTTTTATGAAACAAGGGGAACACACACATGACAAATTAAATTGCAAGCCGTTATTTTTGGACCAGTTCGCTTCAAATCAATCTTTTATCTCAGTACTTTCCCCGAATCCAGTAACAGTAGTAATCCAAAAAAGAATTACCCGAAATTTATAGTTACCTTTGGCAATGTTACAGGCACCCTTCTAAATTACTATACAAGGACCATGTTTTGGAATCTGCAGTTGGATGCCAACAGGGTGACCCCCTTGGGCCGGTCATTTTCAGCTTGGCTATTCACCCCATAATAGAGAAACTAAATTCAAAATTTAACGCCTGGTATTTGGATGACGGGACCCTAGGAGGAGATAGTGAAACTGTTTACCAAGACCTCATATTCCTAAAAGAAAAATTTCATTCGATTGGACTGGATCTAAATTTATCAAAATGTGAAATTTTTGTTCCTGACATCCCGGACAGACAGACAATCATATCAAAATTTAATGTCATAGCACCTCAAATTAAAATTCTGGACGAAACATCATTGCACCTCCTAGGTTCACCTATTTTGGAAGAAAGTTTCACAACATTCATAGATAACAAAATTTCAAATTTTAATGACATTTCGGATAGACTTTTTAAAATTAATCTTCATTCGGCTTTTACCTTAGTAAAATACTGTTGTTTTGGCCCAAAATTTATATACAACCTTCGCTCCTCTCCCTTATGGAAGCAGCCACATCTTTTAGACAGAATTGACCAAATTATCCGTACTACTCTTACATCTGTTTTTAATTTGGCCTTGGACGACCGAGCGTGGCTTCAAGCCACCCTTCCGATCAGATTCGGTGGCCTCGGTGTCCGCAAAATTTCCAGTTTAAGTCTACCGGCGTTCCTATCCTCGGTCTGCGGCACTAAGGAGTTGACCAGAAAAATTTTAGCCCCTTCACTGGTCGATTCTGAGGTGCCGTGTCTGACTGATGGTATGAACGCCTGGAAAGTGGCTTGCCCAAACACAGCCTTCCCTGAAAACCCGGCTTCCCAGAGACAGTGGGACGAGCCGCTCTGCAGATTGACGAGAAATAAACTAATTGAAACATCTGCCAATACTGCTGAGCGTGCCCGCCTACTGGCTGTGGGAGAGTGGGAGTCAGGACTATGGCTTCACGCACTGCCGTCACCCAGCGTTGGGACCATGCTGGGTGACACTACATTCCGGCTCGCTACATGCCTACGCCTCGGCGCTCCCACTGCGGCTCCGCATCGCTGCCAGTGCGGTGAATCTGTGGACCGCCTTGGGCACCATGGTCTTTCCTGTAGCAAAAGTGCTGGTCGCATGGCACGACACGCCAGCATAAATGACATTATCCGTCGTGCTCTTGTCACCGCCGGAGTGCCAGCCATTTTAGAACCCAGAGGCTTGGCACGCGACGATGGCAAGAGACCAGACGGGATGTCTATAATGCCTTGGAAGATGGGAAGGTCTTTGGTGTGGGACGCAACCTGCGTCGACACCCTTGCACCTTCCCACCTTCCCAGCACGGCGAGCTGTGTCGGTGCAGCTGCTGCGGCCGCGGAAAACCTCAAGCGGCACAAATATGTAAACCTCACCGGCAATTGCATTTTTGAGCCGTTTGGGGTTGAAACCCTGGGACCATGGGGCCCAAGTGCCCACAGACTATTTCGAGAAATTAGTAAGCGATTAGTGGAGTCCACTCGTGACCAAAGGGCTGGCCTATACTTCGGTCAAAGGATATGCATTGCCATCCAGCGTGGCAATGCAGCCAGCCTTTTGGGCACGATCCCAGCTGACAGCGATGCGGATGAATATTTTGATACCTAGTTTTAATATTTCCCAATTATAGATTAATATTGATTATTATGAATAAAAGAATAGGAACATTATCCAGTAACAATACCCAACCTTGCCAATGAAAGAACCTCTGCTAAATTTCAATTAGTGCGGATTGAAAAACAAATAAAAAGGAATACGAGCCATCATCGGTTTTCAAAGGCGGAAATTAAAAGGCTGGGAGGTAAACTTAGATATTTATTTCAGTGAAAATTAAACGGCGCTTAGAGTTCAAAAGAGATCCGGTAACAAATTCGCAATGTCGGCCAGAATTGAGAATCTTTATTTAATAGTGGTCGGATAACAGCTGTGGATGATAATGACTGATGCCTTGGTCTGAGTCGATCTCAAGGTAGACCGAGTTTGAATTTAAGCCTGATAAAAGAAGGCTCTTCAATCTTAGTTACCTGCCTAAGAGGTTTTCTTAGGAATTTTTGAACTGATTTTAAGTTCGCTTTTGTGTAATACCAAATTATATGATTTTCAGTTGATTTTCAGTACCTCAGAGCCAAAATAAGTAAGCGAGAATGTGATGTGAAACTTGGTCTATCGGTTTCTTCAACACGCTGTTGATTGCATACTTTATCAACACGATGAGATAATTTAGCAACAGTTTTGGGTCAAAGCGGAACAGGTTCTTACACACTATGTGATTTGAATTTTAAGTTTTTTCTTATTCAACGCATAATAGCCTATGTACGTCATTTGTTGTTCTTTTAAAAAGGTAAAAAAAATATGTGTGGGCGAAAATTAACAATCAACGCTGTAAGGCTCTTCAACACCAGATTGAGGTCTTAAAAAGGCAAAAAAAAGTATTTCAGCAAGAAAAAAAATATATAATGAAACATTTTATATTAGAAGGAGGCGGTATTCGGCGTTTTTGCAACAATTCCTTACACTGGCAACGGAGAAAATGTTCGTAATAAAAACATAATAAGCTTAGAAGGGTCGTGATACATGAGAAGACGCGGCGCGCATATCTCATAGCAGGACCGATAAATAACTCTAGGACCAGACTTATTGAGACACGGTATTTTAGACTGTTTGGAAATAACTTTATTATCTTGTTAACCGATATTTATATAGATGAAAAGTGTTATCTCGTATTTTCGAAGTGAGTTTTTTTACACCATGTCTATTTGTATGAGCCAAACTGTTTACCAAGTCACAAAAATGAACTAGGTATTCAAAATATGACAACGTGCTCATCAGTTATATTATTGTTTACGGTCCTCCTTTATCCCTATTTTCATTTAGGGTAGGAGAGAAGAAAAAGGCATGATGTTGTTCGACTCACGAATATTGCTGACGAATAGGTACACCTTTGATTTAAAAAGCTAATCTTCTATAAATCGAACTACGTACTTTGTAGGTCTGAGTGAACTTGTATTCAAATCTATTTGTATTTAGTTCGGGTTGATCAATCGAGGGTAACCAGATGTACGATTGTGCTTCGATACGTTACGGAATGATTTCATCTTCAAACTTGAGATAGGTATTATCAATCACTTAAAACCTCTGAAGGAATGTCTGCTAAAAATAAAGTTACAATACCTAAATATATTGGCATAGGTATTATATTTTACTTTGGTATATAATACAATTGAGCCTGACAAGTATTACATTTCACGTTCGCCAAATTGCGTGTTAACCTTTTGTCTCAAGGTGAGATGATATGATATAGGATTTTGGTAACTGATCCGGATTTACTAGTGAACATATTATTTAGTACAATTTGTAATAGATACCCACGTGGGCGGTAAGTATTGGGTAATCCGCACAATAGGCGGTGAAGCAGATCTCATATTGTGTTAACTCTCATGAAATTATTCACTCAGACCTTTGTCATGAACACCGCCCGACCGCGCGGTTGTGTGGTTATCTCTTAGCGCGTGCAAACCGCGTGGAAAACGATAAATATAAAATGCATGCATTGCTAAATCGCGATTGAACCTCGTAATTTTCGCTTTATGTAAAAGGGTAAACCGGTGCTCAGCGCGGTTAAGGCTAGTCCTTTCCGCGCGGAAGACTGTTATGAAATGCACTTTTCCGCCGCCGCCGTCCGCGGCAATGCTCGTTAAAGGCGCTGATCTAAAGACATTTGATCATTCCCACGCAAAACAAATGGTTATTACTCAGCGTTTTTCGGTTAACCCCAAATCTACTAGCTCAATTCAATTTATGGAACAGAGTGTCTGTTGGCATTTAGATCTTATCTTGATGTTGAGATAAAAGGGTTAAATTACTTTACCAAGTGGAACTTTTTAAGGATCCCTTATCAATTTCAATGTTTTTGGAATAAAATTGAGGTTCAATAGCTAGATTATATCAAAACTGTTCGCGCACAAAGGTTGTAGTTTCGCGGATATTTTACAAATGTGCGCATGCAATTTGTTATTGTTTGATAGAACGAGCAGATCAGAAGATTCATTCGTGTGTGGCACAGTGCCGCACAGCGGTGGAAAGCAAACATGCAATAGGTATCTCAGATTTACTAGGTTAGGAGGCAGGATTTACATCAGAATATCAGAACAGATAATCCACTACATCTACATCCACTACGATATACAACCCTAAAGCCTATAAGCTTTATGTATTGCTTATTGTCATTTACTAACGTCTGCCCATGGCTGCTCTCAATCACATAGGTATGACCTACTAGGTCGCCTTCCAGTCTTAAACCCGAAAAAATGTTAGTCAATAAGAAAGCAAATTCCAAGCTTATTATTTTGTCTTAACTTATTTTATGCGATAATGTGGGTAACTTTACTAGTTGAAATGTTCATATTTCATTATAATTATTTTCATAGTTTTGTGGTTTCGAATCGGACCCGGGTTATATCCTGCCAAATATTCGATACTATAAAGACTGTCCGTAGTTTGAAAATTAGAAAATTAGGCATTTTAAGTGGACTGTATTTTTGTTTGAAGGATGATGGATAGACGGTGAGATAAATCCCTTTTTTCGATACAACTAAAATGCCTTCAATAAGTTTTTATTACATTCACCTACACATTATAAGATCGGTGTGCATTTAAATGATGTATGTTCCGTGTGTCGGTGGAAGATAAGCCGCTAATCCGGCCTGAGCGAAGAATAGCCGGGAAATGAGCGAAGCCGCGGGATAAACGATACACGGATATTGTTACTTTGTTTTTATTATCACAGAATATTGCAAAAGTATAGAAACCCGATTTTTACTTTCGTTTTATATGTTCTTGAAGTTTTTATGTTGCCATAAACTAAAATTTAAAGGTTACGCGGTGGTAAAAGATAGCTATAAAATCACGTCAGTTTTCCGAAGATATTTGGTACAAGGACTGTGAAGATCCATATTTTATATAGTTTGGTAACATTTGGCAATTCAATCCAGAACACATATGAAGTTATGAATCTCCTCTAAACTAATACTAAAAAAAAAGCTGAAGAGTTTGTCTGAACGAACTTATTTGAATGATTTCAGTATTAGATAGTCAGACGACTTTTTACCCAGGTGCGTGGAGTAGTTCCCACGGAATACGGGTGAAACCGCTGGTAGAAGCTGGTTAGGTACCATGTGACACTTAAAACGGCCCAGGAAACTGATATAACCGACGTAAGTGGGTTCAATTCCCTGGACGTCATTGATCAATACTGATGAAAAAAATATTACATGAAAATCGATACATCTGTTATTACTTAGCAAACTCGATGCCATATTTACGCGTATTTTTCACCAGGCTGTTAACAGTTTCAGTATAATTACTTACTTTCAATCAGTTTTACATCAAATAACGTAACATAAACATATATATTATATCTGTGGTGAATTCTCGTTAGCGAGATAGCTCGAAATATCGCTTTCAACTGGATCACTAACAAGATTGTTATTGTGCCTACCTCTAGTGTCTACTGTATTTTATTTTATTTTAATGATACGTAGGTAAATGATATCAGTTACTTGTTTGATTAATTTTAAGATATATTTTTACGTGTAACATTGTCACGACTTTCAAAATAATCTTTAAACTGGCTTCTGCCAGCAGTCCCGAATAAAAAGCAGTCTTCATCTAAAATGCTCAATGAGCTATTTATCACTGAAAAACATTTTCAAATCGATCCAGTATTTTCTGAGATAAGCGCGTTCAAATGTTTGGTATTTTTCGTTTCTATAGCATAAACCTTTGCTTACAATCCAGAAACCAACCTAATTACACCCGAAGCCATATGGCCAAGGATTTGGCTGACCGATCATCATGTTACGTCAACCAGTCTCGAGTGCTACAGACATACAAACATACAGACACGCACGTTTGCACATAATTGGTTTAACTCGCCACTTGACGTGACGTCAGCCACGTCAACAACTTTATTATTCATTGGGTAACGTGACGTCGAAGATTGTGTTTTGTTTTGTCATTCGAGTTTATTGTTCTTGTGTGAGAAGATGTTCCGAGGAAATTGTTTGTCATGACGTAGGGGAGAAAGATATGTTAGGTATATAAGATTTTTTTTGTGAGTTTTGTATAGTTCTGCGGTTCTGTTGTAGGTATTATGTGGGCCTTAAAACAGCTTAGATTGGTAGTTTACTGCAGATTAAATTCTTTTTGTTTTCCATACTTTGGTTGAACAGCTATCTACTGATTGGAACGACTTTATAAATAAATTGTATATAATCCATTTTAATTTCACTTGGAACTCACACATAGAATGTCACATCGCTTTAAAAACCTAACCTTTCGTTATGATCAATTAATATTTCATTGTAAATTAAATTGTGATTTAAGATTTTACATCGAACAGTTTGAGCGGAGAACTTTCTAGAAACTTTGGTCATTAGACCTCTTTAGTATAATCGGTCGAGGTGGAATAGTGAGCGGGAAGCGGTGAGCGAACTTTCGGAATTCAGTCAAGAAGAATATTTAAGTTGTCTTAAAAAATGTAGGCAGATTATCTTTCTTAACTCCTGGAGCATATACACTCAGCGGCACGGAATCTGGCCCAAACACATTTGAGCCTTATAACCATTATTTAAATGAAAAATCTGAAGTTTTATTTTAAAATTGTTTAATTTACTCATTTTCCAAAAGAAAATGACTAACAAACAACAGAATTGTGAGGATTTTCATTAAGTTTCATTGAGTTAGAAAACAGAGTCCTTACCGCAATAATCAGCATAAACTTTTTCAATTCAACATTTTTAACAAAACAGAAAGTTATCGAATTTTAATAATGGGTGTTTCTTCCTCTTGATCTGATGACTGCCTGCATACGATCTGGCATGCTCTGGAGGGTGTTTTTTATCTCCACCTGAGAGATCTCCTTTCAGGCAGCTACCAGCGCGGTTTTCAGTTCACTAAGAGTCCGTGGTGGGTTACGACTTGCTTGGACCTGTCTTTTAAGCATGTTCCAGACATGTTCTACAGGATTCATGGCTGGGTTTCTTGCAGGCCAGTCCAATTTTTGAATACCGACCTCAAACAAGTAATCGGTTACTCAAAGAGCTGCGTGAGGTCAAGCATTGTCCTGCATTATACGAAATTCTTCACTTCCTATGAATCCCTGATAGGGTAAAACATGATTTTGAAGGTTCTCTTCAATATACCGCACTATTGTCAGACGATTTTCGACAACCAATAATTCAGTACGGGCTTCTGAACTTATGCCTCGCCAAACCAAGATGGACCCACCATGAAAACCGACTGTTTGCTTGGTAGTGGTGGGAAGAAACCATTCTCCGCGCTTTCTCCATTCACATTCACGGCCGTCTGGAGCTCTTAAGACGACTTTGCATTCATCGGTCCATAAAATTTTACTCCATTGGTCATGCGTCTAATTTGCATGTTCTCTTGCAAACCTAAGTCTGGCTATGCGATAGTGCGGGAGAAGTTCCGGGCCTCGAGTTGGTCTTCGAGCACGCAGATCCCGTTCCTCCATCCTTCTTCTTAATGTGCGCTTACTGACATCGACTTCTCTTGCTGTTTGCAAAGGCTAGCGTATCTCTAACGCAGTGAGAAACCGATTTTTCATTATTTCACGTACGATAAATCGGTCGTCGTGCGCCGACGAACACCTTATACCCCCACTTTCTGGTCTTCTTGTGTAAAGGCCAGTCTGGTCATACATTTTCTATGCATATCTTTAACTTGTACGCGGTGCACTTAAAGTTTCAACCATCTTCCGCTGCTTCTACCCTTGACGTCTTAGCAACACTACTTGAGCAACTTAAGCTGCAGTAAGGGTAATTTTCAGATCAAATTGTGATAAAAAGAGAAACAAAAAACGACCATAATCATAAATTTTTTTTGGAACGTGCTTAGTACTTCGGCAATTTCTATCCGAATTTAAACTTAACTTCCTGATTTGTGTTCCAACAACGGAATCTGTTTCTAGTGTTACAAAAATTAAACAGACACACATTTTTCTGTATTTTAATTAACAATTATGAAAGGACTGACAATATGTCATATGAAATTAGAATTTACAACAGCTATCTGGCCTGATATCTACTTGTATTTGTTTGGGCCAAATTCCGTGCCGCTGAGTGTAGATACTCTAATCGTTTTTCTAGAAATTGAAATATTAGATCCCTTTACGAATTTTGCTTTCCGAGTCGAGCCAACGCAGAAAATGATGTACCAAAATCCATTTACTTTGGCAACCAGAATTAATGAATAACTGCAAAATTACTTTAGGAACCTTAATTTTTTTAAAAAAAAGAAGCAAATACTTAAAACTTATTATTCGTTTTGGTATTTACTGACAAAAGGTTCCAAGAAGTACCTACACAAAAATAATCGCGGTTTTTGGGATACTGAAATCAGGACAAATTACAAACTAAACAGACTCTTATGAAATACTGAAACCATGAACTCTAACCAGGAAAGTGGCAGTTTGACCCTTGCATCGCTGAAGCGTAAAAAGCTAACAAAAGGAATAGAATATTCAATGGAATATCAACGCTACATACACAGCGGTATTCATATCAGACCCTGCATAATTTGAAAAAGATAATACACCACAATTTTAACAATCACATCTCGTAACGCCTGTTATCCCCAAAGTGATTGACAGAGGTGCACTTATAAATATGTATTAGTATGTATACATTTTCGCAATGTTACGTATAACATCGCTTTCACACTAGCCAATTTTCGCTCGGTTTAACAGCGCATCAACGCTAGATTCTTTCGGACGGTATCGATGAGCGACAACACACAATTGACAACTACCGGATAAAAAATTATGATAACCTCGTAACCCCGTAACCTCGAGATAGGTTCGATTGAAGACGCGCGACAAAACCCACTAGTCTAAAATCGCTGTAAAATGTTTTAAGCTCGCTATTTTATCTGCATTCAAAACTCCTATTTGAACCTATCGAAAAATCTAGAACGTTTCAATGGCAAAAATCAAGTTTACAAATAAATCCCTGAACTTTGAAACATACGGGCGCCACCAGCCGTAAATCCTAGTCTAACATATAACCTATTATGTTCTAAACGACGTATTTAACCTTCGAACAGTGCCACAGCCTGGTACTAACTACACACACACACACACACAGACAGACATACAACCCGACTGCGGTTGTGCTAGGTACTAACTTAACCAAAGATTGAAAGTCGGCGATTGAAACGGCTTTATTTGGTTTAAATGCTGTCGCTTTTGAAGGTCTTTCAAATAGGGTGTTCTCATCGTGACTACAATAAATGTGGAGTGTGTGGAATAAGTTTTCTTGTTACACTTAAAAATATAATAAGCATAAAAGACCGAGAGAAAAGGAAACGCCGGATAGATAGAAAGCTTCGACAGGTTCCTAGCGGACTGGCCAAAGAAAGCTACCGGTAGAGATATATGGAAAGCCTTTGCCCAGCTGTGAAATAGTATAGACTTAGTAGAGTTACTAGTACAGAGATTTGAGCTCATGGCACTGCTGGTTGGCTTAATACTCTTAGTTCACAATATTTCAAGGAGCCTCAATGAATTTGGAGGTAAAGAACATGTCTACAAATCCATCATGCTTTGTACAGCAGTACTAATGTTTCTGTCCATTGGCATTGTTCGTCGTTAATCGCCAATTATGACACCTAATCCTAATCCCATTATTTTAGTCTCGAGTTTCAACGACTTTGGAATCAAATAACGCCTCGAGCTAATACATTAATTAAATATTGGCATTAAAATTTTAATTAAACAACTAACTTTTGTTCAAATGAAATTCTTTTAAATTTTTTTTTCTTCTAAAAAACTTTTAAACAAATTTAGAGTTCGTTTGTCTCCATTTTAAGGTTATTTTATAGTTAAAACTAGAATAATAAAAAAACTAATTTATCTTAATTAATTCTTTGTTCCAATTTATTTTCACAGCACAAACCTAAAAAAAATCCTAAGATTTCTCTCTAGAACATTTTTCCACAAACAATCATTATGTACCAACAGGGAATTAGTAACTTTTGGATTCAAACATGAACCATTGTAAGATACTAGTCCAGTAATCCTATCTTAAAATTATAATTACCCTTACTTAACATAGGGTTTATCTTCTAACGATCTATGATAAGGGTTAAGAGACTTGAAACCCAATTACCGTTAGTTCGATTCCCGGGTGAGTCTGTACGTCTCCGAGACGCAAGTACTTATACAATTTAGATTTAAACCTAACGGAGCAAGGGTCCCCTAGCGATCGCTATCTGATTAGATAATTTCTGATTACTTAGAATCCCAAAGGTATTAATGGACCTTATTATAAGTTTCGTCATACATATGTTTGTTCCAAGCAACTAAATTGTGTCACCTACAATTTCTAATTTGTTTTTATCAAAAACTCACTCACAAACGTGATAATTTTGTGCCTTATTCATCGAAAAATCATTCAATATTTCTCTTTATATAGATAGCGGGACTCAGGTGTAGTGTAGGTCAATAATAAGAGTCCTTTTTTGATCGGCCCATACATAACATATTTGTAAGATTTCACGATTATGAATAAAAAAATTGCTGACACGTGCTGATAAATGTATAGTAGATACACTTTACCAATAACTCTAACAAGCAATAAAGCTATAACTACCTGCCAATTGAATTGCAGCAACAAAATTGGTCAAAGCTAATCGGCTTATATCGTAATTTCGCGACATGCACTCAGCTTAAACCAATCCTATTTCGACCATGTCTCGATCCATACAATAGGCAACTAAATCGATTGTCCTTCGAGCAAGATTACCTAATTCCGCAGATAGGTCACAAACATAAGATTAACTTCTCAAAATTATAAATTAAAATGATTTAACATCAAAGATAAAGCTAAGGAAACGTGTTAAGCCTGCATTAGCGTGACACGTAACGTGTAACTCGTTATTCGTAACCGTGACTCGGTATAATCGTTACGAGTACGTGCCGAGACATAATCGAATCACTTCTAACGTACTTATAACTGTCGTCTCGATCTCGTTGAGTTGGTTCGTTTTGATGCGTATTTTCATTGTATTTTAATCAGTTTTTGAAATGTGGATCATTATGTTAAAGGGACTTTGATTTGTCTTTTTTATTTTGTGTTTTCTTTTCTTTCTTTGCTTTAGATGTTTTCTTTTTCGGGTTATTAATTTGGGATCGAGTTCAAGTCGTAAAATATAACCAATTTAATTGGTTCCATTTAGATTTAGGTTACTTTGAAATAATGTACAGTTTCTGTAAACAACGAAAACATGATATTTTTTTTAATTTTTAACAAATTTAACAATTATTTAACAATTATTTTCACGATATTTTAGAAGTTTATTTTAATTCTTAAGTTCTGGCTTCAAAAGAATATAATTTCAAAAATATGTAATTTAGTTACTACCTGCCACCTCCAGAGTAAGAGTGCGATATTAACTCAAAGAATATTAATTGGATCGCCTTAAGAGGTACTTCTTTGACCTTTTAAACACGAAAGTTAATTCATAGAGACGTTTACAAAAGCTTGTTATTACGAGTTAGGAGCTCACTTATATTGTAAACTTGTCTTTATCGGATTTCAAACGGTTGGAGGCCGGGTGGCCAGGGATCGTGTTGGCAAAATCCTGTTGGAACGAAAGTTTATTAAACTAGATTTAGCGTTAAGCTATATTTCGAAGGACTGGTGTTGGTACCTTTTGTTGCCGTCCGCATCCTAGTTAGTTAATCTATGTATAAGACTTTAATTTAATAGACGCATGAGTTTTCCCGTACAAACGTAAGTAGGAAGTTACAGATAAGAAGTTATTATACCTACATGTAGAAAGACTTATAGAAAGACTACCACTTATAGAAAGACTTTCTTTTAATAATTATGAGTAGATGGATTTGAAAAAGCTGGATATGGAAAAGATGAAAAGAGAGCTACGTCATATTCCAATCTTTAAAATTAAGGCATTTGTGCAATGTTCGCATTTTACGGGTACCGCAAAGAAAATCTAATCCTATCTTACGATTAAATACGGAAACATTATTTATCACAAAAGGTAGATCAAGTCATCAGGTGCCAGAAGGAAATCGATTTAGGAAAATCGTATCGAGTTCCGAGGACGAAGTCTAAATAAAACAACTTCGCTCTCGCTTAAATCAATTTATTCACATGTATGCAATATTGCCACTATATTGGCTGTGTTACTATGCAGCGTTTGATTGCATAGAGGAACTCACTCAGCCATTCTACACGGCATGTATGCACCAATGCACTTGTGAAAACCTACTGGGATTCCAAAAAACATTTTCATGGAATAAAAGATTTTTGTACTATCAACGAACAGATAAAAATACTTTGTAAATATGCACGTCAATATTTTTGAATTCAATCGTCAAATGCGGTGTCCCTCAGGGTCATATATTAGGGCCTTTATTTGACTCCATGTTATAAATATAAGTCCTCTGTCACTGTTTGTTTTTTCGCAATAAACTCACAAATTCCTAAACGTTAATAAGCAAGGTAGAATATAGATTAAGAGGAAATATAGTAGAAGACTATGAAATAAATATGAAAATACAAATCGTCGTACCAAAGCATATCTCAAAAGCTTTACCCAAAATAAAGCATGATATAATATTTTATTTATGTTTTAGTTGTACAAGTGATGTTGTGATAAGACGGGAGGTAGAATTAATGTGGCGTGTTATCTCACCGACCTCCATTTTGTCGTCCGCTTTGAACTAACTTATCATGGGCATCTTTATGTAAAGGAGCTTTCACAGTTTCTCGAGATTGCGTAACTTTGTGTGGAACGGAGTTTTCTAGGTCATTGTCAGGTAGAGGGAAATTCGTGAATAATCTGGCGATCATGTTTCTTGAAGCACCTGATGCCTAAAATGTTGTTAAGTCTGTGATGCTTGTTGAGTAATGGAAAAGTTTTCTATTGTAAATAAAGAAAACCAAATACAATTAATGATTATTTATATGTAGGCCTTAATTTCCTTTGTTATATCGCGTGTGTCTGGCTGAGAAAGAGATAGTATTTTTTTTTTAAATCTGTGTTTCGGTTTTTGATAATTTTTATTCGCGCAAGTTAATTCTAGTAGTTTGAGGTAAATTACCATACCTAATTACAGGTGCTGAAAATTTATGTTTTCTTTGAACACTGTTTCTACCACTTTACGGTTTATTGTTTATTATTTCTAATTTCCTTTTATAAATTGGAAAGCCTTTCCCCTCAGACCGTTTTGCCGTCCCATCGTTTCTTTGATAACTAAAACAAATAGATTTGAATTCTCATTTCAAGGTTACGATGGTCGAGTCGTTGGCTTTAAATAATTTGAATTGTTCATCTTTTATGTATTTCAATTTGTGAGAGCTCTTGAATATCTTAAATACTTGTAATAACATGAATTAATTAAGTTATAATTGATGTAGTTATTTGTTGAATTATTATCGAGTTTCCACTCGAGTTACAAGCTTCACGACTTCATTTGTATTAGAGTAGGCAAAGTTGTACCATGTGATAACTTAGCACCGACGTAACGCATAAGTTTATAGGTAAAGTACTGTTAGTATATTGTACAAACTTGTAGCAATTGCAACCACAAACCAACGAGAACTTTATATACTTCACCTCATACACAACCAAAAAATATCTGCCCCTTTATTTTAATATTCATTCGACTCACATTACGTAGACTGGAAATGCTAGAAATTATCCGTCCCACGAAAACAATGGTCTTTGATATTGTAAAGCTTGTGCCTGACACACTGGACAGCTGGACGGTTGGACATTCTATGATATGACCACAGAGATATAAGATAAAGCGCTTTAAAGCCGTGAACAATCTAGGTAAGACCAGTTCTACGTATTTCGAAAGGTACATTATTTTACAAGTCAATTCATCATCTGCCTAGCCTTTTCCCAACTGTGTTGGGGTCGGTTTCCAATCCAATCGGATGCATCTGAACCAGTGTTTAACAAGGAGTGACTGCCTTTCTGATCTCCTCAACCCAGTTACGCGGGCAACCCAATACCCCTAGATAAGACTCGTGGTCAGACTTACTGGCTTCTGACTACCCGTAACGACTGCCAAAGATGTTCAATGATAGCTTGTGTGTATTTTACAAATTACTGTAAAATACAAAATAAAAAACATTATTTACTCTACTGCCTTCCTTCTTTTCAGTAACTAAAATGTTTATTTGAAATTGTTTTTTCAAGTAACTGATTTCGTAAGCCGAGCCAGGTGGGCGCCAATTTCACAACTCTTTCAAAATCCGTAATGGGTTCGATGATTAAATAAATATTATCGTTTTCTGTAAGAAAAATAAAGGTAAAACTACCTTCTAAAGTAAAGTGTAATAATTGGACCATTTTTTCAAATGCGAGGATTTAAAGGAAAAAAGATAAGCGGTGAGATATAATACTAAAGATAGGCCGCGAATTCGAAGGTAAAAGCTAAACGGTTCAATCGTTATCTTTTCTTTATGTTTGTAAGTGTTTTTAGGGGAAAATTAAACAAAATAATAGAAAAGCTCAAAAATATTTTATTTTCAATCCTTACATTGTACCTACCTACAGTCGATAGGGTCAAAAGTAATTATAACAGTGTATATTCTTATTATAAGGTAATTATGAAAATCGCGAAAGATATACTACCGATGTTATTCTGCAGATTAATAAACATACACAAAATCAGGTTTTACTTTCAGAAATATTTCCGAGTCCGAGTCCGAGAGGTATTTCCTGAGATCAACTCTTTCAAACAAACAAACAATAAGACTCCAGCTTCATTATACTAAACTCTTCTAAACCATGTGGTATCGTAACATTAAAATAACTAAGCCTCTGGCTATTTTGTCAAACATTACCCATAGGTAACATGGTAAAGGGGCCAAAAGCAATCAGGTTTTCTGAGAAATTTCATCAGTACTGTTCCATGAATACGGTTTTCAGTCGCTACCTGCATATTTTGTTTTAAAATCCCATTTCCGTAGTATTGGAATAAGTTTGGTTTTAATGTGGTTTTTCCACGTATATTTATTTATGGGTAGTTTAAGCTGACTACTGGTTGGAATAATTTCTGGAATCTTCTTCCCGCGTTTGCTTCATTAATTTTCATAATATAAAATTATTATTTAAAGGGTTCATTTTGACAGATAATGCAACGAAAGTAAAGAACTATTTGAATTCAATTTATAAAGGCTACTTTTTATCTATATGGAGGAAAAGTAGCCTATAGCATTCCTCAACAATTATCTTTAATTATAGCGCGTTTAAATAAAATACACCAAATTTACTATAACTATAAACTTATGAAACATTTTACTTACAAGGCAAACCTCGTACAAGACCTAGTTTTATTAAGCTCAGTACAAATTTGTGGAAATTTCGACAAGTTTGAGCGGCTATTCTGGAAGTACCAAACTATCTAAGTTTTAACATAAGTATGGCCGGTTTAACGTCTTCCAAACTTGAACAGTTCCGATGCTCCAGCGGTATGAAATATTATAAAGCCTTATATTAATTAATATACGAACAGTTATTTTCCCAGTTATATTCTTAACAAACTTAATAAAACAGTTAAGATGCTGTCTACTCATTGCAATAACTTTTGAGCCCACCATTATACCCACTTTTGAAACAACCTGTAGATAAAATAGCATCAAAGGCCTCCATAAACTTCAGATCTTTTATCTAAGAACATCAAAGCCATCAAAATACGACATCAAAGATAAAAACATCGAACTTTCTAGAAGTTGGAAAACATTTTCTTATCAATTCTTGGTAGCAACATGTATAAGAGCATCGTGGTCTAATAAATCCCGCATAAAGCGCTTTACACCGCTGCCTGTAGGATATCGGGAAAGCCACTTACTACAGCTTACATAACTGAGTGCATTTGGCGAGCCTCGCTGCAGCAAAATGTGGATGCGGTTTTAATAGGGCTGCTACAAACTATTCAAATTGAAAATTCTCCTATTCCATTTCGTATTCATAAATGTTGAATTTGTTTCTGAAAGGATGATGTTGCTCAAACAGTGTTTAATGTACAAGAAAAATCTACTAGCATTGAATAAAAATGTTTCGCTCGAATTTTCTTTTGCTTACGTTTTCTTCGGTATCTTTTCGTATTTATTTTATACTCGCATTATTATTTTACGAGCAACAAAATGAAATATTCGACAATCTGAGCATCGAATAGAAAAATATGACATCGCAATGAATGTTGGAACGTTGTTGATTTAAATGGTGTATCTTTACATTGGATGGCAACCCTGGCGTGTCGTGGGTGTCTATAGGGCTGGCAACGTGCAACAATTAACATAATGCATTAACGTTATCTGCCTGAGCAATTAACTCACACACACTTCATTTACCTACATTTATATTGGGCAACTTTTATAAAGATTTATTTAGCTTCCGCTAGAGGTTTCAGCCGCGTCCCATGGGAACTACTTCATGCACCTGGATAAATAAATACTAGACAAATGTATGGTAAGCTGAAATAACTTTTCATTAGTTCTAATAGTTTCTGAGATTAGCCCGTTCAAATGACCAACCCTTCAGCTCCATAATATTGGTATTGCTTTGGCAGCTTTCTTTGGAAACTTATTAATATTTTTAACTATGAAACAAAATCCTTACTAAATTATGTTGCTAAACAAATTGACTGAATAGGTTTTCCTCAATCAAATCTTACACGTGCAAGTTTTGCATAATGGCTATCATAATTAAGTACTACTAATTAGTAGACACGTGAATCATTAATGTGCCTATCATAGTAAAACTACTTAGCTATGTGAAATGTCTGAATTGTCAGAAGTAGATTAAACTTTGTTATCTTTACTAATATTGTAAAGCTGAAGCGTTCGTTTGTTTGCTTGAACGCTCTAATGTCAATGAATGAAATCTGTTGCCACATTACTTCACTCGCATTATAATAGGGTAGTGTCCAGGGTCGAAATAATGAAATAATATTTAGTCCGCTTTTTAGATAATCAAAAAATATTGGATACGTATTTTTTCTTTTTTTAATTAAACATAAAATGACAAAGATAATACACTTCAAAAATTAGGAGTGGGGGCCTTTTACGTCACAGTGTCCTGAAAATTGTAGCAACTTGTGACGTCACACTCAACTTTAACACGCTATACCTTAACAAGTTCTGATCCAATTGAAAAAGAAAAAATACGAAAAAATCGCTTAATTTTGGACAATCTACAAGACGGACTAATTATTATTTTTTAGGAAACTAGCCTATTCATCTTCTTTATGCATCCAAAGTAGATGTACATGTCTACATATAATAAATTAACTTACATTCAAATTCAAATGGTACCATCTTGAAAAGCTCACCAATGGAATACTTATGTTAACTTAATTTTGCCTGTAAATATCAAAATAGAACAAATGCAACATACTACCTCTAAATGGGCAATTTAGGACTTAGATGCTAAAATCTGCCATCCTGGTTATATGTTCTGAAGACCTCCTTAAGCATAGTTAGGTACTTCAGCTTCAGAACTTACTTTTTTCTCGGAATGATTGTAAGGCATTTTTTGCGAATTCGTTTAAATATTACATGATTTATTCATGAAATCTTGGAGTTTTCAAGGAATGAAGAAGCGCTGTCTACTGTAGGTGAGCAGTTAGACGAAATATTACCATTTTAAGTTATTTGTTTTGCTGTGTTGTAAGTTACCTATTACAAGGATAATATGTAGCTTTTGATGTGGTAGTATGGCTTCCAGGAATGTAATATTATCATCACTACGCTATACCTACATTTTCTATACACATTTTACCCCAATTCAAGTTTTACCAAATGCGCAAGAAGGAGAAGAAATCAATTTAAATTCAAACTCAAAAGATGTATTTTTACAAATCACAAAATAATTTCTTTTCAGAATAAATTCCACTGTCTATAGATATTTCACATCGGAATCTAAAGTGGTCCATAATATCTTTGGAATTCTACAAAAAATTCCACGACCCACTATCAGAATTAAAATACTCGAACAAATGTACATTTCAGCGAGTTTCGAAGTTGGCATCCTTCAATCCCCGACTTTGCATGTTAAGAGTGTACGTTCCGTTTTACTCGATTTTCTTTCGCAAGCCGCAGCTGGCGCGTTATACTGAATTATGAATGGCTTTCCTTGTTACGGAACGTTTTTATAACAAGTTTGTATCTTGCGACCCTGTGGTCTGACGAGCGAGTGAATTGTTAGAGGATTTGTGGCTTTGTAGGTGTTTCGTGGTTTTTGCGGACTAATTTTCGGGGATGTTGTATGCCGTGTTTGGATTAGGAGCGTAATTTAGCTGGGCGAAGTATTTTTAATGTAGTTTGTTACTGCATATTCAAAAAGAATATTAAAACCATGATGTTTATTACTATTGCCATAATTGCTTTTTCTGAAAACGTATTTTCCTTCTTTTTGAATATTTTTTATGTCATATCCATCCAATAGACTTTAAAAACACCAGTGGCAAACATAGTTTACCAAACCTGCTCTTGTTCTAAAATATTCTTGCTTCACCCAACTTGACAAGGATCATATGTCTTAGCGCACATACGAAGCGAAGTGTTTCACCCACATCTGAGTGCGACTCACATTTGTTCACCCACTCCCGAGTCAAGTGGACTTAGGTATAAGCGAACTTTCTAGACGCATTTATTTAGGTCTGTAGGTACTCTGTATTAAAAGTACTATCTATCGATATTGCTATTAGATTATGTTTGTTTTAAAAGTTTCTTTAGATATTAAGTTGGGTTCTGTTCGTTCGTATGTTATAAGTTTTATAAAGGTTTAATGTTTCTGTGAGATATCTTCGAAACTTTTATTGTTGTTTGTGTACACGTGGCACGTTTAATAAGAAGCAGGACTTTCACACTAGTGGATATTCTACTCGGTATTTCCAAGCCGTTCGTACGGGCGGTGTTTCTCGTATACGTGACAACAAAAAATTTAAACCCTTCGGTTAAAACAATGACAAGTGAAATTGTGCGACCGGTTTATTGTCGCTTAGAAAGTGTCGCGCGTAAAAAAACCTAACGATAAATCTGTTGTTGAAACGTGAAGCATAACAATCACTTAAACAGTCAGTTGAGTGTTTAACTTACTACTCTATTATTTTACCAACTAACCAATGAAGAGGAACAACTGACATAACATTATGAAGCAGTGAATATAATAACAGCGCGAAGTTTGAAGCAGGTCTCGTCGAGCAAACAGAGTTGATCGATGCGCCCTCAGCACTTGACTAATGACGTTTAGTGTACACATACTGTTTGCCTTACTCGCTCCTGTATTGTAATTCACAAGTTAGTGAAGATTCTTACTTTACTTGCATTCGTTTTTGTTATGGAGTATATAATTTGGTTAATTTAAGGTCTTTTTAAGGGGAAGAACTTCGTTTACTAAAAACTTGCCAAGCCAAAATTACAAATTCATCCGTTACTGATCTGTTCATACGAGACTTATGTTTCCGATTGTATGGCCGTCTACGGAGGATGTTCTCAATATAAATAAAGTTAATGTTTACTCCCATTTTCTTTATGAACTTCGTTTTCTATTGCAAACTACGGAGAAACAATATCTTCCAGATACCTGTCAGCATTTTCTTAATCTGTCTTAAGTAATCTTTCCACAGACAATTAATTATTATACGGTGATCTTTGCCCATTGTATGAATGCAACTTAGTTTGCTTATTTATTCTTGAACCCACACAAGCTTTGCCATACTAGGCTTTAGGCCTTAATACCCCATCAATAATTGATGTTATTTTCCAATGTTTGTTCATTAAAGTCTAACACGAATGGACGCAGTGACCCATGCATTATAATTGGTTGTGCATTGTACTAAAGCAACAACACCGTTTAATTAATTGTTTCATGCATTATTTACTGGCCCCTGAGGCCTGGCTGGATGCCAAAATAATAATTAGTAGGTGCAGTTGTTTCTGAACAAACAAAACATGCGAAATGCGGACTTGTAGGCATATAAGTAATAAGCTGTCGTGTAGACGGAAAGCCGTTGGATGGATAAACCAATACAGCGAACATTTACACCTTATCCTGTGGTATCTTTGAAGGGCTCATAATCTGTAGGTCTCGGCTGTTATTTGAGCATCTTTAGCAGTCCTTACGGGTAATCAGAAGCCAGTAAATCTGACACCAGTCTAACCAAGGGGTATCGAGTTGCCCGGGTAACTGGGTTGAGGAGGTTAGATAGGCTGTCGCTCCTTGTAAAACACTGGTACTGAGCTGTATACGGGTTGACTGGAAGCCGACCCCAACATAGTTGGGAAAATGGCTAGTCATATGATGATATGGTTTTGATGTGAAGAAAGCCCCACAGACAGACAGAGAGTTTTTCACAATTATAATAAGAGCAAAGACACATTATACCAGTAGTATATTATAATGCCAGACACAGTGTACCTTTCTATGAAAAGCTTTTCATCTTATTTTGTGATCAAATATCATTTTGTTTTTGATTATTTTTTGATTACTCAAGTCTCTAGAGTTTAATTTATTCTGTGTTGATGAATTATTCTATTGACAGAAATATATTGTACTTAGACAAATAAAGATACAGGCAATAAATATATCAGAAAATAGGCAATATTTTTTTGATAAGTTAACAACTTTTTATTATTTTACTTTTGGCTCCTCTGTGAGGCACATACTTTTTCGCAAAGAGGTAGTATAAGCGTTGACCACCCATAACACACAAGGTTTGATATGATGCGTCCACTATAAGTCTATTATGATAATGACGAAAAAAACATTGTTATTTGCCAGAATTAAAATTCAAGCAATCCTACATAAAACCCTCTTGATCATCATGGTGCAAAGACCGTTTCTATAACATAATTCCCCATTTTCTTCTCCATCATTTCTTGAAGAAGGTGTGGAGAAGTGAAGTATCATATTTCTTCAGGAATAACCCAGCTACACCATAATCAGTATTTAACGAAGTTCGCAGAGAGCACGAACATAATTTCTTCCTAAGCGAAATCCAACGAAAAATATACCTTACATTTTTTTATAGAATTTATTACGAGTCGCTAAGCTGAAATAGGTGCGAGATTTCTTTGCGACAATATTTCACTTTATTTAAGCCTTACTTATTAGATTTTTTCCACGGTATCCCTGTACATGCAATATTATTAGTAGTTTTCCTGATATAGTTAATCTATTTTAATTTTAAACAAAATTACATTGGAATTTTGGCAGTTTTTTTTTTTTGCAGGAAGTAACGATATTATGTGTACCTACTCGCAATATTTTTTTAATGCTTTATCGTCCATCTTGATCGAATTTCTTTGATTATAAAATTGCTCAATTAATATAATAATCAACGGTAGAAATCGAAATACAAAAAGCAGAATAATAAAATGTTCTAACAATTTCACACTGCAAGGGCGAAACGATGTTTCAAATGACCCATCCAAGTCGATGTCAATTTGTTGAAAATTTAATTCCGACTCTCATCGCATACAAGAATAGACTTTATTACTCTCAAAATTGAGTTCATATTCAGTCTGGCAGCACAACAGAATTGAGATCATAAAATACTTTTTTTTCATCAAAATGACAAAGAATACGGCCAGTTAAAGCCTATACAAAAAATTGGTTCATACAGTCTGAGTGGTGTTGTTGGAAATTAGGTTTTAATGTATGGAAATAAGGTCGGGATTTATTTTATATGTAGTGGGGACTGTTCGTTTAATGTGACATTATAATAAATTGTTTGTTTGTTGTGTCGCGTGGCTGCAGGAACACGTTACAATGCCACATTGTTGTGTCACAGATAGTACTTTTTTGTATCTCTTTTATGAACACTCCATTTGGACCTACAAAACAATTTCGGACATATAAAATACTGTACAATGTATTTTTAGACAGGGTTCTGTAATCAAATTCTAACTAAGTTGTGATATAGATTTTCAAGAATATTTTTTTGCTGTGGCCTACTATGCTCCATGTATCTATCGTTGCTTATAACCCGAAGAGAAGAGAAATTAAAAAAAAAATCTTTAAAATCGAATGATCCATTTTTGATAACGAGATTACTCACTATGAATTGGTACCATACTTTATTAACATCTGTGTGTATTAGGTAATTGTACAGAATAACTTATTTGTACAGACATGATACGTTTACTAACACTAACTGAAACTCGGCATGAAGTGGTGGCAACACAAACACGTAGTGTTCTACAACTCTACGTAGAGACTGCTCTACGTAGAGTCTGATGTATGTAGAGTCTGCAGCGGTATGTAGAGATGATGTAGAGACTATCATGAGAGCTCGTTAGTTCATGCATCTATTACTACGTAGAGATTGTAGAGTCGAATTATGTTACTTGTGGCAGAGTTATTACTGAGTTTTGTCTTTTAAAATATTCATACTTAATTCTGTTGAAATCTTTATTGTTATTGTAAAACTGAAGTGTTTGTAATCTCAGAAACTACCTTACCGATCTAAAAAATTGTTTCAGTGTTAGAATATTTTTTTAATTTATTTAGGAAGGGACAGAAATCACATGCAGCGACCCATGCACCTTGAAGAATCAGATTTTATAGTGAAACATGCATTGGTACATAGTTAACTCAAAATATTATTGGAACTTGGCTGCAAAACAGCACTTTTTAAACGTCATAATTTACAGAAGAAAGCCCCCCAAAACGCCCACTATTCACCACTTTCTATGTGTTATTGCGGTAATAACACATAGGAAGTGGTGAATAGTGCACCACTTCTTCCCAGCAATATGTTATATCTTGGAAAAAGTGGCGCAGCAAACTCCCCAGCAACACATGTTTGTACGTTAGAAGAAACTTTCAACAACAGTTTTTTTTTATATATAATGCTGTTTATATTAACAATCTTCTTTTTACACGTGTAAGAGGTTTAAATAAAACACGTAGCACTTACAATCGCAGTTCAAAGAACGACCGATGGCACGCGACTAGCATCACACAACTAGTTGTATTCAATCGAGAGCACAAGAAGTTGTATTGTATCGAGTGCCAGAGAGTGAACAATTTCATCCGATTAGCACAACGTGTGCCGTTTAGTGAAACACTGTTAAAGTAGAATCTTTTACTTAAAGATTTCTGGCAAGCTTTCAGAATCAAAAAATTACAAATAGCAGCAGTTTGAGATCCTCCATGTTTTACCCAAAACCGTACAAATACTAAAAACTTTTTTAACAAAGATTTACACTGAAAAAACAAAATAATTATAAAAAATCCAATCTCAAATACAATACCCTTGGGCACAGTTTCAGGCAGTAATTATTCTCATTTTAAACGCCAAAATGATAAAAACACGCAAACAAACAATTTATGATGCCTAATTCATCGTTTAAATTAGTAAGTAAAAGCTTACTTTCCCTGGAGAAAAGCAAAGTAACAAATAATCACTCTGTCGCTGACGTCCGTCGTTGATTGCTTAGCCTTCAAGCTGAATAAGTTCCTTTTTTAGATTTCCTTCTACAACCGTGACATTCATTTATTTATTTACTTACTTTTTCCCACAGTTTCACCCTCACATCTTAATAATATTCCAACAAACATGATTGCATCGATGGATGAATTCTTGTTCCTC
This sequence comes from Helicoverpa zea x Helicoverpa armigera, assembly GCA_033682625.1. NCBI lineage: Eukaryota > Metazoa > Arthropoda > Insecta > Lepidoptera > Noctuidae > Helicoverpa > Helicoverpa zea x Helicoverpa armigera. The sequence goes on from JAWIIS010000041.1 coordinate 854,161, forward strand.
TTTCACGCAAAATCTACTGAACGGATGTTCATGAAACTTGGCAGTAATATAGCTTATATATCAGAATAATATATAGGCTACTTTTATCCGGATGCGGAAAGTAGTTCTGTCAGAAAGTGGGTAAAACCCCTGGCAGAAGCTAGTTTGAAATATTTTCCCGTCAAACCTTCATCTGACCGTCTTCTGCACCATTGAACATCTTTATCGGAGTAAAAGGGGTAACATTATTGAATTACGTACAAACCATTTCGTACAGCCGTATAAAAACTATCGTAAATCCTTCTGAACCTTTGATCTGTCTCCTAAAGACCGCGAAACAATTACGATATCCGACATCTGTCAATTTGGGTCGCCATACTTTTGCATTTGAAAGTTACACACTGAACAATTATTGGTTGAATGTTTCAATATAATTAACGTCAATACCCTTGCAGCAGTTACTCATGGATACTTTTAAAATGTTCTTATCACAGATTCGGTTATCATGTTAACTAAAAGATCATTACATAAATTAAACAAACAAAGAACAAGACAATTCCTTCGCAGCCATTTAGCATAATTTCCTTATCACATTATTTAATATATCTCTCCAAAATATTCGTAATTTGATAAGGACAAAATGAGCAATAACTCCGTCTAAAGCACTCTAATATCACAAACGCATAATAGACAGACAGACAAACTTTCAGACTGATAATATTAGTAAGGATTTTAGGGTCAGGATTAGTATAAGCGTGGGCAGTCGTCCCACGCTTCTGTGATTCTATAGAGGCTGTATTAAGACCAGTTAAAACCATCCTTTGGGAAATACGAACACCGGTTAGCGTGTAGATTATAGGAACCATGAAACTCGGAGTTACTATCTCTCGCACTGTAATCATGTTAAATCGTGCCAGTGTTCTGCCTAAAATACCTAAAACGCAGTTTTGAGAAAATAACGAAACACTGTATTTTTTATGCTAATTTCTTTCATACATGAAGCCAGTCCTCTAAAAATATTAGATAAATGTAAAATAATAGAGGTGATAAAAATATTGTAAAAACCAATGTACGTTTCTAATGATTACATAGCTGAACCGATTTGATAAGACGTTTAAACTACTTTAGAACAGGAAACAAACAGAAAAAGATTACTGGAAATAATTACTTGAAAACGCGGGTGAAACCCAGTGATACAAGTAGTAATCATGTAAACTTCAAGAGCTAATTTACTTGTAGCAATATTGTACGGAGCAATTAACTGGAAGCCTCAAAGAGATTTTTTAATTACTAATTAGGTACTCTGTTACCCGAGCATCCCCATATAGCTGTAATAAAGCTTTGCCAGTGTGTAATTAGAATTTCTGATAACTTTATGTTTAGGAAACTGTGTTATAAACTACGCGAGGAATATGCAATCGTTTAGAGATACATAGAACTTTTAGAGTTTCCGCGTGCAGCAAATTTTTAGTCGGCCGATAGTTTGTTTGGGCTTGTAAATTAGTGCGAAGATGAATGGTAGTCTGCTTATTACAAAGATCAGGTATCAAACCAGTTTCAGACCGACTAAATACTTTGATTGAATTCACGATTTTCTTTCTACCACGGAACCAACTGTCGGCCGACCGTTTAGTCTACTGTTGTAACATCACTAATTAGTATCAATAATTAGTACGTCACTATAGCTTCTGCCATAATCTGTCGTCGTCTATATCCTGGATATTGGCTTTGTAACTGTAGTGCAGTGAACTGTTAATATTAACATAGTTTCTTTAGAATACAATAAAACCACTAATAAAAAAGCAAGACAAGACAAATATAAAATATTGTTCCCACTAAGCACGAAAAAAAATAGTAATAAAAAAATGTTAAGCTGAAATAATGTCGTACGGCTATTTGGAGCACAATCACGAGTGTTCGTGTCTGTGTTAAGTGCCCCGCTAATGACAGACTGTGCCTTTTTGTGCCTTTTGTGGCAAAACTTACAGGCTGAGTCATTGCCACTTCACATTTTAAGCCCCAATAGCTAAGTATTTCGAGGATTCACGAAAGTTTTCAGAAGATATTTCCACCGTTTTGATGAAATACTTAGCTAGAACTTTTATGATTTATTATATTCAGAAAATAATATTACCAAAATAAATGTTAATGAGATAACAACTTATACTTAAATCATCATAATTTATAAATGTCAGACTATAATATGAGTTCTAACATTCAGAAATAAAATACTCCTCATTATATTACTACACGCTACATTTCTCGTAATATTTGTGCTACGAGTGCTACGACCTACGCCGTAGTCGCTACGAGATATGCTACGTGCCTGCGTATCTTGGAAACGATGCCACAGTGTAAAAGCAAACAGTTATTCAACTCTATAATACATGAATTTATTTTAAACTTTCAGCATGAATATTTTACCAAAAAGTTTTGAGATAACTCCGGGATGTTTCATAGCCCACACACACAGCTCTTATTAAAAGGAACTGAACTACACTTTAAAGTTTAATTGAAAAATTTATTGATCATTTCTACTATTCAAAATGCTAGTCAAAGTAATACTGTTCCTTCCATTATTGCAGAACAAATGCTGATATTCTTACATAAGATACTGCCAGTACAAAGGACTTTTATTTAATTAATAAAGCACTTATTTTCCCTTTTTATTAAGTGGCATCGTATCAAATATCGTAAATAACAGCGTGACATGTAGGTCGTGTGTCATGACCCCGACCTTCGACCTTGACCTTGCAGACTGTGAGTAATGGCAATCATTACAACGATTATATTAGTATTGCGTGTTCAGACATCAGACTAAATTAAATTGGTTTATGCTAAATATAAAAATCTTTAAGTGATTGACGGGGATATACTTAGGGTTTTCTATACATAGCAAACGGGTGATATTTTATTTTGATCGGCCTAACATCCTTTATCTTATTTGCGTCATTAGGTATTCATCATCTGAAAATAAAAACGATTGAAAGACTTTGAACAATCGCTTGATCGCAACAAATCAGTAAATGGATATAGACGGTCTTCAACGTTATTTCTAAAAAAAAGTTGCTTTGAAACGTTGCACATTAACCCAGTTTGTAAAAAAACATAACATTATTTATTTTGTTCTTATATTTTGAGCAATCAGCTGCTCGCGTCATTGACTGTGGCGGTAAAGTGCTACGATTCACGCTACGGCGCTACGATTAGCGCTACGGTGCTACGAAAATATTATGCTACGGCGCGTAGTAAAATTATCGATATTTCGTACAACCGTCTGCTTTTCAATATTTTTTTGTTTTTAGTATTCAGTATTTCTAACACGTTTAAAGGTAGATTAACGATTGCTACAAAATACCTTATTATGCAAATATTAACAATTAAAGTTTTTTTGTTTGTCGTAATTAAATTAAATACTTAGCGTATATTTCTAAGAGTCTGTTCTTGATAACGATTCCTTGATCTCCATTAACATACCTGAAACAAACAAAAAGCACTCGTCAAGGTGACAGTCAACACAGCAATATTTACTGAACAAATAACTAAAATGGTTTTTTATTACCGTTAAAACGTAACTCATCCAGTTCACATTCTTAAGAAAAATAAACCTCATGTATAAATTTCATAGCAATCAAGAACTTAATACTGATATCCCTAACAACAACTTTCGTAGTAATATTTTGAAACTAATACTGTTCCAAGGTCACAACTTTGACCTTGACCTTGACCTTGTAATAGAATAGCGTCGATATTGTAGTGCCAGTTCTGAGGTTGCATCTCTATTGATATCTTTACTTGTGTTACAAATGCGAAAATGAGTTTGTTTATTTGTACAGCTTTCACTATAAAACGGCATAACAGATTTAGATAAAACTTAGTATAGAGAAAAATATTTATAGCATCCTTTTATTGGAATACCATATCCAATATGAGAAGAGGTTTGTACCTCAGCAGGACGGTAAAAAATATAATAATAATATTATTTAGAATTAAGCAAATTAATGTTAGGTACAAAATTAAACAATAACCGATTATGTATTTATTTTATTTTATCCAGAGGCGGGAATACCTGAAGCCTAGGGGAACGAGTGAAGCCATTGGAATAGATAGTATGTGCGTGACGTGAGAGTATTTGAGATAAAGACGCGAAATGATCCTATTACATGCGGGCTCGTTATTTTCCTATACGATAATGATATGACATGTTACATATGATTTTGTCACATATCGTTGATGTAGAATATTTCCAATTTGCCGCGGTTTCGACCGCTTCTACTAAATGATGGTCAACTCAGTTCAATTACCATATTATAGCTTACACTAGCTTTGATTCGCGTTTTCACCCGCAGCCCGTGCGAACTACTTCGACTTGAAGATTAAAGGTCTAGAGGTTATAGTCTACCTTAACAAATGGGCTACCTAACCTGAGATTAGTGTATCCAGCTTATTATATTGATTATTTATTTATTTATGGCTTACCAACTAAGATACATACAGACAATCTTAAAAATAAGGAAAACAACAGTTAGTGTATGCTCTTAAATTGAACGTAGGCTCAACATTATTCTTAGACTGTTCAAGTAAAAATTATAATATTCAGGTTTGGCGCACTTTACGTTACACATTATATATTAGAGCGACTGTCTACATTTTCAACCTTCTCGTCCGTGAAGTGCATACAAACACATATACACTCGTAAATAGGTTTGTATATCTGTGTTCAAACTGAGAGCGGCTCACCGTGAACCATTCAAAGGATTAGATATACAGCGTGTGTTCTCACAGCGGGTCTCAAAATGTGATCCACTACTGTGAACCTCTGTGGCCTTTTGTATATGTACGTTTGCAAGATATATTTTGTTAATTTTATTTTTGAGTATAAATATACTTACAACACAATTATAAAATAAGTATTTATGATATCACTAAAAACTTACTCTTACCTAAATAAAAATAAATAATATTTGTTTCACAAATATACATCATTACTTTTTTTCTTATCGTATTTTTAATTGAATGTTTTTGACCCAGAAAATGTACACATTTTTGACAAACAAAGTCGATAGTTAGTCAATGTCAAGGTCAAAAGTTTTTATTTTAAATAGGCCTTCGTAGTACGAAAGTTACCAAGTTTAGTGGAAATAACTCTACAAATTAACATATCTTATTAATTTAAAGTTTGAATCCAATAGTATGCTGAGTATTTCAATTGAGAGAACATGAGAATATGCAAACGTTTCAGACGGGGTTTAATTAGACATTTTTATGTCGAACAATATATTTACGTCTGAAAAAGGTCTTTGGTTAAGTATTTTCAAGGACGCTTACTCAGATCTAGGGTTCCCTTGCTAAGTTGGCAAAATATTGACCTTTTTAAGAAATGTTATTTTTATCTGGTCGAAGTTCCGTTAATGGATTTTGGGGTATTTCGGTACTCCTTCCTTTGTTAGAGCACCAAAATATGCCAGTCATCATTATGTCATCCAGGGAACATACCTTGCTAAACATAAAATTCCCACTGATTTCCAAAAAAAAGTAGGCTAGTATCCAATATTTTAATTAATAACTTTAGAACATTTCGTAGTTCTGCAGAAGTGTTCAGACACAGGGTTTTATAAAAAAAAATAACTTCATTGATCTACAAAACAGACGATTCAGTAAGATTGACCGTAAAAAAGGTTACGTTATACAAATGTCGATCAGATATTTTACTGAAGGTCTGTAAAAGATTTATTTCGAATTTCCTTCCGTCGTAAATACAATATGGCGGATAGACGGAACAATTTTATTTAAGTGTTTTCAGTGGTTTTTACGAGGGCGTCTGTTGAAAACTGCTGTTGTATTGTATACTAACCGTTTTCCTGCAGTTTCACCCGCTTTTCTCTGGAACTACTGCTCGTACAGGGATAAAATATAGACTATGTTACTCGCAGACAATGTACTTAAGTTTGGATAATTCAAGGTTCACATAAATATTTAAAGACGCGTTTAGACCAAATAAACAGAGAACTTACAGTCATAGAGAAAATAAAAGTCCTCACGAATTAATAATAAGCAACATCATACATACATCCTTGAAACGAAATATACTTATTAGCTACTTAAAAATACGTTTTTTTTTTACTACGGGCACACCCCAACTAAAACTTACGCGAACATACAATATTAGCTTAGTGATATATTGCTAGCACTTCGTAAGCAAACATTGTCAACTCCCCGCTGTTGGTTTAGTAAACTATATGAAACTTACCGATGAAATGTTTTCATTTCATTCTGCAGCCATAAGGGGAAAGACGTACACTTAGAATTCTCACACACTGCAAACTTTTAGTCGACCGATAGTTTGTTTGAGCGCGTGAATCAGTTTGAAGATGAATGGCAGTACGCATATTACAAAGATCAGGTATTTAACCGAAAACTCTGATTGAGGTCAAGATTTTATTTAAAAAAAATGCCAAATATTGTGTTAACTGTAGGCCGACTGTTTGGCCTGCTGTATGCGGGTACTAAAAGGCCTCTTTTGTAAGTTAGAACAAAGTTGTGATGCAAAATAATTTGTCGTCAAATAACCTGTTAAGGTTTTTTACTTTATCTAGCTATTCGAAGTTTTAAAATATATATAAAAAAAATCTTTATATAAACCCCATTTGTACGACTTTCAACAGCTAAATGTATTTAAATAAATAATTTTGTTTGTGGTATATTTGTCACAAATAGGCCTCCAACTTTTATCTCAAAGACAATAGCCACTTCTTTTACTAAAGCAAAGCTGTGAAAATTAGTAATAAAAGGAAACTCGAAATCCTTAATTTAAATAAACACACAATTTGTTCGTGACCTGACATTAACTCCCGCCGTGCTACCACATAATTACCTTTTATTTCATTCTCAGAGAACCCGAGTTAAAGGTTTGTTTTCAAGAAACGATATGGTGTAATACTAAACCGGTTTGAAAAATCATTAATTGTTGGAAAGCTACATTCTTTCTAAATAGCATAGGGTAAATTTAATCCCAGACGCGAGTGAAACTGCTTGAAATCAGCTAGTGTTTGTAAAAGTATGTAAGGTTAGGTATTTCGTACGGGTTCACCCATATCGTGAGGTATTAACTTCCCGTACCAGGATAATATATATCTACAGCCTATGACAGCTGGCTAATTATACTCATTAAATATGTGTGTTTGTATCAGCAACATAATGTTCAAAATCAGTTCAGAAAATCCAGAGATTACCTCTAAAACCAACAAACTTTGTCGCTTTATAATATTAGTATAGATATTATGATTAATTTTAAAAAGCCATAAAGCCCATCAGACTGTAAATTAAAATATATTTAAATAAAAGTATTAGTTGCTGACGTATTTCAAAGCAGAATTTCCATAGAGACTAATATAATTTCAGCCATATTAACCTTTTTGTTTCAAAGCCGAAACATAAATATCAATTAACTTTGTAATGAAAAAGTATCTCGATAAGTTTAATTACTTTTTATAGTTTGGGAGACGTTTTTGCAAGTTTGAGTTTATATATTTTGTTTGATTAATTTCGAATATATTATTATGAATTATTATACATATAAAATTATCTTCATTACTAATATTAACCTGAAGAGTTTGTTTGACTGATTGCGCTAACTGGGGGTCCAATTGTGTTATATATTCAGTGTACTATATATTTCAGTTTTCCGCGGGAAAAACCGAATTTGTAAATATATCTACATAACTAACCTTATGATAGTTAAACGGGCGAAAGTTACTCAACAAAAAATGTACAAAAAACTGAACAAGCGATTAGCTGTACACTTGTTTGACTGACTTTAAGACCTTTTATTAATAGCTTTTAAATTGTTTTTCAATCTAAAAAGGATTTAATACTGATCGGTTCCACGAACTGTCTGGATTGTTTTTGACTTAAAATTAATTGGTTTTTATTAAGATTATTATTGGATAAAATTAATAATCGATACTAAGAGTAACAAACTTGGGTAAAAATTCTGATCATGGCACTTTTTTAGTCGTTTTATTCGGTGCGATCATATAGTTTAAAATCCGCCTGAACTAAAATGTCCTTTGAATTCAGGTCAAGGTTACCGCACGTTTAATTATTATTTTAATTTATTGATAATCTTGTAAATAATGTTTTTTCCCTTTATGAAACTAGAGGTAGGTATAATATCATCATATGCCTAGCCTTATCCGAACTATGTTGAGATCCGCTTTCAGTTACATCTACACTAATAATTTAATAAAAAGGAAAAGAAATTGGTTATTTATTTCTTATTTTACCCTAGAGTACCTACCGATAGTATGTAATAATGAAAAAGATTTACAAGTCATCGAAAATTTCCTTTTATCTTCCACAATAGCAAATGCGGGTAAAGCAGCGAGAAACACCTAGTTTGTGAGTAATTCAATGGCGCTAACCCCTTTATCCATAGAGAGATATTCAGTGGGCCAGAATGCGAAGGTTGGGTGCAGGTTCCACGGAAAAATGTACGAAGGGTTCAATAAATCGAGATAACTGTAGGACCATAATAAAAATAATGTGATATAGATAAGATTATTGTGTTAAAAGTTATAATAGCATTACCCAGACCTTTTTTGCTTAGCTCAAGAAGTTGGTTCTAACTATTGCAATGTGTATATTGTAAAGCCTATTGTATTTCTACCGGATTGTATCGGTCGGTTGTCGGTTCTCTCTGTCTGTGTAAATTTAAAATAGGTATACGGATGTATGTATCTATGTACTTATTATAAACATGTGTTTACATTACAAATAAACTGCTTAATGAAATTGGGCGTTGTAAACCTTACTTTTTGCGGAGAAACAAGACACTTTTTACCTTGGTCAGACAGAAGCCTGTACTAACGGATCACCATAATAATAAAGAAAAAATGTTGTTTTTTTTACTCTAAAGGCAACGAAACTAATGAACCCATTTGAAAAAAAAATCACTGTTGGGAAACTACTCTATCCACGAACGGGAAGTAGTTTCCTGCGAAGCCGCGTAAAACAGTTCTAAACTACACATCTAAAGAAAACATTGATACAACTAAGAAAACAGTCAAACGAATAAATAAAATATGAAGACGTTTCTGACGATCCAAGCGCAACTTTGTACAAGTAGGTCACAGCTGTTACATAAGGTATAAGTACTAAGTATACGATTATTATTCAACTAGGGCGATAATCGAAAATCTATAGCAATTGATCAACAGACGTGACACTGGCCTATATTCTGTTCGAGAATATTTTGAAAATGTCTGTTCATTTGTTTTATTTTGAATATATTTGGAATAGAGATAGGTTAAAACTTAGTCTGTAAGTAGTATTATAAAGCTTTTTAAAAGTGCCTACTAAAACAACATTTTGTAATTTTGTTCTGTTTATTTCGGCTTTATCTCTAAAAAGACAAAACCGATTTTGATGGGGCATTCACTGGTAGATAGCATGGCAGATGACCAATTTTAATGGGAGATTTGCTGGTACATCCAGATATAAGAACGATTAACTTAAGGTCATTTTAGCCTAGTGCGAAAAGCAGTTTCAGTTAGAATCGGGTGAAACCGTAGAGGACCCCTAATGTGGACTAAAGTGACCTTAACATTCCCTTCCAGCCAGCCACTACTAACACAAATCACGGTGCCCTTTGACATAGAAAATAAAAATCAGTGCTGTCATAAAACCAAAGCTTCACCTATTTCTTGAACATCAGGCGTCTAAAGGAAATCCCTCAGCTTAGTCCGGCCCGCCGGCTTCTCCTGATAAATTTACCGACCCTCACTTGATACCACAAATGTTTTATCACAGAGTAAGGTAAGATGAGTGGAGATACCATAATGCAGGTAGGTCAGGCGCCTTCTTCTAGGTCAAATTCGTACGGTGGGCATGACCAAAACGATCAGTTCCTATGGCGAGGTGCTAGGGTTCTTTGGCATTACAAAAAATGATCGGATCCAAAGAAGGGCAAAAATAGTAACGTTCCTCATTTTTCGCACACCCGCATTTAGGCGCGCTACTTTCTTGGGCAATTTTCCGCTATGGCACATCCGCTAGTCATTTCGTTCTCCATGGGTTTTACCAACTTCTGAAGGCTTAAGTACGATCTCGGAACAGTTGTTTTTAAGTGGACCGTTCTATCTATGTAGTTCTATTTTCTACGAGTGTTGAGTATCAGTTAAATCTTATGTAAGTAGGTTCTGTCTACCTTTATTAAAATAAGGTCCAAATGCTGCTTAAATATCACTTTGAAATCTAAAGGTTTATCCATCTTAAAACCCACGCAGAGAACTACTAAAACTCTTATTATTGGTTATTTTCTTGCCCGGTTTCACATTACAAATTCTCATCATCTACATCTTGAGAGACTAATTCCCATTCCCAGGATATAGGGAAGGGACAGGACATTCATTAAGAAGTTTTATTAAAACAAGCATCAAAACCGACAAACTTCTAATATTAGTAACATTCTTCTCCATCTCCCAGCCCCAGTAAAGTGGAGCTATTCTCCAAGCAATTCCGCAGCACACTATTAGCGATAAATAACGCCTTACGTACATCTGATAAGGTCACGTAGACCTCCCATACATTGTCTCAAAGTACCGTCATGTCGTAGTTTTTGAGCCATTCCACTCAGCAATTAGATTGGGGACCTCTTATGGACGTGCTACTAATATTATAAACTTTGTACGATTGATGACGACCTCGTTGGTGCAATGGTCATTATACGAAATACCGGACTCAGGGACCCGGTTTTGACTCCCGATATTGTCGGCATTTGTGTGATGTTATAAGACTGTGGTCTGGTTATCATATTGTGTTTTCAAATACCTTTAATATATTATCATCTGTATATTGTTTATGCAATGATGGTAATTATAAATCTAAAGAGTAATAATATAGGCCATTTGTTAACAAAGGATTCATTCGAATACGAGAAATTTCTTTAGCATGCTGTCAAATAGTGGAGACAAATAGAACTTTTAAAAACCACTTCAGTCTAGTTTCGCCTAACGTTACAGTCTAAAATATAATGTGGGCCGCAGGTGGACAAACCGCATGTAACTCTGTTTTACTGCTCTCTAGTTCCTCACTCTGTTTTCACGAGCCATAAATTGAGTACAGTCAACGTAAAATGTTTTGTATACAAATGACAAAATATTTTATGAAGTAGAAGCTAGTGATGATAATAAAAATGAGTGACATTTTACGCGATTACTATTGAAATATTGTAGTAATTTTAAGTTCTCACTATTAAGCAAAAAAAACTTGTGTTTAATGTAGTTTCTAGAAGTTTCACAAAATTGAAATCTTATTTATTATTTGCTGATTGTACCTCTTACGTTAAATTCTCATATAAGGAGATCAGCCAACTACGCAGGACATATTATAGTGCACAAGCATTTGAGCAGGCACAAGTGAACTCACTATTCCTTCGGTTCAGATACAAACTAAATATAAATATATTAGATACAAATTGATCAAATATTATTTTCACAAAGTAACGCCTCAGGTCACCACATAAATATAATTCTAAGGTGACTAAAAGACACAACATAATTCCTTTACTCATTCTACGTTCATTAAGCCTTTCATTCCATAATCCACATTCGTATAATAAACAAAAAGCTAACTCGAGTGAAATATTTCAAGCAATGCGGTTCTCATTTAGAACCCGCACGAACTTCACGACTTATGAATATATTTTCTACTTGTTAGTCAAAGGTATACCTCATTACGTCTGAAACGCCTTCACCTTATTAAACTGGAAATTCTTTGGCTCACGTGTTTGTGAATGGTTTGCTCTTATTTCTTTTTCATGTCTTTTCAAAGGAAATTTTCGCTGACACGTATTTGTGTGTGTAGTTTTGAAATTCTACTTGACCGATTTGTTTTTATATTAGTTTTAGGAAATGTTTTCTTTTTCTTTCTCATAAACATGGTTAATTTTCGACAGCCAATGAGTTTTTACAAACCAAAGTCGGACAAATAACTTAACCACTTTTCGCTTAAATACAGAAAGGATTAAATGAAAGTATATTTGAATAATAACTTTTTACTTCAGAAACAACACAAAACGATATGTTATCTATATTGAAAAAAAATGGTGTACGTAATAATGTATAGGTATTTATAGCATAGCTAATCTTACTACAAAAATCCGTAAAAAAATCAGCCCCATACCTAAATGTCGACTGGGAACATGCCCAATATTTCAATTGTGTGTAATATTGTGTGGCATACCTATATTAAGCGAGTCACAATTTTAGCTCCAACCACACCGCAGCAATCTACAAAATAACACCTAATTGAAACAAAAGCCTTTATTCAAATAACTCGGCGAGCGAATATTCTCAACTAGGTACCTCTTAGCTTTTCCTACGTAAAACAACCCGCAGCCTTACTCAAAACCATGGAGAACAAGATGACTGGCGGAGGTGCCATAACGCAAAATCTCCTAAAAAGTAGCGCGCGAAAATGTGGGTGTGGGAAGGACGCGGAACCAGTAGCGGCGTAAGGGGGGGGGGCGGAGGGGGCGGTCCGCCCCGGGTACCACGTCTCGGGGGGTGCCATCTCGGTCGGCACATATCTGCACGACCAGGATGGCATGGGTCAATGGGACAAGTCACTGAGGGTGCCATTCTAATCTGCAACGCCTAGGTTCACTACCAGTCACTGCACGCTATTCAAATTTTAAACAAAACTACAACAGTGCATGCGCAAGACGTCGAGGCGGCACTGAGAGGGGTGCCAGTCCGGCTGTCACCCCTCTCAGTGCCTTTTTTTTTTTTTTTTTTGTCTTTTTTTCAAATTAGTTTGAGTATTTTTGTGTTCCAAGACTCAAAAATTTCACTTAGCAGACAACAAGACTTAACAGTTATTTTTTTTCAATTTCTTTAGGTATCATTGCGTCCCAAAAATCAAAAATTTCGCGCTTGCTACGCTCGCGGCTTTTTCTCTTTGCAGTAGTTTTTTTCACACTTGTTTGGGTACTTTTGTGTCCCAAAACTAAAAAATTTCTCGCTTGCTTCGCTCGCGACTTTTTCACTTTACGGGTTTTTCTTTTAAACTCGTTTTAGTACATTACGGTCTCAAAACTCAAAAATTTCGCGCTCGCTGCGCTCGCGGCTTTTTCACTTGGCGCTGGTTTATGTAAGACATGTTTGGGTACTTTTATGTCCCAAAAAGCACCACGAATGATTTATACACGATTTTTAAGTACTTCAATTTTCAATTTTAGTCCGTGATTTTTTTTGGGGGTGCTCAATAGGTAGTCCGCCCCGGGTGCCACCCGATGCTACGCCGCCACTGCGCGGAACATTACTGTTTTTGTCCTTATACGCCTTCTTTGGATCCGATAATTTTTCGTTATACCTACAATAAATCGTTGACAGATGTCTCAAAAAACCCAAACGCCACGTTAGTACACTCGTAACTGATAATTTTGGTCGTGTCCGCTGTACTAATTCGACAAAGAAGAAGGCGCCTGATCTACCTACATTATGGGTTCTCCGCTCATCTTTCCTTACTCCGTGCTTGAAACCAACTCCGGAACACTCGTTATCCTGAAGCGTTCGTTCGTTTATGGCCCGGTAATACCGGATCCGGGAAATCTTATCCGGACTTGAGCTCTGTCAAATGTCGAAGAGAATACAGGGTGTAATTGCGTTTAAAATCGTTTGCGTGTTATTTGAGAAGTTTGTTCTTAGATAAGGTGTGTTTAAATTTAGAGAACAAATATACCTTGATGTATTGTACCTATAGGTATTTAAAATCAGTTTGATCTAAAAAAAAATACAATTATTATCATGTTTAGTGACCTTAAACCAATTAAAACTAAAGCTGACTTCTTTTCCAATACTCAAAATTAGAGTTTTTAAAATGGTGATTATCATTGTTAAAAAAAAAAGGAAAAAAGCGTTAATATTCTTATCCAAAAAATAGCCTAGAAAAGGGTTCCAATTTATCCAAGGGACCTCTTTCAGTAACACGCTCTGTTGAATTTTCAACAGGTTCTACTAGTGACGGGCAATTCCGGGACAAAGGGTTGTAGTTCCCGCAAGTCCCGTGAGAGGGCGCGTGTGTTTCAATTTTCATAAATATTCAAGAAGCCACATTACCGATATTGGCCATTTAAGTTATTTATTGAAGCACCGCCCTAATTCAGGCTGTTAGCATGGACAGCGACGAACCTAATCTAATTTAGTGATATTTATTTGTTTACTTAAAAGGTAGAGACATTTCGATTTTTATTAAAATTAAGAGTGTAGGCATAATTTTTTGTATTAGGAGACAAGTTAGTGGAAACCGTTGAAAAATAATTCAAAAATTACACTGAAGTATGGACTAAATTCAAGTGAAACTTCACCCAGGTATGAAAAAATTTCCCTTAAAATATTAACAACAATGAACAACTTACAGCAAAATGTACTCAAATAGAAAAAATCTGGAGGCATTTGAAACACGTCTTGCCAGCTAGGTATATACGCTAGATAGGCATAGCACACACTATTTAGTGCGACGTGAGATCTACCTTCCTTTAGGAGTCGTGAGGTAAGGTCACACTGCTCTCCGGTATCATAACAATGACTAGACTGTTTTATTTTTAATGTTTTACATTTTTTTTATAATTGATATTTAAAAATATATGTAAATATTATATTTTCTGTTCATTTTATCTTTTTTTTAATCAGCTACAAGAAGAAGAGATGTTCTTAGTTTGTTATTTTTTGTATGTGTGGGGCAACCGTACCTTGAATTCCTTCCTTCAAGTCCTTTCCTTACCAGATGAACAGATTATGACTTTGTCTATATTTTTTTACCATTTATATCACAGACTATTTTGATTTCTAAGTATTTTGACCACACTGCCACTGTTTTCTTCCACCATGAAAATAAAAACAATCTAACGAAAACCATAATCAGCCAATAAAATACAATACGTAGGTTAAATAAATAAATACCAGACCTACTAAAATTATAATCCGAATAAAAATACGAATACGCTACAAGTTTACAGTGTCACCCCGGCCTGCCCTCGGCGGGGTTACGTAGCAATCTGCTCACAGCCCGGCCATCGATAAAGAACTCGCTGATTTACGTGCCAGGGATCCAGTGGGGGACAATCCCTCGTCCCTCGACTGAAAAGAACTTTATTTTTATTTTTAGACGCAGTAGTAGAGTGCTGAAATCTATCCTGAAGGATATCTGTGTAAATAGAATGAAATTATGCGTAGAAATATATATTTTTTAATTATTTGTTTTATCAAACTAGTACAGTTTATTAGAATTAAAGTTAAATAACTAATAATTTAATGGACAGAAATTGTAATTTTGAGTTCGGTTACTTATACCTCTATATTCGGTTATTCACACTTCCATTTTTTTTAAATCTAAAGTAATCCCAGTCATTTATTGAATTACCTACTGTTCTCGTCGTCGTTTATAAGTTAACGAGTTACATGTACAGAAAAAGACTCACTAATTAAAATCATTTTCCTGAGCATGGAAACTTAATATAATTAAAAGAAAACAATGTTATTTTCCCCGTACGCCACACAATACCGACACGAAGCGTTGTTACTAAACCCTCGAGAGCGAAGTTCTTCAACTATTAACTTTAATAGAGGGAAGATAGCGAACAACTAATAGGTATGACTAGCGCACATGTTATGTAGAATTACTACAAGTTATGAAAGAACATTTCTGAATAATCACTGCAGTAAAATTATAAAAATTTACTTAAATTATAGGAAACTGTTTCGCGCACGCCCACTAAAAGTTGCATTAAATCGGTTATTCGTGACGGCCTGTTTAGAAAATTCTTCAACACTGAAAGAATTTTTTAAATCAGCCGAGTGGGTACGTACTGTACGCACGCGTAGTATAGCTCTCGATGGTAATATTCTCACTAATATTATATCTCTTGAGATAAAACAAAAACATAAAAAGATTTTTCAATGCCAATTGTTCTTTAATAAATCTAACAAAGTACCATCAAGAACTTAAAACATTCGCTGACCTTTTGAAAGTCCTAACTTTTTCTTTTCACTCCTGTGTGCGATTGTAGCCGTCATTGCGGATACCTTTGTCACCTGTAAAGGACAACTTTTGCTTTGAACGAGAGAATTTATCAGAACTTCAGAACAACGTTCATTTTTCAGATTTTATTAAATGATTGTTCTGACTTTTAAAAGTTTATTTACGGTCTGTTTAATGACTTCGTTTTGAGTGTAGATTAAATTGAGTCAGAGATAAGTGAGTTTTACGATTCACTTTTATGTTTTACATTTTCTCGATGATTAGATTATGGAGTAAGCATAATGTTATCGTCAGGCAAGTTTTGAAGTAGGTAGGTGCACATTTTATATACCACGTATTATACAATTTACCTTGTATTTTGCAATGCATATTTTAAGTTTCTATAGTGATGATTTTTGACGTCGTTAAAAAAGGGTAGGTACACGCAGGTACTATAGCTTTACCTACATGTACCACTTGTACCACATGTACCTGTACCATGGTGTTTATTATTCCGATCGTCCGTCCGTCAAAGCGTTCTATATTAAATGTCCAGCTTTGATGTCGGTTCGTAGAAATAAAATACGTTTCGCTAACAGTCTAATAAGCTTGAGGGACTTGTTTGATGAGCCTTTATCTTTTGTGCGTATCTTTTCATCTTTTTGTATCGTTAGAAAGCTATTAACGTATCAATTTTAAATCTTAAATGAATACTAGGTGTGTTAGTAATCACAAAGACACTGATTTGAAAAAGAACATTGCCAATGTAGTCCTACAAATGATGCTTCTTCGTTATGAAACATTAAAGTATCCTCAGAAAATACTTACACTTTAAAAAAGTAACCACTCAGCGAAATCAACGAGCCGACTGCCCAATTCAAATCTGAGATTAATTTTCACAAATAGCTAAGCTTCACAAATTACAATCTCTACATCTCGACTTCATTTCACACAAAAATTAATCTCCATAATATTTTACTGTCAACATTAGCATATAAATGAATCGGTGTAAATAAATTGTGCTTACCGACGGCGATTTTACCAAAGAAAAGAAGGGATGAAACGAAAAGGTTCTTAAGGTAAATCCATTTCTCACAAATGTGCTTTACACGGTCGTGGGTCGTCGTTATGGTAAGTTTGTTTTGCTCTTTAATGTGAACATGAAATATGGCGCAAGAGTGACATATGAATGGGTGCTGCTGGTCCCACGTCCCGTTCATGTTTTGATAATCATGTGATGGTACATTGTATGAAAATTAGGAAATAAAATGTCATAAACAAAATTGGCCTTAAGTAAAAAAATGATAATATTCTGTATGTGTTTTTTTTTCTAGATAGATTGAAAATAATAATAATGCGATACAATGAGCACATTTATTTTTTTATTATGTTTTTTTGTCTTTTCATCTTGTAAACTCTTTTAATATAAATCATTTAGAACACGGCTACACCTTGCTCTGTAGGTACATGTTCCACCTTTACAGTTTTTCAACCTAACCTCTAATCTCTTGAAACTACTATACTTAATCCAGAAAACCCGACGCCAAGACCAATACCGTCAGTACAGCAACGTACTTAATTAGCAAAGTTCGCGTCGAACGGTTTACTCTGTAGGTGCACCTCCCAGTTCCCAGTCCCGCCACGACTCACCGAGCACGAACCAATGGCTGACCTCCTATCATCTATCTCTTAATTACTACGTTTCATTGGACTATTCTACTACGAATTTTCGTATCGCTCTATTGCGCTGATAAATGACTTTGAAGAGGGTATCAGTCATTGTTTAAAATCAATCAATTAGTGCCAAAAGAGAAATCAAACTCACTTATTTGAAAAGTAATTTAAATACTGTTAAGCAATACCTATTTTGATACCTCCGTTATCAGAAATATGAAAAGTTCCATTATGAATTTTATTCATCTGCAAACCATTAAAGAACTTTTGAGTTTATTCTCAAACGGTTTCTCTAATTTTGTGTATAAATATCACTATCATTCGCAACTGTGTATAATTCAATGAAATAATTTTGAGTTTAAATTGACGCTTGTTAGAGAGGCTTTGGAGTTTATATAAGCTCAACTTCTAACAAGCTATGTGAATATATGTATTACTTTTTTATCATAAAATAATCCGTTCATAATATAAGAGATCATGGCTTAGCTCGACTTTGAACATTCGTTCATCATATTTGCTAAGTTTTTTCTTTTAATCGCCTTTTTTTTATAGTTTTGCAAAAAATCAATCATGTAGGTACGAACTTGCAACTTGAGGTATTATTTTATTGCACCGAACAAAATATTTTAACTATTGCTGAAGCCCTTAAAGGCTTAATGTATAACATAACAATTATAAATTTCAGCGATTAATTACATTAAGTACAAACAATTTCAACTTCTATCTAAAAGTACACAACAGTAATCGAAGATTTTCTACTAGCCAAATAAAAAGCAAACACTAAGTTATTTTCGCATTTAATTATTGAAAATTCTAATAACGGTTTCTATAATATTTGAGTGAAATCACACAAAAGCCTGTGTAATAAAACTTGAGAATATCAATGGCTCCAAATAACAGGATCAAACTTCACGGATTTGATTTAATTCTGTTTGAGTTTCGGAATAATTTAATGTTCTGAATAATTCCGATTAAGGCTTCGCAGCGAATGGATTGAACACAATATTATTTTAAATCTCCATCATTGATGTGAAAAATGTCGGCCAAAGTGGAAGGTACTTTCTTTAAAAAAAATCGCATGTCATATAATCATATAATAATGTGTAAATCAGCTTTCAGACTTACAGGTAGTCGACTTAGTTATTTTTGTCCGGGTGTGGAAATTACCTCGACTACTACTACTATCAAACTCAAACTCAAACTCAAACTCAAAATCGTTTATTCAAATTAGGCTGATAAATCAGCACTTTTCGAACGTCAAAAACAAAAGACAGTCCCCAAAACGCCCGCCCTTCACCACTTCCTATGTGTTTTTGCTGGGAAGAAGAAGTGGCGCAACAAACTCCCCAGCAACACATGTCTGTCTGTAAGGTTTGAAGAACCAGAATGTATACAAAACAAGTCAAATAAAAATATCATTATCACATGATAACCATTATATAAAATTAGGAAAGAAAAAAAAATACAAACTTAACACAAGTAGGCTAGCACACAGATTTACACCCATAAAGACTAAGTAGGTACTCAAGCATTACTTATAGTCTGTTAAGTGTATCTAAAGCCTCCTGTTAATAAAATAGAAATGTATTTTTAATATAAGCATAAAATCGGCGTGCCCACCTACATGCGCAGATGATTATGTTGTAGCAACACAAACAAGGTGTACCTGCCAGGACTACAGTATTATTATTTTCTCCAAAAAAAGCTAATAGAAAATCATACTATTATGAATAGTGTCAATAGCCACCAACACGACCTGGTACCGCCAGCAGCACCCGTTCACGAGTATAACGCGAGGATCAGCCATCGCCCCCTTCGCACATTTTTGAGGGAAGGGGACAACCCGACCCCCAACGCTACCGCTGGCCATACCGTCTAAGGGAGCATGACGTGCTTGCAGCTATTCAAGAAAAGTAGAATATGTAAGAAGTACTGCAGTACTAGCAAGCCATAAAGAAACAATGCTAAGCAAAATTAAAAATCAAATTAATGTCAGAAGTAATGTCAAACAATGTAAAAAAATTATAATAAGTTAATAATTTAGTTATAGTGATAACAAGAATGAGCTGCCTTGCGTTCAACTTAGCGACCAACTATTCCTATCATTTAAATAATCATTAATGCTATAATAAGCCTTCTTTGAAAGAATTGACTTTACTTGTAATTTAAATGCATTAAACGGTAATTGTAGTAAAGTTAGAGGTAGTTTATTGTAAAAGCGGATACCGAGCCCCAAAAATGATCCATGAACCTTATGAAGTCTGTGAGTGGGTACACACAGTTTATGCTTGTTTCTAGTGTTAATACTGTGAACATCGCTTTTTTTGGTGTACAAATGAATATTTTGCCTAATGTAGAGTATATTGGCAAAGATAAATTGTGATGCCACAGTAAGAATGCCTATTTCTTTAAAAAGCTCTCTTAGCGAATGTCTACTACCTAACCGGTATATCGCACGAACAGCTCGTTTTTGCAATACAAATATGTTTTGAATATCAGCAGCTTTGCCCCACAGAAGAATACCGTAGGACATAACGCTGTGAAAGTAGCTAAAATAGACTACTCGAGCTGTGTCTACGTCAGTGAATTGTCTTACTTTTCTGACGGCGTACGCAGCTGAGCTAAGCCTTCCCGCGAGGCTAGCTATATGCGAGCCCCACTGAAGTCTGCTATCGACTGATATACCAAGAAATACTGTGGATTTGACAGTTTCTAGAACCTCGTTACTTAATATAATATTCGGGCCTAGGTTTTTCACGTTCGGTAGAGTAAATTTAAGGCATTTTGTTTTCTTCGCATTTAAGACCAAGTTATTAGTACTAAACCAGTGTGTAACCAACGAAAGTGCACTGTTTACGTCGTCAAATTGATCCCTATTTCTGTCGACTTTAAAAATAAGTGAAGTGTCATCTGCAAACAGTACAACGTCACAGATATTCTTCAGATGGTATGGTAGATCATTAATATATACCAGGAATAAGAACGGACCTAATATTGAGCCCTGTGGCACACCTAATTGGACTGATAAACCTGATGATTTGACGCCATTGACATCTACGCATTGCACTCTGTTATTTAAATAGGATTCTATTACGCTAAGAGCTTCATTTTGGACTCCGTAATAACGTAATTTACGTAGAAGCGTATCGTGGTGCACACAATCGAATGCTTTGGAGAGATCACAGAATACTCCAATGGCATTCTGAGAGTTTTCCCACGCATTAAAAATGTGTTTTAAAAGAGCTACACCAGCATCTGTTGTCGAACGACCTTTTGTGAAGCCATATTGTTCACTATGAAGGAGGCTATTAACATTGAAATATCTTTGTAACTGCTTGAGTACTAATTTTTCGAATATTTTACTAAAAGCGGGTAAGATGGATATGGGTCTAAAATTATTTACATCCTTCTTATCGCCTGATTTAAATAAAGGAATGACTTTACTTAGTTTCATTAGGTCGGGAAAAACTCCGGTTTCAATACATTTATTAAATGTGATAGCAAGATAGGGGGCAACAATGTCGATAATATTCTTTAATAGTTTAATGGAAATGCCCCAATAGTCACCACTGTTTTTTAAGTTCAGCGAATTAAAAACGTTAATAACATCAATTGGCGTTATTTGCTCAAAACTAAAAATAGCGTCACACTTTGGGACACTATTATGCAGGAGATTCTCAGCGTCCGTAGCAGAAGAACTCAAGGAGCGAGTCGTAGTTAAAGGTATGCTAGCAAAGAACTCATTAAATGCCATGGCTACGTCAGCCGCATTACTAATACGTTTATTATCAGCGACTATTTCTAATTTATTCTCAATATTTGTCGATTTTCCAGTTTCCTGATTAATAATTTTCCAAGTAGTCTTTACTTTATTAGAAGAATTTTTTATTGTATTACTTAAATATTTTGCTTTAGCAACATTACAAATTTGTTTAAATAATTTTGAATATTTTCTAACATAATCTAAGAACGGAGTATCAAACCTGTACATTTTCATACCGTATAACTCGTAAAGCCTCGCTCGACTTTTGTAAATACCTTCAGTAGCCCATTTATTAAAGTTGGCTGAGGTAGCATTGACAGTCATGGTTTTAGTCTTAAACGTGGAATTGAATTCCTTTTCTACAACATCAAAGAGTGATCCATACATGACATTAGGATCTTCATTTGCAAGAATAGAAGGTTTAAGTTTTTTGTTTATATTACTTTTAAATCTACTACATCGACTAGCTGTAACAGGCCTGCATTCAATTTTAAATGGCTTTTTGTGGATTACCATGGGAAAACAAGCACTTTGTCCGCAATGGTCAGACGTCAGGTTATTAAGAAGCATACAACTTGAGGCTGCACAATCACAAAAAATATTATCAAGGCAAGTTGAAGAAGTGGCCGTGATTCTTGTAGGTTCAAAAAACAAATTGACTAAGTTATAAGATTTAAATAGGTTTACGAGTCTAATACTTAATGGAGAATCTACCTCTAATATATTTACGTTAAAATCTCCGCATATTATTTTACGTTTATTATTAGATTTCAATTTATTAAACAAGTCTTCTATAACTGACTCGAATATGTTGAAATCACCTGTGGGGGGGCGGTATACGCAAATTATAACATACCGCTCAAGTTCTACACAAGACAACTCGATAGTGCGCTCGACAGAAAGATTAACCAGATCCTGTCGTTGTTTACATTTTAACTCGTTAGAAACTAATATTAAAGATCCACCTCGTATGGCATTCTTCCTTACAAACGCACTTTGTACAGTATATTTGCTATCATTTAAAAACAATATTTCGGGTTCTTTTAACCAATGTTCAGTCAAACATAAGACATGAACATTAAAACCTTCCAAAAACAAACTTAACTCTAACTCCTTGCCAGATAAGCCCTGCATGTTTTGATGTACAAGATTCAAAACATTTGACTCACCTGTTGTCGTGCCTAATAGTTTAAACTAGTAGGCATATCAATAAGAATGTTAGTAGTATTACTAACAATATCCGGAGGTACATGACAAGTACCTGTGTCTATGTGTATATTATATGCTAAAAGATTAGCAATGTGTCGTCTACAGCTAGGTGGCAAATACATAGAATATTCAGTTAATTGAAATCTATTATCAAACTGATTAACATCAAAAATTGAAATAGAGTCAAGACGGTTAGTCCTATTGTACATTAACATATTTAGATTGAAAATGTGCCTATTCTGTTCCTCAGTCAAACTGTAAGAGTAAGGTAAGGCACCTATTATGAATTTACATTTATTTATTTCACTTAAATGTAGAACAAGACTAATGCAATCTATAATATCTTTTTTTGTAACATTAAAGCTATCTCCATAAAGCAATATTATAGTAGAATAGGGGATTAGCTTTGTCAATTTAATAGTATTTATTAAGTGGCTAAAACTGGCACCAGGTAAACAATTATTAATTACATATTGTTGCGAACACTGATTAAATATACTACCTAATCCTTGACCAAATTTGTCAGAAAAAATGTATGTAACACTTTTATTTATAACTGTAATAGAATCAGAATCATGGGTGACAGCCACTTGAGTCACCTGTGGTGCCGGGGTAACTGGCTGGGGCTCAGGTGTCGGGGAGCAAGTACAACTACAGGAAAGGTTATTTGTCAATGACTCATACCTCTCTGCATTGCACCTCACTATGTCTGCCAGCTCACAGGCCTCTTGCATGCGCTTACTCAAATCCTGTTGTGAAGCTTCATATTTGTGGAAAATATCCCTAAGACAAATTTCTTTAATATGAAGTTCCTCCTGTAAGCGCTGAATTTCAGTGTCATGAAACGACCTACATACGTCTAATTCTGATTGACAAAGTTCTAAATCACTTATTAAACTAATGTTCTTTTTCCTAAGGAAATTGTTTGATTTATACACTTTTTGTTTTTTTAATGATTTTCTAATTTTACCTATTATTCTATTTAATTTTAAATACTTTTTAATTTTATTGTGTGATGTAAATGTTTTACTTTCCTGAGCTAAAGTATCATTGGTCAAGTCAATTGTTATCATTGGCTGATTACTACAAGAACCGGATGCACTACCAACAAGCTCATCGTACAGGCTGCAGGTGTTCGCAGACCGTTCACTGGACTTTGCAGACTCCAACTGTGTGATGGTGTTGTGGGCTCTGCTTAGCTCATGTTCCAGCTCAGAGATCCTGGTTAAAGCCAGTTCATGTGTGTCGCTGCACTCTTGCATGTTTGACACTAGTCGATTAAGATGTTGATTTTGGTCGAGTATATCCATATGTTCTATATGTAATTCAGCTAACTGGTTCTTAAGTTCAGTGTTCTTGTCAACAATGACCTTAACTTCTACCTCGCTGTCATCCCGTTCTTGTAACAGCTGTTTGCACAGATCTTTGCTGGTTTCCAAGTCTTTCAGTGTAGCCCTCAACTTTTCCTCAAAGAATGCAGCTCTACGGATTAACATGATGAAAAGTTAACCCTGAGGCACCCTGGAATGTGAGAAGAGATAGCTAAGTGAAAGAAGGAAGAAAGGTTAAAAGTAAAGTTAAGTTTAGAAACAAAAGACTGGAGGATTATTGTTTAATGAATTAATTCTTAATACAGAGTTAAAGATGCTGAAGCTAATTATAAGGAAAAGAGTACTCTGTATTGCTGGATTGTGAGCAAGTTAATTATGTTTTATGAAAAGAGAAAATAAAAATTAAAAAGTTGTTGAGGGTATATTTTCTTTTTTCTAAATATCTGTTGAAAATGAATGTGTTTGTTAATTGTAGTAGTGTGTAATAAATTCTATTTGAAATAAATTTCTGAAAATAAACTTTCACTGGATATGAAATATAGTCTTACAATGACCACAAGAAAACAGCTGATCTTGTTTAGTATAGACAGTTAAACTTATGGGGCATATTTAGATAGCAGCTTGTATAAGATTTGGTCATTTAACGATGTGCAGGGTATACAAAATTGATAAATGAGGGGACTGGGTATCTAATACATAATAAATAAACAAATACTCCCCGGGTTTTATGTTTGTCTCGAACACTTTCAAAATCCGTTCGTTGGGATGACAGCCAGTATCTTTCCGATTGATTTCTATCGTTATTTTGCACCGAAATCACTCACAAACATTTATCCTTATATCTTATCACTAAATCTACTGAATCTAAGGTCAATTACAATAATTAAAGCACTAAAACTATTTAATTTTAAATAAAATCTAAGACATATATTTTTGACAACCGGCCACCCTACTAACTAACTAGACTAGAAAGTCTGAAATCACCAACCCGCATTGAGCAAGCGTGGTGATTAATACTCAATCCTTCTCCATGTGCGAGAAGGCATGTGCCCAGCAGCAGTGGGACGATAAAAAGGCACTAACTACTAACGATCACAGGATAGCAATGTAACTTCTTTGTGTCGCTGCTACAGGTTTAATCGCGTAAAAAACACTAGCAAAGGGCGCTTTTAACTTATGCGTTTTTTAAACCCAATTCACCTGAAGCTGGCCTCTAACGTTGTCAATTTATCAGCTGACCCTCATAGGAGTCCACTTACACAAAACAAAATACAATTAAAACTTAAACCAAAGTCCTTAAATTCGAAAGTCATCGGAGTGTATTGTTCCGCACTGGAACCCAGTGAGAAACCAAATTAATTTCGTGATAGATTCGTGGCGGATAAAACGACCCGCAGGACCCTCCAATTACGTGATAACAGTTTTATAAAGGAATCTGTTCACTATGTGTCCGATTACGTAACACAAAATTAACAGAATGTGCACAAGAACAATGTAGTTATCTATGTCTATACTCATACAAGAGGATTTTGTTGATTTGAACCCTAAAGGTTAGGAAACTACTGACCAAATTTTTTTTAAACATCATTCACTGTTGGGAATAAGGGAATAATTTCTGCACCTAACATGGGCTGTATTTTATCCAGGTACGGCAAGGAGGTTATACGGGAAACGGTTAATAAGCTCAGATGTTAAATAAAGTTTTTGGCTAAGTCGGAAAAGAAAAATTTTAAAGGGATTTTCCAAAATACTAATAGACGCCCCGTATCAACCAACCAACGGACAATTTCTACATCTAATCATCAAACTAATCAATTGTTCCACAAAACTTTGCCTACTTCGTCAAAAAGTCTGAAACCATTCTTGAGATGGATAAAAGAACTTACCTCGAGTATATCTTTGAATTATCAAGCTCCATCAACTGAAGCATTTGTGCGTCGTGACCCAAAATAATCCTACATCAGAACGTATCGACTGTCAAAGAAGTTTTGTACTAAAGTTTTTTACTTTAGTTTATCTTATTTTGGAACGCTTATCCCTTTTGTAAACAGATGGAACTCAATAAATGGTGTTGTGTCGGGAACCAATAGAAACTTTTAATGAAGTCTTACTACTGGGTGCTTATCTATAAGTATTGTGTACTTCAAAATAGCAGTGGGTTCTTAGGGATTATTATAGGTACGGATATATACAAAATATTATTTTAATAGCTAATTTAAATTAAAAAATAGCCTATTGGCTACTTTTTATCAAGGTACGAAAACTAGTTCCCTTGCAACTCGGGTGGTATCACGGGAAACAACTAGTAAATACATAATTGAGTCATATCCTACCCACGTCGGCGTGAGACGGAGGGTAGTGTTGTGCCCGCGTTTCCTGACCGATGTCTCCTAGAGATTTAGATCCCACTTTGCATAAAGAATCCCCTATTCAGATTACTAAGTGAATACTCTGATAGGGTTAACCCAACTAGGCTTTGCCTTTTCAAACCGTATTTTCTGATGAACTTTATGAATAAGGGAGAGTGTAATAAACAATTATAATAGATAGGTAATTAGATAAGGTTCAATACAAGTCATTCTATCGTTTTCCTTGCTGTTTTTGCGTTTTTCTGCATGATACTGAAGCTTATGTATGATATAGTACAAAGTTAGTATAAACGTATTAGTATAATCGTCACGTCTATGATCACCCCTAACCATCACAAATGAATGGAGGAACACCGTAATTAATAGGAAAATAAACGTAGTAGACGATACACGACCCTTCGTTACAAAACGTCGACGGATCGATACGCAATTTGGGGCTAAAATCATTTGTTTGAGAGAAACCCATGGGAAGGGACCATGGCCAACCACTGACATGGAAAATAAACAATAATACGAGGTCCTGGAAACAATGTAAGGGATAAACAGTAATTTTATGGCTGTGAAAAGTTGAGGGAATGGAAGGGTCACATTTGTTTCTGCTGTCGAAAAAAATAATCCTAGGAGCTGTGCATAAGAGTTTAGTATGTTTTGTTTTTTATAGGGGTTCATAACCCTGTTTGAAAAATATATGCGATTAATTAGAATAACTATGTTTTAACCCTGTCATCACGCGTATTAAATCGTAATATCATATGTTAAATACAGAATATGTGGATTAGTACATACATATAAGGGAAAATAATAAGTCTTACTCTCTTCTAAAAGCGTTTCCAATCAGATTCGTCTCATTTTTCTCAGCAGTAGGTAGACTTGGCTTGAAGTTTAGACGATCGATGGCAATATCCGCCTCTGAACTGTAGTCAGTACTCAGTTACTGCCTTGGTCATATAAATCAGGGTTAGCGGTCTCAAACAGTTGTTTTGCGATTGTATGTCAACAGTTGCGCCGAATGGCATGTGACGGGATCGTTCCGTATGTAATGTAGTTGAAATTATTCCTTTTCTAAAGAATAGCTTGTCTTATGTATATATCGTAGATATTTTATAAGTTCAATGGCCATTTGATATAAATATTACATTAAGTTATCTGCGCTTGAAAAATCTGTATCTTGGAAACTTCATCAGACTCTTTTAATTTACCAAAAATTTAATTTAATAATGCAGGCTGACGAAATTCTGTCATGTAAGATCACGTGAAAATATTAAGCCTGCATATTTACTCATATCTATCAAAACCAGGTTTAAATTCCCAAGCTTTTGTATTAATCTGTAATTTATAATTAAGAGATTTCGACCCAAATGCTAATTACATACTAACTTGGATAGAGATGCTTTATACCCGACCCACGTTTATAACTCATACGTTAACAAAGGTGTTGAAAGAAGAACATTTCATTTACCAAAGTATTTCTAAATCGAATCTGCCTAGTGCTGGTCGCAAGCCGAAACCTTTACCTAGTTTCGGCCTCAGAATAAACTACACTTAAGGGATAGTTTTTCTTGCTGTTAAAATAGGACATTTTTGGTTATAGTCTACATTAATAGTAAATTGTCTTTCTCTAAACCAACAACTATCATTTATCACTATGAGATTGTTTGATTTTAGAATTATTGAAAGAACGAAGTTTTACTTAACAAAAGGTTGCCTAAAAACATACAATCAATCACTTTAACATCATTAGGCTGCATAATTTTCAGCCTTTAATTTCGATTCAAATTCACACATTCCGGTTTCGGTATCCCAGTTTCGGCGTTCGCGGAATATGTCCCTTCCCTAGTCTAGTTAAATTAGGTTGGCAGACGGCCTGGCGTGGCTAACCCTTGTTGTCTGAATGTAGACGAGGGTCGCATTATTGCTGGGCACTGAATACCCTACGCATCCTTACGGACATGTTTAAATGGGGCACGCTGAAACATGTTTAATGATTTAATCCGAATAAATGGAGACTTCGAGTACCTTTTTTCGGTGTTATGATAATCTTAGGTACTAATGTCACCCACGCATTCATGTTTTCCGCGATTTATAAGGCCTATTTAAAAGCTTTAAATTAAAATTTTTGTTGTGGTTTTACATTAATTTGCACGAGTCAAATTAAGAGTGTTGCAACTGCCGATAATCAGTTGGTTCTGCAATTTTACTTTTGACCCAACACACAATGTCTACAAGAATAGAGGAGAAAATAAATACGTCACAAAAGATCGGAGTACGCCTGGGAACAGCCGACGGAGTCACTAATTCAATTGAATTCGGCAAACTATTTCATACACTTCTAGTTTTATTTTTATTTGTTACGTGACAGGAATCTATCAGACTCTGGTAGGACTTAACCTATTTCTAAATCTAGTACCTAATGTTATTTAAACACTAGCTTTCACCAACGGTTCCACCTGCGTCCCCCTCCAGAACTGAAAAGTTTGTTTGTTTTTGAACGTGGTTACCTTGGGAACTACTGATCCGATTTGAAAGAATACTTCAGTGTTAGATCATCCATATATCTATTACGCAAAGTAGTTTAAATTGGCTAGCAAATAACCCTACACTTAGTTAAAGCAAAACGTCTTTTCCTCAAATAGGTAGGTACGTTCCTAATACAATGAATATAAATTGATGGCATACTAAAATTATAACGCAGGTAATAATATTTTACTAGGGCACAAAAATTCTCATATCCCACGCTAATATTTTATGGGACAATTTTCCCGTCGTATTATGCCATCCATAGCATTATCATTATCTATAGTTATCAGGTACCATCGGGCCGATTACGGAAGATAGGTTTCAGGCCTGTATTGCAGTAATATTTTTAACTGGGACTTTATACTGATATGGACTTCTATGTTTAAATAATTCACTGTGACTTAATAACTTTTGTACAATAGTCATTTTAACGTAACATTACTTAACAAACATCGGGCCAACTCTTAATGAAATAAAATTCAGAGGCCAATTTCTTTCTATCAAGCATACTGGTATTGACCTAAGGAATTTAATCTGGCACAAAAACATTGCAAGTTTAGAACGCCCAAAATAGCTATAAGATACCTCGAGGAATCCTTTTCTTTTGAAATCCATTTACAGTTCCGGTATTCTGGCGGTCGAAGTGACTTATCGTGTTACAGGTACCCACAAGTATGTGCATATTTAATGGAAGGTGTTACAGGGTCTAACCCTTGAACTAATTTGTTAACCCTTCCTTATTCCATAAACTAGCTGTTTCCCCGTGGTTTTACCCGCGTCCCGTGTGAACTTTGTCCCGTACAGAGATAGCCTGTATTACTCGGGAAGAGTGTAGCTTTCCAGCGTTGTAAGCACTTTTCAAATCGGTTCAGCAGTTTCGGAGCTTTCAAGGTACAAACAAAGAGCAAAAAATCCTCTTTATTATTTTTAGTCTAAAGAGGGACATATATGTAACTGCTGAGTTACTGAGGAAGTTAAATTGGGCGCGAAAAGTAAGAACCTGTAAACAAACATAGGCTAATAAGTGAATTTGGTTGAAACTTCTTGTTGTCCTTTGCCTTCATCTCTCAGGATTGGTCATGGTCATCATTTCTTCAGGTGTTCGCCAACAGACAAGCTTCACACGTCTTTACTCTCTTACCTAATAGTCGCCTCCCTCTATGATTCATGAAGTAAGGGTGGGTACAATTTACACTACTTATTGAATCTCACCCTTCTAGTCTTTATATCCCAATAAAAAAATAAGTTTTCTAATCACAAAACATAAAATGGTCTTATAAGCTGTGCCTTTGTACTATCTGTTCTATTTTTCTTCTTGTCTGTATTCTGTGTGTGTACATAAACATAAACTGTTAAATAAATAAAATAAATTTTGAGTTTTGTCTTCACTGTCACGGTAAACCTGCATTGATTGTGATCATTGGAGTCGGCTTCTAGTCTAACCGCATGCAGCCGAGTACCAGTGTTTGTGTGCTGAACACATTGTGATGAAAGCCAAAAATACTATATGGAGTAGTTTACTAGACGTAATAATAATAGTAGATTTCAGTGAAAGCTAATAACAGTAATGATACGTTATAATTTGAGACATCGGTGCAAATCCTGTCACCATATAAGAAGATTCATTTGCATACCAAACAAAGGCGACCTAAGTCAGTAATCGAATAACGCGGGCTAGACAATATAATTCAGTTTAATCTCGTTAGATGTCGGTCGCTCGCCGATATTTATCACAATTACAACTTTGCATTTACCCTGTGGAGAACAAACAGAAGTCTCACTTCATCTTCCGAGCCGTTTTCCCTCACTTGTGACAAATATAATGAAACAGTAGCAGTAGTTTTTATACGCACCAAACTTTTTGTGCAGGTCGGAACACCGCGCGAGACGCTGTCCAGGTCCTGATTCTGCTAATTTTACTGGACTAAGACAACCGTACAATCAAGTTTTGCACGTTAAAATGAAACAGACGCTATCGTACCTGCTGCTTGCATCTTGTGACAAAACAATTTGCAAAACAGGGCGGCATTTGAGCGTAGTCGAAAAAAATTGAGTTGTAAAATTCCACCACACAAACATACATATGTGTTTGGTTCACACAAACTTCCTATAAACATTCACATGATACTACTAATGTTTTGTTAAATGAAAAAAAAAATCTTTAAAAGTTCTGTCTCGAGTTGAACTTCTGAACTACATTTTTAATACCTACACCATAGACGCTTAAACTTGTGCACGACCTGAAAAAGCGGACAAAGTTCCTCTAAACTTTCCTTTATATAGGTACAATGTTGTTTCCCAGCAAGATATTGTGATAGATTAAACTTTAATTTCCTACTTACAAAACCAACTACTAGCAGTAGTTATGAGAAAAGTTTTTAATCAAGATGACAAACTTTATAGGCAGATTTGTAATTATTATACTTCTAACTTGACCAACAGTTTCACCCGCCCCCTGTCGGAACTACTTGATAGCCTTCCTCGATCACATATGAACTATTTTACACTAAAATATTTTTTTTAATGGGCCAGTTAGTTCCTGAGATTTGCGTTGACATTTTCTATTAATTTTAAATAAAACCACAGCCATTGCCAGCTTTAAGCAATAGGATTGATATATGTATTTTAGTTAAATCTCATTTGAATATAAAATCTTCTAACAAAACGAATAAGTACAAAATACATGTTTTGGGATGATTTTTTCACAATGAAATGAATAAAGTAGTTGCAATTTTATTGCAAAATAATAAAATGAGCAGAAGCCTGTCAGCCTTTCTATGAATAGAAGAGTAGGCTGTAAGAGAAAAGCAATTCTATCAACATTTCGTGCCTAAATCAAAAGTTCGAAAACTTTCATATTACAGTTTTATTCTAAAATCTATTCTGAATTCGTTAGAATGGTTTAAAGCAAAGTTGAGTCCTTTGAAGTTTTCGTTCTAAGTAATCATTTAACGGTTTTGGGTGAACAAGCTTTTGTTCGTTTTAATAATACGAAGAATTCTAGAAACATTACACAAGCCGACAGATGGAGTAAGTTTGTAGATTACGCTACTTCAATGTAACAGAAAATAACTCTTGCACAAATACAATTTGATGGAACATTATCTAGCTCTATAGTATCTAGCTCACCACCCGCGCCCCGGATTTAAACTTCTTCACTACTCATCATCCTCATTGATTTTATAGACTACACCTACATTTGTATCATCTGCCTAGCCTCTTCCCAACTATACTGGGGTCGGCTTCTATTGTAACCGTATAGAGATGAGTGCCAGTGTGCCAGAGCAAGCGATTGTCTATATAACCTCATCAACCCAATTACCCGGAAGACCTCAATCCTTTAGACTTCCTGACTTGCAACAACATGCAAAAACTTAAGCGGGAACCCTCTGAAGCGAGCCTCCAAAACATGGAGGAACTCGTTAGGTTATAGATTGTCAACCATCCACGGACCACCACGCCAGACGTGGCTTCACCTTATGATGTCCCGTGCAGCTGTTACTTAGCCACGAGCCCCTCAGCATTCATTACTTAGCCACATTCTGCGCGCTCTTACTAAATGTGTACCGTAGTGAACTCGTAATGAGATAACTTTTACAAAACCCCGAGTGGCGTATTAGCGGTTCTGAAGAACGGAAATTGTGCCAACTCTAAAAAAACACTTAAGCCGACTCAGGGTTTCACAATTTCCGAAAACATTATAAATAAGAAGTTTTGTAGTCGTTAGCCGCAATTTTTCTTTTGAATATCTTATGACAGCCCTCAAGTTTTTTCTTTAGGTATATTTTATTCATCAGGTTTGTGAGTTGCTAATGGGTAACTTTTGTATTGTGGTTTAGTGGAGTTTTATCTAAAAATTACGTTTAAGTTATTATTTTAATCATGCTGATGTGCATGAATGTAAAGAATAAACGTAGAAACTACTCGACCTATTTCAAAACTTGTTTGGTCTTTAGAATGCCACATTCTCCATAGATAATATAGGCTACTAACATATTTTATGTAATACGTCGTAATAGGCGGTTAGCAGTTGTGAAATCGCAACAAACTTGGTGACGGACGATGACCTCTATGATAGAGGCTCTATCAGCACTCATTGTTGCAGTCGTATGTAAAACATTGTTTAGAATCATACGCTCTCTATATACGTATACGTATCTACCATGGTATACAAGATGACGTTGCTCAAAAAGTATCTAAAGCGAAAAATGTTAAGGGATTGGATGTCATTCCGAAAGTGAGAGCATTTACGAGTCCCTTAGGGCAGTGCTTCACCTAACCTGACCTTTTGATATCGACACCTACTAACCATTCCGTGGATTTGACCTCGGAACCGAGGGTACGTAACAAACATCAAAATTCACCTCGTTTTATGAAGATGTCTTCGGAAAGCAAAAGGTTTCTTCTCAGGGGAAATGCACAAGGTACAGGTACTATCGAGTTTTTGGAACTATAGAGTGTATGGAAATTGGGCTACAGCGCCAATCAACGCATATATCACAAGCAACACTAATTTTCTGCTTATGTTTTACAATAAACACAATGAATTAAATTGCAATGCAAAAAACGTTAACTATATTATCTGATTTGATCTGGTTGAAATATGAAATATTCCAACTTTGTTCTTTTGCAAACTTTGCATATTACGTAACTTCTTATCCTTTGATCTGGTTAAAAAATACATGCAATACCTAAAAACAGCTAAAATTTATCAATATTGAGTTACTATCATGGCTGTTGTATCATACTTGCTGTTTTTCGTGGTTCGCTCTTCTCCTTATGCAACTAGTTCAAGCTTTTGGATAGAAAGTCATCATCATCTCTCGAGCCTTTTCCCAACTATGTTGGGGTCGGCTTCCAGCCTAACTGGATGTGGCTGTGTTTTACAAGGAGCGACTGCCTATCTGAGTCCCCAACCCAGCTCACTCGGATAGAAAGTAGCCTACTTATATCTTAAGAAATTTCCTCTATAACGGTTTAGTCGATTTATTAATAATGTTTTAAATAACAAACAGTTTCGATGAAGTATTTCATTGCTTTATCAATGAGGCATCAGTTGCGTTCACTCTACTGATAAATTCGGCCCGTCTCTCCCATTTATATTCAACGATAATAATCTGCTTAAAGCGTAAAAAGGTATTGCGATGCAAAACATTCGACATTCTAAAGGTTCGAAAATGAATCGGATTATAAAATTGTTTAATGAAACGTGCCAATTTTTTACTAAACTGTGCCGTAAATAAAATAAATACATTGAGACTGTCAAGATGTTTTTAAGGGGTCCAATAGGAAATTCGTTACCTTATCGTATCACTTAAATCTATGAGGATCGATACAACGAAAGTTAAAAGTATGAAAAACATTCTGAAAGCTGAAATTCTGAGAGGCGCTTCTTACAAAAATAAGAATAAAATCTTAAAAATTGTGTGTTACTCTTAGTCGGGGGTCGTTTAATCTGTCCAGTTACAATCATATATCTGCTCAGATATTATTTTTCAACTTACCTGGGCCAAAATAAATTAATGTAAGCAGTTATTTCCAAGAGATCAAAAGCCTGGGCTTGACTGCACTTTCCTATGAAGACATTAAGTGGATGTAAAAGAACCTCTTTCAACGTTTTACTAAAAGGTAGTTCTTAACAGTAAATCAGTGCATGGAAATCTTTACGAATCATGTTTTTCGTTCCTCTGAAAAGGCTTTTAAATCTATTGACGCAGCGCGGTCATTGCAAGTCAAAAAAAATTGCAATTTCTATCTCATCACCTACCTTTCCCAACTATGTTGGGGACGATTCAGCCTAACAGTATGCAGCTGAGTACCAGTGTTATACATGGAGTGACGGCCGATCTGACCTGCTCAACCCAATTACCCGGGCAATTCGATACCCCTTAGTAAGACTGGTTCTCAGACTTTCTGGCTTCATACTAACCGTAACAACGGGATAAAGACAACCGGGTTCCAGCAATTTATTGTGCCCTCCAAATCCAAATCCTCCACGGATTTTTGCTATTTCTTATGAATTTTTCGAATGTGCCTACCTTAATTCATTTTATCTTTAAAAAAACAAACGGGGTGAGCTAAATAAAACCGTTTACTAAAGCTACGGACAAGTCTCTATGTTTCCTAATTTATTATTCCCCATCAATTTAGGTATATTATGGTAATATTTCAATAACTCACGAACAAACCAACAAGTTGTTTAGAGAGAAACACTCAAAAACTCCAGCCAAACTCCTAACTCGGTTCCATATTGAAATTACACAAGTTATACCAACCACTTAGACTAAACTGCTTCACAAGCATGGGTACGTATAATATGATATTCTCGAACAGACCCACAATAACTTTTTACTGAATTAGAATTTGGGCCAATCAGTCGATTAGTTAAACAGAAGAGAAGAAACTATGTGAAATTCCTCTTGATTCGACTAATTCCTACATTTGGATAATAAAATGCCTATTTTCTTTCTTAGACCTTAGAGCAGCGATACTCAACTTGCGGCTTTGTAGTTGGCCCACCTGCATCAGGACCGGGTGCCAAGAATCAATAGGTGACAACAGAATGCCAACTCGCCTTTGTTCCATGATTAGTCCTAAAACTCTTCCTGCTATTTTTTCTATGTATACTCGAATTAAAGTCCTCAACGCGAGTCCTACTCGCACTTAGCCTTAATCTAAGGCTAAGTGCGAGTAGGACTGTACACCAATTTTTTTTGCGGCCAGCGCATCAAAACTGAAATGTCGAAAAAGGTTGAGCGTGGCTGCTCTAGACTAATAGTTTACATTTAAATCGGTTCAGTACTCTAAAAAAACCTGCACTTCTTTTACGGCTCAAAGATCGGTCCGACCCGGGTATCGAACCTCGTGCACAGAAATCGCGTTATGCTGCTACCAGCCCAAACGAGGCACTGTGAAATAATAAAATAATCCAAACTTAATCTACAAGATTTAACATTCTACTAGCTTCCACCAGCTGTTTAACCCACGTTCCGTGGAAACTACCTGGTTAAAAAGCCTATGGCCACTGAAAAAACTCTTCAGTTCAATTCAGCAGTTCCTGAGATTAAGTTAGCGCGTTCAGGCAAACAACATTATAGCTTTATAATATTAGTATAGATCAAGATTTTTGAACACCAGGCATTTTAAATTTCATGTCTAATATCTGAACGTTCCTAACCTTTACAAAATTGCGTTGTCAGCGCTCGCAAAGTGTATCATTCAGCGACGAACCGCTCTCCAGTTCAACAGCTTTCACATCGAGGGGCTTACATCTATCAAAAATGGCTGCCATGAAGACTAGCTACGTCTCGCGGTTTCACCCGGGTCCCAGGGCAATCACTGCCAATATCTGAATTAAAATATAGCATGTGATACTCGCTGATGTCTTCTGATCTATCATTGCTCCAGAGATTACCTCCTAAAAAAATTATTTTTTATAAACCTACCGATTAGTGCAGTTCCCTGTCGTTTTAATCGAACAAAAAAACAAAGTTCCCGATAAGTACCTAACTGTGAAAATATACAGGCGGGTATGTCGTTTTCGGATTTTCAATAAGGACTATTTTATAAATCGATAAAAAGACTTATATAGAATATTTTTATTGGTTTTTATTCATTGATAATTGAGTGGAAAATCTACTACATAGTTTGAAACCACTCGCAAATCTGATAAAATTATAATACATATATTAATAAAGTGTTACTCCTAAAATGGGGTCAGACAGAAAAGTATGGAAGAGGAAGACTGAAGACAATCCTCCGGCTAATTGCGACAAGGGCAAGAGGATGAAGATAGCTAAAAACTAACATATAAGCTAAGCATACTATAAATAATTAAAGCTCCGCCCCCTAAAAACCTTTATAATAGTTGCAAAAAGTCTACACAACTTTGAGCTACGAATATAAAACATACATACTCGAGCTTTCAAACTTAGGTATATATGTTAAGACATTAAAAAAAATTGCTGGTTTCTGCAGTTTTCTCTACATTAACTTTTGATAAACGTCTAAGAGGACAAACAGTAAGAACAAAACAAAAATAACGACGGCGTAGTCAAATGGTTGGGGAAACCGCGGAAAAGAGATAGTTAATATACAAGAAATAAAACATTACTAAAAAAATATCTACAAAAACTAGTATTTACTAATTGTAAAGTACCTATAGACTGAGCTATTGAAGATGAAGATGTTTCTATATTTCTCTAGACAATCTTATCTTGCCAAGTTAGCCAACACACAGTAATTAGACAATTGTGAAACTTCTTGTACAAAGTTTTGTGAAATAAACGAGTCTATTGATTTTGAGTATGCACGTGCTGTACGTACGTACCTGTTTTGACATTGTTATTGTTGTTAGTCCCCGTCGCCTGGCTAAACAGCGAAGCGCCGGTGAGCCGGGCCCGACGAAGAATCCACCACATCTTTACGAGGTTATTACTTCAATGTCCACTCAAAAACTCCTTCCACCAACAAGGCAAAGCGATATTTATATTTGAAAGTCACTATTTATTATGAAGTATTAGTAAAAAATACTTGTTCAATTGTAACCCCAATCAGGCAAAGAATTAAGTTTACCCGTTTTTTACAGTCGAATAGAGTTAAGAAATCCAGCGATTGTCTACAGTTTCTGTAAGGAACGATAGCTATCGTGATCGTATAGCCGCGTGTTGGGTGCGAGGGGACCGGGACGCCGTGGCCGCGTGACTTCTCGCGCGGGACTGGCTGTCTGCCATGACATTTCCAAACATAGGCATGCGCAGTACCTAGACACCATCCACGATCTCGTCTAACAGGTGAATTTGTTAAAGGTTGCATCAACGAAAACATTCTGACAAACTTTGAGAACCATTGGAATGAAGTTTGTCTGTTAAACGCGCTGAACGTTTTAACTGTAGGTACCTACTGAAACTTGTAACTGTAGGCAGAATTAGAACCTTTGAATTAGAGTATTAGAACAAAAAGAATCTCGCATTTTACTACTTACCTACAAGTACTACATTACGGGATTGGTTTAGATTTGACAAGGAACCCAAACGCAGTACATAAGTAACTGATCATTAAGTACTAGAACTAACGATCATCACAATCACATAAGTTGCTTAACCTACAAGAAGGCGCCTTACCTGCCATACAATACTTTCCTACTATCTACTGAAGGCAACTATGGGAGGTATTCTTTTTAACCCCCGACGCAAAAACGACGGGGTGTTATAAGTTTGACGTGTCTGTGTGTGTGTGTGTGTGTGTGTGTGTGTATGTGGCATCGTAGCTCCCAAACGGATGATCCGATTGTAATGCGGTTTTTTTTGTTCAAAAGGTATGTCAGTCGGGAGTGTTCTTAGCTATGTTTGGTGGAAATCGGTTCAGGACTTCAAGGTCATCAGCTCGTTTGCTAGATGTGATAGGAATGTTACACGCTCAGTTTACTTGCATGTATATGTGGGATCTGAAATTTGAAACACTAATGTCTTTTGGAACCGCTGAGCTGGTCTGCTGTTAAGGCACG
The DNA here is from genome assembly GCA_033682625.1 of Helicoverpa zea x Helicoverpa armigera. Taxonomy (NCBI): domain Eukaryota; kingdom Metazoa; phylum Arthropoda; class Insecta; order Lepidoptera; family Noctuidae; genus Helicoverpa; species Helicoverpa zea x Helicoverpa armigera. The sequence goes on from JAWIIS010000041.1 coordinate 892,528, forward strand.
AAGGTAGGAGAAGTAACCCTGAACTGCCTTTTAGTAAACCCATCGAGTTTGGGCTCGTTGAACTTGTCTTGACGAGTTCTCTTCATGTTTCTGATTGACGAGAACCTGATGCTGGAAATGGGATGTGGCGGATGAAACCTCGAAATGCCGGAATGAAACGGATAAACCGATTTATATTTTTGCTGAAAATCTAGAATGTCCAAAGGTTAATCTTTATTGTTTCTCAATCTGTGCAATTCTCCCAGAGCCAGTTTGTCATGAGGATTGTTAAACAGCTTCCTTTGGCCGAGATCGCATATAGCGACCCCATCTTAAGATAAAATAAATTAAATGAAAGAAGGAAAAATTAAATAGCTCCTTTAAAAAGCATGAAATAAAATTAAATTATAAATTTAAAAAAACCCCCGACCCAAAAAAGTACGCAATAATTATGATAAAAGGTTAAAAACGCTAAACCCTATAAAAAGCAAAAAAATAACTTTTAACACTACGTAAACTAAATTTTGACGTGTCGGGGGACCGCTTTTTACCTTCATAAATACTTACATAAATCAAATGATACCTACCTAATTACAACATTCGTATAAAAAAAAAACACGTATCTAAAGTAATGAATTAGAGCGGTCCCCCGACACGACAAAATTTAGTTTACGTAGTGTTAAAAGTTATTTTTTTGCTTTTTATAGGGTTTAGCGTTTTTAACCTTTTATCATAATTATTGCGTACTTTTTTGGGTCGGGGGTTTTTTTAAATTTATAATTTAATTTTATTGAGAATAAAAAAAAAGTTCTCAGAAGCAGTCAGATGACGTTTTACCCACTACGCAAGTGAGCCTTTGCCAAGTTAAAAAAAACCATCGCACCGAGCCCTTTGAGCCAAGACCCAAGAAATTCGGATTTCTGGACAAATTGTTTTCAAAATCTCTCGGGACATTCGGATAGTTCTGATCTGACTGACGTCTTTTCGGCTTTTATTCCATTTTTATTCCCTATTTTCTATTTTTTTTAATTGTTGATAACAAAAACGACTCATTACATTGACGTACCTAGGTCAGCGATATCTAGTCACCAGCTAAGAAAATATTTTCTTTTTAATTAAAGGAAAATCCCTCATTAGAAACAGAAACGCAAAAAAGGGTGGACACAATCGACTAAGCCGCCATCTACATTAAGTTTTGCATGTTTTTGTATTAAACGAAATATTTCATTAAATGCTATGTTTCAGAAGGGTTCATCCTCCGAGCCTTTTTCCCAAACTATGTTGGGGTCGGCTTCCAGTCTAACCGGATTCAGCTGAGTATCAGTGCTTTACAAGAAGCGACTGCCTATCTGACCTCCTCAACCCAGTTGCCCGGGCAACCCGATACCCCTTGGTTAGACTGGTGTCAGACTTACTGGCTTCTGACTACCCGTAACGACTGCCAAGGATGTTCAATGACAGCCGGGACCTACAGTTTAACGTGCCATCCGAAACACAGCCAATGGTGTCTAAGATATACTTAGAAAGTACATACAAACTTAGAAAAGTTGCATTGGTACTTGCCTGACCTGGGATCGAACCCGCGCCCTCGTACTTGAGAGGTTGGTCCTTTACCCACTAGGCCACCACGACTTTTTTCACAGACAGATGTCAGAAGGGTTATTGCATGATAATTATGTGAATCATGGGAAAAGGGTTATATTTTAAGTAACAAGACAGAAAAAAGCTGAATAATTTCAGTTGGGGGACCCCTTACTGTAACAAGAAAATAAGTGTTCCATAGATAAGTTTATAACCTGTTTCTATTTAATTAATTTATCACCATTTATTATATCGATGCATGTTAACTAACAAACGACAGCAGGATTAGATTTAAAAAAAAAAGTTTTTATCCCATCATCTCGGAAAGAGTATTTTTACCCTTTGATATCTGAGCGCAAAAGCCGTTTTTATCCTCTAGAGCGGCAAAGTGATTTGAATTTAGAACATCGTGTGCAATACTCCATTTGTGACAATCTTGATAAGACTTTTCAAACAAATACATATTCAACAAATAAAATACTGCTTAAAATAATTATTCAATTAATTGGGTAATTTTTATTATTGTTTTTACATTGATTTTTAACCTCGTTTCATTTTTAAACTGAGTTTTTAAATAAATTGTACTTTAATAGGTACTTCTTTTTAATTTGACACTCATATGTGCGCGCCATATTGTTTTTTTTTGCATTTAGTAATTTCCTCGATGAAGTGGGATGAAATTATGATTTTTTATTGTTTTGATGTCGATTTTAAACCTTAGTAGCAAAAATAGGTTCTTTACCTGTGTAAATCACCAAAATCCAGCTTGATTTTGGTGTTTCCTAGCACCACACTTCACGGTACAATACTTAGGCATATTCGTTGACTATTTCGCTATTGAAATAATAAAGTCTTAAAGGTAAACTCAAGTGGTTTTCTATAAAAACGCAATTACAAAGCTTTTTTTACATTTATTTTTTTCCCACGATCTTATAATTATAGATTAAGAAAATCATGCAGAGAAACAGATGTGACATAAAACTGGTAGTAGATAAAACATCAATGAAAACAGAGTTTCAGTTTTAAATTAATATGATGGTGTGTTTATTTCGCTGCTGTAAAAACACTACAGGAAATATCAGCGCAACATCAGGAATATTTTAAACATTCTTATACCATTAAAAAGCTACATTATCTGCGAGTAACATAGGGTATATTTTATCCCGGTACGAGCAGTAGTTCCCACGGAAATCGGGTATTACCGCGGGAAAACGGCTAGTTGTTTATCAATTTACTAGCTTCTGCCAGCGGTTTCTCCCGCATCCCGTGGGAACTACTTCCCGTATTGGGATAAAAAGTAGCCTATAGCCTTCCTCGATAAATGAGCTATCTAACACTGAAAGAAATTTTCAAATCGAACCAGTAGTTCCTGAGATTAGAAACTCTTCAGCTTTATAATATTAGTATAGATATGTCACCCACGTGCCGAAGGAATTATGCACTCCACCACATGATTAAAAACTCTACATAGGTATGTTGTTCTGACATATAAGCCATATCTCTCATAAACATCGATATCCATTCATTTCATCCAATAACAAAAATTAAAAATTTTGAAAATACCCCCGACGGTAAAAATCTTATTGAAAAATAATAAAATAACTCAAAACCCCCGACTTAACCCAATTATATAGGAATATCCGTCGAGGGCTGCCATTAACCCAGCTAAAGAATTTCTAGTGTCGTGAATACAATTATTAAAGAATTGTAGATGTTTAACGATGACATAAAATACACGCAATTAATTGTTGAAATTTCATATAGAAAAGGCAGCCCCCGACGGTTATTCCTATATAATTGGGTTAAGTCGGGGGTTTTGAGTTATTTTATTATTTTTCAATAAGATTTTTACCGTCGGGGGTTTTTTCAAAATTTTTAATTTTGCTTAATTTTATTTCAGACTTTTTAGAGAGCATATACGAATTATAGTCTATATAATATGTTATTGCAATATTATTTTGCACCGATATTGTAGCGCCCTCTAGTGAGTTACAGGCGTAATTTTTATTATTTGGGAACATGCATTAAGCACGTACATTGCTGATGAAAACAGAATTGTAATCGGACGTTTTGATTATATTGCAACATTGTTTGGCACTAATATTGTGGCGCCCCCTAGTGAGTAATAGCCATGACACCTATCTAAGAACATGAAGACATCGAACACAAAACCGTTATTGAAAACCTATCAAAATCGGATCATTCGTTTAGAAGGTAGGTGGGAACATTACTTTGCTCTTTTGCACTAATATTGTGGCGCCCCCTAGTGAGTTACAGGCACGACACCTGTCTAAGAACATGAACTGATCGAACACAAAGGCTTTATTGAAAACCGCATCAAAATCAGATGATTACTTTAGAAGATATGTGGGAACATTACTTTGCACAAACGCACACACAAACGCACATCTCTCACCCTAAACCAGTGGTTCTTAACCAGTGGTCCGCGGACCACTGGTGGTCCCTGGAGGCATTCCAAGTGGTCCGCGAAGCTTAGCTTCGCGACGTTGCTATACGTTATCTAGCTCAATTTTTATCGACTTATAATTGCGAGCGGGAGTTTTCGCATGGACGTATATCGGGTGTGTCGTACCTAGTCTTAGTCCATTCATGAAAATGTATGTTGGGGCTACATTTTACGTGATATTTGGTTGAAATCCGATAAAAATTTCGCGCTCGCTTCCTTCGCGTATTTAGAAACTATATGCCCTTATTTTGGCATTTGTCAACAAACAAAAAGTTAAGTACGTTTGGGTTTGGGCTAAATTTTACGTAATATTTAGTTTAAGTCCGATAAAATTTCGCGCTCGCTTCGCTCGCGCATTTGGAGACTACATAGGCTGCTTTTCTTTATTTGCATTTGCTTACCTACACAACTGCCGACATGCGTTTAGCTTTCAGTAGAACTGAACCAAAAATTCATTTTTTTTTTATAAATAATAAAGAAATGAGTGCTAATTTAGGTAAACCGATGAGGTGGTCCCCGGCAAGACAAACTTTAGTTAAAGTGGTCCCCCATGTCAAAAAGGTTAAGAACCACTGCCCTAAACGCATATACCTGCTCCGTTCCGTCGTGGGTAAAAAATGAATCACTCTGCAAGTGCATTCTCAAGTCTATTTACAGCCTTCCTTATAAACGTGAATTAAATAATAAGTAATACTTAAGGGGTGCTTAAGCAAAAATCTTACTTATAAACGTTGCTTAACTAATTCACTTGCTTAGCAATGTCCTAAATGAGTTGTCAAATAAAGTAGCCTCACACCCTTATTTAACTCGGTAATTAACAAATGGCGGATCTTTACCAGCTGATTTTTCATTCCCGGTTTTTTGACAGCAAAACTTTTTAATTTTATAAATATTTTACGGGTGCCATTGTTGCCATTACTCAACGGTTTCATGACAAATTAATATTTTTTTAAGCTACCAACATTCGGGTAGTGTTGAGAAATTAGTATGTTTTTTATGTCATTATCCGTTCATCCGTAAAAAAAGTTTAATCACTACTTAAGGCTTTAAGTAGTAATTAGTTAAAACAATGCTTAGAAGATGATTAGTTGATTTTTGTAAGTAAGGCTGTTAATTTATTATTTTTAGGAAAAAAATATTGTAACTAATTAAATTCTTTTAATGAATATTAAAAATTCCTAGTTCTTGGTTTTAATATATTACATGATTTTGATTTCACTTACATATAAATAGAAGATCCTTATTAATAAACTTTTTGAAATGAAGAATATAGGCAAAATACGAGCGAAAACATTGTGTCACTTCTGCAATTAATATCAACAGGAAGTTATTTCCTGTCACAATACGTCAACAAGAATCGTATGTATTTTGTATGTATTTTATTATTTTTCAAGATATCACAAAAAAAATTGTCTCTGGAAATTAATGATCTGGCAACTCAGACTGCTACAATGGTGGAATTCCCAAATCCGAATTTCCGAAACGTGCTGGCCACTGTTGGTTGCTATATTTACTTTACTCTTTGGTTGGTTGTTTTCAAGCGTCGAAATAAAACAAAATAAGTGCATTGCCTGAGTTCATTTCTCCATTGGAAGTGTCAAGAGAAGTCACAAGTTTGCGCCTGGAGCCTGTGAAACCGAGGTACCTACTTACATATTCACAAGTTTGATCACGTTTATTTACAGCTTAGAACGCGCAACGTTGGTACTTTGTAAGTAGTTTTTATTGTTTTATTTAACGAAATAATATCGCCCCTACATACAATATGAATCTGGGCGTGGTCACTTCCTCTTGCAAGATCTAATTAATCTATTACTTATTAAGTAGTTCAATATGAATAATAAATTATTTGTTACTGAGTGCTAGGTACTTATTATGTGAGTGCGGTTACGGGTGGTCAAGAAATTATAAAGAGCTGTTCCCCACGATTTTACCTGCGTCAAGACGACCCTCATACCCGGATAAAATATAGCCCATTCCCAACAGTGAGTGAAAGGATTTTTCAAAAAGTTAGTTTCAGGCCGTCTTGTGTCTTGTCATGACGAATATTTTCGTGTTTAGAAAGGCACTTTAAATTGGCCCAGCTGTCATTTCAACAATTTTTTTGTCAGCCTTTGATGATTTTTTATTTAATTTAGAACTTAGCAAATTGGTAGAACACCAATGTTCCAAAACAAAAAAAATAGTAGACCAGTAAGTCCCGAGTCTTTTCCCTAGTATGTTGGGGTTGGGTTCAATTCTAACCAGATGCAGCTGAGTACCAGTGTTTTACAAGGAGCGACTACCTATGTGACCTTCTCAACCCAGTTACCCAGGCAACTTTATCTGAATACCTGTAATGACTGCCAAGGATGTTCAATGACAGCCGGGACCTACAGTTTAATGTGCCCTCAGAAACACAGTCATTGGTAAGAATAATAAGAATAAGAATTCTTGTGTTGCCAATAATGTAGGTATACAGATATGATGGTAATATTATTTTATTAACAGTCCCCATAGATTTTGCCTTACAGCGTGCAAAATTGTTTATAGAGGTATAGTAATTGGTATTCAATACATACAAAATGCTCTATCAATACAAAAAAGCTAAAACAAAATTTTCCAAATTAGGCACAATGCCAATGAATTAAACAAAGAATGTTGATTACAACAAATACTTAAGTGTCAGAAAATTGAACTATACATATTTCAACAAATCAAACAAATTAATTCCAATACAAATGTCAACAAGATTATATCAGGAATTACTATAAGTTTAATCACATAATTATGACTATAAATTCTATTACAAAAAAATAGGTATTGCAAAATTTAAACAATATGAAATACCATTACACAATCATTAACATAAAGCTTTGTCATTTAAAAATCCTTAATTGAGTAGTAACATTTATCCAGGAGTAGGTAGTTTTGTCAACTTTTTTCCAAGTGGTGTCCAAGATATACTTAGAAAGTACATGCAAAGTTGGAAAAGTTGCATTGGTGCTTGCCTGACCTGGAATCGAACCCACTCACTCATACTTGAGAGGTTTGTACTTTGCCCAGTAGGCCACCACAACATTCAAGTATGGACATTAGGGTGATTAAATAGTATTTTCTGTAACTTCCAAACAATATTTTCAGGTACTTACAATATAAGAAGTGTAGTTGACCTGTTGCTGGCTACAAATTTGAACAGGCCGCTCCAAATAGCTGTTAAAGGTAAGCAATGTTAGAATTTAGACAACCTACTTTACTTAAATTTCATTCTTATGGTAACATGCTTGGTCTATTTTTCCACTCCCATCCCTCATTTATATTAATATTATAAAGAGGGTGTTTTTTTGTAAGTTTGTTTGTACCCGGAAGGCTCCAGAACTTCTGAATCAATTTGAAAAATTCTTTCACTCACTGTTGGGATTGGGCTATATTTTATCTGGGTATGACAGGAAATTCCCCAAGATGCTACACCTATGTATGTAAAAATCCGGATACAAGCATGTTTCCCCGGGATGCAGCTGAAACTGCAAAAAAACAGCTAGTATTACATAAATTTGTACTTGATTAAAAATTGACATTTAGTGTGTGTAACCTATTTGTCATCGGTTAGTGCTGGGGTTTTGATTCAGTCAAGCATTTTGGCTTTGTTTTGAGATTGTTACTAGACTCATACCCTCTGACCTAATATTGTAAAGTGAAACACAAGTATGTTTGATAAAACAGATTTTAACGCTGTTAATTATGTACATAAGCACCAGGGGTCCTTACACGAGAGTGAATATAATTCACCTTGTGGGGTACTTGACTTTTTATATAAATCGATCCTTAAGTACCCACATCATTAATACACAACAAAGTGAAATTTTAATAGTGGATCGATATGATGGAGTATATAGTGGAGTGCATTAACATAGTGAGTAATACAAGGATGTTTAAATGGGGACTACATAAGGAAGTACATAGAAGTAGTACCTATAATACCCTACGTTACATTAACAATTTTGTCCATTATCCTTTCATTAAAATAGTTTTTTTTAGTAAAACTTAAAAGTGCGACAGACTGATTTACTTTACACTAGAAGCCACATTGACAGTCACTCAATGTCAAAAGCTGGAAACCTTAGTCATTCCTTACTTGCTAAACAAACTAAACTAGAGTTTTATTTTACAGACATCTAAAGAATCTTGCCTGTACCATGACCGATTTAAGCAAGTGGAAAAGTGCGCTATCCCCAAACTACGAAAGCAATGTAGACAAATTATATCCATATTCGGAAATGCCTTACGACAGAGATTATAAGGTGGTCAAGATACCATTTTGTACTGAAGATCTCATAGAACACGTTAATTACTTTGGCGAAGGAAAAGGGGAGATGACCGTAGGATTTAATAATTGCTACAATGTTCATTATCAATTCTATTTAGTTTCAAGTGGCCAAGATAAAGGCAGAAAGATACCTAACAGAATACCGATTTCTCCTGACGATGTCAATGAGGGAACCCGCAAATATATTAAAGATAATTCTGTTAGAACTGTTACAGTTGCACTCGCTAGAGATCATATGTCTAAAGCTATTGCACAAGACATAGCTCGGATTGCAAATGGCCGTGAAGGAAAAGTTATCATTTATGATTATACTCACGAGGAGAGTGAAATAATTACAGAAGAGCTGAAGATTGCAAAACAGTTATTCTACTGTCCCATCTGGATTGTACCAGATAACCTTGCATTAAGCTACTGTAATACGTCATACAAAGCTTATTTGAGCGGGAACGAAATCAAAAGAGAGCTTTATAGAAATATCGTAAAGGATGATATCGAAGCTGCTGTCATACTAACTGCTTGTTTGAATAACCCGTACGCCAGCAACGCTATACGAGATGTTGTTAATAAGCTCATTGCGAATAAAATTGCGAGTGTCATTGTGTACGCGTACAAACTGTGGAATAATAATTTCAGAGATGTTGTCTTAAAACATTTTCCTCAAGTGTTCCAAGAGATATTCAACGGAGACTGCATGGTCATTGTCAATAAACTACATAATCAAGAATTGCTCCTAGAACCTAGCTCGAAATTGGCGCTTTGTGGCAACCAATACAAATCAACAAAGAAAATGGGATGGAGGCTAATTCCCGAATGGAATGATAATAATGTTAATCTGATATTCAAACTATACAACGTTGATAGCAAAATGTTTTTGAAATTGTGTTCTGGAGGCGGAGATGGCGTGGAAGAGAAAGCACATGGTTCAGAAGATTCCAAGGACCAAAATGTTAAATTTAACTTAGTGCCACTAATGATGAATAGGCAAGTTGCTTTTACTATTCATAGTTACGAGCATGGCAAGCGATTGGAGTTGCCAGCTGATATGGATTCCTCACTAAACAAGCCTGTTTTGGGACAGAAAGCTGATGCTAGTGAGAATGATGACCGGTCCAGGTGGATTTTAGCGGCCTCAAATGATATAAATTGTGAAGATTATGATTCAGACTTTTCTTGTCGAGATGATTCGTCCGGATATTGCAACCAGTAATAATTAACGTTCTTTGATTACAATAAATTCCTTTGCTTTATTTTAAGGACTGCATAGTAATATTTTTCTAAGTATAAAACGATTTTAACGTGTAGCCGTATAATATTTTACCACCTCTCGTGTTTATTAATAATTAAAATGTCACAGTTACCCTTAACAACAGGGTTTTGATTTCTAACAGCCAGTTTCTTCATCAAAAGTAAAAGCCAAAGTAATGTCATAAAGTAAAAGTAACGGTTAAATTAGTTTTTTCTATTAATTTTGCTGTTACTTTAGCATTGAAAAATCGAATTTAACCGTTACTTGTGACATTACTCTGGCTTTTACTTTTGATGAAGAAACTGGCTGTCGGTAATACATTTAGGTGTGTAATTAAAACTTTCTTTTTAACATATAATTGTATCTCAATAATTTTGAATAAAAATATTTGATTGGACACGTTGTTTTATTTAATAATCCTTTCTCTCTGTGGGGTCTCGACCAGCAGCCCATGTTCCCGATGACGGTGGGACACTATTTTTACCCAACACGGAACGGAGCAGGTATATGTATTTAGGGTGAGAGATGTGCGTTTGTGCAAAGTAATGTTCCCACATTATATCTTCTAAACTAATGATCCGATTTTGATGCGGTTTTCAATGACGGGTTTGAGTTCGATGAGTTCATGTTCTTAGATAGACGTTGTCATGGCTAACTCACTAGGGGGCGCCACAATATTAGTGCAAAACAATGTTGCAATTTAATCAAAACGTCCGATTATTCTGTTTTCATCAGCAATGTGTACGTGCTTAATCCATGTTCCCAAATAATAAAAAATACGTCTGTAACTCACTAGAGGGCGCTACAATATTAGTGCAAAATAATATTGCAATAATATTATAACGAATTGTTCGATTTCAATGCGGTTTTCAGCGATGGGTTCGTAGTTGATTGGTGCATGGTTTAAGAGAAGTCTTACGATATTAACTCACTAGGGGGCGCTGCTGTATTAGTGTGAAACGATTATATTGCAATATTATTAAAACTAAAACGTATCTTTGCGAGATCTTACCTACATATTATATAGACTATAATTCGTATGCTCTTTAAAAAGTCTGAAATAAAATTAAGCAAAATTAAAAATTTTGAAAAAACCCAGGACGGTAAAAATCTTATTGAAAAATAATAAAATAACTCAAAACCCCCGACTTAACCAGTTATACCATACCCCAGACTTACCATAATACATAACCGAGGAATAACCGTCGGGGGCTGCCTTTTCTATTAACTTAGGAGAATCAGGCCCCCGTACGCTCTTGCAAGTCGATCGGAGACATGCGCACGAAATTTTTATACTGTCCAGTAATCATTTGTTTTTTTTTTTAATTACTATCAATGAAAAGCCACCACATATGCCTGTTTTTAAATAAGTTTGATGTCCAGTAACGATGATTCATCTTCTTAATTTGGATAAAACAATAATTAAGTAGAATCGAAGATACTATCGCGTCCTCGCTGTCAGCCACCTTGAGAACTAACGGCGAATGTGGAGCACAGAGTTTTGACGAGCATGATACGCCGATTTTAAAAACACAGAGTAACATGCTCGATGCGAATGTTACATTGAACGTTGGTTAAAGGTGGATCCTTTTGAGCAAAAATGTTCCGTGCAGGACCCTTCGAGGGTATAATAATATAAGGATAGAGGGTTTTAGTAGAACAGCACAAAGATATAAAAAAAACTAGCTAACATCTTTTTATAAAAACACTTTTATTAAAAATTATCTTTTATTTAGTATTATTTAAATAAAATGATACAATAAACTATACATCTTACAAAAATAAAATGGACAAAAACAAAACTGACGCTGAAGAAACAGTCTTTACACTCTATAGGCCATGGATGACCATGAAACAAATTGTTGATGTATTGCAAACATAAGTATCTAATGACATCAGTGACGCATTAGCCACGGCTCAACATTAGCAGCTGAACTTTGTAATCATTAAAACTAAGGTCTGACAGAAGAAAAGTAAGAAATGCTTCCTGCTTTATAAGCTATTGGTAGGTTACAGTCTGGAATAGCTGTTCTCAAAATTCTATGTGTCCGTTGTTTTGTCATAACTTGCATGGGATTTATGTAAATATAATGTAAGCAAACCAGCAGATAGAATGTTGTGAACGGCAATAATTAGTCATGCCATTCAATGTCACCAGGACAACAGGAGCCTTTAACTAAACGCTGAAGTCTGTATTAAAAAGATTCAAAAGAAAAAACTAGAAAATTTACATTCTAATCGACTCGTTCCGTCTTCTTGATGATAAGTGGATAAGTTCGAGAGCCTGTCTTAACCAGATGTACCAGCTTTCTGAGCGGCCAGCTCTTTAAGCTTCGCATTTTCAGCAACCAAAGCCTGCACCCTCTGTTCATATTTCTGTCTCAATTCCTGTCGAAATAATGTGGGGTTAATATAATAATTTCAATCATCAGTTAGCTTCTATCCGAGGTAATAATATAGCAGTTTGACACATTTTCTATACAAAAGGTGTCAAAACGTCAAACTATTCTTCAGAGAACAGTTATCTGGCCTAGCGGGTAAAGAAAAAAAATAGGCTGTGAATGTATGTATGCAACTTATCAAACACATTTTTTTTTCTTATAAATTATCGAAATATAATAGAATAGCGCAGTTGTCACATAACTTTGCCGCTTCGAGGTTTGCTGTTAATATGTGTGAACAAATCACTGGCCTTCTGCGCATCACGGGATGATACATAAGTCAGTACTGTATAGAAACAAAATTATTTCATATTCCATACCTTGAATATAGCGAGTTGTGTTTCGTATTCCTTCTTCAAGTCATCGTTAAGAGTAGTGCTGGTCTGGGCTCGTTGCAACACTAAGCCGTATCTGTCTTTTTCAGCCTTAAATCTAGCTTCCATTGCCATTAGACGGTCCTGGAACATTATTTAGCAAAAAGAAGGTGGTTAGGACAGCTTTCTCTTCAACAAAATGAAACAGAAGTCAATATAAAAATAAGTATGAACAGGAATACTGTCAGCCCTGCTGAATCAGACTCGGTAAAGAATTCCAAAATTTGTGTCGTTCGGGACGTTCGGATTGGATTAATGTGCGCTTAGCTTTGTTATTCCAATAGTCTGTAAAATTAGATCACTAAATTATTCTTCTCTAGAAAACTGGAAACTGATGGTTATAGATACACATTCCAAGAACTTTAATAGAATATTATAATATAACAATCACACATCAGTCCCCGTTACCCCCATGTTACAATTTTCGCGATTAGTGCCCGGGAGCCCGGTAAGTGACCTGCCATTTTTACTTAAATTTATTACCCGTAGTTCCCCCATTCCTAGTCCACGAGAATCCCTTCACAATAGCCCAAGTAGTTTTACTCCATAATTAGCAATAGTTTAGCACAGAACCGGGGATTGTCCATGTGTACAATAAGTTGTCTCAAAAGAGCGTCAGAGCGTACTGGCAGAGTCATGAATACAGTAAGAATATTTTTAAGCAAAGGACAATGCCGGATTTTGTATGGACCCTGTCCCCACCCACCAACAGACTTGAAACTAGTGTCATCGGAAGCGCATCCTTCGATAGATCATGATTATCAAAACGATTTACTCCAAATGTATGGGGTTTTGGAAATACACGACATTTTAATATCCTTAATAATCAATAAACGTCAAGTTTGTTAACCAATTACTCGGAGTTGCGTGGACCGATTTTGATTATTTTTGTTTTAATGCAAAGAAGGTATCTCAACGTTAGTCCGATATAATTTTCATCGGGATCTTTTTAGCAACTTTTGAGTTATCACCGGTTAGAATGATAATTGGTTTAATGTTTTTGTATGGACTTTTACTGACTCCAACAGAGTTGAACCTAGTGTCATCAGAAGCGCCTTATCCGATAGATATTTTTTTACTGTGACGACATACTCTAAATGTTTGGGGTTTAATGAATTATTTTTTATTTTTAAATTATTCAAATCTCATAATTGTTTTTTTTTTTAATATGAACGTTTACTAGTCATTGGATACATGAAGTGGGCGGGCTGCCGTTGTAAGACGACTAAAAAGTCACAGTGTATACCTACTAACCTAACGTTACGTTAATTGTGGATACTAAAATGTCGAATATTTCCAAACCCCCATACATTCGGCGTAAATCGTTATGATAGTCATGATCTATCAAAGGAGGCGCTTCCGATGACACTAGTTTCAAGTCTGTTGGTGGTGGTGAAGGTGTCCTCACGACATCCTACATTGCCTCTTCAAACCGATTATTTTAACCGATGATAACTAAAAAACTGCTTAAAAGATCTTGATGAAAATTACATTAGACTAACTTTAAGATAGATTCTTTAAAATAAAAATAAAAACATCAAAATCGGTCCACCCAACTCTGAGTAATCGGTTAACAAACTTGAAGTTAATTGATTATTAAGGATACTAAATTGTCTTATAGTTCCTAAACCCCATACTTTTGGAATGTGCCTCCATAATAAGAAATGATCTATTAAATGAGGCGCGTCCAATGACACTACTATCAAGTCTGTTGGTGGGTGGGGACGTTTTTAGGCATTGTCCTTTAAATTTAAGCAAAAAAACAACCACAAAAAACCGGCTAAGTGCGAGTCGCACGAAGGGTTCTGTGAAAATTTCAGCTCTTTATCTATCACGGTTCATGAGATACAGCCTAGTGACAGACGGACGGACAGAGGAGCGAAAACAATAGGGTCCCGTTTCACCCTTTGGGTACGGAACCCTAAAAATAATGATTTCATCATAACTCACTTCCATAGCTTTAACTTCCGAGTTCCTTATTTCTAGAAGGTCCTTAGTGATCACGTTGATATCCTTGAGAGATTGTACTTGTGTAGTCAAAGCTTCTATCTGGAGCTCTTGATTCTTCACCATCTTAGTCTTATCGAAAATCATGCCACGCGCTTTGCTGAGCAACTGAAATAATACACTTTTTAGGTAAAATAAGTAGTTCTTTTATCTTTGACAGTCGTTACAGGTAGTCAGAAACTAGAAAGGTTGACAACCAAGTATGACCTAGTTACTGGGATGTCCAGTTAACAGGCTTGAGAGAGTCATAAAATTCTGTTCCCACAGTTACTCCATTTAATACACGAATACTCAGATTCGGTTACACTGGAAACCAAGCCTAACATAGTTGGAATTATTAATTGGCTATTTATATTCTAGAGTAAATTGCTTCGTGCTGCAATTCAGTCCAAATGTTAAGACTCACCCTGCTACTATCTAAGAAGGTCTGACAGAAAAAAAGACCAGGATCAGACGGTAATTGTTGAAATGTACAAACCTCTTCATGCTGTTGTTTAATATTTTCAATCATCTCGTGATTCTTGCCGGAGGGTTTTGACAAAGCCGCTTGCAGTTCAGTCTCCAAATTATGGACCCTCGCTTTGAGAAGATCGATTTCTTCTTCACGAACCTGGATAGTTACAAAGCTAATAATTATTCAATGAAAGCAGGTAAATGAGAATTGTAAGAGATGGTCTCCCAATATCAGCAAATTGTCCCACGGTATATCAGTAGGTACGTGGTGGTAAGTACTTACGTGAATTACGCACCCAGGGTCGAAGGTACGATAAATATTTGCATTACCTTAAGTTCCAGTTTAAATCCATCTTCCGTCCTCTCAGTTTTGACTTTCTCCAGTTCCTCAATCTTTTTCAGCAGTGCTTGTTCCCTTTGTTGCCAGTCGCCCTGCGGCCACAAAATGCCATGGATTGAAAATTTACCTACACTCAGCACTAACAGAAATAATGAAACCATTTAAAGACTTCTTATGACTCACGTTTTCTTTGACATTATTCTGGTTCACCTCGTTATTTCCAAGCTTATTGTCTTCTAGTTTTTCGACAGGTTTGTTTTCTGAACCATCTGGTTTTACCTCCGTCATTACTTCGGCCTTCATGTCGACTGAGCTCGCTTCAACCTGATAAACATGTGTATCATCTAGTAAGTTTTGGCATAGGCACCTACTACAGTTGAAACTTTTCTAATCCTTTGTCAGGTTTAAATGTCTCCAAGGTATATTTGTTATTAAGGAACTTCAGATTTGAACCACATTGATTCCGCCTTAATGTTTAACAGACGGATTATGTTACGTTTTTCTACGTTCCATATTATATTATTGAAAAAAAAACTTCTAAACTTGCGTGCCCCTTTTTGCATGAACTTTCAGTAAAATGATGTTGACGCAGTCGGGACTTACTCCCACTAACTACCTATAAGCAAGTGTTCAATAAAACGATCAGTCCCCCCCCAACCATAACTTAAATTTTTCAACTTTTTTATACATTTCATGCAGGTTCTTAGCGTTTTCATAAAGGATGGATTATTTATGTTAAGGGATTGCTGCGCGAATCTCACCGTACCTCTAATGGGTAACCACAGCTCTAGAACATCTCTTCTGGTTTAAATGTCGATCGATACTTGATGTTTTAAATTAAGGAAAGCATCTGACTAATTATTCAGTTTATATTAAGATAAACTAAATAGCCACTAACACTACGAGCTATCAGAAATTGCGGTAATTTCTACTAAATGGACACAAAATCAGTAGGTAATTAACGATTTTATTGCTTTCTGTACTAACTGGAATTTGTGTAGGTTGCGCTGAACCTTCCCCACCCCCAGTCTCTCCAGCCTCTAGCAATTGACTCTGAACTGGATCTGCCTGAAAACAAAACAAAAGGTTTTTTCTGTCATGCCAGTGCCATTTGGACGCCATGAGTTTAGTCGCTACCTAATTTACGAATAGAACTTTCAATTTAAGACCCTACATCTCCTTAGATAAAAAATCCTTGCTTGGCATAGCTTATAATAGGTAGGTAGGTACCGACATACTCTTAGTGAGCTCCGCATGAGAATGTTTAGGCGTGAAGAAACGACAGACAGACAGAAAGACAGAGTTACTTTCGCATTTATAATATTAAGTTTGAAATAAGTTTGCATGTAGGTAATTTCAATATTTAGTAATCCTAATGAATATAAGATAGATTTACGAAAAACCGTAAGGCGCACTCGTAAATTAGGATCTAATTTATGAGGCAAGTGCAACTGCGCAAAAAAATCCGACGGTGCGTTATCCATATTAAGAAGCTGAATCGAGTCGTGCCAAATGATTTCAAAAACAGAGTTTACACAAGGGAAAAATTATGATGACTCGACACAAAATTAATAAAATATTTATATACCTTATCCGTTTTTTAAATCTTTAGACTGACGAACGCCAATCGTATGATACCTACTAGAAATAAACTCACTTAAGCAAAATGCCGTGACTGAAATATATTATCAGGGGTAAAATTGAGCGAAAAATGTACACTCATTACGATGGCTTAACTAATTTTATTTAAAACGTGCCCTGCTTAGCTTATGCAATTCATAAGTAAATCTCTTTAAATAAAGATTACCTAAGTTAGGAATAAAATATATTAATCATAAAGTTTAAGAGTTTTTGTTTGCTTGAACGCGCTAATATCAGGAACTAATGGACCTATTTTAAGAAGTCTTTCACTATTTCAAAGCTATTGAAAACTGGAATATCATTTTTATCGAGGTGCGCGGAGGAGGTCATACTAGAGCATGAAATTATGTCTTAGTGGAAAATCGACGCTCAACAAACGATCTCTCAGAAGTCAGAATCGTTATAGAATTTGGAAGGAGGCAGGCCCCCTACTTTTAACAGATAAAAAATAGCTGCCTGCTGCAAATTCTGGTAACATTAGCATTTGTGGAGTCTGAGTTATCAGTTCCGATAGTAATCCTACCTACCTACTTAAAGCCCAGAACTCCATCACACCAATGCCTGTATAGGTTATAAAAACCGCAAGCTTTTATCTTAGTAGGTATACTTAGTAGCCTGATTTGGTTTATACTTAATCTAAATTAACTTTAATAAACTTCCATTCATTTTTACGTTACGAATATATACATACAGCAAAATGAAAGACCTACCTATGTTTATGCTTTTTCGCATCGCGGTGTATGTCCCGAATTACCTTTGCTGTTTCTTCGTGACCACGTACCCTAGTCCATATAGATCTCATTATAGATCCCTAGCAACGCATTCAACTAACAATGGTTACGCTAATTAGATATTTTGCCTCCCAAGATCAAATCTGTATCAAAATAACACATTCAAGATGCAGTTCAGACAAAAACGAATAGAAATATACAACTGACAATCATCGTCAATAATTAGGATACACTAAAGAGTTTTACTCACCATGATGTGTGATTTTGATTAAACTTTATTTGAAATGACTAAACACAAGCAAAGGATCGCGTACATATGCCGACAAAATTAACAATACTATGTTCAAAACTTGAAGGTCTATTTTTGGGAGTGCAGACGCACTGATATAAAAATAGAAAATACAGAGCGTTCATCGTCGTGAAATCCGTATAACTTTTCCGCGCGAGTTTTAACTAAATTAGTCCACAACTACATAAATGTAAATATTTATAGATTTTTAAGTATAAAACTCCATCTTTCCAGTAATAGGGTACTTCTAGAATAACCAGAGTTCAATGATGTAGCACCAGGCGCATATAATGTTATACCGGGGAAATTCGATCAGATGTGAAGTTTTGAAAAGAGTTTTTACGACATTTCTATAAACTTCTTTTAGATTTAGTTTAGAAGCTGCAATAGCGAGTAATTTCGCTGGATTGAAGTTAAAGCTGTATCGTCTCTTATGAACGTTTCCTCCATGTCCTTAAAATCGTACATAATAATACTAATAGTAAATGAAGTTCTGTCTCTGGGACCCAAATCATCACCGGTGCCTTGGACCCTGTGCCCGCTATCGCTGCCCATCTATTTTTAAATGTTTCTTATTTGGTTATTTAATATTAAAAAATGTACTATATATATAGAAAAAGAAGTTCTATGACATCGAATTACCATGAATCCTAATCGATTAGTAAAATCCTGTGCTTTATCGGCAAGAATAACGAAACGTTTTAAATTAATTTGACATTTTGACAGTGACAAGCAACTGACGGTAATTAATGTAATGCAAATAAAATTGCTAAAAGTGAAAAACAACGGATCGATGTTCAAAGTAGGAAAGTGTTTATCGCTATTATTTTACTTTACGAAATTGTTGTAACTGAAAATAACTTTTCTACGTGTAAAAAGAGGAGTTGGGAGTTACGCTCATATCTTTCCAGTAATCGTACAAACGGTAAAACTTGTTGATTGTTTGTTGTTGTAGTAACATAATAGATACTACATATTTATTTAGTAACAACACATAAGTAAACTGTTGCAGGAAATCAGAATGACTTCAGAAAAGAATGCCCAAGTGGGTCAAGCGCGTGAAGCTTTTCAAATGATGTATCAGATATCACAACTGCTCTGCACAGGTCTGGATGCAGACACTCTGTCAATCTGCATACGACTGTGTGAGCTAGGCGTCGATCCTGAAGTATTAGCCCACGTTATCAAAGAAATCAGAAAAATGGGTGATAATGCTGCCCAAAACAGACCCGCTAATTTACAACCATAAAACTATTACAAATCAAAATTAACATCAATTGCCCCAATATAATGCTTTAAAATAATGAAC
Source organism: Helicoverpa zea x Helicoverpa armigera (assembly GCA_033682625.1). Taxonomy (NCBI): domain Eukaryota; kingdom Metazoa; phylum Arthropoda; class Insecta; order Lepidoptera; family Noctuidae; genus Helicoverpa; species Helicoverpa zea x Helicoverpa armigera. The sequence goes on from JAWIIS010000041.1 coordinate 911,692, forward strand.
TATTTTTGTACACCATTGTATTTCGAAGTTGACTTGTCTTCATTTAAGAATGATGAGACCTTGTGGTTAAATAAGGTCTATGTATAAGTTATTAAGTTGGCACAGACAAGGCATCCTTAGAGTACAAATGTAAAGATTCTGGGATGTTGTCACAAACAGTTTATCACAATCACTATCAGGGATATTGCTTGTCTGAGCTCAGCTTTAAGATTAATTGAAAATGTGTAATCAAAACTGTTTAGTAATTATTGTCTCTATGTAATACACGGATAATATTGTACAGTTATCAATAATGACAATATTTTTACAGTATTATCAGTCTTCTTGTCTTGTTAATTGATTAGTGAGCACTTCGAAATTCTGTTGAGAATCATTTTCTAATTGATTTTAAGGATATGACCAATAATGAATTGATTTATTGTGGTATTAAATTGAAAGTTCTTAAAACTTTCATAATGTCAATATGCAAACTTGAATCTCAAATAATGAACCATGATGCTACGAGTTAAATTAATGAAGAAATATACCTGTCTATTTTGCATCATAAAATAATTGATCATATTTTACTATTCTGTGAATAAACAAATAGATGAGAAAGCTATATCTCAGTAGAAAGTAGTTTCAATGATGTAATGTCCCAACTTATTGTAAGTGTCAATCCTTCATGTCCCAAAATTATTATAAATAATGTGTTATACCTAAAATGTAAATATGTTCAATGTTTTAATTTAGTAATCTAACTAAATAAAACAACAATATCTAAAAAAAGTCTTTATTATTTAAATAAATTCTATGTTCAGAAAACATTTCAAGGAAAATTACCTGCACATATAAAACAATTTTTACAGCTAATTTGAAGATGGCGCAAATAATCTTCACAATCAGCCAGTAACAAACTGGTGCTGCAGCCACCTAACTTTATGGGAACAAATAATTAAGTAGGGGCGACTTAAGCAGGTAATATTCTGTGAAATACCAAATTAATAATGATAAATTAGGGTTGCATTGTGCTCTGCATGAACAAAATATTGTTATTGAAATCTAATAACAAACGGGTACAAAACAAAACCTTTTTGAGTGAAATTATAAACAATCAGTACAGGACTGAAAATATCACAGATGCAAATAATTCACTCATAAAAATAACTAAAAGTGATTCTAAAGTCTGGTTAATGATACAATGCCATGATGGCAAGAGATTTGTTTACAATTTCGATTGTACAGCCAGCTTCAGTTTGAAGATAACAGATTATTGAAATAATCACTAAAAGTAATTTGTACCATCGAAAAAGAAACCAGCAGACAGTGTAGGTATATTCTAAGTCCAGTGTTGTTTCTGTGCTTGAATTTCCAGAATAAAGACCAAACCAGGCTGCACAATCGCAACGATAATATACTTAACACCTAAACTACTGGAACGATTGACTCTGTGCTTGACCTTGGTTACCTAAAACTGAAGGGTCCTCAAATATGGGCTGCTGTGGTTTAAACTGTTCAGCAGTGATCCTCGAGAACATTATACCTATGCCTTCTATTAATGCCAGTAGAATACCACCAACCAAAGCACTACCAGCCATTGCAGGAACACCTGAAATTATACAAAAGAGTTTTTACTGAACCTAATTAATTGATATGATGATTATATTCCAAGCATCAATTACTGTAGCTAATGTTTCCCCTTGCTACTTGAGCATACAGTTTAAGTATGATATAAAATAATCACCATTTCTAGCTGCAAGTATTCCGCCTGTGAGTGCTCCACTCATGATAGAATTCCAAGGGTCCTCCTTCTGTCTCAAATACACTAATGAGCAATCGATGGTTGAGAACATGCCTCCCCATACAGCAAAGTTACCACCTACAACAGGGGAGCGTTCTTTCAAGGCAGCCAAACTTCCAAGCTGAAAACATCAGAATCTTGTTAAGACCAGTTAGACAGACAACGTGCATCAGTTTTACTACATAATATTGCATTGGCTGACAATGTGTAGATGCACTATATGACATGTCATCAAGACGAAAGAAGAAGAACTACATAATAAGCCCAAGAGAATGAATATGATGATGTACTACAGTTCTTATAACATCTCTGATGCAATTTACTAGGCACATTAAAATCTAACAGAAATAGAGCTTATGGTTCATACAGTCATATTTTTAAACAGAAAAAGCTCCAGACCATATACACTTCCATACTAAAATAGACTCGAATGGCTAATCATTCATTAAAAACAAATACGTACCATTTTTCTACTGAACCCCACTGGGGCATTCCTGAAACCCTTTATAGAATGGAATATGCCACCACCTATGGCCCCCATGATAAACGCACCGCCAGAATCATCAAGGATACGCCAGGGGCACGGTTCTCTCGTGTATTCATCCATGACTTGTGTTTATTGATTTATCGGTCCTGGAATGAAAATGTTAGGTAAGAAAGATAACCTACAAATCGGGTCTAAAATCACACTTATCACATATATTAATTTACGCACTGGTTAGATGTTATGTTTTGTGTTTTATTTACACTTAAATACACAATTTGTAAATAATTTTAGGAGTCTAAATATATTCTAGACAATTTGTCACGATTGTTGCACCATGGTTCTCGCTCACGTTCTTATGTATCTTTTTTTTTAATCCTACAAGGACATCATTTTCCAACTCTAATTTGACTATGAAGTAAAATCGACTAAATAAATCTAGTCCACCTCTACCACAGTTTTTTGTGTGTCGTGTCGATGTCAATTTGACGTCAGTCAATGTTATTTGAAGGCTCATAGCTCTCATTGTTTATATTGTAAAAATCTGTAAAAGAAATCTATTTAACTGTTTTTGTTTACATAAAAATTAATTTTAACTACCTCGCGACATAGTTCATCGATTCAGGACAATGACTATCTACAATTTGTATATTTTTGACCGATATGGCACGCTGTTATATTACGGAGAATGGAATAGGACAAAACAGTCGGGAATGTCTAGAGAGGAGGTATGTCGCATTTTTCAAGCAATTCATTGAATATTATAACTCCTTGAAAGTCAGAAATCCAAAGTAATTTGCCTATTCCTATCCTAACTTTCATTCTGATAGTATTTACCATAGTACCTACAATTCTTATTGTTACACTTCACTCTATCAGTTAAGATTTTATTTGATTAATTTTCAGGAGGGCAAATTGATGTATGGGATGCTGTTCTCAATAAAATCATTTGTTGCCAAAATATCTCCACTGGATCCAAAAGAAGGATTCATGAATTATAAAACCTCAAAGTATACGCTACACTGTCTTGAAACTCCATCCGGCTTAAAATTTGTTATGAACACAGATAATCAAGCACAAGGAGTTAGAGAGCTACTAAAAAAGATATACGGTGAAATTTACGTCAAGTATGCTGTAAGGAATCCTCTTTGCGGCATTGGGGAACCTATCACAAGTGAACTATTTAAAAATAAACTAGATGCTTTTGTGAAACAAACTCCCATACATGTTAGAGCATCATAATAAACTTTTCTATTTATTATTATTTTAATTGAAATATAATATTGTAAATGATTATAGCTGGTGTTGTAGGAATTATTAAATATCTTAATCAAATGTACTGATTACTAGAAAACTTTATCAAATACTTATACTGGAAACACCAAGATTTCATAAAATGTTCATATTATTAACATCAACATAAACAATGTGCAAGTTATTATTCAGTAATGGTCAATTCAAATGGCAAAAATTAATAAATGCTTAAAAACTTAAATAAAATACTGCAATAAAATAAATTATAATTTAGTTTTTAAGTTATAGCTGTTATGTCTTAAAAAATACAACCTATAAAATAAAAGGATTAAAGAATTTTCAATATCATTCTGATTACATCAACAACTATTTTCTTACCCACTTTCCCCTGTGTAACAATGCAATGGTTTGTATCAAAATGTAAATGAAGATTTTGATGAATGAATTAAAAATTCTCCAATTAGGTACCTATCTAGAGAAATATTTAAACTGACAGAAAAAGCATAAAAAACTTCGTCCCCAGCGCTGTCGACTGGGAGTGGGAGGCTGGCAGCATTACCTCGTTCGTTGGATCGCCATGCTAATCCTTTGTCCGAGGTAATAAGACAGCCTTTTGGTCACGAGAAGCGTCAACCAGCCGCCTTGAGAGATCTTTAAATAGAATGTGGGTATTCGGATCCCGCTACCCAATTGTTTCAACCCCAAACGGTTCGAAAATATCGTTTTCGACAAGGCCATTATATTTCCGCCAAAAGTTACTTTTATTTAAGATCATGAATTATTGACGAACTCATGGGTCACACGGGTTGATCGATCATAAGATAAAACAACACTGCGATCGAATCGTGGCTGGGTGATCCTATTGGCACAATGAGTTCCTCAGTATTTCGGATGGGCGATGGCACGTTAAATTGGTGAGGTTACGGATGGGTTACGGTTATTATTTGAGCATCTTTTTTTTTTTTTTTTATTTTTATTGGCAAGTATGTTGCATGGGCATAGAGATTTATTATCTCTATGAATCTGACAATGGCGTAATTGACATAATATTATTATGTCAAAATTAATCAGAGACGCGAATCGAACGGCGAATCGCGAATGCAAACAAAACAAACGGTTTTATTTTTGCTTGCCGCCTTACCTAATACCTATGATTTGGCTATAAACGGTTAAATAGGTTATTGGTCGTGCAAATTATATAATGGCTCCTGATGGTTCTAAGGTGTTTTGTTTGCTGTGATGAGTGAGACGGACGACACCGATGTTCTCCTGCTGATACCACCTAACTTCTTCTTGGTGCAAAGCTCTGGCTCCGAGGATTCCTTATTAGAATCTTCTAGAACTGTCGTTCATAAACCCACATCTTGCACTGCGCAAGTACTCGGAAAATTGGTAAACCAAGTGCATACATTGGAATCGAGGTTAGAAAGTTTAGAGTTAAATAGTGATGCTTCCAGTCTCGGTACTATAAGAAGGCCCAAAACGTGGGATACCTCCGACAGCATTGACAGTCGAAGTTTGGACCGCAAAAGTTTCACATTTCCCCGCCGACGTAGAAGAAAAGCTTCAAAGAAGCTGAGACACCGTGATTTGTCTCTGACCAGCTTAGACTCAGCCAGCACACGAGACAAGACGATTCCACCTTTGAAATTAAATGAATTCGAGCATTTTCACATTAAACCCTCAGACATTATTAATGACTTACAAAGTATGGATGGTGAAATAAGCAGTATAGTATCAACCCCAAGTAAGAAGAATGATAAATTGCTTCTTCATGAAATAGATGAATTTCTTACAAAAGTTGAAAACTATGAGAGCCCCGACACAAAATACAAGGACCATGAGTCAGCAGTTAGTCCGGAAAATGTAATAAAGGCAACAGGAGATTACATAGCGCAGAAACTAGACTCAAACAGTAATCTGGAGGAGGTGAAGCTGCCTAGTGGCAGAGTTGTGTCTAGTAATGTTCTTGATAAATATATTTACTTAGTGAAAAACAACTCACCATCAACAAAAACAGATAAGCCTTACAGTTCACTGAACTACAAGAGCAACAATGAAGAACCCGGCACCAGCCATGTTGACAGCACATCCAAGGTGTCTTCAGAAACATCCAAACAGGAGACTAGAACTGCCAGTATGAGGAAGCTGAACTTTTCTGACAAGGATGTGCAGCCAACATCAACACCTAAAAGACCACAATCAAGTTACTTGGATTCCTTCAGGCCTTCCTCAAATAAAATATATGATAGAGCATCAAAAGTGCTCGAGCAGTACAAGTCTCAGAGCTACAGCAGGAATACTCAGGGATCCATAACAGACAGCTACCTGTCGCCTAAGAAAGAAGAGTTCAAAATGCCACAAATGAGACCTTTTTGCCCTGACAATAAGGATGGGGCAAAGCTCAGCTCCATGCAGAATAAATACTTGGAGTCCATCGATACAGATTTGTTGAGCTTAAGCGAGCTGTGGGGGGAAAGGGGAGAGAGAGGCGAAAGAGTTGACAGTGTTAAGCTGGAAGAAGAAAGGCTTAAGAGAGAGGTAAGACAACCCAAAGATCATGTATAACTAACGTAGTCTAATTTCTATAAAAACCAGTCTGTTCAGTTATTAAAAAAATGAACTCCCTAAAAATTGGAAAGTAAATAAAGTTTGTAATTATGATATAATTTTGATCTCTGTTGAAGCTACCTTAGCAAATGGTTATTCTATTATTTATCTACGACTATGACTAATGAAAGGCCTTTTTCCTCAGCACTGTGAGTCAATGATACAACAACTGCAAAAAAAGATTTTAGAACAACAACAGAAGTTAGCAGTAGCTGTAAAAGTGGACCGAGCCAAGGATGCAGCTATCGGTAAACTAAGAGAGGCCTGGCTGAAGCTGACAGGCAACTTGGACAAAGCGGAGGAGAGGCATCGTGGAGCTCTCGAGAAGATGGTCAGAGAAGTGGAGAACTTTAGGATGGTAGCTGATGATGCTCAAAAGGTATTTCAAATTTGTGCAGTTTTGTGATGTAGAATATTTAAGCTAGTCATTTTAAAGTTGATGTCTCTAGAAAACCTGTCCTTTAAGCCTGATGAAAAAGAAAAGATCCTTACTTTTTTAGACCTAAAACCTGAAATGTATAAATAAAAAACCATAAAAATACAAATAAATAAATAAATAAATAAATAAGCAAAATATTCACAGTCCTCGAATCTGCAGACATCTAGGGCCATGTCAATGGTTTTTTTTTTCATATTCTTACGAAAGTAAATTCCAGAACTAAAAAATTTAATATTAAAATCTTTCAGAAAACCAGTCACTTTGAAGCGGAGCTGTATAAAACTTTAGATCTTGCACATGATTATCAAGAGAAGTGCAAACAACTGACCGCAGACAAAAAACAACTTGAAGAGACATTGCGTAACGTCACCGCTGAAAAGGATGATCTTATCGCCAAAAAAGATAAAGAAATTGAAATTCTGAAGGAAAACTGTGAAACAGTTATGAGATTAAACAAACAGTCTACGGATTGTGTTAAAAATTTGGAAGATGCTCTGGAAAAGGTTTGTGTACTTATTTATTGACTTAATATTTTTCCATTTTTTGAGAAAACTAAAAATTTTTAATTCAATCGGAAAAAAAATATGCTACAGCTTTCGCGCATGTCGCCAACACCTACGCCTCAACTCCTTCACCCTGTTCTAAAAATATTCTATTCCTAAAAAGTTGTAAAAGCTTCCGCGTAAAAGAGAGAGACGCCAAAAAGTTTGGCGAAAATTATATTACTACTAGCTGATCCCGCGAACTTCGTATCGTTTAAACCTTCCCTGGAACTCTACAAACATTTTAAAACCAAAAAAAGCCAAATCGGTCCAGCCATTCTCGAGTTTTAGTGAGACTAACGAACAGCAATTCATTTTTTAAGATATTCACCAGCGTCCGGATCCACAACCTCCCCTTTATCTCTACTCAGTAAAGTTGTTATTATTGGTTAAGCTGTGTTATTTTTTAGAACTCTTGACCTCATCATAAGAGGAAAATAAAATACTTTTTCAGGAAAAATCAAGACATAACGAGACCAATGCCAAAATTAGCGAATTGAACTGTAAGAGTCAGTCTATGCAGGATGCGATGTTACTCATTGAACAGGAGCGGGACTTGCTTAAAGACAAAGTGAATGAGGAAAGAGCAAGGAACAACCTTCTAGAAAGGCAGTTGGGAGATCAACAGAACCACGCCGCTGACCTCATGAAACGATGTGTAAGCTATACTTTTCATTCTGTTGTTCTTATACATATAGATAGTGAGGCAGCGTAACATTGTAAGACATACGTACCGCCAAAAGAGCACAAGTAGTTTCTGAGATTTCGTGTTCTGTGAGTTATGTAAACTTTCGCTTTTACAACCGATTAGTTACCAGAATCATATTCACTTTAAAATATGTGAAACCAGGACAACTTGGAAGTGGAATTGAAGACAGTTCGTAAACACTTAGAGCTGCAGAAGTCGGAGTTGAAGTGCCACTATCAGAAGCAGTTGGAAGACGCCGTGCTGGGCAAGCTGCAGGAGTTCCAGCATCAGCTCGACGCCGCAGAGCGCGACATGGAGGCTGAAGCGAAGGCCAAGGAGAACATCCTCATTGATACTTACAATAAGCAGATCTCCAGGATTGAAGAACAGTGAGTTTTTCATCAGCTTCTTACTCATCTGCCTAGACTTTTCCCAACTATTTTGGAGTCGCCTTCCAGTCTAACTCGTTATAAAAAGACGGTCACCCATCCATCGACCGACCACGCCAAGCGTTGCTTAACCTTAGGATCGATCGATCCGCGAGGCTTTGTAGCCATCTATATTATGGAACAATGTATGGTTTCAGGCACAAACTAGAAGTGAACGTTTTGGAAGAGAAACAGCGAGAAGAGATCAAACTCTACAGGCTGCAGCTCGCACAAGCCAGCGAGAAGATTGGCTTGCTCGAGGTAATTCACATATGTACCTACATTTAAATGAACTGCTTACGATTATATATATAAAATCAAACAAAAAAACTTAATTTTCAATATAATACAAAAACATTGTAAATTATGTTTGACATCGTAAAAATGTAGTACATTTGAAGGGGAGCGTATGAAGTAAGTATATAAGTGAGAACATAGTATAATGTGATGGAGTTTATTAAGAAAAGTGTATAAGGATATACATACGTACATATGGGATTTTACTCAACATATGGGAAGAAATAGAAAAAATCACGAGTAGTACATAAGGGAATATATTTTAGGGGGAGTACACAGGAGTTATGCTCCTTTTCACCAACAATCTCTTAATCTAAGTGCCACTTAGAATAAAGGCTCTCCCAATTTTGACATAAATAACTATGTATAAGGGACACCTAAACTTTGGTGAAAACGAAATTCTTATTAAATGTTCCGTAAATGCTCTTAGGGGATCCCTAAATTTAGGTATTTGTTGGTGAAAATGGGCATAATACATAAGTGAGTTAATAGGGAGAGTACATAAAAGAAATCATAAAAAGAAGAAATAAGTGTAATGTTAATATCACAAGCAAATAAAGGTTATAGGCCACTACGGTAGATCCGCCACTGACCATCTCAGGCCTGTTGTACTATAATATGTCCTGCGCAGTTGGCTTATCTCCTTAAATGAGAACAGCCGCCGTAGTCGATAATCGGCTAGGAGGACATTATCATCGTTAGTATTGATAGAGTGCGTTGTGTGCAGAGCAAGCTGGAGTCGTTCCGGCGGCGGCGCGGCGCGCTGGCGGCGCAGCTGCACGGCGTCATGCAGGCGCAGTGGAAGCAGGCGCTGCGCCTCCTCACCAGCTCCGGCGCGCACTCCCGTAACTATACACAGTCTCACGCACAACACACTGCCACGATATTTCGACAATATACCAGGACACTTAAACACAAAAAAGCGCTGAAACCAGCGCTGTTGTCTCGTGCCTGCGTGCGCGAGACAGAGCATTTATGCTGAGCGCTGTCCCTTTCACGCACGAGTGACGCAATTGCAGCGTTTTTTTCTTTTTATGTTCATTGTTTGTTTTGTCCCTTATTTATTTATTTGTTTCTTGCGTCATTCGTGTGTTTGAATTAAATGGATTTTCTTTCTTTCTTTCTTCTTTCAAAATATATTATGTATTAACCTAGAATACAAAAATATTTAAATATATGTAGTTTATCAGTTGTGTTAGCACACAACACAAGCTAATTAATAACTTACCATGGGGCTAACCGCCCGTGTGTGAAAAAGCTGTCCCGACATTATAATACACAAAATGTTTTTACATTTAATTGAGTGCCGAAAGGAAAAGGGGGACAACAGTTGCATACTAAAATGCTATTGTTTATCTTGACTGGTTACTCAAAGACTGATTTGCAATATTCTGCATCAGGTAAAAACTCAACTTTTAGGTGTGAAACAGTGAGGGTTTAAAGCTGACCTGATGATGGAGACGAGAGAGGGTTGAGGGAACTCCGCAACGGCATCTATTAACTACCTCGTGTTTGAGCTTATTATATTCGTATTGATGAGAAATTTCCACTAATATCTATATCTACACCTAAAAGCAAAAAAAAAAACTTCTAAAAGAAGCTTGCTTCTAAAAGTTTTTAAATTAGCTTTCTTTTTAATAGTGTCATCACCGGTACCGGATTACGGCAAGGTGCCTCCGCTAACGTTGCCGGACCGAGGCCTGGTGCGGTCTGACGGACGGACGGACGTGCGGCCTGACGGACGCTCGGACGACAAGTTCAGTTTCGACGGTCTGACGGATACTGAGCTACAACAGTACGTTAAACTGGTAATTGTTTTTTTTTTACTTTTTTTTTGGTCGATGTTTTTCGAAGAGAACTCTTAAGTTTTAGAGTATAAAAATTATTTGGAATGATTATTTTTTTGTTTGTATGTTTATCACAAAAACTGAACAATAATTAAAACTTGGAAAGTTAAACAGCTTGTACCTACATCAAAATAATAAATATTACCTATGCTTGTACCTATATTAAAATAGGTGAAACCGCTGGCAGAAGCTATTATGCATATTTAAACGTCTACAAAAAGGAGGTTCCCAGTTTTACCTATATGTATGTTTGTGCGCGATTATCTCCTTTTAGATTGGACCGATTTTGATGCGGTTTTAGGTATATTTTTGAAGTCAAATTTTCCGTTTCTATTTTGAGTCGTTTATTCCAGCTTTTAACGAAGCCGCCTAATTTGGACGGTAGCGGCGAGGGTTTGGCAGCGGACTTGCATCGCGAGCTCAGCGAGGAGCCCACGAGTGACCGCGCCAGCGACCCGCGCGAGCCGACCGACGCGCCCGGCCCGCCCGACCACGACAAGCGCGACAAACGACGCAACAAGCCGCCATGGAAGGCATAACGAACGCAGCCACATCACGACAGCTGATGTACGATCACCAACAAAAATACATGATCTGTATCAAAATTACAATTTACCAATTTATAATTACACATTTATAGTAAAACTGTAGGTCCCGGCTGTCATTGAACATCTTCGGCAGTCGTACGGGTAGTCAGAAGCCAGCAAGTCTGATAATCAGTCTTACCAATTGGTATTGGGTTATCCGGGTAACTGGATTGAGGAGGTCAGATAGGGCAGTCGCTCCTTGTAAAACACTGGTACTCGGGTACATCAGGTTAGACTGGAAGCCGACCACAACATAGTTGGGAAATGGCTTCGAGGGATGATGAGTTACACGTTGTGAAACCCGAAACTTCGAAAGTACAAAACGCTAAACAAAGCTTTTGTATTTGAGATGTCTCTTTTGAGGCACCTACTTTGTAACTTTGATTGTGTATTTTGTATGTTTAGTTTTGTTCAAAAGATTTTGATGTTCCATTCCATGTTATTTTGTTCTGTTGTTGCGACAGGTATTTGGGGCAACTCACCCTTATGTTACAATAAAGTTAACTACATTAAAGTCCCCCCCGCACTCAGAGACATTTAATGATTACTGAAGTCACTCCTTAGTGACGGATTGCCGAGGTTTTAGTGTTTAACTATTTTGTAATTTTGATTTGGTTAATGGTTATCGTACATCAGCATTCGTGAAATATCTTTTCTCCTCTGAAGTAGAGAAATATATAATATTTGGGTGTTAGTTGCAGCTATTATTCAAGGTTTGTACATTTAGAAATATATTCTTTAAATAGATTATAAATATGAGTTAATGAATTCCGATCCATATGTCTTAAAAATATTTTTAGAAGTACTTAAAGCCGAGTTCATAGGTTTAGTTGAGTTCGTTAAACAAATAGAACTATGTTGTGTTTGTTGGTCCACATTTAAATAAATTACGGGGAATCAAGTTAATAGTCATAAAGCGGGGTTTTTCACAGATAAGTTAATGGCCTAAACTGAAAGAATGAATTGTACAGAAGGTGCGTGATTTTATTGTAGTACAAAAATATTCACAGGGACTATGTATGTATTTATATAAAACAGTAAATATGTATTCAAATAACTATTGCTGAGATATATATATTTTTCAATAAAAATTATATACCGTCGTATATTCGACATATAACTTCGAAATGCTCATTTTGTCTAGTGTTTTCCATGACATACTAATTTTATTAATAATGTTTGTGTTCATAAAATATTGTCCTCCTTTATATCCGCCTATAAATTGCTGGTGGTGCCAGATTATGTTGTCAGTTCCCACCGACATACACTTTCTCAATATATACCTAAGTTTTCAGAATGCTCATAAGTTTTTGTATGTAGTTTTCTAAGATACTTAATATGTATGTTTATTATAAAAATATGTAAAGAATAAATTTGTTTCTATTAACACTTTAAAGTAAGATATAGGTATCATAATTTTATAACCAATATTGTTATGATGTTACAACATTCCCGATTGCACTCCATATTTTAAATGTTGATAAAATAAATTATACTTTTTTAAATAATTGTTTTATTTTACATACACACATTTGAAAAATTCACTTTATTATTCGGAGTTACTTGTAATTCTTTGTATATCTGGATACCGATCTATCAGTGCCCTTGGGCCTTTCGTTTAGCTCCTTGGGCCCTTCTATCAGGTCCTTCCGGATATATTTCGAATTACAAGTAACCCTGTATAAGGGGGATTATAAGCCCAAAAGGTTTTTTGCAGTCATGTATTTTGATAGTTAAATAAAACCAAACTTATGTAACGATTATTTATTTATGAAGGTAAATGCGATTTAAAAATATATTCCAATTTAATTATGATGGCATCATGATCTTTATACAAACACTAAATGTACACTTATTACATAAAAAAACTTCATTCACATAAGGCAAGAGCTAAACGATAATAATTTTGTTTATTCTTTTAAAATAAAAGAAAACACAGCCTAAAATATACAATACAATAAATATTTGTTATGAGTATATTTAAATATAGAGAGATATATAACTTAGGTTTGCGTATCTATTAGTGATGAATGAAGGATCAGATAAGCAACAGAGATATAAGGTAGGCCAGAAATCAGGATAGGAAAGCAATGATAAAAGTCTCCACTGCGAGATAATACAATAATAAAATAGACTGTCAAATGTTGTTCATGCACATTGGATCTACTTCACAAAAACAGAGCAGTCAAGATATCCAATCATGCGGAGTAAAATTAATGGCTTACCAATACCTTAAGAGGTTTTGTTTCCTCTACAGTACAATATTGCAACGGTTCTACATTTGACTCGAATTTTAGCTGCTTAGTGAAGTCAATTTATGTCATAGATACGAACTTAAGAGGATACTTAGTCTTAAAATTTACAAATAAAATTAAAAGCACACGTTTGACGTTTTATACATATTATTGCATAATGAACCTAATTGAATGACGATAAGATTCAATTTACAATCAAGTTTCTTCATATATTTTTAAATAGGATGTGACGGATAAAAAGTCTATTGCAGGAGTTTTGCTTTTTGTTATAAATTATAGTCAAATAAATAGGAGTTGTTGAAACTCATGATGTTAAGCCTCTATATACGACTTTATAATATACACGATTATTGTTAGTCAGTAGATAACCTACTATGCTTTTTTTCTCAAATCAAAGTATTTCATTATTTATAATTACTACAATAATATTCAAATTAGGTCAAATAATTTGCTAACTAGAGATAAAATTATAACATTATCCCACCCATACAAGTTATAACAAATACCTATCTCTAGTGAGCGATAGAACAGACAGATAGATTATAAGAACGGCATTAAGATTGTGATGAGTCTTTGTAACTTATAATCACTAAATTTAATATCACGTTAACTCTAAACGAACTGGTGGTGACATTTGGATGACTAATGATGATGAATACAATATGGTAGAGCAAGCTGCGTTATTTCAATAGTCATCATGTTGCTAGTTACTGTTACAGTTTTCACAATGATATTGTGCAATATTGGGAGCTTGCACAAAAATATAAGTCAACCATACTTATTAAACTAAAGACATTTTTAATACCGAGCGACCCATTATATAACCATATTGACTAAAACATAAAGTTTTAAATAAATTGCACAAATATTTATCGAACTAAAGATATTTTTCATGCATTTACATACTTCCTTCGTTCAGTAGGTAATTTATATTTCAAAACAATGCTCTTTTTGTGATAATTAAAAAAAATACAAGTTGCATTTAAAATTATCTTATTACTTTTTTATATAATGATATTTAATATCTTTCGTTTGATTTAACATGAAGTTTGCTAGCGTTGTCTTTACTTCTAGAAATTTCGTAATGATAATTTGGCTTTAATTCCTAATACCTAGCTAAACTGTTACCAACAGAGTTGAACTTTTTAGTAGATTTTGAGGAAATCGTTTCACGAAACACTCGTAATATCTGCGAATTTTAAAGTATGTTCTTTCAACGTTTAAATATTTTTTTTTACGCTACAGATATAGAAAGATAGATAGAGAGGGACGCTATAATGATCGACGAGGCTTCCATTTTATACTTCTCACATATGTCTGTCTAATACATATAGACGAGTGTAGCTTTCCGATTGAATTAATTTTTCAAATACATGTTCTGTATTTTGTGGTACAGATAAACTACCGTCACGACGTGGGTTTCTATACGATTTTAGCTAAGCCTTACATTTCATGATAATTGTCTAATAAATGATTTTTTAATACACTATATTGTCTATCAATTCCACAAATAGATAAGTTTGACCGATAGTCGATACGACTATTCTGATTTTTTCATATAATACAAAATCGGTCAAGTGCGAGTTGGACTCGCGGAACTATCGATACGGGTTCCGTTAGCAATTTGCCGACTGATATATATTTTTAATCTTTTTATGATAACTGGCTATCTAGATCACATTTGGGGGAGCCTTAAATGTTGGGTAACCAAAAGGGTTTCAGCAAACAAGTCCACAAAATTAGGCAAATTAACCTTATCAGTCAACATGCTGAAATTCTGGCACCAACTTTCTTTAGTAAAAAGCACATGAAAATAACAATTACTGGAAGTATTTGTCGAATAGCCGGCGATATACGTGTGTAAGGTGCCGGTGCCACGTGGGGCTCGGCGGCCGCTCAGGCGAGGGCGGAGGCGGGGAGCGAGCTGTGCTTGGGCTTGGCTTTGTGTACGAACACTTTGATGCAACCGTTGAAGTCGGCGCTGACAAGCACGTGACCAGTTTGAGAAGATGCCACCATGCCGCCTTCTGCACCTTTCTGTAATACAAAAGTAATTATATTAATTTTTAAGTATTGTGTAAAGAAAAAGGAACTTCTTTCTATAAGTCACACTTAGTAATTATTTAACTTAAGTCTGTATGACAACATTTCGAAAACCTCAAAATTAAATCAGTAACGTTAGGGAAAAGCGTCATTAACTGATTTGAGGAAAACTAGCTGGACTTGAATGAAGGCATTACTAATATTAAAAGTAAAAACATCCAGGTTTCAAGAGCTACAACCGCAAAGCGAACAACGCCTCTCAGACAAATAAATATATTTTTCAATTAGAACGTGTAGTCCCTGCAGACACATTTATAATACCGGTGTACACGAGTATAACTTACCACTTCATCCTTATCATCAGCATCGTTATTCGCAAGTTTAGCTTCTTCCTCCCTCTCGCATATCATGCGGATCATATGGTCCGGGTTGGGAGCAAACACGGCACAAGTGACCAAAGCATTATGCGCCTTTATCCCTTCCCAAAAGTCGTTCCTATCCCTCCTCACTGACGTAAACTTCGAGTAATCGTGGTAAGTCTTCCAAATGTAGATGCACTGGTTCTCCGACCCGCTAACTATGTACTTTCCGTCGTGAGAAAATGATGCTTTAATTTGGCTGGAGACGTTCACATAACCTTTGTATTTACAAGAAAGGTTTAAGTCTCGAAGGTCGTAGAGTCGAATCCTGCTGTCGTTTGAAGTGACGAGGATTTTGTCGTCGTTCGGCATCGGTTCGATACCAGATATCTTTCGGCCCGTGGAGTTTTTCCCTCTCGTCGATCGTACGTCGATCTGTGTGTGGTATTTGAGCTGGTCGGTTGTGTAGAATATGCAACGACCGTCGTATGTGCCTACGACGGCGAATTTGCCGTTTTGGCAGAAATTCGCGGCTGTTATCAGCTTCGTTTTGCCGTCTACTTCGTTCCATACTGCGACCTAGGTAATACAAATCTTGATTAATATACAGTTCATACAAAAATATGAACTCTAAATATAATTACCGACATGTTATAACAAGAAATTGAGATACTAATTAAACCTTAGCTTCAGTCATTCAATTTTGTGGGTCTACCTAATATAATAGCAATTAGTTTTGGAATAAGTCGTTGTATTTTAGTTACATGAATATAGCATTGTATAGATTTATACAGCTAGTTACTTGAAAATTGTGCTGAAACCATTTTAACCTATTTAAATTCAAATACCAAGAAACTTCAAAAGCAAAAATTACATACCTTCTTATCAGGAATATTCCAGAGCCTCAGCTTTCCGTCCAGACTGCCGGACAGGAAATAGCGATCGTCTCTGGGATGGAACACAATGGCGGTCACAAAGTCTATGTGCTGGAAGGTGCACAGGCACTCCCCTCGCGAGATGTGCCACAGGCGGACCGTCTTGTCCATGGAGCTGGACAGGATGAAGTAGTTCTTGGACCAGGAGACGTCGAGCAGGTCGGAGGAGTGTCCGGAGTACACGCAGAAGGGCGTGGTGCAGAAGGGCGCGGCGGGCGGCGCGGGCGCGGGGGGGGCGGCGGGCAGGGACGACAGCGACTCCTGCGACGGCGTCGGGGACGACTTCTGCTCCAAGTTGTACTTCGTGCGCATGTCCTGCGGAGACAAATGTGTGGAATTTATACTCAAGCTTCATGATAAATAACCTAAATATATCGGGTGTGTCGTTCATAATCACATTAAATGAAATGCGTTAATATACTGGTTAAATATGTCGATTAACACAAACAAAAAAGAAAAATACGTAAAAATAAAAAAATGTTTTTTTCAAACAAAGTAAATAGAATAAAAATGTGCTAAAATTAGAACACCATATAAAAGTCAGTCATCACAAACAACTGAAATCCTCCCTTAAAAACTGACAGCTGTCAACTGATTAAATCATTCGATAGTCCTAATTTTTACACATGATGTTGTAAATTATAAAAAATAAAAATGACTCCTATGGTTAAACCACTGAATGGATTCGGTTATTTTTTTTACAATTCGCCATAGAATATCATAAAGTATATGTGATAGGATTTAATGTGATTGTGAACGACACACCCGTTATATTGTTGAGATTGCTTAGGCTTTTAACTAGATCTCGTACCTGTTAATTAGTTCTAGTTCATAAAAAAAAAACAGTTTTATATGATTGGTGCGAAGAATTTTTGAATGGAATGTAATAACAAATATGAGAATATCAATTTGAAAATTAAATGAACCCTTAAATGTTCAAATTTTAGGAGTTGATTCGCACATAAATATAAAATCTAATTGAGACTCTTTTCAAAAATGTTAATACCCTTTGTCACTAAAAGTGAAATTAACACGCTTATATAAGCTTCACTTGTAACTATGTATGTAAGAAAATCTTTGCATATTAATTTGACCCACTTCCCGGTCTCCGATTAGGATGAAATTTTACACACGCTCTCAGTTCTGATGCCAATACATGACTAGCTTTTTAGAAATATGTACAATGTTACCTGGAACATATGGTAGGCGTCGCGAGTGACCCAGACCCGCAGCAGCTTGTCCTGTCCGGCGGTGGCCAGCAGGCGCCCGCACACGCTGAACTTGCAGCACCACACCGCGCCGCAGTGGGCTGAGCCCATCTCCTGTGGTCACAGGATACAAACAGTAATAAACAAAAAATTAACACAAAGTAACTATCATCATCATCTCCCGAGCCTTTTCCCAATGATGTTGGGGTCGACTACCAGTCTAACCGGATGCAGCTGAGTTAAAAGGAGCAGCGGACCTATCTGAACTCCTCAACCAAGTTTCCCGGGCAACCCTTTGGTAAGATTCGTGTTGATTTGAGAGGGAACCTGAACGCCTCTTTAGTTCTAGTAACCGATCACGCCGACAGTACGTTACTTGATCTACAAGAAGGTGACTTCGTTTCTCGCATTTTTTCTTCTCCGTGGTACATACTCCGTTGAATATCCAATAAAGACTTATAACCGTAATATTTTCAAAATTACAACTTACTTGAACATGTCGAACACATCCATCGAAGTCATACGGTCCCTTATGAGAGTTGGATGCTTTAAGCTTAATATTATGTTCTCCTCTGACGTCATCAGCAATGTCAGCCACATCCTCTTTGTGGCGAGCGTGGGACACCTCCTGAGCTAACGATTTAGCAGCATCAACCGTCTTCTTAACTGTACTGCCGAAGAAACGCTTCAACCTGCATTGGGTATTGTTATTAGGGTACTTTTTTTACATCGATGACCTATTGTACGGTTGTAAAAAATGGACTCGAACGTGCCGACTGACGCGATGATGTTAAAGACATCTATAATATGGTACTAACTCGAACTCGACTTACTCACAACTCGACTAACAGAAAAACTTTCGATTAATAAATTAACAGAAAGACTTTCGAAAGACTACATTGATTCAGATATTGTCGTAAAGATTTTATGCGGGATGTAACAAAAATTACGTTTTAATATCGTTTATTAATTATTTGTAGCTTATAACCCTAATGGTTTTATAGGTATTTTTGTAACTGAGTAACGAGCTTCATTTCACATTTGACTTTTACCATTTTGAAAGCTTATGTGGCATACTTTAAGATCCAAGTGTCAATTCGTCATTGTGTCAAGACAAGAGTAGGGCCGACCATACATTGTGTTTTTCACATTCATTTTTTTACTATGTATGTATTGATATCTATGCTTAGCGCCAACTTAATGTGTAAAAACACTCGAATAATTTAAAAAAAAAAAACATTTGTTAAAAGACACTCTTGCAACAACACATTGAAAACGCAATTTATTATGTACAAGCCAATTTAGTTGTAAATACAAACAAAATATCAAAGCATGTTTTGAAAAACTGTTTTTGTCTAATTTTCTGACCAATTTATTACTTTCTCAAGACCATGTTACGTTTCTATTAGTAAATTCTGGAATCGGTTCAGCAGTTCCATAGGTTATCCAGAACACACGAACAGATAAATTATTATGTATTATTAGTTGATTATGTTAGTCGGCAAACTGTCACCTGAAGTTCATATCGTGTGTCAATTTCTTGTTGATGTTGTCCTGCGAATGACTTTTAACCAGTGTCGGCGTTATCCTAAAGTTGGAGATCATTTAAATATATTTTCCTTCCATATCATATAAAAACATGTGTTTTCTATACACATATAATATTTAACGACTTATTAAAAATGCGATTGAAAATTCAGAGAACATTTCTTGAATTCTACATTTCGTACCTACAAAAGTTCTATGTATTTTTAGCCGTACTCAATTTGTTACATTTATTTATGAATTATAAAAATATCCACGTAAACAATGACTGAAATTGATTAACAGCCAGTTTCTTCATCAAAAGTTAAAGCCAAAGTAATGTCTAAAATGAAAGTAAAGGTCAAATTCAATTTTTCTATCAGTTTTGCTGTCACTTTAGCCTTGAAAAAACGAATTTGACCGTTACTTTTACTTTAGACATTACTTTAACTTTAACTTTTGATGAAGAAACTGGCCGTCAGAAGTTGTTTCTGAATTTAATCATTACGACTTCAAAAAAAGAGAAGAAGAGGAGGTTCTAAATCCCTTGGGATTTTTACCTTTTTACATTGCCATGTGGAATATGCACTGTGTAAAAAGTATTTCATCAGTATTAAAACACTTACTTTTCTGTCTTCCTCTTAATACCAGTTGTCTGTCTGTCAGTGGATTCTCTCTTCATCTCTTTAGCTTCGTCCTCGGCGCCGCCCGCGCAGACGCTCTCACTCTCTTCATCAGTCTCCCTGAATAACAGTTATTATACCGTAAACCTTAAACAGCATGAAAGGAACAAGAATGGCCCGCTTCACGGGTTACTGATAAAGTCTCTGATAATTTACTGGGAACTTATATCAGACAGATAAACTATAACTTTTGGTTACACAGGTCTCGGATAATAATATTTGGCAGAAATTATAAGATATAGCAGCAGCAGATAGTTAATGCTATCTGCCAGTTTATCTGGCACTAACTAACTGACACTTTATCGGTAATCAGTGAAACCGGGTCTAAAGCACGATTCCTATGAAAAGGAAATGATCCGTTTACCTTACGGACCTTACTTGTGATTCTTATTAGGAGAATCGGTCATCTGTCGTAACGTTATGCGATTTTTGAGTTCGAAAATTCTGTTGTACTACATATACAAAATATCACATATACATCTGCAGAATTGGAAAAAAAAAACTGTTTTCATGGGTACTCAATAATCGCTTAAGTTACGTTAGATACGATATATGACAACAATGGTAGACTTGTTTTATGTATGTTAAACTTGGTTGAAAAAACAACATGAAGCGTGTTTGTGTTATGAATGTGCTTCAAACCTAGTGATTTGTGTATCATATTGGCGATCGCTGTCACATTGCTCGCTTTGTTATTTCTTCACAGAGAAAATAGTGCACAGTTCAATTCATTTATTGAAAACTAGCTGTTTTTCTGCGGTTTCACTCGTGTCCCTTGGGACTTTGTTCCCTTTCGTGGGTAAAATACATATTTGATCCAGTAGTTTCGATGCATCAGGGGTATAAACAAACAAACAAAAAATATATTAGATTTGCTAAAAGCATTATTTCACACCGTCACAATGGCAATACTTTATACTTAATTATAGATAATGTATTTAGCTACGTATGGTAACACCGAACTTTTAGTACGAAGCTGACACAAGGCATACATCTGTTAACTATGTGTAATTAAATAAATACAAGCCAATTACAATTATTTAATCCCGACGTTTCAGATCCTCTACAGCACCCATGGTCACGGGCAGGCAATTACAATTTGTTTAATCTTTAATTTGATAAATTCATCCACGGGTGTGTTGTAGGTTATTTAGACTCGGTAAAAGTGTGCCTCTATTAACAATTTAAAGAATCGATTTCAAGTGTTAATGTTTATATCCAAAAATAAATACATTTTCATAAAAATGGAAAAGTAATTATCTTTTTAATATTAATTTGGAATTAGTGGTCACTCCACTCACAAAATCTTCAAGCGCAAAAAAATGTTGTTGTACAAGCTATAAAACTCAATTAAGATTGCCAGACTTTAATTACCGGGGTTTTACATGAACTGGAAATGATGTTGGCTGTTGAATAAGTCAAACTATATGCTAGTTAAATATAATTCTTTCCTCAGTGAAATATAAAACAATTACAATTTATACTGTACTTTACATTTAATTAGCTAAATAACGATCGAATTATGAATACCATGATCTAACTAACTACCATATTTCTTTAGCCTGGCAACCCTAGACGCAAGCGAGCAACTGTAAGCAGTCACAAAAAACTTGTATAATAATGAAATAATCAACCTAGTTGCTAGACTGAGATTAGACGAGTGTTCTGACATCCACGTCAGATTAAGAGTGGACAGACGCCGACGCCAAGACAGCTTGCTTTTGCCATCAAGTCTGAAAATTACATTTCCGATTTCCATTTTGTTGCGTAGATATATGTATTTGATGAAAGCTAGTAAAATATTTTCTTCTTAAAACGAAATAATTCCATGAATTAAAACAACACGTGATAATATAGGTATGATTATTGCATGGTGATTTGACGGCATTATGATAAATATACGGTGTAGCATGAAAACGTATGAAGCTGTCTTTTACGATTTGGCAGTATACGAACTAGAATTATTTACCAAGGAATTATTTTTATTTGGCCCTACGAGGGCCCGCACCCAGACTTGTCTTTTTTGCTAATCATTATATATGTATATATGTATCCCTTGAGGAGGTTTATAACATTTTAGGACCCAAAGGGCCTCGCCTTATTACTTGCTACCCCGGGTCAATGCGCTATTCTTGCTAACAGACAGACCAGAGAGAGGTTGCATAATCCGGCACTGGTCGTGGATATGGAGTGTGTGATGTTTGGTGGTACATATATGTCGTGAGTAATGGTACCTACATAGCTGACGGTGTAATGGTGCGGTATATGAAATGCCGATTATAGCGGTGTATGTTACCTGGTATTGTCGTCGTTGGCGCGGCCGATGTACTCGGAGGTGAGGCGCATGATGTGCAGACTGAGCGGGTTGATGCACTGCGGCAGCTTGTGCTCCGCCACGCTCAGCGGCACGCGCTCACCTATATGTCAAACATAAAGTCTATGTCATCGGTGTGTATTGGACGACGTTTAAGGACTTACAGTGGTTTTAATCAATCAATCAATCAAAACATTTATTTGTGAACCATAGGTAAGAACAGATCTTAAATATATGACGGCGCCACCGTCGATGTGTCAACCGTCGATCTGTCAACGGTGGACCTTATATAAAGCGACGCGCGCACGACTCGGGGCATTCGTTCGCCGACCGTTGCCGAGTGCACACCTCCCACAAATTCGTGATAATTTATTTCGTTAATATTAATTGTAGTGACTAATATTGTGTTAATTGGAATAAACCAAGTGATTGTGTGAGAACCCCTTTGTTTTATGTCGGATCCTAACGCCGACATCAGAAGTGGGATGCAACGCCGACATATATAGAAAGTAAGTAAAAGTTTAAGTTGGTGGATTTGTAAGTGTGTGACATATTTTCCTGTACGAGTAATAAATGTGATTAAGAGCGTGTACGCTCGGCGCGCGATGTCAACTTTAGGTAATTCAACGCAAAAAACCGCGCAGACTAGCGTCGCGGCTGTGTGCGTGCCTATCATACTTCACGTATAGTCACACAAACCATTTTGATCCTTTCGAGTGAAATTGGTAGAACAAAAAATATATTATTTAGTAAATAGTTAATAGCGGGAAAATAGTGTAAGTCTATGGATGTCTAAAATATAAAAGCATGAAAATAAGTCGTTAATACTTACACTCTTTTGCAAAAAAATCGGGCACCTATGAAAAACTTGGTTTTGAGGACTTTCTGTATATTACATACAATTTTCAACAGTACTAAATAGTCGACTGATGATTAATGACAATGTTAAGAGTTTCTGTATTTTAACAGATTTCAAAAAAAGAAAGGTGGAGGTTTCAATTAGATTGTTTTCTGATTGTTCTCAATTTGATTGTTCTCGATTTCTCAAAGACGCCTGGACCGATTTGAAAAATTGATTGTTTATAAGAATGGTCCAGTCCATCCAGACCGAAAAATTGTGGTCAAATAACAACAATTGCCGGAAAGCCAAATATTGGTGAAGAGCTTGGGTTTACCATTGCAAATAAAGTTTTAAGTTATCTATCCTATATGCTTCAAAAGTTATTCGAGATCAAAAGTCCAAATTTGGGTACATCCAAAATGAAAAAAAATTTGGTAACAGACATCTGCAATAAGTGATTTCTAGCCTAAGGAGTCCGCCATATTGGATTTAGACTCGTGACACATTTTTTTTCGAGTTATTCATAGCAAGCCCTTTCATTTGATACCCATATCGTAGGAATGCATTAAAAACATTTTTTTCTCCATCTTGGGTATACCGCCATATTGGATATAGAATCATACATTGTCATTAAAACTGAACATTCAAACAAAATTTCAACTCAATCGATAAAAAAAATATGCTTCAAAATTGAGCTTTAAATAAAATAGTAATGTATCAAGATTTGTTGGTCGCGCTTGAAATGTACTCTATTCTCGGTATCCACGGCAGAGGTTATTCACCCTACGCGATGTGACGGAGCGACACGTCCTCTCTCTGTGAAGCCTTGCGGCGGTCTGGTTTGAGTTGAATCGCGTGCAGCGTTTTATAGTAGTTTTTAAATAATTTATAAAAAAATAAAAACGAGAGATTAAATTATAATATAAAGTTTATGTTTTAAAGAAAGAGTTATATTACTGTAGTAAATAATTGTTATATTAAATTAAGTAAGATAGATAGGTAAAAAAAGCATTTGAAATTCACAATTTTTCACATTGTTAAAATATTTTTTTCTGAAAGATAGAGACCTAAATCAAAAAATGTTTTCAACTAACTATAGGCATGGAGATTTCGTCTATGAGTAAAAAAATAAATATCATTAGATTTGCCACTGTTTTCACATGAATTTAAGCTTCGAAATAGACGCTGAACGGGAATTTTATAAAACATCTGTTACGTTATAGGGGTTTTAAGTATTTAAACTACACAAATTGAAATTTATGTTCAATTAACTATATAGACAGTGAAATTACCTTGCGTTATTAAAAAATAACATAGTTATAGGATAAGTAGTTACTGAGAAACAGTGGTTTGAAAAGTACCATTTTAGGCCAAATGGCGCGCGGTTGACGTACACGCTCTTAACTGTGTTTCGGGTGACACTTTAAACTGTTGGTCCCGGCAGTCATTGCACATCTTCGGCAGTCGTTACGGGTAGTCAGAAGCCAGTAAGTGATACCAGTCTAATCGGGGGTTGCCCGGGTAACTGGGTTGAGCAGGTCAGATAGGCAGGCGCTCCTTGAAAAGCACACCAGCAGTTAGTCTTTGCAGTTAGACTGGAAGCCGATCCCAACATAGTTGGGAAAAAGGCTCGGAGGATGATGATTATGCATTTTGTATTTTTAGTTTATTCAAAATATTCTGATGTTCCATTCCAGTATTTCCCTGTACTCGTCGTAGGTAAATATGTTTGGTTGATAGTGCATTAGTTACCGGTGTCGAGGTTGAGCACGGTGACCTGCTCGAGTATCTCTATGTCGGAGAGCTGCTGCCCCGAGCGTGTCCGCGTCCGCAGCGGCGCCGCCGCCTCGTCGCCCAGCGACCGCCGCCGCCCGCCCAGCGACTCCGAGTTACTGCGCCTTTATAGTAAGTAATCATTATAATATTCAATTCATGTGTATATCATCTTTACTAAACTTTTATTTTGCTATTTCCCGTTTATTTAGAACTAGCGATCCGCCCCGGCTTCGCACGGGATAACAGTATTTCCCCACTATTTAATGTATGTTATTATACATATAAACCTTCCTCTTCAATCACTCTATCTATTGAAAAACCCGCATGGAAATTGGTTGTGTAGTTTTGAAGATTTTAGCGTACAAAGAGACATAGGGACAGAAAAAGCAACTTTGTTTTATATTATGTAGTGATAGTGAAGTTACACAATTATTATGGAGTTATGTCAAATAATACACGAATGCTAAATAAATCTTAATTTGACCCACTTCCCGGTCTCCGATTAGGGTGAAATTTTGCACACGCTCTGAGTTCTGGTGACAATACATGACTAGCTGAAAAACGTCATTTCAAATCCAATATGGCGGTCCCTCCAAAATGGCGGACTGGCTATTTGAAATCCACCCCCCACGATGTGGGTATCAAAATGAAAGGCTTTGCTGTCAGGAATACGAAAAAATAGTAGACAATAAAAATAATAGTTTAAAAAACGAGTTTTTTTTTCAGTGAACTGTGAAAATAATAATAAATAAGTGGTACATATAGGTGGACGTACCGTGCGGCGGCGGCGCGGTGCTGGCTCGGGGCGGAGCGGCCCTCGCTGTGCGTGCGCACGCTGCGCTCGTCGCCGCGGCACACGCACTCCTCTGACAACACGCAAGGGTATAACATTATTCATTTTAACGCACACTTTCACTAAACATAAATAAAACGGAGCCATTTTTTTGTTTATGCCCTAAGGGTTGATTTATATTAGGCCGGGCCGTGACGTGCCGTGTCCGGGCTTTTACGAAATTCTGAAGTAATATAAACTGCTTCATAAAAAAGCTACTCTTTCCGAGTATCATATCATAGCATATCATGGTACCTAGCACCTACAGGACGCTGGTGAAACTGCGGGATAGTTAATGCCATCTGCCAGATATCAAAAGTTATAATTTTATCTGCCACAAGGAACAAATCTCTTTCCGTCAGATTTCAAGCCAAAATTATAAATAGACAAATATACTAGCTTACGCTAACGGTTGCACTCGCGTCCCTTGAAAACTGCTTTGCGTGCCGGGATAAAAAGTGATTTCTTTTTCAAGAAATAAGTTATCTAACACTGTTTCCTTCAATTCGGCCTATAGTTACTGAGTTTAGTGGGTTCAAGTAAAAAACAAACGCTTCAGCTTTATAACATTAGCATAGATTACGTTTTGGACACAAACATTAATAGGAGACACGAAAAAAAGACATATAGTTTCTACGACAATTACAGACGTGCACAACATTCAAAACGATGTAAAAGATTTTATTTTAACTTAATTGAATCTTGTGGCCTTACCTTTATATTTGTTTTCAGTGGCGGCGTGTATCGAGAGATCGGCGGATCGCTCGCTGGTTCGCGACTCGTGCAAGCTCAAGGAACCTCTGTCACTCGCTGTCACAAACAACATATAATTTTCATTATTTATTTCCACTTAGTATGAATAAATTAACAGGTATTCAGAAGAAAAAAAAAATCTTCTTGCTACATCATCAAATAGGTACATTGGAAGTTACGAATTAGAAATACAATCGAAAAGATGGGCCAAATTAAAGACTATCAGCATGTTTATCTTCATCAGTGACCTATAAATAAATACAACACATATGATATTCTAGAAGGTTCCATAGAGGAAAAAGTTATAATTATTTTTTTATAACTTTTCTCATTATATGCAGTAAAAGTTAACTAAATTATAAATAGTTAATTAAAAATCGTAACATCATATTATACATACCGTATTTAGAATGTGAGAGTTCTAGCGAGTCTTGAAACTCTCTGGTCAAAGACTCTATAGTGCTCGCCGGGCTTGGTAGCGCCATAGACTGGTTTACTGCACTTGGAGGTGGTGGCTAAACATATTAAGTAAAATTTAACCCAAAACATAGACGGGATTTTAGAAAAAATCTAACAAACAAGCTCATCAGCTTTATAATACAGGTTAGATCATTTTAACAAAATTCCTACATATTTTAACATGCGAATCTAAGGTAATTTTACCATCTTCATAGGATAGTAGTGTCATTGAAATTGGCATCTGTATGTTGTAAAGATTTTTAGCGTTTTTTTTAGTGTATTTCAAACTATACATTTTATTTATTATCTATTTAAATAATTACCCATACACCATTAACTAGATCATTTCACAACAGTGAAGTAATTTATTGTAAACTAGCTTCCGCCCGCGGCTTCGCCCGCGTAGAGTTCGGTTATATCGCGTTTTCAAGAGAATTCTCCAAAAGTCCGGGATAAAAACTATCCTATGTTCCTTCTCAAAGTCGACTCTATCTCTGTACCAAATTTTGTTAAAATCAGTTCTGTGGTTTATACATGAAAGCGTAACAGACAGACAGACAGACAGTTACTTTCGTATTTATAATATTAGTAGGGGTAGTAGGGAAGTTTCTCACCTCAACGATCAAAGAATCGAGCTGCGGTTTGTCGGGTCGCCGCGCGATGTATCGATACTCGTCCGTGTCCGTCGTGCACACGCTGAGGTTGTCGCCGTCCGTCGTCGACAGCGACTGCGAACCGTGCAGCTTGTCTGTTCACATCATATAACTAAATTAGAACCAGGAAAATATATATTGAAAGAACTTATTTACCTTTTTTTTGGTGAGAAATCATCAGATGTGGGGAATATCGATGTGGGTGCAGCGTGATAGTGTCAAATTTGATGAGCCCTTGTGTACGAAGACCGAACAATCCCACAGCCCATGTCTTGTATCGTACTGCGCTTGCGTCGTCGCGGCGGCGCTTGGGGCCCGGCGGCTGTGCTGCAGGCTGTATGTGTCGGTACGTACTGCGCTTGCGTCGTCGCGGCGGCGCTTGGGGCCCGGCGGCTGTGCTGCAGGCTGTATGTGTCGGTACGTACTGCGCTTGCGTCGTCGCGGCGGCGCTTGGGGCCCGGCGGCTGTGCTGCAGGCTGTATGTGTCGGTACGTACTGCGCTTGCGTCGTCGCGGCGGCGCTTGGGGCCCGGCGGCTGTGCTGCAGGCTGTATGTGTCGGTACGTACTGCGCTTGCGTCGTCGCGGCGGCGCTTGGGGCCCGGCGGCTGTGCTGCAGGCTGTATGTGTCGGTACGTACTGCGCTTGCGTCGTCGCGGCGGCGCTTGGGGCCCGGCGGCTGTGCTGCAGGCTGTATGTGTCGGTACGTACTGCGCTTGCGTCGTCGCGGCGGCGCTTGGGGCCCGGCGGCTGTGCTGCAGGCTGTATGTGTCGGTACGTACTGCGCTTGCGTCGTCGCGGCGGCGCTTGGGGCCCGGCGGCTGTGCTGCAGGCTGTATGTGTCGGTACGTACTGCGCTTGCGTCGTCGCGGCGGCGCTTGGGGCCCGGCGGCTGTGCTGCAGGCTGTATGTGTCGGTACGTACTGCGCTTGCGTCGTCGCGGCGGCGCTTGGGGCCCGGCGGCTGTGCTGCAGGCTGTATGTGTCGGTACGTACTGCGCTTGCGTCGTCGCGGCGGCGCTTGGGGCCCGGCGGCTGTGCTGCAGGCTGTATGTGTCGGTACGTACTGCGCTTGCGTCGTCGCGGCGGCGCTTGGGGCCCGGCGGCTGTGCTGCAGGCTGTATGTGTCGGTACGTACTGCGCTTGCGTCGTCGCGGCGGCGCTTGGGGCCCGGCGGGCGGGGCGCAGGACCCGCTGACGGCGACGATGGCGCCGCCCCCGCGGCTGTGCTTCAAACTATTCGCCTTCGTGCTGGCGATAACGTCGGGCTCGGCCATCGCTAGCACTGTATAAAGTCAATTTAATGAGTATAGAAACAGATTTAAAACATTTACTCATAAAAATTATTACATCGCTAGTTCATTGAATGTGTGTTTGTGCATCTCTTTTATATATAATATATAACATTCTACTCACCGTTCTGAGTTCTGGCATCGGCCGCGAGTTGTTCGTCGGATATAGTGGAGGGCTCCCTCGACGACACCGATGGTACCGCCGCGGTATCACGGATATTCGCTGTGCAACAAACAAACAAATATATTTAGCTTTGGGTGCGTATTTAATCCCTACTAGCTCAACCAATGACTTACAGTGAGACTCCGAGGCGCCACTGAGTATCCTGCCGATCCTGCCGAGTGACGTCATACTCTGCAGACTCATTGTGTCGTGAGCTATTATCCTGCAAACATACTATTTCTAGAGACTTCATGGTTTGGTAACACTACCTATGTCATAAGCAGCCTAGTGTTTAAATTATTTCCATATAGAAAATGAGGGTAAAGCCCATGGCAGTTAGTTATTATTATATTGCACTTTCATATTTATTAGGGCCTTATCATAATAGCGGATTGCGAGCGTCTTCAAAGCGAAACGGACGCGCAACGAAAACGTTACGGGCGCGCAACGTACACGCCGCGCATGCGCAGCGAATTTACTGCGGACGCGCAACGAATTCGTCGCGAAAAGCAGTGTTTTATTCATTTGCAAAAAAACACAAAGTAGTCGCTCTCTTCCATTCGATTATTGTTTGAATCCATTTTGTTACCGAGTGTATTGTACGTCATTAATTTGCTACAAACACGCGACGAAAACGTTGCGAATTTGTCGTACGTTCGCGACGTCTTCGCTGAGCAGCCGCAGCGTGTTCGCGTCGCATTCGCTACGCGCCCGCTCCGCTTTGAAGACGCTCGCAATCCGCTAGTATGATAAGGCCCTTACTGTTTAAAAAAATACTATTGAAATGTATTACAATATTTCCTTACTTACTTGAATGGGTGTTCAGAAGTGAATGTCTGCTGGTCTACGGATCCAGTGGCATCGATGACTCCTTCATCTTCCTCTTCTGTTTGCATGCAGCGTCTCAACTCCTGGAACCTTCTTCTACCTTGGACCACCTATCAAATACAAAGACCTACTTACATCTTATATTTTATCTTTTTATCTTCCATCTCATTTTCCAAATTCTCAAGATTTTGCCATTATGTTGAGAGAACTCCATCAATCCAGACAAAGGTAACTTTCAATGTTCAAACAGGGTCTCACATACTTTAGTACCAATTTCATTGAATTCAGTATTTCCAGATTTAGAGAGTAACCTTAATATAAACATTTGAATTATTTTATGCTTCAAGAATCTAAATAGACAATTAGACATAGCACTAAAGAAGTTTCATGTTGTTTTTTTAGTAAAATGAGTGCACCAAATAATACTCACACTTTTCACGGTAGTTCTGTCATCCTCTACGGCTGCAGCTTCTGAGGCTTGTGTACTGGAAGTTCCTGCTGTGGACACTGAGGGTGCGGACTCAGTCTTAGCCACCGACGGCTTGTCCTTGTCAGGGGCATCCCCACTCTCCGACACACTGATATTCTTACATAGTGAAGATCTTCTGAAAGCAATGTTAATCCACTTAAAGCACTGGTTATATTATGTCTGTAGCTTTACTATTTGCCCTTCAGTAATATTCTTAATACCAGCTGCAGTGACAAAGATACACACCACTATAAACTCTGAGAATTTGATCCAATTTAAAAATATATTATCTAACAATGCAATAAAAAGAATGAATGTTTTGATTATATTCTAACAACATACACACTTGTTCAGTCTGCTAACATAAATATGTATGTGAAAACATTGTCAATGCATCCATAAGTGGAACAAAATCATAATTAATATGTAAACCATCAAGTTATTGGCTAATCATGATGTGGTCTATTAACTTATTGTTCTAGTCTAACGACCGAGTCTCGCACCAATGGATGACGGTTTTTTGCTTGCTTTAGCAGTCGCGACCGCCAAGGACGCATATCAATAGAATATTGAAACATCTGTTCGAATCATACAATCATATTTCAAAATAGACAACCACCGCCGCCTTTTTGTAAACATACCTATACCATATACTTTTATAATATCTGCTCTGACTAGTGTATAGTTAAAGGCTCTTATAAGATCAAACTATAGTAAATCATAGTAATTGTTACAGTTTTTCACCACTTACTTTGAACCTTTAATGGGTGTGAACTCTTCAGCATCGTAGAACTCCTCGGAGTCACTGCTGTCTGCCATTGTGAACCGGAAAAGATGTAGCAGCACACATAAACCACAATATAACGTAAAAATTTTTACATTATCAACAACTGAAATGTTATTTTTTTATAGAAACTATGAAAGTTAGAACCCAAATCATTCAACTCATTTGACACTAATGTAGTTTTGTGACAAAGTGACAACCGACACCTGACACTGTAGAGACATTGACATCGTTTATGACAACTGACAGCTGAAAATACTTGCCAGCTGTTTTTTTTAGCCTCGTCTTTTTACAACGTTGGCAACTTCCTTCAACTTTCGCAGCAGCGCGTTTTTCAAAAAGAAACGGTGGTAGATAGGTAAACGATTTTACAAATCGGTACTTGTCCCACGCGGTTTCCCCCGCGTCCCAGGGAAACTTCTTCACGTACCCAGTTAAACATAGCCCATGTTCATAGCAGAGAATGCGATACAAACAAACATAGATACAATCAAATCTTTCCTACTTATACGTGAGTGAGTGAATAGGTACATGTTCGGACTAAAAATCCTATATCCTACTTACAGCGAAATACGAATAGGTATGTCGCTGCCACATAAAGTGATCCCACATAAAAACAACAGTACACCATAAAAATAAACTAAAAGACATTTCAAAAATCTGAATAAGAGGCTCTACGTCATAAAGAGCAAGGTTACTATGACTGACTAATCCTTTTATGATTCCCATTAACTTTCGTTAACAGCTGTAGCATTACCAACATGGATTTTCCCAATATTAATGGTCAAAGTCAACAGAGTCTGCTCGAGTCATGTTCTAAATGATATTCATTGTTCCAATTTTTCCATCCTCCATACGATTACGTACCTATCGCATGTGAAGAAACAGATGTGTCATTAATAACTTAATAACAAGGGCCTGTGAATTTGATTCCTTTTCTTAAGATAAATAAAATAAAAGGTTTATAAATTTTTCAACCGCTGCGGGCTGTGTTATTTTCTTCCTATTTGTATTCCAACTGATTTATAAATTTTCTATTCCTATTATAGCCCAAGACCAAAGTTAAGCATCAGAATTCATAAGTTACCAAGCCTAATTGCAGATAATCTAGCTCCATATAAAATTTCTGTTTCTGTAAGTTGTTAATTAATTTAATAAAAAGAGTTACCTACGTACAAACAGACAGAGGTACTTTCACATTAAAATATTTGTAAAGATACAATTAAAATAAACACTTGACACCTTTTTTAAAAGGCCTTATTTTGAATTCCCGTAGAGGTATTGTTCCCGTTACGGTCGCCGCATTCGCCACCAGCCGGACAGGCATTTTCATCCTTGCAGCTGAGGTCACTCGACACCTGAGATCCTGAAGGCATTGGCCTAACGGGAAGGCTGTCCTTGCAACTAGATTCCAGCACGTTTTATGAAAAAATGGTTTCATTTTTTTTACAATATATGAGATGGTTGAGATTGAGATAAATAATTTTAAAATATTCCGCATTGGCTATATAAATTATTCATACATATAAAAGCCAGAAATAACAAATCATTGAACCGATATTAAAACTCCTTTGAGACTTAGAGAAAGCAAAAAAAATACTATTTAACTTATACTTTGGAGCAGGTGGCAAATAAATATATGCAAAATCATCCTCCATGGAAGATCCGCATTTCGGTAGATTTTTTAATTTATTTCAGCGTTTTTGATTTAGCATCGTTAATTCGTGACACACGTGAAATCACGTGAAAGAAAAAATATTTTTCGCTTGTCTCATTTATTTTTGTGCTTGTATAGGTCTACGTACGTACCTACCTAATTAGTTTTTTGTTTTCAATGTTTTGCGGCGCGACATTTTAATTGATTAGCTCAATTTCAATTAAACTTTATTCCGGTATGTATAAAAAACTACAAGAAGTTCCCACTTTTTTCCAGAATTTATATGTATATATTTTTTTGAACCGTCCATTTTCTTCAAACGTCTTATCTAAGGAAATATACTACCCAACGGATGACTTCATTGCAGTATTTATCACTCGCGGAATCGATGGATTATAAAGCTTGTTACTGGGTAAAATAAAATGACAACACATAAAATTAAAATATGATAAATCACGCATTATTACACAATATTTAATAAAACACCCAGTGGCGGATTAACCCTATAAGCACAACAAGCACGTGCTTGGGGCCCCTGTTCTCCAGGGGCCTCCATCCTCTGCTGGCGTTTCATTTTATACCTACATTTTAT
Source organism: Helicoverpa zea x Helicoverpa armigera (assembly GCA_033682625.1). Lineage (NCBI taxonomy): Eukaryota > Metazoa > Arthropoda > Insecta > Lepidoptera > Noctuidae > Helicoverpa > Helicoverpa zea x Helicoverpa armigera. The sequence goes on from JAWIIS010000041.1 coordinate 945,065, forward strand.
CGAGATTCATCCACAATATATCCGAAATCACAAGGCGCGAGCAGTTCGGGAGTGACCCTTCATACACCCCCGCCTCTAAACTTGATTGGTCGCAGTGCTGTTGATTGTTGTACGATCGCAGTGATTTTTTTTTTCAATTGTGCAGTTGTTATACAATTTTTTTTCGGCTTCTACTCATCGTTGGGCAAAGAATTAATAGGCAACGATAGCGTTCCGAAGTCGCTATCGTACAGTCGTTGGGAAGCTCACGCTGTAACTACGAGTGCAATATAACAAACATATCCGAAAATTTTGGATGCTTTAGATCAGTGGTCCTGGTGGTGGTGGGCTGGTGGTGCCTGGAGGCATTCCAACTGGTCCGCGGACCACCGGTTAAGTCCGCGGACGTTGTTATCGATCTTACGTTATCCATCTTACTTGTCCAACAGAAAGAAATGAAGGTTTGAAATGTAGCCCTTTTACGAAATTTTAGTTCTGAGTCTTAAAACATAATCAAGATTTCCCGCTCGCTTCGCTCGCGTTTTCAAAAACTATATGTCCTCGTTTTTACATTTGTCAACAAATTAAAAGTTAAGTACGTTTGGGCTACATTGTACGTAATTTTGGTTCTGAGTCTATAATAAAAATAATTAAAATTTCGCGCTCGCTTCGCTCGCGTATTCAGAAACTATGTGCCTTCGTTTTTGCATTTGTCAACAAACAAAAAATTAAGTACGTTTAGGATAAATTTTACCTCCGCACGAGTCCAAAAAAAATTTCGCGCTCGCTTCGCTCGCGCATTTGAAACTACATGTGCATCACGCTCGCTTCGCTCGGTCAATTTCTTCAACCTTCTATTTCCATTTAAGTAATAAGGGGTCTACACAGGCTCTGTGCTTAGGGCCTCGGATACTCTTAATCCGCCACTGAAAACACCAACAAAACAATGACATATTAGTTTTGGGACACCGTGTGCAGGCTGTACCTACCAGTTATCGCGAAAATCGACGTCGTGTAGCTGTCACTAAAGGCATGACTAGACAGTAAAAATAAACATTGCCTACCTACATAGATTTTTATTAACTATGTAATTGTTAGACAGAGCTGTGATTCGATTAGGAAGACTTTGCTAGCTAAATAGCAAAAAAAAAGCTTTAATTTTGCATTGCTTGCATTTAGCTCTAGCTAGCAATAGAAACTGATTACACGACTGATTTTCAAGAACCTAGGCGACCAAAGTTTATCTAGCTGTGTACTAAGAAACCTGGGCTTAGGTACCCGTGAAAAATTAAACATATGATGGGAAATAATATTTTTTTTGTTTCTGAGCTTTTAATATACACATTCCTATTCTTAGCAGTCATAGAATCATTTTACCGAAAACGTTACATAGAGACAGTTTTCCTACTTTCGGATTTGGATACCATTATTCCCCTGCTCTTTGGGAGCATTAGATTATCTTTCTCAATAAATATTATATCAACTTAGGACATCTTGAATAGTTCTTGAACTCCATTTTGAATTGAGCCATGATGAAACTTCAGTTTCATAAATTGATCTGGGAATTGGATTGTATAAAGTGTAAAAGGCAATTTAATTAAAGATATAAGTATTCACCAAATTTGTTTTCCTTTAGAGCCAATTAATCCAAATTAGACTACAGGTAAACAACTTGACTGTTTAATTAATTACTTGAATTGAGGGGTGACTCTTTTAGATTCGGATCTCAAAAGCTCACGGAAAGCCCATGAATACTTCACTATCTCTTTCATTTTGTTTTGCATGGCTATCGGAGGCAATATTAGAAAGACTTTTTGCAATATCAGTGTTTAATAATATTTACGTTGTTCTGCGTTGTCTTCAATCAATAGAAAGAATCCCACTCAAGTTCAGCTCAAAAAATTTGCCATAATCCGCTCCACAAAAGGAAGGCATCATTTACCTAATGTATTCCAAGAAAGCTGAAACAGGTTACTGACTCGGAATAAGAATTCGGGCTGATGAAGGCAAGACATCAACAGGGGGGTCTTATCGTTATGGTCAATGATCGTGACACATATCGAAGGAATACAACTAAGCGTGACACTACCTTTCGTGTTTTCAGGAAACTTCGGGCGTTCTAGACTACGTAGGACAATGATAACACAACTTTAGTAAGAAGTTTACGGCTGCCCATTGGTTGGGGGGAGATCAGGCTGTTTTGTCCTCGACATGCGTCATGCATTCGACGCAACTATAAAACACTTGACCTCCCTACTCTCGCAGTTAATCGCTCCCCCCAGCCGGCAGTGACTGCACGCATCGCGTTGTGTTCCAAATTTAAACAGTTAAAAACGTAAGTTTTTTTTCTTTTTTGTATGTGTTGTTACTGTGAAGGATATACCCAAAAGTTTTTTTTTCTATGCTTTGCCAGATTTGGTTTCGTGTAGCAATCAACTAGTCGCGATGATTGTTAGAATGATTAAAGCAATTATATTCTTAACAGTGATTGAAAAGTTAATTTCATTAAATATGTACCTATTAGTTTATGTAATGAATAAGATGTTTGTGGAAACATCAGTCAACTTCTAGAAAATTAAAAGTAAAAATTTTTTTTTTTGTCAGCGCTTGTAAACATATCGTTTTAGAAGCCGGGACTCACGTTACGTTATTTCTCTTAGTTGTGTTTATTTTTACTACAACTGACTTCTAGAATGATTCATGAATTCGTTCTCTTTCTTTAAAAAATCTTTCGTAGTTTCTTATGATATTTACTTTTTTGTAGAAAATTAAAAACTATGATACTTCCTTGAGCAAAACATACTTAAACGGGTTGAACCTGTTCTGTTATATACTTAAATGAAATTTATTTAGCCACCTGTCACGCAATATCATTTCTAATTTCCACAGAGCTACGAAATTTAATTTCGTAATTATTTTATTAAGCTTGTGTCGTGCAGGCGGTACCTACCTACACGCAAATGTGAAATTGGTCATTGCTTGAAACAAAAGTGTATCAGTGAAAGGCTTTACATATAAAACTAGTTCAATTGGTCGATACGACCGTCAAGAAACGGTTAACTGAATCACTTCCCACGTTAAAATGTAATATGTGGTTATTTTACCTGACTTGAGAAAGAAAACATTCTGCAGTGACTTAAAATGAGCCTTTGTTACCACAGCTACTTATGATAGAAGAGATAGCTAAAACACTTTATTTAAGTACTTAGCATTTTATTTGAGCTAATATTTTCCTACACTTGTTAGATAACGTTCGCAAAAAAGTTAATATTTATTACTTTACATAATGTACATACAAAAACCTGTCGAAGTGTTTACAGACTGGTTTATTTCTTGTTATGTTGACTGTACAAATATCTACATGATGCCTTTATCTAATGAAGCAATACCTAACGACGATAATGGTATTACATAGTCATCGTTGATTAGATCCGTTTATTTACTAATGTTTATTTAATCAACTGTTGTCTTGTATTTAAATCTTGTTGGATTAACTTTGTAATCATAAACAGTGCCTTATCACGAAGGTGCCTTATATTATTGTAGACTAACTGTTTTTCCGCGGGTTTATCCTGCTTCATGGAAACTACTGCCCGGTCCCGGATAAAATATAGCTTATGTCACTCCGGAAGAGCGTATAGCCTTCCAACCGTGACGAATTTTTGAAATCGTTTCAGGAATTTGGACGGCTTTAGGGTCCAAATAAATATACACATGAGAAAATATGATTCCTCTTATATATATTGGTTATAAAAGTTTCACTCGCTCCCTTAGGTGAGTGTTCGAACAAGGTCAAAAACACCTGGCCGTTTCCTGCGATGTAGGTTATGATGAGGTCAATTAAACTATTCACAAGGACAAGTTCTTTAATTAAAACACAATATTAATTGATTCTATGTGAAAGTTTAGTTCAGCTCTTACTGCATATCGAGACACGCAAGAAAGTAAGTCGAGTCTAATGTCGAAGTCCAATGTCAACCAAAGTAGGTAAACGTGGGTGGAAACAGTAAAGTTTTGCTGATAAGAAAATTGCATATTCATGTTTGTCATCAAAAATCGTTATCTTTTGTTGACAATCGATTCATCGCTAAAAAGGAAGGAAAATGATATCACACTAGTATACCTATTCATTTTGATGACAAATCGGAACTTTGCACGCTTACTTAGAAACGAATAAGTATCTATGTACCAAAATCCACGATTTTATAGCAAAAAGCTGCAAAAAATTTTGGTGGATTAGTTAATTTCTTTTGCCAGGTCAAAATATATCTGCATAAAAATATTTAATTTCCATAAATTGCCTTACACAATAGCTTTCGTGTTGATTGTAAATTGTGACACGCAACAATTATAGTTTCAGTTATTAATTTTTCATAATGGGTTCAATCTACTGTGAGTAACGAAATAACTTTATGACGGTTTATTGTATCATTGCCGTATGAAAACCTTTTTGGGTAACAAAAGGCTGTTCATACCATAGACTTACATTCGGCATTCAATTTCAATCAACTTTGACTTTGAAACTAGTTCTTGTCAAACAATTGTATAACTGAATATAAAACTATTATTATCATTGAGTAATTTCAATTCAATTAAAAAAAACAAGCATGTCTGGGAAAGAAGTCCACGCATCGGGGTAAAATTAAAATACCTACTTACTTATTCTTATTACTGACTTCTGACCGCAGTTTCAGCCGCATCCTGAGGGAACTTTGAGAAATAAAAAGAAACTGCATTCAAACTATGTAAAATCTGTTCTTTCACACACGAATCAGATTTTTCATTTCAAGTTAAAAAAAGTAGGCCAAGGAAATATTTAGAACCGTACTTTGGTTGTTGACTCATGCGCTACAAGAAAAGAAGGAAGCGTAGGAAAAACCCTACAAAATATTTGACTTAGTCATTTCACTAATTGTCCGTGTGACCTTAAAGGTTTTTATGCTGTCGAACCGTCGTACCCGTTCAATTAACCTGACCTTACCTTTTGTCACAACATTCTATACAGTTAGAGAATTGTTCGATTAGTTTCCGCCCTCCTTGGCTTACCATTCACCGTCACCTTCATTTTTTAAGGCTTTAGTTACCATTTCCTATGGTTCTGTCTATACTTTCTTAACATTCAACCTTTGAAGGCATCGCTTTTCTGTTCGGCGGTGCATCCAAATCATTAGCCTTTTTATCGTCCCTCTGCAGGGCACTATCCTTTTCTCAATCAGAAAATGTGATGCGATTTCAGACTGCAAAGTCCAGATTAAAAGTCCAATTACCACAAATTATTTTCTCTAAATTCAGTCACCGTTATAGCTTAACTTGCTTCTTTTGAAATTGTCGTCCTAATTTATTTGCAGCTTTTTAGATGCCTCTAATACTTACAGTAAATACCTACATTATTATCGTGCATGTGCTAACCTAACATGAATACAGATTTATAAATGACAGAGTATGACATAATAATTATCGTTATGTACAAATAAACGCGGGTTTTTCCCAAGGACATTAAAGTTTTCAAACGGCTTATTGTATGCCGTATTTATTATCCCATCCAAAACAAAAATGTGAAAGACTGCCAAGTTCGATAAATATGGGAATGCTTCGCCTATAAAAGAAGTGAGATCTGAATAAGTACCAAGTTCCATACACATACCTCAGTTAAAAATAGTTACTATTTAATGATGTTACTTGGCAAGTTTTCATACACCTTGTTATAAACCTACTAAACGCAATGAATCAAGTATTTAATTTTCTATTAAAACTTGCCAAGTAATCATCATTAAAAAGTAACTATTTTTAACTGAGGTATGTGTATGGAACTTGGTACTTATTCAGATCTCACTTCTTTTATAGGCGAAGCATTCCCATATTTATCGAACTTGGCAGTCTTTCACATTTTTGTTTTGGATGGGATTTCATTTATTTTTGTAAGGTTGTTTATTTTATTTTTTTCTTATGATGAAGTTAGTTAAAGAAATGTCTCATTTATACTATTTTTTAGATTTTTTACTATGCACTATGTTTCTTACAAAGAAATGAACTAGATTAACTAAATGGACTAGATTTACCAACTGACTGACATGACATGTTATCATATATTATGTTCGTGGATCAAAGTTACACATTCGTTATTTTCGAAAGTGATTCACACTTGGCCGTTTTCAGATTTTTACTTTACTTTGACTAAATACAAACCTTTGTACCATTCGAAGATATATTATATAAATATAGATAAATTTAGTTCGTTCTAGTTCCTTAGGGGTATAAATTTATACCGGGTATAAAACACCTTCATTATTTTGAAACCGACTCACACTTGGCCATTTTCATATTTTTCCCTTTACCTTGACATAAAGACCTACCTCCATGCCAAATTTCAAGTCAATACGACCATTGGAAGTGGTCTAGGTTTTTGATGAGTGAGTCAGTCAGTGAGTGTATAGTAAAGATAGCGATTTTCTGACGTCAATATCTCAAGACCTACAATAGGTATATTAATGAAATTTTGTATTTTAGATAAGTGAGGGGGTCTCAACAGATACCAGAAATTTGATATGCGTAAATAAAATAGATTTTGAGTTACAGGGGGGTCGAATTTGGCCCGAAATGGTTCGTGTAATATAACCCACGGCCGGTGTGTCGCTTTTTTTGCTCGAACTTGGCGGACACACTGCCGTGTGTCTAGATTAAACGATCATCTGGACTATTCATCTTCTCCTTGTCTACCTGATATATTTTTTTCCACTTCCTACTGGATGTTAGCAGGAAACTCGGTTATTAGGTAGACCTTGTCTTGTGCAACTAAATAATATATAGGTTTCCGACGCTGGTGCATATAGGTAAATTAGATATTCCGCAACCACGATTTCCTGCGCCTTCCATCGCGTCATTTTCCTTTTATTTTGCCCGTTATTATAAATTTAAACAGTACTTAGAATACTTTTGAATATACTGAAAGTTAGGGCTATGAACCGAGATAGTCAACTTCACTGAGATTTGCAAGTCTTGGCATAGGTACTCCTTATACCGAATAAAACCAGAAATCTTACCATGTTCTAGACCCACGGTCATGGACACAATATGTCGGTTACGTACTATGGAACCCCCGTTTTACCGAGTCATTATTACAGTCACTATTACAGTCATCTTTATTACGTTTTTATAGTCATCATTACGTTTTTTTTTGTGGAATCATCGGGCAATGTGATAAATCCGTAAATAAATATTATGTATTATGTTCCTGTGTTATCTCACTTACCTTCCTGCATCGTACTTAAGCCATATCGTACGATATATTGTGTTAAATAATAAAATTGTTTTAACTTAAATCATTATCAGGCTTACAACACATTCAACCACTCGAGATAAATGCAGTATTGTTTATAATGTTAATAAATTGTTATCTTTAATTTGCCTGCTTTTATAGTATTTTAATTGCACCTGTTGATTTAGATTCAATAAACACACAATGAAATCTTCAACATATGTATATTAAGTACTTAGGTACGTTGGCTCCGTGAAATAGGACAATTGGACCTAGTTTCAGTAGTTCTACTGACCCTGCTCAAATTCAACAATCGGAATTTGAAAATAAATCACACTCACCTACGTAGAATATTATCTATTTTATTAACGATCAGATCATTATTTCAATTTATCAAACACAGTACCGGATCTCATAGACTCAGCAGCTGTTTTTTACCCTCCTACCGAAGGATAATGTTTTTATATAAAGTTTTTGTTCTTTGCAGCGATATGCCCATCGATCTGTACTACGTGCCGGGCTCCGCCCCCTGCCGCGCCGTGCTCCTCACAGCCAAGGCCCTCAACCTGAACCTAAACCTTAAGCTCGTAGACCTGCACCATGGGGAACACCTCAAGCCAGAGTACATTAAGGTGAGGACTTTACACAAGGCAAAAAGGAATAGGGAGTTAAAAGTTCAAAAACAGTGGATGGTGCCAAATAAGTCCAGTTCAGTATAATTCCGGGCGTAGTTCATCAGCATCATTCAGCATCATTAGCGCGTAGTTCGGCTGAGCTGTGGAGTCCCGAAATTGTTGTTGCTACGGAAGACTAAAGTCTCCGTTTAATCCAGAAATCCTTAAAACTTTATTTCGCTCCACACACAGAAGGAAGAGTTTTTGATAAGCTGCCCATCAAAAGATTCCGTTAAAGTTTATACCTAACAAAATTATCAGGATTTTTATCTAAAAAAACACATCCAGAATCCTTAACCTGACCGGGAACGTTAATTACTACCTATTGTTTATTTACTAACAATGTATATATTTATAACATAATGTGGTCAGGATTGAGGAAAACTAATGTTGGTAAGCAAATCCTTAATTGGCAAAGGCAAAAGCTTGGAATAACAAACAATCTTTCCTGTTTCTGTTGCTACACAGACAAGTTAATTGACAATTAGGTTGATACACAATCTAAAATACATATTTTTGTAAATTGCTTGCAAGTCACTGATGACGATATTTTTGATACTTCTGATGAACTTAGCCTAGTACCTAAATGGCTGAGAGAATCTTACCCATAGAGTTAAATGCTCCCACTAACTTACTCGATTACTCGAGTACTCGATTTCAAACACTCATTGAATATTTCCTAATCTAGAACAGAATGCTAGGAACCCATGGCAGGCGGCCAGCGTTTCCTATCGCGGTACAAATCTAAATCTCCACTAACAACGTATATTCAACTTTATAACTTGAAGCCTTAGGTTTATAATACCTTAAAGGTACTCATTTGAAGGTCGCATAGACAGTGATGTAATTTTGCAGTAGGAATTTAGGTTCATTGAACCTTTTTGAGGACAATGAGCGTTTCCAATGTACTTCACAGTGTTGTTTGTAAGTTTAAGTCAATATTTGTTTTGAGTATTATCAGTCATTGCATAGACAGGCAGGTGTCTGTGTATGTATGAAGATATCTTAGATTTTATCGTTGTTATTACGAAGTAAGATTCAACCATTTAATTTTGTTACTTAGCAGTTTTGCGCTGTCTTGTCATTTAGTTTTATAACGCACATTAATGGATTGCATTAGTGAATAGGCGGGTATCTAGTCCTAGCAGCTGAATGATTTCACATGAGAAATAAACTTCTTTTAATAGTGCACAAAACACACCCTCTTGACTACGGAAAAACGAAGACTCTTTCAAGTACCTACCTATATAATGATAGACCTATTCAACTTCATGGCTGATTCCACAGTCATAAGTAGGCTTAGCACAACCTTGGAAGATTAATTAGTAGGTACCTACATGCATGTCCCTTCTATAAGACATTCCATCAGTTATATTATAAAGCAGGTATATTAAATAACTCGCGGATCGTTGGCTACCTTCCTCAGTTAATGGAAACATAAACCGGTTTCCGAACGTGTTATTACGTGGTACAAAGATTGTTTCAAATGACTTTGGAACAGGTAAGCTCCGTTTCGGACGTTATAAATTTGGTAAAAACCTGTTTTCTGAAAAAAGACTAGGCAAAACCTAAAAGACGAAGTTAATTTTAAGATCATTATGTTGGAATTTTGTGAGATTAGAGAAACATAAAAAGCGGCGATGACTAGAATTTTAGGTATCAAATCAAAAACATGAATTCGATTTTTTTGCAAAATCGTGGGTGTGGAAGTACCTATAATTTGTTTAAATGATTCGTTAGTTTGGATATGAATAAACCCGAGAGATATTCTGTATACAAGATTGGTCAATCTAAAATTTGATTCGCCTTTAAATTAAATGAATATCAAAAATATAGTAACATCCCTAACTAATTGTTCTCTCCTCAGCTAAACCCCCAACACACAGTCCCCACGCTAGTGGACGACGGCTTCTCAATCTGGGAGTCCCGAGCTATCATCACATACTTGGTGAACAAATATGCCAAGGGCAGCGGCCTGTACCCCGAGGAGCCTAAAGCGAGGGCCCTAGTAGACCAGCGCCTGTACTTCGACATCGGCACTCTGTACCAGAGATTCGCTGATTACTTCGTGAGTATTTCTATTTTGCTTATTTTTCCCTTATATGCAAAAATGTGGGTCTTTATAATGCTTACTGCTTGAGTAATTATCTCAAGAGATGCCAAGACTTAAATATGTTTTTAAGATTTTGTAAAAAATGCACTAACTTGCTTGCATTTCTGCCTCTCGTCTTACGTCATATCATATCGTATGTATATTGCATTCCATAATGTACATTAGGCGGAGAATATAAAATGATTGTCACAATTATGGACCCTGATGGGCACAGAAATAAAGTCATCATGCTGTTTCGTTTAATAGTTGTCTGTGACAAAACGATGTTTGAATTACAATGAGTAGTTGCACTTACCCGACTGAATATCAAATAATATGGAGATTGACATCTTATTCAAGCTAAGTACACCTCGTCATGTCCTAATTATCTTTTATTTCCAGTACCCACAAGTATTCGGTGGTGCGCCCGCTGACAAGGACAAGCTAGCCAAGATCGAAGATGCTCTCCAGCTCCTCAACACATTCCTGGAAGGCCAGAAGTTCTGCGCCGGCCCCAACCTGACCCTCGCTGACCTGAGCCTTATCGCCAGTGTTTCAAGCTTCGAAGCCTCGGATATCGACTTCAAGAAGTACCCCAATGTTAAGAGGTAATTTTTACTAATTGACCTTTATTTGGTTGTATTAGATTAAGATACATACCTTCATATATGCAAACTCCTATTTATACAACTACATCAACAATCAAAAAATTTACAAAGGTAAAATCAAAAAGTATGTTACTTAGGTGTTGGGTAAATCCCATGCCTTTTATAGAAGTGCGTCAGCAGGATATTGAGGAAAACATTAATGTAACTGTCGAACTCTGTCATCACTATCATTCTACCTCTAAATCCTCTAATTAGCGTAACTATTGTATTGCATATTGTGAGACACTTCTGAGAGTAGGCACAAAAATTTATCTCAGTTGCCAGAGCTCGTTGCTTGAATTTCAGACTTTTATGTCAAGGTTTCCTCATTGTTAAGGCACACACACATGTTGAGCTCATAACGCAAGATGCCGTGACGAGACTGCTCGGCGCCTGACCACGACTTGCTAAAGTACCTACCTACTTATAATATTACCTACGTGGCGTAACGTGGAACAAAGTGAAAAAGAGGTTGTACTCATCATCATCATCATCATTTCTACTTTTACGTACCTACCGTAAATACGATTGGTTACCTCACGCCAACATACCATAAAAAGACCTTCACAATTTTTAACCTAGCCGGAATGTTACTAACGTTCCTATTGTTTTGCAGATGGTATGAAACAGTGAAGACATCGGCGCCCGGCTACCAAGAGGCTAACGAGAAGGGTTTGGACGCCTTCAAGGGGCTCGTCAACAGTATGATGAAGAAGTAACTCAAGCATTCTCAAACCAGCTCCATTCGTTTATGCAGATGACAATAAACCAACGAAGCTCAATGAACACTCTTTACGTCAACCGAGTTATTATTGAGACTTCGTTTAACCAGATTTAAAGAAATATTTTTATACTGGCTTTTCCTACTCTCTGGTTCGTCCATCTATGATCAGATTTTTTCGATTTTCTTTTGGATAATCGAATGGAGTCGTTTCATGATACACAGTATAAAATGCTGTCACTTCACAAATTGTTTTCTCAAATTACACCGTTTTACATTCTGATTTATTTAAGAATAGGTTAAGGCACGAATAAAAGTTTAAATATAAAAAGTGATTGTTTAATTTCGATAACAGGTTCTACCGAAAATATGGCAAGCTTCTGAAAGCCTTTGAAATGCTTTTAAAGCGCCTGAAAATAACCAAAACTCGAGAGCATACAGGACTCTGGATGACTGTGTGTATTACCCACATACCAGTAGTTTTACCCACATCACAAACTACTCTGGCTCACCCGGATTTAAAGTACCCTTTCATAATGTCCTGTTTGACACTGAAATATTTTTCAAATCGGACCAGTAGTTAATTCCTAAGCATGCTTAGATTATCGCGTCCAAACAAACTCTACAGCAACAGTCCAACTGTGATTTGTGTAAGGAAACTAAACATTTTAAACTGTTTTTTGGAAGTTCTTAACCGACTTCAAAAAGAAGGTTCTCAATTCGACCATATTTCTTTGTTGTAGGTATGTTTGTTTGCGATTATTAATCGATTTACGATAACGATATTATTAATCGATTTTGATGATTCTTTTTTTTGTTTGATAACACTATCCGTATAACACATACTTCCGAGGTGGTCCCATAGTCATCAGATCAGGATCTGATGATCGAAACCCTCAGAAATTGAGGGGAAGTTTCGAAAGTTGTAGACAGACAGGGTGCTTGACACTCATGTGTATGCTTGATAGCACTAATCATGGTGGAGACCAGAGAAGGTCGAGCGAACTCGACAACTGAATATATAAACTACCTCGTGTTTGGGCTCATGTTATTCGTATTGACGAGACCTTTGCACTACTGCTAATAGTGACAACTATGCATATCACTGAAAAGCCTAAAATAAAAAAACTTTTTACAAAAAAATTGAACCAACTTCCAAAAACACTAAAAAGCCAATTTAAAAACCAGCTTATTTTATGTGCATCAGCATTCGGCCTACAAGTCGGTGGCGAAATAAACTTGGGTACATCCATTAGACACCAACTTCTAGGCCGAAACATCTAAAATTAGTTTTTGGCTTTTTAGTGTTTTTGAAAGTCGGTTCTATTTTTTGTACAAACGAATGCGGCAACCCACGGAGAACAAAATATCTAGGCCCTAGGTACATATAGATGCCCTAGCTAGGGCACGCGCCAATGAGAGGCTCTTATGGAGACGCGACCTGCGCACCGGAACTGCAATATATGACGAAGCCTGGCTCGACAACATTAAGCAGAAAAGGCTTCGCATTAAGAACGCTGCACCCGTGGTCGACCCGCGCTTCACCTGCGACAAATGCGGCAAGAAGTGTCGTGCAGCTATTGGCTTATTTAGTCATAAAAGAAAGTGCTTGCGGCACCAATAACCGCATAGACAAGCACTGCCACAATCATCTGTCCAAGATGCTCTGTGGCCGATGACCTAGCTAGGGCACTCCCTTCCTGATTCACAGCTGATATGACATGTTCATTTATCATGTTACACTGCTTTACATTATGATTTAGTTTAAAAATTTAAGGATAAGGATATAAGGTACCTACGAATAAAAGTATTTGCTTTAAGTATAAATATGTATTTTTATTCTACTACAGTTTCATACAGAAATTCGAGTTTTATAACCTACTGCTAGTAAATGCGGCTCATGTTTTACTTTCATACCTCTAAATACAAGATTAAGAGGCTACACTTACAATTCAGTTTTAGCTTTAAACTGCGCTACCATAGCTCTGAATGTTTTAAGTCCAGCTTCATTTGCTTCCTGGTATCCTGGGGCAGTCGCTTTCACCAGCTCGAACCACCTGTTTGAAAATATGAATTAGTTAAAACCGAGAGTATTTGTAGGTTGAGCTCTTGTTAGATACCTGTTGCTATTGCAAGTGATCTATCTAACGTGGATAACTGGACCTATGTATAAGGCTCAAAGTCCTGTTACATACGTAGGGAGCGTTATATGCTTATTTTGTTTTCTGTACAACATTACCAACTTACTTTTCAACATTGGGATATTCCTTCAGGCTGATGTCAACGGCGTCTATAGTGGACACAGTCGCCACGAGACTGAGGTCTGCCAAGGTCAGTTTGTCACCCGCAACGTACTTCTGACCTTCGAGGAATGTGTTGAGGAACTGAAGAGCTTCCTCCAGCTTCTTGAGTAGACCCTCATCTGCTTTCGCTCCGCCGATTTGGGGATACTGTAGACACAAAGATGGCATCCATGACTGAACAGTTTCCCAAAAATATTTATCTCTGTAACGTTAGTGACCTAATTTTTAGGGAAAAGGTGAGAATTCCATATGGATCCTCTGACACAACAATTTTAGTAAAATTTCTGTCTTTCTACTTGTTTCAATATCGCTCTTATTAAGATATTTTACCACAATCCTTTACGATTCAATTGGACAAACTTGCAGATATCTCTAGCTACTTACGATGTAGTTTCCCAATCTTGCGTAAAGCGTTCCCAAGTCGAAATCTAATCTCTGGTCGACGATCGCCCTGGCTTTAGGATCACTAGGATACAAGTCGTTGTTCTCTCCACCATATTTGTATACCAAGTATCTGATGATGGCTCTCGACTCCCATAGAGAGAAGTCGCCGTCGACTAGTGTGGGCACTGTGTGTTGGGGATTCAGCTGAAAGTCAAGAAAGAACAATTAGACCTTGATTTGTGTTCAACTTATACTGTTACGTCTGCGCAAAGTTAACGTCGCGTTCTAGGAGCGTTGACGTTAGTGTCACCACGCTTGTTCGAAGATGACAATTCCAGACTTCCAGACAGCTACTTACTACCCTTCCAAGCAGTAAATATCAAATCATGATAATTTTGAATATTATGATCCTAGATCTCAATGCTTATGATAGTGACGAAATAGTGGACTTATTTATAAGATTGATAAAACAAATAAAGTATTTCATCATCAATATCCAATATCATCAATCAAAAGCATGAATAAACTTTGTAATTTTTTATCAGATCATCTGGCATGTGAATCTTTTGTCAGCCCGTTTTGTTTTTCGTAGGTTCAATAAAGCTCTTACCTTCAAAAATTCTGGTGTGAGGTGTTCGCCATTTTTTAAGTTTAAGATATGCGGATTTAATTGTACGTCGAGGGCTGCTGCTACCAGCTGGACCGCACGGGTCGGGGCTGACCCAGGAGCGTAATACAAGTCTATGGACATTCTGAATTGTTCTGCGAAAAGAAAAACCACGTAGTTTTATTTAAACCCGCAGAGAGAAGCATGACATAGCACTTTTACCTTTGTTAGTGCAGGCTGATAACTGATACATTCGGAGCAAGTCATTCTGGTTGATGTCATGAGCAAATTCTATCCAGTCATGTTGGTGATTTTTTTTTACTTCCTTAAAAATATTAGTCAACGAGTTACCTCCATTTATATATGTTTCCATTTCAGGTGTCTTACGCAAGGAACTCATTGTTATAAAAAAATATATTTTGAAATGGCCAAAGCTTTTCCTATAGTTACCCAACTTTTTCCCAGTGAAAGCCAATAAAAATGTGTTGATGTAGGTACCTCGATGGTTTGGAGAAAACATAGATATAGATAGGTCAAAAACGTAAAAAGTTTGGAGTTTTATTCCACCATTTCCGAGCCTTTTTTCCCAACTATGTTGGGGTCGGCTTCCTGTCGAGTTATTCCCAATTTGTCATTAGTACCGATTGGTCACCAACTATTTTTTCCATACACCAAATCCCGATTGGTCATTCGAGCAAAATAAATAATTTAATATTTAAATTTTGAGTTCCGATTCGTCCCCCGCATAAAATTTCACGTATCAGAGTACCGTCAGAAATAAGTGTTAGAAGAAATTTGAAATGAAAAACTTCGATGTAGGTAAAGGTATAGCTCTCATATAAATATAATAAAATTGACATTAAAACACAGGTGAAGACAGCATGGGCATTTTATAAACCCGAAAATGTGACTCGATACTTTTTGTGCCGGTAACAAAAGTACCAGGGGCCCATAACTAGCAAAGAGATTGTATACATAAAAATGATGAATGATGGTGTAAATTGGTATGTTTATCTACAATTAGGAAAAAAACGTAAAATCGTGACACTCTTGACTGCTATTCTTCTGTAAGTAATGCGGTCCTAGTACACGGTGGGCAGTTCCATGGACACTCGTTGATTGGTATGTTACTCATCTGATTTTGCGATCCTGGTATTTTGGTTTTGGCCGTGCGGTGTGTGACGCCGTTGAAATCGCGAAAAAAACATAACCAACATAAATAAAAAAAAACATAGTACAATATTGTAAACCTTATCTTGTTGACAGTACTTTTTACAAAATAAAGTACGGATGACCAATTGGGACTAAGTAAAATAAAATATTTTATTTAATGACAAATCGGGACACGTTTTTTATGGATGCCAAATCACTAAAATGACGAATCGGGCATAACTCTTCCTGTCTAACCGGATTCAGCTGGGTACCAGTGCTTTACAAGGAGCGACTGCCTATCTGACCTCCTCAACCCAGTTACCCGAGCAACCCAATACCCCTTGACTGGTGTGAGTCTTACTGGCTTCTGACTAATGCAGATGCGTAATTTGTGGAATAAAAATCCCTCCGCCGTCAAATGGATACTAAAAGTCTTAAAGTCTTCAAGAGAGTCCAATTATATATTTAGTTTTATAAATTCACACGTAACAAGCTTTTTACAACAACAACTGTCATTACACCTTATTGTTTTTTTTTTAACACACTTCTATCAATTTTTCGGCTATGTACATACCTAACCAAAGAGGTTGTACATACAATAATACTTTCCCTAATTGATGAGAAGTATTCAGATGCCTAACGCATCCCAATCCTTTCTCGCAAATCCACGAGCCGAGGTCTGGGAACTGCCTTGGTAAACACATCAGCCAGTTGATCCGTTGAAGTTGTCTTTACAACAGTTAGAGTTCCTTCTTGCACCATTTCTCTCACAAAGAAGTGTCTAGTACGGATGTGTTTTGTCCTCTTATGGAATTCTGGGTTGTGAGCTAATCTTATAGCGGCCTCATTATCCACTTTAAGGACAGGTATCTCTTCTAGATCTGTCATATCTGCAAAAATTCTTTGCAGCCATACTAGTTCTCTAGCAGCTTCACTAGCAGCCACTATCTCCGCTTCTGTTGTGGATATAGCAACTGTGGCTTGTCGTTGACTAAGCCAAGACACAGCAGCACCAGCGTACAAACATACTACGCCAGTAGTTGATCTTCCAGTTGTAGAGTCTCCTCCGTGATCAGCATCACTGTAGCCTATTAGCTGTTTAGGCTCACTTCCATATGTCAATCCGAGAGAGATTGTCCCCTTCAGGTACCGGAATATTCTTTTAACTGTGTTCCAGTCTTCCTTTGTAGGATTCTCAAGCTTACGAGAGGCTACTCCCACCGCATAAGCGATATCGGGACGAGTGCCTACCATCAAATAAGCGAGGGCGCCGACTGCTTCTCTATAGGGAAACTTCTTTTGTTCTTCTGCAGGAACCACTTTCCCTGACTGAATACCTTCTTTCTCTATAGGAGTAGAGACTGGATTGCAGTCAAACATCCCAAAACGCTCTAATATCTTCTTTAAATAAGCTTCTTGATTGATGGTTATAGAACCGTCACTTGCGGTCTTAATTTGAAGGCCTAAATAATATGAAGCTGGTTTGACTGTGATCTTTAATTTCCTTTTCAGATCTTCTAGAAAGCCATTCGCCAACTCTGCGTCTGTAGCAGCGACTAAACCGTCATCAACATACAGAGTGATCAGAATTTTCTTCTGTCCAATTTTCTTAGTGAATAGACAACAATCACCATCACTCTGTTTGAAGCCCATTTCTAGTACTATGTCCTCAAAACAGCTGTTCCAACACCTTGGTGCTTGTTTTAAGCCATACAGACTGCGATTTAGACGACACACTTTCTTGGAACCATCACCATAACCATCTGGTTGC
The DNA here is from genome assembly GCA_033682625.1 of Helicoverpa zea x Helicoverpa armigera. NCBI lineage: Eukaryota > Metazoa > Arthropoda > Insecta > Lepidoptera > Noctuidae > Helicoverpa > Helicoverpa zea x Helicoverpa armigera. The sequence continues at coordinate 962,650 of JAWIIS010000041.1, forward strand.
TTCATAAAAATGTCCTCCGTCAATTGTCCATTAAGGAATGCAGTGGCTACATCAAATTGTACAACATGTAGTTTTTCTTGAGCACTAACACTCAAAAGTGCTCGAATTGTAGCATGTCTAGCTACGGGGCTAAAAGTTTGGTCATAGTCCAAACCTTTCTTCTGTTTAAAGCCTTTTACAACTAACCGCGCCTTATATTTTTCAATAGAACCATCTGGATTTCTTTTTATTCTGAATATCCATTTACATGGTAATGCTTTTCTGTTGGGCGGTAGTTCACATAGACTCCATACATTGTTTTCCAATAGCGATTTCATTTCTGCGTTTAATGCCTTCAGCCACTCATTTCTGTCTTCTCTTCCCAAGGCTTCTTCGTAAGACTCAGGAAACTGATCAGAATCAATGAGGCAGATATAATCCTTCATCCGCTTAGGAGGTCTAAGGGTTGACCTGTCTCTCAAATTATACCTGTGAACTTCAGGTTCCCTTATCTCCTCTTGAGCGTCAATGAACTCATCTGCTTGATCTGCTTCTGAAGCATCATGAACGTGATCTCCTGATACAGCCTCGTCATTGGTAGCTGTATCATACTCTCCCTCTAGAGCACGTTCATTAGTCTCATTATCACGAGTTTCTGGCTCTCTTATTGGTGAACTTATCTGCGTTGGAACATCTTCCGATAAGATCACTCCCTCTGTGTCTATCAGATCGAAATCTCCCTCTGTCTCACTGCTACTTGGTTCATTAATTTGTGGTAAATTCATTTCTTCTTGAAGACTTGGCAATGCAGTTGGGATTCTCAATTCGATGCTTGGACTAAATATGACATCTCTAGATCTTTCGGTCTTTTTTCCATTCCAGATGCGATACCCATCGTCGTTATCGTATCCGATAAGTCTGCCCTTAATAGCTTTCTTCTGTAGCTTCTTCCTTTTCTGCTTAGGAATGTGGAAGTAACATTCACTACCAATTACACGCAAGTGAGAGATCTTAGGCTTCTTCTTATACCAAAGCTCGTACGGTACTTTCCCTGCTTCTCTAGTGGGTCCAGTGCGATTGAGAACATAAGCAGCTGTATTAATAAGCTCTGCCCACAAGGCTTGTGGAAACTCCTGTCCCGAGTGCATGTATGATCGAGCGGTTTCTACTAAAGTCCTGTTTTCTCGTTCTGCGCACCCATTTTGCTCAGGGGTGTATGGCATCGTGAGTCGCTGGATTATTCCCTGCTTGTGAAGAATATCTCGAACAGCTTTATTGTCGAACTCGCCACCATTATCGCTCAATAATGTTCTAACTGTATGTCCAGCGTTTTTAGCTTCTTTTAAGAATTGACTAAGCTTGTCCTTTACTTCACTTTTGTTGCGAATAAAGAAAACGTGACGAAACGCGGAGTAATCATCTTTAAAAAGAACAAAATAGAGATGTTTGCCATAGCTCTCCGGGAATGGTCCGCATACATCAGCGTGTACCAGCTCTCCAGGCATATTAGCTCGTTCTCTCTTGCCAAACTTCAGTCGCTGTGCTTTACCATAGATGCATCCTTCGCACTGTATATCACTCTCTAGATTTAGATTAATCCCCAGTTCCCTCTTAACAAGATCCTTAATGTACTTCTTGTTCTGGTGACCAAACCTCTCATGATATAGCTGGAGTAAGCATGATGGATCAACAGCATTAATTTGTACAGGTTTACTCGGTAGAACTGTCTTCATCTGTAACTTATACAGTCCACCATTATGTTCCCTGTTACCTACTGCAATAACCTGACCATTTAGTTCCAATCTGCACTCTTTAGTTGTGGAAATAAATGTACTGTTTCGCAGTTTGTCCTGTGCAGCTAGCATAGATAGCAGATTTTTCGTTAGTTTTGGCACGTACCAGACATCACTTAGGGTAAGCTTCATAATTTTGCCGTTAACATTTGTTTCAACCACCACAGACCCTTTCCCTTTTGCAGGAACTACGGTGCCGTCTGCCGTCGTTACGGTGTGGTTCGATCCAAAGTCCTCATAATTTATGAATATATCTTCCCTATTGGTTACGTGAGTTGTGGCACCATTGTCCACATACCAATGTTCTGCATCTTTATCCTCTGAGCAAGTATATATCATTAGCGTAATATTCTGCACTTGCTGCTTCGTCGACGTAGACTGTGAAGGTGGTTTCTTCGGTCTGCCATCTTGGATCCACTCCTTGCAGTTCTTGATGCGGTGTCCCTTTTGTGAACAGTACCTACACCTCAAATTCTCGTCTCTGGATTTTACTTTTAGCTGCGGCTTAGAGGTAGAGGCGAGCACTTCTTCAGTCTCTTCTTTGTGACCACCTAGTGCCCTCTCGTACCCACAGAGTTGTGCTGTTAGTGTGTCTATGGTCCTCTCCTGTTTGTTCAACAGCATCCAGCTGGATTTGAAGTTGAAAAATTTTTCATCGAGGGAATCCAAAATTTTACAAATCAAAAACATATCTGGTAACTTCATATTCGGATCAGTCTTCAAAATTTCGGCATTCAAATTGTTCCAGATGTTTTTCAGTTTAGACATCATTGTCGACACATCCTCTGAACTATTTTTGTAGCTAAAAAACTGCATGCATAACGTGTATGCTCGATCTTCGGACTGTCCATCAAATAATCTATGAAGTTCCTCCCAGACTTCACGTGCTGTCTCGAACCTCATGACTTTCATCAGCGTCTCTTCGGTCATGTTACTCGTCATTATGAGCAGGGCGTTGCTGTCTGCCTTCCTATACTTCAATAACTCTGAGTTATAGGCCATCACTGCACCATCGCCTGTTCCTAAAATCGGCTTCCGAAGCTTTCCTTCTGCTGCCTCCATGGCGCCTTCTGTGCCACGCAACATAATGGAAACTTTATACTTCCATGTAGCCCAATTTTCACTGCCTTTGAGCTGACCAATTTGAATTTTAGTAGTAAAATTTTCCATATTGACGGGAAAGATTTTCCGCTGGCCCGTAACCTAATGCAGATGCGTAATTTGTGGAATAAAAATCCCTCCGCCGTCAAATGGATACTAAAAGTCTTAAAGTCTTCAAGAGAGTCCAATTATATATTTAGTTTTATAAATTCACACGTAACAAGCTTTTTACAACAACAACTGTCATTACACCTTATTGTCTTTTTTTTTAACACACTTCTATCAATTTTTCGGCTATGTACATACCTAACCAAAGAGGTTGTACATACAATAATACTGACTACCCGTAATGCCAAGGATGTTCAATGACAGCTGGGACCTACAGTTTAACGTGCCATCCGAAACACAGTTATTGGTGTCTAAGATATAGCTAGGGACTTAGTTAGTTAGTTTTATTTAATAAACATTATTTGTTATTATCACTTACCTATCTCACACTGTGATTCGCTGTTAACAGAGAAAATAATACTGAAGCGGCTTGCCTTGGACTCGATGTTATACCCTTATAGTCCAACCGATTTAAAAAGGCCCTCGATAACGCCTTCAAGCCTGAATAAAATGAATCATGTATCGCGTCGTGTGCCCTGCTAAAGATAATTTTGTCGGTTTATCATAATAGTGTTGACTTTTTTGATTATTATATCTAGGTTCACGTAGGTTTAAAATATTATGATGTCATTACATCATCATTATGCTGCAATTGCACCTACCTTTTTACTTAAGCTATGGATTTTGTGTTCCAAGCACCAGACTCAAACCTTTTGGATAAGTGCGAGAGTAATTGGGTACCTATTCCATTTCCGTGTACAGGGTAAAGATACATTGTGATAGGATTAAAGTGACTACCCGAGTTAAGTTGGTCTACCTATTCTAACAAGTCGCGAATTCTATGCACGTGGTCTCAGGTTTGATTGCCATAACAGGGGCCCGATTCTGCTAATAATGTCAAAATTAAATAAAAATGGTACCTATAGCAATAGCAGTTTAAAGTTTAAACCTTAGCTGGCAATCTGCTACTAATATAAGACCAATCGTATTCCAATGACATTGGTCATCAACATCATTGGTTTGCGATTGGTCTGTCATATGGTCTATACGGTAGTTTTCTCTACAATCATATTGCAATCGTAAATCATCATCACGGCCGCAGCAGCTGAAAGTTATTTATTTATTTAAAAACACTTTATGTTATGATAAACGGCCAGTGGCAGCAGTCAACCCATACTTAAGAACGCACGAATTGAACTTTGGGTGATATAAAATAGAATAAAAACCTGCGGTATAATATCAGTATCCTGGGAAACTAGTCCCAGAATTCGGGTAAAAAGTAGCCAGTTTCCATCTGGGTACCACAGTACCCCTTTCTACGACGTATTTGACTGCGATGGGCCCACAAAAATTTATCTCGGTTCCTAGAGCTAGTTGGGTGAATTTCAGACTTTTAAGTAAAGTTTGCTCATTGTTAAGGCACACATGTTGTGCTCATAACGCAAGATGCCGTGAAGAGACTGCTCGGCGCCTGACCACGACTTGCTAAAGTACCTACATAATATAACGTGGAACAATGTACGATCACCTGTACATAGGACGTTAGTTAAGTACCTACCTATGTACCTACTGGTCTTTAAGTTAAAGTCAAGTAGCCATGACAAATGTGCTGTCTGACACTGAAATATTTTTTCAAATCGGACATTCATAAGCATCCTAGGATTACCTACCTATAGCGTCCAAACAAACAACTGTGATTTTCGTAAGAAAACTATAATATAATCATTTTAAAGTGTGTGTTTGGAAGTTTTACATACAAGGTACTGTACTGATTCACAGTATGGCATGTTCATTTATCACGTTACACCGCTTTTAATTATGATTAAGTTAAACATTATAAGGATTATAAGGCACCAACAAAAATACTTGCTTCAAATATAAATATTTTTATTTCTACCACAATTTCTTACAAAAATGCGAGTATTATACTGCGAGCAAATGCTCTCTTACTTCTGACCTCTAAATACAATATTGCATTATGCTGCTACACTTACAATTCAGTTTTAGCCTTTAACTGCGCTACCATAGCTCTGAATGCTTTAAGGCCAGCTTCATTTGCTTCCTGGTATCCCGGGGCAGTCGCTTTCACCAGCTCGAACCACCTGTTTGTAAATATGAAATAGTTAAAACCGAGAGTATTTGTAGGTTGAGCTCTTGTTAGATACCTGTTGCTATTACAAGTGATCTATCTAACGTGGATAACTGGACCTATGTATAATGCTCAAAGTCCTGTTACATACATAGGGAGCATTATATGCTTATTTTGTTTTCTGTACAACATTAACAACTTACTTTTCAACATTGGGATATTCCTTCAGGCTGATGTCGACGGCGTCTATAGTGGACACAGTCGCCACGAGACTGAGGTCTGCCAAGGTCAGTTTGTCACCCGCAGCGTACTTCTGACCTTCGAGGAATGTGTTGAGGAACTGCAGAGCTTCCTCCAGCTTCTTGAGTAGAGCCTCATCTGCTTTCGCTCCACCGAAGATTTGAGGATACTGGAGACAAAACAAAGATTGCAATCCATGACTGAGCAGTTTCTCAAAAACTTATTTTCAAAATATTAGTGACTTAGTTTTAAGGGAAAAAGGTGAGACTTCAAATTGAATCCTCAGACACACAACAATTTTTGTTAACTTTCTGTCTTTTTACTAATTTCAATATCACTCTTTCTTTACTGACTTTACTTTAGAATGTTTTTTTACCATAATCCTTTACGATTCTTCTTCGAGGGCAAACTTGCATGTACATGGATGTCTTAGCAACTTACTATGTAGTTTCCAAATCTTGGGTAAAGCGTTCCCAAATCGAAGTCTAGTCTCTGGTCGACGATCGCCCTGGCTTTAGGATCACTAGGATACAAGTCGTTGTTCTCGCCGCCATATTTGTTCACCAAGTATTTGCCGATGGCTCTCGACTCCCATAGAGAGAAGTCGCCGTCGACTAGTGTGGGCACTGTGTGTTGGGGATTCAGCTGAAAGTCAAGAAATAATAGTAAGACCTTGTTTTATGTTCAACTAATAATACTAATTACTTTGCGTGACCAGCACTAACGTCCCCTTAACGCGACTTTAACGTCACGTCTGCGTAGTGTTAACTTCGTCATCTTAACGTCGCATTTTACGAGCGTTGACGTTAGTATCACCACGCTTCTTCGAAGTAGGATGGCGATTCCAGACTTTTAAGTTATAGGACGTGATATAATATGTATACATGCGTATACAGTTACTACCCTTCCAAGCAATATCAAATCATGATTTATGTAATTTTGAATATTATGATCCTAGATAATGGATTTCTATGCTTATGATTATATACTTATGAGTAGACCTATTCATTAGTTAGATACATAAAACAAATAAAGTATTTCATCATCATCATCATCAAAGCATTATCAACTTCATTTTTGATCAGACCGCTGACATCTGGCATACGTGCATCTTTTGTCATCCCGTTTTGTTTTTCGTAGGTTCAATAAAGCTCTTACCTTCAAAAATTCTGGTGTGAGGTGCTCGCCATTTCTTAAATTTAAGATGTGGGAATTAAAATGGACGTCGAGGGCTGCTGCTACGAGCAGGACCACTCGGCACGGTGCCGACCCAGGGGCGTAATACAAGTCTAAGGACATTCTGAATTGTTCTGCGAAAAGAAAAACAACGTAGTTTTATTTAAACCCACAGAGAGAAGCATGACATAGCACTTTTATCTTTGTTACTGTTGGTTAAACTATCACTTTATTTTTAGCTGAGTGCAAGCTGATAAGTGATATCTACACTCAGAGCAAGTCATTCTGGTTGATTTCATGAGCAAATTCTAATTATTTATTACAGAGCAGTTGTTGTGTTGGTGATTTTTTTTTAAATTCCTTAACAACATTAATTAACAAATTACAAATGCTTGACTAGCACGATGTTAACACCCATGTTTCCATTTCAGGTGTCTTGCAGGGAAATTTTGAAATGGCCAAAGCTCTTGCTATAATTATACTACCCAATTATGTCCCAGTGAAAGCCAATAAAAATACCGATCATGTATGTCCTACATGATCGATGTTTTGGAGAAAATACTATAAAACCTTTTTAAAATTGACAAATAAATAATTAAAACATGACGCTAAATAGATTTAACACTGATAGGTGGATTTCCCAGAAACTCACTCCCAGTTGGAGTCTGAAACCGGCTTTCAATATCTCTCTACATTGTTTATGGAGCTGGAGGTAGGTAAGTACATAGATATTTTTATTTTAATAAATGAAAATCTAATCGCTAAACAGTATGGATCTACATTTAAATCTAAATTATTCAATGTTTTTTTAAGACTTTGATTGAAACATTACATTGAAACATATGTTATTATCACTTACCTATCTCACACCGTGATTCGCTGTTAACAGAGAAAATAATACTAAAGCGGCTAGCCTTGGACTCGATGTTATTACCCTTATAACGCAACCGATTTAAAAAGACCCTCGATAACGCCTTCAAGCCTGAATACACGAATCATGTATCGCGTCGTGTACCCTGCTAATAAAACCTGATAATTTTGTCGGTTTATCATAACAGTGTTGACTTTTTGTTTATTACGTCTATCTAGGTACACGTAGGTGTAAAAATATTATGATGTAATGATGCTGCAATTGCACTAAACCTTTTCAACTAATCTATGGGTTTTGTGTTCCAAAAACCCACCCTAATATCTATCCGCACCCACCAGACCCAAACCTTTTGGATAGGTACGAGAGTACCTAATTGTATGGTATCTATTCGAATTCCATTTTCGTGTACGGGGGCTACTGAAACATTACACACTACTACACGTGCAAGGTGGACAAAGGGGGGGTTTAGCCGGTATGAGTCCGGCACACCCCTCCGCCTTCCCCAGGAGAGGAAGTCCATGAGGAGAGGATAACCCCCTCCCAAAAAAGTGTTACAAGTCGCGAATTCTATGCACGTGGTCTCAGGTTTGATTCCCGTGTCAGGTCAAAATAGTTTTATAAGTTTAAGGAAGCATTTACAAAAGCCGGAGCATGGCCGGAGCCTATGAAGTCCCATTGGACAAATTACAAATAGTGTAGGTATTTGTGTCTACGCATACCCTTGTGTGCGAAAATTAATTCCTGCACAGCTAGTTGCTCTTTTTCGACAACAGCCGCAGCCGAAGTAGCTTAAAGTTATGAATAATGGCCAGTAGCAGCAGTAGACAAGTAGTTACAGACCTATACAAAGGAACACGATTTTAACTTTGGGTGATATATTTCTTGAAGAAAGAATGAAAACGGTATAATCCAAGCCAGTCTCCATCTTAGGATACCACAGTAGGTACCCCTTTTTTCGTGGTCTTTTTACGACGATTTTTTAGGTAGATAGAGGTTTGAAAGGAATACAATAATATAATACATAAAAAATTAAGATAAAAAAGAAACACAAAGAAATTTACATTATATTTTATTATCTTTGTCTTTAATAAAGTAATTACAGGTAGGCACTAAAAAAATAATCATGCATATTGAAGACCATAATACAATAACATATTTCTTAGATACAACAAAGACCGCATCCTCTCTTGAGAAATAAACCGGCCAGAGGCCTTAGTGCCGATGTTAGGACATTCGCCGACCGTCAATAGTAATGGCACGGGGCCCGAACACATGCCGTGTTCTCGTAGCGAATAGAGGGCAGTTAACAATATATATCCCAACGAGACGAACATCAAGCGAGCTTACAGACTAGCGCCGGAGACCGTCCGGCCTCGTCCGAAACATTAACTTCAACATGACGCAAAAATAAACAATAAAAGCTTCAATAAAATGTACATGTCACGCCGTTTCCATAGAAGGCACGTATTCGTAAAAGAAAAAAGGTATCCCTTTTAAAAAAGCTATCTCGTTACTTAGTAAAAACTACCAGCTATAGTGTATTACAAAACAATTAGACATACTTTAATTATGAAGCTATGATTTGTGTGCTATTAAACAGTGAACTTTACGCGAATTCCGTTTACCAGCCCAATTATTGCTCATTTTATAAGGAATTTAAGCCTAATACTATGGAAAAAATATATAAATTATAACGGCTTTTAGTAACTTTTCTTCATTATTTATTTGACTAAATAAATAATAGCATATAACATGAATTATCTACTAACGAAAATATGGTTTACCCCTAAATAAAAAAAGATAAATTCAGGTATAAATTACACAGGTATAGTGTGTCTAGCGCCAAAATTAATAAACTCGGGTGCTTTCTATAACCGAAGCATAGTTCCTTTACTAAGTTGTGTTATATTGAATCGTCTCTTCACGTTACGATAATTATTATATATTTTTTACTTTATTCGTTCGGACACTAAATATCAATAATTACACAAAGCTATCTACATGAGCCACTCTTAACCGTTTTTTGTGTTAGTGTTGCCAGATTACAAATACATATCGTGCCATAGACAACTTATGGCAAACTTCGTGGTTTAAGATTTCATCTTTAGTGTTAGACAGTATATTTTGGGTCTGGCAACCTAGTTATTATGTTGGTAAACACCATTGTCTGGGAATGATTCGTAATGATTGCATTTATATCTCCAGCCGCATCTCTCTTTCCGGCTCCGACGTAAACTGGACTTTCTGAAAAGATACAAAGTTAATAGTTACAATTTGTACGAACATATGCACTAAACGTATATAGAATGTGTGAATTTTAAATACTTTGGACATAAGAATTTGCACAGGCTTACTTGACATAAAAGGGGGTATACAACAGTAGATCATCTGTGAAATTTCAACCTTCAGCTATCACTGTTCATGAAATACAGCTTGGTGACAGACGGACGGATAGGAGGACAAATATACACAGAAGTCTTGGTAATACAGTCTCATTTTCCCCTTTGGGCAAGGAACCCTAAAAATGAGTCTTGATGATTTGGAAGTTTAAATCTACTAACTTGATTGCAAGGCGGGTTGACAATTAGTAATAACTTTGATATTGTAAGATTGTAACGAATCATCTTCCGAGCCATTTTCTCAACTATGTTGGAGTCGGCTTCCAGTCTAACCGGATTCAGGTGAGTACCTGTGTTATACAAGAAGCGACTGCCTATCTGACCTAAACCCAGTTACCCGGGCAACCCGATACCCCTTGGTTAGACTGGTGTCAGACTTACTGGCTTCTGACTACCCATAACGACTGTCAAGGATGTTCAATGAGAGCCGGGACCTAAAGTTTAATGTGCCATCCGAAACACAGTCAATGGTGTCTAAGATATAGTTAGAAAGTACATACAAAATTAGAAAAGTTGCATTGGTAGTTGCCTGACCTGCTTGATATCGTAACAAATTCAAGTACGTAAACTTACGCTCGGTGTGTACGGCCTACTGGCAGCACTGCTTGCGCACGTTGTCGGTGTGCGAGGGCCGCACGTCGGTGGGCTCGGCGTCGGGCCGGATCACGTCGCCCTCCGGCGGGTCGCGCATCTGCTTCTGAGATACGATCCTGTAGATTTCTGCAAGGAAAACAAGCATTTGGATGAGTCAATTTGAAGAAATTTAGATCTATGCTGTTACTGTTACAGCCTTTTTATCGTCCCACTGTTGGGCACAGGCCTCCTCTCACACGGAGAAGGATTGAGCATTAATCACCACGCTTGCTCAATGCAGGTTTGGTGATTTCAGGCTATATAGTCCAGGTTTCCTCAAGACGTTTTCTATCAGCCATTGGTGTCCAAGATATACTTTGAAAGTAGATCTATGCTATATATAGATAATAGACATGTCAGCCTCAGATCATAATATTAGTACAGATTCTATACTAAGAATCTCTTGAAATATTATGACCACAATTTTTTCAGAAACAGGTCCATTGGAAAAATCATTTGAGTGTTAAACAGCCCGTTTATCAAAGGCCCCAGGTGTGTGAAAAAAGTGATTTATGACTTTGTTAATTAAAAAACATTCAAACATAGATACCATCAGATTAATTTGTGTAGTCATTTCTGTCACTTGAGTATAGCACTAGTAATTTAAAATAAGTTTTGTTTATCATATTATCATTTCTTTGATCTTTACGTTTATCATTTAGGTGAAGATTATATTATTTGGCAACAATAAATAGGTATGAACAATTCTAATAACGATTAATTACATCATCTATAAAAGATTCCATTCCTATTGAGGTTTCCTAAAATTCCTAATACAGAGTTTACAACTGTTTGTGCCACAGACAGGAACAAAAGAACATCTGTGTTTTTGTCAGGAATTAGAACATTTCGTCACAACACACTAATACTATAAAGACGAAAGTTTGTGAGTGTGTTTGTTTCTTATTCATGCGCAAAAACGGCGTAACAGTTTTTGATTGGTAGTAATATAACTTATACATCAAAATAACATATAGGCTACTTTTCATCAAAGTTCGGGAAGAAATTTCCTCAGGAAACGTGAGAAACAAAAGCGGAAGCTGTTTTTTTAAAACAATACATTAAAATAACGTTCCATTATCCACAGACAATCATAATAAAGTTTATCATTTGACCTTACTGCCGTATCGAGTGAAATGACCCCAAAATAGTTGACATTGTTATTGAGGCGGACTGGTCTAAATATAGACTATGACCGGTGTCGCGTCGCCCCAAACTGACGGACGTTGACTTGACATGTATATCCACTATACACGCATTTACCAACTATGGAGAAACATTATATCCATCTTGAAAGTAGTATGGAATATAGGAATTATATAGATGTCGAATATTTTTATTTTTAGGCACTCAGTGCTACATTTTCAAGGGTCGAATCCTCAAGAGCCTAATAGGGATGTCTTGGAGAAGAAAAACACCATAGTTTCGAGACTTCGCTAAGCTTTTACACATTCTCATGATATGTAATTTTCATTTATGGCTGACAAGATCAAAAAACGTTTAGATAACGACAACTTTCACTCCTTTACAGTTTCAATTCCGAAGTTTTCCAGCTTCCTGCCATTTCACTCCTTATTCATTATGTATTGTCGCGAAACTGGCTTATCCGAAGCTGGCTACTATTGACTTCACAGTAGTCAGAAAAATTAAGAAGAAAACACTACTGCGCTTGCTTCAGGCGCTTAATAGCTAACTTCAGAACTGTAAAGCTGGTTATTGAACAGTAGAATCCCACTCGAAGTAAGGAAATGATAACAGAATATCGAGAGATCTTAAAAACTATACCCTGGCTTTAACTACATGTTAATTAAGAAAGCAGTTGAAAGTTAACAAAGTATAATTACCAGTTAGAATGTTCTGGAATGCAGGCTCGACGTTAGTTGAGTCGAGAGCGGATGTTTCAATAAAACTAAGACCATTCCTTTCCGCGAATGCCTTGGCCTCTTCTGTTGGGATGGATCTGGAAATAAGAAAAAAAAGCTGTGTTTATTGATTTCTCAATAAAAGATAGCTTGTTGGGATTTTGTTAAATAACGCAATGGGTCTCTGATTATATTTGTAGATCGATACAAGTATGAAACAGAAGGTCTCTACTCTAGAGACATAATTATGGAGAGAAGAGACAAATTTTTAAAGACCTCATAAACATTATGTATATTTTTAGTGACCAAAAATGATGTTTAAGGCACAATTCAAATAGCTTTTTTGGTGATTGATTGACAACGCACCATTCTTAAAAAGGGTTATCTATCTTGTCACCCAGTTAGATGCATTGAAGAGGCCATACAGGCTGTCGCACTATGTAACACTGTTACTCATATAAATTCAGTTAAGACTGGAAGCCGATCCCACTGTTGAACAAAAGGGCAGATACTAACCTGAGGTGCCTGAGATCGCTCTTGTTACCAACAAGCATGATCAGTATATTCTGATCGGCGTGATCGCGAAGCTCGCGCAACCATCGCTCGACGTTCTCGTAGGACAGATGTTTGGCTATGTCGTACACGAGAAGCGCGCCGACCGCGCCGCGGTAGTAGGCTGACGTGATCGCGCGGTACCGCTCCTGGCCGGCCGTGTCCCATATCTGGGCTTTTATGGTTTTGCCGTCCACCTAGGACAAATTAAAATTATAAGTTGGGAAGAAATTGTATACAATTAGGGATTTGTAAAATAGACTGATTCTTTAGTCCTATGAAGAATTGGGATTGTCTTAGGTACAGACGTCAGCAGGTCAATCTACCCGAATCTATCAAATTTTACCAATCGAATCTATCCTTCTGCTATTACAATAGGGTTGAAAATTGATTAATGAATCTGTACACATTAATCGAAACACACAATGCATTAGACAGTAGTAAGATTATTGTGTAGCATGAAATAGCTTTTGATATCTTGCTAACTGTGCAATTTACTCTTTCATAATTTTCATAGCGAAAATTAAACATCGATTTCGCGAAAACACGACACCATATTAATAGAAAATGCTTTAGGCATCATAAATGAAAGTGCGGGTTTACTTTCCTATTTCATATTTTTATGTGATTTTCCGTATACAAGGTGTGTTGTAGTGACAACAATAGCAGTGGCAGGGTCGATACCCCATGCCACCATGCCAACACCTTGGCGACCCCATTTATTCGACGATCATTATTTATAGGTACATTTCAACGACAGCCATTGAACTCCGTTTTCCTTTTCTTAATTTTCTATTTAGTTGATAGCATAATTATGGCTTTATTTATTGAAGGACTTTCTTCTAATATAGCTTTAGAAGAAAAAGTTCTATCTCACTGTGTAGGTGTGATGTACATATGTACCTATGTTAGATTTTTCATATTTCGACCTCAATATAAACAAGCCACTTAGAAAGCGTTCTAAGGTTCATGACCGGTCTATTTATTCCTAATCCCGAATTAACTGTCTAACAATATAAAAACATCCAAATAACTCGAAAAATTAAAGACTACCGGTGATATACCGTATTAAAAGTTTAATTAGATACAATAAAGCTTGCATTCATACATGACATTAGTTTAATTCGATCAATAGCGAGTCTACATAACGGCACTTCGTATGGGGGTCATCAGTTTGGCAGTACGTGTTACCGGTATGATGACGTCACGATCCATGATTAAGTACTATTTACTGTTTATCCTGTGAGGATGGTAAGTTAATTAACTATGCATATTTCGTTGTAATTTCCATATTCCACTACTGGTTGTGGCGTGGCGGAAATTATTAACGACATTTTTGATAATAATTTTATAGTTATAATTACGTAGTAACTATTATATAATCTGTGGTTATAATCAAAAGCTTCTGTTCAACTACTGAAATAGGTCTAAGCATAAGCAAATCTTGAGTTGAAGAGCCACTCTCAAGCTGCACCCAGAGCGGGTCATTAGATGATTTCCCTAGTAATAAATTAAGAAAGGCTAAGAAATTTTTTAACTCGCACTTGCATGAATGTTTTTAAATGTCTATTTATATTCTATTCTAATTCATTATGTACAATAGGTATCTAGTCGTAAAGCTAGTCGAAACTACTAGCTTTACCTCTCTATAGAACTCACTCTCCATGAAAGAAAGTTAATAATGTTCCCACGTCTTCTCATTACTTTATTTACGATGGTTGACATGAAATTACTATGTCTAATGACGTCAAATGTGTGTGTGTGTAACTACGGTTAGTCGGTAGTGATACGCAGCGCGTGTATAAACATAGCCTTAATCAAATATGACTCAGTCAATATTATAGATAGGTATTCGATTTATTTATATTAAGTATGTTTAACCACTGCGTAGGTAATTCCTACGCATTATTCCAAATTAAAAGAACAAGTTTTACGGCCAAAGTCTACTGATAAAACTGTAATGACAAGTTCCAATGCAGCATTAATTTGGCCTAGCAGAAAGACCTGACCTATGCTAATAGTTCTATTACATTCTGACTCTTGAATCTGATAGCAAACATGTTGCATTGAGTGCTGAAAAAGCTGGTGCTTCACAAAATATTAGGTTTATTCTCTTATCTCTAATTACATTAAAAATCGAAATAAAAGATACAGCGCAGTATACAAATCACAGTTTCAAATTACACTACGTAGCTACATATCTAGTGAATAGAAACTTTGGAGTCGTATAGATATCGCAGTAAGCACAGTTTTATGAATAATTGAATGACTAGCATTCGCCTTGCACGAAGGCTATTTTCAAAGAAACTGTTTACAGATAGTAGTTTCACTTTTACAGATTGAAAAAGAAATTGATAAATATTTTAAACATTTAAATGCTACTTTAGAAAATTGGTTTCTTGATTAGTAATGGAACATATTCTGCATCTGAAGCAAGTTTTATGTATTTTACGTATTCGGAAGTTTTGCGTTTTAAGACGATGGTTCTAAATAAAGCCATAAAATATAAGTAACAGTTCCATTTCATAGACTACAATACATTAAATCTCGGCCTTTGACACAAAGGTGTCGTGAGGTAAGCCGATTATACATAAGAAGGTTATCGATACAAGAATCGATTTCTTGAGTGAAAAAACTTTTACACTGGCTAGATAAAACGAAGTTGAGGAAGAATATAAAGAAATAAAAAAAATGCAAAATTCATGCAGGGACGCAATCGAGTGGGTGGAGCTTATTTCGAAAGTGTGTATTGGCTGTAATGATACTATGACAGAGAGGAATGAAATCGAGGATCATATTCCGCAAACCCTAAAAGCGCTTCCCGTGCGTTGCCGCGCGGAAAATCCATCAATGTGAAACAGTGTAAACAGGACAGAAAGAACCTAGAGTCACATAAAAAGGATAGTAATTAGGTATCATGAATTTATTTACTTAAAATCGTGTGTGAAATCGGATTTGTGCACCCATTATGAAAACTGTAACTGATTTTGCATCATCGATAGTCATTATACCGATTTCTTTTGAATCATTTAGTGAGACATATGTACATGACACACCAATTAGTAATTTAATTTACATCCGCCTTAAGACAACACCTGAAGGCCTACCACAGATAGTGCACAATGTAAGCAATATTGTGCAAATGTTCCTACTTTCAGTGGAATCTTATGGACGGAGTGATACCTACAGGACCCTGAGTAGACCAGAGTAAATCGGCCTTATCAATGGTTCCTTCCCTACCATTGAATATGGATAGAGGTTGGTACCACAAGTAGCAACTTCATACAGGCTAGTAAAATAACTAGTTTATTTTTAAAACAGTCATATCAGATGCAGTTGTTTACTATTGTAGGTAGGTTTATTGTCTAGACATGGAAGACACGTCATGTTGCATAAATGTATGCCAACGCGATTGATCGGGGCAATGTGCATTACTATTGTGGCTGCTATCAAATGTTGATAACAATGTAAGAGATTAAAATCGAATATTTTAATTTGTTGATAGGTTTTAAAATATTGGGGAATGATACTGGTATTTTTTATAGGAACACTGCTCCTATTCCATAGATTAAAAATATATTTCTGTAAAACACTACAATTTCTTACTATTGCTTGGATAAATTGACCGTAGTTAGTTTTAATCTTACATTTAAGTTCTTAATTAATTTGGAAAAGTTTATTTTCGGCAGTTTTTTCGACCCCAACATGATATATAATTTTCGAATCCGAATAGTACCTGGTTAAGAGATTTCTAAATTAGAAATAATAAAGAAGCGAGAAGATAAGCATCTAAAGGTACTGCTATAGGCGAGTTGTGCAATTAATACTAAGTACCCTAGCAACATTGCTGAGCTAATAAAATGAGAAGAAAAAGTACCACCCGTACAAGAAATTGAAAATTAAAAAATGCTCTCCCCCCAGCAACTAGCAGAGAATTAGTCCCTTATCTATAATGTAACTCAATTGAAATTGAATACAATCAATTGAACATAATTGGTGTTCAAGATTACCAATTAATTGACCAATTTATTTCGATTTACTATCACAGTATACCCAAATGATTAATTGTGATAATTTAATTAAACAATTTTATGTTAAGCTAAAAAATATATATGCTTGTTAACTGGTTAATTAATCAAACTAAATAATTCAATTGATAGTAGGTATACAGTGTAAAATTCATATATTCATTTATAGAATAAGTTCTACAGTCTACAACACTTGGCTAGCTTGCTTGCACATCTAAATAACTGTGCTACAGAATTTTAATGGAAAAATTCAATTTAACTTTCGAGATTTAATTTAGATATACGAAAATAGAGACCAGCCCTGGCTTGGCACACATAGGTATACATTATATACTAAAACCTTCCTGTTGAATCACTCTATGTGTAAAAACCTGCTTCAAAACGTGGGGTTTAGATATAAGGATTGTAGCATATATAAGGACAGACAGAAGGAAGCGACTCTGGTTTACACTATGTGGTTATGATGTGGGTAACAGTTAAATATGATAAACTAATGGTTGCAATTACATTGTATCATGAAAAATTAGTAATTAAATTGCTGGAATGTTTTGTAAATCAGAAATAATTCTTTTTGAAACATTGAAACAAGCATTCTTAATTTTTGAATATTTTGGATGCAACATACATGGGCCTGATGTATATAAAAATATTCATATGAGTTACATAAATACTGAATTATTCATCTTTGCCCCTCCATAAATGATATCTTAGCGAAGCGAGTTAGAAAGTAAAAGATATTATCTTTGTTGTTAAATTCACTTGTGGGCGAACAATGGATAGCATTTTTTATGTGAATGTGTTGGTGTGGTCTCTATTAAGATTGTTATTTTATTATTATTCAGGTGACAAAGTTAGAGCATTATAGTCTATGACTTTCTTACTTTTGGTGACCTAATGGAAAACTATTGTAATTGAGAGTATACATTTATAAAACTACAAATATAGAAATAATAAATTAAGTAATTCTTTTAATTTACCTTCCTTCCAATGATACATACACCAACATTACCAGTCAAACAGCTACTCTATTTTTGGATTTATTTAGAGATAAACAGGAAACAATACTGTGGTTTTCCCATTTTGATATTCTAAAAACCCTAACTGATGGTGTGATAATAGAATTTAACAAGCATAATGCCAATATAAGATGTTAAGTGGAATACAACCTAAAACAAAGTCTTTAGACCACCCATTAAGATACACAGAAGCAAAGTGAATTACAAATTAAAATATAGTAGTATTAACTAATTTAAGTTACTGGAAAGATACTAATTGCAGAAAGTAGTTGCAATAGATACACATAATTATTTAAATCTGTGCAGACCAAATATGAATTTCTTTGTCTTAGTTCATGTAAAATTCTGCAAGTAATTTACAGTTCAATAAAAGCCATTGTATCCCATATCAATAACATGAAAGACAGGTTTCCAATAACCCTAAAAACACATAGTAAACAAAAGATTTCTCTGCTAACAATGGTAGCAGGTCATTAACATGTACTTAACATAAGCTTGTGATACAAAACAAAAACTGTATTTACCTCTATACTTCTTGTTGCGAATTCCACGCCAATTGTGGATTTAGACTCTAAGTTAAATTCATTTCTAGTGAAACGTGATAGGAGACTGCTTTTACCGACCCCAGAATCACCTATTAGAACAACTGAAACAAAGAAATACCAAACATTAACAAATGCATGTTACTCACGAAAAAACTAGTTCCTATCCACATTTTAGTGCCAGAAACGTAACAGTTAATGATTAGATCATACGTGAGCTGGAAGGTGACTCACGAACAACGAAAATTTACGAGAAATCGATCGATGTGATTCAATCAGCTGATGTGATACTAACTTGACTGTTTCTTACCAAAACCTAATTAAACACACATTAAAACAAATATTACACTTTAATCACTTCAATTTGAGGGTAATATAATACAAAACCAAGAGGAAAATCATATCAATCACTTTTTCCTACGTCATTGGGAGATGAAACAATGGTTTTGGGAAGATACACATCGAATCGAAATATCTCCATAAATACAACAATAGGGCTGTTTAATAATACACCCCAGAATAGAAAGAACGTTACCTTTAAACAAATAATCGTATTCGTCCTCTCTTGTGCCCATTTTGATTTATCTAGAGCTCTCTTCTAATCGACGTCAGAATCGGTCAGCTATAAAACGTCAAGATGAAACGTAAACAAAAATAACTGGAGACACAAATATCACAGTTTTTATAAACACTACACAGTTTCTGGAATATCACTTTTAGGTAAAGATTAATTAGATTTATACTGGTTTCAAACTATTAAAATCCTAAATTGTCATCGGGACAAAATGGCGGATTGTTTTACGCCCCTCTTGGGTGCGTTCGAAACTACGTATAACAGGTTCAGAGTAATGGTAGCTTTTTAGACAAACATGAAAATTCCTTTTGAAATATTTTTATACTTAAATTGGAGTGGACATATAGTTTATTATAAATTGATAACTAACGCCAAGAGTGAATCAATTATTTTCTGGAAGCCGATTAAACATTTAATAAAATACAATACTTCATTAGTATTGGAACGTACTTTAAATTTGACTCTACGAATCTGACGGAAACTCGCGTGACAGGTTCAATGCCAAGTGCCAACATATACAATGCGTTCACAAATAAGAAAATACTTCTCTACTGTGTGTATGTGGTGCATAAGGGTCCGTTCACACATACCGGCTCGGGTCCGATCGGCTCCTGTCGGCTGAAAGAGCACGCAATCGGAGCCAAACGTCCGCAAGACCGAGAAAAAGTTAGCTCCTTTTATTATTTGATGGCAAAAGCAGTGCACATGCAAAAAAGAAACCTTGCTACAAATACTAAGTAGGTACTCGATATTCAACGTATTAAGAATTTGCTCTCCTCTCCGAGCCGGTCTGCCTGAACGGACACTTGGCACAATCTAACACTTTTATCTAAGAAAAAAGTTTCCGATCGACTTAATATGGAAGTCGCCAGCCAATCACGCATAATGTCGTCAGTAGTAAATCTTGGGTCTCAGGTAGTAATAGGTAAGGCCATGTAAACAGGGTGCTGCTAAGAATTTTAAAAGTTGACCAATAAAACCTTAGTTGCATCTGCTGATATATTAGTCCGTCTCCATGGAAAACTTGTGCATGCTAAACATCATTGGTTCTATGTACCTCTACACTTCACTAACTACTCAAGTGCCGAGTCTAGTCGGTTTTTGTCTAGTCTTCCCTTGAAATCCTAACTAATATTATAAATGTGAAAGTAACTCTGTCTGTCTTTTCTTCACGCCTAAACTACTGAACCGATTTGTGTGAAATTTGGTACAGACATAGTTTGGAACTTGAGAAAGGACATAGGATAGTTTTTATTAAAAAAAAAAAAAAATTATTCCGGACATATAGCGCCATCTATTGGTCAAACCAAAAATATGCCGGAAGTCACTATATCATGCGAACGAAGTCGCGGGCAAAAGCTAGTGGGTAATAAATGTAAAAAAAAAATATTTATTTTGTTTTATTTTACACATATGACTATAATCTACAGTATTTCTTAAAATTACGCTGTAGCGGCTTGAGCGACTGGCTCTCCTTCATCATCGCTATCTTCTTGTACCTCTTTAGCTAAAGTTTTGTCAACATACACGAACGGGTCTATTTTGAGTTTCTCCGGAGATGGCGGACTGACCAGCACACATCTGCGAAAGAAGTTAATAAATCATGATCAACGTATACTTTCTACAATGTAGAAAAATTCAGTAGAATTGTGGCTCTTTAAGTTACTAAAAAAATATGTAAAATGAAATTGGAGTACATTATGGATCTTTTTTTATACCAGAGACAGGCATTTTACCTGGTAATGAAAAGTCCATCGCGTTTCGGGCGCGCTGACTGCACGTCCTTCAGCAATGCTTCCAAGTTTTCGGCTACTTCTTTGGGATCCATATTTAACTGAAACGAATAGAAAAGTTCATTACCCAGAGACAAGAGTTCTTGGAAGTTGATTTTTATGAAGTGAAGAGAAAAAGAAACATTTTTCAACTAAAAAACTGCATCCAAATTTACAGTTCGCTTGTTTAAGAGCTGGGGTGCTACAGACAGACACATAGGTGGGTCAAACATGTTCATGATAATAATATTTCCAGTTGATTGCTTAGTTATTTCAAAATAACTGTTGGACAGTTTTTAATTTGAAACAAAGTCTCCATCACTCACCCTTCCAATAGGCACTTGAACAAATCCATAGTTCTCCTGATGTTCATCCTTAAGCACCCTGAACTGTACGCCCCCCGAGAACTTCCTCACCAGCTCCTTAAGGTTGGGGTCTAAAGTACCCGCGCGGACGTTGGGGAACCTTCTCTTCATAAGTCCTCGGATCGGTACCAAGTCTGTAAGTACATTTGGGTGGGCTAGCACATAGTCGTAGTCTCCTAGCTTGATTGTACCGTCCTGTAAAAGAGATTTTAAACATTGAGATCGCTTTCAAATACTCGTAATTCAAGTTTAAGCTCTAGCCTACGCGCGCTCATTCCGCGAGGTAAGAAGTCTGTCACGCTTACTAACGCGATTTCGGTCGGTAATGCCGTGCACCTATATCATACATAACTGCTGATAGTATGAAAGCATTCTAATTGAGCTGTTTTTCATTTCTTGTAGGCTTTGGCGCTAAAATATGCTTTGCACAGCTGGCCAAAATCCTTCGCGAGTAGCTGAAACTGAAAGAATTATTTACAGTACAAGGCAACTAACCTGAATCTTCTTGATAAGGTCGGACCCTCCAGCGATACTGGCTCCAGCATCCATGGCTTCTTTGATGAGCTCTGAGCCCTTGCAGAACGCCATGATGGAGCGCTCCTCTTCTCGGGGAAACAGGTGGGGAAGAAGTGAGAGTCGTGTGAAACTGTCTATGAAGCGATTCTGTTCATAGAAAGGAAAAGAAATATATAAGTCTCTTGGAGCTTAACTTAACAAATTGAATTTTTAAAAAAATAAAACGAGAAAAAGAACAGAAGTTTTCTGAGACTCCCTTCTTGTCCAAGATTGCTTTGTGAATCAATCAGTTTAGGAATAAAATGTTTATCATCTACTGCTTCAGATTTTGCTTTCGAATAAATAGTTTTATCAGCCTTTTAAACCAACAAGCTAGACACATGTCTGTTACTAAAAATAAATATAAACAACAATCTACCTTTTTCGCAGCAGCCATGTTGAACTCTATCTGTGCGAACACATATGCATCAGGTACATTGTACATGGTAGGGTGATGTGTTTGCTGATGTGCCCTGACTGCATCCTCGGCAGTGTAAACTACCCATCGATAGTACTTTAATGGGTACACGTTGTCTTTAGACATCGGCTTGAATGTGTCATCGACATGCTTGCTGACGTTTGTCTTGGTTGCACCCCTGGAATTCAAAGATGCAGTTAATTAATTGTTGGCATGATCAGTATTTATCGAGAGGTAATGAAAGAATCAATAATAATTTCAATGCATATTCAAAATATTACTTAGCATTAGCAGTAATACAATTTGTTTGTTTTTGCGCCTAGGGAGTTATTTTTGTGTGCTTATTTTAAACTTTATTTCATGTGAATGAATAAATGTAAAGGTTTTGTTGCACCCAATTTGCTACAAACCAAAAAATTCAAAATAGTATAATCATGTTACTTACTTATCCCTCCCTCTCTGGTTGTGAGGAATGAAGCCTACTTTAGTGACTTCGACCTTAACCTTCTTAGCGCGGGCCTTCTCTCTGGTACCCTTACGAGCGGCATATGTGACTGTAGCAGTGTGCAAAGACCTCTGGAAATAACAATATGAGTTTTGTATGAGAAATAGAAGTAGAATTAAGAGTTTTTTATGTGAGGATGGTGCTGTTCTTCTGAAGCAGTTTTTAAAGAGCTCATCATTTTCTTGAAATAAATTATTTTGATAGAGCTGCATCTAGGCATGCTACTGGTTTATGTATAAGAGATTATGCATGTCGCTGGCTGGTAAATAACAATAAAATAAAAAAAAAGATCCACATCCACTCACCAATTTCGTAGTGTTTGTATAAAGCGATAAAGTATTCGTGAACATGGAACCTGAAAATAAAACATTAATTTATTTTTATAAAATAGAATAATATTACACAAATGATGAAACTATTTTAACGAACTTACGGAACAGAGTTCCAGCCATGGTTACGATATATTTGATGTTTATTTAATAGAAAATAAAATAATATTTTCTTATTTTGATAATTTTTCGTAAGGTTATCCAGAGACAAACCCCCTGATGACAGATTCTTTTTTATTATTCCTACATTGTAGGATGTCATGTTTCTCATAAATAAAATTAAATAATACAGTGCGTTTTTGTGCCTAAATTAAATAATCTACAAATTATTAAAAGACCATTATTATTCACACGAAACAAAATATTTACGACCGCTCGACGCTTACGACATAATAAATGTACATTGTCTCTGAATGGTCTTTGTAACGGAATCAGTGTTCCCCTCTTTCTGAGTTGCACAGAATCAGGGAAATTTAAAAACTTAAGTTATTTTAAACCTTTCCATTTAAAGGATTTCCAGAGCTTCAAATGCCTTTTTCTTTATGACCTGTTAAATTTTAAACAAAATATTGCTCTAAAATAAGGAAAATATAAAACAATATTTTAATGGACGAAAAAAATGACACAAGCAGGAAAAAAATCCGCTTCATACTGGTAACATTTTATAACAAAACTTTCAAAACATTCGCGTAAGTTGGATCGCGGACTGGCTGTAGTCGTTAGTTTTATTTAGAACTTAAAACGTAATGGATATGTATTAAACCAATAAGATTAATCAGTTTATTAATTAAATAGGTGTGAAAAGTAACGATGGAGAGAGTAAACATAAGTTTACTTGCGATATCACTTTGTGTTTTACTGTGGGGTGTGGCCGGCCAGTATGAATGGCAAATACGCGATGCTTTTGATGAAATTCGAGGCAAAGTTGACAAGATAAATGCAGACAACTGCTTCATAACGCATCTAGATGACTTGTATTTGCCAGAAGATTCAGTTTCCCACCACCCAGATGTGAAAGAAATCAACATAAACCCCGTGTTTCCGAATCGTACGGCGATGTTGCATTTACACAACATGGCTATGAACCGAGCGTTTTTCTGGAGTTATATTCTGCAGTCGCGGTTCATTAGGCCGGCTATTAACGACACCTACGACCCGGGTATGATGTACTTCTTCCTGTCATCAGTGGCTGATGTGTCAGCGAATCCGTACATAAACGCTAGTTCGATATATTTCTCGCCGAACATGTCATACACATCATCATACAGAGGATTCTTCAATAAGACCATGCCTAGATTCGCGCCAAGAGCGTTTAGGGCTGACGACTTTAATGATCCTGTTCATTTGCAAAAGATATCTACGATGAACACTTTCCATGTTGAAGATTTGGGAGCTTTTGACCCTGAGAGCCTTTCCAAGGATTATACGTCCGAGTTCTATAGGATTAACGAGTGGTACAAGAAGTGGCTGCCGGACAGAGTTGAGAAGCGTCATGACACTAAGACAACGTACCAAGTGGAGATCAGATATGCTAATAATACTAATGAGACCTTCACCTTTCACGGACCACCTGGCAATGATGAGGTTTGTATGAATTATTTTTATTGATTCAAGTGCCAACTTTTCATGGCTCAGTTTCAGTTTATAAATATGAATTCTTATTCAATCTTTCCTAAAATCTAGTCTAGTGCGTTTGGTTATACTTAAATATATTTTGAGGAACTCAAACTCTTTACTAATTTCCATTGTCCTGCTGACTTAACTTATAAACTCATGTCATTTTCAATTAATAACTGAAAAATCAATCATTATTATTTTGAAAAAATTTAATAATAGTATCCTCATTATTTCCCTGTATTTCCTTAGAGAGTCACATGTCTTTATAATATTACCATAACTGCCAAGTTTCATTAAAATCTGTCTATTAGTTATTCATGTTTATAATATTAGTTTATATTATGTAGTTGAATATTGTTTGTAAGGTTAATCTCAATAGCTTGAAAGTAAGTTATGCATATAGATAATACGTAAATCAAATCACATTATACTAGCCACACCGGATGCAGCGATAGCCTCCAGATATCCCGCCATCCTGTTTAGAAATAGAGTTTCCGCTTCATCCAAAAATTGAATGCTCAAATTAATCCTCTAAACATGTATTATCAGCTAATGCAGACAGGATGAACTCTGATTAGAATATTAAAATTCTAGATGATAAAAAAAACTTTATAAATAGACAACTCTTTGTTAACCTGATGCCAGGCCCAAATAATAAGGCTTCTAAAGAGATCAAATACATCTACCACCAAGCTGTTGTGATAGAAGACCCTAGAAGGAAAAGGTCTATAGTACAATGCCAAAGATGTCAGCAATATGGACACACGAAAAATTATTGCATGAGACCTTATAGGTGTGTAAAATGCGCCCAGGCTCATAAAACATCAGAGTGTCCCAAGGTCGATCGAAACACTCCTGCAATGTGTGCATTGTGCCAGGGACCGCATCCAGCTAATTATAAAGGCTGCGAAGTCTACCAGGAAATTTTAGCCCGCAGAACATCCAGACCCAAGGCCAGATCGCAAACGAAAAACCAAAGTGCTAATGTGATAACGCCTACACCTACCTTGACCCACCAATCTGGCGAAGAAAATGCTAACAAGCAATTATATTCCGAGAAACTGAAAACCACCAAAATCCAATTAGATGATAACTCTCATAACCTACAGGTCCATCCACTCAGTAGTTCTGTAGAAAAAATACTCTTAAAACAATCAGAAAAATTCGACCTACTCTTACAACAAATGAGCACCATGTTAGGTCTCTTGACAACCCTCATCAACAAGATGGTAAAATGAATGCCTTAAAGTTGGCAACATGGAACATAAACGGTCTTGCGCCAAATAAACATGATGTACAAATATTAATAAATGAACACAGTCTGGATGTAGTTCTTATCTCGGAAACACACTGCACCGGTTCAAGCAACATCAAATTTGACGGATACAACACCTATCTCACAAACCATCCAGATGGAACAGGTCATGCAGGAACGGCTATAATTGTTCGAAAGTCCATAAAACATCACGTAATGCCCGAATTTAAGACGGATCACCTACAAGCTACAACAATCGCTGTTACAGACAAATGTGGATATTTCACCGTGTCTTCCATTTACTGCCCACCCAAGCACAAAATAGACCAGCATATGTTTGACAATTTCTTCTCGACTCTTGGCCCCCGATTTATTGCGGGCGGCGACTGGAACGCAAAGCACAGCCATTGGGGATCTAGGTTAATTACAACCAGAGGTCGACAATTGAAGAGCAGCATTGATAGCAATCATCTCCATACAATGTCAGCTTCCGAACCAACTTATTGGCCTACAGATCCAAATAAAGTGCCTGACCTCCTTGACTTCTTTGTCATCGGTGGGCTTTCAAGGCATTATTTCAAAGCTGAATCTTGTCTTGATAGCTCTTCTGACCATACTCCAGTCATCTTGACAGCCAGCACAACTTTGATCGAATATGATGCGCCGGACATACTTAGCAATAAACAAACGGATTGGCACGCATTCCGCGAATACATAGAGGCAAATATCAAACTAAAGTTGGCACTCAAATCACCAGATGATATCGAAGAAGCAACCAAATATATCACGTCTCTTATACAAGAAGCTTGCTGGAAATGTACTCCGGAACTGAAGTACAGTAACGTCCCTGCAAATCAACCCACGCAAATAAGGCAACAAATTCTTGAGAAACGTCGTCTAAGAAGAATCTGGCATCAATCAAGACATCCGATGGATAAAACTGCTCTGAACAAAGCTACTGCAAGCCTTAAGTTAGCAATATCCGACCTTCACGAAAAAACCTTACAGTCAAAGTTGGAATCGCTCACAGCCACAGCAACTACAAACTATTCGCTCTGGAAATTCACGAAAACGTTGGACCAACCTCAAGTACCAAAGCCACCTATAAGATCAACTCCAAATGGCTGGGCTAGAACAAACCAGGACAAAGCAAACGCATTTGCGGAACATCTTGCTACAGTATTTACTCCTAACGACACTGGTGATGTTGCTTTTGATAAAAGTGTTGAAGACACTCTCAACCAAACTCTACAACTGGATCTACCACCAAAACCAACCACAACTCGGGAGGTGTGGGGAGTAATAAAGACACTCAAGAATAAAAAAGCACCAGGGTTCGATCTGATAACCAAGGAAGTACTAAAAGAGCTACCGAAAAAGGCAGTAACTTTTCTGACGACACTTTATAACGGCATCCTGCGCGTTCAATACTTCCCTCGCCTGTGGAAAATATCGCAAATTGTAATGATCCACAAATTGGGCAGACCTGCTCATGAAATTGCCTCTTACCGTCCGATTAGTCTGTTACCCATCCTCTCAAAACTATTCGAGAAAATATTGCTGAGACGACTCTTGCCTATACTTGCTAGCAACCATACAATACCTGATCACCAGTTTGGCTTTAGACTACAGCATTCCACAGTAGAACAAGTGCATCGAGTCTGCGATGTAATAAGGGACACACTTGAAGGGAAAGAATATTGTTCTGCAGTGTTCCTTGATATCCAGCAAGCATTCGACAAAGTCTGGCACAGTGGATTACTCTATAAAATCAAATGCAACATTCCTCACAGCTACTACTTGCTACTGGCTTCGTATCTGTCAAATAGATTATTCCAAGTCAGAGAGGGTGATGCCACATCGTCATTCCATGTCATCAGAGCGGGTGTACCCCAAGGTTCTATTCTTGGTCCCATATTGTACACCATGTATACTGCAGACCTGCCAGAAGTACCAGGAGTTATGACTGCCACCTATGCTGATGATACAGCCATTTTAGCCCGAAACAAGGACTCTACTGCTGCATCAGATATGTTACAGAGGGGTCTTGACGAAATAAATGTCTGGTTGGACAAGTGGAGAATAAAAGCCAGTGTCAACAAATCGGTTCACGCGACATTCACCCTGAGACGCGGTGACTGTCCACCAGTCACTCTTGGTGATAATATCTTAACCCACAACGATACCGTACGATATCTCGGTATTCACCTAGACCGCCGACTAACCTGGAAGAAACACATAAAATGTAAAAGAGACGAGCTTAACATCCGCCATAAAAATCTGTATTGGTTAATGGGAAGAAACTCTAAACTCTCTGTGGATAATAAACTCCTAATCTACAAAAGCATACTGAGACCAGGCTGGATGTATGGTATTCAACTGTGGGGTAGTGCTTGTGACTCCAACATAAATATCTTACAACGACTTGAAAATGTTATCCTAAGATCAATAGCAAATGTCCCATGGTTTGTTACGAATGCGGAGATACATGAGAACCTGAATATTAGCACAGTAAAAGAGGAGATCCGACACAATGCTGAAAGCTACAAAAAGAGGCTAGAAAACCATCCCAATGATCTAGCAGTCCAGCTAATAAGTACCAGGCGTGAAACCCGTTTAAAACGGCGTGTGATCCTGGGGTCAACATAGACCAGGTCTAGTCAATCACGATGAGGAGCTGTCTCCGCTGGGAGATACACTCGACATGACACAGTGCACTCAAAAAATTTGCTCATAGTCTACGACTGATTGCAGATATACCCAGAGAAAAAAAAAAAAAAAAAAAAAAATAGACAACTGAAAAACTCAACTGTAATAATTTTCTAAATTATTTACTATACATAATCCCTAGAATGTGAATGCTATCATGCAGGGGAAAGATTCAGTAACTCTAAAGGAATATATTTAAGTGTTTGCCAACATCCATGGGCACATATCCACATATCTATGCTTTCAATGGAAAATTAATCGTCAAGTTGCTATACAAACACGCTGCGGTTATGATTGCACTAGCTATATGCCAGTGTTCCTAAGTTAGCTGTATAATACAAATGGCTAAACTGGTGGATTCATTATATTTAGCTAATGCAGAATTATGGAGGTTTTAAAATATCTGTACCTTTAGATAACTGCAATCCTAACTAATATTACAAATGCGAAAGTAACTCTGTCTGTATGTCTTAAAGCCTAAATTACTGAACCGATTTGTGGGAAATTTGGTACAGACATAGTTTGGAACTTGAGAAAGGACATAGGATAGATATTATTACAAAAAAATGACAACAAAAATCTGCCGGAAGTCACTAATCCACGCGAACGAAGTCGCGGGCAAAAGCTGGTTATTAAATAAATGTGTATTCTATTATTTTTTTTACAGAACCCTGGCCCAGTGAACTGGACTCGTCCATACTTCGACTGCGGCAGACTGAACAAATGGTTGGTAGCGGCCGTCTCGCCCGTAGCCGACATATACCCTCGCCACACGCAGTTCAGACATATTGAATACCCCACGTAAGTTCTGCTAGCTTTAGTAATATTTGTACAAAATTGCTATTGTCAATTGAACATTGTATTCTACATAAAATGCAGCAACTGTCTGTCTGACCTTTTTAACCCAATTGCAACTGGGTGGTACCCTTTGGTAAGACTGGTTATCAGACTTTCAAGCCTCTGACTACCTGTAAAGACTGCCAATGACCTTGAAATGACAGATGGGACCCACCATTTTAACGTGCGTTCTGAAACACGGAGGAACTCGTCAAATCCGCGCAAGCGCTGCTTAATCTTAGGTTGCGTCTACACGGTGCATGTAGCTGGAGCAAGTTAACATGCGCAAGTGCCAAGCGGCAAGAGCATGCGCGAGTCGCTGGATCCGCACGTTTTTTAAATGCACGTAACCTGCGCAATGTGGCTCAACATGCGGAAGCTACTTGCACCGTGTAGATGCACACTTAGAACATGTTTAGTATAATGTATGTTTTGTTATTCAGGTACACAGCAGCAGTTGTGATGGAGTTGGATTACGACAGGATAGATATCAACCAGTGTCCGCCCAGTTTGGGCAACGATCGACCCAATAGGTTCGCTTCGACGGCACGCTGCAAGGAAACCACTGAGGTAAGACCCCTTTCCATATCGGAACCAGTTTTAAGAAAACCCTAAGGCTTGTTTTCACTGCTAGCGATAAAGCGTCATTAGTAATAGATCTAGTATTTGATGCTATCTGCCTTAAATAAAGGCTGCTCATAATTTCTGCGAGATATTGCTATCCGACATATCCGATAACTGTGAATGATCGTGTCATATTTGTACATAGTGCGAGCCGCTGCACGGCTGGGGCTTCCGTCGCGGCGGCTACCAGTGCCGCTGCGCGCCGGGCTACCGGCTACCGAGGCTAGTGCGCCGCCCCTACCTCGGCGAGATCATCGAGCGAGCCACCGCCGACCAGTACTATAACAACTTCGACTGCAAGAAGATTGGATGTGAGTATCGATTACATTTCTGAAACCTATCTATCTATTTATTTATTAAGTTCACCCACAGCATATACATACACATACACAATACATCTTAACGTGGATCGTTGTTTCGATCGTTGTTCTGTGTCAGCAATTGGACCTTATGTTGAAATTCAATCTCCAATCATAAATTACATAGACACACCGTTCGAGTTTTTTAAAAACATCTGTTAAAAAGACTAAGTCATAAAGTAAAGTTTAACAAATAAAAAGCAAAGTAAAGTAAGTTCAGGTTCAGATTCCACCTAAACGGAGTAAAATGTAGGAGTTTTTAAAGAAACAATAGAAATTATTATACATAGTCTCTGTAGTAGCAAGAACTACCACTTTAGTTTTGGCAATTTCTTTTACAAAACAAAAGCATTTCTAAAATCTTTTTTCCAATTTTTTGACCATTCCATTTTCAAAATATTCATTCTGTTTTTAAACACAGGGATTCAAAGACTGCCAGTACAATGGGAGCGGGCCCACCCGTTCCTCCGCGCGATCTACATGGACCGTCACTACGAGTACGTGAACGCGACGCCCGGCCCCTCCGCGCTTCATACGGAACGCGTCAATGTGTATGAAGTGCTCAACTTTATTAGAGGAGTGCAGCCTGGCAACTGTTCCAAGTGAGTTCTTTGTTAATAATAATCTTCCTAGCCTTTTTCTACTGAAATTACCAATAATGTTCAAATGATAACCGCATGGAACCCAAATGAATTGATTGATTTGAGTGTTAAAAACTTTTTTAATTATCTTGTAGCACAGCTGAAATATTAAATATTCAAAAGATGTAAATTATTAGAACCAAACAATATAGGACAACACAAACAAATATGGATGGGTACAATAGATGCCAGCCGGCCATATCGCAAAAAAATATTTCTTTCACACAAACTTTAGTGCATTACTTGTTTTTCTTATTATTTCTATTTATTTTCCCTTCAGATACAACCCATCGGATTTATTCCTCAATGGCGATATTGCTTATGGACATGAAGAACAATTCGAAAATCAAGCTAAAATGGCCATCCGACTGGCTAATTTTATCAGCGCCTTTTTACAGGTAAGATTTTTTTCTTAGACTGTCTTCTCCATTCGTCTCTACACCCCAATCTTTCGATTATTTTCACCAACCAATGGCCTAATGGACCTTGGAATGGAATTTTTGAGAGGGTTTCATACTTTTAGTAATCTGAAAGCAAACTTTGTACCTTCTGGAAACCTATAGGACCTGGTAACTCTTTCGAACAGTCCCCAGCTAAGGCGGGTTTTTTTTGTCACAAGGGTAGTGTAGTGTAAGATTGAATAAATAAGAAGGTTAAAATCCCATTGTGAGAATTATTGTTGCTAACTTAACATTCCATTACATCAGGTGTCAGACCCCACAGAAGTGTTCAGCGGTAACCGTGTGGCGGATAAGCCTCTCACTGAGGATCAGATGATAGGAGAAACACTCGCCATCGTACTCGGAGACTCCAAGATATGGTCTGCTGGTAAGTTGCTAGTTTGAAGTAACCAACATCAAGAAAGAGTGGTTTCTCAATTTTTGGTATGGGGGATAGCCATGGGGGACTGGATGCCATGGATTCCTAGACCCCCTCCACTCAGGCGAGGTCGAAGTGCCGCTGGGCCTTTTTAGTTGGTATACCGGGAACGCCTTTACCGGGGAGTCCCACATACCCTTCTACCGTCCCCCGACGGGAAGGGGATGCGTAATGTACTTCCTTATATGCTTCCTTATGTACCCCTTTTATGAACTTCGTTAGGTACGCCCTTTATGTACGCTCCTTATCTACTTTCTTATATACTCCCCTTATAAACTTCCTTATGCACTCCTCTTGCATACTTCACTTATCTACTCTCCTTATGTAATCCCCTTATGTACTCTCCTATTGTAATCCCCTTATGTACTCTCCTTATGTAGTCCCCTTACGTATTATCCTTATGTAATCCCTTAAGTACTCTCCTTATGTAATCCCCTTATGTACTCTCCTTATGTAATCCCCTTATGTACTCTCCTTATGTAATCCCCTTATGTACTCTCCTTATGTAATCCCCTTATGTACTCTCCTTATGTAATCCCTTTATGTACTTTCTTATATAAATATCTTTGTACTTCCCTTATGCATAACCCTTTTGAAGTGACAGTGTTGCACTGGGAGTAAGGTATGTAAGACTTACTTTTCACTCGATTGTATGTTTACTACTTTTAAGTACAGAATTATTGACAATGCAAGGATAATTGAAAATTAAATTATTGTTAGGTACATACTGGGACAGAAATAAGTTCACCAACCGAACATTCTTCGCGCCATTCGCCTACAAGACTGAATTGAACACAAGAAAGTACAAACTTGAAGACCTAGCACGATTGAATAAGACTGGTAAGTCATTTTCTTTTTAGCTCAATTATGTAGTTCTAAAAATAAAAAAAGGTCACCTCACCTATCTGACCTCTAGACCCAGTAGTTATCTGGGCTAAAAACACTGGCTGTGAGATTTTCTGCCTTATGACTACCAAAGTCAAAGTCAAAAACGTTTATTGAAAATAGGCTAGATTCTAGCACTTTTTCACGTCAAATAATACAAAATGACAGCACCCCCAAAACGCCCCCCTTTCACCACTTCCTAGTGTTATGGCTGGGAAGAAGAAGTGGTGAAGAACAAACTTCCCGGCAACACAGCTGTCCATTACAATTTAATTACAATCAAATTACAATTATACAATTCAATATCGTTTCAAATTATAGTAAAAAAAAATATACATATATAAAAAACACTTGTTAACGATTTTACTGGTAACGATTTCCAAAGATGTTCAAACGACAACCTTAACCCAGCAACTAACGTGTCTTCTGAAAAACGGTCGAAGTCTTTTTTATTTTAACGACGTTAAAAATCATCAAATGACCCCTCCCGCTGTGGGCTAGCAGCGGTGAGGGAGTGTCAGATTCTTACTGACTCAAATCCGTCGTGTTCCGTCGTAGGCCTTTTATCTACCAGGGCCGCGGTAACTCTTACGCACAATCCTAACCGCACCAAGCGTTACTTAGCCACAAGAACAATAAATATTAGGAGAAATAGAATAATAAAACCAAATCCCATTCACAGATGAAGTCTACACCCAGAAACCATGGTTCAGTTTTCTAAAACAACGTTGGTCCACGAACTTCGACAGTCTTGAACAATATTTCTTGAAAATGAAGATTCGTGACGATGAACTTGGAAAATACTTGAAGAAATACGAAAGATTCCCCACTTACTATAGAGCAGCTAATCTGAAACATGGACATTGGACGAGGCCATATTTTGATTGTGATGGGCACGTTAAGCAGTGGGTTATTACGTACGCAGCGCCGTTCTTCGGATGGGATAGCGTCAAAGTGAAGTTGGAGTTCAAGTAAGTGTGTCTTGTTTTGGACGTAATGTGGATAAAAACTGCTAAAACTGAATCTGTATTTTTTAAATGTTTTACTGACGTTTCAGTATTTTTCCGTTTTTTTTTTTAGAAGTAACTTTTAATTTATTTACATAGATATTTACAACACAAAAAAGACTATCCCAGTATCCGTTTTGCCGATTCTTTGTAGCGAATTCTGTCCCCTTTAAATGTGTATCCTCATACAAGTTATTGTTTCAAAAAAATATATATGTTTTACAATCATTACCTAAATTCCGTACTAAATTGCTTTAAACATTTTCAGAGGTGTGGTGGCAGTGACAATGGCTCTCATGTCGTTGGATATCAACCAGTGTCCCGACAAGTATTATGTGCCCAACGCTTTCAAAGGCACTGATAAGTGCGACAGGAGCACCTCATATGTAAGTAGCTTTTTAAATTCTATATTCCAAGCACAAGTACTCGTATGTTCCCTTACAATACTCCACCACCTGAGTTACCCGGTCATACCTAACAAGTTTCAACTCATTCCTAATTTCAACTGGGAAATGGGTTGCAACTATAGTCTGTTTTTTAATCTCGTAGACTAAATTGACACTTGCAAAATGTCAAACTTTCTAATAATTTTGCTAGCTCTGTGGTGCAGTGTTGTACTTACGATACCGGTTCGTTGAATAGTAACTTTTTATCTATAATAGACGAATTTAATATTCATTTAAAGTTTTATATTTAAAATTCACGTACGTACACATGGCTGTACGACGTGCTACAAACTGCCTGGGATATCTGACCACGCAAAGCCATGCGTAATCATCAAGGATAAGCCCATTATTTCAGGATGACTTATTGTAAAAAGTTACGATTCAACGAACCGGTATCGTAAGTACAACACTGCACCACAGAGCTAGCAAAATTATTAGAAAGTTTGACATTTTGCAAGTGTCAATTTAGTCTACGAGATTAAAAAACAGACTATAAGTCGAAACTGGACAACTGGCAATTTCCATAATGATACTTTTTTCTGAGCTAATATAATCATATCACTAGCCGGATGTTGGATAATATTTTTAATCTAGTATTCTCTGTATCCTGGCTTGAACCAGATTGTCTTATCATGCCAACCAGTTTCCTATCGCAAGTAAGTTTGTTTAATAGGTATAATATTTTATTTCAAATCCAATAAAACGAGTTTGGAGAAGAATAAACTACTACCCTCTTATTAATAAATTCGGAGTAATGATAATAGTGGTGATAATAATGGTTATCGTTATCCTCATTTAATGAATTACACAGCATTTTCTCACCATCAAAATCCCTATTTCAGTGCGTCCCAATCTTAGGCCGTGGCTTCGAAGCCGGCGGCTACAAATGCGAGTGTCTCCAAGGATTCGAGTACCCATTCGAGGACCCGATCACATACTACGATGGCCAAATCGTCGAAGCTGAGTTCCAAAACATTATCGCAGATAAAGAAACGAGAATCGACATGTTTAAATGCAGGTTGGCTGGTGCAGCTTCTATTCAAAGCAGTCTAGTAATTATTATAGGCGTTTTGTGTCTACTTTTTAAGCTGAGATAGATTTTTCATACTTTGACTATTGTATGCCGCTAAAACAATAGAAAATCAATTGTGTCACGCATATATCTGTGGCATACAGCGGGTTATAGTCCGTTTTTTTACTATGTTTGTGTTTAGGATCAAAGTTTTAAAAAATAGTCGAAGTAAAATAGTCTACATAGAAATGTAACTTGAATTGTAAGAGATATATTGTTATATACCGATTTTTAGACATAAAGAAAGTGCTACACTAGTATCTCAATGGCTTGAATATATCATTTAAGGCCCAGCACAAATTACACATAATTTAAGATGAAATCCAATAGTCTCAGTAAAAAACTATGATAAGACAAATATGCTTTGAATATAAGAGGATCTTTGTAACATATCAATATTATATGATATTAATATTCAAGACAAAACGTAGGATTCACTTGTATACCTGAAACAGACAGATCTGATTTATTATTTTAACTGTAAGTTTAAATTATCAACTTTTTCTAGATTACATAAATACTGTTCTAGCACTCGAATCTATGAATTCTATTGTTATGTAACAAAATTACCTATCTTAGGCTGGTCCTTTAATCAAAGTGCTCAATTTGTAATTTAATAGCTTCAGACATATCTTTTATTGCAACTTTTCATTTTCGATTCCGATGTGTATATTAAAGTTTTCCTTTACATTTTTTTCTTGTATTCAAAAAAATAAATCACAGAGCACTTTACTGTACCATATCTTTGGTAATGAGACTTATTTGTAGGTTTTAGACATTTGGCAGTTGAGCTAGATAAACTAGCCTAACACAATACAGGATTGTATTATACAATACAACTTGCCCAAACGATTTATTATGAATCTCGCATTTATAGAGCTTTTAGATAATAAGTGTCTACATTTTCTTACAACTTTTTATATCTACTGTTTTAATATAAATATTAACTATCTACATTATTAATTTGATATTATTACACTTGATGTTCTACTTAATCGTTTACTTAATTATACACATGTTTTGTGTAATACAAATATGAAGCCGTCCATTTTAGACTGTCATTTTACGACGTTTATAGCTACACATTGTAAGATTTATATAAACTCTTTTGCAAAAAAAACGGGCACCTATGCGAAATCTTAGTTTTAAGGACTTTACGTGTATTTCAAAGGGTTTTAATGATTGTTGTATGTTTCTAGCATCAAAAGAGTTAGCCGAGCATGCATGAGAGTGTATTCTAAATTTGAATTTTGTACAATTGCTAAGAAATTGGTTAAACCTTGTTTTGGACTAATTGCTGGCAGAAAGTTCGTCGGTGTTTTGAAAAGTTTTTGAAGTGATTTTCAGGAAAATGATAATGCAGTTTTAATTAATGATTAATGTACTCTTTTGTTAGATCAAAACATTTTTGAAAAACTATGCGTATTTGATAAAATTTTCACCTACTCTAAATGGACTATACTGATGAATGATGGCAATGTTAAGAGTTTCGGTATTTTAGTGTAAAGCGTTCTATTGTTTAGATATTGTACCCACGTGTTTTAAAATATGGCTTATTCATAAATAAACACTATTTAGAAGAGTATCAGTACCTTTGGCTGCGACAAAACAAAATTAAAGTAAGCAGTGCCAATCACAACCCGTCTCCTATCGGACTTTGACATTTAAAAAATACCAAATTTTGTGATAAATGTTAAAATTAACCACATGAAAAATGATGAGGAGGGTTAAAGCTATCTAAAAAGTCAAATTATTGCCTCGTTGAAGCTCTCGATAACTCCATAGGTATCGGGTTACTAAACAACGATTTATCTGAAAGGGAGTCAAGAATTCAAAATTATTGGCCAAACGTATGTTTCTTAAGAAATGAGCAGATAGCCAATCATTGTTATGATTTAAGCAGGAAAGTGCTGTAGATGCCAGAAAATCTTATTGTAGGCAAGTTTATTTAATAAAATGTCCGTGGGATGAAAACACGCTATTTGAACGCTCAGACTCATAGATCTTCAGAGGTCTACGGAGTTTCCCAAGAGACGGGGTTGTTTAAAAATCAGTAATTACGAGACCTTAAGACCTCATGCTCACAGTCTATGCGCTATTTTCTGTATTTTAAAGAATTTCAAGACTTTTAAAAATGTCAAAGTCCGATAGGAGACGGGTTGTGATCGGCACTGCTTACTTTAATTTTGTTTTGTCGCAGCCAACGGTACTGATACTCTTCTAAATAGTGTTTATTTATGAAAAAGCCATATTTTAAAACACGTGGGTACAATATCTAAACAATAGAACGCTTTACACTAAAATACCGAAACTCTTAACATTGCCATCAATCATCAGTATAGCCCATTTAGAGTAGGTGAAAATTTTATCAAATACGCATAGTTTTTCAAAAATGTTTTGCTGTAACAAAAAAGTACATTAATCATTAATTAAAACTGCATTATCATTTTCCTGAAAATCACTTCAAAAACATTTCAAAACACCGACGAACTTTCTGCCAGCAATTAGTACAAAACAATGTTCAACCAATTTCTTAGCAATTGTACAAAATTCAAATTTAGAATACAGTCTCACGCATGCTCGGCTAACTCTTTTGATGCTAGAAACATACTACAATCATTAAAACCCTTTGAAATACACGTAAAGTCCTTAAAACTAAGATTTCGCATAGGTGCCCGTTTTTTTTGCAAAAGAGTGTATTTAGACTTAAGTGTAGTATTATATTAGGATTAGAATATATACACAGTGTTACAAAAGTATTCAAAAAGTATTTGGCTTTAAGGGTACTTTTGTAACATCCTGTAGCATTAAACAATAAATACAATCATATGTAGTAATTTGCACTGTGTATATAGTTATACACAGTGCAAATTATAGTTAAAAAATATATAGTTAATTACTAAAACTTGGTTTTATATGCAATAATTTTGTGTAGATTTGTAAATTATTGTTGATCGATAAGATTTTGCAATCTCAATAATATTCATGTAATGAACGTTACATTATAATGCAAATCATATTGGGAATTTGTATTAACAGACATTACAATATAACTTTTTTAAAAGAGGAAAGGATCAATGAGGGATAAGAAAAAGGAGGACGCAAACCGAGGAAAACCAAATTGGGATCTTCGATTCTTCTATCTGTTGGCTGCTTCGCATATAATTTAAGGTACCAAAGAAAGTTGGTAGCTACAAGCAGTCCCATATAATATCTCTTATGTAAATATCTAGCTAAAAAGTTGCGTGTAACTTTATTTTGCCTAATTGTAAACATTCCATTACAAGCTAAAGTTAGCTTGCGATATCCCAGTACCATCCATTAAAAGTGCCTTTTTGTAATATTTGTAATAAATATTTTAAAACAAATTGCTGTTTTTTTTTGTAGTATTGTTTTTTATTTAGATCGAGAATTTTGTACAGTAGTTTTATATGGTCATCTAAAAGCTCCGTTGGCATTACATACAGAGAAACTGATCAATCATAGATTTTACAATAATCTTATCACTTTATACAATTTCTTCTGCTTGAATCTTATTACGACCGTTATTTTACGGTTTATACTTATTTCACAAGAATGAAAATGACCGTTATTTTTTGCTAAGTTTGAAAGTGGCGCCACACTCGTGTCTCCACCACGTTCAGAAACGCTGGCCAAGTCTAGTATAATTTGTTTTGACCTGGATATCTAAAATAGGATTAGGTGGGATGCTGATAGTTATTTTTTGAATGATTTGCTATCAAATGGGCTCACATCGATCATTATATTAATAATAGATAGTTAATACCTTGGTGTCAATTTAAACTGGGCAAACTGTAGCTTATCAGCTAGAAGTTTGACTTATCAGTTTATCAATTTGACAGTGACATTGGCAAGAAATCTCATCTCAAAAACGCTCAAAAAGGATAGCAACTGTTGTGAATAAAAGATACTTACGTTACAAGACTATTTATTATTTTGTTACCTATACGAAAAAGTTGAATAAATATCAGGTAAGTGTTTTACATTTTCCATTACTTTTTCAGTTCAATTCTGAAAGTTTTATAGAGGTTATCCTTGGCCCACAATAAATGAGCATGTCGCACGTTGATCTATTTAATTTGTTTTAATGCACGACTGTCACTACTTACACAACAACCTTGAAATAATAAAAGTGCAAAACCAACACATATAAAAGTTATATTTAGATAGACCTTCGAAATACATTAAGTCACAATCTTTCAATACTAGGTACTACATGAGCTAGAGACGGCTCTGACTTTTCATGTAAGGAAGGACCTCATTGAATTTAAGTAATATGGTAATGTTTTGTTAAACAAAAAAAATCGGACTCGTCCGGGGAAAAAATGCTATTTACGCCAAATGTCCGGGTTTTTTTTAATATTTGTCCGGGTTTGGCGAAATTCGAAATGGCAGCCCTATATTTAGAGTAAGCTACTTGACTTGCTGGAATAGTGATATTCCTATAACATTGCTATTACATTTTTTTTCAGATATCATGAGTGCCATAGTTGGAAATATGATGAAGCAGCTGAAAAGCAAAGAGTTCAGGCAGTATTTAATGAGGTGATATTTAATTTCTGGCTATTTTTCTATTGCAATAGACTGTATTTCATTGACGGTTTTGTAAACTGGAAAACATCTTTGTACTGTGTGGAAGTTATTCATAAAATAAAATCATAATAAGTAACAGAATAAAAGGAGTAAAAATATCTTTTTTACTTGCAGCACTCATTTCTGGGGTCCAGTGGCCAATTGGGGAATACCTCTAGCAGCTCTCGCAGATATACAAAAAGACCCCAGCTTTATTAGTGGCAAAATGACATTTGGTAAGTACACTATATTGGTTATTGATTATTATTTGACTCCTATTCAATGAACAAATCTTGTTGTGGCCCTGACATTGGATGTGATATCTCAAGGTATCTACACTTGTTTAGATAACTAATCATAAAAAGTACTACTGATAAATAATTTGCATTTTAAATCTGGTGCTCAAGTCATATACAATCTGGAGTACATACTTGATAAAGATAACTTGTTATCTCACTATACAATAAAAATAATTCAATGTCAGATAAATCTAACTAATAAAAATAAAGCTGAAGAGTTTGTTTGCTTGAACACGCTCCCAGAAACTGCTGGACTATTCTGAAAAAATCTTTGAATGTTGTATAGAAATATACAAGTACTCTTTCCCAGCACAACAATTACATAACTTTAGCATTACATAGCACCATATCCTGAGCCTTTTCCCAACTATGTTGGGGTCGGCTTCCAGTCTAACCAGACACAGCAGTACAGAGCGATCCTTAAATATTGCTTTCTTTTCCAGCTCTGTCGCTATACTCC
Organism: Helicoverpa zea x Helicoverpa armigera; assembly: GCA_033682625.1. NCBI lineage: Eukaryota > Metazoa > Arthropoda > Insecta > Lepidoptera > Noctuidae > Helicoverpa > Helicoverpa zea x Helicoverpa armigera. The sequence goes on from JAWIIS010000041.1 coordinate 1,003,240, forward strand.
ATGATGTTCATGCGTTTCGCCTGGAAGGTGCAACCTCGCAACATGCTTCTCTTCGCATGCCACTTCACCAACACATTTGCTCAACTCACGCAGGGCGCACGCTTTGTGAACCACAACTATCTTCAAAATAAGAAGGACATACAGACAGTCAAGCCCGCCATTGTACAGGCTAGTGAACCAGTTGCTTCTTAAAATTTATATTAATTCTAGGTAGCATAATGCTATTTCCTATGCAGCTGAATGTGAATTCGTGGATTGAATTTCTACGAACCAACTTCTAGAACAAATGCGAATGTAATAATTTGATAAACATATTTAATTCTTAACAACCTGAAAGAGAAAAAACTATTTTTGTAAGAATATATTTTGAGAATAATAGTTATAAAAGTAGAATATATTTTGAGAATAATAGTTATAAAAGTACAGAGGTGGACTAATAGGAGTGGTAAATATTTTTCGTGATCTGTTTTTTTCAACTTTGCTAGCTTCGACTGAGTAGCCAATATGAAAATTAAAACATATTGTTTTGTTCAGATACAATTTACAACGATGTCGATGGTTTCACTATACAAACAAAGGTTATTTTTTCAAATATTTTATAAATTTCTGTGTACAAAAAATATTTGTATGTTATACTATTAAGAGGCTCTATAGTGAAGATTGTATGGCTCCTGATAAATAAGTTACCATGTTAAATTTAAAATACAGTAAGTTAATTAATTCTAAGAGCTAAGTAGTGTATTGAGATTGCTTCGCCAAAATAATTGATTAACAACCAGCGATAATTGATTAATGACTACGTTATGGATTAATTTTAGAAGGATTTAAGAGCCAGATTCCACGAAAGCGGAACCAAGCCGAGAAGTTTTTAAAAGAACAATAGAATTTCATTAAGCCATGTATTCACTGAGAAACAATTGTTTATAAACACTGTTGCAGAAACAATATCTACGTGATATAATTTTGTTTCTGTGGACGATGTGGTCGGCAGAGTTTCCGACATATTGTTGCTGTAAACATCTACGTGATGTTTCAGAAACTGTGTATCTGAAACATTGTTTCCCAGTGAATACATGGCTTTATTCAAACTCACGTGTCTATTCCGCTTTAGTGGAGTATGGGGCTTAGTTAAGAAGCCTAAATATAAATAAATTATCTATTGTTACCTATCTAAAAGTATACACATTGAATTATTCGATCCAATAAAGTTCGACGAAATAGAGACAATAATATTGTGTACCACTATTACAGGGGTGTATTTTATAATATTTATGGTGATTTTTATCATGTTAATATACTTAAATTGTTGATCTGTTCTTAGTGATTTTCATTTATATTATACAATAATATTTCATGCCCCGTCCCGGAAATGAAGTTCCGGTTATCCAGACGTTGCAAAAATAATTAACAAGAATCGATACTAACGATGGTTACAAATATATTATTTATTGTGCGAGGCTATAGGCTAGGTACATCTTATCCAGGTGTGCAGAGTAGTCCCCATCTTGCCGGAAGCGGGTGGAACCGCTGGCGGACGCTAGTAGAGTAACCTAACTTACCGTTAACTAATCTGAAAGATAAATGACACAACATACCAGATCGTACTACTTATCTAATCGGAATAAGATTTTATCTCACGCGCACGTGCAGATAACGGATAAGCCGGTAACGGCTTAATCTATTCAGGTTTTTTTCAGTTATTATCATCACGAGCCTTCTCCTCGTTTTCGAGACGAAATAGCGTAATCCCCACGCTTGGTGGGTCGTCGATTTCAGGGATTTTAAGCTAGGCTTCTTCATGTGTCTGCCCAAGATAGGTACAGTGGTACCACACTTAGAAAGTAGGCTACCTATAGATAATTGGTTTTTGCGAGATCTGGAATCAAAACCCTAGGTACTCTGTATAATAGGCCATATACAGAAAGAAAGCTCTTCCAGCGCTTCAATCTGCTTACTTTCTTAGAATGGACCAATGTCGATAAGTGCTCCTAGGTCGGCCCGGCTACCAGTTTTCTTTTTATAAACAGCCTCACACTTGGGAGGCAGATGATTTTGCTTTTTTAGCCACCGCGACTTTTCACACAACTTTGTTTAGTTGTTTAGGCATTATTCTACGCGTCTTCTTTGGTCTCGAGAATAGATAGTGGGTAGGTATTGTCCCTATTTACATGTATGTGCCTTTATTCTAAGCTTTATTGTCTTACACATGTCTTACACAGAATCCACAGAATGCACATATTGTCATCGTGACATTATTATACGAATTCCTATACAACATTTCATAAGAGCGGTAATAATTAAATATTGTTTGCAAGGGATGCTGAGCAAACAAGTCCAAACCGAAGTCACGTCTTATACGTGGAACGATGTAGCGAAATGGTTCCTCGAGACCCCCTCGCCCACGGCGACTCTTTGTAACTTTGCGCGTTGCAGTCGCAATGCTGTCGCACGTAGCATCGATGCAGACGCGAAGCGGTCGCCAGTCTTCCCCTAGCCCACAGGCCAGATTCAGTCGCGATTCGGTCGCGACTGAATCTGAAAGATGTCTTTGGTGCTGCTTTAACGTAAGTAGCCGAAGCGTAGGCAACGGAAGCAGCGTCAATATTGGATGCATCCATTGACCTAACAGCCCTTTCACACGGCAGTCCAGTTTTGCGGGACCGGCATTTTACTGGATGCTGCAAAAACGGACGCTCTCTTCACACGTAGATCAGTTTTGCGGGAAGGCCGGTCCCGCATAACTGGACTGCCGTGTGAAAGGGCTGGCTGTTTTTTGACCATTCCTACGCTAGTGATCAGGCGAAATGGACGTGAATACTTTGCTAGTTTACGGCGTCCTCGGCAGCGAATTAGAAGATTCTGGGTTCATCCTATCGTGACACAACGCTCGACTTTAGGTATTTCTGTAAATCATTTTTCCGCAAAAAACAGTGTCCAGCAAAAAACCGCACGCAGGAAGCCGTGTGAACACTGCTATAGAAGTAATGTGTCACCAAACGGGATCCCGCTTTACTGAACGAACGATCCAGTTTCAAGTGACAGAACCGAATTGCACAAATCGACGGGAACAGCATTTTGCAGGATCCTGCATGCGGTTTGCTCGCGTGAATACTAGCATATAGGTAATATCTTTTGCGATCAAACGGGATCCTGCAAAAAACGAATGCGGCGTGAAAGGGCCTTATTAACCAGAGATATTTTTTGTGGAAATCTAAAATATTAGAAAAAAAAAAACAGTTTACTTTCTGAGGAGAATTCGTTTAATTATGACTATATCGAGATTGAAATAACATACACTCATTAAGAAGTTTAGGCATATAGCAACAAAAGTTTATGAAAACAATTCCGTATTCGTAAACGTAATAGGTATTAAACTATGATTTGTAAAATTACCACTACACAATTTTAAAGGACCTTAAAACTAATTAATCTTATCTTCAAGCCCATTTTTCTCATTGCATTTTTTTAATAAGCGGCATGTGGCGAACTAGAGATTGACCATCAGCGCTTTTTTTATAAATGCATAATATTTAGGGCTTTTAGCGGTAAAAATAATCTTAAGATTTTGGCATTGGTCACTAAAAATACCTACTGACAAAAACAAGATTGGGAACCATTTCATTGCTAATGTTTTAGAACCAAACTTCCGTACGTAATTTTTTTGTCAGTTTGCTTTTATTCGAAATTTTAACTTGATTACAACGATATAGCGTCATAATCAACGAATTCTTCATTTTTAATCAAAAAGGACAAGAACACTTTTGGTACAATTGCAGACTTGATTGACTTTTTCATAACGAAGTTGCTAATAGGAACATATTATTATACTTTCGTCTTGATATAGTTGTGGTATATGAACCGAGATCCTTGGGTGAGTTGCGCGCACTCGTTAATGATATGGCAGGCAAAGAGCAACAAGTTGCGAGGTTTCACCCGCAACGAAAACCGCATGAAACACAGCGAATATACGGCGAGAGCTGAAAAGAAAGGCTCAAATGAGTACTTAAAGCTTTAGTTAGAGAATAAATCGATGGCATTGAGTTGGAGACAGCCAAGTAACCGATTAAACTTTTTACATTAAGATCACCAGGTAAGTACCGAGAGATGGCTCTGTACCGCAACTTGCCAAGAATTCCTTTTTAAGATTTGTTAAAATTGAGAAATGAATTGAAACTTTACCAAATGTCATTTTTCCACTGATAATGCTGTGATGCTTCTGTGTGTCAGCAATCGCGGCAACAGGGAATGACCAATTGCACACAGGGCCCCAGAAGTGAGTACTGAAAAGAACAAAAGACATAATATTATGATAATTAAGGGCTACATTATATTCCAATAGATAGATAATGATGGTCGTATGAGCTATTAGGGGATATATATAATAGCAAATTACCCCCTTTTAAGGGGCTATTATTTTTTCAATCTTTTATATTATTCAACCACCCTTTAACTTAAAAGGCACAGCTTCTTACCTCATTAAGTAGGACCTGAACTCTTTGCTTTTCAGTTGTTGCATTAACTTCTTGAATAGCGTCATTTTGCTTTATTTTTTTGGCTAAAATAAAAAAATATATTAGTTGGCAGCGGAAATTACATTTTAGCTATGTCTCTGGTGGAGTTTGGTCAGGGGAACTGGCGCTGAAGAAAAAGTTTGGGAGGTCTATGTCCAGCAGTGGAGAGGATGGTTTGCGGCGGGTATATGATGATAGTCCTATTCCTTGCAGCATTTTGCAGAGCGGTCGGCCCATCGAAGGTAGGCACGAAGGCGGATGCAAAAACCATTTTTTGAAATACGTACATTTCACAAAGATAAAAGGTTGCAGAGATTCGAGGTGGCCTGTTCCCGTGTTTTTATTTTTTTTTACAAAGATTTTTTTTTCTATTGTTAAAATTCTACATGAAAAATTTTGATTGTTGCTTCTTTTAATTTTAATTTTTGATTGATTGATAGACTATTCTTTTTTATTCTTCTTTCATATATAAAAACGAATATTCCTGCTGACAGGTACAAATAAATGCCAAAGAGGATTTATTGCCTCCTTGTAAATATAAGGAGGCATACAGACATACCCTCCGAGTAATCTTTTAGTTTACGTAGCTCGCTTTCGAAGAAATGTCCCTTACGTTAATTCAAATTTCAGGTACCTATCGTGTTATTTACAATTTGTATTTGTACTATAAATTGTATCGCCGAATGTACGGGGTAGACTGATCTATATGTACCTGTTCAATCAGTTTATTTACAGGCTGGCTTGACAGGTAGCCTCTGATACCAATGACCAAGATTAAAGAGCTTTGAATTTGGCACCGAGGCCTTGATTGCTTATTGGTCCCCACACGGTTAATCCCACCCTGCTGAGAGTTAACCTATCAGGGTTTCAAGCAGAGCAATGTACCTGTATGGGCCCTATGTAGGAGGGTATTGATCATGGGACAGGCAAACAGCAGTGACTTATTTGTACAAAGAAGAGAAGATATGAGCAATGATCAATACATACTTAGTCATGCTCGATACGGGTTGATAATTCCTGTTTTCATAGGCTTCATTTACAAGCCGCTCGTGAATTATTTCTAAAGTTGAGCCAAACAATTCGGTGTATCAGTAATAAGGGAAAGGATAAAAAATACATTCAAAATGCACAAGTTACTTTATTACTAAAAACATTGTAGTTACATGTTAAATTCAGAGATAACAAATCTTATAAAATAAAACAAGTATTTTTTAGGTTTATAAAGGATCCCAAGTAGGTGTATACTTACTAAGAAGGTACCAATAGGTAGCAATTTTGGTGTCCGAAAATTCATTTAAGCCCGGTATCAATGTTACGATTTAGGGTAGGTATACAATGTATGTGTAGTACGACGAAGGGAAGGTAATGAAATACCGAGTAAAAAATAAATGTTTTAGATTGTCAATTTATTTATTCATCGCGCAATTTTTTAACTGATCATGACGCCCCTTGAATTGGTGTAGGGAGAGCCAAAGTACCCACACCAGTCTGTTAGTCGTCAACTCGATTACTTTTTATAAATCAGTTTTAGCGGGAAAATGGAACATAGGCGCAAGCGCAAAGCCATGGAAATCCTTAAGACCTTGGCCTCGAAGAGGCCATCCGTAAGGATTTCCCTTGATGAAAGAGGTTGCATTTCGTTTATAATGTTATTTTCAATATAATTCCTCCTCAAAAAGAATTTATTATCTAATTGTCGTAAAATATACACTCTCATTTTCACAAATAGTCTTTTTACCGAAAATTCGAATGAATTTCGTTTCCAATTTAAATACCTATGTATTTTTACAATGAGAGATTTAGTTATAATCTGAAGTAGTTAACACATTGTGACAAAGAGTATTTGCTTTGTTATCTCGATTTAACAGTCGTCTCGTAGTAATAAAGCTTTAATTGTGGTAATCTTGAGTAGATATCTTGATTTCATGACATCGTTCACACGTCAAGCATGCCTTTTCATTAGCATTATGTTCAGTGTTCATATTGTATGTAGGTGGGTTCATCCGGTATGCTGGGAAAAATTGAAAATGTTAGCCTAAAAACGCAATTTCACAGATTCATATCGTATTCAAAGGTTACCTAATTCTTATAATTTTTACTAGCATGTTTGTTAACCAACTGTTATTGGTAAGTATTTATTCTCCTATTAAAATCCATTTTTTAATACTTGACTCTCTGAAGAGGGAAAGATGGTACAACCTTCGTATTGCTTGTTATAGAGAAATCCTTTGTACGTACTTGATAGCCAGTATGAGGAAACTTCTAATATAAACCAGTGCTGCGATTAAACCAAAGTAGACTCCGATGTATATTATCATATACGAAATGACGAGCATGCGGAATAATCCCATGCTGCGCCTGGAACATACATTTTCGGCCTTCCCATATTTTACATATACGCATTATTAAAAGGTTTTGCCATTTTTTTGGGCTATATCTTTTACATTTTTAAGTAATCAATTGGTATTTTCCATAGTTTAAAAATAAAATTGTCTTTTAATAATTTGCAAAATGATTGTAGTATGACAAGTGACAAGATTGTTTATTTTTAAAATTGCCGCCATACTAAATATTCGTCAAGAAATGAAATGCGACCACAGATAAAATACTGAAGACTTCATGAGCGAAGTATCGTAGAATATAATGCAAAGCTGACCATTTATGCAATAGTGATGCAATTTTAGTTTCAGTCTCAAGATCAAATATAGCTATTCGCTGAAATTCTGAAGAATAAAGTGGGAAACTTAAGAGTTTCGCTGCCGGTGCCAATAACTGTCACATTAATCTGGGCACACTGTACCTTATCAGTGTCAGTCAGCCAGCGTCTAGATTTTTTATCAATTCATTATTTTAGTCAGTGACAGTGACATTGGCAAGGAATCAGGAAGGGCAAACTGATTTTGAATAAAAATAACAATAGATCAATTAATTAGAAAGATAAATAGAAAACAGGTTAGTAAGCAGTTCATTTATTACGTAAACTAGGTGGCGACTGCTTCATTTGTGATATATGTAGCTTATTCATTGCATAACCTTGAAAAAGCCCGAGAGAATGATTCTAATGATTAATTTAAATTTCAATTAGGTCGCATAAAACACGTTGTTCTTGTTTTACAACAAACCATACTTCTAAACGTGACTATAGTTGTTATCAAAGAAAAAATGTTTTTTTTTAATATTTAATTATAATAAAACTAGAATGCACTTGAGAACAACCACTTTAAATTCAAGTACATAAGCTGGACAATTAAGATTAGTCTATAAAATTAGATGAATATTATATGTGTTTCAATATAAACTTGCCGACTAGAGAGTTAGAAACTATTCTTTCATTCACATCTTCCCCTGTGAGTGTCATTGAAACGATAGTTATTATGAGTGTGTATGTTCTCTAGTATTCTAATTTTTTCCGATTAAAATAGATAGGTATCTCTCTGGCTTAAACATAAGAGGGCACTAATAAGCGGACCCTCTGACTATTGATCTGAGAATCAACTAAGTTCTTATATTTATTTTTTCAGCCAAAATGAGTATGATTGGAAATTTATTGAAGCAGCTGAAAAGCAAGGAGTTTAGGCAATATTTAATGAGGTAAGGTTTTGTAATTAATAGATTTTTAATTTGGAATATTAATACAGACAGACGCAAGGCCAACATCTATTGATCAACCTGAAATTAGTGTCATTATTTCATGCCTATTGCTGCTCACATCTAAATAATGTTTTTGTTTGTCATAAATAATTCCAAAATTAATTTATTACAACTATTTAATTTATCAAAAATATTCTATAATTTTTCACAAACATTATTATTTTCGTAGATTTAAACCTTATAATGCTAAACTCGACTCACAAATAAATTCCATTAAAAATGTATTCTAAGATTCAATTAATTGTTTTTCCAGCACCCATTTCTGGGGTCCTGTAGCCAATTGGGGAATACCTCTAGCGGCTCTCGCAGATATACAAAAAGACCCCAGCTTTATTAGTGGCAAAATGACACTTGGTAAGTTAACATCATTTTGTTCACATATAAAAAAAGTTGGTAATCATGCAATAGTTGTTTGTTATTTATTAATAGGCCTGTTACCTATTCATCGTAATTTACATTTTATCTAATAAGTAACTATGTAAATGTTATGTAATCCAACAGATAACATGTATTCAAAGTAGTGACCAATCATGTACTTACAATCTTTATTATCTTACATCGTCCACTTGTAGAGTAATAACCATGACATTATTTAATCTAATAAGTTTTTTTACAAGGCAAAATCAATTCAAATAAATATTGATTCAAAAACATTAATTGCGCTAATAAGTCTTGCTCTCTTCCTTTCACATTCTGTGTTAACAAAACACATAAAGACATATTTAACTTTTTGATGCTAATAACGTGTAGATTGGAAAGTAGTCAGCTGGATATTTAATGCTTCACTGGCTATTATAGTCTGACGTGATATCAACACCACTATCTAAGCAATTTTTCTTTCAATTTCCAGCTCTGTCACTGTACTCGCTGATGTTCATGCGGTTCGCGTGGAAGGTGCAACCTCGCAACATGCTCCTATTCGCCTGCCACGTCACCAACGAGGCTGCCCAGCTCACTCAGGGAGCTCGTTTCATCAACTACCACTATCTACAAGATAGGAAAAATGACCCAAAGCCCTGTGCCACTACTCAGGCAGCTCCGATCACACCTGCCAGTCCAATCCCCAAGGCCAGTAAACCGGTTGCCTCTTAATTTTAGAAGGATTTTAAAATGGGAACTAATCGCTCATAGTGAGTGCTTTAGATATAGATAGACAATTTCAAGGAAAAAGATCATGGATTTATTTTTAATTTAGTTGTTTATGGATAGGTGAATCTTATTGACATTTGTGCAGCTTTTTGAATTTGGAAAAGTGTTTTGCGCAAATGTCTGGCAATCTCAAGCCGTGTTGTTTGTGCAGCTCAATAATTATAAAAATAGACAAAGTATAGATTTGATTTTTTTAGAATAAACTTTATTAGTCTTTTTAAACAGTTAAACTGTAGTATTCAATTAAGGAATTTTTAACTTCTCCAAATCACACAAATTAGATAGATTTTAAATAGTAGTTTCTAGTGTAGGTTATTAGGGAAATATTTATGTATAATCTTTGATTTTTTATCGAATTGTAGGGCTTTAAAAGCATTGCTTTATTTATTTATACATAGTAGACTTTACATTGATGTGACATTACTAACATTTGTGATATTGTGCGCACATTTTACAAACTAGGTATCGAAATAAATACATTTCCTAATAAGATATTAAGCTGATTATTCGAAATAAAATGTCTGATGCCAATATCATGGGATGTGAAACAATCAGTTTGTTGGATATTGGCATCTTTTATTGGAGTGAACGTTCACTCCAGTGAACCGTGTGATATCAGCTTTAGATAAACTAAAATCAATATAAATTAAAATAAATAACAGTTAGAACTGTGTGAAATAAATAGTAGTTCAAGTTTTCTTTGTTATTTTACATTTTGAAGCAACATCAGCATAAATAATGAATAGTTTTATATTTTTGTGGCCATAAATTGATGAGTGTTAAATATCGTGGTATACTCTGTGTTGTTTTTATATTTTTATCTTATAATTTTACCCAAAAATCAAAAAACATAGAAATGAAATGTCATAAAATGACTTAAAACAACTTTAACTAAAAAATAAGTTTGTTATACACATTGAGGTATTCGAATTTCAAATTATTTATAAAACATGGCTGTCATTTGTTTTATTATATTCTTAGAGAAATGCCTGTTTGCCTAGTAATATAATTAGGGCTGGTCAACTCAAAATCTGCCCTAATTATTTAGCTTAGAGAAATCAATTTTCCAGTGGTTCCAAAAACTACTTATCTATGAATCTTGACATTTGTGATCTATGGTTTGTTTAGGCGCCATCAGCCTTATATTGTAGAAATAAGTAAGTAGGTTGTACAAAATGTAGAATATAATGTTATCATTATACAAGGGTATATTTTTTAAATATTTATTGTGAATTTTATTATATTATACTTGTTGAACTTTTTTTGTTTTATTTCTTTTGAAATTTTTACCTAATATTGTGAAAATAAAAGTTGTGGCTAAAACTTGAACAGCCTTTTTTCTGTCAGGTATCGTTTTTCCATCAGGGTATTGATATATAATCGAGACGAGACGGTGATTTGGTGACATTGTTCGTAGGCATTGTTCGTAGGCAGCGTCTCTGGAATGAGCAAAAAGACACAACCCTAGAAATTACAGTAGCCGTAGGTGCTATGCCCTGTACCTAACCCACCTTGCAGGGGCTACCCTGCCTGGAGATCTCCAGGAGATAGATCTATCTCCATGCCAAATTACATAGAAATCAGCTGTTTTAGCATATGAACACCATAAATCGCATTTATTATATTGGTAAGTATCAGAATCAGTTTAAATATTTGGAACATGGTAGTAGATAGGTTCTGACAGATGTATAAAGATAGGTTTTCTTACCTACTTTTTGCTATATAATCGTGCGTCTGGATATTTTAAATAAAGCTTTGAATTAAACTGATCATGATAATAGATTGCCAATTATTGAAAGTTCCTAGTTCCGTCAGACTCAAGTACGTATAACACGACATAGATTGAGAGAGATCTCATTATGAAAACTACATCCGAACAAAGTTCTAATCCAGTAAAGTTTTAATGATAACAGCGAACTTTACGTCGGTAACGATAGCAAAAATAACTTAGCTAAGTACGTAGTTTACTTAACATTATAATTTGTCTCCTCTACCAATAGCTACCTATATACCAAAAGGTATATATATTTTTTTTAATTTCTATTCTTCCACCCAAAGGTTGACTGGTGTAAGGCGTTAAATTCGCCATTCTCATAAAAATGAATCAATCTGAGAAAAGAGGGAATCTGTCGGAAAAGATATGTATTTATAACAATTTCAAAACAAAGTCAAAATGCTCAACTGAATGGAAAACTTTGCTGTAACCGATGAGATATAAGTTACACTCAACTTTAGTCATGGGGTGGGTGTGCTCATGACGAAGGCTTCACCTGGTTCTAACCGAAGATAAAGGACACAACTAAGTTTAACCGAATATGGCCGGTTACATCTATCCGTAGTCGGTTAAAACTAAGCGTAGCCACAGTTCGGGCTTTATTCGTAACATGAAGTACCTATGGGCGGACTGTTAATTACAACAAGTCATTCCAACAGTAACTTAAAAAAACAAGTTATGACTCACTATTCTCCTGCTTATCCCGATTCTATTTGAGGTCTGCGCAGCATGTTTTTTCCTACTATAGTCTTCTATCTGCCGTTATCTCACATTCTTGTAAGACATATCGACTTACACACAATCCATCCATCGTTTCTTACAAACTTAAGACAAAACTATCTAAATGACTGTCTACATATAAACTTGCTCACCCTACCACACTACGGGTATATGTGGCAGCGTTTACTCTGCACAATAGCGGGCGTTTAGAAGCGGTAACAATGACGCTCCTTCATTGTCCCCGCAAGTGTCGGTGAGCGCCGCGTCCTATTTCAGGTCGCTATCACTTAATATGATGAAGTGGATGCTATGCAAATACTTAGCTTTGTTTTAGAAGCTTCTCGTAAAACGGAACGGTTTAGTTTCATCTTGAATTTGGAATCGAATGGCGTCTTTGTCTGTGGTGTTACGAGTTTGTTGCCGGTTTTTCATGAGCATATTTTCATTAAGATAAGTACCCAGTACCCAAGTGCTTAGGTTCGCTAAGGACCTATATTTCTGCTAACATAAGGATGTAGGTAAGTAAATTCATTCAAAGTTGTGCCTACCTAAGTAGGTACAGTATCTTTGTAGTCAATTATTTAAAATTTAACACAATCAAAACCTGAGCACTAAAATCACCCATATACTGTTGTTACGACTACAGAACAAAACAACGCGGACATCTGAGAATTACAGAAAATGATGAACACAACTTTTGCATTTAAGATTTTATTTAGTGTTCAAGTACTTATTATCTAAGCTTGATTCAGTTAATGGACTGTTACCAACTGCACCAATTGTACCTGCTTATTTAGTTCTTACAAATAAGCTTCAAATTTCTTAACAGCGTACCTACAGTATGATACGTGCACTATGTAATATGCATTATGTATATTGGATATTTAATTACATCTGGTTTGAATCAATAAGCCCGTGCTAGATTAACAGACGAAACCACTAATTCGCTGCATTCGCGGCTCCGCGCTGTCAACAAGTTTCATGATTACATTTTATGTACAAAAGTTGATTTTATATCTGGATACAATATAATAGAGAGTGTAGTCATTTTTGATTGTTAATAAACTGTCCTTACTTTAATGTTGCAATTTTATATGATTTTAGGATAAATTAAGGAGGAGGTAACTTTGTCTGTTACCCAAGTTCCTAAGTACATAGTAGTAGGTACGTAGGTATCTAGGTACGCTTTGAATAGTCTGAGATTATACTTTTATGGAATGGAATGGATGATCATTTTTATCTAGATGTTTGTTTATACATCTACATTCATCATACATAGGTAAGTAGGTACATGTATTTTGGTCAAGACAAAAGAGCTTGTCTACAAAAAGAAGTTCAGGTTCCTGGAATTTAGAATTTTCTTTTTAGAGTAACAAGAACAACATCAAAAATAAAATATTCCACTAAAGCTGTAGAACTAAAATAAAATAAACGAATATCTAAATATCTTGCCAGGGAACAGCTCGTACATTTAAATAAAAGTACACAAAACTGCAAGAAATACGAACTAGCACAACACCCACCCACTTAGCTTAACCAAAGCTAAGCAAACTACTTTAATCTAGGCACCGACCATAGCGAAATGCTTATCCTTGTCCGGACTATTTGCTTGCACCTTCTTTTTGTGACACTTAAAATGGCGTCGTGGCCAGCCAACCTGGGCGGGAAGATACGTGTGTTTTAATTAAAACTAAATTGTGTTCCCGCTAATGGTTGGATGCACTGTACAAACCGAGTTAGTTACTCTAATTTCGGTTGACAATGGATGCAATAGAATTTGTGGTTTTGTACACACGTACTATGTAACTAGTAAATAACGTGTGGTGTTGGTTAGGTCCGTATTGTTTGGCCCCGGGATATAGTTTTTGTTGTTTTATTCACAGAGCGAATTAGAGGCAGTGAAGTGGTTCAACTGAAGAGGTGTTTGTTAAATGCGCGTCTCAGCATAGAAGAACTTTTTTATTGAAAATCTTGAATTAAGTAGGTAAGTAGTTTTACTCAAAAATGTAAATCAAACTGACCTCTTTCTACCGTTTTTAGGTATGTTTTGAAATATTGATTTCTATCGTCTAATTCGCCTTATCCAGTGATCAATGGCCTGCAAAATTCAATCGCTCCCATCTACTTACCACACGAAAACTATTTCTATGACAAACGGCTCTATATGATCACTATTACGCGCAGGAAGGAAGGATAACACTGAAATTTGTTCAAGCAGTCTTGGATACGTTTCAAATGTAAATAAGTCGGAAAAACAGCGATAAACTGCCATCGTTTGCGTGCCATCATACCATTTCGAATGCAGTAAACAAACATATTAGACTTCCATTATACCACCCCTATATCTCCATGTAATTTTTTCACACACTGCCTATCAAGACTTCTCGTCTTTGATGGTTCGGTTATGTGACGTAATAAGACCTTTTTCGGTAAATAATATTTTTCAGGTTCTGTGGACGTAGTTGGGCACAAAGAAAAACAAAGAAATAAACTCGTAATAAAATTAGGCTGGGGGCTTCGGCGAAGGAGTGTATTGAAATTCCCATTTGAGATTTATAACTTGATATATTCTGTAATTTCTGTAGAACGTTAATCATGAATTTGAGATAGATAAAAGCAGGGGTAGTGAAAGTAATGTCGGTATTATACTTAGTTCAAAGACTCGAAACGGTGCCCACAGAAAAGAAAATGCAATACTTCAACTCTGTTATTTTCACCCCTCGTATTTTCAGTTCTCAAATCTTTGAGTCTTATTTAAAGTTTCGTGTGTGAGTGATACTATATGAGTTTCTGCTACACTTCCAAAGAGGATTCTTTCTACAGTCCAGCGGAAACACTGAAAGCCAAGCCAGCATTAACAACAATAGCATTCCAATAAGAAAGCACAACTTACAAAGAGCTAGCGGGCCGCATGCCAGTTTAAAACATTCCTTTTTTCCGTAGCGTAACTTATTCGTCTACTAAATAAAGTCACACGCGTTCACACTCGATTGAATCTCAAGTGAGAGTTTGTGAACGCACCCGACCCGTCGTTTCCGGACGAGGCGCCGCCGTGACGCCGTCCGGTTCCGACTTAGCGGCAACAAGGCGGAGCGCGCGAAAAGAAAAAGATGGCGTCCATAGTCCATAGCCATTACCGGCTGTTCTAGCAGTTCTAGTGTGTTAGTTATTGCCTTTCATTTGTTTATGTGTCGCGTTTGAACGCTAAATAGCACCGGATTAATGGGCTGGAGAACTTGCGTCTCTATTCGAGTGGATGATGAGGAAAAATTGCGTAATACGTTATAGCTGTTGGTGATCCATATTAATCTTGTAAAGTCAAAGAAAGAACAGAATATTTTCAAGACAAATTTATTTGATAGAACTTTACTGAAGTTGCTTAAGTTTACCTGTACCTTTAGCCTCTTAAATGCTCACTATCAAGCAATTGAAAATCTTAGACTTACATCAATAATCCTCCTTAGATGTATACTTTTCGGTTGAGTGAGTCTGGGAATTTATGTTGGAACCCAAGCAAGAGTAAATAGAGTTTATGATCTGTAAGTTAGGCATAAAACTCGTTATAGGAAAACTTTGCTAGTTAAGGCGTTACTTCCAGTAAATAAGTTTTTTATTTTACTATAATTATTGTTTGTGGATTCTAACGTGTTTTAGTACCTTTACGGAATTTGCAGCGGGATGGTAACTATTATGTATCATAATTTATGATGCAGTTTATTTCCATTATTTCATTTGAATATTGTGTATGTAATAATCTTATTTGCAATGCAATCATGCTTTAAAAAGTCTCTGCCCAGCAGTGGGACAGAGTCAGAAAAATAACTACAATTGCCCGCTTTTCATCTTAAAGTTTTGAGTTTAAAACCTAGATGGCAGCACAGCACACGCGGGCTATATTGAATTATTGAACACGAATCACTCGTACCATGCTTAATCTGTCTTTTGTCGTGAACGGAAATTGCCCGGAGACTGGTAATGTTGCCAGTTCGCCTTTGTCATTCTCCCTAATACCTGTTTAGTATGGTTTTGTGCTCGAAAACTTTGAATTCAGTGCACAGGCAGACTTAGTAGTACTGTTTTGCTGGTCGTTATCTTTTGGAGTAATGTTTCATGCTCTTTCTGTGGGGTTTAGCTTGATATGATGTTATTGGTAGCTTAAATTACGTATTACAATGGATTCCTAAAAAGTTTAGAATGATGATCCTCTGATTCCAAAAGAAAATAAATCAGAGTGCAGCAGAACCTCTTGAGTGTTTGAAAACAAAAATGCCTTTTAATTTGATTATATATGAGGAAAGTACCATATTTGATATTTTGATATACTTTTTTCTAATTCGATTCCAGGTAGCTCTATTTCTTTAAAAATATCGTATTTGGATTTTTGAAGAAGATATACAATTTCTCAGAAATACAGTAGGTGGTTTATCCAACTTTCAAAGCTAGACAAAAATACAAATTCTTTATTCCGAAAAGATTCCTCGGATGTACGAGTATACAGGAGCTAACAATCTCAACAAAATCTAACTCCACTTGAGCAATGAAGCGTATTTGTCAAACTTGTACCATCACGACAATAAAGCAACACCGAACAATTTCTATTTGTATCGACCTAATTGATCAAACAGCGAGACAGATAAAAGAGAAAAAAAAAACATTTTTCCCGCTTTCTTTCTTTTTCCGTCATCCGCGTCTAGACGAAATCGTAATCCGGCAATCCTCCGGACCGGCAACAATTGCGGATAGCCGATTTCCCACCGGGCATAAATTTTGATCAAGATATAAAATTGTCGATACATCAGCCGCCAGTCTAATTGGTTCGAGTCCGTCGTTCCGAACAAAAAACGCGCCTCTAATTGGCGATGGATGAATTTCGTTATTTAGTCTCTTGGGCTGATTTCCATTTTCATTTACGTCGACCGACTTATTTTTGTAATCCATCATTCTGAATTGAAGATACCGTGGAGATGTTGATATTTCATTTTGGGATCTTTCGTTTTTTATCAATTGTCATATTTTACTTCAAATAACATGGGAATAAAGGAAACATCTGAAACGTTAAGTTATCTACGTTTATGTATGTTTAGCTACAGGGAGAATTACATTTCGGAAAGATTTTGGTCTAGTATTAAATTAGGTGGCCCGTTACAAAATATGCATTTTGCTGGATCCAATATATATTTTCGCGAGCGTACTGCGCGGGTACCAATTAAATGTTTTATCTGAAAACACATAGGTCTATCTACAATTCCTTATTACCCAAAATAATTATACTATAGAGATTATCTAAAACCATAATAAATTCCAACCACATTCCATTACACGACAAAATTAATCCCCGCCATCTTTCTTTCGAACAAAAGCGCGCTCAATTAGTTAATATTATCCCCGATTTGTCCGCCATTATCGGCAAATGGCGGGCAAACTGTCACAATTACCGCTGTTACCGTCAATAGGCACACTGGGAATGTGTGATGTGAGAAATTTCCGGCAATTATCGCGAGGCTGGCATCCCCAGGGACAGCTTCCATGGCTGGTGAAACCGCTGCGCTGTCATGAGTGGTTTTGCTAATAGTTGGTGCTCAATAGCTCGAGGTTTTGTGATTTTTGGAACACATATTGCCAGTGGTAACCGTATGAATTTTACCGAACTCGAAGTAATCATTGTCTGCCTCAAAAAAGGCTAGCGAGATATAGTAGAAGTAGTATTTTTAACGCTGTCAAATATTAATTTTGGACGATTTTGTGTTCCTCGACTGATTTACACTATGCTTGCCAGGCATATACAGAAGAGATTACGACAATATATTCACGCTACTAAATAAGTTAGGTATAACTGACTATTTCCTAAGCATAGGTATGTCTTAGTATACAGCCACTTAGCTAGGTATGTAGGTCGCTATTCAGCAGCGTATTAAGGGATTATAAGGCCGGGCTTTGACCACTGTCATTCAATGAGCCTACCGCTAATACTAATTAAGCGCTAGGATCATTTTGGACTGAAAATCCATGATTAATTTAACATATATTTAGATCAGAAACTCGAAAGATTCAAAATAAATCCGACTTAAGCCTAAAACGTTCCACTAAAAATGTTATGCATGACAGAACAATTTTATGAAAAAAAAAGATAAAACAAAACATTCCATTTTAACCAAACCCATAGTGGATATGGATGTGGTTGGGTTTGAACATCAAAGTGAAACGGAGCGTTTTGGCTTTTGACATGTCCGTCATATTTTTTTTCCCGCGTTTTTGCCAGTGAGTGCACTGTGGGCCTATCGCTGACCACGTGACATGAGAATTTATTAACTCTTTTACATTTGAGTAGCTAAACCAATATGAATTTTGAAGCTTATGATACCCTTTTGAAAAGGAAGATGGAAACCGGGCCATGATAGTTAATCTCGTGTGTTGGATATTTTTGTATTGGTTTTGATATAACAACTCAAATTGAATAAATACTCGTAGCAATTTATCGTAGCTGGGTCTACGTCGTAGGTGCGCCTACGGCGTAGCTAAATGCGTAGCACCGTAGTCTCTAATTTCTCGGCTGCCGTGCAGTCTAGGGTCTCTAATCCATTCCATTCATCGGTCAGCATAAAGCCTGGGTGTCCACTAATTGTCTTCGTGACAATTAGTTGCCTAGTTGATTTTGATGATGGACCCTTTAGGGCTATTCTAGGATTTAAATAATATTGGATGATGAGGGTTCTACATAAAATCTTCTCTAAATAGTGTTTTTACTTCATTGCATTGAATTACTTCCGTCTACCTTTTAGACCATTTACTTTTTACTTTCATCAGTTTTCAAAATGACATCGAATAATTTAGTTATCAAATCGTCTGGCAAACTAAAAATCGACGTACTAAATACCTCAAAACGTCATTTCTACAAACCGCAAACGAAAATCCTTTTTTTTAATTACCTACCAGTAATTTTATTCTCGGCAGCGGTAACTCGCAGTCTGCCAGTTTGATTTAATTCCATTTTAATTCTGCCCTCAAGCTGCTCTCCAGTAACAAAGTTAAGCTTCTTGCCTTTGGATGGATAAACCATGGATTTGAAACGATGAAGTCTGCATTGCAGTGC
This sequence comes from Helicoverpa zea x Helicoverpa armigera, assembly GCA_033682625.1. Lineage (NCBI taxonomy): Eukaryota > Metazoa > Arthropoda > Insecta > Lepidoptera > Noctuidae > Helicoverpa > Helicoverpa zea x Helicoverpa armigera. The sequence goes on from JAWIIS010000041.1 coordinate 1,022,135, forward strand.
AGTTTGTCTGTGGTTTACGTGATTTTTCGAATCCACTATAAATTGTTTTGTAACTACATTTGTTTGCGGTTTTCTATGTGGATAGTTCGGCCCGTTATTGGCTTCGGAACTAATGTTTTTTGGTTTGTTACATTTTGTGTTTATTGTAAATGTAGATACAATTATGTTGAATAGCTGTTAATTTAGGTAGATTTGCAGCAAATTATATTGTACATCGAATTCAGTTATTGCCAAATATTGTTTATGTATTACAGCAATTCATTGTCCTAGTTATAAATTATAATAATATATGGGTTATCAAGGTTTATAAATAAATTCCTGGAACCGCAATATCGGTGGTAAAATTAGTAGTAGTTAGTAAACAGAATGTTATTACTTGTTATAATATAGGTACATTTTGGAAAACATGATGTAAGGGCCAACTTTATCCCGAATCGAGTTTTCTTAGAGCAAACTTTACATTAGTTTCGGAGTAGCCTTTACAAAAAAACTACAAACGCACAAAACATTTTTTTTCTTTCTATTATATTAGTAAAGATAAAATTATACAGGGTCAGATAGTAACACAGTGCGCAGTTAAAAAAAAATAGATTCTGGATACATGGAAATTGATACACAAAACCGATATATCTATCGTAAAGGTAATTGAAAACCAAATACAGAAGGCATAGGCGCTATATTCTCAGAATATATTTAGTGGGTAGTCAGCAATCGGACTTTTTGCCGGGAATTCTTTTCAGACGAGAGAATACTGGGAATTTTGAAAAATTCTCGTCGGAGCCCACATCTAGTTAGTGCTCGATGCTCGAAAAACGACTTTTTGATATATCGTGCATCTTTTTTTCTGTATCTGTTACTATATGTAGGTACTGGCACAATGGCTGCAGATTTCGTGTACCGTTTTACTTTATCGAGCTCTTTGAATGCTTGTGTAGGTTCTAGAAAGAACAAAAGAATGAAAAATGTCAATATTGGTCTACTGTGAAATACAGGGCAATAAAAATGTATACCTACTACTATGTACCTACTAAAGCGTCCATTGACTTTAAAAGATTAGTTTTGTAAAGCTGTGTAGGTACTAAACATTTATATCAGTTTTGGCGTGAAAGTGCGACATACAGATAAACAGCTTCTAGCCCATTTATATTATTATTATTAGTTAGGATATTCCATTAATGTGTTTGAAGTTCGTTGGTGCGCAGAAATTTGTTCCGAATTGCGTGTTTATGATATGCCCACTGAATCAATTAATAATTTTGATGCTTAATTACTGTGTAAACTCGCACTTTACTCATTTAGTGTTCAAATATAAATTCCAGATGCATAGACACTAGGCGGATCACACACTACCACTCTTCAAGTATTGATTAACAACGTGATGCAATAAGGTATATTTTAAGTTTATCTTTCTTATAGTAAGGACAAGGAACAATGGGGTTGGCGTATTCATGTGGATAAAGACCCTTTATATTTTTAAAGAAAGAAAAAAAAAACGTCCGTTGTCGTGCAGTGAAATTCACTTTTATCATTTTAGCTAGTAAGACTGTGGCACGTCGAAGAGACAATTTTTAACAACTTTGTGAATAATTGGCTACTAACCCTACTTCTGAAACTATTATGTACAATTTACTCTAGAATATTAAGAATAGTTACAACAACTTTTTTTCCTACAAAGAATCTATGTTTTTCTTCTTAAATAAGGACCTTATGTAAGTCCTATTTCATCATGTCCATAACGTGAATATTTTAATCGCACAGTTGCTCAATTAGAATGTTTCGTAATACCCTCTCAGAGTGCTCATAGTAGGGGCATTTAGCTGCATCGCAATCACTAGACTCTAATAACGTGTCTATTTCCGTTGCACTGATGAAAGCACCCAAACGGATTTCTGAACGCGACCTCTTTACGTTCGCTAACTTGTTTATGGTACTCCATTCAACCTCTTTGTATCCGAGACTCTTTTGAGAAAATATTTAGCGGGAAGAGCGCTAATGGCGGTCGTTTTGGCGCCAATTCGCTGGAACGATCGCTGTGTTGCTTTTTTGTAGGTAAAGGGATTCGAAATTGTGTGTTGAAATTATTTTGGGTAAGTTTTCAGTAGTTTTTTTTGTTTTAATCCAACTTCTGCCTGATGAAGTTTATCCATATGGAACAGGGGACAAGCTTAGATACAGTCATTAATAATAATAAATAAATGATATTTAACAATAGCAAACAAAGTGTATAATACGTTTCCATTTAAATCGTGACTTATAACGTTTCAAACACTGGCAGGTTACCGAAGACGTTCAGCTAACAGCTCGACGTAGCGACAAATCACATTTCACAGCTTCGTAGGGCTGTCACCAATTTGCCGACGTCTGTGGCAACGTAAATAAGACCTTTTGAACGAACGTTGCAACACTTAGTTTATCTGGAAAGCTGTAAGCGTTAAGCTGATATCGATATAATGATCGATAGTATAGATTGGCAGCCCTAGTTCTGTATCATGGAGAACAATTACTGGCGGAGATGCCATAACGGAAAATCACCTAAGAAAGTAGCGCGCCAAAATATGGATGTACCCGGGGACAAGGAACGTCACTGATTTCGCCCGCATACGCCTTCTTTGAACCCGATCATTTTCTGTAATACCAAAAATCGTTGACAGATGACTCAAAGAACCCGAACGTTCACTAGTAAGTGACTGATCGTTATGGTCATGTCCACCGTGCGAATTTGTTATAGAAGAAGGCGCCTGACTTACCTGCATTATGGCATCTCCGCTTATCTTTTCTTACTCCGTGTTCTGTAGAGATTTGATGCCTTCAAGATGTTTGAGGTGTGACGAGAATTTGATGCTGTCGATATATTTGTAGTTTGTAGTCTAGGTTATAGCTTAGTGTGTTTGTAGTTGAAAACAAGCTTCGAAGGTATGGTAGAACACTTACTGGAACTGCTTAAATAAAATAATTTCATATTAATCTGTTCAGCAAACCTACTGCCACTAACGTAATGTAGAATTTATAAATACCTTTGGGGTAAAATATTCAAATACAGAAGTAAAAAATATTTTGCTTTCAAGTACTAGTAATTCAATCATTTTAAAATCGTTGTTAGGAGTTCAAATTAAAAGTTCAAATACCAAGTATCGATAAAATCAAACAATACACGAACCTAATCCTGCATAATAACATCGATATATCGGTTCTCGTGTCGATAATTGTATAATTCGATAGTGTGTCGATATCTGTTTGCTCGCGGCCACCTCGGACCCGTCGGTGTTGCCAATTAGCACGCTCGGATTTGTTTACCAATTCTGTTGGTACGGATATTTAATAAATATTGTATTTGCTTAACGACGAAGTTTTTTTTTGTGTGGCAATACTCGGAATTATAAGTGAGGTATTGAGTTATGTAAGATATTAATAGTTTTTTTTGTAATTTTGTTAATTTGTTATATGATGAATGATTTTCATTAAGTATTTCATGTTTATTATGGCATAATTTATAAAAATATGAACAGTAAGATAGAGTTTATATAATTTAAAAAAAAACTAGTGATATACCTATGTAAATTATCACAACACGAGTGGATCGAATTACGGTAAGTAGGTACTAATAATTTTGATAAATGTTCTAATCTACGCAATAGCAAACCATAGATACAGAGAGTTTTTTTTTCACTCAAAACTTCTTTATAATTTGAAATATAACACGGGGCCGCGTGACCTTTTGTTTTTCTTCCGCTTTCTTTCCTTTTCTCTTTAATTGTGCCTACAGAGCGGAACCCGGCGAATTATTGAAAAAGTTTTTATTATTCTATAACGCTACTTTACGTAGGTATACGTAGATGGGTGGGCGAATATTACGGCGTATATAAAAAATAATAAGTTTCATCTGTTATAACAGAATTTGATAGCATCACACCGTCTTATTGTTATAATTTAAAAAAAAAGTTCCTACAAATAGTGAATAGAAGTGTGTGCTTCCTTTTTTGTATGATCAAATTCCGGAACCGTGCAACGTACTTAATACTGACAAGAGCTCACTTGTAAAATAAGGTGGATGCAGCTTTTTTTCATCTTCTATACTCCAGATAATACTGAAAGATTATAGTATGAGGTTAGCTCATGCCATTCTCTTTTAAATATATGGTCTTTTTTCATGTTTTACACAACTTTGGCCATTACGCAAAACCCCTGTTCCGCCCGCTTTGTGTGAGGCACAAGCGGCAGCGGGGCGATTTTGTGACCACGAGCGTTTTAAGAAAGATTTTTCAGCCTTAAAGTTACTGAAAGTAATGACGTTATTTTAAGTAGGTACATTGGAAGTACAATGTAATTCAAAGGAAACTTCAAATATTTTGAGTTTTTTCAAATCTTCATTTACCTATGTAGATCAGTTGAATTACTATCCAGTGGTTGCAATTTTGCGGTTTAAATAGAGACACTAAGGCAGACTTTGTTTTTATTTTTAGAAAATACTAGAAAATAAACCTTTATAATTTTGATTTGGATCTTTGTGACAATTGATTTGAGAGAACAGGAAGATTAAGTTCTCTAAAGCTTATAACTTGGACCAGCCACTAATGACGCTTTCAAACTGGGGTCGCGATTTTAGAGCAAAAATCTAAATGCATTATTAAAATGAAATTGTTACTTCAGGAACTCGTTTATAGGTACCGGTTATTGTTAAATAACTTGCCACATTAAAATAAAGATTTTATTTAAACTTAGTGTGTACGTAAAGTTGGTAATTTCTTTTATATTTTTTCCTTTTGTTTGCTACTGTTCTGAGAAAGTTCTCCGGTTTATTGTAGAGAACTAATTTGTTTGAGAACTCATTATAAATATGTAAAGAATTAGCGTAGCTACTGTTATTTTTGTTGGATCGTTGTTTGGCGAAATAAGAGTTTTTAACATCCTATCTTATGTTTAAAAATAACAGAATAAATTCAAACACAAAGATGTGTGTTTGGTTTATATGGTTTTATATGGTGTATAAGACATCTCGCTGCGCAATATCCATCAAAATATGAAAAGCAAAACTCAATTCAAAGTTGTGCACTTTAAAACCAAAACAATGAAACCATTAATAAAGTTGAAATGTATCACGATTTGAGGGCACAGAATCGTGTTTATTATTCATTATTATCTCGAGATTTCGCCAAAATTCCGCAGTCTTTGTAGAAAGTGTTAATTTTTAAGCAAAAAGCAGAAATATTCAATGCCCAAAGCAGTTCACAAGTTGTACGGGGTCGTATTGCAAACGGGGACGTTTATTTCAGTGGTTTTTATAAATATTATCTTGGATGTTGTATGTTGATCGAATTATATTGTGGCACGAGTATTTGATTGAGCAAAAAAATTGAAATCTTATCGATAATCGATTGCTAAAGTAAGTAGTGCTAAAGTACTTACTTGGTTAAGTTAGGAATTTAAAAGGCGAAACAATTGATTTGAATTTGACGCTTCACTTATCAAACAAACGAGCTCTTTAGCTATATAATATTGGTATGAAATAAACAATCGGTAAATAAATAATTCTCACACAAAATTACGAAATATAATACTTTATCTACAGAAATATTCAGCAGAAAGTTTTCTAGGAAGTCAGAGTCACGTAGCGTATCTGCGTGCCCGAACCAACTTCACAAATGCTTGTGTTTCGAAAACCCTCGGTTAATTTTTAATATAAATATCATTACCGTGATGCCTTTACGAGATTGACTCCCCGTCGGTTTGTTACTGAATATTTACTCGGCATTTTTATTACGGCTCTGATGCTGAAAAATTTAATGTGACAAAAATAATTTTGTTTACATTTTGCACATTTATATAAATTGTAGGTGTTAAACGCATTCTGAAGGTAAACTTTACGAGTAATTTAAATTATATTTAAATCTTGGGAAATTTTATTTTAAATCATCTTATATTTTAAGCTTAAGAGTTTTTTTGCTTGAACTCGCCCATCCTATGAATATTCTGTCAGTGTCTGGAAGCTTACTTTTTATCCAGGTGCGCGGAGTAGTCCAGCTAATACCTACTGGCCATATATTTTACGATTTCGGAAATAAGTAAAGCTGCTTTACAACTTATGCCTATAGAATAGACAACAAAATAAGAATATAAGCCCTTTTTAAACTACCCTAATCGCTTCCCTTTCTCGTTTCAACAACAAATACTTAGATCAGGCTACTTGATACACACTTAACTACAAAGAAAACACGCTTAAAAAGAACGGTTCAACTTAAACTGGGTGTTCCTGTAATTTCTGAACGAACTATTATAGTGAGGACTCTAGGGTTACCACAAAAAGCCGAACCCTAATTACTGAAGTACGTATGTTCAATTTGTCTTAAGTTTTAGTATCCCTAAGAGTAGCACACTGCAGACTAAACAGTCGTCCGACAGTTGATCCAACATTTTTTTAACAGAAAATCTTGATTCCAATCAAAGTTTTGCTGTCGATCTGATACTAACTAAACTCATGCAGCCTTACTACAAAAGCTTAAACATCTGTTGAACACTTGTCTAAAAAAGTGTGGCTGCAAAACGGACCTTATTTCAACGTCATAATCTGTATTTTTTTAGACAAGTGTCCGATAGACGTTTAAAAGTTTTTGTGGTACGTAGATCAGCATATCTTTGTAATCGTCATCTATTCATTTGCATACTGATTTACGAGCCCGAAAACCTTTCGGCCGACTAAATGTTTGCAGTGTGCTGGTACTCTAAACCGCCTAACTTTGTTATACATAAACAATATTGCTCAGACAGTTATGCCGACTTTTCATATGTTTTTTTTTTGCGTAAATAATAGCGTACAGTTGGCAATTTCTTTGGGAGCAGGTGTAATACGAAGCGCAGTCGTAAAATTTAATTAGCGAAAATTATTTGAGATTATAAGGATTTTTCTAATTAGCATTCGGGGCTGTGACTACTTTGGGACGCCTACTTAGATAAGGACGAAAGCTTAGCTTTGGCTACGGTTCTGTAGGCATTTCTAAGGATTATTTTCTAGTCGGATAAATCGCATTAATTTGGATAAATTGTGTAAGCAATATTTAATTTTCCCTTTGTACATAATCCGGCTACTATTTGTTGTTTTTTTACGTTAAACCGTTTGAAACTAGAACAACACAGCTATTTTACAGGAGACGTTTTACTCGGACGCTAAAAGTTGTACTTCAGACATTGCGAGCACTTGTTCGACACAAGCTACACGAGCGTGATATCGCAACAAAGAGCACGAGATTCACCCACGGCATCCAAGAGCATTTAACTACAGGAACCGCCATGACCACAAATGGTCATGCGAAGAAGTACGACAATTGAACAGCAACGGAACAAATAGTGGTAGCTCACTAATGCATTTTCAATCACATCCTTGTGAAAGTACATGATGAAATTAACACAAGATGTAACACAAGTATAAACGAGACGTACGAGTAGGTACTGGCAGTACTTACATATATACTGTGTATAACCACCATTCCAAATATTCTATGTTGTTTTGTTTTCTACTCGTAGTGACAGGAATTTGAAGTTACTTGTATGGGGCTAATGTCAAAATTTTACCTGTAGTAAGCTAATCATCAGATAGAATATTCGGAACTGCCGTAAGAGCATTAGTGGCTCACTTAGGTATATCTTTGGCAGAGAAGAAAGCATGGCAATATCGTATCCGCTTGGTTAAGTGCCCTAAGCGGAGCACATACAAAGCTGCGTGCTTTGTTTTACACGATGTTTGAACTAATTAAACTGCTGGCGAAGTAGTGGCTTAGTTCTGAGGACTGACTGAGCGACAGCATATATTAGGTATCATCCAAGCACGTATGCTAGGCGAAACGTATGGCATTGATATTACTGCTAAAATTATAATTTTTAAGAAGTAAAGCTTTTAGTAGCGAAATAGCGTTGTAGTGGTCGCAGGCCATTTCAAAAATAAATCAACTGTTTGTTGTTTTGGCGTCACATCGCGTGGCTTCTTCTTCGCATTCAGATCTTTCACATACAGGCACAGGCACGCCTTAATACTCTAGTATGTTAATTTCTTTGAAATTAGGTACCCAAATTAAAGTGCACAATAGAGTAGAAGTTCCCCTACACATAGAAACTATTGTAGAATCAGTTTAGCACTCTAAAACAAACTAAACAAATCTAAAACTCATTCGGATGCAACGGCTAAAGCAGCATGTTTAGCTTAGCTGAAAGGTTCAACTGTTAAACTTGCGCTTTAACTGTTGTTGATGAGTTTACCGTGACTTGGATAATTATGGCGGCATTTTTGGCCACTGTGTTAATACTCTGCTTACTTATAAAGCAACATGAGGCCATTTCTAGTGAGTGAAACGATTCGTTTTGTTAACGGACGCATGGTAATCTAGTGACTATGGTTTTAAATTTTTGTAAGTAGCTTCCATCCACTCGAGATATTTTTATAATATTACAACATAATCTAGTAGTCAAAGATAAATTATAGTGTGATATTTAATTACTTACAAAAACACTTCTACTATACCAAGCTAGCACTAAATTGATACAAGAAAACAGTATTTTCTTAAGGTCATAACGTATTTTCCTCACGGATCTCTAAAAAAATGAACAAGGAGGTTGTAAGTTAGTTCCTAATGAACTTCCTTAACAAGCTGGCTTGACTTTAAGTTAATTTGTGACGGTGTGTGTTGACCCTACGTATTAGGGATGTCTCGTGTTTAAGTTGGGTCAGTATTTATAAATTATTTCTTGAGCGACTTCAGAAAAAATTGGTTCTTAAGTCTTTGGTTTTTGACGGTTAAGAAAGTAAGTGTTTAATATGTGAAAATGGTTTTATGCTTCTGCAGGCAAACACTTCATTCACGTACACATAGAATATTGCCTTCAGCATCTCTAAGATTGCATCTTTCATCCAAATGGTTAGTATCAGCTTTATGTAGACACTCTAACTGAACTGAACTAGAACTGTTTTAGAGTTAATGCGTAACGAACTCACATTTTATAGTAGGTACTGAGTTAAGAATGGACTGGTGGCCAGGAAATGTGTGTTTTTTTTTAATAATACGATCATTTCACATCGGAAAACCAAAATGATTACTCAGCCAACTAAACAAAGAAAGATACTCTGCTTAAATAGTACAGGACAGATACAAAACAATAAGCTTACGATATCTTACAATAACCTCTTCCCAGCCACTCCAAGCCTACAACTGCTCGACCTAAGGATACAGTGAGCTCGTTTTGCGTGAATCGGATTGTCAATAATAATCAACAAAATGTAGGGTAGCTGTTTGTAACTAATATATCAAGACGACCAACACCTTAGTCTGCCCGTGACCATGGATGCTGTAAAGGATCCGAAACGTCGGGATTAAATAATATTAATATAACCGCGATAAAATCCGTAAAAGTAGTTCTATTTAAAAAACCTCTTCCCAGTTGGTATCGTTTGCAATTGTCTGCACCTGCGATAGTGTTTTTGTATTTGTTTGTATTTACAAATGCGTTTCAGACGCTTTGCTGAAAGGTTTTTATAAAGTTCAATGTAACTAGGAAGTCATGGGTAATAAGAATGTGTTTAGTTTCAAAACTGCTATTTAGTCTGCTATGTGTGCTGTATTTAGTCCTGAATTTTTTGACGCTTTTTAGATATAGTGTTTTTTTTATTGTTTTACTAGGATAGTTTTTTTTTGTGTTGTAAATATCTATGCAAATATTGAAAATAAATTTAGCCCTTTATAGCCCCACTCAATGATACTGATACCTACCATTTTTCCAAACCAAGACCAAAACAAAAAATAGGTAAAACCAAATACCCACATTTAATATTCATTGTTTAAATTTTGTAACAAGAAAACACGAAGTTGGTTTTATTCCCAGCATCTTTATGCAAGTCAAAACATTTCAAAATATAAGCGAAAAGTTGGGAGCGAAAACAATACATCCTTTGGACCCTTATTCATATTCAATGGAGACCCAGTGTGGCTGGAGCATCGTTGGAACTTTGCTAGATAACCCACGAGTTTATTTGTTGCCGCAAAATAAGCGAGATATAGGGAAATTATGAATATTTTTTTCTGTAAACTGTAGGTTAGGTTGGACTTAGTTATTTTAGGATTTAGATTGTAGAGCGTGTCACCGGACTTAGGCATTACATTTCAAGAGGTTCTTTAGTTATATATATTTTTTTAATAGGAGGGTCTCATTAGGTGACTTGAGCAGGTTCAAAGAGATGATATAAGCTGTCGCTCAACGTTAAACACTGGTACCCAGCTACATCTGATTACACTAGAATGACTCAATTATAGAAGAAAAAAGGCTAGGCAAATAAAATACTTGTACCTTACAGTATTTTGCAGATTTCGATACTACCCCACTTAGTAAGCATGCTCCAGCTAAACGGGAAGCTAGTAAAATGACGATAGTAAGCTAAAGTTTAATTGTCTAGTAAACTGATATAAGTTTACGGGCTGTGTGGGTAGTATACTCGCTTGTATAGATAGCTTCATCTTCCTTGTAAAGCGAACTTCAATGTGAACTGATACACATCAGTGTGGTTTACATATCTACCGGAATGAGCTATGACGAAAACTCGTCTGTAATTCCGATTATTTATTTCTTAATAAATATATGTTTTTGCTTAGGCACGTATAGAAAGACGGGTTATTATTTTATTGATAATCTGATACCTACAGGAAAAATATATTGAAGAAATAGAAGCAGCTATACAAGCTATGTATTCAAGAATCACCTTTCAGTTATACAGTTAACTAGTTAGTAGTTAAGTAAGCTATTATAAACATGATAAGTCTATGTAAAACTGGTCTACAGTATTATAAGAATTCTACAAAGATCTTTTTCTTCGAAAAGATTTACAGTCCACGACCCGACCTTGTCGCGATTAATCGTGCCGCATAAAACTCTTCCGAAGTTATTTATATCGCGAGGGCAATTGAAAGTATTCGGGATAAAAAGGCGGAGGCTGCAATATTCCCGGTATTGGCCAAGTTTTCTCATATTTTTGTCATGCACAGGCGTCTTTACATTAAGCAGTATTGCCAACTTCAGTTCAAGTTTCGGAATAGTCATTTGTACGATTCGTCGATTCCGTCAAAAAGTATCTTTTTGCAGTGGGCAAATAGAGTTTTTTGCAGATAAAATGTAGATTCGTAGGACTTCAATACCTCTTAAATTTTTTTGCTACTCTATCTATACTAATCCGTAAGTCTATTTATTTCTCAGGATAGGTCTCTGATCTTCCTCAAAAATGCAGTGATTGAACATTCCCAGCAGCATATAGTAATGCCTGGATAGGGCTTGAACTGATTTACGATAGCGGCAGATTGTTCGCCGAATTTATCGACATGTTATCGATACATTGCGAGTAATCGCTCGCTGCGACCCTAAAGTAGGCAATAAAAAGCAGATAAAGATCTGGTAAAGTATATTTTGTAATTTCGTTATTATGTTTTTTGACAATGTAGGTACCGTAGAGGTTCGGAAATATCGTATTTTAAATTCTACATTATGAGCTGTTTGTGGAATTTTTATCGATAATCTAGCAAATACAGTTTGAGGTGATTTTCTTAAAGTACATTATTTACCTTGCCTAAAAGATAATTTCCAAGTCATTTTTAATACTTTTCGACCACCCTCTTCCAAATAAAATGACAAAACGAAGAAAAACCCTCGCGCTACCGTCTATAAACTGAAAACATTTAACCCTATGCGCGTATTTTCCGAAAGAAAGGCCGCAAAATGTGTGAGCTAGGGAAAATTTTCCACCGGATGGGAGCATTTTGAAAGAAAAATGCTTGTTGCATTCTCGAAGTAAGGTAAGAGATGATAGTGTTGGGACCGTGTGACGTTGCACTCGTTAATATCCCTGGTATATGCTGTGTTTAATATGGAACGAAAGCTTTATGATGATAGGTTTTGAAAATGTAAGGAATAAGGAGCGTTTTTAGTTCCTTTTGTCGCGTACTAGTTGGTCAGTTGTTTTATTATTTTGATTCAGATTCTCCTTATAAGCCGAAATTTATGAGTAGTAGAATAGGTAATATTTTACAACACATGAAGACATCATGTCAAAAAAATCTTATTGAAAAATAATAAAATAACTCAAAACCCCCGACTTAACCCAATTATATAGGAATATCCGTTGGGGGCTGCCATTAAACCAGCTAAAGGATTCCTAGTGTCGTGAATACAATTATTGAAGAATTGTAGATGTTTAACGATGACATAAAATACACTCAATTAATTATTGAATTTTCATATAGAAAAGGCAGCCCCCGACGGTTATTCCTATATAATTGGGTTAAGTCGGGGGTTTTGAGTTATTTTATTATTTTTCAATAAGATTTTTACCGTCGGGGGTTTTTCAAAATTTTTAATTTTGCTTAATTTTATTTCAGACTTTTTAGAGACCATATACGAATTATAGTCTATATAATATGTTACTGCAATATTATTTTGCACAGATATTGTAGCGCCCGCTAGTGAGTTACTGGCGTAATTTTTATTATTTGGGAGCATGCATTAAGCACATTGCTGATGAAAACATAATTGTAATCAGACGTTTTCATTATATTGCAACATTGTTTGGCACTAATATTGTGGCGCCCCCTAGTGAGTTATAGCCATGACACCTATCTAAGAACATGAACTCATCGAACACAAAACCGTTATTGAAAACCGCATCAAAATCGGATCATTAGTTTAGAAGGTAGGTGGGAACATTACTGTTTTGCACTAAAATTGTGGCGCCCCCTAGTGAGCTACAGCCATGACACCTGTTTAAGAACATGAACTCATGGAACACAAATCCGTTATTGAAAACTGTCTCAAAATCAGATCATTAGTTTAGAAGGTAGGTGGGAACATTACTTTGCTGTTTTGCTCTAATATTGTGGCGCCCTCTAGTGAGTTACAGTCATGACACCTGTCTAAGAACATGAACTCATCCAACACAAATACGTTATTGAAAACCGCATCAAAATCAGATCATTAGTTTAGAAGACAGGAGGGAACATTACTTTGCTGTTTTGCCCTAATATTGTGGCGCCCCCTAGTGAGTTACAGTCATGACACCGGTCTAAGAACATGAACTCATTGAACACAAATACGTTATTGAAAACCGCATCAAAATCAGATCATTAGTTTAGAAGATAGGAGGGAACATTACTTTGCACAAACGCACACACAAACACACAAACGCACAAACGCACATCTCTCACCCTAAACGCATATACCTGCTCCGTTCCGTCGTGGGTAAAAATTACATGCAGCAGCAAGTTTCAGGAATCCTCTCATACCTACATAAGAGAATACTTTTTACAGATATTTATTTATTTATTTATTTATACTTTATGTACAAAATAGGTAGATATTCATTTAAAAGCTTTATTAGTTAAAATAAATTACATATTTACTCGACATCTAACTATCGACAACTGTCCCACCACTAGAGCACCTCAAACTGCATTGAGTTCGCCGCTCTATATAGGTTTTGTTTCCGTTTTTAGTGTTATGCAGAGAAATTTGTGTTTACTTAATTAAATTCCAGTGTTTAGTATATGCTTGTAGCCAGGAGTTTGGGTGAACTACCAATAAACATGTGTAGGTGGATGTGCGAATATTTGGTCACATCTGGTTAGGCTGGAAGCCGCTAATACTTTGGCAAAGGTTAGGAAGACAACGTAGTCTTGAAACTAGCACTAACGTAGTGTGACCTACTTGCTTTTGAGTTGATTTTAAAATATGTGCTTTACCTGGCACATAACGTTAATTTGCTGACAATTCATAGTTAGTTTCATTGTTTCAAAATCAAAAATCAAAATCAAAAGTCATTTATTCAAACTTGGCTGCAAAACAGCACTTTTCGAACGTCAAAAAATAAATTTACAAAAGACAGCCCCCAAAACGCCCACCCTTCACCACTTCCTATGTGTTTTTGCTGGGAATCGTCTACGTGCAAAATCAGAAAATTCTTGGTGTTTATCATTTCGAATTATGCAATTGTAGGGTAAATAAGAAGGGTTATGGAAAAAGAAAGGACTGACAGGAGAAAGAGAGACCAATGATTTAATACACGATAAGTTATATCAATTTAGGCAAAAAATAAGTACTTTGATAGTTAGTCGAATAAAATAAAAGCTTATTAAAATAACAAAACGACAGTTTCAACAATTAGCTCCGAGCCCGTAATCACTAACCGCTGGTTAGTAATTAGTTTCCGTGGAATTTTAACTGCTACATAAATGTTTATAAAGCAGTCGTGTGTGGCGGCCTCTGGCGGTTTAACGCAGTACTGAACGTATGAGCTTAGTTCACGTTGTGGCGCTAATCAGTGGATAGTTTCCTGTTAATGTACTTGTTTTAGTAATTATTTGTGAGGGTAATAAACTGGTAGACATTTTTGTGTAGGTATTTTAGACTAGACTACATTACAGCAGAATGGATAACTTTTGTAATAATCAATAGAATTTTGATATTCAAAAATCGTCTTCTCTGCTTCTCAGTAGTATCCCTGAGCGGAAAAATTCTATAAGTTGTTTAAAATCTTCTCCCCTCCGCTTTGGTGGAGCATGGGCCTAAACTTGTCCTATAATAACCCAATATTCAACTAGATAAATGGTTGGCGATACAATATTTAAAAAAGTTAACTGTCCCAAGCATATTTCAATATATAATAAAAAAAACTGTAATATATATATTTTTTAAGACTTCTCTATCATTTCAATGTTTATAAGTACTTTGAAAACTATAGGAATGGGTAATTATGATGGCCGTGGTAGGTAATTTTCTTTGATTTAATCTGACGAATTCTAATAATTACAAAATCATTAGCAAAACTTGTCTGTTGAATACAGTTTAGCCGCAATGTTACAATTCCATGTATTTACCGCACAATACACGTAATAACATAAATTATATTTGCCTATCGATAATAATATATTGTTAATCAATTTACAATTACCCTGTTTAGGTCGTTATGCTAATTATTTCGTGATTATTACATGATCTGTGCTAATGCGTACTGATTCTGTTCATAGGTTTAACTGTTGTGTAAATATTACGATGGTAGTTTATGTTAATAAATATATGGGTATTTGTTTGTTCTTTAATATAATTAAATAAAAAACACAGCATGTTAGGTCTAGTATCATTTCTATTTCTTACACATACTCATTTATTACTTGTCTGTTTCAAACTTTAGCGGATTCTCACGCCCGTAGGTATAATTCGCGCGCTAGTGTGTCTTTTTACAGAGACGATGCTTGCTGTTTGTTATAAGACCTATTGCAATGACAACATTACTGCAAATTTGACTGTGAGTTTGTGTTTCACAATAGAACGGCTGAACCAATTATAGAGGATTTTTTCAATGAGCGCGTAGTGCGTCTTAAGGTCATAGGCGAAAGTACTAGAACGCTCATAATATTCTATACTTTTTACAAATAAATGAAATAAATTGCAAGCACTAGTACTTTCACAATATATTGTAATATCTAAAACAAATGAGTCGATCGCTCGTCGAAACGTTCCCTTTCCACGGTCAATTTGGGATCCAATTACATCCAGCTTAGTGGGAAAAAATCCGGAATAATCCCGCTCCCAAGATGTGGGACAATACACGAGAGAAATGCGATATATATATGTAACACAAATATTTCTTTTCGTTTTTTTATGGGAAATCATCAAATGACCCTTCCCGCTGTAGGTTAGCAGTGAGGGAGTGTCAGGCTCTTACTGACTAAAACCCGTCATGTTCCTTAAGCCATTTATGTACAAGGACCGCGGTAACTCTTTCAAACAATCTCGCGGTCCAACGTAAACAGTCCTCTATTGTAAAATCTAAGCTCAAGGTTCATTTTGCAGTAATTGTTTTACTGGGAGACACGAATATGCAACACTGTGAAGCTTATAAGCGTGTCTTCTGATTTAGTCGCTCTGGCCAACAGCAACTTATATCTGTAAAACTTTGCACTGTCTTACATTTAAATGATTTACGACAAATACTATTTATAAGTCATCTTATATTTATGTTTTTTCATTATTTCCCGCTGCATCGTACATTTGTCCCACCGTCCATTGTCCAGGGCCGGGCTTGAGATTCGTCCGCTGAGTCCCGCATCAAAACACAATCATCCGTCCCGAAAGGATTAACATCACTCCCACACAACTATATGGCGTTTTGTTCTCTGAATTATTTATATGTACATACGTGTGTTTTTTAAGGTTTTTGGTAGCAAGGGTGCTTTTGAATTGGTTGCGAAGTGTCAGCAACATTAACCTTTAAAACAATAATAAGGGTGTCTCCAAATAAGATGCGGCGTGTCGCGCGAAGTGAATAAAAAAGTGCAAACTTTTATTTTTGGAGACAATCACATAGTTCACGCTCTTCGCGTCTGATCGGCTTTAAAAATTATTAACTGAAAAGTACCTAAATGAAAAGTTTTAAGGGTAAAAAATAGTACCTACTCATGATAAAAATACTCATGATACTTATAAAAATCAACTAATCATCTTCTAATCATTGTTTTAACTAATTACTACATAAAGCTTTAAGTAGTGATTAAATTATTTTGACCTATAAACGTTGCTTAAGCATGTCTTAAGTAATGAACAGATAATGACATAAAAACATACAAATTTCTCAACACTACCGGAATGTTGGTAGCTTAAAAAAATATTTGTCATGAAAACGTTGTGTAATGGCAACAATGGCATCCGTAAAATATAAAATTAAAAAGTTGAACTGTCAATAAACCGGAAATGAAAAATCAGCTGGTAAGAATCCAGCCATTTTGCTAATTAGTGGGTTAAACAAGGGTGTGAGGCTACTTAATTTGACAGCTCATTTAAGACATTGCTAAGAAAATGATTTAGTTCAGCCACGTTTATAAGTAAGATTTTTTCTTAAACACCCCTTAAGTATAACTTATTAGTTTATAAGTAAGACTGTTTATTTTCAAGTAATAATGTTCAAGTGGCTTTTGTTTTTAGTCCAATGTTCTATTTAACGTTTCTCATAGTAACTAGGCACGCATTACAAAATGACGATCACATAAACTTGTAAACGCATAAACCTTAGAACTATCTGTGGATCAGACAGCCACCGACTTATTTGTTCCGCCGCGGAAACGAACCTACAACACGTACTTCACATTAAAGGCAATTTATTCACCACTGCACTGCGCCATTGTAACATTACAGGAGCATACTAAATAGATCAGCTACCATAGACATGACAAGTTACAATTACATTAACAATTTAAAAAATCCTGCAGTTAATAAAACAGTTTAAAAAGACAAGATTGGTCTTTACTAATATGTTGATCCGAAAGTATTTTTTTCTATCCGGCTTTCACGCAAAAGCTATTACATCAATTTTAATCAACTTTGGTATACGGATAGTCCAGAGTCACGAAAAGGACATAGGCATACTTTTTGTCCCATTACGGGAAGCAATTCTGTTCAGAACAGTACGGTGCAAAACATACATTAAAATCGTTTCATCCGTTAAGGTGCAACGAAGCCACAAACAAAGATCAAACCATCAAACTTAACCTAACTTCATGCTCCTTTTTTTTTGTAAGGAGCATAAAAATCAGCTCTTCACCTACATTTTCCACTCAAAATCATAGACTTTAAAATCGATAGACCCGTAATGAAGCAGAAGGCATCGGCGTTGCGAACAAATAGTTCGCTTGGCACCTCTCCAAGCAATTAAGCCATCGCTCTGACGGATGCGAGGGGGATTCCGTTGCACCTCATTACTGCTTAGCCTCCTTTACTTGTTACCGTTTATTAGAAAAGAAGATAATATTAGCAGCCTTTTTAAAAATGGCACTAGCCTACTTTATGAGCCACTATGAAATAATATGGCAAGTTTTATTAACGTATATAATAGGTACTCTGAAGTCCCATCTTGCATCTTAATATCTAGCATCTTCGCACAGACTTTAACCACTTTCTTACACACTTTGCTTAGAACCTGAAAGTTACCATAATGCCTGTATCGTACTTGTACGATCCGCTTACGTTATGGGAGAATCCACCAATTCATTCGTCGAATTCGTCATCATCATATTTTACTCCCTAAAATCCCGTTATTCATATCTTCTGGAGCTCTTGGCTGTGGTAACTCTTTCAAAAAATCTCATAGAAGAAAGAGACCTATACGTTGACTTCGAAAACTGATAATAGTTAAAATATAGAACTTTAGGTTAAACTTTGAACTGCACTACACCAATTTTCAATATAACTCAGAACAAAATCCATTTGCTTGCGCTAGTTAAGTTTCTCAGTTAAGTGAACAATGCCGGTGTATTTCTTGCTGCCGGCATCGCGTTTGTTACCTCTGAATAGTTTTACTATACTGAGTATTAGTTAGTGGTTCAAGTTTCTAGTAGTATCTTGCACTCTTGTCTAAATGGGCAAAAAATATTTAGTTTGTGCTTTGATTTTCAATGGAAACCTCATCAAAGTTAGTTTAAAAATGTCCCATTGCATAATACTTTGAAATGTTTAAAATACTTAGAAATAAAAATTATATTTAAAAAAACAGCATCTACAGACAGGCACACGTAGTGGTCAAACTTATACACATCATAGCTCAGGATCCGTAATGACCACTGACAATTTTTGCACGGGTTTGGTAGTTTACCTACACAAAAACATTAAATCGTAAGTAGGTATGTTTTCAAATTATTTGCAGAACAAAACATTCAATCGAACATATCAGCAGTAATTTGTGACTATAAGGGAATTCTAAAATCACATGCAATTCGCCATCGTTCTACTACTGAGTACTTTATTATCACTAAAAAACAATCAAGTCAACTTATTCTCCATGGAAACAATACATCTAACTTATTTACCAGTACGCCACGTAAAACACACCACAAAGGTCGAACTCTATTCTAAAAAAAACAATGAGAAAATGTCTTGTCCCCACAGCTGACGATCCGAAGATGTCCACTTGTAAGACATGGGGGGAACAAACAACAGTGTCCATAAACAATATAAATAAACCCGCCAGAGAAAATACTGGCCACACAGAGGAAAAACTTTCGGGACTGAACAAAAAACATTAAATTGTAGACGGTTTTTATTTGTTTGGAAATAAAGGCGGGTTAGGGTTACAAATAAGATTATTTATTAAACAAGAAACACATTTAGATACTCATAAAGGTAATTAATATTTTTAAAACGAAATCTGGTCAGCATTCATAAAATAATTAATTACTCTATAGGTACTTAAGTCACAGTGTGGCTACTGCAAAAACATTCAATTATAGAGTGAAAATTGTTCAACTAAACATTTTCGTCAATGAGTAGTAAACTTTGGGGTTGATGGCGTTTTCTGTTTGACCGTTTATAGCAACAGTTACCCGGATTTACGATGATGATATTTTGAGCTCGCTTCACACCCTGTAGGTCACGACCTCACTCGAAACTCACAGCCTGACTTACGAACAACGAACGCTATGTTCTGGCTTTCATAAACACTAAAAATACACATAAAACCTTTTACTAAAAACAATTGAGAGTTACAACAAAAAAAAACAACATTTTATCTATACTCGGACTCAATGTTCTGTTTTCAAATATGAAATATGTAAAAATGAATGTGTTTTTTTAATCCGATAACATAAACACTAAATCCTTTGTTTTTCGTAAAAGATTTATGTAACTTTCGAAATGTGTATTGGCTTTACTGTTTCAACATTTTAACGTAGTGGCTTGTGTTTTTTGTCGTTTTGTACATTTTACCTACAGCTGAATTTATTATTGTATGAAATAAATTACTAATGTAAAAAAATAACTCATTCTGGCGAAGTCGGCTAGTAAAGTTCTGGCACATACACTCTACGATATGGACACAAAGGTAAGTACAACATTATTTCTTGTATATTTCTTTTAAAGTGCTCAGACGTTTATAGAACTTGACGATTTTACATCAATAAAGAACCACTTCTCTTACGCTAGCTTTTAAGAAAAATTTACATAGTTTGGCACGATTCGGACATTAAACTAAAAACCCTATTTACTGGTAAATGAAAAACAATTATCAACATAATTCAGAACATAAAAAGTCTGTAATATCATACAATAATTCATCATCACAAGTACGTATATGACGGCGCGGATTCCCGCCACTATTTTATATTGCGCGCCATTTTAAATTGGTTTCGCAGGAGTTCGCGCGTCAAGCGACGTCCCGTCACCGAGGGCTGGAAATTGTTCACCAAGTTTTATTGTTTAATTGAAATCACCGTCTTTGTTCAACGAACAGTTTCTTGGGTTCTATTTTTTTTTTGTTGGGTTTTGTAATAAGGTAATGTTTTGTACAAAAATTGTATGTAGAGGTGTCTTGTTGTGATAAATAATTTTGAATTATATTGCGACAGAAACTGATAGAAAAGGTATGGGTCAGGTACCAGAAAAGTTAAAATTTAGCGTCGAAAATTGTCATGAGAAGAAGGTCTGCCATCGACCGCGCCATGCGTTGCTGAACTTTATCATCGATTAATCCACGTGGCTGCCACAAAGACAGCATGTGTAGTTTTGCTACTAAATGTTAGCATGTTTGATTATCGCTGCCTTCAAAACAAATCTCAAAACACACTAAACACAATTCTATATTAAATCTAATTACTTGCACAATATTTGAGTGACGTACTCGTGCATACCATCAAAGCTCGGAGTCATCAAAGCATATGATTCAGTAAGAGGGAGATACCTAATCAAGTGGAAAGCACAGAGATTTCACTCCGACTGATATTTGTGGTACGATGCCTGTTGGAGGGTTAAATCCTCTTATACTTGCGAATTTGTAAACGGTGAAAGATCTTTGGGGGGTTAAATCGAATTTGAGGCTTGCGATACTGATGTCAATTGTTATCCCACCAAAAACATTAAATGTAAAAAAAAGCCAATCCTCTACGCAATTCCTCCACCGTAAAAAGTTTTGAGATCGTATAGAAGCCAAGTCCTGTTCAACTTTATTTGTAATAATAAATCAATATTTTGTGACTATATCAATAGTTTTGTTCACATTACAATAATATTGACTTGGCCATGAGCACAACAAACTACAAATATACAGCATATCTTGGAGAGGTGAAAGTCAAACATGAAGTTTAATATCACAGAATTAAATACTTTTAGTTTATTCAATTGTTACTAAATGACCGACAGCGAGTATCATCCAACATCAATGAACTGCACATGTACTATGGCGCTTGTTTAGTCCATGGTGATCTCAAATTCCAATCGGTCCATAATCAGTCCAATCGTAAAACCATGTCCATATAGAATATATCAATTCAATGGTATTTACACATTATTTCAAGGACCGACTTCTAACTTGTACTCATGGCCAAGACAATATTATTGTAATGTGAACAAAATTATTGATATAGTCACAAAATATTGATTTATTATTACAAATAAAGTTGAACAGGACTTGGCTTCTATGCGATCTCAAAACTTTTTACGGTGGAGGAATTGCGTAGAGGATTGGCTTTTTTTTACATTTAATGTTTTTGGTGGGATCTAATTTATTTTTTGTAGGTCTCTTTCTTCTCTAAGTATATAACAAAGTAAATTAACTTACATGCACCTAACTAAATATATAACAAACTAAATATGTACACCTAAAGCAGCACGTAAACAACATTTTTTAAATAAACTTTAAAAAATCGAAATTGACGAATTTTTGAATCGAATATCTTTTAGAAAAGAGATTTATTTCAGAAGTAGATGGCGCTATCACATGAAATTATTTGATTTTTTTTTAAAGTACTATTTATACTAAGCTATGTAACGAAACCATAGCGCGATTTAGACCAGAACAACGCCATCTATCGAGCGAGCATGCAGTATTTATCGCACTGCATTAATATGAAAGATTTTATCATTATTCATTTAATTTTAACCTAGCTTTTATTATTCATATGTATGTATATTTAACACATAATAACAATATACCACACTACGTAACAATAAAACAAATACATTTGTACATAAATAAATAACAAAGTTATGAATGCAGTCAAAATTCATACACAATGTTCTTGAAAAACCGCAAATATAAATTTGTTTCCTATTTTTTTATTAAGTTTTAAGGTTTTTATAATTTTCCCTTTATATGTAGCTAATAACCTATCTTGGTGCCAAATTTGAAGGTTCTGAGTTTGCTAGAAGTACCTTAGACTTTTGATGATCGGTCAGTGAGTGAGTCAGTGACAAAATGGTGTAACTTTGATCGCTCATAACTCGTAAACTATTTATTCAAATGTCTTGTAATTTTGAGACTGAGCTTGTTCTAATACTTGCTCTTGGTCATCGAAAACCTAAAGTTCTAGCTTTGTTCACATGGAAGATACAGGGGGCTGAAATAGCCGCGAAACGCTTCGAGAAAAGATGGTACGGCCGTGCCCGCTTTGCTCGAGTCTTGGCTGGGGCACTGCCGTGCCCTCAGATTTAATGTGTTGCTGCTTAACCTATTAAGAGAAATAGACGTGGGTGATGAGTAGTAGCTACATTTTCGTTTCTTAGGAGATGAGGTTAGACAGAGAGTATAAGCTATACTGTTCATTAGTGTAAGTTTTTTGCAAGAAAACGCGACGTGGGATAGCTCTAAAATGCGTTATTATTGAAAATCACTTAACCATTTTTCAAACCATTTGTTTACGGCATGATACATAGTTTAGGGGAGTTTAGGGGTCTATTAAAATGACTAAATCCATATTTTTTTGAACTGCTAGTTTCAATGATTATGATGACTCTTTCAAAACATCCCACATCCTATATTTTTTTAAAAGCTTAATGATCCCTGAATTTAATTTAGAATAAACCTACCAGTTTTTCTATCTAACGGATAGTTTCAACGAATCGATCAAATACTTACGGATTCCAGGTTAATTGATATCAATTGGTATGGATGGCGTACAAAAATAATTGCATTTAATTTGTACAGCCGTTGTTGCCAAATTACTCGGTTCTCGATCCGAAATTCGCTTTCAAAGTACCCTTTACGGGAGATAATGAATATTTGATATCGCGCTCGCATTGGCTCGTGGCTCCGTCGATGTTAGAAATTAGTTTTTGGAATGCTTTGGATACGCTTCTTGATAGTGCTACATTTTTTGGAGAAAGCACTTAGTCATAAACACTGACGGGTGTTCTGAAAACTATGACTTAGGTTTAAATAAAGTCTCGTAAAAATATTCTTCAAGTCTGTCAATTGGTTTTACTGGACAAGCAAGGGCGACGCTATACGCTCTCTCAAGTGATTTTTGCTGTTTAGAAATAATCACTCATCCATGGTATATTGGTTCAAAACTATGTACCTATTTAACGTCAAGTTACGTTATGTGTACTCTTCTAATATTTTTACAACTTCTAATAAATGCCACATCACAAAACACCACGCTCGCAGTTAGATCGCGATTCGCGTTCCGGTTTACGTAAGTAATTATTTTGGAAATCCGCCAAATAATAACAGAACCTATGGCCAGAGGTGCTCCCAGATTTGGCAGTATATCCTACGGCTACATCATATTTTGTATCTTCGTTTGCATTGAAAATATAAATCAATTTTATTCGATTGAATTGTAATGGCATGCGGGAAAGTGGGACAGTTATTATATTATGTCAGTGCAAATATAAAGCTGTAGTTTGTTTGTTTGGTTGAAGGTGCACAGGTTTACACAGCAACTGCGGGTCCGGTAAAAAACTTGCTATTCGCTAGTTTGCGAGGTAGTGTCTATGAAAATCTGGCAAGGTTGTTGTATGTTATAGGTATTTTAGATATAGGAATTTACATAGCAAAGTACGTTCTACGTAAATTTTTTATCATGACGAAATTAACTCACTAATTTAACGAGAAAGTTTTCTGAATAATGCAAATCCGTTCTAAAAGTTCTTTTGCATTTAAAATTCTGTTATTTTCTGATTCATAATGCATATGACTTTTTTTTGTTTTATTCCATGGCTGGACAATATTGTCATGGTCTGAGAACTTTTATATCTATTTCAGTTCTGCACGTACTTAGCTGTAGTTATTCCAAAGAAAGAATTTATTACTTTTCGTCAACTTAGCTTTAAACGTAGAACCACATAAAATTCACTTATTCCCGCAACACATTTCTTTAAGAATAAAATACACCCACACAAACACACTTTTCCTATAAGAAAAGTATAAAAAATAAAGAGCAAATAAAACATTTCATTCAATCATCAATTTTACGAATCCTAAAGAAGTTTCTAGAACTAGTATTTTTTATAGTGTAGCAACTGTATGTTTGTTACGCCCATAAAACCTATGGAACGTAAAAGTAAGGGCAAACCAAGTTTAGTTAGAACATACAATAAGTCAAGCTTTAGGGGCGAGTCACACTTGGCCGTTAATACGGATTATTGAAAAAATATTGTGTAAGTTCAGTAATATTGTTTTTTTTTTTATGTTACTCTTGCGTTAGGTTAATATAACATTGTTATATAAAATTATTAGGTACAATCACTTTTGTGAGACAAATATTATTTATTTGTACTACTTTAGTCATTATTACTGATAGCTTCATAATAATTATAAGGGCGAAATAAGTAACTCTGTGTATTTGTCGGTCTGTCGCTCTTCAACGCCTTAACTACTGAACCGATGTAAATGCAATTTGGTACACCATATAGCCATGATACGAAGAGTTTTTCTATATTAGCTAAGTACTATTTCATTACGAAAAGTAAAATACAGATTTTACGCATACCTATAAGCCATTTATCTTGTGTAGAAACTAAAACGCATTTATTACTGGACTGAAATAGGTACGTTAGTACTTCCCCGGACTAACTCACAAGTAGCTCTACCACCAATAAAATGAAAGTGTGATTAGTCTTTTAGGGTGGAGCAACATGAGAACGTAACACGCAATTAGTTGCTAGAGAAAGCTAATTATTAATTTGTTCATATCTTCCACCACGGGCTCTCAGTCTTGAGCCTGAGTCAATAATTTTTATCACCTTTGCAATCTATCATTATCGATGTTTTTTTTATGCGACTTTGCTGTCCCACTGCTGGAAAAGGCGTCCCTCATATTTATCCATTCTTTTTTGTTGGAAGCGTTCTGTGGCCAATCGGTTATAAAAGTGTTCAGGTCTACTCGCCAGCGCTTTCTTAGTTTACCTTAAGGTGGCTTTCTTTCATCAAAATCTATATAGTGGTCTTATAATCTGCATTATACTTGTTAAAAATACAGAAATGTTACGTTTTTGTAGGTATTAAGAAGGCTATTCTAAATAATCTTCAGTTACCACCTTAAGCTCATCTTTTTGGAAATTTAAATGGGGTCATTTAGAGTCAAGAGTCTGACACTCCCTTCCGCTGTGGGTTAGCAGGGTGAGGGAGTGTCAGACTCTTACTGACTAAAAACCATCATGTTCCTTTTTTAGCTCTCTATGTAAGCTGTACCTTACAGTAAAGTGGAGCTCAACCCTAACACTGAATGACGTCAGGATTCCTAAGGCGGACTCGTAAAGTGCTGGTCGGCTGGCTATGAATTGTTTCCAAGTCGATTTACTCCGAGTACATAGTAACTACACTGTTGTAGACCAAGCTTTATCGCTACGGTTAGTGCCACTGATATTTTTGAGGATTTAAGGTCGAGGTTTTATGAATAGTAAGGTCCTAAGTAGTAGACGTTGATTACTACCTACATAACAGCTAAGACTGAAGACTTATTGCCTTGCCTAAAATAAAAATAGTTTCATTAGCTATACTAATATATATAGAGCTGAACAGTTGGTGTATTCGCATAAATGCGCTGATCTCAAGAATATTATTTCAGTATTACATAGATAGCCCATTTAACGAGGGAGGTTATATATTGCAGTAGGCTACACTTTATCCTGGTGCTCGGAGTAGTTCCCACTGAAAGAGAGTAAAATCGCTATTTAGACAGACAACTTATAAATCGGTTATCCATCTATCGCTATATAAAATGGTTACCCATGTTACTAACATTAAAGAAATTCATACTTATAATTTTAGCTTTAAACTGTTATTAAAACGTCATAGCATCTACTTATTGTTATAAGTTGTGCAACATAAAGCAACACTGAAGAGCACTAAGTTGATACAAAGTTCATAAAACTTGTCTGAAGCACTCGATACAACAGAGTAATAAGTTTCTTAAAATGGCTTCTTTAGTTTGCGTAGATGTAAAACAGAAAAGGTATAAAATATCTATTTATATGTATAAAAGTTTTACTATCATCATCTGCGTAGCTTTTCCCCAAATATGTCGAGTTTGCCCTCAAGTCGAACCGGACACAGTAAATGTAAACAGTAAATGCATCGACTGTCAATCTGACTTCTTCATCCTGAGCATCATGATATCGCTTGGTATCATTAGGTGTCATACTTTTTTTCGTCTGGCTGCTCGTAACTACTGACAGAGGTGTACAAATATGAAAGCCGTGTGAGAGCGATTCGTGTGAGTTTAAACGATAACGATACGGAAAACTTTTTTCATTCGTTGATTCCTGAGAGGTCACTATCATAGTATGCAGGCTGGCAAAAATGATTTTCTTATAGTTACAAGCATTTCAAATGTACAACCAAATAACAAACCGTAATAACCAGATCCTATGGGCAATGCTGTTAATTTATACATGCTCGATAATATTAATACTGCTTACAAGCACCAGTTTTACTTGACCCCTGATTAGCCAACTATACCCCCGCGCATACCTGTAGTAGAAAGAATACGAGAGGAGGGAGGGCTCAAGTGGAACTGGCCGCGCACGACAGTAAAGTCGTAATTAGCACCTGCGTTTCGCTAAGTTTGCAACGCGTAACTTTGCCCAAATTCCGAACTATCACACAGAAGACACAGTGTGTAAATTCCAGTCGAATACCAAAGAGAAAATTAACACAGTGTCGCGGTTTCGCTACTAGTTGGAAAATGAAAGTTCAGTTCGGATTGTGGGACATCTAATTGTTTAGGAGTTAACGTTCTGTTAATTGAATGATTGAAGATCATTGGGAATTAGTTTGTTCTGCTAATGTGACGTTTGGGTACTTGTGTACAAATCAATCATTATGGCATGGTTTGGTTTAATCATCTTGATTTATTGACGTTCAAGTGACATACAAAGACACATGTAGGTACAATTTGGTTCACATTGCTAGAAAAAAGTGGGATAAACTACTCAATTATGTTCAAAATACATGATAAATGCGAATTATTATAATTTTAAGTATTGCTGGAGACGAGCGTCTCTACATACCATACCTCAAATTATCCAATACTTGCAACGAAGAAGAAACTAGCAAAGGTTATAGGAAGCTCATGCTTAATGTATCCTGTACTGTATAAGTTAAAATGGAAAACATAAACACAGAACTGTAGATAGTTTCATTGAAATTCAAACAACAGGAATTTACTTTAAAAACACATAGAAGACAGTCGAAGCCACAGCGTGTGTGTGTAACTTACACACATACGTGTATAAAATGCGACATATTGACACACAAGTGCAATTTCCTAGCATTAACTTTTCCGTCCGCCTCTTGAACAAAAAAAAGTCCCCATAAACGGAAAGTTTCCCTTACTCTCTTGGTCTCATTAAAAGTTGGAGTAGTTTTGACTAATTACTGTACGCGACACACGACTGATGTCTACAATTTGTTACTGCAACTTTGCCCACTCTCCCCCGTTATGCATAAAGTAAGGGAATTTCAGCAAAATCAATTTTCGTTGGGAAATTTATGGCGTTTTTAAATCACGCGTCCTTTTTGAGAGGTTAATTGCGTTGAAATTTATTTTGTGCATACAAAATTGGATATTATGTTGTTATTTTTGAAGTAAAAAGTGTTAATTCTGTTTAATGTAAAGAACCATCAAGTATTTGCAATTTTTCATTAACTAATTCTTAACAAATACTGCATTTTAATAATAGTTTTTCATAATCTCTTTAAAGCTATTTGTAGATGAATTTTGTTTAATTAATTTGAAAGACTGAACACAGATGTATTTTGAATTTTAATTGCGATTCAATATTACAGGGTCTCCATTTAATTTATTGTTTGTTAATTGGTTCGGAACATCGCTGCCAGATGGCGTTCTAACAATTTTAGTAAATCGTCCCCCGACTACCTGACAGTAGGGTGACAATAACGCTTGCTATACTCAGGATTTTTGAATTATTTTGAAACATTATAGATACATTGTTGTATCGGTATGTCCGTGTCTCCAACTTTTTGATATGATTCTTAACAGAAAATTGAAAATACAAGTTAAAATTATATGGAAATAAACAGATAAATATTTTTACTCTTTGTGTAATACACAATAACACTATACACAATATTGAAGAATACATCGAAATAATTAATATCATCAACGTCTTATCCGAAATATTATTTTATTATGGTTACCCTATTAGTACGACAATTACAAGTTTCAGCACGTAACAATGACAAAATTGGCTTTTAAACACAAAAGATTACAAGAACGAATTATTCGAATTAAAATTTTTATGTTCGTGTTTTATTTACCAGATTTGTTTCAAGGTGCTCTCTGTACATGTTTAGAATTTTAACGCCATTTCATTTAATTAAGTAAAAATAAATGTTTTTGAAAATCTTGATTTGAAAGTCACCTAGCGCTAATGCTTTTAACCTAACCTAACTAAGAGACAAAATTAGTCTCAGAAGATTTTATAAAAATAAATTTTAAGTAAATGTTTTATACCAAAATATTTTTTAAACGAATACTAAATCATTGTCTCTTACAGTACGAAACCCTAAACCGAGTTGACATTTACAATTTACAAAATTATTGTACCTAACACAAATGTACCAATTTCCCCCAACCTCCCCTAAAATTGACCTAGGTTCAAACCCGACATTAATTTCCAAAGACCATGTACAAAACAGAACAGTCAACCCTATTCAGTTGGTAGTAAATTCGTGGCTATCGAGGTTCTTTGAAACCCGGGTACATTGGGTACAGGTACAGTACCTATATCCGGTTTTCTTTGAGAACCGTTTTACCGTGAAATTGACTCGCTCGATTGTCTGTCCGATCTAAAAGACTTGTTTGAACGATCGTATCTGCGTCCTGTTCTTTGGTAATTTCGATTATCTTGACTTTTATTTGTCGTCTATTGTTAGTGCGTTTGTTTGTTTGTTTTGGATATTTGACATGGTCGCATATGGATACGCAAGGCATACGATTCGATTCATTGCAAACTAGCTGCTTTAACCGCGTCCCGAAAATATTACCTACTTACTTCTCGTACCTCGGTACCTAGTAGTAAAAAGTAGTAAGTAGTAAAATTAACTTATGGCCTCTGCCAGGCTCTATGTCTGTGCTGTGTACCAAGTTTCATTTAAATCGGTTCAGTCCGTCCGTCAGTTCCAAGGCATGAAAGCGCGACATACAGACAGTGTTACTTTTGCATTCATAATATTAGTTGCACTGTAATGTTTGACGCAGGTACTCAATCATAATTTAACACCGTCTGGCAGCACCAACTCTGTTTATGAGGTTGCAGGATCAGAGAAAATAAAAACGAAATTGAATTTAGCAACGTATAAATGTAATATAAAAATAATTTTGTTCTATCAAATCTAATAAAACTTTAAATAGAAGTAAACGAAGTAAATACATACGCTAATCTTGTATAAGCACATCATTTTTATGTTACAAAAGAAAATACAGAAAAACTCAAGATTATTTGAAGGTGATAACTTTGACAGTAGTGACGTAAAACAGCGTAAACATCAACAGTTAAAAGAAACACGCACATACACACAGTCACAGTTTTTACTCTACAAGTACTTGCCTGAAGATCTTTTATCTCTAAACTAATATTAAAACATGAGTATCACATATTCACTTTTTTGAAAAAAAAACGCACCAATTTTAATGGGCCTAGAAAAAAAGCACAGCTCTGCAATTGCCCAATCTATCACGCCTATAACCTCTTGGACACTGATTCGGCACAGAAATAATCAATCGAGAATGTATATTCACACAATTTCCTTGCTCATCCTTTATGAATTCTTCAGGACAGTTCACTGCAGTTTCATCATCAGGATCTCCATCTATTTGCTTTCCATGATATCTCGGTTCTATAATTTCCACATCACCTTTCGGATCATCTATATCAGGCGTGGTCGTCACACTTACAACACCATCTTCTGTAGTCGTTTCAACTGTATGACTTGGCTCTTCATACTTGACCCTCCATTTATCATAGATACAGTTTTTGTAAAATAACATCACTTGGCTCACAGCTGTAGTCACAATATTCGATTTCGCCGGTTTGTCGTCTTTGACAATTTCGTTTTCATTCACTTTGTGGAATGAGAATATCTTTATTCTGTTCACTAATACGTCTGCAAGCATCTCGTTCCATGTCAAAGGTTTCGCGTCTTTTGGTTCTTGGAAATTTTGCAATTTTCTTAAGAGTGTCCTTTGTTCCTTCAAAATTTTAATGCTCGTAGTGTCTTCAACGAAACACTCTGTTTGTCCCATAAGGATGATTATACCGACAATGTATATAGATTTCATATTTTTGCGTGTTTTTGTACTGCGTTCGCACAATGGTGTAGACGACTGAGAGATTTTACTAAGATAAGGGAACGCGCATTTACTTGGTACTGTCGGCGTGAAAGGTGTTTGGAAAAATATAAAGTACGCAATATTTTTATGGAAGTACAAAAGCAGTTTGTATAAAAGGAGGTGTTGTTTTTGGAAAAGACATTTTCGGTTTAAAGATATTTATTTCTCATAAGAACTTACATACAGTTCACTTATAATGAGATACAAAGTACTTCCTATTAAATTAATTATTTACACCTCCAGTTATAGTATCTAGGTTTACATTATAGTGTGCATAAATAATTCCTAAGTTTATTTTTAAATACGTTTAGGTTGTTACAATCTCTCATCTCATTAGGTAAATTATTGTATAGCAGCTATACAATAACACTAGTTTACAAAAAAATATTTTTTTTTTGTTCATGAAATGAAACCTATATTATTTAAGTAGGCTATAGACGGTTACTAAAAAAATATTTTTTTATTTTTCGTAGCACGTCACAATTCGGAGATATCGATGACTTTTTTTTATCTACCCGCAATTGTTTAAATGCGTTTATCGTTCTGTTTTGTAAACAACTGTGTGAATCAAAAGTCTCATTTTTATATAAAAATGTCATTTAGAGTGTGTAAACTACATCCAGATCGATTTTGTTATGTTTGTGGGAAAATTGTTCAGTTAAATCGTGGTTTCCCTTTAACAAAACCATTGCAAGAAGCCTATTTACAATATTTTGGATTTCCGGTGTCAAATCAAGATAAAAATTGGGTTCCTCATGTGATTTGCACTAATTGCAGATTGGTCCTCAGCTCCTGGTATTCAGGTAAAAATAGATCACTGAAATTTCGTAAACCAATGATCTGGAGAGAGCCAACTAACCACGTAACCGATTGTTACTTTTGTTTAACAAAAACTTTTGGTTTTAACTATTTACGAATCTTTCTGCGGCTTAATTAAAGGAAGGAATATTTGTGGGTCCTCAAATTAGGAGAATATTGGACGATACAAAATTCGAGAGCATTTTAACCGATGTAGAAAAAGCAGCCTGGAACTCTTTCAAAAGTGTCGTTAAAAATTTTTTAGGCAATAAAAAAAGTGATAATTACAAAGAGATCGTTGAAAATTTATTGCATAATTATGAGCGTATGGGTGTAAATATGTCACAAAAAAATTATTTTTTGCATTCCCACTTAGATTTTTTCCAGAAAATCTTGGTAGTGTGAGTGATGAACACGGTGAGCGATTTCACCAAGATTTAAAATAATTTGAGCAAAATTATCAAGGTTTTTGGGACGAAAACATGCTAGGGGACTATTGTTGGTCTGTTGTGAGAGATACAGATGAAAATATTTATAAAAAAAGAGCAAAAATTACCCATTTTTAACTGTCTATCGTTTATTTAGATGTGTTTTTTGTAAAAATCTTCTTAATAAATATTTCAAAAACCTGACGAGCTGGATTTTTTTAAATATTTTTTCTGAGATGTAGATACCCAAAGTAATGTAACCGTATGTATTCCATTTCATGAACAAAAGTCATGTAAACTAGTGTAATTATTAGCTAAACGATATTATTTGAAGGAGCACAGCTATAGTATAGCTGTTATAAATCGATATCGTTTTCTTCCCATAATTTGTTCGAACTTTAATGAGTTGTAGTTTATTTTTCTTTCTTAAATTATGTGTACTTGTTTTTGTAGGTAGTTGCAAGTCAGTTAAAACTTGATTAGATATATTTTTTTTGATAAGAATGCAAGTGTTATAGATGTATAATTGCTTAAGATTTAGTAATTTACTTTTTTTGTATAATAATTTTGTTGGGGTGAGGTAGTGGTATCGGAACAATATTTTAATTAATTTATTCTGTGTCCTCTGAAGTGGGCTTATATTGGTTACAGCAGCTGATCCCCATACCTCAATTAGATATTCTAGGTGTGATTTGATGAGGGAGTTGTATATACATATTTTACAATACTTACATTAGATAAATTGGATTGAAAATTTTAATGTACTATAAGAAAACATCGTCGATTTCTTTTAATATTAACCTTACAAAATACTTTCGTTCAAAATTATAAGATATAAATTTTTATTTCCAGCAATTTGATAACACTCCAAGCAGTTTTAAAATAGAAATACAAAAGAAAGTAGCTACTGAACCGTGACTGTTAGCGACTGTACCCACTATCACTTTGATAACGATAACAGTTAAACCAAATATTGACCGAGTGACGTTCAGTTAACGGAAAAAACTATTTGAACACAAACTACTTACTTGCTGAAAACAAAATCATTATCTCAAGTGGTTAAAAATGTTTCAAGGACGTTGATAACAGCTATACAAGTTTAATATTAAATTATTTGGGAGTTAGAGTAATTTAAAGGTTTTTATAAATATATTTTGACTATAACAGTACAATTGGTAATGCCCTAATTGTACAGAAATTAAGTATCATTTTTACAAATGTTCTACTTACTTATTATGTTCTTACGATAACTACTATGTTGAGAACATCACTACGCCCGGGCGACCGCGGGCGGAGCCGCGGGCGCAGGGGGGCGCTCGATCAGCTGGCGCGCGCGCCGGCCGTCACAAGAAGCACTGCGTCATCGTCCACCGTACCGAGCGCGCACTTACTTCATTTCTTATAATTGTTAATTCCGTCATTCCTAAGTGTTGTAATTTATACAGTCCACTATTATACTTATTAGCTACGAAGTTACTGGAGTTTTGTTCTACCAACACCCGTAGGATATTCCACAATTTCCGTTTATGGTCCTTCGCAATAACGACAGAAGAAGTAACGGCCAGTTCCAGCCACGTAGGAGTGACAAGCGGATTTTCAAATTCAAGAAAAATAACGGCCGTTGGAAAAATACTGGTGATCAAGAGGTCTTCTCGCCCTTCGTGCGTGCCTGGTTCCAGTTTACGGTCATCATAAGCGCCGCCTTTCGGGAAGATAAAACTTGTCGGAGCGAATACAGTTCGTCAGTGGTCATCATAGCTGGGTCATCGCAACATAGCAGCCGAGCAGAGCCCAAGAACATCGCGAGCAAGAAGACGTTCGGTTTGGAATCAAAGGATTTCGTGAGATCTTTCCATATTCTTATTAACATTATTTTTCATGCTAACATCATCTAAATTTCCAGTAGTGTTCAGATAGTGCATTAGATCATAGAATCATACATAATTGTCTAGTGAATATTAGTAAAATAGCAGATGCATGACTAGTTACATAGTTGTGTTTTGGTTTTTCTCGTTTACCCACTTAAAATAAAAATAAAATCATTGTCATTATTCAGTAGTTTTCCATAATCATAGAATATTGTGATTCATGTTTATTTCTTGTTTACAGTAGTTAACGCACTACGCATGGGTAGGCATTAATGTGATCTTTATTATATTTTCAACTTTCAAACGCCTAATGGTTGGTAATTAGCAACGCTCATTCGAACAGCTGTGCTTTGCGATTGATTACAGGCGCATTTACACTAAAATAGTTAACAGCTTTGTCCCATTTTTCAGCACTTATTTGCTATTCTATTTAAGATATCTTCATTCTTCTTCTGTACCTTCTTTAGTGCATAAGGCTTGCCTCCGATTTAGCCATGACTGAAGAAATTAAAATTAAAGAGCTTACGAAAAAACGCGCCTCAATAAAATCACAGCTTACTCAGTTCAC
Source organism: Helicoverpa zea x Helicoverpa armigera (assembly GCA_033682625.1). Taxonomy (NCBI): domain Eukaryota; kingdom Metazoa; phylum Arthropoda; class Insecta; order Lepidoptera; family Noctuidae; genus Helicoverpa; species Helicoverpa zea x Helicoverpa armigera. Next base: position 1,056,426 of record JAWIIS010000041.1, read on the forward strand.
ATCCTTCTTAAATGTCTCTAAGTCTTGCGACCAGCTTAGTGAGGAACAGCTTGTTGAGTTGGAGCTTAGAGTTGACAAAATGGTTACAGTATATGCTACCTATGATCAATTACAGGGTCAATTGGAGTGCCTGTCGGCAAAGCCAGACGAGCAATTCACCGAACGGGAGCAATTTGAGGCGATCTACTACAAACAACTAGCATCTGCTCGTGCCCTTCTGACACAGCACCGCACACAACTCGCGAATAAGGTAAGCTCCAATGATCTTTCTGTGGTTGCTAGACGTAGTAATGTTAGGTTACCTAAAATTAATTTACCTCACTTTAGCGGCGGCTACAAGGATTGGCTGGAGTTTAAAGATATTTATGTCTCGCTAATTCATGAGGACAATGCTATTGATAATATAAATAAATTTCATTATTTACGTTCGTCACTTAGCGGCACTGCATCACTTGTAATTAAAAGTCTAGATTTTAGGGGAGACAATTACAATACGGCTTGGCAATTACTGTGTGAGAGGTTCGATAACAAACAAATGTTAATAGACAAGCATATTCAGGCTTTGTTCAACGTGGAAACTCTTCAAAAAGAAAGTAGTCAGGGCTTGCGACAAGTTGTCGATATAACTAATAAAAATTTGCGTTCACTGGCAACACTGGGATTAAAAGTTGATTATTGGGATCAATTAATTATTTATTTGATGGCATCAAAATTGGATTCAGTCACAAGCAGGGAGTGGGGAGAGCATAAAAACTCTCTAACAGAGTTACCCACTCTAGAAACATTTACAAAATTTATTTCTAACCGTTGCAATTTTTTAGAAACTCTGGAGGAAACAAATCGTTTAAAACAGAAACCAGAACATACGCATGGTAAGGCAAAGAGCTTCTCTGTAGTGACAAGTAAGGTTAAATTTAATATTTCATGTCCTCTTTGTAAAAAAGATCACTACATATTTAACTGTGAACAGTTTAAGGCGCTTCCAGTCACCGCACGCTTAACTAAAGCAAAGGAATTTAAATTATGTTTAAATTGTTTACGTCCAGGCCATTTGGAGGCTGCTTGTCCACTTGGTCATTGCAAATACTGTAAGACTAGGCATAATACTATGTTGCATTCACATGATAATGATTCTGGTACCTTTAAAGAACACATAACTTTAGCTGGCACTAAGCATGAAATTTCATCTTGTCCTGTATTGCTTTCCACAGCGTTGGTAAGAGTCACGGACCATTTCGGGACGCCGCACAGCGCCAGAGTCTTACTCGACAATGGAAGCACGGCAAACTTCATTACCAAGGATCTTTGTGGTATGCTACATTTACCTATTCGTAGTGTAAGCTCACATGTGGCAGGAATAAACAGTCAAGTCTCTGCTGTCACACAGACTTGTACTTTGCATTTACAATCGTGCGATGAATCTTATAACGTCGACATTGATTGTTTTGTCTTGCCCAACATAACAACTCATATACCTCAAACATACATAGACTTAACTGACTTACAGCTACCGGCTGGCATTAGCCTAGCTGACCCAACCTTTAACATACCGTCCTCCATCGACATATTGGTGGGGGCTGACATATTTTGGAACGTGGTTGGTCGTAATCGCATACAGTTAGGCAGACATATGCCGACGCTCTTCGAGACTAAGCTCGGATGGCTTATATCTGGTGCCATTCCGCAAGCAAGCACGAATCACTCCATGTGTATGGTCACACACGACATGCATACTTCACACATAGATAACCCTACAGATTTATCAAGGTTCTGGGAACTTGACACTATTTCACCGAAGTTTAACTTCACGTCAGAGGAACGAGCATGTGAACAGAATTTCAACAAAACTACAAGGCGTAAGGCTGATGGTCGTTTTGTAGTCACCATTCCGTTGAAGGAATCACCTGAAGCGTTAGGTAGCTCCTATGAAATGGCTAAACGTCGGTTCCTTTCGTTAGAGCGTAGACTCGAGAGAGACCCGATACTTAAGGGTCGCTACATAGAGTTCATGCAAGAGTATGAAGCATTAGGTCATATGAGCGAAATATCTCAGCCTTCTTCATGCCCTTCTTACTTTCTCCCGCATCATGGCGTAGTTAGAGAGTCCAGTACAACGACAAAGCTACGAGTTGTCTTTGACGCGTCAGCCGTCACAACTTCCGGTAAATCGTTTAACGACATTCAAGCCATAGGCCCTCGGGTTCAGGATGACTTATTATCCATCTTATTGAGGTTTCGTCAGCACCGGTATGTCGTTACGTCAGACATCGAAAAGTTCTTTAGACAGATTGAGCTCGATAGGTCACAACGGTCGCTACAGCAAATACTATGGCGTTCGGATCCGTCATTGCCTCTTAAAACATACACACTAAACACCGTCACTTACGGTACAGCATCTGCGCCATATATCAGTACACGATGTTTGTCTCAATTAGCAAAGGAGGCAAAGTGCACACGTACACAACACTCAATACAACATGATCTTTACGTAGATGATTATTTATCAGGCGGCGACTCTATAGAGAGCACTATAGCTCTATGTAGAGACGTCACCAGCACACTTAAATCGGCACAGCTAAATTTACGGAAATGGCAGTCTAACAATGCACAAATACTACAGGCAATAACTACAAGCACACATAGTCACACATCCACACAATCCACATCCACACAACCCACATCTACACAATCCATTTCCACACAACCACATTCAGGCACACATAATACAGTAAACTTAAGTATTGATGAACCAAGTAAAACTCTAGGTGTAAATTGGAATTATCAGCACGATTCACTTACATTCTCCATTCACATACCTGAGCATACTAATATCACGATCACAAAACGACACATTCTATCCACAATCGCGCAAATATTCGATCCGTTAGGAGTCATTACACCATGTATCATAGAAGCTAAGATAGTACTGCAAAGGTTGTGGATAGATAAGTGTTCATGGGATGATGAAGTTAACATAGATATAAAAAAACAATGGTTAAAATTCATACAAACATTACCGCAACTTAATCACCTAAGCATACCACGTTGGGTGATGTGCATCAATTCAACATCAATTGAAATACATATTTTTACAGATGCTTCAGAAAAGGCATACGGAGCTTGCATATACGTTCGTTCTGTGGCTAGTGATGGTCGCATACATACACATCTTCTCACATCTAAGAGTAAAGTCTCACCGATAAAGTCGACCACAATTCCAAGGTTAGAACTTTGTGGTGCATTGCTAGGCACTCGTTTGTGCACAAAGGTATTAGAATCATTAACACTTAAACCTAATCGATGCATATTCTGGTGCGATTCTATGATTGTCTTAGGTTGGCTGTCTGCGTCACCTGCCGCACTTAAGCCGTTTGTCAGACATAGAGTTTCGGAGATACGGGAAGGGTTTGGTGACTATACTTGGCGCTACGTGCCCACCAAGGACAACCCGGCAGATCTCGTTTCCCGCGGACTGAGTGCAGACCTTATAAGTCAATCTTCCATGTGGTGGTCAGGTCCTGCCTTCTTGCAAACAGAGTCAGCTCTTTGGCCTTCCATGCCTAACACAGATGTAAACGTAGTACTACCTGAACTAGTAAAATCACACAATAATAACAATTCATTACATATCACTAATCTTAATTCTAATAACCTATTTCTAATGTTAATTAATAATTCATCTAACTATTCACAATTAAAGCGACTATTCGCATACATATTTAGATTCGTAAACCGTTGTAGAGGGGTACATAATCATAGCATTACTCTTACTAATTCGGAGTTATTTTTCAGTGCTAACTTTATTATTCAAACAGTTCAAAAAGAAATGTTTCCTGAGGAGTATGAGATACTTTCATCTGGTAAAGATTTACCTACTAAAAATCGCCTTAAAAAATTGACACCTTTTATTGAGTCTGGTATTATTAGAGTTGGGGGAAGACTGGATAACTCCTGTTACGATTATAATGTCAAACACCCTATCATTATTTGCAGCAAGAGTCATTTTACTAAACTTATCTTTAACACTTTCCACCTACGCCTATTTCACGCTGGTCCTCAGTTACTCTTAGCCGCGGTGCGACATGAATATTGGCCTTTAGGTGGGAGAAACCTTGCCAAATCTACAGTTCATAAATGTGTAAAATGTCAGAGATTTAGTGGCAGAACAGTTCAGCCTATCATGGGCAACTTGCCTAAGGAGCGAGTTCAACTAGAGTTTCCCTTTCTAGAAACTGGCACAGACTATGCTGGGCCCATCCTTCTAGCTGACCGCAAAGGTAGAGGGTGTAGGTTAATTAAATCTTATATATGTGTTTTTGTTTGCCTAGCCACACGGGCAGTTCATCTGGAGCTTGTCTCCGACTTAACGAAACATGCATTTATTGCAGCACTGAACAGGTTTATTGCTCGTCGTGGTAAACCAAAAACCATCTTTTCCGACAACGGTACAACGTTTATTGGCACCTGTAATGAATTAGCTGACATACTTAGGCAGGACTTTTCTTCAGTCATGGCAAATACAGGTATCAACTTTTCATTTATTCCAGCGTACACCCCGCACTTCGGTGGGCTGTGGGAGTCCGCCGTCAAATCAGTTAAGCATCATTTAAGACGTATTTTAGGCTTAGCACATCTCACTTACGAAGAGATGTCAACTTGTTTGATTCAGATCGAGGCAATACTGAACTCTCGTCCCCTTACTCCTCTCTCCACAGACCCGTCAGACCTATACCCTTTAACTCCTGCTCATTTCCTTATTGGGAGGTCTCTCACATCCTTGCCGCATCCGGATCTCGTCCATCAGAACGTCTCAAGCCTTAAACGCTTTCAGCGTATAGAACACCTGAAGCAACAGTTCTGGAATAGATTCTCTAATGAGTATATTTTCTACCTCCAACAGAGAACGAAGTGGACTGACTCCGACGGGGTTCTTGAGGAAGGAGCCATGGTGGTACTCAAGGAGCAACAGACTCCACCATTGATGTGGCCACTCGGTCGTATCGTACGGCTGATAGCTGGGAGAGACGGCATAAGCCGAGTAGCGGACGTGAAGACGAAGAGAGGCATAGTGCGACGCGCTTATAACACCATATGTCCTCTTCCAGTTTAATCCTTGAAGATCGTCTATCTTCAACGCCGGGAGCATGTTGAGAACATCACTACGCCCGGGCGACCGCGGGCGGAGCCGCGGGCGCAGGGGGGCGCTCGATCAGCTGGCGCGCGCGCCGGCCGTCACAAGAAGCACTGCGTCATCGTCCACCGTACCGAGCGCGCACTTACTTCATTTCTTATAATTGTTAATTCCGTCATTCCTAAGTGTTGTAATTTATACAGTCCACTATTATACTTATTAGCTACGAAGTTACTGGAGTTTTGTTCTACCAACACCCGTAGGATATTCCACAATTTCCGTTTAACTAACTATGACGCATAAAGAGTACCTACTGTTTCTTTCGATTATCGTTATTACATTGTTAATATGAAATAAGGCATGAATCATGACACTATGCTACGCAAAGGAGTAACCAACTCAGAAAACGTACGATATTGAGAACCATCTTACAAAAAAACTTTTTTACAAAAAAATTAAACCGACTTCCAAAAACACTAAAAAGTAAAAAAAAAACGAATTTTAGGTGCATCGGCCTAGAAGTCGGTGTCTAATGGATGTTACTAAGTTAATTTTGCCACCGACTTCTAGGCCGATGCACCTAAAATTCGTTTTTTTTTTTACTTTTTAGTGTTTTTGGAAGTCGGTTTAATTTTTTTGTAAAAAAGTTTTTTATTTACAACTTTTCAGTGATACGAATAGTTGTCACTATCCATATATGTGGAAAGTTCTCATCAATACAAAGAATATAAGCCCAAAAACGAGGTATTTTACATATTCAGTTGTCGAATTCCCTCGACCTTCTCTGGTCTCCATCATCAGGTCAGCTCCAAACCTGCACTGTTGCAAAGGTCTCGTCAATACAAATAATATAAGCCCAAACACGAGGTAGTTTACATATTCAGTTGTCGAGTTCCCTCGACCCTCTCTGGTCTCCATCATCAGGTCAGCTTCAAACTTTCACTGTTGAATAGTCCTTTCAGGCATGCACCTGAATGTCAAGTTTTTACCCTAAGTATGCCTACAAATTTCGAAGGTTGCCCTCGATTTCTCAGGGTTTCCATCATCAGATCCTGACCTGATGACGATGGGACCAAATGACAAGCATACCCTTTCAAATAAAAAAAGAATTTTTGAAATCGGTCCAGGCGTCTTTGAGAAATCGAGTAACAAACATAAAAAAAAAAAAAAAAAAAAAAAAAAATACAGCCGAATTGAGAACCTCCTCCTTTTTTTGAAGTCGGTTGAAAATATGCCAAAGCTCTTCAAATAAAGTATTAAAAAATTAAATCCTCACAACACGAGCTTCAGGCAGCCTAATAACATTGAAAATGCAACGAACGATTGAATTTTATTGCCTTTTCATCGCGATCGCTATAGGGTTGCCAATATTTGATTAGTGCCTCCACTTTTTTATTACATTTTTTTTTCATTTTTCATTAAAAACAGTGCAAAATTTTTATCACGTCTTTTTTTGGGAAACATTTTTTGTCCGAATAGTTTATACTCGTTTATTGGAAATTCAGTTTTGTAAATTATGCATGTGTTTTAAATTGGTGCTTGTGTATGTAAAGAATTTGTAATAAAACATTGCCGTGTCTTTGTAAACGTAGTTTATGTGCTTTTATAATGGCCGGGAGTTAGAAAAGTTCTTTTTGGGGGTTATTGCTGATCATGACTGATAATATAAAAAATGTAGCCTATAGTGACGGTTAAATGAATTATTATGCTTGTACGTGTCAAGAAACCAACAAAATTTTACTTTTTGGAAGCCACTAAAGTATTTTTGCGTTACACTATTGAAAATACTCAATCGAATTCCCAAGTTTGTCTTATGTCTACGTATTTAGAGTAGAGCACAATCATTCGATGTTAAACAAACATCGTTTATTATATCGATAAGAAAATAAACTGTGACAGCCCTAACAGCAGTCTCCCAAGGGAAGCCTCTTGTATTTTTACACTTCCAATCGCGTGTATGTATTTATTCGCCTTAATTGGAGCTTCTGTGTACAAATGTTTTATCAGATTTTTTGAATTTGAATTATTGCAAGCGAGGAATGGCTAATGAAGCGTTACAAAAGATAGAATACTATGGTGATTATTAGATAATTTAGAAGAGAGAAAGTGTGGCATTCAGTTGTTTTAAGATGAGCGTGCGTTCAGTTATCAAAATCGAATGCGTCGAACGAAACTAGCATAATAATTCTTTATATGAATTGTATGTAAACATGCATAATTGTTTACGGCGAATCGGTGCAATCGTCAAGGTCTGGAAGAATCACAAATATAACAGAAAAATTTGAATGGCACCATCAAATTCGATTCGTTAATTGTGTAGAGAAATTGATTTATGTTCATATTCGTTAATCATAATCAATAGGGTTTGCCTGCGTAATAGCTACGTTAGGAAGTAGGAAGTTAATGTGTCAATATGTAAAAAAAAACCTTGGAGAATTTGACTCATCACACTTTTCGTTTAGAGAATAAACCTGCTAATAAACTGATGGCTGTTCTTTAGCCACGAGCATGTGTATAAGGTCTATTAAAAGTTAACGGTATCGTAAAGCGGTGTGTACACTCCCGGTGGCTATGATGAGGTGACTAAGTGCCGTAACGCTTGCTTTTATGATGTATTTTAGTGTAATGGGTCCATAATTGTGGTTTATGAACTAGAGCATTAAAAATAGGGTATTTATTTTGCAAATAATATCTATGTAGATAGTTATTGGTTGAGTGAAAATAATAATAAGGTATGGAAAAGATTGGAGTGTAGTTGACATGACAGAGGATGTAATTCATGCTATTTGAATTCTCAAGGAATACTCGGAAGTGAATACACTTTCCTTTTACTAGTTTATTTCTGACTCCCTTATCACAATAACAAAAGCGAGATAATTTAACGCAGAGCCTAGCAACACATATTTCATTTGTTTCCAAAACATTCAACAATAAAATAGAAATAGTTTGCCGGCCGGTTTAGCGGGCCGTATAATCGAGCCAGCCATCCAAACTACGGCCGTCCACTGACCGACAATATTCGCTGGCAACGTGTGACCGACGCGGTCGCGTTCACGGCAATTTTTTGCCAGAAAATGGCATTTTTTGGAGCGCAATGGCAATTTTTTGGAGCTGTGTTCTGTGGTGTGAATGGTGAAGAGAAAGGGGAAGACACAAGACACCATGTATGGATTGTCTGAGGAAGACTAAGAAAGGTGTGAATGAAGACTGACAGAGGGGAATGGAAGAGGAAGACATTGCGTGGACCCCAAATGAAATTAGTGGCATGGCAGGAAGATGAAGAAGTGTGATGCGGGAATCTTCTGCTTCAGCTTGTCCAAGCTACGTTGGGCTCGGGTAACAGTTGTCCTAATGCCGCTGAAAACCATTGTTTTACATAGAGTGACTATAACCTATCTGACTTTCTCCAGTTACTTGTGCAACATGATATCCCTCAGTAATACTGCTAGTCTTCCTTAAAGATGTTCTAGTGACAGTTGGCCACAATGTCGCTAAGAAATGGTTGTTGATCTATAGATTGGGGTCCTTTTCCCCCTCTCAGGTCGATCTTGAATCAGTCAAGTAGTTTCGCGTTGACAACAGCAAAAGTTGGTCATGTGTATCGTTCCACTTAAGGGATTGGGAAAAGTTGGGGGTCGGTAGGAAAGTTCCTCCGTGGAGATATCTAGACGCGAACTTATCGTTTACTTTGTGATGTCATACGGTGCTGTATTATGTCTTTGGTGGGTAGAAAATAAATCTCGAAAAGACGTTTTGCGAAGCAATATTTAAGGATACTTTATACGATATATTTAAATGAACGTGAAAATAATTATAGCATTCTTTGATCGATCTGTCACTACCAACACAACAATAGTAAAAAAAACTATATATTCACAAAAAGTATAAGGGATTTCCTCACCGTCCAGCCTAGGGCAGTGACCGTAAAGGCTGTTAATACCAGGCAACAAATAAACTTGTGTTATTACTTAATTTTATGCTCTCGCCCCAGGCCGTGTAATGAACGGAGGCGGCCATTGTGAACTGAACACGTAGAGGCTTCAGCGGTAAAACTTTTTCACAGTAAATAAAGAAGTACTTACTTGCTTTAAAAACTTCGAAAACTGCTGAGTGAAATTATAATAATTAATTTGTATATTGTGGCGAATGCTTTTGTTAATAAGTGTTTTAAAATGAAAACATTTTTTTGTTAAACTGCACAAGCATGTTGAAACGTTTATTGTGGAAGTGTAGGTATTTTAGGAATATTTTAATCAATCAGAAATTTTATCTGTAAGATCTATCACTATTTGCTTAATATCTGATTTCAATACATCTGTGACTAGATATTGGAGCACACCCCGGTTGGAAGTTCAAAGAATTACTCCGATTCCCCAGAGGTGGGAATTGATTAAAATATTTGCATATTTCATCTCCTCTGTGAATTTTCTCTATTATATTTTTTGCTCGTCTTTTCATATTTTCTTTAGTTTTTGAGGTTGATTTTTATTTTTTTATGAAATCTTGAGATAATCTTATGTTAACTCAATTATGTAGAAACAAAAACTGTTTTTCATAATTTTAAAAATATTTTTCTATGAATTCATAGTAGGTAACTTGCTTCAAATCTCGATTAACATTGTCGATGAATATTGTCCAAACCCGTAAGATTTACATAAATAAGCAAGCTTAAAGTAATCGAATAATTCAAATGTGATGCAGAGATTTATCTAAATTGCCGTTGAGATGGAGACAATCGTCTTTTCAATAAGTATCTGCAGAATTATCTTAAGTTTATCTATTTATTGAACTTCTATACATACGTTTGTAGTTGTCTTATCTGAAATGGATTCGAATTGAAACCGTTTGAAGCGCAATCGAGTTAGATGAAAGGAGAAATTCAGTCACTTGGCTTTCAATGGGGCGTCGCACCGCTCAAACTATTTTGATTTATAACTTAAACATTTGGCAGCTTTGAATGGGCTAGAATATAGACTCAGATCGCCTCAAAATAAACTCAAATCAAGCAAGAATTTTAAGTGACATGTAATTTTTCAAACGTCTTAAATATAAATGCTTTTTTATAATTTTGAATAACTGAGAAAGACTAAGAGTTAAAATATTTATCAACATTTCAAGAACTCATTTATTTAAACCAATATTATAGAGTTCAAGAGTTTATGTGTTTGAACACCCTTAGCTCAAGAACTACTGGTTCGATTACAAAAAAAACTCCGTGATTCCCACAAGACGCGGGTGAATTCACCCTCTGCATTCCAGGAGTCAACTCTTTACCAAATCTCCCGCTTAACTCATCTTTCCTCCATTGAACCCTACTCCGACCTACTAAGAAAACTATTTTTTGTTTGTCGAGTCATGCCACTAAGTACTTCTGTAGGTCGTTAGCGAATTACCATCAGTTCTAACTGACAGCCGGCAAAAGGTAATTAGTGGATAGAATTAACGGACTTTAAGACCTAGTACTGCATAATCAGTAGTTGAGAGTTGGGTCGTAAGAAGATTTTTGGACTAAGATCTCACTAAAGTTTGAATAACTTTACCTCTATACTGTAAGCCACTTGCTGGACTTAAATTTACTCACTCTTACTATATTTTTAAGTACAAACAAACTACTATAATTTACTCACCACGATAATTATCTCCTGCCTAGGTTTTTACTTAAAAGGCTGCGGCCAAAGTCGTCCTCATGAACCACTCTATCTATTGATCAAAACCACACGAGACTCTGCACAGTAGGTTTAGGTTTATCGCTACCAGATAGACAGACTGACTATTAGAAAATTTAGTGATATACGTGGATAGGTACGTATTATTGAAAATTCCTGGAATAAATAAACTACTCTTTACAATCCTATATCTCCGACGCCTACTGGGATTGGAAAAGGTTCAGAAACAGTTTTAAACTAGTTTCACCTCAATATTAAGAAAAACTTTAACTCAGTTATGTAGTTGTGACAAGGGTTATATTTTAGTTTGGAACGTAACGAAATAACAGAAAATGTAAATAAAAGAAATCATTACTTATGTGAAGTTTAGTATTTTTACCAGTTTTATATTCTAATTGTGCAACACATTTTCACGTCGGTTAATAAATTTTGTTCAATGTGAATTGGGCTTTTGGTGACATTGTGGCTTATTAGCGGCTATATTGAATAAGGCGCCCTTAAGAATCAAGTGATTAGATACACAAGGAGAACCATTATTTCCTATGTACTTTCTCTGCTATCTAGTCTGCATCTATTTTGTGTGAATGTTTTTTATTTCTTTCTTCAATATATAAAAGCTTCTGAAGTATACCCTGAAAGTAGTGTCTGTCTAGCAATATCACAATCGGTATCAACTGCCCAAAACTTTTACCGAAAATCTTAACCACACATTACACGTTGCAAGGTCAGCATAAAACAATTTCACAGCGAGTTGTTTACACGAAATAATTACAAAGCAAGACATTCTCTACCCGAGGGAAATTACTTGTCACTCTGTCCCTCACGCGAACTTATTACGTCTTGAAGATACGAACAAACGCGTGATTTTATTTGACCCCTGAATATAAAGTAGACGGGATATTTTTTTCATGTATTTTTGGATTGGAAAATTAAATTGGCTAGACTGTGAAAATATTACTGAGGATTTTTTTTGCTGGTTGTGCCTGAAGCTGGTATATGTTTTGCAGCAATACTTGTATTTTTTTTGACAACAACGGAGCAGAAAATCCTGTTGAAAAAATTGAGAAAAGGCAGTTACACCTAGATTAGTACCTTATGTTGGATCTCCTTTGTCCCATAAGAGCACTAGGTACTCCCTCGATTTATTGGAACGTAGAATTTGATAGAAAAAGTCTCATTGACGGTGGTATTTCGTTTAGCAGTTTCGGTAACACTCAAGACGTCAAACGAAGAAAGTAATTCAGTCTTTATTTTATTGCAAATCGTAAAAAACTTTTTAAATACTTTTTTATTTCAGTAATGGAAATCATTGAAGGGTTTAATATTGTCATTACATTAAGCAAAGAGATTGCCAAATCATAATTTGACGATGATAGACTACAGCAATTTGATGATCTGTAAAATATTCTATTTGATCTAACTCAAATAAAACTAGCTTGTAAAAATAAGTGCTGTATTTTACGAGGACCGTTAAACTGTTGGCTCGATAAAATTTTATCTTCAATCCTTAGCCTTTGCTGGGTAGGTAGCTAAAGGGTAGGTTTATAGCGAACGTGATCGAAATTATGTTCGTCTAAAGTCTCAAGTTTTTATTAGTACAACTTGGATATTTTATTACTTTGTTTCTTCGTCTTTTGAATTCTGAGATGTTTTCAACAAACTCCTAGTTATTGAAGTTTCTTATATAACTTTTGACCTTTTGTTATTTTGTGTGGAACAATTTTCAGTTTTATGGCTGTGTTTTCGGTTCGTTTTAATAACGTTTTTGGGAAAGGCTCTAGAAATGATGGTGACAGAGTCTGTTAATTTACTAACGTCTCCTTAGTAAAATATAAAATACTTTTTTCCTTTTGAAATTACCCTTAAGCAAACAACAACTGTGTACATATTCATTGCCATCATTTCCAACACCTACATTTTCATATCTAGAGATACTTTTTAAATATATTTTGCCAACTTTGAGTCAGTGACTAACAGTACCTATTTTTGTTTGGCCTTGCGATTAATATACGTAACTATATTCTCTCACACTTCACTAGGTACGACGGTATGACGAGGCGTTAAGAGGACTTAGTTGTGGGGTCATTAAGGGCATCTGACGTCATTAACGGACTGGTTATTAGTTTCCCTTCCCGCTAGTAAAAGTAGTAATGGAATATAAGAGGTGCCAATATGTAATTATTATAGTAAACGGATGATTTGATTTCTTTTATTATTGTATTTTTATCTTGATCAATTATTTAATTCGACAACCAAATGGTGTATATAAAGGACCTAATTTAAGTAGGTAATGGTCGAAGGTGTCGATCGATCATAAGGTTATGCAACGCTTGGCACGATCGGTCCGTGGTTGGATGACCATCTTATCATGACAAGTTCGTCCTCAAAAACGGCTGAATTGATTTGGATGAATTTAAACTCAGAGATAGAAGTTACACTTGAGACGGCTATAGCGATCAGTAGTCCCGCGAAATGCAAGTGAAACTGGTGTAAGCAGTTAGTGTAAAAATAAAATGGCATCTTAAAACAACACGTAAGTGAAGTAATTACAAGTAAGTGTCTCCAACTTAAACTTAATACTTCAAGTCTAAATCTAAGTGATTGTGAAGTTTTAATGGAGACTCGCTTCCCGGAACTTGGCGATAATTTTATGATCTTCTTAAAGTTATAAAAGTAGTATACTTGGACGGCTTAAAATCTGTGTGTACGTCTGATCTTCTAAGTAATATTATTTTCTGAAATGATAAATTAATTAATTTTCATCGAAATTGTACAAAACATTTGAATTTGTTCCTCATCGTCATACCCGCTTCCTGAAGCCACCACTTCCCGCACTCGGATTAAAACTAAAATGACCCCAAACTCACGAGACACAAAAAAGTACCCCCAAAAAGTCCAAAATTGGGTCAAAGACATCAATATTGGTTGTCCCTGTCCCTCTAATCCCTCTTAACAAAGGGATGGGAATCCCTCGCATGCCCTCGCTTTGTTGTAAAGCGCAGTAATAAGTTGACATGTTCATTATAATATAATTAATTATGTTTGCGTAATTCTGTGTGGGTTAAGTGATATCTTGCGTGAGTTAGTTAAGATGAGTTTATGATTATAAGGTTAAAAGTAGACAAGGTGATTAACTGCAGTAAATCTGTTGGGCATAAGGATATTATGAATTAAGTTGACTCTTTTTTTGGTTGGTTTCTATAGGCTCCGAAACTACTGAACTGTCTGACTGTCTTTCGCTGTTGGGAAGCTACACTTGTGACGGAATTAAACAGATGGTAATTTAGGTATAAGTTTAATGCCTTGTAGATCTAGACATAGTAAGTAGGATTGACATATTGAGTGGAAACATAAAACCAAACAGATCTTTCCAGAACCGTAGAACTCTTCAGAGTCCAGTTGACAGTATGAATTCTCAACATGACGCCACCCAACAAAACAAGAACTAAAAAAAGAAATATTAATATTAAATTATATTTCTAACAACACACTTTTGTATGATTAATTCATTCGAATTATTTATGGACCTCTAAATCCATTTTTCATACTTCAAACTAAAATGATCAATCGCAAGTAAGTACAGATGGTGCTAAAACTTCAAAAAATAAAAGTTACTGGCGACGTGTTAAAACTTTTCAATTTTATTTCAAGTAATTTATGACAAAAAAGGCGAATGGTGTGATGTCCCATTATTTGAGTAAGTCCTTTTAGTACATGTAAATTATTATTAAAATAACTATTTTAAAATACTCTTTCACAGTGAACATTGTTTTTGGAACTAAAAGCATTGTGTTTTTGTAATAGAAAAGGCTAATGTGTTATGTTCCAAAGTATTAAATACAAAATACGTAGTAGACTAGTCCATTACTGACCATTTATATTAAAAAGCCATATCAGATAGTACTTTTATACCCCGACGCTAAAAGAGGTGTTTGTTTTAAGCTTGATGACTATGTGTTTGTCTGTTACAGGTAGCTCTTAAACGCTTGAACCGATTTGGATGCTGCGTTATAGTATAATGGGTAATAGCATTATGATTGGTGGCATACATATATACGACGTCACTATATTTATACCTGATGACCACAAGTCACTAACCTGAAAGTATACTCGAATAATTCATCAAAACTACCGCTGTTAAAACAATACAACATCACATGTTATGAACAGTAACACAACAATATTCGTACGAAAATGTCAGTATTCAATAACACGGCCGTCACAAATGTACACGAAGCAATTTTTCAATTACCCATAGCAATATCGTGTACAACTTCATTCCATTGTCAGATCAATTTATTAATTCCACAAAATAAATCGTTTTAACAATAACATGGCGAATTTATGTGTCAGTACGAATATAACAGTAGGTTTCAACCACGGAGGAAGGAAAGATAGTAGACATGCCATGAGGAAGGTAGGTCAGGCGCCTTTTTGAAGGTCGAAGCCTAGAACTAACATGACGTTTGGGTTCCTTGTAGAATCAAAGCCAATCCGTCAAAGATTGGTCTTGATTGATTAGTGATTTTATTTGTAAAAACTGGGGGGGTTCTAAGGAAGGCGTAATGTTTCTCGTCTCCCGAATACTTGCATTTTGACGCGCTAATTTCTTAGGAGATTTTGTGTTATGACATCTCCGCTAGTGATTTTGTTCTCCATGGTACAAATATAACAATAGGTTTCAACAGGGGCCGGTTCTGAGGGCGAAAATGGCAACTTTTAATGGGCCCACCGGGCTTTCAGTTTTGTGCATTTTGGAACAAATCCAACTTATACGCTAGTTGTGTTCGGAACTTTGTAATATACATTATCCATTTGAGGTTTTACTTGTAAATGGTTCAAGTGTGTCCTGTTTTTGCGCGCTTTGTATTGTTTGAGAGGTGTTTTTTGTCCAAAGTGCTTTTTTATTTGAAAAAGACTTTTCTTTCATTGGCACGCCATATTAGTTTATGTCAACTTGTCTGATTCGTTATTCTGAGAATGAATACTTTAGTAGTAACTACCTATGTTTTGATCCTCACAATGCTTCTTTCTGTTTATCCTAATACTAGCAGTACGCCGCGGTTTCACCCTTGTCACGGGGAACCTCTTAACGTAGCCTATGTTACTCGGAGTACTCTCGCTTCCGAACAGTAAAAGAATTTTTAAATCTTTTCAGTCGTTTCAGAGTCTCTAGGCATCAAACAAACAACCCAAAATTTATATCTCCTTATTATATTAATGAAGATTACAAGTTAATAAAAAAACAAATAACTGCACCCTTGTTTTCCTACCCGTTCATCTACAACCACCCGCCATTTTGTTATCGAACGAATTCACGTATTCAAGCAACGCTATTCGATATTGCTATAAATTGATAGGGAAACTCTCCATGTAAATGAGGCTTCGATTACCAAATTTCAGCACAGTTAGTGTTGTTTTCAGCACTATTATTGGGTATGTAGGTCCCGAATAATGTATTAATGCGGCACTGTTTGTATAAGTCGGTATTTTGGTCCTTTCGTACGGAGGTTTCAATAGGACCAATGTTTGTAGGTGTGAAGTATACGGAATTTTGGATTTGGTGGTTGTTATTGTGTAAATTATGATAGAAACAATATTATTATTGTAAGTTCTTTAGTTTTGAAATAAATAGGAGCTCGTTTCTTTCAAGCGTTCATCGATCGTAAGGTTACCAACGCTTGACTCTATCGGTCAGCGGATGGGTGACTTTTTCCGTGTTTCGGAAAGCATTGTTAAAGAGGTGAGACTCTGCTTTCAGTTGTAATAGCATATTGTTTATACATTTTCGAAGCTTGAGATTTGTCAGGTATTAACATAAGCTGCGAATCGAATAAAGTGAGCATGTAAGACTAATCGATACCATCACATTTTAAATAGGTAATTTGCAAGTTCCAAAGCAATTACCTATAAACAAACTTCATCCTCATTGACTAAGGAACTCCATCATCAGAGTGACTGATAAGCAACATCATTCTTTCATTCATGTACCCAAAGAGTACTTTACTAAGTTATTCAAGTGTTCAGAACACAAAGGCTTTCAGTTCGATGCTATAGAAAGGCGCTTGGAATCAATTAATCATTGGACTGGGGTCGTTGTCCTCGACGATTAAGATGATTATTATTGGGAGTTCACATTGTTGTGTCGTAAGAATAAAAAGTTTTTATTTTCAGGAAATCAGGTGAGCCATTCTTTTATGTGCAAATATAGTTACATTCACATTGTCTTTGTATGGGAAAGCTCGGGAGTACTCAGTAGTGGTCCAATCGCTGAGTCCTTCTCGTAAAGTCTATTTTAGCTTTTGCCAAAATCATTGGCTTTAATTTAAAAGTTATGATTTATTGTAGCAGTCAATCAGTATATAGGTGCTCAGTTTCATTTTACAGATAAAAGCTTTGTTATTACACATTAGTGAGTCACACAGCATTCAACAGTCTGATCATTTGAGTGTTGTGTTTTCACAGCTTAACACTCGAACTCATTTAAAATAAATCGATAAAATTCTACATAGAATTTTCATTTTTTCTACATAGAATACATAGAATCGTATACACATGTATACGATTTTAATCTTTAGCATTCTCAAAAACTGGGAAACAGCCAATCAAACACAATTTTTATGAACACTCATTAATTAAAAACAAATGCAATCTAATTCCTGCATCCACAGCGCCCAGCTATAACTTATCCTTGACAATGGACGCATGATGTATCTGTGGTCCACTGTACCCGTATTTTAATGTCTGTATGGCCGTAGGACAGGCATTAATCATTTCTGGGCCCAACCTTTGACCTGTGTGCTACCCATGGAGGTTAAACCGTCCTTTGCAAAGGACATATTTATGGGAAAGACAAAACGGAGCTTTGGTATCATTGTCCTTTTGCTGGGTTTTTGGCGGTTTATTTTTATTTTATGAGAGGTGGTGTACTGAATTACTGAGGTTATAAATAGTTTTGTTGTCATGCCTTTTTATTGAAAAGACAGGAGCGTATATTTTCTAAATTTTCATCCATACTTCAATATCATGTCTACTTTTCTTAATACTAGCCGTTTTCCCGCGGTTTTACCCGCGTCCCGTGGTAACTACTGCCCGTACCGGGATAAAATATAGCCTATGTTACTCGTGGATAATGTAGCTTTCGAATAGTGAAAGAATTTAAAACACGGGCCAGTAGTTTTTGAGCCTATTCATTACAACCAAACAAACAAAGAAAGTTTTCATCTTTATAATATTAGTATAGATAATAAAGCTGAAAACGCTAATCTCAGCAACTACTAGACTAATTTGATTTCTGTCATTATTAGATAGCCTATAGTAGTAAGGTTTCTTTTTATTTGGATGCACAGAACATAGGACTTGACTGAAACCGTCGCGTTGGTATTAATGAGTAAATTATATAGATAGTAGTAAGTTAGAGAGGATTAGTAACCTAACAAATATTTAATTAACCACCTGCCCAAAAAATATTTTATTCTTTTGCAATGAAACCAATATCAAACCATAATGAAAAAAATCACTGAATTAAGAGTCCGTTAAGGCAATAATGGTCAAAGGTTGAGCATCCCTCGTCTGAGTCAATTAGCAGATGTCGCGGTCCGCACTTATTTACGTTGACCTAATCTTATTTCAACTTCATTTGGACCCGAATTTCCAACAAAATATGTTAATTTGAATTGAATTGCGGAGGTTTGTTGGGTAGTGTAAGCTAGCGATATATTGGCAGTTAGTTTAGTATTCATTATAAAAACTATGAGGTATCTAATAAGGAAGTCTGCAGTCTTATTGATAGGTAGGGGGTAATAATGGTGCTCATATAACAATTAGTCAGAGCGACTATTCACTTTAAGGAGATCGTCAGATGGTATGGTGACATCTACGTGCTCTCTGAAGCGCGGGTGTATCACCACCAACTTACAGACTTCGAGTACATTTATGTTACTAAAAACCTTCAAAGCAATTTCAGCCCCGACAACTGTCAACACAATCCGTTCAGTAGTTGTTGCATGAAACAGTAACAAACACATGCTTACAAACTTTCGCGTAGGATAGCTTGAGCTACATCCAGACCCTAAACATGAAGCCGTCACTATTTATTTAGGAGACAATTAATCAGTCCAAGTGTTTCGTGCCTCTTTAAATAACAGGCTCCGTTTGAGATTCTGTCACCGACTTCATTTTAGCCGCGTTTACGATTTGTTTGTCTGGTGTTGCCTTTAGAGTTTAAGTTGTTAGTGTGTTTATAGTTGTCAATTGTTTTAGTCTGTTAGAGTCAGTCGGCTTTTGTTTCCTATTTGATAGTGTTTGAAGGACCATTGACACTTTTGTATGAACATCCAATTTTTCAACATGCTTGAACAGTGATGAAAGTCATGTCATATGAAAAATATTGGAGAGCACTTTGTTCAATTATATAATGAAATAAAGTGCTGTTCAAGAGCTTGCATATTATGTGTATGTATATATAGATTTCTTAGTGCTACCATCACTGTTGCATTTTGGGCTATATACAAAGTTACCAGTTGTTAAATGTTAAAAAAATACGTGTGCCACTTTTTAACAGGTAATAATGAAGAACCTGGTTATAGTTATCAGCAACATTTTATCCGAGTGCGGGAAGTCGTTCCCCTGAATCAGGCATCAAACTGCGAGCAACAGTTACTCGCTTTAATATTCTCATTGCGTCAGTTGTCATTAATGATTCCCTCTGTGTCCAGTTTGCTAGTAATCCCGAATGCTAGTTAGGGAAGACCAGTTTATATCTGTTTATTGTATTATGAAGTTCGCTAGTTTGTTTTTGTTATTGAATTTGTGAATCTCAGGACTGTTTAGGTGAAATGATTGAAAAATATTTAGGCACACCTTTTGATCAATAAAAAATATTGGTCGTTCGGAATTCATAAAGTTGGTAAACGACCGCGTCCTTAGTGTCTATGCTCATATTAAATTTAATCACTAATTTTAAGGACATCCTGTACAGAAGAAAAAGACGAATTTAATATCAATAGATAACTTTTAAAATGAGTGTTTAATTTCATTAGAATTTTTGATACGGTTTCTCCCATTTTCAACAAACTTTGATGCCCATACGAAACACATAAATGCATGAAGAAAATACACAAGGACCAAACATCAAAAGCGTGACATATTTCCTTATTTCCGATTGGTCCCAGATTACTTGTGTCCGAACGTGTGGCTCTCTGTGGAGAGTGTCAAACATGTTGGTCCTTCGAGGTTTCTTTGCTCCTTGTTTACGGAAGTTATCAAAAGGGGGCATCGCAAAGAAGTTAGTTGTGATTCTTTTTAACACCCATTCGATATTAAAGTTAAGTTTTTCACTGAATGCATGTGCTAAAGTTGTATATTTGTATAAGATTTGTATGAGTTCTTGAAATATTTAAGAAACTCATAGTTCGAACCTAACAGGGCGGGGCTAGAAGTTTAGGACCTTAGTGTATCTCGATAAAAAGCGTATGACACCCGAGGATGGTGTAGCTTCCCAATGGTAAAATAATTTTTGAAGCTCTTTCAGCAGCTTCGGAGCCTTTTGGATACAAACAAACTAACCAAGAAGGGTGGTCCTTAACCTTATCATTATAAGTAGGATCCATGAACCTTGACACAAAATATTTCATCAGCTAACGTTACAACTGATCTACTTTAGCTCAGCGCCCGACTTTGCTTGAACATCTGAAGTTAAAGAATAAAAGCGCTTACCGAACAGCGCTGCTTGTTATTTTTGTCTACTTGACATATTTTTGAGGCTGTATGTCATGTTGTCCCAGTTTAGACTTAGTACAATCAAGTTAAGACTTGTAGTTTTGGATTAGAATGAAGGTTTGGAAAGAATAGTTATTCAAAGAAACTTTAGGAACTTCTGAATACCTAAACTATTTTATTTTCTTACGGAAATCTTATCATAACAGAGCTTAATTTACCTTATCATAGATCATGACCACAGATTACCTTAATAGTTTGCCCTCACCACATAGGTAACTAATGGCCGATACAAAGAAACGTTTGATGAGATCTAACTGTTTTGATTGAAAGAAGATCAATGAAAGGTTTTTTAGAAGAAGCCGCTAAAGACCAAACAATCGAACGCCGTCATACTAAATTAAACAAATTTAATTAGATTATAAATCAAGAGGCCATATCGCCAACTTGGCACTTGTTACCCCTTTCATGTTTTCCTTAATTAATCAATTACGTGATGTCAAGACAATTTATTATAACGTAAAATTATATTTGAATTGTGTAGTCTCACCGACCGCGCGAAGACTCCCTGTATTTTACAAAGCTTAATTAATAATTCGAACAGTTTCTAGCGAGTAGAAATAAAGCGATCCTGTTATCGTGTTCGCAAACATTTGACTCGGCAATCCAGCGAAGAGTTTCTACCCCCAATGTTTAGACTGAGCGTTCTCGACAGTAATTAATTCTTTGAACGATAATTGTTGGACTAATTTGGATATGGCCTGTGAATGTTCGCCGCTTAACGTCTAATGTATGTCAGACATTTAAATAATAGCTCATAAGTTTATTGGGCATTCATATGACGCATATTGAATTCCATAATCTGACAAATCGAATCCGTTTAGGTGTAACACAGTCCTGTTAAATCAATGCATTAATTCAATTTAAAGTCAACGTTTGTCAGCAAAAGTTATTCAACTGTTAACTATTCACACATTTTGTACCATTACGAATCAGTGCTAAATATTTGACAATTAAACACACATTTTTAACAGCCAATCATTAAATTTAAATCTATGACACTGTTTGCGAATTCAAATCAAATACTCCCCGCAAATAGCGACACATATTGTGCAATTACATCAATGGCGTTATGTATTTTGACCATGCTAAAGTACATTATAATTTAGCGGCTCAATATATATTTCGCGTTTCGTAATTCCATACAGTCCACAATTTCAGTTGTCGGCAAATAATTAGCATTTTAATTGTGCCCTGGCAAACAACGAACGCGTGAACCGAGGGCGTCGGAGGGGAGAGTTTGGCGAAGGGGAGGGGAGGGGAGGTATATTAATAGGGCTCTTCTAAAATGCTGATTTCATCCTTTATGTGTTTTCATGTTTTGTGATATCAGGCCTGCTCCATATTTTAAATTATTAACTGTATTTATAATTGCGGCTTTGTGTGGGATTTATTCGTCAACTTTCATTTGAAGTTTACGATATGTTGAAGTTATTTTTGGTAAGCAATTAAATGGTTATTTTAGTAATGTTTTTAATAAAGTGGTTTCAAGGGACTTAATTATAGTCTTTAAAAGTACTCTCCAAAATATTCTGTGGTCTTATTAATAGTACATATGTGTTAATTGCTAGAGAATTTAGGTTGTTACAATATTTTTTAAATTTATATTGTACACCACTGGCTTCCACCGTCGCTTTAAGTTAACTTATTTTATCCAGCTACGCGAAATGAACGCGTTTATATAAACAAATTCTTCAGCTTTACAATTATATACAACGATATTAATATACAACAAAAACATAGCAATGGAAATCTACATATTATAGAAAAATAATAGAACATTAGGTACATATACTTTTTCATAAACCGTTTTGTTTAACCAAATCATACAGAACAAATATTTAAAATAAACGATATAATACAGAGTATTATAAAGATAGAAGAGAATAACAATATCGTATGTTTGTTCGTTTGATTGGGAACTGGGATAAATCTCATTTCCTATGGGATATGAAGGGATTCTGCGGCGCTCCCATTTGTACCACAATGGGAATTATATGTAATTTATTTCTTCAATAATCTTAGTTCGATGTGGGCTTTGTAAATGACTTATATCTGTCTGAATTGGTTGGTGATATTGAATATTTTTGCTCATGTTGTTAGGTAGTTAATATCGCATTCCAGTCAAGATGGTCTTAATTTTTTTTTACGGTTAATATTTTGATAATTAAACAATTTGAACTAATTATGTTTTTTTTGATCCGTTTATTTTATCTAGTTTATTTTTAGAAGCTCTTGAGTTGTCCCCCTGTCATTTCAAAAGTGACTGACAAACATACAATTATATTTTGAACCTGATGTAGGAAGGATTTCTTCTCTTGTACCTTACAAAATTCCCTGGTTGTTTTACAAACCGATAATAGTTTTATTATACTGAGTGATATTTCGCTCGCCTTTGTGGTCTGTTCCAACCATGATGAGCATACTAACATCAACATAGAGTAGTTTGCAGAAAGGACATGATATTTAAAATCTTGATTTTATTTTTAGTTTTAAGTTAGTCGAAATATTTTGATTGTAAGCAGATGTATTTTAAAAAGACATGCTTGTTTTAAAATGATAACAACATGTTTTAGATGGCCCTAGTTAAAGTTAACATTTAAATGAATTGATTTTCTATTTTTAATTGAATAAACAAACAAAATGGGCGTACCATTTCTTATTAATTATTCTATACCTGTTATAGTTTCTAACCGTCTTACCACAAAAACTTTTAAACGTCAGTTTATGCCTTGTCTAAAAAAATGTCAAATTATGACGTTGACATATGGTTCATTTTGCAGCCAAAATTTTATTAGACAAGTGTAAGACAGGGTTTAAAGTTTTTGTAGTAAGGCCCTTAATGTTTAAATAAAGATGTCTCATCGTTTTATGATATATGGTATTTTTTTAAATGTAGTTTGGAAAAAACACGGCAACGATGAACAAGTGTTAATTATTTAACACTAACATATCAACGCTGCTTTTCCTACACTGGTTTTTCATATTACTAAAGCATTCTTGTCACAATCTATCGATAGTCTTTATTCGTCCACAGAATTTTTCCTACTCTATAGCAACAAGAGAGCCCGGGAACCCGTTATAAGCGATATGCAAGCCACGTCCAACTCGAATTTACAGGCAATTCATTCGATATTGGATTATTAGGCATTGATCTTTTTAAAATTTTCCGATTTACTGCTGAATGTACAGAGGGGAAAATAATGTGGGCGGGCGCGAGCGGCTTTTTTAATATTTTTATTCTTCTTTGTGTGAGACTCAAAAGTTTGACAGTGATAATATTAGTTTGTTTTATCGTAATTGATACATAAAATATGTACATCCTCATGTCTATTAGAATAATAAATTAATGAAAATAAATAATTTAGAAAAATAAATTAATGGCTTTGACCATGTTAGCACCAGCGGTTTCACCTGCGTCCGGTAGACACTATTTTGCGCACCTGGCTAAAAAGCAATCTAACACTGAAATCAAAATGCAATATCTCTAAAGACACCTATGAGCCTAAAGCAATGGTTTATGAAAGCCACCAAGGGGGCAATAAATTAAAATAAAACGCATTCCCGTCTCTTCATTCCCACGTATGTTTCCAACCGAGGTATGCGAAGGACTGTCCCCAAATCCCAATTTGGTTCAATGAGAAAATAATGTAAAACGATCCGATTGTGCGCGTATAGAATTTTAAATCCCACGCCTTTTTGTCATTGGTTTTTTTTACCTTTTTTATTCGGTAATCAAAAGCTTGTTCGGAGCGTTCGTAATAAAATAATTTTGGCTCGAATAAAAAGCTTTTTATTAAAACATCTTTTTTATTTTTGGAAATAAATACTATGATTGAAAGTTGATTTTATCTGTTTTAAATGAATTTAGGGATGCTTCCTGCACCTTCGCGTGTGCAGTGTGCTCTATTATACTATTTTGTAGTCTTTACCAACTGATGTAAAAAGAAAACAATACAAGTACTTGATCTTGAAGAAGTAGCAAAATCAATCAACACCCAACATTTCAATTGCCATCATTATCAAATTATCTCAAACAATAAAAAATCAATTACATCTTTATCCTAACTCGGAATTACAGAATCTTCAGCCATTACACTGAAATCTTCCGAAGTCTAAACGATCTCGCTGAAACACAGTCACCATAACGCCTGTTTATGAAAACTGAGCCAGCCGCAGCAGAAGTGTGAGACAACTTTTAATTAAATACTAATGCTATTCGCGAGCGAATTTACAATTAAACTAGGGATGGCGAGGTGGTTGTTTAATGTTATCGATATCGATGTGCTAGTTAGTAGTTGGACGTCACCATTTTGTTGTGTATTAATATTATTTTTATTTACGAAACAATATAGAGGTAATCTATGTTCGGAAAGCTTCATATAAAGGCAAAGTTGAAGTTGCAAATGAATGAATGCTGAATAAATAAGTGCTATCTGATAATATCTTCAACTATTTCAAATATATACTCAGCAACATAAAAAGCCTGCTTCTATGATTCTAAATGTTATCGATATTTTTATTTCCCCCATCCCTAAACACACATGTGCGAGGCGGCAATGAAGAAATTAATTCATATTTTACTTGTTCTAATGAAACAGCCGACAGACTTCTATTATCAAAAACATTTAGTTATAAAACAAACCGTTTATGAACGCTGTGTAGTTGTTGTTTCAAATTTTGTTTCAAACTACTTTGGTTAGAGCTTAACAAGAATTTTAGACATAAGTATTTGAGAAAGCTGAGGCTGCGAATGAGTAATTGGGTGAAAATTGTCTGTCGTGCTAGAAGATGGAGTTGTTTTGTTCAGGAGTTAAGCAAGAGGTAATCTATACATATAATAAATCTGTAAAAAAAGTGTGTCTGTACATTGAATATATTAAAAAAATAATAATTGGGTGGGGTTTAGAAACAGTAATGGAGCACAATCTATACATATAATAAATCTGTAAAAAAAGTGTGTCTGTACATTGAATATATTAAAAAAATAATAATTGGGTGGGGTTTAGAAACAGTAATGGAGCACAAATCAAAAAAAAAAAATTCTGTCTGTTTGTCTGTATGTCTGTATGTCTGTATGTCTGTATGTCTGTTTGTTTGTACACGCTAATCTTCGGAACTACCGAACGGATTTCAATGATTCTTTCTTTGTTGTATCGGTATTAAATCTGGTCAACATATAGGCTATAATTTATCTTCGAAACTTGAAGACCTGATGCAGAACTCCAACAGACCAACAAAACTATAAGAGATACAAAATTGGTGCCATAGCAAAAATTGTTTCATGGGATGAGCATTTTCTGCTGAGATAATAAATTTGAAGATCTGGAACACCTGATGTGAAACCCCAAGAGCTCAGCTACTCTGTACCATATAAAGGTATGACGTTTGAGCAAAAGTTATTCAATCTGATAAGCACTTTCTATTGAATTACAAAAATTCAAGATCTAAAACACCTGATGTGGAACTCCAGGAGCTCAGCCAGACTATAGCATATAAAGGTATGACGTCTTAGCAAAAGTTGTTCAATCTGATAAGCACTCTCTAATGACTTACAAAAATTGAAGATCTAAAACACCTGATGTGGAACTCCAGGAGCCCAGGTAGACAATAGCATATAAAGGTATGACGTCTTAGCAAAAGTTGTTCAATCTGATAAGCACTCTCTAATGACTTATAAAAATTGAAGATCTAAAACACCTGATGTGGAACTCCAGGAGCCCAGGTAGACAATAGCATATAAAGGTATGACGTTTTAGCAAAATTTGTTCAATCTGATAAGCACACTCTATTGACCTATAAAAATCGAAGATCTGGAACACCTGATGTGGAACTTCAAGAGCCCTACTACACTTGAAATGTATATAAATGAATGTTACAAAATAGGTATGGTGAATCAAAAAATTAAGTCGTAGTCAGAGCGGCTGAAGGGCGAGGATACCTCGGCGGACTTAAAACGCAGATCACGCGCTTCCTGTGGGTCCGGCCCAGTCGCCACTTACCAGGACGCACCTGCCCTCCGAGAAGGGCTACTAACCATGCTCTAGCGACTCCACTCTGGACGGCAAACCCCCGTCATGGTTCACTCCGGCCGACCGGAGATGGGAGACAGTATACTCTCCCTGGAGCACTCGGTATATATAGCCCCGCGGGGTCGCTACTCCCCGTCATCAGCCTCAGATGTCCTACGGTGCTTATATCTCATTATTATTGTCGTTCCTTTTCTCTTTTTGACCTCGGGACTACAGAGTCCCGGATTTTTGGGAGGCGAACGTGGGGCCGAAGCCAACACGCTGAAGCCCTTTTGAGACAACTTTAATGAAATGGTGACACAAAACCGACGATTATCCCTGTATACACTATAGAAATGTACCCAAGGACAATCCCCGGTTCTGTGCTAAACTATTGCTAACTATGGATGAAAACTACTTGGGCTATTGTGATGGGATGCTAATGGACTAGGGATGGGGAAACTACGGGAACTATGGCACCTGCCGATAACAATGTTTGCACACGTAAAAATGGCAGGTGGAGACTCGCCAACTCACTTACTGGGCCCCCGGGAATCAGTCACTGAAAAGCAACAAGAGGGCAACAGGTACATGAGCGGCTGAGAAGGGTGAGGATACCTCGGCGGACTTTAAACGCAGATCACGCGCTCCCTGTGGGTCCAGCATCACCGGCCCACTCGCCACTTACCACGAGGCACCTACCCTCCGAGCATTGCTCTAGCGACTCCACTCTGACCGGCCGGTGAAGGCAAGCCAAGAGGCGGGAGACCTATCCCCCGTCATGCTTCACTCCGGCAAGCCGGAGATGGGGGACAGTATACTCTCCCTGGAGCACTCGGATATATAGCCCCGCGGGGTCGCTACTCCCCGTCATCCGCCTCAGATGCCCTGCGGGGCTTATTGTCGTTATTATTTCAAGAGCCTTTGTCCCAATGTGTATGTTAGGGTCGACTTCCAGTCACGATGCAACTGAGTACCAGTGTTTTACAAGGAGCGACTGCCTATCTGACCTCCACAACCCGGTTACCCACTCAACCCAACAAGAAAAACTGGTCAGACTTACTGGCTTCTGACTACCCATAACGACTGCCAAGAATATTCAATGACAGCCGGAACCTACAGTTTAACATCCCCTCCAAATAACGGTCATCGGTATCCAAAATATACATAGAAAGTACATACGAACTTAGAAAAGTAGCATTGGCAGGTACTTGCCAGACCTGGAATCATAGTCACACGCTCATACTTGAGAGATTGGTTCTCTACCGACTAAACCACCACGACTTCCACTAAGTCACCACGACTTAGTCATCTTAGTTATACTTAATTTTTTTTACGTAATAATACGTGCAATATTTTTGTCACACACAACTTAAATGCGGACTAATTAGAATTACTACTTTTATTCCTATGGTCACGCCTATTGCGCTTCAGTTCTCAGCGTTTTGTTTAGTCTGCTGTGCTTTTGCCGTTGAAGTACAAAAATTAAATATATGGAACGTTTCTAATGGTTATGGGTATTCCGTTGATTTCAAGTCAACGGGCTCTTAAAATTCAATATCAAACGATTCAGATCCTTGATTTTGCTGACCCCGTTGTCGCTGGCATAAGGGACTGGATCCGCGAACGAAGTCGCGGGCAGAAGCTAGTCTGTAAATAAAAATTCTGGCAATACGGTATTGATGATGGGGGTATTAGTTAGTGGACTGTTTGATGGTGATAAATATAGATGTGGATTTTTTGAAAACCAATCACTGATGAATTAAAAGTGTGATTAGGTACCTACTCTGAGTTAAGTTAGTAGAGTAGAAATAGAACCTAGTTCATTTTATACGGTTGATGCTCTGATGATCAAGTTTGAAATTTATATTCAATCTTCCATTTACATGTTCAAAAGTTAACCCTAAAAAAACAAGCGACAGCTAAAAGCCTAAGTAATTTGTAAAGCGCTTTTAAAATAAACATCAGAACTATTTGAGTTGGCACGCAGCTAAAAATATCCATTGCTGAAGGCAGTCGTTACGACAAAATTAAATTGCCCCATTAAGTGGCTGGTGGCTCGTGGCTGGATTATGCACTTTGACTGAATTGGTCGGGGACAGCCAATGGGATAAAATGACCCAAGTTGCGTTTTTAGCGCATACCAGTGTTGTAGGGTTTTCAATGTTTGATTTTTATACGTGATGCTGTATTTATTGGGATTAGTGGGTCCTTCTGACTAATGTGATTTTGTAAGACGATTTAGGGAGATAAGGGTAAATATATTTTGCCGATTGAAGTAACTTATGTAATGATTATTAAATATTTGCACGACACTTAACAGAGAGAGGACTAATTCTAGGATTATATCAGTAGTATTTAGGGTTCCGTACCTAAGGATAAAATTCTAGGTAAAGGGATCCTATTCCTAAGAATTCATCGTCCGTCTGTCACCAAGCACCGTCCAAAATCCTGTCTTCAGCAGAATTTTACGAATGGCTTTCTCGTCTAAGTGAGTTCCCGGTAGCATTCTCAAATCGAGAAGGGATCGACTATATAAAACAGTTCTGTAGCGACTGTTTATAAGTATTTCGTATACCCACCCATACGACACGACATAGATATCTACCATATGATCATACAGATATTAGGTATGCACCCACTCTGTACTTTCCGCATTGTGATTATGATCACCAAAGTTCATTACTTATTATAATCCAGTGACATTACAAGCCAGTATTTTCACAGCTTGTTAGTAGTTCGGTCCCGGCAAAATGTAGTTAGGACCCAGTTTATATCTGAAATTTTGCTGCAATATAATTCCGAATTGGCTTGGATGTGTTCATTAATATTTTCCACTTGTGTGTCGGTTTCTGTTCGTTTTAGAGTTGTGAGTGGGTTTTCCTAGAAGACTAATTGTATACTCTTTTGGTTCAGCTGAATACGTTACTATGATGAGTTTCTTCGTTTTGGAAAGGCACGCTTAATTTTGCTGTCTGATAAAACCTCTTTGCATCTTAACCTTTTCAACTGTTTCATCCATGAAGCGTAACAAACAAACATACAGACTTTACTTTCCCATTGATAATATCAGCAAGACTTCTCCTACACATTTGTATTTTTATTAGACAAACAGTATCATTGAAAGTTTTATTTCTCAATAAAACAAGGAATGCTAACGAGATGCCCAAATAAATACAAACAAGAGACACGGAACGGAAAAAACAGAATAGTTTTATATTTTTTTTACATCGAAACTTATTCGAAGCGGCCTGTTACTTGCTTGTTCGGAAAATAAAACGAATTTGTTGTTTTTTTTTGGGAAATGTTTCATTTGAAGCTGGCAGTTACATGGTGGATGTCAGAAAACTGTTTCGTCATGGTAACACAGAGTGAAAAGCAAGAGCATTCTTTACGTAGCAAATTATTTTAATGTAAACAGATACAAAACATTCTTTCGTTGCTCTTTCTCAAATAATTTGGGCAAAAGCTAGACTGAGGATGAAATAATTTTTAAACTTTTCTTAGGCAGAAAAAATCCCAAGTATCAACTATCAATTGATCTATCCAAAACCTATCCACAAGTTTAAGGTCTCAAATATTCGATCAATCAATTTGATTGAATCTTACCCTACAGGTGTAGGTCTGACCTCGAGGGTTAAACACTTGAGCTGTTTTCCCACCTCAAATATTTAAGGAATGGGATCGAAGTTTTGAATTAAATCCTATAATGTTTGTCGACCGATAAAGGGTACTTGAGATTGGTAAGAAATGTATTTTGAGGTATGTTTATTTTTAGACGTGCTCGGGGCTTGGTAACAGGATAACTTGGGGTTTGGTGACGGTCTTAAAAGTCGTAGTGGACCAGTTGTTAAAGTTTCTGCCTCTCAAGCACGAGTGTGCTGGTTCGGTCCAAGTCAGACAAGTACCAATGCAACTTTTCTTAACTGACTGAGAAAAGCTAAAGGAAAACATCAAAATGAAACCTGGACATCAAAGTTCAAAATCGCCATTCTGTATGAAACCGCCTTGAGCAGGCATGGCGACACACATTTCTTCTCTGAATGAGAAGAGGGCTTGGGATTACTGTGTAAATTCACCATTCTTCGATAGCAACATAATTATAACCAGACACACTAATTAAACACTATCTTATTGAAATTCCAACACCCGTTAATCTTCCACCTTAATCTACCACACATACCTTCAGCAAAACAATGAACGATCCATAACCCTCTAGATTATAACCGACAACTTTCTAACACCACATAAGACTACTAATATTTTAGCAGCAAGTTCTAAGCCGGCCATTA
Source organism: Helicoverpa zea x Helicoverpa armigera (assembly GCA_033682625.1). NCBI lineage: Eukaryota > Metazoa > Arthropoda > Insecta > Lepidoptera > Noctuidae > Helicoverpa > Helicoverpa zea x Helicoverpa armigera. The sequence continues at coordinate 1,087,303 of JAWIIS010000041.1, forward strand.
TGTATGTATGGAGTTTGAGGCATGTCTCAATTGTACGTAAACAAACATACTCGTACATTATGCGGAGGCACGGATCGGAGATAGACCGTCGTGGGTCTAAGACTTCACACGTTTCGTCGATACGTTTTGAGTTTGCGTTACGATTTTGTGCAGCTGTAGCTGTTGAATATAATAGAGAGGTTTTGTATACAGTTTACACTGCTTAGTGCAGTCGGTCCTTGATACGAGGTACATTAAATAGATGGGTTTTGGCTATTATGTTGTGTTACTTTTAAGTCAGACTGTCTGACAACTATGCTTACAGTGGGTTATCGAGTTGCCTTGGTAGCTGGATTGAAGAAGGTCAATTAAGTCGCCCCATATCAAACACTGGCTATCTTATAACTACATCTGTTTGGACAAGAAGCCGATCCAATCGTTATCGGGAAAAGACTGGGCAGATCCATGGATTATGATTGATTAACTCTTGTGGCTGTTACTTAGCAACAAGCTCCACCATGATTACACTATAAAATACAATTAAAACCCTCATACTTTTCAACCCAAATGCAGTCTTAACAGTGGCCAAAATAAAGAAAAGGTTCAATTCTTTAAAAACCCATTGCCAACAGCGTCTGCCTATTTTCTCCTCATATTCAAGTTATAAGGCACCTAATACGCAGTCTTGGAATGTTTTTATTTACATACAAATGCAATTGTTTCTCGCCATCTTCCGAACGGAGAGCATTTCGTATTGTAAGGTAAATAGTTTCCGAATACTCTGTAGATAGGTGCCAACTGTTTTATCTTAGGCACTGGAGTAGCTTATTTCAGTTTTCTTTGTTTGGTTGGACTTTAAAGTAAAAGGTATTTGTAGATTTATCTAGGTTTTTTACTATAGTATGATTTTATGTTTGTTTCGCTCCGAAACGACATAAATGATTCGATTTTTTTAAAGAATAAATTTGATTTTTTGAAGATTTTTTTTAAAAGAATTCCAACTACGCAAATCCTTCAACAAAAAAAAAACTTTCCCTTAAAACGACCAGAAAAGGTGAACACCCACATACTTTCAGTTCCTTAGGTACAAATCATAAACAACCCTTCTATATCATAAAACATAACGCGTCAGATAGTACATCAGGTCCTAAAAACTTGGCGAAAAAACTTACACTAAAACTAAACAAAATGTTCTATCCTTTCAGTAAGAGTACGAACACACTCAAAACTTTTAGTCGGCCGATAGTTTCTTTGGGCTCATCAATCGGTATGAAGATGAATGGCAGTTATACGTATATTACAAAGATCAGGTAGGTATTTATGCGGTATCAGACCGAATGAAAACATTGATAGAAATTATGATTTTATTGTAACTAATGCAACTAGTGTGATTTTTCATAAGAGCCTGCAACGGCCTTTTTGAAATCAGAACATTTGACTTTGACTTGAATTTTTTTTTTCTTTTGTCTTGTCAACCGTCGGCCGACTATTTAGTCTCCAGTGTGTTGGTCTAAAGGTCGGTATCTCACCTGTCGATAGTTCCATAGTTTCAGTATTTTTACGAGGTTCAACTTGCTTTATGGGTCCTTAGGGACCGAGGGGTTTCGTTTGGACCTTCGATAGGGCAGCTAAGTTACGTGGCACAATGTATTTATTTAAAACAATTATCTTTTTGAAAGGTTGCGACTGTAAGAAAAGGGGACATGAGAATGTGACTTTGTCGAAGTAAATGTATTTATTAAGAATACTTATTTTCTGTGTCTTATGAGATGAAGGGTGGAAGATAAGTATGGAAGAAGAAAACATGCAGCGCTGACTCCAAATATTTTTTTTAATAAGGGCAGGAGGATGATGAATTATTTTCTGTTTCACATGGAAGCTGTTAACATAATTATCATTTTATATAATTATGTAAATAATAATTGTCTCATTTAAATCAGGCTACATTACAACACATACAATATTTACCGACAAATTATTAGGCATCACTGATTAATTATCCTATTAAACATTAACATATCACATTACAAAACAAATGGAGTACAATAACTACAATATTAACATTCACATAATCCTGATACAATGGAAAACCAATAAATATATTAAAGAATTAAAATAATAGTCGTATATCATGTTTGTACCGTTATCGGTTCGTTGGACCCGGTACGAATCAATTTAGTAAATTAGCTAGCCAATTGTAAACATGTCAGGTGTATTAATTAATATTGTAAACGATTGTAATTCGCTAATTGAATCGAGTCTCGTTTCGAATAATTGAAGGCGCACTTAAGGCGCAGGCACATTAATTGTAAATGATTACAAAGGAATTGTATCAGGTTTCGCGTTTTACGGCCGCTCCCTATATTCTATGTATCTATTGTTTTGGTTATCCAGAGATAGAATTTTGAAAGCTCCTTAAAAGTAATGTTAAATTCCTATCACGATTAAGCTATCTAGCATCAAAGCATTAGTCGAATGTAAGGTGGAAGATTTTGTAGAAGTATTATGTAGGGATATATTGGAGTCTTTGGTTATGAGGTTTTTACATCAGAGATACGTATTTTAGGTCTAAAACATATAAGACGAAATCTTGTTTCTTTGTTGCATGGCATTGTGAAGGTTAGTAGGTTATAAAACTTTTGTTACGCCTAAAAACCCAACTGTTGTGTAGGTGTAAGATGCGTGGGTGCCTAAGTTAGGTTTCCAATATAATTAAATTCTGACGTAGTTAGTGTTTAAGGATAAACCAATAATAAAAATTAGCATTCAATAAAATAAGGATTCAATAAAATAATATCCCCTTCAAAGTTAAAAGCATCTCACATTGTTCTCACCAGAATTGAATTGAAATTGAAAAAATGTGCACATTAAAACTTGCTTTAAAACAATAGTACTTACCTACCATTTTCCTACTTTCAAAATTTGCGTACGCACAAAAGGACCAAAATTGAAATGACGTCATTTAAAACATAAGCCTTAACCATGGCTCATTCATCACCCCAGGGCAAACACGGACTGGATTTGTTCGACGTAATTATTTAGAAATGTCACCAGCTGTGTTAGTTATCCCGTCCGATATTTACTTGTCAAACGAATTTTGATTTATATGTTTCAAATTGTTGGTGGATTTTGGCATATTTTTTAATTATTTTGGACTTACAATGGCCAGTGAGTTGACCACTGCTGACATCCAATTAAATCCAGATACCAGAGCAAAAGTAAAGCTTTATAAGTATTATTTTTGAGATCTATATAGTTTTACTTCGTTTTTATTACATAGGATATTTGAAATAACCTCTTTCATAATAATTATTGTGCTGCTACAATAATATCATGAACTCGATTAACGCCGAGTGCATGATGCAGAGCTATGATAATACGTTGTATTATACTGTGGCTGCCATATGCATCGATTTGTCGTGCCAGAATATTCTCATCGTATCTATCGTTCAACGGCTTTCTATAAGAGCCTTCGCACACTGCAGTATAAACTGACAGCTGATAGTTGACTGACAGTTTATTTCGAATATAATCTAGAAATGTCTAGAATCCAATCAAACATTACATACAGTTTGATATCCGTCAGATATAGGTATCTGACCTAATTGTTGTATGTAGGTATGTGCGTAATGACGTCATGATCCCGATCAAACAATCAGCAGACTAACTGTTTTCAGTGTGCTGTTCAGCAAAAAATCGCGAACACTTCTTCCTTTTATCCCTCAATAAAAATTAGGCTCTCTCTCTCTCTCTTATAGCCTTGGTTGAAGGTTGAACCTATTCGATCTAAAATTGTTTCAGCTCAAAGCTCAAAACAAAAATTCAAGTAAAGGTCCCACAATCAAAAGGACCAAATATACTTCCATCTTCTCTCCTACCGCAAATTACCGCATATTTTTCCAAAGATAATGAAACACGGTCATTACTTTGAGTAACACCTGATAGGAACGGTACAGATAGCTTCAATTACGGCGGGTTATTAAAGTTTACTACTTAGAGGCCCTCCAACTTAATGATCTTGGCTTGAGTGAAGAGTCACGCCATGACAACTAAGTTTCTAGATAAGTCCTTATAGAAAACTAGGTTTTGGCAGCAGTTTTACCCCCGTCCTGTGATAAGTAATGCTCGAGGAGATAATAATTAGTTTAGGTTTTCTCGATGAATGCCCTATCTAAGACTGAAATGATATTTCAAATCGGTCCAGTAGTTTCCGAGATAAGAGAGTTTAAGCAACTGACAAACTTTTCAGCTTTATAAAAACACTGAAGACTTAAGTGACAGTTAGTTTTTAGGTCTCAACTATTTTTGGGGTTGCCTTGACAAGTCTGAAAAATATTTTTCATACTTCAGTGTAAGTTTGCGTTCTGAGGAAATGAATATTACATACCTAATCTAAAAACATATGTTAGCTTGAATCTGTGAATTCTGTCCCTACATTTTCATCGAATCTCATGACATGTGATTCAGCCACAAAAACAACAGCATTTTACCTCAGAAAAGACAATGTTTTTCTTTGTTAAAATTAAAGTAGGTACTAAAATATTCCGTGTCAGGCTTGCCACTTCCAGAGACTTTAACGAAGGTCAAAAGCTACCAAAAGATACGGTAATGAGCTCCCTATCTCGGCCATTGACTCGACAAGATTACTTGATAGGCCCCGATATTTACTTAACGCATAAATTAATAGAAATTAACTTTATATTTACATACAGTTCGGAAGTTTTTGGCGCCTTATCTGGGCTTGATGGGAGTTCATATCTTTCATTTAGCAGTTCTTTCTAAGAATATAGATTTTGAAGGCAAAATTTGTCGGCATTGTGACGCACACAAATGTAATTTTTGGCTACTCTACTCGCTCTAGCAAAAAGTAATAAATAGCGTGCGAACATTTCCAGGAAAATAATAAATAAATAAAATATTTATTTTCCCAAAAGTAATTATATAGACTATATACATAAGGGATTATTTGGCCAAATCTATGTATATAGCGGTAACAAAAATTACAAACCCCGCCTCTTAAAACTAGGAGACCTGTGTCTTTTGGCCAAAACAGTTATAAGTTGCTCCATTAGAATAAACGAGTATTGATCTACCAAAAAAAATGCAAATATTAAAATAATCAAAAAATCGTACGTCAAAGTTACTGAAGAACGTATCAATGGAGAATATTTTCGTGTCAGATTTAATACGGGAATGAAACTGGCGTTGCTAGATACGATAAAAGCTGTCACGTAAAAAGAGATGCGGCTTGCACTCGCCCTCACAAATATTTGTACGGCTTTGTATGGCACGAGGCTGCTTCGTACGTTTCTGATTTATGTCTTCGAACTGCAAAATCATTTCTATTCGAATGGTTCTACTAAAGGGGTTTTAGAAATGTTTTGTATGAGAAGGGCATAACCTAATCCTTAAATAGATGTTGTCACTTATATTTAAATATGGTTTAGTTCTGAAATCTATTCAGCAAAAATGTAAGTTAACAATGTACTTAAGAAACATAAACTGTAATCATTACATTAAGTATAGTAGTGAAGGATATGCCAGATATCCAAAAACGACGTCAAGGATAGAGCGAAGTGGAAAAGAATTATCAAGAAAGCAGACCCACCACGATGTGGGATACTTAGCAGGAAAGAGAGATTATAATCAACTAGCTTCCGCCCGCGCCTTCGCCCGCGTAGAGTTCGGTTATATTGTGTTTCCAAAAGAATTCTTCAAAAGTCCGGAATAAAAACTATGTTCTTTCTCAAGGTCAACCCTATCTCTGTACCAAATTTTATTAAAATCAGTTCAGTGGTTTAGACGTGAAATCGTAACAGACAGACAGAGTTACTTTCGTATTTATAATATTAGTAGGGATTTAACGTAAAACATTGCGGTAACATAATCGGAATTTATCCTACAAGGTAAAGGGATCTCCAATAGTCTAGACGAATATTTTCTAAAACTCAAAAACAAACCATCCTTAAAAAGCTTCCAAACAGTTTTATCCGTACTTCATTGAATGCAACGTTCAAACGCTTGCCAACGATTTCGCCGAAGCAATTTTCTTAACGTGTTCATACAAAAGAATTAAATAAGTAAGCACTTGTTTCCTAGACTAGGTCTCAAAGCGTCGCCCGAGGAACCTGACTGTACAAACTTGTATTCATTATGAAATTTGTAATGCTTTGAAACTTAGAGCATGTAGACAACAAGAACCGCTATGAGAACCAATCTCCATGCGAAAATATCAGCCAATGTATGCGTGGCGGAGAGGTACCGTAACCAATAATGATAGCTCACATACGAATTTTCAATCACATGGTTAAAAAGATAGAAATACAAACATTTATTTGCATAGAACAAGAATGGTAACAGTTCTAACAATGAATAATATTCAATATAAAGTTCAAGCTATATTGTGCCTTATTTGGCATGTAAACATTCTTTACAAACGTACACGACAGCATTGAGAAACAGTATCATAAAATTGACGCACATTTTTCGATCACATTCGAGTAGGTAAAACCGGCTGTCTCTTACTTTTGGTGGAGCGGAGGACACGACAATGACGTTTCCTGTTGGTTGAATGCTGTAAACCTTGAACACGTGGCTTTGGACCACGGAACTAAGACTTTAATACCGCTTTAGAAGTGGGTGCTTTTGAAATTTTAACTGGTTAGCCGAATATCTTGGTGGTTTCTGATAAAAGGATTTTTACTATGAAAGATTTTGTTGGCTTGGTAATAATCAAGATTATTTTTATCAACGTTATATAGCTTTTCTTAAGTAAACTTTTTTTTAAATTGAATCAGATATAATAGACACATAACATTAGATACATTTAATAGCTTAATTAAAAATACGTAACGAATGATTGAAACAACAAAATATTTACTTCGCTCATACCTAAGCTAATTTACAGGAGGTGTCTCAAAAACAGAAATAAATAAATAAATGTAAAGGGAAAACTTTGATGAAGTTCCTGGGCCAAGCTCGGGACATACTTTTCTTTTTGTTAAATTTATAAACAAAGTTTTAAAGTTGTGCCACTCACTGCTTTCTGCGTAAAACTGGTAAAACATTGAGTAAGGATAATTTATGTTTCCAAGTTATTTTATGTATTTGTGTATTCGTTTTTGTCAAGTTAGGTATCTATGTCTTTCCCTTTGAAATGGTTAAGTTGTATTGAGAATGTGAGGAAAATTTTGCTAGATATATGATTTTGATATTGAAGCGTATTTCCAATATCTGTACCTACGTATTTATATAAAAAACCAAAACCGAAATCCCATCACTTCATTAGCATAAAAGACAAATACAGCTATATTAATGATTTCTTATATTCTTAATGTGATCTTTATAGTGATTACAAAGTGTAGGTAAACTAATTTTGAGCAATGCTCATTCTTCCTTTCGAGAATCCGAACCTTAATAGTCCTTCATACTAGCAGATTTTCCACTACACTTTTCCGAGCTACAGCAAACAATTGACAGCTACCAGAATAAAGATCCTGACACCACAGATTTCTTCCAACAGTTTTGAAACGCGCGACAAAAATCCGCTAGTGTAAACCACATTCATAAGTAAAAGCGTCTTGTGTCACCTTATCAGTGACATTCATGAATAATGTTCATGACGTCACAGGAGACAGGTGACACATAAACACGTGGAGGTGACACGTGTCTGACTGATTGTGATTGCGGTACATTGTAAATTAACTGTTTGTGGGTACTTGTTTTGTGGTCATAGATATGTTGAGTGTATCCCACGGTAATGGCTGAAGGAATTTGTGAAGGTGAGGATGAAGATGTTTGAAAAAATAAAATAACTTCAACATTCACATTATCATCATCATCAGCTCTTTCCCGACTTATTTGGGTTATGCAGTCTAACCTGATGATGAACTGAATGTACATAAAAGCTTTTGTCTAACAGTACAAAATAACAAACTACCATTTCCAGTGGTTTGTCTGTAAGAGCTGATTGTGGTTTTCGTCATTGATAGTAACTGTTATTTACCTCATCCAATTATATTTCAATAGGTTTCCAGAATATTTAAAAACAAACCACATCAAATAATTGCTTATTGCTTCAATTTATACATAGTTTGCTTAATTATAAATGTCTGGCAGACACCAGCTTCAAAGGCCAAATTGCTTCATCTGCAAGATATATACGATCACTATAAACACATATTAAGTAAAACCTACAACAATGTAGAACAAGTAAACACACTTCATACGGCATTTTAATCTTTAGACGCGTTTCTTGTCAGTACCACGGTTAGGTGCATATTAGCGGCACTTCGCGCTTAGATGCAACATAGCGGTACTGCGGTCTGCGTACAAGTGCCACTTTATTTTATAATTACAGCTCCATTGTGGTGTCATTAAGATATTATTTACAGCTATTTAGAATTTGTTTTATTTATTACTTGAGTTAATTTTTGGATATGCTGCTGATTTTGATAGCATAATTTATTAAATTAAACGCTATTATAGCTGGGGTGTGTTGACCCGTAATTCTTTTCATCAAGTATCCCTTCTAAATTAGTTCCATAGTTGTGACGTGAAAGTTCGATGGACAGAATTACTTTCGCATTAAATATCAATAAGCTTACAACCTGAATGACATATTTTAAGTCTAATTAGACGAAATCTATGTATTAAAAAGTTTTATGGTTTAATTTTAATTTATGAGACGAACAGAACAACCACATATTAGCAAGCACGACCTTTATTCCAGTCGTCTTACAACCGATGTATGTCATTCAAATATTTAAAACCTATTCAATATTATAAGACCACGTTAAAACCTCTTAAAACCCCTCCATACGTCATGATCCTCCCATTACTGATGATGTATGGTGCCGAAGCCCTCAGTCACTCGCAGCAGATGTGCAATAAAACCTACAGATACGTACATTGTAAAAATAAGATCGGGAGCGTTGTGTCTGCTCCACAGTTCGTCGGTACACTTCGCGCTGTGTGCTATAAGTGACAAAAGACTAGCGAGCTGTATATATCGAAATAGGTACCTAACTCAAATCTTACCTAACTTTAGGTTGCATCTACTCCGAATTCTTACTTTCGCAGGCCTTATTATTGTGGTTACGGTCTAATGATGTTCTTAAAATTGATTGGAGTTTCAGAATTCGGCTGTTAAAGAGAAGACTTAATAGCGGCGTACTAATAACTGATTTGCATAGGTGCACGAATGTGGCATACTGTTTGTGCATCGCCGCCGCCATGTTACCTAAAAATAATGAATAATGAACCCATGCTCTTTCCGAACGATATTGGGGACGGCTTCCAGTTTTAGCCAGGTGCAGCAGAGTACCAGTGTTTACATAAAGCGGCTGCCTATCTGACCTCCTCAACCCACTCCTCTATTAAGTGAAAAAAAAAAACAAAATATTCAAAGAAAGTAGAGATTATTATCTTTATTATGTAAATAAACAAAGTAAAAAAAAACATGGCAAAGAAATGAAATCGCTGCCGCTTATCCCTTGTCCCCGCCCATCCGAAACGTGAACACAATATAATGAGGGAGTGGAGCCTCAGAGAGCAAAGTTTGGAGCGGACTCAAAAGTGCTCCCAGTAATTTTTCCTGCTTGATTTAAAACGATCGCATTGTAACTGAGTTTTGGTCGTCCATTCTTGTTCGCAATTGTGTTTTGTAGTTGCTCTACGAGTTTTTTTGTCTTTTGTCAAAATTTTGGAGTGCTACAAATGATATTTTGAGAGATACAAACGGAAAGATAAAAAAAACAAAGGTTTCCGTTTCTCAGCCGTTTTGTTTACATAACTGGCGAATTTAATAAAAACATTATTATTAATTCTAAGTATTGATTGAAGAAAAAGAAAACAGGTTACATTATTGTATTAGTGTTTTATTTCCCACTTGAATTATACGAACATTTTATTGGTTTCCAACTCCAAACTCCAAAAATACATCTAAAACTGTAACCCACAACTTATTTACAGCATCAAAATAATAAATAAAAACATCAAACCGCAACACGACTCAAGAAATGCATGAAATGAAACATGTATGAAAAGTGCAGCACAAAGGATGCGCCTTAATGCGTGCACCACTAGCCTCGGTCGCCGTATAATATTCTACTAAGACGCTACTCCGACGAAATTGTCGAGGTAAGTGGGGATTTCTAGTAAAACTGTAACGTGGGAAAGTGTGGGGGAATTGGTGATTGTGACTTTTTTGGGAAGAAAATTAAAGCATGGGGTTGTTTATATTTATTTTCTTAATTAATGCTAATTGTCTTTTTAAAAACAAGAAACGATTTGTTTCGCTTTCGGAAAGTATTTAGTTGACGTTTACATCTCAGTCACACTAGCGCATTACCCGCTCGTTTTTTTTCGAGCGACAACGCTGGGTCCGTTGCAATGTCGATAGCTTATCTTGTATTGTATCCCTAAAGTAAAATTTAAAACTTCTAACCCTTGTAAATGAAATGGCAATAACGCTGTGTTGTTCTTATGTATTAAATAATAAATACATAAGACGCTAGAAATGCATGAAATGAAACATGTATGAAAAGTGCAGCACAAAGGATGCGCCTTAATGCGTGCACCACTAGCCTCGGTCGCCGTATAATATTCTACTAAGACGCTACTCCGACGAAATTGTCGACGTAAGTGGGGATTTCAAGTAAAATTGTAACGTGTGGGGAAATTGGTGATTGTGGCTTTTTTTGGGTGGAAATATAAAGACTTGGTTACTAATCATGACTTGCATTCCGTGCTTGGTTGTTGATAGTTTGTATGGTTTTGTATCCTTAGAATAAAAATATAAACTTTTTAGATAAGTGAATAGAAAGCTATGGTATTGACGTACCTATTTATACATATGAGGTAAATGGAAAATTAAAAAAAAACCCTCCTCTGAGTGGAAGGCCTATTTTGGCAGAATTTAAAATGATTCTTTTTTATAATATTTTTTAAAAATTACAACCTATTTTATCTTGAAAACAATTTGTGTCTTTGACACGTGAGCTGAATTAACGCTTTCTTTCTCACAGGAACTTCTAAAACAAAAAACTCCCTTAGTTTCTATATTAACACATGCTGTAGTTAATAACTATCCTGCTACAATTAGTCCGAGAACCGATGTCTACAATTGCTTCGGCGTGCCTTTTAATCTAACTAGCGTCGCCCCCAGGAATGGCTTGCGCAGCCAGAATGTTTAATTGTTCCTCTTTAGTGTGTGCTAGTTGGTAAAGAATGAAACTGTTGAAACTATTTTATGTAGTAGTTAATTAATCAGACATTTATAAATTGTACTTCTTTGTCGTTTAGTCGCGAAATGTTTGCAGTACCCATTGTTTGTTTTTGTTCAAGAAAAGTTTTGTAATACTTCTGGCAATATATAGATTGTATTCTTTAAAAGCACATGGGTTTATTTATGCCTCAGTAACTGTCATCACTTGATCGATTACCTACGATTTAAGGTATTCCAAAATGGCCTTTGGTGCAAATGCAATTTCTAATAAAAGGATGTTATGCCTCAAAACATTCTCAGATGATCTGACTCAAATATAATTTAATAGTTGGAGCAAGCAAGCAATAATCTTCACTTAATCAATGTTTATTTTAATGACTATTTCTTCCTTACAAAATATACTGTGTATTTATTAACTGCAATTTCAAAACACACATGACGTCTACATCGTATTATGAGTTGATATGTCAAATTGTGACACTGACAGTTATGACACGACGAGGGAGGGAAGATCAAGGGGATGTCAAGATAAACGGATGAAGGGATCTAGTGATAACAGGATTGCTGTCCTCCTGACAAGAAAGCCAACAATACGGAAACATAATTCTTAAGGCTTAATGCAGTGTTGTATGTGAGGATGTTTTGTATTGGTTGACTCTAAGATCGATTTTTATATTTTATGATAAATAACAGCTATATAGGTTAAGCAATATTTTATGTAATGACCATGGACGGATAACCATCTTGTCATGTTGAGTTCAGAAGGGTAGGCGCTCCATGTAAACAACTAATACTTAGCTGCATCCAGTTAGATTGGGAGCCGACCCGAACATAGTTGGAAATAGGATAAGCAGATGATTTAGTTTGGTGTTGTAATTTTAAGATGGTCTTGGGAATGCTCACCTATTTACCTATGTAAGTAAAGAACACAAATCACAGTACGTATAAAACGTTTGCTAGTTTCCTTAGCCTTCAAACGAGTTCCCAACACAATTTTTGCTTACCCATATCCCGATACTATGAAACGTGCCACGTATTCCTCTACAAACAAACGTTCAAACACCATAGTCAGTTCTGTCATTCTGTGAACTAACCGTGTATCATACAGCTGCCTTTAAAAGCAATACGACATTTCTGTAAATCACACACCTCTCTCGGCCGGAGTCCACAAATACCGGGCAGCAACAGTTGACAGTCGAATGTTTGACATATTGTGTCATGTTGTGAAATAGGTGTACCTGGTACAGTAGACTACACATCAGTGGTAACTGTCATGCACCTTAACTCAATAGTAATAAGTACGATTTTCTTATAAAATTGTTACCACTGACCAGAAGTTGACTGTACCTTTAGGCTGTTTTAATTGGTAAATAGCCCGCATTGAGCTAGCGTGGTGATTAACGTTCAACCTTTCTTTGCGTGAGAAGAGGCCCTGCAGTGGGAAACTGAAAAAGCTGATGATGATGATTACTAAGCATTATCTTTTCTTTAATAGTGATATGTTTTCAGATCCATGCTTTTATGTGCCGAAGATTGCTCAAGATTATGGAAGACGAAGATTGATTTTGAAGAAAACGAATAAACTTTCAAACATGCCCACAGACTATTTAAAGAATCAGATCTTTTATCAGATTTCGAATTCCAAATCCAAACCGTATACCGCCTAGGGATGAGTTTCCTTTACTATAACATCTGTTCTCAACGAAGGCTCTTTAATGCTACTTTATTGGTTACCTGGCTTAAAGCCGCTACTAAATCACTTTGTAACATTGTGGCGAACGCCTTCGTTCCCCTGTCACGCCAAGCCAAGTTCAAACAAAATTTAATTGGTCCTCTATTTTACAAACAACCGTTCGAATCGAAACCAATTATCGTTTTCGCGTTCGAATATCGAAAGTTCGTAGCAGGTGCGCGTAACGTCTAGGTTTGAGGGAGAGAAGGAAGCGGGTAAGTGCTGGCTATTGAGGAGAAGTCTTAAAAGAAAAGACATACAGTATTTTATAGTGTTTAATGAGCCTTTCGTTGCTTGAGACCTGATATGAGCCGATTTATGCATGTTGATATTGAAGTCCCAGTGACCACTGATATATCGTTGTAATATGTTACGTGATCCCAGAACTCTGGCTAGAAGATTACAATATTGCGCAGGTCTGATTAGCAGTCGCTTGACATTAGAAGGCTTTTGGAAAATTCTCCCTTCTAAAAGAAATTCAGACATGACCGTTCAGGACTTTCCAGAAATAGTTCAGCTTACCCTACAAGACCCGCTGCTAGTCGATAAGTTACACCACCTTTATAGCTTTCGGTGTCGGCATATAAATCACGATCGGCCAGGCTGGCCGAGTCATTAGTGGCCGACCGCGGTACAAGGCGGATTGAATTGTGACCCTGTTTAGATTCTGCACTACCTATCCGGTTTCAGCCAGTTTCGACTAGTTGTTACGTGTCTCTATGGGTTGTATTGTTTTAATTGGATTGGCTAATTGGGAAGCGTATTAGAGAGTATTATGAGGCTGCAGGTTGAGCGAGGCAGGGGTAGCCGACGAATGGCAAATGTTTTATTTTTTGGCAGTTGATGTAGTCAGTTACGATTGAGGCAAATATTAAGTAATATTTTTTGATAACCATTAGATAATAGGGAATTATATTAGATAATATTATTTTTTAGTTGCTACCAGTCTACGTGGAAATTGCATTTTTGTAGCATTGGGATCAGTGGCCCTATATTATTAGTCAGGTAACACAACACCGCCTTTCTTTAGTCTCTTCTTCATCTTTGATGATGAACTCCCCATAATCTACCTTCAAAAAACATGTCTGTCTATATGCGAACCTCAAACATGTAACCTAAACCTATCATCCTGCCGACCACAGAGCTAACTTTAAAACTAGACAGGCCAGCACGCGCCGTCGTTGACAATACAGAGTCAATAACTCAACGGTGTCCGGGTAAGCCGCTTAGTGTATTGACTAGGATCTGTAGCACGGGGGACAAAACCGACTGCGATTTGCTGATTCTAGTTTTAGTTTTATTCCTTTGTTTTTGTTTTGATAAAATGTTGTTATATTTTTTGTGTTTGAATTTAGGGACGATTTTCTATAAATAAGGTAAAGGAACTTCAAGTATATCGGGATTGGTTCAAGATTTTCCTTCCATATATCTTGTCAACGATTTTACTCGCGTCCCGTGGGAATTGCTTCGCGCATCTATACAGGTTCAAAAGTAAAAATCGCGATAAAAGGTGCCTGCTCCTACCACGCTGGGAGTTTACCCAATAGGATGGCAGCATTACGACGCTGTAAGGCAATGTTAGATCATTGGCCGAAACAAAAGCCAGCCTGAAGACGAGTCACTTTGATATATTCTTTAGAATAATTCAACAGGAGTATATTAAAATGGATACTCAATAAACACCCTGAACAACTTATTAGATTGGTATCTGATCTATCTACAAGTTTCCCCAACAAAGTTCCCCACTATTGGGTCAATGTACCGACACATTTGCGCTAACTACGTCAAATTACGAGCAAAGGGTTCCGTAGCGCGCTTCGATCTAATTGCGACTTCGTGACTGCTCTACCCTCTTCCATTAGCACTTTGTACCACGGAACTCTGAAATGGACTGATATTTTGCAGGACATGATATCCATTGACGGCTTGAAACCAAAGATTAGAGTTGACAGTGATGTTGAACACGCAATGGATTGTAAATGAGTTATGAAGATAATGTTGTCGGAGTGTCTCGATGACATCACGTTGGAATCGTTAAAAGTCTAGACACAGGGCGATTCAATTTCTTATTTACGTTGATTTCTATACATATATTTTTACGAGACGAGCCATTTCCCGCCGTTTCATTCATGTCTATTTGTACTATTTTACGAACCTACATAGATAAAAAAATACATCAAATAGCCTGTCTTTTCACAAGTGTTTTTTAGTTTTGTGAGTCTATCGATTTTAGCAAATAAATTCAGCTTGAATCGAATCAGATTTAAAGTGAAACAGACAGACAGATCTACTTTTTTGTTAGTAAAGTCTAATACTCTGTGCAATTGTAATAGGAATCATGTTCAGAACAGTGCGGTTCGTATGAATAGCTCATTTTACTAAGTTGGTTTATATTAAACTCGTTCGTCAGTTTATTGTGTTTTTAAGTGCATAGTTAGAAGTTTAGAATATTGAAGAGATATCAGATATTGGATATCGCTTAGTAATTTTAAATTGAAAATTCAATTTTATCGATATTTTGAAAAGCGTATAGATTTATTAATAGTGATATTTAGCAGTATTCTATTTAAACTTTTAATGAAAATATAGTATAAGTAATTTCAGTATCATAAAATATTTCATTTTCAATTATGGTTATTTTTACATCTGCGCTCGTTACCGCTATTAAGGAATCTGATGACCGTTTTAAGACGTAAGCAATATATTTTTTTTATGTTTGTCTACAAGTAAGTGCGGTCGGCAGTTGCAGTTGGTACCTTAAGTTTGATGTTTACATTACAGAAACTTTCAAGCACAACATATTCATTATTTAACCCTAAAATGAAGTACACCTATCACGACCAAAAAAAAACTACCACAATTCAACGGTATATCATTCCCTTACCAGTGAAGTCAGCTATTCGCGAACCTTTCTTTTATCTGTTAAGTCGGAAAACAAGGTAACTTGTCACTGAGTTAGTGATGGAGAGATTAACAAGATGAACAGTCATGTTAGCAGGATAACGTCCCCGTGGATTTGGATTTACGAATCGAGAAAATATTGCTTCAGTATGTGGAAGAGGTTCTTAGGTACGTTTGGTTTTATCATTCGATAGGCTTATAAATGTAGAGAATAGTATGAAAAATTTGATCATGAATATTGTAAGTAAAGAGTTAAATGAAAAAGTTATCTGACTATAAAAATCTATAGTTAACCCGTATTGCAAAGCTGAAGAGTTTGCTTAAAATTGCTTATCTCAAGAACCTAGGCCGATTTGAAAAATTATTTAGTTCAATTTTAGATATCCCATTTATTGAGGAGGGCTATGACTGTTTTTTATCCGGATGGACGAAGTAGTTCTCAGAAGACGCAGTGAAACCGCTAATGAAAACTCGTGGTAGTGTATGTGTATTTATCAATTTAGTTTTTTAAATAACACCTTCCAATCCAACTTGTTCCAAAATAATAAAAAAATTCTCAGATTATAAAACTTCTCCATTATTCTGTACATCAAGACAAAAAGTCTTGATTTAGAAGACACTTGCACAATTACATTGAATTTGAAAACAGTCGCTCATGGCGACAGAAACTAATGTAACTTTCTTTGCGCAAAGTTGGAACAGAAAAAAGTGTCTGGCTTATAGGATGAGCAGCACAAGCTATACATTGTAAGGGTAATGCTAGACGGGCGATTATGAAACCGACGTGTTAAAAGGTGTGATATCCTACACAATAAAGTCTCTGTATCTGTAATCTTTTGGTCTTATCACTCTAGTAAACAGTAAAATGTCCGCGAAATTGTAACCATTGCGCGCTACCACATGCTAGACGCGGACTGTACTTATTTTCATGCGATTTCCACTAAGATACAGAGTGAATCCTGAGGAATATTTATGTACCTCTATATACTTACTTTATAACCGTGTAAAGCTTGTAGACACGAATATTTTTCGCATTTACGTTCATGCATCAAGTTTCATTGAACGGGTATGCAGTGAGAGGATTAAATACCGCAGCTAGCAATGCAAAGCAAAATGCGTATCTCGTTCGTTCGATCTGATGTACTGCATATCTTGCTACCGGTTTGAACCGGTGTAAACCTGACACTACGACTTCAACTGTTTCGATTTACTTTGAATACTGACAAACTGATCTGTGTGTTCTGATCTTTTGAATTATTCGGTAAAGGTAAGCTTGTGTTGATGAAACGGAATGTAGGACTGATTTTCATTACAAATAGATTATCATTACCAGAAATTATAAGCATAGCTTTATTTACGTAAGCTCTTAATTGGGTAGTTGGCTTGGCCACCAGAAGTAAAAATTTGTGATAAAGAGGATGGTGTTTATTGGTATTATAAATTTTGTATTTATTTAAGGTTCTCACAAGTTCAAGCAACTTTATACGCGCGACAACTGCCACCAGTCTGAAAGGTCCTAACTTCTCCCGCCTCTCCCCGGAAGCCGACGCTCCCCTACAAATTCACTTTTCCTGTCGACGAGCGGAAACGAATCCAGAGCACCTTTATACCGTAATAATATTGTATTAAAGGACCCTTAAGGACTGAAATCTTTTGTACAATATCCGCTCAGAGTGTGTGGTAATGATTTTATTTATTATACTTTTTTTTGCTTAGATATTCAGTGGAAGAAACGATGGCTGGTGACAGTCGCACTGGTTGGTTGATAGTAAGGTTGAGCACCGCTCGTCGTGATTGGTCCATGGTTTGGTGACCATTTTTTCATGAGGAGTTCTTTCATGTAACGAAGGGCTCCTTATAAAAGGGTAGGTTTCTTGTTCAACCTGATTCAGCTCACTATCAGTGTTTTACATACTGCGATTGCCTATTTGACCTCCTCAATACTGTTACTCGGGCCATATGTTATCGTATGGTAAGAGTGTTTGTTAGACTTTCTGGCTTCTGGATACCTAGGTGAGACAGGTCCCACCAATTGAACATACCTTCCGAAACACGGATCTACTCGTCACGACCAGATGCATACCACCAATTTTTGTATATATGATCGATCAACCCGTATGACTGTTACTTAGCCACGATCTATTCAAACTACTACTCTCTGACCACTCAAATAATAAGAATTCTTTCCACCTACACCACATAACCTAAAACACTTACAAAAATAACTCAAGTCCTCCAAAGCCTTATAAAACGTCAATTCACCATAGAGTCCGTATAAAAATTCATAGGAACGGCAAAGTAAAGCCATAGGTACTTGAACAAATTCATTTTTCTTGTTATGCTCAACGCCTCGAGCGAGTGGCCTGGTAATCGAATCTGGTACCGCCGTCGACTGTACCTCGCTTTTCCTTATAAGCTATAGGGAAGTTGGATTGAGAGGTAGCTCGGTTTATGGGCATTTTTTGTAGGTAATTTGGGTTTCGTATGATGGTTTTGGTGAAGCTAAATAATATGAATAAAAAAATTGAGTATTTTGGCTATAAGCTAGATATTCCTCTCGTCCTGACGCACTTTCCCGAAAAAGGGATAAAAAGTAGCCTATGTCGTTATTCAAATTGGTACCTACATTAGTTTTATTGTGAAAGCGCGACAAAGTTATTTATAATATTTATTAGTAAGGATGAATTTAATATAAGTCACGAAACGAAAAATATTGTAATTGAAAATCCAATGCGATTTCCTATCTTATGTAATTTTAATATTTCAACATTATTTTAATAAGGAAAAATAAATATAAATTCTGTTCTTCAAATTGGCAGTAGATTATACACCTGGTACCTACGTCACTTTTGATATAGGTCCTAGGGATTAGGACCTAGGTAGGATTTACGAAAGCACGCAACGAGAGGTTTTGACATTTTGTTACTACCAAATTAGGTTCCCGTGGACCTAACGGAAAATAACATAATTAAAGGGATTTCTTAATATTTTGTTTTTATTTATGAGAATGATTTATTTTTAAACACCATATTTATAACAATATGTTTTGTTGTTATAATTATGAAAAATAAGACATTACCACATGGAGACATATGGAGCGATTATCTGAACTCCTCGACCCATTTTATCAGCTATTTATTTCGAATATATCTTAGAGCCATGTAAGCTTAATTTTTTATTTTAATTTTCAAAGTTTCTTTCACAAAGTATGTACTCAGATTTACTTATTTTTTCGACTTTTTAAGTCGTGAAAACCACTCTTTTGGAAAGTTGGCAAAAAAACCTCAGCCGCGGCCAAATTCTCGTGCTTTTACCCACCTGTAAACAGAGCACCACAATATACGCGAACGCCACATAATTTGGCGGAATATCGAACTGTTTCATTCTCTGTGATGTGGTTGCTGCGTTTGATAACCTCCAACCATTGCCTTTCAGTTTCAATTCGCTGCTCAACGTATGCAAATTCGTATTGGTTATTTTAGTTTAATGGGTTAGGTAATTGGCATTAAGGCGAGGAATTGGTCAACAATAATTCCATAACCGGCACGCGCATCTAAGGCGCCAAAAGGGGTCGGAGCGTCTGAGCGGGGCGAGGATAACAATACGCGCGCTAGCTTATAACTAAAAGTCGTAAGCGACAAAATGGTTTTGTAATTTTAATATTTAGAAATGATAATTTAATAAAAATTCCTACTACCATTTTAAAGAGTATGTATATACTCAACTACTAAAAAAGTTAAGAGGCTTAAATCGGTCCCGTTTGCCCATAATATGTGAATCTCTTTTTAAAAAGAGGTATGTTTGATATATTTTTCTCTGTTATAAAAGTTACCTAATCATGTTTCTACAACTAACAAAATAAGGCTTATATCATGAACTTTCAGGTAACCAAGTTGTATTTTGATCCGTTTTGTATTTACTGAGAAAAATTGACATCCTTGGCGCCAAAAATTCCAATTCGTCCTCTTAATAAAGCTCCAAATCATGTTAATATTTTTAAGATTTTCAAAAAGAACCAATAACTGTTATTTTGTAGTTCACTAGCGGTTTTCCCGCGGTTTCACTCGCACCCGTTGGAACTACTACACGCACCGAGATAAAATATAGTCTATTCACTAGGGGATAGTGTAACTCCCTATTATAATAGTAAAATAATATTCCTAATTGGTTAAGAAGTTTCGTAGTCTTCAGAGCACAAACAAACCTCTTTTTAAAATTTGTATAGAAGCATAGCTAATACTTACGCGCGATGCCGAAAGTTTAGCATATAAAGCCAGAAGGATACTATTAAAATGATACTCTCTGTGGTCTTTTTAACGATGTAAATATATGAATGAAAACCGTCATGACGTCATTACAAGCCAATAAGGTTTGACGGCTCGTTGTCAAAGCCTATCAAAGCTTTCAGTAACCCGTTATATAGATTCACCAGTAATTATTAATATTATACACATTAATTAAATTAATTTTACATAGCCGTATCGTTTGGCTGGAAATGAAGAAATAATTAAAATTATTTTGATATTAATATTCGTTTTTACGTTACTCCTTTGTGTTAATGATGGCAGTTCTATTTACAGAAATAGCGTGGGAGTATTTATTTTTGTTTATTGTTTTGTAATATAAAGTTTATATAATTTTATGTCTGAATTATTGCGAAATCGCAGTAGCCTTTAGGGCTGGGTATGTTGGCAGATGGTCGATTGGGCAGAAAAGTTCTCAAATATCGTTCACGACCCGGAAGACGCATCTTGGGCAAGCCATGCCACTAAGATGGACTGGTCTGGCCAAGGTCGCCGGGAAGAAGTGGATGCGGGTTGCTGAAAACAGCGAAATTTGGCGAACCTTAGGGGAGAAAGTCCAGCCGTGGACGTCTTTCAGCTGAAACGACGACGGTCAAAACCGTGGACAGGAGTTAGTATTAAATTCTAAATCTCTATCCCCAAAATTACCTAGGCACCATTATTAGGGTTCTACCAAACACGATGATAAATGGGGTCCAAAGGTAGGTTGTACTATAAAGTTGGCGTTCCATTACTTTCAGTAAACGAGAACAGACCCCGCCCAAGTTATTATGGGCCAGTTATTTATTGCCAAGAAAATGTACTCGCTACAGTTGGTTTGAACGATTTCAAAATGGTTCGGTGAAATATTGTGTGGTTGGTTTTTTAAGGTGCGTTCTTACTACGCGTATTTGTGATAGCCCGATGGTTCACGAGAGTTAAAACAAAATGTTGTGGTAGAATTTTTGTCGCTTGAACCAGGTAATTAAATTATTCTAGTTATATAAACCTGAAGAGTTTCTTTGTTTACTTGCCTGAAAGCTCTAATCTCGGAAAAGACTGACCGTTTTGGACAATCAGTTACATGGTCACACGGTAAGTGAGTGAAAAAAATAATTAAAGATGAATCGAAGTTAATCACAATTCATCAATGAAAACTATACATATACATATTTGGGACAACAAAGTTACGTAAATTAAATCTGAAAAGTGACAAAATACCTTAATTGTGTATTACAAAAAACAATGACGACAATTTTACCCCACATCCCAGTAAGGTATCTACGTTAATAAATAAGCGCAGAACAATTCAAGTCTACCCTTCATTTACTAATACGTATTTTGCGCATTGCCCCAGTCAGCTGTCAGTCAGTGACCAGTGTTTATAACTCGGCCAAATGGAGCCTCTGGCTAAACGATGAACATATGTATTAAACGGCTGTTCGCGTCTGTTAGTTCAGAAATTGCATTTTGTAGTGTCTAAAACTATGGATTTCGTATGTGAAGTTATACTTAGGTACATTTGTGTATGTGTGTGCTTTAATTGGTTAATTGTGAAGGAAAACATGGTGATGATACCTGTCCGAAATTGGTATGTGTTTTGATTAATGTTAATTCCTCCTGCAATGATGATGTAGTAAATTAGAATTTGAATATTTACCGAAATTATTTTTGCTATCATAAACGGCGTTTCTTGGAAGGCACGTCAGTATGGTGGGTATCGCTTGTCATTTGTCACATCTTCGGCAGTCATTATGAGTAGTTAGAAGCAAGAAAGTTTGACAACCAGTCATATCAAGTTGACCAGATATCTGGGTTGAGGAGGTTATATAGACAGCCGCTGTATGTAAAACATTCACTCTGGTTCTCAGCTACTTCCTGTTAGGCTGGAAGCTGAAGAATGCAGAAGATCAGAGACTGAAATATGTATTTACATAAGGCCCTTAGGACAATAGCTTTCAGCCTGAAAAATAATAACCATTCCTACAGCTAAAACGCAATCAACGCGGGTAATAATAAACGGTAAAATGCTACTTGTAAATGTAAAGAGCGTTAATAAAAGCAAGACTCGAGACAGAAAGAGTAATGATCGCGTGATAACGACTGTTTTTCAGCTATTCAGTTTCAGTTTAATGGTGCAATACGATGGATAGTACTCAGTGAGTACTGATTATGCGGTATTGCAATAGGCGGGGTTTTACTTCAAGATTTAAAGATGCTATAATGCTGAAAAGTTTGTTGGAACGCGCTGTTCTTAGGAGCCACCGGACAGATTTAAGATTTTTTTTTGTAGTAAATAGTTTAGTTATCAAAGAAGGCTATAGGGTACTTTCTATCCGGGTACGTGAAGTTGGTAATTCCAACCAGTGACGTCGTAAAATGAAACTTATAATTGTATGGTTTTTAATAGGTCCTTTATAGTATCTGTTTTTATAATAGTGTAATGTATAGACACAGAAATTGTAAGAGATAGCTAAACGTAGATATCAAACATTGGTGCATCTTGAATAAGTGAGCAAATAAGTTCGTGTAGATAAAGATGTTGATGTTTCCTATTAAATAAATACGATTCTAACAACAATTTCAATCCTTAATCTTAGCTCTAAGTTTCTTGATCCACAAAGCTATCTTCCACATAATCACAAGAACATCCACGACCACCTTTTAAACTTGAAAGCATCCAGTTATTACAACAGCAGCTTCACACCAAAGCTTGGTTTTAACAATATATTAAGTTAATACAGTCTTAATATAAGACTGGAGGGTACATAATGTTTATTGGCGCCCTCTAGCGGCGGGTGGTACGTAAATATGGTCTGTAGTGCCTTGCGGTGCATCCCCACTAACTGCTCGTTTGGCGGTCACTGCAGTCAAGGAAAGTTACGTGCTAGATGAGTTAAGGAATTGTTTACGATGAACGATGTCTGACAGAAAGAATAGAAGCAAAAATATATTGCGCAGATTAAAATGTCTTGGGAACAGGGCAGTAAGAAGAAGACTGGAGGATGGTCGATGGTAAAGTTAGCTGACGAAAGAGTGTTGAAAGTCGCTCAGACAAGAGTAGTTTATGACAAAATCTTATTTTTTTCTATTTGTATACTTTAATCTTTCTATCTCAACAAAGATACATAAATATACAGATACAATTTTATAAAGCTTATTAGTCAATTTGATGTTTTAAACGTACATAATGTTTGATCAGAAGCTACATACCTTATATTTTTTAAGAAACCAGCCTCTATACAATATCCCATATAAAATGCATTGTGTGCTGAGCAACCTGAGAGAACCGCATTGGAGTATTGAAAATATCTATAAAAACATAGAAGTACTAGCTGGTGCCCGCGACTTCGTCTGCGCAGGTTTAGTATTTCGAACAATATGTTTACAAATTGTAGCAGGCGGCTCCGTCGCAAAATGTCCACTTCTCAAAATGTCCACTGGTCGCAAAGTGTCGTTTTCTCAGAATGTCTCTTTCTCAAAATGTCCACTTCGCAAAATGTCTCTTTCGCAGAATGTCCACTTTGCAAAATGTCCACTTCGCAGAATGTCCACTTCGCAAAATTTCCACTTCGCAAAAAGTCCCTTTTGCATATTGTCCCCTTTTTATTTCTGATTTACTTTAATCATAATTCATTTTAGGAATTAGCTTTCACACATATATCTTGTTTGACGTGTGTTTATTTGCATCGATATAGGTAAGCAAAAAAAAAAACATAGTACAAATCAGATTTATTTCTTTGCATAATCGCTTGATTTAAAGTAATTATATTACCAACATGATTGTTATTAACTAGAAAAAAAAATTAACACACTTTGAGGCGTTATTGATTCAATTAGAACGAAATAATTTGACATTACCACAATTTATAAAAAAGTATTTTTTTTACGGTTAACGGTTAGTAGGTAATTAAAGTGTGTTCAATTTTTTTTTCTAATTAATAACAATCATGTTGGTAATATAATTACTTTAAATCAAGCGATTATTCAAAGAAATAAATCTGATTTGTACTATGTTTTTTTTTTGCTTACCTATATCGATGCAAATAAACACACGTCAAACAAGATATGTGTGAAAGCTAATTGCTAAAATGAATTATGATTAAAATAAATCAGAAATAAAAAGGGGACAATATGCGAAAGGGACTTTTTGCGAAGTGGACATTTTGCGAAGTGGACATTCTGCGAAGTGGACATTTTGCGAAGTGGACATTCTGCGAAAGAGACATTTTGCGAAGTGGACATTTTGAGAAAGAGACATTCTGAGAAAACGACACTTTGCGACCAGTGGACATTTTGAGAAGTGGACATTTTGCGACGGAGCCCCTATATATTCTGATGTATAAGCTATATTATTGTAAAGTTTCATTAAAATCCATTGAGTAGTTTTTGCGTGAAAGAGTAACAAACATCCATACATCCATACATACAAACTTTCGCGTTTATAATATTAGTAGGATCTAGTACTCCTGTTTACCTAACAAACCCCATCTAGTACTCCTATTTCCCTACCCATGTGTTCAGTGGACAATCGAGCCAGACATGGGCACAATTAAACCCTCACTGCACGCCGCTGCATACTCCTTGCTTTCCTCTCCATTGCACTACTGTAAATATTGTCCTGTGGTTTGTTCAGTCTTTGACAATTTCCAGAATTCATTTTGTCTGTCGAAATTATGGAGAACAAAATGACTTGCGGAATGCATAACACAAAATTACCTAAGAAAATAGCGCGTCCAATTGTGGGTGTTCGGGGGACGAGAAACGTTACTAGCTCTAACCTCACACGCCTATTTTAGAACTCGCCATGTTTTGAAAACCAAGTCTGTGACAGATTTGTCTTGACAAGGATCCCGAACACCTCCTTAGTTCTAGTAAATTATCACGACCTACAGGAAGGCGTCGTGCACGCCTGCCTTATAGCATTGAAACTATGTGTATGATATCTTGAGTTAAATGATATTATGACGTCCTTGTTCGTTTGTGACGATAAATCAAGCGTCAAAAATTGCAAGCATCCTAACAATATAGGAAAGCGATTTTTCAAAACGGATCTACCTACATATAGTTTCTATGATTAGCGCATTAAAACAAACAAAGTCTTCAGCTTTATTATGTTAGCTTTATTATCAGCGTGATTAAATAAAGGTTAAGCAGTTTTAAAAACAAGTAAATCTTAAACCAATAATATTCCCCAACGAAGATGTCTGTCTGTATTCATTTATTTACGTCTGCTAAACGATCCTGTCTCATTACTCGCTACGTTGATTGTTCAGATCTATTTACAAAATACTACTAACGAACAGGATTAAGTCAACTGTCTGGCTGTTTGTTTATCTTCATTTACTAGTTATGTAATAATAGTTGTTGTAAAATTAGGATAGATATTTTGAATACTAAGTCCCGGTTTCACGGGATACCAATTATATCAGTTATCGAGAGTTAATGCTATGTGCCAGATAAAGGCTGTTTATAATTTCTGCCAGATACTGCAATCCGAATACACCAAAAGTTATAGTTTATCATCTGTCAGATAAGTTCCTAGAGTCTATCAGAGACTTTATCAGTACCCGGTTAATCTTTCCGTAAGACTAAGTTTGAATCTCGTGGCTAAAAGATAGCCACATAGGACGCTGAGCAATGCTGGACGTATTCCGTGGATGGGTTATCATCTTATCATGACGAATTCCATTATAAAAAAAATAAAAAACATAAACTATCTATTATATACAATTTACACAAAACATATAATATACCAGTAATATGTAGTTTATAAACCACCAAACGCGGTTCATCAGTAAAATAAAGTAAACCGTTTGCGGTAGAACTGTAAACCGGACCGGTTGGTAAACGCTTTTGCGGTGTAAATCGACTAATGATTATGAATCGCTGAATTTAAATAAGGTTCATAAGTTCAATTAGTTAAATTAGGTTTACATTGGGAAT
Source organism: Helicoverpa zea x Helicoverpa armigera (assembly GCA_033682625.1). NCBI lineage: Eukaryota > Metazoa > Arthropoda > Insecta > Lepidoptera > Noctuidae > Helicoverpa > Helicoverpa zea x Helicoverpa armigera. Next base: position 1,113,371 of record JAWIIS010000041.1, read on the forward strand.
GTAAATTTTGTTATTGCTGTGCATTATTCTATGTATGAGTTATAATAGTTCATATGTTTATTTATTAGCTACCGTGGTTTCATTCGCGTTACAAGAGGACTTTAACCTACCCGGTACCCGAATAAGAAGTAATCTCTATATAATAAAAAGTAGCCTAGGTCATTTCTTAATTTTCATTTAAATCGGTTCAGCAGTTTTGGTGTGAAACATATACAGCTGTGCGGGGCATTAGGGATATTATAGTGCACAAAAATTTGGGCAGACACAGGTGCACTCACTGTTCCTTCACTCTCATAGCCCGATGTGACGGTAATCTGACTCAACCGGAGAGATATTTACGAGCAATTATTCTATATCTATTTATCAAGCCAACTTTTAGCATATTATAAGAAACTACATCCTTATATCCGTAACGTTTGCTGTAGAAGCAGCAATATCATAATGGCTAAAGATTACGGGCACGTCGTCCCGCGTTGCGCACATGATTTACTGCCAGAACACACTTGTTTACTGGCCTGTTAAACTGACGGTATTTGCGAGAAAAGGTTCTCTAGCTAGAAGTTTTTTTTTGTGTGACGAATTTTCGTAGTAAGGAAGCTGAAGATGGGAGGTCAGTTTGCAGGTGATATCAAAGATTAGGGGTTTGTTGTGTTAACACGCGGTTGAATTAAAGAAGAATGGACTGTAGATTCGACTTGACTTAGAGTTAAAAACTTCAACAGTAGGTGTTGACATGAAAATTTCGATTGCAAGACGTGTTTTTATCACTTAACTTTAATTTATTTGGTTGCATTCAGTCAGTCAGTCTGCATTATTGGTAGACATCCGTAAGAACGGAGGATATTTTTATAAAGCTTATTTTCCAACATGATCATGTGTATCTTATGGAACACAGAAATTGTACTCATTAATAATATTGTCAAGGTTCAAGGTTCCTAAAGCACAAGAAAACAACACTAACGAAAAAAATAATATCAAAAAGTCCCCGTAGCTTAAAATACATTCTAAATCCGTCTCTACCCAAGAGTCTAATAATAAGTCGTAAGTTTAATTAAAAGACTCTCATGCCAAGTACGTCATAATTGCCGACGTAAGCACTTACCTGTAAATAGGTTTAAGTTTTTCAGCTATAAAGCTACGTACACAAAGTAGGGCCGAGCCGAGCGTGAATAGGATTGCATTGTGCCGGTACTAATTGCGGTTTTTAAGCGTAGTGCCGTATGAGGCCAATTATGTGCGCTACGCTTTATATTTGGACGGCGGTTACACCGGAGTGTGGCTTTGTAAATGTAAATGTTTATTTGTCAAGGAAATATATTTTGTTCGTAATACAAAATTATTTGTCTGACAAATTGAAATACATAATCTATTTTTTTTTTGGATTTAGAAAAGACACAATTTTGCTTTATAATGAAGCTTAGCCCATCCTCGAACCAACTGCGGCAAGTATGGCTTTAATATTGATCGATCAAGCTGTGTGGATTTCACTGCTTCAAGAGCTCTTAAATATTAAAAAGATATTCACAAAAAAGTGTACTTTAATCAAAGTATCATTACCCAGTTTTACTTAATTACAAAGTCTTAAGTAACTTAATAACATTATTCCGAGAACATAAGCCTTCTCCCGAAAGTTGTTTGTAAATCAATTATTAACAGGTTAAGTCTACAACTAATAAGGATTGATAGACTTATGAACAATTATTATTTATAGTATCTAATTCTTAATAGAAATTGTGACGAAAGGGGACGTATTTCTCAGTTACAGATGTCTTGGCGATTTCTAGACGGATTAGCACAAATATTGGTAGGCTATATTCAGACCTTTGGTAGCTCAAACGGATTATGGCTTACACAATTAGTGTATAGGTTTATCAAGAATACTAGAATACATGCTCTTTTGATCTACAAGGTCTGTTAACCAGATTACTGTCAACCATATAGATACAACAATCGGTGTTTGAGTATTATATATGTTACTGTAAAAAGCCGAACTATGGTAAATCCTAAGTTTTTCCAGTAAAACCTAAGATTTACCGACATGAGTTGATATATGTAAGTTTTTATTATCAAGGTAGGATTTGAAAATATCTTTCACTATTAGACATCTACACTCTTCCCGAGTAATACAGTCTATATTTTATCGCGGTATGAGCAGTAGTTAATGCATAAAAATGTGTTACACTGCGGTGTAAATGAAGAATCTCATTCACCATACATTAGAATAACGGCAGGTATATTAATTCTGGGTTTTTCAAACCTCCGTATTATGCCCAGTGGCGAATGAATGGCTACCCTATGAGTATTAAAGGCAACCCCATTCAATTTATATGTATACAGTGCGAGAACATTTCGACGAACGAAAATTAGTACGGCGATTAATATTATTGTATGGAGGTAGACAGGAAAAAGTGTATATTTTTTTTGGAAAGCGACGTGATTAGTGTTATTTTATACTTGCGTAATGTTGTATTGTGTTTATTTTTTGAGTGTATTTTGAGACCGGAGATTGACACTTGAGTAGAAACACGTGTAAGAAAAGCCTGTAAGTGTGATCATTGGTGCGTCTTTCAAATAAATGTCTATTCTATTGTGGAAGAGAAATGCTGTTCACTGTGACCTGGCCGTCAGTTATTTTTAAGGTAATTTTGAATACAATCAAATAGTTTACTCGGTACATATATATTGATACCAAAAGGATACCTGGTTGGCGTCACAACAGTTGGTGCGCTGTCAATTTCATGTCAATCTGAGAATCGTTTGAAAAGAAAAGTAAGACATTACTAATAATAATAATAATAAAGCCCCGCAGGGCATCTGAGGCGGATGACGGGGAGTAGCGACCCCGCGGGGCTATATATCCGAGTGCTCCAGGGAGAGTATACTGTCCTCCATGTCCGGCTTGCCGGAGTGAAGCATGACGGGGGATAGGTCTCCCGCCTCTTGGCTTGCCTTCATCGGCCGGTCAGAGTGGAGTCGCTAGAGCAAGGTTAGTCCTGCTCGGAGGGTAGGTGCCTCGTGGTAAGTGGCGAGTGGGCCGGTGATGCTGGACCCACAGGGAGCGCGTGATCTGCGTTTAAAGTCCGCCGAGGTATCCTCACCCTTCTCAGCCGCTCATGTCCCTGTTGCCCTCTTGTTGCTTTTCAGTGACTGATTCCCGGGGGCCCAGTAAGTGAGTTGGCGAGTCTCCACCTGCCATTTTAACATGTATTTAATACATTGTCATCGGCAGGTGCCATAGTTCCCGTAGTTTCCCCATTCCTAGTCCATTAGCATCCCATCACAATAGCCCAAGTAGTTTTCATCCATAGTTAGCAATAGTTTAGCACAGAATCGGGGATTGTCCTTGGGTACATTTCTATAGTGTATACAGGGATAATCGTCGGTTTTGTGTCACCATTTCATTAAAGTTGTCTCAAAAGGGCTTCAGCGTGTTGGCTTCGGCCCCACGTTCGCCTCCCAAAAATCCGGGACTCTGTAGTCCCGAGGTCAAAAAGAGACATACATTTATAATAATAATAAAAGACTCCATCTACATTTTACTACAAAAAGCCGCAATCCTCAATACGTGTCGCATAGTACGGAAGTTCATGCAATTAGACGAACATGGCATAACACCTCAACACACACAATAAACACACACATACACACTACACGCTACATTTACTTGGCACCCGCCCGTAAATGTAGTCAAAACTAGCCAAAAGGCTAAGAAGCAGAAATGTTTACCCCAAAATAATAATAACAAATCATCAACACCAAAAACTACAGGAAGTACATTATAAAAGACCCCACAGCAACCAACGACAAATGCCGCAAGTGCCATACACAACCAGAAACCATACAACACATCACAGGGGCATGCACAACACTCACACAAACAGACTACACTCACAGACACAACCAGGTCGCAAACATTATTCACCAAAAACTAGCACTCAAACACAAACTCATACAAGACACAAACACTCCATACTACAATTATACACCACAAACTATTTTAGAAAACACCACACACAAACTTTACTACGACCGCGCTATTCTCACAGACAGGACTATACACTACAACAGACCAGACATAACACTACAGGACAAAATCAACAAAATCACTTACCTCATAGACATAGCAGTACCCAACACACATAATTTGCAAAAAACAATAGGCGAGAAAATAAGTAAATATGCAGACCTTAAAGACGAAGTCACCAGAATCTGGCGACAAGACAATGTGTACGTAATACCTATAGTCCTCTCTACCACGGGTGTCATACCGAATCACCTTCACCATAGCCTCAAATTAATTGATCTAAAAGACTCCACCTACATTCTTCTTCAAAAAGCTGCAATTCTTAACACCTGTCGTATCGTCAGAAAGTTCATGCAGTTGGATGAACAAGGCATAACACCTACTACACACACACAATAAATACACACTACACGCTACATTTACTTGGCGCCCGCCCGTAAATGTAGTCAAAACTAGCCAAAAGGTTAAGAAACAGAAATGTTTAACCCAAATAATAATAATTTATTTATTTGCTCAAACACATGTGTACATACAATAATAAAAAATCGCATGCAAGATATTAAATTGGATAGAGTTCTAGACATGTTTGCCATGATCAATGGCGTGCAAATATAATTCTGATTAATAATCTATTTCTATGACTAACTATTTACAGTTATTATCCTACAAATGTGAAAGTATATATTAATTAGTAACAATAGTTAGTCTCTAAATTAATGTATATAATGTCAATAATAATATAAATTAATGTAAATAATATTAAATCGTATTTTGTCTTTATAAATTAAATTACATCGAACCAAATTTATCATTTAAAAAGTCACTTACACTATAATAGGCTTTTTCAACAAGAAACAATTTTACTTTCTGCTTAAATTGATCGCTACTTAGATCTTTCCAACTTTTAGGAAATTTGTTATAAATAATTGGAGCCATGCAAATAACACTTTTGCGCATAAGTGCAGTCCTGGACGGATGTAAACAAAGTTTAGTTGTATCGCGTCGATTTCGGGGAAAACATTCTGCCATACGCGGAAACAGATTTGGATTCCGTTTTACAAATAAAGCCGTTTCTAATATGTAAAGGGACGGTAGTGTCAGAATCTTGTAACGAATGAAATACGGCTTACAAGAATCTCTAATGTCCAATCTAAACATTGACCTCAGACACCGCTTTTGGGCCTTAAAAGCTATTTCCTTGTCGGTTGAGTTGCCCCAGAAGATCACACCGTATCTTAAAATTGATTCGGTTAGCCCGTAGTACGCTGTTAGCAAAGCATCTATATTAACTGTCCATGATAGCGTGTACAGAGCAAATGCACTGCTACTAATCTTTTTACAAACCGTCTCAATATGAGGCTTCCAATTCAAATTACGGTCAATTATTAAACCTAGAAACTTTGTAGTAGTTACCACGTCAATAGTATTATTATTATATTTAATGTCAAATTTAGGAAATGTCAATGCACGTTGGCCAAAATGTATAATTACTGTTTTATTAATATTTATTTTCAAATTATTGCTATCCAGCCAATCAATTGTCTTATTTAACGTATTGGTTACATCTTCTTCATACAAGTCTCGATGGCGACAAGGTATAGTAATCGTACTGTCGTCCGCGAATAGTGTCATAGGATGATTAATAGATTTCGGAAAATCATTTATATAGAGGGTAAAGAGAGAAGGTCCTAGTACACTTCCCTGCGGTACACCATGGATAACGTTACGTTCTTCAGATAAGAATATTTCCTCTCGTTTAGTGTCACTGTTAATAAATTTTATGTTAATAATTTTTATGTTAATAATATTATAAACCAAAATAACTAGACTGGAAAACTATAAAGCTTGATTGTTCAATAATAATAAATTAAATACCGCTACAGACGCAGTGGCGACTGCGAGTAGAAAAACACATTACATACATTATCTAGTCGTCTATAAGAAATCATGTTATCACCCCGGTTCGTGAAATGGCCGAGAACTTGCAGAGGGGCGTTTGGTCTAAGAATCATAAGCGAAAGCGATTAAATCTTTTAAAACTACTAAAAAAAATATACTAGGTAATAAATTCTAAATTATTTATCTAATAAAGGCACTAAACTGCCGAGCTGGTCGGCATAGAAGTCAGACTATACTTTTATACGTAAAATAAACACACATTCGATTTTGCGTCAGCGTTTGTATGGATTTAAAGATTCTTGATTTTTTTTTATAGAAGTAAGAAGTGTATTATAGTAAAGAAGTATTGTCTGAGAAAAGTTACCAGTTGAAAAATAATGGTTGCCGTAGCTTAGTTCCAAAGTCTCGGGCTCTCTCAAACCCTTCAAAAATTACTCATTAGGATCATTATGTATAAAAATCACATATCTAAGAATCGACAAATAGATTTTTTAGGATACGCTGAACACGTAATTACACGCTGGTACATGAGTTTATACCCGCATCATTTTCTAACTTACACCACATAACCGAGAGAGCATAATAAAAACTTTCTCGTATAAATAAATAATTCAAGAGCATCGTTTGCGAAAGTCATGGCAAGGGCGATTTATATTAAATTTAATGTGACGTCAGCGTAATGCGTTAATTATTTACTTTGTCACTCCACTTCAGTTAGTTTTAAGTGATATTGCGGTCAGCTCGGATTGTGGTCATAATTAGTATTTTAATAAAACTATTATATTCTCTGAAACTGCAGAATTAGCAAACTTGTTTATTTAATTAAGCGTTTTAAGTGACTTTCAAAAATAAGGTGGTTCTCTTTTAAAAGTGACTATGTCTTAATAGTCGATGTCAAAATAAATACAGTTGTTACCTTACGCCTGTTTCTTTTGTACTTTAACAAATAGACTTCCTGAGCGAAGTTTATTGTAAGTCGGTTTTTTTGACAAATCTTGTATAGAATTTGTGGAAGCCTTCTAAGCGTAAAATCTTAACATTTTTTTTGTATTAAAGTTGTAACATATAGTGCAGACCAGTAACAGTAATAACATAATATATTATAGTATGGGCTGAATATCGCAGTTGATGATGTTTGGTACTTCTTTAAAAGAGATTTTACGAAAAGAAGCTTTTCCACAAGGCGTAGGTGTACAGTATTACAGAGGCTACCTTTGGTGACTATGATCACCAAAAATAAATGGTGATATTTTAGGAACATTTTGATTCTGACTTTCCTTGCATTTCAAGCAATTTTGTGACCCATAACAATTACTTGGAAACACCTAAACATCCAAAACTTCACTTAAATTTATAGGCTATAAACATGACATTGTACATTTTGCAGCGGCCGACAGTTACACCGTAGCCGTGGTCGCACTTCTGCGGTCTACAATTCGTCCCTCGGGCGAAATTGTTCGGTGTAGTTGCAACCATACCTTGTTGCAATCTACTATGTACATGTTTATTTTGTATTTTAATGCTTTTGTGTTTAAAAATGAGTTTGTTTTTGAAGGCTTGGGAATGCTTGGGAAGTTTTCGAAAATACATTTTGGGTAGTGCTTTGATTTTGAGAGTCTAGGCTTCGAAGTAGGTAGGGTTTTTTCCTAATACGATGAACTGTTTTAACTGATCATCCTATTGATTGCAATAGGCTAGTTTCCTAAAAAATAATAATTAGTCCGTCTTGTAGATTGGCCAAAATTAAGCGATACGTATTTTTTCTTTTTTAAATTGGATCAGAACTTGTTAAGATATAGCGTGTTAAAGTTGAGTGTGACGTCACAAGTTGCTACAATTTTCAGGACATTGTGACGTAAAAGGCCCCCACTCCTAATTTTTGAAGTGTATTATCTTTGTCATTTTATGTTTAATTAAAAAAAGAAAAAATACGTATCCAATATTTTTTAATTATCTAAAAAGCGGACTAAATATTATTTCATTATTTCGACCCTGGAAACTACCCTATTAAATTGATCTTAGATGTTTTAAAAATGTTTAGTCGTACGTACCTACTTTTTAACCTAGTAGCAAAAACACTCAATATTTTATACATAACAGGATAACATTCATTGACAGCTACATCTATCAAAAAACAAACGAACATCGCTGCCATTCTTCAATTCCTCAAAAACAAGATAACACGGATTATCTCAAGTTTAAACAAGCCTTACAAATCCTTGAGTTGGATATATTTTTATATCTCTTTGGAGGTGACAAGGCATCTTCACGCCTTTAATAGAGTAATTGAGTTGACAGTAAAAGTTATGAAGACGGCGCGTCGCGGCGTCGCGTTGGCGGATATCAGCCCTCCCCACCACTTTTCTTTAGCCTCCCCCCCTTGCGGATACGGGCGTAGTGGCAGCAAATAAGTTTGAGTTTATTTGCATTTTCTGGTCGTAGTTTGGTAGTTGTCAAATTGTGTATTTGAATCTGTTTTGAGTTTTGTGTTTTATATTGAGTTGGGGATTACATTTGTGTATCAAAAAGGAAAATTCCTACGGGTTTAATAGAATTGTGTCTACATTGAAAAAAGAACGACAAATAAGATTTTATTAAAACTTAGTACAGAAAAGAAAATACTAAGAAAGCAAAATTTTGGAGATGACTGATAAAACAAACATTTTAAACTTCGTTTAATATACCTGCACTCAAACTATTTAAGCACTTTTCAAACAAATTGAACAGTCATTTGACCACCAAGAAAAATAAAATATTTCTTATTTAATTAAAATCAAACTGTTTTGCAGTGTGTACTTGTAGAGAACTCATTCTAAAGATCTTCCGATGAACTCAGAGTAAAACTTATTCGTGGGAAGTGAGCCAGTCATTTATTTTTACGTGGTCACTATTGTTTAGACATTTCTCATTTATAGTCCACTGTTATATTTCTTTTGCGTACTACTGTATTGAAATATTTGCTTTATTTTTTTCCATCTATTTTGTGGTAGTTTGTAGCTTTATATTTTTTATTTCGTTAATGCATTTACTCGAAAAGTATTTATAGAGTTAACTATTTTGTATGTATATTTAGGTTTGCAAATGTCTGATTGTATAATTTGTCTTAAAAATGTGTCACTATCGCTACATTCATGTTATTACCATGTGAAGACACTGGCTCCTGTAACACAGGTCTCACCTAGCTCAGAAGCCAGGGCTTCCAATATAAATGTCATCATCATCATCATCGCAGTCCACTGCTGGACATAGGCCTCTCCAAGTGCACGCCACTGAGATCGATTTTCGGCTTCTCGCATCCAGCTCCTGCCAGCCGTCTTGCGCAAGTCATCACTCCACCGTGCCTGAGGACGTCCTACACTACGTCTGCCGATAGTATTATAATTAGTAGTAGGAATATAATTGTACCTTATTTTTATGCCAATAAAACATTAATACATTTATCATGTACCTACCTGATAGGTAATGGTCAACAAGAAAGTCGCGATTTACGTCGAATAACTGTCGCGTGCCTCAGAATCAATCTCATGCATTCCCATGCCTAAACTATTGTCGTACGGCTGCCGCGAACCACGTATCTCAAAAAGTAACTATTTTATTCTTAAAGATATTCTCATTATTTACACAAAACCCTTAAAAAATCTGCTCACTAGATAATACCAGCACTTTCACAATACAAGCTCTTTCTTAAAAGCTTCACAAGTAGCATTTTTCCTTACATTAGTGCTAGTACTTTGAAGTATATGATTACGAGGCAAAAATAGATGTTTATCAGATCTTGAGACATCAAAGCGTGTCTACATTACTGTTAGAGCGTGATATTTGTTCAAGGTGTCATACAGATCACGAAACTCATGTCGAATAGGTCATGGACATAAAGAAAATATACTTAGTTACTATTGACAATGTTTTTATTCGGTTTCACATATTTGCGTAAAAAAAAAAAACACCGAAAACTATTATTTTCTATAGTATATACTCAATATCTTGATGATGGCTATAATAATCATACTCAATACTCAATTCTTTATTAGCATTCCATATGTTATAACAGGTGGTACATTTATCCTAGTAACAAAATATGGACCCTATAGGGCACAGCTTAAAGAAGTATAAGGTTAAGCATAAATGTATAAGCATGCCCGAAAGTCTGAAAACCAGTCTAATTATAGGCAAGAACATTTGTTATTCTTTGTCGTTTATCAATGGTGCCTAAGGAAATATCATAATATTAATACGGGTTATATTGTGATTTAAGAACAAAGGTCCTTCAAAAGAGCTTATTAACATTCAAGTATTTCTAAAATTACGAGTTCTGCTTACTTCACATGGTAATATTTATATTCTTCGGGGAAAATTCTCGAGAATGCGAATTCGTTTTCAGAAAACTGGTATCATTTTAACAGAAATAGCTGATGCCTTACATTTTCTTAGAAATTAAACTCACTCCATGATGAAAATAAAATAAATAGTTGATGCCAGCTCTTTGAGCAAAGCCAGGCCACTAGCTAGTTAATAGAAACATTATGAAATTCCCTCACATTTCTTATAAAAAATACTTTAAGGCTTTTTATTGAAAATGGTCGGCACTTTTCTATTTTGCTTTGAGTAACTTCAAAGTAACGGTCCTTTTCTGATAATCCTTCGTTTTATTAACTTTGTTAGTTAATATCAGAAAATATTTGAAATATCGAATGTAAGTAACTTTTGAACTTACGTTCCACTTTGTACTTAACACTTTCTAAATCTACTTTATTTTGCCAACTGAATTTTCGAATCTATAAATTAATCTATTCAATTTTAAAATAGATTTTGGCTTTTCATATTTAATTCCATTTTTAGCATAAACACCTGACATAACCAGCTTTAGCATAAATCATTTATGTTATTGAACAATTTTTGGTTTATGTTTTTCCTATTACGGATTAGTAAAATTGAACTTTTTTTCATCAATTTTCATATAATCATTCTATTTTTAGGAATACATTGAAAAAAATCCTCCATCTAGTTTAGTCTCCCTAGCTACCAAAATATATGCATTCAACCATTACGTCTACAGAAAAAAACTCGCATTACCTATTAAAGTAACCCGTAATAAAATCCAAGCAAATAAATGTGTCCGTGCAGACACTAAATATAAAACTCCAGGGGACATTTTATCACCTATTTCCTTCACTAAACAGGGTCCGGTCTTTAGAGCACGATATATATTCCCGATATAAAAAGGCGCAGATTTCGAACTAGTAGGTACCTGCTTTGCGTCGGTCTCCACTAATGAAACACCATTTATCATTCTGACTGCCAAATAAAAGCTTGGAATAAGGGAGTGGGTTGTGTGGTGAGAGATAGCGGCCAAATTAGTGAAGTGGTCATTGCGATTTTTGTATAAACTAGACCAATTTCAAAGACCAAACCTGAGGCCTCAAAGGATATCAATAAGGTGCGCAGGATATACTAGTGTGTAAGCGGACACAGTCTAATGGGACACATAAATTGTGTGCTCTTCGTGGTATTGCCACTATCTATCAGACTGAGCTTCCCAGATAAAGGTTCTTAAAACCCCGTAAAGACGCAACAAGCAGTCCGACCCGAGAATCAAACCTGTCTATCGCACTTGTGACCACAAGACCAACAGGGTGGTTTTTATAGTAATACCATCTAGATCTGGTACAATAAGATGGCTTTAAAATTGCATGCAAAGTTTTTAAAATCAGTATTTGTAAAGCAACTTATTCCAATGCAGAACTTAGTGTTCTTCTGGCTTATAATCGCGGAAAAGTTTCAATAAACAAACTAGCATTCAACAAAAGCAAAGTTTATTTATTTAACAATTTTCTTTGTGGCCCTTTCACTAACAACAGAGGCCAAACAATTACAGCCTGAGCTAATTAATAACCGCTAAGATTTCTCAACTTGTACCACAGCAGGAATTCAGAGTGCTCGCTATAACTTTAATTAGAACCCCGGGGCAAAGAAAACAGTCCAGGAAGGTGGACTTTCATAAAAATTGCTAGATTTCCAAGAAATTTTGTAGTTATGTCAACTACAGAGATGGGTCTGACGTCAGAACTCGGACTGGTTAATTGGCTTAATCAGTCAGAATACGGCGATGCGTTCCGTTAAAGCTGCAAGTAATTTATTTTCCGGGTTTATGTTTGTGTTCTTTTCAGTGTTTATTTATTTCCAATTCTTCTTGTTTTGAGTATGATTTAGGTAGTCTTTATGATTGCAGTATTAATTGTGGACGTAAATCAGGAATTTAGATAATTGACTAACTCTGCAAAAAATTATGTATAATTACTTTAGTTTTTAGAAGTCTTTAACTATTTATTTTTAAGAGGTTAATTTGTAAGCATTGAATATAATATTGCTTGCTATGTCTGATTATATAGATTGTTTTGGATTGTTGCAAAAAAATTGAAATTTTCTGGTATCGAATTGTTACGATTTATTTTACTTAAGGCAAGTGGAACCAAAAGCATAACTAGTATACCCTAAAACAATATTTCCCGTAACATATAATGTATTACCCAAGTTTTCTAACACCATAATATTTGTCGGGCCGGTCTGGACCCTCGTTATAATCGGCCGATTATTGGCAGCTTTCAATATCGCTGGGAGTCACGTGGGTGCCAGCCGGTGCCCCTAGCGTGACCCACCCGGGACTCGAACCTGGGTATGTATGGAAAAAATAATATATCGTTAAAGTGTTTAGGAGGGATCACGTTTGTTATAGGATTATTGATAGTAAATTAGGTTTTGTTGTACGGAATATAATATTACGAAATTTCGAAGTGTTGTTTTCCTATGCCATTGGTGCGTCACGTAAAAATAGCTCCAGTCTCCATTATCATTTAATAGACATTAATAATACCAGTGCCACGCTACGGGTGCCTATGCCAGTGATTTTGTAACAAAACACAAAATTACTTTTCAAATACAATTAATTTTCTTAAGCTTTTAAAATAATTCACAAACTAATATTTCACGACCTGCAAATATTAAAGGTTAATCTTCTTGTCCTTTATTGATTTCACCTTAAACTAAATTTCATTACATTTTATTCAGATTACAGATACCTAATATATTTTATAGATTATTTGATTATAGAATTTTGAAGAAAATTTATCGGTTAAAAGCCTTTGATTAGATTTCAACTAATACTTGGAAAGGCGGGTGAACAAGCGTCCTAATTACAGTACCTAGGAGATTTGGATTATCTAAAGCTTAATAATAAAATATTGGTAAGTCAAACAAACGTCAAACGTCGTTGGCTCGGTCGGTCCGCAGATGGGTTACTGTCTTGTCATGACGAGTTTCTCCATGTTTCGGGAGGCACTTTATATTGCTGCAACCCGGCTGTCATTCGAACATTTCTGGCAACCGTTGTCATGGATAATTTAATCAGAAGCCTGCAAGATAGCCAGTCATACCGAGGGCGGTTTCCCAGGTAACACACTAGTTCTCAGATCCTTTCCATTAAGACTGCAAGCTTACGACATTCTTAAGAAAAGGCTACGCAGATGACGATGATGCCTTTGTATTTGGAGTTAGAATACGAAAAAATATCCTGAAATCTGTGAGTCTCGACAGAATTATAACAAGCTCAACAAAGGCTGTGCTATACACAACATTTCACAAGAAGCTGATTATGTATTCTCAAACAAAATTTCTTACATTAAGGTCGAACGTGGATTCATGAAATAAAGATGGATATGCCAAAGAACTGGGAGATGAGTATCAAAATAAAAATGTACCTTCTACTAATGAGATTAAGTGCTGCACTTTAAAAAGTGCAGTTTCCATAGTGGAAACATATTCCGGTAGTTTCAATATAGCCAACTACCTAATTATATATCTACATACAGGCGTGTTTATTAGCAAAACATGTAATAAATTCTTTCAAATGAAATCACGTGATATGTTAAAGAATATTACAGACTGAATTGTTCGAAAAACTTTATATACATGATTTTATATCCTCATGATCACTTCTACGTTATTTTGGTCAGGCATGTCACATCCAAAATTTCGCTAATCCGTATCATCAACAAATCACTTGCGCTGCCAAAAAAGTAAAATGCGAACTTGTAGCGAAGCAAAAACCACTGATCGGATGTAAACGAGCCGACTCATAAATAAACATGTGAAAACTTCAGCGACTCAACTTTATTTATAAGGGGCATCACACACTAGCACTATCATGGAGGTCAGCGCTCAAGATTCGTGCCGATGATTCTACTTTGTCATGTCTGACGCGAATTCACTCTTTATCATAGGAGTGTAACTTCTTTACACACTTATGCAGTCATAACGCATGTCTTGAATATAGGTCTTGGTAGCTGAATCTAAAGACCCATTTCAAGTTTCAGGCTGTCATCATGTGCCTAGTGCCCTTTAGTTTTCAGTGTAACCAGATGCAGTTGAGTAGCTACCAGTATTTTGCATAGAGCGAGTACGAAGTTTAAATTCAAATCCTGGCAAGGTCAAGTGTGACTCTTAAAAATCAAAAATCTTTTCTAAATACATGGCCAAAGTAGTATTACTTCACACTACGTGCACTCTTTGATACCTGGAAAAACGCGTGAATATGTCACGGTACGATCCAAACGTTGCAAGAACAGAAAGAAAATCTGCGAGTGTGAAAGCAATCTAAGCAGCACTTTACCGCATGAATCATAGCATCGCGAGCAATCAAAAGTTGGACCTCACGGATATTGACAGGAATTTATGTGTGCGCGGTTCTGAATGCTCAGTTATTTATCCGACTGCTGCAAATATCGTAAACAGGATCATATTATGTGCAGCAAGGAGCAAAAACTGTAGTTAGTTTAGAATATATTTATATTATCTAACCCAGGATCTTTATGATTACTTGTGGTGATCTTATCGAGAAAAGAAACAAGACAGGTTATAAAAAAAAAATTACTACATTTTCAGATTTAATGAAATATAGATTTTTCCTTTTAATGAACTATAAGCAATTGCTTCAGCAAGTAAACTCGTTTTAACTTACTTCACTAACATATTAAGTCATGTGTTAACTACAACTGAACAAGTTTTAAAATTAAACTCATCAGTTAAATCACCTTCACACCAAGTGTGCTACGACCTTGCTACGGCGTAGCCTTGTCTACGAAGTCGGGCCATTGCAATCGTAGTATTATCAAACTTTAATAATTATAAGTGGATGCTATTGAAATACCACTCAATAAGTGAAATTTAAACCAAAGTTAATGGAGTTTCAAGTAGTTCTCAGTTTTTATTTATTTATTATTGAATTGGTTTTATTTTTGTTTAACTTTTATACAGTTAGTTCGACAACAGTAGAATTCTAACTCAAACATGATCTGACCTCGTCTTCCCCCATTCTCGGGGGAATCGGGGAACTTGCCAAGTTCGACACTACTTTTTCCCCCGCATCCGTGTTTGACCGGACTATACGAGTATATATTTTTTTTGTTAACCCGCTGCTGGTGGGCAAAAAGTTGATTTATTTGGTATCTTTGAGGGTTGTGCGCTTGACAGAATGTACTAGCTTAAGTTTTATGGAGCTTGTAGTTTAGACGCTCTTTTTGAAGAAGTTTTTAGATAAAATGCAATACGATTTTGATTCCGAAGTATATAGAGCAGAGCCCCTTTTTCTTCTTTTGGTAAATAGAACTTCTCTTACATACAACCGTTGCACCATTGGTAAGAAAAAACTATTCACTACTCAATAGCTGCAGTAATAAACTTTTCTTGAAAATAAATCGAAATAGTAACATTTGATCACAAACTATTTTGTGACGTGTTATCCCAGAAGAGGGAATATTCTTTCTTGTACATTATCGTATTTATCCTTACTAATATTATAAATCGGAAAGTGAGTTTGTTTGTTTGTTTGTTTGTTTGTTCCGCTTTCACGCCGTAACTACTGAACCGATTGCTTTGAAATTTTGCAGACGTAAAGTTAAAAGTCCGGATTAAATAATAGGGTACTTTTTATCCCGAAAAAAATAGATATTCCCGAGGGAAAACAAAAATATTGTTTGCTTGATGGATGGATTGTAGATGGCGCTGTGTGTCGTTTAAAACAAGGTAATATATTGCAAACGAATATAAACATGTAAATTTAGAAGCTAAATGATACGATAATGAATCCCCGAAAATGAGGAATTCCCGAGGGATGATGTACAATTTGTTTAATCGTCTAAACTGTTTTTTTTTTTTTACATCTACTTATATATTGCAAACGAATATGAACATATAAATTTAGAAGCTAAATGATACGATAATGAATCCTCGAAAATGAGGAATTCCCGAGGGATGACGTACAATTTGTTTTATCGTCTTAACTGTTTTTTTTACATCTACTTATCCTGAAATAACTATAATTCAACGAATTACTAATTGGTATAAGTATTAGTTAAGTTATTTAGTTCTTGAGGTATGCGATAGATGGCGCTGGGTGTTTTTAAAACGTGGTAACGATGTGTTTTTAAAATACGTAAGAAGTGGAATGATAGCTTTTTAAAACGTGGTGACGTTGTTTTTTTTTAAGATACGTAAGAAATGCAATGATATCTCGCGCTTTAACCTGTAGCTCATTGTTCAATCGCGAGCTTCCCGATAGCTCGATAGATGGCGATAAGGTTGATGGTGTTAAGGTTCGCCGCGAATTAGTCTTAACGTGTTTTGAAATCAGTGGGGCCCAGTAGCGCCAGGGCCAGCCGCGGCTGCGGGTTGTTCGAAAGAGGTACCGCGGCCCTGGTATATAAAAGGCCTAGGACGGAACACGACGATTTTAGTCAGTAAGAGTCTGACACTCCCTCACCGCTGCTAACCCACAGCGGGAGGGGTGAACCGAATTCCACGCGGGCGAAGCCGCGGGCGGAAAGCTAGTATCTCATACTTAGAGGAATACAACCCCCAAGCATACATTAAAACAAAGAAAACAGAAAAACTTTTAAACTACATCATACATTTTATTTCACGTGGCACTTACCCTAACAACTGTACAATACGATCTAACTGCTCAAGTATTTTTGCATTTTATAATAACCACCACTTCATATGCCACTCAAAACTCCCCCTTAACACAACGACATAAGACACACGTCTTCTGCAAAACAATCTTGGCTTTAGTACAACGTTACACCGATTTGTAGCCATTCAAAATTGGGCTTTATAGCCTTAAGTATAGGGTTGAAGGTGTAGGTAAAGTTAAGTTGGCAGGCACATAATTTGGTTAGCTACGAGTCGTCACGTACAGGTTATCGCATCCGTGTCGGAGCATAACAACTGCTTGTAACTTGGACCTACGATAAGTGATAGGTATTTGCTCTTTCATAATGGCTGGCTTTAGTCGAATGTAGGTCATCATTTTAAGCTGTGGGTACGAGTATATGATTAAGTTTAAGATTAATTTTTGTTGAAATGTTGTGTTTAGAAGTGATGGTTTTGTGGACTTTGTAATCTATCTTTGGTTTTGGTAAAAGATTGTAAATGATTCACCTCAAGTTCATGAGAAGTGTATATTGCTTTAATATTTACGACATGTCTGAGTATGCGTATATTTAGACCAAAAATGAATATGTGCATATTTTGACCAAAAATAACGGCTCATAAAAGTAATTAACATTTGTAAACGCACCCACATCACAGAAAGAAACGCTTAGTGTTAAGTAAAGTTACGTAGTACTTTCACATGAAAAGTAAACAGCGTAAACTGCATACTTTAACCGCACGGATTAAATGGAAAATGATTTTCCGCTAGTTTCCCAAGTTTTGTGAAGCCAACTTGATGCGTACGCTTTTCAGATTTATGTTCAAGGAAAAGCCAAGATTTGCGCATTTTACAAGTTTCCCGACTGCGTATATGAGGGTACTTATGTATAATATCGGAATAGCATATGTTACGTGGTTGGACGAACAAATGTGAGAATAAGTTTGTATTACATGTCTTTTGAGAGGAGGAAATAAATAAAACTGATTTATTTTATTTTTCGACGCAAAATCGAGTTTGTGGTGGTAAGAATAAAACGTTTTAAAACGAGAATATTTTCTTTGAGGTTACCTGATGCAATTTTATTTGATGCTTTTCGCAGAAAATTGCAAGAAAGTATTTCTTTTGAATTTTAAAGTGCCAGTTATTTTTAAGCGATGCAATTTTGTGGAAGTGTATTTTTATTACTGTTACTGTTACAGCCTTTTTATCGTCCCACTGCTGGGCACAGGCCTCCTCTCACACGGAGAAGGATTGAGTATTTTTATTGTTTAAAGTAATAACGAGTTTCCCTAATTTATTACTTAAGACATTACACATCAACAGTGGTTAAAAAAAGGACAAAAGAATTACGAAAAAAAAATACTTCTTCACGAGGCCCACACACAGGCTTGTCAATTAACTGAATATTCTATCTCCCACCGGCAGATAACGCATTCCATGACATATCAAGGCAATATGAAAACACAATCCCTCTTTTACTTACCTCAAATTCAATTTGCAAACAGGCGGAATAGCGACCAAGCATTTCATACGCTCAAAGGGGAGGAAAAAATCAATTGCAAGCAAAAATAACTTCACTTTCGTAACTTGAGATTCACACAGGGAAGGAAAAAAATATTTTCACAGATTCCTGCCAAATTTAATATCGTCATTTTAGCGAAATGTTCTAAATTAGCATCGACAGCAGGGCAGATCGGTTTCACCTTTACTCCTAAATTCCAAATTTCATTTCACTTCGATTTTATTGGAAAAGTTAAGCAGTACCTATAAGTTTCTTCTACACACTGCTGGGCGGGATGGAATACTATTTGAATAGATTAAATTATAAAATGCAAAATTAAAAAAAAAATCATTTTTTTGTCCATTAGCTTTCTACCCATACTTTTGACGTTTAAAAGATTAGGGTTATTTAAAGAAGACTTTATTTTTATAGTTATTGCTGTGAATTAATTAATTAATTTATCGATAACCTAAACCTTTTTTTAATTATAAACTTAGTGTAAATATCTACTTATGTAACAAGTTACTTCATATTAAAGTGTAATAATTTCAAGATATCATAATTAACTTACAGTTACACTATTTTACTGAAGAGTACCTCTATCTGGTACCAAACGAAAGACCAAAATAATTTCAATGATTCCTTTTACTCGCTCAACATTCCTTCAGTGTGTCTCAAAGACGTTAAAACAGAGCTCAAATTCCTCTCTGTCGCGTTTCTTTTATTGAGTAGCAAAGTTTATTAGTGAAATTTCACCTGAGGCCAGCCGTCGGAGTGAGATCTGTTACAGACTTTATTTACTAAGTTCACTTTTTGGATCAACCTTCGAGATTTCGACTGGCCAATGGTAAGTGAGCGTCTTTTGTTCTTTATTTTTTGCTTTGTTATAGTAGTATAACCACAAATGTTATGGTAGTAAATCGCTTAACTAGTTTGTGCATCTCTGCAATATTTTTGAGTAGTATGTACATTTGTTTAAAAAAGTCTGTTGGTAAAATCTTACTGGAAACAATAAGTGTGGAGTACAAAGTCTGTGCAACTGATTCCAATTTATTGCACTCATTTGTAAGAAAAGAGTAGTGTCTTATAGTAGAAAGTGTTTACATGCTATTTAATAGATGTATCGATTGAGGTACTAATACGATAGTACCTTATATAATATCTAACTATTATACAGCAGTATACCGTCGTCTCATAAGTCTCTCACTTTATGAGATTTGATAATAGTGTAACCGACTCTAAACGCAATAAAGTATTGTGAAGTATGTTATGTATAGGATGTACACTATTAATTTCTAAATTAGAATCTAAGGTTAATGACGTTTTTCATACCTAATTAGTATTTATTTCAAAGTATTTCATTAATTAACTCCGTAATATCTGGTACAGAATTTATTGTTTTCTCCCAAAGCAAAAATTAGCTCACAAAAATAAAACTTACTATACTATTACTTAAAGTTTAGAGAGTGTTAAGTGTCACTTTAAATTACCGTGCATAATTTCATGTCCCATATCTGGAAATGCTCCCGCCTCCGCTTCTAACTTAAAACATCAAACAAAAACGTTATTGTTTTAGGTCTCACCGCTAAGTTTGGGAACTCTTTGGAATTTGAATAATCCATCAAAAGCAGCTGTTTTGGGACAGAGTGTCATGTGCGACCCACAATTGTTATGTGGTGAGACCTTCATAATATAAACCTTTATGGTTTTCTTACTCCATAAGTTAGGGGGTCGTGGGACAATGCGTTTGATGATGTGTTAGCAGTTTGAATGTGGAGTGTTATTTTGTATATTTGCACTTTTTGGCGTGATTCTATAGAAATTAATCGTCCATATTTTTTGCTTTTGTAGGTCTTTTTTTTAACGAAGGCAAAAATCATCAAATGACCCCGGGTCCCGTTGAAGGTTAGCAGCGGTGATGGAGTGTCAGACTTTTACTGACTAAAAATTCATCGTGTTCCGTCGTAGGCCTTTTATGTACCAGGGCCGCGGTAACTAATTATTCTTATAATTTATATAATTATAGCTTATGTAAGAAACTAGTTTCGTATAAGTTAAGGCAATTGTTATGTGGTGAGACCTTCATAATATAAACCTTTATGGTTTTCTTACTCCATAAGTTAGGGGGTCGTGGGACAATGCGTTTGATGATGTGTTAGCAGTTTGAGTCTGTTATGGTGTTATTTTGTGTTTGTACGTTTTGTAGTGTGGTTTTGTATTCTATTAAATAGGACATATTTACGAATTTATTTTTGACAAGTGGTCTCTCAACGATTCTTTTCCGAAATACTTCTCAATTTATTTGAAGAAATTCTTGGAATCGATACGCCGATTTTCAATACGGACTTCTTATTAATTTATGTTATCCGCGAGAGTTATTTTTAACCTGACATAACGAAGTTACGGCAAATACAGAACATGAAACAAAAGCGTGGGAGATGGCCTATGGCACTTATTTATATTTTATATTGTCATGGCATATTTAAATTAGATAGCATTTTTGACAAAATTTTGTCAATTTGTAAGACGGTGTTCATAATTCTATGCAACATGCTAAACACGAGTTATAAAATAAAGCCGCTGTATTCTCCAAAGCGCTTTAAAGCGATATCTATTAAAACCAGCACAGAATACTTCAGCAACTCGTTTCAAAGTAGACAGCGATAAAAAAGCTTGAACAATCCAATGAGTTCTACCTCATTCTCTGAAGTCTTAGCAAGTTACCTGGTGAGATTACTTCTAACATTCATTTGTTTGTGGAACTTGTATATGCTTGCATGTGCATTGTTTGTTGGAGTTTGATCTGTGTTTTATTATTCTCATTATAGTTTGTTGGTGTTTACGGCTTCATACTTTTATCAAAGTATGTATCTTTTTATACTTAGAGCCAAGTCCACCGACAACATAAACGGCAGTTTTTTTAAATAACTCTACTGTACTATGAATTTTCAGGTTAAATTTTTTAAGTAAACAGCTTAAGAAAAACATACGTTTGTCTTGTCTGTGGACATAGACCTTGGTGTAGTATACTGTTCTATAACATGAAGTAAAGATAAGTTTGTAAGTTAGATGCAAGTCTAAACAAGAAAAACCGCGAGTACGAAAGCGCTATTGAAGTAACCAAACTGCAATTAAATAATGCATTAAATACCGTACATAATATATAACTATTTTAATGTACATGTAATCTAAGTTCAGGTACAACTTATCGAGTTACAAACACGTAACGTTATCGGATAACCGTGGCTGAGAGAAACGATTGAACCGTAAAACCCGTTTAACCTTTGTCTGCCCTCAATCATTATTGTTATTATCTAGAGGAATCTTCGTCTAGTAGGCATAGATCTAGAATCGGTAAAAACACAGGGGGTCTTGGATTAGCTCAGGTATATATCGAACCCGAATTCTTCGATTTATAGTGCATATGCAAGTACTATAAATCTGAAGGGATTTTTCTTTGTTTGTACGTGCTGAACTCAGGAAATACCAGTCGGATTTGAAAATTTCTTTCAGTATCTTCATCAGTCCATTTGAAGCAAAACGAATTGGATTGAATGATTAGCGTGCACACAAAAGTATAATGTAGGGTTGAAGGATTTGTATTTTTTCTGAACTGCCTCGTTGGTCCAGTGGTCGCAAGCGCGGCTGCTGATCACGAGGTCCCGGGTTAGATTCCCGGGACGGGCCGAAATGAGTACAGCCGCCGTAGCCGATAATCGCAAAGAGGACATCATCATCATCATCATTTTTTCTGAGAAACAAAATATATAGAACAGGCGAGCCTATATAAAGAACGGGGATCTGTGCATTCATCATCTTCAGCCCCTTTTCTGACCAGTCTGAAATGTCATGACACTTAATTCAGCGCAACCCACTATTTTCCTCTTCCAATCTATTCATTTGTTCTCTTAGTTAAATCAGAATATAAATAAATTAAAAATTAACTCAACAAAAACCCATCAGCGCATCAGAATATCAACAAAAACAAAAACGAGCTGTCGATGTCTAGCCGTTGTTTTTTTCCTCTCTATTTATATAACCGGTTGGAACGACCAAGTTTTAGTTTTTCCCTCTCGAAAGCTGCCCGTTGAGAGCGTGATTTATACACCAAGTTTCGCTTACTAACTTATCTATAGGTACCTATAACTTGATCATTCTAAGAACAATATCTAGCGGTATTATTGTCTGCAGATAACGGGTCGAACTTAGATAGTTTTGCACTGCGTTGGTCTTCGTTTTTTTGTTTTCTTTTGTTAATTAAGAAATACAATGAATTGTAGTTTGGTTTAGTTTATCAGTGATTTACGAATGTGGCTGTAATTTATTTTGTGATGTTTCTATACGAGAAGGTATTTTAAATAAATAAAATAAAGCTTTTTAGTACTTATTGGTCTAGCTATGTGTATAGCCCTTTCTCAAAATTGTTCAAGCTTACCTACTATCAAATAAAATATTCCTTGTTAATCAGCATAATTCTACAAGGTTGAACACAAATTTCGTTCTTAAGATGCTGTCTTTCCTGTGCTGATGTTTAGCCTACTTTAAATTAATGATTTTTTATCTTGTGTACATCTAATACTCACCCCATTCTTCATTTAAAATCTTCTTCAAAAACAAAGAATAGAAAGATTGCCTTATATCGAAAACAAGTTCCCAATAAACCGGCTTCCCAATGCAACACGAAACTATTTGGCCAATTTCGTGTGTACTGGGTCCATTTGAAAGACTTAACTGTTTTGAAGACAATACGTACGTTTGCATTGGCCTGAACGTAGTCGCCGCCAATCTAATCAACGTTACACTGTGGTACAAGTGGTAGGAGACAGCGATTGGCAAAAAATAATGTTGTCATTACCAGAAGGTAAACAGATGTCTGACACATGTTCAAGGAAAAGAAATATTTGATCTTTTTCAGTAATTCAAGTATCTGGGGGCACGGCAGTGCCCCAGCCAAGTCTCGAGCAAAACGGGCACGGCCGTACCATCTTTTCTCGAAGCGATTCGCGGCTGTTTCGCCCCTCCTATATCTTCGACGTGGACAAAGCTAGGAGTTTAGGTTTTCGGTGAATAATAGTAGGCATTAGAACAAGCTTAAGTTCGAAATTACATGCCGATTGAATTAATAGTTTAGGAGTTACGGTCGATCAAAGTTACACCATTTTGTCACTCACTGACTCACTGACTCACTGATTCACTGACAGATCATCAAAAATCTAAGGTACTTCTAGCAGACTTAGAAACTTCAAATTTTGCACCAAGATAGGTCATTAGCCACATATAAAGGAAAAATTATAAAAACATTAAAAAATAATATGCCATAGAAAACAATTTTATATTTGCGGTTTGGCAAGAACACTATGTATGGATTTTGACTGCATTGTTAACTTTGTTCGTTGTTTAAGTATCTATTCAATTGGATGAATACATACATAGAATAGAAAAGAATAATACAAATGTAATACATAGACTATCATTAATACAAATTAATACATAAAGTTCATAATTCATTAAATTAATAAAGCTAAAACGCGATAAATATTGTATGCGCGCTCGATAGATGGCGTTGTACCTGTCTGAATCGCGCTATGGTTTCGTTACAAAGCGCAGTCTAAGTAGTACTTCAAAATAATTCGATAAATTTCATTTGATAGCGCCATCTGTCTATGAAAAACCATTTCGAAACTAAAAAATATTGTAGTGATAATTGATATTCGGAGAACTTTACGTGTTATTTAGTTTAGTTTAGCTAGTTATAGTTTGTTAGTTAGTAGATATATATTTATTTAGTTAGTTATTTATTATACATATATACAACATGTAACTTAATTAACGCACATCCTGAAATTAGTTTGTTCAGAATCGCTTACTGAATCCATTTATATCATTTTTAATATAGGTAATTTTTTATCCCAAAAATAACTAAAATCACGGAAATTATTGTCATACAGTCAAAACAAATTCAAATAGACCTTAACTCAAAGTAATAAGACTTCGTGTATTGTCGGCTTTTTCCGTAGTTTCGTTATGTTGTGTCGAGTCGAGTGGCGCGCGGCGCGATATTTGCGTATGACCAAAAAGTTCTCCAAGAATTGGTATAACTAATTTAATATATAACAATTCATATATGTCGACGCATTTGTTTTAAAGTTTATTCTTATTTCTAATTTATGATTAATTTTAATTAATTTCATTTCTTTGTTCTGATAAATAAATTGATTAATGAACTTGATAATTAATTAGGTAATTCTATAAGAATATTTTGATCAATTAAATGGTTCAAAAAGCAACGATCATTTTTAAAAGGATTTTAAATATTAGTAGTTGTTACAGCCGCCATTGTCTATCGTTGGTTTTTGAATATCCGCTTTGTTATTACTGTGTTTTAAAATGTGTTAGTTATTCGACAATTCGTTTAAAATTACTTTATGAATTATGAAAGATCAATTTGAATTATTAGAATTAAAAAGTAAACACGTGTTATTGTAAATTCCCCAAAACGTGACGTTCAGCCGCCATGTTGATTTCTTGCATCGTTCACTGAGTGGACTAGGACACTTTGCTCGTGGCGCTTGGACCGAACGGTCGTTTGGTGAGTGCTCTGATACTTATAACTGTTATTGCTGTTGATAATTATTATTGTGTTTATTGATTTATGAGTGTATTTACTTTTGGCTATAGGTATACCAAAACTGTAGTGATAAAGAGGTTATAAAAATAAAACTGTTTTGTATTTCTGAATTGTGTTTCGTTTATCTGAGACATCATGAGTGCAAATAATACGGATGGTGACGTCAGCGGTGCTGACGTCACCCTTCCTAAAAACCCGGCTGGGATAAATACCCCGTTATCAGAAGTGGGATCACCACCCACTTCTCCTAGTCATTCTGATGCAATTCCCATAGCTAACACTTCTGTTAGCGGGGTTCCAGCCGAGTTCTTTGCTCAAATGATGCAGATGATGAAGCACGTATCGGATCGTATGACGAAGGTCGATTCTAAAGTGAAAATCAGTGATATATTTTTACCGTCATATGACCCGGACAGTAATATAGGAATTCGCGAGTGGTGTAAGCATGTTAGCACTGCAATGGACACGTACAACCTCAGTGATTATGATGTTCGAATGAAAGTAGGTAGTCTATTGAAAGGTCGTGCGAGGTTATACGTAGACAATTGGTTGGTGTCCACGGGGTCTTGGGAGGAGCTGCGCGATGTGTTGATCACGACATTTGAACCTGAAAGTCGGTATTCGCGAGATGTATTTCGGTTTCGAGAACATATTTACGACAGTAGCAAAAACATTGCACAGTTTCTATCCGAGGCCTGGGTATTATGGCAACGTGTCACCAAAGATAAGCTGACTAGTGATGACGCGGTGGAGGCTGTTATTGGCTGCGTTAGTGACGAAAGATTACGAATTGAATTATTAAATGCGCGTGCAAAATCGGTACCAGAATTAATTTCTGTAGCTTCATCAATACGTCCAACAAAACGTTTAAATTCGAATCAGACGTCACAGAATTCAAACAAACGCCCACGTTTGGCAGAAAAGTTATATTGTCAAGTTTGTAAGAGGACTAACCATGATACACGTGATTGTCGTTTTGCGAATAAAAACACAGCTCCACAGCCGCGTCAGGTTTCAAATAGTGAAACGCAAAACACTGTCAAACCTACGTGTACGTTTTGCTCCAAAGCTGGGCATACATATGAAACGTGTTTTAAACGTGAACGCTCAGTGGTTTCAAATGTGAATTGCGTTGGCAAACCAAATCTTACTTGGTTACCTGTCACTATTGGAAATTTTGAATTTACTGCTATTTTTGATAGTGGAGCGGAATGTTCACTGATACGCGAGTCGGTGGCTGCGAAAATTCCGGGTAAACGCGTTGATCAAGTCCATTACTTGAAGGGCATTGGGCAGTTTACATTGATGTCGTTAACTTGTTTAACTACCATTTGTCAGATAGACAATTTACGCGTGGAACTACAGTTTCATGTGGTTCCGGATTACGAAATATGCTCTGATATGTTGATCGGTACTAACCTTATTAAGAACACATACCTAAGTGTATTAGTTACGGCCCAGGGTGCCAAATTACTGCACCAACCAGTGGTCTATCACATACATTCACAAGATGAAAAATTTGATAGACTTATTACCGACTTATCTAGTGAGGATCAGATAAACGAGTTAAAAATACTGTTGAACAAGTATACACATTTGTTCATTCGTGGATATCCGCGTACGCGGGTTAACACGGGTGAATTAGAAATCCGTTTAAAAGATCCTAACAGGTATGTAGAGCGTAGGCCGTACAAATTGAGTCCTGTCGAAAGAGAAAAAGTCAGAGAAATCGTGACCGAGTTGTTAGAACATAATATCATTAGAGAGAGTACCTCTGCTTTCTCTAGTCCCATTATATTGGTGAAAAAGAAGAACGGGCAAAATCGCATGTGCGTAGACTACCGGGAGCTGAATAAAAATACTCTTAGGGATCATTACCCTCTACCTATCATTTCTGACCAAATCGATCAACTATCAGGGGGCTTCTACTACTCAACATTTGATATGGCAGCGGGATTTCATCAAATACCGGTGTCCAAAAACTCTATTGAAAAAACTGCCTTCGTAACGCCCGATGGCCTCTATGAGTATTTGGCCATGCCGTTTGGTTTAAGTAACGCTGTTTCTGTATACCAAAGATGTATAAATAGAGCTCTGGGGCCTCTACTTTACGGGCCTAATCCCATATGTCAAGTATACGTAGATGACGTACTCACAAAGTGTAAGGACTTTTCAGAGGGTTTGTCACGCATTGAGAGAATACTCATGACTCTTCAGGAAGCAGGGTTTTCAATCAATGTAGAGAAGACAGCTTTCTTTAAGCGTTCTATTGAGTACCTAGGTAATATCATATCAGACGGACAAGTTAGTCCTAGCCCAACAAAAATACAGGCCCTAACGAAAGCCCCCATTCCCACAACTGTTAAACAAGTACGGCAATTTAACGGGTTAGCGGGGTATTTTAGACGCTTTATACCAAACTTTTCTCGTGTTATGACACCACTATACGAGTTAACTAAAAAGGACGCAAAATGGGATTGGAATACAAGACATGATCAGGCTAGGAATTATGTTATCCAACACTTGTCTACTGCGCCTACCCTTTTGATATTCCAGGAAGACGCTCCTATTGAACTGTACACCGACGCCAGCAGCATCGGCTACGGGGCGGTGTTGGTGCAGATAGTTAACGGGCGACATCATCCAGTGGCCTACATGAGCCTGCGTACCACTGAAGTAGAGAGTCGATACCACTCCTACGAACTTGAAACTTTGGCGGTGGTAAAAGCAATCAAACATTTTCGTCAATACCTGTACGGGAGGAAGTTTAAGGTCATCACTGACTGCAATGCGCTTAAAGCGTCCAAATTCAAGAAAGATTTACTTCCACGAATTCATCGCTGGTGGGCGTTTCTCCAAAATTATGATTTTGAAATAGAATATCGTAAGGGTCAGAATCTTCAGCATGCCGATTTCTTTAGTAGAAACCCAAATATGGAGAGTACAGTCAATAATTTGACCAGAAATACGGAATGGGTTCAGGTAGAGCAGAGACGAGATAGTGACTTACGCTTACTTATTGATGGTATTGCCAGCGGTAATCCAGTAGAGAACTATGTCCTGGTGGATGGCGTACTCAAGAAACGTCTTACCGACTCACAATTCGGCAATTATGAAGCTATTGTGGTGCCGAAGTCATTTCAATGGAGCTTAATAAATTCGTATCACACTGCTTTACAACACCCGGGATGGGAGAAGACGCTATGTAAATTACGAGAGTCCTACTGGTTCGACAAGATGAGCTCAATCGTTCGAAAGTTCGTGGATAATTGCATTGTATGCAAAATGTCAAAGGGTCCTTCTGGTGCTACACAAGTTCAACTGCATCCTATACAAAAACCAACTACGGCGTTCCAAGTTATCCATATGGATATTACGGGCAAATTGGGTTCTAGAAACCAAAATGGTCAGGACGAGTATGTGATTGTTATCATAGACGCATTTACCAAATACTTACTCCTTAATTATTCAAATGATAAAAGTCCAAGCAGTTGTCTCGCCGCATTAAAACGCATGATCCATTTATTTGGAACACCCGTACAAGTCATAGTTGATGGAGGGAGAGAATTCCTGGGAGATTTCAAAAACTATTGTGACAACTTTAGTATCAACATTCACGCGATTGCGCCAGGAGCTAGCCGAGCGAATGGACAAGTTGAGCGCGTCATGGCTACACTGAAGAACGCGTTGACCATGGTTAAAAATTATGAAACCGAGAACTGGCAAACTGCTTTGGAAGCCCTGCAATTGGCATTCAACTGCACTCCTCATCGTATAACCGGAATGGCGCCACTCACTCTCCTGACTCGAAGACAGCATACTGTACCCCCACAACTTTTGAGGCTAGTAAACCTTGATGAAGAAACTATTGATTTTGACCTACTCGACCAACAAGTCCAACAGAAAATGCAAGCTGCTGCTCAGTATGACAAACGACGCTTTGATCAAAATAAGGCTAGGATAAGGCCATTTCAAAAAGGTGATTATGTACTGATTAAAAATAATCCACGTAATCAAACATGCCTGGACCTCAAGTACAGTGACCCTTATGAGATCGTGAGGGTTGAAGATAAGGACAGATACATCGTTAAACGAGTAACAGGAAGAGGACGACCTCGTAAGGTTGCTCACGACCAGCTTCGGCGGGCACCGCAGCCGGGTGATCAGGGTGCCATGTCGACGCACTCTGATGATGACCAACAAAACAACCCTGATGACCTCCAGCCCCAGACGAACACAAGTGACCCGCAGCCATCAACGTCACAGGCTGCGATGACGTTTGATTGTTAAACAATCGGTGAGTTCATTTCATAATTTATTCTATAACTTAAACACAAAGAGAATTAACAAAGAAATAACAACCCAGTTTAAAATAACAATAATGAACTAACATAAAAATTTCACATAACAAGACAGTATTAATCCTTGCATGTCCCATCTCCCATCTAAGTTATCATTTTCAGAGCCTCTGTGGACCACGGTCAAATAAAGGCCTAGACCACAGCATCGTCCTACCCATTTCCTTTAGAGCCTCTGTGGACCACGGCGTACATGACCGCCCAGACCACAGCCACAATACTTTTCAAATTTTAACTCAATAAACTGTGTGGACCACGGCGTACATGACCGCCCAGACCACATCATCAATCAAAAATGCAAGGATGCGTGGAGACATTTGCATTTAATAACAAAAATATGAAACGTGTAAAATGCGTGGAGCATTATAAACACGGTCTACGAGAACATATTTGCTTATCATTATTACAGCTCATTCCTATGTACAAATTTAAAATTATATTTCAAAGGTGTATTTCAATACCTACCCTAGGTATGCTGTCCAGATACCTAGTAAAGATAAAAACTTTCTACTTTCAGAATCGAGGCAGGCGCAGAGCACGCACCGCCCCGCAGAATGGCCGTGTCGACGCATTTGTTTTAAAGTTTATTCTTATTTCTAATTTATGATTAATTTTAATTAATTTCATTTCTTTGTTCTGATAAATAAATTGATTAATGAACTTGATAATTAATTAGGTAATTCTATAAGAATATTTTCATCAATTAAATGGTTCAAAAAGCAACGATCATTTTTAAAAGGATTTTAAATATTAGTAGTTGTTACAGCCGCCATTGTCTATCGTTGGTTTTTGAATATCCGCTTTGTTATTACTGTGTTTTAAAATGTGTTAGTTATTCGACAATTCGTTTAAAATTACTTTATGAATTATGAAAGATCAATTTGAATTATTAGAATTAAAAAGTAAACACGTGTTATTGTAAATTCCCCAAAACGTGACGTTCAGCCGCCATGTTGATTTCTTGCATCGTTCACTGAGTGGACTAGGACACTTTGCTCGTGGCGCTTGGACCGAACGGTCGTTTGGTGAGTGCTCTGATACTTATAACTGTTATTGCTGTTGATAATTATTATTGTGTTTATTGATTTATGAGTGTATTTACTTTTGGCTATAGGTATACCAAAACTGTAGTGATAAAGAGGTTATAAAAATAAAACTGTTTTGTATTTCTGAATTGTGTTTCGTTTATCTGAGACATCATGAGTGCAAATAATACGGATGGTGACGTCAGCGGTGCTGACGTCACCCTTCCTAAAAACCCGGCTGGGATAAATACCCCGTTATATACATGTTAAATTAAAAATTCAGTGTATGTATTATGATTATAACATAATATTCTAATTAGGGTGTTTGAGGGTGTGCGTTAATTACGTTACATGTTGTATATATGCATGTCGGAGGCGAACATCAGGATGGCACTATCGTCCGACATCAGTTAGGGTAATCAAGCAAAGAGATAACTCAAAGAAACTCAAAATTCAAACGAACTCAAAAGTCAAACGTTTATTCAAATTAGTCAGAACAAAAGACAGCCCCCAAAACGCCCGCCCTTCGCCACTTCCTATGTGTTTTGGCTTGGGGAGAAGAAGTGGCGGAACAAACTCCCCAGCAACACATGTCTGTCTGTTAGGTTAGAAGAACCTTTACACTTTAATTTCAAAAGACACTTTACACACTTTACAATATGGATCTACAACAGTACTACAACACTAGGTAATAACACTAGGTACACTACACGTAACGAAAGGCAGTATCGAGATGTGCGCAGCACGACGACTCGACCAAGACTGAGCTCCGCGGACGCCACGCCGACCACCACTACTCTGCCAAGCGCGCCAAAATGTTGTTTCACCGGAAACGCCACCAGAAGGCGCGCTTGCGTGACGTTTAGTGTCCGTACTATTGACAGTCTCCGACACGGCCATCCTGCGTAGACCCACGTCCTCGTGGGTTAATCTGCAACAACACAAACAGCACAGTATGCACAGTACAACCTCGGCCACTCCTGACCACTATGTAGCACACTGAACAAAAGTCACACAGATCCATCTGAACCACAGAACCACATAGGGTCATAATTACGCCACACAGGCTTATTAATATCGCTCATACTTGAATGCCACACAGGCTACCAACTGCCACACAGGCTACCAACTGCCACACAGGCTCCTAACTGCCACACAGGCTCCTAGCTGCCACACAGGCTCCTAGCTGCCACACAGGCTCCTAGCTGCCACACAGGCTCCTAGCTGCCACACAGGCTCCTAGCTGCCACACAGGCTCCTAGCTGCCACACAGGCTCCTAGCTGCCACACAGGCTCCTAGCTGCCACACAGGCCAGTTATTGTCAAGTTTGTCTGATCAATCTAAACATTTTCAATGCAATAGAATGCTTTCACCTTGTGCGATGACATGCGATGTCCTGGCCTGCCGCAACTCATACGGCCTCCACGACAAATCCGGGGGAGGATGACGCTCCAAACAGCAACTGCAGCGCACCTCGCGCGCCGCTTGACTAGTGGACCTCGTCCTGTTCTCCAGGCTCGGTTCACCTTAGATGTTATCTGTTAAGTCAGAAATGGAAAGTGCTTAAGCATCAAATATTGACAACATATGGGTCAGCAACAAACCTTCTCGATGGTAAGACCTAAACACATGTTATGGGTTTTAAGAATAGCAATCACCATTTAAATGAAGAAACTAGTTACATTAAATTCTAAGCACGAAATCAAAGAAAGATCGAATTGCTAGTCAGACTGAACTTGTAAATTACAAAATCATTACAGCTACGGTTGTCATTCACATCAACGCCTTCTACTCGATAGGCTTCACAAAACCGTCGTGTCCCTTAGCCGAGCTCTCAGCCCATCCTGGCCTCCTAGGGACCACAAGCACAACCACAGTGACATGACACCAACTGTACCACAGATGTATACGGGTCTCTTCCTGGTCACCCCGATGCCGTCACACAGGCCAACGAGTCTCTTCCAGGTCACCCCGATACCCATCATAGGTATAGCTTAACACAATAAAAACAACAGTACCGCAGACTTTACACAGGTCTCTTCTTGGTCACCCCGATGCCATCACACAGGCCAACGGGTCTTTTCCAAGTCACCCCGGTCTCCATCATTGGTACAACTTAGCGCAACGAAATTACAGAGTTGGTGAACGTAACACTTTACCAAAAATCTATCGTCTGATGCACAATTCAATCAAATGACGCAGAAACTGAAATATTCTAACTTTAGGATATTGATGAGATCAGGTAACTAATAATTTTAAACTCTGGGATCAAACCTGTGAACCTAGGTTTCTGATTATCTACGATTCCACCAATTAATAAGCGCAGTGGTAGCGCAATCAACGAGACTGAAACTGTCTCTCAAGTTTATAAATGTCGTAAGACAAATAACCTCAAAATAAAGCAAAAATGGATCGGTCTCACCGGGTTTCCACTCAACACCTCAACGCGCATGACGATGCGCAGTACAGCAAGGCTTTCGCGGACGTGAAGCCACGTAGATACACGAGCACCAACACTCCGACCTCACGATGACACGTCAGGCTCCTGGCAGCTGGGATGCTCCGCAGTAATTTTGTCGCCAGATTGCACAATAACCACCGTCATTGTTGAAACATGAAAAAAAAAGACAGATTCGGTTAATTTTCTAGCATACCCTCGATAACTAGCTTGACATGTAACAATGGAAAACGATACCATTACCATAACCGTGGTTACCATACTTGTACCTTTGCTGAAATTCTTAATAATTCTTCTACTACAAACTCCATTTCAAATTATCGACGTTACATTTTTTTTTTGTCAATGGGCAGAATTTTATCTTCGCATGGCGAATTCTTAACACATGTGGGCATTCGGATTACATCCCACTTCTGATGTCGGAGGCGAACATCAGGATGGCACTATCGTCCGACATCAGTTAGGGTAATCAAGCAAAGAGATAACTCAAAGAAACTCAAAATTCAAACGAACTCAAAAGTCAAACGTTTATTCAAATTAGTCAGAACAAAAGACAGCCCCCAAAACGCCCGCCCTTCGCCACTTCCTATGTGTTTTGGCTTGGGGAGAAGAAGTGGCGGAACAAACTCCCCAGCAACACATGTCTGTCTGTTAGGTTAGAAGAACCTTTACACTTTAATTTCAAAAGACACTTTACACACTTTACAATATGGATCTACAACAGTACTACAACACTAGGTAATAACACTAGGTACACTACACGTAACGAAAGGCAGTATCGAGATGTGCGCAGCACGACGACTCGACCAAGACTGAGCTCCGCGGACGCCACGCCGACCACCACTACTCTGCCAAGCGCGCCAAAATGTTGTTTCACCGGAAACGCCACCAGAGGGCGCGCTTGCGTGACGTTTAGTGTCCGTACTATTGACAGTCTCCGACATGCATATATATATAAGTTTAAGCCCTATTAATATATTGTTATAGTAGTAATTGTAAATATAGTGTACTGGAACGTGAAAAAAAAGAAAGAAATACACTTACAAAAAATAAATGAGATCCCACCAAAAACATTAAATGTAAAAAAATGCCAAGTCTCTCGATGCAGTCTTTCCATCGTAAAAAGTTTTGAGATCTCATAGAAGCCAAGCCCTATTCAAAATATTTTGTAGTTATAAATCAACATTTAGTAATTGTATCAATAGTTTTCTTTATATTATAATTATAGTGACTTGGCAATGAGCACAAATTGAAAGCTGCTTGCTGCCTGGAATTATGTGCAAATATTACTGACGAGACCAGTGATCAGATTATTTGTAATGTGTGAATCATGATGGTCATTACCGACTACATGCTCCAATACAATAATTAAGAATACCTTACGCGCCATCGCTTAAGAAAGTAAATGAATCGAGAGTACACTAAGACTGACTGCCGTTGCCGAAATTCGGTTGGGACGACACGGATAAACCAAAAGAAAATTAAATCCAAATATGCCGTTTTATTTGTTTCTTCTTGTGCTCATTGCCAAGTCACTATAATTATAATATAAAGAAAACTATTGATACAATTACTAAATGTTGATTTATAACTACAAAATATTTTGAATAGGGCTTGGCTTCTATGAGATCTCAAAACTTTTTACGATGGAAAGACTGCATCGAGAGACTTGGCATTTTTTTACATTTAATGTTTTTGGTGGGTCTAATTATTGTATAAACACTAACCTATCAAGCCTAGTTCTAGTCAGAGTTTTCTAAAATATTCACCGCAGTTTTCATCCATCGAATTGCACCCCGTGGGAACACCTACTCCACGCATCCAGATAAAATGTAGGCTTTCTCGACTAATATATTTTGCTATCAAGCAAGGATTTTCCTATGTTAACAATTTTTATTTTTGGTTGTTTGATTGTCGCTCTGAAACCGACTTGAACCGATTTGAAGAATTCTTTCACTGTTGGTAAGCTTAACTTTCCTCGTGTGACATAGACTTTCATCCGGGTACGGGATAAATTCCCCGGGAATCGACATTAACAGCCAGTTTTGTATAAATACCCTCACTATTTTTGGATGATGTTGTTTAAAACAGTTTCTGACTTGCACCACTCACCGCAAGTTTCCCTGGACTATGTCCAAGTGGTTGCACTACCTCGGAGGTTAAACGTGAACGTATATAAAACTGCTGTATACTTTACTGATTGCCAGCATATTGCACCATTGCACTATTGTGAACATTAGTAAGTACCAATATAGGGAACTTGAGTGCACTCCATTAGGTTTAATTTTGTACGATAAGTTTTGATAGTATGAAACGTGGATAGTGAAATAATAACTGATAAAAGTAACGTGTTTTTTTTTTCAGTCTATTTTATAAAATGTAATAATATCAACGTTGTAAGGAGTCTAAATCTGAACAAAATTATGATTTTCTGTGTCGTCATGTAACACGGTTTTGTAAAAAAATACTTATAAGTAAAAGCATAGGAAGCAAATATAACTTCTTTTCTTTCAAATCTTACCTATACTTTCCATTTTCGTAACAGCATTCCATTATTTCAATAATGTTACTGACAACAAATTTTGGCCACGTCTGATAAACCTTTACTTTCTAGTAAGTGGTTGGTAGTGGTGGTTGGGAATACTGAAAATCCTATCTTCCTGTTCCCTTAGCTGCACTTTCTTACAAAACACAAACTCGTTAAAAATTCGCTTCAGGGGCAGATCATTATCTAAACAAAGAAGACACAACATGCATACAAATTTTATCTTCTAACTGATAGCTTTATCTGCTACCTACTCTTAAAACGCTGAATTTAATAAAAAGCGGCCAAATGTTAGTCAGACTCGCGTAAGAAGTGTTTCGTCCTATTATCTATGTAAGGGCCAAAAATCATGTCTGTTGTGTATTAGTATTTGTAGTTATAGCTTTAACAGATTTACAACATACGTGGAAATTCTAACTTTCTCATCTATGTCATATTAGCCTGATAATAGACGCACGGGCGGAGAGTGAAGTCTTAGTAATAATCCCGTTTTACCCTATTTTACGAAACTCTAAAAATATAATTTTGTAACTATGCCTAAAATATTTACAATACGAGCGTAATATTATAAAGCTATTTTGTGAATTATTAATATTTTTATACAATACAACTACTCTGTTATAATAATAAAATATTCGTTTTAAAATACTCGTATTTTGTACATAAAAGTGTTATTGTATCCGAGAGTGGTACTTAATAAAAAAATATTTTTTGAAACTATCGTTCTACGTTGCTTTCCCGTAGTTACCAAACTAAGATATAGTTAATTAAGTACTTAACTG
This sequence comes from Helicoverpa zea x Helicoverpa armigera, assembly GCA_033682625.1. Classification (NCBI taxonomy): domain Eukaryota; kingdom Metazoa; phylum Arthropoda; class Insecta; order Lepidoptera; family Noctuidae; genus Helicoverpa; species Helicoverpa zea x Helicoverpa armigera. The sequence goes on from JAWIIS010000041.1 coordinate 1,149,579, forward strand.
AATCCCTAATAATGTATAGTATCTATACTCTATACATTTACACACATTTCAACAATGTAACACGGTAACAGCCATGGAGAACAAAATGACTAGCGGAGATGTCATAACGCAAAACTTCTAAGAAAGTAGCGCGCCAACATGCGAGTGTTCGGGGGACGAGGAACATTACTAGCTTCGCCCTTACACGCCTTCTATGTAACCCGGCCATTATTTCCAAATATAAATTACCAATCAATCAGGACCAATGTTTGACAGATTGATTTTGATTTGACAAGTTAGTTCTAGTATCTGATCACGCCTACCATACGTTGCTTGACCTACAAGAAGGCGCCTGACCTACCTCCCTTATGGCATCTCCGCTATCTTTCCTTCCTCAGTAACAGCACATATTCGCACCGCGATACACAAACGACAGACATCAAAGTGTTGAGCAAAGAACTGAGATTACACTCGCGTGCAGAAATATGTACCACTTTATAAAGTCACGTACGACTATGATCTTTCATTATTCTTAAAGTTTAAAGGGTTCAAGATTTGTGACAAAAAAACGAGTGCTTTAATTGCAGTATTGAAAGCATTTATAATTAGAGCTATCAAGGAATAGAAAAGAAAATAATCTGGCGTTAAGGAAGATTGATAATATTTATTTCTTGATAGTATTATTCAGAACAATGGCGAATAATTAATATCAATTTAGCAGTCTATCCGTGAACAATTTACAAAGATAATTTTATTTGTCAATAGCATTAATTCAATGCGATCATTTATTTCTTTAGAACAAAAGACAGCACCCACAATACTTAAACTAAAATCATTTTCATTTTCTTTTTGTGATTAATTAATTGTCTTGCGGTTATCTTTGCCTGTAAAAAGGCATGATGCTATACATAAGATATCCTTTTTTATCATATTACAAATAATTTACTTTGAAAACGTAATCTACCAAGTATAAAACACACTTTAAATAATGTGCCCTCACAAACAAAAATTTCCCAAAAATAAACCAGTCACTTATCTCTTAAACTATCAAGCGCACTGAAAATCGAACTTTTAAAATTTACGACAATTCTTCGATTGCCACCTTTTATCGGCCTCGAGTGTAACCGGATTCTTTGATCTGCGTCACAGTAAGTAAAAAGCGTTTTACAGAGAAAAAAATGTTCCGCGGAAAATTCGTTTTGGCGCCTTCAAAGGAAACTATTAAAGTCTCTTTTTTTTCTTTGTTATGTAGATGCAAATAGAATAGTGCTGTGTGAGTGTTTAATTTTCTAGTTTTCTGGTTCATTGGGTCGAGAATAATGGCTTGAAGTGTAAAGGAGTTCATTGTTAAGGTGTTTGAGGATAGGTACTTGTCTCACCTTCATGTTTTCTATGGTATTTATATGTTTTTGTTGTTGTATGATTATTCTTTTTTCGATTCGACACAGGCTTCGAGTGCCTTCCGACCTAAGAAGATTTCTTCAGGTTGCCATATTTCGTAGTTATGTAAATAGCCAGCCTTTTTTTGGGAAACAAAGACGGTACTTTAAGACTTTCACAAGACCGCGTTCCTTAAAGATTTTCCCAATAACACTAGTCAATACTGCACAAAATAAACTCAAGTAAAAAAGCAATAGTATTTCAAATGTGGTCATAAAATCTGACTTCGTGTAATTATATCGAAACTGCGTCATATTTCAAGGAATATTGAATATTGCTATTTTGGGTTAGAATCCTGTTGTGTTTCCTTTATCTTAACTGATTTACTAACTAAGACTGAAGATACAAGAACAAGGGAGCACTAATAATATTTCCCGCGAACACCGCGAATACAACATTTACCTTTACAACATAATCTAATTAACATACAAGTTCGAACGCAGTACAAGTAGTTGCAAGCTTAGTTTGTGGCACGGAGCAATGAGTGGATGGATAACTCATCTTGTTATAGTTACATTTCATAAAATCTTAATTAAAATAGGAATTGGAATAATGTCTTAAGTATGCGTATTGGTCAGCAGTGAACAAGTGCAGTAAATGTTTAACAGTCATTACAGTTATCTTGCATTTTATTGTTTTCTCAAAGAAAGAAAGGCAAAGACAGTGCAGGTATTCTCAAAGGATTTTGATTTTGGCTGTTATTAAAACACGACGTACATATGCTTAATAATAAACATAGTCAAAGTCGCACTAAACAATATTTCAAAAAGACTGATGGTCGTGTGTTCAGACAATATTTTCCGAGACACAAATTGTAGGTTTGAAGGAAAAAGTCGTGGTGGCCTAGTGGGTAAAGAGCCAACCTCTCGAGTATGAGGGCGCGGGTTCGATTCCAGGTCAGGCAAGTACCAATGCAACTTTTCTAAGTTTGTATGTACTTTCTAAGTATATCTTAGACACCAATGACTGTGTTTCGGATGGCACGTTAAACTGTAGGTCCCGGCTGTCATTGAACATCCTTGGCAGTCGTTACGGGTAGTCAGAAGCCAGTAAGTCTAACACCAGTCTAACCAAAGGGTATCGGGTTGCCCGGGTAACTGGGTTGAGGAGGTCAGATAGACAGTCGCTTCTTGTCAAGCACTGGTACTCAGCTGAATCCGGTTAGACTGGAAGCCGACCCCAACATAGTTTGGGAAAAAGGCTCGGAGGATGATGATGAAATTGTAGGTTTAAAATTATACGTATAAAGCCGTTGCTAAATTGATTTAACACTCCATTTCTTCACTAATCCACAGTTTATCGTCTTTATCGTGTCTTGAGCAGACTACCTTGTATATTTAGCTACAAGTCGGGTTATACAATGCCTGCAAGCTACTCACATAACGCTATGTACTAAACGAGAACAGGTAACTTGCATACGTTTGGTGGTAAATTTTGAAGCTTAATGTAGGCCAAGTTAGCGGTGATACTGCGGTTAACGTTGCCTATTTCCTGCTGGATTTACAAGATATAAGGAGTTAGTTTCTGTGAAGAAAAGTGGGTGAAAGCAGCTTTTTAGAACTTCAGTTTATTAAAATTAAGCTTATTAAACAAGCACTTTCACGTCAAATAATATTGGATAGCACCCCCAAATACATCCTATCACCTGTCAGTGAGATGATTCAAATAGCCATGTTCACTGACAGGAGGCTTTTTTTATCAACTAATTATGTAGTTAAACTAAAGTAGGTATTTTAATAACTTATTTTATGAGTGGTTTGAATAGTTGAAGCAATATTGCTCTGAAACGATAATATGTACTGATGTACATAATTAGATATAGCAAGTAAGTTAGAACTGGCTCTAAACTGTGACAACGATAATTTTAGTACTAAGACCAAACAATCGGGCAACTCTTTCATATATCCATGCAGTAATCTTTTAGATAATATAGTAAGAGGTCCATTTTACAGCAGTATATCATATCCTGAACAAACCCAAAGTGATATATTGAGTAGAGGGCAGGTTAAAATACGAGAGAGACCTATGTTTGTGAAGTAGGACAGTTTTAGTATATTCATAACCCTTTTATGGTATAAATTGACTTGAATTTTAAGTGTTGGCGATGTTTTTAGTAATCGTCCGTTTTACATATTTTTTGGACATACAATATTTACGTACGAGTATTTATTGAGATTTTTGACAGACTGAGCTGAAGTGTAGGTATTTTTTAGTATCGGGATAAAAATATAGCCTAATATACAGTTCTTTTCAAATGGGTTCAGTAGTTTCGGAGCATTCAGGGTTCAAACAAACAAAAAAAAGGTTTCTTCTTTATTATATTACCTACTAAAGATTATGAATTTTCTAATATGCTAATATGACGTGAAAGTGACCACATTATAATACAGGTACCATGCTCTAAAATATTTTACATTACCTCAAAATTCAGACTGTACCTCAGAAAATAGTTCCCCACTATAAATTACTGGCTTCTTAACGATACAGTAAAACTACTGAAGTAACCGACAGTTAACTTGAACTCGTAAAGGAACAGGTAATTTCACAGGTCATTACTTAAATGTTTCATATAGTATGGTTCAAGAATAAAATACAGTCTTGTTTGAGAGTTTAGTACCTACTTATTTGGTTGTGCGGGAGGAAATAATTGAAGTATTTTTAAAATATATAAAGTATTAGCTGCTAGCCGTTTTCCCTGCGGCTTCACACGCATCCCGTTGGAACTACTGCTTGTACTGCGACAAAATAAAGCCCATGTTACTCGGAAGAACGGTAGTAAATGAATTTTTCAAATAGATTCAGTAGTTTTGGAGCCTTTAAGCTACAAACAAACTAACAAAACATGAAATGTTCTCTACATTTTGAATCATTTTCTTTGCCTGAATTCATTACTGTTATCATCTTCCCGCCTTTATCCCAGTTTTTTTATTTGAGGTCAGCACAACATCTCATTTTCTTCCACACAATCCATCCACTAATGATTATCATCTAGACTAAAATATAAATAATATAAACCGCATACTTTCTATAATTATGTCTGTTTTCCATATTTAACTTCGAGATAAACCGACCTCATTGACCGTAAGCTTACAATACAAATACAAAATACAATACAAAGCGGAGAATAAATTAATTAGAAATAATTACTCCGCCCGCAGCCATTGTCGTTTACATGCATCTACAGTCTACAGTCTACGGTCTACAGTCTACACGTATTATTATAAAATTAACTTTTTCTTTTAAATAAACGGCTTGTGTTAACTTGTAATGAGTTTGTCTTTTGTTTTTTATTTATTTTGTGCTTTGTGTTGTGGAATATTTCCTGTGCTGTGTTTGTTAATTTACATATTAGAAGATATAAGAGGGAATAAGAGGTATGTGACGTAAGAAATATTTCTAAGTTGAAAACTAAGATTTTATGTATGCAGTAGAATAAATACTATCAAATAAATTAAAGATAGGAAAACCAATACTATTTGCTACTGTTTAATAAAAAGGTAGAGGTAAACTTGAAGAAAAAGCAGTGTACATAGTGCTTCATCTCGCTTATCAACATTATCAGAACATGTTAGTTCATTGAAGGATGTAGGCGTTTAGGATGACTCTGCACTGACAAAAAATTTAGCTATGCTCCTAATTCAAATCCTACAGTATTTACCAGTGAGTAAACAGTAGCTTTATCATATTATAATTTCTGATCATACACATCCTAAGATAAACTTAGAAAAAAATATCTCAGACCGTATCCAAGCTATTGGATTCTAGTCTTCATTAGAAATCAGGCTAATGAGTTCACTATGAATCACTGAGCTAAACGTTCCTCCTAAGATAGTCCACGCTGACACTTCTGTGAAATACTGAGCGAACAACGTGCTGAAAATAGCTGCTAGTCTAATTGTGTCTTAGTGCCATTAATTTAGGGTCCATTTTCGTATAAACATTACAAAGATGTGAGTATGCAACTGCTGTCCAAGATGCCGCCGGTAACATACGAATCTATTGGTAAAGACGATAATATTTTTTAACATTCAATAAGTTATTGGCTATGAAGATATTCATATTTGCCTCGATTCCACCATTCCACAGCCGGATAAAAATATCTACCTACCTTACCCAGGGTGTAGACAAAATGTTCAAAAGGCTCAGTAGTTTTATCATGAAAGTCTACGAACAGACTGACAGAGAGAGTTACTTTCGCATATAATATTCGTAAGGAAAGTCTAATTTTTACATCATGTGGCTTATAGTCCAATAAAATACCAACCAGAGGACACTTTTTAAGCTGTGTCGAACGTCGATATATGAACGGAATGTCATATGTCCGAGAATTTACCGTTTCCACGTCACGTCACGTTTCTAGGAATATTGAATATCTAGCTATTTTGGAATTTTCCGAATAGAATCCTGTAGTGTTTTGTTTGTATTTTTATTTCCCGGAATATTGTTTGTGTATTCGGTTAGTTTGTAAAGAATTCAGGCTTTGTAAAGTTTGATTTTGGTATCAATACAGTTTTCTTTTTGTTGACGGCAAAGCGTTGTTGTTAAATTGTGTGTAGTTTGAATATGCAAAGATTTTTATTCCTTTTCAGTTTTTTATTCCTATTTGCAGGAGTTTTATGAATTTTTCAGTATGGGCTTCGTTCAGTAGTGGACGCTTCTCGGTAGATTAGTTATATTGATTGTGGTCTGCTAAGATAATAAATAAAAAAACACACTCTTAGAATATTTTCGGGATATATCCTGAAGTATTTACATAGCCTTGTTTCTTATTGTACAGCGTTTACATCACACCGATTTTTTTTTTCATATTTTTGCCTCATACCTAAAAATCATTGTTACTGGACTGTGTGCAGTCCAGTCAGCACAAACATCCCTGTATTGTACATCAGCACAGTTGTCCCGCGTTAGTATTCGTGACGTCACGATGTTCTCAATTACTGCACACGCTAACTACGACGCACGCTATATTTCCTCACCACTCAATAAAATGCTGCTTTCAGATATTCTTCTTAGGGGGGATATAGATATATAGTTCGGATAGTAGCGCTGTAGTGATTAATTTGTGTTTAAAAAAAAACTACCTAAAGTGATTTTACAGAATAAAAATAATATAATTAAAATTTTGATGATGTTACAGAATTAACATACTAAACTACGGACGTTATATTTAATGTGAGTAATTAATTATTATAATTGATTTAATGGCAATTTTTCAGCCGCCAGATAACTGTTAGCAGAATATGTTTCACGTTTTAACAGCTTTTGTATAGAAAGTATGTCAAACCGCTATTTATTCCTGAGACTTAAAATCTGCCCTATTGCATTTATTTATAGCTATTTTTATTTTATTTCATATTTATTCACATTAATTCGAGAAATAATAAAAGATTCTTTGATGTGTACGATTTTTTATCCAAGCCCTTTACAAAATTGCTCAGCCAATGGACTGCTTGCTAATTCCCGCTAGGAACCAATATTAGGTGGATCCACAACAACTAAATATTGTTCAAGGTCTGCTCTATTGATGTTATCTTACATTTGTGTTTGTAATTGGTAAATATTTAGCTATTCTGTTCCTTGTTTCGTTGGTCTAGTGGTTTTAAAAGCTAGTATTGAAATTGAGTTTCTTGGGAAACTTGAGCTAAAAGTTACTGGATAATTTCTTTAAACGTCACTTGACAGTACATTTGAAGATTGCAGATACTTGTGGCCCTCATAAGTCATGATTATATCGCCTTTTTGACTAGCCAAAATCCTTGCGCAAACATGTGGAAAAATAGGTAGCAAAAGTGCTTTTCAGTCGGTCTTTTATCGGCCTACTGTGGGTAATGTGTGCTTTGCTATGTATGTATGAGCACAATCAATCTATAGGCTGTAAAAAAATCACTGTGGAAGCTCACATAATAATAAGAATCATAATTTTACCCATGATAAAAGTTCAACAACACATTGACTCGTGCTTCGAAGCCAACAATTTAGACTGTTGCCCTTCCCGCGAGAAAAATACTACGAAAAGATAAATAAAAGTTATCTCAATGAGGAGCCGCGTAAATAAGCAGCATTTTAAGGGTCTCGACTCCCAAAGGAATAACCTTTCCTTGTACCGAATTATCTGTATAGCTCCACGAGCCAAGATTCCTTTTGCCAAAGAAATATTATGCTGTATATACTTACTTATATTTTTTCTTATTCCTATCAACGATATTTTTGTAAATGTGTTTAGGGGGTGTCGGAATACCTACAGTGGTGATCAAAGCAATTTTTTCTTCGGTAATATAAGAACCTCAAATGATATAAAAATAAGAAAATTTTCTGTTGATCATAATGTTAAGCAACATAACGGCTGGCATATGGATGGATCATTGTGTCTTGAGGAGTTCCTCCTCAAGAGTGTTTCAGAAGGTACGATTCCTTGCAAAGCACTAGTACTAACCTGCATCTGTTTAGACTAGACGCCGACTCCAACACAGTTGGAATGGCATTAGGCAGATGATGATTGCTGATGAACAAATATATTAGCATTGATCACCAAGCTTATTAGCAATCAATTTTTTCACTTTTTAATTCAATAAACCCCAAAAAAATCCGCGACCTCTTTTCCTTTCCCAAAAAGGCATTTCCCTATTTACAGCATCCTTTCTCTTCCGTAGCGTGCCAAAATCAGCTGTTAGTCTTAAGAGACTCTGGTAAGTGACATCGCTCGTTAAGGGACTACCAGAGACTATAAGATGCCTTCAGTTCATTCAATCATGTAAAAAAGACACGCGGTCCCTTAGCGTGACGTCATGGTTTTAGTATGGTAACCTATTTAGGGATTTTATGGTAGGTATGATGCTGTTTTTACTCAGTTCATGTTTATCTAGCTGCATGATATTAATATAGTGCAAGAAAATCGATAATAATTAAAAATTTCTTCACCCGATCTATCAAAATACAATTTGACTAAAAACCTTAATCAAAGGTTCAATAACATTTTAAAATCCAATAAATATCTGTACTGTAGTTATGTCTAACAAAGGAGTATACTTATGTACATAAATGTGTTTGTGTGTGTGCGTTTCAATAACAAACACAGGAGTATTGCCAAGTTCTATGCTGGCGTATACCATGTTAGCTCATTATAAATTAATATCGAAAAGCAACTACTACGTCTATATGTATATATAGGCTACGCCGCGAGCTAATACATCGTAGGCTGAAACTATTAACCACTATACAATAATGTACCTTAACTCAACAGCATAACGTACAAATTACAGTGCACGTAAAAAAAGATACACAAAGAAAATGCCCGCTAATCTAACATTTAATTAAATAAATACCTAACTTTACTATATCAGTCTGACAGCAACATCGTCACTTCAACTTAAAAGAAGTCCCAAGGGTACCATTAATTCGGGGTGAATCGTAAATCTGGCAACACTGGGCAACACTGGGAAACTAAATTACCGGATTACACGTGAAATCGCGACCGGGATAGCTTAATGATTGCATAATGAGATGTTCACGGAATGTCCTGTTAATGGTTTTAGTGACCTCTTTTCGTTTTAGTGACAAAAGGGCTTATGTGCGCGTTGTCAATTTGTTTTCATGGATTACAAAAAAGATGGTCGGGAAGTTTGACCTTTTATTGGTACCTATTGATGATTTTGAAGTAATATAAAATGATAAAAATAGGCATGGGTGTGAGCTGTACTCGGCCATTAAAAAGTAATTTATTTTCTTAACAATAATTCAATGTTTATCTGCTGTTGTAATAATCCAGTATTCCTTTTTTTATTTTTAGTAATAAATCTGAAAAATTATTTGAATACGATTTTGGATTCTCTTGTCTAAAAATATTCATTCTATACCCAAGTAATAACTATCAATACATATATTGTTGTTACTTCTAAAACAATTTCCATACTTAAATAAAGCTTGGTTCTTTTATAAAAAAACCAAAGCCCATCCTTTGTTTTCTATGAACTCCAAGCCCCAGACGCCGTGGGCGATATGGTTCAAAAATACATGTCCCTGTGTCCGGCAATCCGGTAAAAAACGTACGTCAATATTTACGGATCACTACCGGAACACTTTAATCCGGCCTGAAACCGGTCGATAGGTTGATAAAGGGATTTTAGACTTGTTGGCTCTTTTGGAAAATTTTGATTTAAGATCTTTTTTTGGGGGGTTTTGATTTTAGATTGGCAATTACTCAATCCTTCTCCTTGTGAGAGGAGGCCTGTGCCCAGCAGTGGGACGATAAAAAGGCTGTAACAGTAACAGTAATTACTTTTTGGTATTTTGTCGAGTCTTTAGTTATAAGTTTTAGGAATTTAGAATGAATTTGAAAGGACCAATAGTTTTTACTTTCCGTCGATTGTCATACCATCACCAACAGTCTAACATAAAATAAAATACATAGGTATTTAGACTGTCTTTATTCCAGTACAATCACCCATCTTCAAAGAATAAATTCTTATTAATAGAGCTATAATTTAAAACCATTGTTAGTCTAAAATAAATTATAACCACCACAATATTGAACCTACTATTAAAACCATAATTGATCTCAACCAATTTACGAAATAGAAAGCTTAAAAAAGAGCAGTTACTCGTAAATTAATAACAAAACAAAATTGCCAATTTATTTGGAACTTGATTCAATTTAATAGATATTCGTACATAATAGATTACATTATGAGTATTACAATCAAGTAGATTGCATTTAATAAATCTTTTAATATAGAAAGCGTCTTCAGGGAATCTCGTTTTTCGTAACGCGAAATTTTTCATAAATCAAACCGTACTTGGCTACAAAAAAGTTTTTCTATTACCTCTGCTATTTAGCGCGGATTTGAACTTTTTTTATGAAAATGAGAAAACAAAATCGAACGTTTAATATATTTTTGGTTCTCGTTTAGTGAAGAATTATTTAATGAGTTTATCTTCTGTTTTTAAGGAGTTTTTGATTAGAATTATGTGTTTTTTTTTGTAAATTCGAGTTCACATAACAACTCACTTTTTTCTAAAAACTAAAAACTCTACAACGCTGTGAAGGAAGCCAGAATATTTGTTAAAACCATTTAATTCGCTAAATTACAAAGAAATCAAAGATAACTGAATTACTGAATTAATAAAAATAATTCCTTAAACTAAGCCACCCAAATCTTTTGGGCATTAAACCTCGAAAGAAACGAATTTTATCTTTAAACATAACAATTGTGGATGAGCAGAGGTCAACAGAATTACCCAGCAAATAATAACAAGACTTCGGTTGGCTGCCAAATATGATCTTAAACCTACTTTTAATAAAAACAAAATCTTAAAGAAACAGCAAAATCATTGTCTGCTTTATTGTTTGTTTCTGGGCCAAGTAAATTAATTATTTTCTTTTATATTAAGGAAACAATGAGAATTGTTAATGAGCGTTGGCTATTCGCGTTTCTTTTTTATCTTTCTTGTATTGCGTATTCATTTAGAAATATTGGATTAGGTTCGATTGATAGCGGGGGCGAAGTGCTCGAAACAATTATAGGATGATAGGATATGCTTTTTTCAGATTGTGAGTAAAAAAAGACATATTAAGAGGTGCGTGTACTTATTGACATAGCTACTTGTGTTGCTGTGTAATTGTGATAAAACGTAGTTTGAGCAGTCTGCCCGTAATTTTGGGTTAATAACGATGATTTTTTAAACGTCTTTTCAGTTTTGGTGCTAATATAAAACAAGAATTACAATAATATTTGGTTTTCACAGTATTGCTCAGGTAAAAATGAAGTATTTCTACTTTACTACTAATATGAGCAACTCAAGTTGTCTCAGCATAACTGCATAAAAAAATAAGTTTGGCTCCTCGCTGTCAGTAAGACCTCACCCTAATGGGTTCCCGTTTTCTTGGCACTCGGAAACTGAAATGCCTGATGAATTGCTAATGATACAGCGAGTTTCTTTTTGTTAAATCTTGTAAATGTTATTTTTAGTTGTATTTCTACGTCTTTGATAACCTTTGGAGGTTAATCGTTACTTTTTTTATGCTTCAGGCAAGGGCAGAATGAAAGGAGGTCAGATAGTCTTTAATGTTATTACTTTTACTTAGTTGCATTTGTGTAGATTGTAGCAAGATTTATTTTGTAGCGTGTGTTGTAAAATGTGATACATTTTAAGTAGTAAATGTTTGATTTTTATCTAGTCTATATATTATCTGCGCTGGGTTCGTTAATTGGAGCTTTTCTTATGTTAGAGAAGCCACATTATTATGTTCCATACAAACACATTACTTTGTACTGAAATACAACGGCACTCTCGATGAACTCATATGCAATCCAGGTGAATTTATATAAGATACACTTTTGTTATTTTTGAACGACTTTACCAGATCGTAACATCAATCAAACATACATAACTATAGAGGTATATATAATAAGAACTATAAATATGTAGTTTACCAGTACAATACGTAATTTCAAAACTATATGTGAATATAACTCGGGTATAATATCCTGCGAGAGGCATCTCGTCTCGCTCTAGTTGAAGTGCAACGTGCCAAATTGTAGCCTATCGTATTAGGTAACAATACGTTATTAAGTACGTTTTCTTATATCTTTTGAGATATACATAAGTAAAGAAAGGTAGAGAAATAGGAAAAAGAGATAGATGAAAGTGTATGTAAGTTTTGAGAACTTATGAAGCTTCTCAAAGAGTTTAGGTTTGACATGACACATTTGAAATGATCAAATTTTGAACCGCTTCATGAGTCATACTAAAACCTATATCTGCTCAATTGGGTAAACTAAAGTAACGATTCATCTATTTTACTCACCAAGAAAAATTTAAAGAAAATCATCATTTCGAGGTTAAATACCTTCTATACTAACGAGGGTTCAAATTAACCGAATATTAAAAGCAATTTTTCAATGCCGACCCAATTTTGCATATTAGCATCATCAAATTTAAATAAAGGTAGCTTCGGAAGCTTTGGAAAAATACTGTTATGTTTTATGTTAATTTTGTAGGAGAGCAGGGCTTGTCGCTATTTATTAGTAGGTATATTTTTGGTTCATATTTAATAAAAAATAGACACAACCCATCATCATCTGCCTAGCCTTTTCCCAATAACGTTGGAGTCGGCTTCTAGTCTAACAAAATGCAGCCGAGTACCAGTGCTGCACAAGGAGCGACTGCCCAGCTACCCGGGCAAATATAGACAAAACACATGTAAAAGGCTAAATCGATTTCATAAGCGTCATATAACACCAATTCAATAATCGATTAAACTCACAGCCCCAGTTCCCACAAACCTAATTAACCGATTCAAAATTAACGAAAAGACTAGGCGAATCACGACAGTCCGTTCATTGGAGCGCGTTTAATATAAACGTTAAGCCTCGTATTATCAGATAATCTTCTATACAATGGAGCGAGCTCTCGACGGCTGCATTAAGCCCCTTGTAATTGTAGGTACCTCAATATGCATGTATTTGAATTTCGAAGTTCTTGTCGCCGTGATTTAGTGGGAATATAAGATAAAAGGAGATGCCATGGTGCAGGTAAGTCTGGTACCTTCTTTTAGGTCAAATTCGGACGGTGGGTATGTTACGAGTGAACTGACGAGGCGTTCGGGTTCTTGTCTCAATCTTTCAACGATTTTTGGTGTTACAAAAAATGGTCCAGTCCAAAGAAGGCATAAGTATAAGGGCGAAAACAGTAGCTTTCCTCGTCCCATGTTCACCTGCATTTTGGTGCGCTACTTTATTTAGGTGATTTTCTGTTATGGCACCTCCGCTAGTCATTTTGTTCCCCTAGGTGTCTCCGAAGTACGGATCAGCTGATTCTCTTTTGTTTTTGGTACGTTAAACACTGGTTAGGATTGAGGTCTGGATAGTTTTGTTTGAAAGTGTGGTTACTAAGTTCTGAGGGTAATAGTTAAAGATAGCTTTGTGGATAAACAAGACATTAATGATGAATCTAGTTCTGGAGATCTGGTACCTATAAAAATGTATTTAACGGGCCGATTTGAAAACATCATTATGTATTTAGTAAAACAAATTAGTTTAAACAAAGTCTTTATTTCACATACACTTACTGAATCAATATAGATACAACAGCAGTACGCTCAGTACTGCAAGTATTCGGCGCGCAGTTGCGGAGTTCGACGCCTCGCGGACTAATGACTGCGCATCACTAACCTTAAGGCGGGTTGCACTGGAAACGATAAAGTAAAGGATTAATACTAGTAGATACTAAAGACAAAAAGGTAGTTTACAAAAAATCTTACTAATACTTACGTTTTAATGCGTAAGCAAATGTGTCACTCCGTGTCGCACTTTCACGCCAGAACTACCAATTCTCTAATTAGGTTTATTCTAACATCAGTCTTATGCCACTACCAAACCACTCGTAGTTTACCATGTTTTGGTGAAGGAATGAAAACTCTGTTATTTTTTTAGGTATATGCATTGTGCGTAAATAAGACACTAGGCAGATACAAATAGGTATGGCCTGCTGGAAAAGATATAGGGGCCAGCTGGAAGAAATTTCAGATGAAATAAGTGGTGTCTTTGTACTATTTGTTCTATTTTCTTGTCTGTGTTCTGTGTGTAACTGTGTGCATAAACTATTGAATCAATAAATAATCAAAATTACACTAAAAATGTACTATCATAGATTAAGGATTAAGTATCTCTTAAACTCCCGTCACCACGGTGCCAACATCCGTACAGTCGTGAACTTAAGTGAGTTAGGAGCAAGTGCAGTGCATTTACAAAGTTAGCAAGTTGACGCATACGACGGCTTTGAATGGCGCCGAACGCCTTGATTTCTTTAATCAGGTTTCGAGGTTTTCAGCTCAAACTTGTGATCTGAACTCTTGGGGATGTTGACTGCATTTTATTAGGAAGAGAGAATTGTGAAGTGGGGGTTTTAGTATCGAGTCCGGATAAAACTGTTGGTCGACAAAGTAGAACAGTTTTTTGAAGTAAGGTACCAACGTCATCTAAAACTTTAATACAGGTATCAATTCAAGGTATTTCTTAAACAACAATCGATTATATAATAATTGCTATAAATAGGTTTTCATTAATTAGTTCAAATCGCTTTTCTGTTCCAAGACTATTTCCCTGTTCACAAAAGGCTGAACCCCGAGAAAATGTACCGATTGTCTCAAAATATCTTTAAGACTTTTGTTAAAACGAATTAAAAACGGTACAAAAACGTATAAAATAACACTTAGAACAAAACTCTTCGTGACAATTCCAAAAGTTGAATTGAAAAAAAGAACTGTTATTGAGCCTAAAATTTCAAGACTTTGATTTCAAGGGCAAATACTGAACAAGCAAAATTGAACCCTAACTTGATACCCCAAGGTTCAATTTTGTTTGTTACTCAGGTGCCCTTAACAGCCTATGTGAAGCATTTCCTTGCAATCTAAGATCAGTAAAAAAGGAATATCAGTTTGTGGGAGAGGGCAATGTAACTTTTATGGTAGAGGTTAAGATTTCAAGCGAATTCCGCCTATAAGAATTTAGGGATCAGTATTCACAGCTTGAACCCAAATATGTGGAGTAAGTGATTGTTATCTGTCTTAGTAAGGATTATTACTTCAGGTACCACCGAAGACAACTACAAATTTACATGCAGCAGCTCATGAGATGGTGCCATCCTTATCACACTTTGAAAGCCTATATAAAACTAATAAAGAAAATTTATCGTCTGTCTCGCTCGCACCTCCTCCCGGGCGCGCGCGCCGCCATGTTGGTCATTACGTGATTTTGTGTTGTCCGAGTCACACCGTTATTATTTAAGTTATTTATCTTTTCCTTTTCGTGGAGACTATGGGTAAAAGGAAACGTTCGAGATCGCGATCTAGAAGTGATATACGTAGGAAAATGAAAAAATTGGAACGAAAACTGGAGAAATATAAAAAATGTGCACCAAGATCATCATCGTCGGAAACATCGGATAATCCAGGTAACAATTCATTCATATGAGTACCTATAATCATTTTAAACGTTCTTAGATACTTGTAAGTCGAAACCATTGGTGCTTAATAATGTAACAAACAGTATTAACTAGAATTTAGATCTTTCTTTAACAATTTCTTTTTGTTAACTACCCTCATGCCTAAAATAAATAATATGTTAATATTATTATAGAAATATGGTAATAACGTATTTCGTACATGCAATATTTGTGTTGCCTATCATGTTAAAGAGTATTTATAAGACTAATATTAGGTAAATTAGATACCGTTTGGATCCACCTTCGGTTACTGTTGCGTCAAGACGATACCTACAAATCTGTAAAAGCACTTTATGCTCACGTATATCGTATCAACACGTCTATCGTGCCAAGATATTTATTATCTCCACGTCCATAGTTTTGAGATGTTTATATTTTCACGTCTACCGTATTAAGACATTATTACCTCCACGTTTATCGTGTAGAGACGTTATCACCTCCACGTTTATCGTGTCGAGACATTATTACCTCCACGTTTATCGTGTCGAGACGTTATCACCTCCACGTTTATCGTGTCGAGACGTTATCACCTCCACGTTTATCGTGTCGAGACGTTATCACCTCCACGTTTATCGTGTCGAGACGTTATCACCTCCACGTTTATCGCGTCGAGACGTTATTACCTCCACGTTTATCGTGTCGAGACGTTATTACCTCCACGTTTATTGTATCGAGACATTTTTTACCTCCACGTTTATCGTGCAGAGTGTAAATTTGTATTGAACAAGTACTTATGTACTCTTGCAGAAAGAGAATGGTCAGCGGATGAATTCGAAAACACAGATATTTTCACAAATCCAGATGACGTTTTCACACTGGATGATGAGGAACCTCTGCCTGGCCCATCTAGATTGAGCGCCCCACCATTGCCTTCGTCAATGCCGCAAGCGACCACTACAACAAAAGATACTCTTACCATCAACAATGAAGAACTTATTAATGAAGGTCAGCCGGTGGACGAACCCTCTTGTTTGGATCCTGAAATCCTGCAGATTTTAGGTGAGGATCCTTCTAATCTCAAGGAGTATGGCGAACATCTTCATAAAGACTTAGCATCAAGATGGTCTCATATAGTAACGAATGGACTAAACAAAGAAATCAAACAGGAACTTTTAAAAAAGTACCTTACACCGGAAAATTGTAAAAACCTAAAAGCACCTAAACTTAACCTGGAAGTCAAAGCTGCACTAAACGACTTTAACATAAAGAAGGATTCCTACAATCAGATGAAGCAAAATCAATTGTCAAGTGCACTTACCGCCATAGGATCAGCCTTGAATATGATACTTTCATCAAAAGATTCATCAAACCAGCAATTACAACAATTAATACAACCTCTTAGTGATGCCGCTCGTTTAATCTGCGACTGTCATTACAAAGAATCTGTGTCAAGAAGATTCGATATCACTAAGATATTAAACAAAGAAACCAAAGATATGGTAAAAAACAGTAAAATTGATGAATACTTGTTTGGATCAGATCTAGCCGATCAGTTGAAGTCTCACAAAGCTATTGCCAAGTCGGGGTTGGAGATGAAAGCAGTGAGCACCGCACGCGTGGCATTTAGACAAACTCCGACAACCCAAACACAACGAGGAGCTTTAAACGCGAGGGGGACGACGCGGGCAACTGCCGGCGGGACGCGTCGAAATCCCATACCCCGGAGGCCGGCGCCGGCGCCCACGCGAGATCGGCAGTACACGCAGAACACATCCAACTCCGCAACGACGCCGCGGAACTACAGCTCGCGCGCACGGACGACGACGCGGAGGCGCCACTAAATAACCAGGTACCTATAGCAGGAAGACTACAATACTTTATCGATGAATGGTCTAATATAACTAATGACCCCGTGATTCTATCATGGGTTAGAGGTTACATAATACCTTTTAAAAGCGAACCATTTCAAGGGCCGACTCAAAACATAAATCTACAATCAGATGCAATATTGGCTCAATGTGTTAATGAACTTCAAAAATCTAACTTCATATCGCCGTGTAATCCATGTAAAGAACAAATCATTTCACCAATATTTACAGTACCTAAACCTAATAATAAACACAGATTTATTCTTATTCTAAAACATTTGAACAAATTCATTCAATTAGACCATTTCAAAATGGAGGACTATAGAACTGTATTAAAATTATTAGATAAAGATTATTACATGGCAAGCTTAGATTTGAAAGACGCTTATTTTCTTATTTCCGTCGACAAGGAAAGTAGGAAAAAATTACGTTTCCAGTGGAAAAATATTTTCTATGAATTTAATGTTTTACCTTTTGGCCTCTGTACAGCCCCATTTGTGTTTACGAAACTTCTGAAACCTATTCTTCAGTACTTACGTAGTTCTGGTTTTCTTTCGGTTGCATATCTCGATGATATCTTGTGCATTGGGAAATCATACGAAGAATGCCTATTGAATATTAATACCACAAAAAATATTTTTGAATCATTAGGTTTTGTGATTAATACAACCAAAAGCAACTTAGTACCTAGTAATATTTGCCAATATTTGGGTTTTGTGTTTAACTCAATAGATATGACAATTTCATTGCCAAATGAAAAGAGACAACGTATACTAGACCGAATCAATGCGTGTTTAAGAGTAAAAAAATGTACTATACGTTATTTCGCTGAATTTATTGGACTTTTGACTTCCGCATGCCCCGCAGTTCGTTATGGCTGGCTTTATACAAAGCTATTTGAACGAGAGAAACTTTTGGCATTAGATAACACAGATAATTATAATAAAAAGATATTACTACCTTCCAGCATTCACAGTGACCTCAATTGGTGGCAAAGAAACATAATGTCATCTTGTTCACCAATTACTACTAACAATTTTCACATTGAAATATTCAGTGACGCTTCTGAAACAGGCTGGGGAGTAGCATGCGCAAATCAAAGTTCTCATGGTAATTGGACACTATCTGATATGTCATGTCATATAAATGCGTTAGAGTTGAAAGCTGCCTTTTACGGCCTACGAATATTTGCATCCAATTTAAGTAACTGTGATATCTTACTTAGAATCGACAACACTACTGCCATATGTTACATTAACCGAATGGGTGGTGTGCAACACCCACACTTGAACCAATTGGCACGTGAGATATGGCAGTGGTGTGAAGAAAGAAATATTTATATATTTGCGTCCTACATAAAATCAGAAGATAATATAGTGGCTGATAGGGAATCATCAAGGAAATTAAAAATTGATACGGAATGGGAATTGTCTAATAACATATTTTCAAAAATTATTAATACATTTGGACTGCCTGAATTTGACCTATTCGCAAGCTCACAAAATTTCAAATGTCATAGATTCGCCTCATGGAAACTTGACCCGCTTTCAGAAGTCGTAGATGCTTTCACTTTCGAATGGAAAAATATTTACTTTTATGCCTTTCCCCCATTTAGCATTATTACAAAAGTTTTGCAAAAAATTAAGACCGATAAAGCAGAAGGCATATTAATAGTTCCTAACTGGCCATCACAGCCATGGTACCCACTTTGGTTGAGTTTGGTAGTGTCACAAAAGCTATACTTCGGACCTAATAAACATTTACTGTATTCACCTTTCAGACAGTGCCACCCTCTGCACGCAGACCTTATCCTGGTGGCAGCGAAATTATCAGGACGGCGCTAGCCAACAGCGGTATGCCTTCCTCTTCCCTAAATATTTTTATGGCGTCATTCGCTCAAAATACTCTTAAACAGTATGATTCGTATTTGAGATCATGGTGGTCATTTTGTAATAATCACAATTATGACATTTACAGGGCCAATGTGGTTCAAGTGATTGAATTTTTAACCTCAAAATTTGAAGATGGTTGTGGTTATAGCACATTAAATTCAATAAGATCATCTCTAGCCATAATATTGAATAAACAAACTGTGGGTGACAGCCATATTAACAGATTTCTTAATATTCCTATAAATTGAGGCCATCTGTCCCCAAATACGATGTAACGTGGGATACCAATATTGTACTTAATTACTTGGCTCAATTTTTTCCTCATCTTGATTTATCTTTGAAAGATTTAACTCTCAAAACAGTCACCTTATTATCGATTGCCTCTGCACAAAGAATGCAGACATTAAGTCTTATTAAACTGCAAAATATTTCAACTCAAAATGATGAGATCATGATTAGAGTTCCAGATTTTATAAAAACCTCCAGACCTGGAGCCTGTCAACCATTAATTCGTTTGCCTTTTGTTCATGAAAACCCTTCAATTTGCCCCGCATTGGCTATTCAAAATTATATTGAGAAAACTTCGGGTTTGAGAAATAATACGTCTGAAGACAACTTATTCATTAGTATCCGTAAGCCACATAAAAAAGTTGGGTCACAGACCTTGGCCCACTGGGTTAAGGATGTACTAAAAAAGAGCGGTATAGATATCTCAATATTTGGAGCGCATAGTACTCGCCATGCCTCCACGTCAGCCGCGCACAATTCAGGAGTTAACTTAGAAACCGTTCGACAGGCTGCAGGTTGGAGCAATACATCAAATGTTTTCCTTAAATACTATAATAAACATGTAATAAAAGATACAAATAATTCATTTGTTAATGCGATATTTCGTCAATCATAGAATCAGATACATTTATTGTATTAATTGTTTCATAAATTAAGAAGTAATAAATGTACCTTGATCTAAAAATTTGTGATTTATAAGCTTGAAAAAATATAAAAGATAATGTTTTGTTCTAAAAATTTGTTGTCATTTCACTCTAAACATCTGCATGTAAATTTGTAGTTGTCTTCGGTGGTACCTGAAGTAATAATTAAGAATCAAACGAACTTACCTTGTGAAGTTTGATTCCAATTATACGAAGGTTCCACCGAAGACAACTACAAACCCACCCTGCCCCAAATACCCAAAAGACTCTAAAATAATGACCAACATGGCGGCGCGCGCGCCCGGGAGGAGGTGCGAGCGAGACAGACGATAAATTTTCTTTATTAGTTTTATATAGGCTTTCAAAGTGTGATAAGGATGGCACCATCTCATGAGCTGCTGCATGTAAATTTGTAGTTGTCTTCGGTGGAACCTTCGTATAATTGGAATCAAACTTCACAAGGTAAGTTCGTTTGATTCTTAAGTATCGGGTTGCCCGGGTAACTGGGTTGAGGAGGTCAGATAGACAGCCGCTCCTTGTATAACACTGGTATCTGCATTTCGTTGCAAAACATAAGTGGAAACTCTTGGCAGATGATAAAAGTCATTTGTGACATGTGTGTGTAAATTATATTAATTTCAGTAAATAACGATGACATTGTTCCAGTTAATAAATATGATATTATTAACTGGAATAAATATAATTTAACCTTGACTTTTATCAGCTGCCTGGCCTCTTGTAGGAAAAAAAGTAGTCTTGTAGGTAGGATACAATTACAATTATACAATTTAGAAGATACGTTAAGGGTTAATTTACAGAAAAAAAAAAAAATAGTGGTAGATACCCTAGTTTAGCCTCAGTTATTCTGAAAACAAAATGGCGACTCAATCGCTGATAGGTTCAATACCCTTTACTTGTTATAACTAAGTTATTGCTACCATTAGACCAATCAATCAGGATTCATTACAAATAATAATAGCTTTTATTTTTATTGTGATCAATTACAAAACTCAATTAGTCTGCCCTTATTGGTTGAGATAATAATTTAACTTGTTATTTCTGACTTTAAAAGCGAATGTAAGATTTATTTGCTTATCTATGCTATTATAAATAAAGAGGAATATTTTTTATGTTTCTTCTTCTTTTACAAACTTCAACTTCTAAACCGAATTCAACAATTATTTCCGCTGTACACTTCTCCGCGATAAAATGTAGCCGGTTAAACGTGTTTAAAACCGCTGAGAAAAACGGCTAGTAGGTAGGTACTTAATATTTTTCCCCTACTAACCACAAAAATGAAGGTCATGCTTTATGTGCTAGCTGGAAACCAAAAATAAAAATTATTAACTAACATACAAACTCAACAATAATTATTTTTAAACATACTACAGAACACCTACACACAAAAAAATCTCGATCCTGGCATTTTCAGGTGAATTGCTCATTCGGGCCCATTTTATTGGTCGAAGCAGATTTAACCTCCGTGATGGCAGATGCCATTCTTTTCACAATGCAAAATGAAAATAAAAGATAAGACTGGCATAAAAGAATGAATACCGTAATGCTTTACTTTTAAAAAGATATACGTTTATTCTATTTATGAATGAATGGAAGCTAAGTGTGTCCGTTTTTTTCTTTTGAATAGATGGGAGTCAAAGGAGAGTATTTTATTTATTTTAGCTGGCTTTTTCTGTTATGTAATGTTCTGTTGTTGGACTGTTATCATATTTGTAGTATTTATCTTTATATATTTTGTTTTATTATGAAAAAAGGCGAAACATTTTAAAAATAAAAATGAAGAAATGCAATTTTCAAAAAAAAAAAAAAACGCAATATTTCATCAAGTTAACCTTTAAAATTTAGTTCTTTACTAGCCCAAATTCATTGACCCCGAGTGTAAATACCATGACAATCAAACGTAGACAGTGAGTATTCGCGAGATCAAACACAAAGGAACAGCATCAAAGCGACCACAGTAAATCGAATGCTGCATGATATTCGTGCTTGAAATAGCAACACCGAGCATTGACACCCTTTGAAATCCACACCGAAAAACACAAGAATAATTTATTCAGGACACACGTTCACAATAAAAAAAAACACCAATAATATTTGTAAAAAAGCTGGTAAAAAAATAGGGCCCAAACTGCATCACGCAGTGTAAAAAAATGAGAACTTTTTGATTTGTCCGTTTTGTTACAAACGGATACGTTGTTGCCTTGGGCGGAATACTAATGAAATGGTTACCTACTGGCTGCCGGCGAAATATGTGACAAGCGTGCTCTCTGATGGACGCAGTTGGTTCGCGGGTAGGGTTGTATGCCTTCAAGTGTAATTGAGTATGCATGTGAGTTTTTTTTAGGGTGATCTTTTTGTTTTGTTTTGTAATGTTATAATACAGGATGAATGTAAAACCATTTTTTTTACATATATAATGTATGTGGTGTTAGTTTTCACTGTAAATACACGTAATAACAGAACAAGAAATTCAATAGTTATTTTTTTTAGTTTATTTTTCTGTTGATTTTCCACTACTGGAAATTAGCAAAATGTGTTGTGCCAAACGAAATAGGTCTTCAATACAATGTTCAGTATTAGAGGTATTTTATAATATTTCAAAATTTAACTGCCACAGCACCAACGGAACCCTAAAAACAATTTCAATAAAATGAAAATAAAAAACTAGAGATACACGCTTTTTGATGGCGACTCGGCGCTCGCATGCATATTCATAATCGGGGGATTTTCTAACATGCATCGGAAAATTGAATATTACGATTGTGGAACACTCATTTGCATATACACCGTGTTATTACTAGCTTAGTTACTGCTTTTATTACTAATACCGGCTAAAATGAATGGCTAAAACATTGTTATTAATGGAATTGAAATTAATTGTGTTTAGTTTAAGGTCAATTTTTAAAACGTGAAAACAAAAATTGATAATTCATTCAGACTTTACATTTTGTTTAAGTATTAATTAAGTTATTTATTCCATTATTATCTTCTTCTTTTATTGTTATAAAAATCATTGTATAGTAAATAAAAAACAATAGGTAACACCAAAGTTCAGACATTGAAGGGACAACTGAGCGAACGTCGTTATGAAAGTTAAAAATAGAAAAAAGTACGGCAAAAAAATAAGCGAATAATTATCACCCTGAATAAACATTTACAACATATTTTCATTAAAAAACTCTCAGACCGCCTCAACGCCTTCTAAAAATAGAAAAAAAAGGTATATCGAAGCGAAAAATACACGCTTGAACTGAAGTACTTTTTAATTAGATTCCTCTTCGACTTGTTTTTTTCTTATTTTATTTATTTTTGCTTATTCCCGTTCTCACCTCCTAAATTACTTCTTTATAATGAGAAAAGTTTCGAGCACGCCAAGTGGAGATAAGATTTTTAAACGGTGATATAGTTGGCTATAATGAAAATGTTTAAGAATTTCTTAGTGTATCTATTATCTTATCTTTTAGCTCTTATTTTATTAAAGGGTTAAGGATTTTAAACGTTATCTTTGTGTTTTAGCTGAGCCTTTGTGTGATAAGGTTTTAAAATTCAGGTTGGAGATAGGGGCGTAATGGATAGACCTGAATAAATTCACACAGTTTATTCTATATGTAGGCTATGCTTTATAAATGAGCTGTTTAGTGTAACATATTCATACTCTGCACGTACCGCTCTTGGTAACATTTTGCTGTGTTTTGATTTCAGACTTTTAACGGCTACATTATTTTAATGTAAATGTACTTATAATGATTCTATTATTTTTTAGTCTTTGTTAAGATATATTCGTAGTATTTTCATAACTTCCCCGCTCCAATTACCTTAATAATAATACCGCCCATTTTTAGTGACTAGTCGCCTCGTCTTATCCATGACCAGTCCACTACTAAAGACTAGGTAGGTAGGGCTCGAGCTAGTCATAGTATCGTTTTGCTCAGGGCCGAGCCGTCCCTTCAAAGCGTCTGTGTGCAAAACCTTGAAGGGGCACTTTTTAACCCGACTGAGCAAAGCAATAAATTAGGTTACTTCTTCATAATCTTATAATAAGCTACAACAAAAAAAGGTGTCGATTATTATTCAAATTATTTCGCTTTCAAGATTAAAAGAAAACTTACCAGAGCCCATTTAATTAAATTACATAAATTAAACATTGAACAAAGACTGGTTCGGCTTAATTTGAAGATGACTACAAAGATGGCTTTTTAAATGGCCCCTGTAATCTATGAGATAATAATTATATAATATCACGATTCATTTCCGAAAAGCACAGTTATAATATTTTTTTCAGAAGTTACGGAACAAGTGATAAGCTTTAGAGTACCCGCATAGTGCAGAATTTAGATGGCTGATTGTTTGGGCTCATAAATCAGTATGAAGATGAATGGAAGTAGGTACACACTTAACAATGATCAGGTATTTGTTCGGTATCAGAACGACTAATTTTGATTGAAAAAAGTATATTTTACCCACCACACGGGGCGACCGTTTAATCTACAGTGTGGGGATATTTTTTGAGCTCACATAACAGTGGTCCGGTTTTCTGAATAGAATAGTCGTTTCTTAACTTGAAAAGTATGATTAAACACTATATAGAAAGACCACAAAGTTTACAGCTTAAACCATCAGCTAACGACCCTCTTTCAAACTGAATATTTATAATAATGTTCGCGAAAAGAGCGTGAAATCGCAAAGAAAACAGAAGCGAACCTCTTTGATGTCTTTTTTATAATTAAATACTAAAATACTAATATAGGTATAGAAGGCTATCATTTGAATATTTTTGGTAGTATTCACGGCTTGCCAGAAGCCAGTAAGTCTGACAACCAGTCTTACCTAGGGGTATTGGGTTGCCCGGGTAACTGAGTTGAGGAAAAAACACTGGTGCTCAGCTGCATCCGCTTAGACTAGAAGCCGACCCCAACATAGTTGAGAAAAGGCTAGGCAGCAGATGATAGGTATAGAAGGCTATAGTGACGTAAGTCGAGTTACGTTAGATAACACTTTCTGAGGCATGCGCTGAATGATATTAGCATGTTAACTAGTGACCTTAAGGCTATGTTTCGTTAGGTACTGGGGGGCCCAGACTCCACCAAAGTGGATCTGAGTTTTTAAAATGTTTTTTTAAAGCTAAACTACTAAGTAGGTAGAGACGTTTGGTATGTTTGAGTGTCGAAATTCTAATGGCAGTTTATAAACTTCTCAGCTCTGCTACGCCTTGGTGGAATCTGAGCCTAAAGGTAACATTACTATTCAAAATATTATTATTAAATTGGTACAGTCTTTTCATATCTCAAACCAGTAATATTGCAGCTAATACAAAAATAAAAATAATATTCACGTATTTGATTCAACACAAAATAATAATGAGCTCGAAAGACTGTTAGATACGCCATAACAATACAATTTCCCACGAATTTTTTTATGAAAATACTTCAGAAATTATTCTCCCCACATGATTAATAGTCAGAATTATTAATAACAGTAATGTATCGCTGTGTCCTCGAATTTAAACATAAAAGTGTCGTTTCAAAATGATGAATTAAACACTATTCGGACAAACGGTGACGGAGCAAACGCTACTCGAATACTCAAACTAGTTTATTCTGGTCGAGATATTATTCTGTAGCTATTTTTGAACACGTTTAGTAGATAAAATAACTTAAAAAATAAAACTAGAAGTAAGAATAGTAGAAATATGTGCTGAGTTTTGATAGTTAATGACTTTAGCCAGAGGAGGAAAGATTATTTGGTTTGTACCACAAGGGCTCGGAAACTGCTAAATTGATTTGAAAAATTCTGTCACTGTTGGAAAGCTACACTCTTCCCGAGTAAAATAAATATGCTATATTTTATCCTGGTACGGGCAGTCAGAGAACCAAGGTCATCGACATAGCCCACCGAATCAGCAAGCTGAAGTGGCAGTGGGCTGGCCATATTAGCCGAAGAACCGATAACCGTTGGGGTAAACGAGTTCTAGAGTAGAGACCGCGCCTCGGCAAACGTAGTGTAAGACGTCCTCAGGCACGGTGGAGTGATGACTTGCGCAAGACGGCTGGCAGGAGCTGGATGCGAGAAGCCGAAAATCGATCTCAGTGGCGTGCACTTGGAGAGGCCTATGTCCAGCAGTGGACTGCGATAGGCTGATGATGATGATGATGACGGGCAGTAATTCTGACGGGACTCGGGTGAAACCCAGGAAAAAGCTGGTTTTTCATGCAGGGTACATAGATAATAACTATAAAATTCAGGCATCATTGGAACATTATGTAACCATGAAGGTACTTTTAAGTTAATATGTATGATATAAAAATCTGTGAAAACAACTTTGTTTTCATATTTTGATGGAAAATAAAATAAACAAGGAAGGAGAAAAAATAATAATATTGAAACGAGTCGGTAAAAAGTTATGTTTATTTTAGAATCGTTGTAGAATTGAATTTGTAAAGCGTGTCAATAATATTTATAAAAATATGGTATTATACGGCTGATATTGAAAATGAAAAATGTTTTATTCGATTCAACGTTACGGAAAATAAATACAAAAAATATTTTTTTTTGCAATTGTAATGTCCCATTGCGCAGATATTATTACTTCTTTTCATACAGAGAAGGAATAAGCGTAAATCACTATGCTTGTGCAAAAGTGGATGGTGATTTGAGGCTTTTAAGTCCAGTGAATTAGTTCCACCATTTTCTTTTCTAACAAAAAGGAAAGGCAGTGGTAAAGTTCGGGCGTTATGGGAGCTGTTTTTTGTAAATTTGACCTTTAAAAAGTGCAGATTTTCAGCCTATTTAGAATAAATCTTTTTCTCCTTCTTCTTAGCGTCTATTTTGTCTTGTGACGGGGTCCGCTTTCCGTATCTTCTTCTTCCATTTCGCTCTATCCAGGACATCTTCCTCTTCGAGTTCACAGATTGTCATGTCTTTCTTTCCTACTTAGAATAAATGACTTTATAATATTATATTCCTAGTTTTAGTGTTGCCAATATTCCTCATACCATAATACGTACGTTTCGTTTTAACATTCGGGCGGCGGACTGCCTCCGGCGTAGAGACGCCGACTTCAAAGCGCGGCTTAAAAAGGCTTTCAGCAATTAAATATTGAAGACGCCGTCTGTTAAAATGTAACGGTGTGGGATATTGTTGGCTTTATTTGGGACACGGGTTTAGAGAAGCTTGTACCTAATATATTAGTTAAAGAATTGAAGCTAGGTATACTTACTCTTTCAGGAAAAATTGGATAGGAATTTATGGAAAATAATTTGCATAGAAACCACATGTTTTCCATTGTTGTACCATTAAACTCGAATGGAAATCAATTCATATATTTATATAAGTTTTTACTTGACAGATCTCACAAATCAGACAGAAAAAACTATAATAAAAAAAAATATACTTACATTTCGTATTTTTAAAGTCAACTAAAGTGTTGGTCATAAAAGGAGGGTTTAAATAAAACAGATATAAAACGTAACAAGGGATTTAAACTTACAGCGATGTGGATTATCACGCGGTCGCTGCAGTTTGTGAACGCCATATTTTATTTGATCAACACGTTATTAAAATGCAGTACTTACTTGAAACTTTAATGTGCTAAAAAGTGTAGATAAATAATGGGCTATTTAACGAAAGTAATTCACTTCATTTCTTTGATATTTATTTTATAATTAGACATAATATGAACGTGGGTAAATATACCCAACGTTTTCTGCGAACCCAACAAGTTTACTAATGTTGATCTTTTGACTGTTAGCTGATCTTGCTATACTCATTAATATCTGTATCAACCCACTGTTTACACAAATTAAATCTTAGCTTTCAGCAGACAACATCCATATTAAACACTTATTCAACCTCTTGTTAATTTCTAACCAATAAATATTAATCTTATTCAAAAGATGCCTGGAAGAGATCGCTCTTAACCGATAAGCCCGACTATTATGTCACTTAATTTATTCAGTTCTAATTAAGTACATATAACTATCTATCTTCATCGAATATTTAACACGTTTCCACTACAAACTATCGGCTCTCTAAAATTACTTCAGCTACACGTCAAATCATTTATTTTCGTAGTTGGACCTCGACAGATCAAATAAGACGTTGAGTAATAACAAAATGCCGAAAACATCGAAATTACAGGTTCTTCGATTATTTATGTAACAAGATTTAAATTTAAACTTTAATTTTAGATCCATTGTTTGAAGATTAGTCATGCGAAAAGCTTATATCTGTTGAATAAGTGGGATAAATTAGATAATATTCGATTCGTAGATAATATTCGACAACAATCTGATTTATATTTAAAATAGCTGTTTCAAGCGGTCGAATTGTTGTTTTGTGGTAACTAGTCTATGCATTCGGATAAAAAATACATATATAAAGGAAAAGTAGCTTGTAGTTTTTCTCGTTAAATAGGCTATTTATATCACATTAAACAAACAAACAGCTCTACAGCTTTATAATATTACCTAGTACATGTACTAAATATTGTTTGGTCTTTGAACCATTTTAATTATATTTAGTGCTGATGATGTGTGTAATAGGTGATTGTGTGAAAGGATATGGCTGAAAATAATGTTACTTGTGGGATGACGGCAGAAGAGTATGGAAAAAGAAAACATGCTGTGACGAGCCCAAACATAAGTAATTGGGATATGGGCAGGATATAACTGACCTGCCTATTTTAATATGGGAATCCTAAGACTTATTATACCCCTCTATACAAATTGGCTTGATGATGCGATAAAATATTCATAGTTACTTAATCGAGTTTTGCATAATGTTCAATAAAAAGCCCTGACTGAATAAAACTAATTGACTAAACTACTAAGTAAACTAAACTAAGTAAAGTTTCTTAACTAAAACATAATTAAAATGAAATATTTTAATGAACTTATAATGTTTCAGTTTTAAATTAATAATAATTAAGAACAACTCGATATTGCTTGTTATTGTATAGTTGATATTGTAATATAAAGCTTCAAATATAACAAAATTGGCATTGGCTAGTAATGTTCCTTGCATATTTTCCCCAAAACCTTATGGCAAGAACCCATCAAAATGATTCCCGAACATAAATGTGTAGCTAGTATATGTTCGCGTATAAAAGTTGCAATTTCACGGACATTTTAGAAATGTTCGCACGCAATTTGTTACTGTTTGCTAGGCCAGAGTAGAGTGGAGTGAGTAGATCAGAAGAAACATTTGTGTCACAGTGCCTTACACCGGCGAAATCTCGCCTTTTACATTGAAATAATTTAGTATTTAACCTATCATACCTCTATAATTAATCAATAAATTCAGTATTGACTTAACCTAACTACAGCCACGGTCGATCAGGCCTGTTTCCACATTGGAACTATGAACTGAACCTAGGTTAATGTGTGTTCCGTACAACAAATGGGTCGAAAACGCCAAACTACCATAACTTTGTGATTGTCCTAATGGTGCCACCGGGACGTGTAGTGTTTTAGAATTTAAAGCGATTCTGAAATTAGTATAGCTATTGAGTCAGTTTCAACCACACTTAACAACGTACATAAGAGTGGTTGAAACTGAATTTTTGTTCTAAAAATGTTGTTTAAATCTTATTTCTTCATTACAAATTAATCATCATGTAATGAAGACATCACATCAAACGTATTTTTCTGTCGTATTGTGAGATAATCACAATAGGTCTTTCTAAATAAATAATTAATTGCCATACATTGAACTATAAAATATGAGTATAAATTAATCAGAATTATCTAATGCACCAAACGCAATTTCACAACTTTTTTTCCCCAAAACAAACCAACAAGTACTCAATAAACATTACCATACTCTACCCCATAATATTACTCTAAGTAGCTCAAAAAATTTGCAAACCACGTTCCCACGATCTACTTAACGCCTCCAATCTATTACTGAGAAAAAAATTGATAAAATACAGTACATATTTCATTGCACACTTTGCTTAATGCCAGCGAAGGGTCGAGCGACGCCGGGTGAATAGTAAGTGGGTACCTTCGGATAATGCTGCTCAATTTATGATGGGTCAGGTGAACTTCTTTATTGACACCTTTCATTTTGCTCTGGGAGATATTTGGGATCTCTTCAGGAGGCGTGTGATCTGTTTAAATTAGGTGATGTTGTATTAGGTTTGTATTGTTTAAATGGGGTGAGAATATTGTCAGTTTGAAGGTGATTTTTAAGGGTTTTTACCTTAGATGGAACAAAAGGTCTAGATTGATTGGTAATTTAATTTTGAAAATAATGAGCGGGATAATAAATCTACTATCGTTGCAGTATATCACTTCCGCTTGTAATATGTTTCCATGGTTTAAAACAGATTGGCTTGTGTTTAAACACCACCCAAAAAAGTACCTATTTTACTACCAAAAAAATTCTAAACGGTTACCAAAATGGATAAATGGTCACCAAATAACGTTTCCAAAAATATTATTAGGTAAAACCATTTTTTCGTATTATTGACTACTAAAAAAATATATGGACGCCTTTAAAATACACTTTAGACCAAATATTATATATTGTCACTACTTAGATGTTACCAACTATGTCATACCATGACTCCTAATTTGGTCATTTTTGTTAGACTAAAAAAGCTAACGATCGCTAGAATATTTCCCAAATACCAATTAATATACTGGGGTTCCCAAACGTACGTCGCTTATTTATTGTTATATGAATTTGTGTGTAACTCAGTAGTAAAATGTAAGCACGCAACATGCAGCAAGCATGGTTTCCGTCACGGCTCCGGCACTGCGGGGCTCCGGCGGTCCCATGCGAGCTTGTCGTCGCAGATGGTTTTCACGCTCACCACCGCAGCTTCGGCTCTGCCGGCCAGCCTCAGCCGCGGCGGCGAGCCTTAAAACTACCTGCGCCTCAGCTCGCAGGTCGCCTCGCCCCTCCGCGCCTACGCGATTTTGAATTGCACTCTAGGGGTAGGGCAGACAAGACTACGTGGAGTCGGTTTTGCAGCGATTCGTTTTCGTCACTAACTTTGATTTTGGTAGTAATATTAATCTTTTAGTTGGATAGAATTTGGTGACCATTAATCCATTTTGGGAACCAAAAATAATATTTGTGCGAGATTTGCGATTTTTCTGATGTTATTTTATTTTTTTTGGATCATAATATTATATACTTTAGTGCCCTTTTAATAAAGTCAATTTATTTTTTTTGGAGTTCTTTATTTTATTTGGTGCCTCAGCTTAGAGTCTTAAAAATATTTTTGGTGATCGTTTAAATTATACCCAAACAGATTCAATCCTTATTGTAGGCACTCTTTCCCTAAAGTAAAGATCGCATCGAAGACGTCATTATAGCTCCAACTTCTGTGTCGATATGTAATTTTAAATAACACTGGCCACCACACTTACTCAAGCCGGATAAACAAACAACATAATCAACTTAGAATTTATATTATTCGTTCAGAATTAATCCCTAAACACAATTGGTGAACAAACCCGCTCAGAAACGGTACCGCGTTGAATTACTTACATTGCGGTCATCCGCAAAATTTTAAATTTGCATTTATTTGTTCCGTTTTCAGATTATTAAAGCTTGGAGCAAAGCTTTATTATGAAGTGGTCAGAGGTTCTATGCTTGATTTAGATTAAGTAAATAAATGTAGATGTACACAGTTGCATTTAGACTGTACTGCGAATATTTTGTTATTCTATCATCTACCTAGCCTTTTCCCAAAACACAACAGCTGTTGCAACAGTGTTTTACAAGGCGCGACTGCCTATCTGACTTCCTCGACTCAGTTACCCGGGCAACCCATGTTATTTAACACACATATAAATCATTTACCTAGGGAGTATTGAGGAGTAATCCTAGCAGAGATAAACTTAGCATAGGTATCATTCTCACCTAGGTGAATATTTTTTAAAAGAACCCAAAAACTTATAAGTTAATAAAAATAGAGTGTGGCTTTTGAACAAATGCCATTAGCGTCGTCATAAAAAAATCCCGTGATTGAAACTGCTATTTTATCTGAGCTACAATTTATAGGGGGTGGTCCGCTCAATTGATGGGGTGCTAACCGCTGCCCAAGGGGTCTTAGATAAGGATTATGGTCTTAACGGGACGGCTGAAGGTTTTTCTCGAAGGCTATTTTTAGGCAGGCTACATATGAACATTTTGGCAGCTTGGGCCATAACGTTTTAATTCTTGACAAAACTTTTCTTCTTCTCCTTGAAAAAACGGGGCTATTTTTTAACTGATTTTACTGTTTCTTAGGGTCTTCTCCGTTTGTGTTTCTCGTTCTTGAAAAAAAAAAGACATAACAGATAGAGAACATAACAGATAGATAACGAACTGATTTTATGACCAAGAGTTAATCGTTGCAAATAACTTTTATCATTACCGACATACAACAATTACATCCGAGATATTTACCATTACCAAAAGCACAAGTCTTAGGTACCCACTACACACGAGAACCACATACAAATAGACACCTACATAATTATATTTAATCAAGAATAACAGAAGATAGTGTAAATCAAGCCTAACATCTCGATTCAATGGCGGTCGATAAGGTGTGAGTGATTGCAATTGTTTCTGATATCTCGACTGTCGGCTGTTACTGAATGTTGGACAACCTATATCGGGTCTATCGTGATCTTGACAAGGAATATATAGGGTTGTAGTAGCGTAGTAGTTGAATGAATTTCAGTTTCAAAGGACTTCTTTGGTAGACGTGTAAGGGAGAAATTTCCATCATTATTAAGATATTTTCTCAAGTTTGAAACAACGAAACCGTGTAGAATTTCAACTGAATCAAATTGAGCTTTAATCGTCAAAGTGATAAGCTAACGTTCATCATTTATTCACACCAGCATTCAGCTTTTTATCGAGTAAGCTGCAGGTTTAATCACATAACAAGCCCTAGTGTCAGTTTTCCCAATTCCGTCCGACGGCCTCTGACGTGAAAGAACGCATTGATATTAACCTAGAACTCTTTCACACCACGCAAGAGACCTTCAATATTAAAACTACTATAGACTACGATTACTCCACGCCCCAATAAATCTGTACTATCAAAAATAATTATATCCCACAATACATTTAATTACCAACGCTTTACGATCGAGTACCACTTGACCTTCTCGGGCCATTTAAATTTAATTCCCCAACCCATTCTGTGGTCCTATTTACTGAGGGATCATCCTAGTTGATGGAGATCATTCGAACTTATTTGTTTTGTTCACTAGCTTTTTTGGCGGCTTCACTCATAAAAATATTTGGCATAAAATACACATTTAAATTTTTTTATTTCTCCATGTCAAATAATTCAATGGGCTCTGCCTTTTTAAGGAACAAATGTACACACAAGAACAAACATACATTTGGAAAATATAAGATATGACGGCCTATCTTGTGGATTTCAAAGAACATACGTTACAACACGTTAACAATACGTTGTGTTATGTTACAGCGTTTAGTTAATTAGCTAAAACCACCTATGGAACCTATGGATTCCAAGCTATGGAACGTATAAGATACAAGCGAAGCTACAAGGAAAACCTAGTCTAAAACAATCACTCAACGACAATTCATCACCATCTATAACCAGAAAAACAAAACACAACCAAATAAATAATCTGATCAAAATATTGGACGTAATAAAAATATTTTCCCAAAACAAAAATACGGAGCTTACCTGAAATTTTCAGGTAATTACAGGCGTGTGCAAAAAACGTATATATATTGCAGTATATGTATAAAAAATATTTCAATCAATCAATGACATATATAATGACATTTATTTAGGCGGAAAAAGAGAGGGTCAACCGGCTATCAAATTGAAGTCCTTATCTATTAAGAGGAATGTTGCTTTTAGGATTGGGGGAATTTTATTAACTGTATCAATTTTTTTTTGGAATAATTTTATTGTGATTGTGGTGACCTAGTGGTTTTAATACCAGTTTCTCAAGAATGAGTGTATGAGTTGGACGCTAGGTTAGGACAGTATCAATGTAATTTTTTTAGTATATCTTGGACACCACAAGTCTGAGTGAAGATGAAGGAATATATGATATCATGAGGAAACCTAGACTTTAGTGTCGTTAAAATTACCAATCCGCCTTGAGCAAGCTAGATAAATGATATATAATAGAATGTTAATACATTCCTTCTCTTTATGAGAAGAAGCCTGTGTCCTGCAGTGGGAAAGTAAAAAGGTTCATGATGACCCAATAAATATTCTCTTCCATCTTCTATGAAGGTAAAATAACCACCTACTTGCATAATACAAAAAACATTTGACGATTATACCCCTTAACATGACAATCAATCTCCATCACAAATATTACATGTGGCGTGTTATTTTACAGCGAAATTTTTCAGTAGGTGAAGCGATAGCGGGGCGGTCAGGTACTGTAAATTGATGTCGTTTGTCACCCCGCTAAATGTACCTAGAAGCTGTATTTTTTTTGAATTTTTAAATTTTGTTTAAAAGTATCAAAAGTCGGGGTAAAAATTCATGTATGCGATTTTTTATAAAATACTTCAAATAACTATTACACTTTATAATAAAATACTTCAAACATGTTTTAAATGTAAAATAGATTTTTAAATATGTTTTATCCTAATCCTATATTTAAGCGACTTAATTGTGTTCGGCATAACTAAATTGAATTCTATATAAATTAAATTGCAATTCAGCTAATCAAGCAATTTGATTTCGCAAATTTTTTGAACATAAATTAAAATATGAGTTACATTTTTATAATTGGAAAGACCCATAATGCCATCGAAGGAATAACGTTGCTTAACATCATGATCGATCAAATGACCCCTCCCGCTGTGGGTTAGCAGCGGTGAGGGAGTGTCAGACTCTTACTGACTAAAAACCGTCGTGTTCCGTCGTAGCCCGCCGGTAAAGAGTTCCGCCATTCCGCAGTAGTCACATACATACATTACAAGTCTTTTTTACCAGCTTATTTAAAAAAGATCAGGACACACTGACAAACATTAACAGCGTTCGATATTAATTAGCAACATCCTAGTGGAACTTGGTTATTACCTATTTCGTAGAGACCGGCCGACGGTTTTCTTTTTACACCACGCTGGCTGCTAACTTTGAAATTTTCTAAGCTGGCTTTGTATGGAAATGGCTTGTGATACAGATACTATTATTATTGTTGATGGATGGTGGAACAGGAATGTTAAAGTAAACAGACATTAAAGTCCAGGTTTCCTCAAATGGGTGTCCTTCACCCATACTCAATGGTGTCCAAGATATACTTAGAAAGTACATTTCTAAAGGCTACATTGGCAATTGCCTGACCCGGACCAGAACCCGCTCATTCTAACTTGAGAGGCTAGTGCATTAACACCAGGCCACCATGACCTCAGTCTAATTAATTCTAAGTTAATCATAAACAACACGAACTTCTTCACAATACTAGTTTAGATAAAACTTCAAAGTTCTAAATATTCTACCACGCTTCAACAAGATTACATGCCAGGCTACTTTAATCTAGACCTAAGGCGTATGTTCCAAAAATCCGATATGGAAATTAGAGTATTGGTAGCAAAGTTCGGTGGCTGTATAATCCGGGATCAATCTTGTCTGATGCCTCTCTAGTAGTGTACTAGATACCAGGCCTTTGATATATGCCAGTTTTTTTATGCCGTAATCAAAAATGAGTTTAGGCTTATCGTCGTTGTTATTAGGACTGATGATAAAAATGAAGGTGAAGACGAGTTCTTGGAGAATGTCTCTTTGTAAATACATGATCTTGTTACTGTGGTGGTCGTTGGTTGCATATAGTTCGCAAACGTGACTGTCGAGTGTGATATAGTCAGAAACAAAAACATTCATTGCAATTAGATATGCACTTTTTTACTTCATACATTGTATGTGATAGCACTCCCAAAACGTCCTCTTATAGATGTGTTTTTTTTTCATATTATTGTGAGAGACTTTAAAACTTGAAAACAAAAAGTTAATAAACTTCGATGTAACTGCTTAAACCGAGAGAGCTTAACCATTTTAATGTGTCTTCATTAAAAAGCCGTCTCCACCCAAAGTTTATCTTCAAATGACCAGTTAATACAGCTTCGCTTTTAATCCAGCAACGGATTTCGTTCCCCCGGGAATAATTACGATTTTCATAGTAAAACCACTAGATGGGCAACCGGTGAGATCAGAGCAAATTGTGAAAAACTACTCGCGTCGGGAAATTGATTTTACTTCAGCGTCCATCTCTGAGATTTGTTGTTCTCTTTTGTTATTACTTCTGTGAAATATTCAGATTGTTTCGGTTTATCTTGCTTCTGAAATGGTTGAGGAATACCGGTTGAAATGGTTTGAGGTTTTATGCTGATTAAGATTTTGCTGGTTGTTTGTGCATGTGTATGCATTTTGGGCTACGGGACTGTCCAAAAAGTTTTCTAATGAACTTATGTGGGAATAAGTCAGTAAGAGTTCTGCTCGTTTCTCCTTAACCCACAACACAACGGGAAGTATCTGGGGTCGTATGTCGCGAGAAAATATAAATCATAATTAATTATAGGCGTAGATTGATCTTCACCGCCACTCATCATCATCATCACCATCATATCATCAGCCAATAGCAAAACAGCTGAACGTTGTCCTCCCCGCAACCCGCAATCAGCGTCAACCATTACTGACTCCAACCCCGCATCCAACCTCTGCCAACATCTAAACTATTTTTCTCCATCGGCCATTTCCAAAACAGTTATAAATGTCCTAATACCCTCAGCTTTATACGAATCTGCGTGATTGACTGCTAAAACAATGATATCATCAATCATATCTACCTAGCTTACAGCTATATTTTCTACAGAGTTAGCTCGTTTATCTTATTCATGAATAGGATTTTGTTCTCTCCTGTATTTGTTTCATAAAATATACTTAGCGGAAAGCGGAATACTAAGTCTTTCTTATTATACCTGTAAGTCATTGAATATGCATTGGTTAGGGTTGCAAGCGGTGGCT
Organism: Helicoverpa zea x Helicoverpa armigera; assembly: GCA_033682625.1. NCBI lineage: Eukaryota > Metazoa > Arthropoda > Insecta > Lepidoptera > Noctuidae > Helicoverpa > Helicoverpa zea x Helicoverpa armigera. The sequence goes on from JAWIIS010000041.1 coordinate 1,186,624, forward strand.
GCGACTTAACCATGTTATTTGCATTCGTTCGTACTAATGTTTAAAATGCGAAAGTATTTTTTGCATCTGTTACGCTTTTATAGCAAAATGGCTGAACCGATTTAAAATTGATTGCATTTTTAAACTGGTATCTGGGGAATGATTCATGATAGTTTTCATTCGGGTGTACGAAGTTAAAAGCTTGTTATAGTCGGAAAAGTAAACATCGAATTACAGCTAGATGCGAAATTGATTGATCACGAGATTAAGCCTTACCCAGATACGACGTGTTACAGTATTGCAAAAAACATTTAAATATTGTTTCATCAAAGTATTCTACATCACAGTGTATGTACATTCTGGATATATATTATCACTACAGTACGTAAAGATTATTCATTCTTTCAAGTTTATGAACCGGTCTTTATTGCATCAATATCTCAGATATACGCACATAAAAGATCTACCTACCGTAACATTTCCTTCACAATTCAAACCTAAAAACGAAAAATAGATACTCCCAAATAGTCCCAAACTACGGAACTGTCTCGTAACCATAAAACCGTCCATTGTCCTGATCTCGAAGACCCGAAGCTGCACAGTATTCCACCATTGGAACATGCAAATACATCGGTTAACGATGCGATAACTCAGATTTATAAGATACAGAATATCGTTAGGACCACGGATGGATAGGTAAAAACAGAAAAAATCCTCCACAGAGCAATATAGGCGGTTTTACAGCATTTTTACGATACCTCCTTATCTTGAGTTATGAGAGAAATCGGTGATTTGCATTGCAAATATTTTATGCCGACGCCCGGAGCGATTTGTTGGCGCTTCGGCTAGGAAAATATGCAATCGATGATATAAGGGTATGCGGGTGTAAAGTTAATTTTAGAGTTTATTATTTTGTTATGCAATTTTCTTCTTTGTCAAATTAAAGTATAAAAGATAATAATTTAAACATTAACTTATTTGATTTATTTTAAGAGCCCTTTGTTCTCTTAGTTTTTTCAGAAGAGAAACATTGGGTCTTTGAGCCGGACCAAAAACTTAAGCACGACACATACAATAAGATGTATTTCCGTACACAAGTTAGCTTAATAATTAGGTTTCTTACGTAGATAAATTAGTAAGAATAAAAATAAAAATTAATTCTCCCTAACCTTCATACAGCCTTATAAAAGGGGTCTTAAAGAAATGTCATTGCGCACAAGAATATCTCGTTCCATCTCTATTAGATGGCATCTTAAGTGGTTCTTGTAAGTAAATGATCTGGTTCCCGCGTCACGTTTCTTAGAATAGGTACCTACTTGTTATCTGTTCATTCTTGGAACACGTACACTGACGTGTTACAATTAATTCCTGAAGTTGTTCCACTTGTGCCAATGTAAGAATGTTCTAGGTGGTTCTGAGAAAATTTGTAGGGGTTATTTGGAGTGGTGCAATTAAAGTCTTGTTAACACTTGCATCTGTAAATAAGGTTGCGTTAATGAAAATTGTGATGATATGTGATTCCGAGGGACTTAGTTTTAGTTTAATTGGACTTAATTCTGATATCTATATTCCAATGTATATTCAGCACGTAGTGATCAACGTAAAATATGTAGCTATTTGTTCTGTGAGAGGCCTACTCAATGTACATACAGTTGTCGTTAAATTACTTGCGCCTTTATGCGAAAACCGTAAGCGCAGCAGTGGTTTGAAAATTACTCAAGCTCCTTTTCGACTTGAAATCAGAAGCTATCATACAACGTCGAAGAATGGTCAGAAAATATTAAACCCTCTTTTAGAACTAGTCCACTAAATAATATTGAACGAATCCAGAGCCATGTATGAATATAAAATGGTAGTGTAAATACGGTAATATGTAATTTATTCATACCTAGTTTCAATTTCGCGGCGAGCCGACTCCTGTCGCCTATTCTGCATGGATCGTATGCAGAAATGAATGAACCGTTTCGATAAACTAATTCCTACATAGGTACCTATGTTTATATTGCCGATAGTCTTTTTATTTTTTTATGATCGAGAATACCTACGGCATGGCAGGAAAGAGTGTTACTTGGCAGATGATGTCGAATAGAGGAGTATGAAGGAAGGAGACTTGCTGAGACTACAAGTAAATTGGGATAAAGGCAGTAGGACGAATAGTGTTGTAATTATGTGGTGATTGACCAAAGACAAATAGGTATTAAGATGGAAAGGTTTTGTGGAAGGTTTTTTTTTTTGCTTTACGAAATTACTTGAAAGAGTTGCAGTAGCAACTTGAAGGACTTCAATTGACGTTAGTAGATAAGTAAACACTTTAATATTAGGCTTTAGAAATTATTTGTAGATTTTCAATGCTTAAAAAGTTATGTGTGTACATAGTTTCGCAGTGAACCTAAAATATCGAAGTTTATTATATTTTTGATGTTTTTCAGATTTACCTTTTGATACAGCGAGTGAATATTTCAATATACTCGTCCGTTGCAAGTTTATTAGTTTTAGAACCAACGAACGGCTATTCAGTTGTTGATGGAAAGGTATTTGATATTTTTTACATGAAAACTAACACACGCGAACATTTTTTCGCAGTTTATAAAATTGCTAACGATGACCAGACCAGAGAGAATAATGAAATGCTACTGGTTCGAAAAAAATTCAATATATTTTTATTTATTTTGACTGTCGAGACCCCTTTTCTGTTAAACCATTTTTAAAGAAATGGCAAAATAGTTAGGTGTACCTACAGTAACTACTAGGTACAGGTAAGAAAGTAACCGATTCTAGTACCAGGCTAAGAGTTACTGGTACCTGTTATACCTTAGGCACTGTCCTCCAATTTAACTCCAGAGACGTATTAATCCATTCTAGACAGTTCGTTTTTGACCAAAGCTCCTAAAAACCACGCAGTCTCGAACAGAAGGGCCTTTCAATGTCAATATCATAAATTGCTGTTATCAAACTGCCAGCGACGTCCAACCGCGCCACTTAACTTTGTCGCGACCCATTAGCTAACCTAACATTTTCTAATAACATGTTTACCCCACCATAAAATACCCACCATCAATTACTAGCAAAAATAAACAGCTAAAGCGCGTATTACCATACATCATTGAACAAGACCACTTATACCGTAAATCATAACAGAAGCTTCCTTTATATTTGTCAACGTTTATCCTCGAGTACTGAAGGATGGCTGGTCATTAATGAGGGACTCCATCTAAGGCCATTGGGGGCAGCCCTCCTTGAGCCTATTTGTCCTCGGCTGTTAGTGATAAATGGGAATGTCCCGGCCACTGGTATTAACTAGAGACATTCGGAAAGAGCCGCTTGGGAAACATACGGACTGACGTTTGTGGTGGGAAAGCGCGATTTGTGGATGTGAATTTTGTGCTGTAAACGGATTTTATTGATCTTTAGATGGATGGCTTGCTGGTGGCTGAAAGGTTTTTCGTCAGTTCAGAAAGTAATACAAAACCAATACCTGTTTTAAAAAGCTATTTTTGGAATTGGGAAGTGTAGACGGAGGCACCTAGAGGTATATGCTTGAAATCCACACTACAAGTTGGATCCATACGTGATAGGTACGACATATAAAAATCAAATGCATTTTTTCTGAATGATGAACCGCACATTCCTAACTTTCTTATTTACAAACCATTTTTTATAGTTGCTCTTTGACGATGCTTCTAGTTCGACGATTCAAGGTCTCATGTTAGCTTTCATGATCCAATTATTGGTCCATATATTCCACCCACACACGATACTAATATTTGCCATTACTGAGACATGTTTTACGCAATTTCAGGACTTATATTTATCTCTGCTAATGCTCATTTTCCTTTCAAAGTAACTTAGGTAATGATCGATTTATTGATAGCATGTTTTTGCTGGTATGTGCTTAGGTACATAATTATTTCGCTCATACGTGGCTTTTAAAAAGCTTTTAGCATTAATGCTAGATTCAGATGTTTATAAAGAACATATTTTTCACTCGTTGAAAAGGCAAGGTTAAAAGTTTTTATTGGTCGCAGTGTAATATCTAAAAAGAAATGACAAATGTTGATAGAAAAGTCAAGCGTACTAAATTCAGATAAATATCAAGACAGTGCAGGACGTATAAATAACAGTTTTATTTTTTCAGTTAGGCTGTCACTAGGTCGATCTTATTATGAACCTAGCTTTCGCCAGCATTTCATCCGCCTTTTGTGGAAATTATCCGTGAAACCGGAAGAAAAGTAGCATTTAACCTTCCACAAAAGCGGGGTTATAAAACACTGAAAAAAAATACAAATCGGTACAGCATTTTCTGAGACAACAACACAGGACGTCCTTACTTACCTACAGGCAAAAAACAGCTGAACAATGATCCATTTCAACATGGAACTGATTTATTTATTAAATTCAGGAGCACACACTATAAATATTATCTACCTATAGATCACTACTAAATAACGCCTTAACCTTCCGATTACCCCTATACCAACCAGGTTAAGCAGTACAATGATCGGCAATAACGTAAAAGGTTTCGCGGCAAAAAGTGTAGGCAGTTCGAGAGCTGTTCCTGAAATATAGCCCCATAAAGGCAAGGCGATAATGACTGCTATGGTGTTTTTACAACCTGCCTACCTATCGTTTGTTATAGCACTTATGGCTTTACGTTTCCCTAGTGGGAGTGTCGATGGGAGTTCCTTCCTGAAGTTCGCTTGAAGAAAAACATAGATGGAGTGGTCGAAGTAGGTTTATTGACTTGTTTGATGTTGAAAATGAATTGCTTGTGTATACTGATAAGCTTTAGTCAGTAAGAAATCTTAAGTACCTACATACCTACCTAATTTGTGGAATACATGCAATGCACACGAATATTTCTCCTGGCCTAAGTACTCGCTCTAGCGAACAGTATCAAATAGCGCGCGAACATTTCTAAAATGTCCGCGAAATTGCCGATGATTTGCGAACAAAATGTGGCCCAGCAAGTTTGGCGGAATCTCGTCATTGGACAATGTAAAAGTGATGATAACTGATTCATTCGTCTTTCTATTTGGGAACTAATAACAGTGTGGATAAAATGAAACCCAAGAATTTAGTGAAATGTTTTATTTATAATAATATAGTGTACAACATACAATATTCATTTTATTTCTATATACAAAAGCAGACAGAGATATCACATCACCGTATGGCTTACATCTGAAGACAAAATGATGTGAAAAAACACTTCTATAAATAAAGCTTAGGTAGGTACATTTTTACACAAACTTTTGACCTATTATATGCTAAAATTAAGGCGAGGAAGTGGTCAACAATAATTCCATAACCGGCAAGCGCATCTAAGGTGCCAAAAGGGGTCGGAGCGTCTGAGCGGGGCGAGGATAACAATACGCGCGCTAGCTTATAACTAAAAGTCGTAAGCGACAAAATGGTTTTGTAATTTTATTATTTAGAAATGATAATTTGATAAAAAATCCTACTACAATTTTAAAGAGTATGTATATACTCAACTACTAAAAAAGTTAAGAGGCTTTAATCGGTCCCGTTTGCCCATAATATGTGAATCTCTTTTTAAAAAGAGGTATGTTTGATATATTTTTCTCTGTTATAAAAGTTACCTAATCATGTTTCTACAACTAACAAAATAAGGTTTATATCATGAACTTTCAGGTAACCATGTTGTATTTTGATCCGTTTTGTATTTACTGAGAAAAATTGACATCCTTGGCGCCAAAAATTCCAATTCGTCCTCTTAACCAGATACCAGATACAAAAGAGATAAATAAGCTACACAAAACGCATAGCATCACTTATGCAAAGGAATATGGACCATTTGATTGTAACGAGTATTTTTTTAGCCTCCAAACAAATCGTTACTGTACAATGCTTTAAAAACTTGATACTTTTAAATAAGCTTGTACCTTCCAAATTGCCTCTTATACTATTCACTGTACTGTTGTTAAAATTTTCGATAAATTCAAATCCATGAAAAAATAAATTCTTAGTTAGTCTTAGTTACAGCCTATTTATCGTCCCACTGCTGGGCACAGGCCTCCTCTCACACGGAGAAGGATTGAGCATTAATCACCACGCTTGCTCAATGCGGGTTGGTGATTTCAGACTATATAGTCCAGGTTTCCTCAAGATGTTTTCCTTCACCTTTTTATCAGCCATTGGTGTCTAAGATATACTTAGAAAGTACATACAAACTTAGAAAAATTGCATTGGTACTTGTCTGACCTGGATTCGAACCCGCGCCCTCATACTCGAGAGGTTGGTTCTTTAAATTCCATGGTTGTTCCATGGTTGGAAAATAAATTCTATTCCGTATAAAATAACTATTATTTACATGTACTATTATCTACATTTTGCTAGAAAGCTGAAAACGTCGAACTAATTAGCATGAAACTGTCTGTTGTAACTGGCCTAAATCTTCACGCCACAAAGTCAAAAGTACCTACTTCATGTATTAAAATAAGCACTTCCACGCAACATGAATCTTTCACTCATTCAATGTGTGATTCAAAAACTTCGTTCTCCAATGTGCTATACAAATTGTATTTATGTACTGTTTATTAAAACAACAAAAAAAAAACACTTCGTTGAAAATTCAACGCAGTCATGGAAATAAGCAGAATAAAATACAGCGAACATTCAATTTTATTGGCCCCATTGCGCTTCCACTTGCGATATTTTGTGATGCAATAACTAGTTGAAATTACAGAAAAAAACTTCGTTACTCGATTAAACTCATATCGATTGTATTCGATTTTGTATTTAATTTACTTTCAGGCTCTGTCGATAGTCAATAATAACGATTTTATATTTTTTGTCTGATAGTTTTTGGTGACGTTTTGCGTAGTATAAAAATCTATTGGTTTCAACTCACTTATCGATACATTTTCACACTAGTCCTATTTTTCCCCACACTATGCTATACCAACAGTTTAGATATAAAACCAAGCCAATAATTTTAAATCTCAATTTTAGAGAGTACTTTCTTGTGATTGCTCGTAATTAATCGCGATATTTTTATTACAATTAAAGCTAGCGTAAGTTTAAAAAATAATTTTGACATAAGAAATTCATACAAAAATTACTAGTATTTATAAATTTTCAGAACACCACAACATGATATAAAATTCTTAGCTTTCGTAAAACTAGTGAGCCTTTTGCTAAGACCTGTCAAGTCCTTGTGATTATAAAAAAAATCTTCAGATGAAAGCCAGTATAAGAGCTAATTCTAAATGGTGCAAGTATAGTTGTAACATGACGACTCCTCTTGTTGTCTCCTCTCTTCATTTGATATGCGGATGTTGGATGAAGAGCCTCCAGTCTCCCAGAGACCGGGTGTCTCTATGATCTAGAGAGGAAATAGTGCAATTTAGACCTTATATTAAGTTTCCCAAGACTCAAATTTGCATGAGTCATTACTGCTTAACTATGAAATAATTTGATCAGCAAAGAACATGTTCTTCAGAAGCTGTTGCAGTTGTATAAAAGACTTTTGAATACAAAACTGTCAGCCGCCATGACAGTGTAAAATTAGTAAAGGGAATATATCGATAAAATCATTTATCGATATCGAAATGCACTGTTATATTCGTAACATATATAACAAATTACTGAGCGAAATCGCTAATCGATTAGAATAATTACCGAAACCAAATTATTTGATAATTAATGTTAAACATTTTAGCGCCGCGCGTCAGGCTTCATTTATTTAACTAATTTAACTTAGTTTAACTACATTACCTAGATTTAGTTTGTAATAGTATTTGCATTAAAAAAATGGGTAAGTATTATATTTTCTCACAGATGCCACTCATGGGTAGGTACAACAGGATAGTGTCAGATTTTCAGAGACTACTATCCATCCTTAACCTTAAGTGATTTTTACCTAGCAATAGAAAAAGTTAAAAAAATAACAAAGAAATCCTTACCTTCTGTACAAGTTCTTCAAAAGCCAAGCTGATGCCTTCCTGTGTCTTAGCACTACTCTCGATGAACAACATTCTGTGCTTCTGTGCAAATGCCTGACCCTGTTCTCTTTGTACTGCGCGATTTTGCTAAACAAAACAATATTGGTATGAAAGTAATTATAAAATAGTATATGAATATGAATGTATGTGTCCTGTAGGTATATAGTGTCCAGTATATGATTGTGAATCCTTTGATGTTTGGATGTTTTGAGATTTCACATGAAGACTACTGTATCAATTTTAATTAATTAATTTGGTAACATAGATAGACTAGATCCCAAGACCACATAGGCCACGTTTTATCCCGGTGCAGAGAGTAATTCCTCTGGGAATTGAAGAACAAATGTATTTGGCAGTAATTTTTTGCATGAAATGTTTTATTAAGTTCAAATGTTTAGCTGGAAGTTTTTTAAAACACATTAAGCTTACCTTATCGATCTTGTTGCCCACCACTAGACAGACAATGTTCTTTTTAGTGGAGTACACCTGTAACTCTTCAACCCACTCGTTCAGTTTTGCTAAGGACTTTGGTTCTGACACGTCGTAAACTAAAATAGCACCATGAGCATCTCTGTAACAAATCATAATTTTAGTTTAAATTATTAAAAATTGGAATAATTGTCTTGTAAAGTAATCGGTTTTTTTTTTTAATGAATAATTATTCTGTAAGAAAATAATTGCAAAAAACATATTATGAGTTAATGTCTACTGTATTGAGGATGTGTTAATAATCAAATTATATATTATTAAACATTCAATAAGTTACACGCTATCGCCCTCATGCAAGAAACTCCATTACAATAAGACTTTAATACATTATTTTAAGTGATGCAAATTATATGGTTTTTAAAACAAAGTCATAAATAATGGTAATTTAAAACTTGATTGTCTAATAATGAAATATATCATACCTGTAAAAACTTGATGTCAACGTTCTATACCGTTCCTGTCCAGCGGTATCCCAAATACCGAGTTTGACCTTAACACCATTAACGTCCATGACTTTACATTTGTAGTCAACTCCGATTGTGGCCGGGAACGAGGCATTGTAGTCTCCCGTAGTGAACGCTAGGATTATGCTAAAATGTAATAAATGTATACTGTTACTGTTACAGCCTTTTTATCGTCCCACTGCTGGGCACAGGCCTCCTCTCACAAGGAGAAGGATTGGATGTATTTACTTATAGGGTTTAAGTAAAACTTTTGTGTGAAACCAATGGAATGTAATTTAATGTATGGTAGTTGCTGTGTTTATTCCGAAGCCAGAAAGTCTGACATCCCGTCTTACAGAGTATTGAGATGCCCATGGAAATGGGTTGAGGTCAGATAGGCAGGCGCTTCATGTAAATTACTGGTTCTAAGCTTCATCTGATTAGACGGGAAGTGAACCTCAACACGGTTGCGAAGTCTTTAAAATGTTCCATTTCAAAGTTTATTTTTTTATTTAAAAAAAAAAGTTGCTTAATTCAAATGTAATGTTATGTGCATGTTTATTGAGGATGTCAAAGAATGGAAGAATGGGAAAGTATGAAATATTTAAAGTGAATGGTTTGAGTCATAAACTAAGTCAATTAGAGAAGAATGGCTGAAACATAGTAGATAAGAAAGTGATTCATTGCAAAGCCGAGCACTTGTTGTTGTTGATAAAATATTAGACTGTGTTTGGAAAATTGTATGTATGTCTAACAAGTCCACTTTCATTTACTATACTCTTTCTATTAGGAAGTAGGAATACTTTTTGATATTTGACCAAATATACTATATTTAAAATATTTTTTAACAGATAAAGTAATCAAGTAACAGATAATTTTTCTGGTGAGAAAGACAGCTGAAGCCAGAATATTTGTAGCGAAAACTATAACTATATTTTGCGTAACGCGTAATAAGTACTCCAGATAATTATTTTTCAACGTTACCTACTGTAGATTAATCATGATAATTTATGTCAAGGTTGAAAAATACAAAGAGTTGATGAATATTTTACGTTTAATACAAAAATGGAGCACACATTATTCGATTTGACCAATATGGTAATATTATTTCTAGTAAGTACTTAGTATTTAGCATGACTCAAGTTTTTTTTTAGAAAACACATAGGCGCGACCTATGGACCTTAATAAAGAGTTAACTACATGAAGTTCTTACCTGGATTTACCCACGCCACTTTCTCCAATCACTAATATCTTTAATGTAGCAACGTAGTCTGAACTAGCCATGATTTACAATAAATAAAGATCTGATTTACTATAATCCACTACCGTTTCCTTTGTGACGCACTTGCAGATACAAATGGTTGATTTAACCAGTCCAAATCTACACGTACACGGTAGTATTCTTAATTAATAACACGGTTTTGTAATACGCTGTAAATATTGTACAATAGTTCACAATTAAATTCGCAATTTCTCAATGTAAAATACGAAAACAACTCTTTGACGTAAATGACAGTGACATTTTGCGTATTGGAATTTGGGAATGACGGCATTCCGGCATTCGGAGAAGCGTTTTGTTATTCCATTTGTAAGATTGTTTTTAAAGATTATCAAATGTTTTTTTTTTTGTTCAACATATCTATAAAAAAAAATTAAAAGACTTAAGATGATTTCAAGTATTTTTTTATACACAAGTTTTTAGTAAATAAGTCTTATTAAGAAAATTAAATGGTTGCAAAATAAAATTATGAACATACTAAACGCTACTCAACTTATCGAACGAAACCAAAGTTCTTGTACCTTATAGCGGGAAAACTCGAGATAAGCTATTACTAGATAGAAATCTTTCGTTTTAATTTTCTCGTGAGATCAAATGAATGTACTTAACTCCGTACATTTTTTAGCTATCATCATATCAGCCATTTTTCGGTCACTTTTTTGAGTGTAGGCGTTTTTCACTGATCGTCAACAATTCCGGTACCTAAAGGGCAGCCCGCATCTTACAACCTATGTCTTCTTCTTTTTTGTTCTTGTCTTCAACCGTGAAAATGGATACCGCTTATGAACCTCGTGGAATTCGGTGATCGGCAAGTATCATCGTCGCGAAAAACATACGTAAACCCGGCGAAAAGTTATCGTTAATGTGTGTGTATGTAGTATGCTTGGTAATAATAATAAATAATTTGTGAATATTGTGACGACCAAGCAAGGGTAACTCAAAAAACCTGTGTTTCACGGAGACGCCGCTAGCTGTCATCAATCCACCCGTGACCACGGTCGGTGCCCTTCGGCTGAAACGTCGGGGAAATTCTATTTCAAGTCCTAATTATTAATATTAATAGATATGTGTACAAATGGCGAAAGTTTAAAACTAGGCGTAAAGTTTAAAATTAACGTTCAAGCGGTCAGTTTTACCTACGTTATTTGTGTCATAATCTATACCTACTTATATTATAAAGAGGAAAACTTTGTTTGTTTGTTTGTTTGTTTAGTTGTAATGGATAAACTCAAAAACTACTGGACAGATTTTAAATATTCTTTCACCATTAGAAAGCTATATTATCTGCGAGTAACATAGGCTATATTTTATCCCGGTGCGGACAGTAACTCCCACGGGACGCGGGTGAGACCGCGGGAAAACGGTTAGTACGTTATATAGATACACTCACACAGTAGCCAATCTGACCGCGTCGGTCAAGTAGAAGCAGTAGTAGTAGAGCTCGAACGCAGAACGCACGACCTTCCGACTACTCTCTGTCTGATTGATGCCGTAGGTAGGTACACACCTAACTTAAAAATCAGAAAGAACCAACTTACCGTAACTCCATTCCAAATTATTCATAAATAAAAACTCTTGCATAAACAATAATTGAAATTTCATATTCCAAACAGCACTGAACCTGGCTTTTCAAAGTTGGTCAACCAAGTCGAAGTTAAAAAGTAAAGTTTTTATTGCTTTCTGAATAAAACAACGTTGTTTAGAAGTGTAGGTAGGTACAGTGACTGTGTTTGAAGAGAGTTTGAAGGTCTAAGACGTATTTTTTATTTTTTTTCAGGATCGCGAACGAGATATGGGATGGGATATGGGGGTAAGTACTCATAGTCTTACCTATTTATCCAACTTTCGTTAATAAGCATTACAAAGCAGACAGTTTATTTGTATACTTAGACGTTTCTACCACTTTTACACAAAAACTACTGAATGGATTTTGAAGAAACTTGGCAGTACAATAGCTTGCATAATTTTTTGCCTGTACGTATGCGGGAAAAAGTCCCTCGGGGCGCAGAGGAAATCGCGGACAGAAGCTAGTTTATCCCACAATGTAACTAGTCAAGCTTACCAAAAGTAGGTAAACCTTAATCAAGTTAAAAAAAAGCAAAAAAAAAAAGAAAACAAACCAACCTCACCTCCATACAGGCAACACGAACGCAAAGCTTCCTATTCACACGCTAAAAAATCTGCGATATCAACAGATAGTGCAATGAATAGGCCGCATCCTATTCATCAGTATTTAGGTCTCGACTCAATGCAGTACGGGACAAAACGTTTCTTTATTTCATTAGAATGCATTCATAGCGACGTTCTATTGTGGCACGGACTATCGCTGCAGCCTCCTTTCTAAACAATTGAGTTTTATAGCGAAGAAAATGAAGTGTCTTTTCACGATATTCCTTGGCATATTTCTTGGTATCTAAATCAATTGAACCGCACTCAAGACGGTTTGCAGGTGTATTATTCTTGAACGTTTCAATTTATGTTTACTTGTTGATTTAAAATGGAAGCGGGTTCTCTTCGATTGGTTTTCTTTTGTTAATTGAAAATCTTTTAAGTGGAAACCTATTGTGTGCTATGTTGTCACCTGTGTTACTCTTTCCCAATAATTGGAGTTGGTTCCAGTCTGTTTCGACTCTACAACCCCGCTACCGAATAACATACCTAATTAACACTCTCAGTTTTGGGTTCTGGCTACAACATTGAAATATCCAGAAAATTACAGGATGCTATTGCTATTGCCAGTTATCTACCTTATTAAATTCTATCACATAGTGAGTTTAATTGGCACAGATTTTCGTATCTACCTACTATACTATTATTATTATTTTCAATAATTGTTTCAGGCTAGATTTTCCACGAACCAATCATATTGTTAGTTACCACAATTTAATAATTGTTTCAGTCTGTACTTTGAAATATAAGCACTCATAACACCTCAAACGATTCCAATTATTATTTTGAAACAACCTAAATAATTTTTATTTTATTTTCCAACGTGTGTTCTAAATACGATATCATTCGTTCCTAACCCTCAAATGCGAACGTATTTTCAATCGATAAACATTGTGATCATTCGTTCAACGAAAGTGATTTATTCTCGTATTGAATAATGAAGCTTTGTGAAGGGATGAGCGATGAAATGAATGGCCGAATTTAAATACCTGTATTTATAACCCTTTGTTAGGGTTGTCGGATGTCGCTTTGTGTATTTATAGTTAATGTTTTGGGATTAATAGATAAATTTATTGTTTTGCGGGTTGTATTATGAGCGGGAAACATATTGTATCGGTTTTAATTACGTCGCGTTATGAACAATATTAACTACTGTTTTGTAGTTTTGTATAAAACATGCTACTTTTAACCTTATTAAATACAGGAAATTAAAACCGCATTATGACTGTAACCATTTTGTTTAAATAATAAGAAAGACCACTTGTTAATAACATCTATCTCTTCAGAATATTTATTGCCGCTAACGGATTCAGATCCTTGAAAATTAAAATGCTTTTTATCCTAATCGTGTTGAGAGAGTGCTGTCACACTTAACCAATTCGCTTACATTCAGTTTGACTTTTGTACTACACAAACATGACGATTGTATATCCTGGAACCATGCCGGTATCTGTTGTTTTGACCTACAGACCTTAACGTTTTACCTTGAATCAGCTACCTAATAATAGTACTCATGAAACAAAAAGATTAACGAAATAATATTATGCTCTCATTGACAGCCCTGCGTTTCAATCTTCGTAATAATGAGGGTAGCATCCCTCTTATGTACCTTTATGTTAAACGTTTTGTATCTGATGGTGATGATATGCCTCTACATGTGAATGTTCTCATCTTATATTCAAGTAGGTTACTGTAATCTGTTGCGATTTTTTAAATAGACTGTCAGAATTTAAATAAGACTTTTAAGGGTAGATTTAGTTTGGGTGAAGGGGTTGATCGCTGAAATGTTTAGCCTAATTTCAATATTTTGTAGAAAGTTGCTAAGATTCTCTTATTTTGGAAATAATAACGTGTTTGAATTGAGATAATTATTTTTTACTACTAAAGAGTTATACGTAAGTAGGCAGACCAATGTTTAAAAATATAATGCGCCTTAATTCGAAAGACAATAAAGTAAACCACAAAATATATAAATTATTTAATTTTATGATCTTCACTAGAACTATATTTACTACAACAAAATTACAGCTTTAAACTAAATCGCATTATCAAAATCTGATTACGTCTCAAACATAATTAAGCGCGTTTATCTGACGTGTCAGCTGATAGCCGTACCTAATTATTACGTCCAATTATATAGCAACGCACAAATTACCGGTATACAGATAGTACGATACAAGATAATAGTGTGGGCTGTCGTATTTCTATGTAATGTTTTACATTGTTAGGGGCCTAGAAGCGCAATTATTTTTTGGGACTTTTTTTATGCACACAATTATTTTGAGTAATTTAATTGATCATCTAGGTGGCCCTTTATTTATTGGGCGGTTGATGGAGGTATAAGCAACTAGTAAAATGAAGGTATGGTTAAGTAGAGACAAGAAAAATCATTTGATTAGATATAAGCAAAATGTTAAGCCGCATTTAACTAAAGGTAACCCTTTTATTCTCACCTCCACCATCAGGTTGGAGCATGCTCAATCAAAAATACATGTGAAAAGGATTTGCAGATAATGAATTCCTACTCATATTACCTAATGATAGTTAACTTCATGACAATGATAAAGACTTTAGAATTTAAGCAAAACCCCCCATAACTCACCTAATCGATGAAATATAAACCAAAATCAATGTCATCTATTCACATCAAGGAGTCCATTTTCGTCCACCCACGCTCATTATCGCTTTCACAGCGATCATACGTAACAATATAGCCTACATGACATTTTGGTGACTCGAAGGAAGATAAATTACGACACAAGATTTATTGCCGAATTCCGTGATGGAAATCTAAGAAAAAAACCGCGTTATGACAATGGAGAATGGTATTTCATCTTCTCTTAAATATTATTAAAAGTTATTGAAGAGGAACGCTTTTAATATTGCTCGTACATATTGGGTGGTTTGATCTTGTTAGCTGGTAATTTATTTTGGATTCGTGTTGTGGGAATTTTGTGTTCAGAGAGCGTGTAACAACTAATTATTATTTGACTTTTTTTTTGGGTTAGGCAGAAGAGTGGGTACTGGTTATATAATCTACTTAGCTAGCTATGTATTTCACTTATGTACCAAGAAATACCTACACGCTACACCTGGATGAAAAGTGTAAAATTAATTTTCAATATTAAATCTGTCTGTTCACTGCGCTTTGAAAACTACTGAACAAGTTTCAATGAATTTGGTGCACAGGTAGCCAAGGACCCGAGTAAGGTTATGCTACTTTTATTCGGGTGCTGAAAGTAGTTTTCTGGGGTCGTGAGTAACCAAGTAGAACAACAAGTAAACAATAAATTATGGTTCAACTTAAACATTCAAATAGACGTCATTTATTATTCCTCTTTACAGCCACAATGCAGACTTCCAGAATATGTTTCATAAATTAAAATAATTGCTCCAAACCACCTTCATAAGGTCCGCAACATTATGTTAATGGGGATAAGTCTTTGTTTATGCGAGTTTACCATACTTGCTGTAGTTTCAACACGAATTATTATTACTACGGAGGAGCTAGTGGCTAAGTAACAGCCACATGGGTCGATATATTATAAGACTTCGACGATATACGATATTCTACGATAAATGGGCTATCTTTCACTGAAAAGATTTTTCTAATCGGTATAGTATTTCCCGAGATTAACGCGTTCAAACAAACTTTTCTGTATCGTAATGTTTGTCTAGATGCCGTAGTCTCACTTTCTAAAACTTTTTAAATTAACTCAGCCAGGTAGAATTGAAAAAGATTACGTATGACAGCATCGATACATTGGATCTCGAATGTTTCAATATTTATCAAATAGAGACTATAACATTTGATTTGTAACACAATGTATCAACTGGCTTTTGTCCATATAAAATGTAACCGATTACAATAAAATGTCCAGTCATGGAACTATGTAATAAAAATTTCATTTTACTCAATCAAGGTATCGTACAAAAATTCCATATATAGATTGAATAGAAAACAAACAAGTGAACGAGTCAGCGTTTCAAATTATCCGCCGAATGGGACCGATTGAACGAATGAACGGGATGGGACCGAATGGAATGGCTAGCTCGACGGATCTTTAGGTGCTGCTATTATTTTGATTGGAGGTACGAATGTACTCCACGAACCTTGTACGGGTTAAGTTAAAGGCAAGTTTGGAGGAATTAAGATAATTTGTAGTTGGGCCAAATGTCTGGGATAATAATGGGGCTCATGATAAATTAACGATGGGTTGAGTATCGATTGAATGGTAATTGGCTGCGTTTTAGTGATCAATTGGAGCCTTAATCCTGCCATAACTGTGGTTTTCCATCTTCAGCTACATAAAATTTATATTTTCATGAAAATACATTGTAAAGTTCAAACTGCAAAATATGCCCTACAAAACTATAGCAGAATCTCCGCTTGCTTTAAAATTAAATTCACTTGACCTGTGCCTTAAGCTTCGGTCTAAAACACCGTGGGCATTTTATTCTTTTGGGCAGACGACCCGTTCTTTGTATCTAGAGAAAATAGATTTTCCTACGGTACCTAGACTCGTTTGGGTTCATAGTCAAGTTAACTTTTATCCTCGCTTCACTTGATTTCTTTATCTCTGCAGTTTTATATTCAGTGTTGACCGTTTGGCTTTATTTTGGGAACTGTACATACATATGTTTTTACGAACAAGATTTTATTTTAAACGCCGTGGCTGAGCTGAGAAGCTTTTAGCATTTAGTGTCATTAGTACTAATTCATTTAGCTCATTTGATTTTGTGACCTAACCACTTAGAAAGTCATCGATGTAAAAAATCTTAAACGGAAAAATATACAACATTTTTCACAAGCCTCAGCAAATGAAGACCGTCGTGACGTCAAAGAAGTCGTAATTCAGCAAATCTATTAAAGTTCCACCACTCAGCCGCTGCAGCGCTGTATCAGCCTTAATTTGTCTCAGAACAAGCGCTTTCAGCGATAAACGTCACGGTTACAAATATAATAAAAGTCATTGCAGTTGTATCGTAAAATACAATTTTTATGTTACTTTTAAGTATCAGAACTTTGTTTTACGTTCCTGATGTGCAGTCGTTGTCATTTTATCGATTGTTATTATTATTTTAGTTCGTAAAAACTTTGTCTTTTGATGTGAAGGGGGGAATAAAATCAGTGTTGTCATTGGGTTTGAGTTCGCTTCAATCGTAGATCATTGATTGTCTTTTGTTTCTATCATGGTTCTGTTTTGTCATCTTCGATTATTTCCTTGTTCTTGTTGTTTGTTTTTGTAGGGTCTTCCTTTACCAATATTCCCTTTTGAGTTTATGTCTTTATTTCTTTTAATTTTGTAAGCTGATTTTGTTCTCTGGATAAAGACTAGTTAACATTGTAATTTGAATATTTTTTACTCTGACTATTGTAGATTACATTGCCCTGGGGTTCAATGATAAGCTTGTAGCAAGCGAATTGAAGATTCAAACCTTATGGGAAGTAGTAAATCGGGCTTAAAAGATAATCGCTTTTAGAGTTATTTCTATGCGTTGTGAAACTAGAGATAAAAACTACTAAATACCTCTATCAACACAGTTCTAAGCACGTTTTGCAACAATCGATTGGTCCGTAACGTAATACCGTTGTACACTTAGAATTTCCAATTCTCACAACATAAACATTTTGATATGACCATAAAACACAAGAATATACGTGTTACATGCTCCGCCACAAAACGTGATGACGTTTTGAATGGCAATTTGTACCGTTTAAACTATGCGAACGCCTGAATACAACTATGTTACAAACTTTTTGATACACCCTATTGGAACCGAACAAAGTTCAAAATCGTATGTTTCGTTTACACCGATAAAATTGTGCAGTATGCCTACAACTATGTTAAATGCTGTTGGAGTAGTTCTTATTTACCAGAAATAAGGTTGATTTTTGTTTGTGTGGGGAATTTTAAAGTTGTAAAGTCCGAAAATGCAGCGGCTAGAACGACAAAGTTGTGGTGTAGTGTAGATACAAACTTGCAGTTTCGGTCGTAACTTCTCTTGTATATTGTTTGGATACATTCGTTTTATACAGTTACGATTCGAATGATGAATCCACAATGCTAGTTTGTTTATAAAAGATGGGGATCGGACTTTCTATTAATTGGAAATGTGGTCTTGTAAGATAAGGTTCGATCGAAAGAGGTTACTTATCCATATTGGACACTCAGTTTTATTTCATTGCCGCGTGTTTTGTTTGTGTTAAATCCACAAAGAGTTACTTGTCGGTATTTATTTCATTGTCTGAAACCTACACCAGTACTTCCGAAAGCAAGTTAGCCCATACTAACTTAAACAATGAAGACACATCTAAATGAAATTGAGAGATCATTTTCAACAATAAAAAAATCTTACTTACCAAAGAACTTTTCAGCTTCCAAAAAACACTTTTCCGCCCCAAATACATAATTTAAAAGATAAATCAGCCTAACAAAGTATCAAAATCTCTTAGTTCAACGCTTCCAAAGTCTTAATTGCAAAAAGATACCGTAGAGAATTTTTAAATTATTCACAAAAGCGTCTGTAAACGTTTACTCCCTTTAGGTAATTTAAGGAAAGGCCAAGAAGGCTAGGCAAACAGAACATTTTACATTACCTTGCCAAAGCAAAATGGACCTTATTGCCACATAAAATAGTGGCTACAAGGAAGATATTGGCTTAAAATCAATGTTTCAGTTAGTTTATCAAGGCAGAGATGTTTGCCTCTTGGGCTTTGATGCCAGATACGATATATCAAAGTTTGGATTGGAATATGTTACTTGAATAACTTACGTGTACCATTTTATATTTATTTCAAAACTTTTTTGGATAACCTCTTTCAAGTTTAGTAAAAAATTGTAATAAAGCCTTATTATAGTGTCTCAAAGCACATTAATTGTAAATAGTGGTTTTGTATAAGCGCATGACCTTAACCTGATATCTATTAAATTACATCCAAGTTTAATTAAGTGCTTGGATGTCGCTAATTATAAAGCAATAGAAAATCAATTGTTTCTCGCGTATAATCTGCGCTCCGAGATAAAACGGGTTAAAAGCGATTACTTTGTAGTTTGTAAGTACTTGAAGAACACATTTATAGCATGGAAATAAATGTGATTCTTTTCAGAGTAACTGTCTATTTGTTTGCTAATCTCTATAAAATGAAGCAAAGATTATATTTAACTTTCAATCTAATCAAACCTGATCCTGTATTTTTTTTAATGAAATCTACCCGAGTTCAACACTGAAGCCAAAAATAAAAACTATCAACTTCTCATGCGATGAGCAAGCAAGTTTTATATTGAACCGTCTTTTGGGACGATCGCGTACTATTCTCGATTTCGATGCCTTCTTTATTTATGTACAAGGTACTCGTATCTTCGAAGTGCCGGCATGTTTCGCAGATCATTCTAGTCAATATGATAAGTTATTTTTCTACATAAGTGGTTGTAAATAATATTAAGTACGTTTAAAAAAGGCGAAAACTCAGTGCGTGTATGTTTTCTACAAGCTCAATCCAAAATACTTGTGTCAAAAGTCTTCGCAGACAATGAATACTTACTACCATAATACCTAATGATAGTTAAGAGCTTCATGAAAATGATAAAGACTTTAGAATTTAAACGACACCCCCCATAACTCACTTAATCGATGAAATATAAACCAAAATCAATGTCATCTATTCACATCAAGGAGTCCATTTTCGTCCACCCACGCTCATTATCGCTTTCACAGCGATCATACGTAACAATATAGCCTACATGCCATTTTGGTGACTCGAAGGAAGATAAATTACGACACAAGATTTATTGCCGAATTCCGTGATGGAAATCTAAGAAAAAAACCGCGTTATGACAATGGAGAATGGTATTTCATCTTCTCTTAAATATTATTAAAAGTTATTGAAGAGGAACGCTTTTAATATTTCTCGTACATATTGGGTGGTTTGATCTTGTTAGCTGGTAATTTATTTGGGATTCGTGTTGTGGGAATTTTGTGTTCAGAATGCGTGTAACAACTAATTATTATATGACTGTATTTTTTTTTGGGTTAGGCTGTATGTGGGTACTAGTTATATAATCTACTTAGCTATGTATTTCACTCATGCACCGGGATGAAAAGAGTAAAATTAATTTGCGAAATTGAATCTGTCTGTTCACTGCGCTTTGAAAACTACTGAACAAGTTTCAATAAAATTGGTGCACAGGTAGCCAAGGACCTGAGAAAGACTATGCTACTTTTATTCGGGTGCTGAAAGTAGTTTTCACGGGCCTCCAATGTAACCAAGTACCTAGAACAACAAGTAAACGTTAAATTATTGTTCAACTTAAACATTCAAATAGACGCCATTTATTATTCCTCTTTAGAACCACAATGCAGACTTCCAGAATATGTTTCATAAATTAAAATAATTGCTCCAAACCACCTTCATAAGGTCCGCAACATTATGTTAATGGGGATAAGTCTTTGTTTACGAGAGTTTACCATACTTGCTGTAGTTTCAACACGAATTATTATTACTATGGAGGAGCTAGTGGCTAAGTAACAGCCATATGGGTCGATATATTATAAGACCTCGACAAGATACGATTTTCTACGATAAATGGGCTATCTTACACTGAAAAGATTTTTCTAATCGGTATAGTATTTTCCGAGATTAACGCGTTCAAACAAACTCTTCTGTCTCGTAATGTTTGTCTAGATGCCTACGTCTCAAAACTAAAACTTTTTAAATTAACTCAGCCAGGTAGAATCGAAAAAGATTACGTATGACAGCATCGATACATTGGATCTCGAATGTTTCAATATTTATCAAATAGAGACTATAACATTTGATTTGTAACACAATGTATCAACTGGCTTTTGTCCATATAAAATGTAACCGATTACAATAAAATGTCCAGTCATGGAACTATGTAATAAAAATTTCATTTTACTCAATCAAGGCATCGTACAAAAATTCCATATATAAATTGAATAGAAAACAAACAAGTGAACGAGTCAGCGTTTCAAATTATCCGCCGAATGGGACCGATTGAACGAATGAACGGGATGGGACCGAATGGAATGGCTAGCTCGACGGATCTTTAGGTGCTGCTATTATTTTGATTGGAGGTACGAATGTACCCCACGAACCTTGTATGGGTTAAGTTAAAGGCAAGTTTGGAGGAATTAAGATAATTTGTAGTTGGGCCAAATGTCTGGGGTAATAATGGGGCTCATGATAAATTAACGATGGGTTGAGTATCGATTAAATGGTAATTGGCTGCGTTTTAGTGATCAATTGGAGCCTTCAGTCTTCCTCCATACCTGTGATTTTCAATTTTCATAAGCCACATAAAATTTTATATTTTACATGAAAATACATTGTAAAGTTCAAACTGTAAAATATGCCCTATAAAAACTGTAGCAGAATCTCCGCTTGCTTTAAAATTAAATTCACTTGACCTGTGCCTTAAGCTTCGGTCTAAAACACCGTGGGCATTTTATTCTTTTGGGCAGACGACCCGTTCTTTGTATCTAGAGAAAATAGATTTTCCTAGACTCGTTTGGGTTCATAGTCAAGTTAACTTTTATCCTCGCTTCACTTGATTTCTTTATCTCTGCAGTTTTATATTCAGTGTTGACCGTTTGGCTTTATTTTTTGAAATGTACATATGTTTTTACGCACAAGGCCATCTTTTAACAACACCGTGGCTAGAAGCCTTTGGCACATAGTATCATTAGCAGTAATTCATTTAGCTTTTTTGATTTTTTGACCACTTAGAAAGTCATCGATGTAAAAAATCTTAAACGGAAAAATATACAACGTTTTCCATAAGCCCCAGCAAATGAAGACCGTCGTGACGTCAAAGAAGTCGTAATTCAGCAAATCTATTAAAGTTCCACCACTCAGCCGCTGCAGCGCTGTATCAGCCTTAATTTGTCTCAGAACAAGCGCTTTCAGCGATAAACGTCACGGTTACAAATATAATAAAAGTCATTGCAGTTGTATCGTAAAATACAATTTTTATGTTACTTTTAAGTATCAGAACTTTGTTTTACGTTCCTGATGTGCAGTCGTTGTCATTTTATCGATTGTTATTATTATTTTAGTTCGTAAAAACTTTGTCTTTTGATGTGAAGGGGGGAATAAAATCAGTGTTGTCATTGGGTTTGAGTTCGCTTCAATCGTAGATCATTGATTGTCTTTTGTTTCTATCATGGTTCTGTTTTGTCATCTTCGATTATTTCCTTGTTCTTGTTGTTTGTTTTTGTAGGGTCTTCCTTTACCAATATTCCCTTTTGAGTTTATGTCTTTATTTCTTTTAATTTTGTAAGCTGATTTTGTTCTCTGGATAAAGACTAGTTAACATTGTAATTTGAATATTTTTAACTCTGACTATTGTAGATTACATTGCCCTGGGGTTCAATGATAAGCTTGTAGCAAGCGAATTGAAGATTCAAACCTTATGGGAAGTAGTAAATCGGGCTTAAAAGATAATCGCTTTTAGAGTTATTTCTATGCGTTGTGAAACTAGAGATAAAAACTACTAAATACCTCTATCAACACAGTTCTAAGCACGTTTTGCAACAATCGATTGGTCCGTAACGTAATACCGTTGTACACTTAGAATTTCCAATTCTCACAAAATAAACATTTTGATATGACCATAAAACACAAGAATATACGTGTTACATGCTCCGCCACAAAACGTGATGACGTTTTGAATGGCAATTTGTACCGTTTAAACTATGCGAACGCCTGAATACAACTATGTTACAAACTTTTTGATACACCCTATTGGAACCGAACAAAGTTCAAAATCGTATGTTTCGTTTACACCGATAAAATTGTGCAGTATGCCTACAACTATGTTAAATGCTGTTGGAGTAGTTCTTATTTAACAGAAATAAGGTTGATTTTTGTTTGTGTGGGGAATTTTAAAGTTGTAAAGTCCGAAAATGCAGCGGCTAGAACGACAAAGTTGTGGTGTAGTGTAGATACAAACTTGCAGTTTCGGTCGTAACTTCTCTTGTATATTGTTTGGATACATTCGTTTTATACAGTTACGATTCGAATGATGAATCCACAATGCTAGTTTGTTTATAAAAGATGGGGATCGGACTTTCTATTAATTGGAAATGTGGTCTTGTAAGATAAGGTTCGATCGAAAGAGGTTACTTATCCATATTGGACACTCAGTTTTATTTCATTGCCGCGTGTTTTGTTTGTGTTAAATCCACAAAGAGTTACTTGTCGGTATTTATTTCATTGTCTGAAACCTACACCAGTACTTCCGAAAGCAAGTTAGCCCATACTAACTTAAACAATGAAGACACATCTAAATGAAATTGAGAGATCATTTTCAACAATAAAAAAATCTTACTTACCAAAGAACTTTTCAGCTTCCAAAAAACACTTTTCCGCCCCAAATACATAATTTAAAAGATAAATCAGCCTAACAAAGTATCAAAATCTCTTAGTTCAACGCTTCCAAAGTCTTAATTGCAAAAAGATACCGTAGAGAATTTTTAAATTATTCACAAAAGCGTCTGTAAACGTTTACTCCCTTTAGGTAATTTAAGGAAAGGCCAAGAAGGCTAGGCAAACAGAACATTTTACATTACCTTGCCAAAGCAAAATGGACCTTATTGCCACATAAAATAGTGGCTACAAGGAAGATATTGGCTTAAAATCAATGTTTCAGTTAGTTTATCAAGGCAGAGATGTTTGCCTCTTGGGCTTTGATGCCAGATACGATATATCAAAGTTTGGATTGGAATATGTTACTTGAATAACTTACGTGTACCATTTTATATTTATTTCAAAACTTTTTTGGATAACCTCTTTCAAGTTTAGTAAAAAATTGTAATAAAGCCTTATTATAGTGTCTCAAAGCACATTAATTGTAAATAGTGGTTTTGTATAAGCGCATGACCTTAACCTGATATCTATTAAATTACATCCAAGTTTAATTAAGTGCTTGGATGTCGCTAATTATAAAGCAATAGAAAATCAATTGTTTCTCGCGTATAATCTGCGCTCCGAGATAAAACGGGTTAAAAGCGATTACTTTGTAGTTTGTAAGTACTTGAAGAACACATTTATAGCATGGAAATAAATGTGATTCTTTTCAGAGTAACTGTCTATTTGTTTGCTAATCTCTATAAAATGAAGCAAAGATTATTTAACTTTCAATCTAATCAAACCTGATCCTGTATTTTTTTTAATGAAATCTACCCGAGTTCAACACTGAAGCCAAAAATAAAAACTATCAACTTCTCATGCGATGAGCAAGCAAGTTTTATATTGAACCGTCTTTTGGGACGATCGCGTACTATTCTCGATTTCGATGCCTTCTTTATTTATGTACAAGGTACTCGTATCTTCGAAGTGCCGGCATGTTTCGCAGATCATTCTAGTCAATATGATAAGTTATTTTTCTACATAAGTGGTTGTAAATAATATTAAGTACGTTTAAAAAAGGCGAAAACTCAGTGCGTGTATGTTTTCTACATCTTCACGCGCAAACGGCTGTACAAATTTGTATGAATCTTGTTAGCAATATATCCTGTACATCAGAATATCACATAGGTGAGATACTTTTTATCCGGGTGCAGAAAGTGATTCTTTCAGGAAGCACGTGAATAAATAAATATTCTTTTACCATAAAATATAATAAGCCTATTAATTTTAATAGCGTTTGTGAGTCTGTTTTACTTGGAAGTCGAATAATAGACTTATCAGATCAGTAATTTCCTTGTTTTCCAGGAATTTTGAATAAATGATTCGAGCTTTTTTACATAAAATGAAATTATCTTAGTATCGCATGGTGAATAAAAAAATAATGTTTATTTACCAGACTTCTGGGATTCTTTAAAAACATTGAATGCAAAACAATATGTATTTATAAATATGTATATGTGTAGCTATATGTAGTTTATCAGTTGTGTTAGCACCCATAACACAAGTTAATTAATAACTTACCATAGGGCTAACCAACCGTGTGTGAAAAATGTGTCCCGACATTATTTATTTATTTAAAAGAAAGGTAGAAAGAATTTTTAAAGGCGCAAACTTTCAGTCCACTTAAAAAAGTCACGGTAACCTCTAAACATTTTCCACTTAATCCAGATTAAGACATAACCAAAAACAATACCATAAACAACTCATTACCCCCCATTCAAGGCAATAAAATCGAGAAAATACTCGGAAAATATAATCGAGAACGGTGATCGACTTTACATTTCGCATTCGGATCTATCATAAACCATAACTTTATGTGATATACGGGACTTAGGTAAAGGGGAATACGGAATTTTTATATGCCTCCTACACTCTGAATACTGAGAAGTTTTCTTACTTGCTTAACTTACGATTTTGGGAAATTATTGAGTGTTGCTACCCGAGTTTTGGAAGGGATATTTCCGATGGGAGCTGTGATGTGCCCTTTTCGTTTTGAGATCAGATATTTGAGGCTGGTGCTTGGAAACTTAATAATAATATGTATGTTATATCTGTGGTTTAAGTTTATTCTTATTTTCATTTGGTACTTAAAGAAAATTAACCAAAAACTTAATAAAGGCTCGGGTAACCCCTCTATCCTGAAGGAACAATTTCCAGCACCTTTTAAATAAGTAGCCCATATCCTTTTTCAGACTCCACAAAATCCATGAAGCAAATATTTATTTAAATCGGTTTGGTAGTTTAGGTGTAAAGACGCACCAGGCACGAGAAAAAGAGTTATTTTTAACTTTATAATACTACTATAAATAGTAGGGAAAAGACAGTCAATATGACATGTAGGTACTGTGGCTTGCCGAATTAGGGTTCGCAAGTCACTACCGGGCCCATGCGAAGACAGATTGCCGGGAATTGACAGGGTGTCGCCGTCGACGGACACGTCTGGGAGGACATCATCATCACTATGGCTTACACATAGGTCACCTTTTAGCATGTAATAGAATTTGTACCTCCTAGTCTAAGGTCACAAAACCGCAAGACGATACATACAGCCCCACAATGAATAAGTACAATATTTGAATGATAGACCTACGCTGAACCCTATATACGTTAATGCGCGCATTGTCTGCGGTACACCGATAGATTAACATTCAGAGAGAGTGATGTATGGTTACCATTTCAATTCTATGAAACTGTCTAGAGTTATACAATGTGTCCCGGGGATAAGTGACCGCCCGAAATTTTTTGAATATTTGTACAAAATTAAGGATAATTTCCTTTATATTTGGGACTTACCGCCTTTGGTTTTTTTTTTAATGATTTTTAGTAAATACTGTGACGTGCTGCAGTTTTTTTAAGATATTTCCTAAGTTTTTACATATTTTTAAATTCTTTTTTCTTTATTGACTAGCCGACATCATAGTTTATCAATTAAAATTATCAAACATAACAAAAATGTAATAAAACATTTATTAGAAAAAAAAGAAAATAAAAATTCAAAGAAAATAACGCCTTTTTTTCAGTTTTTTCAAAATAAGTACAATAAATGCCCCGATAACATCACTTTCTTTTAATTTATTAATAAACTACATGATATTTCCTACAATAGCTCACAACAATGTTTGATGCTATTTCAAACGAATGCAAAAATACAGTCAGTTGAAATTTGAAAAAAAAGAGCAAAGCCTGTTATTAACAGGCCTGACAATAATTTTTTTTTAATGATTTTTTTCAAAAATATAAATGAAATTATCCTTAATTTTGTACAAATATTCAAAAAATTTCGGGCGGTCACTTATCCCCGGGACACATTGTATAAATTAGTAATGAGACTAGATATATATAGAAGAATTGGAAATAGGTGTTTGTTTTTAAAATGTGAATGAAGCAGTTTCATAACTTGCATCGTAGCCTGTGTTTGAACCTATGTGTGTGCAAGTACCTAAAGGAGTTATAAGGGAATATATGGGCGTAGTAAATAATAGAGTATATAAGAGGAACACATATAGGTTAGTATATAAGGGAGTACAGGAAGTATATCGGGTGTGTCGTTCATAATCACATTAAATGAAATGCGTTAATATACTGGTTAATATATGTCGATTAACACAAAGATAAAAGAAAAATACGTAAAAATAAAAAAATGTTTTTTTCAAACAAAGTAAATGGAATAAAAATGTGCAAAAATTAGAACACCATATAAAAGTCAGTCATTACAAACAATTTTTTTTTTTACAATTCGCCATAGAATATCATAAAGTATATGCGATATGATTTAATGTGATTGTGAACGACACACCCGATATGAGGGAGTACATAGGGATGTACATAACAATATGGGTATGCTCTTAGGGCCTACTGAAATACTACGGCAGATTTGCTACTACTAACAAAATCGATAACAAAACACAATCGCAAAAACAAAATCCTACCTCTTTCTAAAGCTACAAACAAAATATTGTTAACACACCTAGATGTTAATCCCTTTTCACTAGACATAAGGACATGTGCAAACTAAGCAAGAGTTAGATTAATGTTTGCGCTGCAGTGACTAGACGTTGGAATATCCTGCTGATGTCACCCTCATCTTGGAAGATAACCTTTGTAAGGCTGTGGGTACATTGTGGAATTGGAATTTTGGAATATAGAATATGGATGAATTTGGTTTTGGAATGTTTGAGTAAAGGTTAACTTGTGATTGAAGAAGAAATGGAGATAGTATTAACATAGAATGATGTTTGAGACAAGAAACATTGTTTGTTTTAGCCTTAGTTTGGTAAGGTTTATTATTTAATTAATGGAATTCATTACTGCATATAAATTGCAGATATTGTAGGTAATAAAAACCTACATCGTAAGAATATTTCGATATGTCAATCAATCAAATGAGTGTGGATCTTTTTTCTAATTACCACAATTCTTCAGTTCAATAGTTTCAGAGCCTATTTGATCCAAACAAACAATAAAATCTTTCCTCTTTCAAACATTAGTGTAGACAAATACTATAATCTCCCTAACAATATTCTACGAACAACCATAATGTGAAATCGCAACCAGTTTAATTCCTAACGTGCTCATGTCACAAACACGAGTCTACCAGCGGAACGCATGACGAGTTTAATTATTTCAAGCGAATGTTCGAGAACATACTGATAATGGAACGCCTGAAGACACTTCAAGGTATTCTGAGGCTGCAGAGGATCCAGACTGATGTAGTGAGCACTGCAGTAATTAGTTCCGAGAATAATACCCGGTTATAGATGATGGAATTGGGATGCAGTGTTTTGAATTGAGAATCGGATATGTGGTGTTAGTGATTTAGTGTTGTTGGTCTTAAGAGTGTGTTGGATTATGGAACCTCTTGTAATGAATGGTGTAGAAACATGAATTTGACAGTGACCTACAATAACTCCTGTGAAAATGCTTAATACTGAATTATTAAAATTAGATGCACTTTCCTGTCATTTGAATAGCCTGACAATAGTCTTGCCTAGGGCTATTGGGTTGGTTGGTTGTATGGGGAGGTCAAACAAGCAGTCCCTCCTTGTGGTACTGGTACTCTGCTGTGTCCGGTTATACTGAAACTTAACCCAAACATTCTTTAGAAAAACACTAGGCAGATGATGATGATGTAGTATATCTGATATTGTAATATTTGGTATCCAAAACACATCCAATTGTTTCTAAACCCACTCAGCTGGCTCACAGTGGAATGGCATCCTAACATCTCCCGAATGTTGTTTCACATGTTCCCCGTTTAGATAGCAGAGATTTATTACTATAGTACAGCATTTCTAGCCTTATTACATTGTTCCAATGAATTGTCTAATTGTAGAGTGTTGCCAGTGAATGAGGATTAATTTAAATCACACTAGACGAATGCGAATTTCGAATATCTATATTATAAAATAAATATTATTTATTGTGTATGTAATTGTTTTTGTCATATCAAGCGTTGTAGTCTAATTTCGATGTGTCCTCGTTGCAGCAGTTTAGGAACCACCGGTCTCATCTCACCTTCAATAAATAATTTAATTTAAAAATAAATATTTTTCAATAACCAATTTTTAAACAGAAACAAAATTCCTCTTGTTCATTTAATTGCGTACATATTTTTGCAAATGCCAAAACGGCCTTTAATGGGAGAAGTTTTAACACTTGAAATTCGACCCAAATCAACGTCATCGGGCTACTCATTAAACCTTTGAGATACGGCGTGACAACAATTTACAAATCAAAATATATTATCTACATATACGCACAGGACATTGTTAACCCTTTAATGCCGGCCCGGATTCTATTACGGCCGGGTCTTAGGGACCGTTGCGGCAAACCACTATTTTTGGCCGGGTTAGGCTTTATTAAGGCCTTCCTAATAAAGTGAATTTATTCTCAGTTCCAACACACGGATATTCCGGGCGTTTTTTTACCAATTGTACGGTTGAATGGTTTGTTTTGTTTTGGACGCAGGTGGGTTAAGAGCCAGAGGAGGGTTAATGGTTGTAGACGGAGGTCCGACACGGATAGTGCAATCATGGTAATAGTTATTGAACTTCAAAGGATTTTTTTTTCCTATTTTCAGAGTAAATTGGCGTGAATATAATTGGAAAGGGTTTAAAGTAGTAACAAAGAGAGATCTGGATAGAATAGTGACTGGTGTATTTTTAAACATGGTTAATAAAAAATCTACCAGTTTTATGTGCTTCTTTAAAATTATTTTTAAAACGAATATATTCTCATGATTATATCCGGTTACTCGGCATTAACTTAAGCTGTACGCGCGTAATACCGACGTGCAGTCGAGCTATGTGATGTCCGAAACGCTCACAGCTACAGGCTGTTGTTACACGCTTTTTTTTTTAATACATGTTGTACATGTTATTTAATTCAAGATAGGCCATTTTTTAATATCATTTGCACTCTTAAAATAGGCATCTACCGTCATCGCTGAAATTATGACCTCCATTATATAACTTAAGGTGAATTAGGCCATCGTGACTATAAAATATTTGTAAAGTATTATACTTTTGTACTTGTTATCCATTTTTTTTGGTGGGACAGCATATAATGACTCCATCCTCTTTCGAACCATCCCACAGCCCCGACAGGCATTGGCCCTAACGGGTTCAGCGCAGATAATACATAAAGGTATTCTCAAAAAATAAAACATACTGTAAAGTACGTTTCGAGTCAGTTTTATATTTGAGCAGGACATAAAGACCCTGTTATTCATACTCGGCGTATCCGGCGACGCTAGTTCACTCGTTTCCGTGTGACGTGTCGCGCCCCTAATGTCCCAACTCGCCCCATACTGGCCCAGTTCGCCCAGAATGCCCCATGCATTTTTATGATGAAAATTATTTTTGTTTTTAATGAGTCGTTTTTACTGTTTTGATCTATATTTTCAGTATGATGTGGTTATCAAAAGCGCTGTTATTTTTTTAATTATTTTCGGTACTACCTCTCGCAACCGAATAAAAAATAGCCTACGTTCTTTATCAGGCCCTAGACTATGCGACATGCGTACACCAAGTTACAAAGCTTGATAGGCAGACATACTGTATTACTTCCGCATTTATAATTCTAGTAAGGACAACAAAAACTTTAAACCCCTACAGCTAAAAAGGAGATTACAGCATCATAACAACAAAAGATAAAATCCCATCTTTTTACCCCCATCGAACAAGGGAAGTAAAAGATACTGTCATCGAGGGATGAAAGGCATCCCCTAATGTCCCTGTTATCCTGAGCTCTTTGTCCCTAATCTCCTAATGCTATTACGTCAGATTGACTGGCCGTTATTCGCTGTTAATTGTTTAATTACAATTATTAGGGTCACGGAATTGAGAGTGTGTGATCGTTATTGTTAATAGGTTATTATGAGGTAGGTGAGGAGGGCTATGCCAAAAAAAAAATTGCAGAAGTTACTGGAAAAACTCAATTAAAAAAAGAAACCTATACTTATCACTAATTAAGACTATCAACAAAAGCTTAGGTTTTAAAGCTTTAGTAATGTCATACGGTGTTATATGAGAACATAACTATGTATCTATCCATATACGTTTGGGTAGTAATAGCTGTGATTGTGCATTACCTACATACTAGCTTAACTAAGTTTTTAAAACATTTCAAAACAACATTCCAACAGCAATCAAAACCAACCCTTACCCTCTATTTATATCCGCGTACATTTCAATCACATTTAAAATTCTCCCCAATCAGATAATGGAAGAAATACGTCCGATATTCAAAGTCAGGTAACAATAAAACTTTGACGGTCACTTCACCCTTTGCAGTTTTGATGACTTTCCCTCACTAAAGGCTCGATTTGCTTGAAATTTACTCAGAAACTCGTTCCAGAGTTTCAATATTACCATTTCTTTATTAAATTGTATAGAGCTTTGGAATATTGTTAGCGTTTACTTTGGAATACAATAATGGTACTTTTGAACAAGAAGTCTCACGGTATGTATTTTGTTATATGATTTTTGTGTCGACTGTAAATTAGATAGGCATTAGATACTTACTAATATTCTATAGTACAAAACATTAGGTACATGTAAGTTTTCCAAAGACTAGAATTTTTCGTAAAGCAACCCGAAGCCTGGAAGTTACACATGAAACCAGCATCCCCGACTGTTGACCTAGTGGACGCCAGGTCTGAGGCCAGTAGATGGTTTGACACTAAGGCTCATTAGGTAATCCTACAGCTCACTCAATAAGAAGACGAAGTTTTCCAAATTATACTAACCAGAAGGTACTTTAGTATCTCCACACACTGATTATACTTGCAATATAATTTATTCCTTGAAACATCACTATTAAGCTTATTTACCTTCAACAAGTTGGGAGTTACAAAGCCAACTTAAGGAAACTGTATCATGTGGTAAAAGCGGGTGAAAATCGATAGAACAACAACCTGTCAATTAACTTGATATGGGAGTTGTGTTGCAATTTCCTTCTCAACCGGCTAAGTATTTTGTAGACTTACTTTTACGTGGCTAGGTACTTAACAGATGCATGGATCGATCAATCACATTAAGCAACGATTGCAGCGGCCTATCCGTGGAGGGGTTACGATTATCATAATTTACGAAGGTTTTACAAAGCAGTTCGGAGTTTGAAAGAAGGCAGTGTCCCGTGCCATGAACGGTACGTAAAAGCGTTAACCTAGAATGTAATGTTGCTATTTAATATGAATCGACCGATAGCCGTCAGGCGGATTATAGAAACCGCAAAACTCAGACACTAGGCGGTGATGACCTAAATTAAAACTGCAGCTCATTTGATAAGAATAAGAAGAAATTCTTACTAATAGGCAATTTCGTCACCAAGACACTTAGGGTGGCTTGCACCATTTAACTGAAACCGAACCATTTTCAGTGGTCAAATCAGTGGTTTGACCTCATTGTCAAATCAACGGTAACGTTATGGCTGGTTATGGTTTGGTTACCGTTAAATGGTGCAACTTGCCATTAGAATAATACCTACTATAACAAAAACTAACTATATGATAGTTAAACCACACGAGCGGAAGGGGAAAGTCGAAAGTAAAACAATTTGGGAACGCCGTGTCGCAACATATGGCGCGATTCATCCCCGTTGTATTATGCCAAGGATATACTCTGTTTATTGGGCAGGTAATGCTAAATGTGGTTGATTTAGGTAATAGCCTATATTATAATATAGAAATAAAAGCTAAATAAAATATGATTACTAAGAAAAAAATACTTTGATTTGGGGTTCGAAATTTTATAAAACATAGAACCACTGAGCGGTCCAGATCAGCGCTGTTAGTTTGAATTGATGTTGCAATTTTAAGATGCAGGTTTATAGTACAAAACGGGACCATTAGAGCATGTAGAGGTAACGTTGTCCATCATGTTTCTTCCAAAAATCAAATAGAGCTATTTATTTACGTGTCTATGTTAGTAGGTCTAACCAAAGGCACCAGTCTAACCAAGGGGTATCGGGTTGCCCGGGTAACTGGGTTGAAGGGGTCAGATAGGGCAGTCGCTCCTTGTAAAGCACTGGTACTCAGGTACATCCTGTTAGACTGGAAGCCGACCCCAACATAGTTTGGAAAAAGACTCGGAGGATATATATTTACGTGTCTATATTAAGCGAGGAGACAGCAGTATCAGGACGGCAGTCGTCGCTGCGTCCTCAATCGTACTCAGCGAGCCAATCCATACCGCTCGAACGTTGCCGCTCGCGAATATGTTGCTGTTTTGTGTATTCTGCAAGTCATAGAAAGTTACGATTCTTTTAAATAATCAGCTTTTTTCTTCACTTGCAAATCTTCTCTTTCAAGACTATTTGAGTGCAATTGTAACCACTATGTATAAAAAAATAGCGTTCTCCTTTTTTATAGTTTATAGGAATCCTATTTTGCTAGTAGTGGTTCCAATATAGTAAATGCAAGGGACATCTCTCCCCGGAAAAAAAAACAGATTTTATTG
Organism: Helicoverpa zea x Helicoverpa armigera; assembly: GCA_033682625.1. Lineage (NCBI taxonomy): Eukaryota > Metazoa > Arthropoda > Insecta > Lepidoptera > Noctuidae > Helicoverpa > Helicoverpa zea x Helicoverpa armigera. The sequence continues at coordinate 1,220,340 of JAWIIS010000041.1, forward strand.
CATGTAGATTCTTTAATACATGATCCAGTCCAAAAGCAGGACTTCAAATAAAACTGCCCTTAGTGTGCCAACACTAAAACTATCGCCATTTCTAGAGGAAATTACCTACCAACTAACCAAACCCATTCCAAAAGTATTTTCCTTTCCATCCCATTCCTCATAAGCATTTATAACAGCCTTTCCCCACTTGTATTTTATACGCCAACATATCATACAGAATCCGCGCTCTCCTACAACTTGCGCGTATAAATTGTGTGCCAACGATGCACCGTGGCTAAATCGTCGTGCATTTGTCCAAGTAACACCTCTATTTATTTTAGAAAACGCTACCGAAGCCCTGATCAAAACTGAGGAACGGCTTGACGTCCTAATGTGTTGCTATGTGTTGTGTTCTTTTCTCTGGTAGTGAATGTGGAAATGTTAGAAGAATATTTATTGAGTAAGGGGTTTCTTTAGAGAAGTTAATGAAAATTAAAGTTTTGTGTTTTGCAATTGAACCGATTTAAAAAGAGCATTATGATGGTTGAAGGCTAGTGTTGGAGTGTGCATAAGCGATAGGAAAACTGATGGGAGACTGATCTTAGGTAAACCCCGCTTGCATTGATTCTAATAGAACATCGAAGCACCGTGTGTCTAAGTATGTCTAACTCTGCAAAGATATTATGAGTTTGGATCTTACTTTTGTATGTACAGCAGTGTGCCCGGTTTGATAAATATAGCAGAGCTAATTTTATTTTCATTTATTAATCAGAAAGGCAACACGCTGCTCACTAAAGCCAATTACCCAAAAACCATCCAAAAAGACAAACAAAGAAGAAACAAAATACCATCAAATTTTAACCAAAAATCAAAAAGTAAAATAAACTGTCCCCTCAAATGATGTTCATGGACCTCGAAAAACAAACAAATTGACTAGCAAAACCTGTCGGCTATTGTTTTGTGAAACAATAGGCTTGTACATGAATAGTCCTTGATTGTCGCTGCGAACCAAATTTAATATTGTTTTGAACTTGCGGGTGTCTGGTGCGGTGGCGTTATTAATTTATTGCACGTGTAGAGTATTGGGTGTATTTGGGAATCAGTTCCAGTACTTCAGAGTAGGAGGGAAGAAAATACTTATTTTGAAAGCAGATGGTATATTTCCGGTTTCTCAGACGTCTTTAGGAAAACTAACTCGTGTGGACTCAAGATAGGGTGCCATGCATCGGAACTTATTTGGACAATGATTTTAAACATCCTTCTATTTCTCTATGATATCTAGATACCTACAAGTACTAATGAATTACTAGGTGTTAGCTGTCTTTGTATGGATAATGATTCTGGAGTTATAATAAAAGTAAAAACTCGATATAAGCCTTCCCCAAACGAATTTAACTTAAATCAATGAAAACTATGACCAAAACATTCACACACACACACAAACAAATCCAAAATAACAGCATTAAATCTCGTAGCATCAATCGGTGGGATCAACGCCAGCAATTTGAATATCCCGTCTCATGCAGTTATGACGTCACAGCTCACGTCATGGTATGTTCTAGAATTCTAGCTGAACAATGTTTGAGCTATTTTGTGCTGTTGTGCTCTGGGCGTTTTGGGTCAAAGGTATTTTTGATTGAAAGAGGCTTGCAGTTTTTTGAAAGATTAGGGATAGGGAATGAAGTGAAGAATTTTAGTACCTGGAAATTGGAAATTCGGAAACTTATGAAGATCAAATTTTTAATACATAGAACAATAATTTTGGGCAAAAAAGGACAACATTATAGTAGATAATAAGTTAGCTTGTCTGGCAAGACATTTGTCAGAAATGGATGCAAAGCGAATATTGCATTGAGCTGTATAGAGCTACTTGACTGCATCAAAACAAGAAGAATTTGCAGATTTCAAGATTTCACGAAATCTGCAGATTTAGGCATTCCCTTTCTTGTATTTTTCCTCAACGTCCATCTTATTCAAAACCCCTGCAACAGATACCGACCATTAACCCCATATTAGGGTAACGACACCAATTCCCGTCACGTCTGCAAGGTGGCAGTTGTTGTGTCATTAGTTTACCATGTCAAAGACGACGGACTGTGTGGGGAATACCTTAGGCCACCTTCAGAATAGCTGCAGAAGCGTTAACGGAATAATTGAGGGGAGAGTAATGAACTATTATTTGGGACCTTGCATTGGTTTGAATTGAATGAGTATGAGGCTAAGGCAGTGTTGGTCTTTAATATTCCATTTGAAGATGACGATGACTTTGCAGAGTTCGGTATGGTATTTTCCTGGTTTCATTGTTTGGATATGGATTTTCTTGAAGTTTATAGGTACTATCTACCTATCAAATCTATAACGTTTTATCTATAAATTTCTAATAGGCAATGAACTTTACCGTGTCTTTCAGATTTTATAGTTATTGGATAGATATAATTGCCAATTTGCTAAATTGCGTAATTCTATATCGTCTGCATAACATGTCACTTTCCTTGAAGCATAAATATTGCAGCAATATTTTGGTTGACACACAAACATCAATTGCGGCATAGGGAAGCCAGAAAATACAATGGTTAGAACAGCAAGCTCTCTACAGCCTGGTCAGTCGAACGACTGTTTTGGTCTGGGAATTTGCTCACAAACCGCTAGTCACCTCGAGTAAATCTGTACAACTTCGCACAATTGAAGACTTATTAAATAAATCTTGATGCGGATATAATGGCCTAAGAATCTAGTGAAAAATAGAGCCCTTGTAAACTAGCTCCCGGCTAATTTGTGCAAGTTATTAGTTTCCATCAGTAATTTCACTCAAGAGAGAATGTGGAGATTACTCCGAACACCTATATGAAAAGAAGCCTCGTTAAATTGACAAACTAATTCTGGAACATTTTTAAAGCACACAGGAACTCCTTAAAAGTAAGTTAGTATCAATTATTCTCAAAGGCTACTAATGCTTGCCTTGACATTTTAGCTATAGTGTAAAAAGTTACTTTTAAATATATTGGCCGGCGTGGGTGTTTTCAAGATACATACTTCAATACCAATTTCAAAAATGCTAGAACTCCAGCATGAATTCGTAAATCCGATGTGTGTTTGTTACCATTGTGTACTGCAGACCGTTATGATATCCAGTTTCAGAATGCGGCTGGACGGACCCAATCGATTGTGGTCTCACATTGTTTCGTTCTGTGAGAGGGTCTCTGCCTTAGAGGAGATAACCAACTGGATATGTCATTGCCTTGCCTTCTCCTCTACCTCTACCAAACGCACTATCCACGGTCATACTCATCAATGTATCAAATTGATGGTTATGCTTGTCAATTTTGTCGTCTGCACGGGTAACGATGTCATCAAAAATGTGTGAGTGAGCTATCACCACTTGTTACATTGCCTCAACGTCCTTGCGTATATTAGCAGACTTTTCCACATAGAGATTTGTGTTGATAGCACCTCCAGTTGGTTTAGTGATCTTAGGTCCCTGCTAAGTGTACTGACAATACGAATGGATGGGATTAACAGTTGAATGTGCACGACAGATTGGGACTGAGATCAACTGATATTTGGAAGCGGGTTACATTTTGGGGGTTGGAAGTGTAATGAGAGTTCTGTTGCAGTGGGTTGTGTGAGATAAACGTGGATTTTGGCAAATAGTTTCTTTTTAAGAATTTTACATAAATAAAATAAGTGATGTATTGTTGCTTGTAGCCTATGCCCGTCATTAAATAGTTTCACTAACTTCCTGATTGAAATAAGACATTGGATCACAATAAAATTGAAATGGTACACAAGTAATGCTTTTCATGCGCACACTAGAGAAATGTACTGTAAAAATCACGAAAAATAATCAAAGACTTTTCCTTTTTTACGACAAAAATAACTCCAAGGAATCATTATTCTAGGACTAAAGCTAGCCCTAACTTCATCAATGATATTACATCGAGCTACTTACACGGGCTGTAGGAGACAACTCAATTTACCAATTACTAGGTGGGGGGAGTGCCCCAAGGCAGCATCATTGGTCCCACTAACGATGTTATGTAAGAAAGAATTGTGTCGCGACTGTCAATATTTGGCGCTGTCACCTAACTATGTAGTGTAATGTTAGAGCTCTTTAGTAGTAGTTATTGATGTAGAAAGATAGATGCTTGTTAGGTTTGAAGAGAATTTTGTTGCGTAGGCTTTTTTGCGAGGTTATATTTTTTGGTGTTCGTAAAGAATTTTGTTAAGCTTAGTGATAAATATAGGTAGATTCTTTACATTAGAAAAACGTATTTTTCTTAGCTTTACATCATTATCTTTTGCTGTTTGGGTTGGATACAATGGTGAGTCTCCAAAAATATATCTGTATAGTTTTTCATCATCCTTTCATTACATGTACCTAATAATCTACAAAATAATCTACAATATCTTTTATTTACCTAAATTGCCACGATTAGCCAAATCAAGTGTGTGAACGATTTATTCACCATAACCCAAAAAATATTTCTGTGGCCCTACTACGGGGTAAACATGGGATTTTAATTAAAGCTTGCAAAAGGCTATCGATAGCACTTGATTTGCACGGACATCTGACATGAATAGCTTGGGAAAATTGACTCTTATTGGGCGAACGAAAAATGTAATCGGAGAATTTGCTCCAACAAAAATGCCTCCCCTAAAGTGAGCTATGGGAATGTATAGCTATAGAAAAGTATGACGTCGGATTTAGAATCGCTTTCTTCAAATAATTATGGGATTACGTTTTTATGGAAAGGAGGAATTTGTTCTATAAAATATTAAGCAGTGTCCGGGCGTGTCAGATTTTACTTAATACTTACTGTCTTTTTTCTGAGCACCTCCGTTTAAATTTATTCTGCTCTGGGTGGAATGATAATTTTTTAAGCGATAATCTATCAGAAATATTCTTCTTGAATTAAAATGTCGAATAACCTTTGACCTATCGCACTTTGTTGTTGTTATAAGTTATAGTTAAAATACTTCTGATCAGGCATTACGGACTTAGAATTCATGTGTTGAAAGTTAGTAGGTAACCTATACGTTCTTGACTTTCATGCCGTGATTCAAAATATCTTGCCGAATCAACGGTAATGTCATGTCAAAACCTACAAATTAAAGCTGATAAATTCCTGAATCTTGGGTCGTATTTTACACAATTTATATCCCACCCAAAAGCTAAGCAACAAAAAAAGGCCATTCTTTACCAACAACAAAACAAAACAAAGAAATATAATTTACAGCATCCACTGCCAATTTGACGCTAAGATAACAAAAAATAACACCATAATAATGTGTAACCTAACCTAAACACACATTCAGTAATGGCGGCCATGTTTGTTTTCGCGGCCGTGTCATACATGACCGGACGGGGATTATACGGCTACTGAGAGCCGGTTGTGGAAAAAAATTGACCGGCTATATATTGCTGGCGTTTTTAAAAGTGTTTGTGCCCATCATTTTTTTTGTGTATAAAATTTTGTGAGCTTTGATTGGGTCGTGTTAACTGGTTCTATTGAAATGAAATTGATTTTTAATTGTAGTTTTTTTGTTATTTGGTTTTTTATTTTAAAATGTCGGTTTGAAATAAAATATTTTGATATTAACATTTCTAGTTAATCGTTTTCATTTGATGCTGCAAGCATTGTACAAATAATTTCGCATGATTTAATGCATTATGATTAGTTTAGACATATCACATATGTAATACAAATTACATTTAAAACTACGAATTAATCTCAAAAGTAATTTCTATTCCACACCAATGAAAATAGTGCTTTAGCAGACCTTGAAATAGAGCGATACCCTAAGTAAACAAAACAATACACTCTCTTATAGTCTATTCAATTAAAATCAGCATTTCCATTGAAATCTTAAAAGACTCCATTAATATTAACCTCGTCATTTACCAAGACAAAGCACCAGTAATACGAGATAAAACAAATATATTTAATAAAAGCAAAGTTCAATCCACTTAGTCCCAAGTGCTGCTTAAAACAAAAAATATAATCTTGCTAACAAAACCAGATAAAACCGACACGAACTGGAAACTAACATTTATTAATACACGTGAAGTGAAAGACAAAATGGCCTTTTTAATTATTAATAGGAAACGAATAAAGATTCTCAATTTAGAGTAAAGCAATCAACTTGGACCCTCTTTTGTAACTGTCATGTACAATCAAAAGCTAGTCTTTCGGCAGAAAATGCCAAGCTAACTTTTCACTTCATCTCGCCTCTATTTTTGGGCGCACAAGGTTGAATTTGCATTGAATGATATGTAAGTGAAAAGATCGAAGAATGGGCTATTTCTGATGTTACGCTGAACGTTAGAAAACAAAGAAAGTTAGCGGTAAGTTTGATAGACACGTTCTATTTCCAAGTTGTATGCATTATTATTGTTTGAAGGTTCACTTGTGACTGGTTTGTTCTAGATCAAACTGGATATAGGCGGTAGTAGCGGGTTACATCTAGTAACATTGTATGAGTGTAGTACATAACCAGTTAACCTTTTTATAGAACTTAAAAACACTGTTTTGTATTACTTAGCGTACATCAGGGTGCTTTCCGTGGGAACTATTTCGCGTACTTGGATAAAAGAAATATAAAATTCCTCTATGATAATGAAAGATTTTTACGACTGGATAAAACTTGCTTCATTTTCCAACTAAAAATCTCAAATCTCATCAAACATGACAGCACCCCACTCTCTTGAGATCTTCAAATAAATAACAGTGCAATTACAATAATAGTGAGAAGGGATCCCTTCCATTACCATGGTTATAAACCCCATAGCCTTGATGGTGATGCATTATCTTCTGTAGTTCGCGTTATGGCATCGGGGTTGAGTTGTTGAAGGGAATTTGTGTAACAATTTACTTATACTAAAAATAATATGCCTTGAATGGTAGGAGGAAAAAGCATTTAATTTTTTTCATGTAAAAATAAACATTGGAAATGAGAAACTCGTTTTTTTTTAAGAATCCGGTTAAACTTTAGTATATGTGTTAAATATTTTTGATACATTCGTTCTTACCAGAGAAAGAGTTACAAACATACCGGGTTCATAGACATACATTCTGAAGAACTGTCTCATTAATAAAATTAGCAGAATATTTTGAAATTTACTGCAGAATATAAATTACAGAAACACCTAAAATATTTCTACCAATAAACTAAAAAAAACTACCACTCGAAACCCAATCGAACAAATTCTCCCACAATTTCTAGAACATTCCTAAAGTACTTCGTTTAGCAATCACTTATGAAGCGACGACTGTTTTATCTACATTTTATGAGCACTATAAAATGTTATCAGGCGCAATTACTTGGTCTGATTACTAGTTGATAATTAGACCCAGTTTATTGGGCGACCTCACTTGAATCACAATCGTGATTATGTCATTGAAGGCTGTATTTAATTTTATGGGTTGTCTGGAGACTCTTTAAAATTGTGGTAAATACAGCTAGAAAATTGTAATACCAATTTGTACTTTGACTAGGGTATTCATCATCGGCCTAGCCATTTCTCAATTATGTTGGAGTCGTCTTACCGAATGCAGCTAAGGACCAGTGCTTAAATTGGAGCGACTGCTTATCTTACCTTACCTCATGGTTAGACTGGTCGTCATACTTTCTGGCTTCCGACTCGTACTCGTAACGTCTGCCAAACATGTTTCAATGACGGCCTGGACCTATCAATTTGCCGTATTGCTATTCAACATTAATGTATAGCTTTCCTATTATTAATTTGTGAAGTTAAACATAATTAGTTAGGCGTAGTATGAACTGAATAAATCCGATAGTAAGTTTTCAATGCTTTACATTCAGACTATGCAGTATTGAATGGGTTACTCCTAGGAATACCTCGTATACCTTTATTGTGACTTTGTTTACTCATTCAGTTCTCGCAAACAGTCAGACCAGGTTCAATTATCTATATTTAAATCATGCAAATATTTACTCTTTACGTGGGTAACACTGTGTAGTTGCCTTCAATCTGTTTTTTTTTTTTACTATATAAAATTAATAATTTAACAATTTATATTGCAAAGAAATTACTATAGTTTGCATACGATAATTATAAGTAGGGAAAGAGGAGTGAGATATAATAATGCTGATTGATGTTATAAGGTCTAACTTTTCACCAGTTATTGAACACATTTTTTTGTTTTTAAAGGAAAATAGGTACATAAATAACGCCACTCAGATATACGCAATTAGACCATTAGAGAAGCAACCATAATGAAAATCAAGCAAAAATGCTAGCACAAGAAAAACCCACCATTTTTACAATCGCAATGTACAGTAAAATTATGACAGCGGCACGTCATAAATATAAGGCTATGTACAGAACTCATTAGAAGTAAAGCTCGTTGGGAGGTTGCTGCACAATTTATCGTGTGTCCTGCCCTAATGCGCCGATGGGAGAAGCTTTATTGCGAATGTTTATAGTGGGGGGGATGGCTTTATACACTCTTGGGATATAGTGTTTGGTTGGAAATAAAAGAGAAATTAAAAGAAGAGCATAACATAATAAAATCCTTTGGCAATCCTAGAATTACTCTTTAAATTAGAGGAAAATACTTCGTCATGTAAATGGCTGTTTTTGGGCTGCTCTTTTTGTCAGTGATAGGATAGTTCTTCAAGAAGTAATATTTATTTGTTTGTACCATAAAAGCTCCGAAACTACTGAACCGATTCGAAAAATTCTTGCACTGTTGAAAAGCCACACTCTTCCTGAGTATCATAAGCTATATTTTATCCCAGTTTGTGCAGTAGTTCCTCCAATCCACGGGTGAAACCGCGGCACGGAGTACGATACAAAAAAATCTATGTTAGCACAATCATTCCTATGTACCCAATCACCAAGTTCTAAATCCTTGGCACTTGCACATGTTCTTGGCCAAGTTTCCAGCATTTTATAAACCCGCGACCAGGAAGGGGGAGGCGACGAAAGCCCAATATATTATCGGGACATCGGAAACCATACATAAAGAGAAGTTCGTAATGTCGTGTTTTGGGCACATTTTTGGAAATATATCTCTCTCTTCAAGTTTGTTCTTTTGGCTATCTTGTTTTTCCGGTATGCTGAATTTGAGATGTCAATGAATTGTATCTGTCGTCGTTATGTGTTAGATGGCGTGATTTGTGATGGGCGGGCATGAAGAAAAGAGTTGGACATTCTTAGTAACAATAAAAATTTTGGCCTTGAATGTCTGTGGGGTTTGAGCTAGTTCCATAGTTCTGTTGTCTAATTTTTTAAAGCAAAAGAATGACTACATGAATTAAAATAATTATGAAATACTGTCTGAATATTACTTCACTTTACTAATGGAAAACTGCTAATGTTACTGCAGTAGCCAAACATAATAAAATTACATCTCTTTTGTTTTGAAGCAGTTTTTCACAAACAATGGATTCTCCAATACAATAAATTATCTTTAAAGCTTCCACAAAAAAACATATTCAACATCATGTAGGAGGCCCAACAAATCGCCTTTGTAACAGTTTATTATCATTTCAAACATTGTCTTTATTACCTGGTCATAAGGTTTCATTTCATGTGATCACGTCCGCAATCCAATTGAATTTTTATCTCTATTTCTGTGAACGAAGATTGAAAATACGTTGATGCAATGATTGGGAGCTTGTGATAATCCAATTTGAACTTTACGTTTGTTATTTTAAGTCTAAAATTGGTTGTCGGGTTCATGTGTCATTTTACACGTATGGTCAGTAAATTCGGATGGGACTCTTCCTGACCGGATCAACTATTTCAATGAAATACGAATGATATTGATAACATAGCATAAGGTTTCAGGGGTCACACATTTATTGTTCACACTATTTCTTTTCAGGGTTTCTATAGAAAAATGAGCGATGTTATGGCAGGGATAATTGGCTCTTCCTTTTATTGTTGATTCGTGAAAAGATTACTTTTCTCATACTTGGATTTTTTCGTTATAATATTACAGTCAAACAATATATTTTAAAATAGCAAATGTTTATGTATCTACACAATAATTTCAGTACTATTTTGTCCATAGACAGAACGGTAGTGTGTTAGGCCGGCCGCACACATTCCTGATCGAAAAACCGAATCCGGAAACCGAATGTGTGCGGCCAGGCTTAATCATACTAAAATCACTAAACAATTGCTAACTATTCACTTTTTGGCCGTGTAAGGTATGTACGTTTTACTGCAGAATTGTGATTAGAAATGATAAAACACTGCGTCGATAAAAGCACAAGTAATGAAAACGAGAGTAAAAAAATAAGCAACTGAATCATACTTTCATACATTATTATAATTTGGAAACAATAAAGACCACAAAGAAATATTATCCTCTTTCTAAAGTAAAAAAAGCCACACGAATAGTAAGTATACATCTAAATACTCCCCAGATTCCCAAAACCTATCTTACGCCTAACATCTCTCTAACCAGATCTATCTTTTAAAAAGAACTATCCTCATTACCACTAATTCGCGTTCGATGTAGAAACACACGATTCGTCGCTTTCCAATCGTCCAAGATTTGTCTCTCTAATGGGGATATTAGTCTCATGGTAAGGGGTGGTTGATGGCACAAATCAATTGTAGGTGCCTATTGTCTCATTGTATCGAGACTTTTCGTAGCGGTACAAGTACTTTAGGACTAGATTTATTTCTTAAACTAAATTTATTTATAACTTTTATGCAAAGGCGTACTTAATGCCATAGGCATTCTTTTCAGGCAACCTTAGGGTGATGCAGAGAAAATACGGTGGCTGCATTAGCCAATAAAGGTATTGTACTATTCGCTAGAACGTTACATTACCTACACAGAAATGCTTCAGAAAATATTGTAGTCTATACTACCCTTAAGACAAAAATAAAACAACTGAATAATGTACATAAAGACAGATCAATATTATCTATATGTGTTTATTTTATCTCCATAAATTGTAAATTAAACTACTGGCTAGGTAAAATAAACTAATAATATAGGCATATTAGTCTCACGGTAAGGGGTGGTTGATAGCACAAATCAATTGTAGGCCTATTGTCTCATGGTATCGGGACTTTTGGTGAATGATTTTAGCAATCGAATTTGGTTGTGGTATTTTAAGGTTAGATTTATGTTTAATTTTTTATTTGTTTGATAAATAGTTTAATTGCAAAGAAATGATTTGATGTTTTAGGTTCTGATTTTAAAATTAATTAATAATAAATTAAAAGCCGGAAGACGCTGGATGCAGGTCGCTTCCAACAGGTATCTGTGGAGATCAAAGGGGGAGGCCTATGTTCAGCAGTGAACGTCCTATGGCTGAGATGATGATGATGATGATGATGAAATTAAAAATCGTTTATATCATCTTCACAAGTTACAGTTACAACACAAATTTATTTGCTAGGTACAATAGTTATTATCAGGCACAGGTAAGCTTGACATTACTGATTTATAATTTGTGGGATATCTGGAATCGAAACTAAGCCTACGCCTGTATTTAAGGCACTAGCTCGCCAAAAGTCTGACATTACAAAAACTAAAAATTATTTTATTTTCGTATATGTGTGCCAGTATACATATGGTTAACAACTTTATTTAACTAAACTATTTAATGAAGATCTTAAAACTAGGTGACACTAACTTCTATTACAACTAGCTAATTAATTTTACGAACTCTCAAGATTTAACCTTAAACGAAATATCTGAATGTGGTAGAACTTTGCTAAAATACATTTGATAAACCGACTTTGAGGTTTGCACTACTCACCAGAGATTTCCAAAGTTAAATCGATGTTATCCAAAGTCTGAGAAACAATAATCACTTGTAATTATACAACATTAATTATAGCATGACAGCTGGTTGAAGAAAGTTTTAATGGAAATTATTATATTTGTATGATTAAAAAATCACTAAAATAATAAAAAACAAAATATTGTGCAGTGAAAAACTTTCTAAAAGAGTTTTTTGCAAGCCAGTTTATGCTTTATAAGGATATGAATGTTTATACAGTACTGGACTTTGGCATTAATTTTGAAAAGCCTAGCATCACTGGGATTTTCTATCTGAAAATGGTTCACTACACTTTTTCAAATAATCGAAGAGGACAGTAGGAGATTTGAGTTTACTAACCCTAAGAAAGAGTAAGTCAAGAAATCAATGTCAAAAGTCACATAAAACCAAAAGCTTAACACGACAAAATATCCCCACTTCTAAAACATTATTTAACACCTTCCATATTCATAGCCTGAACAGATTTACACGAGGTAAAGGTAACACATACGTAATTGTATGCAAATCCTCAAATATTATGTATGTATGGGCGACTTAGTGACACGGTTTCTCCGGTATATCGTTGAGCCAATAATCTTCTATCGGATGCAAAATGTATGGAACGACTTACAAAGGCAACCTGGATCTAGGAATAAAAGAAATAAGGCTAGATCTAAGATTTTTGTGTCGTTTTTTGTTTTATTGGTAAACTGGAATCTACCTACAATGTTGTACGCGTGGGCCTTATTTGGATATATTTTGTTTCAGATAGAAGATTAGCTATTTTTGTACTGACATTTAGAATGTTTGGTCATATTGTTTTCCTTTAAGTCTATAGTCTATATTCTTATTTTGGTACTCGGCCGATCTTAACCTAACCTAATTAATAGGTATGATATCCGAATCCGAATTTGTCTGTTTGTAACCTTATCAAGGCAAATTGGCTCATCTGATACAATTAAAATATTCGATAAAAGTTAGTGGATATTATACCCTATACGTGATTATACATAGGTTACCTGATTCTCGGTTCAAGCAGTTTTTTGTAAACATGAGTTTAGAAAAAGATTAGACAGGTTCATTGTGTTAAGCCTTTTCCTATTTTAGGAAGAGGCTAGACACAATGCACGTACCTAATCTTTCCCCAAACTATATTGCCTTACCTTACCTGATCACATGATCAGGTGGTAAAATTCTAAAATAAATTCTCTCTTCATCACAATTTTTTTCCGACCCCATTACGAAACCCACAGGCCCACAACACCATAGATTACAATAAAGTTTACATCATATAAGAAGGTCATATTATACCGAAGGAAGGCGAAATAAAAGTGTATCCTTCTGAAAGACGATATTAGGCCCCTCGCACACAGCCGACATGCGTGCGGAATTTCTATTAGGTACCTAACAGAGCGTTTTGCTTTATGTTCTATAGGGGGAAATATACGGGGGGATTTGTGGTCGAGCAAAATTTGTGGTGAATTTGGTGCTGTTTTGGAATGTGTTTTTGTTTGGTGACAATTGGATTTTAAGTAATTTTTTTTTTTTTAATTTATTTATTCACATCACAAAGTTACTTTGCCTCTACAGACTTAGTCTAATTCGACATAGTACCTATTTACAAATATTTCCGTAACTATAACTTAACTATATTACACAGTACAAAATAAAAATAATGTTTTTATGTAAATGACATTCATAAAATTTTATCAGCAATTTTAAAAGCCACATTCGAAACAGGTGATTTAGGCAAAAGTTTAAAACTTGATTAATACTGATAATAGCCTTAATAGAATTAAGTTAGTAAATTCCTCATAAGAACATTGAAAATGCATCATTTAATTATCATTCCTTATCTTAAAAATATTACTTTTAGGGCCCTCTTTGGTACATTCGAGACATTAAAGTCAACATGACTTCATACATACATTTATCATTAAATCAGGTAATAGCGCAACTCATCCTCAATATCAAAATTTGTTCGTTGATCTGTTTGTCCGTATATCCCCGAAATAGGCTCTCATCCCAGATCACGGTGAGCCGTGGACAACGCAATATGAGATGAAAGGGATTTTTCCACTGTACGCGATAAAAATAACACGAATAACACTCTTGTTGGGTATTTATCAAAATATCATTCCGTTTGTTTTTTACGTTTGTAAGTATTACTGTTTTTTGGGATATTTAATATCTGGTTACAAAAGAGAAAAAGGTGAGTACCTGAAAATGTGGGTACAGTAACTATATCTTAGCGTTATAAAATACGATTTTCTTACTAGACAATTTTGATGAAAACCAATTTAAAATCGTTAATTTTGGAGTTCGGAAACATATTTCACTTAATTAGAGTATCTGCACAGTGCAGACTAAATAGTCGACTGACAGTTAACCTAATGATTGACAAATATTTTCTAAAGAATATCTTTATTCTAAGTAAAGTTACCTTTGCAAAGCTACGAAATATTTTCGCCCAAATCTGAATCTGAATCTTTCATACAAGATACTTTAAGTTAAAGTTCTGATCTTACTATTGTAAACAAAAACCAGCTTGTTTAGCTTACTTTGTGCCTTCAGTGGCTTTAAACCGTGAGCAAAGGCTACGCTGCTACGGCGTAGCTGACACTAAAAATTTACCGCTACACAGGCTACGCCGTAGCACATGATGCATTACATGCTACGTACATATTTTATTTAAAAGATGGTGCTCTTACGATAAGGTATTATATTGATATGTTATCAATTACAAAAGGGTGTATTGAGAATATCATGAATTTTCTGATGTTAATTTAGATTAAATGTGAATGTTTGTTTGCTTGTTTCTTACGCTTTCAAGATACAATAAGTTAACTAAGTGGTCTGGAAGTCGACGTTACTATTTTTCTTTAGATTTTTTGAATTTTAAACACCAATCAGTGTGTATTCAAGACCTTATTTACAGAAAACATTCCATCAGTATTTACTGCTTTCCATTCCATTCACAAAGTAAATAATTTCCCCATAATAAATACGAGCCATCACAATGGCAATTGTCTTTCTATATGGGACAGATTAAAATGGATTTTACAGAAAGGTCTATACCTGCCAGTTTGAAACAAAAGCTGATGAAATTCATCAGTTTTCAATTAACCCTGGACCGGCGATCCATTTGTTTGGAATAGATTATTTCTGGTCGAATGGGTTAAGCTGAAAAAGTTCAATTTCATTTGATTACTGTATATGGGTATTGTTTTACAGGTTGTCAGTTATTTGAATAGTTTGCCCGATTAAATTCTGTTGTTAGGGGTAATGTACGGTTGGCATCAAAAGCATCATCATGCATCTAAACAAATCAAAATTTTCAAAAGTCCGTAACAAAGTAGAGGGCCAACCTTACTTAACATCCTAGAATTAAAAAAAAATAGTAAGTTGCCAGCGGTTTGACCCGCAGCGAACCCGGATAAAAAGGTAGCCTATAGTCTTCCTTGATAAATGAGCTCTGTCACTTTGAAATATTTTTTTTATATCGTACCAGAACTTCCTGAGATTAGCGTGTTCAAGCAAGCAGACAAACAAACAAATTCTTCAGCTTTATAATATTAGTACAGATTCAGTTACTTTTGATGCTGTCTGTACTATTTTTATAGGTGAAGGAAATTTTCCTATGGTTTTGAAGGTTTTGTGGACGATATCGCCAACGTAACACGTGTGTGTGGCACGAGTAACTGATCAATTTTGGTCGATAGTCGTCTTTTTTTACTTTTTAATTTGGCAGTCATTTGGGTTTTATTTTATCCCACGCTACACATTTAATCTATCTACAAACAACAAGTACTTACGTTGCCTACTCATCCTCAGAGCAAAATTTTAGTTCAAGACTTAGAAATTCTACTAAGAAAACAGAATGAGAAATATTGTATTAGACCATAGAACAAAAATGTCAATGTCCAGTAACATTGTAGTTGCAAATAATAAGGTTAGTATTTAACATACATATTTGTAACCTACACTTATTTAACAGTTTATAATATACAAGAAGAATGTGGCAATATAAAAAATGGATAAGTACAAATTAAAACTCGAAGGACATTTTACTGTCAGTCCTTATTCGTCGCATGAAGCACCTTCAAGATGCCAGTGAAGGCGGGGTAACAACCTAGTAGCAACAATTTGCCAGCATTACGTATTCTATGGTCAACATGAACTTACATGTTATGTTTGCACCTAGCGCAAGTTTAAGCAATTCCCATCAAAACTTCAGAATAACTGGGATTTACAACTTAAATGTTTACTTAGCCTCCCTAGACTGTAGACAAAATAGTCGGCCGACAGTTGCCCCGATGGTAAACAAAAAAATCTCAAAGAGAATCTTGATTCTAATAAGATTTCAGTCGGTTTCATACAGGCTTAATACCTGATCTTTGTAACGTGCGTATTACCATTCTTCTTCATACTGATTTATGAGCCCAAAAAAACTATCGGCCGACTAAAAGTTTGCAGTGTGCGGGTACTCTTAACATTTAAGTTAGAAACATTAATTAGTGGATAATAAAGTTTTACTTTAATAAGATTCGGTAATTATTTTCGCGAAGTTTTGTGTCTAGTTTTTAATGGTAATGGATTTATGTATAAAGAATTTTTAATTTTGGAAGTTCGTTAAGTACATAATAAAATATGTTTTATTTCATAAGACTTTACTCTTTCACAGTTTCACCCGTACACTGGAAGCCATTTAAATCGCTTCAATCATCGTATATAGATTCAATAGATAAATATATTTTCTTACAAAGTAGAAAATATTTTTCAAAATTTTCTTGTCAAGGTTTTTTAAGGTACCATTGAAGCATTGTGATTATTTTGATATTATTTCACAACAAGAATGTAGACTTGAGATATTATATCTACATTAAAAGACTTTCCTCCGTTCTCGATAATTTGCATTTGGACATTTAAGGTTTAACATTAACTATAGTATCTTCCAATCACAGTTAAAACCATCTTCTAAATAAATAACAGTCACAAGACACATTAAACCAACTGAACTCAATATACGCAATATCCTTCAAAATAACCATTCTACTCACGTAACCGTAAAACGTAAGATTCTCAGGAGATCGTAAAATTATTACTGCTGTCTGTCAATACTGATATTGAGAATAACCACGGAGTAAGGAAAGATGAGCGGAGATGCCATTATGCAGATAGGTCAGGCGCCTTCTTCTAGGTCAAATTCGTACGGTGGCCATGACCGAAACGATAATTTACTAGTAAACCAACGAGGCATTAGGGTTCTTTCGGCCATCTGTCGAAGACTGTTGGTATTACAAAATATGCACGGAGCCAAAAAAGACGTATAGGGGCGGAAACAGTAGCGTTCCTCGTCCCCTGCTCACCCGCATTTTGGCGCGATACTTTCTTAGGAGATTTTTCGTTATGTCACCTCCGCTAGTCATTTTGTTCTCCATGGCAATGACGTATTCACTTGTTAAAAGTATAAAGGACATATGTGTATGGCAATTGAGTAGTACTTACGCCCTTTTAATACGTGGTGCCGGTACTAGGAAAGACGGGAAGATTACGTGTATGTTTTATGTGCTGATATTTTTGGATGATTATTGTTTTTAAATTTAGAAAATATTGTAAAACTGAATAGGTAGTTTGTGTGTCTCGTTTGAAGGTTAATCTCTAAGAACCAATTGAAAAATTCTTTCAATGAAGGGAAGCCCATTTTCCCGAGAATTGCCTTGATCAAGTAGTGTTGGTGTACAAATATTAAAGTCTTCTCATCCAGGATATGTAAATATAGCCATAGGGATTTGAACAAATCCGCGTGGAACAGCTAGTAAAATCCTGACTACAACTGTAACATCAGTTTTGCTGTAACTAAATTTCATGGTCGAGTGGCAAACTATATTCTGTTAAAGTGTTGTTACACTAGAAGAGGAACATATTTTGTTTTGGAAAAAAATATTTGTGTTTTGTAGATTTATTTAAAAGGTGTAAAAATACTGAAAATGGCTATCTCTCAAAGGAAAACTGCTTAAATGATAATCAAGTGACAAACTAAGTATTTCTAGTAATTATATAAAGTTAGACAAAGTTATTTTCTTACTACATAAAATAATTAAATAATGACAATCGCTATGCAGATAGAATGGAGCCTCAGGCTCAGGCTATTTCTTATCCAGACTTTATAGGACCTACAGGATAAAATTCTTTACAGACTTATCACTAGATATGTATCTTGAAATCGTCGCTTCGCTTCAACTCCAGTGGATCATTACCTTAAGCCTGCGGTAATAGCTAGAGACATTCAGACAAAGTTACCGTTTTAGAAGCTTGTATTTCATTTTAGAGTATTTCAATAGTTTTGTGTTGCTCACACTTCCTTCACTTGTTTCATAGGTAAAACTAGTTGGAATTTGAGAACTGCATTGATGATTTGGTCGGTTGAGTCTAACCGGAAATTAATTTTATTGGTTACTTTGTTGAATTAGAACTGATTTTGTGGATATTCACTTAATACATTAAAAGCTCCCTGAGACTGAACTGTAAGCTTATCGTTGGTTGATAGTTTATTTTGCTGGGTAATTTGTTGCGCTACTTCTTACTAAAAAAAAAGTCATATAAAGTGGTAAAGTGTTTTGGGGTCTGTCTTTTGTTTTTGTAATCATGAATCCAATCAAACTTATGTAGTGACTGAAAACTTTTCGTCTTTTGGATCAGTCTAAAGAATCAGGCTACCGTTTGTGTCCAGGAAACTAACCAAAAGGTTCACCCACTATTCTATTTCTATGGAAATATACAACGAGGAAAGTGGGCGTATACCTTTACCCCAAAATTAATGAAACACGTGTGCCGAAATACTATCTAAATAATAAACAACGCTCCCACATCCTTCATACATAATTTTCTCAAAAAAACATTTCCGAAGTTTGTCAAACTTCCCAGCCGGTGGGATGATTGTCTAATTTTAAAAGTTAGTTCAGCTCTTGCCTTTCTACAACACTAGCACATAATGTAGGCACACGAAAGTGTTTATGACAGATATCTATGTATATGAAAAATACAGTTCGATTTCATGCTCTGAGCTTACCATCAGAAATTGCTATTTTATTTAGTAACTCTAAATTCAGATCTTGTACGACTAATTTTCTTTTGTTACTTCTTTGATACAATCACTTAGAAGACAGGAGAGAAAGAGGGGCAAATTGAGTCCTCTGTGTGAAGGCTGCCGCCTTGTCTTACGATTGGTGACGTCATTTGACGTCCTAGGCAATATCATCCCTCGACAAAAGACCTAAAAAGTTCTTACGCAGCCTATAGGTCTGCTTCTGTGACATTTGTTTCAGTATGAGTCAAAAACCACGTTCATCTTACCTCAAATACCCACGTCAACCACTTACAGAAACTACGCACTTCATACACCAAACAAAACAAACCACAATTTCACAAAAATCCTCGAAACTTCAACTATTAATTCGCATCTCGTAAACTAAAGATAAAAACCAACATCCCGCAGGCAGCTAATTGTAGGATATCGCAGAGTTCAGAACAAGCGCGAACTAATAATTAATAGAACACGCCGCTTCAAGGTAGCTCTGACTTGTTACTAACTAAATTCTGAAATGTATTTTAATTTTAACGTAAGTTGTTGTTTATGAATTTAGTATTTATTCTGCGTTATGTTTTTGTTTAAATAAATGTTGTGTTTCAGTTTTGGCTACTAATTACTAATCGCCTTGGTTTCTTCACTTCTTTGTTGGACAAACGTACAATGTAGCAGTTTACTTCGATATTTCTCCCGGTTTCACCGCATCCCTGGGTATCCAGATAAAAAGTAATCTATGATATAAATATCTCAGGATCAATGCAGTTCTTTATACTTAATTTCATTAATATCAATTCAATAGCTTTGACGAAAAAAGAACATTTATTTGACACAACTAATAACGATGGTCAAAAAATTTAGTTTCTACGACAACATTTTTCGACAACCATCTTTCTGAATACAGAAAGACTCCTTCCTACAATAATTCCTCACAGACACCCAATTTATGCTCACGCAAATAAACTGCAGCCCCTCTATAACTAGGCAGCCTTTAACGGCCACTGACCATCTGCAGTTAGGAAGTGGAACAAAGTTACGACCACTATATAAAGTTGTCCCTAGACTAGACTTTGGTGCAGCTAAAAGCTAGACTATCACTTGTAGTTATGACTGTTTCATTGAGTTTGGGCTTGTCGCCTTTGGTTATAGAGGAATATCTGCAATTAATTTAAGTGTGCTTATTTCTGTTTCGATTTATCTGTTGGTTGTGAAGTAAGTAGATAGACATCAGTATAAACATTAAGCAGCTAACTGCACAGAACATTTTGTGCTATTCCTTCTCCCTCATATATCGATGGGAAGATAATCTCACACGACCAAAGAGAGCCAACTCAGAACCAACATCAAAGGACCGAATAGTCATTCTATCCCCGCCCCATTAGATCATTTTACAGAGAAAAACAAAAGAAGGTTCTGCTTCTGCTTACATAGGTAACCAGAATTAGATAGAAGAATAATACTAGAATGTTGTGAAAGCATATTCTGCTTCTAGATTTAGATCTAAATGGACCCATTGAAAGATTCTTTCCCCATATTTTAAAATTGACCTAAAATAAAATTTGAAAGACCCACAAATCGTGAACCCCAGTAAAATATGGCCTTATCAAAACACACCAGTCTTTACTAAAGGTACAAAGTCTCCGCAGATAATATATTGGATACATACGGACGAATAAAAGGGTTTTTGCTGACGGAAAGTATAATTTCCATGTGTTATCATAATATTTATAACTAGACCTAAGTAAATATTCTCAGTTTGTTTGGGAAATGCTAAACCGAGATTTTTGGTCCGTATTTTTTACCGTAAGATTATATCTCTTCTTCCCATAGTTGGGGTTCTGTTTAAGTTTTATTTGTATTTCTTGTTAGTATAAAAATATTTTGGCGACACTTGCCCATTCATGGTGTTACAGGATTAGGAGGTCTTTTCTACTTTATAACTATTTTGGGTATATTGATTACGACATTGTATTATCTGTATTTAAACCTGCTATTATAGGGAAATAATGCGTAGATCTTATGAAGGCTTTTATTTTTATTAAGTTTAAGAAAAACGAGGTACCAAAAGAATAAGAATGGCTTGCACTACCCACAAAACATTTAACGCAAAGGTACTTTTAAGGCACACAATGAAGCCAGATTTGTCCTATTAACGTATGTGTCTAATTGAGTATTGAATTTAGTTATTTAGTAGGTACGTAGTTACGCAATCGGGTCTTAATCTTAAAAAACAGTAACTATAAATAGTTACAAAAATACAATACGTAACTGGGCCAGGATAACAATATCCCACGCTCAAAAAGACCTTCATAACAAAAGTACTAAAAGGCCAATCAAGACAGTAATTCATATTACAGACTTATTAATTCACGAAGTTTTGCCAAACATCTGTGTGTTCATTAATCAAATTGCCTTTGGCATGCAGCGTTTAGATATTTTTCTCAATCAATCAAAATAAATTAGTTTTGTGTTTACTAAACCTGAATTTTGTTCAAGTAATTGGAAATACCATCTGTGATAACTGACTGTTCTGTGAATTGACAGCTTTTTTAGACCATAAGCTGTCTATCAAATGAAAAAAAATGCGCTTAAAATAACTGCCTATTGTTGTTAGGCTGCTTTTTTACCTTGAAAGGAAACTACTACAAGCACACACAGAAAATGTAACTTTCTTAGTAAATATGCTATTAAAAACTGAAATATTGTATGCTGTCACATCGGTCAAGAAGTTCCTGAGATGAGAGCGCAAGCAAACAAACACTCTTCAGCTTCATGATATTAAAATAGAACAAATTAAACTAATCTGCCACATTTTAAAAATAATACTCCCATATTTTACCGACTTAAAAAAAAACCGATTCACACAACAAAGGCTTTATGCGCCAAGCTCAACAAACAACAAAATTCATATTTCGAACACACAAAATAATCACAACGATCGTCTCAAGTCTATTTTTAATACGAAAATCTCTGAATCTCTATTCCGAACATGTTTGGGGGCTTGACTGTCCCCCCGAGTTTCGTCAGTACCCTGCGACAATAGACTTATAAATCTCATACATTTTTATAACACAATTTCATATAATTTATATGGTTTTTGTGATAGTCGCCTCTGAGATTTGGTCGATACTTATTCTTTGGCGTTTTTTTTTTAGTTTAGTTTGAATTATTATTGGAGATGTGGCATGATTTTTTGGATGGTTTTGAAGTTTGTTATAAATTGATTTTTGTAATGTGCAAAAAATAAATATTTGATGCGAACGTTTAAAAACATTATTTTACTTTTGTTTTAGCATAAAAGCTTTTGATGTTTAATTTCGGAAACATTCTTGATTTTTATGTAATTTTTTTTATATATTTTAATTTTTACGATGATATATTTTTTTTTCACCGAATTGATTTTACTATTTTCATATGTCGACGGCTCCTAAGTATACTGAGTCAACTAACAAATTTTGCGAATTGCTTTTTTGTTGTGTATTTACAATATTCTTATTGTTATTTGTGTTAATACACAAAAATGTGCAATTCGCAAAATTTGTTAGTTGACTCAGTATACTTAGGAGCCGTCGATGTATGTAAAAAAGGTACCATTATTTCAATAAAAAACGTTCTGTTGACATTATTTATCCAATTTTAATAAAGATCGACGACAATCCGCCTAAAGTAAATATTATTCTTGAAAGTACAAATAAGCAACAAGATTCCATATCTTACCATACATTTTACATCATGTTTATTTTCTTCTCATACACATCTCAGCAAATATACTCTCAAAACATATTGACGAATAATAACTTATTAAAATATGGCGGATATGAAATATTTTGTTTGTTTGTAAATACAGATTTAATATTGTATGATTTGGATTCTGAAATATTAAATTAGTGGCTGTCAAAGATGTGTAAAATATACCTACTTCTAGAATAGTTCGATAGAAATGAACAAGGCACTTACACTTTTTAAGGACGAAACAGTATAGTTTCATAATTTTTTTCCACTACAAAATTTAATTTAGCAAAATTCGAACGGCGTTGTTTATCAGAATATTTCTAATTGTATGGTTTTGTATGTTTTGGTCCATTGAATAATAAATAACTATTTAATTAACCTTAAAACAAGCAATGAACAATTAACCGACAACATTTAAACATTACCATTCAACAAGGAGCTAACAAAAGAAACAAAGCTCCAATTACGGACAAAAAAACACGAAAATAAACGGAAAATTTCTCATTTATTTCGCAACACTGTCCAAACGTTAAACATAATCTCCCCATCGCCCGAATTTACCCCGAATGTTGACTGACTTGACAACATTCCTTCAGCAAACACAATTTGCATCGACGACACCTTGCGAACCCAACATGGAGAACAAAATCACTAGCGGAGATTTCATAATGCAAAATCTCATAAGAAAGTAGTGCGACAACGAGGAACGAGGAACGTTACTAGCTCCGCCTTACACTTCTTCAACAGAACCCGTCTTTCTTTTTAAATCATCAAATCATTATGGTTTGATTGGACAAGGAACCCGAACGCCTCTTCAATTCTAGTATCTACCATTGTTGTGGATATTGTATACATGACTTGCTTTTTTATCATAAATCTGACATTGGAAGAATCTTTGCCATTGGAATCAACGTATTGCAAACAAATCAATGAATATAAAATCACATCACGTCTGCCGTACGTTATGTTGACCTACAAGAAGGCGCCTGAGTTACCTCGCTTATGGTATCTCTGCAATCTTTCCCTCCTCCGTGGAGCCGAAAATTTCAATATTTAGCTTTACAGCCTCCGAAAATATCGATTAAATTCCCTTCGGCTGATTGATTGTAGTGAGAAGACGTTTTTGAGTGCAATGTACTGACTGTCTGTGAGTGACGCACTTCTTTATATAAAGTGACTAGTTTTGCCCTAAGGGTTTGTCTGTAGCTCGTCTTTTGTTTGTATTTTTTTTCCTTTTTTTTGTTAAGGGTTTTGGCGTTAGAAAATAATGAGTTATCCTTTGAACTCAGGGGTCAGCAACTAAAAGTAAGGTTTACAAAAAATATTATTAATTTGATTCTGAAACTCTTTTGCATTCTAATCACAGCAGCATTTTTTAAGACATTTTCTACAATCGTATACCTAAAAGCGAGCGGAAAATCAGCTGGTATAGAAGCGTATTTAAGATACTAAGGACTTAAAAATACCTACCTCTTCACTTAAACTACAAAAAGAGCTTATAAATCCCGACATTTTTACAACAAATTAGTTCATACAAACATACAAACTTTGCTTTAGTACATAGATATGTTAGCTAGATATTTTATTAGGGATGACAATAGAGGGTAATAATATTGGACAATGAGGTTCAGTACATTGACATCGTTCGAAAGCTTTGTGGTCAATATTCGGCGTTATTATTTTATAATAGAATAGAACTCCACGAATATAATAAGTGGAAATATGTCTATCAAAAAGATCACTGAGCTGATTATTTTACTTACTTTGTGTTATTATTTTATTAGGTCTTTTTATCCGACTGACAGAAACTGTATTATGTTTTTATCTACCTAGAGTGCGATCCTATAAAATTAACATGCCAGTATTAAGTGTATTTCCATTGCTGTATTAAACTGTACATAAGTTCATCATAATAAAATATGAGATTATTTTTGTATGCGCGTTAGTTATGAGAATAAATGTTTAGAATTATAATATGTTTATGTATGAATAATGAATTCAATATAACTCAATGTTTGCTTAATCTATCGCAAGTTGTCTTAATTCTCAGTATTAGTACATACTAAGAGAATTTCTAAGATATGGGTAAATAATACTGAAGCCTCATAGTCTTACGGTATGAGTTTCAAGTTTGTTAGTGTGTGTAACACTCGTGGTAACACACACACACACATGCAAGTAAATACGGATAAATTAAAGCAGCTTTGTGAATAGTAAACTCATTTTTCTGTGTAAATAAATTAAGTGTGTACAAATAAAATTGGTTCTAGTAGTCATTATATGAGAAAATGTTTTAAGAAACTTGTGGAAATATGTATTATATTTATTGGAATATATTGGCTTTAAAAACCAAAATAGTTCTTGAAATAATCTTGGAAAATTCATGATTATCAGTATTGAGAAATATCACCTTTATAGATCACAGAAATATAAATTAAAACACATCGGTATAAGACACTAAAGGGCAGGCAAATAATACCAATGACGAAACTCTTAATAAAAACAAACGAACATCAAAACGTAATTACAAAACACAACAATAACAAAAAACAAAACAGTTTTTAGTCGCCGAGCTAAATCTCGAAAGTTCCACAAGATATCAGAATCTATAAATAAACCAATTAAGATGAACTTAGCTGCAGATAAGGCGTCGAAGTTTGCGAAATGGTGCTCAGCAAAAACAAGGATATCACGGAGTAAGCAAAGATGAGCGGAGATGCCATAGTGCAGGTAGGTCAGACGCCTTCAACTAGGTCAAATTCGTACGGTGGGCATGACCAAAACTATCAGTTGCGAGTGAACTAATAAGGGAATTGGGTTTTTCGAGACGTCTATCAACAATTTTTTGTATTACAAAAAATGCTCGGGTCTAAAGAAGGTGTATAAGGGCGAAGATAGTAACGTTCCTCGTCCGCCGCATTTTGGCATGCTACTTTCTTAGGAGATGTTTCGTTATGGCACCTCCGCTAGTCATTTTGTTCTCCATGGAGCTGGGATAAACAAAATTGGCCCGGAGTTGATGGGCTTGTGTTAACCGCTAATTATTATAAACGTTATAATCTTTTACGTTTATTGTGAAGGGTTGAAGTTTGAATGTGAGGTAATCGTCGGTACTGGAGAAGTTACCCTGATATATGTAGAATTTTGGAATGAAACCATGTTGCCACATAGTATTGTTTGAATTTATATATATTTTTACTTTATCAAAGTGTCTTCTGTCTGTAATTTTAGAAGTCATAAGTGCAGCAAGCATAATTTATGACACAAACACAAAGCTAAAGTTAATACAATTACCTAATGCAACTCACAAGTATTAATATAAACTTTCGCAACAAAATCATAAAAAAGTGGAAAAGTAAGTTCCACTGAACTTACTTTTCAGCCATTTTCAATAACAATTAACATATATTCGTCCCGATAAATAACAAAACACTCCGAAATATTCAAATAGTTCTACAGCATTGACGGAATAGGAAACCTAAGTAGATCTTTTATATCTCGAAACTGAATACTTCATGATGTGAGTACAAACTTAAAGACAATACAAGTAGGTTACATTAATACACCTACGTTCCCAAAATAGAACATCTATATCACTTCCAAAAACAAATGAAACACGACTCCCTCTGACGTCACTCCCGCGAACTTCTGAGCTTCTGAGCCTAGTTGCGTTAAACAATTCTTTATCTCGTAATACAATTACAGTTTCGCAAATTCTATTGGCATCGCTAACCTCGTTTCGAGTTTGAGAGCAGGAAATAAAAGATTCTCCTTACAAGAGAGTAATCCTAGAGCATGTGCTGCGAATGGCCGGAGAGATAAGGCAGCTAATTTATAGCGTTTCAATACCTCTTCGGCGAAGATTTAAGGGTTACTGGAAGAGGCCCTACTATCTGTTGTTTGATTCATATGTGGCAGGCCATATTGGTAAGAACCAACAAAAAGAGGTGTGTATTGGGCCAAAGTCTCTGTGTGAAATGAAATTGCTTCAGTATGAAACAACTAAAAAATCATGGCAAATGACGATGAAGTATGTAATAAAAAAGTTATCTGAAAACAATGCTTCCTCCCTCAGGACTACATCTCATGGTGTTTGCTCGAGTTCTTTGGCCAGTTATCCTTCGATGCGGACTGAAGATATAGAAAATTGTGCAAAAGATAAGTCAAACTAAAGACTATACATTTAGGTAATTCCTTCTTGCCAAACAGGGCCCTTTTTGGCTACAAGTTGAAGTAACCTACATTGGCTGAAGAACTCGAATTCTAACTTGATATATTACTTTAAATTCTCCGTACATAGTTCCTTGTCGCATCTAGTGCTATTATAACTCTTCGCCCTAAGCCCAGAGGTCAGCAGATGTTGAGAATTTAGTTGCGCTCACGTGTTATTCTTTCTCAAGTTATTTGTGTCTTACAAGACTTCTACTCGTTTCGTTATTATATTATTTGCTTCTAGGCAGTGCGAAATCTATATCCTGTTCTGTTGCTGAGGTGAATTTGAAATTTATTGTTGGATCATTCGATTGTTAGAACATTTTTATAGTGTTAGGTATGTGGGATTTTAGTCTCTGTTACTTAAGTGGTATGTAAGTCTACAACAATACAATATTGGTATACATTCCTATATAAATATATACCTACTTATGTAACATATAATATGTGTAATATTTAACATACCTATGTAGCATGTTAATACATACTACATAACTACATACCTATGTATATATGAAATAAATTGTAAAGTAAAGTAATAAGTTGTATTTTGACAATATAAATGTTACAATTGTTTGTATTGCGCAGTTAAACAATAAAGGTATGAATATCTTTGTAAAATAATTAAACAAAGCAAATAATCAGTAGTAAACAACAATAAATGCGGTTAAAGGAAATTATTATACATAAAGGATGATGGGCAATTTTGTATGAACCCTGGCCTGATAACCAATAAAGTTCTAATGTGAATTAGATTATTGCTTATACCCTACAGTTACTGAAATAAAACAGTTCATGTCAAGAATCGACCGGAAATAAATACAGTCGGGCACAAAAGAGTTATACTTTTTGCACCATTTTTTTTTGTCAAAATAAAATCCGTAGTAGAAAAATTCATTGTATGATGTATTTTCGTCAACTTATCACTTATTTAAATAAGCCTAGGGTAGATTATCAATTAAAATCGGACTTAACTAGGCATAATTGTTTTAATAGCAAAACAAAACATAAAAATGTTTACTTCTACCACCGTATATTATTTCCATTATTGGAGATAGCATTTCTTCGTTCTGCGGCACCAGGATAGTCGGCCCTGGGTTGTCGAATTATTAGAAAAGTAGCGACCCACCGACGTACGGGAAAACAGTATTTCCTCACTATTTAACGGATGTTATTACACATACAAACCTTCCTCTTCAATCACTCTATCTTTGAATATAATAATATATTAGAAAACCGCATAAAAATCAAAAATAGTATGGAAGAGTTAAGTTTTCAAAGTGACATAGGGATATAAGGACTGAAAAAGCGACTTTGTCTTATACTATGTAGTGATGCACAAATAGTAACCAAACGGGTGGTCAAGTCTGCAAGGATACATGAGGGGTTAAATCAGTAGAATAAAGTTATTTAAGTTGTTTGTCAGCTTTCACAGAGTTCTCATCATATGACATATCAGGCTTAGCCAGGACATTCGACAGTCATTGGTGATGATAGATTGATGCCAGCGCACCTCCAATTCCACAGGATTATATTTCAAAACAAGATGGCCTGGCCATTATATGATGTCTGTACAAGTACTCACGACAAGTATTTGCATTAAATGGGCTACGGACTTGACTGAACTGATTTGAAAAATCTTTCAGTGGTGGAAAAGCTACGTTATTTATAATAAGAAGATAGGTTTTCCTTTTATACCATACGTGCCAAAGTAGTTTAATTCCATAGGCAGTCGTAGGCTTACAGGACTGATATCTTTTTTCCCCAGTGGTTAACAATGTTCCACCCATAACAAAAATTGAAGCTTAGGGTATAAGCTATCATTTGATGTGCAAATGGATATTATTGGCTATGCCGGTTAAACTCACTGGAACAGCGGAATAGTTACATCTTACGTTGTGAATACTAACTGTTATTTTTTTTTTTATATGGACACATGCGCCTTCTGTGACACGTCCTGACTGATATTGACAATAATATAATGCAATTAACAGCCCTCCCATACAAAATGAAGTAGTTCAAGTCCATGGGCTGTCCTATGCTATCAAGTGTCATATCTTCGTTCTCCGGTGGTTTACAATATTTTGTCCATAATAAAAAATTAAGCTTATGACATAAGCTATCATTTGATGTGCAAATGGTTTTTATTGGATATACCGGTTAGACTCACCGGAATTGCGGAATACGTACACCTTACGTTGTAAATACTACCTGCTAAATAATCTTTTTTTTTTTTCTGTACTTGGAAAATATGGGCACAGACACCTTCTGTGACTCGTTCTGACATTTATTGACAATAATAATGCACTTAAACACCCCTCCCATATGCAATGAAGTGGTTCAAATTCATGGGCTGTCCTATGCTATCAGGTGTTATATCTTCGTTCTCCGGTGCCTTACAAGGTTTTGCCCATAACAAAAAATGGAGCTTAGGGTATAAGCTATCATTTGATATGCGAATGGTTTTTATTGGATTTACCGGATAGACTCACCGGAATGTCGGAATACGTACACCATACGTTGTAAATACTTCCTGCTAATAATCATTTTTTTTATAAGCTTGGAAAATATGGGCACAGACACCTTGTGTGATATGTCCTGACTAATATGGACAATAATATAATGCACTTAAACATCGCTCCCATACAAAATGAAGTGGTTCAAGTCCATAGGCTATCCTATGCTATCAAGTGTCATATCTTCGTTCTCCGGTGGTTTACAAGGTTTTGCCCATAACAAAAAATGAAGCTTAGGGTATAAGCTATCATTTGATATGCAAATGGTTTTCATTGGTTATGCCGGTTAGACTCCCCAGAACGGCGGAATACGTACACCATACGTTGTAAATACTACCTGCTAAATAATCTCTTTTTTTCAATAAACTTGGAAAATATGGGCACAGACACCTTCTGTGACTCGTTCTGACAATTATTGACAGTAATAATGCACTTAAACATCCCTCCCATACGCACTGAAGTGGTTCAAGTCCATGGGCTGTCCTATGCTATCAGGTGTTATATCTTCGTTCTCCGGTGGTTTACAAGGTTTTGCCCATAACAAAAAATGAAGCTTAGGGTATAAGCTATCATTTGATATGCGAATGGTTTTTATTGGATATACCGGCCAATTTTACCCATCATCCTTTATTTTTTATTATAATTAATTGCAATATTTGAGAACATCCTCTGTTATTAATTACATTTCCATGAATTCACCTTTTTATGGAGTGAATTGAATCTCATTTTATATTAACCTTTATGAAATTGGATCAAACCTTTTACATGGAAACCGCCCGACTGTGCGGTCGAGCGGTTTTCTCACCGTTCTCTCTCGTAGGAGCGGCCAACAGCGCGGTCTTACAGAGCTCGTCACAAATCTAGGTATGTCACCGCTCTTTGCGGTGGAATATTCATTTGCTCGTTGGACACAAGCACAGTAAACATATTGTCTTGGGAACAGTTGTGAAACTACATAATAACGTTCGTTAAAATGTCACTCACACACGCATGTGCATCGACGAGCTTTTAACGGGCTCTATCGGTGTTGTCAGTACTGAGTGTCGTGCATTGAGCAAATGCTTGTGTGAGTGACATTGTTACGAACGTTAGTGGGTACCTACGTAGCTTCACAACTATTTACAAGATAATATTATTTAAACTGTGACACAAGTACGTAAAATAGTTCTCTTATAGCACGTATAAAAATGTATGCAATAATAATAAAAATGTAGGTAACTCCCACATATTAAATCAGCTCCTTAATAAAGAATATACCTTGCAACTAAATGACCGCAGAACAGATTATTGCAGCAACATTATAAAAACTAAACAGCTGTATTTCATGTCGGTAGCTGTAATCTTTATGACCTAAACGCCAGGTAGTGGGATTAACACTAAATTTATGATACCTAAACCCCAGGGCTTTGTTCTGTTTAACCTTTAGGGTAAACTTGGTGACCGTTGGTTAGGTAATCGGCTGATTAAATGGAATCATTTATTATGATATGGTTTTTTTATCCTACTTATTTGTAACACCAAATACAGACAAAAGTATTTTTTTTTTATTCAAACAAGAACTATATGATGAACATATTGCATGCATTGAATAATCGTTTTTAACTTACGCTTATTTTTTATTTTTGCATATTAAATTAAACATAATTATTAAATGGACGAATCATAGTCATGAAAATAAAAATTCTTAACACCTAATAGTTTTTAACCTTTGCATAAAGTTTGAATTAACAGTAAATAGCTGTTTGCACTTAATCAGACTGTTATCTTTTTGGTGAAATTTTGCCTTAACCACGGATTATGGTGAGTAACGTTAGTCAGAATGGGACGATAAGTTGGAAGGTAATTCTATGTTTTGAGGACTTAACATTGAATAGTGGCATTTGTTAATTAGTGAAACAGTTCCTGTAAGGACTGGGTGTGACTTTATAACAAGATTGTATTCGTCATCATCATATTAGTAGGCGAGGATGGATTTTAGGAGTAATTAAGCGCGTCAGATTATCATAATTATGGGTTCCTGCTTAGTGCCTCTACCACAATTTAAAGTTTTTCACATAATTTTGAGGAATTGGAAGCCAACCCTAAGATAGTTTAGGAAAAGACTAGGCAGATGATTGCAATGTATTGTTTTTAGATTATTTGATAATTATCTAAAACTGTTGACTTGAAATAGCCAACATATTTTCGGTAGGCCATATACTAACGTTGGGTAAGTTTGGTCCAATATAGTGTTACCAGATTATTAGTGCTTTATATTTAACCCAGCTCCCAAAATACTATACTATAACAAGGTACAATTTCCGAGGGCCTAATATGTTCGGTGCCCTTCCCAGAAACTTTGATAATTAAGGGTCTGGTAATTGGAATAGTGCGTAGACCCAGCATCGATGCTAATGTGCTTCCAACAAATCCAATCCCACCAAAAACATTAAATGTAAAAAAAAGCCAATCCTCTACGCAATTCCTCCACCGTAAAAAGTTTTGAGATCGCATAGAAGCCAAGTCCTGTTCAACTTTATTTGTAATAAATAAATCAATATTTTGTGACTATATCAATAGTTTTGTTCACATTACAATAATATTGACTTGGCCATGAGCACAATAAACTACAAATATAATACAGCATATCTTGGAGAGGTAAAAGTCAAACATGAAGTTTAATATCACCGAATTAAATACTTTTAGTTTATTCAATTGTTACTAATAATGACCGACAGTGAGTATCATCCAACATCAATGAACTGCACATGTACTATGGCGCATGTTTAGTCCTTGGTGATCTCAAATTCCAATCGGTCCATAATCAGTCCAATCGTAAAATCATGTCCATATAGAATATATCAATTCAATGGTATTTACACATTATTTCAAGGACCGACTTCTAACTTGTGCTCATGGCCAAGACAATATTATTGTAATGTGAACAAAACTATTGATATAGTCACAAAATATTGATTTATTTATTACAAATAAAGTTGAACAGGACTTGGCTTCTATGCGATCTCAAAACTTTTTACGGTGGAGGAATTGCGTAGAGGATTGGCTTTTTTTTACATTTAATGTTTTTGGTGGGATCTAATTTATTTTTTGTAGGTCTATTTCTTCTCTAAGTATATAACAAATTAAATTAACTTACATGCAACTAACTAAATATATAACAAACTAAATATGTACACCTAAAGCAGCACGTAAACAATTTTTTTTTAAATAAACTAAAAAAAATCGAAATTGTCGAATTTTTGAATCGAATAACTTTTAGAATAAAAGAGATTTATTTCAGAAGTAGATGGTGCTTTCACATGAAATTATTTGTTTTTTTTTTTGTTTTTTTTTGGTATGGCATCTCGCAGTTCAGCCTAGGAGGCCGTGTACTGCTTAACCGGACTTTGAAATTATTTGTTTTTTTTAAGTACTACTTATACTAGCTATGTAACGAAACTATAGCGCGATTTAGACCAGGACAACGCCATCTATCGAGCGAGCATGCAGTATTTATCGCACTGCATTAATATATTTGTATTTTATCATTATTCATTTAATTTTAACCTAGCTGTTTTTATTCATATGTATGTATATTTAATACATAATAACAATATACCACACAACGTAACAATAAAACAAATACATTTGCACATAAATAAATAACAAAGTTATGAATGCAGTCAAAATTCATACACAATGTTCTTGAAAAACCGCAAATATAAATTTGTTTCCTATTTTTTTATTAAGTTTTAAGGTTTTTATAATTTTCCCTTTATATGTAGCTAATAACCTATCTTGGTGCCAAATTTGAAGGTTCTGAGTTTGCTAGAAGTACCTTAGACTTTTGATGATCGGTCAGTGAGTGAGTCAGTGACAAAATGGTGTAACTTTGATCGCTCATAACTCGTAAACTATTTATTCAAATGTCTTGTAATTTTGAGACTGAGCTTGTTCTAATACTTACTCTTGGTCATCGAAAACCTAAAGTCCTAGCTTTGTTCACATGGAAGATACAGGGGGCTGAAATAGCCGCGAAACGCTTCGAGAAAAGATGGTACGGCCGTGCCCGCTTTGCTCGAGTCTTGGCTGGGGCACTGCCGTGCCCTCAGATATTCAAAATAACCTAAATTAATTCAAAAGGTTCAACGCAAAGAGCTTTGAAATGGCCAATATAGAAAAACAAAAAAGAATTTTCTCCATTTCTTCATAAACCGGAGGCATAAACTCGGAGGAATACCTTCTTACGAAAATATTCGAATGACGAGGGCAAATTTATTGAGCTGTAGAGAGCTAAGTAGACCCCCGTATAATCTCTGCCGAAGTTACCTACAGAATGTATAGGGGAATCGATAATGCAAATTTTATGTAAAGAGACTGTGAGAGGCCAAATTTCAGTAGGGGAGTTCCAGCCGATCCAATCAGTGAATCTTAATAATATGTATCGAATGTTTAGTTTTCGCAGGTTTACATTTGCCCTTACTATAAAAGCCTTTTAGAGACGAAATTACAGTATTATTGTACTGCGTTGAACATTTTTTTCTAAAACTATTTATCTTTACACCTTGTCAGATATATGGTACACCGATTCTATATACCTGAGTAAGGACAATGATAATTCTTACCCGTTTGAGGGAAGTGGTTATCCAATGATGTGGTCGAAACCTTAGCTAACAGTCATACATTATATTATTTTTAATCGAATGTGAATAATCAAATAAATGAAGAAAAAAAACGGCTTATTTTGAAGTAATTAATTTGTGATTCTTTCATATAAAAAAAGCTTAATTTCTGAAGCAGATAATCTTCTTCAAATTAAACCATCAAGGGAATAGGCGCTATAAAAGCGAATATTTTTGGTCATCTTACACGAAAAGTTCATTATCACGACTCTTAATTATTTAAACTTAATCTTTTTACGTAAGTACTTACTATGAAAATTACATAAATGAAGAATGAATTTAGATGGATACAGTGAAAGGGCACGACCAAAGAATTGGTTGGATGGTAATAAACTCGATATGGCAAGAAAGAATACGTACCATGCTTTTGCACCAAAACGTGTAATGGGTAGATTAGAAATTTTCCTTTGACTGAAAATAAACAAAGATATACAGAACTAATTGTTTTCGCATTACTGTTTGAAACTCATTAAAACGGGGCCATAAATCTAGTGCGATTGGCCATCCGCACTAATTGCGATTGTCTATTGAAATGAGATGTGCAGGTACGATCATTGTTTATCCTACTCTATTTGGATTAGTATGGAATCTAATTCTGGTAATGCGTTTGGAGATTGATCTGAAATGATGATATTTTTTTAATAAAAATTTTGCTTCCTTGTTGCTAGACAAAGGTGCCATCTATTCTCTATTATTCCGTGGTCGTTTTTAATCCCACAAACACAAAAAGATTGGTGTTGCATCTGCTCTGTGTCTGGTTTTGTCAGAATCAACTTAGTGTTCAAGTTAATGTCTAATTTGTACGTAGCTGCATACGTCTTATCATTTCATCCTCGTTGTTGAAGTCTTTGTGTTATTATTTTTGACGAGTTTTTTATCGAATTGTATAATTTCTTACTTTCCCCACACTGTCTTACCACAAAATCTTTTACTGCAAATTCTTTTGTTAGTTACCTTAAAACGTATACTTTCGACTTCAAATCGAGTTACCGCAGTAAGTACCGCACTTAATATATGTAAACGTGGGCGTAACATTGAATAATGTTTGTGTACGTTTGTTCTAAGGGCATATCAATATCCTCAGCAGTCAGCCCTTTAGCATAGTTCGTGGAGCGGAAAGGTCGGCCCTTACATTACGAGTGAGTGTTGCAAGGTTTTGCGCATTCCCAAGCGTTGGGGGGCAAGGATTAAAGCTTTGTTGAAAGGGATACAATAGAGAGAATTAATGACTGTTGTATTTTAAAGTGCAGTCACTAAAAACAGTGATGAAATCATTACGGAACACTTTTACAAAGAACTAGGGGTTTAGAAAAATTGGAGTAATTATTGGAAGACGCTGGATGCAGGTCGCCTCCAACAGGTATCTGCAGAGATCTAAGAGGGAGGCCTATGTTCAGCAGTGGACGTCTTATGGCTGAGATGATGATGATGATGATTGTAGTTAAAAAATACGTCGTTTATTGTACTTATACAGATAAAACATAATTGGTATTTTTGAGTCAGCTCAAAAAGTCTGTACTTACAAACAAAATTTTATTAGAAAACACCTGAACAATAAATTAGTCAGTCAATAATGCCGTACATTATTGACTGACTAATTGACAACTTAGTGACATTATTTGCACGTAAATCTCTAAATAGTTGCAAACAAGAAGTTCATAACAATACAGGTAATGTAAGTACGGATTTCATCCATGTTCACTGCATAACAGCTGGCCAATATGAGATAAGGTTTGGAAATTAAAACGGTTACAGGTGAATAATGTGTTTCCCTCGGCAGGCAAGTGAAACTGCGGAATAATTATATTAGCTTGTAATTTATCTTGGTATGCTTATGGTGAGCGCTTAGAGCACAGATGAAGTTTGGCCTAAAACTCAATATTTCATTCTTGACCTTTTCATTATAACCAGACTTTAAGCATCAATACATTCAGTTTTGTCCAAAAGAGATAATAACATAGTATGAACACTAACCTACCCCAACAAAACATACATACAACCACACAACTGCAAGACAAGACAAGACCTCACAAACCACTTAAACAAGCTTATTAAACAAACCACTACATAAACTAACTGCTTCCAATGGAATCTTAGTAATAACTTTACAACACGTAACTGTATGTTATTGGGTTAGGGCGTGTCAAATTGGCACTAACTCGGAACCAAACTTGAGACTTGGCGTTTGACAGAAGTGAATTTGTAACTCCACTTGCCCCCTGGCGATGAGTTGTGAATGTGGACTGATTGTGCATACAGCCTTATAATGTTATAGTCCATAGCGGGAAACTGGACCTGGGTTCTATATATATTTACATATTAAAATTTAGACTTTGTCTTTAAGAGTTTTTTTT
Source organism: Helicoverpa zea x Helicoverpa armigera (assembly GCA_033682625.1). NCBI lineage: Eukaryota > Metazoa > Arthropoda > Insecta > Lepidoptera > Noctuidae > Helicoverpa > Helicoverpa zea x Helicoverpa armigera. The sequence goes on from JAWIIS010000041.1 coordinate 1,256,638, forward strand.
GTGTAAAATACTTTTTTCTACATTAATTGACTCAAATACATTATTTGGTAGGTATATGCAACATTTTTTAATGTAAGTATTATTTTATAACACTATGATAAAAAAATGTTACCCCTTTTATCAAAGATTGTTTTTAATCCGTGATTTTAACACATTTAAAACTTCAGAATCAACAAGACTATCTATTCATTCGATTTGAGTGTCCTACTTATTTCTTCAACTGTATTTAGTTACCGACTAAATACTAACGGTTACATAACAGCCTTTTCGAACTCAAATGAATCACAAACCAATAAGTAAAGGTTTAGCTCCACCGAACACGGGCCCCTAAAAGCATTTCACCACGATATCCATATTTAGGACCACAAGAGGCGTCTGATTCCAACATGGAAACTTCTCGATTTAATTTATATACTTGTTTGGTATTACTCTTATCGAGTGCCACGACCAAGTTTTGTAGGAATCAGGAGAAATTACAGCAGCCATTGTGAGAACTCACACGGAAAACTTGGAAGACTCGAAATGATCAAGTTTCGAATAGGTTTGTATTTTAGATATTCGATATTCCGAATACTGGCGGAATTTTGTAGTGAGAATAGCTGGAGTGGAAGTTACGAGAATATTTTAGCGGTTGAGTTTTATTAGTTTAATTTTTGAGGTTGAGTTTTATGACATGGTTTTTTAAATATAATACGTGTTGGTGGTGTCAGATTGAATGTGACTAAAAAGCTGTGAAATAATATACTTAAAGAATGCATGTGTTTGTTTTCTAAAATCAGTGTAGGTATCTTTCAGCATTTGGGAAGAAATATCTATAAGCACTTTTAAAACATGAATTCCTTCTCGATTAATCTGAATGACATTTCCAAAGATAGTCGTCCCAAATACCAAAGCATAGTCTTAACAAAGTTTCAAGTTACAATAGAAACAATAAATCAAACAATTCTCATTTAATTATTCAAATCAAAATATTTAAATCATCCAAAACAGTAAATGTAGTAAAGGAACTATTCGTTAAATAGTTTTCGATGAAACTTTCCTTCAACCAAACTCAAAACGCTCCTGTTTAGCATCAAAGTGGAAATCCAAAATCCCTTAAGCCGTGTTAGAGATTTACAATCTTGTTTATGCAAATTCGCTGACACCAAATTGATACTTGTCGCTTTAGAAATAAGGTTGGTATTGGATGAATATTTAAATTTGTTTCGCAGTAAATGTGAGCGAATCCAACTGGCAACTTTATTTTCAGGCGACAATTGCCCAACTAGGTTTTGCCAACTAATTGTAGGAATTACAGTTCACTTCGCTTACCAAGTTGGCGCTTAGATATTCGGATTTAATCTTGTTTAGGCTTTCTGCTTTACCGTTTCATGGTTAGACTGTACAGTTGTTGGCAATCGGTTCAACTTCCACTAAGTCTTCTAGTAATTCAGGTAACTTGCTGTTAATAATCTGAGTACGAAAGATAAGCTAGATTACTTCAGAACTTTTTGAGCGTTAAATATTTTGTTTGTCTTAAAGATTTGCGTGCCTAAATCACTCTCGTTGTCAAAATTTCTATCTTTGGACAGTTTGATTGATTTTACTTACAAATCTCGTTAGCTAAATTGTATTTTTGGTGTTATATCTGGCTATTTTTGTACTATGTATATAGAAGTTAGTCTGTTTGGCGTTAGTCTTATGCTCTTAACGTCAAGATCCTGAGCTCTCAGTGTAAGCCTCATTATTCATTCAATGCTCACCACTCAGTAGTGTCCCGGCTTTCCTAGCTTCACCTCTACCTACAATTTCATCTTGCTCAAACATCTTTTCATTCAACAGAACATAGCATTACCTATTAAAAACAATACCATTGCCTGTAGCATTTCTTTTTAATGTCTTTCAATCCCACCCCTTTTGAACTTTTATTCACTAATTATGGTTTTGTTTCTAGTACGTGATTAAAAAGGCTTTAATCATTGTAATTTTTTTATAACCCAAATTCTGGTTCCAGAGATTTAGTTAGGTACCGGCTTTTCTATGCCCCCTGATATTTTTTTTTGGATTATTACGTCAATGGCCTATCCGAATTCTTTGCTCCATAATTCTGCACAATGTTAGCAAGTCAAGACACTGAAACTCTCAAACGAACATTTCTGGCTTCCAACTGAAAATCAGAAGCAACGTTTAATATTCCCATAAAGATATTTCTATGAAGACAAAGTGCAGCGGCAGACGTTAATACCGTTGATGGTGTAAAACAAATTAAAATGCATTCTTGCTGCAGTAATAAATTACTTCACGGGCAATCGGGGCCGGGGATTACGTGTGAAAGGTTGCTTTTTAATTAGTTTCTTTTTGTTTGCTTGTTTTTGACAGATTGAGTGCGATTAAGATTGATGTGATGTTGTTTTTGAGTTATCGATTGCAAAATTAGGGTTAGCAAGCACTTTAGTTCGTCGTGAAGTGAAAAACTTTAGTTTTCTTAAAGTAATAATGTAAATATGAATACAGTTTTGCTAAATTATTTCTATTTGTAAATGGCCTTGATGACCTTGATGAATCGATATTAATTTTATATACACATAACAATTTGTTCTACACGTGCCGAATTTTAATTTACCTCTTAAGTTATGAACATTTTATTTGAAACCACATAAATCTATTTTACTGGCTAAGTAGCTACCAGTTTTAGGTGTATCTTTATGTATTTTTTTCATTAGCATCATCATCATTTTACCAATAATTTTCCGTTTTACATTTTTAAGAGATTAAGCTACTAATTTTGCAACAAACATTGTAAAAAGTCTGTAGTTGCGTGCACACAGACATGTCAGGTTAGCAGTGCGGAGGAGATTAGTCGCGAGCCGCTCTCTCCTCAGCTGAGATACCATCAACACTCACGACATGCACTTGTAGAGATGTGCTATAGTTGTTATCGATAAACAGCCAGTTCTTTCATCAAAAGTAAAAGCCAAAGTAATGTCATAAAATAAAAGTAACTTTCAAATTCGTTTTATCAAGGCTAAAGTAACAGCAAAACTAATAGTTTAAATCGTGAAAAAGCGAATTTGACCGTTACTTATGTCATAAGACATTACTTTTGATGAAGAAACTGGCAAAAGTATGTCTATTTATGGCCCCATTTTTTTTGTCCGGTTTATTCACAGTATTTTAAGGACTAACTCGAATGTTTGTGGTTTTTTTTCAATCTTTAATTTGCTCTTTTTTACTAGAATGAACAAACAATAACGTCACTGTGTAGTTTCAATTTGTATATGCCATATAAAATTCTTACAAAAATATTAGGAATATGCGCAAAAATTAAAATAAATCTGCGTATTACAGTCTTAAATCTCACTATTTACATATCTATATCTATCTATCTATATATATATAAAAGAAAGTTGTGTTAGTTACTTCACTTATAACTCAAGAACAGCTGAACCGATTTAGCTGAAAATTGGCAGGGAGGTAGTTTAGAGCCAGGAGAAGGACATAGGATAGATTTTTATCACAAAAAATAAAAATAAAAAGTACAATTTATTCCGGACATACAGCGCCATCTATTGTTCAAACCAAAAATCTGCCGGATGCCACTATTCCACGCGAACGAAGTCGCGGGCAAAAGCTAGTTAATTCTAAAATTACACACGTTGAAAAAATATTTCATAATTTTAGCTAACACAAAAATATCGATAAACGTCCAACACTAGCAGACGCTCAAGGTAAGTGTAGGGCTATCGCGACGGATCGCTCTAAGCTGTGCTCTGAACAACAGTCAGAGATCTGATTACAAAGAGGAACGCTCCAGACCATCCATTTATCCTTTATTCTATTCTTTTTTATTTTTTTTAGGTACCTGCATATTGTATGCCGGGGTCTTGTGTTGTGTAGCCTTTATAAAAGTTTTTATTTGAAAATATGCTTGGAAATTTTCTGCTTATGATGTGTAGCTAGTCGTTTTCTACAATTTACACGCTTTTAGTAGGTTACATGTACTGAAAATAAATGTCGTCTACCTATACGTTATTCAAACACGCACACACACATGCACATATGCACATGCATATATACGATTTCTTCGGTCACAATTATGTTAGGTAAACTCAATTCCCTCTCAACTAAAACTATTTTTAAAAAAATATTAATTCTATTAAATTATTTAATATTCGCATATTATGTTTCTTACACGTTCTATTTACAGGAAAAGGAAATGAGATACCTTGCAGGCTTTAAAAGTTTCCAGTTCGTTTCCAAAATACAAGGAAATGTGAGCACATAAATTATTTTCTTTAATTAGATTGTTCAGTAATCATTCAATCAACGTCAAAATGTATCTAGCGGAAAATTCTGAAATGTAAAGTATTTTTTCCCTCATTTCAAAATAAACATAGATCTGAAAAATAAATGATCTATTCGTAAATTGGGAATTCGATATCAAAACTTTGGGTCATTATTCTTTTTCGATAGCTATGTTTTGTCATTATTAATTTTAAGGATTACATTTCCGATTTTCCTTGTCCAGGATTTTTCAATTTTTTGAAATATTTTACCTCAACTTTCCTTCTTCAGAGTCCCTCGTGACTTGCTTTATTAGAAAAAATTGATGGCAAAAAAATAAAATTACCTTTACTTGGAGAATATCTTAACGTTATTTTGGGCATTAATAGAATTAAGGACATTAGGTATATTAAGGCAAAATAAATTCTTAAAGGAGACTACGTTACGCACAGATCAAAACATCACATACCTACTCTGACAACGATGATGGTGGCATATTTAAATCTACTTTAAATAAAATTAGTAATCCTTTCACACATAAAAAAGCAGGCACCAAAACCAGCACACATTATGAAAACAAACATACACACACAGCTAGAACGATATTTAATTTTGTGCACCGGTTATGTAGGCCCCTAAGGCTTTACGTAGCTACGTAGCTTTCGGTAACACGGCACCGCGGAATGTGAAACAACGTGTGAGCAGAATAGAAAGAGGTTCCAACCTCGAAGGTATAAAGGGATATCTGAACAACAAATTTTTATTGAGGATTCGCAGAAAGGATTGGAATTTGCGGATTGCATGGCTATTGATAGGATTGGTTTTTGGAACATATTTTTTAGGGGGTATTCTTGTGTTAGACATTAGACAGGCTTTTTATTATATGAATGATTTGAGCAGGTTCCCCATGAAAGAAAATTTTATTTCATACTGATTTTTTCACTTGAGTGACTAGATTTTATTTTAACATATTTGACTCTGAAGCTATGTTCAATAAGCTTAGGTTCCATTAGTTCTAACATGAACCTTCACTAAAATAACACCAACAAAGAAAACTGTCGACACCCCAAAAACTGTTACGGAAAAGAAAAATACACCACAACGACAAAGTAATAAATAAAATCTATCATCTCCGAATACTTTCGGGGTTTCATGTGCGGCAATTTGGCTGAAATATGTTTCATAAGCGCAGACCCTGGTGAGAGAAACAAAACTGATAGACCGCACAGTTTTTATTACTGGCCGTGAGAAGAATTCTGTATAGAAGTGCATATTGCAAGATTTTTTATGGCTTGACCGCAGCCGTTCCACAAATTGTGGTGAGAGCAATGAGAGATAGAATAAGTTTGCCAAAGTTCAGTGCAATGTGGTCCTTTTTGGGTGAGCAAAGTTTGGCGATAATTATTTGTTGGAGTTTAATGTGGAGTGGTATAAAAAATATTATTATGTTGGTGTCATTTGGTTGAGGTTCTTGCCTTTGGATAAATTAAATAATTCCGAAACTGATTTTAATATTCACATAATTTATAGATTAGGTAGATTCCCTGTCATGTTTTGTTAGCACGTATAGTTGTTTACTATTTCTTTTTTGCAAAACACTTTAAAAAATTCATGCCTATTGTTTGCACTTGTTTTGGAATGAACAAACAATTAAAGGATAAAAAACATTTATTTACAACACCTACCTATGACATAATTGTTCAACATACTCGTAAAACAACAAATAACCTACTTAGTCAGAGTAATAGTTCTGCTTCTCACGGGCTTCACAAATTTCGTGTAATTAGTCTTGGTCTTTGAAATAATCGGTTTGTATTTAAGCTGTATTTGTTTTGTTGTTGTTATCACCTTTTGTCCTTCGGTTGTAGCTGAGGCGAACATCTCGAAGTTTTGCGAACGACCCTTCTTGTTGACTCCTGATTGTTCCGCCATCTTCCTTAACCACATCTCGAAGTTTGATAGCTTCATACTCGTCTTCTTTAGCGGTATGTTATACTTCTTTGACCTCCCTTTCCTCAAGATTGCCCTTTTCCCATGGTATTTTGTCGGCTTGTCTACTTCGATCTTTATCTTGTAAAGCACGTTTAGGTTTTCTTGCATCGCCACTTCTTGTATCCGATCGAAAAACTTTTGGAATTGAGTGTTAGCGTCGAATCCTCTTACTTCGAATGATTGTGGTATTTCTTTGAAGTGTGTTGCAAATTTTGAATCGTGTAAATCTGCAATTAGTAAATTAATATTATTTTAATGTTTTTTTTTTCACATACATATACCTTATATCGTCTAGTTTGAATAATGCCCTATATATATTTTAGTTAGCATAAAGATAACTTTGTAGCATAGTATTCGAGACGTTTTATTAATAGTTTTATTTTATACGTATCTTGATAATAATTTTTACAATATATTTAAATGATTTCATAATTATCACGAACATCACCAAATTACGTTATAAATCATCGTCTGAACTCTATTCATAATAACACATCCTAATATCACTCACTTTCAATATATTCCTGAGATGTAACCCAGCCTAAAGTTATCGCAAAAACAAATAACTGACTTCTAGTAATCCACGACATCTTACTACGAAACTCCGTGGAGATCTGACTGCACATCCTAAACACAGATGTTTTATATCCAGATAGAAAATTTAACAAAAAGTGTTAAAAAATACGAACGTTCACACTTGTCGGCGCTAAGCCTATTAACCCTGCTTACGCTATCATGTTTTCATAACGCACCTGTTTTTATCGGATTAGGTTTTTACAACCAGAATTTTAATTTTTAAATTTATTTTTTGATGTTATCGAAGTTTAGAACTAGGAGTTGTTATTTTAATAGGATGTGTATTTTAAGCTGCTACATGATGTTGGCAGCCTTCCTGAAGCCGTATAGTTAGTATTTCGAGTCGTAGCCATGTTTGTTACGTGTGTATAGCTATAGTTTTTTTTTGTTGTTTATTGCTTAGGTATACAATGACGGCCTTAACACCTAGGGCGTTGTCTACCTTTGGGTGGTGCAGAGCAGCATCTGTTTGTAACTTAAAGGCTCCGAAACAACTAAATCGATTTGAAAAAAAAAAATCACTGTAAGAAAGCTACACTCTTCCCAATAAACATAAGCTTTATTTTATCCCAGTAGTAGTAGTACCCATGAAACATATGCGAAGCCGCGGGCTAGTAGTTAATATTACAAGACGTAGCTATATCTGATAGGTGTGTATATCAAGTGTATGACAGGATACTAATTGCAGTCTACAAACAACTGCGAAACCTGGAACTAAGCTCTGAATAATTATCAATGTTGCAAGTTAACAGATACTCCCAAGTTTGTACGTATATCTCAGATGTAATAACGATTTGTTGGACTAATTTGCTGGATTAGTTTAATGCTAATTTCAATCGATTTGCAATGATAAGACAAAGCGTGTTTTAGATATTATGTAGAATCAAATTGTATCGGTTTTTGCTTTCCAAAAGTTTGTCACTACATTAAAGCAAAAATAAAGTTTACTGTCTATTCATCCCTCGCCTCATTTTCGTAAAAAATAAAGCACCAATAACAACAAAAACATTCATCCAAACACAACCAAATTGACTACTACTTATTCACAACCATATAAATCGTTCATAAACTAAAATTTGGCCATAAAACAGGCATCAACACCCCATAAACCATAGTATTGAGCCCCATAACACGAGGCCTCATAACTCGAGGCCAATCAATGGCTTTGTAAATGAAATTAGTAGCCCAGTTATACTGTAGCGAATCCATGGAGAACAAAATGACTAGCGGAGGTGCCATAACGGAAAATCTCCTAAGACAGCAGCCCACGAAAAGGCGGGGACGAGGAACGTTACTGTCTTCCCCTTGTACGCCTTCTTTGGACCCGATAATTTTTTGGAACATCAAAAATCGTTGATAGATGTCTCAGAGAACCCGAACGTCTCGTTAGTTCACTCGTAACTGATCGTTTTGGTCATGCCACTTTACGTATTTGACCTAAAAGAAGGCGCCTGACCTACCTGCGTTATGGCATCTCTGCTAGTCTTTGGTTACTCCATGAGCGAGCCCGTGTCATGAATTACAAATAGGTCAATATAATTAGCATCTTAAGCTAAATGCTAACGCTATTGTAGTCGATAATGAGGTGTTAGGCCTCATTTCAATATGGGAATACCTAGCTAGTGTATTGTATATTTTTGAAGGGATTTTCTATTGGTGTGGAAAGTTGCTTGGTTGCTCTGAAAGGAAACGAAAGCCATCGGTACTTCGGGACTGTGAGTTGAAAAAGCTGAATTATGTTCGTTAGAAGTGAAAATTGATGGTAGACAGAAAAATGATTGTTGGATGGTCTATAGCTCAGTCATACTCAAATGGGAAGCATAAACCCTTAGTTAATACAAAAACAAATGTAGGTACTATATTTATAAAAAAAATAGTTCATTTTATCCACGTTCCTTTCATATATTTCATAATTCATAACAAAGTAAAAATATCTAGCCCAAAAATGACAGCATTAGGTCGAAGAATTTTCGAAGCTCACACGAACATTAATCACGGCGGCATTGAAGTGTTAAAATCTCTTTGAATTAGTCCCTTATCTGACGCCATTGTTCGGAAGCAGCTGAATACAAATGTTTAGAAAAAAAGGTCCCCTTGCATGGAAAATTCTCTTTCTATACCAGTTGATAGTTCAGTGATCATGGAGTTATCAGGGAAGATTAAACAATGGAAAACAGGTGCAAGAGATAACATACCTATAATGCAACAGAAAGGAATAAAAAAAAACTGGCCACTGTCATTGCTTTTGTAGCCTTCAAGCCACAAACATTTCGGTAGTGTAAGAATTTTCAAAAACAAACTCATAATAGTGCGATAAGTAAGTTGTAAGTTATATCACCTATTTTGTAATGAAGTGAAGTAAGGAGAAGATTAAGACTACATACTACATAATTGATAAAATACCGAATAGAATAGTAGACGGAGCCTCATTTTCTAACCAAACGTGTAGAATCGCCGATTTCAAACTGTACCTTAATACTATCAGGTGAGATTGTGCAAGCATTATATTAGTAACGCCAGGATTTTCGATTTTTAGCATGCACATAGATATTTAATGTATTCTGATAAGCCTGATAACCGACAAAAAAATAAAAATAAGACTAGTGAAACCAAAATACCCCAATTCGAACACAGTTTAAATTCCGAACACCACCCATTACACAATTGCGATCCTATATCGATATGTATCGATACTAGATTCGGATAACATTCGATAATCACATTTTACTCGAGTGCTCTACAATCGGTAAACTTTAATCTGTTTAATCTACGTGATGATATGAGCGAATTGATCTTGAACAACTTGGTTGAAATATCTAAGCTTTGTATTAGATTAAATTACGTAGATTTGAGTTTGAGTTATTTCTAGGCCTCGGTTGAGTTGGCCAACTTGTATTACAGATAGCGGCGGTTAATCTTAAATGGTAGTTGATTTGTCTAAAGTTATTGGTAGAATTTTCGGATATTCACTTATAATACCACAAGAGCTTCAAAATTATCGGGTATTTCCCGATAGGTTCGTTGCAAACAAATGAAGGAGTCAAGTTTTTCAGGTTAAAAAATCACGAGCGCGAAGCGCGAGTGATTTTTCCTGAAAAACTTGACGACTTTATTTGTTTGCAGGGAACCTTGAGGGAAATGCCAGATAATTATGAAGCTCGTGTGGTATTCGGGAGATTATTTTTCCGTCCCAAATGTCGGCCACAACCTGTCAGTTTGACGTAGCAACGACCAGAGAAAATATTCAAAAAAATTTCAGTATAATACCATGTAGGTTGTACCACGTGACGTCGAATGGTGCAATTCTATTGGTCGATATTTGGGTCGGAAAAATAATCAATATTATTCTGATCTATTTTTTACCTGTCTCCAATATCAACAGCTACTCATCGATATTTTGGGTTCAAAAGTCAAGACTTTAATCGTTTATTGAATATCACTCATTCGTCATTTTATTCTATAAAATAACTACCTGAAAACGTGAGAAAATACCCCTTATATTCTAAAAAATCCTCTCATCAACCAAGCGAACAAACTTCAATATTACTCAAATAAAAAAAAAATATGAAGGAAAGCAGTGTCCAGCTAAGAAAGTTCCCCTAAGTTATTACTCTCAATCAATACTTATTGAGAAGTTCCCGCCGCTGTTCCCAGTTGCATTCTATATGATGCTCCCAAGAGGGGACAAATAAAACTTATTTATTGGAGTCTTACTTCTGAAGCTGAGAAGTATGGACAGTGTTTGCTTCAAGTTGTTGTGGTCTGCTCTGACACGTGTCCAACTCTGAAATAAACGATAAGTGTCGTATTGGAGATTTTTGTCGGTGCACTGTGGTAGTTTTATTTGGTTTGGGTGAATGTAACATTTTCAAAATTTTTGTAAATAAAAGTATACTATGTAAGTTTGTTTATCAACATTCTAGTACATGTAGTAAAATATCTGCTTGATGGTCTAGAATAAATTCTGTGTTGTCTGAGTCTTCTACACTAACATTATAAAGAGGAAAGATTTGATTGTTTGTTGGACAAGAATAGGCTCCGAAACTGCTTTACCGATTTGAAATTTTGTTCACTGTTGAGAAGCTACATTATCCCCATTGAATACAGGCTATGTTTTATCCCGGTACGGACAATAGTCTATACTTAATATGTAATAGTATAAACAGGAAAATTTTGTTTGTTTGGTTGTAGGTGAGGGCATTAGCTCCCACGGGACGCGGGTGAAACCGCGGGAAAACGGCTAGTATCTTATAAATAGCATTAGGATTATTACACAACTTATATTATTTATAACATAGTAAAAAGGACCAAGCATTAGAATATCCCATTCTGATTACATAAAGTCAAGGTCAAATAAAATTGAAACCTTAATACGAGTTGACCCTTAATTATTTCAAAACTCTCACACACACACTCGTATACCCCCAAACTAAATTGGTATCTTAATTAATAAAGTCGCATTCACATTAATTATTAGTTCAGCAATCCGATTAACGCGTTAATTTACTTTTATTTTAGTTTCTACTTTATTTGTTTGCTTTCAACTAAATTGGTAAATGTTCGAATTTAATATGTTTGCTTATCTTGTTATAGGTAAATTATTTGTGTTGGTTTTAAAGGGTTGTTTGTTTGTATGGGACTTGTTACGTCAATTTATCGACGTGAGTCAAATATTATCAAGAAGGTACTTTTTAACAGCGTAAAAACCAAATTCATTGGCACTTCGCTAAAATCCTTAAATCCTGCAATACCTTATTTTATAAATGGGAAAGTCTGTGTCTTTTTGTTTTTCTTACGCTAAAACTACTGAATTGATTAAATGCACCGATTGTCTAGTCGGATTGAGGACGAGGCTCCTTTTATCCAGGTGCGGGAAGAATATCCTTCGCATAATTTATAAACTAGTACCTAAGAGGTATGCAAAGAGTATGAGACTAAAATGAAACTAATCAAAAGCCATGGTACGTTCTCCACCCCTATTACTTTGCTACTAAATAAACTACCGAACATTTTCAATAAATCACTCTACCAAAAATCAAAACATCATTATATTCAAAAAACTTTAACATAAACACGATATCTATCTATCATTCTATATAGGCTTGTTTTCAACTGCCCCTAGCCTATCCGCACACTACAGACTAAATAGTAGGCCGACAGTTGCTCTGATGGCTGGAAAAAAATGTTTTAAAGAAATCGTGATTTGAATCAAAGTTTTTATTAGATCCGATACCGTAGTCAGAAGCCAGTAAGTCTGACACCAGTTTTACCAAGGGGTATTGGGTTGCCTGGGTAACTGGGTTAAGGTCAGATAAGTCCCTCCTTGTAAAACACTGGTACTCAGCTGCATCAGGTTAGACTGGAAGCCGACCCTAACACAGTTGGCAAAAAGGCTCGGGAGATGATGCGTACATCTGATACCGGTGAAATACCAGATCGTTGTTATTTGAGTACTGATGTATCGGCTTTGACGTAATTATCAAGCGCCCGAATCAAACTGTCAACCGACTAAAAAGTTTCCAGTTTGCGCGTACTCTTAATGTGAATAGTTGATTCAAAATGGCCGAACTCCTACCATTATCAGTTAGCAAACAAATAAACGAAAATTATTCGGTGAAATCGATCGAGAAATAACTATATATTGCCAAAGTTAGGCAATTATTTTCTTTATACATAAGTGGGAGTGATTTTAATGACTATGTTATATGTTATAACTTGGGAAAATTATTGCTTGTGTACCGTTCACAATTATTGGGTTTTATGATATTTTGTTGGTATCTGATAACACTATAATTAAGGCTCTCTGAAAAGTATTTACGCATTATTTTGTCTAACGTCTATGCTAATATTCTAGAGAGGATTTTTTTTCTACGTTTACTCCTACTATACATAAAGGCTTCGAAACTACTGGTCCGTTTTAAATAATAATTTTACTGTTGGGAAGCTAAATTATTCTTGGGTGACGTAGGCTATATTTTTCGGATACTGTACGTAGTTTCCACTGGACACGGGTGAAACCTCTAGCCTCGTATTTTGTGGAACAAATTCTAGCCAACCGCCTTACTACAGGGTCTTCTCTGAAAAGAAACTCTCAAAGTGATTACTTATCACCAAACATAAGATCACACATATATGTATATATACGCATACCATTTATTGTAAGATCACGCATCTTACTAACGTTCAACCAGGCATCATTAAGAGGCATAGTTACCTTATTTCCCTTCACTATCTAGTGAACATCTTTCTGATTACAAATATAAACAGCTTTTTGAAGTCCTGTTAGTTTTTCTTATGATTAAGTTTGCCGTTGGAACACAGTTTAACTTTCTTGAGAACACTCCGGGACGACATTTTGCATTTTAATATTAGTTTTACAAGAGTCATAGTGCAAATGGCTGACTGAATAAATAATATGGAATCGGTGATGAAGGATGGTACGAGTATTTTTACCTAACTACAGATTAATGAGAGTTACGTACTACAAGTTTAAGTATGTTTAAAGTACCTTTTGTAAAGTGTTGATTATGCTCTTAACCGAAGACTGTAGAAGACTTTGGGAGTCGTAGGTAGGCATATGAGACTAGAGATAGGTGTATACTTTGTAATTACAGCAACATGGGTGCAACATGATTGCAACTGCCTTTGAACTATTGCAATGCATAAACCGTCTTCTCTTTTTACTCAGCTACAACTAGTTTATAAATGCAGGTTTTGGTGTAAGTTCGACGAAAAAAAATATATCCGCATTCGCGCGGAAAATTAAGTGCATATAATAATATTATAGGGAGGTACCAATTCTCAGAGGATCGCTATAGTTGATACATAAGTATAGTGCGTATGAAAGAAGATGAAATATATTTGACATCCCACGTAAGTGCAAAAACCTTAGGGAAAAAGAGTTACGTAACAGTTTTTGAAGGATGGACTCTCCCCCTAGCAGGGGTCGAGAAAAAGGGTGAGAAATGCTTCAAACTTACTCTGATGAATCAAACGAGTAATATTGGAAGCTTCAACTTTTTCTACCGACTAAAAACTGGCGCTTGGAAGGAGATTCTTATTAACAGTATTTAAGTAAGAAGTCATTTGATTATTTTACTTAATTTTATGATATTTTTGTTTCCAAATGATTTGAAGATCATTACAGCTTTGTAACTATAGAATTATATTCACGTTTGTTCTTGTTATCGGAATTACGTCATCTTGATATCGGAATCGACTTTGTATTCTTTTTCCAAAATGATATTAAAAAACATATCTACAAAAAAACAACATAAAAAGGGCCTTAGGATCCTAATACCTATAGGTATGAGTTAATTTCACTACAACATGTATGACTTATTTATATTTATTGATATAAGAAATCGAGGAAATTGTAAATACGAAAAAAAAACTTTATGCAATTACATTTAAAAGGGCAATTTACTAAATGTGTTCATCTTTAAAAATACATTTCCATGCTTACAATCAGATTACTCTTGACATAACGTCACATGTAAGAGTTTGTAGGTAAGTATCAAGCTTAAAAAAAAGTGTAAGTAGGTACTTAGTAAACATAGTGAGTGCAATCATAAGCAAAACTAGGTCAAATGGAGAATAATGTAATCAGCTACAGGTGAAGAAAACTATGAACAAGAATAAAACAAGTCTTGTACTGCGAGCGATACCATATCAGTAAGAATAAATAAAATAGAGGAAGCTATGTTAGTAGTACGTTTTGATTCGCCAAAGGTTTATGGTGTATAGTAGTTTATGACCGAGTCGTATTTGTACACTAATATCTTCTATGTATCTATGTAAAATCTATGTTTCAAGAAAGTAGTAAATGGTAAATATATGTATGTTGACGTTATCTCTTATCACCTTGCTTTGTTGACCTGCTGGCTTTTGTGCTTACTGACTAAATGTGTAAGTGAAATAAGCATGTTTTGATTGACTAATGAACTGAGAAGGCGGAAACAAAATGAACAATCACAGCCTTGAATTTCTTCCCGGGATACACGTTTTTTCTTACTACTTCCCAAAAAAATACACATAGGTAAACACTACATCAATGTATCGCAATACGCTACCAATGTATGTCTACCATTAAATTGAAAACAGAACCAAACAAATGACGGTACTAAAAAAACAACATTATTGTAGTTTGCCCATTCAATCCGGAATGTGAGTCGTTAATTCGACATTACATCGCATCATAAAAACCGTGAATGGAACAAAATAAAATAAAAAAACAAAGTTACAACTAACGAATGAGGCGAAATTCAACTGCCGGCCGAAATAAACAGGACAGTTTATAAAAACGTGACGAATAACGTGACGAACCCACAATGCTTCGTGACGAACCCAATAATGAAGTGTACGTAAAATTGAGTCATAAAAGTTTTATAGTACAGAATAGTGGTCGGGCAAAGGGTGGATTTTTATGTTATGTGCCACTTTTGACCCTGAATTCTGTTACTTTTATTTTCATACGTATCTCTATTCTGTTGGTTTATAAAGTTGTTAATTAGCCATGCAATTAAACTGAGGTAAGAGTTTTTTTCTAGTGTTACAGTTCAAGCAACTGTGCCTGTAGTGTATTTTTAAACATAGAACAAAAATAAGGTATTTTAATTTTTATTTTGAAAGAAACAGAAGTGGAAGAGAAAATAGAGAAATGCGAACTTTAATTTATAAAACACTTATCATACAAGACATAATATGTCTTATTTCTGGTTCTCGGAATGAGTAATTTATCACACAAAACATTTCAATATTTTCTTCTTCATCCACAAAAATACCATTATTCTTATACAATCCGTTCCGTTTACAATCGATTGAAATAATTCTATCTACTCTCGACTTTAAAAAAATACCTCACTAAGAATAATATCGAGAGTCTCGACTCGTTTGAACAGCTAGCTCAAAAGTTTTGAAGTTGTCAAAATAACAAAGATGAAAATAGCGCTGTCAACTGACTTATCGATTTAAACGATAAAGAGTATCGATTCTTGAATGACTCTCGAGAAAAATAAGGACTGTGGCGAGTTTCCACAACGGAATATGTTTTTGTGAAACTTACTTTACGGCGCTATTATTTTATTTTTAATTTTCACGGCATTTACTTTTTATTCGTTTAGTAAAATCGGGTCATATTCAAGCGAATCTACCTATAAAATGTGTAGTCTTCTATATTTTCTAGATAAACATTTTAACTAACTAACGAAAAATAAAATGATCATTTATAAATCATACATAAATAAAGCTGAATCTCCAATTCAAGAATTCAACCTTCAGCCATCACAGGATAACACCAACGACTTAACCTTGCTATCAGCAAACACTAAACACAGTTACTATACAGAATTCACAACTACCAACATCCATCAAAAAAGACTTTCCATATCTCCCCGGGTTGGCGTCGTATGGCGTCAAAAACTTGCTCGCCCATAAAACAGCGGTTACATCATGGAGAACAAAATGACTAGCGGAGGTGCCATAACGGAAAATCTCCTAAGAAAGTAGCGTGCCAAAATGCGGGGGACAAGGAACGTAACTGTCTTCCCGCCTTATACACCTTCTTTGGACCCGATCATTTTTTGTAATACCAAAAATCGTTGACATATGTTTCAAAGAACCCGAACGCCTTGTTTATTCACTCGTTTTGGTCGTGCCCACCGTACGTAGTTGACCAAGATGAAGGCGCTTGACCTACCTGCATTATGACAACTCCGGTCATATTTCCCTACTCCGTGGGTAACCCGGTATTCATGCCAGCGAGTTGATGGTGCGTCAACTTGCTGGGAACATGTCGACCAAGTTTCGTCACCGCTAGGAAGCCTAATGACGTCATAATATTGGTGTCTGCTTTGATATGGAGAGATGTATGCCTTGAGAAATGACGGTTTTTAGTCCTATCTTGCCTGATGTGAGGTTTGTCGGTGTGGCTTTTCTGAGTTTTAAGATTGAATGATGAAATCATTCTGAAAATGAAACCTAATGTCTACTAATCTTGGAAACTACATAACAGAATTGATAAAAAATTGGTCGTAGATAGCCTATTTATCGAGGAAGGCTGCTTATTATCGAGGTGTGCGGAGTAGTTTTCTGCAGCTGGTGGAAGTAAGTGTATGTTAAGTTTTTTAATACTTGATCATTAGGTACCTTTTATTTTTGCAATCGCAGATGTTTGTTGATATAGGTACTTACCTAGTAAAAACTGTATGACAAAAATATCGATTCAATCAAGACAACTCAAATTTTAGAAAACACCAAATAACCTGTCGTACTATAATTTTGATCCAGAATATTCCTTGAACCGGATCAAAACATTAGGCTGAACAGAGAAATGACTTACGTCACACAAGTTAATGGCAGTTGCGTCACAACCGTTAGTAAATCACTTGCGAAGGGAATTTGTCTCGTCAATTTATATGCGAAGAATAAATCTTAGGAAGCGTGTTTGTAGGCTGTTCAGTTGGAATATTTTGGAAGGATTGGTAATTATTGTAATTCACTTAACTATATATCTACTAATTGGTTATGAGTAACATTTATGAACAAAATTCCATATTCCAAAAACAGGGACGTCGAAAAGTTTAAAAATTGTTGTTTAGGTTCAAGTAATTTTACGATTTCTATCACCAATATACTACATAAGTGACACCGATTCCCGTTTATTATTTAAATATCTGTTTATGTTCTAGACTATACAACAACGTTCAAAACAGCTAAGTAGGCTAATTTCGATGAAGGTTGATGATAAGCGTAACTTCAAAGAAATACTTTTTTGTCTGGTAGCCGGTACTTGATGAAAGTCGTGGGCCAAACCTAGTATTATACAGGAATATTGGTTGTTTGAACATTGTAGTATTGGTTTAGCGATGTTACGATTTAGTTTTCCTGGAATCTGTAGATATATTGTATTGATTGGTTATTCTAAGGCATATTCAGATATTGGAATCAAGATTCTAGGAATGTGGAATGGTTTACACAAGTCGACAGTCTAAAAACGTCCACTGCTAGGCAAAGGCGTCTCCGAAAGCTGAGGGGATTTGCTCATACTCACAACTTGGTTTGGATTGGTGAGCATAACTTATAAAAACATAACTCTTCTTGGCGGTCGGGTAAAAAGAAACGACACGTAAATATGAGACTTAGGTATATCAGCTTTTATGCTGTAAAGAATTAATCTATCATTAACAGGACTGTCAGTGTCCTGATGCTCGTCATAGGTTAGTAAACCTTATTTTCAAGCTACGTGGTACTCATATTTCAGCTTTCTGGGATTAATGAGTGCGTGTTACATAAACGGACTGCTTACCTGACTTCAAAACCCAGTTGCCAGGTAACCTGTTTACCTAGGCTTAGACACAAGATTTTACACTAGAATAACGCGTTTAATAACACTCTACTTGACTCAGGAACACAAACGGGATCAAAGAATATACTTTAATAAAGCCTCACAAATTGCCAGGAAATAGGATACCTTTTGTACATGAAGCGTTTTAGATTTCTTTCCTTTATATCGTTAAACAACTTCTTTGCCATCTCAACTTTCGTCTTGTTCTCAGAATTCCAAAAATTTTGTTGAATGCAAAGTAAAGAAAACAATTCCGCCTAAGTGTGAGAGAGAAATAAACACCTTAAACGTCTTTTTCATGATTATGATATTATTTTAATTTAACACCAGCATTTGCTCTCCACATTACTAAGTAGTGCTAATATTATGAATGCGAAAGTAGCTTTGTCTGTCTGTGTAAATGAAAGTTACACGGATAGTCTCTAGACTAGACTACCTATGCCTGGGTATCTAAGAAAGGTTTTTATGTATCAATAAAGTTTTTTTTTTTTTTAAAAGGTAAATATAATTGATATACTTTGAAAGAGGCCAAATACCTACTTAATACTGCAGTCTAGAAATAGGTCTCTCAATATTTTATTCATATAAATGGCTTCGGGGCTAAATAAGCGTAAACATTGTACTTGAAGCTTTAGGCTTCGAAACTTTTTATAATTTCCTTTCGAACTGATTTTAATATTGGCGAATAATTTATATTCGTAGCTTGAGGCGTCAGTGAGGAAACATAGATTAAACTTAGGAACATAAGCTAAGGAGAATAGCTAGGTAAACTCATTTACATTACATCAATATAGGTACAGTATTGATGAGTTTTTGGTAGTTTCCTAAGTTGAAGTTGCCTAGGACTTGAAGGAGTAGGTATTTTAGCTTGAGTCTTCACGCTACATTTAACTTTTAAGTAAGCAGGTCATTCGTTATAAAAAGAAACTCGATGTTCACGAAGTTGCAACATAAAATATCTTAATGTTAAATATATTAAAATATTAAATTAAACCAATTTTTTTGCACTTTTTTTACTTGACATTGCTTTAATTTTTTTCACGTCGATTACCTTCCTAACATCTTACTGTCTTTAAAATAAACTGCAGAAACAAACTCAAGGATCGCATTCTCTATTTTAGTGATCAGTTTAAATCTATTTTCGCATACTTTAAAAATCATTACAATTAATAAAATCAGACAATAACACGCTCAACAATTCAATTGATTCAAACCAACATACAAAGCCACTTAAGCGCTCACGTGATGTGAACAAGTTTTAATATAATCGAACAGTTTATCGGAGCTGGTAATTGTAACAAACGCCAGTCACCGTCTCGAAGGGACCGGCACATTCACTTCCATTAGAAAAATGGAAATTTATCCGCTTTTCCCGTTCCAGAAAGTAATTTTCGATAAAACAATTTGTCGCTGGCACCGTTTCACACATCTGCGCGATCCGAGCCTCAATTTTTCCATTCCTACATTTGTGTGCTAAGTTTTTACGTATTTCAGTTATTTTTCTTGTTGGTGATGAAATTGGTTTGCTTGCATGTAGGGGAAATTGCGGGAATTTGTACAACTTCGTAGTAAGTTCGGTGAATAGTTTTTAAACTGTTTTTGTATGCTCGCTTCGTAAAAGTACGATTCGTTATGCTTAATTTTTTACCATTGACATATATTTCTAACTTTTACATTGGTTTTAACTAGCATAAAAAAAACTGGGTCTTTATTTTTATAGGATCTGAAATCCTAATGTAAATGCTAATTGTGTATGTAATATAAAATAGTAATATGATATACCTACAAGTATTTCTAGAGCAAAATGATATTCTGGTAGGCTTTTATTTAGAATAATTATAACATTTATTTGATTTTTATGTTAGAACGTTCGTTTATCCAAGGTAGATGGAATTTCGTTACTAAAACAAGTACCTAAATTAGTAGTACAAACACTGATTAGAGTTTTGGGATAACTTGAATGGAATTATTATTTATTTTATTAACGAGATCCAGACTATCACCAATACCATGCTACTACAAGGAATATGTGCTTGGTGTAGGATTTGGCCATGTTACTCTTCTTAAGAGCCCAGCTCTTGTCGGTGCAGCTATTTCCATTTACGCCTATCTAGCGCCAACTCCTGAACTTCCTTTGTAGGATTTAGCCATGTTACTACTACTTACAATTATTTAATCCCATTAATTTATAATATTTCCCTAGGTTTAGATTTTGAGAATTATATTTGCTTCATTCGTTTCACAAATTGCACGCAATTACATTTTACACATATCGGCATATTATCAGTGATCCAGGATATCTTCATACCTAACAAATTTTAATATCAAAATCATCCAATCTCAATCTCCAGTTACAATAAAGCAATCTAGATCGAATACTGAATCAAAGATATGTGGTCGATCGTATGAATATCTGCGATACCCAGATGCATACCGGAGACAAAGCTAGGATGTCTCATATGGTTGTAATTACGGCGCCCATACCATGCGAACCGATTCGAATTTGCATGGGAAATAGCTCACGTTCAGGGTGATGCATCTGATATAAATAATATGGGTTACATGTCTTTCTTTGGATAGAAGAGACAGCTTTGTACCAATACAGAATTATCTATTTGTTCCTAGATTTAAAGCTGCTCAAAGTTATACCAAGGAATAACAATGACTATACCAATCCATCGGTTTAATCTTCGATTAACTTCATTTTATAATATTATGTCAGAGTAGAACAGTTGGAATTTGGTAAAATTATTTAATCTCAAAAGTGTAACTGACCGTTTAGAGAGTTTGATTGTTTTTAAACGTTCATGAAAATGGTTTAATGTATTATGATGTGGTATGGAGATAGCGATAGCTTTTTTGAACCGAAAGGTATTGCCATATATTCCAGTAGCATCTATTCTATAAAGATAAAGATAAATTGATTTGTTAAAGAACATGTTATATAGGTGTTACAATATTATTTACAGTTTAAATATGTTTTGCCATGTCAGGCGTACAAATTAACATTTATTAAACTTGAAATCTAAAATCTTTATTTAAACAAATAAGTACTTACTTTAAACAAAACTTAGTATTTTAAATATTATCCTTTTATAGCTATCTAATAACCTATTAATAAGTCTTCAACACTTAAGTTACCTATGCATCTTTAGTTACATGGTATGTCCTGATTTAATGCACCAATTTCTTCCACCAACTAACCGCCCCAACCGACTGTTTAACATTAATAAAGTCTAAAAATATAGCCGAACCCTTTTTCACTTCATTACACCCGGGTAAAGATCGTGTGAAAAACCGAAGTTAAAAGGTTAAGAAAATCGGCTAACTTTAACGAGGGCTTGTCAACGCTTGGCGGGAGTTGAGTGATTCCTAAGGACCCTATGGGCTTGGAATACAGAACTAAGCAAGAAAGGTAGTTTGGGAGAGGGGATGCTAAAAGTTTCGTTTTAAAGTTGAAGTTAAATGGTCCCGTTGGTCGCAGTGGATGCAAGGGATTGCTGTACGGGGGATCCCGGATTCGATTTTCGGGCTGAAATGCCTTTTCAGGATAAACAGATATTTATCAGTTTTAAGTGGAAGATACTGTGTAGATCTAGAGAATTACATTTCTTTTTCAGTCTTTCAAGATTTTCACTTTTAGAAATCAGTAGTCAAATGCTGTTGAAGAAACAGAAAACTAAAACATTTATTTTGTTTACAAAAAGTCTTGTAAACAAAATAATAATGTTTAAGTAAAATAAAATTCAATTAAATTTAATCTTGAATACTCTGCAAATCTAACTGCCTTATCTACCTATCCCTTTTTTGAACCCCTCAAAAGCAGAAAATTCAGTTTGCGAAGTCATAAAGTCGATGAAATTAGGGGTTCCTTTGTTATCGGGCCCCTGACACGGAAAGGGTTAAAAATTGAGCATTTAGCTTGATTGCAATTTCCAATAGATTTATGTCTTAATCGGGCTCTAGTTACTTTCAATGACATTTTGAGGAATTACAGCTTTATTTTCGTAGAAAAGGTAAGTAATTTATTACACTTTTTTGTCTTTAAAGCTGGATTTATAGGTAATTTTCTGTTTAGTGTGACATCATCAGTATGCTCACATCAATTTTTATTTACATTTTTTTTAATAGATTTTATTTAATTGTGTTATAATTTACGAGGCTGGCATAACGCAGCAGCGTTTAAGCTTCTAAAAATAAAAGAAAAAAAAATCATCAGTATGCATTGTTTTAATAAACTACTCTTAGGCATATTGTGCCTAGCTTTCTTCACCTCTTTAATTATTATGCATTATCCTTACTAATATTATAAATCGGAAAGTGAGTTTGTTTGTTTGTTTGTTTGTTTGTTTGTTTGTTCCGCTTTCACGCCGTGACTACTGAACCGATTGCTTTGAAATTTTGCAGACGTAAAGTTAGAAGTCCGGATTAAATAATAGGGTACTTTTTATCCCGAAAAAAATAGATATTCCCGAGGGAAAACAAAAATATTGTTTGCTTGATGGATGGATTGTAGATGGCGCTGTGTGTCGTTTAAAACAAGGTAATATATTGCAAACGAATATAAACATGTAAATTTAGAAGCTAAATGATACGATTATCGTACAACAATACAATACAATACAATTTGTTTTGTCGTGTGTATAATTCAACGAATTACTAATTGGTATAAGTATTAGTTAAGTTATTTAGTTCTTGAGGTATGCGATAGATGGCGCTGGGTGTTTTTAAAACGTGGTAACGCTGTGTTTTTAAAATACGTAAGAAGTGGAATGATAGCTTTTTAAAACGTGGTGACGTTGTTTTTTTTTAAGATACGTAAGAAGTGCAATGATATCTCGCGCTTTAACCTGTAGCTCATTGTTCAATCGCGAGCTTCCCGATAGCTCGATAGATGGCGTTGTGCTTTTCTGTATCGCGGTGTTAAGGTTCGCCGCGAATTAGTCTTAAGGTGTTTTGAAATCAGTGAGGCCCAGTAGGGCCAGGGCCAGCCGGGGCTGCGGGTAGTTCGAAAGAGATACCGCGGCCCTGGTATATAAAAGGCCTTGGACGGAACACGACGATTTTAGTCAGTATGAGTCTGACACTCCCTCACCGCTGCTAACCCAATTACAACAGACCTCCCATTTCAATTTAAAAGACTACAATTTCCTATAAGGGTTTCATTTGCAATGACCATTAATAAAGCACAAGGCCAAACTCTAAGGGTTGCTGGAGTACACTTAGAAAAACATTGTTTTTCGCATGGTCAGCTCTATGTAGCGTGTTCCCGGGTTTCCAGTGCCCAAAATCTGCATGTTTTTGCTCCACAAGGGAAAACGTATAGTATAGTGTACCATTCAGTTTTGGTTTAACAACTAATCGTATCCAGCGTTACATCGCGCTTCTTAGATTTTTCCGTGGGAATGAGAAGTTTTCTTATAGTTGTGATTTATACCGCAATATAACCGAATTCCACGCGGGCGAAGCCGCGGGCGGAAAGCTAGTATACTTATATGCCGTTCTCATTTATACACTGTACATAACTTTAACTTTATAAAAATTTAACTACCAACTAAAAAAAACGTTACCAAACGAAACTCAAAAAGCAAGGGGTGTCGTTTAAAATTGTCGAGTTGTTCATCAAAAGTGCAGCATGATTTCACCGCCAATTAAGCTTGTTATTTATGCATTCGGTTAAATTTAGCAAGCCCAAGGCAGCTGTATTCTGGTTTTACGAACCATGGGATTGCATTTTTTATTTTATTTTAATATTTTTCGTCGTGTTGTACAATTTTCTGTCTCGACAATCTTTGAATAGCCTGTTCAGTTCTCCATTTACGTAATAAAGGATGTTAAATTAAATTAACTTAATGTGATAATGTCGCAAATCTATGATTATTTCATAAAAAAATAAAGGCCATTTTTTCAATCAACAGTTTATTCCTATCTGAAGAGTAAATAAAGCTGTCAAACACCTTTATTTACTATTTTATAATCAAAAGCTGCTAAACGTATTCTTCAGATAAAAATTATCTGACGATTGAAAAATTGGTCCTATATGCCTCAAATAGTTCATGGTATTTTTTTTATGATATTGAACTTTAGGTACATCAACTAAAACAAACTTAACTTATAAATATTTTTAATTAGTTTCTATTTTTACTTGTGACCTATTAAACTAAGCAATGTATAGTATATAGTGGGTTTTTTCACTTAAACCCTACATTTCCTCAAACTCCCACAACCGTTGATTGAATTTATGAAATCTTTTCTAACCCTTCACGAGCCATTAGCACTTATCGGCCTAACAATGCCCCGAAAATCGGTTACGGATTATCCGAACGATTTCTACCATTCTTATTCAGAATACGGTTTCTACCACGTACGTAGTTCAGGAAGCTTGAATATTTGGCAAGCTCACCGAGGACCTTGCATCATTTTAAATGAGTCGGTTAATCGGCACGATACCGCCTTTTTAGGGTTCCGTACCCAAAGGGTTTTTACCCTGTTGTTTTCGCTCTCCTCTCTCCGTCCGTCCGTCTGTCACCAGGCTGTATCTCATGAACCGTAACAGTTAGAGAGTTGAAATTTTCACAGATGATGTATTTTTGTTGCCGCTATAACAACAAATACTGAAAACTAACAAAAAAATATTTTGGGGGTCTCCCATATAACAAATATATTTTTTTTGTCCGTTTTATAAATAATAGTACTGAACCCTCCGTGCATGATTCCGACTCGAACTTGGCCGGTTTTTAAATGGTCGTATCGTGGCTGCGTTTTGATTAATTTTTATTAGACTTTGAATGTTCAACAGTATCGTTTTGTTAAGCTTGTTTTATGGTACGTTGAGTTTTATTGTAAGGTGCTTTGGTAATGGGTTGAACAAGGAGTTTATTCCGTGCGGTACGTGCTGATGTTAAAATTATTTTGAAGTGTGGTTGTATACCGCTCTCAGTGAATCTATTAAAGAAATGTTCGTACCGTTGTTAGTCCCTCTGTTAAGAATATCTTGCAAGCTATATAGTGACCAATTTTGAGAATACCTAACTAATGTTTATTCAGTATAACGAACTAAATAAATAGATGGTGCAAGTCCTTTTACACACAAAAAAGGGAGAGAGTGCTTGTTAAGAAAACATAAGTGATACTTATATCGTTTCCTTGCATTTATTTTTCGAGCTCCCTTTCAACGACAACAAATCAAATAAGTAATAGCCGTCCATTTCGCTCAATTCAAATAATTTAGACCGAACATTAACGCTACTACCAGGAAATTTTACGAGCAACAAAAGCTTACGTCTAACGCATCGGCCAATCTGTTCGAAACTAACTATAGTTTAATTGAACTCATGTAATCCTCGTATTTGTGTAATCCTCCGGAATTGATGATTAGATTACGTGTATAATATGGATGATATGTGGAGAATATCCGATTGAAATTGGCTCAGTTTGAAAGACTTATGTTTAGGCTGTAATTTATGACGTTCAGAATGTATTGACTGGTTTGTGCTTATAATTCTTAATTGTGACTAGTCTACCTACTAAGAACTGATGTGGGATCTAGTCCATCTTAATTGGAAAAGTTAAACTGTAGACAGACCAGTATATCAGTTTTTATCCTCATATCCATCTGCCGAGTCTTTTCCCAACTACATTGGGGTCGGCTTCCAGCAGCTAAGAACCAGTGCTTTACATGAAGCGACAGCCTAATTGACCTCCACAACCCAGTTACCATTTTTATTCTTATAGTGCAGGTTTAACAAATAAACAAACTCTAGCACCCAAGTTTTCTTAAGAGGACGAATTGGAATTTTTGGCGCCAAGGATGTCAATTTTTCTCAGTAAATACAAAACGGATCAAAATACAACTTGGTTACCTGAAAGTTCATGATATAAACCTTATTTTGTTAGTTGTAGAAACATGATTAGGTAACTTTTATAACAGAGAAAAATATATCAAACATACCTCTTTTTGAAAAGAGATTCACATATTATGGGCAAACGGGACCGATTTAAGCCTCTTAACTTTTTTAGTAGTTGAGTATATACATACTCTTTAAAATGGTAGTAGGAATTTTTATTAAATTATCATTTCTAAATATTAAAATTACAAAACCATTTTGTCGCTTACGACTTTTAGTTATAAGCTAGCGCGCGTATTGTTATCCTCGCCCCGCTCAGACGCTCCGACCCCTTTTGGCGCCTTAGATGCGCGTGCCGGTTATGGAATTATTGTTGACCACTTCCTCGCCTTAAATCAGCCTTATGGCGTCAGAACGTTGGCCTGTAACAGCGACTGTTTCTGGATAACAGTCGCGGACGATGGCCTTACATCGCTTTTAGACAATCCAAATCTAACGACTAAATTTACCCAAAATAGAGACATAAAAATAAAGGACTACACCCTTCACCATACATTTACATTCGATAGCACATCAAACCAAATTCTTCCATTTTTGAAGTGGCTGACACATCACGTTCCTATCACCGCAGAGTACATGATGAAATCTTTTCGCAGACACGATGAAACGTAGCTGTCCATCATAATCTGTGAGCATTTGTACGAGACGGCCCCAAAGATGCTTTCGCACAACCTTTGAATACTAATAACTTATTTTTTATTTAGGTATTTTTATGTTAGGCTGAGTTATATGGACTGTTCCTATCTAGACATGAAAAACACGATTAACTATACTTATGAATGGTACTTTATTTATCTTTAAATGATATGTGGCAAAAAAATTATTATAAGTACTGGGCGTTATTTTTTTTTATTACTTCAGTAATTTAGTCATAAATGTGCCACAGACGTACTGACGGAAAGACACAGCTACTTTCACATTTGTAAGTAAGAACGTGATGCATTGGCAAAACCTTTATGAAATGAGAACCAAACCTCAACATACAACAGAACCAGGCGTATAAATCTAAACCATCAAAAATTGTATCCCGAAGCTAAAAATATACCTTACAAAATGGGTAACTAAAGCTGTGTAAACAAGCCCTTACAGTAACTCATCAGAATTCAGTTCTGTATTGCTTTTCATTAGTTCAAATGGAACGCTATTTGTTATAATCAACGTTATTCAGGTAAAATAATCAGCTTTTTGTAAAGCAAACGCGGATCGTGTGATGGGAATCTAATTTGTAGTGTAACTAGATGTTTCTAGGTATTTCATTTGCATGTTGAGGAAGCTAATTTATATAGATGAAAGAAATTCGTCATTTTTCGAGGAGCTACGCTAAAGTCACGTGGATCGGTCGATCATAAGGTTAAGCAGCGCTTGGCACGGTCGGCTTAGTGTACGATACTGTGATATTTATTTTTTTATGTCAATGTAGTATGTACCAGTGTCCACTCGAAATTTGCATACCGATTGAGCCTTGAGATATGCATGTACGTTATGTAATTTACCAAAATACCTGTACCTAATACCGTGTCTCTGCAAATAAAGATTCTTATTCTTAGGATGGGTGATCATCTTATCATAATGAATTCTTCCGTGTATGGGAAGGCACGATTAACGTGGTGACCGTCCTTTGAACCTCGTTGGCAGTCGTTGCCAGTAGTTAAAAGCCAGAAAGGCTTGGCCGGGTAACCAGGTTGAGGAGGTCAGATTGGCAGTCGCTCCGTGTAAAATACTGGTACACAGTTGCATCCATTTAGAGTGGGAGCTGACCCCAACACACTTGAGAAAAGGCTAGGCAGATGGCGAAGAAAATTCATCGCTGTGATATTTTATTACCAAAAAACAGTCTCACCAAGTACATTAAGGCCGACTTCAAAAACTTGGCTCAGTATCTATTTAGGGACCTCCAAACTTCCTCCCAGCTCCAATGATTGACACTCTCGCTTCATTTCGCTCTGAACGCTCCGAACGCTCAAACGCCCTTCCTTAGAAACTTTACACCCAGTTAGGTTTACCAATTACCTTGGTACAATGGGTTTCATCGATTTAATTTCTGACTCGGTTATCTATTCGTTCCGATTCAATAGTTGTGACTAAACTAGTTTTGATAAGGTTGGTGGTAGTTATCAAATTGTATAAAGTAACGATGATCGAATTCGTAAAAGTAAATATTTTTTTAACATTTGTAGCTGTTATATGCTCCTTTTGGGGTGGAAATTTAAAAATTGTTGTACGTAATAAAGTATTTAAGATGTAGGTATGTACCTATGCACGGAAAATAGCCCATTTAACATAACCTGAAATTCTCAACCTGCTTTAAATAAACGTGGATGTGGATGATTAATAAATTCACATTACTCGTGCCTACATTGTATGTAAAAAGGCCTTTTTGATACAAATACAACTTGTGTTAGAATAACAACAATGGCTGCTATTGTGTTTTTTATTCCATTTAGCATATATTCCAAACTTCAACACTAAAAACCTGCTGTGCCGAACTAAACGAGAAAACATTGGAAAAAAATGGTATTTTCCTAGTGTAAAAGCTACGTAATCGCTTCGGAACCGCCCGTGTCGTAGTATGCATGCTCGGACAATAATACCTTAGATTATATTAATGACTGGATATGCCGTGACTATGCCTCCTTCTCTGCCAAAGGTACAAAACTGTTAGTGATACGCGTATGTGCTGGCGTAGTCAAGTTCATGCTTGTGTTTGATAATTTCGTCGTGTACACATCAATACGCACTAACTATGTCATAGCAAAATGAGTAAGCCATTTCAAATGGGTTCAGTTACTTCTGACCCACAAACAAAACAATGTTTCCTCGTTATTATATTAGTAGGAATTGGCAGATTCATTTGCATATACATTTGTGGTCCTGTCGGCTCCTGCTGGTTATATATTCTAAGAATAATACCAATGATTTTCGAGGATAACGATCCACTTGCACCGAAGCATTGTCTTTTCACGTCGGATGCTTGTGGAGCTGACACTTGATAGAATAAAATAAAAGAAGTATTCTGGTAGAGTTATCATTATGATCCATGGAAATCTATAGGTGAAAGAACTGGCCTATAATCGTGACATACTTAATTATTCTTAAAATACCCAATTAATTAGAATTACAGACTTATAAAAATAAGTTCATGACTTAAATACATTATGGATTATTATAGAATTGTTATATCAGATTCTTTAACTATAACATTTTTCTTTTATCCTTCTCACTTTGGGTGCAGCGGGACGGTATCCGACTTTTACTGACCAAAACCTGTCTCTGTTCCTTCTACATTGTTTTGTGTTTTCGAAAGAGGCCGTCTCTTTCAAAAAAATCTTCATTCTTTCGTATGAAGCTACGAAAACAAATACTGTAGCGCTTTCTTTACGCGCGCACTTTATAGGTTTTCATCCTAATTATTGCTGATATCTCGTCTTAATTAGTGAGTTCTTAGAAACATCGCCTAAATTCCTAAAGCTAAACATCCAATCTCATTCCCACTTGACCTTCCAGGAAATCCCCACATTTACTACTAAGCTATTGATTTCCTTACACAATACGACTATAAACCCAATTAACCGCATTGACTCGTGTACCTAAATGTAATTACTGATAATTGACAAGATAGTAATTATA
This sequence comes from Helicoverpa zea x Helicoverpa armigera, assembly GCA_033682625.1. Lineage (NCBI taxonomy): Eukaryota > Metazoa > Arthropoda > Insecta > Lepidoptera > Noctuidae > Helicoverpa > Helicoverpa zea x Helicoverpa armigera. The sequence goes on from JAWIIS010000041.1 coordinate 1,286,347, forward strand.
TTATCTTCGCTGTTGACCGCAAGCCACACAAACGTAGGACCTATTATGACACACTTGAGATTTTATTTTTGGGTAGACAAAAATTTACTGATGCTCCATTTTTCTTTTACTTCAGATTTGAGTTAGTGTAAGCAGATTTTTTTTAAAGATTATTTCTCTGCTCCCGTTCTTAAAAGCATATATTATGTAATTTGTTATATGCGGAACTAGTATCTAGTATTCTAGTATCTAGTATTGAATGGTGTAAGCAGGTATTCCTAGGTCGAACCGATCCAAACATAGCATAGCATGGAGTATTGGAATTTATAAAAATGACGAACTATCATGCTTGTCACAGTCACCATTTTATGGACAAATAGGTTCACTATAAGGAAATCGAACTCACCAAAAGCGATCAATACAAAATTAAACTACCCCAAACATTGATCCACAGTATTAGTAACATTCTCCATACAAACATCCCATTACTAATCCCATATTAGTTATTACTAAGTCCATCAAACTAAGGGAAACTTATCCCCTCTAATCCTCGCTTTGTACGGACGGTATAAAAAGCGGCCAAGTGCGAGTTGGAATCGCGCATAAAGGGTTCCCTAGCATTATTCAGAAAATGAGCGAAAAAATCACGTTTGTTGTATGGGAGCCCCCAAAAAGTATTTATTTTATTCTAGTTTTCAGTATTTGTTGTTATAGCGGCAACGGAAATACAACATCTGTGAAAATTTCTACTCGCTAACTATCACAGTTCATGAGATACAGCCTGGTGACGGACGGACGGACTGAAGTAAGGACGGACAGAGGAGCGAAAATAATAGGGTCCAGTTTTACCCTTTGGGTAAGGAACCCTAAAAATCACTGGATCCATTCAGGGTTAAAATGAGTAGGAACTATCTGACTGACCGTACCACCTGTGGTACTCAGTGGGGATTATTAACATTTTTAATTGAGGTCAACCTTTTTGTTTGACCTCTGTGGTATGAATACGGGGAGAAATTTTTAATGACCAGTGGTTATGATAAGTTGGTCAAGGTTATTCTTGGAAATAGGGATGTGAATGAATGCTGCTGTAAGCGATTTCAGTCCGATTCATCTAATGATACATCGAGCAGAATATAAATTGTATAGGTATGCATGAAGTCCAACATATTTACCTTTTTAAATGGTAAATGAACTTTGGCTAAATAAAAAGGTGGTTTCACAGCCATCTCTCTCTACTGGTGACGAATTTCTATGTTACAAATAAATATTTTTGACTCACATTACCATTATGTGCTTATCTAAATTGCGACATAAAAAAATACTTTAATTTATTAAAACCATCTATCCAACTAAAACTAAGGTCTGTAAAATATATTATCTAGATTCCATCTCATCTCAAAGTACAAGTTTCCCAAAATAGCCGAAACACCTGCGTTTTACCGGGAAATATTATTCTGGAATGTTCCGGATAAAGATTTTAGAGAGCATTAAAAGTAATTTGGTAATTACTTTATGAATATTTTTACTGGACTAGCGTCGTGTTCAGGCTGTGAGAGAGATTATAATGCTTGGTATTTTTATTCGCCTTGTACAAGATGAAACTATTTCGGTATTTCTACCATGCAAATGAATATTCTGGTTTTCTTCTGGTTTCTGGTGGTGGTATTTTAGAGATCAAATTTTTTTTTACCTACTTGAGGCAACTACTTACTTTACCTTAGCCATCAACCATTTAAAATCATTTTCAAGACTTAATAAATCCTGTATACCTTTCATATAAAATGGTTCAATACTTTCTTTATATATTTAGATACGAAAATTTTCACATATATAATATTTATAAAACGCTACGCCAACGAATGCGTATAAAGAAATGTAAATAAAAACGAAAATATGTATGTAAAGAAATTCCTCCATTTCTCATCGCTGACATGTAAAACTTAGGTTAGTTTATTTACTTTAATTAAAATCTCACTGGTCTTCAAATCTCATAGCAAGTTCGCCTTAAGCGTTGATGGCTATTCACGGAGAAAGGAAAGATGAGCGGATATGGCATAATGCATGTAGGTCACACCCCTTCTTCTAGGACAAATTCGTAAGGTGAGCATGACCAAAACGATCAGGTACGTGTGAAATTACGAGGCGTTCGGATTCTTTGAGACATCTGTCAATGATTTTTGGTATTGCAAAAAATTGTCTGGTTCAAATAAGGCACATAAGAGCGAAAACAGTGAAGTTGGTCGTCCCCCGCACACCCGCATTTTAGCGCGTTATTTCTTAGGTAATTTTCCGTTATGGCACCTCCGCTAAACATTTATTCGCCATGAGGCTACCACTATTCAACGCGTTGAATCGACATTTTAATTGATACGGCTGGCTAACGATCTGACATACAGCGTTTGGATAAAATTTATTCAGGCACTGAATGGGACTTTATAAATATTCCTGAAAGAATATTCATATTCGTATTTTTAGAGAGCTTCGTAATTATTGGGTTTATTTTCTGAGGAGTGGAATAAGGCTATAAACCTTGATTTAGAGTTCACTGCAGAATAGACTGTCCATTGTCCAATCAAAGTTTTTAGTCCGTCTTATAGCGACCAAATACCTGATCGTTGTAATTTGCGCACTTCCATTCATCGCCATATTGATTTACGAGCCCGAACAATCCGAAATGAGGCCGATTGAAAGTATACAGCTATTTTGAAAGATTCGATAAAAACAACATGTAGTAAATACGAGAACGTCATACGAGAAGAAATAGAGGTAAGATTGCACCAATGTGTGCCACTGTGAATCATACAGATGTCTCGTAAAAATGTCCGCGAAATTGCACCCTTTTGCAGCATATGTTTCAACCGACTTCCAAAAAAGGAAAAGGTTCTCAATTCCCTGTTTTTTTCTTAAAGATATCCTATGGTTACGGTAAATAGACCTCAAACGATCTATTCTGATCTGAAATCTAATATAGATAAACCAATCATGGATAATACCTAATTAGTAGTACATCAATTATAAATGGTAAACATGTTTGGTAATCTATTTGGCAATAATTAATTATTAGGAGCTCTGTAATTATATTTGTTTTAAGATCATCCTGTGTCTTAGTCAATCTAGAGGTTCTAGATCCTAGAGTTATGTATTTATTGTTTAGGTATAATGTAGGTAAGTACCTGGTACTTGTATGTGTGTGTGTATGTTTGTAACTTCTTTGCGCCAAAACGACCGATTTTGATAAAACTTGGGAATTTTTTATCCGCATGCAGGAAAGGATAAACTTTTATCGGGAGGTAAAACCACTATTTCGCTGGTTTAAAATATGTTTCCTAGTAGACCTAATATAAGTCTTTTTTTTACATAAACATAGAAAACTTTTAATGCGAGCATCAATCAAAATCATTCTGAATTAATTTTATGAAAATAACTATTTCAATTTCGTAATTTTATTTATAAAGAACAGAAAAAGGTAAGACTACTTTTAAAAATAAAAATAATGTAGGCAGATTTTCATGTTACGGATTATTTTAATTTTTGGAACAAAAATGTATGCTAAAGTAATTATAAAAAGTACTTACCCGAGGAATATTTAGCTCCACATTTTCTTGTTCATAAAGTGACATGCCTTCGTCGTAATAAAATTTAATTTTGCTTTGCAATTATTAACTTCAGCTGGCTATTATTAGTAGCATTTTGTAGCTTAGTAATTTCTGCGTTAAATATAATAGCGTAGCAATATTTATTGAGTTCATGAAGCATAAAAGATAAAGAAAGATGTATAGAAAGTTGCAAGCTTAAAGATGTTCAGGATAGAGTAAAGTGGAAAAAAAGGATTTGGATCGGACCTCATCACGAGATGAGACTAAGGTTAGGTAGAAGAAGATGAAGCACAAAGTATACCCATTGAAATTATAGGATAAGTTCTTGGATGTCATTAGTAGATGCATCAATAAATACCCGAATAAAGTCTGAGTGCTTTCACACTAGTGGATTTTCTAGCGCGTTTGTGCTCGATTGATGCATGAAACTGCGAAACATATAGTTGCCAACTCTTTGTTTGTTGCTCTTTCACCCTGAAACTATTTCACGATTGGGATTGGAGAAAAGTGTGACTTAGTGTGCTGCAAGATTTCCAAAACAGCTAGAAGTACATAAAGTAAGGTAAGTACATAAATACCCTACCTCTCTCTAACTTTCCACATATTTCTTAGATTTTTTTACATGAAACCAAGTAAAGGTGATTGTACATTTACGCCACACGTTGCCACTAAGTGACATTCGATGAAACATATTGGTCGGGTCGACCTTATAGGGTGGGGGGTGGTTTTAGCATTTTTTCTTATAAATTCGTTCCATGTTAGCTGGTAGCCGGGCAGGTCAAATTTGTAAATTGTACAAAATGGCCACAGCTAGAGGATTATGATGTATTTTTGGTGGAGTGTTATAAGTTGTTTTTTTCTGGGGTAGCTTTAAGCGTCGCCGTCGATTGAGTGTTAACTGCTTTCGTCTATATTAAAATTATATAACTAGAGCATAGACTGGAGAGTTTCTTCGTTTATTTGAAGAAACTAATCTCAAGTACTATAGTGTTGGATAGCCCTTTTTAAACGGTTTTATTTAGCTTACCCTGTTTGTTTTATTATTTATTCTTGGGTCAAATTTAGTAATTCAAATTTAAGTACCTTGCTGTTGTCAGATTGATCTGAAATTTGGTACACACCTTTAATTCCGATGACAATACAATATACTAATATCAATAACATTGTAAATCCAAGATGGCCGCCGGTACAAAATGGCGGATTATATATTTTTCCACAACCCCCTCAATATGGGTATCAAATGAAAGGGCTACTCAAGTAGAATACTGTCAGCAACCCCAGCCGGGCCCAACAGGGCCAAGGCCTGCCTGGGCTGCGGGATTGTCCTGGTACATAAAAGGCCTACGACGAAACACAACGGTTTTTAGTCAGTAGGAGTCTGGCACTCCCTCACCGCTGCTGACCCATATATAGAATGAGGTATATTCGGTAGGCATTTTCATTAAATACTAAAAACTAGAAAATAAAAAATCGGTAAAAAAACTTTTAAGTTAAACGGTTTTATCTTATGTGCACTGAAAACTAGAAAATAAAAAAAACTGTTACTTACCTATAAACCTACATAGGTGGTCCCGGTCATATTAGACTAAAATAAAAACGTGGGGCTCTGAAATCCTACCTATGGCAAAGCTTATCTTTATACTTTGGTAGATCGTGAGCTCGGCGTTCGCTGGTGAAGCCGCTACGGCTGATTATTGATTGTCAAAATGTCCAGTTACGATTATAGTAAGTAGAAATCCACACCTATTATACCACACCTATTATATTATAGAAGAAAGTATTACAGCAATAGTTAGGTAATGGGCCCCACGTTTTTATTTTAGTCTAATATGACCGGGACCACCTATGTAGGTTTATAGGTAAGTAACAGTTTTTTTTATTTTCTAGTTTTCAGTGCACATAAGATAAAACCGTTTAACTTAAAAGTTTTTTTACCGATTTTTTATTTCTAAAAAAGCTACAGGCTCCGTTTTATCTGGATGCGCAGAGTATGTGTATCTCCAAAAGTCTCTTTTTGCCCTTTTAAATATGAAAAGCACATAACACTAAAAAGGGCAAAATTAACTCCAAATGGTCTCTCATAAAATAGTAGGTAACGACACTCAATGATTAAATAGATAACAATAAAAAAATAAGAGCTGCAACAGATTGTGCGTCAATAAATATTTAATTGAAAGCACTGAATTGTTTTACGTTTAATTGGACTTGTTCAATTTCCATTATCTTATTTGCAAATGATGGTTTATGGATAGCTAACGAGACAACCAAAGGGTAACAGATAGTCCATGGTTTGAGGAGATCAGATAGGCAGTCGCTCCATTTAGTTGTATCCAGTTAGACTGGAAATTGACTTCAATGTAGCTGGGAAAAAGCTAGGCAAATGAATTTTTACTACTGAAACTGTTTTACGCACAAATTACTGAATACGAATGTATACAGGATTTTACGCGTAATCAAACACTTAACAGTTAACTTAAGGCTGATATTTTAATAGGGTAGATAACTAGTTTTCTCGTAAAAGAAGCGTATCCAATAATACATGCTACCTAATATTATAGTGAAAATTAAGCACTGAAAAATAACCAGAGAATCTAATTTTGAGCATATACTTAGATAGGCTATTTACTCAACGAGAAATGAAAAACCGGAGTAGCGTATTAAAATAATTATGTCAACAAAATGGTTCAACGGAGCATGAAGCTGCGGTATGTTATCAGTCGAGTTGATTGCATGCAGGCGAGTTGCGTGTTTACTACACTAATTATTTTATAAATCGCAAAAGATGTACTACAATATTGACAATACAAGTATTTATAATGAAGATGTATTCATAATAGGAGAAATAGAAGCAATTATAATTCATAATTGTAATTCCCATTGCCGTGGGAACAACATATCGTCGTATAGCAGCCAAAATCGGTTGCAAATTTTATTATTAATTAAACGGTTTTATTTAGCTTACCCTGTTTGTTTTATTATTTATTCTTGGGTCAAATTTAGTAATTCAAATTTAAGTACCTTGCTGTTGTCAGATTGATCTGAAATTTGGTACACACCTTTAATTCCGATGACAATACAATATACTAATATCAATAACATTGTAAATCCAAGATGGCCGCCGGTACAAAATGGCGGATTATATATTTTTCCACAACCCCCTCAATATGGGTATCAAATGAAAGGGCTACTCAAGTAGAATACTGTCAGCAACCCCAGCCGGGCCCAACAGGGCCAAGGCCTGCCTGGGCTGCGGGATTGTCCTGGTACATAAAAGGCCTACGACGAAACACAACGGTTTTTAGTCAGTAGGAGTCTGGCACTCCCTCACCGCTGCTGACCCATATATAGAATGAGGTATATTCGGTAGGCATTTTCATTAAATACTAAAAACTAGAAAATAAAAAATCGGTAAAAAAACTTTTAAGTTAAACGGTTTTATTTTATGTGCACTGAAAACTAGAAAATAAAAAAAACTGTTACTTACCTATAAACCTACATAGGTGGTCCCGGTCATATTAGACTAAAATAAAAACGTGGGGCTCTGAAATCCTACCTATGGCAAAGCTTATCTTTATACTTTGGTAGATCGTGAGCTCGGCGTTCGCTGGTGAAGCCGCTACGGCTGATTATTGATTGTCAAAATGTCCAGTTACGATTATAGTAAGTAGAAATCCACACCTATTATACCACACCTATTATATTATAGAAGAAAGTATTACAGCAATAGTTAGGTAATGGGCCCCACGTTTTTATTTTAGTCTAATATGACCGGGACCACCTATGTAGGTTTATAGGTAAGTAACAGTTTTTTTAAACGGTTTTATTTAGCTTACCCTGTTTGTTTTATTATTTATTCTTGGGTCAAATTTAGTAATTCAAATTTAAGTACCTTGCTGTTGTCAGATTGATCTGAAATTTGGTACACACCTTTAATTCCGATGACAATACAATATACTAATATCAATAACATTGTAAATCCAAGATGGCCGCCGGTACAAAATGGCGGATTATATATTTTTCCACAACCCCCTCAATATGGGTATCAAATGAAAGGGCTACTCAAGTAGAATACTGTCAGCAACCCCAGCCGGGCCCAACAGGGCCAAGGCCTGCCTGGGCTGCGGGATTGTCCTGGTACATAAAAGGCCTACGACGAAACACAACGGTTTTTAGTCAGTAGGAGTCTGGCACTCCCTCACCGCTGCTGACCCATATATAGAATGAGGTATATTCGGTAGGCATTTTCATTAAATACTAAAAACTAGAAAATAAAAAATCGGTAAAAAAACTTTTAAGTTAAACGGTTTTATCTTATGTGCACTGAAAACTAGAAAATAAAAAAAACTGTTACTTACCTATAAACCTACATAGGTGGTCCCGGTCATATTAGACTAAAATAAAAACTTAAAAGTTTTTTTACCGATTTTTTATTTATTTTCTAGTTTTCAGTGCACATAAGATAAAACCGTTTAACTTAAAAGTTTTTTTACCGATTTTTTATTTCTAAAAAAGCTACAGGCTCCGTTTTATCTGGATGCGCAGAGTATGTGTATCTCCAAAAGTCTCTTTTTGCCCTTTTAAATATGAAAAGCACATAACACTAAAAAGGGCAAAATTAACTCCAAATGGTCTCTCATAAAATAGTAGGTAACGACACTCAATGATTAAATAGATAACAATAAAAAAATAAGAGCTGCAACAGATTGTGCGTCAATAAATATTTAATTGAAAGCACTGAATTGTTTTACGTTTAATTGGACTTGTTCAATTTCCATTATCTTATTTGCAAATGATGGTTTATGGATAGCTAACGAGACAACCAAAGGGTAACAGATAGTCCATGGTTTGAGGAGATCAGATAGGCAGTCGCTCCATTTAGTTGTATCCAGTTAGACTGGAAATTGACTTCAATGTAGCTGGGAAAAAGCTAGGCAAATGAATTTTTACTACTGAAACTGTTTTACGCACAAATTACTGAATACGAATGTATACAGGATTTTACGCGTAATCAAACACTTAACAGTTAACTTAAGGCTGATATTTTAATAGGGTAGATAACTAGTTTTCTCGTAAAAGAAGCGTATCCAATAATACATGCTACCTAATATTATAGTGAAAATTAAGCACTGAAAAATAACCAGAGAATCTAATTTTGAGCATATACTTAGATAGGCTATTTACTCAACGAGAAATGAAAAACCGGAGTAGCGTATTAAAATAATTATGTCAACAAAATGGTTCAACGGAGCATGAAGCTGCGGTATGTTATCAGTCGAGTTGATTGCATGCAGGCGAGTTGCGTGTTTACTACACTAATTATTTTATAAATCGCAAAAGATGTACTACAATATTGACAATACAAGTATTTATAATGAAGATGTATTCATAATAGGAGAAATAGAAGCAATTATAATTCATAATTGTAATTCCCATTGCCGTGGGAACAACATATCGTCGTATAGCAGCCAAAATCGGTTGCAAATTTTACAGTGAGGAACTTTCGGAAAAATTCCAGCCCCTACAGTTGGGATACGGTTCCAAAGGGGGCTGCGAGGCTGCCGTACACGCTTTGTCGGCCTACCTAAATTGTGGCAAAGGAGAGGTCATCCTGAAGGTTGACATCAAAAATGCTTTTAATTCCGTAAACCGGGACACCCTGTTGGCTGAAGCACAAAAAGAAGTACCGAAAATTTATAGTTTTCTCTATCAGTGTTACAGGCACCCATCAAAATTACTGTATAAGGACAACCTATTGGAATCTGCAGTCGGATGCCAACAAGGTGATCCCCTCAGGCCAGTAATTTTCAGCCTAGCCATTCACCCGATCATTCGAGAGCTAAATTCCAAATTCAACGTTTGGTATCTAGATGATGGGACCCTGGGAGGCGATGTAGAGACCGTATTTCAGGATTTCATTCATTTAAAACATAAATTTCATTCCATTGGGTTAGAACTAAATTGTACAAAATGTGAATTATTTATTACTGACACGACTGACAGACAAATGACAATATCCAAATTTCAATCATTAGCACCACAGATTAAAATTATAGATAAACAGTCTCTCCGCCTCCTTGGGGCTCCCATCCTAGACCAATCTTTTTCTACATTTATTTCGGAAAAAATTGATAATTTCAACGATATTTCGGAACGCCTACAAAAAATTACAATGCATTCGGCCATCACAATTATTCGACACTGCTGTTTTGGTCCTAAATTTACATATTACCTCCGTTCTTCTCATCTCTTTAAACATAGTCACCTTTTAGACCCAATTGATAAAATTATCCGCCATACCCTCAGCTCCATTCTCAATGTGGCCCTGGACGACCGAGCCTGGCAACAAGCCACATTGCCCATCCGGATGGGAGGCCTCGGCGTCCGCAAAATTACCAGTATTAGTTTACCGGCATTCATATCCTCGGTTCACGGCACTGAGAAATTAACCAGGAATATTCTTACTCCAACACTGGCTGATTTCGAGGTGCCGTATTTAGCCGAGGCTATGGATGCATGGAAAATTACTTGCCCGAACGAAAATTTACCCAGCAACCCGTCTTCCCAAAGACAGTGGGATGAGCCGCTCTGCAGAGTAACCCGGAATAGTTTGATAGAAACGGCAATTACTCCTGCTGAGCGAGCGCGCCTACTGGCTGTGGGTAGATGGGAGTCGGGGCTTTGGCTTCAGGCACTACCGTCGTCAAATACTGGCACCATGTTTGACGATACAACTTTCCGCCTCGCTACTTGCTTACGTATAGGAGCACCGTGCTGCTCCCCTCATCGCTGCCACTGTGGTGAGGCTGTCACCAGCCTCGGACACCACGGCCTGTCGTGCAGCCGCAGTGCGGGCCGTATTGCCCGGCATGCAAACATCAATGACATTATACGTCGAGCTCTTGTTGCCGTCGGGGTACCAGCTGTATTAGAACCAAACGGCTTGGCACGCGACGACGGTAAGAGACCAGACGGCATGTCGTTATTCCCTTGGAAGATGGGTAGGCCTTTAGTATGGGACGCAACCTGTGTCGATACTCTTGCGCCATCACACCTTCCAAGTTCTGCGTGCTGTGCTGCTGCTGCCGCTGCGGCTGCGGAGAACCTCAAGCGGCGGAAATATAGTGGCCTTGTCGGAAACTATATTTTCGAACCGTTTGGGGTTGAAACCCTCGGGTCGTGGGGTCCGAATGCCCACATTCTATTTAAAGATCTCTCAAGGCGGCTGGTTGACGCTTCTCGTGACCAGAAGGCTGGCTATTACCTCGGACAAAGAATCAGCATGGCGATCCAACGAGGTAATGCTGCCAGCCTCTTGGGCACGCTCCCAGTTGACAGCGATGGGGACGAATTTTTTGACGCTTTTTAGTTGTTTGTTTTACTAGGATAGTTTTTAATTTTAACTAATTACTTTAAAAATGTATCGTACCAAATATGTACGGAAACCTTTCCTTTAACAAAGTTAAGAATAAATTGACCATTCATAATTTATATAAAAAAGACCCAAATTAATGTCTTCGAAAACACACCACGTCCGCAAAGTCTAAAAACCGACAAAAATAAATCATGTCTTCAAAATCAAAATAAACTAAACCACTTTCACATCACATCATACCGAAAACACATTCGAATCGAAATTCCTTTCAAATCGAATTCTTCAAAGAAAATGCACTTCGATACATGAGAACGATTGCAACTCAAAGGTTTGCCTCATATAGCATTCCTTCATGAACGTGGAGACAGGTTGGCTGTTTCTCAGCCCCACTAAAACCTGTATTACCCCGGGGTCCTAATAAACTACCGTGGTAAGGTAAATCTTTTTGCCGTACTCGTAAAAGTAGGATTTTACGATGCGTTTACCACGTTATGCTCCGTACTCGGAGGATGAAAAGATAGCAGAAATGCCAAAAGGAAAGGTAGGTCGGGTGCCTTCTTGTAGGTCAAGTAACGGAAGGTAGTCGTGATCAGTTACTAGAATTACGAGATAGTGGGATTCCGTGACAAATTAAAAAAAAACACTGTCAAAGAATGGTCTTGATTGATTGGTGATTTTATTTTGTTCCATAGAAAGGGTATAAGGTTGGAACTAATAACGTTCCTCATCCCTCGAACTGTCGCGCTACTTTCTTAGGAGATTTTGCGTTATGACACCTCTGCTAGTCATTTTTTGTTCTCCATGTTCGTACATATCCTAACTTGGCCTGTTACACTGCGGGGAACAATTAACAGGGCACTTGCGATTATTTTTATTGATATTTTTATGAATGTCTAGGTTGTTCTTGGGTAATGGATGCTTGATGCTGGTTGGTAATTTAAGGCCGTGTATAGAAAGAAAAGGTGGTAGCCAGCGGCGATCTACCATAGGTTATCGGCACTGGTCCATTCAGTAACAGTTGAAACTACACACTGTTACCAAAATGGACCAGAGCCGACATCGTTGGAAGATCGGTGCCGACTTAGCTTACTTTCTGTCAACCTGACGGTGTAATATGTTGTGGTATGTATTGCAAAGGTCACCTTAAAAATAAAAATAAACGTAAAACAAAAATCGCTTTGCTTGGCTTATTATTGTTTGCGATAGATTGACTTCTCCAGAATATTCAATTTCGTTTATTGGTTCTGTCTGTATAAATTGGAATGATTATAAATGAAATTGAATGTTCATATTTCTTTTTTGTGCCTGAATGAAAATACATTTTTGAAATTTTAATTTTGTAATGCATGCACAAAGGGAGCTTAACTTCAAATTAAGTTTTCTACCGGCAAACCTTTGAGAGATAAAACTATAGGGGATTTAATGCAGCACGCGTATAATTATAAATAATTCATAAAAAGATATGACTTTCATAAATAAATACATCTTAAGTGTTTACTGTTTTTGATTCGATTTGTATTCCAGTTTTTGCTCAAATAGCTTTCCGTACTTAGATCATTTTATAAGAATTATTTCTTTCTAGACTTTTACTTATATATTTTTTGCTATTTAACTAACAAACTTTCAAAATTATATTTATCACATATCTCATCTATGTTTTAAAATGAAATTCATTTGATTCATTACGTTATAACTAATCAAGATAAAAGAAATATAACTATTCGCTACATAAACTCATTAGTGATGCCTACAACTATATCAAAACCGATAAAAATAAATTCAAATACTTTAATAGATTTGTGCAGTCCACTGAACATTGAAATAGAAGATTAATGAATCGTAACACAATAGGTACACATCGCATTGTTTAACAGATTTCTGTAAGCTATCTATCCATCGTCCGATTAGAGATTGAGATTGTATAAAAATATAAAACGATTTGTGTATAATGCGAAAACCATGTAGTATTTTGTTCTGATTTTTTTGGTCGCTATTCTGCATGATTCTCACATGCTAATATTTATCTGTTAATACAAATAAAACTGTAATACCAACTATTTTTTTAAATAGTACCTAACCATGGAGTTTCTTGCCCGTTCTTCTCCATGGGAGGCAGCTTTTGGAATGTGCAACTAAAATAAAATTTATTTATATTCTTGACGTTCATAAGTGCTTGACTTTGAATTCAATCTTTAATCGCAAAATAATGGATAGATCACTTATAGAAACCCACCGTAAATGAGGGTAATTTAAACAGACCAATCGGCCGTGAAGAATATTTCTGTTAGCACAATTAAGTTTTTATTGCGAAGCGTTAAATACTCAGAAATATTGATAATATTTGTTTCGGAAAACGATTTTGGAAATCGTTGGTAATGAGTTTGTTAAAGTTCTGTATTTATTCAGGACATTTTAATGCAAATTTTATGAAAAAGGTTGATTGTTCACTGGATTTTGGAAATCTTGTCGTGTTTGTTATATACCTACCTAGATTCTAATAAACCTGATTTTTACTGTTTAAGCATTTGGGTTTGTTTTAGCACCTTATTAGGTTGCCCAACGTTCCACTCGTGACAGAACTTCCCATAACCGGGTAAAAAGTAGCTTATACTGTACTTTCTCAAGGTTTATATTTCATGTTTTTTATATTCAAATTGACCTTATTCATTGCAACCCCGGAAGTTCCGTAGCACGAGACCAAAGAAAAAATCAATGTTATTTATCAACTTGAGATACAAACTTTAAGTCACTGTCTCCCCTCATCATGTAGTTACAAAAAGGAAGTCAAACTTGCTACTTGATGAAGAAGAGAGGTATCTGTTAGCGTTCAGTCATTCGCATTTTTATCAAATTCTTACAACTTAAACAGGGCCGCTCTACCAAACATGAATTAATCAATTTGCGTGGACTAGCGAGAATTGAGTCCGGCCCTCGCCACTGCCGGTCTTCTCAGTAACAACGGACTCCCCGACTGTCTAACCACACCTGGTCTCTTATATACCAACGTCGCGGAAAACTTTGATATCGCGATGCAGGCCTCGTCTTCTGATTGGCTGCTGAAAGTGAGCGTGACCGTTCCTATGAGTGAGCATACGGGAACCGATGAAATAGTAGCTGTAATTACGTTGTGCAGTGTGAAATCGATTTTTATTTTCGACACAGGATGTAATAAATGTTGAGGTTTATGCGTTACGCTTGGTAGAACTGCTGAACTGATTTTGATTAGATTTGGTGAGGATTTATTGAGATCTGAAAAAAACTTTATATCATGCCAATAAAATCAATTAAAAAAAATCATATCAGATTTCAAGTAAAGCGAGAGTTAATAAAGAAATTATGATCTCGCTCAATAATAATTACGGTTTTTCCTTCATTAAAATAATTATTTTGTATTACAGACAAGCAGTTCTAGGAATAAAAAATACGTGATACCCACGTCATAATATGCATCACTCTCGATGCATCAGAAATACCAAGAAGTTGTACGAAGATAAAATATTTTTGTAGCATATCAAATTGAAGAGTTTTTTACCTCTTCCTGCTTCCGTGAATTGGTTTGCGTGCAGAAAAAGCATTTAGACTTGAGTATCACTAACAAAAAACATCAAATAAAAACTTGAATACCTATATTGTTCGTTAGTTGGTATTGTTAGTATAAAAAATACACAATCGATTTTTTGCCTAACATTTGTGATTAGATCATATGTATCGATGTCAAAGATTCCGTCGGTCACCTGATGGGTAACCAATTTCATAACATACAAACAGGCCAGTTTTCTTCTATGGTACCTCCTGAAAAAGAAAGTTTAGATCAATATTAGCTTTCAAATTAATTTCTATAAATTCTTTTATACAGAAGTCATAAAAAAATATTCTTGCACTAGCTGTTCCTCACGGTTGTGCCAGTGGCCCGGAGAACACCTTAGCGTACCTGGATAAAATAAAGCAATTTTTTTCCAGCTACACTTTGTAGCTTCCTATCATTGTTAGAAGTTTTCAAATCGATACAGTAGCTTCGGGGCCTCTGGGTCTAAAAAATGGTCTGGTCTGGGTAAGAAATCAAACCATTTTTTTTCATGTTTGAAATGTTCCTTCAGATTTATAAAAGTTAAAACTTCAAATGCAGACCGTACACAATAATCGATACAACATAATTCCTCATGCTCAAACCATCGAAGCATGTCTTTTCTCATTCCTTCGACTCTCCCTTTCAAACGCATCCGAACTATCTTTTCATTCCGCATACGATCTGAGAGTTCCAGATTCTATACATTTTAGTGAACGCTTGAATTTCTACTGCATTTATTTTGCTTTCATAATTTTTATCTTATGTAGTTGGCAAATGAAATGCAATGGTTTGTTATTTAAATGGATCTTTTGAATATGATTTTAATGTTAGTTTTAGGTCAGGTTATTTAGAAGTCGGACTTGGGAAGCTACGTTATCCCCGGGTGACATACTTAGGTTGTATTTTATTTGAGAACAGGAAAAAAATACCCTTGGAGAAAATAGAATAAACGAGTCAATCGAAAGACGTAAACTGCTGGACGAGTGCCTCCCCCAAGGTTCACCACTTTGCGCGATTTTCAGCAATATGCATCTACTGGCCACGGTGGCCAGATCGTCCAAGCAGTGGACGGTCATAGCCAAGTGGCCAGTTCCATCCGATTATGTAGTTGGGGGCCGGCCCACGCAGCGTCTTACGGGTCGTGGTCACCACTCGACAACTGATCTGCCTCATCGGCCGTCTGTTCTGGGAGCTATAGAGCCACCACAACTGGCTATGTCAATAGAACATACTTCTTGTTTCTTACCTCGTTTTCTATATTTTCACAAATAGGATTGCCTCGAAACAAGCTTTACTAACATACATATACATTTATAAAATTAATACAGTTACTAAAGTTTATTAACATAAAACATTGACTGCAGTTGAGATAACATCGAGCGACATAGTAACATGTGCCGTGCGAATAGTTGTGCGAATTAATAATTCGTTACAAACTTTGTTTGAGTACACTGACTTGTTCAACGAGGTCCACACATTGATATACTTAAATGAAAGTGTTGGTTTTTATACAGTATGGTGTTTATTGCTATTTTTGACTTGCAGCTGCCAATTGACTGTTACACTGTTAAGAGCTGAAATTTTAACCAATCAAGACATGACTCGGTGATGAGATTTAGATTATCTTCTTATTTTTGATCCAGTTTATTTGTAAATAACTTAGGATGAGGATGACCACCCGCGTTACGAGAGAGCTAATATCTGCATCCGTAAAAAAAGTAATCGATGTCCTTTCTCAGACTTTCAATGTCAATTCATCAGTTTTGGCATGAAAGCGAGCCAGAAATAACTACTTTGAATTACTCTCGTTCCCATAATATTAGTTAGAATTTTTACCCATGCATACATAGAAACATAATATAAACATGAACTTTAACGTAGTAGTTAGATTTTACTTTGTTTTGATAATGTCCAAGTTCATTAAACAGCCGCCGAGGCTGCGGGCGGTTCTGTTTCTGCATAATCCGACCCCTATTTACGTTTATAAGCTTAGCTTAAAATATTTAAATTATGTATGCTAACATTGGTTTACAGTTTTATTGGTAGGATTACTTGGAGTTGTTTGTAAATCTTTTTGAGTGTGATATGATATCCTTTCCGTTTCTATATAAGCTCTTAATTATGCCTGAGACTTCTCCGTTTTTCTTTGAAATATAAAATTCCTAGGTTTAGGTCAGTATTTGCACCACTAAACTCACTCAACTCGCTAGGTTATATATTATTTGCATCTTCTTTTGGGCGGACCATCTGATACGTGTCTTTCAACATTTCTGCAGCACAAATATTTCTTTAAGGTGTTTGCTGCGCCACTTCTTCCGAGCAATAGGAGATACGAAATAATGAAAGGTGGGCGTTTTTGAGGACGTTTCATTTAATGTTGACGTTTAAAACGTACTGTTTTTCAGTCTACTTTGAATAGATTTTGATATTGATTTTAACGTTATAGAATTATAATTAGTAGGTATACAAAACAAAGCTTATGTACAAAGCAGATGGCTCTATGTCAGCTTAAACTATGATTCAACCAGTATTGTGTTAGTTTCCCAAAATGCCCTTGTTTTGATTACAATATTTGCAAGTTAATTATATGCGTGAACATTCATCCGTGAGTGCTTATCTGTTTCTGCATAATTCATTGGAGTTTCTATACGAACAAGTTATTTAGTTACAATACTGTATTGGTACGCAGATTGATGTGGAACTGACAATAGTTGACTTGGATTAATGATGGTACAGAAATATTGCTAATTTAGGTATGTCTAAATTAAGTCTTTTTTACGGTGTTCGTTTGGTTGCCCATTTTTAAAACGAACTTCCATTAAGGGTTTTGTAGATACTACAGTACTTTCTTGGACTACAGCTGTATATGTGTAATTACATTAATAACGTGCATATTTTCATTTAATATTAGCATTAAATCAGGCATAATTTCAGTCTTAATAAAATTGACATGAAATTACCACTTCAATCTTTTTCCAATCAAAAAACTGTGAAAAATACCTGCACATTACGACTGTCAACAAGTTCTATAAACTGCCTTGCCTGCATTCTACAAAGGCCTCAAAATGCACGAACATTCCTCAACAAAGTTTCACTATACTAAAAGTTAACAGCATTACCATTCTTTACCAACAACTGAGTAATTACCGTAATATATCATAAAGGAAAGTCAAAAGTTTCGTCCAGAAACTACTTTGAATATAAACAGTTTTGGAATTCAAATAAAAGAGTTTCGCAGGCTTCTTTAGTGCTACCTTCTTTAAAGCAGTTTCTTTTTGACTGACTGTTACACCGTAGCTGTAATTTATTCATAGGTATTCATTTATTTTCATTCAACAATAATATTTTACGGATTTTCTTTATGGATATATACAATAATTTATGGACCCTGTTAGGGCACAGCAACTTAGTTAAACTAAAAACTAGAAAAAACCTGATAAAAAAAGATATATTAGGATTACAAAACAATTTAAAGTAAATATTGGTTCAAAATTATTTCATGTTACTTTCATGAAAAATAAAATAAAGTTTGTTTGATTCTTCAACGAAACGATATCAATAAACAAGTTTTTACAAAAAGACACACATCGGAAAAGAGAATAGAAAAATAATTTTATTTCGTTGAAATGCTCGTAGCATGCGTAGTTTTGGTATCACAAAATAAAAACTATCAAAGAAAACATTCCAAATGTTATTTTATTCTTGTACATTGAATTCTGTGACTCAAAAATTGTTTAAAATATACTTTTTGGGTTCTTTCTACACAGTAGAACCAAACATTGTAATAGTATAGCATTGTAAACTTTTGTAGATAGGTATTTCCGATTTTTATTTTGATGGATTCTATTAAATCGTAAAGATGAATATTTGACGTAAAAACGTACAACTAACCCAACTTCAGTAAAATATTTTAACTTTACTTGATAAAATAATATTTCACTACAACTTTATTAAAAAAAACACAAATATGAAGAAAAAAATAAATAAAAATTCATAATTCCAAAGTGAACGTTTCAATCAACATGATTTATGGTAGAATAATCAAACTTTCATAAAGATCGGCATATTTCGGTAAAATAAATATTTATCAGCAAATATGTTATTTAAAAAGGCCCTTCATACCTACAATACCTATATATTTAACCTTTTTTTAAGACGATGAATTTAAAAATGTTAAGGTGTCGGTCTGGCGATTGAGAGGTCGCGTATATTGAGAGGTATTGATATAACAAGCCAGACTACTGGCATATTTAGTTTATTTAGAGAGTTTAACAAGTTTTCTGGACAGACCAGACATCTTGCTACTCAGTGATACGCTTCGGTGTAACAAGCAGCCAACAGTTCAGGCTGCAACGGTCCAGCTTGATCGCGTAAGACTTGAGCAAACTCCCGGCGCCCGCTCAACTGTACCAACTACTTTCGTGTTTATTTTACTTTTAAAAGCATTATTATTTCTATTTTATATTTTAATTAAAATTTAATATCTTCTTTTACATTCACAAAAAATAACTAATAGTCACTTTGAATGACCACTGCGACCAGAAATAATAAAATTATTCAGTAACTAATGAAGCAATTGATGCTTTACATTTTATTCTCAGGCTGCTTTCAGAATGTTGCAGGTTTTAAAAAAACTAGTTAGGTAGAATGCTTTTTATTATTTTTGCATTGTATGTCCAACATCAGCTTAAGTTCAGTTAAAACCGCAAAACATCACCAAAACGTGACAAAACCTATTTACAGTGCACAACAAAGCCACAGAAAATAACAAAATCTACAACATAAAAAATATATAATCCATCGTAGGTACATAAACACCTAAACATTTGCGCCGCACGCCGCCATTAATATTCGTAGTATCGCGAGACTTAACAAAAGCCGGTCGCCCGCACTAAATCTAAGGTCTGAGCCAAATCAAGCGTCTGTCGCCTAATAACAATAACTGTGTCGCAGCTTGGACGCTGGGGGATTTACGATCGTCGTTTGTTTAGCACAGGTGGCCGCGATAGGATTACTTGCGGTCAAGCGACCTAAGGCTACGTTCAGATGACAAGCGCACAACGCGCGTTTATAACTGTATCGGATGTTCCGTACCTAATCACATTAAATTCTATTACATATACTTTATGGTACTCTATGGAAAATTGTAAAAAAAATAACATAATTCATCCAGTGGTTTGGCCACAGGAGTCATTTTTCGTTTTCATAATTTATAACATCATGTGTAAAGCAGAGATAAAGTTAGGAGTATCGAATGTTTTGACCAGTTGACAGCTGTCAGTTTTCAAGGGAGAATTTTCGTTTTTTGTAATGATTGACTCGTAAATGGTGTTCTTCTTATAATAAATTCTCGCATATTTTTATTCTTTTTACTTTGTTTGAAAAAAAAAATATTTTTTCTTTGTGCTAATCGACGTAATTAACGTTTTGATTAAGAACGAAACACCCAATATACATTTTATAACACTTAACGCGCGTTAGCATGTGTACAGCTTGAGTAAAATGTATGTAGTGGTAAAAGCGCGTTATCAAAACGCGCGTTATACGGTAGACTGCACATCAGTGGTAACTGTCATGCACCTTAACTCATTAGTAATAAGTACGATTTTCCTATAAAATGGTTACCACTGACCTAAAGTTGACTGTACGCTTGTCATCTGAACGCAGCCTAACGTGCTATGTAGAAATTGAACTTTGTTTTGAAGGTGATAGAGTTTAGTTTTTTATTGTTTGGGAGTTGGTGATGGAGTGTGGGATTAAAATTGGTAAATAAAAATTTTAGGTAGAAAGATAGATTTACTTTATTTGATAGGTATATTTTTTATACTTTTAATCTTAGAACTAAATTATATTTTTAATTAAATTATGACGCTCTTATGAACATTCAATTCACCAAACACCACATAACTCTTTACAAATATATGTAAGTTCGTAAAAAACTTCTCAAAATTGTATATTGTCATTATCATTTATATAAAAAAAATTGTTCAAATAACATTGCCACCTTCAAAGTTTCGTAATGTCAGGTAAAAAACGCCCACTCGGTAAAAATGGTCGAAAATTTTCAAAACTCGACTTTTTATTTACTTACACTTCTTTCAGTTAAATAGATAGATATTTGAGTTCGTTTTATATTTTATTTTATGTTACAAACTAGACCATGACCAGACTGAACTCAAACAAATTAGATTGATTTTTAATAGTTTTGTTAAAGTAGATAAGTAAAGATTGAATGTGCTTTGAAATTAGCTTTGAAAACATTTTTTTATTAGGTTTTCCAAAAAGCGCGTCATGAAATCAAAGGTACTCAAAATTAAATATCAATGTTATTATTTACAAAATTATGACCCACGATCATGTTACGTTTACTTTATTCTTTCAGATTGCTAACTAGATCCACGGTTTAACTGTTGACCCGTTGAACGGATATTGAAATATAGTTAGACATCATTATAGATATGTCTTCTTCCAATCATTTCGTTAAGCCGTTTTAGTCTTAATAAGTATGTAAGAAACATCCCAATACCCAAACATACGTAAAGGTTTACCGACTTTTACAAATGCACTTTTAAAATACTAGGATATTAATGAAAGCCTGCCGTTATATAATTTTGCCAATTCTCGATTTAAAATACTCAAGTTATTACAATCAAAGAGATTAATTAAAACTTCACTTTGTAATGTAATAAAATATTTTCAGTGGTTAACAGACAAACATGTGTATTTTATTGTTAATATCCAAAGAGTTTTAATAACGAGATTTAAATTCCACGAAATCGTCTCAATTAAATTAAAGTAAATAAATAATAATTTTGTGGAGCACTTCTGGCCAGATAATTAATTCTTACTTAATATTTTCTTATATGCGAAAGTAACTGTTTGTCTGCGTCACGCTTTTACGCCAAAATACTAAAGGTACTTAAATATTGGCACTAATAGACTACCTCTAGAGCCTGAAAAAGGACACAGGCTACTATTTATCCGGGTGCGTGAAGAAGTTCTCCCAACTGCGGGTAAGTTTCTATTATTTTGTTCGTTTGGCATACTCTTACCTTAGTTGAGATTATCAATGTGCAGGATCTAGAAGGAAATCAAAGGCAGGTTGGTAAAAAACTATCAGAGTAACTATCTGTAATCTGTGTGCAAATCAAATAAGATATGAGTTCCAATGTTAGTCAATAATGAAGATATTATGCTAAGGGTGGATTAATATCCAAGCAAAGCAAATAGTTAGTTTGCTTTCAAGGATTTCTCAGTAGCAGCTAGAAGATAGAATTGATGTTTGATCATGGACCTCGTTGTTCCACGAATTTATATATTGCTTGTGAAGTTATATAATCACCTTCCTAGCCTCATTCCAGGCTATGTTGCGACGACTGCCAGTATGAGCGATTGCTGCTAAGTAATAGTGTTTTACATGGAGCAACCTATGTAAACCTTCTTCAAGTAAATTACCTGAATGACGGTATACTCCATAATAAGACCGGTTATCAGACTTTCTGGTTTCTCACTACCCGTAACGACTGACAAAAACGTTATAAGTACATACATATTTTAATGTAAAAATCAGACGTGATTCAACATTCAATTCTGTTTTTAATAATCTTAAAATAAGTATTTATCTACAAAATTGGTAAAACTAACTGAAATAAAATGGAATAAATACAATTATACAGTAAAAAGTCTAGTTTCATGGCATATATAAAAAATCATTCACAAACAGTAACCCAAAAACCCCAAATAGCCAATTCGCAGATAATTACAAAGAGTTTAAAGTTAATGAGGTTTTAATTAGATAGCAAACGTCGGGAATCGTTCGCTGTGTGGATTAAAAAGGAATTCTGTGTGGACAGTGGAAAAAAAGTAATGGCCACGAATAAGCCTTTTAACTGTAAGTGGGTTGAGTGTACTGATAAACGGACAATACGTACGTATTTTGCTTTTTTTTTCGTCTCTTGTTTTAACGTATTTTTTAAGCGTTGAAGATTACTGTAGGCCTACGTGAATGTATGAAATACTCGAGGCAACCAATTGTTTTTTTAAGTTCACACTAAAACTATGTCATATAATTCAACTAAAAGAACTCCAGGATCTAAATCACAAAGTTAGAACAATTTTTTACTGAACTTTAATTGTCAACAGGGCACGAGAGAATAAAAATATACCGCAGCTTTTTTACTCCGGGATTCTAGGTGAAAATCACAAGTGCAACTTTATTTAATGCTACCTAGCAAAAACTAGCTAACTAGGTGTTTCAAACTTTCAAGTACCTCTCACTGCCCAAGTCATGAAAACCTGAACTCGAAGTAACTTTAAAACAATATTTTAATGTTGAAACGACCAATATTTAATTAAAACTGTTACAAACATTTGCTTTTGAATTTACAACCAAATAAATGCTGCGCTATACGTAAGTTCAAAAGACTGTATCAAAAGCGTCCAGCCGAATAAAAACTGAAATTCAAACCCACCTACAGCATAAAAAAAAATACAAAAAACAGTTGTTCCTCCATCGCGAAATCAGAAATGGCTCTTAAATTCACAGTGAAAACATTCCACTTCAAGCTATCAACTTCACTCAAAAACGTTACGAGATAAACGTTGAAACAACAAAATACAATTTTCGCAACATTTTCTGTCCATCCGAACAATTTTGGCGAATATCAACTTTTAAGCGCTGATCAAATAGCGCCCAGGGGCCTATTGTTCCAATGCAATTATGACGATTCCGTCTGTAAACGACTGTCGATTTAATAATAAACATGAACGCGAAACGTTTCAGCCATTTAATACCTTTTAACAACATTAAATTGGTTATCCGCCAATCATAATATGATTATCATGTTGTACAGTATAAAATTATTTAAATATACCAGGGAGTATTGATTTCATTTTGATATGAGTGATGCTCTCACAGTTAATTTGCTTTTCAATTTGCATTAATTGGTAGAATTTCAGATATGATGATAATTGAATGTCTGTAAGTTTTAATGCAGAGGTGGGTCTGTGGAACTGACAGTGAAATAAAAACTACAACTTAATTTGAAAGAAAATAATGATAAAATTGAGTGAGGGAAACGTGAGACATACAATCATTTCAATAGAGATATTTCTTAACATTATTACTTAACATTAGAACACTTAAGTATACAGCTATATTTATTTCATTCAAATATTTTTTACACAAAATACATAAAGCAAAAAATTAACCTTCGGAAAATTATAGCGATGTTAATCAAATACAAGCTATTTCCAAGCTTTAGCTTATCAAAACCATTTCATAGGGTTGGAAATGAAAACGAACTGACAGCTGGAGTTAGAAACTGACTGCGCGAGTGTGTTCTACAATTTAACATGCATCGCATCGGTTTAAATCTACTGTGCCTGTTCAATTTCCAGTGTTAAATGAGAATTAAAGCAATCCATGTAACTGTAGTCAGAAAATGTACCTACTTCTTTAGAAATGAAATGTTTATAGCGATCTTGATTGTTCACTTTAACTTTTCAGTGTCGAGTTTAGCATAAGATACCTCTATAGATATGTACATATTGTACATGTCTGTCTGTACATATTGTACATACTTTGTCCAAAAATAAACTGTGATTGGATTTATGATAACACCACAGAACAGTTGAATACTTGCATCCTTTCTAGGAAGGTAAATAACATAGGTATCGTACCTCACTAAACGAACTACATCACTACATTCAGGCAAAACAAACATTATTAAAGATTTACGCTCTATAATCTACCATATACATATACTGTTACAACATACTGATAGTATTACAACATTTCCTAGAAACATCCAATAGTAGTGCAAGTGATTTTCACTACGTAAACAATATCAGCATACTATAGGAACATATTGTGACTATACACCATAGAGAATATAATGATTAGCGGAGATGCCATAACGGAAAATCTCCTAAGAATCAAAATCCGGGTGTGCGGTAGACGTGGAACGTAACTAACTCCGCCCTCATACGCCATCTTTGGGCTTTACTATATTTGCCATTATATGCTTTCTTTGGATCTGCCAATTTTTTGTAATTTCAAAAGATGTCTCAAAGAATCCGAACGCCTCGTTAGTTCACACGTAATTGATCGTTTTCCCTTACGAAGAAGGCGCCTGACCTACCCGCCTTATGGCATCTCCGCTAATCTTACTTTCTCCGTGAGACGAGCATATTGTCACTATAGACCAATTTCTCGGCACTCTCAGCGTGGAACGTTCGACATTTTGCAGCTTGGTTGTAGGTTAAAACTGACACGTGATACTGGCAAATTGTTGAGGTAACTATTTTGTTCTAACATGCTCATGCATTTGGGTATCCAAGTTACAGAGCGAGGTAAACTTTACGGCGCTTTCATACCAGCGGATTTACGGGTCGATTTTTCCACGCTACAACGCTCAACAACAGATAATATGGGCGTCAGCGTCACGCATATACAAGCGACAGTAAACAATAATAGACAACTGCCGCTATATGAGATGACGGCTAAAACCGAGCGACAGACTTTTGTCCCTCGGAATGTGTTCACTCGATTTTCTAAATGTGCCAAAAATCCGCCAGTGTGAAAAGACTGTTAGAATATCGAAATAAATGATACTGGTATCTCCCCAAAAATTAACCTTCACTTGGCTCTTTGATGCACCTGATTTACTAAGTTAAGTAAGAAAAAATACTTTTATATAAGGACTTTAAGAAAATCGATCCAAAAATCAGGGATAGGTATTTAAGAAACCATCTTCAGAGGTCACGACATCTCATTTCCTATGCAGGGCTCGTCCTCCAAGGGTTATGCAAATAGTAATATGTGAGGTAAGCTGCAGACAATCATATGTCCTTGCTTATGGAAGGATTGACCTCCTTGATTCCCTGTGTCAGTAAGTATTCCTTATCATTTATCATACGGTCCTTCACACTTAATAAAGCAAATTGCATTACCCAAATATTTGGGATTTTTTAATGTTTATAATTGTATTTCAGTGCGAAGTATATTTTAAACTCTCATGGTAACAAACATACTCGTATAGATCAATAATCCAAAAAGAAAAACAAAATTCATGACCCTAAAGTCTGTGTTCCATGATTCTTACCAAATATTTGCTCCCAAAAATACCTAGAACCATACCACTCCAACATCAACACAAACTCAGCAAACGACATCTAATAATTGAGCTTTGAAAACTTATTGTGAAAAGGTTCCATTGTCGCAAAACCAATAACAGAGCTACCTTATCCAATTCGCACTCCATTCTGGGCAAGCACTTTGTTCTTTGAAGGATAGATAGGGATCGCGAGTGGAATACTAAAAGATCCTCTTAAAAGTAAAAGATATAGCTGTACGTAGTATGTTTAGATAGCTACCTTTTATTGGTGCTAATGTCTGATAGATTTGTTGAACTTCGATTTTTGGTAGCTAATTTCTTGGAGCGAGTACCTATTGGCATTCCTGGTCTTTAGTTCTAGACTAATAATTATAAAGAAAGAGTTTGTTTGTTTATTTGAAAGATGATAATCGATAGATGGATATACTTTATCAAGTACACCAATTGTTACATGTTTGATCTTAAAACTAATAAAAGTAGATGACATAATGAGTGACCTTATCACTAAAAGTCATTTCTTTCCGATCGCTAAGAGCGTTTGATAGCCCATTTATCGAAAAAGTTTACAGATTCCATTTTATCTAGGTGAACAGAGAGTTACCGACGGGACGTGGATGAAACTAATGACAGCACCTAGTTTACTAATGTAAATATAGATAGATAGCAAATAGGATTGCTAAGCATAAATGAGATACTGAGGCTGGTTTCCTGGTATATAATATTATCAGTCCATCATGGATTCCCACTAATATTCAGCAGGATTGTGCCTGATGGATATAATTAGGATCTCACACTGTTAGTTTAAGCTATAATACTGATTCTGGCCGACTGTTTAGTTGGGCAACATATCAAACGTGACACCAGTCTGATGCAATAAATATGGGTATCTCTCCCGTACCCATTTTGATCAATAGTCCGATCAAATCATCGCGCAATGTTAGGCAATTTTCCATATTTATTTGAATCCCGACTTTAAAAAAAGAGGAGGGTCTCAGTCTGACCTTATTTATGTTTGTGTGCTTTTGCGCGATTATTTCACGTTTTGCGGAACCGAATTTGATGCGGTTTTTACATAGTAAGAAGGTTACAATTATATTACCTACTGAAGTCGTTAAAAAAGAAGTTTTTTTAGTAACTTACACTTACATTGGCATACCACAGAAGATTCAATCCATAATTTTACGTCGTCGTCCATCTAACGGGCGTATAAATTATTCCCATACTAAGACGTTTGATATCCGAACAACGGGCAACATAATAGGCTGTATTTATGTTATATCCCACACAGCAGTTTAGCAAACATTATTAACTGTAAGCTACGTAGGTATATTCCAGTTTATGCAGATGCATTGATACGAGCAAACATAACTGTTGGCAAGATGTTTGCCTGATGTTACAACTTGTGCTGCAGTGTCTATTGCAGTAGCAGTACTGGGAATATTAATTATAACCTGTTTTCCTTGGTAGATTTGAAGGAAATTGAGCTCATGTGTTGATATTAATTGTGGTTCCAATATTAGTTTTGAGGTCACAATTACTTTGAATGCTAAGTAAGATTATTCAGTCACAAAAAAAAAGAAAATAAGCTAAGACGAATTACGTGATATTTAAAAGTATTCTAGGCGATGTTCATTAATTACTTAAAGACGCAAAAAATTAGCTTTTTCTGAGTCAACCAAAATCCGAATCAGTTCACTTTCTACTTTTTAAACATAATGACAAAATTAAATTTTAAATGTTCCACCCTTTTCTTCGCAAACGCGGTTGTTTACTGCCTCACTAAATAAACTAAGCTGTCCCATCTCAACTTTTGACAACGAATCCTCATTGTCTTTTAATTACCCAAATTCTTAACGGACCAAAGAATTCCCAAAACTGGGACTTCAACGGGAATTTCGAAATGCATAATTCATTTTATTAAAAACTTTGACCGGGACCGGTACACGGGTACAGCTCTATCAAATTGCGATTATGACTAGAACACGGAGTAAGGAAAGATGAGCCGAGATGCTATAAGGCAGGTATGTCAGGCGCCTTCTTCTAGGTCAAATTCGTACGGTGAGCATGACCAAAACGATCCGTAACGAATGAACTAACAAAGCGTTTGGGTTCTTTGAGACATCTGTCAACGATTTTTGGTGAAGGGGTGAAGACAGTAACGTTCCTCGTTCCACGCATTTTTTGTTTTTTTTTCTTAGGCGATTTTCCGTTATGGCACCTCCGCAAGTCATTTTGTTTTCCATGGACTGTAGGAACATTTCTCTGGAGTTGCAATCCGTAAATATTAGTCCATGTTCAAACGGACGTTTGAATTATTAAGCCAATGAAATATAACTTTCGGCAACATAGTTTGACTCAGTGATGTTTGAAACAGATTTGTTTTTGATGATAAATTGCTCGAATTACTTGAATTTGTGGAAGACGACTACTTTTAGTTCAGGTGGAGCTGTTGGGTCAGCTTTGTGAATTACAGATACCGTTTGAATGGACTAGGGAGTAGAATGGAGCGGAATTTTGAGCTGCAGTTCAGGCAAGTTGTTCAGAAAATCATGTTATTAACATGGGTATTGAAATTCCTTTCAACACAATCAGTTATATAGATGCGTGAGTTCAAAAGAGCGCACATGTCGTTCAAAATGTTATTTGAATTCCAGGTAATCAATATTCAGTTCATATAGATAGACCAAACGTAAATGAATTTTCAAATGTTTACTTAAAGAACCTTTCTGCGTACCCTATTCAATCAATGTACAGTTTTTAAAGACAATTCGAACGCAATGAATACTAAACGTTCGGTCTTTCACCCACCCTCAAATCACTCTCCAAATTAGAATTCGTTCGAATCAACTTTCCTTTACACAAAGGATCACGGATATTAAGCACCAATAAAGCTATAATAATAAAAGTTTTATTCAAACCTAATATTTACGTAAGATTCGAGATCCCAGGGGAGATCGGGGCGAACTTAACAACCGACAGGTTTAATTAGGGAACGAAGCTAATTCCCAAGTTTTGATGAATGCGATTTCACGGATACAACCCCATTTCACCCTCTGCGGGAGTAGCATAATTTGAAATTTTGATTTAAAGCCCTGTTTGGTTAATTGCTGTTAATACTATCTGAGCTGCCTTGGTTATGGTGACTGGGGTGATCAAACCCTTTTGTGATTAATGTACGTTTGTTTTGAGTTTTTGATTGGATTCTAATACCTAATGCCTGGATTAAGATATGGGATTGCTTTGGAATTGGTTGCAGCTTCTCTATTTTCTTTTACGGTTTCACATTCACCAAAAAAGAGGGTACCAAATAGAAAAACACTTCCGTAGAACAGTTAAAGATTTAATTCTTAAAGATGCTCCATTAAACCTCAAAATGAATAAAATGCAGATAACAAAAGCATAGAGAATGATAAAACGTACCAAGAAAATACAACAGTTTAATGTCCGCAATAAAACAAGCAGTCGGAACTTACCTTTCTACTAAACCAATTCCGGGACAAGCATTTAGCTAAATATAAATAAATATATACAATTGTACGGCAAATGAAAGCAGACGCACCATGGAGAACAAAATGAATAGTGGAGATGTCATAACGCAAAATTTCTTAAGAAAGAAGTGCGTCAAAATGCGGGTATTGGGGAGACGAAGAACGTTACTAGCTCGGCCCGTTTAGACCTACTATGACACCCACCCATTTCTTTCAAAATTAAATCACCAATCATTCAAGACCAACCTTTGACGGATTGGTTTTGATTTGACATACCTTGTCAAACGCTGGCCCGAACGCCTCGTTAGTTCTTGACCTACAAGAAGACGCCTGACCTACCTTCCTTACAGCATCTCCGCTATCTTTTCTTCCTCCATGAGACACACATAATTAATAAAGAGCTAGTCATTTGTTTCTGGGTCAGTAACGTTTCTATTATCAATGAGAGCTAATGTGAGTCTTGATAATACTTACGAATGATTAATGTTTGTTTTAGTTTATTGTGGCTGAAGATAGTGATGTAATTATGGTGATGAATGATGTAAAGTATGGATTAAGACCCACACATACGTAGTTTTTAATGACTTAAAAGAAAAAAAAAACTTTGAATTAAAAGTGAAAAGCAAGGAATTGAAAGTTATCCAAAAAAATAATGAAGACTATTCCTGCTGTACGGTATCTTACTACCCATATGGTGTTCTTATTACAGTCAAGGCTCTCGTATTTGAAAAATTTCCCCATCGACAGTCTGTGGATTTAAAATTGTATTACATCACTCAATTAGCTAACCTCCGGCTTACGACGACATCCCCAAAGAATACTCCCGCAAAAAAATGGGTCCTCCAAAAAAGTAAGCATCAATATTAATAAAACATTTTCCCTCCTTAATTTGCTAATTTTTGGTTCTCCCGAACAAAATTAACGCTTCTGCAACACTGCGGATTTAATTATATTTAACTGCGTAAAAGGGAACTGACAATTATGGGAGTTGGACCCAAGTTATGCGGGTCTAATCGCCGAATGTGGAATTAAAGTGATTGCTTTCCGATGAGGTCCCGTTATTTAATGATCGAGTTGGCAATTTAAAAAATGTATAGGAAAAAGTTTTGACACTGAATTGCGGTTTTAATGTAATGCGGTTTTTGGATTGAGCTTATCTGGAGAATTGTGATAATCTTGCGAGTATTTATGGGTTATATTGTTGTGGATGGAGTCTGTATCGATTCGGTCACCAAGTTGTAAATTAATTTGCATACGTATGCATTATTTATGTAAGTTAAATAATTATGTGTTTGCGATAAAAAATACACCAATTCAACGCTGTATTGAACTGTAACAAAAATATAGTAAAGATTTTAACAACGAAAATGTTCAGCTTCAAGATCAAGGCCATTTCAAGTTTCTAGTTCACCGTCTAACCTTTACAACCCTTAAACTAATATTGCGATTCCTTGGAGAGTCATTAGTAAACTTAACAAGTTAGACTAGCTATCACACTGATTGTTAGACATGCTCTCTGAGGTACCAGAGGGCTTCAATTAGGCGATTAACGTAAGGCACCGCGCACCGCTGCGGTGAGCGGTGACGTGGATCTCATGTTGCATTGACGTCTAAATACGCTGATGACTAACAGTATGAGCTGTGGACTTATAAAGCAAACTCAAGTAAACCAATTGAAAACTTTTAATAAAAAATTAAGGCATTGAACGCGCGATTTTTGCCGTTCAGAATATGTCTCGCGTATACGCTTGGTTTCTGCTATGCGGCGAAAAACTGAAGGGAAGATACGCCGGTCTGAAAGTAGGTACTGTAATACACGACCGCATGGAAGGGTTCCATTTCACACACGGGGCGATGGAAGACCACGTGACAAAATCCTTTTTAGATCAACATAAGCGATTTACTATACCACCAAATATTTAACCAAGAAAAATGCAAAAATCTTCCTGATCAATATTCAAACGGTTGCAACGTAAAAAATACTAGAACGTTTCCAAGCAGTTAGCATTTAATGCACTTGATCCCGACAAACGAGTTCGTTATTTCAAAGAATAGCTGAATCGCACAAAGTGACACAGACATGCTTTAGTTTCTACTATTCTACTGGATTTATTACTGCTGACGTTCATACTAAAAGAATTTACTATTATGTACGTCGGAGTTTACTCGCGACTCCGCCGAGTTAATGATTCGTCAAATTCTGAGAATTTTATCGCTGTGAAATAAAATTGATGGCAGCAAAATATGGATCTGGATTGTGGCTTTAAGATTTGTGAATTTAAAAGGCAATTCTAGGAGGTTTAAGATGCATAAAACTTAAAATTTAGAGAAAAAAAATGATGTGGAGGAACTAAAATTCTGTAGCCATATACCTGAAGCTCGTGATTATATAAATTAGGATAGGAGAGAGTTGGGTTGTGAAAGCCTATGTATTATCACTAAACTGATGCTATACTAATGTTTAAACAAAATAGGCATCATATGGGGTTCGCGCCAAACACATCCTTATACCTGATGCGTTTCAACTGAGCGAACGAATGCTCGTTCCATCATCCTAACATCCTCACAAATTCTTTTAAAAATAACAAAATTATGATTTGTCTCTGTTTATATCAAAAGAATTTAACTATGTGAAATAGTAAAATCCTGGGTAAGAATACTCGTTAACCTCTTGTTCTTTAACGCACCCCAAAATCTGGGGGCAAGGCAGTATTTGAACCAAGTTTCAATATTTACTCCTTCACCTACCTGTCTAAACATTTTGCCGACAAAAATTACCTTCTATCATACATATCATAAACACATTTCTCAGTCAATTTTACGATAGAATTGGTACATTAGACCGAAGGCACTTACTGTAAAACTTGATACTGAATGTGACCCAAATTCAGGACAACAAGGAAATTTAACTCTACCCCGCAATAAAGTTGATCATAAAACTTTGAAAGCTTGGATGGAAATAAAATATAATACGATATGTGATTCTTTGGCCAACTTCAAGTATTATGTTATGGAATTCATGGTATTTTATTCAAATCTTCACGGTAGAGTATTTTCTTCATGTTATATCTGTGTTCAAAAGTTTCGAAGTGTTTATGATTTTTTTGGATTTAAAAATATTATTTTGAATTCGCCGTTTCATTCCATTACAATATTCAACATTTTCATTTTCTATAATAATTGATCTTTCACAATCATCTGGGGTTAAGTTTCGCTTAAGTTTACCTATCATAATTAAGCTTTCATAAAATATAAAGTTTTCCAATCTACACAACAAACATTATAATCAGAACCGTTAAGAACAAACATTACGAAGCGAGTAAATACAAAGCACCAAAATATGTAAATAAAACCACATTCTAATTTAACTTCAACCCTTTTCTAATCATAAAACTCAACACCCACCATGAAATAACCATTGAAACGCTAACATATTACTATGATACCACATCGAATATAATCATCTGCCTAGCCTTTTCCCAACTATGTTGGGGTCGGCTTCCAGTCTAACCAGACGCAGCTGAATACCAGTGTTTTACAAATAGCGACAGCCTATCTGATCTCCTCAACCCAGTTACCCGGGTATTTAAATACCCCTAGGTAAGACTTACTACGAATAAAAAAAGGGAATTGAAACATTTATCTTTCAATCCAAAAACATTCAATTTTTCATTCTTCTTATTTTAAACTGTGACACTTCTCTTTAATAGTTCCCTCTAACGATTCCCGGCATGGAATAAGGAATAAGCGGAGATATGCCATAAAGAAGGTAGGTCAGGCGAATTCTTCTAGGTTAAATTTAATACTTACGGTGTTCGTAACCAAAACGATCGGTTACGAGTGAATTCACATGGCATTTTGGTATTTAAAAAAAATAGGCGTGTTCGAAAGATGGCGAATAAAGGCAGGGAGAGTAACGTCCCTGGCCCCCCGAATACCTGCATTTTGGCGCGCTATTTTGTTAGGAGATTTTCCGTTATGATACCTTTTCTTGCGAAGTCAGATTCTTACTGACTAAAACCCACCATGTTCCTTCTTAAGCCCTTTATATACCAGGGCCGCGGTCACTCTATGGCTTTGGCCCTGGTGGGCCGTGGGTCAGCTGTCCGTTATGACACCTCCGCTGTTCATTTTGTTCTCAATGATTCCCGGCTACATAAAAGATAAGATAATACAGCTATCGACAGAATTTCTGCCGTATTTGAACGTTGGCCGCACTAAAGGTCCATGGTTAAATTTTAAAATTCTCATTTTCATCTTTATTCTTTCAGGCCATTGCTCGTTATCGGTGCATAGCGAAACATTATAGGAAAAATTGAAGCTTACTTTCAGAAATTTTATATTTTAGTGAACGTTGTAAAAGTTGATTGACAGTTTGCGTTTGTGGGTTGATATTGCATTTTGCACTCTATTCTCAAGGACGTGGGCATGTATTTTACTTAGTTGATATAACCAGCTCTGAACCATAATATTTTATTTACAATTGTATTTAATGAAAAAGCTCGAAAGATTAACGAATTAACTTCTCGGTCCTTTGCGAAGGCTAGAGACATTCACACATACAACTATGGCCTACCAATTTTCGTAGTGCATCTAGACTTTCGATATTACTTATTTACACTGTACTTATCATTATAATATCTTAATTAATTTTGTTCTCCGCTTACAAGTCAATTAATAATTACTTCATCAAAATTCTCTACACTATACACTCAATCCCAAAAAACCTATAAACCGCTTCAAACCAGACAACAATAATTCCATACCTAATAACAAACACAGAAACAGAAACAACAATTAGAATAAAATCTCTTTATTACGTGCTGAAGCGAACTACTCGTTAACTACACTCAAGTAAATCCAAATGAAATGAAGGGTAGCTTGTCTAATTACGATGGTATTAAGTGTAACGGTCTCTAGACACGGAACGAGAACACGCGAGCATTGAATCGGGGGCAAAGAGTAAGTGTGCAGAATGGGCAGGCTGTTGCGAATACTTTTATGCCTATTTTTTTTGTTTATAGTACTTAGTTTTTCTTTTTTAAAGATAAGTAGTTTAAGCTTGTATGTATAGGGTGTACATATTTACTCGTAAATAAACTTGAAAAGCCTATTAATTTTAAGTTATAAAGTGGGAAGGTTTTATAGATAATTAGTAGTATTAAGGTAAAAATAATAGAAATAGGGATTTTAACCTACGTGTGTCTGGAAAAATACTTGGGTGAAGGTTATGAGGTAATTTCTTTAACTATTTTTGTAATAAAAAAAAATCTATCATTATTAATAATTTCGTTTATATTCCAAACTGGTCTAGAACGTCTTAGATTAGTTACTGTGGTATATTATTTCAATGAATCGTGAAAGCTACCACTTATTGCTATATATTTTGAGCTGCGTAAAAACAGGTTATCACCTGAAACCACTAAGTAATAAAATTCGGACTACAGCAATCTTCCAAAGACTATCAAACCGAATTGGCATTTCTACATCTATACAAAAAAATCTCAATTTCCTAATCACTAAATGCTCACGGGAATACACTGCCAAGCATACATACTGTGAATTTCAGTAGTCCATACAGTTCGGAACAAAACGTTCCTACGGGGATATTGCTATTATCACAACGCTTAGCCACTACGGCCATACAATAATGTTATTAATTTTCTACTAGATGGCCGAGCTCTGATTGGAAGACATTTAGGAGTAGGCTCAATTATCTTTAAATACATTTTTGAATGGCCAGTTAATGGATAAAATAATGTGTCAAAGCTAATAGAATCGTTTGTTTGGTTAAACGCTCTTAGTTATCTCAACTTGTTGTGCATTCACACTTTCGAATTTTGTCACGCGTATACATTCGCTCGTTTTTTTTATTCGCGGCAAAATACATTTAACGAGGTTTCTTACATGTCATTCATAATTTATTATACTTTAATCCATTGTTACCTAACTTCACAGCGGCAGAGTTATTTTACTTACGTGATTGTTCCCTCACTTAGTTACAAAATCTACTGAAAAACTGAAAAAAATCGACAAACAGATGATCAATCAAATCCCAATTTGTCGTTCAAACGTCTTGGTGGTCGTTTTATGCGATATTTTTCGAAAATACTAACGCATGCCCGCGCGTCCACTCGTGCGACGGTAACAAGGGGGAAAAAGTTTGTCCCTGGAATATATACGGGTGGGTCGGTGGCTCATTTATATAGGGTGTGTTTTTAGCAACTTTTTTTATATAGGTACTTAGTAGTTTTTCATTGGTCATTAATTGGAATGTTGTCTGTTAAAAGTGTATGATTTTTTAAAGTTGAATGTTTTCCGTTGTTAAAGAACAGCCCGCTTATCGTCCCACTGCTAGGCAAAGGCCTCCTCTCACACGGAGAAGGATTGAGCGTTAATCACCAATGTTAATGTTAAAGCACATCTTAGATGTATTCTCTTGTAAACAGTTGTGAAGCTTCTAACGTTCGTAACAATGTCGCTCACATACCTACGCATGTGCTCGATGCACGACAGTCAGTACCTACTGAAAGCACCGATAGCGCCGTCAAAAGCTCGTCGATGCACATGCGTTTGTGAGTGACATAGTTACGAACGTTTCAAGGTAGCTTCACAACTGTGTACAAAAGAATATATGTATCTAAACTGTGGTAGCCTGAAAATATTTTTTTTTGTTTGATATTGGAAATGTCATTGAAAACTTGATAGTCGTGTGGTAAAAAGGCTGATAATCGTCTGTAGCCACAATCTGAACTCAACTTTAAAAGTTACGCCTACTTTATATGCGAATAAAATCAATTTAACGAAAAACCGTTTCGTAAACATATGCAAATAGATTTAAAGGTTTTGAAACATCAATATGAACTATATTTTGTTGGAAGAATATCAACATAGTGGGTACTGTTTGAATACTTAATGAACTGAGTTTTTAGAACTTTGAGAATCAGTGGTTTGGTATGTAATTTTATTTTTAAAGCTACATATATAAATAAACCAATTTTAAATTAAATATTCTGTAATAAAATACTACAAGCGATAATTTAAAAAACTCTTTAAAAGTGTGATGAGGTGCTCAACATGTGTATTTACTTACAATTATTATTTTTCTGTGTGTATTATACGAAAAAAAATTGTCATGAAACGATTTTCAATAGAAAGAAACAATAATAATTCGACATTACAAGAAATCACACTTCCCTAACTCCATTCAAAAAGCATTACGAAGACATTACATTTAAAAGGACCTTAAAAAGCGATACTTTCCAAAAACGATACCTTTAAAAAGTCCAATAACGAAAAAAAAAAAAACAATAACCGACCTCCGAACGACATAAATAAGGCGCCCTTAATCTAAAATTAAAAATGGAATCTCCAAAAAAGTTATAACCAGAAAAGCGATGTTATACTTTTTAAAACTTTTTACATTAAAAAGGTTTTATTATTCGGATAAAAAAAGTTGAGTTTGACCGTTTAACCGTATTATGAATGCAGGCGTCGTTTCGCGTGCGTGTTTCAATTATAACAATGTTGGAATTAAATGGTATGTTGTATACAATGGACGAGATAAAGGTACTATGTTGGGGGAAAGACCGGAATATTATATGGGGGTGTTGATTTTTTTGAGTGGCAAACAGAGTTTTGTCCGTGATGGTTTTAAAGAGGAAATTAAAATTGGCGTTAGTACAGTTTTCATCATCATCATCATCATCAGCCTATCGCAGTCCACTGCTGGACATAGGGCCTCTCCAAGTGCACGCCACTGAGATCGATTTTCGGCTTCTCGCATCCAGCTCCTGCCACCCGTCTTGCGCAAGTCATCACAGTTTTCATAGTAGGATATAATAACATAGAAGCCAATCCCAACAAAATTGGGAAAACATTAGGCCTCTGATGAATTAAAACTTAGTAGAAACACCATATTTATGTTGTAACAAAGACATACAAAGGAAAGCTATTCAAAAATTAACTTTATCGACTAATATAAGTTAGTACCAAAGTACCAATAGAGTGGCATCGCAGCCAATGCAAAACTTCTCCAAGGTGAAACAGAAACAAAACAAACATGAGTGCTTGACGTATTTTCCAATACCGGGCTAAGAAAGTTCTTAAACTTCGCCGCGGTCCGGTAAAAAAGTTTTTAATTTAAGTTTAAGCACAGGTTTTAATGTAAACATTATTTTTCTGTGGTGAGGCGGTTGTGTCAGCAAAGTTTAGGTCGTATTATGAGGATTAGGTTTATGTAGTTACGTGTGCATGAGGGTTTTTAATTTGCAGCAGTTTTTTTTATAATGTTACTCTTTTGAACATCTTTTTTGACAGCTTTTCTAAGTCTAATTTGCAATTTTCCCTGAAATAGGTGCTCGAGTGTAATTAAGAAAAAAAAAACTGAAAATCTGGTATTAATGGGATGTGCCAAGTTTGTACTTAATTTCAAATGAATTAGCATTTACAAAATTATAATATACAATTTTACCTGAAGTCGTTTCTGGTAGAAATTCAATCGCATTGCCTTGTGACAGGAAGTAAATCGCCTTTGTCTTGCTCTGTTGCATGAATATAAGTTTTTTTTTTACATTAATTAATTCAATAGATACACAACTTTCCAAACACTAAAAAATTCTCTCAACAAGATTACTATCGAAACGCACTCATACCATACCATTCACAAATGAACCTACCCATACGCAATTACATCGCCACATCAAAACAGAGCTCCGAACGATAAATTATAGCCAAGCGATAAATTTCAAAAAGTCTATTCAACTTATCTGTTGAGAGCTAATATCAGTATATCACGGAAAAAGAAATATGGCAGTACAGACAATAGAACTAGCATAGTTTGGAACCCCCAGAGTTTTGATTTCCGGGAGCACATCAACAAAAATGTGTTGAAAAAAAATCTGATCTCGATTGCTTGTTATCGAACAAATATGGACGATGTATGTTATTTATTTCGATACTCTAACTGTTGTAATAAAAGTTTTGTGTTGTAAATAATGTGTGGGAAATAATTGGAGAAGTTTCTCCCGTGTGTTGTAAAGGCTAGAAGTCAATTTTGACTGAGTTCCCCAAAAGGAGGTGGTCAATTTTGATGTTTGTACTTTTTTGTATGTTTGATTGTCCGTAAGTATCTTGGTCGTTTGTCAACTGATTTTACTACTTAACATAGTACTGGAATTTAAGGTAATTCTCAAGGTGACATGGAATTGTTCCCAATGTTTGTTAGCAATACGTTTACATGATATATAGGTATCATAGTTTAATACACTTGAATAAACCCACCAAAAACTCTTAGTACATTTTCTTAAAGCGCCTAAAAAAAAAAAAAAACTCGTATATTTTCACTAAAGGTCACACACATAAGATATAAATAAAATAATGTTTTTAATAAAAGTGGGCAAAAAATATCACACTATTTTGGCAACATATTCATATCAAACCTTGAGTCGTAGTATCATGTACGTCTTCTAAGAAAATAAACACGAAGAGTAAAGGTCATGGCACATATGAACGGCACGGCACGGCTCAGCTGTAGCCAGGTAGCTCTGTAAGCTCGCTGTCACCTCGCCACTGGCTTTATACTGACGTAATAAAGTGTTTTATCATCCGACTAGCCTTTTTCCAACTATGTTGGGATCGGCTTCAAGTCTAACCGAATGCAGCTGATTACCTGTATTTTACAAGGGGCAACTGCCTATCTGACCTCCTCAACCCAGTTACCCGGGCGACCTCTAGGTAAGACTGATTATTATCAGACTTACTAGCTTCTGACTAATCATAACGACTGCGAAAGATGTTCAAATAACAGTCAAACAATAAGATCTTATTCGAATGCCAACTTATGCGCTAGGTTGGAGCTCCGCCTCGCCGTGACGTTCATGTGTGCCATGACCTTAAAGGTCTTGTTGAGATATTTATCTTAGACAGAACTAAATGGACTTATATTTCAGCATATTCTTCTAAAGATGGCTGAAGATGTGT
Organism: Helicoverpa zea x Helicoverpa armigera; assembly: GCA_033682625.1. Taxonomy (NCBI): domain Eukaryota; kingdom Metazoa; phylum Arthropoda; class Insecta; order Lepidoptera; family Noctuidae; genus Helicoverpa; species Helicoverpa zea x Helicoverpa armigera. Next base: position 1,325,448 of record JAWIIS010000041.1, read on the forward strand.
TGGAGCTTTTGCGAGCTAGCGATTTTCTAGAATCTAGAGCGTTTGAGTATTTTGTGATAGTATCTAATGCTGTCTAATAAATGGTGCTATGCCACTTGGTTCTTTTATACTCAATTTATAGTTACCTTCTCTCTTCTCTATTCTGATAAAGTAGTTTTATATAAATGGTGAATGCACGCACATTATACGTATAAGTCTGGGTGACTTATACTATTGTTTTTATGTGAAGCTAAAGACAAGTTCAGTTATGTACATACAAACTTACTGCTTCTAAATCGTGCAGTCAGAAAGTTTATTGTCAATATCGTATTGTAATTAGCATGGATTTTCCTGTAAATTCCAGGTATAATAACGCCCTAATTTGGTAGACACATCAGCTGTCTACTGTGATTCGAATCAAATCGCTCTTGTCTATATAGGTGACTGGGTGTCATTTTGAACACCACAGTTTTAAACATCAAGTAATTTCGTTTGAAAAATTAATTTAAATTCCTTTTTTAAAATCGACGAATAATGGGCAAAGCAGCACCAAACCTGGCCACTCATAAAAGCCATTTACGAGCCATTTTGGACCACAAAATGGCCGTTTGCAGGGTACAATGTGTTTTCACAAACACGTCACAGTCTGTTTTAGCTATTAAGTATAAATATGTTGAACATTTTGGGGTTAAAAAATATTAAAAATACACGGTTGTAAGTGGTTGGTTGTTCGAGTATGATAAGATATATTTTGAATAATTCAAAGTACTTGAACCCTTTACATCGCGTTGGTATGTAAACGACCCTTGAACAAGATTTATACAATCGTAACAATAGTGATTCAATGAACTGGTTATTATGAGACGCGTAGAAATAATGATAAATGGAGCTTCAAAAATAATACTCTCTAAGACATACATTATATTGCTTTTCATCATGCATTCATATTCAGAAGAATATAACTTTGCATTAGAGGACCCAAAAATCTTTTCAAAGACATATCTAGGTAAAAAATTGTAATTCTACATAACTGAGCACTGTGCAGTCACAGAGTAACAAACCACAGAGCACTTTGTACTCAACACCAGCCTTCCAATTCTTTTTCGCAGCGTACTGCAATATCGAATTTTGAGGTGCCGAGCGTATCTCTGCAACGCTAAGATCATGTCACCAACCTGATCTGCCATGGGCACCAATCTCTACACGAAAATGTCTGCTAATATACACACAGGGGTCTAGGCTATACAACCAATAGTAAGAACTCAGTCAAGCCTTCCCGATCACATCCTTACGCACATGACAATATTGTTATACACGAGCGTAACACACCTTTTGAAGAATAGAAGGCGTATCCAGCTAGTTAGGTTATCTAAGCTTCCAGCTCATACAATACGAGCATCGTTTCACTGTTTTAACGTAATTAATGTCTGCCTCTGTTTTAGCAGTTTTGAAATTCGAATGAGTGCTATACCGTATATTAGGGTACTGCTGTGATTCCTGATGGCATTTTCTAGGACATGTCTTTATAATTTTATTTTCTGTGGCTTAATGCGTTGTTAGGCAGGATAGAGACTGCATTAGGAATTTTGGAGGGAAATCCTTTGGTATCATGTTCTACCTATATACTAGTTTTTGTGTCAGTAACACTGTCTGTACTTACCTATATGGCATTTGCTAGAAATAAATCCTGATTATGCAGGACTAGTTGTATGGTGCTTCTTTGAGACCCAAATTCAAGTCCTAAATGAATACCAAAATATTTTGTCTAATTTTGAGATGTAACCCATCATCATCTGCACAGTCTTTTTTGAACTATGTAGCGTCCAGTCTAATCGGGTGCAGCTGAATGTCAGTGTTTTATATGGAGTGACTTCCTATCTGACCTTGGCTCCAACCCATACAAAGAAAAAAGAAAAATATAATTTTACTTATAACAGGCATTTAGTCAACAAACCCTGCCCATAACTCTTCCCCGTCCCCACAATTAGAACAATACACCCTTTCAAACGAAAGTGCCGCTAATAATAAAATCAGAATGTCTTGATTACGAATTCAACACTAATTTATTCATGAAATTGTCTGTATAATTGCGGCTTAAACTCCGTATCTAATTGCTCCTTTGTAAACGCAAGACGCCAATATTTTGTCCCTAAGTGTATGAAGTACGTTTAGATGTTAATTGGAAGAAGACGTCAAAATATACGCGAATTTATGTATCAGTTTCAGTAGGTAATTTCATTATTTTGTGCTAAATGTAAGTGTTGTTTAGAAGATTTTTACATCAATGTGTTGTTGTATAGAAGAATCTTTTTTGTTTTGTGTGAAATCGAAAACCATTTTTATTCCTTCTGGAGCCTTTTCGTGTATTACCGTGGTCACTCCATCGAACAGTATCGTAAAGCCTAGATATAAAAGTTTTAAAACTTTGTGTATCTGAATGGTCTACCCAATTTATACCTACACCTGATTTTCATTCACAAGCACTTTACATTTCTCAATCCATATAGACATTAACATAAGTAAAAACTAAACATCCATCATGAATCCAAATGGAAATTGAACACACATATTACTAGATCCCCAAAGTAGGCATCTCCTTGTCTCACAACATCATACTTGAAGCAAGAGATTCTAGGAATTCCATCGAAGATCCGACCACAAACATCGGTTCACAGGATACGTGCTAAGAAACTGAGATAGACTTGTTTATCTTCAGAAGATGGATGGCTGGTGTAATAATATTAAGCGTCTGGTTACATTGTAACCTAAACTTGAACTAGTCTCGATGAGCCGTTTCTTGGAAGTGAACTTGAGAAGGTATGTGTACATATCACGGGTAAGGTGTCTGAAGTTGTGTTAAAAAAAATGTGTTTTCCATCCAGCTCTTCTTTGTATGAGCTGCTAGGTTCTTTTGACAGATCTGAAAATTCATCAAATAACCCCTTCCGGTGGACCACACAGTCCAGGTATGCCCAGCGTCGGAAAGGCATCGCCGTGTCCTCGTCGAGGCAATTAGAGAGATGTCAGCAACCCCAGTGGGGCCCAGCACCGCTGCCAAACCACAGCGGGACGGGTCATATGATGATTTTTGATCTGGACGCGAGGGTCTTTTTGCGCCTGTACGACTGGTGCGAGGAGACACTGCACTGGGGGGAAACCCCGACATGGTGGACCCGTTGAGGGTGAAGCGTAAAGGAGTGTCACACACTGACTAAAATCCAAATCCCGCCTTAGTAATCTAGACTGCAATTTGTGTCCAGTTTGTATTTCGGTTACCAGTGCTTTTGTGTGTCTAGAAAAATGTAAGAACTTTCTAGTTATAGGTACTATATTCTGCTTGGCAAAAGTAAAGGAAAATCACCTCGTCCTTTTGAAGTCGCTAACAAAGTGACTTGCTCCCTTATATATAATGGTAATTCAGGAACGTAACTGAAGTAAAACCTTTGACCTAGGTATGTGGCTTTGGTCAGATTAACTCAAAGAACTCTGCAGGCCTGGCCAAATTATTCAGTCGGTTGACTTCGGGAGGTCGTCGGCAATTTTCGGAGATGACTGTACCTACATTAAATCGTGTAGGTCCTAATGGGCTTGTAAGCTGGAATTTCAGTAATGTCTCTGTATATATACATTAAAATGGATATTTTTGTACTTCTGGGAAATCTTGATAAGGTAAGCTGATACTTTTCGTGGATTTCGGATGTTTTTTTTCCTGTTTTTCATCATGTGTTTCAGCTCAAGCTTTTGCTAATAGTTACACACAAAAATAAAACCACTTTTTTAATGCTATTTGGAATCTGTTTCCCATTTTCAGATTAAAAACGAAATTAAACTTCCAAGCTAAAATTTGGATCTAGGACTTATTTATAATTAAAAATTAATCACAGCACTGACTACAAAGTAACGTAATTGCAGTAATTGACATTTAATTGCAAAGAGCAAATTCCAAATCCAGTCTCCTAACCCGACTTAATTTGCAAAGGAATTTCAAATATTGACTAATAAAGGACCTAATTTTGTAAATACGAGAGTTTCCGAAAAGCGCAATGTTCAAGCAAATAATAAAAATACGATCAACACATGTATTAAAGTCACTTGTTTGTCGTGGAGAGCAATAAAGCCTTCAAACATTTGAAACGGGCGCAAATGAACTTTTTAATTACACTTCCTCCTCAATTTCGTTGCTGTTTCGTATTGACGTACAAAGCCGGCAATGGAAATTGTATTTTGGGAGTTTGCGAGTGTTTTTTTCATTAATAGGTGCTTATTATTGTTTTGTGTATTTTTAATTACCTCTAGTAAAATTTACAAGGAATTTCACACACTTTTTTTCGACAAAAAGAAGTCTGCTCTTTGGACCTACATTTTAATGCAACTATAGCAGTTCAAATTAAAAAATATGTATTATGATAAAAGTCGTTTGCTACTCGTCGAAAACTGATGAACGAATAAGGTCATCATCTGCCTCGCCTTTTCCATATATTGGGTTAGGCTTAAATTCTAACCGGGTGCAGGAATAAGTAAAAAACTAATAAAGTAATTTAAATAAAACAAATGTTTGACATATATATAATTTGTATTAAATCAACAATATTCTTAAGTCTTTACATTCTTTGGCGTAGTCATTAGCTCGTTAGGTACAATTAACTATTTTTCATTTAAATTCACAATTTCATCCGACTGTATCGAATACATCTACCTATTTATACTTTTATCAATTATTTTATAATTTATACACTTTTTACTTTATTTAGTTTAACCTAGGTATTGTTTGCCCAAACAATAATGTGAAGTAATAGTAAAAATTGGCACACTTGTAGGTTGGAGGCGGACCCGGGTGATGTCACTGTAACAAAAATATCCCATTAGTATATTTAAAATAGTTATGAGAAAACGTAGATCTCTGTCGGACCAAAAATAAGGAACGTTATCGTATTCATAGTTTATTTTTGGAAAAACTGGATAAGTTTGCTACTAATCTCGATTTCAAACATTTTGGTCGGAAATCATAAGCAGAAAAAATCTTCAACCTTATTCTATTTATCATTCTTGAAAAACAAAATTAGCTTAATTAAAAACAATACAGAAATACATTGTGACGCCTACAACCCTAAAATACGATAATTCAATCACAATAAAAATACAGCCTAATTAACACAATTAACAAACATTAATTAAAACACATCGTTAAAACTTATAACCCAATCTATTAGCAGCGTGTAACACAGAAGTGTCTGCTCGTATCTAACAAGCACTTGGTTTAAACAGATTTCCTAGAATGAGCTCTAACCATGGAATAAGGAAAGAGAAACAGAGATGCCTTAATGGAGGTAGGTCAGGCCCCTTCTTCTAGGTCAAATATTATATTGGGTTTGACCAAAATGATCAGTTACAAGTGTAACTAACAAGTTTGGACATCTGCCAATGATTTTTGATATAAAAAAATAATATAAAGGCGAAAACAGTAACGGTTCTCGTAAACCAAAATGCGTATGTGTAGGGGACACATACGCATTTTGGGTCGCTACTTTCTTAGGAGATTTTCCGTTATGTTTTTTCTTTAACGACGCTGTGGGTTAGCAGCGTTGAGGGAGTGTCAGATTCTTACTGACTAAAAACCGTCGTGTTTCGTTGTAGGCCTTTTATGTACCAGGGCCGCGGTATCTCTTTCGAACAACCCGCAGTCCGTTATGGCACCTCCGCTAGTCATTTTGTTCGCCGTGGCTCTAACACAAAGTATGTGGAATAGCGACGAGTGCCGACGAACCCTATTTTGCCTTTGAAAGCCTTCACTAATTTAATTTGTGCCTAAAGGTTTACGTACACCGAGAGCAGAAAACGCTGAGTGTGAGTAAAAAGTTGTGGCCATTGTTATTCTGTTGTTTTTTGGCCTTTTTGTGGCTTAGTGTTTTTTGGTTGGTAATTTTTGTAGTATGTAAGAACAAAGTATATTTTTTGTTAGAGGTTAGAAGGATAAGTGAAAATTTCGTATCCCACTTAGTATTTGAATTCCGATTTTTAAAGCGAAAGCTAAAATCAATATATTTACCGCTCACATCTGTGTATGTAAATATACGGACTGTACATAATTATAATCGAAATTCTGTTTGTAATTTAACACTCGCATCACACAGTACCAACAAAGTAATTCTATGGAAAGCAAGACCACAATCACAGCATCAATCCAGTTTATAATTAGGATAATCAAAAACGAAAATTCCATTTCAATTAAGCGAATTTCATAATTTAATATTCATCGTCATATTCGTGTCACACAATGTTATGATACTAGATATTTTCTGTGACGACACTCGTATTTTGAGAGCAGTATATAATGTTCACAGATTTATCTGGTTATGAATGTAGATATCATTTAAATTGGTTAAGCCGTTTTCTTAAAACGCAGTAACAGGTATTCATATGCTTGCAGTGAATATTGTGTTTGTTATGTTTTCACAGCTGCACGAAAAAAATAAACAGATAACAAGTATAATAATGTTGTAGCTAAGGAAGCAATAATAGGCATGTGTTACTATGAGAATCGATTGAACTCCACAAACTGTACAGTTCCCTTTAAAAATGCGGACAAAAACAGAGAAAGACCACCATTGTTAATACATTTAAACACCCCACTTCGGAGAATCATCAAAATTAATAGAAGCAGGCGTTACCAGTTGTCAGTACCCGTGTATCCTGCAATAAACGCTCGCCGTGTGCCGAAGATAAATTTATTATCTAGCAACAAACGCCTTACTGTTGCTCTCAGAGGAAATTGTCTGGCCAAATGAGACGGGAGGCAATAACTCATGGAACCCTCAATGCCCTCTTTGGTTCTCGTAATCTTATTAGGCAAGCTTCCTCTCCACGGATATTAAAGATATGCGGGTTTGTTAGCTGTTCAGCCGTTTTAGGTTCGTTGGATTTTTTGGTATTTCTGTTTTGTTTTTTTCTGGGAAATGGATTTGGGGTGTATGTTTTTTGATTTCTTCAGAAATAGTAATTGATGTACCGAAACCGAAACCGAATGCATTCTCTAATTGATAAAAGTGGCAGTGTGACGCAGTAAAAATGTATGAATCAGTGAAAATGATTCACATCAAGCAAAATATTGTTGTTCCAAAAATAACTGAATCAGTTCTACATAAATCTACAAAAAATCATTGAACTGCAACAAACACTTCGTTAACACCCAATTACAAGCCACTCACGTAAAGTACGAACAACAAATCGCCCAACATTATTGCCCAAATATTTGCCCCTTGAACAATATGGACCGCATACGTTTTCCAATTATACGGCTGATTACGCCTTTTACGTCATCCGAACTAATGTGACTATAGCTAAGCTCGATATAATGACGAGCGTTGACGACATAATCGATATGGAAAGTGATAGGTTAATTAAAACGTTAATATAATCAGCACATTACGCTTTGCTGACGTCATTTTGGGATTAAACAGTTGAAATGCTGGATTTGGTTTGAGTAGTGCTGATATAATTTTTGGATTTGTGATTGAGAATGAAGTACCTGACGTTGTACCTAAGAAGTCTAGATGTGATAATATAGTAATAATACCTCTAGAGATGAGTAAAAAGCAGTTGTTACTGAAACAGTTAGAAACTAATTTAACCCAAAGCTAAGGAGCAAAGGATTCTATAGAAGATGACGATACAAATGTCTAGTTTCAATGGTGAGATAGTGGATATTACAACGATATGACAAAAAGCCAATTAAACATGTAGGCACAAATAAACAAAACAAAACAACAGAAGCTACATGTCTATTCTCATACCGTCATAATATCAGGCTATTTCGCAAAGTACTCAAACTCTTTATAACAGTACTTAGCACCAGACTTCCATATGTGATGTGATAATGCTCAGATTTAATAATACGCGAACATTATGAGCCGTCGTGAAAATTGCAATTATGCTTGAAGGGAGTAGCGCAGCCCTTGCTCAGAACATCGTAATGAATAAATTTTCTGAGAGCTGTACGGTACTTTACATAATTTCACATTATGAATCTACCCTTGAGATTACTGGAATCCAGAGTCCACTAAAAGGTGTAATTTTAGTTGTGGAATTTGTGCTTTTGTTCTATTTGAGTGTGAAACTTCTTGTTTTGGAATGAAGTTGCAATTTGTTTGGCACTTTACGCTTAGTTGCGATTGCCTAGCTATTTGCGTATTACAATATCTTGTTGTAGAATCTTGATTTTTAGTAGACAATTTTCAATGTCATTATTTTCATTAAAGCTATTGTACGTAACATCGACTTTTCTATTATATTTACCAGTTGCAAATATCATTGCAAATATTTTCAGAAACCTTTCTACATATACTTCTGTGTTCACAAAAACTGTTTTTCTTACCTATGTACTTCTTTTGGCATTTCAACCCCAGTTTCAAAACTTCTCCTATAAAGTTTTATAATCATACCTTTTCCTATCAATCAAGTCATTCAAAATTGAACTCACCTCTCTCAATTTTAGGGTCACTATTCCCTGAATACAGTGCTACTGCTGCATCATCTCTATACAGGTCTCCGATCTTGGCTTGGCAGCGGAGTATGGGAGCTCCTCGCTCGTAGTGGGCTGGCCACAGCTGGACTTGGACATAAAGCTCGGAACGGAACAAGCCTTCTGGCGCTGGGTGCACTTGATGAGTGCCTGGTGTCACCTGGTGGAGGGAAAGCTGATGAAAATTTTCTGCGTTACTTAAGAGTGATGTTGAGTTAGTTATAAACGATATAAGGGTTGTATGCTATTTAGCAAACTAAGTGACAGATTTGGTAACTGACGTTCAGCCCCGAACTTTTTCAAAAAACAAAGAGTTGTTTCCGCAAATATGTAAGGCAGCTCAGATAAAGTAAACTGAAGCAAGACAACAAGGCGCCTTAGTGTCAGCAAGTAAACAATGCTTTTAAAACAATATCGATTCGAAAGTCACATTTGAATACACCAAATAATTCAACAAAGTTTTGTTCGCCTCGCTTGCTTCGCTACAACGTCGATAAGCTTCGCGACTTTATCGCGGCTACGTCAACTCCATACATGACAAACATTACGAAAATGATACAATGAGAAAATTTAAACAGAACAACTTTCGCAAATTAAACAAATCAGCTTATCAAACAAAATAGCGTAAGTACAAAAGAGGGACGAACAAATTCGCACTTTATGCATATTCATATAAAGTTAAAATTTCCATAATAGCGGCCAATGCAGATGTGATTAAATCTGAAGAGCCCTCGTGGCAGACGAAGCTGCTTAACGTAGGAAAATTGCAAATATCAACAGTGAGAACAATGAGTCAACAGTTGTTGTGTTGGCGCCGCAACGAATTCGAGCGATGGTAACGGGTTGGGGATACACAAGAGTTGGAGCTGCGTCGGACCGCGATAACAATACTTTTATTAATAACAACAACTTCTGACTGAGTGTTTGTGTTTTGAATAATTTTGATACTTTTGAGAATACTAGATGATGCTCGTGGCTTTTATTTGTGGCCTAAGAATAAGGATCCACTTCTGTACTGATTCTTTACGTGAAAATAATTCAATTACTGGACACTGAAATAGTTTTGATTAGGGAAGTTAGTAACAAGAATAGGAGTTGTTCCCTAAGTAACAAAAGAAGTCACAGTAGACGACAAAAGACAATGCCAATTTATTTACAATAAAAAATTGATGTTCACAGCTACTCATTATGGAAAATCGCGCAACTGGATAACAAATACCCATCCCTATGTTTCCGTAGAAGTGCAAATTCATCCTACCAGTACTAAGCAAATATTTTGTTTAAACAAATTTTATTCAGCTTTTAATGAGTTGTGGTGAGCAGTTTTAATATTAAATCCCACGATAATTGAGTTATAACAAAAATTGTATTTGGTTCGCTCTTTGTAAATAATATTACGGTTTGGATTGCTTTTATTCGTTACGAGTGCATTCATGGATGTTAAATTCAATACATTTTCTAAACTGACCGTGATTATTGATTTTGGTTAGTGATGATGACACGGTATTAATTAGCTACTCCAAATATAATATTATTGGTCAAATATTAGGTTACAATGAAGTAAATATGGTTGGTAATAATCATACGAATGTGAATGGAACTATGTCTGTTATTTATTAAGCTCACCTCAACGTATGGATTAAAATTTACAACAGTTTTTGAAAAAAGACGAGATGAAGGAGGAGGCTTTTATTGTTTACTGGCTGTCCCTCGTGTATCAACAGTATCCCGAAAGAACTACGACCAGAAAGAAACCGCGAGCTACAAGTAGTATCCAACAAAAATATCTCAAACACGACACCCGTTTAAAATCTCCCACAAAATTCATAATATCGTCACCGAATAGTTTGTTCAGGATTCGCGGAACAATTGCATGAAACCGCGTCCCAGATACAGAAATCTCAAAGCGTTGGCGATGGCATCCACAAAATGTGTAACTGTGAAGGCATTAAAACTTCCCACTATAGAATTTGAGTTGGAACAACTGTAGCTTTCTGAAGTTATTTTAAGTTGAAACTCCTTGGACGTTAAGATGGAGGAGGGAGCGGATTTTGTAAACGGATTGCTGAGATGGGCGCACTCTCAGTGTAGACACAAGTTTGCTCAAGTACATATCAAGAACAATTGGTTTAACTAAACCATCAGTCTCAGATGAAAAACTCCTCCTAGATCATGTAACAGTTTTCCTAAACGATGCGAGGATTGGGGAACAATGAACGGCAACAATAATATAGAAACCAAAATTGAGGTGTAAAACCCTAAAGTCTGAATAGACCTACAGAAAGGTGTTCAAAACATTTTCTAAGAATCACTTCGTGTTCAATGGTAAATCATTGTGATATTATATTCATTTTCTATCCTGTTACTTGGAAGAAGGTAAAAGATACAGTTATCCCAAAAGACACAGTAGAATAAACTCACAATTTGCGGCCAGTTGTGTAAGTGAGGCACAGAAAAGATTTCGAAGAAATCCTATCTTCAACAGAAGGATAAATCTTTACTTCTTCTGAGAGTACACTGCAGACTAAACAGTTGGCAGACTGTTGAACCGTTGTGGTTGTTGTTGATGTTGATAAAACAATTTTTTAAAGAAAATCTTGATTCCAATCAGTTTTCAGTCGGTTTGATACCGGCTCAATGCCTGATCGTTGTCTTGAGCGAACTACCATTCATTGCCATACCTATTTATGAGCCCAAACAAACCATCGTCCGATTAAAAGTTTGTAATGTGTGTGGACCTACATCTTTACTTCTTTTTCAATATATATCCGCTGAAGCTTCTGCGTTGATAGTAACCTCAAAACATCCTTCATAAAACATGCAGATATTGTGTTTGGCCCACGAGTTGTTTATCGCAATAAATTGGGTTTCTGCGAAGCCATAAATACGGGACTGGATATTGCTTGCAATGTTTAGGATAAAGCATTTGCGGTGGCATCGCCGTTCAGTCTTGGCTTTGCCGCAAATTTCCGGATTTGATAACTGTATCTAAGTTAGTGCATGTATCTTATCTTCTATGTTTATGTCCTACTTAGAATTAGGTTTTAATAAGACACATGGGAGAGGTTAACTTAATAAGTTTCATATGACGCAGAAACATAAAAAAAGACGGCTGACAAAGACAAAATAAAATGTAACTTTTAGAGTGATCAATAAAATCACCTGGATAATGTAACCAATAAGGAACGAGAGTTGATTCTCTTTAAAACAAAGAAGCTTTTGAGGAAGTCATGAAAGCCATGCATCAGGGTTTTTAGCCTTTCATGTTTCCTTAAAAGTATAATAATACGAATACCTTCATTTGTTAGACCAGCGTCTTGCTCCGAATTAAGGAGACGGGTATACGTTTCCGCTTATTAATTATCAGAAAATATCAAAGGCGCATCTTTGGGATCAAAACCTGGTTGCTAAGCAACGATAAATTACTGACGGCCATGGAAAATACCAATACTTGTTTGTGACCAAGATAATGATCTCGACGGAGCGAAAGTTCGGAGACAAAAAATGCGATCCTGGGGACCTTTGTTAATTAGAGAGAAGACTAGGATTATATGGTATATATTATTCAAAATTGTTATATTTTGTCGTCTGTTTCTGATGTTGATGAAGACAAATAATGCCATACACGTGACAAAATACCGGACTTCTAGTTAAGGTTAATTACCAATGACTCGCCAAGAAGAACCTTTTAAAGATTTCTTGAAGACATATCAATATTTTGCGGCATAAAACTTGAGGGATAAATAACAAGAACGTTATTGAGCTTCGGAAGAAAAGTTGTTTACAAAACACGTTCAAATTCATCAAAATACCTAAATAAAAAACTGAAAACACAGTCGACAATACTATTCGTAGATAATTGGCTTTCGTAATATTTTTTCCTCAGAATTTCTTCTCGAACAGAATTCTTTCTAGAAATAATAATTAGTTCTTGAAATAATTGCAGTTCTGTAACAATTTTCTGAGGAACGGAGCAAAAAAACTAAAGCTCTCTCTCGTAATGGTAGCTGTACGTTTTATTTAAAACCTTGTTCTATAAGTGACACTTTGTAGGAATCCTTTTTCTAAAAGATTCTCACTATGCGCAGTTTATCTTGTTATTCAGAAAAATCTGCGGTGGAAAGTTCTTTTTTCTGAAAGGAAAGCCCACGCCCTGCATCAATTCATATCACTTAGCGTTGAAATCCTCATTTATTTGAAAAAGTTCAGGGTCACAGTATCCTTCTATTATTTTCTTAGTCACGTACGAGTTTGGCAGACAATATTTACCAATCCTTTTTGGCCATATTGCCAGGTTCAAACGCAATCCTATGCAAATTTAGGATTGAAAAGGGTTATTTCTAGCAAATAAATCCAAATATCAAACGGTCCGATTCCTAGATTAAAATGGATTTCCAATAAGGTTTGAGAATGGAAAGGTAAAATACTAAGAGGATTGCAATCTGGGTAGTTTAAGCTAATTATCTACCTACATGTAAAAAGTTTAACGTTCAAAAAATTCTGTTGTACAGCCAAGTTTGCACGTATGATTTTGAGTTTTATTATGACTGAAAAGAAGAAGAGTAGACAGCTTGTTTTCTCAACTATAAAGTGATACTTACAGGCATATCATTGATGAAGAAGGTGAGGTCGGACGGCGGGCGACTGGGTCCTGAGGAGCAGTTGGCACGCAGCACGTCGCCCGGTATGTAGTAGTGTTGGCTTGTTTGTATCGTCGGTAGTGACGGAGGGAGGGCTGTTGGGCAAAAAATAATAGTGAGGTGAGATAAAGTTCGGAGAAATGATATTCCATGGGGTCATAAGTATAGAATTAAAGAGAAAGAAGAAATATTGGTTTTTGTAATAGAAACTGGAATAACTGGTGTTTAGCAGGAACTGAATATTATTATGCATAATTGTTCCAGTGCATAGGCACAAATCCCTCTACCTCTAAGAAAATTGATGGCAAACATAAATTTTGAATTAGGACAATTTAATAATCACAAAAAAGTTACCATCTGGACAATCTCATGGAAAACAAAAAAAAATGGACACTGCAAAAAACTAACAAACAAGTTTTTCTTTTTATGTATTACGAAAAAAAACTAAAACTAACTAATATAAACTTACCAACAACCTCCATAGTATTAGATACGATAGAAGTGGCGAAGGAAGGAGCGTCCGCCGTGACCTCACAGCTGAAGTTCCCCGACAGACCGAAACTGACCCTGGTTAGCACCACTTGGCTCTGATTGGACCGCGCCAACTGTTGGACAATACACAAGGATTATTCTAGAAAAAATAAGCTACGTAGAAACCAGTTTCATAGTATAGGCAAGAAGGAGTATCATGTTGTAGTGATACTGGTGAGAAGGAATGTGGATAGATGCAGAGGAGAAAATCGCGAGCATAGAAACGATGAGTGGACTGTGTGAAAGACGGGATGGCTACAAAGGATGGTACTTGTTGCGCCGAAACCAGGTCTAGGTAAACATAAGCAATTAAAAGAAGCTGAGCTGGTAACAATTAATTATGAGTAGGTTCCGCACAATTCTACGGTATTATTGCCGTAACAAAACATAATGTACGGTATTGACATTTTAATATAAATGGCTGATTATTACATGACAATAGGCTAGCACTTTATTCTCATGTACAATGGAAGTTGCCATTGATTTTCATTTCCATTTTTGTTGCGTACTTTCTATAAATTGTCCTTTACAAAAATAGGCAATATTATGTAAAATTACGCAACAGTTACGTCGACTAAGTGTTGTTTTGGCCCTTTGGGATGTTACATAAAAGGTTAGCAATAATAATTTATACTGTTGGTTACATGACCACATTTATCAATTCTTCATCAAATCAGATTTTTTCGGTTTGGATTTCTCAAATTAATAGAAGACATCTGATGATAATGATGTCCTCATGACTGATTATATTATTATCGGTCAAGGCGGCTGTTCTCATATAAGGAGAATATTAAACTGCGCAGGTCATCACTCAAGCTTTTTTCTGCTGTAATTCAATATGGTTATACTTATTTGGTTAGCTGTAAAATCTGCTTTCGGCAACCTACTTTGACTTTTTACACGACGTAGCACATTGTATTTAATCCTTTTGGTGGATCACACACTACCAGGCGGGATGTATTATAGGTACATCATACATGAGGCCTGTATAGTATGCGATGGTTGTTGCTACAAATGCTAAGAGCTAAAAGAGTATGACCCTTGGTAGTGTATGGTCGGCCTTAATACCATCATCAACATGTACATCTCTGCCAGTTTTCCCAAGCCTATTAACGTTTCTTTATCTGTTTTTTCATCTATAATTCGAAAGGCTTATGGTGTAACGTAAAGAGACTTCCTGACTTGCATAAAGCTTGGGAAAATCCATCCAGCTGCACATTGTGCCCGTTTATCTTCATAATCTGTCCGTTGCTTGTAAAAAATTTGGAGATACAAAATTTAAAAGTCGTGCTGTATTTCTTTTTAAGTATTGTTATGATTTTTCGTTTGTTCTGTATCAGAGAAAAATACATTATTTACTTTTACTATTGTAGTTATATTTTAATTTGAATGCTTAATTCATACCGTAGTTTTAATTAATAAATCGTATGTATGAAAAAAGCACTTCACATGTATGTAATTAAAAATATAATTCATTTAAATATTTTTTATCCCTGACAAGCATACTTAAATAGCTTACAAAAAGTCTTAAAAAATAATTCCTTATTGTTCTTTTAGCTCCACTAAACTTCAGAAAGCGCGCCGTTTCTAAGCGCGTTTTTGTGGGACCCAAATCTTATTTAAACAAAAGCCACCCTAATTTCTAGGTCCCGAAAGAAAGCGTTCGCAAAAAAAGGGGATCGAAAAACAAACATTTAATTATCCTTACAAATTAGCGTCGTTTGTCTCAGTAACAAGTTAACAACCTCCTCTAATCTAATTCTGACCGAGATTGAGTTTAGATACTCGCCAATTAATTCTTGTTCTTAGTATTTTTCTAGGTCTCGTGTAGTTGTTAGTAATTGTGATCTACGTTCCACTGAATTGGTATATGGGTCGGAGTTTCTTTCGCTTTAGTTTCACTTTTGTTGGTGATACTTCTTACTGTATTGTTTTTTTTTCTTTGAGAATGTTGAATGTATGATGTTATTAGAGTCTGGCTGGTAGATAATTATTTTGTAACAACAATTTTCATAATGTATTAAAATAATATTTTTTAACGAAGTTAATTAATTATGAAATTAACACAAATAATTATGCAAAATACCATTTAAGATTCTACTTATTTACGCGTATTTTATGTAAAGTTAATTAGCCCATAGTGTATTTAAGTACCACATTATTACCATTCAAATGAAGTACCCACTTTAAATTAACCTCAACCAAAATAGGTATGTTTTTACATATTTACAAAACCAGTACCGTAAAAGTTAATCATTAACATAACAATTTACTAACCGCAATAACCACAAAATTAGCCATAACAATAAACCACTAAATATGCATTGTGTTCTTGATAAATTTCCCGTAAATCGGGGAAAATTGGCGCACGCGAGCGCCGTACGCAATTTAGAAACGACTCGCGTTCGGAAAATCTGATACACAATAAGCATGATCCATATTCTCATTCCCTCGATCTATTCTTCATTCGGACGCGTATTGTGTTATAAAAAGAAACGATTGTCGTTTTAGGCTGGAGGGAAACTGGGATAAAAGCGAAACAAAACGACCCATAGGGTTATTATCGCCGCGAGACTGCAAAATAAGAGCCAGTGATAAAGGGTTAGATTTATGAACACGTACCACATAGACGACGAGGAGAAATGGCTCTTTTCTAAGAAAAAAAATGTACAAACCGTTGCTTGGGACACGGGAATAAAGCATGTGAAAATTGCTCGGATTTCCCTTCATAGAGAGTGAAGTGAATAGCTGATTGTTTTTTTAGGGTTGACGCGAAGGAATGGGAAACAGCTGCCGCTAAAATTAACTGTAGGAATAGCCCGAGGTTTATTTTGTATGAAAAAATAACATATTTCTTTTGTTCTGAGCTGGTTGTTCTTAGGTTGTGACAGAAGTATGACGGTCTAATTTATTTTTATTGTCTTCTTTTTTTCCCGTTTAGAATCCAGTGTGATCCTCTGTGTTGGGAAAAGATTGACGGTACGTTTTGTGAGAATATTATCATTTTTAGGGTTCCGTAGCCAAAATGGCAAAAACGGAACCCTTATAGTTTCGTCATGTCCGTCTGTCCGTCTGTCCGTCTGTCCGTCTGTCCGTCTGTCCGTCTGTCACAGCCGATTTACTCGGAAACTATAAGTACTACAGTGATGAAATTTGATGGGAATATGTGTTGTATGAACCGCTACAAAAATATGACACTAAATAGTAAAAAAAAGAATTGGGGGTGGGGCCCCCCATACATGTAACTGAGGGATGAAATTTTTTTTTTCGATGTACATACCCGTGTGGGGTATCAATGGAAAGGTCTTTTAAAATGATATAAAGTTTTCTAAAAAACATTTTTCTTAAAGTGAACGGTTTTTGAGATATCAGCTCTCAAAGTCGTAAAAAGTATGTCCCCCCCCCCTCTATTTTTATAACTACGGGGTATAAAATTCTAAAAAAAATAGAGGTGATGCATGCTAATTAACTCTTTCAACGATTTTTGGTTTGATCAAAGTATCTCTTATAGTTTTTGAGATAGGTTGATTTAACTGTAATTTACGGAACCCTTCGTGCACGAGTCCGACTCGCACTTGGCCGGTTTTTTCGTTTTGTGAATGGTATGTACTGTGTAAATATGTATATTGAAGTTGTTACGTTACTCGTATAATATTTTTGTTCTAATGTGGAGAAGTTTTGTGGTGTGCCGAGTGTATTTATTCAGTTAGATATAGTTTTCAAATATTCTCATTATTTAATAGTATACATATGTGTCTATCTATAGATAGGTTTTATGAGAAGGAAAAATTGATATTTTAAATTCTGCATACATGGTTGAGCAAATATTGAATTGGCTTTATTTGTCACATGTACGGTTTTATCCAATGGAAAAATATATTGCACGCACGCTTCTTTGCATAGGGATAAACTCTTTCACCTTAAAATCTCATTACAAAAACATTTAGTATTCAAATACAATTTACGAAATTCAAAAAGCAGTCCACTTTTCTGTCAGTTCAGTACAAATAAACCAAACAATTAGCATTGAGCTTGGCAAATAAATAATGGACCGGCCTGAGTCTGGCCGATAAGTTTAATAATTAATCACCAAAATACGAGTACCTATTGTTTAGCTTTGTCCTCCTGAAAATCGAAAAACATTTTTTGCGAAAATCTACAATAACGTTTCAGAACAGTCATTTTGATCCTTAATTAAAATTAATTGAAATAAAATATTTGTTATCAAAGCTTTTCAAGTTCGTTGTTATCCGAGTGAATGCGAACTGTCTAAAACAAAATAGATTTTAGTAGCCTTTTGTTAAGGTATTATTTATAAACAATATTTACTTGCGTTTCCCTTTTGTATTAATTAAATTCCTAGTTATCTGTCCCGCCTTTTGGGCTTGTTGTTGCAAGTGACAGGAGAATCTTATTCAAAATTAGTGAAGCAAATCATTGGAAATACAATAAAGTAATAGGAGTCTCGTAGTTACGCGAAAATTGTACGTATAAACCACTGCCTGTTTATAGGTGAGTCATTTAATAAACATAATATTTCTCTTCGATCCTTCAAGACCGCAAACCTGTCAGTTTTACAGCTAATCTAACATCAGGTACGATGGTAATCAGTCATTAAAATTCTATCCTCACAGTCTATTTAAATATCATTCCCCAGTTTTATGGAATTTCGTATTTTACCGCTTTTTCTTATAAATTGGACCAACAACTGGGTAACAAAGCAGGGCCGCTTGAACGCCTACAGACAATATTCTATAATACATTATAATTGTTATCTTTCCCCTTTATTAGACGGACACACAAGTATTTAGATTAAACTATTTAATTTAATTTTCCTAATTGCTTTCCTAGCTTTGTAGGAAGTGGGGAAGGATTGGTAATTTTTTGTTCAAATGAAGTTTATTTCATAGTTTTCCTTCACCTTAAATCTCTGAAACATCTCGAAAAAACCTGAACTATAAAGTCTCCAATCACCAACCCGTATTGAGCGAGTTTGGTGACTAACACTCAATCCTTCTCCGTGCAAGTGGCACCGTGTGCCCAGGAGTGGCACGACAAAAATGCTGATCACGATTTCTCATATTCTCTTATTTAATTTCCTTTTAAGTATTATACTTTTTTTATCAAAATTATGTGCTTATGAATCATTTAATCTCGTGAAAGCATGGTAAGGATTTTTTTAATATTTATGAAAAAAAACAAGACGTTTCTATGAACTTTCCTTGTAAACAGCCAAAACAAGGCGCAAACATACACAATATCTGCTACACCCTAAAAAACAACATGCAATTTTTCTTTTCGCTGCAACAGGAAAAAACATTTCCACGCGTCTGAATTATCTCCCTTCTCCCTTAAACGGGTAAAACATGGGAGATTTATGAGATGTTACGTCATCCAGCTGTGCTGATGTTGACGCTACTCATCATGCAACTAAACCACGGAGTAAGAAAAGATGACCGGAGATGCCGTAATGCAGGTAGGTCAGGCGCCTTCTGCTAGGTCAATTACTTACGGTGGACATGCGGACAACGGGCAGTTGCGAGTGAATTAACAAGACGTTCGGGTTCTTTGAGACATCTGTTGACGATTTTTGGTATCACAAAAAAATATCGAGTCCAAAGGAGGCGTATAAGGATGAAGACAGTAACGTTCCTTGATTCCTGTACGCCTGCATTTTGGCGCGCTACTTTCTAAAGGTGCGTACGGATTGCGCGTACTCAGTTTACGCGTATCCGGAACGCCTAGTCCATACCTGCAGCTACGCGTTCACTCTTGGGGTACGCGTACCGCGCGAGCCAACTCGCAGCGCGAGCCACCGTCAGTCGGTTTTTGGTCGCGCGTCAAAGAGGACCCACGCGGCCGGCTACGCTATATTTGGACGGCAAAATGAATAAACACGCGTGTTCTTGTCGGAGTCATGGCGAATGACTGGGGCTCGCGGAGCGCTCTGGATCGATTGACCTCGCGTACAGGTTCGCGGCGGTCCGTACAGGAGCTGTACGCGTATCCAATGTACGCGTGGACAGTGTTTCCCAACTACGCGTAACACAGGAACGCGCTATCCGTACGCACCTTTAGGAGATCTTAGGTTGTGGCACCTCCGCTAGTCATTTGTTTTCTATGGAGCAAACGCTCAATTGCGAGATATGGCGAGCCATGCTTTACCCTCAACATATGGCCGGCAAATTGACATAATAATGGCCTAAAGTGAACTGTTTATTATTGTAGGATATGCACATTAATGGGGAATGTTGACCTACCGGGTGAGGTAAGTAAAGGTTACTGTTACCAGTGATATGTCATACTGTGGATGGTTTTACAAGCAATCTACATATACTAAAAAGTTTTTTAAGCGCTAATCTCTGGAACTACAGAACCGATTTGAAAAATAATTTCAGTGTTAGATAGCCCTTAGACATAAAACAATCTACTTAAGGTCTTTCAGCAAAAATAAAAAAACACAAAAGAATCATTACATTTACCTTTTTTAAGTATAGCTTTTAAATGTACTGTAGAATGTAAATTAAATTCAATGATAACTAGAACTTTCTCAAAGCCAAGGTTATAAATTAAGTAAATAATGAAAAGAGACATCACCGCTAAAACAATTACTTGGAACACCCACTTTTGTACATAAAACCACTACTTTCTTACTCAACTTTCAAAGAGAAATTTAAGAACTACTTAAAGGTTAGGTTGTGAAAATCAAATGAATTTTAAGAGCACTATGTTACTAAGTTACTGTATGAGAAAATTTCTTTGAAGTCAACTTACGTTTGAGAATTAAGATTACGAACCCTTCGTACTAAACGAACAATATAATTCATTTCTGTGGATTCAAATTGTTTAGTGTCTACTGAAATTTAAGAGGGCTTAGGGAAATACTCTTGAGACATCTTTTGAGTCTATTAATCTACGAAACGGCTTCCAAAATGCTCGATATGGTTAGAAAGAATGTTACTTGTGTCTACTCGTGAGATGACGGCAGATAAAAGAGTATGGAAAGAGAAACCCCCAAATTAAATTGGGATATGGGTGGGGGGAGGATGATGATGATGGCTTTTAAAATGATATGTTATTTAAATACGGCTGGTAGGTACCTTGTCAATATAAATCAGCTTAACTACAAACATCAAATTATGAATACCTACCATAAGACCTACATAGTAAAACTTATCTTCCCAACCAACTTTTATGACAGACCATTATTCACAAAGTCAACGAGTAAAAAATAAAATTCAACTCATAAACAAAAGAGCTCATTGTTAATACTTAAAAATACCACGAAGTGGAGCACAACAGAACAAGCAGATTACAAAATTATTTAACCGCGAACATTTCAGAGATTTTAACAGCGACTCAACACGCTTTCCTTCCGCTAAACTGAGCCGGTATATTAACCAAATTCCACACCATAAAATACATTGTTTCTACAGCTCAACAGGTAAAAATAATTGCTGCGAAGTTTCTCCGACGACAAGAAATATGGCTGCTAAAACCGTTTCCCCTGATATTCCACATTTTTCTTCAGTCGGCACTTGGTACCCGAGATTCGCATATTTTCTCGCCGAGTTTTTACATTAGATATAATAAATCTGTTTTGTGAAATGAAGTTTTGAGCTTGTGTACAGTGCGGGCGAAGATAATGCGACTTTGATGCGATATAAACAAGGTTTTAAAGCTCGAAGATTAAAGGATAAAGTTGCGTTTATTTTAAATAAGATAAAGTTTGTGTTGATGTTTTTTCAGAAGACTTTAGAGCACTTAATGGAGCTTTAAACGTAATTAGGAGCCTATACAATAATAAATTTGATTTCCATGAAAAAGAAATCTAATATTTCGATAACAAACAAATTCAAATATCGTTCCACATATAAGCAAAGCAAATATCCAGTATACACAAGAAATAACCTCGCACACGCAATATTTTCCCATCGCTTCCAAATCATTTGACATCCACATCGAACTTGGCACTGTTGCCAAACATTTACGATCTATGCTAGCGATGCTTTTGCTATATCGCCTCGCAAACTCTTTGGGTATACAACGTTCTTTACGGACATGCATTTACATGACACGACCAGTCGTCCTGACAGTTGTAAGAAGACAAATCGTGTACAACATGTACCTACAAGTTTTAAAGGAATTGTGTAGGAATTCATTGCAGTGACTTACGTACGTAAGTGTTGGCTTAAGAGCCCGTTTGGATACTTTATAGCGGGATTTAATATGCGGAGCAGTTTATGCGTGAAGGTGATACATGGAGTAGGTTACTGTGATGGGCGAAGTCAGTCTGTTTTTTTATTTGCTAAGGCTTTTGTGATTTAAAAAACATTATTTTGTGGGCACAGCTTCTTTATATATTTAAGATGATATATGTACCCACCCAAAACAAAAATGTGAAAGGCTGCCAAGTTCGATAATATGGGAATGCTTCGCCTATAAAAGAAGTGAGATCTGAATGAATACCAAGTTCCATACACATACCTCACTTAAAAATAGTTGCTTTTTAATGATGCTACTTTGCAAGTTTTCACACACCTTGTTATAAACCTACTAAACGCAATGAATAAAGTACATAATTTCAAACATCATCAAAAAGTAACTATTTTTATCTGAGGTATGTGTATGGAACTTGGTATTCATTCAGATCTCACTTCTTTTATAGGCGAAGCATTCCCATATTATCGAACTTGGCAGCCTTTCACATTTTTGTTTTGGGTGGGATTTCATTTATTTTTGTAAGGTTGTTTATTCTATTTTTTTCTTATGATTATGTTAGTTAAGGAAATTTCTCATTTATACTTTCTTTCAGATTTTTGAATATGCACTATGCTTCTTACAAAGAAACGAACTAGATTAACTAAATGGACTAGATTTACCAACTGATTGACGTGACATGTTATCATAATTATGTTCGTGGATCAAAGTTACACATTCGTTATTTTCGAAAGTGACTCACACTTGGCCGTTTTCAGATTTTTACTTTACTTCGACGAAATACAAACCTTTGTAACGAATTTCAGATCGGTACGACCATTCGAAGATATACAAGGTGTTGATTTGCATTTGTGCCATACTTCAGGAGGAGGACATAAAATACGTAAATAATCGATTGGAATTACAGTAGACGGGAAATAGCTAATATGCACTGCTATTTTTGTCATTGTAATGTCGTAGTATTTCAGAAGTAATCCAATTTTATGAATGAAATTTATGAATAATCGTTGCTTATGCTTTGTGTTTGCGTTTGTGTGAGGGCGCAGCACGGTTTAAATGCCAGTAACACACGCGCCAAGTTTAAATACGGCTAGATGACATTGACGGAATTCCGAAAAAAAAAAAAAAAAAAATTACGTTCCAATTTTTTTGTTGATTTGGGTCAAGAATCATTAGCATAATTACGTCCTTGAATATGGCACGGATGCAAATCAACAGCTTGTATTATATAAATATAGATAAATTTAGTTCGTTTTAGTTCCTTAGGGGTATACACCTTCATTATTTTGAAACTGACTCACACTTGGCCATTTTCAGATTTTTCCCTTTACCTTGACATAAAGACCTACCTCCATGCCAAATTTCAAGTCAATACGACCATTGGAAGTGGTCTAGGTTTTTGATGAGTGAGTCAGTCAGTCAGTCAGTCAGTGAGTGTATAGTAAAAATAGCGATTTTCTGACGTCAATATCTTAAGACCTACAATAGGTATATGAATGAAATTTTGTATTTTAGATAAGTGAGGGGGTCTCAACAGATACTAGAAATTTGATATGCGTAAATAAAATAGACTTTGAGTTATAGGGGGTCGAATTTGGCCCGAAATGGTTCGTGTAATATAACCCACGGCCGGTGTGTCGCTTTTTTTTGCTCGAACTTGGCGGACACACTGCCGTGTGTCTAGATATTCTGGGAGTTTTTGGTGGTAAGACTGAATCATACCCTGGAAGACAATGACGATGAAAATAATATTGTTAGTTTTTCAAAATGTTCAGTATAAAGACAATTTTGTCATTAATTAAATAGAATTATTGGAAAAGATATCGGAATTAGTTCGACTTTTGATGTAACTTAACATTCTGCTTAGATGGTATTGACATAGACCATCTTATGATGTCGCGAGTCTGGTTAATAACTTGCCTGTGTCAATAGTAAGCGCCTAAATTATATCTGCAGTGAATAGACTGAATAGGATAGAAAATAGTGTAATATTATATTTGGTAACATCGGTATTTTTGTACGTAGAAATAAAGATATTACGTATTTTCAATAATATGGAAAACTTCGTCTGTTTTATAATAATAACTGACCGGTCTTATAAGAAAACGTTTTAATTGGTATCTATTTATGACATTATATTCTTCATCAAACAAGATCACATCGCCATAAATTCCGAGTAAAAATTATGTATTCTATCGACAAAACAAATCGAATTAATATTTGATCGTCGATAGTTAAAAGTGGCAATTTCGTCAATTTTATGATGCGTTTTCATTATAAATTTAACGACGATCGAGAAGTAAGACTTACGGTCTAGTCGCCTTTTATGATTCCTCCAATAAAATGGTATTTGTTTTATTTCGTCACAATTTTATTACTTTAGTAGCGTTAGCATAAAATGCTTCTATCCAATTGCTGAGTCAGATATGTCGCTCATATTGAGATGGGAAAACAATTGAAGTTTATCGTTCTTCATTTGATGCTATGAAAGATTTTTACAGTGGAAATTGTCCCTTTTAAATCTAAAATTTTTTTATTTAAAAATTTTAAACTTTGCTAGTAAATGATGCTTGAAAGAAAAAAGATATTGATAGGCAGTAGGCACAATAAACGTGGTATACAGCATCACTCGGAGAACCACCGCGAGGATAAAGAGAATTCAAGCACAAAAGAAAGAAAAAGGTAAAGAGCCGGTTGAAAGAACTGTAGACTGAGTGTGCTAAATCCATTTACACGTGTCAGTATAAAGCACCCATGCCATATATATTTTTATCTAAAAATTATACCAGTATTCATTACTACATTATCTCACCAGGTCTCGCCGCTACAATTTACCACATACAAAAAGTTTAAAATTACCAAAAAAAAGTCAAAAATCTACTCACATCAACATTAATCCCAGCAAAGGGAAATATCTTCGTAGTGGGGTTCTCTGTAGGCGAGTATCGGTAGAACTCGTGGCGCCCTCTATACCACTTGACGGAGTAGAGGGGGGCGTCAGTCAGCTCGTAAAGACACGCGAGGGTAGTGTCGTTCCCCCGTTGTACTACTGGTGGGGATATTCGGAGGTCTGTTGCTCGGAGACCTCCTACGCCTGGGGAAGAAGAGGGAAGATGAGTATTGTGATAGTTTAAGGCACGTTAACACAAAAAATAAGATGATGTTTTCAAAAGTGGACCTCACTAGGATTGGTTGGAGATTTTTTCAGGTTTCATCCCACGCAAATTTTGTTTAATATGTCTCCATTTCCGAAGCCTTGCTCTGCTTTTATGGACTTGCTGGGATCAAGAACTGCTAAATTAACCCCAAAAGAACCCTAGTTAAACCTTAGTTTTTATTAATCTGAGGTGATGGCATACTTTCACGCGTACCAGTATAAAAACTGTGTTATCACCTATTTCGACCTATGAAATGTGTATTACATAACACAGATTGAGCATTGAAAAGGTAGAGACTACGTAACCAACTGCCTGTCTAAACGCAGGCACGAACCCATAAAACTTTATAAACCCAGTCAAAGCTACAATGCACTCACTTTTGTCACCACAGCGAAGGTATGCACAGCCATTCACTACGCGTCAATTAACGTGACTACATGTAGGTGCCTACGTGAATTCACTGAAATGCCAGTTCAGATGTTCAGTTACACATCTGAGTTTGATTGCTCTTTGAATTTGCGTAGGCGCTTTTGTGGGGTAAGTAAAGTAGGTGCTGGCAAATTGTGATTGCCTGTTTATTTTGTACTTGCATTTCTCCGTAGTTCTACGTGATTCCCGAGGTAACTAATTCCCGCACTCGGATGAAAATAACACTACTAAATCAGTTCAACAGTTTTAGCGCGATATAGGATAATATATAGGCAAAGAGAGCTACTACTACCCAAAGGTAGACTGGGAGAAAACGCCTAAGGCGTTAAGTTCGCCATTGTGCAAAATGTGCATAAAGTGTTATTAATAAAATAAAATATTGCACTAATAAAGTAATTAAGCATTATCACTGTCTTTCTATAACTCTGTCATAAATCACCATTAATTCCGAATTCCATGGAGCAAGAAAAAAGAAAATGGAGTGCCCAATTAATGCACACTATTGCACACGTCCGTAACTAAAATTGGCGCTTTGTTCCAACGCGAGTAATATATTATCCGTACATTATTGTCTTATTTCTCCTTCACATAAACGTTCGCCGTTAAACACGAGTCTTCCCTGTGGACCAATGCGGGTAGACGCTTGAATATATAAATAGAATATATGACTTGGGCACAAAAGTGTTTAAACAAAACTTTTGACTTAAAAAAGTTGATAAATTTAAAACAGGTGAGCTAATTTTGATGAAATGTATCTGAAACCCACCGCTAGCAAACCAGATTTAAACTACAGCACTATGGTTCATCTGGCCTAAAGGCTGACAAACGTAAATAGCGGTCAAAGTAACTAACTCCCCTCTTTTGAGTCGAAGGTTTTAAACTATTCCTCACATAAATATTATTTTACGGAATAACCCCACGAATATGTTACGGCTTAACCATACTTTAGCTAAGAAGGCTTTACGGAACTCGACTCAAGCTGTTTTGAGGTAACTCAAAATGTCATGAAATGCATTTTTTTGGTAGTTATCATTTCGTGGCCTCTACATTTTTTACCGACTTCTCAAAAGTTATTTATTTGACCACGTATATTATTATAATTTTTGAACTCGGTAGGTATCACTTAGGGCATACGCCTGACCACATTATTTTACACATTATAACTATTGTTAACTACTATCTCGGATTAAAAAAACTAAATTTCATATTGCTTATATTCCACAAAAACCATTTCATATTCTCACCATAAATGCTAGCCGTTAAACACGAGTCTTCCCCATGGACTAGTGAGAGATACCACGTATATTGTTATTTAAACCACCGTGGCAGGCAGATTAATGATGCAGCGCGGTAGGTATTATAAAAATGTGCTTTAGATTCTACGTTATTAAATACGAGCTGTTGAGTGGTTTTTGGTTTTAGAATTTATTCGTGTTTGAAAATTGCTTAGGTGTAGTTTTTGATAAAAAAAAAACGGTTATTTTTATTATAACTTGGGTTGATCTTTACCTGCTTCTCGAAAATTTTGAAAGAACTACATATGGATTTAACCATAACAATTATAAATATTTTATTTGCTCTAATTGATCCTGAC
Source organism: Helicoverpa zea x Helicoverpa armigera (assembly GCA_033682625.1). Taxonomy (NCBI): domain Eukaryota; kingdom Metazoa; phylum Arthropoda; class Insecta; order Lepidoptera; family Noctuidae; genus Helicoverpa; species Helicoverpa zea x Helicoverpa armigera. Next base: position 1,352,517 of record JAWIIS010000041.1, read on the forward strand.
AGTGCAATATTGTTTACAAAATTGCAATTTACCACCTTTTGATTACATAGAAAATGAACTTTTAAAAAGGATGTATGGATGTTCTCGTACTTTTACGAGATTATCCGGTCAGTCAAAAAGAAAAACAAAGAGGAATGAGCTATTTGTCTTCTGGCTCAAGTTTTAAGAGCACCAGAGCTCTGCAGTAAGAAAATCAATGGTATTTGCTTTACTGAACTTCGGAGCAAGTTAGATGACCCAGCCAGCAGAGGGTTTAAGTATTTTCGGAAGTTTTCAACTCGGAAAGGTGTTTAATAGTTTTGAAACTAATAACACAATGGTTGGTTCCCTCGTGTATTTAAGTTAGAAGTAAGTAGATATTGCTGTTTTCCTGTAGGAAAATTATTTTTGCAATTGTTAATATCTTGCACGTGTAACGATTTGCGTCCGAGTGACTGACTCTTGGACACGATATTTTATTTTTCTGTTAAACTTCCTGTATCCGGCTGTCATTGAACATCGGTCGGTCATTGATCATGGCAATCGTTACGGTAGTCAGAAGCCAGTAAGTCTGACAACTAGTCTTAGGTACCTAGGAATTTTGGGCTGCGCGCGTAGCTATGTGGAGGAGGTCAGATAGGCTGTCGCTTTTTATAAAACAGTTAGACTGGAAGCCGACCCCAACATACATGTAATTGGGATAAGGCTAGGCCAAGGATGTTGTGCTGAACCTAGCTTTGGTTGTATAAAGCTACCCCGTCTGTTCAGATATTTGAAGCAGGTATGGGTGAGAAAAATCTGCTGGGTGCAAGCAAAAAGCTGTGAAACTTATCCAGTAAATACTTGGTAAAATATTTCGCTCCCGCTTGGTATTTTCACGCCACCAAGCGGTGGGAAGATTACATTTTGTAAATTATTTTATACCTTCACATCTTTAATTCTTAAGCAATATTCAAAGGCTTTGTTTGAACTTCCAGTGAACAGGAGCATCTTAAAGGATTCTCGAAAAAAGTGAAATTACTCTAAATGTCATATTGTGGCTGAAAAATCCGTCTCGTTTTTTTATTTGTCTGCTTGAACGCACCTTTCTCAGGAACTCCTAAACAGATTTTAGACAATCTTTCAGTGTTAGTTATTTACGAAGAAAGGTAAGAAGTTTGAAGGCTAGTTAGAAGGTTGGGTATTTATCCTTTGTATGCATATCTAATAGTTCTCCTGGGTAAAACCGCTGGCGGGAGCTAGTTTATTACAACTACCCATAATCCAGCAGTAGGCAAAAAAAGGAACAATCCAAAATGACCCACCAACATTGAATTCCCCAAATTTTCGCTATTCCGTCGTACCCTAAGGTCACAGGTGTAGGTTCCCCTTCTATTTTACTGTCCTACCCTTTGTGTTTCACATCACATTTTTATGATTCCACCTTTGTTGCCCATTGTCTGTTACGGTCAAAAGAGTTTTAATAATACGCGTGCCGTAGTATTTTTTTTGGAGAAGCTAGGAAGGTAGCGTTTGTGATATTTGAACGAATGACGGGATTGGACATTTTCGTGATATGGCTGTAGGAATTTGTGTTTGGTTTTTTTGTTCTTGTAGTTGGTAATGTGAATATTAAATGAGGTAAAAAAATCTTTGCTGTTGTATTGGAAGAAAGATTTTTGATTTACTTTCTTGGAAATATATTCCTTTTGGAAGGACTTAGGCAAAAACTGCAAGGGTTATTTCACACCGTGTCAACACAAGAGTATAATATGCAAGCGAGAATTTTCAACTGCTTCGTTTCAAAATATTATCTCAAGCGATGCTACTTAACTTCACTTATTTACTTCCTTAAAAATGAATATTTATAAACTAGAAATATCTTTACTGCAACAAAATATCCAGTGGAGATTCCTCACCATCATTAGAAGATTAGAAAGACATGGAGATACCCTGATATCATTATAAGGAAGCCCAAAGACAGAAAGTAGGTCAATTATTTATCTTTGATTTGGTTTTTCCTGCTGTGTTGCTAGGGCATCTTCCTGGGCCTTATTAGGGAACGTCATAATAATTCCGGATAAATGGCGATCAATTTTTTTCTTGTTTATTTCGGGGTTTTTTATCGGCTTTCAGTTGTTTTTATTTCTTTAATTTTTTGTAATGGAATTGTGATAAAAGTACGGCTACATTATGTCATCACAAAAATTCAGAAGAGATTATTGTATGTTTATGTAATTTTAAGTAAATGACAAACTTTTTGATCACATGGCATGCTACCATCAATGAAGGTTTGTACATCCAAAACCTACCTGAATGGTGAGACTTGCATATCAGCAAGGAGGCTGGTGACTTTTATTCGTAAAGGCGAGTAAGAACTTTTGGCTAATGAGGGTCATAAGGCTTTCATCCAACAAAATTCTATGTAAAGGCGTTTGCATACTTTTCGTCAGGTTAAATCAATCAGGTCGACACGATTGCTCAAGGTCTCCCAGCGATTTCCGTCACAATTTTAAACCTTCAAAATAAACATAAAGGAAAGCCTCAAAAACTTTTAAAATTAATGTGATTTTTGACATCAATTTATGTCGCAGCTAATAGTCCTTATCGGACTAACTTTAGGCAGATATTGCCTAACTTATCTGCAACTTAGCAGTTTCTAACGCAAAATAGAGCGGTAAACAAGTTTGGCAAACGCGCAAGTTCCTGACTTTAGCTTATTTTGTGTTTAAGCGTGAGTACGCTTTGGTTAAATTTTTAACGTTGTTAACTAAGCTGAAATTGTTAAGTTAACAGTGTGTTGTACTAATAGTATGAAGGCGAAAGTTTGTGAGTGTGCATTTTAATTAGTTCTTCACGCGTAAACGATTTAACGGATTTTGATAGAAATTGGGCAATACCTTGTTTTATGATGACAAAAATCATCAAATAAACCCGCTGTGGGTTAGCAGTGAGGGAGTGTCCATCATTTTCCGTCGTAGGCCTTTTATGTACCAGGACCGCGGTCCTCTTTACCTAATACAGTATCATATATCTAATATGTATAAGTTTCTAATTTTCAGTAAAAACATTCTTTTTTTACCAATGGAATCATATAATGTATTTACGGCAAAGCAGGTGAACAGATCCAAATATTATTGGAATGAGGAGATTTATATTCCGGTATAAAAAATTAAAGTTCATATATCAAGCTAGGGTAAAGACATTTGTGGTTCATGAATGGTTGCACTTACCAACAACATCAAGCCTCGCTGAGGCGATATACTGCGGGTAGGATGGCGCGTTCTGTATCACCTCACAGCTGTAATTCCCGCTGAGGCTTGCCACCACTCGGAGTAGCACTACGTGGGTTTCATTAGACCTTAACCTCTGTGGAAGAAAACATATGATTACTATATAAAAGGAACTGGCCTTTTCTAGCGGTTTCATCCACGTCCCGTGGAAACTACTTCACATGCTCAAATAAAAGCTCTAAGTTAACTGGGGATAATGCCGACCAACAGTGAAAGAATTTTACAAATCAGTCTATAGTATCGGACCCTTTGGGGCATAAATAAACAAAAAAATAATTGGTTCCTCTTTATTATACTAGCATAGAAAATCTGTTTGTTAATAAGCAAGTTCTTGACAGGATTATTAATTATTGATTTATTATAACTAACCGTGTCACCTAATTGAAGATGGACATGATGATGGTTTTCATATCCAATCATTAGCCTAATGGAAGGCCAGTGAGGGACTTATTTTTTAATAATCATAATACCAGACTGAATATTATGTGGCTATCTGTGCTAACGAAAATTACTAATTGAATTTATGAAAGATCTAAGACAATCGGTAATTAAAATCTAATCATCTTTCAACCCTTATCCTAGAATAAGGACGAACGCTTTTAATAAACACTTTAGTGTTTTTCAAGAGTCTTCAAAATTAATCTTACTACTATAAAAAATGCGAGTAACTCTGTCTGTTCGACTTTTACAGCAAAGCAACTAAACCTATTTAAATGAATGCAGGTCAACCAAAATGCATTCATTCATATTAGGCTGACAAATCAGCACCTTTCGAAGGTAAAAAAAAATACAGAACACAAAACGCCCAGTTTTCACACCTTTCTAAGAGTTTTTGCTGGGAAAAAGAAGTGGAGCGACTAACTCCTTAGCAACGCATGTCGGTTTATTAGGTTCAGACATCATCCACACACACTTACACAAACACACACACACATATTTATTACACACACCACACACACACACACTACCAGATATAAGGCTACTTACATCAACTTTAATCCCACTGACGGGTAACACCTTAGTAGTCGGGCTCTCCAGCGGCGAGTACCGATAGAACTCTTGCGTCCCTTTGTACCACTTAACGGAGTATATACCATAGTCATGAAGCTCGTATAGACAGGCCATGGTGACGTTCCGACCTCTTTGTACGACGCGTGGTGTGATTCGTAACTCTGTGGTGCGGAGGCCTCCTGCTCCTGTGGACAAAGATTTGGGGGATTAGAGATGGTTTTCTTTAGGTAGATAATATAATTAGTATATACTTGCTAATAAAATATTGAAGAGTTTGTTTTGTTTTCTTGAACGTGCTGATCTCAAGAATAAGTGGTTTGATTTAAAAAAATAACTGTATGATCTTTTATCGATAATCGTAATTAAAAAATAATTCAAGAATTTAATTAAACTCCATTGATAACCACAATAATATTTTTGACATCGTCAAGTTATATTAAAAGTTTGAAAAATATGTATTTCATAGGTGCTGGTTGATCCGCATGGGATAATAACTCAACCTCTTTAGTTTAGCGGTGTCTCTTATTTTATGTTCAAAACTTGTTTTGAAAACAACTGCATCCGATGCACTAGCCTACCAAACAACCTGCTTAGCTATAAAATACTAAACAAGACAAAATCACCATAAAACAAACAACAGTAATAAAACATTTTCAACCAACCAAACACCGACAGAACATTAGATTGAGCAAGCTGAAACTAAGTCAGAATTCGCAAGAACTGAACTCGGGCCAATAAACGGGGCAGCCAAACAAGAAGACTATTTATCTACGAAACGATTTTAGCTTGCCTAATAAATAACTTCACAGCTAAAAAGTCGACAAACAAAAACACTTAGAACCGCAGCTCTATCATTAGTAAAATATCCTTAAACCACGGAGTAAGGGAAAATGAGCAGAGATTTCATAATGCAGGTATTCCAATCGCCGAAATACGTACAATAGGCATGACCGAAACGATCAGGTACGAGTGTACTGACGAGATGTTCGGATTCTTTGAAATATCGTTCAACGATTTTTGGTATTACGAACCCGCCATAGATGGATGTCCGTTATAGAAAATGATCTGAAGAAGACACAATTATCATCCCAAGCGACCCAGTACAGACCTTCCTGGCGAAGATTGACTAGAAGGGCTGACCCCAAGTAAATGGGATAAAGGCTAGGCAGAAGAAGAAGAGAAGAAAATTTCTGGTATTACGAAAAATTTGCGGATCCTAACAAGACATACAAGGGCTGAGACAGTAATGTTCCTCACAGGATTTTCCGTTATGGCATCTCCACTAGTCATTTTGTTCTCCATGCCTTATACCCATTCTGGTTTGTTACCAGTAAGCCAATTCTCCATTGGGTAAGAATACGTTTTAATTATATCTTATTATCTTAATTTTGCAACGAGACTAATATAAAATAATATATGGGCGAAGTAATTGTATTAAGGCAATTTATTCGGCCAACTGTTGGGCATTATTAGTTTGCTGATAATAATATATGTACTTGTTGCTTGAATAATATGGTAAGTAAGGTTCTTTATTATGTACTCTGTTCGTTATGAGTACCTATTTTCTAGATTATTTTTAGTATCAAGTATTTAATTACTTTGATATTCTTATATTCTTTGTGGTTCATTTCGCCTTTTAAGAAAACTACTTCGCTTAGCTAGAAAAAAAATATAACGTAAAATATAGTAGCTCCAAATCTTAATCTTAATTCATATTTCTTCGTGATCATTTCTCATAGAAAAACACTATTCATATATCACTAATTATTAATTAGTTAGTTCGCCTTACGGAAGGAGGAAAAATATGATCTCGTTTTTAATCAGCTTCCTAACGAAAAAAAGGAATAAACAAAATAAACATCATGTAGGAATTCATTAACGTATTTGCTCATAATGTTTAGATTTCCGAACGAACGTGACATTTGCTCAACAAATTAGTCCAAGTCAAAAGGTCTTACGGAAGACTTGAAAATGATTTATAAATTAGTGTTTTATGTGATTAATTATATTTTAGTAAAAACTGGCAGTAACTTTTTAAGGTAGGTTATTTAAGAATTAGAAACCGACTTCCCAAAAAGCAGTGGGTTGTCAATTAGGACCTATGAATTTTCTAAAGTTTATTTTAAAAAAAAGGTAAGTAGTTTCTACTTACTTACTTTGACTTATCTCATCCTCCGAGCCTTTTCCCAATCATGTTGGGGTCGGCTTCCAGTCTAACCGGATTCAGCTGAGTACCAGTGCTTTACAAGAAGCGACTGCCTATCTGACCTCCTCAACCCAGTTACCCGGGCAACCCGATACCCCTTGGTTAGACTGGTGTCAGACTTACTGGCTTCTGACTACCCGTAACGACTGCCAAGGATGTTCAATGACAGCCGGGACCTACAGTTTAACGTGCCATCCGAAACACAGTCAATGGTGTCTAAGATATACTTAGAAAGTACATACAAACTTAGAAAAGTTGCATTGGTACTTGCCTGACCTGGGATCGAACCCGCGCCCTCATACTTGAGAGGTTGGTCCTTTACCCACTAGGCCACCACGACTTTCCCTTTACTTTGACTTATCTATAAAATACGAAAATAAAAATTATTATGAAACGGTATTCACAATAAATCTAAACTTTCTACTAATAAGACTGTTCATATATATTTTTTAAATAGGTACTTACAAAAACTTTCAATTCCCACAATATTATTATTTTCAACAATATTATTTTCCCTATTCCCCAACAAAAAACTTCCCATTCTAGAACCGCCTTCCCCCGTAATTTCCCCGTACCCCGTGATGCATTACTTCGTATTGTGGTGCATTAATCCCGTGCCGAGAATAATTGGTCTCACTGATGTGGGATGAACGAGTCTCACTCTATGCCGTGCAGTAGCCATTTCTAAAGCGTTTCCAGTATTCTTTTTTAGTTTTTTTTTTATTTTCTCTTTTATGGTAGAAGTATTTTTAATTTAATTTTTAGTTTTGGTGGGCTTTCGGCTTGCAACAGAAAGGTGTATCATACCAAAATATTATATAAGCATGTAGGTTGATATCTATTCTCTGTTTATCTCTTTTTCTTTTCACTAAACCGATATTTTTTTCAGTAACAAAAACATAATATTTCACTGTAAAATAAATAAACTAAAATTTTGATCAAAAAGTCTTTAAAAATATAAAGAATTAACATTGAATTTCGATGCACCAGACATCACTGTCAACAGTATCTAGATAACTCTTTTATTTAATATTGAAGAAAATATTTCAAGCTTCGGCATTCGTACTTTCTCCTGTCTAACTTTGAATAGATATTCATTCAAAATACACGAACTAGCCAAGCGTTTGATTCAGTAGCACAATGTTTTGTTCCACGAAGCGTATTCAGAAAATTCAACTATATTTCTTAAGATAAATAAATACTAACATTGAAGAAAGATTTTTTGAAGGATAATTTTAAAACTGTTTTATTTGTAAGTAAGGTCGTCATCATCATCACTTATCAACCCACTGCGAACACAGGCTTCCTCTCAAACAGAGAGAGATTGAGCGTTAATCACCTTGCTTGCTCAATGCGGATTGGTGATGTCAGACTTTATCTATAGTCAAGTAAGAAAAATTTACTTTTTATTTATTACCAATTTCATTGACCAAAAAAATTTCAAAAAGCCAAAAGCTGTATTAAAAAAGATGCAATAATAAAGCCATAACAATGATAGCGAAATCAAGAAAAAAAAAAACAAATGTGTCAATTAAAAGTTCCATGATTGGAAAACACCATATAAGTTTTTTTTATAAATAAACTGAACTTAACATCAAAGATTTCCCCTCAATTACGTTACAAAGTAAACACAATAATAGTTAAACTAATTCTGGTTATAAATACACGAACAGGGTACGTTTTCTCAAAATTTATTGAGGGCAATTAGAACTCGTGTTAATTAATTTCTTTCCGTCTTTGTGTTTTCAAATTGGTTTGTATTTTTGTGTTTCTGCTTTCTCTAATTATTGTTTTTTTATTGTGTACTGCTTGTCTGTTTTTGTTTAGGAAAGAAAAATAATTATCGAAATAATGACCCGCTGTGAGTGCAGTAAGAGTGAGTGTCAGACTTTTACTGACTAAAACCCACCTTTGTTCTTTCTGGGACCTTTTGTGTGCCGGGGCCGAGGTAACTCTATTGAATGATCTTGCAGGCCAAAATCCCGTAGTTCCTGTCATTTATACCTAATGCAAAACTTTTCGATGGGATTCTGTATGCTTTATGCATATGCTATCCATGTGTTTGACCACCACTTATTACGTTATTTCATATTTTCAATTATAATGCACTTTAACCCCTCCATGAAAACAGCACAACACACATAATTGCCAAGGAAGACACTGTCTTACATATTTCCCATAATATACCAATTATAACAAAGACAGCCAATTGGTAGCTTATACCTTAACACACTGCCTACAGCTCAACCGAGCAATATTGAGCGTCAAGTATCAAACACGTCACGCCACAATCCATTAAGTATCTTCTGGGACTAATTGATACAGCTGACAGACATTCTATGGGCATTCGAGATCACTCGCCATTGGAATACTAGGAACGGATGACTTGGTCCAATTTGTGTCGCTATGTAATTTAATTGGTTGGTTAAAGCCTTTGAGGTGAATTGTATTTGTATTGGCCAATCAGGGATATCGAATGAATTTATGGAGTGAGTTTATTATGGAGTAAAGGATAATCTGTCTCTATACTAATATTATAAAGAGGATTTTTTTTTGTTAGTAATAGATACCTAAACTCAAAAACTAGTGGAAAAATTTAAAAAAATATTTGACTGTCTAAAAACTACATTCTTCCCCAGTAATATACAAAGGTTATATTCTATCCCGCTACGGGCAGTAGTAAGCACAGGACGCGGGTGAAATCGCGGAAAAACGGCTCGTGTTGAATATCTTCATTCCCACATAGAAAATTCCTATTTGGATGATAATTCGATTGAATTTTAGATGGCAAACTAAACATGAAAATATACTCGCGAAAAAACACAAAAGAACGTTCACAGTTTCTGAAGAAAATTACCACTGTTTTCGCCAAGGTTTGAAAAGGGACAGCACAACAGTATCCCATACGAGTTTGTTACTGAAAAACTTCTAGATAATTCTATTAACCTAGCTCCCTTATCTTCTAAAGCGAATTTAGCTTCAAGTCCAATGCATCACAATGAGTTTTTTTTTCTTTTTTTTATCCAGATATCATAACGCGGGCGTGCCCCCAAAGGATTACCAGAAACAATGAATACAGAACGGAAAATCTTTTTTTTTTTGGTCCGCGGTAAAGGAGGTCGTCGCATTTATTTAATTTTGTCTGTGATATTTATCTGACATGTATTTTTTACGTTTATAGAGAGGGTAGAGTCGGCTTTCGGGTACTTATGTGTTATTTTGTTGCTTTTGCGTTTCTATCCAAAAAGGTTGGCTTAAAAGAATGAAAAAAGTATTTTTCCCGACATATAAATGTTTGTTATGGAGTTTTAGAATTGAAAACTTGACCTGGAATAATAAAACAATTGTTTATTTCATTTATGTCTACTTATAACTCAAACTCAACTTAATACACATTTTTTTACAAAAAAATGTGCATTTATGATACAAATTAAAACACATCACCGTTAATCGCACCATCCATCACATAATTATAACTAATCCACATCACTTAAAACGACCAAAAAGAATTCGAACCAAAATTTACCAATCCAAACATCATTTTTTACTTCAAAATAAATACGCTCATAAATCCGCTACTAAGCGTTCCAAACTCGCTTTAATATCGTTGCTATAACCGTAAGTTTGTACGAATATAGACTGCTTTAGTCTTATTGGCGTCGAGAACGCACCTGCTACCGTCCAAAGAGTAATAATTCTCCATGTCTATACCGTCTGTTTTCTTCCGAGAGGGACGATGGTAGGGGCCACGGTGACAGCGATTTCTCGAGCGATTTATTGTTTGCCTACGTGTCTCCAGATTAAATTATGTTTATGGCACGTCTGTATTAATTTAAAGGAAATGTTCTTATTCTACGCTTGAGTTATTGATGGGTTTGGGTGACGGCTGTGTTTTTTGGGGAAGTGATAACGTCGTGCAGTGTTTAGAGTGTTTTATGTTTTGATCGTAGACAGCGAATAAAATTAGTGTATCGATTTTTTTTTCAGTGTCATTTATTTATTTTTTGTATTTTCTGTAATAACTGCTTACTTTCAACACTATTGTCTACTCCTTTTCTTACAATATTTTCCTTTTTCTTTCTCGTCAAACTCTAGAGCGATCATTTACCGCTACCTTTTAAGACTTGATTCTCAATTTGCAATATATGCGCAGATGTTTTTAGAACGGTTATTTAAGTGAATAAACCGTTTTATTGGTTTCATTCGATGTGTGATGTGTACTTGTTAATTTTCTTTGTACCTTTTGCTTTGTCTTGTATTTAAGTTAAGGCGTAAATCATACGTGTAATAAGTCTATATTCATTTCAGTAAAATACTGAAGTTGAACTTTGCTTTGTAAGTTTCAGAAACGAACTTTTGTAGGTTGATTTTGTTTATGTTTAAAATTGTTAGTGCAATATACTATGTAGTGGATTCTTTTAGATAGTTCTATGATTTCTTTAGTGTTAAATCTTTATAAACTGTTTAAATTTTCATATTAGTATACAAAGGTTAACTTATAATAATAAAATCATTTTATATTTTAATTTCCCCCATTCTGCTCAAACCGATTAACGAAACCGATGAACGAAACCTTACCATTCTTTCTCACACCTTTTCATGAAGTAAATCACCCGAAAAATACATTCTATTAACTGGAATTTAATTTATAAGCCAGTAGCTACACGCTTGAATAACTTCGCCTACTCCATACAATTTAGAGTAAAATTACACTGTAGACTTTTTAGTCGCGCGCTTGATAAGTACAGAGATGTGTCGTAGCGCTCATATGACAACATACTAAAAAGTTTGATTTAATTCACGATGAAAAAAAAAATTGCAAATCGGTCCAGGCGTCTTTGAGTAATCGGTGACCATACATAACATCATCCCGACGGATTCAGAATCTCCTGTTTTATTTGAAGTCGTTTAAATGGCCCACCATCGGAGCAACTGTCGGCCGATTGTTTAGTCTACCGTCTGCTCTTAGAAGCTAAGTTAAATGTCAACACGATATCTTAATGGAGAAACGGGAATCGTGAAACGAGGCGAAAAAATAAAATAATTTATGTACCAGTAATGTGTTCGTTTGCCAAATCGAATGTGGAATATACGGGAGGGAAATTGTGGCGAAAACGTTCGATTTTAGTATCGGTCAATGACCTGTGAAATAGTTATGGATATCCTTACTTTTGTAACATAAATGCTTTTAAAAGGGAATGCGAAAGTGAGTTGTTTGTACGCAAAAACTGCTAAAGGGACTGGCTTTTGTCTAAATATATACACATAATACCTATATACAATACACACAATATTATTGTGATTAATTTACTATTTATCTCGGTAAAATAGCAGGTGAAAGAATTTTCTAAATCAATCTGGTATGTACATATAGGATTAGTACATGTATAGAGCTTTAGAGTTATTTTGAATTCGGAGTCAGCTTAAAATAATATATGCAAACAAAGATTACATTCAGCAATGACAATTATAATTTGCGTGTAAATTAATTAACTTAACTTCTATATTAAGCTAATTTAATCCACAATAAACCATTAAAAGTTAAAACGCTCCCAATTTAATTAACATAACTAACCAAATAATTAAATAAAACATTCGAGTCAAATAAATTCAGAAAGCGTCCAAGATAATTACTTGGCTATTTCCCACATGTTACCCAAAGCAAGATTAAATTTAAATGAGTCTTTACCTCTTAATGATTACCGCAAAGTTATTTACGTAGACTTCACAAAAAATGTAGTCCCTTGACATTTTTGGATGAACTATTTATAGGACAGTTTCAATTAGCATTTTTGGTCTTTTGTGTGAGTTTGTAATTTGTTCTTTATGTTGTAGTGGGAACAAATTGGGGTTATTAATAGCTGTGCAAGTTCTCTGATTGCAAACTTTTTGTAGGCTGATAGTTTGATAGGGCTCTTAACCAGTATGGAGGTTTTCCTACTTATCTGTTGATTTGCTTACTAGAGATAGAATTTTTACATAAGCCCTAATATGTCAATACCTACCTCTACTAAGCATAATCACAGATAGATGGAATATTAGGAACGGCCGTAATACTTTCGTGATCGTCAGTTGTTATTCTTTCAGAACTTTCAAACTAATAGCGTACAGAAATTAATTGAGGAGGTTGTGGTGTGCAAAACACAAAAATAACTACGTATATTTCCATGAATACTCAGCAATTATATTCGCTAAATATTTGAATTCACAAAGTACTGAATTTTAGGTACTCAGACAAGTAATAATAATCATTGAAAGGGCAGGGAACTTTCGTTGCCTTTCAATTTGTTTGCAAGTAGCGAGATGTTTGCTGTCTCTCAAGTAAGAATTGATGTTCATAAATTTTCGTCAAATTATTAACAATTAGCTTTTAGTCCCAGTTTCACCCGTATTCCGGGGAATTCCCTCAATTTCCCAGATAAAATATGTCACCTGGTTGAGCAAAGTTGGACAGTAAAAATACTATCCGTATTATATCCAACAGTGAAAGATTTTTTAAAATCCGTTAGTTAGTTTCGGACCCTTGAGGGTGCAGACACCAAAAAATGTTATTTGCAATTATCATCACTGACCTTTTACATCTATAAATGATGATTGAAGCTGCATCCGTGTCAAGTTACTTGGTTTTGGCACTTGCGCTGATGACTAACAAGGCACAAACGAACTGTGTTCCCGGTGACGTTGGAGGTTATTTGTAATATTAGGATGGCAATACAGTATTGGCCTTCAAAGTAATAATATCAACATTACATTGGAAAGGTAACAACAATTTCAGATATTCACCGCGCCGTAAATCCTAAGTCGTACAATATTCTAAATTGTTTCATTGTCTATTCTGCAATATTGTTAATAAACATTTCGAATTCTAAATCCTTGTTTCTGAATTAATCTCTGCTTGATAAATTTTCAATGGAATCGTAATGTTCATTGCTATATTCTATTTTAATATTGAAGTGTTTTGCGTTGTTAGTACGATTGTAGTACTAATCTATTGTGAATTTACAAAAGGTCTCTCAAGTACCTATATTTTAGATACCTAAAATTATGATTGGTGCAATTGGTAGGTCAGCATCAGGTTATCTACTTTTAATGTCTATTTCATGTGTAATATTGCCAAGTTTTCATCTTTACAAATTCAATAGGAGATATGCTCGTGGTCATGACTATTGACAAGAATAAAATATACCTAATGCAGGATAGCATAAGATATAAGATCTAATAAGCTCAGTAATTGAGCAATATGCCTAAACAAGCCTTTCAATTCCTACGTGTTAAAACCAGCAACCCATACACTACGTCTATTCCAAATACACTACAAAAGAAAAAAAAACCTAGTAAATCCAAACTCACTTATCGTAAACAATCCAAAGCTACCTCTCAGTATAAACCCCCACATAAACTGTTGTAACTAAGAATTTATTTTCATAGCTATACGAGCGAGTATAAATCTTACACACGATTCGTCCCTAGACAGGAGCTTTCAAACGAAGCAGTACATCTGTCGAGCAATATAGAAAATGACTCGGCAGCTATTGAAATATTCCTTCAAATGGTTCAAAACGTTGCCCGGTGGAGCGTGAACGAATCGGTTGATGCGACTTCTCGATTTTACATCTCGATTCGGATTTAATCGGTTTGATGTAACGATTATTCTGTTTTGGATTGTTTGGTATGGAAATAAATGTTTATTAAAAAAATCTTCTAAAATTCTACTATTCAATACAAAAATTAATATTTTCCCATTGTCTTTTTCTTATAATAAATAAGAGCAACCGCTCTAAAATGCTTTTATATTTTTTGAAATCTTCGACATAAATTATTACAAATGGACTATAAAAGGCTTGTCAAATTGATTTTAGACTTGCTTCAAAATGCCTCTACTACAAAAATACTTGTATCAATCACTTTAAAATTTCATCGCCAATCCAAATCAATCAAAACCAAAAAACAATCAACACAATTAACTAAAACCCATACATGCAGAAGGAAATAATTTAACGTCCACACAAACGCTGTTAGATAGTGGCAACTGTTCCGACATGCCTGACCGCAACCTGGATAACGTTGAGCGACAGGCTTTCAACGCTGATGGCTGGCTGTGGAAGGTGTAAAGATAGATGGAAACTCGAAGAGTATTGTCATACAGGTCTATGAAATCATATAGGACACAAATACGTGACCGAAACCTGGATAACGTTGAGCGACAGGCTTTCAACGCAGTGATGGCTGTCTCCGGGGGCTTAGGCAGAATTACTGCCAGGACAATTATAATAATTACAATAGTAGCAAAAGATAATAACAATATAATAAAAAGATGACAATGGAGGTGAATGACATGATATCAAAGGTTGAGGTCAAGACAAATGTGAGTTTTTTTCTAATTTATTCCATGCTAAAGGCTGGATTTCTTTAAAAGAAAGTTGTTGAGATAGATGAAAAAATGAAGTTCATGAAGTCATACAGGACAAAAATACGTGACGTAAGTTGCAAATGCGAATCTGAGACATTTCAATTATCCGGTTCCAATTGACAACAAAAATTGAACTAGTTTTCGTGAAATGTTATGTGAAGACAAAGAAAACCCTGGGAGGGTTATTTCACATTCGACGTATTTTATAGTACCTACATAAGTTCAAATATTTTATACAAATGACTCAGAGATTCACCTCAATATTCACAGAATCCCCATAAACCATAACCAATAACCATACCATAAAACCTTACAACCCAATTACATCCTCAAACCAACATTCGAAACATTCCAAGCTAAACTACTCATTACCGTTTACTATGAGCGTCCGTACGGCCGATATTGTGCCGGACAGTCTATCAAATGCCTGATTGCAATCTCGCGCACGGCCAACCAGAAACTGTTCATACCGCTCGCTATTAACTACAATGGACGGCGTGACGTCATCGGACTCCATTCGACACACATCGCTTGTCAAAGGTTATTGAGTGACCAAAAATGTTTGACGTTGTTAGTGTAAGATGAAGCTTGGAGGACTTGATTTTCTGACGAGATTGGTTCGAGACGCTACTTTGTGTGCAGCTTGAAATAGCTTTGCTTTGAGCACCATAACCATACCATTTTGCTAGTGCTGAATAACGTGGAAAATTGCTTTTCAAATGAAATGTGTTATTATAGTACAAAATTCCAAATTCACATATCGACATGGGACCATATAGGAGATAAATAGTGAAGAAAAAAATACAGCAATTGAAAATGGTAAGTAAAATTCAGAAACAAACAATGATAAAGAACAAGTTAACACTAATAGCGTGTCATAACTAAATATATTACAAACACAAAGAAGAAAAACAATTCCACTTAGCTACAAATTCAAAGAATAAAACAATCCAATAAAATGTAACATCTTTATTCTACCCTAGATACACATTGAAGCGTCTCTATTTTTATAAAATCTCCTTTCAAAACTAAAGTCTGAGACTTAAGTTCTGTTATTGGCAGTTTCCCTCTTTCGTTTAGTTAAGCAGCAAATATATAGTTCTAGGAAGTTTTCTCGACGATGCGGAAAATGTTTAAACTCTTTTTTAAGCTCTTCAAAGTTTTTTGATTAAAGTAAACATGAGTCGTTAGGAACAAAAGTGGACGACCCTGTCTTACTATATTAGGTTTGGCTTATTCTTCTTTTAAGTACTTGAAATGTCAAGGACTCAAGGATGATTTGTTGCGAAGTGGTAAACAAACTGTATTTAACGTACTTGTTTTATAGCCATTCATCATCACCATCATCATCTCAGCCATAGGACGTCCACTGCTGAATATAGGCCTCCCCCTTTGATCTCCACAGATACCTGTTGGAAGCGACCTGCATCCAGCGTATAGCCATTACGGCTGTCGATTTAATATTGGGCGCAAAATACTAAATATTTTTCAAAATTCTTGCATAAACGTGAATTTCTCGCAATATTAATTTTTGATAACGTTTTAAGTATACAGATAACATTGTTTCGTTCCATACAATAGCTTCCATCAAATAGACATGATAATATAACTTTCACCCCACACTTATTTAAAACAAAACACAACTCCTTAATCAAGAAAAACAACCGAAGTATAGAAAGCCCATTTATCATAAGACTCTTGAAACAATCTTAAGACTTTCAATTTGAGCGCGCAACAAAAACTGTTTAACTTATACTTGGATGACTTTGCTCTTTCTGGTATATTTTTTTAATAATGCAAAGGAGAATTTTCTCTGTGAACATTTCATTGGTGCAAGACTGTGGCAAATTTTTGCTTCTACATTTGCGTAAAAGCTCTCTATTGAAGCCACGTTGAGTTAGATTCTGAATGCATTTTCTTGTTTCCTTTGTTATGCTTATTTTGTTTTAGCTGGACTACTGACAGTATTGTTTGTAGGCTTGCCTGTTTCGTTTGCTCTTTGTTTTATGTGGTAAGTATACACTTTATGGTTTGTACATTTGACTGTTTTAAGCGTATCATCTGTGTAGGCATCATGTTGTTAGCAATGCTTTTATACAGACTTCGTATTCGTATCAAGAGATGTATTCACATTTGTTTATAGCTACTAAGCTCTCACATTCCCTCTCAAAATCATGACCCAAAACGAAATATGAAAGCGAAAGATTTATTCGTGGAACAAAGCGCATCTCAAACGATCTCTTGAGCATCATCAAAATAAACTGAAAAGCCAAAGGGTTCGAACGACACATAAACACTCAAAGTGAAGTACTAGTACAATTGTTTGTTTGTTCTCATTCTGAGGCAAGCCACCTTCGCCATTAGCCGTTAATGCGTTTTTGTTTATACTGCGGGCTAGATCTACTGAATATTTCCTTTGCTCGGAATATCTATTTGAGTTCCGGATTAATTTGGACCTGATTTGTGTAGTTGGCGTTTAGTTTGTGGTTGTTTGTTTAATTAGTGTTTTGAAATTTTAAAGTTGGCTGTTGAGCTTTGGAGCATAGTTATTATAGCGTTATTATAAACTTTTTTTAATTTCAATATCTTCTATTCCTTTTAAATAAATTGTGATAGAATCATTACCTATGTCAAAATGTATTTTTCTTCTATGTCATTTCTCCTTGTCAATAAATTGTAATTTTATAGACCAAATATAATTACAATAAAATCCTATAAAACAATACTTCAAAGCCAACAATAAAAATAAAAGACATCTCAACTCCACCTCGTTCCCCATCATTTACCCTCCAAAAATTAGTTTCTATTTCAAGTCATAAAGTTGTTAAAAAGAAAAGTATGCCGTAATCCTTTTTCATAGTTATTTAGGGGCCAACAAAGCGCGTATTTGGAATATTCGCGGCTACAAATCATACGCCGCCCTTTAGAAACCATGAAAGCATTCTTAAAACAAGAACATAAAAAAAGAATCAGAGCAACACTGTTAAGGATTTGTTTTAAGGCATAAGCTGAAGCGGGTAGCAAAGCGATTATATTTTCAAGTCTTTTTTTGTTTGTTTAATTCAATGGCGGGATTTCCATAATTTTTTTTTGTAAAATGTGACTTATGAGTAAGTCCATCATCATCGTCATACCAAAGTGTTATCCTTATCGTCATATCATCCATCTATCAGCCATCATCCAGCCGTAGGTCTCCTCCAATGAGCGCCTACTACTCTCGTCTTATGTATCTCATATATTTTATATTTAAAATGTATAACAAGGGAAAGATTATGTCAGAGTCCTGCAAATTACCCAGTCTCGTTTATAATTTTCTCAATCTCACAGATTAGTCATGAAACGTCAGATTGGCCGGGCAAGCATGACGTCACAGTGCCATAATGGAATTGGATTACAATAGATTGGTTCACATTAAGCTATTGGCTCTGTAACCCTGACGTATGCATTACGGCTTATTAGTAACACAAACATAGCTAATGGAAATTATAGCAATTGAATTTGTACTTCAAGCATTATCACGTTAAAATGAAATCATCTCATCATGCCTGCTTAGCTTTTTCTCAACTATGTTGGGATCGGTTTCCAGTCTGATCGGGAGCAACTGAGCACCAGTATTTTGCAAGGAGCGACTGCCCTTCTGACCTCCTCAAACCAGCTAACCAGGTATTCTTACATTAAAATTATATAAAGTTATAAAAATAGAATCAAATTAGGAAAATTAATTTGAATCCCAAAATAAGTCTTTGTTTCTGTTTTCTTGTCTTGTATGTATCAATAAACCAGTTCTGGGAAATTTGGAAAACTTTTCCAGGTTTCTATATTACATATTTTCTTTGCTAATTATAAAATAACATAGAAGTAATTAACTTACATTTTCATAATTGAATTTAAATTAATTATGGAATAATTTATGAAGACATCAGTTATTAAATACCTATTTTAATTGAAAACATGAAAGCGCGCAAAATAATTTTATTATATTTAATAAACGATAGTATTCGGAGAATCAAATGAATGCAATACGTTTTGTTTCCAGTTTTATATTGTATAAATGGAGTATTAATACATATATCAGAATTATGTTTTTTCTATATACTTTAGTTACTTTAAAACTATAAATAGTTTACTCACGAATTATGCGCGAATGGAACCTATTCTGTTTAATATATCTTTAAGCACTTCGACAACATGCATTAATATACTTTCCAGAACATCATTGTTATTTCTTAAAAGAATCAAAGTTCCAGAGTATTTTTTATTAAGTACTTTATTTTGAAAATTTGTATAAAATGTCGCAGGCCAATTAGCTATCTTAATAAACCTGTTGCACCCGCAAACTGTCATCACTTAAACCACACAAGAAAAGAAACGTTTGAAACACGCCAGTGAATCACAGTGGGAAGCAGGGAATGCGTTAATAAGTCCCGAGGCATCCCCGGATTCCGACTTACCATATACGTATATGATATATGATATACGTACCCCACGTATATATGAGATGTGTACGTATTTCAGTAAAAGCCGTTCTGAAACTGAAAAAATAACGACGTGAAGAGATTGGATGATTAAAAAGGAATGGGCGTTTCTGGGTGCGTTGGGATGTTTTGATTTACTCATTCGAATTTTGAATGAAAATAAACAAAAATATTTTTTGAATTAGATCTGTTTAAAAGCAGATTACTTATTGGTATGAAAATGGTACATGAATAATTGGTGGCTTTAAAACTTATAGGAGTTTGCCATGCGCATTCCGAAGTTTTACCTACAGAACTAGAGCCATATAATAATAACATGTTCAATATGAGACAGAAAAAAAAGACCCCAACGTGGTAGTGTAAAGGCTCGGGAGATGGATCCTGCGTTTTATTTTTAAGACTAAAATCACGATCACTACAAATTGTCTAGAAATTTCATATACTCAAAATTATAGCAGTATAATACACACGTACTTCGCAGATTACACATAATCCGAAGTTATTATAATTTAGCACTTCCCACGCTTACCTAAACTTTGTGTTATCTATCCACCTTATACCAGGCAATTTAATGCTAACGTTACGTGTTTGCAATTCTCGTACAAATTGATGAATAAGTGTATGGATTTTTGTTACTTTTGAAGTAGAGGCAAAAAGATAATTGACACAGGGAGAATATCTTCTTGATTGATAATCATTGGGATATTTTTTATCCTATACACTTTCTTGTATGTATAAACGGTTGCCATTTTTCCAAAGTTGCACAAGTATGTATATGCGGCTGCACTTAGATTTAATCGAATACAGTTTAAAGACCAGATGAAGATGAACAAGGATGTTTAAGTGATTTTTTTAAAGAGATTAACCATAAGGGAAGTACCTACATAGAGGTAATACATAATGGAGTATATGGGAAAGTACACAATGGTGGTACATAATGCAATTCAAAAAAAGAAATCTTAATATTATTCTTAAAATCTTATTCTAGCATCAGTTCTTTGTTCAAAACGCAAACATTACAAAGCTTAAGTTAGTTTCTTAGTACTAATACTATTTTTAGCACACACTAACAAGATTTTTATTTTTGAGAAACAGCTAATATGTCCGGATTTCCAGTATCTGGGTATATACCGCGTGGGCGAGGTCATGTACCTTTATCAATTCTTCTCAGCCTTAAGAATTGAAAGCTTGACAGCGTAAGGTCGATGAACTATTAGTTGGTAATTATAGTTAAAAATAGTGTGTTGAGTACGGAGAAATATAACATGAGCTTATATCCAGGAGCTAAGTTGAGAAATTCTTTCAGTGTTAGATAGCTCATATCGAGAAAGCCATAAGTTGTTTAAATGGGTGCGCAGACGAGTTCCCATGGGGTGAGGATGAAACCGCTGGCGCTGGTGGAATCTAGTACCTATAGATGTAAAAAATATAGTTATAGTCAATAATTTTGCTTCCTTTTATTGTGTTTTGGTTACCATATTTGTATTGTACAAGTTTGATTTTCTTTTCATAACTAAACTGCAAGGAAAAATCAAATGAAATAGAAACTCGCTTAAACCTGAAAGTAATGTTTTTTACATGACTGAAACTCTGAGAACATATCCAGTATTTTACCCGATTTTCCCCTTTTCCGTTATTCCATAAAACATACAACGAAAATACTCTAAAACAAAAATAACCGAAATAAAGTACTTTTTATTTTCAGAGCGTGATATATGATTTCGCGTCTCAGCAACGTTATATTACTTGGTTAAATTAAAAATCCAATTACAAGATCTTACTTGCATGAAATCTGTTGCGAACATAAGCTTTCAAGAAATGTTTTAAGACACGAGATATTTGTCTAAAATTATGAATGTTTTTGTTTAAACATTTGTAACTACATCATGTTAAAATGATTGTGTAGACTTAAATTAAATGGTATTTAATGATAGAGCTGTTGCATACGAGAATTTAAGACAGTTTTTGACACTTTCTAGTCCTAATTTCAGATCCCTACGATATAAAAAAGATAAAAAAATATTTGTTGGCTGAAAATCAGCACTTTTTTTAAGGTCATCTTTACAAAAGACAACCCCTAAAACGCCCTATCTACTTAGATTTTTTTCATATCAAACGAATAGTTCCTGACTTGAGATTAATGCTCAACCAAATAAACAAACTCCCAAAATAAATATGTATAGGTTATTTTATATTTATATTATTCTTTGTTTTGCTAAGAACGAGTAGGCGTCTCAACAGGATTATATTATAAAGCTTCAGTATCAATTTCAGTTTGTTCATCAAATATCTAATACTACGGTGTAAAGTACGAAGACGTAATATGATAATAGACAACAAAACAATCTATTTTCGTTGAGAAGTTCCACCGAGCGTTTTGTTGTTGAAGCTTCAGTTTCAACCTACACATTCCGTCTGTATTATTAAGTAAAATAGAAATAAACAAACCTAGTATTCTAGCTGGTGTTTACTTGTGGTATCTCGTGCATGGAACATTCAATTTTGGGATGTCACTAGATATTATTATAGAATTAAGTCCTCCAACTCGGCTGCCTGACCATCATTCATATGACCTCGATAAACCCAATAACAATTGAATGAATTTTCGTGCGGTTTTCACCAAAAGATAGTGTTAATTAGGAGGAATGTTTGGATATAATAATATGCGACACTTTACCGGTGCAAAAATAAGACAGGTCGGTCTTACACCCAGATGAGAACAGGAGTCCCAATATGCAACTTTATAACCAGGTTACCAGATTTATACCAATTATATTATTTATGCGGACGGACGAACAAAAATTGCAATGGTTAGGACTTACTACGGACATCAACATAACGATAACAAGAAGACTACAACTATTTACATCAACCACTAGATTACAAGCAAAATGTATTTCCTAACCAGAACAGCATTTGAACATAATTCAAAATATACTCGGGGAATATTCTCACAGTGACATTTATATATAAAATGTTATGTAGCATATCAGAGAAACTGATTTCCTTTCGAAGTAAACTCGGAGCGATTTTCAGGAGAAGTGTTGGCAGTGCTCGCGTTATAACACAGCATATGGACTGAAAATCTACCAATAATCTTCGAATAGCTGTACAATGTTTTAGTTTGAAAACCGGTTTTATTTTTATGAAGGTTTTTCGTTGAGCGCTTTCGAGGTCCCATTTTCTAAATATATGGACTGACTATAGGAATAGTGGAATTATAGAATTGTTTTAAAAACACTTCTTGAAATAGATTTCATTGCATTGACGGGATACTAAAAGTAACGTAGTATCTACCAGAAAGATAAGTAAAATTAGTCAATTTCAAAGAAGACAAAGAACAGAAATCCATTAGCAACCAAACAGCCATCAAAACTGAAAAGGTGACTTTGGTGTTAAGCGGATAATCATTTAAAACAAAGATGGACAGTGAAGTAGCCTAAATCAAACTCCTGGTTTCGTCTCCTTAGATACAATAAAATAGAAAGAGAGAAATTCCTAAAAATAACTACCTACGATTAATACTCCCTTGAGACATGAGCGTAATCACCAAAACCAGCTAGTTATAATTCAAGATACAAACACCCTATTTCCTTCGAAATAAACATTAGAACATACGGTATTAATCTAGAATCACTTGGCAACGGATTGGGAACACGTACAATCACATGTAAGATGTGTGTAAGCCTTAACATAATCTGTTACTGTAATACTCTACTCGAAGGTGTCTGGGTACCTTTTATACATTTAGAGTGCTTTATCTAGCTAGCTATAGTTATTTGGAACAAGATAAACGTGTTATGTAGTTACTCATGGGAAGTAGAAACTCAAATCATAAGTAGGAAAAATACTTGAATAATAATTATAATAAAGGCGGAGCCTTCTCGTCGACGTCTTTTCAGCCTAAAGACATCTCGTTCTGGGCAAAGACCTCCCACATGGTTCGCTATTTTGCTTGATCTTCAGTAACCCGCATTGACTAGTTCGAGGCAACCTTGGCCAGATCGTCCGACCTCATTGCAACGTTGAATTTCAGTAGTATAAAAAAAATGTAAGACAGATAGACCGTTTAATTTAAAAACACAATTATTTTTAATTAATATTGTCAAAATAAATACGAGGTAAAAGCAGTAACCGATCAAATAGATGACAAAAATACAATAAGTAAAGCCATCAATATTGGCTGAGATAATATTGATGACGTAAAGCTCTCTGGTAATAAGGATCGGTGATAAATTATCTCGCGTACTACTATGAGAGTAAATATATTTACGTTTACAAAAGACTTTTGGCAGTTGTATAGTAATTAATGATATTGATTATAGAGGTTCTTTAGTTAAGTAAACGTGGGCCATATGCTTTCAATAAATGCTTGAATGCTGATACATTGTAGATAGAATATGTTCAAAAGATAAAACAAAACCTTGGAGACGATTTAGTGTTATCAAAATTAGGTTCAGAAATAGCAAAAAAAGGTAAAATATAAAGTGATGGTTAAAAAATCAGAACGTTAAAACAGAATATTTCAATAAATCTACAGATCTAAATTAATGTCAAAATTATGTTTAAGAAAAACTACAAACTAATAAACTTGAACGATTTAATAAAATTTGTGTCCAATCGCCAAATTCGTACAAATGAAGGCAATACGTTGGTCCGCCAATAAGTTTCTACGATGTAATCGAATCGTGTTCTGGGAGCAAGCCAACAGATATTCTATGATAAATACCAAAAAACTACCATATAGGTCATCTAAGACCGATCAATGTGTAAAAAAACTATTATCTTGACATGTATACGATGTCATTTTTCGCATTCTTTTGTTATTTCTTTTTGAGTTATTGTCAGACATCAAGATCCTTAAAAAATACTTCTTTGACATATATTTTTTCTAGATTTTTCATTTTTATTTCTTTTTCGAATTTCGTGAGAAAGACAGACTGCTACTTAGAGCCAAGCTCACTCAAAACAAAAAACATTTGTTTTTCTCAAAACAACCGTTAACTTTGATAATTGAACGTGAAAATTCACAGAAAACAGTGGTTTGTATAAAAATGGACGAAGTTTGGTCTTAAATGCAATAATGAAAACATCCACAATTAGACCTGAATATCCAAGGAATTCTGCAAACTCATAAACCCTTGCAGTCGAACCAACGACTTTATTTGCCCAACATCTCTATGTTCCCAAAATCTAACAACATTTCACGAGGGAGCTCAAATGTCGGCAATAAAGTCACTAATGTATGTGAAGCACTGAAAATGGCGACGGGGAGGCGATAGCAAGCGCCATCTATCATATTTGGCATGAATTACCGGAACTACGGAGGCAGTTGAGTGCTAAGTATAGACTGAAGAATTTTATGGCAAGCTTTAAGTGCTAAACAATGTTTATCAGATGCTTGCTAGAGATGATGATGTAGATACTGTAGAATATTTTTGAGTTTAAAAGGCTTAGTTGAAGGAGTAAAGTAGTGTTGTTAAAGCTTGTTTTTTATTGTTGGATAAACATGACAGGATAGACAAAGTAATTGATGATCAAGGAACAAACATTGACAAGAGTAACAACAGTATTGGAAACACGTAAGATGATAAAAAGATCATCATCCTCCGAGCCTTTTCCTAATCATGTTGGGGTCGGCTTCCAGTCTAACCGGATTCAGCTGAGTACCAGTGCTTTACAAGAAGCGACTGCCTATCTGACCTCCTCAACCCAGTTACCCGGGCAACCCGATACCCCTTGGTTAGACTGGTGTCAGACTTACTGGCTTCTGACTACCCGTAACGACTGCCAAGGATGTTCAATGACAGCCGGGACCTACAGTTTTACGTGCCATCCGAAACACAGTCAATGGTGTCTAAGATATACTTAGAAAGTACATACAAACTTAGAAAAGTTGCATTGGTACTTGCCTGACCTGGGATCGAACCCGCGCCCTCATACTTGAGAGGTTGGTCCTTTACCCACTAGGCCACCACGACTTAGATGATAAAAAGATACATAAACAAATACCAACGACATTTGACCTAATAAACCAAACAAATCTTGAATCCCATAAAATCCATGCAAAATTCCAAAAGATAATACCATAGTGATGTCAGTGGCAATAAATTTTTATTAACCATAACAAAAGGTAATATTTCTGAATGTAGAGCGAGTGAAATCATTTATAACAATTTCAGACATAGCGACCTCTTCTAGGTAATAACGAGTGTTATGGAGCTCGAAATATATTTCAAATGGTAGAATGTGAATTTCGATAATACTGACTTTAAATTCTTGTGTTGGTACCATGAATTATTTGGCTAGTTCAACATTTAATTTATGTTTGTTCCTTTGAGCACGTTTGGATGTTAAGCTATCGATAAACGATTTACTTGTTATTCTTCTTTTATTTATTCAACCTTATCATTCTATTCTTTAGTCATCATTATTTGTTTATTTTACTTCCTACTAACGTCATGTTTGATAGGGATTATCATCATCATCTCCCGAGCCCTTTCCCAACTCTGTTGGGGTCGGCTTCCAGTCTAACCGGATTCAGCTGAGTGCCAGCGCTTTATAAGGAGCGACTGCTTATCTAACCTCCTCAACCCAGTTACCCGGGCATCCCAATACCCCTTGGTTAGATTATGTTGGATACCAATTAAATGGTTTGGCATTTAATATACTTATCTTGCTTTGTTTGCATTTGCATCATAACTACAAATCACATTGTCGAACACTAAAAATCCAGAATAAATTTCGGGTTATGCAATGTAAATCTCAATTCCACCAAATCAGAAAATGGAAATTTACAGCGTTGGTTTCAATATCCGTGAATCAAGGTCTTTGATATTAAGATATATGGCAATGGCTGGTTGACTCATCGTAGATCAATCTATGAGAGGTAGAATGGAAGCAAGTTCTGTGCCAAAATTTCTGGGAAATGTTTTAAACTTGGGTAATTTGGGAGTGGGAGAATTGGGTCAGGCATTGAACACAAATATGGTTGTGTCAAACATGATGAATTTGATTTTGGTTTGGTTGTTGCATGTATATTAATGGTTGCAAGTCATCCATTGATTTAATAAGCTCTGAAGGCTAAGCTTGTTTATTGATTGATTGAGCACAACGCTTGCTAGACATACAAAAATAGCATTTACACAATATGGAAAATAATCAGTGTATTTTGTGTACTCTTGATAAGATTTTTAGAGATAGAATTCGAGGGCTCCAAAAATATATTTCTTCCACGCTTCAAACCAAATTATGTTTTACCTAAAAATATCGTTTGTTATTTTAACGTCGCAGAATATTACGTTATTCACTTCAATCACAATAATCTTGTTTACATTTAGTCATTACCTCCTGAATTTACACAGGTTCCAGGGTTCTTCTGCCTTCCATGGCTCTTATTACCTGAGACATACGACTCAAAATTGAATGTCAAATTCTATTTTCGTGAACCCAGAAATCAGATATCGTTGAGTGTTTGCTAACAAGATTTTTTCATGTTATCTCGTCGTGAATACTATTATATGTGTTATAATGTCGTAAATAGGATACTTCGGCGTCTCAAAGGGATGTTAGGAGTTTATTATTTCCGGCATTCGCCCTTTGAGCTGGTCCGGCCGATGTTTGATTTAATATAGCTGTTGATATGAAGTTTGGTCCTTTCAAAGTAAGAACAAAGTTCACTGTTTTTAGATATTTTTTGTGTTTGTTTGGAGTTCTTTCACTTAATGATTAAAAAAAAACTTATATTTATATGTAATCTTATATTGCCAAAAACAGCATAATTCTGGTCAAACACAGTCGTTTTTCCAAAACGTCTCAGTATACATTTCATTACGCAAACATTTTACAAAACAAATAAAGTAAGTTGACACGAAGAATTTTTTGTCAAACGAAAATATTATTCAAGACTCTCAAGGGATCTTCAAGGAGATCTCCAAGAAATTAAAGAACAGAATTGCAAATGGAGTTGTTTTACGTAAAATTGGCCTTCAACCCTCTGAGAAGGGGTGAGCACTCTTGGAATTTAATATTGTCATACAAAATGCAAGATACGAGTCTTCACAAGAATGCCGACGGATCGAAGGACCAAAACTAAATAAGTGGCCATCTTACAACTCTTTACAAGTCTTTGAACTTCTCAAGATTTTAACCAAGTCTATTTCGTTCTTTTATTCGTAAAAAGGTCCTATCCACTTATGGTAAGTTATCCAATTTTAATATGTGCAAGTATTTTAAAAGTTTGACAAGTGTTTTCCTGGAGAGGACGAAGTACGTGAAACTTGTGTTGAAAACAAAGTCAAATAGATAGCGTTCCCTCTAGAGGTTTATATGGGATCGCTGTGTACTTGTAACGGCACGTGGATCGGAGTGTATTGGAAGGTTGTGTTCTACATTATTTCACGTTATACTTGCTTACGTGTGCGAAAATTATAGTCGCAGATAATTTTGTAATCATAACTGCTAGCTTTGGTTAATATTAAGGTCAAGTTAAGTTACAGCCTTTTTTATCATCCAACTGCTGGGCATAGGCCTTCTCTCACACGGAGAAGGATTGGTCTAAGGTCAAGTTTAAAAAACATATTTAAGACATAAATAAGACCTTATATTCCTTTAGCAAAACATCACAATAAACTGCATATTTTCCTATCTAAAGCACTTCATTATTACCAACCTTTATTCAAGTAAACCAAGTACAAAAATTTCAAACAAACGGTCCCCTATTCCCTCCCCTTACAATTGCATTTCACACTTATATAGAGCGAATCTAAACGCAGTGGCGTGTAAGAGCCTTATCACACTACAACGACGTTTACACGGCACAGCCGGACGCGATCGGCCGAGATCGTCAATACTCGCACGAATGCCTTTCACGAACTTTCTAGTACTCGAGTATTCGGAAACAGATCCGTTTGGAGCGGTTTCAGACTGGCGAGATATGCGCGTTTTATGCTCAGTTGTGTGTTTTTTAATGGCTACTGATAAAATCTCTCTGTATAAATATCTATGTATTTTTGGTCATTGTTCTCGATCATACCTATCTGGCACAAATTATAAGTAGTCTTTATCTCGCAGACAGCATTAACTACTAGAAAGCGGCGTATTTTCCATCTAAACAGCCGAATAGAAAACCTTCTCCTATTTTGGAAGTCAGTCAATAAACCCATGTCAGTTTTGTCAGTATTTTGAAGATGGATTGCAAAATGTACCACATAATATGCCAAAACGCACACGCGTCGAAGAATATGCTAGTCTGAAACTTCCCTTACTGCTAGAGCAATACTAAGAAGCTTGGAGTCTTTCGTCACCGTTGAGTGCAATCACGTCCGTGCATTTGACCTGTCCAGGTGCAGTACATATACGTAAGACTCGTGCGAGTTCATACGCGTCCGAGCGTTTACGTCCGAGTCACTTTGAGCGATAAACGTGACATATTCGATTTGAATGTTGATTGAAGTTAAGGGTGTGAATTTGCGTGCCTCTTGCTGTTAGATTAAGTTTCTGTTTTCAGACTTTTGTTGGTCATAAAATAAATTTTATTTACATAAATTATTATAATTAACGTCACTGCAAATATCTAAAAATCCGATGTTCATTCTACTCTTATATACTCGAACACTGGTAAACATCAAATAAATGAATTTAGGAAGCCAACCCATGTTACGTGATGAGCTTGAAAAAAAAAACATGATGAAAAACATCCAGTTAACCCATTCTATTCCACAAACAACAGCTCTAATCCCTACTAGTCCTATTTGCACGCCTCTAAAACAAAATAAAATAAAATAGAAAAAACATAGCCAAAACAATTTTCACACGATGTTTAACAAAACAGCGATCAAACTGCAGCAAAATAGCCTTAGTTACTCGGCATGGCACCATCACAGCCCGGCAAATAGGGTGACCACACGATGAATGAATTTACAAGAGACAAGGGAATTCAATTTATCGAAAAATGGTTTTGCACCGCACCCGTGAGAGTTTTCGAATAAAAATAATGGACAAACGCTGATGGGATGTTGTGACGCAATACATAAAAGGTAGCGTTAATAAAAGCCTTCAAAGCACTACAAACGACCTTTCTGTCAGTCCAGAATATCGTACACGGAATATTGAAGATGAAATTGCAAGGTATTGTAGACGAGATCGATGTAAGAAAATGTATATTCTTATAGTTTTTCGATAGACGTACACGACCGTATTTGGTAAATATTTCTTTGTGGATCTCGGACTTGGGTTCGGAAGCTTATCATTCTGCATAAGTTGGTCGAGTACAAAGGGAGAGCGGTTATTACGGTTCTTATTCAAGTGCGATTTACATTCAACATACAGGTAGGTGAACTTATTACACTAGAGGTAGGTTTACGAGTATTTTAGTCATTAATCTTGTTAGGGGTTCTGCTAAAGCCTTTGTGTTAGACAGCGTGTACTTATGTTATGTAGGTTACTGACGCACATATTTTACACTTCAATTACTACCGCTTGGAAAAATTTCAGTTGTTTTTATTCAATCCATGATACAGAAATGGTAGCGTATATTCGGGAAAGTGGTATTAAATTGTGTCAAATTAATGAGTGATTTTACACATATTTCTGGAATTTATCAGTAAAGAGCTACATACCTATGTAGGCATATAGAGGTTTCGTCACAAAAATATACCAAGTCATCATCATCATCTGCCTAGCCTTTTCTAGTCCTTGCCTAGTCTAACCGAATGCAGCTAAGTACCAGTTTTTTTGCAAGAAGCGACTGCCTATCTGACCTCATCATACCAGTTACCCAGGCAACCCACTACCCCTTGGCAATACCTACTAGTTGTAGGACTTTCTGACGTTTGACCATCGGTAACGACTGAAACACATATTTCTCATCATAAAAAAGAACTTCAAAAAAATCGATCAAAAAAAGCAACTGAAGGCACAGTCACGCCAAATTAAAATGAAAACAAAAGAACGCTAATTGCTAAACAAATCATTCTCATCTAAAAATATCAAAGCTACTGAAATCCGATTCTCAACGATTAGCATATTCCATACATCACAATCAGAGTCGTGAAGACTATTAGATGAGGGGAAATGAGAACAAACGATCATGTCTATGTATATGAGCCGACACATTTATTCTCATGATGAAATGACGAAAGAATTTAGGAGTATCAGTTACAGTGGACATAGGAAAAAATAGTTTCGTCTGAGATACAAGAATTTTGGATGTTTTCGAGATCTCGTTTGCGTGGTGTTGTCTATTTTGACGAATACATTTGGTAGTTTTGGAAATAATCAATACAAATAGCCTTTTCAAAAATGTGGGCTCAATGCAATCGGTATAACTGATAAAATGAGAGATTCCGATGAATTGAGAACCTCCTTTTTGGGAAGTCGGTTAAAATGATTGCAAAGTTTTAAGAAATCGTTATGGCTTTGACATCTAAAAGTGCAAAACAGAACATTATCACACCATGTACCTGAAAAAAAAAAACCTATTTTTATAGGTTTTTTTTTTTCATTTCAAAAAGAATTCTGACACAATATTTATTCACTCGCACGTCCATTACTAGAAATACACACAACAAATTCTAACAGTTCCATTGGCGTTTACCGACTACAGCGACAGCACAGTCAATCCTTTCAAAACAAAAGCTAAAATACCCATGTAAAAATAACAACGGAAAAATCAAGTGCTATCGTGACATGGTTTAGTTTAAAATATACCAAGTGGCTTGACGTTGACAGACGGTCCGTGAAAACGTATGTCTGGTTCCAGCCGTGCCAAAAATGGACAACTCTGGCGTGATGATTTTTCTTTTGGCATCTCTATTTTGTTTGGTCATGGTCGGTTGGTTTAGAAAGATTTGGGGTACTAAATTAAGTTGTGTTTGTCTTATTAAGGGGTAATTAAGCCGTGTCAAAATGTTGGTTCGTTATGACATTTGTTTTTAGGTTATTGCTATTTTAAACCATAACCAAACACTTCGAATGGTATAAAAACATGCAATGCATATTCTAGTAAAGACGAACCCCATCTTGTAGTCTTCTCGGAGCTATAAAACTTTTTGGTAGATATAGGACCTCATCTCATTTCCAAACTTAAAACATTTAAAAACAGAAAGTAAAGCCGAAAAAGAAAATAAAAATAAAACACCAAAGACACGTCAGCAGCAAGAGAGAACATGTGCACTTCCAAATTTAAAATACACAAAAAAAAAGTTGCCGTGAATGTTACAACGGGTCGCGTAAAAATTATTTCGACGTAAAAATATGACACTGCGAACAAATTCAGCAAATGTAGGGCAAAATATTTTTCACCAGCTTTTTATATGAATACTAAAGGACATGTTTGCGTGTCTGATTTTGCATCGCAATATTTTTTGCTCTGAAAAATATTGTGGACTCACACCTTGATAGTGGATTAAATTTTTATATCGCGTTTGATGATGAGATTTTTTGTACGTATTTTTTCATTTGTGTCGTTCGTTGAATTGTAATATGCGGTTTTAGCTGTGAGAGCTCGAATTGTAGAACATTTGACCCCAGTGGGCCCATTCCGTGCAATTAGTTCCACAAAAAATAAGGTCAACTCTCATCTACCAACTGTTATGACAGCAGTGTCTACATACTTATATCAAACAGTTTTATCTACAGACAAATTCATCTGCATAGGTAGCTTTTCACCCACTTTTATATTTAGCTTAATACCTGAATTTTACATAATACGACTTACTTTACGACCTTTACATCCCGATTACTGACTAGCACTTCATTATTTCTATTTACACTCAGAAACTAAAAATAAATGCTTCCCGTACCATAATTTTCTACAACAATTTATGATATTACGGCCACAAAGTTGATGTATAAATAACTTTACTATGAAAGCGCTATTTTTAGCCGTTAAATAGCTCTCATTAATTTTGTATCTAATAGAGCCGTGCTACAATACACCACTTCTATTATCGTAACACAAATATGGGTATGTATTATAATTTTTCACGCAAAAGCTGCTTTGTACATTAAGGTTTATATATATAGTCATCTATTTGAATATAATAAAGAAGATTTTTTTTGTTTTTTTGTAACCAAAAGGCTCCGAAACTACAGAACCGATTCGAAAAATTCTTTCACTGTTCCAAAGCCAGACTCTTGCCCAGTAACATAAGCTATATTTTATCCCACTACGGTCAGTAGTTCCTACGGAACGCGAGTGAAACCGCGGAAAAACGGTTAGTAATTTTCTATGTCTGCATCAAGACCATAGAGTATGTTTGTTAAAATGAAAAAAAATATACAATACAATATTTTGGTAGTTTCAAAAAGGCAAATTGTACGAGAACACTTATTAAAAAACCTTACTATATTAGCTGCTAAAAAGCTGTCATTAATTTTGCATAAAATCCGGCTTTAGAAAGCGTTCCATCCAAGCTTTATCAGAACAAATTATGAACTATTTATAAACTGCAATACATAGTTGATGTTGCTTCGTAATAGAAGTTTGTGTGATGTTATCAAAGTTCTGTGAAATGTTTTAATTTCTGCGTGGAGAAGTTAATTAGGTCACGTCTTTGCTTGCTGTATCAGTTTCAGTTTGTGCTTATTATTTGTTTGTTTGTTTGTGTGCTTGTTTGCTTGTTAGAGGTAAGGATGGCTTTGTGAGTTGTAAAGAACTTTTGTGCCTTTTGGATGGAATTGAACTAGCTTTATAAGGTGTGCTTTGCATTTAACGGTAAGCACCGACATGGTTTGATCAATCAAGAGTACGCATAGAAATTTAATTTTGTAGTACCTTTATTTAAGGTAGTTTTAAAAAATATCAATTTACTGTAGTTTCAATTCAACTGAAGACACGTGGCAGTTCATGAGATGGCGATGTGCACATTTTAGAGGCCATGTTCTAGATTTAGAACATCACACACACATCATATTATGATAATAGTCTTTGTTTAGCTATACTACAAACTATTTAATTAATAAATGTTTATTTAATCTACTTCAAGAACTTCTAACATCAGCATTTACTTGGAACACAGATTTAATCACCAAGCAGAGAACCAGGGCGACATAACCGCGAGTATGTTGCACCTTACCAGCCGTTCATTAACAACCTCAATATACCCTTAGACAGGGGCGACAAACATTTACTTTGGCATTGACCTCACGCTGCTAACATAATAACATAGCTTTGATGTCAGGCCCGCTATAAACACAGCACCGGGCCTTAACGACGCTCCACTAGGCAATTTGGCCTAGCATGTCTAATTAATACGTGGCTTAATTATTTTGCGAGTATTAATTGGAGGTGGGTAGGTGTTAATCTTTGTCTAGTTAGTGAATAAAATAGGAGCTTCGTTAATTGGTAGGTTCTGTATCTCTGTTTTGTGACGTCACGAGCTTGGTATGTGTGTGTCAAATAGATTTTATTTTGGCAATGTCTCCAGAGGATTTTACTCTTATATTTTTTTAAATAAATAAATAAATAAAAGCAATATTATATATGACGATGTGCACCATTTTTTTCTGAGAAATATGTGCTTATTGAACTTTCTCTTCAAAGAATCTTTTAAAAAATTGTTAAAATATTTTAAAAATATCGTTTCTGCATACCATTTTATTGATAAAATAGTGAAGCAAAAATCTCTGAACAGAAAAAAAATTAAAAAATATTTCAAAATTGAACTTCTGTGAAAAGGTCACCTATTTATTTAGAGTAAACTAGTATGTATTTTTGACCTTTGAACTTTTTCATCCTAAAAATAAATAATATTAATTCGTCAATAAAATAAAAGAAATGATTATACCTCATACATAATAAAAGTTCCTAACGGCCCCAAAAATTCAAAGTCTCACGCTACATTTCATTCGTATAAAACGTCAAAATTACCTATTGTTACCTAAACGTCGATTTAGGCAAATGGTGTAGAAAAAAAAGAAGATAAAAAAAAACAACTTTTTTCCATTGAAACACGTGTCATTTCTGAAGGTGATTTAATGAATCTATGTAAAAAAAAACCGGCCAAGTGTGAGTCGGACTCGTGCACGAAGGGTTCAGTACCAGAGCAAAAATGAGCAAACAAATCACATTTGTTGGGAGCCCCCCCAAAATGTTTATTTTATTCTAGTTTTCAGTATTTGTTGATATAGCGGCAACAGAAATACATCATCTGTGAAAATTTCAGATCTCTAACTATCGCGGTTGGTGAGATACAGACTGGTGACAGACGGACGGACGGACGGACAGAGGAGCGAAAACAATAGGGTCCCGTTAATACCCTTTGGGTACGGAACCCAAAAAACAACTTTTTTCCATTGAAACACGTGTCATTTCTGAAGGTGATTTAATGAATCTATGTTAAAAAAAGGAATAATTAAGGTTTAGATATTCAGGCAGCGTGGCGGGTCTCGATAATTTTGCCTCCGTTGCTTCTCATTAAAGATTTTTCGCTTATGTTGATTTACTACGTTTCAGATCGTTCGGCGTTTTGATTAATACTTTTCAACGGCCCGGAAAGTTGGATGAAAAATTTCGCGCTAATTACCAGAGATTAAGAAACGTGCCTCCAGATTTTTTTTCCTTAAAAAAAATATTCGACGTTTGATTTTTTCGGAGCAAAGTTTCTGAAGATTTTTTTGGCAATGAAGTGTATCTTTTGAGCTGGTTTTACGAAGAGCAAGCTGTTTTGCTTCTTAATTATATGATTTTTGAGGTGTCGGATTTGTAGGAAATCCGTTTGAAGTAAAACTGAAGTTTAGATATTAAAATTAAAGTGTTACAGTAACTTAGTAAGCACTTAAGTTGTGTGATAAAAAATAAATTAATTTAGTTTTATGTTTGTGTCAATTAAGATTAAGTCAATTACTCTTGTTCAAGAAAAGCCAAGAGTTATGGTAAAGACATAAAAGTCTTAACATTCTAAAAAAAGTGTTCATAACATAGTAAGGTTTAGTGTTGAAAAATAAAACATTCTTACTACATAGTTGTCGAATAACCTCACAATTTTCAGGATTACGTCCACAATTTTGAGCACTAAAAGTGAAGGCAAGACTGGCTTTTACGATACTTTAGAAAGTATCAAGATTGGTTCCATCTTAATCCACGGTATTTTGACCTTTTATAATGGGTAAAAAATCCTTACTTCTGTGCGACAATTTCACGTTAAAACGGATTTTAAGGGTGAGGTAGGGACCGATTAGAAATTTTAAATACAATTTTATTTGATGTTCATTTTATATTGGTTTTATTTGGGAAGGCTGAAACGTTCACGCATTATAGTACAAAATAAATATTACATACAAAACAAAATCAATATATTAATGTAATAAATAACCTATAAGATGAATAACACCATCTTTTGCATTGAAATCGAAAATTCATTTTATTCACAACAAAACCTTTTCTTGTGACCAACCTATATGCCACAGTATGTACTAAGATCACTGAATAGTACCCACATTTGCATAGTTCCACAGAACTGTATTGACACGTAACATTCAGGGTTATCATAGTCAATTACTGACGGCAATCGGCTTCACTGAATTAGACGCACAGAGTCGTTCAAGCATAGGGTGTCAGATTCAACTACAGAGGGCAACAGTGCGTTTGAGCGAGTTGAGAAGTGATTTTGATGGTGTAAACTACGTGATTTTTGCATGTAATTTATGATAATCATCATCTGCCTAGCCTTTTCTCGACAACGCAGGGCTCGACTTCCAATCGAACCAGATGCAGCGAGTACCAGTATTGTACAAGGAGAGACTGACTTCCTCAGCCAAGTTAACTGGGCAACCCAATTCCCCTTGGTTAGACTGGTGTCAGGCTTACTGGCTTCTGACTACCCATAACGACTGCCAAGGATGTTCAATAAGAAGTGGGACCCATCAACCAATTAAATGCTCATTAGCGTAAAACTACCTACTGAAAACAAGTAAATTATAAAGAAAATCAATAAAAATATACAACAGCCACCTCGCAGTATTTTTCAGCCATATTTTCATCCCAGCTTTACAAGGCTTTAAATCATGGTTGATGGCACAATAAACCGTTCCAGTATGTTCTATGAAAGAGCCGAGAATATCGTTGGAGAAAAAAAAGTAGT
This sequence comes from Helicoverpa zea x Helicoverpa armigera, assembly GCA_033682625.1. Taxonomy (NCBI): domain Eukaryota; kingdom Metazoa; phylum Arthropoda; class Insecta; order Lepidoptera; family Noctuidae; genus Helicoverpa; species Helicoverpa zea x Helicoverpa armigera. The sequence continues at coordinate 1,388,954 of JAWIIS010000041.1, forward strand.
AATTAATTGCACCAGTGCTTTGCTACCATTTAAATGGCTAATACTTTCTCTTGGTGGAGAATATTTCCCTCCTTTGGCTTGTTACTTAATGACTTTTTGTCAAGGATAAACAATGGCGATGTATTATTATGTGTCTTTGTTATAGCTTTTCTTTTGTTTCTCGTGGAAGGTACTTAAATAAATAAAAGTTTTTATACGTATAAAGGGAATAATTGTTTTATACTATTTAGCTATTTAGCTGAAGTTCCACGACCTAAGAGCGTTTTCACGTATATGCTCGGTTTTTTCTAAGCGTGTTTCACGAATTCCAAGTCGATGTTCATACGATAAAGCGAAAACCTGAGCGGTAAATCCACTAGTGTAAAAACGCCATATGGATGCTGAAATAATATCTTAGGCACCAAGTCAAAAATCCTAGTCTTCAAATTTTATCTTTAACAGTAATAATTTAGTTTAATCATACATGACGTAATACTAAAACTGCCATACTTCCAACCTTCAAGGAGATTACCTAAAATTAGCACAGAAATCGGTAACAAAAATAGTCTTCCCGATTCATTATAATTTTTCCTTTAACCTAATAATATATCTACCATAATTCTATCTTTGTATAATTACATACATAATTTTCCCTCTGAAGTAACGAACTATAACGGAAAAAAATACGTTATAATTTATGGAATACGTGCATACCCCGAGTTATTTTCTTTTGTAGTTTTTTTCCTAATGAGGGTAGAACAGATAACATCTCTTTATCCGGTTCAAAGGTTTTATTTGTCTTGCAAAAAGATCTTTGTAAGAGCAAAATTCTACGTCCATTTTCATTGAATTGAATTTAAAATTGTAAGATACGTTTTTATTTAATTCCGCTCTTACTTTTTTTTCTACAAATATTGTTTATCAAGATGCTACAGAATATGATATCTTTATAAAATTTTAGCATAGCATAGTAAACACCATGATCACCAGCGTAGCCTTTTCCCAAATCTGTTGGGGTCGGCTTTTAGTCTAAGCGGATGCAGCGAGTACCAGTGCTTAACAAGGAGCGACTGCCTATCTCTTCTTCTTAACCCTGTTACCCGGCAATACTCCATGGCAAGACTGGTATCAGACTTTCTGAATTCTGCCCGTAAAGACTGACAAACATTTTCAAATAACAGCCACAAATGCTGAAGAATATGTACCACAATAAAACATGGTCTCTCTAAAATATATTGCAGACCAAATATGTCAAAACACCATACATATCTACAACACCCATCGCCAATTTCCTTCACACGGGTAATGCAAAAAAAAAGAAAAAACACCGTGTCAAATTATTTTGTAACATAAGAGGGTAGAGTGGGGAAAATGGGATGCCGCGATGTTTGCTACAGATAGGCCAAGGCTGAGTCCTTATGGATTATTGCCGCCTACTTCATAACGGCAAAGTGTGACCGTTCTTATATAAACACACACTTATGAGGATTATCCTTAAGTGTAGTGGTGTGTTAGTTTTTCGCGTGATATTTTCTGGAGTGGACTTTAAATGGTGTTTTAGAATGAAATCATAATATTAAAGAAATAAATATGATAGGACTGATTTTTATTTAAAAAGATGAACCGTACATTATTTTAAAATAAACTACAACTTTTTCACATAAAAAAAAAACATAAAACAAATAAAACGCATCGAAAAATTGCTTCTCATCGCTGTCACCGGGCAGTGTACCCAAAAGGCTGGCTGCATTGCCAATTGCAAAAATATGATTGACCACAATAAGTAATTTTGTTTTTTGTTCTACCATAAATAACTTTATTTTAGAAAATGTACTTTTTCTCTTAAAAATACCAACTCAGTCTAACAGTATTTTCAGTTACTTCGCAGTGGTTGCTAGTTGACTATTAGGAACGAAAATTCTAAACAGTCCAAAATACAATTAAAATTCAGTGCAAACGCAAAACTGGCACCGTTAAAAGCTTTCAAAAGAACGCAAACCACTAATAGAGTTTAAAACATATACTGAAATTCAGATGTGGCGAACGAGACGGAGATATATTTTGCGCGTTAGTGTGAAAGAGAGGTGAGAGTGAATAGAAGGAAGTTGGGCGGAAACAAGGAGTAAGGAAAGATGAGCAGAGATGCAATAAGGCAGGTAGGTCAGGCGCGTTCTTCTAGGTCAAATACGAACGTCGGGTCTGACCAATACGAGAGACCTAACGAGGCGTACGTGTTCTTTGAGACATCTGTCAACGATTTTTGGTATTGCAAAATCGCGTCCAAAGAAGGCGTATAAGAGCGGAGACAGTAACTTTTCTCGTCGCTCGCACACCCATATTTTTGCGCGCTACTTTCTTAGTAGATTTTCCGTTACGGCACCTCCTAGTTATTTTATTCTCCATGGACGGAAACAAACCATGCAGTTTCATTAGAGACGTCGGCAATTAGTCCGAAGCACGCGGTTGTGATGAGACAATTTTCATTCTTTGCTAATTGTGTCTGGATTTTTTTACTCAGATTTATTAAGAAATTTTATATTCTCCTATTTGCTTGCGGCTTGGGAAGCGAGAAATAGGTTTTTTGTTCCCTGAGGAACCCTTTTGTTTTTTTTTCTGCTTTTGTTTTAGTATTTTACAGCCGGGAGCTTAATACATATTATTTTGATGGCTAAAGAATTTCAATGAATTGTTTTCTTTCCAAAACTTTTGTTAGTCAAAACATAGCTGTATTTTTGCACAAAAAACAAAGAAAAAAATGTTCCCAAAACATGATTATCGTACGCAAAATTGTATGGTTTCCAAATAAATTCTGCTTTATAATCTATTACATAGAGTTTTGAGCACCGCCATTGTGGCTCGGCTTGGCACTCGACCATAATATAAATAATTCTAAACATGACATGTTTACCGTCGCCCCACGGTTTTAGGACACTAGGGTCACAGCTTATGTTGAGCATTCGGGTTGGTCCATAAAGTTTTTCTTTGCGGTTTAAAATGAATGGGTTATGTTGTTAATTATGAGTTTTTTTGGGTGGATTTTAGAATGATGGTGACGTAGTTCGACTTTTCAGCTTTTATTTTAAAAGTGATCACAATACCTGTGTAAAAAGTAATCTATATCCTTTCTCAGTCTTAAACATATCTATGAACCCAAACATTTTCAATTGGTTCAGTAGTTTTGACGTCAATGAACTTTTACACTTGCGAAAGAAACTTGCTTAAGATGAAACTCCAAATTTACAGTAACGTTTAAATTGGGAAATTCTCTTGCTCTAACCTATTCGGAAATGTAAACCTTCCATACATTATATTGAACAACGTGAATTTGTACAATTAGTGAACTCTCGTGATTTTCCCAGAATTTGCTCATTGCCTATTGTCTGCGGTAGGTAGGCATCGGATAATTTTTGGAAAGTAATTTCAAAATTGAAGCAATAATTTGATTAAAAGTATATTTACTTAGGTGTTTTAATTGCTACTGTAAAATTATTGTACTTTCCACAGTTGATTGCAGATGGTAAGAGCAATCATTATCATTTAAATAGGCTTAAACTAAGTACCAAAATCTTTAAAGTATAAAATGCTTCTCCTCTTAGGAGTACTTGCTCATTACAGACTAAACGATTGGCCGACAGCTGACCCAGCAATTTTTAAGGAAATGCTTGATTGCAATCAAAGAAGTGTGTGCACTACCATTCATCTTCCTACTATAAGTCCTAACAAACTATCGACTGACTAAAAGTTCGCAGTGTAGATACCTACTCTAAAAACCCGTGCTGAACTCAAAACACCTTAAACCAATGACAATATTTTCGCTATTAAATCCTCCAAGAAAAATGCCTCCAGTGAAAAATGCAATCAGAAAGCACCAACACTTGCGAATGACTTTGTATAGAAGATTGATGGCGTTCTAATGAGATTTCTTCACAGGAACAATGGAGTCGCTTTTGGTGAAAAATCGTTTCTCTTAGACTCGGATAATGTTGTGTAGTGCGAAATTCTAGTCTAAATTGACTGGGGAATTGAAACAATAGAGTTTATGCAGAAAGTTTGGTAAAGAAAGCCTTGATTTACTTTTTGACTGTATAGTCCAGTGTTTATTACCATGCCTGTCTGCATGTATCGTAATATGGCAGCCTGTCATCAGATTGACATCGCCCTGCAACACAATTTTCATCATCAGTGTTTTTGAAAGGTGAAGCCAAAGAAATAGATTCGCCTGTCCTAAAATCCATCCAGAGGATAGACAGAAAATCTCGACCTCCTTCACTATTTATTATTAAGTTTATCTTTCGCCAAGAAAAAATGGGAAAAAAGACAGAAAAAATATGACTTTAATTAATGAATGGAACGCAAAAATCTCACAAACAAGCATATAAAACATTTTGATGTATCACGTTGTGTCCACCAAGTTACGAGTTGCCCAAAAATTTGAATACCGCATGAAATATTTATCGAATTCTTGTACGTCGTATGTAAATGTTCACTGGACTCCCATTTATTATATAGCTTCACCTTGAATAGTAAATCACTTGAGATTATAAGTACAGAAATTCTGAGCCCCAAAATTGGAGCGTCTGTTTTGGTTGCGAATCTATCGCTCCTGAAAATTCGAATTTCCCTTTAAATAAACAAGTTGGGGTGAATGAACTTTTATGAGTCCATTGAAATAGCTTTTATAAACTGCCGTTATAATGTACTGCCTTCTTCTCGCGACTTTGTTTGGGATAATATCGATCGTCCAAATGTCAAAATAAAATTCTTAGTAGTAAAGTTTCGCGCGAATGACCGAACGGTCGACGAGTCAACATCTACTGAAGATGCCCTGTGGAGAGGCGAAACACGTGTGGAGTATCCAAAGCCTCGATTTACTGTCACGCGGAAACTAACGCTACATATTTTTCCAAACACTTTCATGTATTGGATTTCCGCAAAGTAACGCCCGATTCCATAATTCTTAGTAGTATCCAAGAAGAAGTTCGATGTACTAGAATAATTCAAAAGGTAGAAATTTTAGGTGCAACATACACATACACAAACTTGTACACATAATATTCACGACAGTTAATATTCCGTTGACAAAAGCGTATGAAATGAAAACAAAAGTTGTTACTAGGAAATATTCGTTAGTGCTTCCGAGTTTATTTGTGATAAACAAATTAATTGATAACTTTTCGCCGTAAAAGCGGTTATTCTTCGAACAGTATAATTGTATTCAAAATAATAATATTGAACTTAATAGATTTTGTTTCTGCAAATACCTTTGTAAGTAGTTTAATTAGCTCGCTCTAACATGGAAATTGAGATAAATGTTTATTATATAATATATTGCTACGTATGTATTTACGAGTAACAATCCTACGCTGCAATTATGTATCCATCGTCTACGATACGTACCTATGTAAAAATAATGTGCTGATTTTCACGTTATTCTAAGCGATACATCAGCATCAGCTTAGCTAATGCCAACTATAGCCAGGACTTACAATTTGACATGCTTTCCGAATCTCGCCATAACACAAATGGTAATTCACGGATCCACTGCTCCAGAAATTGCTTAACCTTTTCTCAGTCAACACGTGCTTATCTATAAGCACAAGCTCATTTAAGTAATCACATCTGTCTAAAACACTTTCATTTAAAACAGAAACGAAACAATAGAAAACACTTGCCTCCACAAATCTTCCATTAAAATATTAATTACACGAAAATTAACTATTTAACCACTTGAAGCGGCTCCATTATGTTTACGGCCATAATTATCCAATCCATGGACACAAAACATGGTAACAATACATCCATTTGGACTAATAAAGCACAATGTACTGTGGTCTTGACAGACAGGGGCTTACAATTTAAACCAGCAACAATAGAAGAATGGACTGAAGCTCATTTGTCTTAGTACATCTTGGTAATGTGCTGTTTCGATCATACGTAACGTTATGTAGACTTGGATTAAATTGTTTTGTGACTAGTTGAAGTGGGTTAGTTCCTTATTTGAATAAAAAACTGTGTAATTTAGTCTAAAGTAAACACCTACTGTAAATGAAGAGGGTTGAAATTGATAGGCCTCTGACAAAGAAGTTTCCTTTACGTTGCTGTATTATGATTGGGCGTTTCTCTTCTAGACCTTTTTGATGACGCAATATTATTGAATTGTCAAGTAAGAAGCAAAAATAAAAAGATATTGGGATACGTGATTAAATCGTAGTGATTAATGAGGAATAGGTATAGGTATCCATTAAAATTTTACAAACTATGTAGTTTTCTCTTAAAACAGCGGAAAAGTATACACCATCTTCTCCATAAAGACCCGTTGTAAAGTACGAGCGTGTTTATAGACTGCATCGTAAAACGTGATGAATCCAGCAACAAAGTACTGAACCAAGTTCGACTCCAACCGAGATTGCAAAGGAACTCACAAAACCCATTACCGAAGTCACTAAATTAAATCTTCAAAAGTTTGTTAAACTTGCCATCACTATATCAAGGTGGAACTTAAGGGGGAATTTCATTGTGTCAAATAACGTCGCTAATCTGCTCTCTCTGACATTTTACATATTAAGTTCGAAGAGACGTTCTTCAGGGAACGAAGTTAGCAAGTCGACAAGTGCAAAGTGCTACTCGTAAAGAACTTCCCGGAACATCCTAGGTCTTGGAGTTCGTAATTCGTACTTTAATCAGGAGCTTTGTGGATAAAAATGGTAAGTTTTACATTTATGCGCTTGTTTTTGATGTTTGTTTGTGTGTTTGTTTCTTGGTATTGTTGTTACTTGTGTCAATTTGTTGTGTTAAAATGTCGCTTGCTTGTAACAATCTTCGAACGTGTCTTCTACTCAAAGATTGTGTTATTTTGAGTCAGAAGATACTCCATGAATTTTAACAGGATACGTACTTCTCTTTTACACAGACAGACAAGAAGTTATTGTCAGCTAAAGGTTATACAGTAATCTATATGTAAATATACATATTATATAGCTTTCACACCTATTCAAAACGTAATAGTATTGTAATTCAACTCCCACTTGTAATGTTTTGATTACAAAAGACTGCCTACGTATAACGTAATTAGGATCACAACCCACCTTCAGTAATCAAATGTCAAATTACACAGGAACTTTATTTGTGGAATGTTGTTAAAACAAATGTATTAATTAGGAAATCAGTGACCTTTGACCTTGGAAGTTATATTTTTGGGCCTAAGAATTAGATACATGATTCGCTATCTAAATTGTATCAACAGTTCTACAGTGAAAGCGTGATAACTCATTATCACATTTATAATATTAGTGAAGAAGTAAGGAATGACCTTCGACCTTGAAACTTCGATTTCCTCATACTTATTGTTATTTGAGATACCTATCTAATGAAATGTTGTCCAGTGTATGGATTTGTTCCCGATAGGTGTTGAAAGGTCAACCCTGTATTATATGGGGTTACATCATAGCTATCTACGATTGAATTATTATGTAGGTCTCTGTTAACCTCTTAACCTTTGGGGATATCTGGCATGGTATCGAAGATAAAATTGTTTTGTAATTCCAGCTTATTTTTAAGTTTGTTATGCCTGTGAAAAGGGTAGATACTAGTAATGAATCTGTGAATACACCAATTAAAGCTGTAGGGATATATTATAAGAGTATAAATATCTCAGTAATAAGAAGCTTATTATCATGAAGTAGTACATTTCCTATTCCCTTATTTTGTACCCAATACATTGTAATATCGAATCACTGAAATATTTTCAAATTCCTGAGATTAACAAGTTCAAGCAAACAAACACGGCAGCTTAATGTTATAAGTACGTTAATAGTACTGCTAGATTATTTTTACAAAGAGCTAGTTTAACCTTTTAAGAACACAGCTGTTATGATACGGCAGAAATTATTCTTTTACAAATTGTATTGTAATAATTCATTCCTTTGGAAAAGATAAGTACGGCCGGTTTTTGTAAAAACTTTGTTATTTCTTTATATCTAGTAGATATTGTGTTAGGAGTAATTGTAGTAAAATTGTTATATCTTCTTTTTTTAGGCAGTATAGGTAAGGAATTTTCTAGATATATGTAATAATTCGACCCCAATATCAGTTTCACCAAAAGACAGCTAGTTATAGGCTATACGCCGAAATAAGTACAGATCCCAGGGGCCTGTGGGTAGAACCGTGGGAGAAACTCTATTGAGGTATAAAACTATAGCCCACAAAGATATCTTATATGTGAATAAATAAACGAGTTCCCGGAATTTTCCGCCATACCTGAGGTCTAATCCTGGCGGTTTTTTCTCGAAAAAATACAGAACAGTGAGGATTTAGGGGCATCAGTCCCCTGGTGCCTTAATTAATAATGTCAATATCAGCTAAATCCAATTTGTTCTGTTCATCCTTTAAAGATTAGGCAATAGCGAAGTTAGAAGCACATTTGTCATATTTTGAAGTGCCTCGAGTGTAAACACGAGTTCATGCTTATTTATGCATGAAGGCACTTTGTTTTACATATAATATGGTACGGTTTAACGAAGAAAACTTCGCTTTTGTTGCTACAAAGGCTAATAAGTTGAAGACTGGATAACAGTTTAGATAACGAGCTAAGTAGATACGTTATTTTAGAAATTGTTAAGGATTGCCTAAAGATTTTCTATCTAGATATTATTTATATTTGTTATATTTTTCAATATGCCTATTCAATCAAATAAGCATGTAAACAAGCATATGTACATGTACATAGCCTTTATGATACCGCAATGGACCTCAAAAACATTTGCTACCTAATTCAGTAACAATTCTAACAAATACAAAATCGCCCCAATTTTCATTCCTAAATGCATTAAATTTTATTTTGACCTTAATTCAAAGCGGACGAGTCTGAAACCACATATTTCTTGAAGGCATTTTAACAATAATTGGCTCGGAAGAGACTCCCAAGATTTTTAGGTCGACAACAGTTTTATAAGGCTTGCCAACATTTTTTGAACAAGACTTCTGTTAAATTGTAAAGGAACATGAATAAGACAGACGGTCTGACTTCTGATGTATTGTGAACTGGTTTTCATAAAATCGGTATGATGTAAGTGATACTTTGTTTTGTTAAGAATTAGTGTACAATTCGTGGTACTTAAGATATTTGGCAGCCGAACGACTTAATTTCTTGAGAAAGGTTGAAATTTTGCAGCATGTAATACAAAGAATGAATTAATCACTATAAAATATTTTTAACCGATAAAAAAATATGACCCAGGATAACAATATTTAAGAACCTAATGAATCTCACCAATGACTATAAATATTTAGAAGAACAATAGACAAAAAGCTATTTAAGAGACCTGTCAATTACAAAAAAGAAACGCCAAATCTGACAACTACACTACAGGCCATAAAAATGTACCAAAAATGTAGCAAATAAATTTTCGTCGGTACTGTTCAATTCGGCAGCATTTGCCACGAACTTGTGCATTCCGATACGTACGTGTGTGGGTAGATTGAATAACTTTTTGTAGCAATACCAACAATTTTCTTATGAGGACATGCCGCGTAGTTACTCAGTACTGATAATTTAATTCAAAATTTTATGCAATATAATATTTGAAACTGGAAGGTACCAAGAATAGGTAAATATCACGTTTATTAATAAGTAACTATTATAGTTAAAAAAATTAGGGAGGTGACGCAGGATATTAATATTTAAGTATTTTATTTATTTTACTATGATTGTCTTAACACCTAGACAAAAACAGTACATAACTTATGTCGAAAAACACTACACTACAGGCCATAAAAATGTAGCAAATAAAATTTTCGTCGGTACTGTTCAATTCGGTAGCATTTGCCACGAACTTGTGCATTCCGATACGTACGTGTGTGGGTAGATTGAATAACTTTTTGTAGCAAAGCTTATCTGATTGTTTGGTAGATATTGCTTGTTTTTAGTTTTGGCCCCTTGTTCTGTTATTGCATCGCTTTGTATCGGTTTTATTAGGTTGGTAGATAAAGTTGTATGTAAGGGTTTGTTCGGTTTTAATTGTTTTTAGTTTTAGAAGTGGGTTGTTCAGTTCAAAGTTTAACTTTTGTGTTCCGTTTCTAGTAGTAACTTCACAATAGTCAAAACACTCGCGTAAAATAACTTTGCTAATCTGAAGTGAGCTTGAAGATGTCTTGTGAAGTGTTTGTTTACACATTTTGAGTGTCAACTTCAGGGTAGCATTAAATAGTAGTTTGAAGAGAGATATTCTGTGATGAGACAAAGCTGGGATTTTTTTAAGTGCCTTGGTGTTGGTGGACGTCATCAATTTTAGCAAAGAAATCTTTTAGAGTACTACATGTGTGGTCTAAAAGTAAGTAAAACTTTATTTCAATCAAACTAACTGTATCATCTAGTTACAAGCTCAATTACGTAATTAAACAATTACTATTGTTACGTCACTAAAACAAGAGAACAATAAAAATTAGTCACGCACAATTACCTACCTCTCCCTCCCTATAAATCATACCTAAATGCCCACTAATTCAATTAATAATAACAATGTAATAAGTTCACCGGAATTACTAACAATACGTTCATAAAAAAGGACCATTATAACATTGTTACAGGTCTAGGTTTTTAATAGGTCGGCCCCACCACGTAAGTTCGCAATCATTTCAAAAACTACATATAATAGACTTTCATATATTTTTTTTAAATTTTAAGTTTTACATCTTCCAATTGGGTAACGGGATTTTGGGAGGATGGGCCAATATCATAGAAATAATTAACTAGCTTACGTCAGTGGTTTCACCCACATACCGTAGCAACAACTTCACGCACCCAAATAACCTTCCTTGATAAATAGGCTATCTTACACTGATTTTTTTTATCGAGTAGTTACTCAAAGTAACACATTCAAACAAACTGACTAAACTGCTTTAGTATCGATACCTTTTTTATAACGACGTCAAAAATCATCAAATGACCCCTCCCGCTGTGGGTTAGCAGCGGTGAGGGAGTGTCAGACTATTACTGACTAAAAACCGTTGTGTTCCGTCATAGGCCTTTTATGTACCAGGGCCGCGGAAACTCTTTCGAACAATCCCGCAGCCCTAGTATCAATACCTGAGCAAAGCCAGGTTGCTAATGTTAGTATATTAATAAAAAAATAACTGACCCAAATCACGGTATTGTTACAAAGGAAATGTTGCAACGTTTAATGCACCGGTTCCAATACGTCTTTCTATGTTAGTCATCGTTAATTTTAATGGGTATTCAATATCTTGTGTTTAAATCGGCTATTCTGAATCATGGGCTGCGAATGAGTTGTTTACTTTGACCCCAATCGTTCGGAAATCGTTAAATTAAACAGTTTTCGCTTTAAAGTTTTGGGCTGTCATTGATGGAATTATTGGAATCATCATAATGTTAACCCAATTTTTGGTGAAAGAACATGTTAATGATCAGTCTTCCTATTTTTTAGATTGAGCTATGTTGTCAGATAGGAAGTTTGATAGAAGAAGACATAATGTGCTGACTCCAAATAAGAAATTGGAATAAAGGAGTAATGGTGAACAAGAACATACGGTAGATGATCCTTTTTAACATAGCTGGGTTAAAATATTTAGACAATAGTTAGAACTGTGTTCAATTAGAGAATTAAAAACAGAAATAAATGGATTTGGAAATATGCATAGACGAATCAACTTCGTAAAGAAGTATGAAAATATGTTTAAAGGTAAATAAAGTAGTTACTTCTTGAAGTCAAAAGGCGTAAATTTTGCAAACATAATCAAATTCAACAAGGAGTAGCAGGTACCTACACCTTAAGATCCATTGAATATAGTTTTGATTAGTTCTGACAGATTGCGGATCCCAAAGCCTACCCCTTGAATTATTTACCCCATTTCCATTGCCGTAGACAGCAAATTAATTTTGATTTCGGAAGTATTCAAGCAACCAAAAACGAATAAAACGTTTTTATTCTATTTTTGTTTTTTGAATTCCTAAGAGACGATTGTTCACTTGGCCTCAATAAAGTCATCTAAAACCGCCACAGTACAGCGAATGCATTGCCAAACTTCCAAAGATAGCTACTCCAACTTTGTAAACTTCCATTTGAAAAATACCGTTAATATCGAAGCACTAAACGTACGCACTGCATTAAAATACAACCACACAAAAATCAACCGTAAACACACAGCGTAACGTTTAAAATCCAATGATACGATCACAACGACTTTGGGCGCCGTTTCGACGTTTCCCTCCATTACCATTTTACAGAGAGTTTCAATAAGCTTTTGCTTTGAAATTGGCTTTTTTTCATAGTTTCTTTTTTCCTTGATAAAATTATATTACTTGGATAAATAAGGTCATTATTCCTTGTATTCGAATTGGATGTTGACCTTTGTTGAATGTTTCATTTTGCGAGAATTTTAATGTGCCTCTTGAATGGGGATCTTTGAATAGACTTATCTGGCTTAAGATAAGGTGTTTTAATACCCATACTTGTATTATTTAAAGGAACAAAACCTGTATATAAATTGTGTTTATTTCTTGAATTTTAAGAGGGGATCATCTTTGCGTTGTTGGCAGCGAAATGGCAGCGTTTATGAGCCATTACGCACTTTATTTCGATACATTACTAGCCAAACGTGGCGATACCAATTCACTGGTGTGCTATAAAAGGCACGAATATTTAGTACAAATATTATATAAGTTAAGAGTCACATATACGTATGAGCAAATTTTACGAGCAGTACCTACCCATAACTAGTAATTTCCAATAGATAGACAAAGGTGGTACTAATGTACTCGAACATAATTATTGACTGGTACTCTGAGAATAGTACTAATGAGGGAGGAGTCGAAAGAAAAAGGCTATTTTCTTTGAAATCTATTTGAGATATCATTTATCTTGAGCATAATATGTTTTTTTTAAACTAAGTACAGAGACTTATTTTATTAAAAGTAGGTTACCATCTCCATTCCGACATCAAAGCACCTTTCAGGGCATGTCGAGAAAAAAAACATTGTTTTAATGATCGTTGTAGTGTAGTGTGCTCTAAAGAATTGTTCGCCCGCCGTACAAGAGCTCGGGAGCAAACAATTCCTCTCAGCGGACTTTTGAAAACATACGAAAAAAATATACATAACAAAAACGACGAAACAACAAATAAATGCAAAATATTCAAAGAGATCTCCAAGTTTGTCAACGAATAACATAAAATTTTCCCGAAGAAAATGTTCGCGTACAATTATTCTTGGCTTATTTTTAAGTGGTTTTTTTACTGTCACCAAAGCCTGGCTAATAAGAAAAAGGCAAAAGAAACGTTGAACACAATAGAAAACTTAAATTTGGAATAAAGTTCAGGGCTCAGAAACCTTTTACCGCGACGCCAAACTCACAAAAGTGATTTAATTCCAATTCATTCATGACCCACTGAATGAGTCCATCTTAATTCGTTCCCTGCTCTTCACTTCAATAAAAGTTACAAGATTCCGAAAATTACTTGTTCAATTGAAAAGTTTTCAGATTGCCAGCGAGCAAAATAATTAAATTTAGCTCAAAACTCTCTTGAAAGTGACTAAGTTTTATAATGGTTTACGACAATATGGATTTATTAATTTCGTATGAGCACGTAGATGAAGCCAAAATTACTTGAGGTGTTTTAGATGTATTTTGCGTATCAAACCGCAGATTGAATATAGCGATTACCTGTTTATCTTACTAGGCATGAAACAGAGCAAAAGTGGGTTGCCATGGTATTTGTAAGCGAGGAGCTGTCGAGATAGACTTGCCAACTGTCACAGTGCGTAGATTGAACGAATACGATAGTATCGCCCGGGGCTCGCAGCCAGTAACTAAGCAAACTTGCTGTCTTTTACGGAGAAATTGTTATACGATTTTTCTAATTTATTTGTTGTTCCTAATATCTTTACTGCTTATTCGTACCCACTAGAGAGAATGAGGTTGCTATCTGATACCTCAATTAATTAAAATTACTTCTTCATAAAATTGTTGATGAATAAACAAAATCTTAATGATAGCAATGGAAGTGACTGCAATAAGACTTGTCTGGCCAAACAATATAAAGACGTTGGAAGGTCATGATGAGAGGTTTCAAGAGTCCTCGTGAACCAAGAGTGTTTCGAGAGGGAAGCGCTATTACAGAATTTTATTAATTAGTACGCGGTTTGAAGAACGATTAAGTGCGAGAAACGTAAACAGTTTTGTGTATGGAAAAGCATTGTACGTTTAAATATTTATTTCTGGAATCCTAAGAATGAGCCGTGAATAGTTGAATACTTGTTAATTTGTTTATTCAATAAACTCTTTTATAATATTCTTTCACGTTTTTTTTATTGAAACTTGGCTTTGAATTTCTTCAAAGTTACTTTTCAATCAATAAAGTTGTTCTTTGTATGTCGCAATAACTCCATGTTTGTAAGATCAAAACTAATCAAGAATTTTCCACATTAAGAACTAAACGACGCAATTGACCGAGTTCTACACTCGATTCAAGCAATTTAATGAAGTTTCAGACTCGGTCACCACTTTAACTTATAATAAGAAAACTTACACATTGTCCGTGTTCATTTAAATGTTGAGTGCTCCACTCAAATTATTATCCGTCTTTAAAGTCGGTTTAGAAAACTGTGGGAATGCTGCAAGGGCTTATACTAGGACCATTATCGTAATTACTCACACGGGCAACTGTAACATAATTTGAATGAGAGGGTGAGCGCAAAAGCTTATCCTTTAGAGATTAATGTTGAAAGAGTACTACATTACTCCAAGTAATTACTGACTGAAGCAATTAATTCAACGCCGGTCTTTTCTCGCTTCGGGTGAAATATTGTCAGAGCACGTAAGTTTTCAATCTACTCTGATGGATCTTGCGTCCAATTGAATAAATATGTTTGGATGAGCGATTATTTTATGAAATAATATTAATATTTTCCTTATTTCATGTAAGTTATAATTCAATCATTAAGTTATTGAAATTGATTGTGTTGACGATAAATAAATAAAAACGGCATAAATACGACATAAATACTTAAATAAAAGAACTATACTACTGCAAAGTTTCTGCATCTGAAATGTTCATAATATATCTGTTATGTAACATTACCGAATACTGCAGTTGTTCATTCACTATAATATAATTTCCTGTTTTAATTGAAAGATCAAGCGAACTAATTAAGTCGACGCAACATTAGCAAAATACAATCACTCACCATAAATCATTGAGATGAATAGCAGTATTGCATTCAATACGTATGAATGCCTCTTTATCCTCTTCAATTCCCCGGCCATTTTGTTTATAATAATATTTAATAAATACTATATTAATTCGACACTCTTCTTCTTTTCATCGTCACTTAACACTTAAATGTATTGTTCCTATTAGCGTCTACGTCTATCTTCTAATTACTAAACAGCTAAGCATCTTGTCACAACTTTTTCGCTTTTACAACTCTACTAGTTTCCACTAAATACGTCAACATTTATTCTACTTCTTAATTAACGCGCTGACAAATAGTTTTATGACACTTAGTTAAAACGAATGTCGCTCCATATATTAAAGTTCCTACTTAATGCTCGTCTATTTTTATTTTATCCTTAACCGATGTTTGGCGCATAAATTGTACGGCACTGGTGACTTTAGTAACGCGTGCTTGGATTATTTTACTGAGCATAATGAGCGTCTAAAATTAACTCGAGAATCTCCGTTGTTTTCAGATATAAATCTTACTTAATCCCGGCGCGTAAGTTTGAAAGAAATTTTCATTTAGATACGACATTCCGTAACAAAATATACGACCACTTGACACACTGGTGTACACTCGTGTTCATAAAAGTTTCGCATCACAGGAGGATTCACTGATATTTTTTTGTGTGAGGAACAAGTTGTATATCGGCATCGTCGATGGATTTTTTCCTGTAGGAGCGCGCGCGTCCGTTAGGGGAGGCAGCTGTGAAAGCACTGACTTACATAAGGGACTCGCCCGGTGCCAGCCGAGCGTCTGTCAGAGAGGGATGGCACACGATTTTCGTAAGGGTTGCAGGTCGCGTGCGGTACATAGTGAAAGGGACAGAAGAGATTTTCGCATTCATGCCGTGGTCCGTTGAAGCGTAACGTTGAAATCTTGTGTGAAGACGCAATTAAAATGTACATAAATCTGAAAGAGATACGTTTCAGGACTAACGCGTCCAACTTAATAAGTGTTTAATCTGCCAGTTAATAGCTTATCTGCGGAGATGGATCCGAACGATTGATTTTAGTAACGAGGGTTGATTTTATTAAATAAAATTACAGTAGGAAAGGTAAATGATATTCAAATGCGGTTGTTATTTAGTTTTCTTTTTTAGACTTTTTTAAACTTACGATACAAACTAGTCTAAAACACGAGATTATTGGCAAATAACGAGATAGTAGACCATTTTGATATTTATTCCTCTTTTTCCATTGACATATAAAATAATGTACCTTAACTGCTTACAAGAATAACATAATGTTGTAATTCAATGAGTAATCCGTTTCTGAAACAGGAGAAGTATTCATAATTTCATGTTAAGTATCCAAGTCAAGGATTTAAACTTTGCATGAGGCATGTGTTACATTATAAAAGGAGTTTTAATATCCTGACTCATTATGTTTTAACTTTCGAAAAAGGAATACATAATTTAATACTCGTCGATACTGTGTATTTTTACTTTAAAATCATAATAAGCTTTGGGCGTTTAAAATATAATTATTTAGACGATAATTATGTCGGTACATAATTTATTTTAATCTACTACTTTATTGCATTTAAATGTAAGTATTTTTTGTAACACGAATAAGTCCAATAGAATTTTTCCTCCATTTTTGTGACCAAAAAAATACACTCGACTAAATATTATTTACAGATTTCAGCTTGTGGAATCATCTCGATGACCTACAACGACAATCGTGAATCAATTTACATAGATCAAAGAGAACCAATAAAATACAAAAAATGGCTTTATTAATTTGAATATTAACATCCAAAAAATGCTCCGTCCTATTGAGAAATCCCGCTAATATCATTTCTTAGGAGCACACTGCAGATTAAACAGTCGACCGACAGTTGACCAGATCATCCCCCGAGCATTTTTCCCAACTATGCTGGGGTCGGCTTCTAGTCTAATCGGATGTAGCTGAGTATCAGTGCTTTATAAGGAGCGACTGCCCTATCTGACCCCCTCAACCCAGTTACCCGGGCATTCCAATACCCCTTGATTAGACTGGTGTCAGACTTACTGGCTTCTGACAGCCAGGACCTACAGTTTAACGTACCACAGTCATTGGTGTCTAAGATATACTTAGAGAGTACATACAAACTTAGAAAAGTTGCATTGGCACTTGCCTGACCTGGAATCGAACCTCATACTCGAGAGGTTGGTTCTTTGCTCACCAGGCCACCACGACTTTTTCTGACCAGATGGTTCGCGATAATATTTTTAAAGAAAATCTTAATTCCGATCACAGTTTTTAGTCGGTTTGATACCGGCTTTATACCTGATCTTAATTATGTGCGTACTACCATTCATCTTCATACTGATTTATGAGCAAACAATCGGCCGACTAAAAGTTTGACGTGTGCTCTAAATGTAAAATTATACAAAACGAAATTGGTTGGATATAAAATTCAAATCAAGATTGTCTTTTAGAAGTCAAATCATTAAGCAGTTTGTCACCAATTGTCTTACTGACCGTACACAATTAGTACTGTTTTATGTGGCTTCTCTTTGTACTCGAGGCTATTTCTGATGTTAATTTCGAATCTTTTAATTAAGAAGATTTTTTACGTTATTATTACCACGTCGACTTTATCTTTGAGAGAAAATGGTAAAAAAGGTTGCATATCTTTTTTTTTTAAAGTTGCGTTTCTTTTTTTTTGTTTTTGTCTGTAAAAACATATTTGTGTATGTAGTAAAGAAAAATAATCAAAGAGTTACAATTTCGATAAAATCAATGCTATTATCGTATATCTATCAATATTTATCGTATTATTTATAATACTTTTTTTTATTAGTAACCAATAACTCCCCAATCTGACATATTTAAAACTGATAAGTATAAAAATTATGCTCAAGTCTTTAGAATGTTGAAAATCAAATAAGAAAAAACCCTAAGCTTCTTAATGTCACCTGGGCAACGTTTAAGCTGGAATTTAAATCAGGTTTAATCCCATCTAGACAGTGATATATTCCAGTAACTTATCATAAACCAGTGATCCTTGGACTTTGAGAAATTCATCGTTCGTCATTGAGACGTTCAAAAGTCACAAGATTGGACAAAAAGCACATTGATACCGTCACAAATGTGGATTATTTTAGAGTAAGTTACTACTTCAAGCTTTTCTTGATGTAGGTAAATTAATTAACTAAAGTATTATTTCCCACACCAGGAAATAACCAATAACTGTTACCCGGGTTAAAAATCAAAGTCAAATCATTTATATTTTCATTTAAGTCTTTACAAGCACTTATGAATGTAAAAAATATAATTAACTTTCATTCTAGTTGCCCATTCTAAAAGTAGCTTCCTAGGAAAAAGAACGGGCAAGAAACTCGACGGTTAATCTTTTTGAAAATACATAGTTTAACTTTTTTTCTTTTGGTCTTTAATATCTCTTAACCCAATCGATATAGCCTATGCACCATGACAAACTTGTACGTATTTACGTAATCAAATAAGGACGACTCAAAACTATTTGCAATTGTTTTGCAACTGTAAGCACATTCTAAACCCACACTTCACACAATTAAAAACTTCAAACGGATTACAGCACAGAGTGAAACGTAACAAAGCTGAACTAAGTAAAGTGCCAACATTTATGCAACAACGCTTTAGAACGTAGATTTCTGCTGTATTAATTAGTCTTTGCGGATAACAAAGAGCTTCTGGCTTAGTCACACCTACATAGATCGATTGAATAGGTTAGTTGTAGTTGCACGTGTCTTTCTATGGATCGAATTACATATTAGGTATCTAGCTAGGTACTCATAATATAGGTAGATATTGTATAGATTTTAATCATTATGCCTTTCTGCTGTTTTTGTTAATGTTAAGAGGACGAATTGGAAATTTTGGCGCCAAGGATCTCAATTTTTCTCAGTAAATACAAAACGGATCAAAATACAACTTGTTTACCTGAATGTTCATGATATAAACCTTATTTTGTTAGACTTCAAAACATGATTAGGTAAGTTTTATAACAGAGAAAAATATATCAAACATCTTTTTTTTTTTACAGAGATTCACATATTATGGGCGAACGGGATCGATTTAAGCCTCTTAACTTTTTTTAGTAGTTGAGTATATACATACTCTTTAAAATTGTGGAAGGAATTTTTATCAAATTATCATTTCTAAATAATTAAATTACGAAACCATTTTGTCGCTTACGACTTTTAGTTATAAGCTAGCGCGCGTATTGTTATCCTCGCCCCGCTCAGACGCTCCGACCCCTCTTGGCCCCTTAGATGCGCGTGCCGGTTATGGAATTATTGTTTACCTATTCGTCGCCTTAACTAACTAACTATATAACTTATACAGTGATATTCTGATGTAAGAATGTCGTTGATAGTCTTTATAAGTGACCATTTTACCCCCTTGGCTTTGCGGTTATTTGTGTAACACCTTGTATAGGCAGCATAGTGCGGTATTAGCTTTTAAGCGTCTAGATGACATATTGACCAGTAGGTATATTTGGTCTGCCACCCTGTAGGTCACGGGTTCGATTTCAGATAAGGGCGTCAGATAAAATTGAAATACAGTCCAAACATACATGCGAAAAGCTTAAGCTGACGAATAACCCTTTGTGTGAAAGTATTGAAATTGAATACAACCTTTGTCGGTCACCTCGAATAATATTGCCATTGGGTCAACATTGTAATGCAGGTCTGCTACTGAATGCCTTAATGCTGTATTAGGTTTATACGCTTCATTAAATATATTTTATTTTCCAAAATCATTATCTAGTTCTTATTTTTCTTAGTAATCATCATTAGCTTTATTAAAATAAAAAATATTAGTCCCTTTTGGCCATTGAATCCGATCAAAGCTATCTCGTTATTGCTTCCATAACTAGAGTGATAAATAATTAAAGTTGTTGCGGACTTGTTACCAAGATCAGTACAATTCCACGCAAATCGTGTTACGCAAGAAATTTAACTCTCAAAAGACCGGGACTTACTAAGTAAATAACCCATTAACTATGCATTCCCCAGTTCCGACCCTTTCACGTAACAGACCGATACAAAACTAATCAAACCGCAGTTTAGCTCCTGAAAAGGTCACATCTACACAGTTCATTGCCTTCTGGGATAAAGAAGAACATTTTATTGGCGGAAGCAATACTCGTACCGTCAAACCTGATTTAGATTTGATTTAAGATTTGTGTACATTAAAGAACTCTCATATAGCAATCCACACCACAGAAGATTGTACTCTAATACCACCCGCTAAAGTCGAATTTAAACTAAAAGGTGAAGGTTAAAAGTCCCCGAAAATAGAACAGACAATAAGAGGGGACGATTTTATAATTAACTGCAATCAACACTGACGTATTGAATTTCGGGAATTTGTGTACAGTCGCGTAGAAATGCCGTTTCGTGACCTTTGTTAAAGAAATGTTGTTTAGATTGTCTTGTCCAATTTTGAAAAAGAATAAAAACTAAATGTAAACAAAAATTTAATAACTTCAATTAACGCAACTTTTTTGCATATTGAGCTTTTTTGAGTCTCAGAAATATTTCTTCTCTCTCTCGTGCTATCATTATCGATATAGATAGACTTAGAAGAGCTTTTTAAGTACATTACACATATCAGCCAATAGCCGTTCACTGCTGAGCACGCGTCATGGTTTTTCGTAGCTGGATGCGACCTGCGTAAGACCGTGGTGGTTAGCGCCCGTATTATTAAAATAATGTCACAAAAAATAGAAACACACGCATTGTCCGAAGTCCATTGGCGTACATTTCGTAAAGGAAACACTCTTTTGACTACCAGACCATTTCAGGGTTTTTTCAATAACGTACATCACACATTAAAATACCTTCATAATCACTAGTTCCAGCCCCAAATATCCAACTTAAAAGAAGTAAAACTCACTCAAATAAGAAGCTATAACTCATCAAGTGTACGCCATTCGCCTTAACTCGTGCTTCCTAACAGATGTTAACATACGTTGTTTGTTTTCCTACTTCGGAAGATATGTTTGTTATTCCCCCCTTCCAAGGAATGTTCCTCGTTTCGTTTTTATTTATATGTCATGAGAAATTAAGTCGCTTGAGTTTTGTACGTCAAATTTTGTGACGGTTGGCGTGGATTGACAAAATTTTGTGTTGGAAGTTTAAAGTATTTATTTTTTTGGTAATTAGAAGTACCTAATTTGTTGTTTTTTTAATGGATTGATAATATCTATTTAGTTTTTTAATGTTCGAAGTAAATGTCATCGGAGGAGTTTACCTATATAATTCTTATTGTGTAAAATGTTATTCTACCAATTATATTTTACGGTCCCTGATCGCTTGAAATAAATGTATACCCAAATAAAATAAATTAATAACAAAAAAAAAAACACTAATGAAAATATTAAAAAAAGAAAAATAAATAACAAAATCCACAATACCATTTTTGAACACCAAATTGCAGCGTTAAGATTTATACTTGAAAGTAAACATTCACCATACGAAATACACCCAATTAACTCAAAAAACAAATGACTGAAAATCCTCATCCCCAGTGATTCACAATACAAAATTCCCACACTCAAAATATTTTGCACCAATCCCCTTCGTTCCAACGAAAACAAGGGTAAGCCGTGTATTTATAGAAAAAATAAAACTATAAACATTGACAAATGCTGAACATCAGACATTACTAAAATCACCGTAAGAGCACACGATAGATTAAATAGTCGGCCAACAGTTACCCTGTCTCTTGGCAAAATTATTTTTGAAAGATGATCTTAATTGCAATCAAAGTTTTAGTCAGTCTGAGAGCGGCTAAATACCTGATCCTTGTAATGTGCGTACTTATTAATCTTATACTTTATATTTATGAGCCCAAACAATAGAGTAAAAGGATCGCCAAAATTATGAAGGTGTGCGAGGGACGAGGAACTTTACTGTCTTCGCCCTTACACGCCTTCTCTGGACTCGACCATTTTTTGTAATACCAAAATTTACTCGTAACTGATCGTCATGCCCACCGCACCAAATTGACCTAGAAGAAGGCGCCGACCTACCATTATAGCGCCTGCATTATGGCATCTCCACGTGGCCAAACAAACTATCGGCCGACTTAAAGTTTATAGTCTGCAGCTACTTGAAACATTGACAAATGCTGAAAATAAGACATTACTAAAATCACAGTAAGGGGAGAGTTTTAAAAATGACTTCATTTCAATGAGACATGTACAAAACGTTATTTCGGTTCTCGTTTGGTCTCAAATTTAAGTTCCAATTTGTCTTCGTGACTCAAGTTTCTGGAACTGAATCCGTTTATTTTGCCCTTGCTGGTTCTTTATTGATTTATTTTTGAGCAATTCATAAATGAAAAATGAATGTTTTAGGGCTATTTTAGAACCCTCTAATTTGTTATAGGGTTTAACTATGATATTACGTTTTAATCATAACGTGGTCTCAATAAGTACCGGCTTTAGTACCAGGTATAAACCTGTTTTAAAAAAACCTAGAACTAAAACCAGTCATTTATGATATCACTTTTTATAATAAGGTGTAAAAAAGGCCATTAAAAATTACAAAATTTTTAATGAATAGAAAATTAAAATACCAGCATGCATTGTTGCAAAATATACTGGTATTTTTACATACATTTCTATTACACCCTTTGACACTGTTCGTCACACAAAGAATTCTCAAACTCAAATAAATATGTATGACCAAAGTATTATATACAAAAAGTTGTGTCGAATATTCACCATGAAACTCAGCTGCAGGTGATTTTATAGGTAATTACAGTCTCTTTACGACCCGCCTTCTTTTTTATTTGTTTTCTAAGGGGAAGTGACTTTTGTTTTTTTCGAGTTCTCGTTCTTGTTTTTGTTTTGTTTTGTTTATTTGTGTAATTTCATGCTGATCTGTGCGGGGATGTTTTTGTTCAAAGTTCTGCGGTTAATTGCCTGGAAATGGGTATTATGAACTACATTACTGTATTTTGTATTTAGTTTGGTAGTCGTTTTAGGTAGTAGAAAATGTGGATAAAATGCGTCATAGGTTTTGTTATTATTTATTAGAAACTTTATTTATGTAATTCTTGAACTCTAAATTATATAGTACTAGCTTTCCGCCCGCGGCTTCGCCCGCGTGGAATTCGGTTATGTTGCGGTATAAATCACAACTATAAGAAAACTTCTCATTCCCACGGAAAAATCTAAGAAGCGCGATGTAACGCTGGATACGATTAGTTGTTAAACCAAAACTGAATGGTACACTATATTATACGTTTTCCCTTGTGGAGCAAAAACATGCAGATTTTGGGCACTGGAAACCCGGGAACACGCTACATAGAGCTGACCATGCGAAAAACAATGTTTTTCTAAGTGTACTCCAGCAACCCTTAGAATTTGGCCTTGTGCTTTATTAATGGTCATTGTCATCCCTCGGGAATTCCTCATTTTCGGGGATTCATTATCGTATCATTTAGCTTCTAAATTTATATGTTTATATTCGTCTGCAATAGATTACCTTGTTTTAAACGACACACAGCGCCATCTACAATCCATCCATCAAGCAAACAATATTTTTGTTTTCCCTCGGGAATATCTATTTTTTTCGGGATAAAAAGTACCCTATTATTTAATCCGGACTTCTAACTTTACGTCTGCAAAATTTCAAAGCAATCGGTTCAGTAGTTACGGCGTGAAAGCGGAACAAACAAACAAACAAACAAACTCACTTTCCGATTTATAATATTATAGTAAGGATTTTTTTTGGATCTGTCACTGTAAGTAACTTTCATTGTATTTAATAGTAGAAACTAAAAACGATACGATACGAACCACAGATGCAGATGAATTGCCATGTTAATGTCGATCAAACATTTCATTGTTACTAAATAGCTTGCAGTCATTGTTACTGCCTATTTAAGATTTTTAGTAGTGCAATTGAGTAAAAAGAAACTGTAAATAAAGTCATACCATTTACAGACATTTAATGACACAACAATTAAGTCTTATCGTATGTTTAAAAACCAATCACATTTTTTCAGGTTAACTACTAGGCTCAGTATCTAACAGTTTCAACTTCTATCAAATGTACGTATTTACGAGTTTCCTAACAAATCAACGAAAATAGATTACCTAAAACAAAAAGCTTCTAATGGCACAGATGTATTAAACATGTACTTAACACTGTTAAACCGTTTATTGGAGGAAATCACGGAGGAAGGAAAAATAGCGGAGATGCCATAAGGAAGGTAGGTCAGGCGCCTTCTTGTAGGTCAAGCGACGTATAGGCATGACCAGGTACTAGAACTAATGTGTAAAGGTGTTCCGGGTTCCTTGTCAAATCAAAACCATTCTGTCAAAGATTGGTCGTTGATTTGATTTTGATAATAATGGGCAGGTTCCATAGAAGGCGTTCATGGCCAAAGCTAGTAATGCTCCTCGTCCCCTCAACACCCGCATTTTGGCGCGCTACTTTCTTAGGAGATTTTGTTCCACATCTCCGATAATCATTATGTTCTCCATGGAGGAAACAAATCCTAAATAGAACATATAAAATGCACTTTTATTGCTTTTTGATTTGTACTCTTTGTAAACAACAGGCATTTGTACAAAAGACTTTCAACCTTATGTCGTAAAGTTTAAAGTCTATTTTACATTGTCAAAGGATCTGTTAACGGAAAATTTTATAATTAGCTACAATACAATTAGTTTGACTTATACGTATTTTGGAGTGAACGGAATACAGATTCTGTTGGTTTTAAACACTGAAAACATATCAATATTGTTTTTTCAGGGAGATGGCTTACAGTAAAGAACTTTGGGAGCTTTTTAAGGAACTATGTTAAGGGTTATTATTGAGTTTAATGCAAATGGTAGTTGAATAATTATCTATTCAGTTTAATGAAGTCAAACTTTATTTGTTTTTAAGTATTTTTGATGGTTACAACAACCTAGGAATCAGCAGATATTGAATATTCAAATGAAAAACAGAGACAATCGTGACCTAGACCCGGCTTGTCAAATATTTTTTTAAAATTTTAACGCGTGACTGAATATTCCCCTTTGTCCATAATATTTTTGAGACCTCATCTTTCACTTTCGAGGTAGCCTATTAGGCACAAATGACTTGTAATAAATGACCTGAAAAAACATACAGGGTCCGAATTTTTGGTGTTATTTGTTAGGGTCCGGAAGGCCCGCATAGCTGGAGGGGGTCTAAAAGACTCATTCGTTTCATCTCACTATTTATGTTATGTAAATGGGTCTGGTTTCGTTTCCTGGCTAGGTAAGCCGGTTTCGTGTATAGAATAGAATAGAATAGAATATTCTTTATTGTACACCAAAATAAACAGAAAAGGACATTACAAAAAAAATACGTGTAAGTACAATAGGCGGTCTTATCGCTCAAAAGCAATCTCTTACAGACAACCTTTGGATGGAGTCGATTTTAAATAGATATATTACGGGTAGTAGGCGTACAAATAATGATTAAAAAGGTATATATACAAGTATAAGCAAATAAACAATACATACACATATATAAGGAAAGTTGGATGGGAGAAAAAAAAAAAAAAAATATATATATATAAATATAAAGAAAGTAGAGAGAGTGTTAAAGTTTCATATAATAGCTCTTCACCATACTCTTGAAAACAGCAAGAGACTGTGCGCGCCTGATAGATAGATAGATTTTGTATTTTCAAAAAATTTTGGCTTAAAACTTAAAAGGAAAAATTACAGGCGATGTTAAAATAAAAATAGTTTTTGTTTTTATGATCTGCAGCTTTTTTATGCCTTCTATCTATTTACATTTTTGTGGTATGATTGGATACAGAAATGATTAATATTTAATGTGCGATTTCATGTATAGTTTTGTCCCTAATAACACTGTAATAAACATAACAATTAGAAGCCCATAGAAAATTATAGTAGAACACACTTTTGGGGGATTTACTATAAATCCCACTTTCTTAGTTAAAAACTTTGCTTCTCGATTAGGTAAAGGCGAAAACAAACTGTGTTGCTTGTTTTTGTTTACAAAAATAACTTCTAGCTACTTATTTTTCGTCTTATTAACATAGTTACTTTAACAACGAGGAAAATATTTCAGTAACTTAATCCTGAGGAGTTTTTTTTACTTTATTTTTTGCACGAAAATTAAAATAAAACTTTAATGTTAAAGATACTAATACTAATTTAATACTATGCTGAAAAATTCATCAAAATTGGTTCAGAACATTGGTCAAACTGAGAACACCTTTTTTTGAAGTCCGTTGACAGGGATTTCATTGACCCATCACACTCATCGCAAAAAAAAAAACCAAAAAAAAAAAACCATTCTATCTTCAAAATTACACGTCAGCCAGTCGGCACGCGCGGATATTCAAACTTAGAACACTTACTCGACGGTACAACCGAGTATAGCCGACAGATGTTAACATATGCCCGTGTTTTCTTTATTTAAGAGATCTGTTTGTTACTTTTTGTTACGTATCCGCGGCGCCTCCGGTCTCTCACTTATTATTTATGACGGCGAGTGTACCGAGAGTGGTGATGTATGTACGCTAGAAGTGCTGGCAATTAATTTTGTTTTAATTTGAAAATGGAATCATGTTTTTTGGGAGGGGTATTAATTTAAGTGAATATAGGCATTCTCGACTGGACAATATATCAATTGAGTGTATTTTATTTACAAGCACACCTCTTGTCATTTTCGTAATCCTTGGTCATACGAAAAATAGTTCTTTAATATTTGCATTTATATTAATACTAGCTGTTGCCCGCAACTTCGTCTGCGTGGGCAATATAGAATCGTCAAAATACTACTTATCCCGTAGGTGCATTCTTTCACGTGACAGTATAATTAAGATTAGCACTTAGCAGTCGCATAGATTCAATGATCAAGGTTGTGTTGTGGATGTGACCATTTATCTAAACAAAAGAAGTAAAGTTTGTGACGTTGTGAATATCTCTGGATCTAGTCAGCCAATTTGGAAAATTATTACGTATATAGTGCGTAAGTAATTTTCACAGGAAACAGCTATAATCTATGTCTATATGCTTTGAGTCTGACAAAGCTGTCATTTGTACATTTTCTGCAGCTGCTGTGACTAATCAGAAGCCAGAAAGTCTGTCAGTCTTACCACGGATAATGTCTTGTAATGTGACTGGATTGAAGAGATCAGATAGGTAGTCGCTCCAAGCAAAATATTGGTACTCGAACAGATTCGGCGACTGGAAGCCAACACCAACATAGTTGGGGAATAGCTGGATGGATGATGAAATGAGTCATCATCATCAGCAGGCGCATAGGGTAGGATAGTTTCACTTACTCACTATGGTAAGGCTGACCCCACATTAGGCGTGCGCGATCCTCGGGCGTGTGAGTAGCGCGGGCGTCGCGAGCGCGCTGCGTGAACATCGCGTTTTGCTGCCCTGCGGCATGTGTGAAGAGTGCAAGCGACGCGCTCGAGGCGAGCACGCGGCGCTCGAGTTGCGTTCTTACCCCTTCGCCCGCTATCCCCGCCGCCCGCTAAACGCCTTAGCAGTAAACGTCGCCAACGCGAGCGCGCTACAAATGCCGCAGGGCAGCAAAACGCGACGCTCACGCAACGCGCTCGCGACGCACGCGCTACTCACACGCCCGAGGATCGCGCACGCCTAATGTGGTGGCCTAAGCCGGGACTCCACCGAAATGTTTGCATTAGTTCACGAATAGGCAAAATGTACGTATCTGAGAGAGTCCACTTCATGTGTTCGTACTTGAAACCTGCAGTTTTGCCAAGATTTTCAAAATGTACGCTCGCAATTTGTCATTTCTTGGTGGAGCCAGCAAATCAAAAGAAACATAAGTGTTGTATACTGTGCGTCACTACCGCACACTGGGAAAATTTCGCTCTTGCGGAGGACGTTTATATACCATATTTTGTGTCACACGTAAACAGGACGACAGTAAGTATCCACCGAAACACTTTCAAAGATCTGATGAACGAACAAATTAGACCTGACTTGGTCACCTGGGGCCAATCAGAGCTCTATGAAGCGATAATACGCTTTGGCTCCTACTGTTATTGTGGTTTCTGAAAATTTATTCACCTCATTCAACGATGAATGTAATTCTGATGGTACTATTAAGAACACTTGCTTAGCGCAGAAGCTGACGTTGGCAGGTCAACTCTTTTGACTTCTCGAATAGGATACCATTGGTTTTTGTGCAATGCACGCCTGCAATGCATTCTGGATTAGGATAGGATATAGGTGGATAGGATTTGCAACAGAGAACAATTCTGTCTTTGTAATTGAATGATATCAAACGTAGTTTTATATAAAAGGTGTTTTTTTAGACTTGGCTCGGGTCTAACTGAGACTGTTCGTAATCGTGAACAGTGTATTAATTGCGATCGGAAGTTGAAAGTAAGCATGTCTCTGGTATGCGACGCGTATTTTGTACGTTTTCAGACGCGATAAGGCAGCTCCCATTTCTTATCTGCACTTTGTATCTGGGCTGGTTTTTAAAGCTACAGAAGCCTACATTATCTCACGCTTAGCAGCGCTTGCGAGATATAGATCCTGATTTCTTCTAGGATTAACTTTTCATATTTTGCATCAGAAAAAATAATACTACTCACTCAAAGTAATTTGTTTAAGGCCACCACATTAGTGGAAGATAAGCTAAACTGATATGAACTCCATCTGTAACTTTAAATTATAATTAATTGTTCCACTAAAGTCATCATTTTTGACATAATGTTCAAAAAATAATTTAGATGGCACCGTTTTAAATTTGGCTGAGATCTATTAATTTTCCTTTCATCAAGGTAATAATTATAGTTGGATTTTGATGTGGCACGGCAAACTGACAAACACTATTGAAATGTCTATCGAAAAATTACACTACGTGTTAAAATATGGTGAATTACGGAAAATACACAACTCCATCTATTGAAATAATAGTATATAAAGAATATAAATGGTAATTCATTGTTATTTACCACCTCGCTTCTTGATGTATTTTATTTACCACAGATGGAGCTACTTTAACCTGTACTGTTTTGTCAAACAGATTGCGTGTCGTAATATTTTACATCTTGAATTCACTAAATTAATCATATCTTTTGATAGACTGAACCGATTTCGATGAAACAAAGCCTAAGTAATACCCCAAGTTACGTAGAACTTTTGCATATAAGCATTGTCTGCATTAAATTCGTAGATTTTACGTGAATCCCGAACAAACAATCACTTTCTACAGATTTATTATATGTATAGATATAGATTAGCATTTATCAAAATCGAATTATTATATTAATTGTCATAACAATGTATTAAGTTCTTTTTTAACAAATGAATGAACCGTTCAATATAAAATAAAATGTATTTTTAATATAATTGCAAAATAAAAGTAGAATGTCTGATAAATTTTTCGACGTGCAGCTTACATTAATTAATTTATTGTTAAAATGGGTTCCTATACGGTATTATTTTTTATCGTTTACTGTAGATTGTGTTCGAAATAAAATACTTTTTTGCTAACGATGGACAGTTATATTCGTATGGTAGTAATTATTTCTTAATTGTACAATAAAATTATCATCGCTCAAAAAAAAAAAGCAATGCAATGATCAGTCATTGGAATACTCATAAATAAATAAATAAATGAATTATTTAATTCTGAGTAATTAACAAAATATTCATGGACTGGTCAATTAAACTGGTCATTTTAAGTTACAATGATAAGATACTATTTTTTATCTAATCGGTCATTGAAAACCGCAGTCACTGAGCTCAACAGAAAATCACAAAATCCGGGTCGATATGTCAACTCCATTTCGGTTCGCAAAAATTCTGAGCGCTTTTGTTTACCATACCTTCGGCAGTCGGATCAATACGACTATCTCTTCCATTGTCCATTACTGCATGTAGCCAAATGTACGCGCGTAGGTCGGACAACTTTTCACATAACTCAAGCCACTCGATTTGTGTGGAGTTTATTATTTGTACTCCGTAGAGCGCTGCGCTCCTGGTAGTCTTCTACATGTTTCGTGTTTTATCACTGTGTAGATGTAGGATGTCTTTGTCTTAGTTGTTATACTTGGCCATCTTGGATTTTTATATAGTAGTTAAGTAAATACCCGTACCTTAAATCGCGGCCGTTGCTCTCGAGCCTAGGATTCGTCGGTTAACTGTATTGTCTGGCCTCTTTTTTGTTCAGAAAGAACTGCCACTAAAAGTTTAATTTAATTTAGTACTTATAACTTGTACATGCGTACAACTTACACTTTGCATTATTAAAAAAAAAAACGTTGTTAAAAAAGATCTGAATTTCATTGCAATCTCCTCTCAGCTGGATGAAAACTTCCAAATCGTTAGAAAGCTATGTTATTGAGACTACTTATTGGCAAGTTTTAGATTCTGTCGGTAAAATCAATATTGCATACATAGGATGCCACTTTCGACCCCATTCAGAGCTTAAACTTTGGAAAATATTACTGTGAACTGAGAAACAGAAAACTTGTGGAGTAGAAATCTATACTGATATAAAATTCTGCTGTGTTTGTTTAAACAAATGAAAATTCAAGTTCGATTTCAAAAAGTGTAAGATCATAGCAATGACCCTATAAAGCTGAGTAGGTATGTCTTATTAACAAAAGACATTCATCTAATTAAAACACGCTGATATCAAACTCAGTTTTTTATAGATACAGATAAATTCCGATAAAGTGAGATATTTCACTTCCCGAAATTGACTTTGCTCTTTCAACATAAAAAGCCAACCCAACTATAACAAAATTATCTAAAACAATCATCAAAACATCAAACAATCGCATAGATAAAGTATCAAGATTCATGCGGTCGTTCGTCCATATCGCGTCGTGATCGCCCGTTCGACAAAAACTTGTTGAAACGTCACTAACGCGATGACGTATGGTCGCAGTGCTGCTGTCGGTCACATGTTAAACTAAGTTTCAGTTAAATAACAATTTGATAATATAAAATTGATTTCTTTTGAAATAAAAATTTACGGTGATAAAAAGTGTGTTGTTTCACTCCCTAAAATACTTAATTAACTGAAATAACAAAAAAAAAAACTTCTAAAACAATCATCAAAACATCGAACAATCGCATAGATAAAGTATCAAGATTCATGCGGTCGTTCGCACATATCGTGTCGTGATCGCCCGTTCGACACAAACTTGTTGAAACGTCACTAACGCGATGACACATGGACGCAGTGCTGATGTCGGTGACATCGTAAACTATCGCCAAAACAAATAACAATTGGCACGCTTGGTTATTTCTGAAGGGATTATTTTTACCCAACTGCAAAGAAAGGGTATGTTTTTGGTGAGTACATTGTGTGTTTGTATGTATGTTGTATTCTTTAGTATGTACCTTGTAAAATAATGAACTGATGGTAACAAGGCAAAAACAAGTAAGTTTTAACATTTTTGGTGATTTTCAAAATGCTAGGAAATGATGCAAAAAAAAAAGGGGAGAAATAAGTTCTGTATTTATTTATTTTTAAGTTCTAGGTAGTAACCTAGAAGATGTTTGTAGTGTTAGTAAATAGCGTAAGTAAACTCAGGTATTGCTAAATAGGTTAAACTAAGACGTTTCAATAAATAGGCTTAAGTAAATATTATTCCATTTTATAGGTAATAGGTAGTAAGTACAAGTAAATAGGCTTCAGACCTTACAGTAGAACAACAACCAATACCAGCAAAATAGATTAACTCAAAAACATGGAGAAAATCACAAATTAATCAAGAACAATCTTTGAAAGATTGGAAGGATAAGGAACCTGAACATCTCGTTAGTTCTAGTAACTAATCACGTCTACCATACATTGCTTGACCTACAAGAAGGCGCCAGACCTACCTGCCTTATGGCATCTCTCCTATATTTCCCTCTTCCGTCAACGTCAAAAAAATCAGCGATACTTATTTACAACCATATACCGATATCCTTGTAAAAAAAAGTTCCTACTTTTCAATGGGAGTAATAAAATAGGGCTGCATTGAAATAGCCTTAGTGACGTGACATCAATAAACATCCGGGAACCTTAAGCAAAGTCCCATTGCTAACGATTGATGGCCAAAGATCGGGAACAAGTTTCATGTTGAAATTTTAGGAAGTTATCGGCTGTCGTTGGATTTTTTCTTACACTGCTTATTTTATATTTTTACTAATATATCATCATCATCATCTCAGCCATAGGACGTCCACTGCTGAACATAGGCCTCCCCCTTTGATCTCCACAGATACCTGTTGGGAGCGACCTGCATCCAGCGTCTTCCGGCGAACTTTATAAGGTCGTCTGTCCACCTCGTTGGTGGACGTACTAATATATAAAGAGGAAAAATTTGATTGTTTGTTTAAATAGAATAAGCTCCGGAACAATTGAACCGATTTAAATAATTCTTACACTGTTAGGAGGCTACAAAATCTGCGCTGAACAAACATGAACTATGTTTTATCTGGGTACTGGAAGAAGTTCCTCAGGAAGCTGGTTTAACCCCGAGAAAGCAGCTAGATTTGAATTCAAAACGCTTGTAAAATTCGCTAAGTAATTACGTTCATTGAGAATATAGAATACATACATAGCTTCATAGCTTACATAGCTTCACTTGTACTGTATAGTTTTCCCTTCAATTATTGGCTGTAGAAGTTTTGTCGGTTCTTCTTCATAAAACCACTTCGAAACTATAGAACCGTGCCATTTCATAGAAGCTTTTATACGCCTATCTATGCAGTTATGCTATGCTATGCTATATATACTGCTGTAGAGTTCGTTGGTTTGAACGCGCTATTTTCTGGGGCTATTGGACTGATTCGTTGTTTTTTTTTTTTAATTTAGTACCTAACCTGTCACCATGCAGCCGATTATCTAAACGTCAGCTACCACGAAACTATACGGATTTTCAATTTTTTCCACCATTTTTTTAAATATTTTTTTTGCTACATTTGTTTTTAGTAAGTTGTTAAATGAAGCCTTGACCTAATTTTTGTTATGTCAACACTTATATTCTCAAGGGCATACTTGGATTGGATTTTCTTTCTTCCCGATTTTTTTCCTTTTCCGTCCTTCACGCGTAACTATTCATTAATTTATCAATATTGTTTGAACTAGTGAAAAGTTTTCCAATTAGCTCGGATAATTTTATCAATTGTAGATTGATATTTAATAGATAGAGAAACATAAAAACCAATATTGTGAAGTAGTAGTAGGTACTGAAACAAAGTTAAAAATATAATGTTTTTATTTAAAAAAAGTAGTTTCTGCAATATTTTGTCGCGATTAACATGTAAAGACCGATGAAATAATATTGTAAACATGAAAAGGCGAACATATTTTACTTGTCCAATAGAATAAGTCAAAGGGGCCCTGTACGGGACATACCCTCTTCATTTCAATAACCATTTATTAGATTTATGGCGTCTAACTGTATTCGTGTCGGCTAGCCAATGACAGAAATTGAATAATATAAAAATGGGTATATTTTCTTGTTTTTTGGAACGAACTTTCTTTACCTAAATGGTTGAAAGTAATAATTGACAGGCTGTCGTCAAGTGAGGAAAAGTATGATGCGACTTTCTACTGATATTTTTATCATTACAGAATTTTTGAATACGCCATATCTTCTCATTATTTTTTGTTGCTAGATTCAATAGTGTTAAGAGAGAGTTCAGTAGTGTTAGGAAATGGACAAATTGAGACTGTGTTTTATAATAATATATCGAAATAAAACTGTGTGGGTGCGAATACCGAAATCCTAACAATATTCAGTACAGCCTTAATAAGGAGTTTCGTTCCTGACGGGGTCCTGTAACCTTTTTTTTCGGAGCAGATGGCATTTAGGTTTCTGCGAAAAAGTTTTTACGTGAACCGAATAAATCTAGCAATGTTAGGATATAGAAAGTGTTCGGGGACCGTTTAAGTCGTTACATAAATTATGTTGGGACTGAAACTTATTATCGGGGTTTAGTTTCCTTGAAGAAAAACAATTGGTGTTATTTTGTGGTCCAAGGTTTAGGTATTAATAATATCTTTTTCGTTTTGTAAGCTGAATAATTCGGATTTAAAAATTGAAATTAGAGATTTACCTACTAACCTCAGCTTCAGTTGTATTACTTTTTATCAGATTTTTGTCGAAAATGTTGCTGAAGGAAAAAAAACAAATGGAATATATTTGACGTGCTATAATAACGTTAAGTTTCAACCTTCAGCTGTTTGTGCGTGAAGATGTCACAAACACACGCACACACACATAATCACAAACTCCCAGTCTATGGGTACATTCCTACAAGAATACCGTTACCCCTATCAAACGTAAAACAGTGTGAAATCACATAGTTACAAATAAAAAACGTTTTCCTGTTCCCGAAGGTCACGTCGGAATGCAATTTGTCACGGTAAGTCTTCAGCAGTCACGGGAAGGTCAAGGGTGACGCCATCTTAATCAGACCTTTACTAGTACGACTGTTTTTACGAATGTACATATAGCCGATTTTTTTATTTATTTATACGGAGTGACAACATTAACAATTTTAAAATAATTGTTAATGGCCAGAAGACTACAAAGAGTATTAAAATTCAACTACCGTAACACCTCATCGGAAGAACTGTTTTGCTATTGAGGTTAAACTAATGAATATAAAAAAGTTTCGTTGGGAAAGTTGTTTATAATCATGAGTAGAATCACGTGTTCAAGGCTCGATCCCTAATTACTAGTCACCATATATAGCTGCTAATTACTGGCTGTTACTTTTAGTTCACTCGTCGTAAAACTGTCGTGTAGAAGGATTGCTTGGCTTGCTGGGTATGCGAGATTGTTCAAAGATGTTACCGCGACACTGGACTACGAAAGACTCCAGAAGGCTTATAGTCAGTGACAGTCTGACAATCCCTTCTGCTTTACCCACAGCGGGTCATTCAATGATTCCCGCCTGCCAAACTCTACTACGCCTACATCTAGCACAGAGCTTATTAACTGCTCAACAAATTACGCCGACTCCACCCTCTGTCGAACACTATTTAGTGGAGCAACGTAACAGTCCATAAACTCGCTAAACTAGGAGATTGCGCACACTGGACACTATGTTGTCGGCCGATAGTTGGCTCCATTGGTTTTCAGTAATCATAAATTCAATTAAACATCTTTGTATCTCTGGGGCTGTGATTTGTCTTGTCTTGCAACGCAGACAAAACAAGTCGAGACAGAACCCACAGGGTTGAGCATTATACTGAGTGAGAACCGTATTGTATATTTGTGACACATTTTCCGCTTCGTGTTAAAATAATAAACTGTGCTCACGCAAGTAGACGCAACGCAGCGTATGCAACTTTTCTAAGTTTGTAGGTATGTAGTTTCGAAGTGTATCTTGGACACCAAATGACTGATTAAAACATGTCGAGGAAACTTGGACTTTTAAGTCCTAAAATAACCAACCCATATTGAGCGAGCGTGGTGATTAACGCTCAATCCTCTTTAATTTATCTGATATCTGCCGGATACCTAGTCATTGTAAGGTCAAACTATCGGCCGACTAAAAGTCGTCAGTTTACTCTCAAACGCACTAGCCACTGATATTGGCATACAGTCCGCTTAGCTTCACTCATTACTACTCCGTGTAGGTTTAACCGAATTCGAAATAGACAAATCTAATTAAAGTTCTAATGTGAGCTCGCAAATACAATTCGACTGATATTCGCGATTGATTCTCAGGAATTTCTAGTTTAGTGTCAGTTTGTGTTGTTATAATGAAATGGAATGCAACTTGGAATCCCGTTGTGGTTTATTAAGAACTGATTTTGTGAAATGTTTACTTTTGTTTATAATGTAGGTATTTAACAATTTATTTTTGAAAACCCTTAAAAAAATAGTACAATCTCAAGTACATAGGCACTACTTCTTTTTTACGAAATATTTTCCAGCAAGCTCGCTATGGAAAGTACATTATTTTATGTATCCATTTATGTCAAGCATCAATGCCCATATCAACAACATACGAAATACTATACTTTCAACAAATTTTAGAGTACTAGGATGTGTTTTTTTTTTTGCATTTTATTTAATCAAAATAAAAGGAATGTTCTACAATATCCAATAAGCTTTATGTAAAGTTTTGATAGAAAACTATTTTATCGAATATTTCTCGGAAACGATGGAATACAAAAAAACATTTTTATTAATTAACAATTGAAAATGAAATATCAAAAACAAATAGCTTGTTAATTATCTTTTTGATTTACAAAGCTATTATTCGGCCTTTATTTTTAGACCCTTATCGGTTCCCCAATCCCTTTACAATTCTATTATTACCCTCCCGGAAGGATTTTCACGAAAAACTGAACTTTGTTGTTAGTTAATTTTCCGGCTATTTAAATAGGATCCATGGGATAATCGGCTAAATATAAAATGTTTAACAGTGTAATAAATACCTCGTTGAAAGTTGAGAGGTAATATAAATAAATCCGCTTTTGGAATTGAAGCTTACTAAACAGTTTTTCTAGGAAACTATTTTTATGTAAATTACAAAATAATGTGTATAAAATCACATCTCAAATTGTTTTAATTTGTGCCGCTATTGTGCTGTATATAAGTCGATTTCAGACAGAATCTTCTTCTATTAAATCAACAAACAGATGAACGCATTTTTATCATAGCAAATCATTTTTTTTTTATACAAAAAGCTCACACACATACACACAGATAGTAAGAGCTACAGTAACAAAGGGCTGGCACTTGGCATGGATCGCCGCTCTCGGTACAAGCTATCCGCTGCACTGATTGTGTTGCAGACGCGACACACATTTGATACCTACGATAAACGAATAACCAACCCCTATTGATAATTATTAAGCTTTATATGCTCCACATGCACACACATTCACACACACACAAAAACATGAACATAAATTCACACACACACCAAACAAAAATACATACATACGCACACACACTGTAACAGAACACGTTTGACATACATACTTTGATGTGTAATTTAAAACAAAGACCAATTCGTATTGATTTCGGCTATGCTAGCAGCTCTTCTTTTTTAATGATAATATTACCATCAAATAAACCAAGTAAATAAAGGATGAGGAAAACCGGCAAAAACAAATATTTTTGTGGTAATCCGATTACCTACTTCTTTCATCTCTGACAAAATAATGAGTGGAATGAACCCCGTAATTATTTGTGAAGGTATATTCCAAAATATTTCATCTATTACATTACTAAAATATTAATTTAGTAATAACTCTTTTAACTAAATAAATTATCTAAAACATCAAATGAAGTGTACTGAATTAGACA
Source organism: Helicoverpa zea x Helicoverpa armigera (assembly GCA_033682625.1). NCBI lineage: Eukaryota > Metazoa > Arthropoda > Insecta > Lepidoptera > Noctuidae > Helicoverpa > Helicoverpa zea x Helicoverpa armigera. The sequence goes on from JAWIIS010000041.1 coordinate 1,426,439, forward strand.
ACATAAGTCCACGTTGATGTTAACAAAAGTTTTCAAAAGGCAAACTTTTGAACATCTAATTAATCAAACAAAGGCATAGTTTTACTACGCTTACGTAAATTTCAAAAACTAAGTAGAATAACGGTGAGATTCCACTAAAACTTGTTCGCACACATTTGTTCGCGAACAAAAAAGTACGCATTCATTGTTCGACGACCTCGATGGCGCAATGGTCATCAGACCGCCGAACCTGAGGTCCCGGGTTCGATTCCCGGTTCGGTCGACATTCGTGTGATGAGCATGCTTGTTGGCCGTGGTCTGGGTGTTATGATATGTATTTATAAATATGTATATATGTAGCTATATGTATGTAGTTTATCAGTTGTGTTAGCACCCATAACACAAGTTAATAAATAACTTACCATGGGGCTAACCGACCGTGTGTGAAAAAGTGCCCCAACATTATTATATTATTGTTCGCTCGCAATAAGTTATTGTTTGCTAGAGTGAGTAGACCAGAAGAAACATTTTACCAGACCAGAAGAATAATTTTTGCCGTTCATAAGTGCTTGTAAAGGCCTAAATGATATAAATGATTTGACTTTGACATTTGTGTCCATCGTAGTGTCGCTAGCCACTGCTAGAATCTCACCTTTACATCACAAGATGGAGAAACTTTTATATACTTTTTTGTCCTAAATGTACCTAGGAGTACATTGTAAACTGATCCTTTGTAGCGACTACAAAGAGCCCGTTGTCTTATATTTTAAGAGTAATACGGGATAAACTGACGTCCGACTATTGAGTTGTCTTATTTAGTCTTGTGACAGTTTGGTTCAGTGTCCTTAACAATGCTTATTTCAAGACTATTTCTGAGGTTAGGTCTATTTTTGTCTCAAAAGAAGGCCAAATATAAAGAAACAATTCTATCTGCTTATTATCAATAAAGTTTTGTATTAGCCTACTCCTCAAAAAAGTACAGTTTGTACTAAAAACCACTTATAAATCTGAAACGTTAACAGTATTTATTTTATTTTAACAGTGTAATTACGGATAATAATCAATCTGTCGCATGTAAATACTTTTAGACATTTACGTTTTTGTCAAAACTTGTTCAAAACTTCCGAAACAGAATCCAATTTAATACCTACTACACCCTCTGTCCCCAAAACTAATCTTTGACCATTTTATATTGGGTTTAACCGGGCATCTCCACACGCAATATATTCGGTGGGTGTACCTTACAGGCCAACGCCCATTGCCTATCTGTTGCCATAAAACTATTTTATATATCTTTTGGAAATACTTAAGATAGCTGCTAATCTTCCTGTGTTTTCTCTGAAAGAGGGTATTTGTTGGAACGTGTACGTTATTCGGTTTTTATTGTGTGGAATCGGATATTGGAAGAGGATAATATTTTTCTATATATAGCAGGAAGAGAGAGAGTGAATGTAAACAAGAGTAATTAAGCCTTCAGTAATAGAGACAACACTAGTTGTCAGTGAACTCACTTACCAAGCGCTGTACAAAAACAGGGACTTATTAAACCAAAATCCGTATTATCTAATTTAATAACAAAATAATTGAATTAACAGACAGACCTTCCTCGCTAAAAATGACGTAATCACGGTCCGAAAATTTGAAAATCCAGAGACGGTTGAACCAAAATTTTGCTGGTGAAAAAATAAATATTAATATGTAGGAAAGCAAAATAATTAGGCGAGCTCTTCGTTGAGTTTTAATCAGCTGGCTATCTGATTACGGAGTTGTGGTAAACCGGCTGAATGTAAAGTGCTGTTTATCTAAGCGAGTAGCCAACGGTTGCGGTCATTCGCGTGTCGGAGCCAGATTGCTTTTTGCTTTGGTCGCATATTCGGTTTTGTAAGATCGGTTTTGGTGGATGTAAGAAGGTTTGTGGATGGTGAAGTGTGTGTGTGAACGTGTGTAGTTATAGTTTACTGTATGATATGATACTACAGTATAGATGAAGCTGTTACACTAACAAAAGTACTCTTAAAAATAGTACTCTTAGTCTAGGTCTCTTAGTAATAGTAAATCTTACGTCTTTATCGACCTACATTCTTAAATAGAGCTTCTATTTAGCCTTTGTGATTATATTTTTGTTTGAATAAGTTAGTAATTAAATAAATACACATTAATATTAGCAACTTGCAAAAGTAACTGAATTGAAATCATCATTTACCGCTGACAAAGGCCTGAACTGAATCGAACAAAGTCATATTTTCTGCCTACAAATACCGCATCCATTAAACTATCGGTCACACACATCCGTACATCGGTTTCCCTTGGGCCACTATTAACATTTTAATCACCTGTTTACAAGCAACAAAATTAATTTAAAATTAACCAGGTACCATGAAATCCAATTACGTTGATAGCTAATTAAAATTTTCATAATGTTTACACCTTGTAGGTACAGTTCATATAAATTTTTAGTAGTCATTATTAATGATTATATTTGTATCTGTATCAGATTGTGTTTATTCGGTTTAACTGACTAGAACGAATGGTTAATTGTCACCAATAACAATGACTTCCATTTTGATATTTCAATGGATATCCATTAATGGTATGATGGTAGAAGGAAATGGCCAAAATCCGTGCTGTGGTAATTGTATTGAATTACTATGGACTGTAGCAATTGTATAGGAACGATAGTGATGTCCATTACAGAAGTCAGCAGAAACAATTCGAAATGTTGTAGAATTGCCCTTACTTGATATCAAAAACCTGTGTTATTGCTAAATGCGTACCTTGGAAACTGCTTCGCGTTAAAATTACCACTACTGGCCTACTTACAGCCTTTATAAATGAGCTTTCAACGAACTTTTTAAATCGTACAAGTAGTTCTTGAGATTAGCACTTTCACGCAAATAAAGAAAACTCTTCAGCTTTATAAGCTCTTTAGTTTAGAATAGATTTTCACTTACCTCTATACCTACTTGCAAAATCACGGCCCAGACACTATTTATTCATTTAGACAAACTACCACATTTCAGTCTTCGAATTCGTCAGCGCATAAAACGAAACGATTTGGGAGGAACCCCTTCCATTCACCCTTCAAAGGAAATTGACGGCATACATTGATGTTTATCTGCAGATCTATTCACATCTTAGCGATGTCGCAATGGTTTTGTTCCTTCCGTTTCCTTTAAGTGTTTCGTATACTGATAATGACGATAAAGGGGGTCGTTAAGAGTCGAAAGGAACGGAATGAAAAATAAAAAGTCATGGTGGCGAGGTTAAGGAGTTTCTTGAGTGCGTCTCAAATTCTGGTGAGAGTTTTCGAAAAATATTTTGTTTTGGAAACCATTGAATTAATGTTGAGGAAAGCATCGTTAGGCATCCTGGAGTAGATGGAGTGAACAGGTAATGTATATTGCTGTTTTAACCTGCAAGTGATAAGTAGTTCTGCGATATGAAAATTTAACTTCTAATATTCCTGCCGTACCCACTTCAGGAGAGCTTTTGAATCTCAATCAAGCTCAATCGTTTCCCAATAAAAAATATCACCTCATATATTCTTACCCAAAAAAATATTTGAAATCGAAAAACAACAAAACAGAACAGAGCGAATATTTTTTTCAAACACCCTCAATTTAACAATGACCACAAAACTCCGTTATCGAACATAGCTTAATGTCGTTTAATCTCATTTATATTGGTGAAAAATAATTGTTGCACATAAATCGTTGCGATGTATGCGTGTGTGGGTGAGCAATTTGCAAAAAGCAATTGCCGCTATACATCAATGTCTTATCGTCGGATCTGTGCGTCGATTGTCACGGGGTATGTAGCAGGGAAGTGCAGTATATCCACTAAGGACAATTTTCCAATATGGAACTTGAGTTTCGTCGCTCCTTCGATAAGTAGAAGCCTAGATGGATCATTCTTAAAGCATTGGAATGGGAGACTATACAGTTCATCCTTCCATGACAATTTTTATTTTGGGGAAAGACAGCTTTTTGATGTTACCTCACAAGTGACACACATTCTAGCCATCATCATCATTACCCTCTTGTCCTTAACCCAGTTTAAATGGGGATCAGCGCAGTACATTTATGACATTCACTTATGACCCACATTCCAGCCATACAATTTTTGAAAAACACAATTTTTCACTTTTTACTTCTTATCCTCATTATCCGGATGTGGTGAATGAATGTAGTCTTTTTATCTAAAATCAGGTATTTATTAAAAAACCTGTTGATAGGCAATACTAGTCCTTATAACATCTAATAAGACCACTAGACAAACATAAGCATCTATTCTATCTCCAAATGAACTTGGTTTGTTAGAAACTTATCTTTGTCCACTCACTGAGCAAGCTGTCCAAGATTAAGCTAACTTATCTCTTTTAGTCCACAAATGAATGAACTTATTTCATAGTGAAGTGTCGCTATATCTGGAGGGCTCAAATCTTTCTATCGTATTTTTTTTCTGTGGTCAAGAAAAGCCGCCTAAGAGTTGATTCTTTCGAGCATTATTGAGTGGAATAATATCGAGATATTTTTAGTAAAATGTGCTTCTGAAATTGTCATAAAATACCCAGAAAATCACACTAGTTCTTATACCTATTGTTGGCATCACAGAAATTCTATGCTATAGGAATGTTACATAAAAATCGTCATGGATCAATTCGTTTTCGGAAGCCATTCGCAAATATTTTTGTTCTTTTCTAGACAAAAATATATGGTGTTTCTGATCGTCCATGTTCGTTAGGCTTGCCAATCGCAAGTGATATTTCTTTGGTATCTCTGCCGAATGTCCCCCTATATCTATGGTTGTTTTTCTAGCATTTTATTCAGGAGTTTGCAACGTTTTAACTAAACGTTTTCGCTTCTCAATGGGAAACGGAGGACAGATTTGTATGTAGTTAAAATGAATGAGGTTCACGCCTGTTTCAAATGAGGTGACTTTATTTTAGAGTCTAAATAGAGTGAGTCGCTATTGTGCGCTGGAGTTTCTCTGTTTGCTTTTAAAAGCAACGGATTTTTTCACTTTTCACTTTTTATTTTTTAGTTTTAGAGTTTATTTAATCAGTGGTTTTGCAGACGTATATGTAAAGTAATGTACTTAGAGTACATAGGTTATTAAATGAGCGTGTTGTTGACTGATATTATACGGTCAGGAAACCAGATCATTATTAAGTTTCTAATATATGAGGTCTATAATTTATACATTATTACAATTTGACCAAAATTGGTAAAATAAAATCAAGCTCGGCAGAATGCACACACGAACCTAAGCACACGACAAGTGAAAATTAAAAAGCAATCCAACCTTTTTAAAGAACATTCAGCACAAAAAGCGCAAGGAAACCGAACAAACAGACCGTTAAAAATGTTGCCAACAAAATCATTTTTAAATACAGTAACGGCACATTAAAAAAGGGTTACCGGGTTATTTGCTGGCAACCCTTCGTAGGGGTGTATGACAAACATGACACGACAACCCTTTCTAAATAATTAACGAACAAATCTGACAATTAGGAGGAAGACTTAGTTAATAAGGTCCTAAGCAAACGAACGCTTTGAACACTATTTAAAACTAATCTGTGAGTTAAGTACTATTAGGGAAATTAAAAGGACATAAAACTACACATTTTGGAGGCAATTTCAATTGGCTCCTAGTTTTGATGTTTTATACAAGCGCTTGGTATTAGTCTTAAATATATGACCACACAGATTACTTAATAGTTACCCAATACTGCAGCAAGCCTCAGGAATACACTCCCGGTGGGCAGCGATGAGGAGGAGTTTTTTGATGACATTTTGTAATTATTGTTATTTATTGTTAATTAAATGTTTTATATTCAATGTGGATTAAATATTGATTTGAAATAAAACCTGCTGGATAAAAATTGTTTAACATCAAAATATTTTCAACTTTCAGCCTAATCGATGTAAATGACAACTTTAGCATAGCAATTTTAAAACAATAATAAGAGCAAGTAACACTAATACAAACTGCCTCAAGAAATATGATCTAATTTGGTTCTTAATACAATCTTGTAAACTCAATTTGTTACTGGGACTTACAATTATATTTGAGGCTTAAGGGATGAACTTGGAGCGATGTGGAAGGCTCTAGAAACAGCAGCCGTTTTCATTGAGCATGGACAGGTTAAGATCTGTTGATGGCGGTGTGTAAGTCATGGGAAGATGGGTGAAGACTCTCTTTGAGTGCACTTCCTTGCCAAGGATATTATTTATTCAATAGGAGTATGAGTTATTTAATTAGTATAATGCAAGTAAGCTTATTTCTTGAAGTATAGGATGTCAAAATGAATGATATGTCCCGAGACAGGGTTAGAAGACAAATTCTAGTGTGGTCCTAGCCTGATTTCAAAATGGAAGTAGTTAAACGTAAGGATCCTACAAACTAATAAAGCAATGTTAAATTATTAAGCAAAATCTGTAAATACACTTACATTTTCCCGCTCAACAAAATGTAAAATAAAATCCCAAAGAAACGAAGAAAATATTATAAATTCATATTTTCTTGCTACACCCCTGTGCTCAAGACAGGTTTAATTATAATTTAATTACCTCTCGCTCCCTCCCGACACTTGTACTAATTTCTTAAGTAGGAGTAAAGCTCGATAGGACACCGTCGCCCCAAGCGCCAACCCTTATCAACAATGTCGACTGACTTGAATTCTCTAATTCACATACTGTCACCCGACTTTGCCTTCAACACCCAAATATCAACTTTATCCTTAAACCATAAGATTGGAATTAGCTCATCAAAATTTTCCTGTAGGGTTATTCGAAGTTAAATAGTCTAAAATTTACTATCGACGTTGTATTAACTCAATTTTCGTGTATTGTTTATCGTCACCTTATTTTCAATAGATGTGGTTTTACAATTGAGTTATGAAGACGAATTTGCTTAGGATATTGTTTGTGTTGTTGCGTATTTGATATTCTGGTTTTGGGAAAATGTTAACTGTTTATTATTGTAGGAAAGTGGTGAATGGAGTCAATGTTTTGTTTATGTTTATTCAAGGGTTACTTTATTCAAGGTCACAATTTGAAGCTATTTTATTCTGATCTACTACTATAGAATCATTTCCTTCAGTTGTGACTATATTTGGATCCACAATGACACTGAAATACCTAATATCATTAGCAACTGGAATATAACCAAATTCGACTTCTCAAGTTAGAAAATCATCGAGGTAGATATACATAGTAATCCTAAATCAAGTAACACAATTACTAGGGTTAGATAAAGCAAATATGTGATCTCTGTTAGTTATGAATACCTCCCGTTTCTTGACTGATACCTTGAATAGAATATTTTAATTTCCTTTACACTGTAAGATTCCACAAGAGCGATTATGAATTGTAATGGTACTCAGTTGCATCCTTTTGAAAACTGGAAGCCGGCACTAGATAGGTTGTTTATATGTACCTATAGTTAACATTTTTGGTACCTATTTACCCGGTTTTGAAAGTAAGGTCAGGAAAAAACGGTGGCCTGAAAAACTGTATAAGCCATTTTGAATTCGCAATGTTTAAATTTGAATACCAACTAAACTCTCAATTTAGGGAAGTGTGGAAAACTAGCCTCAAAAGTTATTTTTGTAAGAGTAAAATAATTCCCTTGATCAACTACATCTAGCTATTTTAAATACTGAACCCCACATGGAGCAAAGAATATACAGATTATTACATGAGCTACATACTTCATAAGCTTTAAAAAACCTTAATAACCATCATCCAAAAAAACGCCAATAAAACAAACAGAACACAACAAAATTGTCAAAGAGCTGCCAACAAAAAGCTAACTGTATCCAATCTTGAGTTATTTAACAAAACACGGGTAGAAACGATCTGTCAAAGTCGTGGAGCCTATTCATGCCAAGATAAATACTCGGCGAACGTGATAAGAGCAAGGCCTACAAACATTGTACTCCAAACGCCACTATGTTTGCTCTGAAACATTTTTTTGTCTCACTCCCCCCTTGATTAATGCTTTGATACGTCAAAAACATTTATGTAGTCAGTTTTATGGGATGACAAACGGGTGGAGGGAATTTGTATGATATAGTGCCACGATTGATGGGAAAAAGTATGGGGGAACGGTCGGGTTGTCAAGTTTGATTGGAAAAGTTGGATTTCGACTATAAGAAAGGTAGTTTTTACCTTGTTTGAGTTTGGTCGTAGCTATATTTTAAATCAGTAGCGAAGAGAATAGTGGAGATGTGTGTTTTATTTAAACCTTCAAACGATGAAATCTTTGTGAATGAACACTGTATTAAGGACGATTGCTCACAATAATTAACTTCAATTTTGAAACTTCTAGGTAACATCAATGTTCAACAACTTAGTTAAAACCTATCACAACTGACTCGTACTCATCGAATATCTCAATTTTGCTTACACGACGAAACTAAAGCTAAACTATAACGATTGCAGTATGAACGTACAAAAGCTAAGATACAATAGAATTTCAATCAAACTACTAAGAACGACGCACCGAGAATCAAGCTACACTTCCAGCTATCTTACTTAAGCAAAGTTCCTCAGAACTTGGCTTCTCAAAGTCTACTTTGATCTTAAAGCTGAACTCCGAAGCTGCAATCATGTGAGGGATTGAAAATTATGACTGAGACAACTTAATGCATGTAAGATCAATGTGTTTGGAAATTTTAAGCTCGATATTTATTTAGCTGTCACGTTTGGAATAAAATTGTCGTTTAGGCACGGTTGTTTATAAAAATACCGACGTGTCACGGTGAAAATGGTAAATAGGTTGGGGTATAAAGTATCAAGATTGGATGTGGGGTTTGAAGAATAGCAGAATATTCAAAGGAATATATGGTCTATAACTTGTTGCTGACATTTCAACTGTTATAAAATTTTGGCGTTGTTAAAAATGACAATTGATGAATGTTAAGCGTGTGTTGTATATTTAATAGTTTAAAGTGAAAAACAAATCATTTGAGATATACCAATATGTTACCATAGTATCAACACCAACTTCATAAAAAAACATGTACACAATATTACTGCAAATAGTGCACATACTACAGTCTTCAAAATATACGACCAAATAATGAGTTTGGACAGTAACCTGACTTTCCTAAGTGAGTTCCGACTAAGTAACGGCAGTATGACTTAAGACCGATTCATTCTTTTGGCTCGCCGATTTGTCAACGTCACCGCTCATATTTTATCAAGTCCGGGGACAATGGTAACTACATTTTGATATCGGCAAGCTTGCTGACTAGTTTTCAAACGTGTGATGGATTGTTTGGGGTCGTATCCATTTTGTCTCTAGTTTTTTACCCCCCATTTCTTAGCGGAGGAAGTTTTTTCTGACGTATTGTAGTTGTAAGCGGTTGTGAGTTTATGTGGATTTATTTCCCGTACTGTTGGGTAAGGCATTATTTATGTATGGGCTGGTAATATGTATGTAAATTCGGCCGACGCAGTTTGGGAAGCGTTTAGTTTTTTTTTTTTTTTGTATTTTTGGTTTTTATTGGGTCGGTTGAATTGTAATTTAGTGGCAGGTTACTGAAAGTGTATTAACCTTAAAAGATTTTATGTATTTTTTAGCCGTGTTGCTTTTGTTTTGAGAGTGCTATTATGACGCAAAGTTTACAATGCAAATTATTTGAGACCAAAACAATAATTTAAGTAGAAAGTGCACATACTTTTTAAGTTACACCTAGATGTTGTTGCGGTCACAACCACAAAAATCGAGAAAACTTGCTATCTTGATAAGTGGAGCACAATGTTCAAAGGCGTTCCTTCAAAATTATTTACCTAGACCTGACGAGAATTTTTGCTCCATCACGCATAATAATAGACAACCATACTCGTAACCTAGTGTGGTTACAGACTCTCAGTACTATATACTAATGTAATTTCTAAGCTGTTTTGTAGGTAAAGTAATTCCTTTTCTGTATGAGAAGACGCCTGTGCCGTGCAGTGGGTCTGCCAGTTTTAATGCCTAAAAACTGACAATAAAAACTGTAGTATCTCAATTTTCTGGCTATTTGCAAACACATTGCATTTATGTCCTGTCTGCACTGTGAATTGAGTATGTTTGCAAACATCAATCTACACCCACTGAAATACCGGACTATCTGTTAGGCCTAAATTATTTTGTTTCGTTTGGCAACCAAATCCTATAAACCGACTGGTGAAATACTGCTCTAACAGTGACGTTAAGTTTTTGAATGGAGGGATAAAAAAAACGTTCATGAAATTGCAAATATCTTAGTTTAACTTCAATTTAGTTGTGGAAGTCAGAAATGCACACGCTCTACATAAAATACTAGTACTAAACCGCATCCAGTTGCACGGGAAGTCGACACCAACATAGTTAGGAAATGGCTAGGCAGATTCATCACCAGAGCCTAAAACGCCCACTGTTGGACAAATCTCCCCCAAACTGGAATGATTTGCCCAAATGCTAGCCAGATTATGTATCTAAAATAAGATTATTACCTACAAAACCATAATCAACGAGATAATTTAATCTCATCCTTGTAAATTTTAATTAAGTAAAATAAAGTGCTTCGCCTAAGCCATTTGAAAATTTCTAGTTAGCGAAGGTACGAGGGTCAAATGTAGGCAGAAAATGGTCGCCCATTCTGTAGTTATTATAAAGGTAATTATAATAATGTCTAGACCGAACTTCTGGATAGGTAATTATAGTACTTTTGTTTAGTAGGCTTCTGGGCTTTTGCCCTAAACACGGGTTGTTTATGTAGACAACTTGGTTTACTAACAAGGGCGAATGACCGCAGATACTTTGTTTCATATTTTTTATTAATTAACTTGAGATTTATCTACGTGGTGCTTTGAATAGTCTGTAGCTACTAAGGTACGAGTCTTTCTTTCAAATCTATACAGAAAAAAACTGGTATATTTCAACAAAAGATTAAAGTTCAACAAACTTTAATTTAATAACATAAACTAGAAAATAACCAGCTATGTTTTAAAACTATCAACCTTTATCAAAAATAAATTTAACAAAAGACAGACACTACAGCACTCAAAAATAAAAATACAAGTTTAAATCTTTAATTCAATTTCTAAGCAATCAATGTAATAAGGTTGACTACACATTACCGTTAAGGATGGCCGGCAAATTGCTCTATAACCGCTCAGCGATAGATGTCGCGAATTATGTTAATGTGTTATGATAATGTCGATGCGCCATGGCCTTTGTTGTGACATACGGATTGTGTGTGTGGCGAGCGGTTCAAGAAGTGGTGTTTATGTACAACATGGGAGATGTAGAATAAAAGAACTTTCTGCTGCAGGACTACGGGATTGCATAAGTATTACCGCGACCCTGCTACATATAGGGCTTAAGAAGAAACATTAATTTAGTCAGTAAGAGTGTAACACTTCCTCACGTTGCATTTACAAGAGCAGCGAAAGGGGTTGATAATTTTCCGTAAAAAAGGCCTACATTAGATCGCACCCGGCTGTCCGTCTACCGGCTGAGTATTTGAAAGCCAGAGAGTCGGATAACCAGTTTTACAAAAGGTATCGGGTTGCCCGGGTAATTGGGTTGAGGAGGTCAGATATAATCAGTCGCTTCACGTCAAACACTGGTACACAGCTGCATCTAGTTATAGTCTGGAAGCGGACCCCAACATAGTTGGGGAAAGGCTAGGCAGATAATAGTTTCTTAGGATTGCGGTACATATTTTGTTTGTAGGAAAAAAATAAGCTTGTCATTTTTCTCGTCCGTATGTACACCTTGTTAAGAAGGCAGATGTCGACAATAGTGCTACACACAGCTTCAGCTAATTCACTTTTCCGTCTAATTAATTCCATAATTACAGTGTAACAGATTATTAGGAGTCTGTTTCTGAAGTTTTTTGGTGGAACACGCTATTATCGTACATTGAACTGTTATGGTTTTGGCAAATAATTATGTTTAGTGGCATAATTATTTTTAGTTAGTTAGAAGGTCAAAGAGATTATTTTCGATTTGATAAAATAATTTTATGTATTTCAGCAAGTTTTTGGCAGTTTTTTAAGTGAGGTCAATTGAAATAACTTGGTACATATTTTGTTGTAAATAAATAATGACAAAATATTTAAAGAAATAGCTTATTTGGGCATATGGCTGTAGTAATACTTTGTGTGATAGTTTTTTGAAATAATAGCTTTGTGAAATAAAATTGTATACATTAAATTAAAATCAAACAATTTTTATACAATAACACCAAAATTAAATCCAGCTTAATCTGCCATACCAGCTTATCTTTTCAAACATCAAACCAAATAAATGCATTATTCTCATTCGACACATTCCCTAGAAATATTTATTAGGACTCTTAATTCTCCCTTTAAAATGGCAGCTAATTCTTTTTATATACAAAAAAGCTCGATAAAAATGCATACGCTTTTCCAAGTAGCGTAGCACTCGTAGCACTGGCTACGAACTACGAGCTACGAAATGACGTCACAGCTACAACTACGTAGCCATTTGTGCGAGTACAACAAAGCTTTGTGAGAGATTTTTTATCCGTTTTTTTTTCAAAGGGAGGATATGCGTCAAAATTATTTATACTTCTTGTTGTGTCAGCTTATTTTGTAGAGTAAAATGTTGAGCAATTATTCGTTTTTTTCAGCAATTGTGTTAGATTGTTAATGTAAGGGTTTATTGTAACATTTAGAAGAAAATTAGTAGACTACTTTAACCATTGATTGAGATAAGCTCATTGTCAATCTGAAAAAGAAACGGTGTAAAATTACTTTTAATAGTAGACTTCCTAAATTATTTTAAATCCTCAGATTATTTCTTCGCAATATAAAATAGACACCCTACTGTAACTGTATTATGTTTATGATCTTGCAAATTGAAATTGTGTCGTTGTCAAACCCTTAGACCATGTCCTCATATAAAATTCAATCTTTAAGACACAGTATTTCTCAAACACCCATATTAAACGCGTTCGTAAAAATATATTAGAGTGGAATTCTATTAACGATGATGAACAAGCGTACAGCTAATTGAGATCTGATGTAAGAGAGAAGGTTGCATTAGTGGAATCAACCCTTAAATTTTAAGTGAATTTTATTTATTTATTGATTTTTTGCTGGTGATGGTTTATTTACTGTATTTTTTGGGGTTAGTCTTTGGTTAAAATTTGTTGTTTTTTGTTTTGTTTTTCTACATTATTACTTCGTCATAATTAATTGTAGTTAATCATCATTATTAATATTTACTCTTCTTATATGGTTCTTGCTGTTTAGTCATATTCATACAAAATAAATTACAGTTGAATGATTGCATTAACACAATTATTTTGAAATCAATACACACGCACACACTTCAACCGCAAACCGTAATAAGTAAAAAATAGCGTATTTCGGTTTTAGGATAGGTAATTTTGAAAAATACTGTAAAAGGGAAACCTGACTTTCAGCTTGTTACCTAATTATTTTAGGTATAATGAGAGAGGGATGCTATTTATATCCCACATCAGTAATTGAGTTTTACGAAACCAACGGTAATTCTATTGGTATATAGAAATTCAGTCATGTTTGATAAGATAATCTGATTAAAAAGCCGTGATGACCTAGTGGTTAAAAGCACCTACCTCTAAAGTAAGAGTGTGTGGGATCAATTCCTGGTTAGGGAAGTACCAGTGTACCTTTTCTAAGTCATATATGTACTTTCTTAGTAGGTATATCTTGAACACCAATGTCTGAGTAAGGTGAATGAAAACATCTGAAACCTGGCTTTTGAAAGTCTCAAATCGCCAATCTGTCTTGAGCAAGCGATGTGATTAACACTCATTCCTTCTTTGTATGAGAAGAGGCATATGTTCTACAGTGGGACAATAAAACAGTTGAAGATCAAGGTCTGGGCGTTTCGAAAACATATTACGACATATGAAAGAATACCAAAGCTTCATATAAATGAGTCTAGAACTCCCAGAATAGTCCATAGATAAAGCTAAAATCAAATAGCTATTAAATATTAGATAGGAGCATTGTTTTAGACAAACTTCCGAGGGCTGATTGTACCAATCAAACTAATCGTGATCGGTTCGAGTTAAACTTAATTACGCGTTTTAGTTTGCCTTGCTACGTTATGATGAGTTTTAGAACCGAGTTTACTATGTGAATTATTTTAGTTCAGACTTAATTCTTATCTTGTTGACTAGAAAAGTTTTGGTAGTTGAGTATCCAAAAGTGATCCCAAAATATTTTTTCTAATTATTTCTAAAAGAACTCAAATAATATAACAGGATAAACAAAAAAAATTGCCGAAATAAGGGAAAAGAATCATGTTCGCGAAAACAGCACTAGGTCACCGAAATGTTGTCATCCTATGTAAAACTGATTTTCAGCTAATTTATACTTCAAACTCATCATACTTTAATCTATGTAACGTTTAAAATTATTCTAAACTTGATTTCAAACTGTGTCACCAGCCTTTACGCTTAATCTCTCAACAATAACACAAACAATCAACAATGTCTTTGTCAGCCCACACAAATTAAATTTCAGCGTCGGAATCTAGATATTAATGGGCACAATACTTCTTGTCTTCCAAACTAACCATTGAGCATTTCGAAGCAACAAACTACGGAATAAAGAAAGATGAGCGGAGACGCTATAATGCAGGTAGGTCAGGCACCTTCTTCTAGGTCAAATTCGTATGTTGGGCATGATGAATTAAGGGTGAACTAAAGAGGTGTTTGTATTGTTTGAGACATCTATCAATGAATTTTGGTATAACAAAAATGGTTGGGTCCAGGTCCAGTAAGGGAACAGCAACTTTCAAAGTATCTTGGACACCAATGGCTAATAAAAAGGTGAAGTATAACATCTTGAGGAAACCTGGACTATAAAGTCTAAAATCTCCAACCCGCATTGAGCAAGCGTGGTGATGAATGCCCAATCCTTCTCCGAGTGACAGGAGGCCTCTGCCCAGCAGTGGGACGATATAAAGGCTGTAATAGTAACAGTAACGTGCGCTACTTTCTTAAGTGATTTTCCGTTATGGCACCTCCGCTAGTTATTTTATTCTCCATGCAGCAACCAAATTCCTTCCATTCTTCGGTGGTAGCTGTCAGTCGGCATTGACGCGGGTTGACGGTACCCACGAAGTCGGATTTGCTTTATACTCTATTCTTTTGTCGTTAAATGTCCTGTTTGGCTTAGTTTTGTACATTCGGAGAAGTTTAGGAGGGAAGAAATTGAATTTTCTTTATATAATTATTTGATGCCGTTTGTCTGTTGTTTTCTGTTTGCTCTTGTATCAAATGCTGACCGGACTTTCATTTGTTTTTTCTCACATTTACATAGCAATACGATAACGGCGTATGGAGCTAAATTCGAAATTCCCTTGTAAGCAAAACATGGTAAGAAATCGACAGTTATCTAGGATAAGGAACAGCAAAGAGCAACAACAGCAAACAGCAACAGAAGTAATATATCACCCTGAGTACCTAAGATACCTAACCTTAGATTTTGGTTATTGACTTGAAGCATCTCTAAAGACATCACTCAGATAATTTTGTAGCCTCTCCCAGAATTATGTCACCCTATATCTTTGTGTGATAAAGCCATCCTAACTCCTAGCACCAATATATTGGACCACCCCAGCAATATCACCGTGGGGGGTAAATAATTGCTAAGCACATTAATCAAGGGAAATCGAGGCGTACATTGACACACTAATGATTCATTGCAAGTTGAGGTGTGTTCTTGCGAGCTTGGATTAGTGTAAGGGTTTGCTCGTTTTAGTATGGTTTTAATGGTGCTTTGTTTTGGTTCACGGTTTTTATAAGCGGTTGCTGAGTTATGGATTGTATTAGTCAGTCGTTTGCATAGTTTCAGAATAAAATTATTAGGCTTGATTCTTTCTTAGGTCTGTTTATGTATCTCCATTATGTAAAGTATTGAAGGAGAAAACATGCTGCACGGGCCCCAAATAAATTGGAATAGAGGCAAGAGGATGATGAAGATGTAATATAGGCAGTTTTGTACATCAATAAGATTTTCTTTTATTTCCTAGGTCTGTTTTTTGGACCAAAGTGTATCTTGCACCAGTAAAATAACTTTGAACTCACATACATGCCCAAATTACACATACATACACACAGACCACTAAGTTGTATAGAAACCATGATTTACAGCATAACTTATCGCTTCTGTCGCTTTAAAGCAAATGATTGAAGAAGACTCACAGAAGGCACTTTTGCGATATCTCAACCTCAACAGATAATGTACTACGTGTGAATAGTGACGTACCAAGGAGAACAAAATGACTAAAGGAGATGTCATAACGCAAAATCTCCTAAGAAAGTAGCACGCCAAAATGCGAGTGTTCGGGGACCGAGGAACGTTGCTAGCTCCGAACTTACCTTCTGCGCAGCACCACATTATTTTGAAAATAAAATCACCAATCAATCTAGACAAATCTATGACAGGTTGGTTTTGATTTGACAAGAAACCCGAGTGCTTAATTGGTTCTAGTAACTGATCACGCCTATCAAAATTTGCTTGAGGTACAAGAAGGCGCTTGCCCTACCTTCCTTATAGCATCTCCGCTATCTTTCCTTCCTCCATGTAACGTACAAAATATGAAATATGTTTCGCTTCAAAGCTGGAACATATCCATGTAGGTAGATGTACGAACCTTTTGGGAATAGTGTACCGACATTAATTTAGTTGGTGTTTGGATAGAGGAACCGCAAAAAGGAATGTTGGGATTTATTTTTTATGAAAGAGTTTGAATTAAAATTCAGTTTTCTCATAAGTATTAATTAAAATTGTTTATTTAGTTTAAAACTTATCAGGCTTAATAGTATAGTTCAAAAAGTGCTGATTTTCAGCCTACTTTGAATAAATGACTTTTGATTTTTTGATTTTTCATAATGTTTCCTTACCTACATGCAAAAGGTCTTCAACCGTAACAATAGTCCAGATTTTGAGGTGAAAGTAAACACTAGGCTAGAACAAGGTACTGAATATTTATGTAGTTTTGTAGATACATTATTCATTATTAGGTATCTGAAAAAAATATTCCTTCAAGCCTAACTGCCTACGTGCATGTATTTCCACGGCAATTTTTCCAGGTAAATCAAACAGTTAAGCCTAACTATAAAAAATGACTAAACTAACTCATAAAAATGGGCATATTATTCACAACTTTGAGCTGCCGAAATATCTTCATGTCGATCGTTATGACGTCATTCATACCTAGTCTCTAGTAGTATAGTCCCGGACAGTTTATTATTGGAGTCACTTTTAATCCTTCGGTTATATAATTATGTCACCTTAAAATAACAATAACTTCAAATTAATAAATTTTTAAGGAAATTTATAAATATATAATTGATTTATATTGTTCAAAATAATTGATAAAAAAAAAGTTAAAAATAATAACTACATTATAAAATTTACGCCAATATTTTCGTAAATTAATTAAGTAAGCTGATTGGATAAATTGTCAATGATAAATTCTTGTCTTTTCAATATTATCAATATATTTTTTTGACTGATGAGTAATTTAATCGGTAAATAAATAGTAGGTATAATGTAATAAAAAGTGGCTTCACCACCAATGTCCACGACTGTACATTCACATGCACTATAATGATGTTCTATGGAGTTCTGAACTGCTATAGCTTCGATAACAATGGCCTGTGACGTCACGGTGTCAATGCACTCCACGTTATTATTCTCTCTCAAAGGAAGAGTCGTTTGTTGTACCAAGTTTTTACGTATAATAATGCAGGTTTCTCTACTGAAAGTTGGGTGATCATAGTTTTGAATACTTGTGTTAGGTATTTAATTTAATCGTGGTTAGCAATCAGTTCTATCTTACACCTAGCTATTGACATTTCATAAGAACCTGTAATACCTGAGTCGTTACGGCTAGTCAGAAGCCAGTAAGTCTGACACCAGTCTAACTAAGGGGTATCGGGTTGCCTGGGTAACTGGGTTGAGGTGGTCAGATAGGCAGTCGCTTCTTGTAAAGCACTGGTACTCAGCTGAATCCGGCTAGACTGGAAGCCGACCCCAACATAGTTGGGAAAAGGCTCGGAGGATGATGAAGAACCTGTAATACGTCTACACGGAATAAAAATCTTTGAATTGACTGTCATCAAACGGTTTTGCCCTATTTTCCTCTACGTTAGAACCTACCTCTAGGTACTGTGTGTCGATCAATATAAACTTATCCAACACATTGCCTCTCTGAAGTGTAAACTTTCTTTTTACTCCGATAGCCAGTTTACGGCAGTTAGTGCCGATAAATCGCTTTTAATCGATAAAGTATTAGTTACTCAGAAAATGTTATGAGAGTTATTTCCTACATCACTTAGGTATTGCCTTGGAGTTTTAGTTTAGAAGTTTATTAGTTGTTAGTTAATAAGTGTGTGATGTGAAGCTGTAAGACTATTGTATATTTATGTTATGTCTTTACACGTTGATATTTTCTAGTGAAATAATTATTTTATTTTTTTTATTATTTGGAGGACCAATAGCATTACTGTTACAGCCTTTTTTTTATCGTCCCACTGCTGGGCACAGGCCTCCTCTCACATGGAGAAGGATTGAGCATTAATCACCACGCTTGCTCAATGCGGGTTGGTGATTTCAGACTTTATAGTCCAGGTTTCCTCAAGATGTTTTTCCTTCACCTTTTTATCAGCCATTGGTGTCTAAGTTTACTTAGAAAGTACATACAAACTTAGAAAAGTTGCATTGGTACTTGCCTAACCCTGGAATCGAACCCACACCCTGATACTCGAAAGGTTGGTTCTTTACCCACTAGGCCACCACGACTTTTTTTTTTATGACCAATAGCATTAACATTAAATAATTATTATTATATAACTCGGGAATTACTGGACTGATAGAAAACAAAAAATTGGATACTTATCGGAAAAGACTTACGTATTTAATACGGAATTAACCGGTTAGTAACAGGTTGTTTACAAGCCTACCGATTACAAAACAAGCTAATGAAATCATTGGCATAAGGTTTTCTAAATAATTTCAATTTCCTCTTATTTGTAGTTCATTTCTACGAAACTATGCCGTAAGATTAATTCGATTCTGTATCACTCTTATCAGTACTCTAAAACACAAAAGACATCACGAAAACAACACCAAATTCGCACGCAAAATGCCCGCCGCTACCCACTGATACTAACTAACAAAAATAGTTTGCAGATCCAATTCCCGCAACAAAGTTATTCCCGGTCCCGTTCCCGGAACGTACGCGTGTCCACCTCTAAACGCTAGTTTCAAAAACAAAGAACGTTTTGAAAAACAAAAGAATTGGATCACAAACACGACGGTTAAGTTGAGAATGTACTGAGCGCGATGTAATAATTGTACATACATAGTTCTAAATTTTGTTTTGATTGTTTTTTGTTTGAGGATAGGCTTGTGTTAAGTAATGTATTTTGTATGATATACCGTAATTTGCAGAAAAGTCCATTAGAACTAAAGCTTAATTAAATCTATTGCTGACACTTTTTATCTTGTTGACAAAGAAAGAGTCAGCAATACCTTTAAAGAAGCTTTAAAATTTATGGATCTTTGTGCAACTGACGGATAGTGATGATTCTCCCTGTAAGATACTGTACTTTACGTACTTCATTATCTATGGATTACAATAAATGATCCATCCGATGTTTGTCGATTAGATATTAAAATTTGTCTCAATTATATAAAGCTAATGTCAAAATTCAATATTCGCAACAAACAATGGTTCGGTAATTTTAATCCGCTTGTATGTCTGGATAGAAATAACAAATCCTGCTCTAAGGATATCTTTGTTCCTAGAACTGTAGACGGTTGATTTTTCAAGGTAAACTAGATACCAATTCGAGTTCTACAAACCAGTAACTAGGTAAGTCAGTATTCAAAGGTAAAGCTATTGTTTGATTTTCAAGCCTTTGATACCGATAGATTCTGTTATAGACTTCAAAGAACATGGTGAGAAATTCTGAGAATGGGTCTATCACACTCTGGGCTCTGAGCTTTGTCTTATCGTATTTCTTGATAGAATACTAAGTTTGTTAAGCAATGCATATGCCAATTTTTGGCTCTCAAATATGACATACAAGTAGGAAGTTTTATATAACGGATAGGTGTTTATCTGTCTACACTTAAATACTTAATTTGTGTAATTTCTTTCTTTGCTTTATTCGTCATCTATTATAACCTTCAATATAAGCTTTAGAAATAATATCTAATGGTCACCGATCTACAAACGAACCACAGAACAAGGCCTGTAGTCCACTTAAAGACACACAATTTACCAACTAGCTTTAAACGTAGAACTCAATACTACGTCAGAGATTAAAAAAGAAAAACCTAGTACGTTGTATAGTGTGACTCCAACTCAGTATTGTGTTGTGTGCAGTAGTGCGATGTTAGTGCGATTGTGCCTGATTGTAGCCGCGATCGCCATGCTGCCCTACTATGAGTCTGTGCATGGAGGTACCTTTATTGAGTGTTTATATTAAATTAGCTTCACTTGTAACTATGTATGTTTGTAAAAAAACTTGGGATCTTAATTTGACCCACTTCCAGGTCTTCTTAGGATGAAGTTTTGCACTCGCTCTGAGTTCTGATGACAAACATGACTAGCTAAGAAATGTCATTACAAATGCAATATGGCGGCCTATCCAAGATGGCGGACTAGCTGTTTTGGATTTTGTAATAAAAGCATGTTTTTTTAGTTTTTTTTAAACTATTATTTTTATTTTTTAAGCACCGTTGTGCCTGGGTAGTTGAAAATATTGACCTGGTACAGTGTATAGTGTGACTCCAGCTCAGTGTTGTGTTGTGTGCAGCAGTGCGATGTTAGTGCGATTGTGCTTGATTGTAGCCGCGATCGCCATGCTGCCCTACTATGAGTCTGTGCATGGAGGTACCTTTATTGAGTGTTTATATTAGCTTCACTTGCAACTATGTATGAAAGAACATTTCGGGATCTTAATTTGACCGACTTCCCGGTCTTTGATTAGGATGAAATTTTGCAAACGCTCTGAGTTCTGATGACCAGCTAAGAAACGTCATTACAAATGCAATATGGCGGCCTATCCAAGATGGCGGACTATTTGCGAAGATGGCGGATTTTATATTACTAGCGTGTTTTTTAGTTTGTTAAACTATTATTTTTTAAGTACTGTTGTGTCTGGGTAGTTAAAAAAAATGTCCTAGTACAGTGTATAGTGTGACTCCAACTCAGTGTTGTGTTGTGCGCCGTAGTGCGATGTTAGTGCGATTGTGCCTGATTGTAGCCGCGATCGCCATGCTGCCCTACTATGAGTCTGTGCATGGAGGTACCTTTATTGAGTGTTAATTTGCTTATTTTTTATGTACTATTATGCCCGTGTTAAAAGAGGAAGATTCAAGAAAAGATGGAAGGGTTGTCTGAAAGATGACATGAATAAGAAGGAAGTGAGTATCAGTATGACGAGTGACAGAGAGGAATGGAAACGGAAGGTATATTGCGCCGACCCCGAATCAAATTGGGAAAAGGAGAAAAAGAAGTTATCCTTTGTGACCTGTTCATTTGACGCACTCTTAAAAGAAATAACTTTATTATTGTTCGTTGGTATTTGTTACCAATTTTACTTCCTGTCCTATCAAGTCAAGTCTTAAAAAATATTTTTAGTGAGATCTGTGAAGTGCTACGACTTGAATGATGCGATCAATATTTAATTCTTCATTTACAAAAATCATCTCAAATATTATGGAAAGAGTAAATATGTGCAGTTGTGCACCTAACCACGATGTGTCGGTACTATAATGGTTATTGAAATTAGTACAGGAAATGTTAATTTGTGATTGTTTTTTCTTAATACCCAACCTCACATACAAACTATCACCTACCTAATAATTAGAAACTCAAAAACACCTCAATCTCTAACCTAAAATACTACTTTCTGTCCTCAGACGTCATGCCAGAATATATCAAGAAGGCACTTCGGGAGAAAGAAGGAACACCGCCTCAGCTTCGACGAGCCAAGACTACAACTCTAACAAACCTGACCATACAGTCAGTATTCGACAAAATAAAGGATATCACAAGAAACTTAAATATCTTCGCTATGAGAAATGGGTATAATGTCGACTATAAGTTTAGGATGTTTAATTAGTAGGCATTTTACAGGTTAAGATAAATAAAATAGTGTGTTATTTAAATAATTTTATTTTATTTTTGGGTTTTATTTTTTCATTTCACCTCTCCTAAGTTCAATCAATGTGGCTGTGGGGTTTTCGAAAGAGTTATCGCGGCCCTGGTACATAAAAGGCTCCAGAAGAAACATATTGAGTCAATAAAAGTCTGACACTCTCGCGATGCACCCACAGCTTGATTAGATGTCTTTCCGCAAAAAAAAGTTCAATATTTACTCATAACCAATCGTATTCACCCATTTCAAACTATCCAAATCACATACAAAACCGAATCCAATAAAAAAAATAATGTACCAAAATACATTCCTATAATAAGGGGAAAAGAAATGGAATAATATGAATATACGGATTCCATAATATGAAGAAGCAAATAAACAACGTGAATATATGCAAACAAAACTTTCGTTCAAGATTACCGACTCGCGGATATTGTTTTATCTCATACAAGTATAAGGTAAACATGATTTAACTTCCTAGAAAATAATGTTGGGCCCTACTAACTACTTGAGAAGTGTCACGTTGTCTCCGTATAAGCGAGAATAAAATGACTTGCAGAGTCATTACAGCGTCGGTTTGTTTAAAAAATGAAGTTTCAGTACATCTTGTAGTAGACTTTTGGAAACAATAAAAAACTGTAAGATTCATATTCTCTGACTTCCGTTGAATTGCACCATTTAATATCAACAATAACCAAATTTTTTTTTATTAAATCACCGATTTGACCAATGGGAGGACATTTCAGGGCTGGTTATCGTTTTAAATTGCGCAATTCACCTTTAATATACTTTTTTCTTTATAAAATATGCAAGTTAAACTACACAGAAAAATATTTCTTAGTTCGTCTATATATTCAAAAGTCCTATTTCAAAGCTGGTGAATAGTAGTAGGTAATCTGATAATCTATTAGCAACACTCTGACGCTGAATCTAAATAGTAAATCTGCTTGTAAAGCCTAGCTGTCGAGCGTTACACGAGTTGTGGGTACTATGTAGGTCATCAGTTGGGTTTACTATCTTTGTGTTAGCCGACTGCTGGACGTAAGCTTAATGGCTTCGTAACCATTGATATCAGAATTGATTTAAGTGCGTGTAATTGTAAGGGAAGTGGTCTACCAGCATTTCCCTGTAGTTTCACCCACGTCATAGGAAAACTCCCTTATAAAAAGGGGTAAAATATAGCCTAATGTCTTTTCTCAAGCTCTCGACGAATTTGTTTAGTAGTTTTGGCGCTAAAGCACAAATTATATGCCAATATGCCAATCCGCTTACAACACAGAACTACAAAATAAAAACCCAAAATACTTTCAATCGAAATCTCGAATATTTGAAGTCTATTTTTATGAAAAAATTCCAGGAAAATTCCTCTTATATAAGGCTAATCTAAGATTTCATATAACTAGGCCAGACTTCAATTATTTTCATAAAAAAGCGAACTAAAAAACAAGCAACCGTCTAGACACCACGTAAAAGAAATATAATTAAACCATATCCTAATATTATAAATATGAAAGTTATGTATGGATTTTTTATATTATAAACAGAAGTATGTATGTACCTATGGATTTTTGTACTTCATTCTCAAGTAGACTCAAATAGATTTTCGGCAGTGATATAGCTTACATTTCAGAGTAACACATAGGCTACTTTTTACCCAAGTGCGGAATGCAGTACCTTCGGGATCCGGATGAAACCGCTGTTAGAAAGAAGCCAATATAAAATCTTAGTACTTAATGACATCATCACTTTTTTACTGTCCCACTGCTGAACACCAGGTTCCTCTCACACAGAGAAGGATTGAGCGTTTATCACCATGCTTGCTCAATGCGGGTTGGTGATTTCAGATTTTATAGTCCAAAAACAAATGGTGAACAAAAACACCTCAGGTATAGGAAAAATACAATTTTTCCTTGAAAATTTACATCTGTCAACGGCATAAAAAATTTGGTAGCCCTTTACTTTACGTTTGATTTTTTTCTTCGGGTGGTGTGACATGATTCCGAGGACACGTGGTTCCACGAAGAGGTAAGTTATGTTATTTCGAAATACCTAAGTAAACACTATGTCGAAGCATGTTTAGGACAGGGCCTGGTTAAACAATAATTCTGTTATTAGATTTTCTCGTGGGGGCAAAAATTTGCATTCACTTCATATTATTAGAAAGTTTTAGAATAGCCAAATAATCTGATAGAGTGAAATCTACACAAAGCTGAAGACATTTGTTTGCTTAAATTTTAGGAATATCAGGATATCTCGATTAATGGGCTATTTTTGGAGTGCGATAGCCTATTTATCGAGAAAGGCTTTAGGCAAATTATTGAATGCGGGAAGTATATCACGGGTGATATACTTCCCGCATTACACAATAAAATAAAGAAAATGTCCTAGTGTAGACTCGAACGTCGGGATGTTCGAGTATCACAGCTAATCTACACTAATATAATTAAGAGCATTTTTTGTCTGTTTGTTTGTCAGGCTCCGAAACTACTGAACCGATTGGAAAAATCCTTTCACTATATCGACATCTCTAAGAAATGTAGGTTATATTTTATCTGGGTACCGGCAGCCCCCACTGGAGGCAAGTGTTACCACAGGATAACAGCTAGTATGTAATAAAGAAAATTATGATCTACACAAAAAAAAACATTCATATAAAAACAAAACTGGCTCAATCCCCATACGTATGTTATTCACAAAACTATAACGTTTGTTCCACAGCACAGTGGGCCAATATTTACTGTGTTCTGCATCTGACAACTTTACGATCTCCTCCCCTTTCCCTTTTGTGTCAAAAACACACCGGAGTTAGTTGTTAGGACATTTTCTTTATTTTATTGTGTTTATTGTCCGATGTAGTGAACTAAATGGCTTGTATTTCCGATTAAATAATGCTCTGAGGTGGGTTTTGTAATGTTTTTGACGTAAATGTTTTTTTTTTTTGTGGACGAGTTTTATTGTTTTTTTTCCTGTTTTTGGGCAAGTGTGAGCTTTGTATTTTTAATGTGAATACAAAGTGTCAAAACTTATGATGTTGGTCGTTTTTTGTTGATATATTAAAAGACAGATCAAGTTACTCGTCAAAGAGTCAAGCAACGCTTACATCAATTATGATACTAAAGTTAATATTCAGTACATTATTCGTAGTCACTTAAACTACCACACCTCCCAAAAAACGTGTTATCCACACCCACAATATAAACTACAGACTACTAAAAACTTCCTAGCCAGTTTCATAAGATCAAATTGAATCCCGCCTCCGTGAATCACAAAATTTGATCCCCCACATAACATAATCGACAGTTTCAATCAAAACTTCAGTACAAAGGACTTATTTAATTATTATTCCTGTTGAGAACAACCATGTTTGTAGCAATAACACGGAGAGAGAGTTAGCATCCGCCTCCTGTCACTGCACTGTGCTCCTATCGGAAATGTGAACTGGACAAAATAAAATGGCCGCCGTTATAAACTAGAGATAAAATAAAAGATGAGCTTTAGTCCTATGGAAATGAAATAGTAGAAAATGATTGTGTAATGTTTATCCTGTAACCGGCGAGAATATGGAAGAGGAGTTAAAACAATAATTTCAGGGGTCATTGTTTGCGTTTTGTTGTTTCAAGGTGAGTTGGTACCTGTGGTGGTTAGTGAGAATTATGTGAGATTAACAGGTCATACCAAAAAGTGTCTGTCGAAATATTACGAACATTTAAGTGCATTCGTTGAGATATTTAAGTGTTTTAATAGGATGCAAGAAAGGTCAGATATGACGACATTATTTTTATTCCATCATTAGAGAAAGAAGCTCAATTTACATTCTGAAATTCTCAAACAAAAATGAATTATTATTTAAATTTATTTTTTTTGTCCCCTTAACATTAAAAACAGCCCACAACGCCCGAGTTTAAGATTGATAGCTCCACTAAGTGTTCCCCCGGTATCACCTGCTGAAGTTCACTTGTTAACTTCAGGAAAATCGCGTTTAACTGCGATACTACAGTTAAAGGGCCGGGTTTAGTATACTTTCGGTTGTGGGTCTCTAGAGATTGGCCTGTCGTTGCCTTAACTTTTTGGAGGGTATTCTTTTTAATTAGCTGGGAAAGTTTTTCTAAACGAAAAAAAAAATGGTGGACCAGGAAAACAAAATCAATGGCCTATGGTGTGTGGGGTAATGGGATCCATTTTAATTTTACAGATATTTTTGCTTTTTAATAGTAGTAGTAATTTTGTTTAATAATCAATCTCCCAGGCATTTAAGCTAATAAATATTATCTGCCATCTATCACCTTAGCTTGTTGCCCTACTTCGCTTTTAACATGATAAAATAATGTCACATTCACTTACCTTTTGAAATATTTCGATTAATGTATTTTTTAAATTATATTTTAAAAGGCTTTTGTGCTTTTAATTATCAATTAAAACACACATCAGGCAATCTACAAATCCACGATTTATCTAATACGCTACTTGAACATAAACGACGAACATTCTATCACAAGAAAACATACGAGTGAGATAAGAAAATACCAAGTAATTGGTACGGTATCATTCATCATGATCCGTCTTCCCTGAGCGTACGTGTAAGCGTTTAGCTAAATACGATACATTGCCCCACTTGGGGTATGTCGCTGTTTTTAACGGTATAACACGCCTTACTTAAGTGCTAAGATGATGTAGTGGGGTTTATTTTGAAGTTTTACTAGCTAGAAATGTTTAAAGTACCTACCGTCTTACCACAAAAACTTTTAAACGTCAGTTTAAGACTTGTCAAAAAAAATGACAGATTTTGACGTTGACATAAATATTTATGGTTCATTTTGCAGCCACAATTTTTTTAGAGAATTGTAAAACAGATGTTTAAGTTGTTATAGTAAGGCCACTAAAGTTTAAATGGGAAATGGTTTGACCTATATATGTGTGAGGAACATGAGTGCCTGTTTTGGTTACTGACGATCAGAATTGGATTTTGAATAGCCTGAGATCGTTGATCTTCTAGGTATTCAGGATATAGGAATACTTGTATCTAGGCCTTGTTAAGACTTAACGCTAACGTATTTCTATAGGCTGTTTGATGTGAAGCGTTAACGCATCAATTCCCATTGTAACCTGTACTTAATTTCTACGTAATTACTTCGTTTGAGCAGGCTGACAAATAGAGTACTACATCCAAAAAAATCTGACTAACCCACAAATCAGAGCAACATTCCCTACAAGTAGAACTAAACACACTAACCGCAGAACGAACCATTAATTACCCAAAAACATCACAATAATTCGCCATCTTAATTTATTAGAGCAAAAGACATTTTCTACAAAGCAAACACGAATCTGAGTGGGATGCTTGAGGCCCGTAAATGTACCCACTATCACTCAAAGTCAGACCTCTTATTTATCACTAGACATATCACCAAATCTGTCATGCTGTCAAGAAATATGCACGTCAACCTTATCTCAATGTCACAAGGTGTAATCTCCCTTGATTTTTGGTTTTGGGGTTGAAGTTCTCGAGTGGTGGGACAGTTCCTATATTTTTATGAGGCTGGTATGACGACTAAAGGTTTGTTGATACCCGTCTGCCAGTTTAGGCTTTTTCACTTTACTATATTGACATTATTATAAGCCAAAGAGTTCCGTTACAATATATGAGAAATATGGATGTCTCTTTTAGTTTGAGAAGACAGATGAAAGCTTCTTTTTCATATGTTGTGTACTATGTCATAAACAGCTATAGAAATGTTGTTTTTATTAATGGTTTTGGCAAAAAATGTAGTGGCCAAAGTTTTAGTAGAAAAGATTTATCGGAAATGATCCTTAGTATTCTGAATTTCTGATATATGATCTTTCATCTTCTTATTTGTAACTCCTCCTATATTTTATTTTGAACTCCCTTAAAATATATCAGAGATAAATCACCTTAATTTCTTTAACGCTAACGCTTTAAGCGTTTAACATATGCACCTAGTATTTTCAAAACTGTGCAGCTTTTGCTATTCAGTTACTTCACTGCACCAGATAAGCATTATTTGAGAATGTATCATAATCGTCCAATTCCATGACCATTTTTAGTGACGATTGACGATTATATTTTATTATATCTAAGCTACTGAAGACTGTTTGGTGACCAACTAAGTATAGGTAATTATATACTCTGAAAATGTTTCCACTTTTGTAATACCAATTTAAATGAACTTCACAATCCTTTGACTCCAAAATAACACAACCAAATATTCTAGGCTCAGTATCACAAGGTTTCGCAAATAAAACCGCACAGCAAACGACAGTTGAGATTTTATTGAACACACGTACATTTTACATACATATGTGGTCGAGCCGTGCGTACAGTTTGTGTTGCGGTCGCTTTCTCATGAATATTCCTACTGGATAATGTTCCCCGTTTAATATCGTCCGCCGAACACCAAACTGTGACACTTTGTGATACAGATTTTGCTAACTTGTGAACTTGGCTCGAGTACCCTGTTTTTGTTCGGTCCTCAAAGAGCTGGTATCTTTAGAATTCCTTATCAAGGAGAGTTTAGCCTTTGAAGTGAATCAAAAGGTTTAGATAAAAATATCTATATGAGATAAATATTTTTAGATTGAATAGGATATAAAAATGCCATGAATAACCAAATATTCGACGAAAATAAATCAGTGTTCTCGCTATCACTGAGCAACTTTAAGTGCCTGACAGAATACGTATAGCAATATCACACGCAAGCAGATTGTTCGAAACACAGCAGGCGCTCACAAAGCGTTTAACGAAAAATACTAAGACATTATCGCAATCTACAAGGAATATCTAAGGTACGCTTTTTAAACGAACCAAATCTCATCTAAAATCTTAATCTCAGGTTAAAATCAACTGACTTCTCACGAGGGACTACTTAAAATCATTATGCTGTAATGAAAATGGAGATAGAACACTTAGATTGGAATCGAGGAGTTTATCTTTTTTTTCTTGTCAGTAATTTAACACGACTCAAGTTAAGTGAGCACTTAACGGGTGATTCTTTGGTTACGAACGGTGTTGGAACTGTCCGTTAATGTTGTGGGTTTGGACGCGGAGAAAAATTGTGAAGGGTTTTTTATGTTATGAGCATAACGTTTGGATAAGATGTACAAAAAGTAAAATGAGTCAAGGTTTTATTCATGTATGAATCGGTTATCGTTTTGCTTTAGATTTCTAAATGAATGTAAATTAATAATACGTCAACAAATTAAAACCAGGATTTGATTGCGGTCATGATCATTGCCACAAAAAAGAACTAATACTTAATTACTTCTTCCATGAACAATTTTTTACCAAGTACCTGAAAATGGCGAGTCCTTAACCCGAACATCCCCGATGGCTGGGTAAATAAGAAAATATTCCCACCCTTCTAATGGAGACCCACACCGGGAGTCGTTCGGCTGCAAACCAAACATACCGTCTTGCTACGATTATAGGGGTCCAGTTGCCCTCTAAAGGTACTTTGTGAAGACCTTGGATCATAGAAACTGGAGATCTGTTGACTTTGAAGATTAAATGGATCCTGGGGCCGGAAAATGATTGGGAACACCTGATTTGCTCACGATCTTAGCTGAGATTTTTTGGTAGTAGATTTAAGGGAAAGTATGACATTTGATCTTACTGAAACACGGTTTTACTAGAGGTACAAAAAAAGTTAACCAGATGTTTGTCACGTTTTTGAGAAAATTTTGAATGGGTATTTTCTTTTGAATTATAAATATATGACAAACATGTGTTTAACTTTCTTGTAGTAAAACCATTTATTTTTTAACCTCTAGGCATTAACTTCCTTATTTATGACAATTTACCCAGGAGTAACTTCAAATATATAATTCCTCACAGAATGATTTTCCTTCAAACTTTACAAACTACTTCTCTCCAAGATGACTAGGTACCTAATATATAGCAAAAGATACCAAGATACCGTACATTTAGCACATCTGTTTCATTTCGACGTTCTGAACTACAAACCTAGGACAGAACCGCCAACTAATTTGTGGTTCAACCTAAAAACTAGTATATTTCGAAACTGGAGAATATTACAAGTTCGCTTTCGACACAATTTAGAGACGTGTGTTTTTGACGTTTAATAAACGCTGGAATAAAATAGAATAGCGTATGTTTATAAAGTTTTAAATACCCAGTTAAGCTTTTGGTATAGAATACAATAACTATACGTGTAATGCTGATAAGAATATCACATAAAAGCATCGCACAGGTTACAGTGAAAATTTTATAAACCATACTATGCCATGAGAGCTAAACCTGAAAACTTCCTTAACATGTAATTTAATGATCTATAGAAAAGTTGATTCTTTGCCTCTTTCATCAAAGGGTTCTATTGTACTAAAACCTGCATTTCTAAAGGCGATCCTTTAACTCTAGAACATCACTGCACACCTCCACAATGGTCGCAAATAATCATTAATTTGAACCGACGTAATTACGTTCCAAGCTTCGCACTTTCAGTTCATTAACGCGCCAACAGATGGCACCACTGTAACTGGTCCATACGGTACTGTATTATTAAGTAGAGTTTTCCCAGGATGTTTTCCTTTACCATGCGAAGCTTATTACAAATTTAAATTGCGAGGGTTTACTTGCAAAATAAGTCAGTTCGAAGTCAAACGATTTTTGCTTTGGTTTGACTTTGCTTGAAGTTTGTGAAATGATTTCGGAGTTGCGTGTTGTAAGCTCGTAAGTGAATTTTGTAATGAGGAATATTTTATTGATATTTATTTAATAATGTTATGAAGGAAAATCTGTTTGTGTTCCTATTTTTTGGTCTACTTTAATATTTAACTGTGTCTTCAAATCTACTACTACTACGCACAGTGCTCGGTTCAATTTTATGTAGGTAGGCTTTTAACTTCGAAAAGTCGTAATCAAAATGCACCTTACCTTTAGTAAGTTTTCTCATAACAGCCGATCTTAAGTTACCATTTTTTATTCGGAGTACCTTTATTGTTTCACGAAACTAACCTTTCTGGTAACATAATTTACCTAATATTGGCACAAAATATCGTCAAAATAATAACCATGTAATTGCTTTAATTAGTCACAGTTAAATTATTGATCATGTTACTTCAAATTATTTTTTACAATTAATATTATTTTAACTTTCGATTCCCAATCCACATAAACAAACCCAAAAGAACATAATCAAACATACAAACCAACATTCACAAAAACAACCAAATCCAACAAATTGGTCGTAAAGTCTATCAATTACTGTCCTCCCATCGTAAACACAGTGCTAAGACTCCACCAATAATATTGATTGATCACTAGCCCGTACATTATTGTCTACAGGATACATTGGTTCAAATGAGTTATGTGTAGGTGATGAATAGAGGCTTAAGTCTATTTGAATGTTGTAAATTATTGTAGGTGTGACTTTACATGAGTAAATTCTTTATTGGTATAAAATATGTATGAGTTTATCCCGTGGGAACCTCTGCACGAACCCGGATAAAAAGTAGCCTATAGCCTTCCTCGATAACCTTAGAGGGTGTATGGGGCCCACCAAGATCATCGGGCCCAAGCCAACCTCACCTGCTAGTCGGTACACCTGCTGGAAAACGAACGAGGCTCTGGCGCAGGCTTTCCCTTCGGGGTTGGGAGGTCAGACGGCAGTCGCTTCCGTAAAGGCCACATTATAGCAACATCAATGGGAAGCAAAAATAGGAAAAGGGTCACGGATAGGGCGCCGCCGCATAACGGCGCGCAGGAGCTTCGCCCGACTCCTGTGGCAAGTGGGCAAGGGCTACCGTGCCACGGGCGGGCACGGCCAAAGAAGCGAGCCCCTACCAAAAAGAAGATCCGCTTCGCAACGTGGAACATTGGCACGTTGACTGGACGCGCGAGGGAGCTGGCCGACGTACTCATCAGGCGGAGGGTGGCCGTGGCGTTCCTGCAGGAGACTCGGTGGAAAGGCAGCAGATCCCGGTACATTGGGAACGGCTACAAGCTGATCTATACGGGTGCACCTGGTGGGGAGAACGGGGTAGCTATAGTGCTAGCCGAGGGATTGCACGACGATATCTTGGAGGTGAAACGCCTTAGCGACCGACTTATGGTAGTCAAGGTGCTTATCGAGGGGGTTCAAACCCACTTGATAAGTGCATACGCACCACAGGCCGGTTGTAGCGATGCTGACAAGATTTCGTTCTGGAATAAACTCGGTGATGTGCTTAGTGGCATCCCGTTGTCGCAGGACATCGTTTTGGGGGGCGATTTGAACGGTCATGTGGGTGAGTTGGGGGTGGATTTTGAACGGGTTCACGGAGGCTTTGGATACGGTAACCGGAACACGGAAGGGGAAGAGATTCTCCGGACGTGTGCCGCAGCCGACCTGGCCGTTGTGAACACGTTTTTCAAAAAGAAACCTGACCATTTGATCACCTACAGGAGCGGGAGAAACGCGACCCAAATCGACTTCCTACTCACTAGAAGGCATCACATCAGCAAAGTAGCCAACTGCAAGGTCATACCCGGCGAGAGTCTCACTGCGCAACACCGTCTCCTTGTCATGGATCTCTGTGTGAAGCCCAAAGACAAACGTCCGGAGCACTTCCAACGCCAAATCAGGTGGTGGATGCTTGATGAAAACAAGTCCCACATGCTCGCCTCGGCTATCGGCGACAAGTGCGACGGAGCCGAAGGCGAACTTGTCCAAAAACACTGGGACAGGATTCAGGCATCTGTCACGGAGGCGGCGAAGGCGGTGCTGGGAATGTCTAAGGGTGGACGCAAGTGTGACAAGGAAACTTGGTGGTGGGACGACACAGTCCAGAGGGAGACTAGGGTGAAGAAAGCACTTTTTCTGAAGTGGCAAGCGTCCAACTCTCCCGAAGATCGCGACGCTTACAGGCTTGCAAAACGAGCCACAAAACGAGCTGTAGCCAGAGCCAGACGTAACCACTTACAGCCACTATATGATAGGTTGGAAACGTCTGAGGGGCAAAAGCTCATTTATAAGTTGGCTCGTTCCAGGATTAAAGCGGCACAGGACATCTCCAAGTGCCGCTGTGTCAAAGATCCTGACGGCAACCTGTTATGCGAGGACCTCGCGGTGAAGGAGAGATGGCGCTCTTATTTCCACGAGCTGCTGAATAAGCAGCACAGAGAAGTGCAGCCACCGGACCTCCCTCCGAATCAAGGACTGGTGCCACCGATAACGCCTGACGAAGTCCAGTTGGCTCTTCGCCGCATGAAAAATCGGAAAGCTGTCGGAGCCGATGGAGTCCCCATCGAAGTATGGAAAGCTATGGGGCCTCGTGGGGTGGGCATCCTAACAAACCTATTTAACCGCGTATGGGACACCGGCCGGATCCCGAACCAATGGAGACGGAGTGTCATCACTCCAGTCTTTAAGGGCAAGGGGTCTGTGCAGGAGTGTGGAAACTATCGCGGTATAAAGGTCATGTCCCACACCATGAAGCTCTTTGAGCGGATCGTTGACTCTCGGCTCCGGCAGGAGTGCATTGTTTCGGATTGTCAGTATGGCTTCCGCCCTGGTCATGGAACCATGGACCCTGTTTTCGCCCTAAGGATCGTGATGGAGAAATACAGGGCGAAGAACACACCTCTGCATTTCCTTTTTCTGGACATGCAGAAAGCCTTCGACTGTGTTCCTCGCATGATGATCCCGTGGGCGCTGCGGTCCAAAGGGGTGCCAGAAGTCTATGTTGACATTATCCGAGACATGTACCGGGATTCCGATTCAGTGGTTCGGACCGCTGTTGGTGACACTACACCCTTCCCTGTTACCGTTGGAGTACACCAGGGCTCCGTCCTTAGCCCGTTTCTGTTCAGCGTGATACTGGACTCATTGTCCGAAAGCATCCGAGATGCGCATGAGCAGCCCCCGTGGTTGCTCATGTATGCTGACGACATCGCGCTGGCAGACGCGGACAAGGGACGGTTGGTGCAACGTGTTAACATGTGGAAGGAGTCACTCGAGAACGGCGGTTTGCAGCTGCATGTGGGGAAGACTGAGTACGTGGCCTGCAACTCGACAGATCCCACCTCCGTCTGCATAGACGGTAATATGGTCGAGCAGACGGACCAGGTCAGGTACTTGGGATCTGTCCTTCACGCGTCTGGTGGCATCGATTGCGACGTCAGGGCACGAATTTCGGCGGCATGGGCCAAGTGGCGTGAGGTGTCTGGTGTCATTTGTGACCCTAAAATGCCGGTTAAGCTGAAGGGACAGGTCTATAAATCCATCATTAGGCCTGTCCTTTTGTATGGCAGTGAAGCGTGGCCTGTGCTTGAGCGGCACAAGCAGGAGCTGCGGGTCACGGAGATGAAAATGCTGCGCTGGATGTGTGGAGTTACGCGGAAGGACCGCGTTAGGAACTCGCGCATCCGCGGCAGCCTTCATGTCCGTGACATTGCAGACAAACTGCAAGAGTGTCGCTTACGCTGGTACGGACACGTTTTACGGAAACCGGCCACTTACGTGGGGAACAAATGTCTAGCCATGGCGCCTCCGCCCGGCCGGGGCAGACTGGGTAGACCCAGGAAATGCTGGCTTGACGTCGTAAGGGATGACATGCGTGCCAATGGACTAACCACCAGGGATGCCGAAGACCGAGCGAAGTGGAGGAGAAGAAGCAGGAAAGCGGACCCCGGGCCCGGAAGGGCAACCGGGACAACGCTAGGATGATGATGATGAGCCTTCCTCGATAAATGGGCTATCTAACACCGAAAGAATTGTTCAAATCGGACCAGTAGTTCCTGAGATTAGCGCATTCAAACAAACAAACAAACAAACTCTTCAGCTTTATAATATTAGTAGGTATAGATTAGTATAGATGAGGCCTTGACTTCTGAGCTAGGCAAAACACCTGTGTTACAGAAGTCAGTATCTTCTCGAAATAATAAAATTATGATCTAGTTTTATGAGACATAGTTGTTGATCAAACTAGGTATCCTCATAATGAACTTTTAGTGAAACACACTTTTACTGAATAATACGTGACTACTTACAATAGCTATATAGTTTGAGATTTGTGTACTTTTAAATGAACGAAATTTACCGTCTTACCACAAAAACTTTTAAACGTCAGTTTATGCCTTGTCTAAAAAAGTGTCAAATTATGACGTTGACATATTTTGCTGCCAAAATTTTATTAGACAAGTGTAAAACAGGGTTTAAAGTTTTTGTAGTAAGGCCCTAATGTTTAACAGAATTTCAGTTTTACTGTAGTAAAAATGTAATGTTAATCACATGCTCTACTTTAATGATCTAAAAATAATTTATTTCCAAGAAAATTCTCTTTACCTGTCTATTGGCTTAGCCTAAAAAACCTAAGCAAAGCGAGAAAAATACTAAAATAAACATATAACATTTACAAGAATAGAACATATTTCAGACATTCAAATTCAGGCCTAAATAAATCTTCGGGAGTACCTGAAAAAATCTTTGCCGTGCCTAAATTTATCCCCGTATCAACATGGAAATATAGCATTATAATGTCGCAGAATACCCGAGCCTACGCGAACATTACGTTTTCTATACACAATGGGAAAAAAGGTTGGCATTAAGGCATAAACATGGAGAACAAAATGAATAGCGGAGGTGCCATAATGGAGAATCTCCTAAGACAGTTGCACACCAAATTGCAGGTGACTGTCTTCGCCGTTACACGCCTTCTTTCGACCGATCATTTTCAAAACACCAAAAATCTTTGACATAAAATGTAATGTCACTCGTAACTGATCGTTTTGGTCATGCTCACCGTACGTATTTGACCTAGAAGATGGCGCCTGACCTACCTGCATTATAGCATCTCCGCTCTCCTTTCCTTACTCCGTGGACATAACCTAATGGTGTGAGACGTTGGGTATTAGAAAAATGTGTTCAGAGCAAAAAAACCGCTGAACTGAATGAATATTCAGGCATAATATCGCGACAATGCAGCTTTGTATCTCACTCAGACGTTGATGTTTTGAATGGTAGTGAAAGAGATGGATGGTGGTCAGTTAATGTCTTTATTTTGGGTTCGAAATTTGATTCTGTAGAGTACTGAAGCTTCTAGCTAAAGACTACATAGAAGCTTTAGTATTTGAAGAGCCTACGATAATTAGCTTAAATCTATTTATGAATCACTAACTAGTCTTTACACTCCTAAATCGGTTGATTAGCGCACCTGGATAAAGAGCATATAGCCGTCCTCGATAAGTGGCCTATTTCACACATTTTTTTTTAAATCGTATAAGCTGA
Source organism: Helicoverpa zea x Helicoverpa armigera (assembly GCA_033682625.1). Lineage (NCBI taxonomy): Eukaryota > Metazoa > Arthropoda > Insecta > Lepidoptera > Noctuidae > Helicoverpa > Helicoverpa zea x Helicoverpa armigera. The sequence goes on from JAWIIS010000041.1 coordinate 1,462,841, forward strand.
GTTTCGCGCGTTGAAAGAAACAAACCAACTCTTCAGTTTTATAATATTACTACAGTTCAAATTAAACAAAGAACAACAGTGAAGGGAAATATTATGATGAAAGTTAATTGGCATACCTATAAGAAAGTCTCAATGCTTAAAGAAAACCTTTGTTAATACTCGTGTGTTCATTTCCTTTTAGAAGAAATCTTTGCCTAGAGCAAAGCCTAGAGCATAATATTAAAAAAAACGTTGTCTTCGGCCAAATTACTTAAAGCATACATTCACACATCATCATCGACAATCGTCACGGGTAGTCAGAATCCAGAAAGCCTGACAACCATTCTCACTAAGAGGTATTGGTTTTCCCAGGGTTGAGGAAGTCGGATAGGCAGTCGCTCCATGTAAAACACTGGTTCTCAGCAGCAGTTATACTGGAAGCCGATCCTTTATTGAGAAAAGGCTAGGCAGATAATCATTAACAGTTTCTAGTCTAGTATTTACCTAGACATTAACCGTGTTCTATCAATCATAGTGCTGCAAGCTTGAAGCCCGATACATCAACATTGTTCTGACGGGTTCACGTAATGAAAATGGAGTGCAATTTTGAACGTTTCAGTTTGATTTCGGTCGTTTTATTACTGTATTTATGATGAAGGACGTGCAGTGTGACAGTGGGTCTGTTTTGTGGAAAAAAAGTAAAGGGCAGTGGTCAAAAAAGTTGAAAAAGGTTGGCATTGTAGAGCTGTTAGACATTCTACTTCATTCAACTTTTCAACATTCATTCAACATTCAACTTCTTAGTCCATAAGTTTTATTCATTATATTTTGTTCCTGGCTGGATAGGATTAGGTTTTTAAACGGAAGTTGTCACTTTTCTGCTATCGAATCATAGTTCTTTATGATTTTTAATTGAAATATTTCGAGATCCCGGTCCCTAAAGCGCTAAGCGCTACAGTATTTATAAATTTTGACTGTCGTGAAATAGGAATTGGTATCTAAAATTAATTTTAAAAATTTACAAATGGGGATGTTTTTTAAAGAAAATAGGTAGTAGTACGGAAAAATATTAATGTTGTCAAGTGGGAAGCTTCATAAATTAAAAATTAGGTATTTTTATTCTTTTCTACAACGGAATAAAAAGCTTTCAATAAACCTATCAGGCAGTTGCACGCTAGGCCAGAGTTAAGCCTATGCGCTAATAGTATCATCCCGCAGTGACCAGGCTGCATGCCAAGAGATGATATAGCTTAAGACTTTGATGCAATAGACGTGGGTAATGTAGCGATAAAAATATTATATAATACATTAAATGATACAAGTAATTGTGATGTGTATTAAGGTAATTTTTTAATTATTTAGGTAGCCTAATGATCTAATCTTTAACCTTTATTTCCATTTATAAATAAATATATACACAATATACCTATACATATCCAAACATACTTTTCTTCAAAGTTTAAAATACTATGTATGAAAATAAAAGGAAAGTATATAAAAGAACATTAATCAGACATCAAAGTATTCCAAAAATTTAAGTTACGGTTTAAAAAATAATAAAAGAATTCAGAAGAAATTGTGAAATGTTTTCTTTTAACAGTTTTCTATACGAAGTTATCCAGTCGTCACTGAGCCACTTAGGTTCACTTCTGTTCAATATCAGCTTGAGATTGTCGGCGGCAAGTTGAAAACTTTTTAACTAAATAAAACCTGCTTTATGTTAGAAACGTATATTTTGTAGCTATTGAGTAAAGTGTTTAAATAAAGTCGTGGTAGCCTAGGGGGTAAAGGATTAACCTCTCAAGTATGAGTGCGTGGGTTTGATTCCGTCATTTTTGTAGAGTACCTATTGGCGTCGATTGACCATTATTATAGTATTATGTTTTATTATGTGTGTGTGTTTTAGTAGTAGTGTTAATATTGTTAATTATTTGTGTTTTGGTAGTACTATAACAATCTTTTTGGTAAGGCCAGCTTTTTGCATGTTTATTGTAAAGTAGGTACTTTTTTAAATATACCTAGTACCTAATGATTAGAACAGACATCCAGTGTAGAGTAATCCTATCTCTTCAACATTCAGACCACATCATCATCATCATCTTCCTGCCCTGTTCCAACAAAGTCATTTGGGGTCGGCGCAACATGTCTTCAACATTCAGACCACAATGTGTCGCATTTCCACTACCCACTTTTATTATAATAAACAATGTGTATCCAAAACAAACCTCACCAAAACTATCATACATTTTTCAGATCCACATCTAAAATTCTAGCTCCACTCACAAAACAGAGAAAAAAAATCCCTTCCCAAGAACCCATGTGTGCGAATGATAAAAATATCACTTCTTGTTTAACGAAACTGTATTTGCAATATGTTCCCACTTATATTGCTTTTTACTCGTCCTTTTTCCATTTTCTTTCTATTGTGTGGAACCGTCGTGGTTTCTTAAGGAAGAATCCAAAGTGTCAATTCGGAACTCTTTTTTCAATGTTTGGGTTATAAACGTTTGTTTATAATTGTCTAGATTCTATGGATCTATATGTTTAATGTATCTGTCTGTTGGATAAAGTGGGATTGAATATCGGTATTTCATAGTAGGCTGATAAAATGCAAGAAGTGCAGACAAAAATTAAGCTTTGGTTTTTAGGTTCCAGCTAAACGTTTTAGGTATATCTTGTATCTTTTTCTGTAAGGAAGAGAAGCTTTAGTATTTTAAAGTAAAACTTTATGGTCCAAAAGTTGATTTAGCAACGAAAAAATAAAAAAATTATACAGACAAAAAAAAATACAACTTCAGCAGTTTATACAACAGACCAATCCCTTTCAATATCCTTCGATCTGTTTTTCTTATCCCGCAAAATGAAAACAAACAACAGACTATCAACAATAACAGTTTTAATTCGGAATTTATCGAGCGGAGCATTTCATTAATTACTCTTACTCCCGTTTATGGGCACTGGACAAACAAACTCGCTTCTGTTTGGGTTTACTTTTTAAATAAAGCTGTCGCCATATTTGTGTCGTGGCAACAATAGTCATAATGAAGTGGGAGTATGGCTCTCGTTACGGTAAGCTTAGTAGCTTCTTAGGGAGTTTTGTGTTAAGGGTCTTGAGGATAGCAATGTTAAGATTGTTTGGCAAAATTGCTACCGTATTTTTTATTTTACCGGGTTGTGGAAGGAATCCTGTTGACTCTTTTACTGAATGATAGACCAAATCTAAAAATATCCAATAGAAATAGAAACAACAAAACAAAAACGGTCTAATCAATATTTGAACACCAAATTATCTAAAATGAAACAAAAATAAAATTCAAAGAAAACTAACTTTAAATACCTAAGTAACTTAAAGAAACATAGTCAACAAAATCCTTTCAAACGGTACAACAAACAAATTACAAAACTTTACTTGAAACTAAAACAAAAACAAGACGCTCAGTAATAACACATACGAGTAAAAAGAATAAATAAAAATCTGAAATTGAAAAGAACAAAGGGGAGCAGAGAATAAACCAAATTGTCTACCCACAAAGGATGTTGAGTTTATTTTCAAAAGTAGCTCGAACAATTCTTAGGTAAGCTAAGCAGCATTGGCACAATGGCTACATGAATCTAGCCCGACGCTTGCACTTCAAATCGATTTGGCTACTGCTTGACCTAACCTTTATTCAGATAAAGTGGTGTATCTTTGTGAAAGAAGATTTTGTTTTGTGAGGAGTACATTGGTGGTTTAAAAAAATGGAAGGAAAAGAAAATATGGGCATGAGTTTCTTATAAGTACACTTTGAGAAAACAGTATTTCCAAAAATAATAATCAAACAGCTCTTAAAGAGTCATCATCAGTCTTTCATTGCCTCACTGCAAGGCACAGGCTTCTTGTTATAAAGATGGATAATGAGACGCAATCACCCCTCTTGCTCAAGGTGGAATGGCTTTAACGACATTAGTACTTGCCTGACCTAGAATCGTAACAGCACACTCGTCTTTGAGAGCCTGATTCTTTAATTGCCTTGAAACTTTTCAGAAAATTAAATACAGCATAAATAAATAAATAGGTAACTTTCTAGGTCCACACAAGAACGAAAATCCCACCAAACTCAACGAGCAATGTATACCGCCCACCCGAAAAAAACCGAAGATACCCGAAGCCACGAAGGTAGCTTCGTTCACGGAGGCGGAGGAGCAAAACCAGTGGAAGGATGCCAATGGGCCGCGACATATGCTCGCCGGCCTTTTCTCAATACCAAGACTATTTTCGGTAAGAGTGTTTGTAAAACGTTTTGTTAAGAACTCATTTTGCAGTGGGCTTATTGATTTGAATTGATGGCAAGATTTTTCAACGGGAGTTCTCAATTTGACTTGTATGTAAGTATGTTTATGCGCGATTATCTCACGTTTGGCTGAACCGATTTTTATACGGATAATAATTAAGTTTTAATCACATTTAGGAAAAAGTTTTACGTCTTGATTTTGGTGTTGATTTTGTGAATTGATCTCATCTTTCAAGCTTGCTTCTACGTAACTGTATTTTGAATTGAAGGTAATTGGCGTTGTTGTAATTTTTTTGAATTTTATTTCATATTTTCGCAATACCTCTATTGTTGTCTAGGTCACAAAAAAACAATCCAAGTCGTCACTTGCGGCTAGAGCGCGAATTTGTAGTTACTTAGAATATTATCTGAGTAAGGCCGTAAGAGGCACCAGAAAGCAGGTTGGTGAAGAAATTGACTTTTTGTATAACCCTGACTGTCAAATTTTGAGAGTGCTTTTTAATATTAATATTGATATTGTGATTCCAATCACATTACATTCCAGAACAAATAATTAAAAACAAAACAACATTCCACCATCTTTCTTAATATTAATCTTTCTTAATAGCCTTAAAATCGAGTATATAGTATATATAAACCAACAACAGTATACATTGGCTAACTTCTACTAGATGTTGTCTTTGGCAGTATTCCAGGACCTTTAGTTGATTCTCTTTGAAGCGAAGATAAAATGTTTGCTCTAATTTTAGGAGGTGAAACATGCATTTTTATTAAGTAGCTTGAAGACCTGGATGAGTGGAGCAGACAGAATTTTTAAATGACTATGGTTATAAAGTATAAGTTATGTTAATTTATGCTTATGATACTCGAGAAGAGTGTAGCTATCCAACAGTGAATTTTTCAAAACGGCTTAGTGGTAGCCTTTACCCCAAAGGCTAACAAACAAATGTTACTTCTTTATCATACTCATATACAAAGTGTAATCGCGTTAACACCCTTAATACTTAGCTCACTTTCATGTCACGCCGATGCTGTAAGTGAACACTTGTAATTAGCTTCCTAGTGTTTATTCTTAGGCTACTGTTAAATTACTTTAGCTGTGTCTTTAATGTAAATAAATAAAGGCTCACCAATACACCACTAAGTTAAGAATTCTGTTGACTGTAAATATATCATTCAGCCATATTGCCATCCTGTCATCACACAAATTCTAGAATGAACAATTAATTTGAAAACCAACGTTCTAAAGTCAAACCGTTTATGTTTTAATTTCGAATTCTGACAGACCTGCCTCTGACCAAAGAGCCTCAACACTCTGCAACTTAAACCATCTCTTTGCTTAAAGTCAAACCATAGAGTTATATCATCAACCACAAAGGTTTAATCCTCATAAACAGTTAAGTTTATCACCTGTATTCACTTGTAAAACTTACAAATAATATAATATTCATTTGTGTTTGTGAAGGGCGCGTATTTCAAACGCATATTTCATGAGGGTTTTGCGGTTTGGGTGTAAGTCATAATGCTAGATTATAAAGGCAAGGTCTCATTGTTGTGGCGGGATAAAGATTTTTTTTTCTTCTAAAGCTGGTAAAATAAAAACGTAGGTATTTATGGTAACATTAAAAAAAATAAGTGCTTTGCATGGACGCATGCTATTTATAGCATTTAAAACTTAAGCAAAATTACAACCAATGAGTACCTACGAGTTTGAAAACCGATCAAGCTAGTGTATAAAAAGCATTATTATAAAGAAATAAAAGCAATATATATAGGTTCATACTACCACCGTGTACCACTGGAAGCCAACTTATAGCTGTAACCTTACTTACATACATACATACACCAACATTGTTCCTCTAACACAGAAAACCAAAGACCTCTACCATCACATAAATCCAAGTGCACACTCGTTCTAAAGAACAACATCACCAATTGAAACCAGCCTTAATACACTAAGGCACGCACGCACTGGAGCGGAATAAACGCAGCGTTTATCCGGCGGTTTGCCGAAAAATTCACAACACTGGAAAATATCGTGTGTACTGTGTCTAAAACGGACGATTTCACATGTACAAAGATTTGTTCTAATATGCTTCGTATGGTTTTTAATTCACATCAAAGCTTTCGATAATTAGGGGTGAAGTGCAGTTGAGTGTATTTTTGATACTGGTTTGTGGAAATGTCGCGTTGCTAATATGCTTTGGTGTAAATGGAACATAATGATAAAATTTTGTTGCTGATCACTTGCTTATTCCTCTTTCTTTGCTTATGTTATAAAGCTAAACAGTTTGTTTTAACAAATGCTCATTGGATTTATTTTAAAAAGTTATTCAGTGTTAGATAGGCCATTTATCGAGAAAGAAGTTCTCACGAGACGCGGTGAAGCCTTCAACGTTCGCGACAGTTGAAGTGTAACGTTTAATTATGAACATTTACACAACTGATGCAACCATTTTTTTTACCAAAACAACTAAGCACTTTTACAAGCCAACAATTTTTACCAACACCCCTCACAGGAAGCGAAGAAAATTTTCCGCAACCTAAGAGAAAATGACACAAGATACAAGTAGGTATCAAGTTCTTAACATAATATACTTACACAAAAAGGCTGTATGTGACCTTAATACGATCCTAGCAAAAAGCTTGTACCGGGGCCTTCTAACAGGCGAGAAGCCCTTTGAAGTCCTACCTAATTAAAGGGAAAGTCGTATGAAAAAGTTTTATTCCTTCACTATTACCATATTTTTCTTGGCTGCTAGTTCCTTTTGTGATGTCTAACTTTGGAATATAATAAGGTAGCAACATGTTTATTTAGTATTCTTTTTGTACACTTGCGTTGGAATATTACTATAATATACTAATATTTTCACTCTGTACTCTACTTCGTTCATAGGTTATTTGCTAATCAGATGTCGATAAAAATATTACCTATAAGGAATTTTCAAATTTCGATAAAAAGTTTAGCTATAGGTATGGAATTTTAAACTCATAAAATTACGTAAGTACAAAGTAAGTGCTTGGAAATAACCGAGCGTCATCTAAACCTAGTGCGAAACAGAATAGGTTCACCAGTGAGAAATTACAGGTATCCTTTAGACTGCAAACGAGGACGTATGGGCTGTGTTGCTCTCTGTGACTCCCATGGAGGAAGGAAAAAGGAGCGGAGATGCCATAAGGCAGATAGGACAGGCGTCTTCTACGTCAACTACGTACAATAGGAGGGATCACAAAACGAGCAGTATTAGTGAACTAAATGAGCAGGTTCCTTGAGACATCTGTTAAAAAAATTGTCTAGATTGGTTGGTGATTTGGTTCAAAAAAGAATGATGATGGCGTATGAAGATTCCCCGGCATTTTGGCGACGCTACTTTCTAAGGAGATTTTGAGTTATGCCATCTCCGCTCATCATTTTGTTCTCCATGCACCCTACACGATATTTAGCCACAGCATCGAAGTGAGAGTGTCGTAAATACAGGGTTTATGCCACTGCTGAAGCTTGATTCGGAACGTCATTTTGTGAAGTTTATGAAGGGCTGTTGTTCCGAAGTTTGGGGTGATTATGATTTTGTTTATTTGTGTTGTTGGACATGAATTTGTGGTTTAGGGGAGGTCTAATTGATTGTTATTTGGAGAGGTTGAATAGTAAACTAAGGGATATACTCTTGGAATCATAAAGCTTACATATTGCTCTAGATACTATAAAAAATAGCTTTGTATTTTTTTACCATTCTTACAAATTCGAAGTAATGAATGTCTGATCTAAATGTGTGGTACACTGAGAAAGGGCACAGACTACTTTTTAGCCGTTGCAGGAAGTACTAAGTTCAACAACATTTGTTAAGGAATCATATCATATTAATTTATTTTTCTTGCATTTATTCTATCCACTACGAAACCGAACCGCTATCTATTTTGCGTAATTTTGATTGAACTTACTCAAGAACAATCAATCTTATTAGTTCGGTTTGCTAAGCTATTTTAAACCTAAATGCATTGACATAAAGTTGAGAATTACATGAAATGGTAGTAATAAAATAGATTGCCGACTCGACAAATGTATTAATGGTAGTATTGATTGAGTTTTATGACGTCTGAATTTAGTCTTTGAAATTGCGTCAGAGCACAGATAGTATACAGAGAGTCAAGTTTATGGAAAAAGTCAATTCTAAATAATATTTTTGGTACTAAAATTGTTTTTTTAATACCTACTATAAATATGTCCACTTATAGGTAGTATTTTATTGGTTATGGCTGATAAAAAGGTGAAAGAAAACATCTTGAGGAAACCTGGACCATAAAGTCTGAAATCACCAACCCGCATTGAGCAAGCGTGGTGATTAATGCTCAATCCTTTTCCGTGTGAGAGGAGGCCAGTGCCCAGCAGTGGGACGATAAAAAGGGTGTAACAGTAACAGTAATTGGTTATGATCTCACGCTGATAACCGATTGGGATGTTGGAAAAGGTATTCATCTGAAGGCAGAGGCAGACATAGATTACTATTTATGTAGATTCAAGAGATATATGTAGTTTAACTTCAATTATCCAACAGAATTATAAAAAAGTAAAAAGTAAACTTAAATATGTCTTATTTTCCTGAATTTCAAAGAAAAATTAAATGTTGTTACAACTTTGTCTTACTGTTTCACATTTATTAGGGTACACAATCTTACATAGACATGACTATTCATTGCAATAGGCTGAGTATATTAATTTGACCCACTTTAAACAGTAACGATCTCTTACCTGCGTATTTGCCTGTGCCTCAAGAAACTTACTTTTCACGATAATTTTTAAAATCTTCTACATCTTGAAACTACCACTATCATGATCACTAAATTATTAAAATGGGTTTTTGGCTCTACCTTAGTGAAACAGTCAGTCAGACCTGTCAAGCATATTTTTATGTTACCTCTATAGAGTTGCTGTTTTCCCGTGCTTTCTCCCACGTTCCTGGGGAATATCTCCCCAAACCCGAAAATATAACTTAATGTTTTTTCCAAATGGTCCTGTAGTTATATATACATAGAAGTATTTAATTAATAAACTAATCTTTATATTATGTTAAGACTTCATCGACAGTAGGTTGACATGTAAGAAATTATTCCTACCTTACAAAAGGTGGTTGTAAACGTATAGATTTATTGCTCTGTTGTTTTTGGGATAAATTGGATCCGCCATTTTGATATCTACGTAATTTGGATGAATGATTTATTGTTAATTGTTATTGTTTGTAGCTTGAAGATTAGTGAATACATTGTATTGTCTATTTAGGTATACGTGTTTTCTTTCCATTTACGTATCTGAATATTTTTTAGGCTATGACCTTAATTAGTGTGATTGGCCAGTAAGTAAATAAATAAATAAATGACTTGCTTAAATTATTTTTCTGCGTAAATCCAAATCTGTCTGTCTGTTCGTTGTACTTTTACGTAAAAAGTACCGAACGTATTTACTTGTTTCGAACAGTTAGTTTAGCTATAACCTGAGAAAAGATATAAGCCCCATGTTATCGGGGTGCATTTAATAGTTCCTCATAACAGCTAGTAAAACATAAATATAAAATACGAGTATCTTCTCTTGGCTTTAGGAAACGCTCAAAAAAAGCCTGAAATGATTATTATTGTTCATAATATAACAGATGTACTGATGGATGGTCGCGGTTCTGGTTGTCATCAATCAAACACAATCCTATACCGGCCATTTATTCCCATGGGAACAAACCGACTGGATAATTCACGAATTATTCAATCGTAGGAAGGAAAAAAATATATTTAAAAAATAATACAAATATCTGAATTAAAAATTTACTCTTTCTCCATCCTGTTTTTGGGAATTCGGTAAAAAATTTTGATTTTTTTATTGGAAAAGAGACTATAAAATAGAATAAACATGGGTTTAAAATTCTACCTAAAAAAACCGATTTCAAAACAAATGGACGAAAATACAAGTATTTTGTTGTGTACGAGTACGTTATCTTGAAAATGTCAAGGTCATGTGTTAGTGGTTTTTCTTTCATCTTTTGATGGCGGTGATTATGACAACCATTTTGTTTTCAATAGTTTTTACTTAGACAGAAGGCCAGTTCAGAAAAGGAGACTGTTATACACTAGGTAGCTAAATCCTAGCAGTAAACAAATAAAATAAATAAAAATGTGCAGTGTCCGTTGCAAATGACTTTTCTGTTATAATGTACTCTAATATTCTCCAGGCATACCAGATCTTTTTGGACAACATGCCCATTTAGATGAATTAACTATGCAATACAGATTAATCACTCTATTTCAGAAACTATGAAAAGGCTTACACAGTAAAGTTCTCTAGCAGTTTATCCACTCGCTCTAAAATAATCTGAAACACTCCATCCTTGCCTACATTTCCCCGTCAGCATAGATATCAGAAGACTTCTTTTCATCCCAAAGTAGCAAAGCCAACGTTCCTTTCCGAATGCACTCACAATTTATACCCCCATCTACATAACCCGACCGAATAAAAAACACATCCAGCCCCATACGCGAGTCCAATTTCTTAACATTCTCAATTTCCCTGCATAATCTCTGGCATAAAGAGCAAAATTGAACTCAAACGTGAATATTTACTAGTGAACATGGCGATATCTCCTCCAAATATACGTGCAACACTCTATGCAAAATTAAAATTGGCTTGAAGCCAATATAATCTTACTGTGGGTCCGTATTTATCGCTTTGGATAGGGCAAAACGGGGAGCATTATGAAAATCAAGAGGAACTAAGCCCGTATCTGATCGGTAAGTATTTTTGGCTTAAAACGCAACTTTCATGTTAATATATTTTTTTTGTTTAAACACAGTTATATCATCTGACGATTATTTTTAATTTGCAGAGCACTGGAGAACAATTGCTATTTTTGCTATAATTAATATTTCAATTCATAAAATTGTAGCCAATTAATGAGCATTACCACAAAGTTTAACTGCAACCTTATTTAACGAAAATATAAATTATTGTGTACATTTTAAAATCTGTTTCAGTTTCCATTTATTTCACAAAATGTCACTCATTATATTCCCACGCTCATTAGTATAACTGCTCAAAATAGAAATTTTGATGTCAGTCATAATAATACACACTTCCTAAAATGTAACCTGTATTTTTGTAAAATTAATCATCTCTCTGCATGAGCCAGAAAATTCAAACCGAATTCATTACCGTTTTGTTTCATTGAAGTACAAAATAATAATATTGACCACCTTCAAAGTTTCTCGTCCACTCGTTTTACACTCTATTACTCCAAAAAACAGCACCAAATTCGTTCAAAAACAACATAATTCAACAACAAACATTCTATCTAAATAAAAAGTGACTCCAAATTCCTTTAAACTGCATCCCATCCCTCGTTGGTAATCTACAAGGTCTATTTAGCGTCGTCCACTTACCAACTATATAATTGTATTGGCTATAAGCCAAGGATGCACGGTTTCATCTCTAAATGGCCACGTATATAATTTTTATTGCACTGCTTATGTCCGAGTGGTGTTTTGTGGGCTGATGTTCTGTAATGCTCATTTTAGCCAAGTTTAGCGGTGATTATTTGAGTTATGGGGTAAGTGATATTTTATTAGCTTTTTCGTGGAGAGTTTTTCGGACATGTAAGGCCTAGGCTTCACTGAAGCAGAGCGTAGCGGAGAAGTTTTTTAACAACCAATAGTATTTTGTTTTTCAATCATTCTGTCTCCGTTTTACTCAGTTTTATACACGAACAGAGGAATTTTATTGGTTTTAAAACTTCTTCGCTCCGTTCCACTGTAATGTAGTCTAGGCCTTAAGGTGAAATAATAGGTTTGACATATTTATTAATAGTTTAGGTACGTTTTGGTAGGGTACCGAGGTATAGATAGCTTTTTGTAGAACAGAAATAGCTCACAATACTGGAGTTTTATAATCGTGGTAAAATAACAACAAAAATCACCGGCAAAATATTTTGCCTCGGTATTTATATTCGGTTTGTAATTGACTTTAGGAATAGTTAGCTCGTAAAATAATTATAAGCACTTACTCGGAAAAAGTATCTACTCGGTTTTTTTTTTGTATTTATTAAACAAAATAGTATTTAAATGAACTCAATTTTTTTAACAAATGCACATTGCTTTTAATATTTTTTCAATCTGGTTTTGTTTATTTACAGTCAGTTTTTATTACGTAATTTATTTAATAAAATTATTTTAAGCTAATACGTTTGTACTTTGTGGAAATAGCAAATTAAATAAAAAAACTATCCTTTTTATTTCGTAAATAGTTTGAATAAATAAAAACAAAATGCACACTACCAATTTAATTTTAATCATCATCCTCCGAACCTTTTTCCCAACTATGTTGGGGTCGGCTTCCAGTCTAACCGGATTCAGCTGAGTACCAGTGCTTTACAAGAAGCGACTGCCTATCTGACCTCCTCAACCTAGTTACCCGGGCAACCCGATACCCCTTGGTTAGACTGGCGTCAGACTTACTGGCTTCTGACTACCCATTACCAATTTAATTTTAATAAACATTAGTTAAACCAATTACTTAACAAAACTGAGTACATTTACGTACAATCACACACACGAATTACCTGTGACAAAGTAAATGCAGGTTGTTTGAGCCGTTGCTAGGCAACCGATATTATTGATTTCGCTTTATCAATCAACTCACATCAGTTAGTATTTATCCTTGATATGATAAGCTATATTTTTTGTTGGTGCTCGTAAGGAAAAAACGATTTTTGATAGTGCTTTTGGTACTTTTTTGGATATTTTGGTTCACAGTGGATTAACGGTTCACACAGGTGAGTTTCAAATTATATATGTATATTTTTTTATATTGTAATAGAATTAGGTACCGTATTCTTTAAGAAATATCTAATACTTTTTTAAAGGCATAAGAAATCGTTTTATCCACCTTTTATTTTCAAATAATTGGCGTTGCATAATATTTTTGTACATCCACATTCAAAATAATGAAACTGATGAGGCGTGTGAATAGCCTCATCATGGAAAAATAATAAAAAAAATTAATGACTGTAATTGGGAGAAATTTAAAAGGTTTGAATGAAGAAAGAAAAGAGAAATGCGGGAGCGGTGATTTCAAATCTTGAAAATCGAATGCGGGGAAACAATATGGCGGTGAAACCTAAATCGTATTTCAATTAAATCCCTGCTGATGATATTCCGTTAGACACCAATACCCACTACAACTATTTGCAGCAATAAAGCCCACGTACCTTGTGAATCCAGGGACCTCACTTAGAACCAGCGAGATGTGAAGAGGCCTCGTTCCAGGGCGCGTGGTCGCGGTAAGGGCTGCCGGCCGGCGAGCTAAATCTAGGTTCATCCACCGGTGGACTGGTTAAAACTCGTGAAATCAGCACTGCACTATAAGTCCGCAATGTCTTCTAGCAGCAGGTTCAATTATCACACGAGAATCTTCAGGAAATCACATATAGGGAAATAATGACGCGGAGCGGTGTGTATTCGACACAATGGCGGCGGGAGAAGTACATGCGTCCTTGGCGGTGGCCAAACGCAACTGCTAGCTTGATGCGAGCGTCCTCTAGAACACTCGATACGAACCAATGGGCGCTGCGGTAGCTAGTATTGACGTTCGGATATCATCATCAGAGACTCAATTGGGTTATTATAAATATGAAAATAATTGAAACAAAGTTCTAAGTTGCGGGAAAAAATAACTTATGTATTTAATTTATTATTGAATAAATATTCGCATTGGAAAAAGACATTGACGCTTCACCATGCTCCCCGCCTTGGAAGGACGCAAGTTCTTTCAAAGGGAAAGGTGAAAATTATAAAGATCTACTAACGTAAGTCATGATCAGCCTAAGTCTTATGACTGAACGCGGAGAAGAAATGAAAATATTTAAAAGAGACTAATCCTAATCCTTAAACTATGAGTATTCGTTAACTTAAATTTTATTGCGTTGGGATAGGATATAGTTTAGTGACGGAGCGTTTAAAATTACCGAACTTCGTCCTCACCATTGCAACGCGAATGACATTGTCGGCACCTTTGTAAACCTCAGTTATAACTCCTAATGGCCAACTCAATGGAGGAGAATTATCCTGTCCCACGAGCACGACAGTTCCCACTTCTACGGGCTTGGCCGCGGTTGCCCACTTTTGCCTAACTTGCAGCGTATGCAGGTACTCTAAGTGCCATTTCTTCCAGAAAGATTGGACCATACTATCTAACAACTGTTTACGTTGGGCAAGATTTAAGCGCTGACCAGACAGATCGGCTGCCGGCAAGTACTGCAATGGGGTGGACATCAAAAAATGAGCGGGAGTTATAAGTTCCGGATGCGGATCAGACGACAACACGCTCAGAGGGCGTGAGTTCATAATACACTCTATTTGAATGAGTACAGTCTGTAACTCTTCATAAGTAAGAAGTTGATCTCCAATCACACGATAGAGATGCGTTTTTAATGTTTTTATGTTCGCTTCCCACATGCCGCCAAAATGTGGGGAGCGTGGTGGAATCATCTTCCACTTAATGCGGCGGGTTAATAACTCGTTTGAAAGAGATGAATTGAGGTTTGACTTCATTAAGAAATTATAAAGTTCGTCTAGTTGGGCTTTAGCACCAACGAAGTTGGTAGCGTTATCCGAATAAAGACACGATACTGGCCCTCGACGTGAGATAAAACGTTTAAATGCGGCTAAAAAGGCGTCGGTAGTAAGTTCAGAGACTAACTCTACATGTACCGCTTTGGTTACCAAACACACAAACAAACAGACGTAAGCCTTCTGAGCGTGCTGACCTCTGCGACGAGTGAGAGTTATGCGGATGGGACCCGCATAATCCACCCCAGTATGGACAAATGCCTTTGATTCCGAGACTCGGTATTCAGGAAGGTCCGCCATCACTGGAGTAGGATGCGTCGGACTAACCCTAAAGCATGTGTTGCATTGTCTTAACTTAGACCTAATGACAGTCCTGGCATCTAGTATCCAAAATCGCTGCCGTAAAATAGACATAAGTAGCCCTGGTCCAGTGTGACAATTCATCACATGGTAATGATGAATTATCAGATCTACAATCGGATCATGTTTAGGAAGTAAAAAAGGATGCTTGGCATCATAAGGAAGGTATGACTTTGAAAGTCTTCCCCCAATGCGTAATATACCTTCTTCATCGAAGAAGACAGACAAACTTCTAAGTTTCTTGGGTAAAGGTTTACCACATTTAATGAGCTTAATGTCATCTGCGAAATGGACAGATTGCACGGCACGGATTATAACCTTTTCCGCGGCTGCCAACCCCTGTGGTGACCGAGGTTCACAATGAACCTTTGGTCTAGCGAATTTAAGTATATAAGAAACGATGCGCAACAGTCTATCCCATGAAGAGGTGCGCTGCGCGAGTTTACAAAGAAGAGGAACTTCTACTTGCGTGGTGACAGCTAAAACGTTTGTCTTATGCTCGGGGAGTTCCACACAGCCAGTGGGACAGAAAGGTTTGACCGGCCAATCCTCAGGAGCACAACGAAGCCAAGAAGGGCCGTTCCACCAAAGCTCATGGGACACCAACTGGGAAGGAAGTAGGCCACGGGATAGGCAGTCGCTCGGATTCTCAACACCTGCCACATGGTAAAAATACTGAGAACCCAAGTTTTCCTGACATTGAGCGACTCTATTGCTGACAAAGACTGACCAGCGATGCGGAGATGAATGAATCCACGATAAGGCTATCGTGGAGTCTGAAAAGGCATAAATCCCTTCAATTGTAACACGTGAAGCATAAGTATCACGAACAGCCTTCACCATCCTCGACATGAGCACGGCGGCGCACAGCTCGAGACGTGCAAGAGTGGTCACCTTGGTAGGTGAAACCTTTGACTTCGCACAAAGTAAGCGAACTATTATCCCGGACGGACTGATAGAGTGTATATAAATAACACAACCGTACCCAGCCATACTGGCATCAGCGAATGCGACTATACGAACAGAACAATCATCGGTAACACCCACATGACGTGCTATCCGCAAGGAATCCAACAAGGGAAACTCCTGCATGAGAAGCGAAAAACGTTGAACTATTTCGTCAGGAGCGACATCATCCCAACCGATATTGCTCAACCATAACTCTTTGATAAGCAGCTTGGCGTAAAAGATCACGGGAGCAACTAGACCGAGAACATCAAATAAGCGGGCCACTATCGAGAGTATATTTCTCTTAGTACATTTCTCGGCCACTCGAGCGGTCGTGAAGAAGAACTTATCCTGCGAAGGCTCCCATGAAAGACCTAAAACCCTGGACACATCATTCCCTTCATGAAAATCAAGCGACTTACGATGTGAATCAGGAAGACTGTTTAAAAGCGCGGGTGAATTGCTACACCATTTTACAAGGTCAAAATCACCCGACTTAAACATTTTTATGAGATCATGCGATATGCGGATAGCGTTCTCTTCATTATTCACCGAGTAGACCAGGTCATCCATATATAGGCTGGTCTCAGCTACTTTAGCAGCTTCGGGATAATGCGGACTGTCCGAGGCCAGCTGTCGCACAGTGCGCATAGCTATGAAAGGACTCGACTTAAGTCCGAAAGGTAAGCGGTTAAAAGCGAATGTTAACAAAGGTTCGTTCTCATTGAATCGAAACAAGATGCGTAGGTATTTACGCTGCGCAACAGGTACGCAGATTCGTAAATACATCTGTCTAATATCAGAATTTATAGCGATAGGAAATAATCTAAAATTGATTAAAAGAAGAAACAGATCCGTTTGTAAATTCGGACCAATATGGAGTATATCATTTAAAGATAAACCAGTATGCGTCCTAGCACTCGCATCCAATACAATGCGCGGCATCGGTTTGTCTGGCCGAACGACAGCGTGATGAGGGATGTAGTACCCGTCATCCGAAATGTCTGACTCATCGACTTGACTTAAGTATCCATTATCTATGTACTCTTGGATCACTGCGTTATAGTTTTCCCTCAACGTCGGTGATTGGCGGAGTTTTTTCTCCAGCGCAACCAGTCGACGGTACGCGGCGGTGCGGGAGTTACCTAACTCAGCGGGATCCTTACTGAAAGGTAACGCGACAGTGTACCGGCCCGAATCGTCACGTGACACGGTCGAGGAAAAAATATTCTCACATTCGGTTTCCTCAGGAGATAAAAAGCGTTTACCTTCAACCTCTTCCATTTCCCAGAACCTTTGTAATAAATTATCAAGGGCTAACGTTGTGTAAGAAAAGCTAGGTAGCTTTGAATTATCTTTACTATGCGGAAAATCACCCATAAGGACATACCCGAATGTCGTTAACAATGCGGGAGGCGCATGTGAACCTAAGTCTACCCTATTCCCCAAATAAATATAAGGAAACAGTTGAGCGCCTAACACTATGTCAATATCGCCTGGAATATTCCAGCTTAAATCAGCGAGCGGTAGCGAGTGGGAGTCCACTGAAGAATCCCACTTAATATGGTGCGAAGGTAGCTGGTCCGTAATGCACTCAACTACTAACGCGCGAATATTATATTTTTGATGCGGGTCTACGCGAGACTCGATTTCTAAGTTCACATAACCTATTATCGGCCGCGATACAGAACCAACACCTTTGACAAAAGAATTACTCAAAGGAATTATTATTAAATTGAGTTTTCTACAACAAGCGGTGGTTATTAAATTACTTTGCGAGCCATTGTCAATTAAACACCTAACTATTGTTTTATAACCCGACCTATTATTACTAGCTCGCGCGTAAACCTGCGCGGTTGATAACAGAATTGTCGACTCAGCCTTCGCATCAGCTGCTAATAACGCGGCCGTATTATGATTCGGAAATGTTTTAGTAACATCACCCGAGCCACACACGGTTACCGGCGCGGGAATATCGACCTTATCGCTATAAGAATAAGAGCAAGACACAGCGGCGTGAGTCGGCGCAAGCGAAGACGCCGCGCGGGGCGAGGGGTGCGCGGAAGGCGCGCCGGACAGCGGCGCCGCCAGAGCAGGCGCGCCGACTACATTGCAATTCATCGATCTAACATCAGCAGTTTGCAGCGGGGAATTATTATTTTTATCAAAATGTAATAAAGTATGATGACGTTTTTTACATACTTTACAAACCGAGGTCGACTTGCATTTACTCAAACCGTGCGAAGTGCTCAGACAATTTGCGCATCCATCTTTGGATTTAATAAACTCAAACCTAGCTCTAGGAGTTAACGTGGATTGAAACTTCGCGCAGTTATACAAATTAACATGAGCGTTATCATTACAATACGCGCAACCCGAGACCGAAGTCGCTGTAGGAGCGGAACAATTAATCGATTCACTCACAACAAACGATTTCGTTTGCGTACGAGGATCGCGGGATGCGGAACCATGCGGTTTATTATAGTTATTTTTCGCGTTCGCATTCAAATGAGATAAATTCAAGCGAGCTAATATTTTTGCCTGATCCTGAACAAAGCTAATTAACAATTTAGTTGTAGGTATTTCAATATCGCGAATGGAAAGTTCAAACGATTGGCCAGTCTGTGCATCTATTTTTCTCATAGCGCAATGCAAGAGAATAAAATCAGCAAGATCCGGAATACCCAGTTGTTTCAGGGCAGAAATACTTGCATTAAATGTTTCAATGAAAGAATCGAGACTATTTGCGTTATAAGAACAACATTTTAAATCAAATATATTATTCAAATAGTGTGTACCTAATGTGCGTTTATCCTGGTATTTACTAACTAAGCTGTTCCATAAGAACTGGTAGGTATCACCCGTAGGTACGATACCGGCTGTAACCTTCAACGCGTTATGTGTAAGTTTACCTACTAAGTACTGCACACGCTGCGAGTCAGTCAGCTGATCGTTGTCGTGAATATTTGACTTAAACGACTCGTAGAAAACAGGCCAATTCTCTGGTTTCCCATCGAAAGAAGGCAGTGCGATCGGGGGCAACTTTATTTTTAGCGGTTCAAACAACGTTTTCGAATTACTACTATGTGATAACGGAGATTGACTACTATTGACTTTATTTCTAACACGCTTGATGTGGATAAACAAATCTTCAAAGGATTCTAAAGAAGCATAGTCGGGACTCGAACCAGGTTTCAAATTCATGTTTATTTGGTTAATTCGATCGACATAAGATTCGAATTTGTCTCGAATGTCGTCAATAGTTTCCGATTCAGTCATAAAACTTTCATTCTTTCTCGAATCGAACGACGAAATATTTTTTGATAAGTCATATAATCGATTAACACGTTTGAATAATAATCCTTTCTTCTCATGAAGGATCGTTAGTAAATCTTCCGGTTTTAGTTGTTTGTCAGTCATTTTGTGAAGCTAATCTTCAAAAACAGTATAAAGAAATGCGGTAAACAAGTTACCTACAAGGCGGTTTGCAATAGTAAAACTATCTGTAGGTATCAGAATAAAAATGACTCATACGCACAGAACCGAAATGATATGTAACTACCTCCTATTGTAGGTATGTATTTGTTACAAAGGCGAAATTATAAATAACCAAAGAATGAACTTTACCAATTAATACGTAACACGTTCTATTCTGTGAGACAAATTGACAGATTTACCAAATACTTACGTAAAATCTATTGTCAAATATGTTCATACTTATTAAAGCGGAGCGATTTGTAGGCAGGTATAATTCACCAAAGTTTACGTAAATTACCTATACCTATTGTGCAATGTTACTTTATGATTTTCACCAATTATTACGTAAAAATCTAACTAATAGCGGTTCAATATCCGGTTTCTAAGGACCAAAACTATGATGAGGCGTGTGAATAGCCTCATCATGGAAAAATAATAAAAAAAATTAATGACTGTAATTGGGAGAAATTTAAAAGGTTTGAATGAAGAAAGAAAAGAGAAATGCGGGAGCGGTGATTTCAAATCTTGAAAATCGAATGCGGGGAAACAATATGGCGGTGAAACCTAAATCGTATTTCAATTAAATCCCTGCTGATGATATTCCGTTAGACACCAATACCCACTACAACTATTTGCAGCAATAAAGCCCACGTACCTTGTGAATCCAGGGACCTCACTTAGAACCAGCGAGATGTGAAGAGGCCTCGTTCCAGGGCGCGTGGTCGCGGTAAGGGCTGCCGGCCGGCGAGCTAAATCTAGGTTCATCCACCGGTGGACTGGTTAAAACTCGTGAAATCAGCACTGCACTATAAGTCCGCAATGTCTTCTAGCAGCAGGTTCAATTATCACACGAGAATCTTCAGGAAATCACATATAGGGAAATAATGACGCGGAGCGGTGTGTATTCGACACAATGGCGGCGGGAGAAGTACATGCGTCCTTGGCGGTGGCCAAACGCAACTGCTAGCTTGATGCGAGCGTCCTCTAGAACACTCGATACGAACCAATGGGCGCTGCGGTAGCTAGTATTGACGTTCGGATATCATCATCAGAGACTCAATTGGGTTATTATAAATATGAAAATAATTGAAACAAAGTTCTAAGTTGCGGGAAAAAATAACTTATGTATTTAATTTATTATTGAATAAATATTCGCATTGGAAAAAGACATTGACGCTTCACCAGAAACTTTATTCAATTTAATTAAATATTTATAGCTTATAAAGCATTTTCAATAGTTGCATTACATATTATTATTACATTTACAGGATTAAATATTACAGAATCTTAGTAGATATCAAAGGTAACCCACAGAATCAAAGATAACTACCAAATACATGTCAATCGTTAATACATTAACTATTCATTGCATTCATCAATTCATACGAAAATTGCTGTTAAAGTACATTTAGTTTACTTACTAAGGGGAACTCCAAGTTATTTGCTTAGTCAAGCTTTCGTAGCTTACAATGTAAGTTACTAAATATGTAATTAATGTTAGAAAACTAGGTACGTATGTTTTACAATCTTTGAGGAAATTTTACCTTTGCAGTTATAGAAGTAATTTAGTCATTGTTTGCGCGTATAGCCTCATAAAAAAAGAAAAAAGAAGAAAAATTCATATCATATCGTTTATTGCATTCCAAAATGTACATTCGGTGGAAAATGTAAAATGAAAGTCACAATTATGGACCCTGATGGGCACAGCATAATTAGAAGAGAGGAAGGCGTTTAATGTTAGATAGTAGTATATTATTAGAGTTATGTTTTTATCCTCTAGTGTCAAAAGCACTGTGTTTTTTCAAATGTAATGTTCGGAAAAATCAAAACAATTTGAAATTAGCAACATTTGCGAAAGTAACAATTGATTGCAGCGCTTGAAATGTCTTCAAAATTCAGGATTTATTTTGATCTGGATGGAATGTTTGGTTGCAGGAAAAACGATTGAATTGATTCCAAGATTTTTTTTTTAATTTTTCCTATAATTCCTATGATCGGTCAAGCAAACAAACTCTTCAGGTTAATAATGTTGTTAATATTAATATATACAGGGACAAAAATAGGTAGCTCAGTATCAATTAGGGAGATATCTTAGTATTTTTTGGATCTGAGCTGATATAAGAAATCGAGTGATAATAATGTTAATCTCATTGATTATACGTTAATAGGATCGTGCGATTTGATAAAAACCTGTTTATCAAATTAAAAGTAGGTGTGTTGATAAGGTTACTAATTGTTTTTATTTTGAAATAGTTGTTGAAGTAGATTTAAAAGCAATAAAGTTATTAAAAGAATTCGTTTTTAAATTTTATTTGTTTTGCTGAAATATTGTGTTTATGCTTTTTTACTGTGAAATGATCCTCATCATCCTTGTTAGTTACCGTAGGTACTTATTATAATTCAAGAAACGCTGAACTAATTTTACAGAAAATTATGTGAAGGTAGCCGAGACACGAAGAAGTGACATAGAGCTTTTATCTCTCTGTCTTAGTCAGTAGTTTCCTCAGGATCTAGTGGAATCTAGTAGTACATACAAAAGATGAGAATTTCTGGCTTATCCAATTTATTTGTTAACAATAAAGAAAAAAAATATGAACATTATTTATAAAATGAAAATCACCCTAGTATTATCACTTCTTTGTTCCTTTACCAATATATCAAGAAACCACAGGTGCTTTTAAAACAAAATACTTAACGATCATAACTTTTAAAATGGTGCCCTGAAATATCTCCCGTTCAGGCTGTAAGTATGGAGTCTAGAACGTTTATGCCTGGGGGTATACTCTTATTCAACGAAAATAAAAAATCTTAACAAATTACGCAATTCTAATTTCAAATCCAAAGTCACCCCAAGATTTGTAAGTTGAAAAACAACCTTTTGGAAGATCAAGTATTGCAGTTTTGTTATAAAAGATAAATAGGCTACACACTTTAAAATGTTTCGGTCTAGATGCCCTAAACAAATATCATGACATAAGTAAGACATTTTATGTTAAAAATAGTATTTTTAATTAAAATTCCAAAAGTCAACAGATTTGTTTAGCCTGGCCTTAAATTACTTTAAATATTGTCATATCGTCGAATATCGATGCTCTAGACTTTATCACGTGTAGGCGTTCTTACAATCAATGCTGTGTTCCTTCGAGTAGACCCCCTGGTCATTGCAGCAATTTATACTAAGTAAGTGTAGTACATCGGTAAGACCGACGAGCTTGCAAGTAGGTTGGTGGAGAAGCAACCTATCACTCTTTAGCTCTAAGCTGCTGTATTTTGCTGTGTGTTTATGAGTTTTTGAGGAGATATTTTCTGAAAATATCTGTACGTCATTGATATTGAAGTCGAATAAAAACTTATTCGACAAAAGTTGGGTATGCTTACTTCTTCCATGGTAGGTATTCCTTACTTGGGTAGGACCGCTTTTTTAAAGACAAATCATAAGATATTTATCATATCTATACTAATATTATAAAGCTGAAGAGTTTGTTTGTTTGTTTGTTTGAACGAGCTAATCTCAGGAACTACTGGTCCGATTTGAAAATTTATTACAGTGTTAGATAGCCCATTTATCGAGGAAGGCTTATCGAGGGTTTTTATTCCGGTACGGGAAGTAGTTCCCACGGGATGCAGGTGAAACCGCTGGCAGAAGCCAGTTAAGATATATAAAAAAAAAACTGTTAACAAAACTAATACAACCAGGCCTCAACACTATATTCGTATTTGAACACCTAAATCTCCAGTGATACTTTGCTTGAACCAGGAATTGAAGCCAGTATCACATCATAACATAGTAACTCATTCAACCTCAGCTTTACACACTACCTCTTCACTAACATACTTGTTGATACCAAAGTATATGCACATACATTTAGAAGATGAACTTGCACTTACATCTACTTTACTATCTATACTTATACATATATGAACGACCTACTTTACAAGCACTCTGCGCTTCAGTACACCACTTAATCTATGTACAAACTGGAGGTATCTTGTCAATATAATTTAATATTAAACACTACTTCAGGCCCACTTTCTTTCAAGTAGGCGAACCTATTACTACTATTGTTTTGAATTGGCATCTAGTTGTACACTTATAAGAAGTACCTAATAGTGACGAAATGGAGTTAAAACCTCGTAAGAGTAAAAGACGTACCTAACGGTGCAGAAGGAAGGTGGCTTTATCTTCCTAAAAACGTAATATAAGCAAAATCGGCCTCCCGAGGTTTCACTATAAGACGTTGAATTAGGTACGTTTTACGTAGAATTACTTATGAGCAGACCAAAATATTATGAGCGTTGTCTTAGCCATATCATTAATAAAGCACCCTTTACCTTACATTAAACCTACAAGGTTTAAAGGGTGGTTTAATGTAAGGTAGATAGTTCTTGATATAATTACTATTCTTGGATGCTCACTGATAGCCTTTCTTAATTTTCCCATACGTCCCACATTAATAAGCACATTGAAACAACCAGACTCTTTCTCATTAAAGATTACTTAATAATAAATAACAAAACTTTAACAAATAATATCCATATCAAATATTTATTTACTCCAAGATTTCATAACCCCAGCCACTTGACCCACTGTTCCCCAGATTAATCATTATTAATGTGTTTGAAAAATCTTTTAAAATTTATCGCGTTGGGGTCTCTCTGAAGAGGGTTCCCTTCAAACATTTAACAGTGTTT
Organism: Helicoverpa zea x Helicoverpa armigera; assembly: GCA_033682625.1. Classification (NCBI taxonomy): domain Eukaryota; kingdom Metazoa; phylum Arthropoda; class Insecta; order Lepidoptera; family Noctuidae; genus Helicoverpa; species Helicoverpa zea x Helicoverpa armigera. The sequence continues at coordinate 1,487,167 of JAWIIS010000041.1, forward strand.
AGCGGTTTACAGGAATATAGGGTTGGCAGGGTGGTTTAAAATATTATGAGTATTTTATAAGGTCACAATTTTGAAAGTGTATTTTTAGCTTAAACTGTGGATATGGAGGGAGATGAGAACTTAAGGAACGATGTATGGATTATGTGAAAGGTCGAAGTTTGGAGAGAATGTCACTGACGTAATGCACAAAAGTGAGAAATAGAAGGACACTGCGCTCATCCTAAAATATCTGGAATAAGGGCAAGAAATTGAAAGATTATATCATAGGAGTAAATATTATAGTCACCCGATTTTCTAAATATACAGAAGGACTTTCCCGCAATTTAAAGGTATCAACCCTACAGCTTATTCTAACTACACAAATAAACACGTAGTTTAGTATGTTTACTCTTTACTTCGAGTAAAATTATTACTATCATCTTGACGTATATAGATTACTGCAGTAGATCATGTACTATGCATCTATGCGCTTTGTAATTTCTATGATAAATTATTACATCCATACTAGCTAGCTTGAACCGGATAAAAAGTAGCTTGTAGTCAGTTTCGATAAACGGACTATCTAATCTTCAAATATTTTTGCAAAATCGCACCTGTAATTCCGGAGATTAGCGCGTTTAAGCGAACAAAGAAACCAGTTATTCAGCTGTTTCATATCAGTAAAGATTTTTTCCTTGTTTAACTATCATTTTTTTCCAAAAATAACTATGTACCATACATACCTAAGTATTGTCGATATGCACATATGAATCATACATACAGTTCTCGATTTGAACCCGCGATAAACGAAACACTTGTCCTTTTCACTACATTGTCAGTATACTTAATGAACATGGATTTACAAAAATAAGGAAAAAAACGGCGTATTTGCTTTATGTCATAAAGAATACCAAAAATTTTATTTAAAAAATCCTTATTCTGAAAATAGGGCACAACGTCGAAAGTTCAATTTCTTAATGAACTCTATTTTGATTCGTACCTAAAACCTCACAAAAAATGTTAGACTGTCGTGGCTATAGTATGAAGAAAATATAATACTAATGGAAATTAAGATAGCAAATGCACTATGCATAGCCAGATTTAACAGCAGTTCACAATTCATGCTATATTGACATTAAATTGTGACAAAAGTAAATCAATACCTAATAACTGAACTCGTTACGACATGAAACCGGTTGACCCTAAATGTAGTGATTATGTCAATGCTACTATCAGGAACTATCATAAGCAAATATCATTATCATTTGTTTAGGTAGATAATCCTTATCATATCCGGAGATAGTAATTTTGTCACCATGGTAAAAGTAAGTCCGGTTCATATTAGTTTTACCGCATACGACGATGTATCAAAAAGCAAGATAATGTAATACTTACTACTAATATGTATAATATAGAAGAAACATTTTATTTTTGTTAGTTTGTTTGTAAGGTTAGGCTCCGTAACTCCTAAAAAATCTTATTATTTTTTGCTCTCACGGCCAGTTTCTTCATAAAAAGTTAAAGTTAAAGTAAAAGTAACGGTCAAATTCGTTTTTTCAAGGCTAAAGTGACAGCAAAATTCATAGAAAAATTTAATTTAACCGTTACTTTAACTTTAGACATTACTTTGACTTTTACTTTGGCTTTAACTTTTGATGAAGAAACTGGCTGTCCAAGATCTTGAGAGTCCACAGTGGTTTGATAAAATACAAATAAATTAGCAAATACAAAAAATAAACAATAAAAGATTTCATAATGCCAGGCAGATTTAGCCAGATTCAAAATAATGGCTATATTTTTCCGATATTGTTACCTATTACTGTGTTCAATGACCAGTAAATGCATATCAAATAATGTACCTATATATATAAAGTTCATCGGACTGTAAACAATACAAAACTTTACATATTCAAATATTAAAATGTATTTTGACCTGAAAGTTAATTACTTCAGCAAAAATAACAGAAATAATGCAGTTTGTAGATAGTCGACTAGTCACGGCCGATCCAAATATTATATTGGTATTTATCTTTTTTAATGGGAAACCATCAAAATGACCCCTCCCTCTGTGGGTGCAGCGTTAGGGAGTGTCAGACTCTCACTGACTAAAATCCATCATGTTCCTTCGTAGGCCTTTTATGTACCAGGGCCGCGGTAACTCTTTCGAACAATCCCGCAGCCCTGGCAGGCTTTGGCCCTGGTGGGCACCGCTGGATCTATCTGTGATTTGTCTTAATGGAATTCGACATTACTTTTTAATATTCTAATGTCAATATTCTATCTCCAGTAAGCAAATGAACAGATGGTTTGAATATTCTAAACAACCGTTAGTTAAGTTAATAATTAACTACCTATAATTTAAATAGTTTTCCGTCACGGTTGTAAATCTTAAATATTTCAGTTAACAATAGATATACGGTTTTACCATGTAGATAGATAATATCGTAATTAGTTGAGAAATCGTGGTAGATCTGTGAGAAAATAACAAGAATGAAAATTAATAACATATAGATACCTACATACTATGAAAAACACTGTGGAATGAACAACAGCATACGTTAATAAAAAACATGTTTATTAATTATAATCTAAATATTCTTACTTACGTTATAAAACTATTCTAAACAATAAGAACAGACAGAAACTTAAAACTAATAAAAGGCATTAAAATAATAAACTATTTCGATTTTTTTGTATGATTCTGTAAAAACATAGATATTACACAACCAGCTGATATTAAATTTTCTTAATTGATTTATATAACAAAACTTTCTTTTTGGTACAGTCGAGTAGCAACTGGCTCGGTCATCATGACTCCTGAAATATGTACCCACACTCATTGATCCATTTATTAGCTTTTAACAAAATGATTCACTTTCCTACAAAATAGTATTAACGCAATTATCTGCATGTCTGTCCTTTGCAAAAAAACAAAAAGCAATTTGTTAATAAGATTTTATCAATTTCAAACTCTTTCATTGCTGTACACCCAAATATTGAACATTGCTGTTATGCAATCAACCATTAATTGCATTGTAATATTTTCGACAAAAAAAAAACATTCAAAAAGTCTAGTCTATTCCCAAGAAAATCCGCGAACCAAAGTAGTACCGTATCACTATAGGTACTCTACAATACTTTGGCCTGTAGTTGTCAGTACAACAAAGCGAACGCACGCACTGCGCGCGCGCCGTCTCCCGATCAAAGGGCGATCGCGACTGTTCAATTAAATCCGTATTATTTACAATCTTCGTTCGATATTTGAATCCGAGTGAAACGTTGTGTTTTGACGTGCATGGATGACAGTGTTGTTTTTTTTTTTTTAATTGGATGTTCTTTTTTTGAATGCCTGGTAAGTTTGTTTTTGTTTTTATTTTATGTGTATGTCAATGCTTTATATATAAAGCCGGGATAGTTAAGAAAAATGTAATTTCGTCTTATTAAAATCGACTGTAATACATGTGACATAATATTTAAAGAAAATAATTAAATATGCAATATTATTATTTTAAGTTATATTTATATTTAAAGCATTGGAAAACATAGACATTTACATAATTTAATATGTTTTTTGAAAATGGACTGCTATAACGGTTTGCTTTCATACAACCGCTTTAAAATATCAGTATTTGAAAAATCATATTATGTAGTGTATAAAATACATATTCTAGAGTTTTAGAGACAGTTTTCAAAGATTTTCAGAGATAATGTCTGAATAGGCTCCTTGAACCTAAGGTCACTGAACACACATTATTTCTCTAAGTCTATTAATAAATATCTGATGATTATCAGTCTTGTGTGTATTTTGTACAAAAATATCTAGGTAAACTGCTTATATAAGTATATTCTATATTTATTTTAATACTTATAAATACCATATTAATATATGTAGGAAGGTACGACACGTAATCTTTAAAAAAAAATTGTGTATATCGTAATTTATAATTCCTGGACACAATATCATTTTGTCAATATCAACTTATCATTATAATCAGCTTATTCGGTACTTTGAATGTGATTTGTAATAGTTATATTCTGCATGTATTTTTGACAAGTTTTTTTATAACATTTATTTATTAAATGCCATTTATATATTCATCACCTATCCTGAAAATACTTATATACCTCAGGAAACGGAATACTCTGTATGTATACAAGCTAATTGCATTTCGTATTTTCTGAAAAGGACACTTTGAAAATCAGGCAAAAGTAATACTTAGAAATGTAAATAATATTTCCAATCTTAGTTGTAATGAACAAAATAAGGCGTGTTTGAAATCATGTCTGAATTAAATACATTAGCATAAAACATTTTTGGTAGGATGATCAGTCTAATCTGTGTTCAAGGTATTAAGACTGAAAATCCGACCAATTAAATAACATGCTAATTGAAGTTTTTATCACTTAATTGATGAGAGGTGCGTATGAGATAAGTAAGGATTAAAATTAAGCTAGATTATCATGTTTTTGTGTTACCTACCTACCTTATGAAGGAATCTGCACTAACTGTTCTGTTCTGTTCTGTGCTATTCCATCTGTGACCTTAGAGAACCACTTCCTAGGCTATATAAGAAGGGTATATAATAAAGGATTTAGAAAAATACATAAGATAAACTTAACCTTTTTTTTGGAAATCATCAAATGATCTCCTCTCTCGCTGTGGGTTAGGAGCGTGACGGATTGTCAGACTCTTACTGACTAACCCATCAGGTTCCTTCTTAAGGCCTTTATGTAACACGGGCGCGGTAACTCTTACGAATAATCCCGCAGCCCCGCCTGCCTTAGTCCTGGTGAACCCAGATAACTTTTACCTTAGATGTAAATAAACACACACCGACAGCATAATATACTGTTTACTATGAATTTAAAAACAAACACTGTTGTGGTAAAACTGACGTTTATGTTGTTATTGAACTTGGACCTTAAGTGCATAATAATAAACAATAGCGCATAGCAATCAACGTTCTTATGTAATGACCCGCAAAGTGCAAACAATAATGTTTAAAATAATAGATGTTTATATAACATAACGCTAACGCTATTGTTATAAGAAGTGTATTATCTATACTAATATAATAAAGAAGAAACATGTTTTGTTTCATTGGACTTAGGGTACGAAACTACAGAACCGATTTGAATTTTCTTTCACTGTTGAGAAGCAACATTATCCGATTATGTTAAGTAGCATAGGCTGTATTTTATTTGGGTACGGGAAGATGTTACCCCGGTACGCGAGTAAAACTAGGAGAAAACCACAAGTATTATAAGTACCTATACAATACATGGTTATGTAAAATACCTCTATTGTTACTAGGATAATTATTTTTCATAGAGTTGGGAAGTTATAGTCATAATTGAGTAGAGATCATGAACTTAAAGAATAATAGCTCCGTAAAACGATGAAAAACTTGATAAAGTGGCACGGTATGAATATTCAATTATTATGGTTACCTATGTTTTATTATGTTATTTATTATTTAGTTAATAAAATGAAATTTCGTCAATAATGGTTTCTTTAGGTAATCAAAATGATGTATGTCCTTTAATCCAAATATAAGGTTAGATATTTAACAAAACCATTGCGTTATTGATAAGATATTAATATAATTTATCGTATTACTATCATGATAGTTGCGATGACATTAATCGGTCATCACCTAATTTTTATAACTCAAGCGTGATTTAGATTAATTTTATGAAACCCTTCTGACTATGAAGGAAATACTATTTATAATATTTGTGTACTTAATTTAACTTTGTCAATATCTATGTAAATAAATACCTAATCAATTGAAAAAAAAAAACTTTTATATTATGATGATATTTTTTAAGTCATCCTTATTCGGATTTTGATGAAATTTGCCATTTAGGTTTATGGCTTTATACATCAAAATAACATATAAGCTACTTATATGGTCCGGGGGCGGGAAAACACTAACGTGTTATATAAACTAGTGTTAAAAGAATTCTTAATAATCTGATGACACAGCGACTTTTTTATCACTTTATAGATCAATATGCGTTTTGGCAATCAAAATAACTCAAAATTGAGTCATAGGTACCTAGTTGTCTGACTCATACCCACTCGAAAAATTATGTAACTTAAGTACCAATATGATATGACCGATATGACAATACTACTTCTATTACCTATTATATCCTGTATGACACATAATGTCATATTTACATGCACGTATAGAATGTAATAATAGTAGGTATATAAAGAAGCAACTACTATTTATACAGATAAGTATTTACATAGTCTTCGATCAACTAAGTAGACACACAAGTTTGTGAGGCTAAGACGATGATTATTATTACAATTAACCATTGTAAAAAAATGAAACTAGCCAAAAGCGCGGACTCCCAAGTCTGTGGTACAGTTTAATAACAAAAAAAAATCAACTAGCATTACATTTTTTTATTATACCTAATATTAATAATTCGAGATAGGTCCACCTATCTTCTCTATTTTATGACTGTACACAGGGACTTGTAGTTCTCATTAACAGATCAGTAGTTTATTACCTCGTCACTTATACTTTTAAAACAAAACACTACTATTTTTTACAATAAATATCGAATTCAAAAAACAACTGAAAGATGAAAAACAATGTTATTTTACTCGCGGACGAAACGGTCGTTTGTCAATACATGCATTGTTTCAAGTCCGTATTTTTGCTTCGTCCGTTTTTTTGTCGGTTAAAATCCGTATGTGAAGATTTACCGTTTGCAAACATATTGTTTTCAGAGTATTCTTTAATTTTGTGATAAAACTGGTCTTGTACCATTGTTTGTTTGGTTTGAATAAATTCTCACGACTTTTTTGTATATCAATGGATTTAAAATTAGAATTAAATTAGAAACATTAATTAAGCAACGTTTAACTCACATACCTAACTATTTTTGTTAGTTATCTTGAATTTAGAATTTTGTAAATCGGGTTAGGCGACTTTAAGTAATCGTGGAATCAAAATTAAAATCAATCAATAAAATCAATGAATAGTCCTTTGCCTGATTACCCTTTTATGGCGACTTTTATCTCTTAAAAGTACTTTTTTGCTGTAAAAACTTTCACTTGTCAAAATCCAGCATTAAAATTTCAATTAGTACAATTCTGTATCAACTCATAAAGCATGGTTCAACAAGCGTAAATATTGACTTATGACGTCACGGAATCACTTTAAACCATGACCCATTCGGCCTCGTACTACTTTCATGCAATGCAATAATCAACCTTATCCTAATTGGTATACGGTTGCAATTAGTTCTTGTAAGGGTGGCTGAACATAGGCGCGTAAGGCGAGGTAATCTAAGGCTTAGAGTAAATTCGAACTAAGACGAGTTCTAATGACGGACTTAAGATAAAGGCGATGTCAACATTGTTTAATTAGATGAGTTCTGTTGTATTTTGTGTTGCTGGGGCACGATTTTAAGCCTAATACGAGTTCTCAGATTCATAGTCCATTTCGATTTAAATGGTAATAGGTATGTACAATAAAATTGGAGTATTAAAGAAAATTGCAAATGAAAACTAAAATTGGCTACACCTTTAAACTGTGTTTTTTTTTTGTACAAAGTTAAAAAAATATTACAATTTAAAACTTTCTTGTTACAATTTCTTTCGTACTGTTTTTTTTTTTCTAAATTTATTTTGTCATAGATATGTCAACCCCATCGTACCCTTTTTACATTAATTGGCTATTTCTATATAATTAGTCTAGAGGTTTCTAGACTAATTATATAGAATTCTATACAACTTATTTTCTTAATTTCTAAAACGGCAATCCATTCAGTCATAATTCCGTCCGTATTTGGTACTCGATTTCAAGTATCTGTAGCCGATTGTACAATTACACTGCAGTGCATAAGTACCCTTACCAGTAGTAGCAGTTCTGTGCCAAATAGTTAATGAATCGATCTATTGTTAGATTTCGAAACTTGGTAATTAGCACCTCTGGTAGTCGGCATAGTTTAAACGTTGAAGAGTATGATACTGATTTTTACGCGTCCATTTTTCTTTGTAGGGATGTTTTGATATGTAAATAATTGGAAGTAAAAACATGAATAAAAGGTATCGAAGAAAAATTACATTTGTATGAAAAATTACAATCACTATCTTTTGCAAGGTAACGCAATATAGCTGCTTTGTTTTAGTGTCATGAAAAAAAATTTCGATATTCTTTTTTATGTTTTCAGAAAATAAATAGACATTTTTTCTGTTTTTTATTTTGTTTTCATTTGAAAGAGACATCTGTCAACCACTAATTATTTCAGCCAAATCCATCTTTATAAAAAATAAAAACATAAAAATATAACATCCCGACATACAACAAAGTCTAACAATTACACGTTTCAACCTAGTCTGAATTCCTACGTACGTGAAGATGAAGAAATATAGAGCAAACGAACACACAGTCTACGTAATTGGCCCTGATTGATACGTAGGCGCACTGATATTGTCAATAAGGAATGTTGCACACAATGCCATTATTATAAGACTGGCCTTTTCCAAACTATTTTGGGGTCGACTTCCAATCTAACCGAGTACAAGTGATTTACATGGACCGACTAAAATATATGTACTTGTAGCAGTACAACACAGTTTGGTATAGGGCTAGGCAGATGAATTTAGCAGTGCAGATTATTTTTGTATGACACTACTCATTGGTATAATGCAAAGTCAATTTTTAGGCATCAGTGGATGGGGGAGGTAACTAGGTTCAAAGGTGGACTTGTGCTCTGTCTGAAGTAGCTGCGAGACGCCATTGAGTTTGAAAACTATACATACAAGAAGTATCGTTGTGACCTAAAGGTTAAGTAGTATACGTAACTAATCTATGTGGGTTTTGACATCTGACAAGTAGGTACCTATTAATGTAATTTTTCCTACATCGTCTAAAGCTATTATTTATGTGTCCAAAGTTCATTTTAGTTTGTGAAGAATACTTGGACTAAGGATGTTGTTGTATTACTTTGAACCGATCTGACGTAATTTTAGTAACAAATGTTTTTTTTTTTATAATTTTGCTACTATACTGCTCCATGAAGAGCTCGTGGCTAAGCCGCGCGGATCGATCGATCATAAGGTTAAGCAACGCTTGGCGCGGTCGGTCCGTGGATGGGTGACCATCTTGTCATAATGAGTTCTTCCGTGTTTCGGATGGCACGATAAACTGTAGGTCCCGGCTGCCATTTAAACATCTTTGGTAGTCGTTACGGGTAGTCAGAAGCCAGAAAGTCTGACAACCAGTCTTACCAAGGGGTATCGGGTTGCCCAGGTAACTGGGTTGAGGAGGTCAGATAGGCAGTCGCTCCTTGTAAAACCCTGGTACTCAGCTGCATCCGGTTAGACTGGAAGCCGACCCCAACATAGTTGGGAAAAGGCTAGGCAGATGATGCTACTATACTGCTCCATAGGTAGCTGTAGGTGATATATCTCAAGGAGCACCAAGGTATATTTTTTTCTTAAATATGGTAGCTCAAAGCTACCATTTTAATATAATTTTAAAATAATTAATATATATACCACAAATCATTGTAATTATAGAACGCGTGCTTCGCAACACAACCCAGTTTTGACAATTAAAAAACAAATGAAAACGCGTACGGTCGAATCAAAGTCGTCAGTATGTGAGTGGCCTAATAAAAACTGATTGATATATTAACTAGACTTGCTGTTATATTAATGTCAACTGTGGTCAGATTTGTAAATAGAACTCTTAAATGGGCTTGTTGGATAAAGTGGTTCGTGCACTTTAGTATTTTTTGAAATAATAATTTTGCCAAGGTCAAACTCTGAAAAGTAACAGAAATATAAAAAGGACATCAAATACTCGTGTAATATTGTAGTTAAAAATGGCAAGTGAAGAAAATCAGTCTGAATTATTGATAGTTAACAGCAATTCATTTGAACTGTAGATACCTAATTACTGAAATAAAAATAATTGCGTTATACGAGTGAATAGAAGATTACTAGAAACATTACCAGATTGCCAACGTTTATTGCATGAGTATTACAAAAGATGCTATTATCCTTACAAAATGCAGTTTAGTACGTAAATAACCTTATGTAGTAAACTGCAGGAAATTGACAAACGCTTACATGTGCAACGATGCACTGATTGCAATGTTATGTCGTGGACTGTTTAAAAGTGATATGTGCATGGCTCGTCGCTATGTAATGTACGTATGTAAAATATCTCTCCGGGTCTACCGAAAAATTAAGCAACGTCTGGCATATATTTAAGTTACTAGCAGTTTTGCCGCGGTTTTACCTGCGTCCCTTGGGAACTCCTTACATCTTTAATTTAATATCGTTACAGGTAGCCAGAAATTTGACTACTAACTGGTATCTTGTAAAGATTTTTACAGTAGTTTTATACGAGTTCCGAAACACATTAAATAATGCCCCAATAGTTAGGTATAAGTCACTAATATTTTTTTCAAATGGCTGTTTACTATAAAGTGTAAATACATTTACCTATCAAAAGTTACCCTTATTTAGGTATTTCAATTTGGTGTAAATGTACTTAGCTAGATACCTATCTTTAATGTATGTCATAAAGTCAGCACAACAATTTGGTCGGCCATAAAATTTGTTATTACAACACATTAATCAAGTAAAATGTTTTTATTAAAATATTGATACTAACTACGCGCTCTATATTGTAGTCCTGGGTGAAAATGAGTGGAATTTCGTTTGACATAGTTTAGCTTAGACTTCGTTATAATTATATTAGGGGCTAGTATACAACTGTCAGTGGTGCTCATGGCTAAGTACCTAACAGCGACAGGGGTCGATCGTTAAATGGTTCAGCAACTTACGGCGCGGTCAGTCAGTTGATGGGTGATCGCCTATTAGTTCCTCAGCGTTAAGCATCCTGCTTTCAATAGAACATCTTTGGTTGTGGTCATATAGCGATATACTGATAGTCGGGTGGTCATATACTGATAGTCGGGACCCAGAATGTCTGACCACCAGTCTTATCTTATTTATTTTTTTCCCGGCTTTACTTAGTCGCGAGGTCCTCCTTGTACGTTAAGTCCACTTAGCAACAAAATAATGGTAGTCACTCATAATGTGACGTAAATTGTAATGAGCATCTTTAGGAACACAATGCAACTGAATGGAAGTACGTCACTTGCACTAATGTATGATGCAAATTACGTTTTAAACAGTTCAAAGAGAATCGTAGAAGTAGGTATACTTTACAAGACATATTTTGAGATCTTTACAAGAATAGAAAAAAACACTGGCTATTAGGCTCTATACCTTTTGTTTATATTAATGAAGTGTCTTTAGTCTATGCTTACTAAAGGATACATAGGATACCTATTAACATGAACAAAATGCAACGGCATTAAAATTGTTTTTATACAATTTATCAATACTTCATTTTATTCTAGCTTCATTTGCATTGTATAACTTTCTCATAGGCTTTTATAAGCCTATTTGAAATGAAAAAAATTGAGTTGTTAAACAAACAAATTCAGAATTTGACTCAGGTCATTCACCTTTTATCAACTTTTATACGTTTCAAGGTAAACCTTTGTTTTGTTATTGGTTTAAGTTAAGAATTTCCTGTTCCTTTATAAAGTTAAATTAATTAAGATGGTTGGAACATTTAACGGCTATGTTTTTTTCTTTATAATTAAGTTCTTTGATTCTCGCTGTTGATTTAACAGATTTCTGAGTTGACTTGTGAAGAATACCAAACCTATATGGTATACCTATATTAAATTCCTACATAATGAGCACACTGCAATTTTGTGGTTAGCTAATACTTTGTTTGGGCTCATTAATCAGTATGGCGATGAATGGTAGTGCGCCTATTATAACGATTAGGTATCCGACTGGTATATCAGACCACAAAAAGGTTTGACTAGATCAGGCTAGATTCATGATTGCCTTCAAAATAACGTGTCCACCAACCATACTGTTACTGTTACAGCCTTTGTATCGTGCCAATGCTGGGCACAGGCCTCTCACGTGGAGAAAGATTGAGCATTAATCACCACGCTTGCTCAATGCGGGTTGGTGATTTCAGACTATATAGTCCAGGTTTCCTCAAGATGTTTTCCTTCACCTTTTTATCAGCCATTGGTGTCCAAGATATACTTAACATAGGAACTAAAGTTTAGTTTAAGAGAGTTTAGTCTGCAGTGTGCTCTTAATATAGCTTTACGTAAATCTTAGGTCGAATAACATGTTATTTCAGTAAAGCAAAATTGTATAACAATTCTCAGCGTACAACTGTAATATTATTTAAGTGTATTCTAAGCCACATTATAACCACAAGTTCACGTTCTTGACCGACGGCTGTAGAGGTTAACCACGGAGTAAGGAAAGATGAGCGGAGATACCATAATGTAGTTAGGAATAATTATCGGCACGGATATTGAGCTCTCGGCGGAAGAGTGGGGATCGCTTCTGCGCAGGTGAAGGTCAGGATTCAATATCCGTGCCGATAACTATACAGCTGGGTACTCACTTAGAAGTGTAGCACGTAACGTATCAGATACGGTATCAACCTGCAAGTGGGTACAGCTCGTCCACGGTCCTCACGAGCACACTGCGAGCCGCCCTTGTGTACAGCGCTCCACGCGCGAGCGGCTTGCAGCGGGCTCGTGCCTACGTACTCACTTGATACCGTAACTATCTAATACGTTACGTGCTACACTGTTAAGTGAGTACCCAGCTTAAGAGGACGAATTGGAATTTTTGGCGCCAAGGATGTCAATTTTTCTCAGTAAATACAAAACGGATCAAAATACAACTTGGCTACCTGAAAGTTCATAATATAACCCTTATTTTGTTAGTTGTAGAAACATGATTAGGTAACTTTTATAACAGAGAAAAATATATCAAACATACCTCTTTTTAAAAAGAGATTCACATATTATGGGCAAACGGGACCGATTTAAGCCTCTTAACTTTTTTAGTAGTTGAGTATATACATATTCTTTAAAATGATAGAAGGAATTTTTATCAAATTATCATTTCTAAATAATAAAATTACAAAACCATTTTGTCGCTTACGACTTTTAGTTATAAGCTAGCGCGCGTATTGTTATCCTCGCCCCGCTCAGACGCTCCGACCCCTTTTGGCGCCTTAGATGCGCGTGCCGGTTATGGAATTATTGTTGACCAATTCCTCGCCTTAAGGAATCTTCTTGTAGGTCAAATAGGTAAGGTGGGTACGACCAAAATGATCAGTTACGAGCAAACTGACGATACGTTTGGGTTCTTTGAGATATTGGCATCAACGTTATTTGTTATTACAAAAAATGGCCGGGTCCAAAAAAGCCGTCAAGACAGCAACGTTCTTCGTCTCTCACACACCCGCATTTTGGCGCGCTACTTTCTTAGGATATTTTCGGTTACGGCACCTCCGCTAGTAATTTTGTTCTCCATGAGGTTAACTTACTCGTTATATGAAACAAAGGTCACAGATTTGAGTCCCAGTTGAGTACTATATGAAATTTTATAGGTCTTGTTATGACTCCGCAGATCATTTAGTTTACGCAGAATATTAAGTTTTGGTGGCTTGTAACTTTAATTGGTTACTTAAAATAAATCTCACATTGTGACCTCTGTCGTGGTTGTTCATGAAATTCTCAATTCTAGGTATTACCAAAATTCGTACGACCCATAAAAAATTTGCGAAAACAAGCTGTTATGAGTCATAACGATATGATTATATGATAATTGGGTGACTTGTGTAGAATAATATGTACTTACCCTGGATTATGGTCAATGACGATTAGTTGCCCATACCATAAAACTTTTCTTTATTAATATATAAGACATCATCTGATGATCCATTCCGATGCATCTATAGCGAGATTGAGTAACCCACCATCGTTCCCTTCAAGACTGCGGTATCAATTAAAGCAAGGCAGGCGTCATTCCAAAAGGGCCCCGCAAAACTGAATGCACTCCTCGTTTAAATATTTTTACTTTATTTTAATCTGTCTTCATAATTGTTTAGCTCAACAGTGAAGGAAACCATCTAACAGGTTTACAGTATACTTTTTATTTACTATTTTTTATTTCCTTTTCCAGGTATCCATGAAGATTTGAAGAAATAATCCAAAATGGTGGCGGTGAGCAAACAGCTGTTTGACACGGCGTGTCGCGACGTGTCGTGCAATGTCATCATACATCCCTGGAACCAGAGCTGCTTCTGGGCTGCTCCGCATTTGTACAAACATGCGCTCATTGGCAGTGCTAAGTTTTACTCCATTATTTATCTTGTAAGTATTCGGGTATTTTGGCAGTTGTTAAAGGTAGGAGGTTTCTGAAGCTAGGAGAGTCTTACCAATGGGGTATTCTTACCTGGGCTGAAGAAGTCAGACAGGCAGTCGCTTACTGTAAAATACTGGTACTCATTTGCATCCAGTTAGGCTGGCAAAAAGCTTGGCAGATGAAGTACTCAAGAATTTCTTGCCCTAAATTACATTTCGAAGTCAATTGTTTCAAGTAAAATAAGAAAGCATTGAACACAAGATAGAACTTTTGACTGAGCCTTTACCTCTTCATGTTTTTATTATAATCAAGTACTTATACTAAAATCAGACAATCAAGCAAATATCGTCTGTGTATTTTTAGGTAAATAAGGAGTGGATCTGTTTTTCAGGCACAAATCTTGATGCGTGGTAAGAAAATGTTGAGGAAAGACCAGTGGATGAAGATGGGAGAATACTATGTGAGGTCCACTCTACTGGGACAACTAGTCACGGCCACAGCACCAAACATTAGTTGTTTAATTAGGTAAGGTATGTGCAAGTAGGTTAAATGTTATTTCATATATTTGTATGTAAACAGAAACAGACTATATTTATTGATATATCATTGCTCCTTTAAGTTCGTTGAGCAAGCTCATCATTATCGTCACCTTTTGTATCTTCCTACTGCTAGGCACAGGTTAAGCGGACACAGACTACAGATTAAACGTTAATCACTAAGCTTGCTCAATGTAGGTTTGTGATTTCCGACAGTACATACATATATAGTGTAGGTTGCCTCGAGTTTTACTCTTAGGTGTCCAAGATATATTTTGAAAGCACATACAAACTTAGAAAATTGCAATACTAGCTTGATGACTCTCTTTATACCCCATTAGGTTTGGTTTTAAATCAACTGAAAACTGTTTTAACTGTTTTTCTTGATATTATTTGCAGAAAAATGATGGGTGATAAGTTCAACTCTTCCACGTACCTGTTCATACCGTTCACGCTCAATGGACTCTTCATTTACTTGGAGCCGCCCAGCAGGAGAGGGTTGGTCATCAACCTGTTTTGTAACTTAGTAAGTTTTTGTTTTTTTGTAGAAGAAACCAATTCTTTTTTTATCAGAGAAGTATTAATACAACGTAGGTAAATGGCAATTTTTGTGCAAAAAACGGAAAGTGATGTGGTAGTTTTTTTTTAATCGGCAGTCATAAGTACGCTCTGAACTCGAAATTCTCAAATGATAACACGTAAGTAATTTATGCACCAAGTGCATGCATGACATTTCAGAGATTTTTTCCCATATTGTTTTTTTTTACAATTTATTTCTGAAAAAGTGGCCAGGGCGGTCCCAATTTGGAAACAAGTGGCTCTAAATTTAGACATACATAACATTGTCAAAGAGTATCTCACAAGTCACACACGAAGGGATCCAAAACTAAATGCCAAGAATACATGAGGAAATATTATGAATGGACACGAAATTTTCTCAAGGATAAAATATTTTATTTTCTCGATCGCTATGCTCTTATTCACGCTTGAACAAACATCAAGTCATGTATGTAAAAGCGTCAGAAGTTCGGAAGATGCCTTACATATACATGTCACATGTCCTTGGCATATAAGGAATACACATGTTTATTATTGAACCTCTTTCTACTGGTTTTGTCTTCTACAAGGCATTGTCTCCAAACTATCAAGTAACATTGCCTATTTATTTAATACCTTTTAAGCCTAATTCTGACCATTGCAAGTTCACTGGTAAAGAACAAGTTTGGAATCTGGCAGGATGACAAAATACATCTTCCAAAGTAAAACTGAAAAATGGTGTCAGAATCTTGGTTTCAAAATTAGTTATTGAGTGTATATTCTTACTGTTTACCTTCCAACGTATGTAAGTAAAAGATAGTGAAGAACGGTTTTGAACCTATATTTTTCTGCCTTAAAACCCTATACCAATCTTTAAAAAATATTTAACTGAATGTTCCAGGTGATCGAGTACTACCTCAAAGTTCTGCAGAGAGCTGGATATCTGTCAGTGACTAAGGCACAGCAAACGTTGATGTTCATGCTGGGAAGTTCTTTGCTTTTCTACCTCATGAGGCTCGAGGGAGACAAGAAGGAGAGGACGCCTTTGTTCTGGTAAGGATGTTACGCTTTTTTTGATTTACACTTTACACTTTTTTTGACACTTTGATCTTTTATGTGAGGATGACTATTGGCAAAAATCACAAAACTGACTGAAATCAGGTAGTCTCTGCTCTTATATCCTCATGGTTTAGATTCAAATCCATGTTCACTTTAATGGCAGTTCGATTTCCATGCCAAATATCATCATTCTGTATCCTAAGGATACTGCCAAATGACAAAAGCGCCATCTATCGAGATGACCTAACAATAACAGCGCAACATAATTTAATTTGATGAACAAATAAATGGAATACGTTCACGTTTTTTTTAATAAATTATTTCTTTAAAATAACTACAAAAACAATGAACAATTTGACTTTTAATAAAATGAACGACTAAAAAGAAGACTTTAAATACAATATTGTACAAAGTAAAACAACAATGAATGCACTGATATCAATTAGTGCAGTATGATTTAACTCCACTATCTGCCATAGTTCACTGTAACTGTATTATCGCTCATGCACTTTGCATTGTTGACTATAAATATAAAACCCGACCTTTGTACTGTAAACTATGTAGATAGATAGATTTCTCGAAGTAGGTAAATATAATTATAAGAGTACTAGTACTAACACACTGCAGACTTAACAGTCGGCCGACAGTTGGCCCGTTTTTTTTTAAAGAAAAACGTGAAATGGTACAATCATAGTTTTTGATCGGTCTGACATCGGCCAAATACCTGATCGTTGTTATGTACTATTCATTTCCATACTGATTTATAAGTCCGAACAAACTGTCAGCTGATTAAAAGTTTACAGTTATGTCAGTCTGAAATCAAAACGACTTTAAAAATTTCGTCATGTGAAAAAAAAAATTACTTTTAAGGGAAAATCTTGCAAAAACTGTTTATTTCTATATTTTTACGATCAACCGATTAAACATAAAGAATAGAATCATCACATAAAAAATTGCACGAAGTTTTCTTCACCATTAAATACGATAAAAAAATGAAACACGGAATATCAACATTTTAATATTCTCGAAATCAATTATTAAGTTTCAGTGTAGCATTAAAGTTTTCTTTTGAAAGTCAGCAACAAAAAGGTTCAAAGTAAATTCCAATACTAATTTGTGTACTGATGCTTTAATAAAAAACTTCGAAGTATTTTTCTGCATAACAAATTAAAAAATATCTGTAGCCTTTTTTATTTATCAACCCCAAATCTAGGAGATCATCATCTGAAGTTTTGCGATAAATTAAATCAAAAATCGACTGAAATATCAACCAATACCAACATTATAACTAACATGCCTGGTATTTTAATTTACAGGTTTTTCACTCCAGAAAAGGTTCGAAGAAAAACTGAAGATAGCAAAAAAGTTTGTCCACATGAAGGAAGATGTGAAAAATATGTAGCAAAGGTAAGCATAAACTTAGCACATCCTTTTGTTAAGACTATTCAAAGAGTTAGGAGTCAATTGATTAACATAAAAAAAAATCTGTCTTGGTTTAAATAAATCTACATTCCTAGTAAAGTTGCTTATTCCCATACATTTTTTTTTCATATAAATTATTCCAAAAGTAAAACCTTCCTCTTTCATACTTCTTTTTCTTACGTCATCTCACTAGTGACATTCTTTCCAGCCATATCGTCTTTCACACAATTTGAACCAGCAAATACTAAATGCTTCTTTTGTTACAACGTTTTTTTTACTTTTCCAGGGCTTTGCCACCTACTTTGGCGTAGGTCTCGGCATATCTCTAGCGCGGGTCATCTTACCGAAGATCAGGAGTCCCGTCAAAGCAATATCCTCGATCAGAGGCAAACACTTCAAGCTGGCGCTGTTCTTCGGCAGTTATATCGGTATTTACAGAGTACGACTCATTTAGTTTTGTGTTTTTAGTGCATTTTAATTCATTAAATATGAAGTTAGTTTCGGTAGTCCTCTACCATAAGACGAAATGTTGAATTTGTTGATTAGAGTAACGTAGTGTTTTGTTCTTAATTTTGGCAATTTTAAAGTCATCCATTTGAGAATTAGATTGACATTCGAGAACTAACTGTACACTACTAAATCTTTACATTATTTACTATCCGGGAGCACGTCTGTGCCCCAGCCAAGACTCAAGCATAGCGAACAAGGACTTACTTTTCTTTTCTCGAAGTTAAATAATTATAGGGCTTGAGTTCTTTCTGCGATTATCATGTCCTGAATTACTACATAAAAAAATATATTTTTGACACCAAGTTCTACAGTCTATCTAACTTATTCCATATACATACATAGTATTCTAAAATAAAGATCACACTTTCCCATGATAATTAATAGGTAATACAAACATTTACTTTCCATTGCAGGCTGTGGTATGCTACTTGTGTCGTAAGCAAGGAGTCGACTCGGCATTGTACGCGCTCCCCGCTGGATATGCCGCCGGAATATCGTTCTTATTCAACCCGAGCTTAGGGTTGTCTATCGCATCGCTCACTGCTGCATTTAAGGTAAGAACACAAATTAATTTTAAATCAGAATCAAGTTGGAACATTCATAATTTAATAAATATAAAAAAATACATTTCATATTTCGAGATCAGAGATCGAAATTCATATTTCAAAAATAGACAGCTTAACAATTTGCTAACATCCATTTTCAAAATTAAATCGACCAATCCGGTGTCATAAAAATAGAACGGTTTATTGTTAACAAAATGCCATTCTCATTTCAAACATTGTCCGGTTATTATTTTTACGTTTCAAAACTAGAATGTTTGTTTTTTTTGTCAATAAAAAAGTCTGAACGTGAACGTTATAAGTTTAACAGAAATCAATAGAAATATTCTCATTTCAAATGCTGGCTGGTTATTATTTTCGTGTTGCAAAAATAGAACACTTTGCTGTCAATAAAAAAATTGTACGTTGTGGGCTCAGAAATCGCTAGTAGGTAATTTGTAGCTCTCTCCTTTTTTTTGTGAAAGAACTCCAATTCCAATAAAACTTGAAATATTTCCAGCTGTATTCAACCATTTTATACGAGAAGAAAGTGCTTCCATCCAACATACCATTGCCGGAGATATTATACTGTTTCTGCCAAGGCACGCTGTTCAATGCGCGCCTGATGGATCCTGATGTATGCCCCAACTATGTGTTCAATCTCATGAAGTCTTGCAGTAACGGAATGTAAGTTATTTTTTATTTATTTTTCAATTTTAAAGGAGTTTCTTGGAGGAAAGTTTTTAGTAGTGCTTGTAATGATTGGAGGATTGATTGTGTTTTGTCTGAATAGGGCTAGGTTTAATGCTTGTAATTTCATGGAAAATTAAGATGATTTAAAATTTAGTACTGATTCTTTCCCACGGTGTCAATAGAACGTTAGTCTATTGACTAGATAGAACAACTTTTTATCATTGGATAAAAAGTAGCGTATTTTTTTCTCAGGCGCTATAACAATCAAAATTCATTTAAATCAAGTTCAGTAGTTTTGACGTGAAAGACTAACAGACAGATACAGTTTTTGTCACAATTATAATAATTATAAGCACGATGGAAGAAGCCTGACTTTGGTACGTACATACGTACAACACATCAAGTATCACACTCACAAATATAACAATCTTATTTTTTTGCAAAAGCTATGGAAGGGTGAAACTTTAAATAACTACTAAAACACTTACAAGCCAAAGAAGCTATTTTTATTTCTCCAAGTAAAACTACTTTACATAGCCATCACTCTATGATTTATGATGACAGCATAGAGAAAACGGTTGGCAGAGAGCGATCACATTTTAATTTACTGATTATTTTCTTACTAATATTGTATCTTTTGTTTCAGGTCTGAAGAAGTCTATAAAAGTTTCTCTGGAGTTGTTAGAAATGCTATGTGATAATGAAAAGACGTACCTAGGCTTAATTTTTTTTATTTGAAGAATATTGCCGATAGGTCTTCGAAGGTCGGTCATGACTTTGTAGATAAAAGCCATATTTTTATGACAGCTGCATCATAACGTAAGAGTAAGAAAAACACTGAAAGAAGCAAATTTTCCGACAAAGTCGGCCGATAGTTTGATCGCTCTAAATCAGTAGGGAAATCAAAGATAGTGCGCACATCACAATGATCAGGTATATCAACCACTCATCGGTCAACTGTCTGCCGACAATTTAGTATGTGCTTTAAATAAATATAAAAAAAGGAAGACGTCATTTGTTTTTTAATTCGGCCATTAGCTGATGTAGGTTTTTATAACGGGTATACCAAATTGTTGGTAGGTGTATTATAATCTATGTTATTTATTCATAAAATTGGTGATTGATTTTGTTATATTTTTATGATTGAGATAAATAAATCGGAAGTTATTACAATCTGCTGTTCTGTTTCCTTTCAAACAAACATTGGCAACTTAATAACACAACCTGAAAAACCGTTACATGATTTTATATGTACAAAGAAATATTTAGAGAAGAACCTACCTAGTGCATGTGATTAACTGTCTTACTATTGTGGTTAATCAGATACCTACAGCCCGCGGTGACAGACAGCCTGCGAAACGTTAGTAATAGAGTTCCGTTTTACCCTTTTAAACTTACACTTAAAATCAGACACGCTTATTTTGAGTTAAATATTTAATTCACTTAACAATTTCACCTATAAAACCTAACCTTACATTAGCTATGTATAACTGTAACTGTATGCATAACTGTAAGCTTATGGTGCCACAGCGGTATCATTCTTCTTCGGCGCTTGGGACTGAGCTGCCCCTGATCGAGGAGTTGTATTGTAAGGGTTGATGATCAGCACCTTCCTGGTACCACCGGCTTCTCCGCCTATTACTGGCGCCCTGGTGAGTGCGGCGTTACCGAAGCGGCATATTTGGTCACACTGCAATACACGCCAATATTATGCAGGTGAAAGTTTGTGAGTCTGTGTATGTTTTTGAATTTTATACAGGAAAAAGTATTAACACAAAAAAGGGTGTTAAACAGAACTTTTCGATCTTCAAGAATACATGAGGTATTTTCCAAAAACGCCCGCACTTCACCACTTCCAATATATTTTTTGGTGGCTCAACAAATTCCTGGGGACTTTGTTGCGCCACTTCTTCATGAAACTTTGTAACTTCTCAATAAATGTAACTTTGAAGGAATTTCCTAAAATATAGGTAGGTTATTCATTTGAATAATAGACAGTATTCATCGATAGACATTATAACACTGAAATATTTTTTCAAATCTGACCAGAAGCTCCTAACATTAGCGTGTTTATATTTACAGCATGCATACCTGTTCTTTACTGTAGAAGTTATTCTTGTTACCCCCACAGCCGGAGTAGATGGTACTCTTGCAGACTTTCCACTTAGAGTCGAAGTAATATCTTTCTACTGCCCCGAAACAGAACCCGTAGTCAAAAGTGAGACCGCAGTATCTTGGACGGTACTCTAAAACAAGCGAGGTTAAAATTACTTGAAGTGTTAAGGGAACATTCAATAAATCGTTACCAAGAGCTTCATACTGTAACCACCTGTTCCCTGCAATTCCACTCAAGTCTTTAAGGAACTTCTGGATAAAGGAGCTTATGATACATGAAATGAAAGGACAGGTCTAGCGTCTAGACTGTTTGCTGGCGTAATTTGTAAGAGGTCTATGCACGGAGTAAGGAAAGATGAGATTCCATAATGCAGGTAGGTCAGGCGCGTTTTTATTCTAGGTCAAATACGTACGGTGGGCATGACCAAAACAATTAGAAACGAGTGAATTAATGAGGCGTTCGGGTGAGACATCTGTCAACGATTTTTGGTGTACCAAAAATTGACGAGTCCAAAGAAGACGTTAGTATAAGGGCGGAATCAGTAACATGTTTAAACATTTTGTTCTCCATGGGCCCATGATTAGCAAAACATGGATGTGCTGACGAGTACTTACTTCCAGGCTTACTCATACAAGTGTCCCAGCATTCTGAAAACTCGTTGAACCTGTTACCATTCCCCTGGCAGCCCCCCCAGTCGAAGAGAGAACAGTTATTGGATGAAGGATCGTAATACCACATACTGATCTTACTGCGACAAGGTCCCGATTGTGGTATTAGCATACATGTTTTGGATACCACTGTAAAGGAATCGTGGATAAGTGTAAGTACTACTCAATTAACTGAATAAAAAAAAAACAAAAAAAAAAACTCTACATATTTTTGATAAACAATGCAACTAAATTGGGTCTGACAACCAGTCTTACCAAGTGGTTGCCCGGATAACTGGGTTGAGGAAGTCAGATAGCAGTCGCTTCTTGGAAATACTGGTACTCTTTTACATCCGATTGAACTGGAAGCCGACCCCAAGAAAGTGGGGAAAAGGCTCGGCTGATGATATGATGTAACTATCCTTTGGTCCAACTGCCTCACTAAATATTCGATTTGAACTTTTTAAAGATAGTAATCAAACTATAAAATCTTACCCACTGGCTGGAATCTTGCAAACGAAATACTTGGCGGTGGTATCAGATTATCAAAAATCCTAACTGGCTCAGTTTTATGTATGAAACACACCAAAAAGCAAAATCCCCATATTACGGATATCATTTTTTCAACAAACGCAACACATTTGCAATGGCCGACAAGCAATTGTAATAAATATTGAACAAATAAAATATTTACCGTATTTATTTTTATTGAAAAACTATCGTGGACTGTTTTTTGAATTTATTTTATGTGTGTTTTATAGTTTGATCGCTCGTTACGTCGATTTTTTCAGCTATAATTTTATTATGTAGGTGATTTTCTGAGCTGCAGGCCTGAGACGCGTTTCCATAGAATATCGTCGATTGGTGTAATTTTGCATAAAAATGGCATTTATAAAAATATTGAAATAATACAATGTACTACAATGTGATACAAAATGAGTGTATTATTTTAACAGACAATCGTGCATATATTATGAAGCTAATGTAGCACCCAAAATATTTCAACCAGTTTGCATTCTATTCCTCAATATTATTCTCCCATAACAAAATTTACTGCATCACAATAAACATCAGTTTCTAACGAAGTAAAAACTTTATACAAATGAGACGCAGGCTTTTCTTGGAGGCTTAACGAGCTTGAGGGACCACGTTTTTCTCATGTTCAAACTGAATTACCATATGTATTCGCGGTATGAAATTCAGAACAGCCTTCACACTTCGTTCATTTGCATTGTTAATTGTAGATTCTGCTTGCTAACTTATATGTGTGTTTGTGTGTGTGAAAGTACGGAGGATGGAAATATAGTGGAGATACAAGCAGGTAGGCGCCTTCTTGTAGGTCAGATAACGTACGGTATTAGTGATCAAATTAGTTAGACGAACTAACGAAGCTTTCGCGTTCCTGGTCAAATCAAGGCAAGATCTCAAAGATTGGTCTTGATTGATTTCATTTTAAAGGACATGAGCGGATTCCATAGAAGGCGAAGGATACCTGGGCGAAGCTAGTAATGCTACTCGCACCCCGAACACCTTTAGCGCGCAATTTTCTCAGGAGATTTTGCGTTATGGCATCTCTGCTATTATTTTTTTTCTCCATGACATAGACTAGACGTATAACAGTGACTGTTGGTGGTTGGTGCATCTTAAAATTTTCCTTGTTACGCCTACGTTTATCTAAGAGTTGGCTTGTTTTATTTGTATGCAGTTTTGGATGTTCTTGTGTTCTTATGCAGATTAGGTGCACGTTCTAGGTCTGAATGTTCAATTCGGTGTTATTTCTTAGATACCAAAATACAAATTCTTGAAGAGACAGTAACGTAATGTCACATTTTTCAGGTTTTAAGAATTTAGCTTCTTTAGTTCTATTCACCAATTTGAATAATTGTTAAGAATTATAAACTTTTTCTTCCACATTTTTCTATTGCACTATTGATGAGATTTACTCTCAGCCCTCATACCTCCACAATTACATATTCGTACATACCAAATATATACGATTGATACAAAGATATACGATTAATATAGAGGTACATATTTGTACCAATATTCAGTGCTCTAGGGCTAACGGTCACTGACGGACGGACAGACATGTCGGAACTATAGATGGGTACAATTTCAATTTTTTTTTTCGATAGTATTTCTCATAAATTCCTCATAATGTATAATACCAACCAAGAAATTGACATTACATAACTTCGAAAGATATTATAACTAAAAACCGATTCATATCTATAGCTCCTTCGTCTTTACGAAGATAAGCATCAGATATTACGCCAACTGCAATACTCCATAGTACGTTAGTTCTAAGCCTTGAGGATTTTGTGGTATTTGTTCGTGCTCAAAGCCTGGTAGCTGTGCCAAGAGTAAATTGATGTTCATAGTGAAAGGCACTCTTTTCATTTGATCGCTATCGAAGAGGGTGTGGTATTGATGATGAAGGGTTCTGGGAGTACGTATATGAATGTAGACAGGTAGGTTTGATTGTATACGAAATTATTAAATCTTATTTTAGACTTCCTTCGGCTCGTGGTTTTGCCCACATATCATGGGAACTTGTAAGTAATCCGCGCACCCGAATGAAAAGTAGAAAAAAATTTCCTAAATAGGACTTGTTACCGAGGTATGAATTGAAGAAAAGTTGATGGTTGTAAAACCAAAAAATATTTACAACTTATTAAACCTACACTCAAAGATTTCTATAAACAAAACTCTTCCCAGAAAACCAATAGCAGTCCAACAAAATAACAAAGACGACACGCAAAGAGGATAATAATAAACAATTTCAATTCTGTCAATTGTAAATCCTTAGCCCGAGAAATACCGGGAAACTTACAGGTGCACTATGCAGAACGAAAACATTTTCTTGCCGACTTGATTCCCGTGGCAAATCCCGGCTCAATCCCGCCTCAATCCTAGCCTCCTCAATCACGGGAAAAACGGGATTCTTAGGTATACAAGAGAGCGATTTGCACTATAGTGTCGAGTTCGTGGATAAATTTATCTTCGTTCCACGATTACTTCCTTATGTAGATGTTATTTTATATATTTGAGGGGGGAGTAAGTTATTTTTAGATTGAATTTGATACTGTTTGTGATAGGCTCAATTTGGATATTTTATTGTTATGTATGTTTGTCAGATAAGTGCAAATGTGGTAAAGGTGGAGATTGCACAAGGATTTTCTGTTTTAGTTCAAAAGCAACATTATATTATGTATATTTATACCTCCTGTGTAGGAAGCTGGAATCAGTTAGATTCCTAAATAACTACTGGCACATGGATTATAAACACATAACAAACATAAATATTACAATTAAATACAAAATAAATAATAGCTCATGACTTTGTCAAAATAATAAATTGACCAATTAATACATTTATTTAGGAACAGCTTTCAAGGGAATAAGCAATTTTAATAATTACAAGCTTCACAATTTTGAATCCTAATTGTTTAACTGGATTTAGGACATAAATTAAATGTTGTGATACTAGCAGATCGTGCCTAATTGAAAACAAACCTGGAAAGTAAACACGAAGAAATTAAAAGTGAACTGGAATTCAGATTGAAAATATTGTTGTAGTTAGTAGCATCTATCGACGTATAAAGCTGAAGAGAGTGTTTTGCTTGATTGCGCTTATCTAAATTCAGTGGCGCAATTCGAAAAAGTATTGCATACTAGATAGATGGGGAATCAAGCCCCCAGGAAACTTGGGATAAGGGATTGTGAAGATTGAACAACGTAGCGAATCTTGGAAAGCCTTTGTCCAGCGGTGGGCTTCTTCCGGTTGAAATGGTAATCTTTAAACAGAAAAATAAATTGATTATTATTATTTCATAAAATGTGATAATCTTAGAAATAATCCTGCACCTGAATCATTAGCATAACAAACAAAGGGAATCAATGCACATCGCAGAGTAAATAATTGGCGCGAAGTTAAAGCTGAATAAAATTCTTGCGGCGCTTTGTGACGCTGCGGGCGCCCCTGGCGGAAGCCGCGGAGACTAACTATGTGATGGGACATTCTGAATAAAGCACAGAGTAGGGAATCGTAGACAAGTTTTAAACATTTTTTTTATGAAAATCTCAAAATGTCTTAAAAAAATCTTCTATCTCTACAAATTAGTCCTTTGGAAAGTATCATCAGACACGTAAGATACAAAAGATGTTGCTTATCCTAAACTCCTCCAAACAGTATTCTCTTTAAATATCTTTTGCTGTTCACCGTTGACAATAGTATCTTATCTGGTACAATTAAAAAATCTGGTACAATACAAACGAAACAGAACATTTCTGCATATGCGCAAGGCAACAGCTAAGGCTCAGGTTTCACAAAGTCCGTGGAGAAATTAAACATTGAATGCTAACAGAATAGTGAGAACACAAGGATTATGATTCTTACAAGCAAAAAGGGAACAACTAATGGAACTGAGTCTTTGTGTCAGCCAGTAGCAAAAAGAGCACAATTTAAAAATCCTATTTTTAAACTCCTTGCATTCTCTATTTCCTCACTACTCTATGCTACTAACCGGCAAGCCTCCCGCTATGTTTGTTCATTAGAGGTTTTAATTTGATTTTTCTAGCGCGTTCTAATTGCACTATGCTTATAATTCTCCACTCATTCATAGAAGACAATTAGGATGCACTGTTTGTGTTTTGAAATTGTTTATTTTTTACTCTATGTTTTGACTGGAAAATTCTTATGTCTGACTGGTGGTCCAACTTTTTGAGTTGTGACTAGTCATTACGACTTCCCAAAATCTCACTATACTTTGCATGATAGCAAGATCCAAGATCCAATCTCCAACTACTAATGTCAAGCTAACTTTTCTTTTACTAATTAATGAAAATGGTACTAAGCCAAAATTTAAAATTTGTTATTCAAAGTATGTACTTAAAAATACCTCCAACAGATTATAGGTACATATTTATATACCATAGAAAAAAAAATCTCGTTACTTGTCTACCCATAGTTAATAGTGACCGAATATAGCTCCTGGCACCAATCGCCGATTTGATCAATTGGCAGCAATTTTGACGGCCGATTATGGCTTGGCTGTCGATACATGATGCAACTTACCCTAAAATTAGGAAGAAAAAATAAGATAAAAAACTACCCATGAACTTTGTATCGATCTTCGAAGACAAAGTAGGTCCCAATGGAAGAATTACGTTAAATCCAACAACGACATATTGGACTGAATCCAGCTTAATTGGATTTTAGATTGCACCTGAGATTGGATTAGATCAGAAGTAACTATTGTAGTTTTTTATCCGAAGTCGGGTAAGGTCGATCTTTTTGTACAGGACGCTGATAAAACTGGTTGTTTAATTACTGTTGTCTTTTTGAATAATGGTTGATTGTAGATGTAGGTGGAAAAAATGGTCTGAATTAATAGGTAGATTGGTTTGAACTTCTGTACACTGTAAAAATAGGCTTGTTAATCAGTATGGTGTTGAATGTACTAAGTACGCACATTAAAACGATCAGGTTACCGGCCAATATCAGACCGACAAAAAAGTTAAATTGGATACTCGACTGCTCGAAGGTGAGCTTAACTGTCAGCCAACCATCAGACAACCTCTATCGGCTGATAGTTCAGCCTGCAGTGTGTGGCGGTTGTTACTGAAAAGTGAGATAGATACAATTTTAATTTATCACCCCTTTTTTTGTATGAAATTAAATTGGGTATGGCAAGAACATACTTTTCTAAACTGCTCATTACCGAAGCTAGTATTACTATTTTACTTTTCACTACTGTTATTTGTAAACTCAGAAATAATAAATCGGTGTATTATTTTTAGTATTTTTTTTATTTATTATTATGAAGACACGTCAACCCAACGGGTCCCGGCTGTCATCTGACACTTTTGGCAGTCGTTACGGGAATTCAGAAGTTAAAAAGTCTGTCAATCTGCCTAACCAAGAAATATACATTTTTCAGTTGGCTTGGTAACTGGTGGAGGAGGTCAGACAGGTAGTCACTCCTTGTAAATTACTAGTACTCGGATAGTCTAAGAGCTATCCCGAAGTAGAAGGTAAAAGGCTAGACAAGTGAGATAAATCTCAATTTTATGTCGTCCGGAAATAAAACTACATAAAATATTTTCAAAAATGTATCTTTATTTACAAATTTTCATTGACTTAATAAAACTTTTTGACAAATTATTATCAACAATTACAAATTAATAAACAATTGGTGCATTGTGTTACATTATCATATTCAAATTATACAAATTGAGAACTTTAATTAGATATAGGAATTGGCAAAAGTAACAAAAACAAAGCCGAGAATTAAATTAAGCATGTGTGTGAGCATTTTTACATTCTATGTAAAAGAATTTGAATACCAGATGTGATTACATTTTATAAAGGTTAGTGCAACTATTTAAAATTGTTCTTCATATCTCTCCTCGTAGTTACTGCTGACTAAACTGTCGAACGATAGTGTGATATCTACTTAATTTTGTAGGTCATTGTGGAATCCAAAAAACTTTATTCTGTCTTATACCTGTCGTATAACTTCATCCTTATAATTTGCACACTAACATTTTCTCCATAATGTTTAATCATTATTAACTCGATCAAGTTATTGGCCGACTTAAATATTACAGCAGTGATGCAAATATTTACTTGTAGGTAGTTTGTGACAGAAAAATAAGCAAAAAAAATATTCGATACTGGGTAAGGTAATACATAAAAATAAATAAAATATTATAAAAACACAAATAATGTCAACAATTAGATTTCTGAATACTATTTACATTACTGTTTATCTTTTTACAGAGAATTTATTTCGATGTTAAGGTAAACTTTTAATAAATTGTAGGTTACATTTAGGTAAAGGTATTTTAGGATGTATCGTATAATATCTTACAATTGAATTACTTTCGCTTGAATGGTATTTTAGACAACAAAGAAATGGCTCCTTTGGTGCTTTTGGTATAAGAACGAAGTTTATCTGTAGTTATCAAATAAAAATAAAAGATTTTATTTTTGTTGTTTAACAAATAATAGAACTATAATCAAGATATATTTAATAATAATTTGGTGGTGAACAGTATGTTCAACATGACATAAGCTGTCCATATGGTGCTGTAAACTATTTGGAAGCTAACAAAATATACATATTTTCATCACTAATGAGGATAGGTCTGCAGAAATAGTTTAGTAGTGTCATGATTAAATCTATGATTGAGACCCAGACCAAAGAGCGTACAGAGGCGACTTTAAACAACAAATAGATTTTTTCCATTCAAAGATACTTCTCAGTCAGTAAGAATGATTATGAATAACGAAATTCTATTCGTTGTTGAAAAAATCTTCTCCACTCTGATCCACTTCGGTAGAATCTGGACTTTAAGGCTATATATTTTACAATCTTTATTTACCAGTTAATATTCCAAAATACAGAATTCTAACATCGAGTTTCAATATGTTCATTCACTTTAGATGTTATGTTAGAAGCTAATACTTAAGTATTTATTATATTACAACTGTTATGTTTCTTTATACATTGAACATTTCCAATTCTTCTTCTTCCAATTATCTCATATCTTTACAAAAGTTGTTGCAAAGATATAAGTATTTTTCGCTAACTGTACATACATTAAGTACTATGAAAATTTAATTTTCTTTTCACTTAATCTATAGGACCGTATTATGAAACATTGAAGGTATCTTCACATTGCATTGTACAAAAAGTATAGCACTATACATTTTGCATAGCGCTATGTCTTTTTCGCACTTTTAGTCATAATTTTAACACGGTCTGCAGGCTTAGTAAAACCTTTATAAATTATCACAATATTATATTTATAATTATTATAATATTTTATAACTGTGTACAATAGATTGACAGATGTATTTACAAGAAGACTTATATAAGTTTAGTGTTATTTTATAATAGAAAGTGGAATGTACAAAACGGTGTGTTATATATTTCTTAGAATTTAAAATAAAGCGGTATTAATTAGACGATAAGGTGATTAACAGTGCGAAGTAAATAGAAATAAACAAAACATTTAGATATGGTATAATTAAAATTATAAAGCATGGATAAATGGTTGCTCTCTTTAATCACTATCATATTACAGTAGTTTAAAGGCAGAACTCCATGTAAATAAAGCAAATGTAATATGGTAACAAAGTAAATTATCACTTCATAATCTTTGTATTTATGACTAAGACAGAAAATTATTCTCAATTTATTGAAAAACATAAATCAATTTTTTATTCGTTTAAGTACCAAGCCTGTTTAGATGATTCATCTATAATCAGTATCATGTAATTTGACATAAATGGCCGATTCGTCAATCATCGGTTAAGATTTCCATCCGAGGAATATAGAGGTTTGACATATTTTTTATACAAAAGTTTTTTGTACAAAAGATAAAAGTTTTCTGACGATTGAAAAATCGGTCTTTACCATACCAACATTTGTAGATTTCAAAATAAAGTCATATTTTTAATCTCTATTTTGTTAAGAGGAGAGTGCCTAGAAAAAAAATGATGGCTTATTCCGCATTCCTATTGATAATAAAGACTTAAGAGTAAACTCAATAAGGTTTAAAATTGAACATGCGACATCTAAACAGGCTCCCACTAGAACTCAAACCAAAACCAATCAAAAATGTTGTGCTTAAATATCGTGTTTAAAATTATTTATCAGACTAAATTCGTATTTTTACACTAAAAACCTCATTTTAACCGCCAACTAACGAAGCGAAGGCTGCTGGGCCATACTTTTCCTCATAATCTTCGTAGTCGAGGATTGGCACCAAGTAGTCCTGGCCCATGACTACTGGTAGAAGAAATAGTAGGAGGAGCAGGATCCAGCTTTGGAAGCACTTGGATGCGCTGTTGAGAGTGACTGGAATTTGAAAAAGAATATATTAGTATAGGTGCAAGTATTAGCTATAGATACATATTATACTAATTGGACCAAAAAATTGTAGATAAGTAATCAGCCAGTGACATGTTTGACCCTCTTTTAAGCAAGTATTCATAGAAACAATGAAATCAAAAAAGGTCGAAATTCAGCATGTACTGTAAAGGAAGCCTTTTTCGCAGTTTTAAACGATTTTTAACCCCCGACGCAAAAACGACGGGGTGTTATAAGTTTGACGTGTCTGTGTGTGTGTGTGTGTGTGTGTGTGTGTGTGTGTGTGTGTGTGTGTATGTGGCATCGTAGCTCCCAAACGGATGATCCGATTGTAATGCGGTTTTTTTTGTTTAAAAGGTATGTCAGTCGGGAGTGTTCTTAGCTATGTTTGGTGGAAATCGGTTCAGGTCTTCAAGGTCATCAGCTCGTTTGCTAGATGTGATAGGAATGTTACACCTTCAGTTTACTTGCAAGTATATGTGGGATCTGAAATTTGAAACACTAATGTCTTCTGGAACCACTGAGCTGGTCTGCTGTTAGGGCACGAAGACAGGAGACATAACCCTGAACTGCCTTTTAGTAAACCCATCGAGTTTGGGCTCGTTGAATTTGTCTTGAAGAGTTCTCTTCATGTTTCTGATTGACGAGAACCTGATGCTGGAAATGGGATGTGGCGGATGAAACCCTGAAATGCCGGAATGAAACGGATAAACCGATTTATATTTTTGCTGAAAATCTAGAATGTCCAAAGGTTAATCTTTATTGTTTCTCAATCTGTGCAATTCTCCCAGAGAAAGAGCCAGTTTGTCATGAGGATTGTTAAACAGCTTCCTTTGGAGCCAGCGAGAACGCATATAGCGACCCCACCTTAAGATAAAATAAATTAAATGAAAGAAGGAAAAATTAAGGAGCTCCTTTAAAAAGCATGAAATAAAATTAAATTATAAATTTAAAAAAACCCCCGACCCAAAAAAGTACGCAATAATATGACAAAAGGTTAAAAACGCTAAACCCTATAAAAAGCAAAAAATAACTTTTAACACTACGTAAACTAAATTTTGACGTGTCGGGGGACCGCTTTTTACCTTCATAAATACTTACATAAATCAAATGATACCTACCTAATTACAACATTCGTTTAAAAAAAAAAACACGTATCTAAAGTCCAGGAAATCCTTAACATCTTTAAATATTGGTATGGAAACCAAATCAACAATGTACGATGGAATGGAGAGCTGTCGGAATCGTATAGGTTGGAGTGCGGGGTGAGGCAGGGGGGGTTAAGTTCACCTACGCTCTTCAACCTTTATGTTAATGAATTGATTGAGGAGCTGAGCAGCATCAGAGTTGGCTGCCATGTAGATGGTGTCTGCGTCAATAATATTAGTTACGCAGACGATATGGTGCTGTTAAGTGCGTCGGTCTGTGGGTTGAGAAAACTTGTGGCTCATTGTGAAAGATACGCAGAACAGCATGGCCTGGCGTATAATTGTAAAAAGTCGGAAATCATGGTTTTTGAGGCTGGGGGTAAAGATACTAGTGCTATACCACCTGTTGCACTCAACGGGATTCCACTAAAAAGAGTTCATAAGTTTAAATATCTAGG
Organism: Helicoverpa zea x Helicoverpa armigera; assembly: GCA_033682625.1. Lineage (NCBI taxonomy): Eukaryota > Metazoa > Arthropoda > Insecta > Lepidoptera > Noctuidae > Helicoverpa > Helicoverpa zea x Helicoverpa armigera. The sequence goes on from JAWIIS010000041.1 coordinate 1,519,947, forward strand.
CCATGTCTTGACCCCTGGACTCCACGACGATGAAGACATTGAACGGGAGCGGAGAGCGTTGTCGATCCGAGCGAACATGCTGGCCCGTAGGTTTGCACGTTGTTCCTTGCAGGTTAAGATTACACTTTTCCGAGCCTATTGTACATCTTTCTACACGTGCAGCCTTTGGGCCAGATATACTCAAAAATCGTACAACGCTCTACGCGTTCAATACAATAACGCGTTTAGGATACTGGTGGGGCTGCCTCGTTTCTGTAGCGCATCGGGGATGTTTGCTGACGCACACGTAGATTGCTTTTATGCGACCATGCGAAAGAGATGTGCTTCCCTGGTGCGCAGGGTGCGGGCCAGCTCCAACAGTGTCCTAAATATGATTGCTGGGCGTCTGGACTGCTCATACGTCAATCATTGTTGTGCCGTCTCGCATGGGATGAAGCAACGGTGACCCGTGTGAGTGGTCCGAGTAAAAATAATGTTTAACCTAATTAGATAGTTTTTGTAATGTTACTAACATAGTTCTAAGTAATACTAACGTTATTGAGTCTTGGTTACTCGAATAAAGAAATTTATTATTATTATTATAAAGTAATGAATTAGAGCGGTCCCCCGACACGACAAAATTTAGTTTACGTAGTGTTAAAAGTTATTTTTTGCTTTTTATAGGGTTTAGCGTTTTTAACCTTTTGTCATATTATTGCGTACTTTTTTGGGTCGGGGGTTTTTTTAGACAAAATGAATCATCCTTGGATCATTCATTTTGTCTAAAAATATATGTCATACTATTATGTCATAATGTTGCTAAATACAATTAAATTCTATCAATCTTCTTTGATGAACAAGTTTCACAATGCCGCCTTAAAATATGTTCAGAATCCATCTAACCTATTTCATTGTACTATGTTGGATGGCATCGTAACACATCAAAGTGTGTACGGCTCCTGAACTGCAGATCGTAGCGTTACGCACGTAGCAAGATAGATGGCGCTACCAGGTTCATAAAGTGCTCTCTATCCACACATTATTTAACTTATTTTCAGTAACTGACACAGAAAAGGATTGAGCGTTAATCACAAAGCTTGCTCAATGCTGGTTGGTAATTTCAGACAGATATAGTCCAGGTTTCTTCCTTCACCTTTATCATTACCATTACCTATAGTCATTGGTTTTCACAAACTTAGAAAAGTCACATTGGTACTTGCCTGATCTGGAATCGAACCCACAGTCATACTTGAGATGTTTATTCTTTACCCACGAGGCCACCACGACTTACAGTCACTTTAATTCTTAGTTTTGTGACCATTTCCCTGCCCTTCTTCCATTACCTACAAAACAGATAAACGAATACTCACTCCTCTCAGGTCTCGGATCTGTATCAGGTGTAAAGAAGTCCAGGTTAGCCGAGTTCCTGTACACATCATACACTGTGGCTAGACACGCGACTCTCAACCGGCCTCCTTGGAACATCTCCGGCGTGACTTTCACGTCGGCCTTTACGCTCGTCCAGAGTAGACCACTCTCTGTAGGGTGGAGACTCGTTTCTGATGAGCGGAGCTGGAATCATATGAGGAAAATGTTATTTATTTATTTGACAGTTTATGTACGTAGTTGATGAGATAGGTAGAAAGGACAGTGAAGTACAAAGGCACTAGTTATTTACAAAATAGTAATGTTAGTGAGATTCAAGATTAATTTTGTTGCTTCATGTTCGCGGTATTAAGAATCCGAAAATCTATAGGTGACGGGAATAAAGAAGTCAACTAATTGGTTCTGTAAAGTACCGAGAGTTATTAATAAGTTTTGATTTAATCATTGGTATTAATGGCATATTCAAGGGTAACAAAGTTTGCGTTATTGTATTTTAAGATAACTTTCAGGGACTCACTAAGCTAAGTAAACAGATCCTATTTGCAAATATGAAAAGCTTTAATTAACTCGGAAAACATTTCAAACTAAGTTCTACACCCAGGCCCTTTAAAAACCTTATTATAATCCATTTTCATAAAACCTAGAAAATATTACTATCTAAGAAGAATAACGACCAATTTATCATTTTAAAGTAGGCACCTGTTTTCACAAGCCCTGTTGAAATAAGTAACAAGTACCTAAGTTACAGGTGGCTTGCGAACTGATCTAATTACAAAACTTTTTCATTCACAAATTAGGACATTTAAAATATTGCAAGGTGAAACTTTTTCGTTGAAACAAGATTATTTTGAATTTGTGAATAGATACTGTAGGTACTGTTTGTGAGAAGAAATTTTGTTTTTGAAAAGCAGCTTGCCTTAAATAAAATGTCTGTTTGACACAAAATAGTTGCTATGAACTAACCACCGATGATATTCTTGCTTAAAAATCTCTAACTCAATATATCACATGAGATATGTGATATACTGAGATATGCACTTGAATTATGCTGATGAAATCCGCGTTTATCTGACGTCAGAACAAAACAAAATTCTTTCACTGATACAATGTTCCTGAGTGCCATAGGCTATATTTTATCCCGGTACATGCAGTAGTTCCGACGGGACGACCCGCTGGAAAGCGGCTAGTGCTTTATAATAGTAAAAACGATATACAGAAGAATACTCACAGGCTCCTCATTGATATATATAGTGAGGTTAGCACCAGGTCTCGCTGGCGAAGACGTGCAGTTCGCCTGTAACACCTCACCGGGCTGGTACCGATCCTTGTCTGCCTTCAACTGGGGCGGGTGGTGCGGTAATGCTGGAATTTGTTGAAGGAACATGTTAAGAAAACAAATAAAGTGTTTAAAGTTCCAGTCTATCTAGATGAGACAGGCTTGATTTTTATGCGTCAATGTTCCATGTTGTCCATGAATGTAAGCCAGAGAAATTGGTGGATCAAAACCCACTGGGGCTGCGGGATTGTTTGGAAAAGTTACCACCCGGTGGGTACACAATAATGGTTCTAGAAGGAACATAGGTGCGTTTAGTGCCGGAGAGTTTCAAAAACAAATAACAACATAGTCTTGAATTAGTAGAAAACGTTTCCAAAGCAAAATAATATATTAAAATTTACTATCCAAAAAATATTCAACATCTGATATCTGAACACCAAACATTAATCATTATTATTCTAAAACCTAGCCTAAAGGGATTTCGAAGAAACGCGTGGGCACTAAATTGAATCCTAACAAAATAAAATACTTATTCAAATGGAGATGGAAACCCTAAAATACGTGTTCTCTAGGATTATTGGGGTCCTATGGGAGCCACTTGATTTCAATGTTCATGTCCATGCCTTGACCGGAATACCAATTTTGTTTGTTTTGTATGTAACGATGTCAAAGATACAATGTCATGATCTGCAAACTCATATGTGTCTGTATGTTTGATACTCTTTCATGATACTCGTATGCTCATTAGAACAAAGGGTAAACTTTACAAAACAGCCGTCAGGCCCGCCTTATTGTACGGTTCCGAATGCTGGACAGTCACGAAAACGCATGAACAGACAGCACATGCATCAATCACAGACAAAATGCCGGACATCGCCTTAGACGGTATGGCCATATTATGAGACGAGACGAAGACCATATAGCGAAAATCGCACTAAACTAGCCAGAACAAAAGAGAGGTAGAGGCCGCCCGCCATTGACCTGGTGGTCAAACATCGAAAGAGATTATGGTTATTTTTTACAGATGATGCATTACAGTGACTATAGAACTAACTCTCACGCCTCATAAGGTACAGCCTGATGATAGAAAGACTGACTGACTGATAGACGAACAGTGAAGTCATAGTACCTAATCGGATCGGAAATAAAAAAAATACCATTATTTAGTTCCCTGGATTAAGTGAAATGAATATTATTATCAGTAAAACAATTAATTTTCCAAGTTCATTAGCGATAGCTAGAAGGTATTATTAGTCATTCAATTGCCTTGTAACTTAATACCTTATTATGTAACAAAATATCTTCAGAAATAGGTCTATTGAGCAACATGATTGCCTATTGTCTGTCGTTACGTCTATTTGTCCAAAATAAGGTAAATTATGTAACATTGTGTTACGTATTTTCTGATGAAGTGTTTTGTCATGACACGATAATCATAATATTCTGATATCCTATTTATATATTAGTATTTATTCGAGAGCTAATACTATTTACAAATTATTTTCTAGAAGAGAGGCCATAAAAAAGTATCAGGGCGGATCTTGTAACGTTCCTCGTCCCCTGAACTCTTGCATTTACTTTCTTAGGAGATTTTGCCTTAGGCCATCTGCATTACTTATTTTGCTCTCCATAAGTAAAGTACTAGAACAAGTCTATTTTTTAAACACATCGCCGAAAGTTTTTTTACCCAAATTTTTTTTTCATAATATTTTATTTTGTCTAAAAAGCACGCCACGTAAAATAAAAATAATGTTTTAGAAATGTTCGAACGCATTTTTTTCCTGTTTTCTAGACGTAGCAGACTAAAATAAATATTTTTTGTGCGTCACTGTACCGCACACTGTTTGAATCTCACCTTTATATAATAAATCCTTCAGCCTATTTCATAAAACACATCACGACAGGCAATAAAATAAGAACAATATAAAGAGTCAAAATATGCAGAACAAACACAAGTAACTTTATTTTATTTACTGTTTATATAACAGGATTTTATCTTCTAGTAAAACAAGATATGTGATATATTTCCTCGTACTACATAATTTGAAAATAAACATGCTATGTGCTGTCGTAAAGTATAGCGAACACGGAGTCAAAATATTTTTGGGAATATTTATATCATGTTTCTGTAAGAACAAAGAACAAAGGCGGACTGTTTTCTTTGCCTGTATAGAAGTTTATCGAAGACTCCCCATTTATAAAAAAGTACTTTAACCTGGGGCCTATCTACCTATTCTATATGTCCTACTCGGACTATTTCACGGTGCTGGAACAAAAGCCTATACTGTTCTCAATGCATGGGATATTCTGGGGTAGTTATTGATCAATCGCGTTCTACCATAGAAACACACAGAATTGCTTATGGTATTATGTGCCACACTGGTGCATTTTCAATTAGTTGGATATGAACCTGGCCAAAAACAAAGTTATAACTTTTTTAATGTCTTATTTGTAAAGGAGACATAAATCGTTGTTGTTACTTCAAAACACGGTGTTAAGTTTAATAGTGTGATATTAGAAAGGTCCATAAACAAAATATTATCCCAAAATTCACAAACCAAAACAAAATCAATCGCAAAAAAGCCTTACCCAACTTCAGAAAACCCCTAAAAACACTAAATTCAAAGATAAGCAGGAACACAACAACTATCAACAACTTTCCCATTACAAACTATAGAATAATCTGGAACTTAGCCTATCCAATCCCTAATAAATATGAGATCGGTCGCTGATTACGATACTGGTATCTGAAACTTTATGTCACATAAAATAACAATACTGATCCAGTTATGGTCGTTCCAGGGAATAGAATTAGGACCTTCTGAAATTGTGTTGTTGTGTAGAGGTAATGAATTTTTATTATTTTATTTGGCATAATACGATACTATTATCAAGCTCTATATTTTCTGATAAACATTTCAAAAATCGTTTTGGTAGAAAATCGATTATATTCAACCATTATGTTCAGTCAATTTTCTTAACCACATTTCTTAGTGTCAGAGTTTTTTCTAAGTCCACCCTGACGTCTAGAAAGCCATAGAGGTGTAACATCAATCGGACTGTGGATTACTTAATGAACACCCACAACGTTATTTGAGGACCATGTTAAAATGATCCACGAGCTTTCAAAGCAGCATTTTTACTCTTGGTATGTTCAACGCGTTATAAAACCTGACTCTAGTAGAAAACCCGCTTGTGTAAATGCGCATTATTTTATCTTACACTCACTAGACCTACGAGGTAATCATTTTTATCTAAGACTTGCCTTGTTATGAAGTATAATCAGGAAAACTTTCATCATCAACTCCAAGATTAGTTTAAAATATACAGTCGAATACGAAATAAGTTATAGGTACAAAGTCATAGTCCTCTAAAGCTACCCTGATTACTCAATTATGAATGAGCCAATAAAATTGTTATGACCCTGTTAAAATGTTACTGAACAATGTTAAATTGAGGACTGAAATATCTTCTACAAATTACGGATATAACTAATAGCTTTCATTTAATTAATAAAATCGTTTGATCACTCTCTTTAAGTGTAATGACAAAGCTATTTCGGAACCGTGTTGGTAATATAAAATTTAATCTGTTTTTAACAGGCTTAGACTCGGAAATGCAATTTGTATAGTTATCGGCATGAATCTTGAGCTCTGACCTACATCTGCGCAGAAGTGATTTATTAGCAATGAACCAATCCCGAGTGACGGCTATGACGCGATGCACTGCGGGCCAATCACCGCTTTAGCCCGCCCTCGCGCCTCACTTCATACCACAAAAGGGACCCAATAAATTACTTCTGCGCAGGTGAAGGTCAGAGCTCAAGATTCGTGCCGATAACTATACTTTATTTCAATTCGTTGCTGGGTAAAACATCGCGAAGCCCTGACCGTCTGTCATTTTTTCTCATAAAAAACTCATTTATAAAAAAATATAGGTATCTACATTAAATATTGTATAACACTGTTACGTCACTTCTCATAGCTTAAAACCACTATTCAACATGGCGTCAAATAAAGAAAAGCGTCCGTATTGAAAGCAGGACATCGGAAAATGAAGTGAATGCATTTGTATGCATTCATTCATTCACTTTGAATAGTTTCAGGAAACTGTTTTGAAGCAATAGCGGTTTCCCACAAAAAGAGTTATTTTGAGAAGTATTATGTTGGAAATACAAGTTATTTTAAGTTTTCATGAATGGTTTAGTTTTAAATAAATAGAAAAGGTCACTTTTACGTAAGAGTTTCAACCATAAATAATCTCATTTACACTAACGTAATTAAGTAGTATTTTTGTGCTGTTGTTAAAATCGGGACGTGACTGAAACCGCTTGCTCAATATCTTAGTTTTTTCAACAGTATTTATTTTGCAAAAGATCAACAGATTTGATGCCTTTCTCATTATCAGCTAACAATGTACCCATCACAAAGTTTGATCAACCTCCTTCATTATCTCACGAGGCAGTAAACTGGCCACATAGACACAATTCAGATACTTTTCCCAGTTAATTAAAACTTTTTATTTTATCGTTCGGATATAATATTCAAACTGCGAATAAAGTTCGTTCTAAAATTGAGTTTAAGTCGACGCAAGGTTTGTTTAAGACCAGAGACTATAAAATTATAACGGTCATAATTTAAATTTTGAAGGAGTAGATACTTAAGGCTGAATGTACCATTAAACTAATCTAGCTAAACTAAACTCAGTTAATGCAATACCATTATATTTTGAATTCATTAAAGATAAACCTTCTAATGGACTAATTAAATGAGGTATATAACATGACGAATGTTCATAATATCCTTTTAATCTTGTCTTCGAAAGGTGAAATAATCCGTTTGTGTACCGAAACTACCAAGCTACCACTTAATGCCAGTCATTTGTTTGAAATTGTTTCAAAAAGTTTGTTGATCTCGATCAATTATGTTCTTCAACATTTTTGAGAGATAATTGTATAATTTTATCTTTAATAAAGCAAACTCAATTACACTTTATTTTAAGAGTGGATTCTGAAAACAAAATATTATTTTGTGAATCTGTTTTCATTGTTATTGAGGCAACTTATGAATATTCATTTGCATAATTATTTTTCATTTTATTTTTGACGTGAGAAAAGTTTTTACATATATTTTTTAAATTATTTGTCTCCTAGCTTTCATACGTCTTAAAACGTGTGGCTTACCTTTCACCTCATCTTTTTTCTCAGTTCTCAGTTTCTCAGCTGATAAAACAAAAAAGTACAAAGTCCTGATCTTAAAAATAATAACCAGCAATAAACCACGTCATTTGAAAACACCTACAAATTACTCCACCTGTTACCACGCCCATAAACTGGCATCGTATCTAACTGGGACAAATTGGGTGAGTACACCGTCAGTACATTTACTGCAAGCCGAGTGTATCTCTCTCGATGTAGTGTATACGAGCAAATTATGCCAAAAGACTAGCTCAGCAGTGCCTGCCTAGTGCGAATTTCATGGCTATGTAAATCTTTGCCCGGCTGTGTTAGAGTCATGTGTGTAGCTTGAATTTTGGTTGTAGGCGGCCTTTTAGTGATTTTGTTACAGAATTAGACAGTTTTCTCCAAACTTAAAGGCGGACCGCAACTAAATTCCAAGTTCTCGACAGGTTTCACATGACAATAATAAATAAATAAAAAATGATACAAAAGCCGTGAAGCCGAAAACCGATCTCAGTGGCGTGCACTTGGAGAAACCTATGTACAGTAGTGGACTGCGATAGGCTGATGATAATGATGATGATACAAAAACTACTTGAAAATACAGAAACAATTCAACACAGAATATTTAGAGATGAAATTACAAACGAAAACACTTATGATAAAAGAACAGTACAAACTTAAAAAAAAAACGCTTTTCGAAAAAAAATCTTTTACAAGATACCTACATAGTTTCATGACACGAAGGGCGAAAACTTAAGAAACAATTTTTTCAGTAGTTAATGAAATATTTTATTACTTACCAATAACATCAATGAATTTGGTAGCAATCTGCGTGGCGAAAGACGGAGAATCAGCCGTCACTTCACAGCTAAAGTTCCCAGCCAATGAGAGGTCCAGTCTTCGAAGCAGCACTTGTGTGCCATTCGATCGGTTCATCTGAAATTCATGGTAAAAAAATAATGAAGTAAATAAGGTACGTATATGAGAGGTTTTGTCCTAAAACTGTACCTAAATTAGTTTTGTCTGATTACCTTTCCAAATCGTTAATTAAACGTTTGTAAGCGCAAAACTATCCAAGTACGAAAATATGATGATGTTTAAAGGTATAAGATACCTAAGGTTTCAAATTAAGTACGTTACTCTCAATCTAGTCTAAATCAAGAAAAATTCAAGTGTAAAAATATCTAGCAATATCCAAGATTTCACAAATACTCTTCATCTTTGAAGCTAAGTAGGAACATTTCATTTTTATTCATCGGCAAAAGTAGGCACTAAAATTTTCGTCAGGATAATTTGATTCCTTCGCTCATTTGAACTCATTATACGAGGTCAGAGTTTGTTGTCAGGCAAAACGTTTAGTTATTATGATAATTTTTATTGTAATTTCTTGGTACTATGAATAATTTCGGACAAATTCTCTGGTCAAATACTTAATAAGCTTACAAAAAGGGAACCTAATATTTTTGCGTCTTTCTACAGATATGTCAATTTAGATGCCAAAGGAGATTTTTTCTGAAAGGCGAAAGATTGTCAATTGCGAGTTGATGACAAATTATTATAAGAAAGTATGGAAGAAGAGGATATGCTGCGCCAACCACAAATATAAATGACTTTAAAAGAGCTTCTAACACAACATTACGAAATCGTCCTTGAAATTCACAAGCCATTGAAGCTCATTGACAACCAAATACACAATTACTGCCACTCCATTAAACAAGAAGTACAACTAAAAAACATTGCCGAGATCCCAGACAGCTATTACGAACATCGATTTGGGTTGCCAGAAAAAAGAAAATACCGAATACAATGCACCTCGTGCAGTAAATATCCAGAATGGATTTTAAAGTATCCACCAACAGATACTTAGACTAAACACGTGCAATAAAAGAGATCTGAAAAACCTCATTCCCGTATAATGAAAGGAAGACAGGACTATACATTCCCGGATCGCACCTCGAAAATCGTTTTCAGTCCCGATCCAGTCTTTATCGATTCAATCTAGCAAAGTGAGACCATACTGGTGACGGTGCTAGCGAAATTCCGAATGTTTTCAAACAGGTACACAATATGTGTACTAGATTTTTGTCGCCTGACAGCCATTTTGTTTTTACCCTTTTTCGCTGACCGTATTCAAACGTGGAACTGGCAGACTTTGTTTAAATTTTCGAACGTTTGCTCACTAAATGTGGTACATTGCCTATACAACTTTTTTGGAGCTTCGTTTTACTTATTTTCGATTTAGTTTAGGCTTATCCTTGTTAGCAAAAAAGTCGAAAGCAATTTTAAAAAGGTGAACCTTTTTCCTTTTTGTGGTGATTATACACAACGTTTGTTATTTGATCTAGGTCAATTGCCTTTTAAAAAATAACCACAATTCCTTTATTTAAATAAACAGAATCACAGACCTTAGTCACAAAAGCCCTTTCATTTACAAATGTAAGCAGCACAAACGTGTATATCTATTCTTTATTTCTGTTAACCTGATGACAAAGATCCCTTCTTAATTCATTAGACATCGTGTCTTCAGAGAATACAAAGCACAGAATCACCACCAAAAACAAATACACTCCCAAATAAACGTGTCGATCTACTGAGCTAATTGCATTAACAGTGCACCATTCTCCCGATCCGACCCAATCAACTGAGCAGGGCTTCGTTCCTTTGTTTATCGCAGGTGACTCGAAAGAATTAGGTAGCTCCGATCGGATCCTATCCATCCGTGTAATAGCATCTTTAATCTGTCCTGCAGGAACCAACCGATGGGGAAGGAAAAACATTATGCTGAAAGGTAAAGTCCCTAATTATCTTTATGTAGCTCTTGGGTGGGATAGCTGATATTGAGAAGATAAAAGATGGTGGGAATCGAGATAAGATCGCATTGACTTAAGTATGGGGTCGGCTGTTTTTATGGAGTCTGGTTTTATATTCCAGATGCGATTCTAGGAAAGTTTATGCCTGTTCTGCTTAATGGCTTATTGCAAAATAATTGGATGTCCAAACTGCATGAAATAAATTACAATCATTGATTTTTATCAATTACTGTTTTCAATGGAAGGAGACCTGTGCCCAGCCTAGCAGTGGGACGATAAAAAGGCTATAACAGTAACATTGTTTTCAATGATTTTATTCCGAATTAATCAAAATAAAATTACACTTCAAAGGTTCAAAGACAAACGCATAGAAGAATTACTAAAAACTATATGACAGTAACAAAAAAAATTACTTACATCTACATAGATCCCAGGCAATCCAAAGACTCTCGTATCAGGCTCCTCCATGGGAGTATACCTGTAGAACTCGTGGTTTCCTCTGTACCACTTGACGGAGTACAATGGAGCGCCCTGCATGTCCCGCGAACAGATCAGGGCGGCTGTACCACCCCTGATCACGTTGGTCGGTTGTACCAGGAGCATGACGTCACGAAGACTTGTTACACCTGAAATTAAAAGAAAATAGAAATGTTGACTATAGTATAGTATTAACGACGCTAAGAAACGCTACAAAAAGTATGCTTTTTAGTTAATTAAACTATTGTTGGTTAGTAGAAAATTGTTCAGCGTATTTTCAAAGAATTTTCTGGAATTTAGTAACAATCTATACATATAATAAAATGATAGGAAAGTCAAAACTGTACATTGAATATTTTTTTAAAAGAATACTTGGGGGGTGATCTATTATCGATTCTGAACCCAAATATATAGTTTTTAGAATTTTTGTCTGTTTGTCTGTTTGTCTGTTTGTCTGTATGTTTGGTCTCACTGAACTCGAAAAGTACTGCATAGATTTAAATCAAATTTTGCATGAATATTACCTGGGGGCCGGTTCAACATATAGGATATATATTATCACGCTATCACCTACGGGGGATGAGCAATGAACGATAATTTCTGTTAACGTTTCTGCAACAGCGGGTGCAATAATGACACATATTTGAATGTTGAACTTTGTAAGTTTATCGGCTTTTTATCAATCTTTACATAGAAAATAACGCTTTTATAAGTAACTTGAGCAAAAAACTGAATTTAAAGAAATGATATCCTAAAATTATAGATGAAGAAAATCATGCAGAAACAGATGTGCCATAAAACTGGTAGTAGGTAAAATATCAATGAAAACAGACTTTGTCATGGTATGTTCTTACTTTCAAGAAAAAATTATATGACAACGTGTGTATTTCGCTACTATAAAAACACTACAAGAAATATCAGCGCATCATCAGGGACATTTTTATAATTCTTTCACCATTAGAAAGCTACATTATCTGCGAGTAACATAGGGTATATTTTATCCCGGTGCGGGCAGTAGTTCCCATGGGAAGCGGCACCCACGTCCCGAAGAAATTATGAACTTCCCCATATTCTTAAAAAGTCTACATATGTTGTTCTGACATAATATAAGCTATACCTCTCATAAACATGAATATCTATTCATTTCATCCAATAACAAACATGCATCACACTGAAAGTGCATTGCGAGTCTAAGATTTTATTATTATAAAAAAAACATTGTAATTAATATTCAAACATCCTTAAAAATGAGTTCCTGGTTTTAATATATTACATTATTTTGAATTCACTTACATATAAATAGAAGGTCCTTATTAATATATTTTTTGAGTAATGAAGAATGTAGGCAAAATACGACCGAAAACATTGTGTCACTTCTAAAATTAACATCAATGGGAATAACTACCTGTCACAATACGTCAACAAGATGTCAACAGAAGACAAGAGTTCGTTCGTTCTGAAAACGTACAAATTACGCGTCGCAGGCTGGAGACTAACTTGCTTTCAACTTCTGATCACAAATCATCGAGCTAAGAATTATATCACAAATACACCGTTTACAATTACGAACAGTCACAGTCAGACCCACGGACTGAGTCTAAAAAAACACCTTTTATAAAGCTACGTTTATATCATTTATATTATTCAGTTACAAAGACAGAATTACTATCAAACGTGTTTTCGCTAAATGTTCTATTAGTTTTTGCAAACATACATTCCCAACTCTGATCTCATGGAGGTGGCGTCCGGGTGTCACCACTGTGCGGACTGTGCGACCTATCGCACCCGGCCCCGGTTTAAACCATGATCTGGAGCAAGAAGAAATGGGATGACAAAGAATGAGGCGGCGGAGCGACTGAAAATTCCCAACTCTCATCCCAGCCACTGCGGTAAGACACCACGAAAGCCGGATGTCGAGAGACGACTCCCGGCCACCGTAGGCGTGAGCGATTAGTTTTGAGTGGGTCATCGACTTTCCGGCTTCTGGGAGACCCGTTATTTCACGCGCCCCTCAAGGAGATTCAGCAAACCCCTGTGAGGCCAAAGCCTGACACTCCCTCACGCTGCTCAAACTGATGGCTGAGAATTACGTAACTTTCCAGGATGCCATGCAACGTGTTGCAAATGCCCAGGCCTTTGGGAGCTTGGTAATCCTTTTCTCCACCTTAACTTGAGTTTTGTGGTACATGAACAAATTAGAATAGTAATGAATTAGGTCATCTTCATCACGTATTTACCAACTCTTAATGTTCATCATGCACACCCGCTTCTCTAACTTTATTGAAGGATCACTAAAATTGTTTCAGTTAGTTTAACTACGCTACTATAGCCCGTTGTCAAACCTTTTAATATCAATTCTGTAGAAGTGTGAATATCGAATGTGTAATACCTATATCGAATTTCCGTTTGTGCACTGCACACAAACCAACGTTATGATTTTCGAGAAGTCAGAAAAGTCGGCCGGCTAAGAATTATATTCATCGTTGGTTAATTGAATACATTTTCAGAAACCACAATAACAGTAAGAACCAAAGCGAATGATCGCTTCATAGAGCTCTGATTTTCTCGAGGCGATCAAGTCAGTTCTGGTCTGTTCGCTCATCAGATCTTTGAAAGCGGTTCGATGATAATATACTGTTGCTGTTTACCTACGTGTGACACATAATATGGTATTTAAACGTCCTCCGCAAGAGAGCGAACGTTTGTGCTATTTATAAAGACGAAATTTTACCGTTATGCAGTAGTGATGCACAGTATACACAGCACTTATGTTTCTTCTGATCTGCTGGCTCCACCAAGAAATGACAAATTGCGAGCGTACATTTTGAAAATCTTGGAAGAACTGGAGGCATCAACACAACCAACACACGAATTGGACTTACTCTCTCGGACGTATACTTTACCTGATCGTGAACTAATGCAAACATTTCGGTGGAATTCCAACATAACATACTGAGTGAGTGCACAGAAAATCCCCGAAATACAAGTAGTGAAACTATGCGCTTGCCTGATGACTCAGTCATTATCCACCCAGCTATTCCTCAATTGTGTGGGTGCTGGCTTCCAGTCAAACCGAATCTTTTTGAGTACCAATGTTTACTTGGAGTGCCTATCTGATCTCTTCAACCCAGTGAACTAGACACCGCGTTATCCATGGTAAGTAAAACTGTTTGACAGACTTTCTGGCTCCTGATTTGTCGCAGCTGCTGCAGAAAATGTACAAATGACAACTTTGTCAGACCTTTGTTTTATGTGAGAATTACGTAATAATTTTCCAAATCGGTTGACTAGATCCAGAGATTTCCTCAACGTCACAAACTTTACTTCTTTTGTTTAGATAAATAGTCACACATCGTCGACACCACCTTGATTGATCAACCCGTGCTGCTGCTAAGTGGTAATCCTAATTATATTGTTATGTAAAAGAATACACCTACGCTACGGCATAAGTAGTATTTTGACAATTCCAAATTGCCCACGCAGACGAAGTCGCTGGCAACAGCTAGTTTTTATAATAACAACGTTTAAGCAGAACCGATTAAAAGGTCTTCGCAGAATCAATGTTCATTAACAAAATCGATTTAAACAGTATTTCAAAAACTGAATTTTCATTTTTATAAACAAAGAAAATTTTAATAATGAAAATCCGAAAACTTTGAACGAAAATCTGTTTTATGGAACACGTTCAGTGAACCGAATTTATAATCAGAAATTAATGTTTCGTTTAGATGGAACGAAAACCAATAAGTGCAGACAATCAGTATTGTGGAAAAACATTATCGAATGTTCATGAAGAAATGCTTTCACGTTCACACCACAAAACAAAGCCACTTGAGCCAGCTCAATAAATCGTCAAACACATCCGACATCATAAGATATGGGCTTGCTCTTTCGGCTTGTATTCCAAAAAAGACATGACAAAGTATGATCACATTTCTCGGATATCTAATAGAGGGCCTTTACCAAAACTCAGATCGATTGTCCCATAACTCTTATGAGACATGTCACATATTGTACCACGTCCGAGACAATAAAATATAAAATATCCGACCTCTACCGAATTTAGGGCTTCGGTAAAAAAATCTGAGCAAATATACTCGATGTTTTTTTCTGTCTGGACTAAAGCAAACTGTGCTGGATTTATATCGTGTTTTTATAGAAATCAGTTCGAAGGAAAAGTGAAGTGTTTGCTCCGAGTAAACTGGGGATAAATCATTTTATATTTATGGTTCAACACACAGACATAGGTATAATAAAGTATATTTTTTCATCGTTGATAGCAAATTAAATCCAATATTGACGCTCGAGTTGCATTATTTGACCTGTTCACTGGTCAGCGCTGCAAATAAATTAAATAATGAAAATAAAGTAAATATTTCCTCCAAAATTCAGCATTCGAAATCATGATAAAAGTATTAATTTTACTGAAAGAATTTAATCTATGTGAACAATTTTTAATCTGGAAAATGAAGTTTCAATAATATCTTGCATTTTACAATATGTTGATTGTAGACTGAAAAATGGAGTGGGGGAATAACAATAGGAATATAATTATTGACATATCAGCCATAATTTCAGTACCCAGTCACATATTTTCTTCGTATATTTTGATCGTATAGTGAAATTGTAAGGTGAGAAGAGTAGCGATCTACCACCATCCTCACCTCTCAATTTTGTATCTCTAGTTCCAAAATACCAGATACCTGATCTCCTATTTCACGCACGAAGTAAATCAAAACGTATCTATCTCCCTCTCAAAGAGCGTTCTATGTATCAAAGTCAAAGTCGAAGTAAAGTTAGGGAAATTAACAGCACCCTGTGGATTTCCACCTACCGCACTTTCAAATACTTGGCGTGTTTGTGGCTGAACAATTTTCAGCTTACAAGAATACTCCTAGAACACACTGCAAACTAAACAGTCGGTCTAATGGTCAGAATTTTTTAAAGAAAATCATTCAAATTCAATCAAAATAATTTGTCGTTTGTAGCTGATTGTTGTTATGTACCTACAATTATTCATTTCCATACTGATCTATGAGCCCCAAAAAACTGTCGGCCGACTAAAAGTTTGCAGTGTGCTCTTAGAAGTTGTTATTTATTGATGAATATCATGTTTCTATGATAGAGGTACGTTGCTATTGATAGTATGATTAAAAGTCTGTTAAGCAAATAATTAATTTACTAAAATTCAGGTCTGTTTTTTTTTTATGTGGCAACTGACTGCTAACTCTGATGTAATAATCAGGTGTTACGATAATTTATCTGAATTTGCGGTAAATCTTAGAATCTGTACATTTCTTGAAGTTTTTTTTACATTTTCTGGCCTTTACATTCTATTAGTATTGAGTTCAAAGAGTAAGTAAATTTTCGTGTATGTAATTTACATCATTGCGATTGGTTTGAAAGTTTTGACCTTTCTGGAAACTTTGAATGGTCAACGTATTATCAAAGACAAAGTCATATTAGTTTCGAATGAATTACAAGTGCTTTTGAAGTTTAAATTATAAAGTACTTGAATTGCAATTTTGTTTTCACTGTCACAGCTGCTGTGAAGTCTGTATTTTCTGATTGTATTTTAAAGGTATTTTAGTTGATTATTGGTTTTACACAGTAACTGTGCAAATTAACAGTTTTTCATATATAGGAGAGAGACATAAAAGGGAGGCAGGCCAAATAAATTATGAATTAATTGCCTGAAAGAAAACAGGAGTTGAAAAGTAAAACAAGTTACGATGGCCCAAATAAAATTGGGGGTGGTACAGGATAGCGAAAAAGTAGGGTTGCTTTTTTTATTATTTATTTTTCCAATGAGTGAAGCGAAGATAACATTTTAACATATAGGATGGTTCATTATAAAACCTTCAAGAAATAGTGTACGAGGATGAGGTATTATCACATTTATAATATTAGTCGTGGCAATACATAACTTAGGCAAGTATAAACATCCATATAGCCTAGCAAAGACGGTATACAAATATCTATCTGAGAGATAAACCAAGGGTCTTGCTAATTCTGTTTGCATACGAAATGTAAACAGAGAACGCATCACTGCTGTGTAATGCCTACAAAATTGCGTCTTATGGTATGAGTTACACCAAATTCAACCCTGTTTGGTAAAGTACACGGTGCAATTTGATTTTGACAGTTCTGGCTTATTTCTTGCACTTATCGTACTGGTATAGGATAGCAGAAAAAGAAACATTTGTGTTTTTGGCCTTACAATTGACGAGCAGTGACAAGCAATTTTTCGTTGAGCTGTTTGGTAATCATATGGCATAACTATTATAATGACAGTTTCTGGAATCAATATAGAAATCAGAAAGCTTGCCTGAAAGGCCTCTTCACATAAAATTCCTGAATTATTATGCGTGTATTTTTTGTGACTAACTTCTTCTTTATATCACAAAATATGTATTAACTACTTTACTGTGTTCAGTAGGAAAACATAAATTATACAAATCAAGCAACTCTTATGCCAAACCTCCCATTTCCCTCAATGTCAGTAGTTCAGGATAATGATAATAGATGGCGCCAGCAGGCACATAACAGTTCACTATTGTAGAAAATTAATTAATAGCGAGTGGCAGTTTTTCTGTTGATAAATCTGTTTTCTGTCTAAACATTACCTACTTATAATGGGCGTATAATGAAATGTGTTGTTAGGTGCAAGATATTCAATACTGTTTGATCTGTAAACCGACCAAAATAATTGATGAAACATGCCCACCGTTTCGCTCGCCTCCCAAGGGAACTACTTCCCGCACTCGGATAAAATTTGACTTCGTCACCCGGGCATAGTGGAACCAACAAAATCGGTTCATTAGTTTTGGAGCTACAAAAGTACTAACAAAGAAAATAATGTTTTCTCATCATAATATTGGTATAAAAGTGTAAATATAGATTTATCTGAAATACGATATTTCTGTCTAAATTAGGTATCATGAATTAGATACTGTTATATTTCTATCGAAAACAAGATGTTGTTTTGTTCTTAAAATAATAAATAATTAGGTAATCTGAGAATTGTGTTTACGTTAATTAATTATTAGATCTTAATAATCCAGCAGGTTTTCCCTGACGGATAAAAATAGTCCAAAAATCTAGGTCATAATATTATAATGATTTATAGTTATGTAGGATATAATGTTACTATATAGGTACCTACGTATATACAATATGAGTGGTATATATTCAATAGTTAAAAAAAAAACATACCTACTATGAATACAATTTCCTCAGAAGACAATGATATATTGCGCTTTCATATTCTTTTAATCCACTAATTAAAGGATTTTTACGAATTAAAATAACAGAAATAATAATCAATCTGCAAAATAAATGCCTCCGCAGTAATAACACAAAAGGTCTTGTAAAGAATGCGATACGATCGCCTTTTGTTATATTTTTTCGAGTAAAAATACTGCAGTCTAAAATGTCTCTTAATACAATGTTATGAAGGTCGAAATTAAAATTTTAAATACTTAAAACATTGTTGGATATAAATCTTCCTTGAAATCAACCTAGACTGACTGGCATGGCATAAAAGAAAAAGTTATGACGGACGTTGGAATTGTCATGATCTTGATAATTAATTATTTATCAATGTTGTATTTGCTATAAAAGTTGGCTTTTGCTAAATCGTTTGTAACAAATACCTTACAAGGTTAAATATCTTATAGATGTCTGTTTTTCATATTCAAGTACCACTTCTGATCTGATTTTTATGAATAATATTTACGAATCCTTACCGTAAGTGGCAAAATAGTCAAGGCTCTCATAGTGGGCTACAATTCGGTCAAAAAAAAAAAATACCACAAAATTATTCAGACAAGGATAGCCGAAAAAGATACGGTCGCCTTTTGTTGTATTATTTTGTATAAAATAAGTAATGTTTTATCATGTCACTCAACCGGCTAGTGTAAAAAATAATGGTACAAAAGATTAGTTTACATGACTGAATATACTTTTATCGTCGAATTTTTGACTAAACCTGCTTTTAACGTCTATCAAAATAAAAGGCGTAAAGGCGTGTATGTAAATATCGCTTAGGCTGGCATAAAGTTTTTTTTTATGAAGCGTTGTTCAGTATTCCTATTAGAAAATACTATATTGTTATATGATATAAACTTGGACAATTGATGTGGAAAAATCAATCGTTGTTGTTAGGGAGTATTTTATTAACCTCGAAAAGTAATGTTTAAATGTAGTTTAATTAGAACTTGGATTCAAACTCCAACCTCTCATTAGTAAGGGAAAGGTCGTAACTATGAGACCAAAATGGCCACCAAAAATCAAACAACTATAAAAAAAATGATCATCATTCTGCATCACACTTCAATATCACTCAAAAATCCTCATTCCTTCATGATACTCCTCAAAATAATATACAAGATACGTCATAAAACAGCGTTTTGACATTCACTACAGCCTACCTGTGTCATCGGAATGACAGCAAATAAAACTGGCAAGTTACGTTTACGGCTGAACCTTTAAATGCGTGTGCCGACTATCGTAGTAGGTTTTTAGTAAAGAGTCTTGATACTTGTGGAAAGTGGAGTGCTTTCTATGTTTGTTTTTGAAATTTACTCATGTTGGCTGCGTGTTTTCATTTTTTTTCTTCATATGGCTTGGTTGTTCCCTAAAACGTTGAGATCGGTTTCCAGCCTTACAGAATGCAGTTGAATCTTACGCATGGACACAAATAAATAGACTGCTTATCTGGTTATCGAAATCCAGTCACTGAGCCAACACGTTGTTATACTGTATTTCTCTGTGCCCAGTGTGTCCCATTTTAAATCATAGACAAGTAATTGAATGCTACGCGACGTTAGTCCTCCCCTATTTTATATTATTGTAGCTAATGTGCATTTTGTGATACCTTTTCATTACGCGTTTACTGTAAAAACCGAAAAATTTTGTAGATTTATTTTTAAACCTTGTTAGTTTTTCTCAAAATTCACTATTAGGTACACAAATCAAGACCATGTATTCCTGAACTATACAGCCTCCAGTCTGTGCTCAGTTAATAGGTTCGCAGCCATTACGAGGGCACTGTGGGCGTACAATACAATTATATAGAACTACTGCCTAACCCTAAGGGGCAAACAAACGATTGTTACAGTTATGTTCCACAGTTTGTTTAGTTATTTTAAAATCTAACTAACAATGTGTATGTTTGTTACTTTTTTACGAAAAAAGTAGTGAACATTTGACTGTAATTTGGCTTTTTATACCAGAATTGGCAGATTTTTCACCCGCTTGTTAATTGTGATTAGTATCTATGAGCTTTTGAGCAGTGAAAGAATTTTTCAAATCTGTTCAGTGTTTTCGAAACCTGCGGGGTAAAACGAAAAAATATTTTTTCTCTTTTTCTTAAGTATAGGTAACATATAAACTACGTTTTAGGTGGAAGTCGTTTCCTCAAGACGCAATTTTTCATGAATAAATATATATTACATTACACAAAAAATATGTTACTTCTTCGAAACAGTAATACAGTACATTCTTGTAGTTGTGAAATAGTTGCGATGTAATAAATGGTCTTTTAGAGTTATGGCGTATGTTTGACGCAGTTTAGGATGTCCTGACCAGGCTGCGAACAATATTAATACTTTTACCACAGCAGGCACTTTTCTCAAGTTTCTGTCGATAAAATAGTAGAATGCTAGGTTTTCTTGCTGTATTTTCTTTGATGTTTTTTTAATAAATGATGTGTTTAAAATTTTAGGGTCTATTTCGACATAAAACTCGACATTCTGTATTTAAAGTTCTAAAACAAGAGTCACTCATGTAAACCTATTTCAGTAAACAAAGTGTACATAAAATTCTCAAGTAACATTCTCGCGGTAAGTCATTTAAGCGGGAAGCCGTCTACCGCGAAATCTCTACTAATCCTGTTTCATACCTTCCAAAGATTTTAGAACTTAGACCGACACATTAATAGGTCGTTACAGAAAGAAATATACTCCAATCTGCATAATTTTAATGTTACTTTTCCGCTCCTCAAGTAAAATCACGTCGTTATTTAAATTTTCTCTTTGGAAAACAACCCGTTCTTTATCTGAAAATGGCGTCCTAATCTATTTTGGCATCAGAAAGTGTTTTTGGGAAATAATAAAGATTCGACATCCATGTTCTTTAGGTTTTCGTAATACGACATTTATAATCCAAGGAGTTGTTACTCGGCGCTTTTTTATTGCACGAAAGAAGAAAATTTCGTAAAACAGCCAGTAACATTTTGAATTTAGAAGCTTGTACGTTTTTTTTTAAAGTGAATTTGGAACGCAGTAGGCGTAGCAGGACCATAAAGTTAACATAAATAAAGGTTTAATTTGAAAGCTTAAGTCCGTAAGAGTTCAATTAAAATAAATTTAAATTAACTTTACGTTCGCAATAAAATGGTTTTTATTTTCGCATTAAAGATGATGTTATGAGATAAACGTACGAATATTATTGTCTTATTTTAACAACCATACTTAATGGAAAGAGTATAATGAAGCTCTGCTTAAAATTACCAGATGTTTTAAAAAGTTAAGCACAGAAAAGTCCAATTTCATTCATAATTTAAACAGAAAAATTACAGTGATAATATTCCACCAGAAGAAATGATTGGAAATAGATCACGAAGGCTTCATAACGAGGTTTTCTTTCGATGTCATCTCATTTCTATCTTAACATTCCGTATTCCCTGACTAAGCTGAAATGTACTCAAGGAATTTTCAGTATCATTTGCCTTACGTAGAAGATTTGTGTAATTTTGATATTAACTTGAAATATGCTCGTAAAGTTTGCTGATGTTGAAAAAGTATGTTTAGCTGCAAAAATACGTATGTAAAAAATATTTAAGTATTTCGTAATTTTCTTTATAAGAAAATCGAAATAAAAATAGTTTTGGTACTATTTGAAACACATTAACAGAGTATGCGCATTTTTTTTCCTTTTGACAAAGATCAAAGGCAATTTTTCACTTTAGTAGGTATTTTATTTCGAATTATACAAAGCAGAGCAATTATAAAAAAATATTGTTAGGTCCGTAATATTACCTTGAGTCTTAATACCCTTGAACGAATACCAGAATATATGTTTTGTAAAGTACCTAATTATGTCTTTGAACCCGTAAATACATGTAGTACTGTACAATATTGTAATAAAATGTTTACTTTATTTAAGACCTAAACATAAGTACTCACCTAAGGCCTGAAAAATAAATCTCATAATCCACGGCTTAAATAGACAAACTCTCATTATGTGGCAATTTAAATAATTAATTTAGGCTGTTACTATCACCTTATAAGTAATCACATTTTCAAAAATTCATTAAGTAAGTCATAATCAGAATGATATGGATTCAAAATAATTTTCAATATTATTAAAGTTCAAGTTAATTATAAAGGTATTTCAAACCTTCTGAAATACTCAACGCTCATCATCACATCACATCACATCATCAGCCTATCGCAGTCCACTGCTGGACATAGGCCTCTCCAAGTGCACGCCACTGAGATCGATTTTCGGCTTCTCGCATCCAGCTCCTGCCAGCCGTCTTGCGCAAGTCATCACTCCACCGTGCCTGAGGACGTCCTACACTACGTTTGCCGAGGCGCGGTCTCCACTCTAGAACTCGTTTACCCCAACGGTTATCGGTTCTTCGGCTAATATGGCCAGCCCACTGCCACTTCAGCTTGCTGATTCGGTAGGCTATGTCGATGACCTTGGTTCTCTGACGGATTACCTCATTTCTGATGCGATCCCTCAGAGAAACGCCGAGCATAGCTCTTTCCATAGCCCGCTGAGCGACTTTAAACTTGTGGACCAGCCGTACCGTCAGTGTCCACGTTTCGGCTCCGTAAGTCATGACAGGTAGGACGCACTGATTGAAGACTTTTGTCTTTAGGCACTGTGGAATCGACGATGTTAGGACTCGACGTAGCTTCCCAAATGCAGCCCAACCCAACTGAATTCTCCTATTCACCTCGTCCTCAAAGTTGTTTCTACCTAACTGCAATGTCTGCCCGAGGTATACATATTTCCGAACAACTTCGAGAACGGCGCCGTGTATCGCAATCGGTTCCGGTAGAACTTGGTTTTGTCCAAGTTCATCCGTAGGCCGATGCGTAGAGAAGATTCAGCCAGGTCGTTAAGCATCTGTTGTAGGTCCCGCAGCGTTTCCGCCATGATGACGATATCGTCAGCAAATCTCAAGTGAGAGATGTGTTCGCCATTGATGTTGATGCCGCGTCCTTTCCAGTTCAGCGTCTTGAACATATCCTCCATTGCATTAGTGAACAGTTTCGGGGAAATAACATCCCCTTGTCTCACTCCTCGATGCAACGGTATGGGCCTTGTTTGCTGATTCTGTACTTGGACGGACATTGTAGCGGCTTCGTAGAGACATCTCATCACTTGGATGTATCGCCAATCTACTTGACAACGCTGCAGGGACTCCAGAACAGACCAGATTTCAACCGAGTCAAAGGCCTTCTCATAGTCCACAAATGCTAGACACAGGGGCTGATTATACTCTTCGGTCTTCTGTATAATCTGCCGCACTGTGTGGATGTGGTCTATGGTGCCGTATCCGCTCCGAAACCCAGCCTGCTCCGGTGGTTGGAATTCGTCGAGTCTTCGCGCAAGTCGGTTCGTGATCACTCTTGAGAACAGCTTATAGACGTGGCTTAGGAGGGAAATGGGTCGATAGTTCTTCAACTGGGTTTTGTCTCCCTTTTTGAAGAACAGGACGACAACACTCCTACTCCACGCCTCTGGAGTTCTCCCTTCAAACAGGACGGCATTAAAAAGCTTCTGGAGCTCCCCCAGTACGGGCTTACCTCCTGCTTTTAAAAGCTCTGTTGTAATGCCATCCTCGCCAGGGGCTTTTCCATTTTTGAGCTGTCTCAGAGCGATCTCGATTTCGCCACTGCTGACTTCTGGCAGGTCTTCGGTGAAATGGCGTGTTAATGTGGCTGTGTTAATGTGGGTGTGTGTGGCCGTGTAGCGACGGCTTAAGAATACATATGTCGCTACCCCTTCTTCCAGTGGGTGTCGTAGAAGTCGACTAATGGAGACAATTGCACCGAACACCAGTGCGAGAGAAGGAAAACTCGAAAAAAACCCTCTATCAACCCGTCTGGCCAGCGTGATAGCAGTAGGCTAAATACCTCCATGAGCAGCACAAAAAAGCCACGGCCCCTAGTTCCCGGCAGTCCCGCTATTCCCGGTCACGGTGGCGACCGTGGTTACGGCGGGGCAGGGGGTGCGAAGAATCTCCGGGTTACGGGAGGCCACCAAACAAAACTGACTCTGGCGACGTACAACGGCCGCACGCTACGGCTTGACTCGCATCTGGCGCAACTCGAGGTGGAACTTGGGAAGATTAGGTGGCACATATTAGGGTTATGTGAAGTTCGAAGAGAGGGGGAGGACACCATAACCCTCGAATCAGGTCACCTAATGTACTTCCGAGAGGGAGACCAACAATCCCAAGGTGGCGTTGGGTTTCTGGTTAATAAGTCCCTAGCTGATAACGTTGTGGAGGTGTCTAGTGTGTCGAACAGGGTAGCGTACCTTATCATAAAGCTCACCGACAGGTATAGCCTCAAGGTAGTGCAAGTGTACGCACCGACCTCGACACATTCAGACGATGACGTGGAGGATATGTTTGATGATATATCAAGGGCCCTCCACTTCACTACAAAGACCCATTACACTGTTGTCATGGGGGACTTTAACGCTAAAGTGGGAGTACAGACTTGCGGCGAATCGGCAGTAGGATCCCATGGATTTGGAAGCAGGAATCATAGGGGGCAAATGCTCGTCAACTTCCTCGAACGCGAGGGGCTCTTTTTGATGAACTCCTTTTTCAAAAAGCAGCCCCAAAGGAAGTGGACGTGGCAAAGCCCCGACACTATGACTAAAAATGAGATTGACTTCATCATG
Organism: Helicoverpa zea x Helicoverpa armigera; assembly: GCA_033682625.1. Taxonomy (NCBI): domain Eukaryota; kingdom Metazoa; phylum Arthropoda; class Insecta; order Lepidoptera; family Noctuidae; genus Helicoverpa; species Helicoverpa zea x Helicoverpa armigera. Next base: position 1,544,992 of record JAWIIS010000041.1, read on the forward strand.
ACGAACAAGAAGCACATATTCAGAGACGTCTCCGTGATCAATAGGTTTAATACCGGTAGCGATCACCGACTTGTCCGAGGCTCTCTGAATATCAACTTCAAGGCCGAACGTTTCCGTCTGATGAAGGCCAGGCTCCGACCAACACTGCTCCAAACCATGACAGGATCCGAAACGTTCCAGTCAAATTTGGAGAACCGATTTGCCGCCGTGGAAACCACAACAGACGTTAACCAGAACCACGAATATGTGGTTCGGATCCTCAGGGAGGAAGGTTCGAGATTCTGTAACATGCAGCGTAAGGGCAAGAAATCAAAGCTTTCGGAAGAGACATTAGGGCTTATGAAGAAACGACGTGAAAACCCGCCTGTCACTTCGTCAGCTAAGCAGGCTCTAAACCAAGAGATCAACAAGCACGTACGACGCGACCTCCGGTACTCCAATACTCTTGCCATTGAAAGAGCAATTGAGCTGAATCGGGGGTCAAAGGTGTTCGTACAATCTCTTGGAAGAAGCCACTTGACGAAGCTGACCACAACAAGTGGAGAAGTCGTTTCTTCGGTGCCGGCAGTCCTTTCGGAAGTGGAAAATTTCTATGGCCGGTTATACGCATCGCATGCATCTCGACCTGATCCCGGAAATGACTCAACGCTCAGTTTTAGAAAAATAATAATTGCAAGGTGACTAATGAAGAAAAAAATATAACGTGAAAAAGTATTTTCTCAGTTATGTTTTTTTAAGACATAAATAGAGATGTTTCAGCTAGTTTGAAAGACGTATTTTCAGCTAAATTGTCTACCATTTGTTTTATATTTCTTCATAAAATATTATATTTAAACCATTGCCAATATTATAGGATGATGTTCGATCAATCAAATGTTATGTCCGAAGCTGTCATTTGTTTTGTGGCCGCCATTTTATTTTAGTCAATTGCTTGTATTAAGAATACTGCTATATCATCAATCAAACAGTTGTTTGGGATAAATCGATCATTTTTATATTACGTTCGTCGTCAAAGGAAACTACCTATGTTTTTTGGTTTTACTTGGATCCTGAAAGAACTTCTTTTGTATAAAATTCCTGGTTATAAGTCAATCTAGATTCAACTAGATAGTTCCCGTGGAAACTACTTCCCGCATCTGGATAAGAAACATATTTTTTTATCAGTTATGTGGTTTCTTAGATAACTATGTGCAATCAAACAAACAAACTCTTCAACATTATAAATATTAGTAAAAATTGTGTAACTTTTTATGAGATTTTTTGACAGAGATATAAATCTAGTTAGCAAAATGCTGACTTTCAATTTTAATGTGTTTCAGCTGAAATGATAAACGTCAACTCAACAGATCATTAATTTCTGTTGATTCAACATCTCGTAATGCCATGCTCGCATGTAGCTTATAATAACGATAATAATTTATTGAAAAGATGTTGGGAAACAATTATAATAGTAGAAATATAAGCTCTACTTATAATATAAAAACAGAGCTGGACAGTTTGTTTGTCTTTACACGCTAATCTTAGGAACAGAGTATTCGATAGCCCATTTATCGGGAAAAGCTGTAGGCTACTTTTTATTCGGGTACGCGGAGAAGTTCAGGTCAACACAGTCACAGTCAACTTCAGGTCAGTGGTAACAGTTTTATAGGAAAATCGTACTTATTACTATTGAGTTAAGGTGCATGACAGTTACCACTGATGTGCAGTCTACCGTACGACAGGATGCGGGTAAAACCTCTAGTGGAAGCTAGTGCAAAATACTGGTCATATTAGTAACCTATGTATATCACTGCCCAGTTCACACAAAATAGGTCCAGTTGCTTTTACGTGAAAGAGGTACAAATATTCATATATGCTACATACATGCAGACATCCGCGCTTATAATATTAGTAAGAAATAAGATGAAGTACATATAACCAGATATAAAGCGGAGGTCCCAATGGACCGCTTGAATAGACATCACGTCAATATTATCCTATTATACATACATACATTCTAACTCACAGAAATAATTAATTTGTTATTCTCATTATCTCCAGCAGATATTAATACATTGTAAGTAAAATAATCTTCCTTTTAATCGTAACGAGAAATGTGTACGAAAATTGTCAGCGTAATTATTATTATTTATTCCACCGTGAGTTCTCAGCTTTTTTTAGCTTTTAACAGATCTGGGGAATCGTTTATTTTAAAAAAGCTTTTTGCTTCAGCTTTAGGCATTTATTGTATGTGCCTACAATACGTTTTAGAAAAAATATGTCGGTTACATTGTCATTTAGTACAAAAAGATTGTAAATGGATAGGGTTTTTCTTTATATGGATATTATTCTGTGCATATTTTTAGTTTACAATGCAATTGTGTGCAAAATAATTTGCTTAGGAAATTAAAAGGGTAATTTAAGAAAATATGTACGTTAAAAACTTAGTAATTAAAAAATCAATATTGACAGTACCTTAAAGTTAAAGACCAATACCAAAGCTATAAAAATGTTTAGGCTATAAATTACAGCTACGTAGCTAAGTACCTAATTGACAAAAAAGTCGAACGACAGTTGATCCGATGGATGACAATTTTTTTTTCTTCAAGAGAACCTCTTTTCCAATCAATGTATACAGTCGGTCTGATAATGGCTTAATAAATGTTCTTTGTAATGTGCTTACTGATTTATAAGCCCAAACAAATTATATCGGCCGACTGAAAGTGAGCAGTGTGCAGGTTACTCTGAGCCTTTCACAAAACATTTAACCTTCTAATGAATGAAATAAAAGCCTCCCGTTTATCTAGGTAACCACTACCTCGGATCACTAACTCTTCAGGAATCCCGGTTTCGATTTTCCACGTCAGCTGACCTGTGATTGGGTTTTCCTTTTAGATAAAAATCCGACTATGGTTCATTTGTGAGGTAAGATGAAGCGGTGAATGCAATTGACTTAGTTGACTTATTATTTTTTTCTGTTGATTAATAGTTTTTTTGTTATTCACGTTATTGATATATGTAGTGTTTGTGTCTATTTTTTTCATTTTGACAACCAGTCTTACCGGGTGGTTTCAGGTCGCCTGGGTAACTATTTTGAGGAGGTCAGATAAGAAGTCACTGCGTATTAAACACTGGTTCTCAGCTACATCCCGTTAAACTGGAAACTGACGCCAGTATTCTTGGGAAAAGTATAGGCAAATTATTGTGTAATTTTTGTATCTGTGTGTTTTGTTCACGTGTAGTGTGTTATTTTCTTAGTTTTTATTGATGACAATTATTATTTGTAATAAGTTCAAATTATGTAATAAAAAAAAACCCTATAAACAAAAGTGGGTATCACAAGGTAAACAACCCAATCTTATAAAAGTACCTGTAGGTTACCTACTTCAATTTGCAATTAACGTAATTAATTTAATCATAAAGCCATCATACTATACCAACGTACTTTGTGTGTTAGATCAAAGGTGCTGTTCGCTCATATTACCCAATTGACGCCCAAAATAGGTATAAACAAACACTTAAATGTCACCCATAATACCAAATTTGAGTACCCATTATCGCAGTCACATGTTTCCCTTTCATCTCAATGTAAATTATTATAACAGTTATGAATATTAAATCAAACGCCGCTAACTAATTGAGTTTGATACCATAACTATGTGTTGTGGACCTACTTAGTGTTGACACAAGCTGTATGATAGTTTCACTTAACTTTTGTACAAAAATCCGTAGACTTTGCTAAGCTGTTGCATAGATTTGTCGCTCGGTTGGACCAACAAGTGCTTACATTTTTGATCTGCGATGAGTTGGAGCTGGATATTTGCGGGTATGTAAAATGCTTATTTGCCTAATATTAAAGTCCAAATTATAATAATACCTACATATAATAATATAGGGTACAAAAATATAATTAAACACTTTTAGAAAAGAGACCACGCATCCTGACATAATTTTTAAACCAAATTACTTTTCAATCAGTCCAAATACCTTTCATGCATAACCAAAAAACAAAATTACTCTCGCATCAGTAATTACACATAAGCTGAAAATTGCAATTCCTTTTGGGAATTTCCGATCTTAATTTAAGGTTAATTACGAAAATGTGTGTACAAAGAAAATTCTGTTTTAATATTAAAGTATGTTGTAGATGGTATCGTGAAATCTCATTATTGCGTAATGAGGAAGCAATCGGGTAACACGTCTCCAGGGTATGAAGACAGTGATATATTGTATTGTGGACCTGATAACGACATAAATAATTCTATACGATTTTCGGCTTACCTACACCCAATTTAGATATTGGTGGGTTCTTTAATAATATACTTTATTATGTGTAATATTTGCTGGGTCGCCCGGGTAACTGTGTTGAGGAGGTCAGATAGGCAGTCGCTTCTTGTAAAGCACTGGTACTCAGCTGAATCCGTTTAGACTGGAAGCCGACCCCAACATAGTTGGGAAAAAAGGCTCGGAGGATGGATTTGCTGGGTGTACACATGGCTACTTTTTCTTTACTTTACTTTTTCTATAAAGCTTTTTGTCCAATCCGATCCCAGAACAAAAAAAAATGGTCTTCAAATACTCGTCGTAATTAATTCATGACTTTTAAGCAGAATTACTTTCTCTCAACGGATAATCTCAAGCCTATAAAATTCATTTTTAATAACTTCAAAGAAGTGTGGATAATGGGAAGCAAAAAGCTCTGTGTTAAGCGGATCAGAAACATTGCGGATGGAACGAGGAAACGCAATATTTTCTGTAATAAAAAGAATTTAATAATACAATACAATATTGTCTGTAATTCAATTCTTTGCGGAATAAAACTGATAATAATTAATGTTCAGTCTTTGCCTTACTGATAATATAAAAGCAAAAGTACCTTTGCGTCTGTTACTGTTTTAACGTAAATTACTGAATATGCTTTAGTAGAATTTTGGTGTCAGGATAGTTTATGAGTTGACTATTGGGTATGAGCTATCTAGAAACACAAGCAATTTATTTAAGCCTTACATTAGATCTGCAAAATACTATGGATAGCAAATGACAGCAATGATTTTTTTTTGGAATACCGAAGCAGGTTAGCATATTTATCTATGCCTATAGTATAGTATAGAGGTAGTAATAAAAAGGAATGTGAAACGTTCAATCCCTAAAATACCGACTGACAAAAAAAACAAAATCCGTTCAATATTTTTTTACCAAAATGTGCTTTACGTTGTAAACTACCGTTATGAATAAACTATCAAAAAAAAAAACATGGTGATAGGAACGCAATCTATGTCCTGAATAAATGGCATCCCCTATGTTTAGTTTTGTTAATAAAACATTTTTTTTTTCAGTTCAAAACTGCGATCATGACTGAGCTCATGAAACGTAGCATTTTTAGAATGCATAAATTTAAAGTAGTCAATTCATGTCGTCACATACATGACAGACTCGTAGGTAAGTAACATAAAAATATGTATAATACAGAGATCAGGTATTTAGTCAGTATCAGACTGACTGAAAAGTTTGTCTGGATTTAAGATTATCTTTAAAAAATAATGTTTGACAACCTTCGGGTCAACTGACAGCCGACTGTTCAGTCTCAGTCTCAATGGCTAACTTCAGAAATCGTTACTAACTGTAGGTAAGTACAATGAAAGTCACAAAAATAACCACCTCAAACAAAAGTGAATCGTAGACCCAAAACTAACAATAATTATTCATTTGCCTTCAAAGCAGAGGAATTTCAAGCCACTACTAGATCGATCTACAGTCTACACCAATTGTGTGAGATGAACCAGCATCCAATTATAACTTGCTAAATTGAAACATGAACTCCCACATATCACGTTAGTTCGCGGCCATTTTGTGTTTTTGGGTCACAAAACGACTATTGAAGTTCCTCTAAGTTCGGGAAGACTATAACTTATCTCGCGGTTCGCGCGTATCTTTGCGTCTTTAACCGACTTCAAAAAAAAATGGTGCTCAGCTTGACCAGTATGTTTGTACCTATGTATGTATGTATGTTTGTGCGCAGTGATCTCACATTTGGCTGAAATGATTTTGGCTTTCAGCATAGTATTTGTCAGTAAGTAGGTAGTCATTTTTAATTTCCATGGTAAGACCCTTCGCGAGTAACATAGGCTATATTTTATCACGGAAGGGGGACGGATGTCACTTAGGCAGTCGCTTCTTGCAAAGCACTGGTACTCAGCTGAATCCGGTTAGACTGGAAGCCGACCCCAACATGATTGGGAAAAGGCTCAGAGAATGATGTGGGACGCGGGTGACACCACGGGAAAACGGCTAGTCTGCTAGTAGTAGGTATAACGGCTAGTATATACTTTTGATACTAATCCCTTATTGACATTCATTAAACACTCAATATATTTACACAACTATTTGCGGTATTCACAATATTAATAAACTAATTTCATATTTGTTCTCACCACGTAAATTAAATTACGATTGTTCCGAACTATTCTAATTAAATATCGTATAGGTAATTTAATTAATCTTGACCTGATTACTAGCTGTTTCTATGCTATATGTATTGAAAATATAAAACTATCTCTATATACTGTTTATTCCCATACCAAAACTATTTAACTTGTTTCGGCCATGCAAACTTTATTCCATTTGTATACTAGGCTTTACAAGTATATAATGTATAGCTGTGTTTGTATGGTGCTGATAGTTTGTTTGAGGTAAATCAGTATGAAAGTGAATGATAGTATGTACATTCCAAAGATCAGGTATTTAGTCGGTATCAGAGCGACTGAAAACTTTGATTGGAATTAAGATTATGTAAAAAAAATATTGCCAACCATCGGCTCAATTGTCGGACAACTGTTTAGTCTGCAGGGTTCGGGTTATGTTAGTCTACGAAGGGCTTGAAATACAGACAATTACAGAATAACAGAACACGTCATCTACATGCCCATAAATAATTTGGAATTACAATGTTTACTAATAGTTAGGCATAAATTCAAGATTTCGTAGACAAACCTAATTCAATCTATTTAACTATTATTCTGTCTAGACTATGTAGCCATATAATTTACTGGCTTTTGTATCGAAAATAATGTAGTCTTATAATAATCAAAAAACTGGCTTCAGAGCTTAGAGAATAAAGGCATTTGAAAGTTTTCGGTTATCGAAAGACGTTATAGTTAATTTATAATCTGCTTATAATAGTTACATCATGATCTGGCTAGCCTTTTCCCAACTATATAGGGGTCGACTTCTAGTCTAACTGGATGCAGCTGAGTACCAGTGCTTTTCAAGGAGCGACTGCCTATCTTACCTCCTTAACACAGTTACCCGAGCAACCCAATACTCCTAGGCTAGTTGTACTAGTTGTCAGGCTTCTGACTACCCGTTACGACTACCAAAGATGTTCAAATGACAACCGGGACCTACATTTTATCTATTTTTTTTAATAATTAAATAACAGAAATAAGTCAATTCAACCAACCAACTTTTTTATGAAAATCTTCAAACTTGTCATAACAGTTCTGTTTCCTACGAGAAGCGAGTAAAACCACAGAAAATAACTAGTCAAAATTAATTTACTCGTGGTGCTAATTATTTTCTGCACGTGGTTTCAGTAACTACATAACTATGAAACTAGGAACTTAAACTTGGCGTTGTTTATTTCGTATAACTTCCAAGTTTGTTGTTATTTTGTTTCTCTTGACTGTGTTTTTCCTTATACTTTATTGTAAGGGTTGCTTATTAGTAATTTATTATTTTATTATTTATTTATTATATTAAAACGGTTTACACACCAATAACATTAACATAACAATGCAATACAAGTTTTAAACATCTTGAGATGATTTTAGTGTAACCTGTAGCCCAACAGGCTTAAAAATGGGTCAAATTATTTATTTCGACGTCGGAATAAACGAAAGTTAAAGTAGGTATCGGAATTAAGAAAGACACTTTTCTAGTTATTTAAAAATATCCTAACAATAGTTTATGATGATGATGTCCTCCTAGCTGATTATCTCCTGGCTGTTCTAATGTAAGGAGATTAGCCAGCTGCGCAGGACATATTATAGTGCAGAAGCGTTTGCGCAGAAACAGGTGCACTCACTATTCCCTCACTCTCATAGAAAGAGAGAGATCAGGCACAGGACCGACATTTACGTAGGTACTCTCCGATGCACGGATGTATCAATCACCAACTTCCAGGCTCCGGGCTGCTTTATGAAAGTCTTCTAAAACCCACAAAGCGATTTCGGCCCGACTCGGGAATCGAACCCGAGACCTCGTGCTCAGCAGCCGCACTTACGACAGCTAGACCGACAAGGCAGTTAAAAAATCCTATCCCAATAATAATAGGTAGTTATAAATATGTTACGGCAAAATCGTTATGTACAAGACAACTATTCTATGTCATCCTTTATCAAAAAAATATCCGACCTTCCGACTAGTACATGGAACCATCAATATAGAGTATTCAAATATTTGATTCCCTGCGGGAAAGAAAACGGAATATAAAAGCCTACGGGAAAAATACTGGAATACCCAAAAATATTCAGACAACTAGCTTTTACTCACGGCGTTTTATGTTTTGTGTTCACATAAAACATAGGCTCAAGAGAGTAGATGGTTTGACTCCATAGCTAGTTTTTAAAAAATAGAGGAAAGGAGTAAAAAATATTAAAATTACTCAGAATACACAAATGAAATACAAAAAACGTATAAAATCATATTGTTTAAAAAACCTTTTTAAATAAAAATTTCTGTTTAAATTCTGAATTTACTTAGATCCCATAAGCAGAGTGTGAAATAAAAACTACTATAATCCAACTAGGTACATATAACAAGCTACCCTTTGAAAACAATGTGTTATAAAAATCCTTACTAAATCCAAAACAAACATAAAAAATCCAGCTTAGCACCCATAACCCACTTAATACTCTACAAGATTAACCTTTACTTTGAAATATTTACCAAAGACTTTCAAAAGAATCCATTTACAAAGTCTTTGGAAAAGAAAATTTCTTAACATTCTCGACCAATACCAGAATGGGGTTCAGATTGACCTGTGTAATGTACCAGAAAATGGAATTTGCGTGTGTTATCGATAAAATGGTTAGGAATTACGCACTTTTAGTGTAAAATTTATGAGGGCAGAAGTGCCATTTTGTACAACGAGTGTTAACTACTATGTCCATAAACAAATAAGAGATATACATAGCTAAAGTTGTGTATAATATAATATTTATAAAACTAAAGAATCAGATTTTTTGTAAACTTTCTATATCATGATACATAGCAATTTCTAAGTCTACAAGAATGCATGTTTGATGATATTTATGTTTTTCTAAAAGCCGATGAGTTTCCGGTCTCTTAATAAACACTCGGAAAAAAGGTCAAAAATCTTAAGTTTCGCTTGTCTAAATATTAGGTCCGTAGTTACTCAAAATACACAGTATAACATAGTATGTATAATTTTTGCATTGACATTACATAAAAGTCAACCTTCTTTCTAATCTGTTTTGGTGACGGCCCTATATTCAATAATGCGGTCCCATTGGCTGGTTTTCAAAGTAATTTTAGAACCTTTTCAGTACGGTTAGAAGGTTTCAATTAGATTTACAGATGTTACCGTGTTGGGTAATCATGTAATTTATTTTATGTGATACCTTATATGACGTCATTTTCGTAATCCCGTCATTTGAGGAAAAGTTTAAGGTTTGATTTGCAAATTACTGAATAAGTATGATTTGTTCATGTTTAATGATAACTTGAGATAGTGATGTGCTGATCTAATCAGTAGGTGCAGAAAACGGGTGCATTAGTATGTTTTAAACTGACTATCCAAAGCGATCTTACAAGTAAACTAAGTGAAGTATTCTTCAAGAAGTGACATTTCCTCACAGCAGTCGCAGCTTTTCAAAAACCACTTTTCCTGACAAAATAATTTTACCACTTAGGTACGCTTATCGGTAATTACCATGGAGAGCAAATATTCTCACATAATTTACCGAGTTGATAAACCCCGCAGGTATTAAGCATAAGCTGAAAATAACTTCGACTTCAATCCACGTAACTTGGCAATTTAAGTTTTCAAAACTATCCTGAAGTTGGTGCTAGTTAAACGCTGGTTGTAAGGCCCTAGAGGTTGCCTATTTAGTGGTGGTCTGAAGTTAGGAGAAAAAGCGAGCTGATGATCTACACTAATTATGTGTCTTTTTTGTAGAGGCTTCTAAAGTACTGAACCAATTTGTAAATTTCTTGCGCTGTTAGGAAGCTGTACTATTTCAGTGTAACTATGGCTATATTTTATCCGGGCATGGAAAGAAGTTTCCTTAAACATTGGTGAAACTGCGGGAAACATAATATTTAAATCATCAAAATTTGTAAAGTCGTGTACTGTGTTTATCTTTGCTGGCGATAGCTCTAAAGTAGGTAGGTACTGAAAGGATGTATTTGCCGTCTGTATCTTTTCATAGATTCATACTGAATGAGGCTATATAGGCATGTATAGGTTTTTTTATTTCTTATTTATATAAGAACGAATTCTAATTACATTGAAATAATAATTATGTTGTACCTACATTTAGTTTTATTCATAACCTATTTCAGTATAATACTTCAAGCACACTCTATGACTAAACTGACACGACATTCTACCACTTTAAAAAGTACTTACAAACAGTTACAATTTTACTTATAAATTATTCAATTCAGTCAGAAAATCTATATGAGTTATTTTTAAAATTATAATTAAAACAATTGACGATCGTGTTCGAATTTCAAGTGCATGTAACAATACATTATTGAAATAATTCATTTAAAATAATTTAAATGAATAAGTACATTATTGAAATAATTCATATCATGTAATTGAAAATGACCTCTTGTTATTGGAGAAGCACTGGTAAACAATATTTTGTTTTAATTAATACAAGATTCATACATGTGTGAATTTTAAACTACGTAGGCACAAAGGATGTTTGTAACATGAATATAATTGGTCGTCCTTTATTTCATTTGCAAAGTCTCTGAGGCTTAAACGGAGGTCACATTTATAGTAAAAAAACCGGCCAAGTGCGAGTCGGACTCGCGCACCAAGGGTTCCGTACCATTATTTATAACATGAGCGAAAAAATCACATTTGTTGTATGGGAGCTCCCCAAAATATTTATTCTATTCTAGTTTTCAGTATTTGTTGTTATAGCGGCAACAGAAATACATCATCTGTGAAAATTTCAACTCTCTAACTATCACGGTTCATGAGATACAGCCTGCTGACAGACGGACGGACGGACAGAGGAGCGAAAACAAGATAAGAAGAAATAGGGTCCCGTTTTTGGGTACGAAACCCTAAAAAGTAACACACCAAAAAAAAATCGGTAATTACCAAATAAACCTTTTAAAGTAGGTAACACTCATAAAATTCAAGCCAAGTCATAAGGTATTGGAACGTTGACTACAGCTTTAAAATCGCTGAGATCGACTGAACTGGGAAGGAAGCCTCTAAGAATAATGTTGTGGCCCAATTTAGAAGATCCTTTTGTTAGTCGTACCTAGGTGTCTTCATAGATGTTTGAGTCGCTCTGTATAAATCTGTCTGATTTAGGCGTGCGGTCCGTATCCCTATGGGCTACATGCGTGTATTGGCAAAGAATTTGATTGCGGAACGCCATTGAATTTAGTGAGAACTGTATCTAGAGATTATGGCTGCATCGGCTAACTTTATTGCCAAGAAAGTAAACATTACATAGATATATGAAGAAGATAGTTATCATCATAAAAACACATAGCAAAAGTAACGTCACACATTTCAAGCGTTGATTTTGAAGTAATTTAAACCTCAAGCGGCGGAAATATAGTGGCCTTGTCGGAAACTATATTTTCGAACCGTTTGGGGTTGAAACCCTCGGGTCGTGGGGTCCGAATGCCCACATTCTATTTAAAGATCTTTCTAGGCGGCTGGTTGACGCTTCTCGTGACCAGAAGGCTGGCTATTACCTCGGACAAAGAATCAGCATGGCGATCCAACGAGGTAATGCTGCCAGCCTCTTGGGCACGCTCCCAGTTGACAGCGATGGGGACGAATTTTTTGACGCTTTTTAGTTGTTCTGTTTTATTAGGATAGTTTTTGATTTTTATTGTAAATATGTATTGTAAATATTAAATAGTAATTTAAATAACAATATTAGTTAATATTCTTTTTTAATTGACGTAAACGTTTAAATTTATTCTATGAGTTTTATAACTGTACAAGGCACAACTTATAAATTGAAATTATCATAAAATAAACCAAACCGTTTCCTCCTCTAACTTGAACCAAACTAATAGTCGGTTGATGATGCTTTTAACAGTAATTTCAGCAATTTCGGTTCTCAGCCTGTTCGGCGTTGCGATGCGTGCACTCAAACTTTCTTCGTTCTTTTGTACATTACTGCGAAATTTACTCCGTACACTAGCTAAATTTAGTTTCGAAGTGTCGGAAAAGTTTCTTATGTGTTCTTAAACAATTTCCTCTATGCTCGTCTATGAAGTATTCGAATTGTAGATGCGATGAAAGTATAGTCTATATCTATTTTGTGCTTGGATATTTTTTGTTGCGGGTTTTATACGTACCTACATATCGGGAGGTACTGCCGTGCCCCCGCTAACACAAGCCTAGCAAAGAGCTCTACCTGCCTTTTCTAACAGCTCTAAGTCGAAATTATTGTCTAACAGTACATTATCAGTAGTGTTTTTCTAGGACTCATTCCAGCAATATACAATGTCAAGAGTTTCTGTGGTTATTTAATGTGATCTGTGTATTTGAGATAGCTAAGTAATTACCTAATTAATTAATTGTCTAGTAATTACATTGACATCAAAGCTAAAGTGTTATATACCATGGTATATGCAATAATGAATTCTTTTACCTACATATTGACTAAAAAAACTGAGCCAAAAATATCAGAACATAACTTACCATAATAAAATATTGTACCAGCAACACATTTTTGCAATAAACACAAACAATTAGCAACAAAAACAAGAAACAGAAGACAGACGGAAAAATTAATCGCACATCAGAAAGCTTAAATAAAACCCACGCCGCGTTTTAACAAAATAAGAGGAAAAAATCATATTCGCATATACTTGGGGAAAAATCTAATTTGTCTGTAGTACAACTGCAATGTTTTAAATTGAAATTTATTCGAACAAACGCTCCGGATTTTTTCATATTTTTTTGCAGCGTGCAGAAATAAAGGGCGAATATTATAAGCCTTTTTATTTTTATGAGTAGTTTCTCATGTTATGAATGTTGGGCATGCTTGCTATTTAAATTTTAATGAGCAGTGTGAGCAGGATTCACAATAAAAAACAGACATTTGTATGGAAAGACATCGCTATTCATAATAATACGAAAAAAAACCGGAAAAAAAATAATGGGAAAAAAGTCTTGGGGTAACCAAATAACGTTGAACTGGCACTCCAATTTGATATGAAACTCGATGATATCATTTCATTGAAATTATGATACATGACATATCGACTTTTTCATGATATGACTATACCTATATTATGTTCATTGTTTATCATCATTACCATTACAGCTTTTCTTTTTACTATCCCGCTACATACCTTTTCACATAAATGGAAAGATAGAGCATAAATCGGTGAAGTAGGACTTTTGAGTCCAGGTTTAATTTTTTTCCTTCACAAACAGTGTGTGATGTGTGGGATGCACTCAGAACTTACGTACAACTTATAAAAACTCTAACTTAGAAACCTAACTGCGATGTACGCGATTACTCCCATCATTAATCAAATATTATAAAGAAATGATTATCTTGCAATCATAAGGGAAAAAGTACATTCCTCCCTGAATAACAGTACCTATCTATAGTGAACCTCACACTACATAGGTTTATTCTCGAAGTCGATACAGAGAATTGGGTCAAATAGTCTGTAGGTGACGGAATGACAAGGTGGGGTGTCGTTGCAATGCCATCTACTAATGTAGGGATGCCTTCATGTTCGCAGGCTTTAACAGTAAGGAATAGAGGGTTATAGTTACTGAGATTTTTTTCATTAAAATAGATTTTTTAGGAACTTGTATTACTGCTTTAAGTACCTATATTTTCTCTTCAAACTGTGTTTTGGCTTTATCTGAGTAATGGTTTTTAATTTGACGTCTGTAAATAAATAAAAGCAATTTTAATCTTACTCAGTGATATTAATATTCTAAGGCAGTTTGTTTAACTGAACACGCTAATCTCAGGATCTACTGGCTGATTCGCAAAATTCTTTAAGTGTTTATAATAGTGTTTTGAATGAAGAAGACTATAGAGTTCTTAACTGAATACAGCCTGTAGAATAATCTATGCTAATTTATCTCGATAATAATTCTTTCATCATTCAAATCCAATTATCTAAGCCTTCAATATCCAGTTAGTTTGACATATACAATATACAGAATCCCTAACAAATATATTGGTCTGCATCTCCGCAAATTGTATTAGGTGTATCTACGCCGGACTTGCAACTGACAATTTGATAGAAACCCGACGTATGTATCTTATGGCTTAGATACCTGAGCACAAAATCTATAGTGGAAATGAAGTATTAATTTTGGTTTGTATAGCGTCTTTGCTTTTGCCTGACAAGGAAAATTATCCTAGAATGACTTTTTCTTTGTTTTTTTATACCCTGAAGGCTCTAAAACTACTGGACCGATTCGAAAGATTTTTTAACCGACTTCCCAAAAAGGAGGAGGTTCACAATTAAATTGTTGGAAAGCTACACTATTCCTGAGTAACACAGACTATATGTAGATACGGATAGAGGTTCCCCTGGGACGCGGGAAACAGGTACCTATCTACAATATTTGCCTGTTTAAAATCCGAAGCTGGACCATACAAAAATTGTATTAAAATATCTAGTCACCAATACCCCCATCAACACTTTTGGGCCGGTCCATTTATTTAGAAATACTAATTACATACAAAACAATGGAAGTTCATTCTACAAATATAGAAAGGGAAATTAGAACCTAAAGTTATAATAGGTTTGTTTTGGGAACAATAAGAATCTCTATCAAAATTTATAATTCGCTATTGTACTAGTGAAAGCCGATTCGTGTTTTAATCCAGATCAAAATAAACACAAAAGAGTTATTTTTGTGCAAATTCATGTAGAGGTCACTCACTTTTTGGGAATCCTTACTAGTAGCATAAATACGTATGAAATTTTGTTACGCAATTACAGTAAAACGGTAAAGCTAATGTAGGTGAAACTGGATATCGTCGTCTCAGAAAGAGAAACCCGAAAATGCATTTTATTTTATTGCGTTTCTAAATAACGCTGATAACGCTGCAATGCGCATCCTATATCTTCCTCCTTTATTTTACAGTCTAAAGCATCTTTATGGAGATAGATATTACTCATAAGATGGTTTTAACCTAATTTTGTCATATTAATATCGGCACATAAGTACCGAGCACGGTTGTACCTATATGGGGCTCGTCTAACAAACGCTAACCATCCTGTCTTGGGCAGCCCATGATTCGGATGCATTATGATTTTGGTAAATAGCTACCAGTACCTAAAATTTTATATACTTCTGTATTGGCAATGTTCAGTAAACACAATAGGAATAATTACTAAACACTACCGCAACTAAATTATTGCGGTTGTAAATTATCGGAATAGTTTTAGCAGTGACCACTAACTGTTAGGTCAAGGGGTTTTAATAGATAGTTAGTGGTCCAAATAAAATGAGGTAAGTACGTAGGCAAATACTAAATACATAGCATCGACACATGAGCTCTAAATAACATCCTCACCCAACCCACATCAGACACCAGCAGAAATTGAATGAGTTTAGACAAATAAATGATTTCTATTTTTATTATAATACATGGTAATTGCAAAACGAAGTACTTAGGGAAATACTAAATAGGTACATCGTACCGCACATTATGAGCTATGTTTCAAAATTACACGGCTGTCATTTCATCAACTTTGTCACGGTTAGTCAGAAGCCAAAAAGTCCGTCAACCAGTGTCACCAAGGGGTCTCAAACTACCTGGGTAACTAAACTGAGGTCCTTCCATGTAAAGCATTGGTACTAAGCTGCCTCTGGTTAGACTAGTAGTCGATCCCAACATATGTAATAATGATAAGTTTTTGCGTGAAAGAGTAAGCATCCATACATCCATCTAGCCAAACTTACGCTTGCATAAGTGTGATGGAATATGATTTATCGAGCAACGGCCTAGCTTGAACATCAATACTAGTACATTTCTTGCACTAAAAAACTCAGAAATCCAGTCGAAAATAGCATCTATTGTTCGCAAGATATCACATAACAACAGAAGTTGAGAGCCCAGATCAGAACAGAATAATACACGTACAGGTTGCAAAAATATTGAAAAAGCTCTTTATTCAAAGGCGTGTTGGTTTGTGAATGAATAAAGTTCGCTGTAGGCGCTGCATGCCTAACGAAATCTGTCGCTTTGCAACTCAACGCGAATCTGAATAAGCGAAACAAGTTCTGAACTGACTCCCGGACTTTATGCTAGGGTTGTCACTGTAAAAATAATTGCAAAACTCCTTTTAAATATCGCATTATTCTCCTTTTAGTTTATGAGTTTTTAAATCGTGTCATTTTAAGACTACCCCACGCAAAGACAAGGGGGTATGGCAGTGCCCTAGCCAAGTCTTGAGTATACGTTTATTTTAACATTAATTAACCTTCATAATTGTCTCTGAAAATTAACAACACTTTATGACATTTTTATGGCTTCCACGTATTTAAAGTATCTCACAATGAAAACGATTAAATTTTATAGCCTTTACTGTCTAGACACCCATGAACGTCAGCTTAGTCAACCTACGAAAGACTCTTGTTTAATATAAACTTTACGGCACACAAAATAGAGTTCAAAATACGAAATCAGGTTTAGTATGTCTCGTATTGCCTCGATATATGATTTGATACATCTTAAGGAAAGCTTGCAGTTGACACGCCACGCCTTCTGGCCTCGAGCTGTATTTTATCCGAATAGTATACTAGCTTATGCCTTCGGCGTTGTCTACTAGTTCATGTGAATGGGTAGTGTATAACGTGATTTCTTAATAGGATAAGATATAATTTAATAACAAACAAACAGATCAAATTAAAAGTTATTTCTTCAAAGTATTTTGAAGGTTATGTTTACAAAAGACAGTCCCTAAAAACGCCCTTCACCACTTCCTATATGTGTTTTTACTGGAAAAAAAAAGATGGAACTAAGTCCCCAGCAATACATAGATTGTTCTACAAATCCTTTAAAAACATATCTTAATTAATTCAGGGCTTTTCAGGGGTTTAAAAAGACAGATAATGCGCTCAAAAACGACTAAATTTAATCTAACACTTCTATTACATATCTAATCTAATATCTATTACATCTAGAACTCACGTGAATCCTCAAACTACGCCTAGATTCGAGTACAAAGTACAATCTAACAGCCTAGGTATTGCTTTAATCCAAACACAATTATCACAAAGGTAGTTTATTACCCGGCCCGCAATTACAGACGCAATAAAAAGCTATTTCCCTCACTTTTATTGCTTCTCGGCTTGATAAGCTAGAAATTCATTATGTAGAGGAAAATATTATAATTCGTTTTCATTATAAAATGACCTTGAGTGTTATAGTAAAATTAAGTGTTATTTAAGGGTGGAAATACACTTCCCCAGCGAGTTAAAATTTTTTGAGTAGGTACGTAGGAATTTAATAGATGACTCCCTTCTGCCGTGGCTGCAGCGTGAGGGAGTGTCAGAGTATTACTGACTAAAACCACCATGTTCCTACTGGTGCCCATTGTGTACCAGGACCGTGGTAACTTTTTCGAACAACCTTGCAAAAAGGGATCCTGGATATAATATAGCAATTGCGCAGTCTTCATTTCGATATCGAAAGGGTTAAGTTTTTATTCAAAGTGCCTTATACAGGGTGATAGTAGTGTTTTAACAGTGTGTAATAAAATATACATAGGAGTATTTACTGATCAATTAGATAGTACACACTCCACTTATTAAAACTGATACCGATCGCCCAATTGACCTAAAACACAAAATATCAACAGTAGTATTAATTTTCGTTCAATAATTCAGTTCTAGCACTTAATACTGTTGATGGACGGTACGGAAGCAAAGCCTATTTCAGTCTATTCAATTAAAAGCGCCCAGTATTTCAAGTGAAATTATTCTCCAAAAGGTAGATGTAATTGAATAAGATGTCAATTTATGTGACAACCCTTAAACTAGAGGTCTGGATGGTTTTCGGAGTAAGGAAAGATGAGCGGAGATGCCATAATGCAGGTAGGTCAGGTGCCTTCTGCTAGGTCAAATTCGTACGCTGGGTACGTAGCAAAACGATCAGTTACGAGTGAACTAACAAGGCGTTCGGGTTCTTTAAGACATCTGTAAACGTTTTTTGATATTACAAAACATGGTCGGGTCCAAAGAAGGCATATAAGGGCAAAAACAGTAACGTTCCTCGTCTCCCGCTCACCCGCATTTGCCGCGCTACTTTCTCTGGCGATTGTCCGTTATGGCACCTCCGCTAGTCATTTTGTTCTTCATGGGTTGGCGGAACAGTACGTTTGGTACGAGCTCTTTAATTGGGACTTGTCGAATGGACAGGCCGTATGGATGTTCAGGTGTTAGGATACATGAATGAGGTGGTAGCCTAATTTCATTGTGTAGATACGCTTGTTAGTAGCTTTTTTTCATAGTTAAAGTGAGAGTTTTGGTGTAGTTTTGATTGACCGCTTGAGACAAGAGACTTTAGGTTTTCCTTACTTTTTTTATGCAAAGAATGTCGGAAATCGTGTTGGAATTGTTACATTTGCAATCGGAGAACTAAAAAAAAATTTTCGCTATTAAACGTTAGGTACATTTTTTTTCTTTTATACAACCCGAAAATGCATCTTCCTAAATATAATGAATAACTATGTATGTATATTAATGTATTTGAAAAAAAAATGCGGTAAAAGATATTTTATTTCCTCTTAGTTCCTAAAACAATAGATAGACACACATAAGACCTACCAACATCCCCAATAAATCAATAAGCCCACTAATTAAATAAATGACTCGCCAACCCTGAAACTTAGGTCGTGTTTGTACAGCCTGGGTAGTGCTACAAGTTCTAATTGGTACCAAGAGGACTTTCTTATTCGCAACTTCAAGTTAAAGTTAGGTTTCAGATCACTGTTAATGTTATGCTGATGTATGGTAAGTATTTAAGTATTAAGTGATGTGGATCAAGTACGATAGTAAAAATAGGTAAATTTTGAAAATTGAAGTTATCAACCGACTTCCCGAAAAGGATAAGGTTATAATTCCAAGATGTTTTTAGTATTCGTTCTTTCTCAATTCTCGAATTCTATTATTGTTATACACTGATCAAGCATGATAATAAAATAGTAAAATTATGAATTTTCAACCGATTTCACAAAAAGGAGAAAGTCATAAATTCGGATTGTTTTTTGGTATTATTTCTTTCTCAATTCGTAAACCCTATTTATATTTTTTCATTTTTTTTATTCACTTGATTAAATAGGTTTAAGTATGTAATTAAGTTAATCATGTAATCAAGCCTTTAAAAACACTAGTTTCGTTTTATGAACCGTTATCAATAATTTCTGAACAATAACAATATTTTCTCTTTTATTACTTTAGCGATAAGAACGCTATTTCCTGTCCATAACTAGGTAATAGTACAATAACGTACATTTTTTTTTTCTTAAGAGCTCAAACAAATACATATGAAAATAATGGGTCCTGTACATTTTGTATTTTTTTAAACGGCATATATTAAAGAAACCTTTGAAGACCAATTTATTAATTCAGATTGTCATTATAAGAGTACCTTAGAGGGGAATGGTAATACGCACATTACAAAGATCAGGTATTTAGCCGGTACCAGACCGACTAAAAACATTGATTGGAAACATGAGTTTCTGTAAAAAATCGGCTTGTTTACTCTGCGGGTATTATAAATGTCTCGTCATCGTCGAAAAAATCCAAACAAGATGTTTTTCTTTGTCTGATTTCCAAAATATAGGTAGGTACTGAAAAAGTAAATATGACCCCGAAGAGATACCTTTGGTCGCACCAGATAGATATGGCGTCCACGGCCGATTTCGGCCACGGCGGCTGTTCTCATTTAAGGAGATCAGCTAGCTGCGCAGGACATATTATAGTGCTCGAGCATTTGCGCAGACACAGGTGCACTCCCTATTCCTTCACTCCCATAACCCGATGGGACGGCAATCCGACACGAACAGATAGATAAATGTATTATGTGGGAATATAGAAAATCTTCTAAAAAAATTTCAGTAACAAAATAATCCAAAAACAAAAAGCAAAGTTTTAAAATTTACATTCGTATATCTGATACTTTATTGACCATTCATTTGCTAATGCATGGATACAAGTATTATTTGTTTACGAACATAACATGCTGTGGAAAAATGTTTCAAATCATGAACATTTCGAAAATTGTAGCCGACAGGTTTATGATTCAATTTTGTAATTTTTTTTTTTTTTGAATAACATAGGTTGGTATTTTGTGAGTATTAAATAAACGAAAATATTTTTTGCACATATTTCACCTAAAATGTTGGTGATTTGTACACTGAATATTTATACAATACACAATCTAGGATCGCGATAGAAGTGTAATATGTACAAAAGTTATGTATATAGTATAGATGTTAGATTTTTACATGAAACATTCAATTTACCTACTTAAAGAAACACTAAAACGGTAAAAATTTCCTAGAAGTCGATGGCAAAATAAACAGAAGATACCTCGAGGCATCGGCTAAAATTAAAAGTTTCGTATACCTTTATTTACGGGACACCAAGTATTATACCTTTACACATACTTATAGTTTGAAATCCTAATCCCGGACTTCATGAGCAACAGTTAAATTATCCTACGAAAATGAACTATGCTGTTTTTGGAGCACCCGACATCCTAAACTAAACACTTAATTTAAGCACTCTCAAGTCCAAATACACTCTAATGGCTAAAACTAAATTCCACTAAACGGAACATGAATGCATAATCTCCTGTCTAAAGTAACTCAAGCATAGTTAAAGTCTAAAGTAACTAGAAACTACAGCAAAATCCGCCATTTCCGAACAAAGACAAATAAGCTCTTAAAAATACTTTTTTTTTCCTTTTCAATTCTATATAGTCTGTGGCAGCGATGCTTCATCTGAAGGCTCTTAATTAAAAACCAGAAACAATAGAGTTGCCAACGTAAAAATGGCTGCTTGGTGCATCGTATGAATATTATGCAGTCTGTGGTTAGCTTCCGGGATGTTTTTGTTCAAAAATTTTTACTTTGTTTATGGTTACTGAAAAGTATACTTTATCATCATCATATATTATCTTTTTCAATGAAGCATATAATGAATACGTTTTTATATACCTATGTTCAATTTTTAATTAAATACGTTGACTAAATGTAAAGTGAAAGTCTCAAACCTGAATCGTAAAAATGCCCTAAAACTTATCTAAACTCGAATTTTAAGAAACATTTTTTAAAATCTCATTTCGGATTGCGATAAGCTCAACATAAAAAATCTAAAAGGTAGCTCCAAAATATGATAAGTAACGGAATTTTTTCTAAAATACGTTTATATAAAATCTACAAAAATGTTTTAGAATTTAAATCGCCAAATCCAATCAAAGATTTTAAGAATATAGTATTTTTGAAGAGTGTTTTAAACTTGAAGTATAATTTAATATTATAATAATAGTAGTTGAACTGTTCTAGAAAAAAAACAATCTCAAAGTATGTATTTTTGGAAGAAATATCAATTTACTAAGAATCACGGAAAATCGATTAACCCAACCCGATTCTTCCTATTAACCCATCGCACACGAATAAAGACCCTTCCAAAAAGGGCATTTATTAATGCTGTCATGACCGCAGGGTGCCTATTAAATTTTTCACGAAATTTTCAGCAGGCTTTATTTAATTTAATATAGGCCACAAACGTATGAGAATAATGTATTCTGCAGTTGCAATTTCAGTTACATACAAGTTGGCTTATTGCATGCCAAAAGCCATTTAAGAAAACACAGACTTTTAGGCTCATTGTTACTTTTAAGCACTACTGTCCAGTCTAGACGGTTGAGCTAATATTTTTTTATTGTTTCTGCTCTGTTAAATTCGGTCTAGATTTTGGACTGGGATCAAAAAGTCTGCTTAGGTCATTCCGTCTTGGAATTAGATGGAAAATGCTGGTTAATTGGTTTGGCTTGCCATCGCTAACTTTTTTTTTAAGCAAGGATAAATATTATGTTATTTTAAGTATTAAGAAAATATACGACAACAACTTACTTTTTTGGAGGTGATGCAAATTATAACTAATATTGTTAGGATTATATGTAATAGATACGTACACATATACGAACACCTGTGTCTAACAACATATTATCATATTTTTAATATTATACTTGAACGCTTGTTAGTGCGACTCAATAACCTTCGCCATTAAAATTCTCAGATGTCGTGTATCCTTAGAAACGATATCAATGTGTATATGAATTCAAAAAGTATCGCGATCGAGCCCCGACACGTCACCTATGTACAAATCGCGAAAGTTTAAAAACCTTTACCTATTCAAAAAGAATTTTGCATGTCTTCTATACTATTTTGTAATGTAAAGGACACAAATGGAAATCTAGGAAAATACGCAGTATTTTTAATCTACAATTTTTATTTTAGTTGTGAAATTTTTTCTGTATAATCCTTTTAATTGATTTAAGTAGAAAATAATAATATTTTGTCGAGAAATTGATTTATAGCAATAATTTTTCTTGTTACTTGTTAGCGATATTTCCTGAAGAAAATTAATTAGTTTCCGTGTACCACAATGTTCCTGATTGTTTACCATTAATTTGGGTGTTCTGTCTTCCTTGCTTCCTCAATACGTCAGAGGTTACTTACCTTTGTTAGATTAATAGCATATATTTATGTAGTAAGTGTTTTTAGGAAACCTACGCAAAAACCAATGAATCTGTGAAAGACATTTATCATTACGAACCTATAATGTACCTACCTAATACTTATACAATAAATTATAGTATATACTTTTCTAAATTACATATAATATTTATTTTTTTAATAATCTGTGTATTGTCTATTTTAACGATTCACTCGACTGCTAGATGAGCTTTTTAATACTTACATTTTTAAAAATCATTAAAACTTTAAAAATATTAATAAAGAGATATTTTACAACGAACTTTTACAGACAAAATTGTAGTCAATGTAAGACAAACTCAGATTCTTGAATCGTATAATCTATTTAATACCTACTTCGAAATATCTAGGTGAGAACAAAACCAATATTATCATTAATTTCGTCTGTTTGACTTCAATAAGTCTAGACATCGTGATTTCTATTAATTACGTTATGAAATTATCAGGTGTGCTAATTATAATTTTATTTAAGGCTACTATGAGAAGGTTTTCAGAGCCTTATATTTTGTTATTAAAAAGTACAATAAATATTACAGTCTTTTGAAGTTTGAACGATCTTGTAAGACACATTTTAACTATATAATTAGTGCTAAATTAAGAACTAAAGACGAGCTCGTCGCTAAGTCAAAGCCGCTCTGATCAACGAAAGCTAAAGTTAAGCAATGCTTGGCGCGGTCGGTCTGTCGATGGGGTTCTCTTGTGTCTGATAAATACTAGATAAATATACCGCATCAAAGTCGATTTAGCCAAACGTGAGATAATCGCGCACATCATACATACTTGCATTCAAATAAATACTTAACACAGGTCAATAGGACAACCTTTTTTTTCGAAGTTGGTTAAAAAACACTTATATATATTTACTTTAACATGGCCGTGACAGAAGCAATTCCGATATTGCGACGCGAATCCACTTTCTGAAAGTATAAGGTTCCCAATAACATAATGATACCTTTGAAAGGCCCGACATTATGCCGAAAACGTTCGAATATCTAGTGTATGCCTTATCCTTGCTATCTTTTTTATAACTCCGTATATTTACCTAACTTTTTTCTGTGTACGTAGTAATATGGCACCGTTAACAGGTAAAGTGATATGGTTATGTCAGATCTTGAATGTTACTACTTCGAAAGCATTCGATTTGTATTTTCCTTAAGATCAATGTCATCTTTTCATGAAATAACATTAATTTAGTATTAAAAGAAAAAAATTGCATTGCATTAAAACAGATGACTTCATGATAAAATACCACCTACCTTATCGATAACTCATCGATATTATACTAAATCGAGATTTATTGCCTGTTATTAGGACATAAACAATATAATAAGGTCAATTTTTATCTGGGCGCAGGAAGTGGTCTTCCCGGAATGTGAGTTAAACTACGGAGAACATCTAGAAAGACCCTGCTGTGACACACTTAGAATGCCCATACAATACACTGCATATTAAACAGTAGACAGTTGGCCGATAGT
Source organism: Helicoverpa zea x Helicoverpa armigera (assembly GCA_033682625.1). Lineage (NCBI taxonomy): Eukaryota > Metazoa > Arthropoda > Insecta > Lepidoptera > Noctuidae > Helicoverpa > Helicoverpa zea x Helicoverpa armigera. The sequence goes on from JAWIIS010000041.1 coordinate 1,569,456, forward strand.
AGACCCGATGGATGTCAATTTTTTAGAAGAAAATCTTGAATCTAATAAAAGTTTTCAATCGGTCTGATATTGGCTAAATACCTGATTTGCCCGAACAAACTATCGGCCGACTAAAAGTTTGCAGTACCTATGCGGGTACTCTTATGCCTTTATTTTCACGACATTCCGTTTTTCCATTGCCTTAGAATATTTCTCAGAAATACTTCCAAGGAGTAAGCTCTTTATCGGCCTGTCCTTTGATATAGAACACGACATTTTTATCATTTTATGTTGCTTCTGATCTAAGGTATGTTTAAGTTATTTTTTTACTGATACATTGCTTAGTAAGTGTTTCCTGTGGGTTTGTCTGCGTATAGGATGAACTAATTCTTAGATAAAACAGCCTATAAGAATCTTCAGAATTCTAACTATAGGTACCGAGCTATGCCTTATATCATACTAACCGGAGAGCTTGCAAATGAACTCACACAAACGGCGAATCCGATTTCGATTTAGAGTAATTATGAGTTGTATCTGCTAAATGGCTATTAATTGGTTTTGTCCACATCAATACCTGCCGCTTGCTTACAAGAAACCGCGGTAAACATATTAAATATGGTAGGTATGATTTATTATGCTCGGCTTAACAAAAGAAAGAAGTAAAATTGTTATCAAGGCCCCAATTATAGTTAACAACCTTCCAAGAAGTCATAATTACTTCAGTAACCTACATGACTTTGATGGAAATTCCCATCGTAGGTACTTTATTAATATGGCAAACTTGCTAGCTTTCATGTCAATAAACTTGTAAGAGACTGAATTCCAGGAAATAATTATTAATTGCTTGGATAGTTCTCTATGATAAAGTGGTAATATCTTCACTGAAAGTCTAGATGGTACTTGTAACTTAGTAATGGTTGTATACTTAAATGATAGTCTTTAAAGACTAGTCTTTACAAAAACTTTTAAGAAGAGCTTAATTTCAAGTAACGGAGTATTTCTAAGTTAGAAAATTTGATTATGTCTCTTAAATTATAAGACATAATCAAATTTTCCTTGTATAAGGTTACAATCTACAGTTACTGGCTGTTTTGTGTTATAGATATTATGAGTAAATAAGTAGAATACTTTGCAACTCATTTGTTTTAAAAATTGAATCCAGTCATTTCAGATTCAACTTTAAGTGAGATTTGTTCACAAACACAAACTTGAAGTTTAAAATAAATATCACACTGTCGGACAAGTTTCAAAGAAAGAGTCCAAAGGAACAAATGTATATAAATCTAATAACTACGAATAAATAAATTCAATTGGAAAAGTATTCAAGAGATGGAGGTGGACTAAAACAAATCTAGCCCCTATTGAATTCAAGATGGCCGACTTACATTGCGATGTATTGCAAGTCTTAAAGTTTATTGAAAACATGCTTTTAAGACTGACTTTTTGGGTAAAAAATTGCTGCTTTTACTCGTTTTACATACTTGATGTAAAGTCTCCTTTCTCTAAGGATTAAGATTATTTCCATACTACAAAAGCTAGCGGTTAAGCCATATCAGATATTGACTCTTATCTATAGTTTCGCATGCGTCTCGTGGGAATTACTTCTAAGGTATGCATTGGGATAAATGGGCTATCTAACGCTGCAAGAATTTTTCAAATCGAACCAGCAGTTTCTGATATTGTCGCGTTCAAACAAATTCTTCAGCTTTAAACTATTATATATTATTATATATATATTTATTATATAGGCTTGTCGACGCTTCGCGTGACCAGAGGGCTGGCTTATTCTTTGGACAAAGAATTAGCATTGCCATTCAACGTGGCAATGCAGCCAGTCTTCTGGGCACGTTTCCGGAGGACAGTGATGCGGAGGAATACTTCGACGCCTGATCGATGCTCTTTTATATTATGTTTTATGTTTATATACATTTTGTATATAGTATTTTATTTTTAGTTTTGTATAAAGATAAGTAGCTTAAGTTTGTATATATGTATAGTGTGTACATTAATAATTCAATAAAAATATTTTTATTATATAGTATACATTATTATTTATTTTCCTTATCCATTACTCAATATAACCTCAATAAACCATTTATTCGCAATACACACAAAAAAGAGCAAACTAAACAATGCAAATAAATACAACGACGTCCGAAGCGAAGCGAGCGAAGTTAAAGGACCGTCGGAGCGAGCGAGCAAATGAAACGTGAAATAATCTGGATAGGGACTACTGTTTACTGCACGCTGCCATTTCAAGGAGCATTCTTTAGTTTCGCTTTGATATAGTAAGACAGGCATTAACATAGTAGGAAAATAAAATCGGCCTAGCTATGTACCTATTTAATGCTATGAAAGCTGAAAAAAATTATGTCAGCGTTAATCTATGAAACTGCCTCGTTTGATTGAAAAAATCTTCTGGTGTTTTTAGTTACTCCACTTATTGAAGAAGGCTAAAAACTCAAACAACAAAAAAAACATCTTGAGTCTGTAAAGTCTGAAATCGCCAATCCGCATTGAGCAAGCATGGTAATTAACGCTCAATCCTTCTCCGTGTGAGAGAAGGCCTGTGCCCAGCAGTGGGACGATAAAATGGCTGTAAAAATAACAGTAAAATCTACTTTTTATCCGGGTGCGCGGAGCAGTTCCCACGGAACGCGAGTGAAACTGCTGAAAGATGTTTTAATTATACAAGAAGAGATAGTAGATCCCATACTTGTAAAGAATTTCAAATTATAGATACACTTCTTATAAAAAATGTCAGAAAAACAATCCCACTTATAGAATATTTTCGAAAGTAACAAGTATGGACAGTTTGTTTGCTAAAACAAAACCAATAAACCATTATTGGTTTACTTACTCTAAAAAGGTTTAAGAGCAACGAACTTGAGGTCAATGAACTTAAGATATTGGTGTTACCAAGTATTTGGGTAGAAATCGGAATGTAGTCAATTTTGTAAATGAAATACTGATATATTTGGCTCAAATGAGGTCAGCAACCTCTTCAAAATCTACCGAGTAATACCAAAATTGGTTAAAATGAGGTGAACCTCATAATTTGACTTTTTTCTCCCACATATAGATTTTTTTATATTTATAATTCTGCTACCTTTTGCCAGCGGTTTCATCCTCGTCCCGTGGACAACAAATCCGCGCTTCCAGGTAAAAAGCAGCCTATAACCTTCCTTGATAAAGGGGCTTTCTTAAACAAGAACATGTTTTCAAATCGGTGCAGTAGTTTCTGATATTTGCAAACAAACAAAAACTCTTCAGCTTTCTAGCTGATATTAGTATAGCTTATATGTATTTATGATACACGGCTTAGGTTCCATTTAGTTTCTATTAGACGATATTGCTAACAGTACGACACACAAGTGATTAATCCTACCTTTGTACTATGCTGAATAGGAATTATCCACCGAAATAGATTTACATAATACTGATCATATTCCTAATTAATACTTAGCCTAATGACTTGGTATACTAAAGCTTAGGTACGTAATTTAATAAGGTCTACCTAAAAAGGAAAATTTCAAGATGGACCCCTGCCCGTCTTCAAAATCTAATTTTATTTGAAAGCTGTTAGAGGCTTCTTTTTATCCAGTGTTTAATTTGTGTCTAATACCTAACATGTTTTGGTATAGTAAACATAGCTTAAAAGCGTAGAGTAACTGGTACGTAGATCATACAACATGTTATAATGGGACCCGTAAAGCCGAAAGGGGGTTAAACGGTCCCTTATAAAGATTCAATTAACCTTATTTTTAAATCATCATCATACATAAGTAAACATCATAAACATGTCAAACACGAGGATCAAAGTGCAAACAGCAATAAATAAAATCGTCACACTCGCCAATTCATTTACTGCCAATACTACTTAACTAAAAAGATTTCCAATCGAAAAACAACTGAGCCCTCACAATACAACTCAAAACAAAAGACGAACAGCAAATAAAATAAAACAAATGACCAACGGAATAATGACGTCATCCCAGGCGTTTATTTACAGGACCCTGAGAGTTTAAGCACACTACAGACTAAATAGTTGGCCGACTGTTTTCCCGACGGTTGGAAAAAAGTCATCTTCAGAGCCTTTTTCAGAACTATGCTGGGGTCGGCTTCCAGTCTAAACGAATGCAGCTGAGTACTAGAGTTTTATAAGGAGCGACTGCCTACCATCCTCAACCCAGTTACAAATACAACCCAATAGCCTTGATAAGACTGGTTGTCAGACTCGCTGGCTTTTGACTACCCCTAACGACTGCTAAAGATGTTCAACGACAGCCGCGATCTACAGTTTAACAAAGTCTCCGAAATAAAGTCATAGGTATCTTTTACCAGTCAAATACCCGGTCGTTGTAATTTTCGCACTGCCATTCATCTCCATATTGATATATGAGCCCAAACAAACTATCGGCCGACTAAAAGTCTGCAGTGTACTCTAAAAAGGGACGAACAATGAACCTTGGATCCCGGTCAGTCATACCGAAGATGTCTGAAAATGACATGTAGAGGAATTCCCTATTTTACTGCCGAAGATCGAAGCATATTGGCGTAATAAATATGATGTAATATAGGGTGTTCTGGATAGCGATGTGTTATGTAAGCACAAAAAATAAAGATAAAAATAGAAGCTGGTAAGTTACTGAATTAAAATAAGTTACTAATTCAATTAAGGTAGTTACATGAAAATTATGTACTTAGATAAACACCAACAGCCTTACTTATAAAAATCAACTAATCATCTTCTAAGCATTGTTTTACCTAATTACTATTTAAAACCTTAAGTAGTGATTAAATTATTTTGACCTATAAACGTTGCTTAAGCATGTCTTAAGTAATGAACAGATAATGACATAAAAACATACTAATTTCTCAAGACTACCGGAATGTTGGTAGCTTAAAAAAATATTTGTCATCAAAACGTTGTGTAATGGCAACAATGCCATCCGTAAAATATAAAATTAAAAAGTTGAGCTGTCAATAAACCGGAAATGAAAAATCAGCTGGTACGAATCCAGCCATTTTGCTAATTAGCAGGTTAAACAAGGGTGTGAGGCTACTTAATTTAACAGCTCATTTAAGACATTGCTAAGAAAATGATTTAGTTTAGCCACGTTTCTAAGTAAGATTTTTTCTTAAACACCCCTTAAGTATAACTTATTATTTAATTCACGTTTACAAGTAAGGCTGCAACCTTTTAATTTCATAAGTGTTTAAATAAAAAAATCTAGTGTACAGATATGATTACGCCTAGAGAAAGATATAGAATATTCTCCATTAATTTCTCAAAAAAATCATAATAATATTTTACACAGAGGCAATGCCGCGAGCTATGTCTGTCACCAAACTTTTTAAATCAACCTGTATCTTATTTTTATCATTAACTAGCGGAAGCCCGCGGCCTCGGCCGCTTCAAGTTCGGTTATATGGCGTTTCCAAGAGAACTTTTCAAAAATCTGGGATAAAAACTATCCTATGTTCTCTCTCATGGTCAACACTATTTCTGTACGAAATTTTATTAAAATCAGTTCAGTGGTTTAGACGTGAAAGCATGCCAGACAGAGTTACTTTCGCATTTATAACATTAGTAGGGATTTTAACGTTAATCATTCAAGATCACATATAAATATACAAAGTATATAAAATCATATGTTCACATTTTTGCAACTCTTGAGTGTCTTCGCAAAAATATGTCAAAGGGAGCACGGTAATGTGTGTAGTGCATGCAATAAATATGCAATGTACTTGTCTAGCATATCCCTCGGAAAAGCTTTTCCAGTAATGAAAGTACTACATAGTACTATAAAATATAGTATTTATATACGAGCTGCATATGTTATCCGCAGATTTACCTGTAACCTCAATTTTTTTAATTTCATTTCATTAGTAAAACACGTTTTTGGGAAAATATATTAGGCGAATATTTTTGCCCAAAACATTCAAGTTCTCTTCAAGTGTAAAATATAATGGTTGCATGAAATTATACCAAAGGAAATTATTAAATTACATACACGCGTAAGAGTCTTAATTTTGAAGCCTTTTGTACATACATCAAAAGATGGTGAATTATCCTCGGGCTGTGACAAATTAATTTCAACCTTATTGCATTAAGTTAAGACTTAATTTTGTATGATTGTTAATTTTAGAGTATTTGGTATATTTTATTATGGCAAATGAAGTAATTGGTGCAGTGAGCGAGCAATAGGTTTCCACACTGTTTGATACGATTTCATTACGAAATGTTTTTATTTAAACCAAAAAAAAAGTATGTAGGTGTGTTGATAATATTTTTGGGTTTTCTAGTTTTAAAACCCCTATTCTTACTAACCATTACTTATAATTGACACTTTGAGTTTTGGAAGTATTTAAAAATAAGTAGAAGATAATATGGTTCAAAAGCAGGAACTTTTTTCCAGTGGAGTTGTATGACTTAGTTATAGCTATTAAAAATGTGTTTAGTCTCTAGAATTTTACATAAGAGCTAGCCCTGGGCAGTCAGCTACACTATCTAATTTGTTGGCTGGCTGATCTCTTCAACTCTATACATGCCGTAATATAATAGCTAACATGTAACTATGGTGGCCTAACTCAAGCTATTGCTACCAAGGATGAATGAGAAAAAAAAAAAACATTTATTCACACAAGACAGCAGAAAAAAATTATAGGTTTTTGAGTGAATTGCACCACGTAACTAAATATGTATACCTAATGATAAAAAAATAGCAAAAAAAGCCATGAAATGCGATTTGAGCAATTGGCGACATTTTCACGGCTAGTTATGGTTACATCAACATGATGCCACCACTAGCTTGAGTTATGCTCCCATAATGCAATACTGCTTTGAGAAATGGTTTGTCAAAGCTGCGAGCACGGATTTGGGTAGCAATAATTTTAATCCGTTGTATATCGGAGCGCAGATACACGCGAGACACAATTGATTTTCTATTGTTTCATAATTAGCGACATACTTGAAGCGTATAAACAAAGGACGAACACACACAAAAATATATCATGGGGATAGCAGGTTATAACAAAGCCGATCTTCTGGGAAAAAATTAGGAAGATTAAATCTTTAATTAATAGTCGTAATAAATAAAGGACGGAAATTTAATAAATTTCAAAGATTCGGAAAATTATGTTGTAAGAAGTACAAGACAAGTCTTCAACTTGTCTCCAATACCTACACAAAAAATTCTACCAGCTCGCGAACAACTATAAAAGCACCATTTTCAAACATCCCATCTCAATAAATGAACCTTGAAAAAAATAAACACCAAAACAAAAATAAAATTATGTCGCCGTTAAGACCTCAGAAACAATTTGATGTTATTTGCTGTTGTGTCGGATAAAGTGGCTGTTAGCGTCCGCCATGTTGGATTTGTCATGACGTCACGTTCTCTATGACACTCCGGAACACTGGGAATGTAACATGGAGAACAAAATGACTACTGGAGGTGCCATAACATAAAATCTACCAAGAAAGTACCGCGCCAAAATACGGGTTAGTGAGGGACGAAAAACATTTCTGTCTTTGCCCTTACATGCCTTCTTTAGACCCGATTTTTTTTTGTAATAACACAAATCGTTGACATAGGGTCTTAAAGAATCCAAACGCATCGTTAGTTCACTCGTATAGTTATCGGTGCGAATCTTGAGCTCTGACCTACATCTGCGCAGAAGTGATTTATTAGCAAAGAACCAATCCCGAGTGACGGCTATGACGCAATGCGCTGCGGGCTAAGCACCGCTTTAGCCCGCCCCCGAGCTCGCTTCATATCACAAAAGGGACCCAATAAATTACTTCTGCGCAGGTGAAGGTCAGAGCTCAAGATTCGTGCCGATAACTATAACTGATCGTTTTAGTCATGCCCATCGTACGTATTTGACCTAGAAGAAGGAGCCTGACCTGATTGCAATAGATAGGAGATGCCATATCTCCGCTTATCTTCTTACTCTATGTAAAGTAACGACACCTCGTTTGTTGTCGAAATAAGTTTAGATCGCAATTGATGGCCGTATTATTGGGTACGAAAACGTATTGTTGCTCTCGCTGTGAAGAATAAAATGCTGCCTTTTTACAGTCTTAAATAAAAGGTCAAGTCTTAAATATAAGAACGTGACGAGTTTTTTAAGGTTCGAGCTATAATCCTTCTTGATGTTTCAAGCAGTAACATGGAATATACATAATATACCTAGGTATGTTATTATGTCTCGTCTAACGTATTCAAGCCCAAGTGTAACATTTTCATATCATTGATTTCATTTCACTTTCATATCAATTTTCATGCAAAATGTCAATAGAAAATCTTTGAAACTGACAAAAAACTAATTGGTCTCCCGATTGAAAAGACACACAACTAAGCATTTATGCACTTTAACAAGTTATAACAGATTTAACCAACCACTGCTATAACCCTAAAGTAAACAGAACCAATCAAAAAATTCTCCCAAAAAAAATAAACCCTAACATTTTTACCCAAAAATGTTTCATATTACTAAATACCAACGAAAGAATGTTTTAATACAGCATATACAAGTTGTGACGTCATATGTGATATTCTAGTTCAAACCAGTTTCGGGCCACCTATAGCAAGAACAGTTTAATTAGTAGCAATTATTCGCTGCAATAATTTATGTAATTGCCTTGCAGTCTTGTCTCGCGCAGTTTGTTGGGTTCCACTAAATATATGGGTGTAGATACCGTTTTAAGTATAATGATAGTGTTTTTGTGAGTTTATTTAAGAGAGTATGTTGTTAGAACAAAGAGGAGTAGGAGATTATTGGGGTTTGAGAGATTCAACAGCAAAGACTAGAGAAGAATTGCTGAAGAAGAAGAATAGTGGAATGATATGGGGCAGGCTTAGTTACAGCAGTGGATGACATGGGCTGAATATTATAATTTAAACAAATATTACAAAGAGCCCTGAAATAATGAAACGTCAGAAAAATTTTGCACTTCACAATCCCCGGAAAGTATAAGCTATATGGTAGCATTTTTTACACGGATACGGTACGGTACGGTACTTGGTGGAAGGTGGAATAGCTACTGATACATTGAAGCGCGATATTAAAATACTCATGTACGTGCTCAACAAATAATTGCTCTTCTGCGATACTGTGCGAAGTTCCCTAGCAATTTTGAACCACATAAGTACTTAATATTCAGAAAGATGCCATCACTTTACAGGGAGGCAACACATAAGTATCACTTCTTTTAGATCTTGATATATAACTAGGTAAAATCTAAAATGTTCTTCACCCAAAATAAATAGACGGTGACTAATTTCACACAAAACCTTTTAACAAAATTGTATCCACAATTAAGTTCTGAGCAAGGAGGCTTGTCGGCAAATTTAATCTTGCATCTGGCTTCATAAAGATACTCGCCACAATTTTTAATTAGGTCACAAGCTTTCAAACCGTGAAAACCCCATCAAAGTTCCTTCAGTGGTTTTGTGTGGCGCCTACGTTAACAAACAGAAAAAGAAAGTACTGAAAATAGGTTTGAAATTAGATTTCTTTATCAGGAAAACTGTTGAGGTTGGTAAGGGTTAAACGGTCTGGTTTTAAAACACAAGATGGCGGTTATACAATCAATTTATACAAGAATTTTATTTCATTTAATTAACTGTGAATATTTTCGCGATAATGACAACTAAGAAAAGGTGGTTATTGGATACTTTATATGAGATAAACTCTCTTCCTCTAAGACTTCTGTTTATTATAAAATCTAAAGCAAAATTCATGTCTCAGATAAAATGCAATACAAAGTTGCATATAAAAATCCCATTAAATAACATTCAAGTACTCTAAAAGCAAATAAACGGCAGAAATAAATAATATACGTTTACGACTTTTACGGGAGTTTATTTGGTTAAAATGAGTTTACAAAGTATGAAAATGTACTTTGTATTAAATTTTGGTCGCTGCCCGTAGGTTGGAAATAAAGCCTGAACTTTACAGGCTATAGAAAGCTGAGCTCGGCTTTTCTGTTGTAAAGTAAGGAATGAAGGAACTTTCAGAACGAATTTTTGTTACCGTTTGTGTCAAAACGAAACATGGCATGACAAAATAATTAAAATTTTAATTTATATCTGAGCCATTGTGTGTTGCAAAAGTCATAATACTTATGTCCTTGCAATGCTATAACTACTAGGTTACTTAGATGATAATAAAACTCGATAAAGACTAAAAGATAATTCACCTTCCGGCATAGTCGGGTAAAAACAGGCATTATCAAAAATCTAGACAAAATTTAAAAGGTCTGTGATCGTGCTATTCAGGCACCCCTATAAAAATTGATGACAACAGCCACAGAACCACTCCAAACTATAGCAAGCAACAGCAAAATCTAAAATCATTATGAAAACTGCTTAAAAAGACAAACAGTGCAAAAAACGGTTCAACCTGTACTATAGGTAAGCAATTCTCATTGTCCCAACTTAAAGTCCACTTAGTACCACATAAAGGGTGTAATCTTGTACAATGTGTGAACAGGTGTACCAAATGTTTAACAATAGTCCGTTTAGAGTTACCAACACATTGTACCACTGACCAGTATGAGTAAAACAATGCCAGGTAAACTGAGGAGTGTGCTCTTAATTGTTTTCTGGCTTTCTAAAAATTCTTTTAAAAAGTTTACGGAGTGGAAAGTTGTGGTCAGCAATTGCGGTCTGGTTTTAGGTACCTAGGTATTTATGAAGCTAGTAAGTTTTATTATAACTTTGTTTTGATAACTGTCCCTACACAATTGGTCGTTTTAAAGTCAAAGTATTCTATTTAGGGATAGGCCTTTATTTAGCACTGGACGCCCTATGGCTGAGATGATGATGATGATGATGATGATTCTATATTTACCGATCATCAGGAAATCACCGATCATCAAAGAAACAGGTAAGTTGAAACAGGTTAACAACCTGTTTCTTTATAAGTGAGTGAATACGATTGTATTGAAATATTGTACCTGCACTGATCGGTGCCTACCCGTACAGGTTTGTCTATACCGGAAACCTGTTTCTTTATGTAAGCACCCTAAGCCTAGCTTTTTTCCGATTATGTTGGGGTCAGCTTTTAGTCTAACCAGATACAGCTAAGTACCAGTGTGACATGCATCGTCTGACTATTCTGACCTTCACTTACATTTAAACTGATCGATGGCCCAACATCCTGGTCTTTCGAACAGAATATCACTTTGTAACAATTTGCAAGTAAACCAAGTTAAACAATAATTTATGAGGTACCGCTTGATTCATTGTTGTTTACTCCTCTCTGTGAGATGAATATTAAGTTGTAATTTTAAATAAATAAGCATTTTTGTATCAAATAGAAATCACACGACGAGTATCCTACGTACTGGCTGTTTTAGGCGACGGTGCCAATTCCTGCATGGGGATAAAAATTGCCTATTATACATTTTCAATCCATTGACTGTCTGTATCCATAAATTGGACAGGGTTGCTTATGCAGTTATGATATTAGTAAACATTAACTACCTAAGATATTCGACAATTTAGATCGTCATACCATCAAACTATCTTCAACTGTATTCCAAACAATTCACGGCTCATTTGGTTCTAACACCCCACGCGTCAATAAAAAAATTGCCTAAGGTTATATTTTTCTTGAAGAAAATACAGCTCACTAGGGGCTCATCGATGTTCGTTCGCTGGCGTTAAAATACAAGCTGAATAATACTTCAGTATATTTACTGGAGAACACCCTTGAGGGTTCGGGAACTATCTGTTGTTACTTATGTTCGCCTGGTAAGAGGTTGGTTGGGGATCAATCGTGGGTAAATAGTGAAATGGAATACTACAATGAAATAAAGTTTAGTGTGTTAGTATTTTATGTAGCAGTAATTTTTACAATCGATTCGTATGTTAATGGTGATAGTTTCCACCTCACAATCCTTTCTAATGTTGTATAGGTGAAGGGTTTGTGTGCTTGAACGCGCTGATCTTAGGAACTGCTGGACCGATTTCAAAAAAATATTTTAGAGTTACATAGCCCATTTATCGCGACAAGTTGTAGGACTACGTTTTGATCGCGTGCTCGAAGTTGTTCTCACAGGACACGAGACAAACCCCTGGCAGAATCTAGTATGGAAATAGCAAAGAGCTAATCCATACCCCAAAATTGACACAACAGCAAGATCTATTACTGACCCGTTTATATTGCAAGCCCCAGTAAATAATGCTAGTGTAATCTCTGCAGTTAAGTACACAGTCGGGTGTTGAACCTTGTGTATCAAGTTACTCCTTTGTTGAACACTGATCTAAGCTTTGTTGAGTCCACACAATACATATGTGTTTTGTTTCAAAGTTATTTGAGATGGTAAAAATACAAGGTTGGTGATGCTCTTTTGTTATTTTTGTGTCAGTTTGTGGTTTAAACTAAAAATGTTAAGTATTTACCGACAAAACTTTTGGTAATTATAGAGCAGAAAATTTTGTTTATTTGGGTAAACGCGTTCATCTCAAGAACAGCATCTAAGATGATTTGTGTTAGTGTTAGATAGCCTAATTTTATTGTAAGAGGGGCTACTTTTGATCAATGTGCGCGGAGTAAGTTTTTACGTAACGCGGCTGAAACCGTAGCGGAAACTAGTATAATGCTTGTACATGTTTATTTATTTATTTATTTATTTATTTAGTACACTATGGAGAACTTACAGCTAAACAAAAACAAAATAAAAAAGGAAGTCATAGTCGATAGAGAGCCAATTAAAAGTCTCTATGAATGTATCTATAAATACCTATGTACATAAATTCGAAGGTTTTAAAATCGAACTTCCGAAGCGTAACTTAGAAAAATCCTCGAAGAAATTTCTCAAATAAATTCTAAAGGTTCCTAACTCTATTTGCCGTTGAATGTTTAATGTTCATTGTAGAAAATCGACTAATAATAGGTGCTTAGCTCGGTGCAACCATTAGTTCTGTCTGGTTTTCTTCCTAGCTTTTATTTGTGTATAATTTATCTTCGTGTTCTGTCGCGCAAATTACTCCTAAATGAATTACTGTTGGTCTTTTTTCATTAGGCAAATGGTCTTTTTGGATGACGCGGCAGATTTGCTTGGAGGATGAAAACAAGCGGGGATTTAGCTTTGCTACTATTTAAATGTTAAGCTCTAGATTAGTATGTTTTTTTAGGTACCTTTATTCTTTTAAACAGCAGTGTCTTTTATCAAATTACCTTCTGTCTATTACATATTTTTTATTAATAATCAAGTACCTTTAGAACAGTGTTTTACATGGAACAACTGCCTATCTGACCTCTCAAGCCCGTTACTCGGGCAACCCAATACCCCTAGATAAGATTGGTTGTCTGATTTACTGGTGAAAATGTTCAAATGACGCCATATACACAAGTATTGTAGAAAAAAAAACTGCATGTATTAAAGCTAAAAACCTCAAATTAACATCCAACAATGCTCTATTTAGATTCCATTTAAATTAAGTACCCGCTTTCAGCAAAATTTACTCCAAAAACAGTTTCGACTCAGTAAAGAATTTGGCAAAACTTAGTCTATTTTCAGAGTGGAGCCTGAAACACTAATGACTAGAACAGACAGTCTATCTATCTGTCTTAAGTAAGAGAATATTTAGAACAAACGTGTTTGCTTTAGAACATATTTTAATATATTTTTGGTGAAAAAGTTAGAAGAAAAACTGGGTGAAAGTGAAAGAAAACTTTTGGAATTAATTACAGTAGGTCTGTAAGTATTCTTAGAAGTTATTGAATTCTATTTTTAAATGGTATCTGGTTACTGCCAAATACAAATATCGCTTTTCATTTAGATGTCAATAAAGTTGATATTTTAAACTTTGACAAGACTTTTTAGAGTGCTTCAACATCTATGATCAAGTAGGTAATACATTTTTGTCTTCGCTAATAGGACAATAATAAACTTCTCTTTAGCCTCAAATATTCTAAAAAATATTGCGAAAGCCGAACACTTTATTTCCATTGTAAATCTGGATATATCTTAAAAGCTCGATGCGTCTTACATGAGACGTAAAAGCCTACGCTCCTCATGCATGCAGGTGTTACTGCAAATAATACCGACTTCGAAGTCTGCAAAACTTGCTTATCGCGACAACTCCGTATAACAACTAAAAGGATATTTCACTACGAGTTTGGAAGATTTCACAACTTCGTTTATATAATATTTCGATAAGATATAGGATGTGTAAAGTTGTGCTTAAGTTAAGCGAGTTTGTAGGCTTGTGTATTAATTTTAGTTCACTTATCTATTAAAATAGATGTTTGGAAATTTAATTTTAGTGTCGTATTATCTAGTGATGTTAAGACAAAGGTTTTGGTGTAACAATTACATGCCCTCAAAACTGATTACAAAGCATTTCATATTAAAAACAAAGCATACAACCAACTAAAACATAATAAGATCAAAAACTCATAATGCAGAAACTTCAAAAAAATTGCAAAAACCAAACAGATTCGTTCAACATGCTCATAAAAAAATCATTAAACTTCAAGAAAAAAAAATAACAAAGCGGAAAGTCCGACGATGGTAACAAAATTTGGAACCAATTTTCTTTTCTTGACTTATGCAAAATGGCCGTTGCCTCAGTAATCCTTGGTCCAAATGCTTCGAGATTATGTATATTGGAATATAATTGAATGTAAGGCGAGAAGGTCAATGAATAAGAGATTTCCTTGACATTTCAACTTAAAAATCGTAATAAATTTTTGGTGGACGCGGATTTAAGAGGGAAAAAGTTCTTTTGTCTTCTTATTCTTATTACTAAACCATTTTTTGAGATGGTAATTTAATGGTAAAAGTCAAGCCGCTTCAGTTTTTAACAGTATTTAGTTATGAAATCCTAAAAAAATATCGATCTATTAGCTTAAATCCGCACACTGCAAACTTTCAGTCAGCCAGTTTGGAGCCTAGTCCAGCCAGTAGCATAGCCCACATTAAACATAACTAACCGGCTTTCGGCCAATATCAAACCCACTAAAAAATTGCGATAACTTTGGAAATACACTGTTGGCCAACTATTTCCAGGATTGAGAAGTTGGCTAGTTGTTCTGTAGGTACTACATTATAATAATTCCCAAATCTACTTGCAAAAGTTTTCTAACTATAAGGCATATTTTTAGGATGGCAGCTTACTTTTGTTATACACATATGAAATACGTTTTAAAATGTATTAAATTCAATGTATGAATAAATATCAGCAAACACAGTAAACACGCAGATAATATATCAGCAACACAGACAAGGGCTTTACAACAATGATCAACGTTCAATCACGAAAGGCTATCCCATAGCATAAACTACGTGATTATGACCGGTCGTAATTAGCCACTTAACCGGGACCAGGGTATTACGGATAATACCCGTGTTGATGATAAAATCTACCGTTAGTGTACGTGATATTGTAGCAATCATCTATAGTAATATAGTAAAGAGGGAATAATTTTTGTTTGTTTGTTTGTTCCATAAAGATCTCAAAATTACTGCACTGATTTGAAAAATTGTTTCACAATTAAAAAAGAAAAGACACTGTCCCTAGGCTATATTTGGCAGGGCAAAGAAAGTAGTTCTTACAGGATGCGGGAGGAGCCATAAAAATGCTAGATATTGTGTTTTTACCCAAATGCCAGCGTTTATATTATGTAGTATTTATCTCTTTTGAAGATTAACATGTACTACCAATAGATTAGTTCCGTGTATTTTATATTTATATGCAGATGTCGGTACTTTACGATACCACGAAGTTTAGCGCTTATTGTGGTCAGTAAATAAATGGGTGACCACAATTTGAACACCAAGTATTCACACAGATTTTCCGTGTCTATCTTTGAACAGAAATGTAAATTCGGCAAAACAATGATAATAAAATAATTATCAAAAATAATTCCGTAAACAATCATCCATCAAATACCTACCTTGGAAAATTTTCGTTCAAAAAATAATTGGAACATGTTTCAGTGTTCGTTCTCATTATTTAGCCATTTTCGTCAATGAGTGTCAATTATATCGAAATTCCAATTAAAGACGAGTATTTCGAGAACATTTTGTCGATATTCGGAATCAAATTAAAACGAAAATAATAAAAATAAGATGTGTTATTTGTAGCACCAAGTTCCTTAAAATACCGGGAATAAGAGCTCCTATACACTGCAAACTTTAAGTCGGCCGATGGTTTGTTAGGGCTCATAAATCAGTATGAATATATTCATTATTAGGTATAATAATGTTAAATATATGTTTTATATGTACATTGTAAATATTGAAAAGATGAAAGGTAGCACGCACATTACAGAGATCAGGTATTTAGCAGATATCAGAATATTAAAAACCTTGATAAGAATCTTGATTCTTTTTCAGTTGTTGGCCGACTTTTTAGTCTGAACCTACTCATAAGCTGATAGAAATTCGTCATGTAAGGAAAAAGCATTATTCTCAATTCACTCTTTTCATACACAACCTATTTTCGTCTCTTTTGTATTTTTGTGAAAGTATCAATATTTATTCAAAGGACTATTGTACTTTGCGGTTATACAACCTTGGTAAACCTTCGTTTTTCATGGTGGTCCCCTAACACACACGCTTTTATTACATTTATTATGGGGCTTGCGAAACCGGTACGCTATGTTGACAATCCCAGATTTTGGCTTCCCTTTTTAACATTGGTACAGCAATAATTCTACAAAAAAAATATAAATGACTAGTGTCGAAATTTAACGTATTGACATATAATATATGTCATTTTAGATAAGGCTTTGTACAACCACTAAGGCATCGTTCAGACCAAACGTATCGTCGGCCGCTGACTGTGAGCGCGCGTTACGCAGTTTATTGCTTTTCCATATATATTGAAATTGTCGTTCACACCGAACCGACTATACGCTGTTACGTCGTCTGTTGTAGCTGACTCTCAGTGGCCGATTATTTTACTACGCGACTATGCACGGCGGACGCGGATTGGCTACGCGGACGCAGTTGCCGAATAGCGCCGCTCCGCCGCGTACGCACCGCCGCGCCTCGGTACAGCACGTCGATAAATTAGTGTCCCTTTTATATAAACTTAAACGTATTAAAGATAGTAACTCATCGAATGTTTTACTGTCATACGAAAATATTTCTTGAACTTATTTGGATAAAGTCTATATTCGAAACATAAAGTATGAAATTGACCAAGAAAACATCTCTTCAAATTTAAGGTATGTACCCACAATCTCTTCTTTTTATTATTTTCGTCTTCCTCTAGAGCTTCGCAAATGGCAACTATCTGAATGCGCATCATTTAATTGAAATATCCTATAGCCTATTGTCGGCTTGGTGTGTACGCGTACTGCAGATTGAGTCGACGTTCACACTGGGGCAGACAGTGAGTATACTCACAGTCAGCGGCGGACAATACGTTTGGTGTGAACAATCCCTAAAATATGTAGCTTGATTTTCAGCTGCTCTAAGCAAAAAGATTTGATGGCAGATGATGATGACCCTATTTACAATCGCCTATTTAAAGATGTTGATTCCTGATATGACACTGTATAGATGTTACATTTCAAGTGTGAGTCATACTTATCTTTCGTTCAAAATAAAACATGTACTTACACTACTTCTACTCTTAAAAACATAAATAGCATAACAACTAAAACCACTTAGCACGATGAAAGGGTTCCTAAACTAGTTGAATTGCAGAGGTTGTGGCAAACAGTTTCAAGAGAAATAATGATACTTACCCGTCTTTAGATGGAATGGAAATGGACCAAAATTCAAATACTAAAACCATAATGATTCTGTAAAAAGGTTTTAGATGTTCGTATGAAAGGAAATCGAAGAAAAACGTCAAAATTAAGAAATAATATTTTTTTGCGACTGATTACTTGTGTGACTTAAATTCATACTTAGCAGACTAAATAGTATAATTGATACGCTTGTTATAGAAATCTTAAAATTATCAACAAAATTGAGTTAAAGACAATTCGGGAGCTGGGATTAAAACCCCTTGTAAACTGCTAAATAGCAGCAACACACAAGCAAATGAGATGTAAATATTTACCTCACCAACATAACAAGAATCATCAATCATGAAAATCTTTCTAAATACCTCATATTTGAGACACGCTACATATTTTAACCCTTCAAAATAAAATAGTTACAGAAACTGCAGCATAATGTGAACATAAATTTTCCTTGTAAGCGTTATTAGCACTAAATATTTTAAGGCTCCTTTTGTTCTAGTCCAAAAGTTCATTAATAGTGTGGAGCAATTTGTATGCCAAGCCTTGCCAAGTCTCTTCTCTAGTATAGTATACCTACATACACTAAAGTATAGTAGGTTCCATAGTATCGTATAGTACTGTAGGAACCAGGAGACTATTTTCTGCTCAATAAAAAATCATCTCTAATTGTTTACTTTTATTTTGCGTTCAATATGTACACACTATACCATACAAACTTAAACGACTTATCTTCATACAAAACTAAAAAAAAAAAAAAAAAATACTTGATGTTTATTCTTTGGGCTCGATGATACTGCCATATCAATATACTTGTCTTCGAAAAAAAAAGTATTTTAATTGCTGTATCAAGCTTGGTATGAAACCTCGACGCGACATTCTCTTCCTAGAATTTTATTTTAGGCCTCAAAAGTTTTTGTGCTTCTATCTCGGCTTCTAGGAAGTTTGAAACTAACTCAATTTTGATATTCGCTTTATTTTCTTTGAAGTTATTGTCGTGTGGTTTCCTCATAACTCTTGCTTGCTTGAAATAGGTTTTTAGTTATAATTATTTAATCAATAGTCATCATTTGTATAACAAGGTGTTTCCTACTGCTTTGACTTGTCCTGAGGGCAGTTTTTGCATCCGAATAAAAACCAATCTCTAGATCTATATTAAGAGTAATAAGAGTCTATCTTATTCCATATATGTTTCAACTATGAAGAGTACAAAAATCCAAAAATGTAATGAGTGGAACAAACCACTTATGCAACCCTTTCTGTTTTTTGCACATAAACTTTTTTCAGAAGTTTTATCAGTTCAAAATTCCTATACAAAAGAAGGAAATCTTTAGTTTTCCTTGGAACTTTTCACTTCTTTTCTAAAGAAACAGAATAAATTATGACCACGTAGAAAGTTTATTAGGCTCTTCACTTTGTTGAAGGGAAGGATAATGTGTATAAAATTTTACAACCAGTATAAAATGCTTTGGTAATATATTATCATGACCTTTTTATACAGAAGGATTATTAAACCTCAAGTTTTAAGTAAAAGCAGACTCTAGACTCGGTACTATATTTATGTAGATATATAAAGCCTATATTATCTGCTTGCTAATATTACAAAGCCACAAAACTTGAGAGCTTGAATAGGCATAAGTTTGCTTGATACACTAATCTGAAGAATTACTGGAGCGTTTAAAATTCTTTCAGTATTAGCTACCCCGTTTAGCAAGAAACGCTTTTATCCGACTCCGCGGAGTAGTTCGGGACACAGGTAAAACAGCTAGCGTAAGCTAGTTTTTATAGAAAAATCTTTCACCTTTTCGTATGAAAAGGTGAATGATTTTGAGCGTATGCTAAAAAATAATATTATCACCGATTTTCATGTATTAAGTCAATCTGGTTATATTTCAAAAATACGCGAAGTTTTTTGGAAACTTCTTATCATTATTTCGAGGAGTTTTCAACGTTTCATCAAGTTCCGTTGTGACATCGCTCAACGAACTGTGAAATGAAACTTGAAAGTTGGTCTTTTGAACTTTTTTTCACTTTTGCAAAGCGTTTTTTGAAGTTTACTTATTCAAATACCTTTATATTACGTGAGTGTTAAACTATAGGGCATATTTATATTTTTTATCTTTTGTGACTTAGTTTGTGAGACAAGAATGGTAAGAAATACAAATAGAATTGCATTTTATTACATTGGTGTCTATGCACCAGCAAATGTAGCACTATAAAAAATATAATGCCAGTTTAGTTAATAGAAACTGTCCGATAATATTGAAAAGTTCATATTTTTATAACCCATTCCTGTTTCGAACTCTTGGCCCTAAAAAATCTATCAAATAAGACATTCAGACAGATTATCTTCTAAATTCTTACACAAAAAATGCTAATTTTATAATCCCATAATTCCTAAAACCCTACAATTTAATTACCGTATCTCAATCAATTGACCTTCTACACGAATATCCGAACAAATTAACATTTAATCAAAATGGTCCGAATCAATTCATTTAAGATTCAATCGCCGTTAAACTTAGGTTACCTATAATTCTAGATTGGAGTTTCGTACCTAAGCTCCGAACCTATATAAGGTATATTAGCTAAAGGTGTCTCACTTTGTAGCCTTCAGTTACAGTATCCGCACACGGTAGATTAAAAAGTCGGCCGATAGTTGACCCAATAAAAGTTTTCAGTTTGCTGCTAAACTGGCTAACTATTTTTTTTAATGGAAATCATAAAATGACTCCTCTCGCTGTGGGTTAGCAGCGTGAGAGAGTGTCAGACTCTTACTGACTAAAACCCATCATGTTCCTTCTTAGGCCTTTTATATACTAGGGCCGCAGTAACTCGAACAATCCCGCAGGTCCGGACCGGCTAAATACCTGATCTTTGTAATGTGAAAACTGCCAATCATTTTCATACTGATTCATGAGCCCAAACAAACTATCGGCCGACTAAAAGTTTGCGGTGTGTACCCACTCTAAAGCTTCGGTAGCCACAACCTTTGTGCTTATAGTATCCACTTTGAACAGAATTGGGTCTAACACAATATACTGGTGTTTAGGATAAGCTGGCAACTTTTGAAAGTGTTGTGAACAAATATTAATATTGTGAAAGTTCTCTTTTGATAAAAGCGTTGATCGAAAAACCTGTGATCAGGCAAAATATAGCAAAAACTTCTTTAAGAAAACCGTTACTTTACGTAGAAACGGAGTCGTTTAACATATCCTAGACATAGCAACAATATTAAAACTCAGAACATTTTTTTAAATTGTTATCACTAGTGGAACCAAATAAACAGGATTATCATTAAAACACTCTGAAAGAGATAATATTAAATCAGTATTCAGTACATTCATGGTCAAACTGATAAAGCCTCCCACTCATGAGTTGGTCTGTGCTCATATATTATTCAGATTTTAATTCCTTTGATATGAATATTTGAAAATTTTCGAATTAATTTGTCAAGCTCGTTTATTTTTTTTAATTCTGGTCGTGGAAAATTACTTGAATGCATTCGTAGTGATTGTTTTTACTATTGCGAAAGTGAAACTTTGTAACTCTACTGTAATGGCAAGGTCTTGAAAGATAGAAATTACAGAAAAAAGGAAATCTTTACGAAATACATTCCTACTAATTTGAAAGTAGGTTGGCACAATATCTTAGACACCTAAGAATATGTCCTGCCAACGTACACACAAATCATTTAACATATAAACTTCTGTACATAAATAGAATGACAGTTATTACATATTCACATCACTATGTAAACAAAAAAACTAAAAAATGTCCCACTAAAAACTAAAAATGTCTCACTAAAATACTAAAAATGTCTCCTACAAAACAATGAAAGTGGGAAAAGCCTAGTCATTGCGCTGACAATTAATAACAATGTCAGGGTAACTGTTGATGACAGCCGTTGAAATGTTTTAGCGTCGCTCTTAAAACACTTGTGAATGTTAGGCTGCGTTTCCACTATAGGACGGTAAAAAATCGTGTCTGTGAAAAATTGGATGTTGTGTTTGTGTAGCCATATTTACTCACCATGACGTGACTTAAAAGACTACCATGGCAGTTAAACATTGAACCAGTGGCGACAGAAATTATAGTCTAATTCAAATTCCTTTATTATGATAGACGATAGATGGTTCTCACACATTGTGTATCACTATGACATAACCATGGGATGGTAAAAATATGTATTACTACATTTACTACACCTCTATACTAAAAAAATATTATAAGAGGAAACATGTTTTCTTTCTTTCTTTGTACTAATTTTAAAATTCTTTCACCGTGCCCGGGTTATATTTTAGCCGGATACGGAAAGTAGTTTAAAAACGACGCGTGTCAAACTGCAAAAACCAGCATGTTTACGACATAAACTGTGGTCCTCTGTAGTCGGTCAACGTCAAAAAAATCTTCAAAATACGACACGACAAAACACAATCCCAATCCAGTGGGAACTCAGTCTAAGCGTAACACAATAGCGTAACCTCAAAACGTTGATTTTGACGTGGCAACTAAAATAGAATAATACGCTTTTTACCAACGTAATTGTAGTACGTTGACACGCGGGTTTTCAACCGCCACTCTTTGTTCCCGGATTAAGGGTAAAAAGGATTTCTGTTGTGCCAATTTTATGTTAAGTTGAGTGAACTTGGATATGAAAGGAATTCTGTATTTGTATGGACGTCATAGAGTGCCGTCAATCGGTTTGTTTTTTCCGGGTAACGGGCGAAATTATTTTTATATTTAGTTACACGGGATTCAAAGACCTTATACTTTTCTTATAATAGACACGTAACAGAAAAATGGTACAAAATTAATTCAATTTGAAATTTATAATCTAACACATGTCTCCTTCGAGTACTCAGATCATACATTTCTCATTCGAAAAAATACATTATGCACCTAACATTACTTCAGACCTTCAAAATAATCCAATATCATCCCAAAACTTGAATTGAGAGCCAAACATTACCAAATCAAGGTCCCATCAGTATGATTGACAGAAAAACTATTACGTCTCTTGTTCAACCATGAATTATTCAGCAGCCTTCAAGAATAGACCCCCAAACTTGCACAAAGGGAAAAACTTGAGACCGAACATGCAAAAAAGTTGAGGCTTTATTCCTTTGGCCGATTTCTGAGAAATTGTATTGGTAAAGTTACTCAGTTTCGTTGTATGCGAGTATTTTTTGAAGAGAATCGCTATTCTGAGGATGTATTTCTATAGTGATGTTGACTGTTATTGTGCAGTATTTTGTGTGTGAAAGTATTTTATATTTCTTACAGTTAAACTACTTCGTTTTTCTCTTACAGTTAAACTACTTATTGAAAGCTTTAAGTAACTTAACTTGTAAGTAAGACTTTCTAATGTCCGACTTAAATCTTTACAAAAATTGGTTAAAAAAGCAGTATATCTAATCGTTTAGCTTTAGCACTCGGTATTTGCGAAACTACTGTCCTATTTTTCAAGCAGATTACTCATACAAAATTATCTAACTTTTGACATACTAAACTGAACATTATAATATATTTAGGTAAATAAAGGTCACATTTTGACCCCTGGGTCGCTACACCTACACAGCAAATTTCTCATGTCTGCTCAAATCTCAAGGGGAGCCTCCGGTCGTATGTTGAGATCTCTTTAGTGTAACTCCCTGTACTAATCAAAAGCGTTACATATACAGGTCAGAAATGGTAAAATAAGGGCATACGTGCTTTTGGCACAAGAAGAATAAATATTTTATATATTATTTTAAATAAAAAATCTACCATGTTGGATTTAATAGTATAAGTTATTAATAATACAATAAGTAATATCCGAAATTTGGCACATTACTATGTACCGTTCAAGTAGGTACTATACAGCGCTTTCACCCTAGCGGGTTTTCCGCGCGACAACGCTAGGATTATCGTCGCGTTTACGACGAAAAATAATTGATAGCTACCGCTAGGTTATAAAAAGTGGTATCGGGAATCGCACAGGCATTTTTCCACTCAAAATGTTTCGCACTTATACGCGCGATATAAATCCGCTAGTGTGAAAGCGCTGTTAAGAGCAAAAGTCCCTAAATTGCATCTATATAACATGCTTTAATGTTAACTAATTATTCGTTTAAAGTTTAAAGGTACGCGTCGGTGTCATTGTATCCTTACAAGAATTGGGTACCCGATCCAATAAAGGATAGCTATCTCTGACTTAGGTACAAAAACATAATGAGCAAGACTTTATTTTATAAGGTAATTGCAAAGTAACACAGCTGAGCCCTGAAACTTTTTCAAACGTAGGTCGCCTAAAAAGACAGTTGTCTTTTAAATTAAAAACATTGGCCTGGCCATAATCTGCAGTTTTTTTTTGTATCAGTATTTATGAAAGAAAATAATTTTGTACGATTTTTATAAACACCTGAGGGCTTACTTCGCATAAAAATTCGTAAAAAATTTTATATACACTACACATGAAATAAAAATTAAAAAAATACTACAATTAACATTTAACATGATTTTCACAAAACCAATTAAAAATGAATGACATTTCCAGTACATTCGTTTTGCAAAAAAAAATATGTTACCTATTAATCAACGTTAAAAATTAACACAGTTGCGAGAATTTCAATTACCAATTCGGGTGTTTCTGGTTATATAAATTGTTTTTTTTTTAATTAGAAATAGGTAACGCATTTTAAACATTAACTTGAAAGAATGCCACTAGAAAGAAAACAACGGTCTTCCTAACAATGTAAGAATGAAAAGGGATATTATAAATTGCATATCAAATAAATAATCGCCTATCAATAAATACTCATCATTTATATTCTTTTTTACATCAAATAACTTACTTCACTACAAATAAACTAAATGTTTAACAAAACTCAAACTGCAGATAATTCGAAATTATACATCAATATGACATTGATTTTTATTATAATGCAATACAGTTAAATTTATTCTTGAACAAAAATACTACATACATAGCATTAATACTGACTGCACAGCAAATTTTCCATATTTCATAGCAAAATAACTATCCCAGTCGCATATTAACCAGTAAGTGCAACAAAACCTGTTCATCATATTTGTCTTAATTTTCAAGAAGCCATGCTCGGCAAATTTAATGATTATTATAACAAAAAAATCCTGTCACATTGCATTATTTCTAAGAACAGAACAAATTAACTGAAAAAGGTTCACGGCTTCGCGCGCTTTTTCGTCACTGGAGTGCAGAGTGGCGCGAGCGAGTTAGATAGAGTTCAATTAAAAAACATTGTATTAAAAATTGAAGCTAGTAACGAAAACGAATCGCTGCAAAACCGACTCCACGTAGTCTAGTTTGCCCTACCCCTAGAGTGCAATTCAAAACCGCGTAGGCGCGGAGGGGCGAGGCGGCCTGCGAGCTGAGGAGCAGGTAGTTTTAACGCTCGCCAACGCGGTTGAGGCTGGCCGGCTCTGCCGGCCAGTAAGCCGAAGCTGCGGTGGTGAGCGTGAAAATCATCTGCGACGATAAGCTCGCATGGGACCGCCGGAGCCCCGCAGCGCCGGAGCCGTGACAGAAGCCATGCTTGCTGCATGTTCCATGCTTACTTCCATGTTGCATGCCTGTTTACATGCTGCTGGGGCGTAGGGAATTGACGACCCCACCGCCCACTAGTGGTTTATATCACTAGTGCAGTCAGTCCATGGATGATCCACCATATGTCACAAAAGTCCCTACCGGTGTTAGGAGGCGAGCAGTGTCGATAGACAAACGCATCCGGCTTCTACAGCGGCGGGGCAAGGCAAAGGGGAAGTGCCTCAAAGGGCGCACGTCTGGATCCTTTTAGTGACGTGCGGCCAAACTCCTGCGGCCTCTACCTTCTGCCGGTCGTACCGGCTATCCGGTCCATCGGCATCAGGAGGTTGAGGAGGAGAGAGTGGACTTGTACCTGCGCAACTGCTCGTTCACTATAATATACTCACGCGTAGATGACTCCTGCATGTCAATTTGACCTACGAGCGCAAGTCCTACGGCGATGGTGAGCTGATGGTGGGGGGAGGATATGGTGTGTCCGAACCTTAGTTGGCAGCTGCACGTAGGCGGTCTTCTGGTGATGGTCGCTCCATGTCCCGCTTGAGACGGGGGACTGGTTCGGCAGCTCAGTTGACGACAAAGCAGCCCTATTTAGGGAGCGCTCTGCTTTCCTCAATCTGGGGAGGGGCCTAGAAAAGGTGGCCTAAACATAGTCTGTCTCTTCTATAAAACAGGTGGTAAACCGCGGCCACCTGTCGCCAACTAAATGCGGTCGAAAAAAGAATCAAATAAGTTCTCAAAAGGACCTGAGTATAGGAACATGGAATGTCCGTACTCTTCTGGACAACGCTTTGAACCTATGTCCAGAAAGAAAGACAGCTTTGATTGCAAGAGAACTGGCCAGATACAACATAGATATTGCTGCAATTAGCGAGACACATCTCAGCGACTCTGGTGAGTTATGTGAGCGGCTTGGGGGTTATACATTCTATTGGAGAGGAAAACCAAGTTCTGAGAGGGCCGCAAGTGGAGTAGGTTTTGCAATTAAAAACCAGTTGGTGCAAACTTTACTGGAGCTACCAAAGGGTATCAATGATAGAATAATTACACTGAGGCTTCAACTATCATCAAAGAAGTATATCCACCTAATCAGTGTATATGCCCCCACTTTGCCATCTCCAGACGAAGAGAAAGCCAAGTTCTATTTCGAACTTAAGCAAGTTCTTAATAAAATTCCTACTGCTGACAGAATTCTTCTGCTGGGTGACTTTAACGCTCGTGTTGGGAGTGATTACGGTGCTTGGGATGGGGTTCTTGGTCGGCACGGGGTTGGGAAATGCAATGACAATGGTCTTGATCTCCTTACCCTGTGCGCTGAGTTTGATCTCACTATAACAAGCACCTGCTTCCGACTGCCCGACAAATTTAAGACAACGTGGATGCATCCAAGATCCAAGCACTGGCACCTACTGGATTACGTAATAGTACGCAAGAGAGACCTCAGCGAAGTATTGATTACTCGTGTCATGAGAGGCGCCCAGGGCTGGACTGACCATCGACTTGTTCGATCGAAACTGCGGTTGCAACTAAGAACTCCACGACGAGCTGCCCATAAGATTCCAGCGAAGATAAACTGTGAAAAGTTAATCTACAATGAACAACTAGCAGAGGAACTAGATGATGCTTTTTGTGCCGATATGCCAGACATCACAGAAGATGCGTCTATCGACGAGAGATGGCGTTCATTCGCCCAGCACCTCCATAGCTGTGCTTTGCAAGTTATTGGGAAACCGGAGCGGAGAAACCAGGATTGGTTCGACGATTCCGACGCGGAAATTAAGATACTAGTGGAGAACTACAGACGCACTCTTCTCTTACCAGATGTTCCTGAACGGCGAAAAGCTCATCTTAGTCTCAAGAGGAAAGTACGCGCTCTCAAGGACAAATGGTGGGTGGAAAAAGCGAGTGAAATACAGCTTTATGCTGATACCAATCAAAGTGGTAGATTTTTCGAGAGTCTCAAGACTGTTTTCGGTCCACGAACTTTGAAGACGGCTCCATTGTACAATAAGGAGAGAACTCAACGTCTCACTGACCAGAAAGATATTCTAGCTCGTTGGGCAGAACATTTCAACGACGTTCTAAATCCCAGTAGTCAGACCACCGACCTGTTGTACATGGAGTCTATTGAAAGTCTACCGACTGCTGAAGATCTAGCAGAACCACCAACCTTTGTAGAATTTGTTGCTGCGCTACGGAGAATGAAGAACGCTAAGACACCTGGGATAGATAGCCTACCGTCTGAGCTGTACAAGTATGGCGGCAAACACATTAATAACAGGCTATATGATCTCATCTCGCTAATATGGGAGTGCGAAGTCGTCCCGCAAGAGTGGAGAGATGCCTCCATTTGTAAATTGTACAAAGGTAAAGGTGACATAGCCGATTGCAGTTCGTACAGAGGCATTTCCCTTCTCTCAGCGGCTGGGAAGATTTTAGCCCACGTCATTAACACCCGTCTATCCCGACACGCGGAAACTATCCTCCCGGAAACCCAATGTGGATTTCGTCCGGGGAGAGGTACGGTAGATGCCATATTTGTCGTAAAGCAAATTCAGGAAAAAAGCCTGGAGCAACATCGTCCTCTCTACATGTGCTTTGTCGACCTAGAAAAAGCTTTCGACAGAGTGCCGCGTGAAGCCTTGTGGATTGTGCTCAAGAAAGCCGGCTGTCCTGAAAAGTTAATCAACTTGATACGCCAATTCCATAACAATATGATGGCAAGAGTTCGGCATGGAAATGACTTTTCAGACGAATTCTCAGTAACCAGCGGCGTAAAACAGGGCTGTGTCCTGGCTCCTACTTTGTTCTCCTTGTACTTTGCCTCTGTGATGCGTGATGCTGCAAGAACCTGCAATGGGCAAATAAACATCAATTCCAGAACGGATAAGAGCATTTTTGATCTCTCCCGCCTTAGATCTAAGCGTCAGGTAACCAAACTTCCAATCTTGGATATCCTGTACGCTGACGATGTTGCTCTCATGGCCGATTCTATTGAATCCCTCCAAAGTTTTGTGACCTCTCTAAGTAATTCATGCCGCAGATTTGGCCTGGTTATAAGCACCAGCAAGACTCAAATCTTGAAACAACCACCCAGAGGAAGCCATGCTGATCCTTCCAATGTCACTTTGGAAGGCACTGCGCTGGAGGAAGTTTCGAATTTTAAGTACTTGGGTACTCGTATTCGAGATGATAACACCTTGGCATCGGAATTACCAGCTCGGATAGCAGGTGCGGCGGCAGCCTTTGGGAAACTTAAGGCACGTGTTTGGAACTCACACGATCTTAAGCTGCAAACTAAGATTTTAGTCTACAAAGCTATCGTCTTGCCCACTTTACTGTATGCCGCGGAGACTTGGTGCTGCTATAAGGCAGATATCAAGCGATTAGACACCTTCCATCTCAGATGTCTTAGATCCATTCTACGCGTCAAGTGGCAAGACCGTGTTCCAAACACGGAAGTGTTACGTCGTGCTGGTTTGTCCGGGATAGAGGCACTCATCATGAAACACCAGCTGAGATGGTGTGGGCACGTCTTGCGAATGGATGACAGCAGGATGCCAAAAGCCGTTTTCTATTCCGAGCTTTCTAGCGGGAAACGAAAAAAGGGTGGGCAATATCTGCGTTACAAAGACGTGCTTAAACGCAATCTTGTGGCTTGTGACATTCCACCAGATAGTTGGGAGGAGCGCGCTCGCGTTAGACCGGAATGGCGTCATACTGTCCACAAAAATGTGGATTTGTACGAGAACATGCGTTTACAAGATCTAGACGCCAAACGCCAAATACGGAAGACCCGACCAAAGCCCTCCTACAACTACACAGTTAATTCTGATGGTCAGTTATTTTGTGTGCCATGTAGCCGGACCTTTAGATCGAAGTTCGGTTTTGCTAGCCACATTAGAGCCTATCACAACAACGACCCGGGTTAGACATTTAGGAGTCGCCGTCGCCGGATACGGCTTGGACGACATGATGATGATGACATGCTGCATGCCTGCTTGCATGCTTCAGGCTTGTTTGCATGCTTCTTACAGGAAAATAAAAATTCCAAAACTATGCCAAAAGATGATTCTGACTATAAATATTCTGAAATATATAATATGACTACTTATATGAAATGTATGCCAAAAGGAAATACTGACAATGACTGACGATGCACCAGCCCCATTTTTTTTAAGAACTAGGTATAGTATGTATGTGCAAGCATATCATCGGACTTGCGATCCGACTCAAGTACGTGGTGCCACCTGCAGAAACTAAAAATGTTGCCTATTGGGCAAAAAAGGAAGCGTGGACGCTTATAAATAATTCAGTAAATTACAATTTTGTATTTAATTTTATATTTTTTTGCTGATCTCATTATGCCGTAATTAATAAATAATAAAATGACTGTGACTAATAAAAAGCTGTTTTATTCAGAAAAACTGCTGTAAATAATATAAAAATAGCAGCTATATTTAAAAGAAAAAGAGTTTACATGTATAATGTGCATTAAGATTATTAGATGTGCATTGATGAAAAAGCTTTTGCTTTAGGAAAAATCGCTGTACGCTGCGAAAATAAATTGAAGTGTGTTTAGTGATATTTTGAGTTGAATATTTTGCTGTGCAATCAGTAATTTTGATGGGAATTCGGAATCTTATTGCATAGAAAAAGGATATTTTTTGATTTGCGTTTAAATACTACCCGAATGAAAATATTTAAAAAATTCTTTGAATTACAAAATAGAGCACTGAAATTAAAAGTTAATAAAAATAAAATTAGCACCTTCTTCAAGAAAATTTCTCAATAATGAAATCCAGTTTCAAGAGGGTTTTAAAATTCAGTATTTTCTACTTGGTATCGGGTTTTGTTTTAGTCTTGGATTTGCTCGACCTAGTTTCAAGTTGGTTGTACTTTTTAATTATAATTCCTAACTTCCCCACAATGTTGTTCTTGGTGAATTTTTCACTATAAATTGTAGATTTTCAACAAACAATCTGTTAGTGAACTGTGATTTTTCTTTGTGTTAGCGATACTGATGCTAATGTTTATTGAATACTTTTTGCAGAGTATTTAAATAGGAACACTGTGAAGGAGCGAGGGGTAATACTGGTTCTCAGGTTTTCCGGCTTCTGACTACCCGAATGTCAAAGATGTTCAAGTGAAAGCCAGAACCCACTAATGTAACGTATGATGTTATTCCGAAATGACAACTACCCCGATCGATCGACTCGTGCAGCTGCTAATTAACCTCTTATTATTTGAAATGAAATGCAATGCAAAACACAAGAAGAATCGTAGCGTAATAGAATAATTGTCTATGTCACTTTAAAAATGCAATATTCCAAGAAGGTTCCACTAACGGTAAGAATCTCCATAGACACTCGCACGTACATTGTACGGCAAAATAAAATGCCAATCCTGCATCCAATTTGTTGAGAACAACAATGAAACGTTATACGCCATTTACAATTCGAGGCAGAAAAATTCACCACCCACTGACGTAAAGAAATACATTTCTCATCTTATATCGTAGTGAAATGTACTTTTTGAATGATTGATACTGACATAAAAAGGACTTGGTAATCACATAAAATATTCCAGTAAAGTTTGCAAGTCTTCTAGATATCACGAAAGTAGGTTACATTTGCAAATAGCTGGCTTTTGAAAATGGAAAATTTTGATCCTTCTTCATGTTATGAATGTAGGAGTCGGGATGGATTATTGTAATTTATTTTTGGATGGAATTAAAGGCTGACAGATAGTCCTGAACCTACGTTGACATATGAGGTAAATTCTCAGTATTTATCAAGCCTTCATACCAAATTAATTTAAAATTATTTTTTAACTGACTTCGAAGAAGTATAATTGCAAATTGCTATAGATTTCTTTTAGTTAACATTATAAAGAAAATGTACATAAAGATGAATTTAGAAACTCCTAGTAGGTCAGAAGTCGGTTAACATTATAATAGAGCGAAAGTAGGTATTATTTGCCTCGACTGCCACAATTTCCTATTCATTTGACAGTTGTAGACTTAGAAACTAATATCGAACTAACATTACTTTGAATGGTCTTGCAGGTACATTTTCTAATAATGCCGCTTCTGTATTCTGTTATTCTATGGGTGAAACAATAGACTGAATTCTAGAACTACTTTCTTTATAATCAGGCTGTTGTACTTAAGTCTATTATATTATTATATAAGTTATCTAAGTCAGTGTTGCGACTATTTTGCTCACCTTGAAATGCTCAAACGTCACTTAAGTTTTAAGTTCTCCGAATTATTTCTGTCACAGAAAACGCTTTGTGTCTATATGACATTATATATTTGCAGTTCTTAAAATTAAGTGGCGTTTCAGTAGTCAGGCGTCAGTCTTTTGAACTAATTGCACCTTTATTAAAGTTTGAACTACGTATGATTGGGCAAATATTACAAGCTCGAGGAATATGACAAAAATATCCAATGCGAGTTTATTTTTCATATTTTCATGGACATTTTATTTTCAAAAACAACGTATAGATAGAAATAGAAATCTAAGAAAGGATACACGATATTTTTTACTTCCAAGGGACAGCAGACTAACAAACAATAAACCAGACTACCAAAAGTCAAATATATCAAAGACAGCCCAAAATACGACACAAAATTCCGAACCAAACAGATAAAAAACAATTGAAAACCTACAATATTTCACAGATACTAAAAAATAGAAAGGAATCACAACAATAGGTCGATTTTTAGAGCCAAGTGACGTCATATTCCATATACAATACAGAGATACAGATACGCCTAACATCTTTTGGGCGAGATTCGAGTACGTGACTAAAATTCGCCTGGACCTAACATAGCCTCGCGAGAGCTTTTAAGCACCCCTAAGCGAGTATCGTATGTAGGCATAAACATACGTACCACGGATGAAGGAAAAATAGCGGAGATGCAAAGGAGGTAGGTTAGGCGCCTTCTTGTAGGTCAAGTGACGTGTAGGCGTGATCAGTTACTAGAACTAATGAGGCGTTCGGGTTCCTTGTCAAATGAAAATAAATCTATCAACGTTTGGTCTTGATTGACTGGTGATTATGTTTTGAAAATAATGGGTGCGTTTTTAAAGAAGGTGTGTAGGTCGGAGCCAGTAACGTTCCTCGTTCCACTAACACCCGCATTATGGCGCGCTACTTTCTTAGGAGATTTTGCGTTATGACATTTCCGCCAGTCATTTTGTTCTCCGTAATACGTACTTATTCCGTGCAGTACAAGATAAAAATAGACATTTCCATACTGATGTTGATATAAAATAAAATGGACATGTTCTGTTTCATTTCAAATAATGCCTTCTGAATAAAAGACTCTTTTTCAATATTTCCGCGAATAATATTGTAATACAGAATTCTTTTTTGTTTTTGTATGCAGCATTATCAATTGTCCATCAGGGATGTTACTATGTTATTTATTTATTAAAATCCGTACATTCACATTGTTGATCTACTTTCTATACTAATAATGTTGCATTGCTTACTGGAGATAAGAATTTAATGTGACTAAACTTGTAAAGGTTTGTTTCAAAATTGTATCTGTAGCTAGCAAACAATAGATAGGTAGGGAACAGCCATTATAAGTAAAACAAAGTGCAATACTTTTTCTTGCAAAATATTTGCTATAGTTTAGTTTGTCGCAAGCCGGTTTTATGTTACAAGATGTTCGAGATAAAGTGGGATGAAGAGCGACTGTATTGTGAAGTAGACTGGCTCCACTACAGATCCATGTACCTAAGCTTATAGTGAAGAGAATTCTGTAGCCACAACGTGCAAGAAACACAGTGAACATATACATAGAAACATGATAAAGGATGAATGTAAATATACCCATGAATTTATGAGGAAAACTTTAGGACATATGGATCTGCCAAATACGTCTGGTCATTGAACGGAAATTCTAGGAATATATTTGGACTTAAAGGACTTACCACTAGGAGAACTTTAGGGCATCATTTGGATCTCCCAAAAACGTCTGGTCATTGAACGGAATTCTAGGAATATTTGGACTTAAAGGCCATACCATAGTAACTCCTTGGCACATAAATCCGGTGCATGGAGACTGCAAATATAGGTACCTCAGTGTGTAAATATTTAAAATATGTGAAGTAAAGTAAGTACTACAGTCAGAGAACGATAGCGGAAATGTCAATCTTCCAACTTTAACCCCGTTCCTGCTTTAGTGAGATCTACGTCTAAAGGCTCATAAAACTACACTTGTGAATTGCATATTTGTGAAACTTTACACCAGTTGAATTTCATCAGTAATTTCTCCGAACAACGGCTGTCCATTGTCCGAGAACTCTAATCCATCTCGTAATAAACCCAGAGAAATCTGTCGAGAATCTCAAGTATTTTCCGAGAACTAAGAGCACCTGCACACTACAGACTAAACAGTATGCCGACAGTTGCCCGAAAGTCAGAAAAAAATTGTGAATTCAATGAAAGTTTTTATTGTGTCTGCTTCCGGCCCAAATTCCTGTTCGTTGTTATGTGCGCAGTGCTATTTCTATACTGATTTTAGAGCCCGGACAAATCGTGCGTCGGCCGACTAAAAGTTTGCAGTGTGAATACTCTAAATCATAATAAAACAAATAGCTCATCTTGCAAGTCGTAAAATTGGACCGCAGAAGATTACATATAACTCAGTGTTAATTGCCAAAAGTCGTAACTCCATATTTGTTTGCCGAATGTCGGTCAAGTGCGTGTAGGCTTGCAATGTTACGCCAAATTACTTTCGACGAAATGTTACCAGTTATATAATGGGCGCCGAAATTTTGGGAAATGGATTTTGAAATGGACCCGTGCATTTCATTTCTGCTGTAGAAGTGCTTTAGAAATTAACCCAAGGAAATGATTTATAGAACTGTGAAATTGTTCAGCGAAGTTACTGTGATTGTGAAAGACATAGGATGCTTAATAATAATTGAAGAAATACTGATGTGTTGTCAGAAATGGCTGTATTTAAAGCTAAAACTTCAATTAATTTAAATACCCTGCTTACAAGCAATATCATGTTTCTTTAAAACGACTATTATCGATGCTTAAAACTACTAGAAGTGCTAAACCCGATCTAATCAAATAATACCTTAACTTCATTTCTTAAGATCAGTTTCAAACAACAGAAACTGCATTTAGTTCAAAGAAGAACAATTTAATTTGAAGTTTTCAGAACACATCTAGAGCGGAGAGAATACAGAGTATAGAAAGATGAGCGGAGATACCATAATGCAGGTAGGTCAGGCGTCTTCTTCTAGGTCAAAAACGTACGGTGGGCATGACCAAAACGATCAGTTACGAGTAAACTAATGATGCGTTTGTTTTTTTTTTTTTGCAATGGTCAGGTCCAAAAAAGGCGTATAAGGGCGAAAACAGTAACAGTAAGTAAGTTCCGCATTTTGGAGCGCTACTTTCGTAGGAGATTTTCCGTTATGGCACCTCCGCTAGTCATTTTGTTCTCCATGGCAGAGAACTAGTATTCTTGTTAGTTTCTGGTGTTTATCATCGAGCTCAGTTATTAAAGTTGAGTGAAGTTATTGTTTTATTAGTGTACAAGGAGTAATGGTATTAGGAGCAATATCTTTTACGTGGTGAGTTGAATTTATTTCTGGTTAATAAATGGATTTTGAACTATATTCACTTTCTTTATATGTTTGACTGGCGGTTGTCAGTGGGTTTAGCACAACAAACAAATTGTTCAGCTTAGTATAGATTCATAATACAAGTAATAACTTTGTTTCATGAAACCATAAGAATATTAGGTTAGAAACAACACTTTCAGTTTTAAACTACACAATTAAAATGAAACTTCGACACCAATTAAGAAATACCACAATTGAAAATTAATCAACAAACACAACAACTTTATTACCGAAAACCTAAATTCCAAAACTGGCATAAAACTAATATGTATATTCAGGGAACAAACAAACATAGAGTGACCATGATAATACGTAAAACGAGACTTCACATGACAGACAAGAATGATGTCCGTTGGTCTTAAGGCTTAACCAAAACAGGCTTACAGGACAGCCTTGGACACTGTCCATTTATTTCAAACAAAATCGTGGTCACCCACGGAGTAAGGAAAGACGAACAGAGATGCCACGGTGCAGGTAGGTCAGGCGCTCTTCTAGGTCAAATATGTACGGTGGGCTTGATCAAAACGATCAGTTACGAGTGAACTAACGAGGGGCTTGGGTTCTTTGAGATATCTGTCAACGATTTTTGGTATTGCAAAAAAATGTTCGTGTCCAAAGAAGGCATAAAAGGGCTAAGACAGTAACGCTCGTCGCCCCCCGCACACCCGCATTTTGGCGCGCTACTTTCTTAGGCGATTTTCCGTTATGGCACCTCTGCTAGTCATTTTGTTCTCCATATGTGTCTCTACTCGTCTGTCATGTAGTATATGTATAATGTGGTTTCAAGACAAAAAGGTAAATATTTGTTACTAAACTAGTTTGTTAATCTTAAGTTATTGTGTACATAGTAGTTCGACGGATTTCATATCTTGAAGGTCAATGAACTTGTTATTAGAGTTTTGGTTCATGAAAAGGGTCAGCTTATGCTTTGCGTTTAATAGAGGACGAAATATTATTGCTTTGTGATTAAAATACTGAAGAGTTATTTACATATTGATACTAAAATAATACTATGAATTTGTTTGGGTGGATCTAGATACATACATAACTCCTGTCTATATATTTTCATATATTGAACTCATTATCTGTTTATCTTTTTCTCAAACTATGTTGGGGTCGGCTTCCAGTATTAACCCGGTATTCTATATGAAGTGACTGCCTTTATGACCTCCTCAACCCAATGTCTTGTTAACCCGATACTACTTGGTAAGGATACGATAGTTGCTTAACCTCATGATCAATTGATCCTTTGCTGATACTTAGGCTAATTGTTGTCAAGTATCAAACACGTTGAGATATACCAAAATACATAATATAGAAAGTAGCAACCTATTCAAAATCACGAGGGTAGCAATTGGTAGCAACTAATGGTAGCTGGTAGCAATTAGGTAGCAACTCTATTTTGTTTTTTTCAAGGGAATCGGTGAGGAGTAACAGCGATTCTGACTGTCACCAAGTATGCCAGAATAATGTTAGCTCTATAATAATTAATTTCATACAACCTTATTATCAAAAAAGTGCTCAACGAATACGAAATAATTATTAAAATAATATAGATGTTAAAACGTAGACGTAATTACAAAAGTTATTTCGGGAAAATTTTCACATGAAAGTTATTTAGGTCTCGTTAAGCGTGTGTTTATTTTTGTCGGTGAATAAGACGTATAAGTAATATGTACTGTGAGTAGAGAGAGAGAGAGAAAGAACATGTACAAATGCCAGCAGGTAAACCTACGTTAACTAGTAACTATACTACGAAAGCACAACCAAGAACAAAATTTTCATAATTATCATGATTAATATAGCGCTTGTAGTACATAATTCAATTAAACAAATGAATGTAATTTCAGACTCCAATATAATATTTTGTATTTTTGCAGCGCAAATTGCTTTTACTATAACAAAACATTTTTACTATCCTACTCATCAAATACACCTCTTGTTTGCTCTACAAAATAAATGATGATCAAAAATACCTAAAAAATAATACAATCCTATTTGCAACAAAACGTATATTCAGCAAAATACGACTGTTCCCTCACATTTATTAAAATATCATTCGGAATTTTATGAAACCCATATCAGGGCCGTATATAATAATGAGAATAAAAAATATTCCTTGTTCGAGCAGCGATGCTCAACTGTTTTTTGTTCGCGGCCCGCTGCGTTTCATCTGCGTGCCGTGTAATGCTATAAAAATTCTACGCTAGGAAAGTGCCGATAAGCCCCTTAACTTGTGTAGCGTGTAGTCGGGGCAAAGTAGCTTGCATGTAGTGTTACTGTATTGTTGGAGCTCTGTAGCCACCTGCGCTCGAACTACATAATATGTACATAGAATACGGCCCAGCTTTGTATCGAAAAAGGTCACGAATTAGGTTTCTTAAAGTGATCGGGGTGTCATTCAACATCTGTCGTTAGTGATGATGAGAAGCCAGTAAGTATGATAACCAGTCTTATCAAGGAGTTTTGGGTTTTCCGGGTAATTATTTTGGGGAGATCAAATAGGCAGTCCCTCCTTGTAAAGCACTAGTACTCAGCTGCAACTTGTGAGACTGGAAGCCGACCCCAACATAGTTGGGAAAAGGCTCGGATAATGAAGAAAGTCATCAGGCTTTCGTGTTCATCGAACACTTGTATACACAACTGCGAATAAGATTTTCTGAGTCATAATTTACTTATGATGCTAAAATAATCTTACATTCATAAAGCAATTCCCTGGACTCATTTCTGTATGATTTGAGAACCGCTGTCCTAAGGGATACATGTGTACGTAAAATTAATGAATAGCAACATCAAAAGTCCCGTTAATACTTAAAACCCTCTGTAACCTAAGCAAATTGAATTGGACCAAGTACTTAGCGAAACGTTCCCATTTTGTTACATTTCCATTTCCTTGCTTAGAGCATTTAAATAACTGGAGACGCCATGACCACATATATATCATATTATTATGTCAGATTTCAATAGGTACAGGCGAGAAAGCGAGCTAATTAATGCCCCCGAGCACAATCTAAGTACAGTGCAACAAATAGTGATAGCTCACTAGTGCATTTTTGATAACATCGGTACACTCACACGACAAAATTAACAAATACAAGCATAAATTTCACGCACACATGCTTACGAGTAGGTACTACCGGGGGCTCATACTTTTGGCAGATGATAAGGTATGGCGTTTCCAGTTAGTTCAATGCTCTAAATTTCGTTACCAAAATGCTGATACAGGCTTTCTCGATAGATTTATCTTGTGGAATATTTTATGTTATTGATCATGTGTTTTTGTGTACGTTGTCGTGGCTGTTTCTTGGTATGTTTCCAAGAATTGAGAGTAGCTATTATGGTGCCAATTACGAGTGTACAAACTGATCTTTAAAAGTAGGTAAGTAAACGTATGAAAAAATGTAATTGTAATGTATGAACCTCGTTACTCGAGACCTTTGATCTTAGGTATTTTGTCGAAACAGCGATTAGGTAAACGCAAAAATACTACTTACTTGAAATTGCCTTTCGTATATGGGAAACGTACTTATACATTAACCATCTAGTATTTCCAGATTTCTTTAGGTTATAGAGTTTTTCTGGGAATACAAATAACAGATTTGTTTAGTGGTTATTTTCAGGTTAGGTAAAATGTTCTCCTGTTTAAACGATTTGATTTTCACATAGCTTCTGCTAGTGATTTCACCCACGTCTTCTGGGAACTACTTAACACGACTGGATTAAGACTTCCTAGCCTATAGCCTCCCTCAATAAATGTGCTACCTAAAGTAAAAATCTATGCAACCACGAGAAATTGGCCTGTAAGAAATAAACGGAAAAACATCATCAAGATTTATGTGTGTCCTACATGATATATAGAGTTATATTTCATACTTACTTATTGGTTTAAATTATGTGCTTTTAGTACGCCTTGTTATACAGCTGTTTATTTAATTTTCTTTGTACAACTAAAGCTTGGTACGATCTGAGCGACATTGATGCGGGTACACCTACAAAAATACAGGAGTATTTCTGTATGAATACCTTATTTTGGCACAACTTTTATAAACGATCCTTCGTTTGTGTCATTGGTCGATTTCACATTTTCGAAAAACCTCTTTTCATAAAACTTAAGAAACAAAAACGATCTTAATATTATCTTTACCGACTATTGTAGCTTTTTTTCTGATAAACAGGCGTTTTCCTTAATCGGGCTCTTACCTTTTTGGTGAAAATTAACCTTTTTTGTAGTAGTTGAACTCCAACTACTGTTAGAGTGTTAGCGTAATGTAAATAACGAATGAATCTTATTTTTTCATCTATTTGTACTGGATAATATTAGCAGTTCAGTGTACTGAAATACTTTATTCCGAGAATTCATATGACATTTTGGAAGACATGAAATTATAAGCTCCTCTTTGAAATAACTTCTCGGAATATGTTTGTTAAAACACATGTTTATGTCTACAGGGGTTAAACAGTGTTTTCGAGAAATATTATTAATTATGAGTTCATTTTGTGTTAGATAATATTAGGTACGTACGTAGGTGTAACATAATTTAAGTATTTAAACATAATGTAGCATCATGTAATTTTGTATTTTTTTGATAGACACAAAAGAGTTGATTTCACTTATTAATTATATTAATTGTTTTGCCAATTTTAGACGACTATTTTTAGAATAAATTTCCACATAGTATAAGTTGCTAATTTTGATAAGAAATTTTGCCAACACCTATAATACCTTCAAATCCAACAATCCCTGCTATAGAAACCTAATCTACCATACTCTAGCTAGAATCTAGGTCTTCACAGGTTTCTGCTCATGCCATAAAGGAAAACGAGCGCATAGATAATTCTGAAGCCGCGAGCTGAAGTCGTGCTTTCAGGTCTTAATTAGGTTAGCTGCAAGCGTTCGCAGGAATATTAGTTAGGCAGAGCTAAGCATCTAACATGGCTAGGTTTTATTTTTTATCTTTTAGAAATATTTTAATTTTAGAAATTAATTAGAGTTGCGAGCTTTCCAAAAAAAAAAATCCTTCATGCTTGAACAATTTCGAAAATACGAAAATGAAGTAGGTACATTATATTGTTATGTTCTATCGTAAGTCGATTTTTGATTAAACGCTTCAAGTCCATTAAATATTTTCACAGCAGAATTTTATATCGAAACATATTTTATGATTTAGTAAAATCTGTTGAAGCGCAAATGTGTCGATAGTCGACCCACTTTCTGTATCAAATTAGATAAAACCTCTAAGCTAACGCACTTATAGGGTTAAGTGAACTTTACTAAAATAGGCGTGGCGTAGGTACTGTAGAGATGTAGTATTTAATTAGAAACTCTTTTGTTATAAGGTTTTATTCGTTAGATATATTTGGTACTGCCGGACAATCATTTTAAATATATTCGATTTGTTCTATAACATAAGTTTTTATATTGAAGTATGTGGCTTCACCTCTCGAGCCCAAACAATAAACGTCGTGATATCGAATCAGTTTTTCATTTTGAGCAAGATAATTATCTCCCGGTCCTACAGTACTCTTGTCTCACGCACGAAAAAGGGTTCCTCCGTACTTTTTTCAATCCCAGAGTGGCATTCGTCACTACACATCATTATTGTTAAAATCATCATTTCCCGAGCCTTTTCCCAACTATGTTGGAGTCGGCTTCCAGTCTAACCGAATGTAGCTAAGTATCAGTGTTCTACAAGTAGTGACTGCCTATTTGACCTCCTCAATCCAGTTACCCGGGCAATCCAATACCCCTAGGTAAGACTGGTTGTCAGACTTACTGGCTTCTGACTACTCGTAACGACTGCCACTGTTTAAATGACAACCAAAACAAGGTAATTGGTGTCCAAGATATGCAAAAGTACATACAAACTTAGAAAAGTTGCATTGATCTAGAATCGAACCCACTTGGTTCTTTACCCACTGCGCCACCACGACTTTTCCTCGCAATAGGGTCCAGCAACCTTTTTTAAATCCCAGAGAATGAAGTTTGAGAATGCGTCCGTCACAACACAGTATTGTTAAAGTAAATCTTTTAAAAGGGCAAAAAGGAGCCTTTAATAATTAGAAAGGTACCCGCTTTCGTGTATCACTTAACCCGTTTTAGGAAAGATGGCAATCTGTTCAGGCCTGCAAGAACCTTTGAGGATTATGCAGGGTAAATCTTTTATTTACAATTTTGGGCGTATGGGAATATTTTGGAAGCTTTTATATTTTCGCATTGCGGTGTTCGGAGTTTGTTCAATGTTTAATGGTTTATCCTTAATTTGTTGCTGGCCAGTGCTGTATCTTTTTCAAATAAAGAGTAAGTAAATTATGTTTGTTTGTAAGTGTAATGAAAACTGACATTTGTGGTACAGTCAACGCCAAAAGTCGATGAACAGAATCAACATGACAAAACACCTGTTCACAATAAAATGCCATAAGTTATAGTCGCAACTAGGAAACAAAATAGACTGTACACCAGAAATTTACAAAAGTCGTTAAACACGAGTATTTCAAAAGTATCTGTGCACTAGTATTCCTAAAGTCGCTGTACACCATCAATCCAAATGTCGCTGAACATGATTGTATCAAAAGTCACTAAACAGCAGTAAATACAAAATTAGGTTAACAAAGTATAAATGTTGCCGTGTGTTAATGTACTTTTGACGCTTATGTTGTTCAGCTACTTTTGGGACAGTGGTTGCTTGACCTTAATAATGTATGTTAACACGTTAGTATCTATTTCAATACTTATTTACAAAGCAATTATATTTTTAACCGACTTCCCAAAAAGGAGGAGGTTCTACTTTTGGTGCTGACTGTACAAGATTATGTAGTGACGACACTCACCGTGTTTACATCATCAATTACAGAAAAAGATTATAGAGAAGTAATTGATAATTGTCAACAATAATTGTCTTTCAAGACTAAATGAGATTTAAGAAATCTGAAGATATCAGCGTGTGTTTGTATTAAAATTTAATCATGCTAATTATAATTATACCTAGAAACTACCTTTATATAACGTAATTATAACGCTACGATTTAAGAGGCACACCCAAAATAGCATGCGAATGAAATAAAATATTTCATATGCTTGTCGCTAATTAAACCAGCTCTCATAACGAAAAGGTAGAAAATGTAATAAGGCCACTAAGTATAGAATACTGTGTACTTTAACGGTCTAGTACCTTTACAAGGAGCTACTTACTTAGAAACCTGCGTTGAAATAATCTGGAATATACAAATTCAAACTACTGCGGTTTGATACTCAAATGAGCAAGAGGTTTCTCTTGTATGTCGCTAATTATAAAACAATAGAAAATCAATCGTGTCTCGCGTAATCTAACATTGCTGTATTATTGGCAATACGATGGCAATAGTCATCATGACGGACTGCCGAACCGAGGGTCCCAGGTTCGATTCTCGGTTTAGTATCATATTTTGTGTGAATAATATGTTTGTTTACTGATGATATGGGCTTTAAACTAAGTATTTACAAATGTGGTGATATGTAGTCCTCTTTAAAAGCTAGACAGCCATATAAAAATAACGGCTACCCCACATAATTCCGATAAATATTCATTTCGAAACATTTACCTGTACTAAAACCTTTTTAAAGCGCTTAAAATAACCTTAATGCGGATAGAGTTCCGGGTCAGGTTGGCGATAAATAAAATAAACAAATTGAATTATTTGAGGCGTTCAATAAGAATGGATAAGCTATAACCCTTTTTGTTAAGGCTTATCGCACCTTGACCTTCAAGAAATCTGGAAATCGTTTATGGTTATTTTTAGATTTTGCTAGTAAAATTATAGACATGTACCGTTTGTGTTACTGCTTAAGTAAAAGCCTTATTATTAGGATGTGTTAAGGCCTAAGGTTATAGAGTGAAAATCAGAGGTAACCTTTACTGGGTAGGTTAAGTTACAACTTTATTCTAAGCAGTTTCATTTAAAAAGAACTGTAAATATCAAAGTATTAAAAACATACATAATAATCTAATCAGCAACCTCAGTACAGAAGAGATCAATTTTGTGAACATCACTTTTGACGTCTGTCAAACCACGCATCTCTTTTGACACCTGTCAAAAACTATTCAAAACTTTTGACAGCAGCTGTCAAAGTTTTAAATCTGAGCTTATTGCACTGAAATTTTATATTAATGTTACCAGTATTTAACCATTTTGCTCGGTAAAACTGTGATATTTTCACGGTGCAGGTAATTTTATGCATTTTTATTTGCGAAAGTGGAGTATTTGTATGAGCGAGTTCACACGAGTTTGTATCGGCATATAAAAATAATATGAGTTGATATTTATTTTCGCGTTCATTGGATTATTTGTTACTTTATTGGCGGTTTATTTCAGCTGTGTTTTCAACCTGCAGTGAACATGATTAATTTCATAAGTTTAAACGAGCGCGAGTTATGTTCATCCCGGAAACGGCTTTTGACGAATAATATTTAATTTTGTTTTACTTTAACAAAAAATAACTTTATCATTTTTATACTTGTCTAAAATAAAATGTTCACGCAGGAATTGATTTTAGCTGCCATACAATCAAAAAAAGGGCTCTTCAAGGGCTTTTTTGAGCAAAGCACTCCTTTCTTCTCAATTCTCACTCTCTCTTTCTCAATAATTACCAAAAACTAAAATTGTTCGTCTATTAAAACTTGTCTCAAACAGCTGCTATCATCAGAAAATCAAAATTTAAAGCTAGGTATAATATTCGATTTCATTAACTTTAAATATTAGAATACAACTTTTCTTTGAACACATGCCTATTAAATTCATCTATTGTCTAGACATAGCTTTTATCCAGTAATTGGACAACTTACCCTACAACTTTGATATCATAAATAGCATCATTAAACAAGAAAAAGAAGTCTTAAAGCCTCTTCAAATAAAGTTCAAAATTGATATTGTGAAAACAATAGGCTTAAAGATTAGGTATCGTTCAATGAAATTTTCTAATTTCAGAGTGTAGTGTAATATGATAGAGGATCGAGCCACCCTTTTATTCAGTCATGAGTGTTAAAAAGACAGCTGACCTTTTTATGGACACATCATCATCTCCTAAGCCTTTTCCTTTCCTTTTTTTGCGTAATGTGGACACATGTCATTATTTTAATAAATAAAAATAGTGTCCAAATTCAAAAGTAACCTATCTATTCTTATATACGCAATCAAAACTATATGAAAATAATGTTTTAGTAAATAAGTTATAAAAATAGTAAAATTGTTTTTTTTTTTTTTTCAGGCTTTCCGCCTATTTGTAAAGCTGCCTTTACATGTAGAAGTTTTGTTCACGTAAGAAGCTTACATAATTAAACTACGATAAGTTTACAAATGTTAAACTCCTTCGTAAGTTGCTTATAGTAATTTCTAATAGCCTCTTACAACTTACGGAACTTACTTCCTTACGTAATTTTTGGAAGCAACTAACAAGTTCGTAGGTGGAGTAAATAAATAACCACCCTGAAACAAATAAAAATCAAAAAACGCGTTCCACGAAAAGTGGTTACTCTATAATGTAAATGGCACCCCATACACCGAAAACCCGCGATAAACCAAAACCGATGAGGCTAAAGTGAGAGTACCCCTTATCACCAGAAAACTATAATCTGAAGGTCAATAAATAGGACTTGGAAACCTTTGTAGAACATTAACAGTAAATCAGACCGTCGAGGTGAAAAGGTCTGACGAAATAATCCGTTTTTCAGACGTAGGTACGACAGAATGACAAGAACTGCTTTAGGGATGAAAATGGACGATGGTATCTATATTGTTAGGTCGAATGACATCTGTAACCTAGAATCTAGGTACTGT
Source organism: Helicoverpa zea x Helicoverpa armigera (assembly GCA_033682625.1). NCBI lineage: Eukaryota > Metazoa > Arthropoda > Insecta > Lepidoptera > Noctuidae > Helicoverpa > Helicoverpa zea x Helicoverpa armigera. The sequence goes on from JAWIIS010000041.1 coordinate 1,614,192, forward strand.
ATAATGGAACCCAAGAACTTTGGTTATTGGGTTGTTCCTAATAGAGCTAAATTGGTACCTAAGAATTTTGTACGTTCTTAAGATGCCAAGACTAGGGCGGATTTTTTTCTAATATTTTACATAAGTTTAACATCAGACAGATAATGACAATATGAAAAGAAGTCTTAATAACTCTTTACAAAATAATGTTAACAGAGATACAGATGTATCTATAGGTAATTTTAAAAGTAACAAACTACCTACATACAAAAGGTTTAAATTATACTTGATGCGGGTAGGAACGACACATGTACAATGAAAACCGACGACAGTCTGTTTAACGAGCTCTCCAAAGCAAAACCTTCCCATTTCATTAAGTGTGATCACCCATCCTTTATTTGCTGCCTAAGAAGCCTTCTTTGCCATATCTGTTACTATAATCAGTTCACCAGGATCTATCATATGTTAATTTTATTCCGTGATGCTAGGAAACCGGATTAACCCACTTCTTAACGTCCTCTATGCATATGGCCTTAATCCTGCGTATCCTGATAAAGAACTAGAAATGGCAAATGTGTTTTACTTTAACTGCGTCATTTTTATGCACTGAATAAGCTATTAATCCATTAGATACAGCTAAATATTATTGGGACTTATCAAACTTTTGTGTTTCGGGTCTTTATTATGTAAATTTATGTAAATTGGACTACTAACTGTCCCCCTGTTCGACACGTGTCCTAAGGTAACTTCTTCCTATACTCGCATAAGAAATTGCGTATATACTTTTTCAGGCTCTAAACTATCTATGTAGGTATCGGTCATCATTGACAGACAAACATACTTAGTTACTTAAGCATTTATTACATTACTGATTCCGCAAGATTATAAATAAAAGTACCCAACTTCAAAAGCATCTTGCAGCGAATTCCTTTAAAAATCTTCTCACAGTCTAAATAAGTTATATGAAGTTTGAGTACCCAAATAATTAGGGCAGATTTTCCGACGATTGCAAAGAACTGACGCCATCTTCTCCTACTAGAAACTTTACTTAGCGCTACTATGAATAAATTATCCAACCGTTCGTTTTTTAATGGGTACTGAAATGTAGGGAAAAAGCTTCAGTTACCTACATAAATTATTTATTTAGGTACTAAAGACTAGCGCTTCCATTTCCATCTGTTCTCGTATGAAAAGTACGAGAACATAATTTTTTGAGAGATAAAAAGTGGGTTGGTATTCATTCTGTGTTAATTAAGAATATACTGCATCAAGTAATACACGGATTCGGTGGTTTTTATTTGCGTAAAAAATGATAATAAATTAGCATTTTCAGTCACAAACTTTCGTGTTTATAATTGAAGTTTATGTGTGTGAATCATTATTATAATTTTAATCAGTGTATCGAACCTCGATCAAAACTTGGAAATGTGTCAATTTTTGCACTTAAATCTGGATGTAAAGTATTTTGGACAAAAACCTGCCTGCCATTCATACTCATACTGATTTGTGATCCCAAACTAACTGTCGGCCGTTTAAAGATTGCAGTGTGCTCTTAGAGGGCCAAGTTACGTTACTCTTTTACGCACGAACTATTGCTAATGAAAATACAAGGAAATGCGATAATTTTCATTCCAACGCAATACACACTATTCGAAAGTCAACACAACCTAAATTTCAGCAGTAATTTCTATCTTATAAATAATGGTTTTACGACAGCCTTTGATGTCAAGAGGTGATAATATTGGAACCGTGGAAATCTAAAGCACGTGATTATCGGTAATATTGTAATCTACTGTTACTGTTCATTTTCAGCTCTGTATAAATCTGAAACTGGGAAAATTGTTGCTGGATACAGAAGGAAAAGAAAAGAATTTTAAAGTGTATAGTGCAAATTCAAGTAATCATTATCTTGTCAAATATTTATTTAACGTGATGTGTATTACAATAGTTATATATGCAATTGAAAGTTAGTATAATGATGTTCAATGGTTTAAACGGAAGTTTATGTCAATTTTCATTTCAACATATTTAATTTCACACTCTATTCGGAAGTCAACACAACCAAACCAAAATTACGGGCAGAAGTAATACCATCTAATAAATAATGCTTTTACGACAGCCTTTGATGTCAAGAGGTGATAATATTGGAAGCTTGGAAATCTAAAGCACGTGATTATCGGTAATATTGTAATCTAGTTGCGGACTTATGGAGTAACGTTACTGTTCAATTTCAGCTGTATATTAATCTGAAACTGGGAAAGTTGTTGCTGGATACAGAAGTAAAAGAAAATATATTTTAATTTGTGTGTAGGTGGTTATTACTAGTCAGTTATTAAATAATGATTTATTTAGCCCAAAACGTTTGCAGCATTACTACAAAAACTTAAACATCTGTTGAGCCCTTGTCTAAAAAAATTGTGGCTGCAAAACCGACCTTATTTCAACGTCATAATCTGATCTTTTTTTACACAAGTGTTCAACAGACGTTTAAAAGTTTTTGTGGTACTACGATTACAATTGAATGTAGGTATTCTTAGCAGTCAGTAAAACACAAAAACTCAATAATGGGATGTAGAAACGATGTTAATTAGTTATTGTTCCGGATTGAAAAACAAATTTCGTTTTACATATTTTCAAAATCAAAAACTATTTGACACTACAAAAATAGCATTAGTACAGATAAAGGCTGCATTTTTAATTAATTCTGAGACACGTCTTGTAACCGCATTGGTACGGGTTACCAACTGATAAAATTGCATTATTCAGTTCTAGTATTCAGCCTCTATAGCCTAGATTCGTATTTGTAGTAATATTAAACTGGCAACTTCTGTGATGGTTGTATTTTTTTACGTAGAAGCAGTCTTGACAATGTATTTATTGCATTTTTTATTAGAAAATAAAACTACTGAAAAATATAAAAATCCTTGATCCAAATAACGCTGATAATTTCAAAAGTCAAAACCTGAGATATAATTCTATAGGTAACACTAGAATTATAAAACGAAGTCTTCCTTATAGTCAGCAGGGATTTTCGTGTGGTTTTTACCAATAGATTTAGAGTGATTCACGGACAACGTATACATATACTATGTATTGCCACTAGGTCAAAATATAAAACTTTTCAAAATACTGAAGCACAGTCTATGCACAGAGTAGACCGCCTACCATTTTCTTCCGTAATCAATAGCGTTATGTTTTCTTATGGAATAAGATTGACGCAAACGAATTTGCATATAAAACACATGTTTTCTGAAGAAAACCTCTTCACATCATCCTACACGTATTTATGTTCAGTTAGCGACAAAATATTCTAAGACAAACTTAGGAATGATTTTTAAATCTTCTTAATAGGATCAATCTCAATATGGTTATTTAAGTTATTTTTTTCTTGGCTCAAACTGCAATTTCAGGATTATTGTTTTTACACAAATAATTTAGTAGATAATCCGAATAGTGTAGAGTAGCTACACACAACATAGCATACTCGCTGATAACCTATATCAATACCTGTAATATCCATTTATAATGCTAATAAAACTGCATAAAAATAAACCGAGAAATGCACCCGTGATACATACAGCACACCAAGTAGACACCAAGTTTTACGAAATGAGTTCGTCACTTCATAATGCAATAGGTGGGTTTGCGAGTTCATGAGTTCGTCACATATGAACCTAAGTTCGTCACACATGCACCTACGTGCCAGTATCACCGGAGAACGAGAGCATTCCAATAACCGGCCGCCTTCCGCTCAATCTCGTCACTAGTTACGAGAAATATTCACATTTTTACATTTCTATAGCAGACATATCTATTTATACTGTCATGAACACGAATGCTGTTGCACTTGGAAAAGAGATTTAATATAAAAATAATAATAATAAGAATATGATGGTATTATTCAGATTCTTCACTTTTTACCCGACTGCCAAAGAAGGAGGGTAAAGCATCGCAGGCGGGGACCACCTTGACCGCCACCAACGAAAATTCTGCTAAATGGTGCACAACCGAAATGACTATAAATAAGCCTCTGTTGGTCCCCGCCTGCGATGCTTTCCATCAATATTTATAAATTATATTCAGTAAATTTGTATTCAAAATAAGTTTCTGTTTATTTAACTATCGATTACGAACACATATTGTAGTGTATTTTAATATAGGTATTGTTTAAACGGTATTACATAATTAGTTTTTAGCATTTGATTGATCAATATTATTGTGGGGCTTGTTTTACTCTTTTTTTAGTGTGCAGTCGGGTATTTTGTTTCTTTAATAATAATTCTTTTTAAAGATTAAAATTAAATATAACTGGCCTTACTACAAAAACTTTAAACCCTGTTTTACACTTGTCTAATAAAATTTTGGCTGCAAAATGAACCATATGTCAACGTCATAATTTGACACTTTTTTAGACAAGGCATAAACTGACGTTTAAAAGTTTTTGTGGTAAGACGGCAAGTATTTATTCTTAGTTCAAAAAGTATTCCATACTGTATAATAAGTGTCAAATAGGTAAAAAAAAACTGAGATAAAAAATAATACAATAAAAAAGCTCCATCTCCAACTATATTATCGGGCACAAAATGGATCGTCAATTCATTAGCTTCAGGAAAATTCATTTATAAAAGAACGGCAACGTAATTCGATTTCCCGTTTTTTACAACAAAATTAATGACATCAAATTGACAGTTCAAATGGAGACTCCTTTCTTAAAATCACAGTCAAATTGGAAACTCACCCCCAAAAAATGTCATTAATAAACAAACAAACTTGACAACTCCTTGGCCAAACATTTTAGCACTCATTTGGAAAATCACTCACACTCAAATATCAAACAAAATCCAAACTTTTTAAAACTGAAAAAACGTTATATCAACATTATAAAGACGTTATCATCAAACGGTCCGAATTCGAATTTGGAATTAGGCGGCAAAAGCGCGGGAGCGACGTCTACTCTCCCCCGAGGCTAGTGTGGCACTGAAAGTTGGGATCGCTACCTGACTGGGACGTCAGATTTCAGGGTGCCACAGTCTATCAAATTTTAAAGCGATTTTCTTGTTACACCGTTTTCATTATAGTAGTCTCGTGAGAGGCTTTCTGTGACTGTGGTTTTATGACACCCCCGTAGAGAATAGTACCCAAAACGATTCATTTGGGTGGATTTAAATGACAATTGTCTATCCAAACGCCAGTTATGCCTTACGTATCACGAATCCTCATTTTCCGTTGTTTGTACGTGTATTGCCAGTTTGGGTTCGATTTAACGATTTGCAAGTCAATTGTTTTGAAATTACGACAATTTCTGTTGCTGTTTTAGTATTTTCTGTTCAAATAATTTCGTGGATCGTGCCTAATTTTGCGTGAAAAGGTTTTTTATTGGGTCAGAGTAGGTCATAAACATAGGACATTCGATACATACAAATTAAACTTGGACCTATTTTTCAGTTTTATTAGACTTCAGTTTTATGGTAAGGGGAGAATAAAAAATGGGCATTATTATACAGAGTTCATTAAATCCCTCCCACAGACAGATTAATGGATTCATTGACTTTTCAGTTCTTCCAAGTAATATTACCTACACTATTATTGATCCAGCATTAATGTGGAATCAGAATGACAATATTCGTGGAACTTGCGTAATTAATAAGGGGGTATAGTTTAACCCTTAACTAGACGTATTAAGAAAATCTCGCACGTAGACGCATTTGGTATCTCCTGACCCCTAATATATTTTAAACAATATGTACATATTTTGATGATACAAATAAAGCGAAGAACTAATAATGCACTTTTCTTTCTTTCTAGATTACTTTCTTCTTCTTCTTCTTCTTAGCGTTTATCCCGTCTTGTGACGGGGTCCGCTTTCCGTATCTTCTTCTTCCACTTTCTAGATTACTTTATTATAATTAATTTTAGATAAATCAAATGGTTTTGTATTTTTATCTACACAACTAAAAAAAACTTCTTTTGTGTCTCAACCCCCATTCTTGTTTAATATCCTACTTAGTCTAGATTTTCTTCAGTTTTTAGACCCCACTCACCCATTTAAGTGTTAAACACCTTGTTGGAATTTTGAGTTCACATACTCCATTCATTGTGCTGAGAATTTGTAAACGAATACCGAACGCATTGAAAACCAGCAAACATTTGATTTGGTTGGAGTTACTAGCTATTTCCCGTGGTTTTGCTGCATTTTGTAACAATGGGAATTATTCTAAATACCCCAGTATGGAACGTATCTGTGGTATTTAATGTTATTAGAAGAGTATTTTAGCTTATAAGTAATAGGTACGACAATGTCTTATAAGCAAAAATAATGCTAAAAGCGTCACTGTTTTTATAGGTACAAATATTTTGAAGTTGAAGAGATTGTTTGCTTGAACGCACAAACTACGGGTCTGATTTGAAAACACTCTCCCAATATCACATTCTTCTAGATATTTTTTCCCGATACACGAACTAATTTCCAAAGGTCTCCAGAGAAACGGCTGGCGGAGCTAGTCTTTACTTCTACATTCAGCTTTGAAGTCACAAATTCAATTCTCTACATTTGACCAATTTGCCGAAAAACTATATTCATACATTTTAACTTGCCACGACCAATGAGATCTTTCAGGAAAAAATTAACTTACCGTATGCCATTTGAAGCAGTATTTAAAGGAGCCTAAAGCTAGCAAACTGCTGATTATAACCGATGCTAAAAGTAAACTTTGAACATTTAGTCTACATTTAGCAGTATCATCAAAACCGTAAAATCCTCACTGATATTATAAATGGGAAAGTAACTATTTTTGCCCATCTGTTTGTTTGATTTTCGCTCCAAAACTACTGAATCGATTCTTCGATACACATACTCTAGACTCTAGAGCCTCATAATATCCTATTCTACGAACCATCTTTCCTTAGAAAACAGGTGTAATAGGTCACACTAGTCTAAACATATAGCTCTAAGTGTACCTGACATACGCCTGTAAAACCGCATTTTCTTGTTATTATTGAAACCGGTATGACAATGTACACAATTGCCAAGGTTTTACGGAACTTGGAAACTAGTTCAAAATTAAAACTTTGCCGTAGCTTGCAAAATCATTTCATCGGTAAATAGTGAAATCATTTTCAAATCAGACCAGTAGTGCCTGAGATTAGCGTTTTGAACCAAGTAACCAAACCCTTGTTTTTTTAAGCTCATTTACCGTGGAAAAATAAGCAAAATAATGTTTATCCGAGTAAACGGAGTAGCACCTTACGACCTCTAGTGAAACCGCTGACACAAGCTAGTGTTAAAGATAATAATCAAATACCCTCATAATAATAAGCCAGGCAAACCGCTTCAGCACTTGACCGTCCACGCAAATCCTTAAAAACTTTCAGAATGGATCCTTAAAGTTATTACTGACAAGAGAATCCGACATAACTAATGTTAATACTAGCTTGCCTAACACTAAGAGAAAAAGTCCATAAAAATAAACTTAAAGTGGCTTCAACATTACGAGTGTTACAAATGCTAGAATAAATTTCGGTTTCAGGAATCATCATCGTCAGTAATGCAAAATTAAAATTAATTATATCAAACTTTAAATTATGTAAGTAGTTAAGAGCATACAAATATGTAGTGTTGTGTTATGCTGTTGTGTGTTTATGAGAGCTACCTAACAAAAATGTAGTTGCCAGTAGTTTTTGTCGCGTTCCAAGCTAACTGCTTCCAGCACTCGGATGAAAAGAAACCCACATTCTCATTTAAATCGATTAAGTAGTTATTGTGTGAAAGCTGGACAGACATACAGAGTTTCTTTCACGTTTATAACATTAGTGAGGATAGTTGTTATATAATTAAGTAGGCAAATAAGTGCAAAAGAACATACATCTAGCAAACAAAACCGCATAATTCCTGAAAAACGTAACCAAAACCTCCCCTCTTCATACAAAGCTTAAGCCTCGAATTTCAACAATAGTTACTATTACAGGGTGGTGAAAAGAAACCCCAAAATTTCGGAACCTGATTTACTCAAATCCCGATTTATGTGGCTAAGAGAGTGAAGTGGCTGTTGTGTGAAATACTGATATTCATTCGACGCCAGCCCCTACGTAATTGAGGAAGGGGGCGGAATAAAATATGGGTCGACGTGGGTAGTGCGAATTTTTGCGAAATAATTGTTTGGTACGTCATTAGTGTTAGTTGTTTGATCAAATCTGTTAAGGATCTATAGATTAAGTTAAATGCCTTATTTATTTCAATTCAATTTTACTAACCATTTGCTTACATATTTTTGTAAAAAAAAATAAAGACATACAATAGTATTTAGTTGAGGAATTGGAAAGAAAATAGATAATTCTAATAAAAATAAAAAAATAGTAAAAAAAATCCTTCTAGCCAATTTTAATATAAGGAGCACCATTAAAGGATAAGAAAAATCAGAAATTATAGATAAAATTATTCCTCATCGAAGACCTTTTGCTAATAATAATTGTGTTTTTACACTGAAATGTTCCTTTTCTTCCCTATAAAATTGATAGTTACTAAGAAAAAAGCGCATTTTCATATTTCTAAGTTATGACATTATACCTACATATTTATAACTTCTTTGATGCATTACATGCAACACTTCCAACAAGTATATGAAAGTAGTATTTCGAAGAAAGATTCTCATGAGTTCCTAGACTACTTTGTATGTATATTATTATATAATTTATAAGGCACCTACACTATCTTGCACTTTAGTCATAAGTATGGCATATAAAACCTAATTCATACTCAATTTTTTACTTATTTAATGAGAAAAAAATAACTAAGAGTACCTTTCCTAAAAGTAACCTAACCATTGTCAAAAACACGCTAATATCTATAGATTCAAGCATGGCTGGATGTGTATTACTCTTTTACGCAAAACTGCTCTACAGATTTTGATGAAACCTTACAGTAAATACAGCTTATACATCAGAATAACAAATTGACTACTTTCATCAAGAAACGGCAGAAGTTCCCTCAGGACGCGAGCAAATCTACGGGCAACAGCCAGTATAAGTAACTAGTATATGAGAAGCAGGTGTCAGGTACATAAGCGAGTAAATTCCCATTACATAAATAAATACTTCTTCGTCCTAGGCCCTCAAACGTTACAACAACCGTCTTAGGGTCCCAAAAACACTAGACGTATTTCGTTGTGTAACGGACCCTTCATTTCAGTGACAAAACAATACCTCCCAGGCTTAGAGTATTAAAAAAACCGGAGAAGGCATTGCCGTACCTATCTTCCTTTCTGCTAAGGCCCAAGTTCACTGTTATTTACTTCTAAAATTAATCGCGAAAATTCATAGTAAAAACTTGTTTTAAGAAAACTAATTATTTGCGGTGGAACTGGGTCTTAATCGTTTACTTTAAAAATTTAACATGGAACGAGAGCTCAGCGCATATTCGTGTCATATGTGCGTCTAGTTTTTACGTTTGTTTACCTATTTTGTTATGGGCGTGTCATTAATACGATCGAAAATACGTTAATGAGCTATCATTATTTTTTGTGATACATTAATTAACATTTTCACATAGAGATCTGTACTTATAGCGGTTCCTGTTAGTTCAATGCTCTAAGTTTCACTGACAAAACAATACCTCCCAGTCTTGTAAACAGTGCGTGAAATGTACTCGAAACATTCCCTTTGTCTTTGGACCTTTGTGGAAATCTAGATTCATTACGTTTATTTTTTAGACCAAGAAGAATTTGGAACCTACGTATCTATTGTAAGGTGCTTTTTGTTGAAGTGTCCAGAAGTCATTATTTATCTGTACAAATAATAAAAAACTAAAAGGTTTATATGTTTATTTGCTTGGACGCACTTATCTTGGGATCTACTGGTCCGATTTGTGAAATTCTTTCGGTTTTAGTCTATTTATCGAGGAAGGCTACAGAGTAGATACTTTATATCTAGAGGACTGCTCACAGAAGCCATCATCTAAAATCTCGATGACACCTGAAATCGCTCGACGGATCTTTTGCCACGCGAAATGTGTGTGTGAAACCGCTAGTGTGAAAGCGCAGTAACTGTTCTACGTAAACTTAACAATTCTACAATTAGCATTTTCTTAGGAAAATTTCTAAAGAATTCGATTGTTTTTTTATGTATTTTTATGTAATCAAAATAAACAACAGCCGTTATTAGAAATAGCACCTTGTTGATAAGCCCGCGGCGATCAGAGTATGTCCTAACAAAGATATCAAATATTATTCTTCAATAATAATTAGGTTGTTATTATAGAAATCAATTGAAATCGTTTCTAATTGGTACACGTTGCTATGACATTATAGTCACAAGATAGTTTTATCGAGATATCAAATAAATATTACACAGCCAACGTTTTCTCTCAAATATTAAAAAAAAAACTATGAAAACTTAGATATCATACTCAAATCTTTGGCACCAGTTCCTATATATAGGGATTTCACTCAAACATCCAGTCGGGAATCTTTCAGTATTGGATATACTATCCCTACTATAATTATATATTTTGTCCGGGTAATGGTAGAAGTTACCCCGGTACGCGAGTGAAACCGCGAGAAAGAAGCGGCTAGTTAATGATAAAATGAATTTTCCCGTAATGCACCTCTGCCCACATCAGGGAAAATAGGCTTGATTACGAATCCATTTCCAATGATGTGTGCCAAACTATTCCCAAAAGTCATGACGTCATTACTCGTTGTTTCAGTACATAGGTACCTACAATATAATTACACTCTCAGTGTCCCAATTTCACTGTAACAAAAACCTTTCACGCTTTTAGTGTACCAGCACACTGCAAACTTGTAGTTTTTTGGGATTGTAAATCAGTATGAAGATGAATGAAGTCGTGGTGGCCTAGTGGGTAAAGAACCAACCTTTCGAGTATGAGGGTGTGGGTTCGATTCCAGGGTCAGGCAAGTACCAATGCAACTTTTCTAAGTTTGTATGTACTTTCTAAGTATACTTAGACACCAATGGCTGATAAAAAGGTGAAGGAAAACATCTTGAGGAAACCTGGACTATAAAGTCTGAAATCACCAACCCGCATTGAGCAAGCGTGGTGATTAATGCTCAATCCTTCTCCATGTGAGAGGAGGCCTGTGCCCAGCAGTGGGACGATAAAAAGGCTGTAACAGTAACATGAAGATGAATGGTAGATGCATCAATTGATTTATTGTACCTAACCCATAATTGTTTAAGGGCAGATTTTTCAATCGCCAGATAACTTTTATCTGAAGAATATTTTTGAGGAGTTGACAGTTTTTGTATGGAAAATTATGTCAACCCGCCATATAATCCGCATTTGAGATAAATAAATAAATCAATAAACTTATAATGATCAGGTATTTAGCCGGTGTAAAACCGACTGAAAACTTTGATTAAGATCAAAATTTTCTTTAAAACAATCTTTGCCACTCGGCCAACTGTCGGCCGACTGTTTCGTCTGCTGTGTGTAGATACTTTTAGTGGAAGTATCAACAATCCCGTTTCGTCCCGGTTTGAATTGGGACGGCAAATAACGTGACACGCTCAAAGAGTTCTTACTATATAATATATTCGTGAAGTTATGCAATTTTATGCGGTCTGGATTGCATATTTGCATCTGTCACATAAGACAGATGCAAATCTTTGAAAGTGCGTGTCTTCGAAAGTGGAAATCTTTGATGATAGAGGACCGATCAGATCGATCCATCTGTCTAGCAGCCAAAATAGTCCAAAGCTGAAAATAGGCCTGTTTTTACAAAACTTGATCTTAATGTTCTCCTCTAATCTATGCCTATTTTGTACATAGAAACCCCATTCCACATCAGAGCTCTATAATATAAGAATTGGAAATTTTTAAAGTTATGTATCCCTTCGTGTAAGTTAATATTGTTTTTGCGTCTGGTCTGGGCTAGGCAAATATTTTTTGGCAATACAAGCTTGAAGACCATGGGATCCGAATGCTCTTTACTACACTCTGTAAACTGTAAAATGCATGCTTTGAAAATCACAATAAAATCTAATTTCTAAACGCCATATCACCATAGCATAATTGAACTTACTTTTCCAATAAAAAACCTACACACAGGGCAATTTTCTCAAGAGACTAAGCTCTACTTCATACAAGGAGACAGGAGTCATGATAAGCATTGGGCTCAGTATTCCGCATCGCCTCTGGGATCACACGTCGCTCGCTTGAAGTTCTGACTTGATAATAACCTGAGATAACTTGCTAGATACATGTGTTTTATATCAAATGGAAGTAAGCAATTTCTTTTATGATAAAAGGCTATTGACCAAAGTTATAGGTACTTTTTTGTTGATACCTAATTCTTTCATACCTCAATAGGTAATCAAACTATTTAATCATTCGTTAGACATTTAAATCTGTCCGTAGTGCAATTTAGTTTTATGTTATAGTTATGATGTCAGATTAGTAGGAAGCAAAACATACAAAGTTGCTTTTGGATGGATTATAAAATACCCTTAAACCTGCCCTACCCTTTAAACTGGAGACCAGGCAGATGGTGATACAAAAATTTTATTGCTCTTGAAAATTTTTATCTCTTGAAAACAAACAGTCACATACCAGATTCTTGTACAACTGTAATTGATAGGAAGCACCAATTTGCACTCCCTACAAAATTCGATCCAAGCTATTACAGCCCAAACCACTACAGTCTAATTAATGATCACAACACAAGCAAGACGAGGCAATTTGATGCCGAAACATGTGCTATTGCCTTTATTGTGGTCCTTCTATCACCCCATAACCGCAGGGGGTCTATAGCCTCAAACCTCGAATAGTAGGCCACCCATAAAACTGATATATGACACATTAAAAGTAAAATATTTATGTCATTTACACTCGCCCTTATGAGAAACAAAGTCTGGTATGATGTATGATTTTTTTGCGCAACACCTTCGAAATGAAAGTAGATAAATATCTTTTGTACTTCATTTATCTTTTAACTGGGTAAGAGTGAGGTCAAGAGATGACCATTAATTTAGACTTCAAAATAACAAAAAAGGTAATGAATTAGAACAACGCATTTTTGACTTAGTATGTGTTGAGTTGTCGGTTCTTTTTGTGTCTTCAGAGCTGACATTCTGCGACTTTTTTGATACAATGCATAGTATGTATGTAAAACCAGCTGTATAAAAGGGTATTGAAAAGCTTAGGTAACTGGGTTAAGAAGATCAGTTAGGCAGTTGCTGCATCCAGTTAGACTGGAAACCGATCCCAACATACATGACAAAAGGCTAGGCTGGTATATAGGATTTAAAAATGACGTTATTTTCTACTAAAAAGTCCTGTCAGAAATACATAGTAGGTACCCAATAGAAAACAGAGTTACATACAGAAAAAACTTTTTAATTTAAATGTCAAAGAAAATGAGCCCCTGTTTAGATGTCCTTTCTATCTCACAAGCAAAGAACCTTCAACTATTATTATTGTTAGAAGGATATTCAAATAGATTCAAATGAATAAAGTTTAAGTTATTACAGCAAGAAAACTAGAAGTTTAACTTATCTCAGTCAAGTTATAAGTTGCAGGGTACAGCTGGTGCATTTATCTATATTTTTCTTCATCATGTTTCTAAGTAATGTTGTACTCGTATATATTATGTTATGAGAACACCATATTAAGTTATACCACCATATGAGAACATTCTGATTGACCTGATTATTAAGACTAGATTAAGATTTTTTAACACTTGATTTTTATAACGCCAATATTTACTCGGGCAATTATATAGCTTCGAAACTTTTAGGATACAAAACAAAAAAAAACCCTCTTTATGTGATTGGTGGTGGTGGGAACTTCTCTAAGTTTGTATGTACTTTCTAAGTATATCTTGGACACCAATAGCTGATAAGGTGAAGGAAAACATCTTGAGGAAACCTGGACTATAAAGGCTGAAATCACCTTTCTTGCTCAATGCGGGTTGCACTAAGCAAGCGTGGTTGATGCTCATGCATCAATGCTCAAACCTTTTTCGTGTGAGAGGAGGCCTGTGCCCAGCAGTGGGACGATAAAAAGGCTGTCAGTTATGTGATTGGTATATAAGAGAAAAGGAATAGGTGATAACAAAGTGTAGCAAATAAAACAATAGTATTAAAGCCAATAAGGAATTACTAATTTTGCCATTTCAATATTTCCTTTAGTTAAATATTATTACCGAATGTGGCATTCTCTAAATAGGTACCTATTATAATTTAAACTGGCTCATGTTAATTAATATGCTCTCTATATTTCATGGTATACCTATCCGACTCGAAGTTTATTTACTATCAAATTACATTTTTTCATTCAATATTTCTTTTTTTTATGCTAACATAGGTAACAACTATGAACTGTTTTAACGTAAATACGTAAAAAGACCGAATAAGCTAAGTCAAAATGGTTACCCTTGTCTAACTCCAAAAAGAAACACTAATTTTGATGTTGTTTTTGAAATAAATAAATATTTGTGCTTCCTAATTACGCATAACAATACAAAACAGCGAAAGAAAAGAATTACTTATTATCCTGTTTCCAGTTAGAATAAAAATCTCTTTACAAAGAAGCATCTCGGCAATTATTTAGATTTGTAAGGGAAACACGTAGATGTGTTTACGGAGTTAGTTACCCGAATAAATAGTTAAGTAAACAGTCTTTTTAACGAAAATTGATTATTTTTTGGGCAAACATACCTGAAATCATTACTTACAAGACAAACGAATTCAAATCTTTAGCCATATTGGAAAACAGAATTTTACATTACATTCTATGGACAATGTGGAGTAAAGTTATTCCAAGTTAAAACCTATGAATATGTATGGTTATTATACCTTTGTTACATATATGTACAAAGTTGCTACCTAGTTACTACCAGCTGTTGTATATATCGAGATTTTTTTTATACCAGAAGTTACTACCTTTCGTCATCTCTTCCAATTATCATAACGTCACAATTCCTAACAGAGCAAAATCTCCTTTAAATTAAATTTATTTCGTCGATTCAGCAACATCGGTGAGAAATTTTCAGAAAACAAAAGGGGCCAAAATTCGTCCAAACCACTTGCGTTTGTTGAACATCCTAAATCAACATTGTTATTTTCTTAGTTTACTCTGTCAACTTTTACTTAACCTTGATTGAATTATAACTCTCCGGAATGATATTTTTTTTTTGCTAAAGAGCTTATTATATTTATTATTGACAATTATTTTGTCAGTTTCAGCGTTGAAAGAGTTGCTTAATAAGCTGAGAGGCTGCTGTTTTTTTTCACATTGTTATCTGAACTTAGTTGCTTTGGTGTTTCTATACATATTATATTCAAATTCTTGACAATATTTTTCTTTTAAGATAACATAAACGAACAGGATTTTTCATACTCTCTATAGTTTTGTAAAGCGATTCAAATATTCGGTGACTGCATAATTATGCTAGAGACTTCTTACTTTCTTCTACAATTTTAAAAGGCAGAATTAATCTAAAAAAAATAATTCTAAATTGTAACGAGTAGCATAGTTATGAGCATGACATGATAGGAAGATCACCCATCATAAAAAAGCCGTGGCAAGCATCACAGTTCTGCAAAAAAGCAGCTGTTATTTATCCCCCAACGTCCCACAAACTGCAAGTAATTCTTTAGAATTAATTTCCAAGTTGAACGCTACCTACTTTTCTTCAAAGAAAATTACTTTGTTATAGTTCGTTACGGTTGGCTGGGCAATTATATGAGCTGGGCTATGAAATCCTTAGAGCTTGACGCTAAATCACAAATACGTGAGTCATCTTTTTTTGAGGCAATTAATACGAGACCTAACTTTTGGCATGAATTTACATTACTTCAAGAATGGAGTACCATATAGACCTGACCAAACTTCGTGTCTAGTCTGAACATCGCGCGAGACGCAGAACATACATACTTGTGCTCGGAATTTCGTTGCGGGTCGCCATCAAGCTTGGTGAGTACTATATTAGAGTTTAAAACAATGAAAACAATATACTAGCTCCCTTTAAAAAAAAAAAAAAGCTTCGGGCAACAGGTAATTGGTATTAGAATATTGCGAACAAAAACATTAAGAAAAGTACCTACAAAAACATTAAGAAAAGTACCTACAAAAACAAAATATGTAGTCGTAACAATTTATACCAAAAAAAAATCTTTACATAAACATTGTTAATGGTAGCTTTCACCACCTCCGTAGAAGTATTGTATACAAAGATAGTTTATGAATAAAACTATGCTCCGATTATGAATTTATATGGGGCGTAGTTACTGTTACTGATTGAGAGTGTGTAAAATGGGCAACATAGTGTATTTTGGGCAAGAAAATAAAATGAACCCCAAACAGGAAAATAACGTTTGTCATATATTTTGTATGTAATGGTAATGGCGGCATGTTGAACTTGCCACAAAATCAAATTACTGGTTTTCACCAATGGTGTCGACCGCATCCCGTAGGAACTATTAGTACTTACACCCCACTTCCAGGTAAAAAGTAGTTCATAATCATCAATCAGTCAGCAGTTCCTGAGATTTTAAGACTGCGTTCAAGAAAACCAACGAACAAACTCCACCCTTAAAAGGAAAGTATAATCCAACTAAATTTAATTCACCATCAAATCCAGCTAAACCTGCAGTAATTCAAAATCAATAATTTCATGACAATCTCGAATTTGAAGAAGGATTATTCCTTCAGAACTTCAGTGATCCTCTAAAGTATAATGAATATAACAATTAATTGCAAGTGAACAAGAGGCGGCTAAGCTCAGAAATAATTAAGGCTTTGGTACAGTTCACGGCACGTAACTTGGCAAGAATCGTTAGATGAAAACAGGTCACATGATGTCCAAGCAGACATAATTATAAAAAAAATATTTTACAGTAATTAACATAGAAACAGAAATTAAAAACATAATATAGCCAAACATACTTAAAACTAACACGGAACAGTGGACTCTCTCGTAAACTTTTTCTCACAGAAAACCAGACCTACACGTATTCAATCCATTCATCCGCAAAACATCTAATTTAGGGTTGGCAGTCAGAAGGCCGTTAAAGATCTTAAGTGTAAGGAGATACGGCATAAATGATGGCAATTACCAAAGAATAATGCACGAGCAACAAAAGGGACCACTTTTTTGTATCGTTTAGTCACTAAACTTTAGTGCACTATATGCAAACTCACACGTATCAAAGAACCCAAATCCTTGCCAAGTTATATGCCGGCGACTGTACCTCAGTGTCCTCGTGGCTGGACTCAATTAATGTAGGGAATTGCTCCGTGTTAGACTAAGGAACTCTGTATGACAAAGTTGTGGGGAACTAATATTTTGAGCTCGAGAGCTTTTGGAAACTAAGCATGGAGTTTGTTGCGGTTTTAGTTTTGGGAAGATAAAAATTAAGGCGTACATATTGATTTAGTTGGACCTTTAGTATAATTATGTTCAAGTCGGTATTTTGGTATTAAAATCAGCCGTGTCCTAGTTTGGCCGACAGTGATATTTTCACATCTCGGACTACTGGATAAATTGCATAGTTGCGTCAGCGTTACCGTGAAATCTTGAAAACTGCACATTCACATTAATATTGCGTACAAAATAATCGTAGAAGAAAATATCAATACCGAGTTCACTGAACTTTTCAGACAGACCCTAGTTCATTGACATTTCAAATGAACTGTGAACAGAATACCATATGAACTCAAACTATTTCCCGGTTACTACTGTGGTTTCCCCATTTCATTACTACAAAGATGTTATATTTGATTTGAGTAAGGGAACATTGGTTCGCCCTAATTTGAGTACTATAGTCGATCATTGATCTCGATATAGTGAGAATTTTATAAGGTTTCTTAATCGAATCTAATTTAAGATCAAGTAGTGCTGAATGAATGAAAGACGATTTCCTTATTTGGTTGGCAATATGCTTGTTTCGTTTTATGAAATTCTGTAATATAACTTCTATGCACTAATTTTCCACTGTTAGGGAGCTACACTATCCCCGAATGGCATAGGTTATATTTTATTCGTGTATAAGAAGATTCCCCAGGGACGCAGGTGAAACTGCATGAGAATTTCGTTCTTCATGGCATTTTAGAATAGGTAGGTAATGCAAGAATAACCTAAATATTCTATTACACTTTAGTGCATAAGAATGCTCTATAAAACTAAATCCTGCAAAATAAAATCCAGATCAAAATATTTCGGTCGCATATTAAAAATATTCCACATAATGATGAATCCTCCATCATTCGTGAAGTTTTGCGAAACAAAGAGGGTAGAAATTAAAAGAATCGTACCGTGCTCTCACTAATGACTGCAAAGCATTTGTGATAAAATCTAAGCGACACATCATTGTCATGGAGCAAACACAATCGTTGGGCATCCATTTCGAGGTACCAAACAGAGGGATTTAAACTTTATTTTGGAAGAGTCATGGTTGATATTTGCTTGGTGGCTTAATACAATTTGTTAAATTCTTTTTTTCTCCTTTCGGGGATGAAATCTAGTATTCTCGGGACGAGCGAGGCTGCGTTGTTCCATGTCGTTTGTTCTGTGTATCGCTACCAAAATATAACATTTGTATGAACCGGCCTGAATACAAATTGTATCGGATATTCATAGCGAGCAATTATGTGGGATGTCCTGTTTTTTATTTCTGTTAACTGTTCACTTTTTTCTGTTGTTTTGTGTACCGGGGTGTAGAAATTGGTGAAGTTTGATGTTTATTATCTGTCTGCTCATCTGTTCAAGCTCCAAAAATACTTGAACGATTTTTTCGCAAATTCACCAATTTGAGATCGATGAGGAAGTTTGGGTATGTAACTTATAACCGTGCAAAGCTAGGATCGGGTAAAACGGAATCAACATAACTCCAAAACAAGACACTAAGGCACAACTAAGGTATAGACTGGTACTAAGTATAACTGAAAATAATTCATTTAGATACTTATACAAATTCAGCAATTTTAAGTCAAGGATTAAGAACAACTTCAAAGGATTTAGAAACAACTTTAAAGATAAGAAGGACGATCTAAATACCTATAGCCAAGTCGAGAACCTTAATAGTCTTAAATTCTCAACTCCTGATAGGTCATGGAAAGTTAAACCAATATTATTGCTAAGATTATTCTAAAACAGTCCTTAGAATGTTTCTCAAAAAGATAAATTTAGTCAAACATTTTGAAACTAAGATACAATTTTAATTACAAGAATTTGACGACAAATTAAGCAGTTTCAATTGGGTTTAAGGATTCTTCGAATTTACCGCGGCCCTGGAACGCAAAAGGTGACTGCAAATATGCGGGTGTAGCTAGCAAGAGTTTTATACTTCTTCCTTTTACGGCCACTATACATAGAATTTTAAACTTCTTCTTCACCATCATGGCTCAAACCTTTTCACATAACTTAGGTACCTAAAACTTATTTTTAAGTTTTCATTGACATAGACTCTCTCTTTTAACAAATCTTGAAAGATTATCCTGCTTTTATTTTTATGTAACTTACATGAAAGCGAGATACGACAAAATTTTAATACTTAACGATACAAAATGTATGAAAAATCTCTAACCTTCTCTTACGCTAAACAGTGTCAAATATCATGAATTCTTGTCATTGGCAGTCGCAATGAACAGATATTCAAAAGCTTGAGTGCTGCCCTATAATGACACCGATTACATAGTAATTAGGTCGCGGAGTTCTAGTAAACAACACTATGCAAAATCGGTATATGATGCATGTTAAGTATACTATTCATGGAAGGCGTTGAGAGTCCTTTTCAGAGTCTATATTTAAGTTCTTAACTTCTCATCATTGAAGATTTCTAAACTATGTAAAAAATTGCTAAACGTCTGCTTAAGCTTTTCCAGTAATGTATACTTAATTATCAGTCTAACAAGATATATTTTTTCTGCGTGCCAAGGCAAAGTGTAACAGAACAAAATATAAATCACTTAACAACTTATTGCAAAGCTACATTTAGTAGAACTTCAATGCAAAGTAAAAAATCTGATTCTGACGCATCAAAATACAATAAGCTGTTTTACAATAAGCAACTGCTTTATCTCACCAAAACTCATAACAATTCCATCAGGAAAAATCTGGCTTTTCCCGAAACTCACCCATGTTTTTTGTGGAACCCTTCATGTTCCAAGGCCGTGCTGTCTTTTCACTTTCTAGAATCCACAATTATTATGCCACCATTATTATGCATAGACGTTGTTCTATTCACAGAGTACACCCACAAGATGTTTCCTACTAAAACTACGATGTTTAACCCTTATGTGAGTGACGAATAAAACACCTTTATTAGAGTGACGAGGTACCCGGGTACCTTCATACAGTTTAGACGTAATGTAAACAATCAAGGTCTGTTTTAAAATTACCCTCATTTTGAATATTGTTATTTTAGTTAAGCTAAACAGTTGACGATCGGACAAGCACAAGAAACACTTGAGTCCATTCAATACATTGTGTTAGATCTCTTGGCTAAATTGAAAAATTCAGGACTAAATGTAACTACGGATAATTTTTTTATATCTCTTCAACTGGTTCATTCCTTGAATTTGTGGAACATGACACCTAGTTGGAACGGTAAAAAAAATAAACGGTTTCTTCCTCTAAATATGCAAGCACACAAGGAGAGGGTGATTTATGCTTCTAACTTCGCCTTTAGCAAAGAAGCAACTGTGTGCTCCTATGTACCCAAAATGAATAAAGCAGTAATAATGTTGTCATCAATGCACATGTCACCAGTTATTGAAAGTGATAAGGAAACTGCCAAGCCAAAAATAATTTTATAATACCTATAACAAAATCAAAAGTGGAGTGGACAATATGGATAAGTTGTTAGCAGAATACACCGTAAAACACAGAACGAATAGGTGGACTTTTTTTTACATTATTATTGACATTGCATCTTTGGCAAATGATATATGCTGCTGCAATAGCTTTGGCAGCACATATCATTTACATGATACGTAACACACAATTTGTCTCGAGTGACAGACGTAGAAAGTTTTTGAAATCATTATGTCTACAACAGTGTGGTAAAAATATAGAAGAACGATCAATAAAATCCATTGTGACATGAAAATCACATGTAAGATCTACAATGCAGGTGCTTGGGCAAGAACTTAGGCTTTCGATTCCTTCTGGATCTACAACTTCTATAAGTCGGACCAGACGAGATTCTACAGGACGTGTTGCAGTCGTAGGAAGTTGCTACATATGCAGAGAACTCAAACGCAAGCCAAGAAAATCACGAAAAGCTTGCACTAACTGTAAAAAATCAGTATGTGATGAACATGCAGTAACTCGTTCAACACCTGCTTCGAGAGATGTACCTACAAGTTCTGCATAAACAAAGAATTAGTAATTTTTATGGAAATAAAACATCATAATAATACCATTTTATGAAGAGGTACCCGGGTACCTTGTCACTCCATTGTGAGTTTATATTATGTTTTGGTTTCCACAAAACATTGTAAATAGCTGATTGGGTTAAAATATTAAAAAATATATAATTTATAAATAGTTAA
Organism: Helicoverpa zea x Helicoverpa armigera; assembly: GCA_033682625.1. Taxonomy (NCBI): domain Eukaryota; kingdom Metazoa; phylum Arthropoda; class Insecta; order Lepidoptera; family Noctuidae; genus Helicoverpa; species Helicoverpa zea x Helicoverpa armigera. The sequence goes on from JAWIIS010000041.1 coordinate 1,635,682, forward strand.
GAGCTCTCAGGAAATCACAGCCACCTACGGAGCGTAAAACATACTTTTCTTTAAATTTGAAAATGCTAAAGGTACCCGGGTACCTCGTCACTCACATAAGGGTTAAACTATTAACAGTTTAGTAGAAATGGGTCCTTCATCGTTGAACCCAGTTGAAGAGTGTTCTCTAGAACAATTCAACTGCGTTCGTGCTTTCGCTCATGCATGTCTCAACTTATATTATGTAAAAGCAGTATATGGCCCTTGAAACGAATTGACATCTAAACTGATTTTAACGTTATTATTTATTGTATATATATTGTAGTAATTTTAGAAAAGGAATTCCTCATACTATATAGTGGGAAAAAGGCTAGGCAGATGATAATGGTGGTTCCACAATACAGGATCTACGGACCACAAAATAATCAACCGACTTGTATTCATTGCCTCGATGTGATTTACCTAAATTAGGCACGTAAGTACCTACTTATGTAAATAAATATATCTACCATAAAGTATACCCCAAAGCACTTAGAGCCAATTATTGCTAGATACTATTGACTTTGTTAATGTTAATTACCAATATATTAGCACTTACCTTCCCACCCGCTTAATCTCAGGTATTCTAGCATAATCAACTATTTATAATACCCTAGCAATAATCAGGATTACAGATCTATAGATAAAAATATTTTATACTCTAACATCCACTTGCAATCAGCTTTTACACATACAAATACCATTAGCCCACATATACCTTCTCTTCCATCCGTAAAGGGGTACCAAATGTTTTGTGCTGTCAGTTTTCAAGATTTAATACCTTTGTTTATACTGACTGACAGCAACTGTCAACTGCAAACAAAACAGTGAGACGTTCGTGTGAACTTCATACACACTTCATACATTTAAGCAGATTCTTTTTTCAAAGATGCAGAATTACCAACTTCGAGCATTGGTGGTGGAAGTTGGGGCCAACACTAATTTCCTGATCACTTTGAATGAACTGTACCTATTTGGGCCAACATTTGGAACCAAAATTTGGTGTTGGCATAACCGTTACCTGTTTATAAGTGATCAATCATTTCAGTAGTGTGTGAGACACCAGATATCGAGTGCACACAATATGAAGATTTATGTCTGTGGTACATTTCTCACGCACACATTCAAAGGTTTAATGTAAGCTTCTAGTGAGAATTGAGATATGGGCATGCATTTGAAGTTGTTACGTATTTCTCGGAGGTAAAGTGCTGTTGTCGAAAGTATTTCATATGTATTATATCAGATTTTGAGAAATTGTGATGGATGGTTGTATCTCTCAAGCTTCATTATCAACAGATTGCAATTTTAATAATATTTTATGTAACCGAATGAAAGGTACGTGATTGCTAAAGGATAATTCTTCTTGATACTTAACAAATAGTATTCTAGATAACCAAGAAGTAACTATAGCGTTTTCATTCCCTTTGCAAATGTATCTGAAATTTGAAATACCTAAAAGGCTATTTATGTAGATTACGATTTTCACACATCCAGTAATTCAGAACACTTACAGTTGGGAAAAGGCTAGGCAGATGATTTACTGACCAATCACTAAAATAACTGTCAGTGATAATCCTCATAGCAAAATAATTTTAAATCGGTTAACCACAATTTATGCAATAACTATTTATGATTATTTACCTACGTGATTTCACAAAACTTTTATCAGCTTATTAAATTAACATAACCAATTCACCCGTTGCTTTTAAACTAATTATCTACTTTAGAATTCACGATAAACTAGTTAGCTATGTTAATCTGTTAATAAATAACCTAAAACTTGTTGAAACTTTAACTGATAGTAATCATATTTACTGACCGACCTTTTTAATAAATACAGCTATTAATTCAGTAATATTAAAGTTAATTTTTGATTTCGCGGGATTTCATGGTTATGTTTAAACCATATTTCTTCTTGGAAATCAGGTTAAATAATACTGAGTTAAGCCTTGTTTATAAAGCTCTCAAAAGTGTATTGTTTTCGTAATTAATGTGTGCAATAAAGTCATACAAATAATAATTATTTTTCATATGCTTTGGTTGGTTATATGTATTTTTTTTAAATACGAAGATCAACGATAGTTACAATGATTCTTACTCATATTATAAAAGCGAAAGTAGGAGTTAATTTCTCTCTAATTGTCTGTCTGTCTGTATATCGCTCGGTCTTACGCGAAATCACCAGCGGACAGATTTTAAAGGAATTAGGTTCATAGATAGCCTCAAGACTGACAAAGGTTTTCGGAAAATGGTTCTCCCAGGACGCAGGTGAAATAGCAGGAACAGCTATTTAAATATACATGCACAATTGCATACATAGCATTACTTGTAAGTACCTACATACTCAATTCCCTACCTAACCAAGACTACTCAACGTTGCACTGCAATTCCAATTCAATCATTTTACAATAAGGTTCAATTCAGGATGGCAGCTGCAGCTAAAGCCTTTGCTTTGACGTACAAAGTACGGAAAACTAATCACGCGAGATACGAATTGCACTTGTTCGGGTTTTTTTTTCTATAAATAGAGATGTTCCCTATAGAGATAATGTACAAGACTAGTGCTCACATTTATGCTGAGCATGAGTCCTCGGTTTCGATGCCCAGGTCGAGCCAAAATTTGGTGGGTTCTCGAAATTTTCAATTAATATTGATCAGCAGGCAGTCAACAAGCTGTTTGTAGATGCTCATCACAATAAATTAAATAGATTAATGGATGCACACATTGCACACCAACATATATAAGCCAGTTCTAATGAGAGGGCTTAAACCTATACGTTGATTAACACAAAAAATACGCAAAAGTAAAAAAAAAATTGAAAAAGAATAAAATGTGCTTAAATTAGAACACCGTTGATGAGTCAGAACAAACAAACATTATTTTCCCTTAAAAACTGACAGATGTCAACTCAAAACATTCGATACCCCTATACTTTATCTCTGCTTTACACATGATGTTGTAAATTATGACGACGAAAAATGACTCCTGAACGGATTAGGTCAATATTTTAACAATTCGTTGTAGAATACCGTAAATTTTACGAGATAAAATTTAATGAGATTAGGTTTGACAAATAAATAACTAAAAAATAAAACTCACCAACACAGGACTGGTAACAGTGACAACTAAAACAGTAATGTCAATAAGCTAGTTAACGAATAAATTAACAGATGTGGTTAATTGAATATTACGTATTCCCTGTGTCCCAATAGGTGCTCTTTATTTAATTGAAATATATGATAGGATCAAAATATGACAAAATTATGATATGAGCAAAATTGTACTGCGACATTTGAAATTGAAATTATGTTATGATAGTCATTAGTTTATGTAAGATCATATTTTATCAATCGCTACTATAATTATACTATAATTTTCTACTGAAAAAAATACATTCTAAACCTTCCAGTACTAATAAATTAAAGGTTCTAATACGAATACTCAATCGAATGTGTGCTACATTCTAATCTATGGAGGTGTTACTCGACTTCTAATCTATGATCTTCAATTCCAACCAGCATGCAAGCTTTGCCGTTTACTTACTTAAATATAACATAAGTTTGTCTAGCGAAAACAAAAATACATAGCATACGTGACAATACATAAATAGCCACACAATATTATATCAAATTCACAAAAGAAAATACATTTTTCGATAGGATTAACAAGGATTTAGTTTTGTTGGTGAAATAGATATTACAATATGGCGCTACTTTGAAAATAGATGGTATGGTACTAACTACAATGAAACTCATTTGTTTTTAAAAGCATGTCGCTGTTCGTTCCTATTTGAAACGTAATCGAATTTGGAATGTAGTAAACATCCTAACTAATATTATAAATGTGAAAGTAACTCTGTCTGTCTGTCTGTCTTTTCTTCACGCCTAAACTACTGAACCGATTTGTGTGAAATTTGGTACAGACATAGTTTGGAACTTGAGAAAGGACATAGGATAGTTTTTATTTCAAAAAAAAAATTAAAAATAAAAAATAAAATTTATTCCGGACATATAGCGCCATCTATTGGTCAAACCAAAAATATGCCGGAAGTCACTATTCCATGCGAACGAAGTCGCAGGCAAAAGCTAGTTTTGAATAATTATAAAATTTTGATGGCAGTGTGTTTCCTTCTAACATCATTTTAGCTAGATTGCAGGAAAATATTTTCTTTTTAAACTGACTGCCAATATCATGGCTACCGTCGTGAGTAACATATTGGTGGTGATGTAATTTGTTTAGCTATAGTATAGGTAATGTTGGCATATTTTGCAATAAACGTCCATATTTTAATTTTTATAGAACATTTCATTATATTTTTTAAGTTACATCTACTAAGAATATGAGCCTAATTACTCAAATTGTTGTGTTCTCCTTGTGCCCTTGTTGTTACTATCAATTATGCTGATATCCGCTGGATAAAACAGTTTATCCCAAAGTTAAAATACTCTCAAATCATGGTGGTATAAAATTAATATTTTTATGTTATGTTTTTCTTCTATGTTATGTTCTTAAAGACTTCCGCCCTCGCCCTCGGCTCACCTATAGTATTTTTTGTTAATTTTACTAGCCAGCAGTCCTTGAGATAAGCTCTTTCAACTGAACAAAGTCTTCAGCTTTATCATATTAGTAAAAATCAGCATAAAATTAAACCCGCTTCCTCTTGTTACTTAAATCTATTTATTTACGAACACGCGAATTGGGTGGGGACAATACAGTTATTAATTTTTCTGGCAACTTTTTCCATTAGCTAAATTCATTTCACGGTTATAACGTGTCGAATACTCTAGAATGATTCGACAGTTTATATTATTAAGCTTTTCATAGAATTCGACACATGCATCGTTTTTTTTTTTTATCGGATTGGTCGGATTCTGATAGTCTTCCTAGAACTTTTTTATTAAGAGTATTTCAACAGTTTTGATTTTTTATAATAGTTTTATAAACTTTTTTTCTGTATCAAAATATGTAGGTATCGATAATACTAAATTCTCTATTGTCTATGTTTAAGTGCAAAGGTACAACTCCTTCAATAACTGGTCTTTCTAACACAAGAATGAGAATTTTTCAAATCGGTCTAGTGGTTCCTGTAAATTTGCGAAAAAACAAACACAAAATTCTTCAACATAAAATAGTAGTATATATGTACGTAACAGATTGAATTTGCAATACCAACTTATAGTAACATTATACATACCTTTGTACCCAATATCCAAAAATACAGTATAGAAATAAATGACAACGCAAGCACAACATTAAAATTATTTGCCCACAAATACAAGCTAAAAGTAGTCGTAATCTGTCTGAAACAAGATGATACAAACGTGTTGAATGCAAGCCAATATATCAAGACACAATAAAAGATATTCATAAAAAGACATAAACCACTTGCTCTTGTAATATTCTAGTAAGGGTGCGGATTCGTTGCATAAGATTCAGCGATTTCTAAAATAACTGTGAAAAGATTTAAGGGCTCTACAAAGTCAAATAGGTGATGTTCCTGAAAACAGTTTACTTAAATTATATGAAAGCAAGGTGCAAGTACTTAATCGGCAATTTATTATATCATAGCATGCACATGACGTGCGGTTTACCTTCCTATTTTTTCCTTGTTTCTAAATGCAAAAGGGTGTTTGATATTTCGTTTTCGGACAAATAAATCTTCTTGTTGCTTGCTACTTTTGATAAAATTTCAAGATAGGTAGGGTGCTTGTAAAATTTTGACCCTTTCACGCCTAACACACTGTAATAACCGATTTAACCGTACCCTGATAGTTTAGGGCCGTGGGGAAGGCTACTTTTTATACAAGTGTGAAAAGTAGTTCCGCCTGCTAACGCAACTTGATCTGAATATTTTCCAATCGCTATCGTCAATCACTAAGCTCTCACCCGATACAGCCACCGCAAACTGTTCCCGTTGTACTCACGACATTTCACTCGATCCCCAAAATAATACGATTCTAAACCGAGAGCGCATGCTTCGCGCCAATCCTACGATACGAATTCTACCGTATGTGGCGAATTTCCTATTCTAGTAAGAATTGGTTGCGGTTCGGCTATGTGTTATTTGCACTCAAATTGTTTGGTGGTATGCTGTTAATGTTGGATGTTTTTGTTTTTTTCTGCTTTGTTTGTTTGCCCGGGGGATTAGCAATGTGGTGATTAGGCCAGCACCAAGGCACAGCGATGCGAAGAAGATTGTATACAAACTAGTTCACGCACATGGATAAAAAATACCTTATGTACTTTCTCAGGCTCTAGACTATCTGTGTACTACCTAGCTTTTTTCCCACTACAATGCAACCAGTATTTTACAAGGTGAGACTGTAGATCGGTGTATCCGACCCCAACATAGTTGGCCAAAAGGCTCGGAAAATGGAGGATGTACTGTTAATCTCTGTTTGATCTAGACTATCTGTGTACTAAATATTTAAATTGGTTCAGTAGTGTTGGCAACAGATAGACAGAGTTACTTTCGCGTTTATAATATCCCATAGATTTAAGCAATTTTTACTGAAACTCATCGTTTCATAACGATATCTTATACGAAGATTAACTAGAAGTAGAACAGGCGAATTTATCTTTCATCTCCATTTAAATTAACTCAAGGAATACAGATCCGTCGTTGGATCTGTATTTTGTATAAACTTTTGATTATTATGTAAATACTGGCAAAGCTGAGACCTGTCATAATTTCTTGTAGCCTGGTATTTCAATTGCTAAAGTTCGTTTAGCTTTCAGAACTTATTGAGAGTATTATTCTCCGTATTTTTTTATAATTTCTTTGTTGTCCTAATCCTTATTTATGTAACTAAACCAGTTGGAATATGACTGCTGATGAGAAATTATATTGACATTAGTAGGGTTTTTTTCAGGTGCCTAGATGGAAATAAGATCATCCGCCGGTATTTATTTTATCTATTATCAGAGCAACAAGTTCAGAAGAGGACGACTCGGCAAACGTAGTGTAGGACGTCCTCAGGCACGGTGGAGTGATGACTTGCGCAAGGCGGCTGGCAGGAGCTGGATGCGAGCAGCCGAAAATCGATCTCAGTGGCGTGCACTTGGAGAGGCTTATGTCCAGCAGTGGACTGCTATAGGCTAATGATGATGATGAAGTTCAGAAGAGAACTCTTCATATAGTTCATACTTTTCTACCCTTCTATCTCACAAATAACATACATTATTTGTGACCATATCATCCTCTTTCACACAGTGATTTGACCGTGATTTCTTTGGTCGTCTTCTTCTTCAATATCTATCCACGTCCAAGCCCAAAACCTTCCTCCCCACATGGATCTTCCTTTTGATGGGATTATTGGTAACATCGGGTAGGTACTCGGTACTTCATGTAGGGACGGAAACTGTTGATAGCAATAGTAGAAATTTAATATAGTCTAGTCTGCTAAATCCTGTCGAGGAAAATACTAGTTATTATATTTTATTATTTTCCTGCTACACGTGTAGATCTCATCAGGGCATAAAATTACAGAATAAGTTTATTTATTTGTTATCCTATTGGAATTATTTGATGCCCTACAAATTGACGTTACGCTATTATTTATTTATTTTTAAAGCATTATTTTACCATCCCTTAGTACTTTGGGATGTGGATAATAATAGCGTATCTGATACGAAAAAATTAAAACTTCAATGGCGTCTCTCAATATTACCTAGTATAGTGGTGCATTCAAATAAACATTAACTCTCACATATTAAAGTCAACCAACTGTCCAACATGTCTGTAATGCATCAAAATCATTGCCAATCTCACGCCATTGCTCTAATGCAATGTCTCTACAAATTCTTCGAAAATTCTCAAGCAATTCACTGCACTTCGTAAATTCTGCCCCTTGAAAACTATTTTCATTCGACATCATTGTTTCGAAGTGGCAGATACGTGAGAACTTTTGTCACGGGGTAGCGACCTTACGGGGTATCTACGCTTTTATTGCTTCAGAATGACATTACAGTAAAATAGTTTTAAGACTAAAAGTACCTAGTAGACTGCTAATTTTTAGTCGGCCGATAGTTTGTTTGGCCCTATCAATCAGTGTGAAGATAAATGGTAGTAATCAATGTTACAAAGATTAGTTATTTGGCCGGTATTAAACCAACAAGAAAATAACAAAAAAAATAATTGGGATAAAGACTTTCTTTAAAAAAAATAGTTTAAAAAACACGCTTCTAACACTAAAGATCACAAAATAATCCGAACATTTAGTTTGATGAAAGAAAGCGTTTAGCGTTTATGCAATCTTTATTCTTTTTGACTTGACGCTCAACGCTTTATTTGCTGATCGAAGACCGGGAAATGGGTCAAATTAAAATTCCAAGATTTTCTTACATACCTACATAGTTACATGCGAAGCTAATAAAAACTTCATAAAAAAATGCCTACCATCGGGTCAACTCTTGGCCGACTGTTTAGTCTCCAGTATGTAGGTTCTAAGCATGAATAATCTTTAAATCCAGAATAATGCGATCACAAAGGAGTAGAAGGTTATCTTGCATGAAATGCTGTCACATTTTGAAATGAATTACTGCTAATTAACATGCTTTGAAGATCATTTATAAAGGTTTTGAGTGGTTGTAAAAAAACTTTTAATATTAAGTTCTAAAATTACTTTTACTATTAGATATATGTTGTAATATAACTCTAACTTTTAACTTAGGTTAGGTTAAAAAATACATTAGGAATTCGAAGAACTGTATAACGATTAAGCGAAAAAATTGTGAGAAAATAAATCGAAGTACATGTGAAATTATATGAAATAAAATATATCTGTTGGTACGGTTGGATAAAAGCACGGAGTAAGGAAAGATGAGCGGAGATGCCATAATACACGTAGATCAGAAGCCTTCTTCTAGGTTAAATACGTACGGTAGGCACGACCACAACGATCAGTTAAGAGTGAACTAACAAGGTGTTTGAGCCATCTATCAGAGATTTTTGGTATTACCAATAATAGGTGGGTTCCAAGAAGGTATAAAAAGGAGGAGACAGAAACGTTCCTCATCCCCCGCAAACCCGCATTTTGGCGTGCTACTTTCTTAGGAGATTTTCTGTTACGGCACCTCCGCTACTCATTTTGTTCTCCATGGGATAAAGGCAAACTTTATGAGGTCTACAGCCAAACAGTACATTATATAACATTGGAACAAATATTTATTTCGTAAGCTAATGTCATTTATCTGACCTAACCCTTCGCCCGCTGAGCGAATGGGCGTTTGCCCATTATTTGGCGGTCATTCCACGATATATTGTGCCATATGTTTCTATGATCATTTTGCTCTTCCAAACGTGTGTGGTTTACTGTTGGCTGAAATACCTAATGTCATTCGGTCGAAGTGTTTTTTGTACAAGGCCAAAAGAACATGAAAAAAATAAAGAAAATTATTATGCACGTTTTTAGAAACATTAACATATGCAATATTAATTAGTTAAGTACATTATATAATATACTATGGAGTGTATATTAGATAAAGGTTATGTATTGAGTAGATATGGGTTTAATGAGGCAATATCACTGTGTGTGTCATCTCGATTGAAAGCATTATGCGCCTCAAGGAGCGTGTTAAACTACGCTATCAACAGCGTGCTACGAAGCTAAATTACTATTAAAACAAGGTTTTTAAGAAAAAGCTTTGTAAATTCAAACATTATTTCAGCCAGTTTGTAACTATTTTGTTGACTTTTCAAGGTGATCTGGATGATTTAGAAAATCAATCTTTAAAAAATAGCTCTTGGATCGTGCAGTGGTCAGCAAGGCACGCATTTATACGGCAAGAGATAAATAAAATATAATTAATATTCCCACGCTAAAAATATCCTATTATTTTAATATTCCCATTGTAAACGAGTAACCCGGAAATTTGGCCCGCGGGCAAAACGTGGGTTGGTAAACGTCACGTCATATTCAGGATTAAAAAAATAAATCTAAAACACAAAATTTCGAAACGCAAAATTAAGCTTTCCCGTTATGACGTTTTCCTTTTTTTTCTTTCGGAGTATTTTAAACATATAAAATGGTAAATTGCATGAACCCAAATAAATATTGGTGGAGGAAAAAAACAAATTCGTGAAATACAAAAGATATTTGGAATATGAGGATCATATATTATATTTTAACAATGGAGAATGGATTTATACAAAATTTTAATAAAAGAAAAAGCACATTTGCGAATATGTTAGTACTCAAAAATATTAATAGGATTTGCTATTTTCTTTTTGGCGAGTAAAAAGTGATAGGAATCACATTTTTTTACTATCTTTTTGACAATCAATCCTACAGAGACGTTTAAACCAGACCCAACAAATAAACTAACTGAAAAAAATTAAACAAACACAATCGCCTGTGGTATAAAACACCCCGTGACCTTTTACCAGGTTGACAAACATTGACACCGATCCTGCAGATGACGTCGAAAGCTATCTCATTCATCGAGAAATGTCGAAAGAATCGCCTTGTCCATGAACATATAATGGTAGTCCGTAATGGCTAGCACAAAAGATACGAAAATTATATCAAGCGGCGAAGACAGTCATTTAGGAATGGCCGAATTTCCCCGTCCTTGTACGCTCCACTTGAATTAATATTAATGGACTATTTATTTAGTATGAAATCCGTAATTTGGGTAGATATTTACTTATACAATAATGCCGTATATGAATCTATTAGTGTATGGTAACGTATTAGTGGATTAATGTAAGGTAACAATATATTAAGTTAGTGTAAAGGAGAATAAATACTAGTAAACATTCAATAAACAAAACGCTCTAAATACCTTACAAAATTCTACAACTTTAGATCCTAGGATAGCTGAAAAAAAAATGGGCTGAAAAACATATTTAATTTTCTAGCAGTTTTCTGAAATAAAATAACTGGAAACTTGAAAACACTAAAAATATTGCCTTATTTAAACAAAAACCCTTAAACCCCTTCCATATTTAAAAAAAAAAATTATTAACCTTCCCTATCAATTAAGCACAACTTAAATATTTTCGCAGTCCAACCCTAAAATGCTGACGGGCTTAACCAACTAAACACGTTACACAAATCTGGGTTGATTGTCAAAAGTTAATGTAATGTGTGTCATGCCTACCTTCAATAACACGGAATGTGTTGTGACACGCAAATGGAGCGTATTTGTGTTACAAATGTGTTATAATTATAATTTATTTTTAGGCTGTCAGGGAGGGTTGTGTTGTGAAACTTTTGTTGCATCATTGTGGGAATGGTCATTTTATTTTGCTGGTTTTAAGGGTTGGTTTATATTTTAACGAAGAAGAGATTTGTTCGATAAGCCTAGGATGTGTATCTAACACCAGTCACTTATGTTGCTTTATGTGAATGAAAGCAATTATAAATCCATTTCAGGATACTTAGGAAGCTTACAATATTATAATGGAGACAAAAGCTATTTAGTTTCATACTTATTTGTCAAATGCATAATGGTACGTATGTTGACAATTATTAAAACTCAACCTCAAATAAATTCCTTTATAGGAAATCCAAAGTAATATTTATCGACAAAAACAATGTCATTCAGAAAATGGCACACCACCCGCATTCTACAACACAGCTTAAAATAAACCCACACCCTTACATTATTTTATCAAACTAACGATGCTTTAAAATCTACTAAAATATTTAAAGTAAACGGGTCACACACGAACATCGTGACATAACCGCGTGACGTCATCTTGCCCGGGCACGACAATTTCCCGCGCTACACTGACAGCGGACTGATGTGTTGCCACTTTTCAAAACTTCCCGCCAAAGTTGGACGCCATATTTAATCTGTGGATATGTCCGCGGCTTAAAACTTTTTGGTTTGCTTTTGATTTAATGTGTTGTGTTCGTTTTAATATTTGTATTTTATAAAATTGTTTGAAGAAAAAAATCACTTTAGTAGGTCATCATCATCTCCCGAGCCTTTTCCCAACTATGGTGGGGCCGGGTTCCAGTCTATTTTATATAGTAGGTACTAGGTACTATAATAAAATTAACAGATAAGTCGCGTCAGTAGGAATCGTGAGACACCTGAATTCCATCAGTTGTTCTCTCTTATCAAGATCCATATCAATCTTGTACATCTCAAAAATATTCGCTTGCATGATATGAACTCGAAACTGTTTTATTTATTCAGCTGTATTTATATTCTGCCAATGCTTATTAATGTGGTAAACAATTCCCGTCTAGAAGTTAGAAAACAAACGCAGAAACAACTTCAATTTATCAACGTTGGCAATACTAAAATTAGAGTTACAAGTGAAGGAACATTGAAAACTTTGTTTTAGAGCATCTCTGTATAAGCGTACATGATTGAAAAAGGTTTTATTTGTAGACATTGCTAAATGAAGCTATTAGGGTTTGTCTATGGCCAATCGACTAGAAAATTATCGGTACGATGAAATATTTGAAACGTTCTAATTTAGACTCGTAAAATATTGTACCTAAGTCGAGGGTAATAAAAAATAGTTCAATGCGTTTGAAAGAATCAATCAGTGATGTTCTAAGTATTACCAATCTCTCAACTTGAAAGAAATAAAGCACAATGACACAAGCAAAACTAAAAGATTACGTTCTCACTTAATGACTGACTAATTCAGTCTTTACTACTATACTTATCATACTACGTGTTTACAGGAACTTGCTCTTCTTAGAAACTACTCATCCGATTTGAAAAATTCTTTCAGCTTTATATAGCTTATTAATCAAGGCAGGGTACAGACTACTTTTTTTCTGAATCCATGAATCAATTTTCTTAAACCCGAACCCGAATTTCCAAGAAACTTGCGAAACCGCTGTCAGAAGCCAATATCAAATAAATCTTACCATCCCTAATACACAAGACCTAACAAAATCAAAGCAAAACCTATAGGTACCTAAAATCTGAGGCGACACTGTTCACCCTAGAACAAACATAATATTCAAAATCAACAAATAAACGAGTTATGTATGTCTAAGCAAAGTTGCTGATGCTATAACAACAAACTTGGCATTGAAGAAATATCGCGTGGAAAACCCAACAGACTGTAAGGGTAGCGTTAGATGGGAAGAGTTGGGAAATAAATTATGTTTTTTGATGGGTGAAAATGTTTTTGGTAATTGAATCAGATGAATAAAAACAATATAGGTGTAACTATTAATATTGGAAATCTGAAAATAACTATACTTTATGTTTGTACTAGCTTTTCCCCGCGGTTCCACCCACGTTCTGAGAAAACTTCTTCTAGACTATTTATCTGTGTACCTTTCATTTAAAGTAGTGCAGAAGTTTTTAATTGCTATACAAGTTAAATATAATACAATAAAATAACATTTATTGCTATTTTTTCCTCTAAATAACCGCCTCAGTGGATACCCACTCATAAATCGTAATAATTATGTACAATAGAGTGCAGAAAAAATATACTTTCAGAAGTATTTCAACTGGCTTTCTTTATTTGACTTCTACGATTGCTTAGGTACTCCCAAAATGGTTTGTTCAAGATAAAACCCCACCATATCAATTTTGCATACAAAATGAACCACTCGACACTTTTCTGTCGACTGTACAAGGCCAAGGAATTATGCTGAAGTGTTGGGCATAACTGCGTAAGTACAGCAGCTTTTGTTGCCTTTGCTAGGCGATCAACTAAGTAGTGCCTCCGACAAGCCGAGCGTGATAAACTCTGCAAGCTAGCTAACTGAAATTGTAAATGTTCACTACTATACTAATATAATAAAACTAAACAGTTCATATGTAGGTTTGAATAAGCTAATCTCGGGATTGCTGGTCCGATATGAAACATTCTTTCAGTGTTAGATAGCCCATGAAGCGACGCAGGTTTATGCGCCTGTACTTTTTATCCGGGCGCGCGAAGTTGGTGACATCACTGGTGGAAGTTGGTTTACACTTTTCATACTGAATTTGCAAGCTATATGTTTTTTTAACTCACTAAAACGCACGGTTTTATGAATACCGTGCTTAGAAGAATTCTTTGAATGGACCTAAATGAGCTGAAACCTATGAAAAGGAGTACTGACACTTCACTAAGCACCAGGCGGGGTCCTATGCTTCGTAATACGAGTTCATATGTAACCAGGTACCAACTATTGTTTATTTTTAGTTCAGTTAACCAAAAAGTCTAGCATTATATAATTACTATTTATTATATTTAGCTATGGCAGAATTTGTACATCGATTTGTTATAGGCTTAATTATACATAGGTTTAGGTGTTACCTATAAATAAACAAAAATCACTTAATTTTCCTTGTTATATACTTAACTCTAAAAACACTCACACTGGTGCAAATATCAAAGCTTTGTACTACCTAAACCAATTCCATTTAGCTTTTGATAAAACAAAAAGTTGCATGTTTTTGATATTGTTCGATTATTTTCGAAATAAAACTGGAAGTGATCATGCGTGTAATCCTTTTTCAGTGAACGACAAACTGTGACTAATCTGAAAACAGAATCGAAATATCACTGACACTGGATGGATTAAATTTACGGTGGATTGGTTTTGTTTAACATTTAAGTTTTTTTTAAGGCATTTATATAAAAGGAGCATAGAAAGTACCCATTTACCTCAATATTTCCTGGTTAGAAAGCAAAGACGGTACTAAGAAAGTTATAATTACAGATTACATAATTTCAGATAGACGATATTTTGTGTCTAACTATCCTATTTGATTATGCAGCCTTATGAGTACTGTTATTCGTAGTAATTTGTTTAACTAAATACTAAAGCATAAATCAACAATGCTGCATAATACAAAAAATATTCGTAAATATAAAAACTAAATAGATTTCAAATCAATTCCTTTGAAGTGTCAATTAATTTAAAAGTTTCAGCGAACAAGTGAAAACCTGCAGGCTCATCAGTTTTTATATGTAGAAAAAAATAACTATTTCCGACAACTTCATAAAGCACACCCTGTGTGAATATAATGCTAGTGCAAACTCTAAAGTTCATATGAATAGAGAAATTGCAGTAGCGACGCTCCCCGTCCGCGTGAAATGCAATATTGTGGCAACATCGCGACTTCTGTTTATTTATATTTCAATATACACGTCAAAACTTTATTGCGTGTATGCTGAAATTGATACGGAGTTTAAGCTTCTTTGATTTTGTAGTAGTTCTTGTTCTTGATTATTTAACCAGATCAAGTTCGAATATAAAGTCGGAAGAAGCTGAGTTCAGGTTTTTGTACCTACCCTGATTCTCAGACTAACCATTGCTTAACCGTATAATCGATCAACGAGTGTGGCTGTTGCTTAGCCACTCAAACTCTAACCCGATCATTCAAATTAGGCTGATAAATCAGCACTTTTCGTACATCACAATAAAAAGCAGCCCCAAAACGCTCACCCTTCACCATATCACCCTGAGGTCCATACCCAATAGAAAGAAAGAAAGACAAATGTTTTATTGGCACGGTACAAATACCAATAAAAGTAAAACAAGAAAGGACACAGATAATAAAATTAAATAGCAATTAAATAACTAATGACTAAATATTTGCAAAATTTTCTGCCGTCAAGGTCACAGCTCAGTTTATTATCAACTCAGTATATGACCAGACTGTACTGGCCACCAACCACCTAACCATTAGTGTCGAAATACGATCAGATCAGCAATTTCTCCTTCTACAATAATTACCAGAATAGGTTCTAGATAACCGTTATTATCTGCAATAACATCTATTAGCTTCATACACGTAGTTTGTAAGTTTCACAAACCAAAGTTCGCGTTATGACCTCACGAAGCACATAAGTATGATTTGATGCAATATTGCCTTGCACTGCGATTGTGATTATTGTTGAAATTGATGCTTATTATAGATATTTTGCTTCAATCCAAATATTAAGATGAGCGGACATAAAGGAGTCGGTACATACTTATGTACATATGTATACACTTATATAATTGAAAATATTATAAATCAGTCAAAGAGCCAGAGATCGTTTACAGCTTTACCAATATGTACTCTTGATACTCTTTTTTTTAAGTAAATAAAATATTTTTTCAGCGATATTTAGAAAACACCCTCTATTTTTTTTAACCAAGCAAAAACAACAAACTATTTACCAAACAAATAGGCACAGTTAGCCAAAGCGGCAACTTAAAACAAAAATACAAAAGACGGCTAAAAACATCCCCTCACTACATTAATGGACTTTCCTTTCTACTTAGAATACGGCACTAAGAGTATGTACAGACTACAGACTAAACAGTCGGCCGCCAGTTGACCCGATGGTTGGCAAACTTCTTCCTCCAGCCCTGTTCCCAATTTTATTTGGGGTCGGCGCAATATGTCTTTTTCCCTGACGGTCGTCATACTCACTCCCTTCCTATTCATGTCATCTTTCAGGCAGTAGGCAAACATCTATACTAATATTATAAAGCTGAAGAGTTTGTTTGGTTGAACGCGCAAATTTCAGGAACAACTGGAGCGATTTCAAAAACTCTCTCAGTGTTACATAGCCCATTTATCTAGAAAGGCTATAGAAGGCGTTTCATTTGGGTTCTTGCAGAGGTTCCCACGGAATGCGGGAGAAACCGCTGACAGAAGCTAATTTTTTATAAAAGAAAATCTTGATTTTAATCTAAGTTATCAATCAGTCTTATACCGGCTCAAAGCGTAATCTTTGTAATGTGCATTACCTGCTTACTACCATTAATCTTCATACTGATTCATGAGCCCAAACAAACTATCGGTCGACTTAAAGTTTTCCGTATGCTGGATACTCTTAGAATACGGCACTAACGATGTCTACAGGATGTAAAAGTGAGAACGTCTTCGGCATACTAAAAGCGAAGACGGGAGTTGTGCAAAAGAGCACCTATTCGCATCTGGGCGAACAATAAAGTTTGATTGGATACTCAAAGATCGTGGCCCTGTTTCGGAGATGTATGTTGTAGTAAATTAGTTTTTTTAGGGGTTTGGTAGATAGTTATTTTACTTATGAATCTTGGCCAAGTAGACTTAATATTATAAAGGACAAGGAAAAGGTTGATTTACCAATAAAGTAGATACATTATTCTTGGCCAGATTTTGGTCTGGTAAAATATTTTATTACTTAATACTAAACTTAAAAAAAACTAATCCAATTCATAATTTTGATCTAGTAAGTACCAGTCAGCAGAAGAGTAATTATAATCATAAAGTGTAAGTATACCTACAGTACAATAGAAAATCTAAGTCTATTTTTAAAGGTATTTAATTTGAGTTCTAGGTAATATTTAAATTCTAACTCTGGTGTGAAAAGATTAAAAAATGAGCTAAGTCTAACGGGTTTATTGTGATAAGTATGATAGACATAAATGTTAGGTCAGTTTTCACGTAGACTAGACTTTAATAAGTCACAATTTGATTTATGGTGCTATCATGAAAAAAGTGCCTAAGTAGTGAAAAGGTTATAAAATAAATTGCTGAAAATATTAAGTAAAAAATGGTACTCAGCTGCATCCAGTTATACTGGAAGCCGACCATAACTTAGTTGGTAAAAAGGCTAGGGAGGTGATGTAGAAACTACTTACTTTTTTTTACTTTCATTTGTTTTATATATAAGAAAATAAAGCCTTATTACATCAGAAAATAATCTACTGTCCTAGACTACGTTTTACGACCTCTTTATATGAAGAAAAACATCTGGTACGCTCGATCATTCATTCGATGATTAAAACGAATTTCATGTTCGTGTCTAGAGTATTATAAGCTCATAATGTTTTAACAATCCATAGTTTTTCTAGGCTTTTGTTATGTCTATTGAAAAGTTTTACTCATTAAAGTTTTAATAAGCATTTGTGTAAAGGCACTAAGCTCATTTATCTTATAATCTTGTTAGCAGACTGAAAGACGTTATCATGCTTCAAGTAAAAACATATTCATAGTAAATAAGTAAGGGGTTAAAACGTAAATGAAAATATTTAAAGAAATTTTGCGTAAAAATATACATTGATAAAGCTATTTAAGTTAAGTGGTGCAATTCGATAGATAAATAAATAATGGTATTTCTACAGCAATTTAGTTTTCACATCAAAATTCTCCGATAGAACTATTGTCAACGTATGTGATTTACAATACAAGATAAAACAAATACATTCTGAAAATATAGCTTTATTTTCAAAGTAAATAACACTGCAGCTCTATATAATTTTATCTCAATGCAATAAAGCACGTTAACTTGACCACAGTCGAGAAATAAAACGCCATTTCTAGATTTATATCACACGTGTGACCTACTTGTGACTTCAATGCAAATACAAATGGTACACAAAGTCCCAAGACACCAATATCCGAACCACATAACTGAATCAACCACTACATTAAGCCAAACTTCTGCCGAAAGCCGAACGCCGAGAACATTCTTCAAAAGTTATTCCCATAAAATAACTAGGCAAACAATATCCGAAATTTCACGATCTAGTTACGTTTGCCGCCGCGTAATATCCGCGGCCGAAAGCCGAAAGCCGGATCCAATAAAAGTGAGTGGCCAACAAACATGGCCGGACATGGTACATTGTCGGATAACGGATCCCAACTCTAGTGTGACGTCATGCGATCATAACTGCACTGTTAAATGTTCTAGTATGCTGATAGGAGGAAAAAGAGCAGGCAGATTGTGCTCCAAACTTTTTTAGTTTAGCGGGAATTTTAGATTTGAACACCTAAAACCGTTAGCAGTTATACCTTTAGAGGTATTTGAATACAGGATAGCGTTGGCGTAGTTTCCTAGGTGATTTTATTTAATGGTTGGTGATCTGAGTCTATTCGATTCAACT
Organism: Helicoverpa zea x Helicoverpa armigera; assembly: GCA_033682625.1. Taxonomy (NCBI): domain Eukaryota; kingdom Metazoa; phylum Arthropoda; class Insecta; order Lepidoptera; family Noctuidae; genus Helicoverpa; species Helicoverpa zea x Helicoverpa armigera. Next base: position 1,654,483 of record JAWIIS010000041.1, read on the forward strand.
GACAACAGCAATAGGAAAGGTAACAACAGCAAGAGGAATTAAAAATATACAAACTAGGTACCTAAATATTATTCATAAAGTATGAAATGAAAAATATTTATTTAATAAAAATCAGTGTAGCGTGTTTGTCTCAACGAATTCACAACACAATATTTATATTAAAAAAACAGCTGTTCTGAGGCGACTTTTAAGGATATAAATACCACCTAGATCCTCCAAAAAATAGGACCTAAAAATCTTCACCAAGGAAACCTAAAAAGTTGCCACATTAAAAAAACCATTTACATTAAAACGCTAACCTAGTTTGAAAGCGGACCCGCGTCTGAGCTTTATCTGCCAACTTTACAATTAAAATAAACCTTTGTTGAAGCTAGAATATCTAACGCAATCACGGGGTGTTATCTCAATCAAAGACTCACTTGAATATGATATGGAAAGCGGAGACTGGATACATTATTCATTACGCTGGTATCTGCGTCATTTTACGTTTTGTTATGTGTGAAATTATAGCTGGAAAGGGTTATATGATTCTTTTGGTAGTTTTCATGCCCTTTGTACTGTGATAAGGGTAAAAGCGTAGTTTGTTTATTGGATGCGTTTCTTACAATCTGGTGACAATCCTGTATTTGATGTGGTTGGTCACTATAAAAAAGGACCCCTAGTCTTCTCCTTAAATGTACAATTTGGAAACGAGTGACTCTCGCGTGTCTCGTAATCATTCTGACAAATGTATAAGGGAAATGTTCCTATACTTTTGGGAATGCCCATAAGTTGACTGTTGTTGCCGTGCCTTTAGGAAGGCTACCTTTAAGTAAAATCACATAGTGTTTCACAGGCTTTTTAGTTCAAAGCGTGAAATCCAAGGAGAACATAACTATAAAATTAAAAAAAAAGTATTACCGTAATTGATTAACCAAAAACACTACATAAGTACTACATCTCCTATGACTCCATATGAAATCCAAAGACCCGTTTCATTATCAAATCGAAACATATATAGGTAAGTATATCCGTGTTAATTATACGGAGCCCTATACCAATCTTAATTGGAATCGCAATCATAATATTTAGTGCCAATAATTTACCGTCAGAAGCTGCCGATTATACAATGCACAGTTTATTTGTTACTGACTGTACTGTAAATTGTTAATGACTTTGAAATTGGAGAATATCTAGAGCATTGTTTACCAACTTTAGAAAAGAGGGGCCAATGTTTATGATTAAACATATTATGATGAAGGGCCGTTTCATTGGTCTATTCTTTGAAAAACTTCTGATTTACGATTTCCGGATTGGGCAAAGTTATACTTAGACTGGAAGATGAAATATTGTCTAAATGAAAATGAAACTGAAAGTACGTCTGGTACAGATATAATTATGAAATATGTACTGTTCGGTATTCAATGTTTATATTTAAACAAAATAAACATCGCATCATCTTGTAAAAAAATGTTTCTTTAGTAACAACGTGAAAAATAACAAAAACTTAAAATTATAATCCCTTAAATTGACCTAGATATTAAATTCATCCTTCTAGGCGTTTCTTTACACAAACGTCTTACAAAAACATTTTTTCTTTCAACAAAAAAATCTTCCAGAAATGTTAATGGATCATTATTTTATTCCGCTGCTCCAAAATTCAATAGATACGCAGCTTTGCGAAACTTTATAGCTTCAGAGAGCAAACTTTTAATATTTCTACCAAGTTTAAAGTGTTCGCGTTCGTGGTTTTAAGTTTAATGTTGATAAAATCGCATTTGACGGTTGCATGAGCGTCTTAAGCATGGAGAACCAAATGACTACCGGAGATGTCATAATGAAATATCTATGTAAGCAGTGCGCCAAAATGCGCGAGTTCGGCGGACAAGGAACGTTACTAGGTCCGCCTTCATACGTTTTCTTTACAACGCGCCCACATTCTACAAAATAAAATCTCTGATGAATCAAGACCAATTTTTTACCAGGAACTCGAACGCCTCGTTAGTCACGCCTATCAAGACCTACAAGAAGGCGCCTGACCTACCTTCCAGGCATCTCCACTACACTTCTTTCTTCCGTGGCTTTTCGTTAGGTCATACGACAACTATTCTCCCGGAAGATAGTTTGATCGTAAAAATTTTGAATGCTATGTTTATTTTAAACCCGCTTTTGCTTGGGTTTATGGGTTCATGTCAGACTCGCTTTTGTTGTTTGATGTAAAACTGGGATTAACACTACATCTATATAGCTTCTCTCTTGATATTATACATTGTAACTTGGTTGAGGAAAAAAATATGATAATTGGTTCATAATTGTATTATGCAGGTGCGAAAACAGAGGACAACAATTAAGACGATTAGCGAAGTGATAGAAACAATAGCCAGAAGAAACATCTTAGCCGACTTAACAATGAGAAGAGTTGGTTGTAACAAGTCTTCCTGTGATGTAATTTGTGGATAATATTGATAGACCATCCAATATGAAAAATCAGGAAAAATTTTGGAATGGACTATTTTCCTTTAAGGAACCTTGCCCTGTAAAATATCTAGTAACATAATAAATAAAGATACCAATATCACTTCAGAGAGACAGAAAATATCTATCAGGATATTCATTTATGATAAAACATTTAGTTCATCGTGTACCGAGACAGGAGTTTTTTTTCTATACATACATTTTTGTAGGAAAACAGCCGCGCTCCTGGGAATCTCTGAAAGCCGATATTTTGGAGCTCATAAATAATTTAATCAGAAACAAAATGGATGAGGAACGGAGGCCGACGATATATTTTTTCTAGGCTAATAGTGTTTTAGTGGAAAGGTGAAATTTCTGATTACCGGGATGTTTGGAAAAAATATTTTAGGCGAAAAACTTTCATGTTTTTTCGACGCTAATTTTAGTGGAAGCTGTTATCGTGTTACTATTTATAAGCTTTTAATTTTGATAATTTGGCTGATTCTTTAATTCGAAAAACAGTAGCTACTAAAAATAAACTAAGTAGGAATTTTCCACATTAATATTTCAAAGAGATGAATAATCATAATACAATAAACTTATTTATGTTTAAAAGCATATTAGCATCCCATTTTTTACTTAAATAAAAGCGTAGGAGTTACCTTTATCATACTCTTTGACGTTTCACCCCGCCACGAAAATACATAAAGAAAAAAATAAAATTACCTAAAACATAAACGGTGAACGCAAAACACAGCGCTTTATTTATCTTCGGGGATTTATAACTTGAAAGAACAATATATATTTTTACGAACAAGCAACGTTTACCTACTTACTAGTGTTTTTCATGGATCCTCGGAGAATATTGGTTCAAACCAATATTATTATTTACAAATGGAGAACTTTTCAGTATACAGGCAACAAAGTGACATAAATTGTCATAAGTACAAAAGATCATAGAATCTAACCATACTTAAAATCTTAATTCAATTACATAAGAAAAGTTTCGTAAAAAAAGCTAAAGAAAGTTGGCTAACCATTAAAAATCTATTTATGAACTTTTTGGCGGTCTGTTAATTTCCACTCAATTTAGCAAAACTTGATGGAAAACAAGTACTTTTCTGCTTGAATTAGTAGAACAAACACTGATAGGCCTCGTTGAAATAATTACGATCAAACATTTATCTTCTAGAAGAAAGCTAGGGAAGTTATTTCTAGTAGGTATCTGAGTATAATTTGTAACATTTGAGGTCTTCCGTACATATTGTAATTTTTTCCTGCGTTAGTTTGTGTAGTAATGTGAGTTAAAACTCAAAACCTATTAAAGTGGGATTTCACCATGTCTATGGTACCTGACACATTTTTTTGAAAACATGACCTGCTCAACTTCTACAGTTCACATAGTTCTGCATCTTTATGTGCAGACATTCCGGACAACAACAACTAGCTGACAAACAAATCTACTGCTAGCGTGTATGCGCAGAAAAGTTACAGATATTCACGAACATTTATAACATTTTTTCACACGGCAATTTCGATTTTTTCATCCACAACATTCACATAACATCACTAGAATCTACACAACCAAACAAACGAACATCGACTCGACACATAAAGGGGTCCACAGACAAGATAAAAGTAAAGTTCGTCGCGCCCTCAAGAGTAATGGTTTTAAACAATGAGTATGTTGACGCTCCAAATATATGGTTTAAAGGAAAGGGTTCCATGGGAAGTGGAGCGAATGAAACCCATACAAAAGCCAAATTATATAGCTTTAGGATAGGTGTCACCTAGTTCTGAATTTCATTAAATTGTTGTGGTTCATTAATATAGGTTACACGAGCGGGTTTCAATGTAGGCTGATGGTATTTGATTTAACTAATACTAGGTAGCCGTTTTCCCGCGGTTTTGTAGGAATTGTTACCCGTACAGCGATAAAAGATAGCCTATGTTACTCGGGGATAGTCTAGCTTTACCAACAGTGAAATAAATCAAATGTAGTAGTTTCACAGCCTTTAAGGTACATACAATCAAACAAAAAATTTTTTTCTCTTTATTATACAAAATACTTTTTAAGTAGTGAGTGAACCTCAATCTTTATTTTTTTTACCGAAGAAGGGCTGGCACGCGTGCTCATGTACACAAAATATTGTGATCCCATTGCTCTAAATAGTTTACCCAAAATATCAAATGAGTTTGGTTATTGATTCTGTCATATAAAACGCAGAATTTATGACATTAATTTTTACCATGCCTAGATAGTAACTTGCAGTTAGGATAAGAATACATTATAGAATACTGTTTGCTATGAAAATGGTATTCAGCTGCATTCGGTTAGGTTAGAAGCTGGCCCCAAGATAGCTGTGAAAAGGCTAGGCAGATGATTTTTTATCAGAATGGGCCCCTTTTTGCGACTGCTCTAAAATTCCCAGTTTCGCTATATTGCAGCATAATTTTCGCATCGATTCCACTATTCCCAAGTCCGTTAAGTTGGAATCTAAGCAGGTGTGGTTGACTATCAATATTTTACTGGAAGCGACCGTCATCCGACCTTTGCAACCCAATTATGGGGGTCTAGATATTTTAAGGTGGAAACGCCATGGTCATAATTGCGGTAAGAGGGCGCGATTTTGGACGTTTTAGACGGAAAATATGGTGTAAATAAGGTCTGCCGATTTAGAAATTTATGCATAAGATCTTTGTAGGTTATACATAGCATCTATACGAATTAGTAAGCTTTGATATAGCTAAAGGCTCTCTGGAAGAAATTGCTTTTTAGCGATAAGACTGTCAATTGTACTCTTGTCGTAGGTACAATGTTGTACTTTTAGTTATTTAGTTTTTCGAGTGAATGTATTTACTTAGTTGTTTTTTTTTATATAATAACATTGATGTTAAGGTCATGGACTTAATCAGTTTTTTTTTTACACAAAAACAGTGCTTCATAATTTCCTTATAAGTAATTATTTTCCACCTCGCCGTCAATATAACTAAAGCCTTATTCGACTTGATGAGAGAACTCGAGCCGAGTAATCGATTATTCCAACTTTCTATTCGATAAGTTACATTTACGAGCCCCGTCTTAATGGTGAAACTATGCACATTACGTTGAACAAAGACTTTCTAATCAGTGTATTTGGAGTTCGTGTTACGAAATTATTCAAAGGCTGATATTTTAAGTGTATATGGTGAAGTTTTGATTGTTTTCAGTTGATTTCAGAGAGAGTTTTGTCCTAATGAAAATAAGGACTGATTCGGCAGATTATTTTTATTACAGTATTCTTTATTTTGATTGGTTTCTTGTAAGAGGCAGTGGGCGGCAATGGTCTGATGATGATGATGATGATACTTTGCTATCGGAAATTTTTCTTATGCAAAAGAATCTAAAATCATGAAAATTGCTCGGAAAGTTACAAAAGCATACACATATACAATCAACAATAATATTTTGTTATTATTACTACAAGTTCTTCAACTAAAACAAGCACGGAAACTTTACGATCTACGTAATCCAAAACATTCCATTTAACACCTGTATAATCAAAGTTTCACGACCTTGTGGTGTTAATAACTATATACAAACACATGCATAGATATACCTGGTTAATCAACGACCATTAATTATATAGAAACAGTTGACACATATTGGCTATTCACGATGCCTGTAATTACAAATCAATATCATGGTCTAAAGCATAGAATTTGAATATATCCGGGGAATACTCGTACAGGGTATGGAAATTACTATTGTGCTTATGTTTTTTGTAATTCGTGAAAAACTATGGACCTAAATCTACTCAAAACTCAAAAATTAAAAACTTGCCTGCAATGTAGTACTTTTTGACGGTAATTATTACAGCGTAATCTGAATATTTAGACTAATTATAATATTTAGTTCCAGCAGGAAGCAATTTTATTTTCTACGACAACTTTGAACAGTATTCAACACTTTGTACTGTTTGTGTATCGAAGTATACATCATCTAGTCAAAACTTAAATAAAATAGTAGGTACCTATCAATCTAAATCTGAATGCGATCAGAATAGTAGCTAAAAAAACTTTTGCTAAGATAAACGATAATGCTAATAATATTCATCCATAAAAAAACCATTAAAATTCCAATTAAGAAACGAATTAAGTTGTATTTAAATACAGTGTAATAAAAGAGAAGATTCGAGCAGTCATCGTAACTCCGCATTCAATTATACAAAACAAGACCTTTTACAATCCACAATGAATTGGCCGATAAAAACGAATAAAGCCATGAAACTCATGATAAAATACGCTTCAAAATACTATTACAATTTAATTCAATATTTCACAGACAATTGGAAATTTTGACCTCCGCTTTTGAGGCCCAAAGGTTCGTTACGCTTGTGTTAATTGTCCAAATACTATGGAACCCGGAACCTCTCGTTCTACTTTTATTGACGCAGTTTCAGGAGTCAGGCTTTTAATGAAACTAGTTAAACTTATGGAAAAATGTTTTCGTAATATAATGCACCATCTTAAGATTGAGTGGAGTGAAGGCCTGTGGCAATGAGTCCGCCTATGTAATTTCATTATTTTTCCTTATAAGTAATTATTTTCCACCTCGCCGTCAATATAACTAAAGCCTTATTCGACTTGATGAGAGAACTCGAGCCGAGTAATCGATTATTCCAACTTTCTATTCGATAAGTTACATTTACGAGCCCCGTCTTAATGGTGAAACTATGCACATTACGTAGAACAAAGACTTTCTAATCAGTGTATTTGGAGTTTGTTTTACCAAATTATTCAAAGGCTGATATTTTAAGTGTATATGGTGAAGTTTTGATTGTTTTTAGTTGATTTCAGAGAGAGTTTTGTCCTAATGAAAATAAGGACTGATTTGGAAGATATTTTTTATTTCAGTATTCTTTATTTTGATTGGTTTCTTGTAAGAGGCAGTGGGCGGCAATGGTCTGATGATGATGATGATACTTTGCTATCGGAAATTATTCTTATGCAAAAGAATCAGGAAAATTGCTCGGAAAGTTAGAAAAGTACACATATATACAATCAACAATAATATTTTGTTATTATTAATACAAGTTCTTCAACTAAAAAAAACCCCCGACCCAAAAAAAGTACGCAATAATTATGACAAAAGGTTAAAAACGGTAAACCCTATAAAAAGCAAAAAATAACTTTTAACACTACGTAAACTAAATTTTGTCGTGTCGGGGGACCGCACTAATTCATTACTTTAGATACGTGTTTATTTTTAAACGAATGTTGTAATTAGGTAGGTATCATTTGATTTACCTATGTAAGTATTTATGAAGGTAAAAAGCGGTCCCCCGACACGTCAAAATTTAGTTTACGTAGTGTTAAAAGTTATTTTTTGCTTTTTATAGGGTTTACCGTTTTTAACCTTTTGTCATAATTATTGCGTACTTTTTTTGGGTCGGGGGTTTTTTTAAATTTATAATTTAATTTTATTTCATGCTTTTTAAAGGAGCTCCTTAATTTTTCCTTCTTTCATTTAATTTATTTTATCTTAAGATGGGGTCGCTATATGCGATCTCGGCCAAAGGAAGCTGTTTAACAATCCTCATGACAAACTGGCTCTGGGAGAATTGCACAGATTGAGAAACAATAAAGATTAACCTTTGGACATTCTAGATTTTCGGCAAAAATATAAATCGGTTTATCCGTTTCATTCCGGCATTCCAGGGTTTAATCCGCTACATCCCATTTCCAGCATCAGGTTCTCGTCAATCAGAAACATGAAGAGAACTCGTCAAGACAAATTCAACAAGCCCAAACTCGATGGGTTTACTAAAAGGCAGTTCAGGGTTACGTCTCCTACCTTCGTGCCCTAACAGCAGACCAGCTCAGTGGTTCCAAAAGACATTAGTGTTTCAAATTTCAGATCCCACATATACTTGCAAGTAAACTGAGCGTGTAACATTCCTATCACATCTAGCAAACGAGCTGATGACCTTGAAGACCTGAACCGATTTCCACCAAACATAGCTAAGAACACTCCCGACTGACATACCTTTTAAACAAAAAAAACCGCATTACAATCGGGTCATCCGTTTGGGAGCTATGATGCCACATACACACACACACACACACACACACAGACACGTCAAACTTATAACACCCCGTCGTTTTTGCGTCGGGGGTTAAAAATAAACATAGAAACTTGACGATCTACGCAATCCAAAACATTCCATTTAACACTTGTATAATTAAAAGTTTCACGGCCTTGTGGTGTTAATAACTATATACAAACACATGCATAGATATACCTGGTTAATCAACGACCATTAATTATATAGAAACAGTTGACACATATTGGCTATTCACGATGCCTGTAATTACAAATCAATATCATGGTCTGAAGCTTTGAATGGGACATATCCTGGGAATACTCGTACAGGGTATGGAAATTACTACTATGCTCATACTTTCTGACTACTTTCTAATTAGTAAAAAACTATGGACCTAAATCTACTCAAAACTCAAAAATTAAAAACTTGGCTGCAAAGCAATACTTTTTGAACGTAGATATTACAGCTTAATCTGAATATTTTGGCTAATTATAATATTTAATTCTGGCAGGAAGCCATTTAATTTTTTTACAACTATGAACAGTAATCAACACTTTGTACTGTGTGTGTATCGAAGTATACATCATCTAGTCAAAACTTAAATAAAATACATAGAACCTATCAATCATAAAATGTTAAATCAGAATTCTATACCTAAGAATAGCAGCTAAAGAAGCTAAGATCTTCTGCTAAGATAAACGATAATGCTAATAATATTCATCCATAAAAAAATCCATTAAAATTCCAATTAAGAAACGAATTAAGTTGTATTTAAATACAGTGTAATAAAAGAGAAGATTCGAGCAGTCATCGTAACTCCGCATTCAATTATACAAAACAGGACCTTTTACAATCCACAATGAATTGGCCGATAAAAACGAATAAAGCCATGAAACTCATGATAAAATACTGTTTAAAATACTATTACAATTTAATTCAATATTTCACAGACAATTGGAAAATTTGACCTCCGCTTTTGAGGCCCAAAGGTTCGTTAAGCTTGTGTTAATTGTCCAAATACTATGGAACCCGGAACCTCTCGTTTAACCATTTATTGACGCAGTTTCAGGGGTCAGGCTTTTAATGAAACTTGTTTAAACTTATGGAAAATTATTTCGAAATATAATGCACCACCTTAAGGTTGACTGGATAGAATGCCTGTGGCATTTAGTCCGCCAATGTAATATTGAATTATGTTGCATAACTTGCATAAAGTTTATATAAATAAATATGTTGAAGTTATGCTAATGTATTATGCTTTCTTTGATCCTTTGATTTGGCCTGATGAGTCATTGTTTGCACAAGTAATGTCAATAGTTTGTTTTCACGTGTAGGTATTCTCGGAAAATCTGCTAGTGTGAAAACTTTGTTAATCTCATAGCTATCTAAAAAAACGGCCAAGTGCGAGTCGGACTCGCGCACGAAGGGTTCCGTACCATTATTTATAACACGGACAAAAAACCACGTTTGTTGTATGGGAGCCCCTAAAAATATTTATTTTATCAGTTGTTATAGCGGCAACAGAAATACATCATCTGTGAAAATTTCAACTCTCTAACTATCACGGTTCATGAGATACAGCCTGGTAACAGGGACGGACGGACGGACGGACAGAGGAGCGAAAACAATAGTCCCGTTTTACTCTTTGGGTACAGAACCCTAAAAAATGCTTCAGATCAAGCTTCCCTTGCCAACTTAAAAAAACTGTGATATAACCCAAGCTACCAACTAAGGTTAACAAAATACCCTTTTTCACCTCCATTAAAAGACAAAAAATCTCCTTGACACCATTATCATATAACAAACTTAAGTAAAGTTCGAGATTATATAAAGATTAAACAGTTCACAATCTCCTTTGTGAACTTAAACTGATTTAACTAATTACTTATAGCTTTAAGCGCTTTAGGTATCTGATACTCTCACGGGTAAATAAGGTACGCCCCCACTGTATTATAGTATAAAGTATCTCAATATATTTTGATAAATTATGTAGCAAATAAATATGTTTTGATTGACGATTAAATCACGCGCTTGAGGCTATAAGAATGGGAATTATTTCAATAGGAATTCTTGGAATGCTATTGTCTATACTAATATTATTAAAAATAAATATCAAAATCCTGAAAGACAAACATTTGGAACTATGATCAGTAATTGCTTAACACTGCTTCCCACATAGTGGTTGCGTCAGCTTTCATGCCATTTTTTCTATACTTCACTCTATCTTTGACATCGCTGTCATACACCTGGCACTACTCCTACGCAGATTCTCTTCCGTCCCCTAAAAAGCGGAAAATTCACTCAAAAAATTTGACAGAACAAAAAATATTATGAATTCTGCCTAGCCTTTTCCTGCCTAAAAAAAATTAAGGAATTAAATTCAGATATTACGCGATTACACCCACAAAGTGTTTCTGTGGATGTCAGCAATATGACGTTCGAGCCTCACTTGACCTTTAAAAGTAACCAAAAACAGATTTGCGGAAATTTTCAGCAATCTAACTGAGGGAACATTCATTCGAAATAATATCTGAAACACGTATTTTATATCTTTTTTTGAAAATAATGATAGTAACGCATTTAATGTTAGGTTTAAGAATTATTATCTAAATACCTACGTGGTCCAATCAAGACCGGTAAAACGAAATATAAGTGCATATCTAGTCAATTATTATTGTTAATCTGTCGGATTTATTTTATCAAGCTTTGACTATTATATTACTAACTTTACTTAATTAATGTGCATATTTTAGGTGACAGAGATGTCCAACCTTTGTCTCCGACACAAAATCGAATATCGATTGGAACGCACATTCTGTGATCAACGTTACCCAAATAGAATCGACAGCCAAGAGGCTAAACGTTGAAGGTGACATCTACATTGATGCAAATAAATTAATCCCATCCAAATATTTGCTGCCTCTATTTGTTCAGAAAGGTGCCTCTGAGAGGTGGGGGGTAAGTAGGCAACATCGGAGGATAGTGGGGGGATGGTGTAGTGAGAATTAATGCAGACATGGCAGCCTATTTTCCTGACGTATAACGTTACCACTTGCTCCACTTTGAGAGGAATATGGGGCCGCTAAATCCGCGTGAAATTTGTCGCGTTGCAAACTACTTTAGTCGTGTAATAGTTTAGTACAACTTTGTGCGAACATTATTTTAAAATGTTTTCGGGTTGAGCTCGGTCGCTGATGAAACTAAAGTACGCGATTTTCCTCGAGTTTTATCGAGTTTCATAGCTTATATTCTGTAATTTCAACATTATTACGTAGGAAACGAGAAAGTTATTTCTCTTACACTAGAATTTCATTAAAAGGGGTTATTAAATTGTTTTTCCTGGAGTATCTATTGCATGATTAAAATATTATAGCATTGATTGTTTACACCTAAATCTGTTTTATATTATGTTCTATAAATTAATAGGAAACGAATTACCAATCGTGGAATATTTATTCCTTCAGTTAACAATTGATATTTTATACTAAAGTCACGTTTACTTCAAAGAGTTTTCATAAATTGTAACATCAGATTCGACATGGAATCAAATTCCATAGACGTTTACCAATACCACGACTTTCTCCTTTTGTGGAAGTCGTATTTTGCGTATAAAATATTTTCAAAGGACCATACTTCGTTATTTGAGGATTATAGGTAATGGTTACATTCCACGAAATATATAGGTAAGTAGTTATGTAATAATGTAGCCTTATGTCAGTTCAAGAAAAATATTTTAATTTCTAAACCTACTGGAAGCAGAATACGGCTTCTAGTACTTTTAACAAGTCACATATTACACAAGGGAACAAAATAAGACCTTTTTTTTGTTGTATGAAATTTTATGACTTTTGTTTACTAATTCGAGGTCGCTGATTTCAAATCTACCCACATTTTTTTTCTAACAGCTTTAGTTTTTGAGATACAGCTATTGACAGTATTTTCGAACTAGTTACACTTAAATTTCATAAAACAGAGCTTTTTATTTAAAAAGTATATAATTTTTACTATTTCTATTTTGCAAAATAACTGTAAAAATTGTACTAACTATTTCTGTAATATTTGTGGTGAATATACATTTAAAGATTGTAGACTATGTGTGTCGGAGTTCTTGAAACGGGTGTACTTTGAGTTCTTTGGATTTTCTTTGGACACCTGCGACAGGTACCTACTGGGTGTCTAAAATGGTATGTAAAATATGCGTCGAGTCTTTAAGGTTATGGAAAAATAAGAAAAGACCCTATTTCAAGTAACTAACACCGATGATCTGGCGAGAACCCTCGAATCATTAGGTAGTTTTTCTGCGTGGTTGATATGAACAGTATTAACAAAAAAAAAAACGGTTCAAATTGATTTACCCTAACTTGTTATCTACCACTTTACCTTAATAAAGGTGCTACCACCTTTGCACATCAAACTTTGGCTCATGAAACAATTTGTAGAAGCTCTGAACAAAAATGCTCAATACATATCTAAAAATCCCATTATTTGAGTATAGAGAAACTAAAAGCCGGAATTTCTGATGGTCCACAAATAAGGTGATTGATGAAGGATGAGAAGTTTTATAATTACATGACGAAATTTATTACATTTCGAAAAAAAATGCCTGAAACGAATTCGTTTGGATTGCACAAAATTTTCTATCAAACAAAAAGGATGAAAGCTTATTCAAAGCACTTTGAACAGATGTTGTCGCATTTCCAACAGCTTTGTTGTAATATGAGCATCAAGGTACACTTCCTCCTTAGCCATTTTGACCATTTCCCTGAAAATCTAGGTGATCTCAGTGAAGAACAAGGTGAACGGTTTCATCAAGATATTCGGACTATGGAAAAGCGGTCCCAGGGTCATTGGAATGCCAACATGATGGCGAACTACTGTTGCAGCATTAAAGACAGCCCTAGTGAACCGAATCAAGTTAGAAAACCTTATAAAAGAAAGTTTTTTGATGCTTAATTGTTGTTCTTCTGCTGTTTTTTGCTAATAAAATTGTGAAAATCACGTTTTGTTAGTATCTCAAAAACTAAAGCTGATACAGAAATTCTGAGTTCAGATCTTAAATTAGCAGCCCAAAAATATACAATATTAGTCGTAATATTTCATGCAACCAAAATGTTGTTCCCTTGTGTTATTACATATTAAGGAGACTCATACCCATTTCCAATCATACTGAAATCATAAAAAAGCAGAAGCAATTCGATAAAACTAAAACAACCCTACAATGACCGCAAAATGACAAAACAAACGTACGTAATAGTGAAAATGGAAAAACTTTTTCTAAGTATACCAATTACGGCTGGTCGGGATTGAGTTGCTAACAGTATTTCCTATCTCGGACTCTTAATTAAATTCGTTGGCAACTCCGACACAATATAACTTTTCTACTGACTGCTATATTCAGGATGCAAGCTTGTTTTCCCCATAATAGAAGGGCCTTACTATGAATAATAAGTTAGACCGGGAGCCTGCGACTGATGTGTTGGTTTCACTGTACAAATTGGTTCGTTCACTTGGTTGTACAGAAGGATAGGTTACAACTATACAGTAGAATTTTAATGTATTTCAAACTCTTCTTCTTCTTCTTATTATTACATTATCAAATTATAAGATAACTTATACATAAGCTTATTTATTTTAGATTAAAAAGACAAAAATGTGAAAATAAGGGCCCCAATTAAAGCCAATAAAATTGAACCCCAACTAACAAAGAAAAAAATACAGAAATAAGATACATAAATAAGGTCCGGTTACCAGCATCCACATAGGGCTTAACATTACAAATATCTTTGTATTGTAAATATGGGAAAAAATAATAATGGAAATGTATCCATTTCCCATAGCACTTAGGAAAAGAGTGCGAATATGAAATATTTGAAAAATGACACCTCTGGGATCAGCCGTATGCGGATGAATGAAATTAGGACGATGTTAAAAGAAAAAAGGTTCCATGCAAAAAAGGTACCTACAGGTATACAGTATTCATGGTGTTTTTATTTTTATTTTGTTAATTTTAGGATTTAAGTACATACACGCCTTTGAAAAGACTAATTACAAAATTTCACTTGTAACGCCAACTTCTTCTTCTTTCGTGTCGATGACATGTCTTATAGTGAGAATACACTTTGTCAGCCCAATATGCCACCACACGCCAACTGAGACTTCTTAAATTATGTCAATTCTGTGTTTGGAGTAATTATTATGGTGTTAGCGACGTGCCAAAGAAGATTTTTTAAAATAACAAAGGCATAAAAATAACAGGCGTAAATAATAATCGTCTGTCTATATTTAATAACTCATTTCGTGAATTAATTTCAAACTGCTGCCCATATATAATTTTGATGAACTTTTGTCACAGTCTCCCAGACTATTCGTGTTTGTTTATTTTTCCGTCATTTTGATTTATTTCTGTTGATAAAGCATGTTAGAAAAACAAAGTGAAAACAATGCTCTGTTGCTGAATAAATTGATTACAAAATACGAATGTTATTTTCTTTTTGCAATGATTTGTGATAGTAAGATTAAAGATTACTTGATATATTTGTAGGGTATACCTGCTTCATTTCCAGATCATAAAATTACCTACTTATGGTGACAGTTATGGTTCACATATTCATAAGAATGAATACAGAGAGTCCATGGAGATTTTCTCAGTGAGACCAACTTTTTAGAACCGAACAACTAGTAGTGCCACGTTTCATAAGAGTCTGCAAAGGCATATTTGAAATAAAAGCATTTGACTTTAGAAGTATCCAATAATTGACAGATGAATCCTGAAAGTTGCATATTAGTAGTGGAAAATAGAAGCGATTTATGTCCCGTGTTCGGCTCTTATCGATGCGATTTCACCATAAACCAAACTTACATTGTACTTCTATAACATTCGTTTTATTTTGACAGGCTTCTACGTACCTTAAACAAAGGAACAAATACTCAAAGCCTTTCAATAGAAATACCGCAATTTTCCATGTCCGAGCCAAACTACCTTCAATTCAACCTTACCGAACGAGGTTAGTGTAGAGTTTGTCGAAATTCAGTGCATGCATGGCGGTGCATGCTTAATGCCCAGCGCCACTTTAGATTGAGTGGCAGAAATGCAAATGATGCCAGTACTGTCTAATGGAATATGCATAATTTGAAAAGGTTATGCATAAAATATAGACAACATATTACTTACGGAAGAAAAAAGGTTATTTTACGATTCAATATTAAACTTCTTTTGGGATGGGAAATCATCACGTGATCCCGCTGTGGGTGTAGTATGAAGGAGTGTCAGACTTTAGCTCACTACTAAAGCCCATCTTTGTTCCCTTTTTGAGCTTTTCATAACTCTTTGTATTCTTCAATAGCTGTTTCACGCGGTTTCACCCGCGTCCCCGGGAAACTTCTTCCCAGATCTGGATAAAACTTAATATTCAAGGTTCATTAGTTCCGGAGAATATTCGATTAAAAAAAAGAATCAAATCTTGCCTCAGACGACAGATACAGATTACGTAGGACACAAAATTATGTTATACCAATACTGTTGATTGTAACTTTAAAATCATGAGATGACTACTTACTCGTAACTATACCTACCTCTTTTATTATAATACCGAATCATCCAGTCGTGTTTTCTAAGAAAGATTTGTAAGATATCAGGATTCAATTTGATTAGAACTTGTGGCTGATCGTCCGTCAATCACAGCCTTTTTCCATCAAATTGAATTCACAAGTCATAACGGGAGTACTTTGCTCTATATCCAGAGAAATAAAATGGTATATTTTATACATAATATATATTATTTTTATGTATTTGTTAGGAGGTCGCTCGTGAAATGTACTTTCGGCTCACTGAATATTACACGTTGACCGATAAACTATGGAACTTCTATAAAAGTTTCAGCAATTTCTCTGAGAGTTTTTTTATATAAAAATCACTGGGATAAAAAATTGTAGTTTCGGGCGTACTATATTCTGTACATTTTTCATGGACTTGTTTAATAAATCATTAAGAACGTGGTTAGTGTTTTTTGGATAAATATATTATTATATGCAAATTATATTTGACATGTGGTAATTTTCTATTCACGTAGCGGTAGAAACATTCTCCCCATACACCAGTACAGACTTTGAAAGTAGGAACCTTGTCGAAGTAGATTGCGTTATTGATAATTCAGATTTCCCAAAGGTTTTGATTGAAAACTTGTCTTTGCAGGCCTGCCTACAATTATGAACATCAATTCATTTTACATAGATGAAGATTATTAACCATACTGAGACTTTTACCAAGCATGTGGAATTAATAAAATAATTGCAGCAAAGTGTTTGCAACATTAGCTAATTCATCTAAATTGTGGGTAAAAACAATTTCTTTAATACCGACATTTCATTATACAACGACCTAACCAATTATTCCACCTAATTCCGGAACAATAACTCACGTAAATTATATACAAACAAGTAGTAACATCAATCTATCAACATTAGAAAGAGCGCAAAAAACTATTGGCTAATTCAATTTGCGAACTTCGCTACACCTCCCACTACTTGAGCCTTGTGAAATGGACCTTCCCCAAGCTCGATATAAAAGGTGAAACACGCGGTAATATAGGTTTTACTTTACCAATAAATCTAAGACATTTATCCAATAACACTATATCAATGTATTATTATTGTGAAATGCTACAATATCCTTTACTATAATTTTATTTAGTTTCTCAAAGTTTGTTCCCTTTGTTCTTTGTAGACAGTGACGCCACTGCCATTTCTCTCCGAACGTAACTCAACGTATTTAACCAAGTTTGACGAATTTTAGGTCATGTCTACGGTTAGATAGCAACTTTTGAGTGCTTTCGAGGAAAATCGAGCTAAGTAAAATGTAGGTGGAGTGGCATTAAATCTTCGGCTTACTTTTTATTCACACATTATAGACATTTTTCTTGTGAATTTGTAAGGCTTCGCTGGTTTTTTTCGTACCTAAATACAGTCTGAAATACGGTTTTCATTCACATGAAATAAAGAAAAGCCATTTCAATGAATGGTAGCTGTAATTATACTGACGTCAGTTCTTAGCATCCAATGTCTGCCATCAAACTTTAGATTAAAAATGGAACTCAAATATCACGGCTTAATCTGTCTGCTCATAAATCTTTTTTATTTCTTGTATTGAGAACGATATTCAAATTCTAACAATATCTCTCCAGATTCTTGGACCACCTGGCGCTAAAGCCGAGTTCTAAAAAAGTTACTTCAAATACCTAATAACCATTGTCAGGTGGAACTCGGTCAAACGAAAAAAGTCTAATTTCCATAAAAAAAGAATATTGTACTAAAATATTCCATTGTACACCGGAGTTTCTGAGAGCTTATTTTTTTTTAAACCACGACAAACAACGTTGTAAACAGTATCGATATTACCACCGAGTCGATGTTGTTTCTCGATTATTCATCGTTGAGCGAACAATCGATTACGGGCGATGATGGATTTATCTTCCGAGCTTGATTTTAGCTTACCTTCTTGGAGATTTAAGAGAATGTTTTAAAAACTTTTAAAGACGAGGTCAGAGTATTTTTGGTTGTTAAAAAATAATGGAAAATACTAAAGCTTGGTGCTTTATCTTGCCTTTGCCGCGGGATTGTTCGAAAGAGTTACCGCGGCCATGGTACATAAAGGGCTTAAGAAGGAACATGATGAGTTTTAGACCGTAAGAGTCTGACACTCCCTCACGCTGCAGCCTCAGCCCTGTTTCATTTGATGATATCCCAACAAAAAAAATGGTCACTATATTTTGGTGTGGTTAAAAAATCTTTTATACAATGGAAAATACTAAAGCTCGGTTCTTTATCTGTGTAGTGAGTTCGCACAGCATTGGCGTGATTTTTAATGGACTGTTAATTTCACGAGTGAATGACCACGATTTACAGCCATCCGATACTGCGGTGAACGCACTCAAACAATTACACACATGTTGTGATAAAAAATGGATACTGTAATGTTTCAGTGTGTTGTAAATATTACGTGACTTATCTTGTATCTTTGGGTTTGTTTTATAGATAGCTTCGTTTTCAGGTTATTGGGTTTCGATAGGCCCTTTTTTTTCGTAAAGCTTTCTTTAAATGGAAATAGTTTGGAAAAATAAGATTTTAGTGATGTTAAATCGTAGTTAAAAATGCCGAGATTCATTTTAACTAGCCTAAATAAGAAGAACCAAAATATAAGCGTCTACGTTTGTAAGAACTGCATACGCAAAAATAAAAAAAATATTACAGTAATTCTTTTACTTCTTCTGCGTTAAAACACAGTTTTAAAAAGGTAAAACATTTCTTCATACATTTTCGACTAGCTTCGGCCCGTGTCCCGAGGAAACTACGTCCACGCTATAAAACTGAAAAGTTTTAGCTCAAAAGACTAACCATACAGACATCCTTGCAAACATTTGCATCTATAACATTAGTAGGACACCGACCATTACCCATGATTTTCACTACAGGAACCTAGCACCATGCTAACATTTGCTCTAACGCATCACCGCTTACCTGTTTGAGGACATCAAAGGCTTCCCCCAAGACGATCAGTACGGGACAAGCAATTGTTGCTCCTAAGTCCCCAAGTCTCGGGGGACACAGTTAATAGGCAATTTGTATTGTAAAGCAACGATTTAGCTGGTATAGTGGTAAGTTAGCGAGGAGAGAGTGTTAGTTAATAGTAGTTAGTTAATAAAAATAAGATGAGTCATATGTATGGGTCATCTGTGTCATTTGCCTTGGACCCGCTGAGAACTTTAATTCTCTCTTGTTCCACTCTTTCACGATTGTATGATTTCCCTATCAGTTCTTCCCAGCCACGGACAATGCTTTATTAGCTCTAAAGATCAGCTGGTAACATTTATTGTCTCTCCGTAAATTACTAAATAAATATTGTTTTATACTGTATCAGTTTATAGCAAAAGGTAGTATAAAGTGCGATAACTTACTACTTACATATTACGGAAAAAAATACCATTAATCGCCCTAAACTAAATAGCCATTTTACAAATGTTCATACGAAAGCGATGAAAAGGCTCTAAACACCACAGTTTAAACCATCAATAGAACGGTTTTCGACCAAAAACTGGCCAAACCACGCACCGTTTGACACGAAAACAAATGAAAAGCATTCCTTGCGTTCCAAATTCAAATGAATTCTTTTTAAATGCACACTGAACGGAACACGTTATGGTGGGTTCACATGATACAGACTTTGCACAAAATTATCTGTACGAACTTAAAGTCTGAGTAAAAATCTACCGTCGTACCACAAAAACTTTTAAACGTCTGTTGAACACACGTCTAAAAAAAATACAGATTATGACATTGTAATAAGGTCCATTTCGACAGCCACTCGTTTTTTAGACAAGTGTTCATCAGACGTTTAAAAGTTTTTGTGGTACGACTGCTAAAGTCTAAGTGGAAATACGATGACAAAATATTTGTGCAGACTGATCATTGGCTCAGACTTTATACCTACATACAGACTTGTATGCACCGATATCTTGCGCAGACAAAATTCTACGAAAGTCTGAGTGAAGCTGGTATCGTGTAGACCCACCATTATGCGCACACTGTGAAGTTTTGTTTATAAACAGGTTGCATCAACATGTTTTCCGACAGTGTCAACATAGCTTAAGTTAAAACTGTTTACAAGTTTGAACTGTGGAAGAAAACACATCATGGAACTTTAAACGAGATGGTATTTCTCATAAAAAGCCTTTTTAATTATTTCATGTTTGTTGCATCGGAAAAAACAGAAAGATGAACATGATACATAGAGAATGAACTTAATCTCATATCCACGTCTCCTTTTCATCCTCCTATTTCTTTTTCCCGCATATTCATCATCTATCCATCCCACTATTTCTTTTTCCCGCATATTCAGCCAAGCAAACATACAAACAGACACTCCCTATACAACCTCAAAGCCAAAGTTCCCATCCAATTTATTCAGTTCTAAAATCATAGAGCAAGAAAAAAAACAAAACTACATCTACATACAGTGCACTAAATAAAATCCGACCGACCACAAAACCATGCAAACAAGCCCTGGACTAAACGGTAGAAAAATTAAACATTCATTGCAAACAAAAGCTGTTTCTACAGTGTTTCATAGGTCGTGGCTAAACTTAGAGTATTTGACCAACTGGATGCGATATAAGTACAACTATGAGCAAATTACGGGAGACGCCATGAGCGTAAATCTCTATGAAGAAAATTTTGCCAAGTTGAACGGCGAGACGATGAGACAATGCTACAAATAATAGTGATAAACAATACAAAATACAGTTTTAATAAATAAATAACGGTGTATGCCATAGACATTATTTCCAGTCAACCTTAAGGTGATGCAGAGACAACATGGTAGGTGCGTTATATGCAACAATAACAACAATTATAAGCGTAAACTCGACGCACATGCACTTACATACAAACGGTATGACCACTGGTCAATGGTCGATCTAAGGCAAAAAGAAACGAGTGTGACCAGTGGTGGTTCTTTTGGCAAAGATGAAGGCACGTCAATGGCGTATCCGCAGTTATATGGTCCAAGTAGCTAAACCAGGATTACCATACGCTTGCATATGCATAGCATCGCGTTTGGCTGGCTCACACCTCGTGAAATAGGTTGATAATTGTTCGTGTATTGTGAAATAGGGACCAGAGGCTTTGTTTAATTTTTATGCTCCGATGGGTTTTGCATAATTTCATGGTTAGTTCGCTTTGCAGGGTTAATTTGGGGAATTTTTGGTTGATATAATAGTCCTTTTCCTTTTGGGTATAAATGTCGTATGTTTTTACTGTTAAAGACTTTGATCCTTCCGTCTTTCAGACAGGAAGTACCCGGCCTCATCTCGTTTTCAAAATAGCTGTAAAATAATATTTGTTAAACTATAGTTTTTGATAAATTATGTATTTTACTATGTACAAAGAACAGTTACAGTAAAATAAACACAATTACAGAAAGCTGATACATTTTTCACATAATCAAAACTCAAAAATCATTTATTCAAACTTAGCTGCACTTTTTGAATGTTGAAAACAAAAGACAACCTAAACACCCACCCTTCTCCACTTCCTATGTGTTTTGAAAATCGTACTCAATATTCACCTGACACCAATCTCACTAGGTATAATGGACCTAACTGGCTCATACTGTACTTCAATACAATCCCCCTATTTCAACGACCATACAAGAAGAATAGCAAACAGTAAATAAACACTAACAGTAAGTAAATAACCGACTCTAATCTCCAACTGCCACTATTTCCACAGAACAAAAAAAACTTGTAATTAATTCTTTGTTTTTGTACGCAGTGCAAACGAAACTGACCCTAATGGCTAAGGAAATAAGAGTGCACTTAAAGTACTTTAGAACTGAGGGTAATTTTATTCAGAGGAGAGATTAACATAGATTCGAAGTGGGAACGGACAGTATGCTTGCATTAGCTTGCAATTTAGATCTGCATTAATTAGGAACCGATTACCTACCTGGTATAGTATTTATTGTATTGAGAAAGGTGCATAGTGTAGCGAGGCATAGTCTATAGCCCGAAATGAACACCATAGTCTATTCTTCCATTCTCTTTTGAAAGCGAAAATTAAAGAAGAAAGAGATAGGAGATGGCTGTGGGTCACAGAATCTTAGAGAAAATTAACTTTCATTTCATTTATTAAAACTATCATCTTGAAAAAAATAGCTCATAAACGGTGGTAAAACCGCAATAAAAAATAAAGTTATGTCAAGTTGTGGGACTTTTGTATGTTGTAACTTTTTAAGCCTTTGCTCACACCAATATTATGTAGGTAAATGGATTTAGAACTAACATGTAAATTAAGAGTTTCATTCTACCTAAAAAATACCCGGCTTCAAACCTGAACTAGTCAAATTCTTGGACAGTCTATTTTTGATTCGGCATCCGCGTTCCACCGTAATGAAAACGATAGGCTTACAATCAAGCTGCAGGCTTGTTAGTCAGGCTTCCTATGACTGAATGGACCTCAAAAGCCTTTGATGGTTGGTTCCGAGTCTGTACATCTGTTTCGAAAGGAATATCTGACATATTGACTGCGTAAAATGGAACGTCGTTAAGAAATTCCGTGTAATGAAACAAATGCACAGTCGATTCTCAATTATTCGAAATTTAAAAATAAGAAATAATTCGGAATTCCCGCTTTCGAAATCTTATTTTGTTTAAATTTTGAACGAAAAAAACGGATGAATATTTTTTATTTTTATAAAAAAGAAACGAGTTTTTATGAATTTATAGATAGAATGCAGCCTGAGACTTAATGAAAGATATTTTAAAATAAAAAATAGTTTTAGAATTAAAGCGAAGTCATTTGAAAAGCAATATAAAATGGAGCTTATTTTTAAATTGATTTTATAAAACGTTTTTTAAACCCCGATCTGTTTGTAAATAAGTGACGCATGACTAATTTATTTACTTTATACCTACATCACTTTTTGTGTTATAGTGGATTTTAGGTGCGTAAGTTAGGTAAGTACAATTATTTTTATAGTGATGATAGAACCCGAATTGTGTACGAATAATGTATGTAAGTTTTCGTTAAAATATGTATCACTCCCATGTCAATTAAGAATCTGATGCCTCGCGGTCTTAATACGTAAGAATTATTTTTAATTTTGATTAGTTATGTTTCTTGTAATATTTTTGGTATTATATTCTTAGTCTATTGCAAAAATACACAGCCAGACATATCGAAGAATTTCGTTTTATTGTAATTGAATATACAAACCATAAAATTATTCCAAATACCAAGAACATCCAGCTCTGTAAACCAGCCAATAAAGTGTTTAATGCTCAACATCAATTTTCTAAGTACCCTATTATGAGTCGGTGTTTGCCAGCCAAAACCGCCAGCGATTTGCGGCCTTACATGGCAACATTTATGGCGAATGCCAAACATTAGACTGGACAAACAAGCTAAAGTGCTTTGAAATTTATTTAACGCTTCATATTTCATTTTGGAATAGATTTTCGGTTTAAAGTTTTATGTTTATGATAGTGATGTGGGATTTGTGATATTTTATTATGTGAATGGTATTAAAATTTCAGTTAATCGTAAAAGTATATATTTTGGTTATCATCATCTCAGCCATAGGACGTACGCTGAACATAGACCTCCCCCTTGGATCTCCACAGATACCTGCATCCAGCGTATATTTCAGTACTAAAGTTAAAATTGCATATTTATCATGAGGCAATTATCTTAATTTAGATTTTTTATGTATATTCTTTTACTGCATACCTACTGAAAATTCGATTTAGTGAAAGTATAAAAGGAACATTGACAGGCGGAAATCACCTCAAAAACAAAATATGTATGTATATACATCTTTGGAACACAAAAGAATTTAGAAACATTCAAAAATAAAAATACATTGCTGACTGAAATGGTATGCAAATTAGTTTACCTTGCTGAAAAATGCAATCAATATTCTGAAGTCAATAACTTTTTTCTTACTTAGTTGTTTACTTTTTTACAATAAAAATAGTTTGAAACAATACCTATCTAATTATTGAGTTAGATTAACTTCTACCAATATGTTTTGGAATTTTTATTGGGAAAACGTTTTTCGTTACTATCATAGTAGGTAACCTAAGTAATATTATATTTAAGCACTAATTAATTGTGTTAATTTGTTTTTGTATCACTTAAGAGATAGAAAAAATAACTGATGAAATAAAAATTAAATAGAGTTTGTGTTAATCGTCTTGTGGAGAGATTAATATTCTTCTCGCAGTGCACTATAACTCCGTTGGCAAAAACCTTTATTGGCAACTAATTCTAAGCGCACCTGTCAAATAAAAATTGTTATTAATTAAAAAACTCAAATCATAATTATAAGTAGGTGGCTAAAAATTAATTACTTTTTTTATATTCAGTTCTACTATATTATAAAGGGTGTCCCAAAATTAACGCAAGATTTGAATTTGCCGCCATTTATGCAGTACAGTGTTGCCAACCCTAAAACAAAATAAAATCGACAGTTGACAGTTTAGGGTTAGTAAAAATAGAGCGTTACGCAAAAATTCCGAGAGACAGGATCCGTGGGAGACGCCAAACACACTGGTCCGTCCAAAAACAAGCGTTCAAATGTCAATATAGAGGCAGTGCGTGCGAGTGTCGGTGACAATCCAGGAACCTCAATTCGGCGGTCGTGGACAAGAATTGCAAATTTCAAGAAGCTCTCTACAGCGTATACTCACTAAAGATCTGTGTCTCCATGCCTACAAATTCAATTAACACAACTACTGAAGCCCAATGACCATGCACAGCGAAGAGAGTTTGTTGAATGGATTATTGAGCAACAACAAATGAATGCTGATTTTTCGAGCAAATTCATCCTAAGAGTTGAAGCACATTTTCACCTTGATGGCTTTGTTAATCGCCAAAATTGCCACTTTTGGGGTTCTGAAAACCCACATGTGATTGTCGAAAAAACCGACCGATGTGTTATTCCATAAATAACCCTATCCTATGTACTTTATGAATCAATAAAAAAATTACAATCAAAAGACTAAAAACTGTGTTTTCTATTTAATTCAAATCTTGCGTTAATTTTGGGACACCCTATATACCATACTTTTATAAGGAACTACACTATTTTTAAGTAATAAATTTTTTGTACTTATAATTAAGATTTGAGGTTTTATGGTATGAAAAAGGAAAATAGTGTAGATCTACCTACACTATTTTCCTTTTTCATTTATTAAGTGCGTTTAAAAAAAAAAACATTTTTTCAGCTCTGTAGTCTTAAAAAGTATAGACTTAAATGGCAATACTACAAAAACTTAAACATCTGTTGAACACTTGTCTAAAAATAGTGTGGCTATATAACGTGACCTTATTTCAACGTCATAATTTATTTATTTTTAGACACGTGTTCAACAGACGTTTCGAAGTTTTTTGTGGTACGACGGTAAGGTTTATTTGATTGCAAGCGCTAATATAAGAAACTACTGCATCGATACTAATCTGCATATTTCCCACAACGACACTGAACGCCACGTTTCGCCACTTCCAGAACATCATCGAAAAAAATATCACAAAAAACTTAATTAAATGCGATTATAAAGAAAGTCACGCTCCCTAATCCCCCATCACATTGCAATGAGTAATGACTGGCGACATTGTATGCATAATGATGTAAAAATGAAGCTTTTTCCTTAAGGACGTAATTAATAATGCCCACTGACAAGTATCTCTGGTCAAAACGCTCCTGACTGTGAGCGATTCATCAGGGTGTTGGAACTTAGAAGTTAATCGGAGTAGGCAAATCGCCAATATCGAATTATCCATCAAATAACGTTGGCTACTTGTAGTACGAACAACACTACTGGACATGTATGAGGCGTGAAAATGGCTGGATTTTAAGGGGTTAAGTTGACTAGAACTGCTCCACGAATTCATTTTACAATCCATATTTTAAACTGAAGGTT
The DNA here is from genome assembly GCA_033682625.1 of Helicoverpa zea x Helicoverpa armigera. Classification (NCBI taxonomy): domain Eukaryota; kingdom Metazoa; phylum Arthropoda; class Insecta; order Lepidoptera; family Noctuidae; genus Helicoverpa; species Helicoverpa zea x Helicoverpa armigera. The sequence continues at coordinate 1,680,476 of JAWIIS010000041.1, forward strand.
TTCTAGCCATAATATGGTACCGAACGCATCCTTATCAATAATATTATAATGTCGGTCTCGTTCTGTGAATCGTCTCTGGAACTTATAGTTTATGTTGACTACAAGTATTTTTTTATTTATACATTTTTTTTATTTCTTTCTTAGAAGATAACGTAAAGAACTAACGGAAATAACTAGAAATACGGAATAAAATCATTTTATTCCCACGCCGATTCAGTAAAAAAACACTCTAATGTCACAAAAAATCTTTACGCAGATGTGCTCATTGTTGTTAATATCTTACCCTCCTCCGATTTCTTTTCCTTCTTACCTCGCCAACCATCGTAATATGATTCATTATGTTACAGATAATTCTCTATAAGATAGCCGGTTTTCTTCCCTCGCGAGGGCAAATTATTTTGCCGTCAGCTCCTAATAACTGTTGGTAACTTAGGTTTATTTATTAAGTACAATGCTCAGCGGGATTTCCTTGATTCTAGGATTATGATGGATCAATTTGTTGGTTTTATTTTGTTCTATGCACGTATGTGTTTTGTTTAAGAGTTTCTGTAATGGTTATCTTTGATACAGCAACGGGTACACTTATTCGGGTTTTCAATGAACGTAACACAGGCATGGAACACACGTATGTACTTAGTAGGTTCACTGATCAACAAAAAATTAATTATTTTTTGACGCTTAAAATACTAGTCAGTAGAAATATTTTCGTATTAACATAATATTAATAATAATGTTTTTATTTCATCAGATGATAGACGACCAGAAATAATGTCTTGCAATACAATAATTCGAACATCCAATAACTTTTTATACAGACCAAAAGAAACAAATTCAGACATACAAGAAACATTATGATACTATTGATGAAGTATCTGCCAATTGGTATAAGTATATCTCACTATCCTTTATTCTATATCAATTAATCAAACAGCTAAGCCAAACAGTCTAGACTCAGTTTATATGGTGATCAAATAAGGCGAAGAACTCATTTATTATGAGTGAGCAAATAACTCTTGATACACACATCTTTCATAAAAAGTATTTTCAAGAATAAAGCTTTATTTCAAAGAGGATATTTCTATGTTATTTTGTTGTTGTTATTTATCATAGTTATGGATTAACTTTGATATCAAATAAGTTCTTAGTACTTAGCTAGACGGATAGTGTTGATCAATAAATAACTAGCGTTTTTTTGTCGAAAGTCGACTTTTTCGTCCAACTTCCAATACTGTGGAGGTCTAATTTAATATTGGGTTAGTTATAATTTAATATTTTAATATTTTTGGATCTGAAATCTGCAATAGTGTCAATGTATCTCGAACTCAGATCTTAATCATTTAGTTAGACGAAACAGTCTATTAGCTGCCTATTACCAACCAGCTTCAAGTCCAACCAAGTGCAAATAAGTACAAACTGCTTTATATAAAGCGTATGCCCTATACAGCTCTGGATATCAAATTTTCTGGCTTCTGACTACCCGAGAATGTCTACCCTGTTACATTATTTCATTATATACCATATTCGAACCTAACGATTAATAAAAAATAACAAGAACAATACAAAAATCTGTCAACCATTTCAAACAAGAGAAAGGAAAAGTATTTCATAATATCAGCTAAACGAGCAGAAGCAGAATTTGATAGAATTTTATCGGAAAACAACGTCGGTAAATATTTATTTGACCTTCTTGCCCGGGGGTTGGTTACAAAATGTAACAAAATACTATGAATCAAGGCCAAGTTATTCTTTTTGTTTTTGAAGTGTTACTGATTTATTGTGGGGACAGAAGATACTAGAACACAGACATAACAAACACGTAAGTCCTGGTTAATATCATAAGTAAATAGGTTTGAAATTATTAGGAGTCAAACAGTACTAGTGATTTTCGCGTGGTAAAAAGACGTTGTTGCTAAGCATTTTTTGGTAACAGTTTGATAGAAGCAAATAGAATATTTTTCATCATAATCGGTTTTTTTTACTATCTTACTGCGGGGCACAGATAGTTGAGAAAAATGCTCAGTGGATAATGACTGCGGGGCACAGACCTCTTCTCCACCATCAACGTGGTCATTCACCACCACCATGCTTGTTCATGGTTTGACGATAAAAAACAAGCATCTATTAAAAAAACATTTCCGTGAAACTGCTTCAATCAAGTCCATGAAAAATATTATCATACAACTACTACTTTATTTTCCCACCTTGATTACTTTCCAGAAACCAGAAAACAAAAATATGTACACTATATTTGAGTAGAACACACAGTAAAGTTTTTGGTCAAAGAGTAATTTCACGGAAGGACTTCATAAAAAAAAACAGTATGAAGAATATATTTCACACAAAGACTACGTGGTCAGGTCAAAGAGTCTTTGTCATATTATGTAAAATAGGTATTTTAGAATCTAGATTCTTCACTAAAATCAACTATCACATAACTATCATTTTGTCCCTGAAAAGGGCTGTCTACTCATCATTAACAATACGATTGCACTTTGCAAATGAAAATGAAAATGAAATCTTTATTTGTAAACATAGGTTTAAAATGGTGGTGCAATGTCATATACATAATATTAGTCCATCTATGTCTTGCATTGAAGCGTACAAATACATGCATTTTATGTCATCATTATTAATTTGTTATTATTAATTCAAAGTCAATATAATTAATTTGTCATTAATAATACAAAGTCAATATTATTAATTTGTTACAATAAATTTATTATTGCAGGCTTATTGCCTACCCATTCATACCCAGAAATCATTGGTTTTACGCTAAATACTTTCATCAGAATTCGCACCAAATATAAACAGCACAAAGCATGAGTTAAACCTACAAACAACTCTGAAGTCTGAAGTCACCTCATCTTCATACGATAAATTTTTAATCAGCTCAGACATAAATATATCTAAATGAGCGTAAACAAATGACGGTAGCACTTTTTCAAAAGCACTCCTTGCAAAGAGTAGTTTGAATTGAAATAATAAATCAGTCTTCACGTCCCCACGTTGGTTTAGAAGCATAAACCACGTCTAACTGAACTTCTAATACTATTAATAAAAAACTTAAAACAGAGCAGCTTTAGTTTATAAACTAGAACGAAGTAATTATTAATCGGAACGCACGACAAGTTTCAATTCCTAACATTGAGAATTGTTTTTGAAATATTGTTCTGTGAATGGAGATAATTTTGTTTTAGTGGCTGTTTATTTACAAAGTTTATTGTGTCTTAATTGCAGAATATTATTCTTATATTAAAGGCTGTAATTTCTCATCTCTTCTGATTAACAGGAACAGTATTTTGAGGTTACACATATCGTCGTGTCAGCCGGAAAGCGCTCCACTGCTAGACAAAGGCCTTCCATAAGGTTCGCAAATTTGCTCGATCTTCAACCTGCATCCACTGCCTCCCAACGACCTTGGCCAGATCATCCATCCATATTTATTTCAGTATTTATAACTATTTATTGTCAGACAGGTGTAAAAATATATTTCACCCATAAAATATATTTTTATAGGTGAATTTAACAAGGATCTTCTATTTAAACTCCTTTTATTTTGCGTTTATGCATTTGATATCAATACCTAACCTATATTCAAGTTAGAACACTGAAACATACCACCAAAAAAAAAGAAACATTTGTTGACTTTCACTCAAAATTCCACAAGGCTTTGACGTGTAAATAATGACGACCTCGTTTCAGAGTTTCAGCTGCAAACTGTAAACAAATAACAACGCTGGCTGTGTTTGATGGTCAAACAACCGCCTATCAGCACCAGATAATTGTTCAGCGGAGAAATAATGAGTTAGTGATATCTGAGATTAAGCTAATTTATTATTAAGAAAATAGTTACAGAAGTCTGACAAAGGTATCGGGTTTGCCTAGGTAACTGGGTTGTGGAGGTTAATAGGTAGTTGCTCTTTGTTAATCACTGGTACTCAGCTGCATTTTATTAGACTGGAAGCCGAATTCAATATATTTGTAAAAATGCTGGGCAGATAAGAATAGTTTGTAACTGTTTTATCACACAAAAGCGGTCGAGCTACGCTTGTGTGTGATAAAGCAGTTAACAAAAGCACGCTGTCTTTGTATGTCTCGGCGAATCGGCCACTACTGAGCGCTCCCGAGCTTACGCATAGAAAAACAATGTACATTTACACAAAAAGCTTCCCGCTTTGGCGAGATAAAACATATACCTACCTACCTCAAAAATAGTTATCAATACTACCTTTTAACACGCAAACAGCAGAATACATCCGGCACTACCTAAGTTTATCAGTAACAAATTAATTGGCCGGTTCACCCGGCTCGGATGTGACAGATCTGACCGGGTACATGATATATGTCCCATATTATTTGGCCAGATTAGGGTTGCTGTCGGTTCAATTGCTGGCAGCATAGACAATCAGATGTAAAATTGTTTTTTTTATTGTGGCCGTGAAGTTTTACTTTTAGAAAGTTCTAAATATAATTGAGCAGTCCAATAAAATAATGTACAGTAAAAATGACTAAATGATCAGTTAGATAAGTATAAACACATGTACATATACAGAATACTAAAAATAAACTTTATGCTTTTCGAAAGTTCTATATGTATGATTAAAATGTGATCCTGGTTCTATCCTAGAGTGATCTTTTTACTTTTCCACGCTAAAATAAGGTAGGATATAAGACAGAATTTTTTCCCTTAGTTTGGCACCTTTTTTCCGTGTACAGAACTCAGTTTCTTTGGGATGCATACGAAATCATGTTTTTTTATCTCAAAAAACTTGGACAGATCCGGTAAAATCTAGTTCGATAATTGAAAAAGCTCCTACAACTGGCAGCCCTAACCCCAGTCGGTACGACGATGAACATTGGTCTCAATCCGAGCTACCCCTATTGCGGCTGACTCACAACATTTTTCTTGTATATGACAACAAATGGAGTATTACCGTGATTGTGTCAGACGCCTGACTTATTGGTTTACTAAGAATTTGGATGATAAATTGTTTAGGTTACCTATATTATAGGATGTTTTTGATGAAAAATGGTTTAGGTGTAAAGAAGTCAAATGAGGCAAGAGGCGTACTGTAGGATCTATTTCGCGCATCTAAAAAGTAGTCTACAGCCTTTCTACAGATATGGTCTATCTTACACCGTCAGAGTTTTTCAAATCACACTGGCACTTCATCTAGCAACGAGACAAACAAACTCTTCAAGTTTATGTTAGTACTTTTACAGATAATAATTGAATCATTAAAATGAAGTTTCATTTCTAAGTAGTTAGCTATAAAACTAAAATCTAACCATTTTAAAATCCGATTACTTACACTCAATAAATGATTTAGAATCCATATCAAATCGTTATACAAAGTTCTTAGAAAATCTGATTACCTACTTACAAAATCGTGACCGATCGAAGCAGTATTTCAAAAAGTTATATTGCACTAAAGCCCTTTTCAAACACACTTAGAAGTTATCTTAAAAAAATCACATTCGCGTTATTGATCACATTTTTGACTTTGGATTTACATTTCAATAGTCTAAATCAAGTGGGTTTATAAAAAATGTACTTCGCAAGAAGTTTCTAAGAACTTTAAATCAAGTTTTTGAGATTAGATTTAGGTAAGTTCAAATCTCAATGTCGGTGTTGACAATGGAAGAGAAACAACATGATTGTATTAAATCCACAAGCAACACAAGGTTTCTTTGGTTAGAAACTGAAATAGGTTTTAGTGTAGACAAACACAGTTTTTGATTAAGGTTGAGCATGTGCGAGAGGGGCAGTTTGCAGGAATTGCAGTGAAAAATGCTTCCCTTCCACACCACAGTATCAAAAGGCGTAGGTGAGTTTAGTTCCATGAAAACTGATGCCTCAATTATAAGAGCTTATCTATCTTTAACAATATAGCCATCAAAACAAAGACTAAGCCGAAACTTTCCACGTTCCTATAATTATAACACTACCCACTCCTAGAAACTAGAGCACAACAATTCTATATCAAAAGAAATAAATCATTATTACTTGGATTTTCCCAACTACGTTGCGGTCGACTTCCAAATGTGTGGTAACAATACTTTTCCAGACTTTCGCAAAGTCCTACAAATATGTTTATGTCATAATCCCCATTTATCAAGGACTTATAATCCTTTTATACGAATAGTAATTCATTTGTTTTCGTGAGGATATGAAAACTGTCCGTACCATGGAGGAAGAAAAGATAGCGAAGATACCATAAGGACGGTAGGTCCAGGCGTCTTTTCTCGTAGGTCAAGCAACGTTCAGTAGGCGGGATCAGTTACAAAAACGAACGAAACGAACGGGGTTCTTTGTCAAATCTAAATAAACCTGTCAAAGATTGCTCTTAATTGATTGTTGATTTTATTTTGAAAATAATGTCCGAGTTCCAAAGAAGGCGTGTAAAGGTGTAGCTAGTAACGTCCCTCGTCCCCCGAACACCCGCATTTTGGCGCTACTTTCTCAGGATATTTTGAGTTATGACATCTCCGTTCTTCATTTTGTTCGCCATGGTTCGTACTCAGAGAGTGAGGACATAATGCTGGGGTGGCGATTAAAGGCTAAGTTAGAGCCGGGATACTAATAAGGCTAAGTAACAAGTGGGATCATGGCTTATGACGTTAACAACTTAGGTTGTAAAGGTGTGAACATATGATAATAACGTATCTTTCGTAAATAATCGCAGAATGCTTTTAGTACTAGTTTAATTTCGGTTGAAATCGTTTTCAGATAGTGTTCATATTAAAGCAATAGTTGTTTCTCCTTTTGATAACTTCATCATATCCTGTCCATGTGCTAAAAGAAAATAAAGATAAAAATAAGAAAAAAAACGTTTTCTCTTTGTATGTAAGCATATCGTCATTGACACAATCTATCTATCGATTCTTTTCGTGTGAGTAATTAAAATATTTAGTGCCTCCAAAAATAGTATAACCTTTTAAAGCGTTACATAAGCTTACAGTTTTACATACGTATCGGAATTTTGGCCATCCGCCCACGGCCCTCATATAACCGAAGTATGAATAAAACTTGTACAAGTTTCTAGCATGTTTAGACATACATACGTAATGCGTTTTGTTTGTATTTCAAAGTTATTGAATGTTGTACGTCATACTTCTTCTGTTTTATACTCTTATATAAGACCTAGTTGAGGAAGGAATATTTTTTTATAATATAAATGGGTCAAATAATAAAAATATAACATTAATAGCTGACGTTCTAGTGTCCTAAAGCTGTAATTATGTCAATCAAATCGCTTTCGAAAATCAAAAAGTTAGTTAAATTTATAGGAATAACTATTTAGTAATCTTTGGTAATCTAAAATCCATTGATTACATGTAGTCCCAGACGTTGTAAAACCAAATAAAAAGTAATTTTGGAATCCAATTTTACATACCTATGTATAGCTAAAACCAGACAGCTTTTCCAAGAAGTAAGTAGAAACTCGTAGTATTTTCCAGCGTTTTAATTTGTCACATGTCTTTGAAGTTGGTTTGTGTATTTTTTATCCCACCAAAAACATTGAATGTAAAAAAAAAGCCAATCCTCTACGCAATTCCTCCACCGTAAAAAGTTTTGAGATCGCATAGAAGCCAAGTCCTGTTCAACATTATTTGTAATAATAAATCAATATTTTGTGACTATATCAATAGTTTCGTTCACTTTACAATAATATTGACTTGGCCATGAGCACAATAAACTACAAATATAATACAGCATATCTTGGAGAGGTGAAAGTCAAACATGAAGTTTAAAATCAAATAATTAAATACTTTTAGTTTATTCGATTGTTACTAAATGACCGACAGTGAGTATCATCCAACATCAATGAACTGCACATGTACTATGGCGCATGTTTAGTCCATGGTGATCTCAAATTCCAATCAGTCCAATCGTAAAATCATGTCCATAATATATATTTATCAATTCAACACATTATTTCAAGGAGCGACTTTTAACTTGTGCTCATGGCCAAGACAATATTATTGTAATGTGAACAAAACTATTGATATTATAGTCACAAAATATTGATTTATTATTACAAATAATGTTGAACAGGACTTGGCTTCTATGCGATCTCAAAACTTTTTACGGTGGAGGAATTGCGTAGAGGATTGGCTTTTTTTTTACATTCAATGTTTTTGGTGGGATCTAATTTATTTTTTTGTAGGTCTCTTTCTTCTCTAAGTATATAACAAATTAAATTAACTTACATGCAAGTAACTAAATATATAACAAACTAAATATTTACACCTAAAGTAGCACGTAAACAACATTTTTTTTAACTAAAACATTTCGAATTCTTGAATCGAATATCTTTTAGAATAAAAGAGATCTATTTCAGAGGTAAATGGCGCTATCACATTGACATGAAATTATTTGTTTTTTTTTTTTAAGTAGGTACTACTTAATACTAAGCTATGTAACGAAACCATAGCGCGATTTAGACCAGAACAACGCCATCTATCGAGCGAGCATGCAGTATTTAATTGCACTGCATTAATATGAAAGATTTTATCTGGATTTTATGATTATTCATTTCATTTTAACCTAGCTTTTTTATTCATATGTATGTATATTTAATACATAATAACAATAGTGGTATATTTTATTACGTAACAATAAAACAAATAGTAAAATTTTGTACATAAATAAATAACAAAGTTATCAATGCAGTCAAAATACATACACAATGTTCTTGAAAAACCGCAAATATAAATTTGTTTCCTATTTTTTTTTAAGTTTTAAGGTTTTTATAATTTTCCCCTTTATATGTAGCTAATAACCTATCTTGGTGCCAAATTTGAAGGTTCTAAGTTTGCTAGAAGTACCTTAGACTTTTGATGATCGGTCAGTGAGTGAGTCAGTGACAAAATGGTGTAACTTTGATCGCTCATAACTCGTAAACTATTTATTCAAATGTCTTGTAATTTTGAGACTGAGCTTGTTTTAATACTTACTCTTGGTCATCGAAAACTTAAACTCTTAGCTTTGTTCACATGGAAGATACAGGGGGCTGAAATAGCCGCGAAAACGCTTCGAGAAAAGATAGTTCGGCCGTGCCCGTTTTGCTCGAGTCTTGGCGGGGGCACTGCCGTGCCCTCAGATTTGAATTCTCTTTGCAATTTCATGATCTATTTATAGATAGATATCCAGCACATAGGGATACATCTGCCCTAGAATTTTCCCAAACTATCTCGGGGTAGGGTTTCTTGTTTTTAATCGCATGCAGTAGGTAAGACACAAGTACAATCTAACTTACTAAGTTGCTAACTTAAGTACCTACTTTTTAAAAAATATTTTTTGTAAAAAAAGGTGCTATTTTTAAACAAAAATGGTCTTACTACAAAAACTTAAAACATGTGTCAAACACTTGTCTAAAAAAAGTGTGGCTGCAAAATGGACCTTATTTCAACGTCATAATCTGACTTTTTTTGACAAGTTATTAAACTGACGTTTAAAAGTTTTTATTGTACGACGGGAAAGATTTAAAAAATCTTAGTACTTTACACACAGCCTAACAAAGCACACGGTAGACCAATTCCACAATCATTAGTTAGCCTCTCTTAACTCCAGCTAAACTTATAGTGTAGCAGTCCCTTTTAATGGCATTACGTTTGTTTGGGTCAACTCGGCTAAGACCGACTGCGGACAAGTTGTTCTAAACCCTTCCCTTTTTGTTCACGATATATGTATGGTGGAATATGTCATAGATTTGTATATGTATGACTGTGGGATTTTTTTTAACGACTTCAAAAATCATCAAGTGTCCCTTCCCGCTGTAGGTTTAGCAACGGTGAGGGAGTGTCAGACTCTTACTGACTAAAAACCGTCGTGTTCCGTCGTATGCCTTTTATGTAGCAAGTCCGCGGTAACTCTTTCGAATATGACAGCCCATGACTGTGGGATTGTGTGAAAGAGTTGTTTAAAGAGGAAGAGACATGGTTGAGTTTTAGTTAGGAAAAATGTATGGCTTCGTTTTTCGCGTAGGATAGACAGATTACCCATACCTAGATAAAATTGTCTACATAGGTGTGGTTTCACCGGTGTACACACAATATATTTCTTCTGGTTTAGTAACGTTCTGCATTTACACATTTCATGCAAACATTTTCTAAATTCCCCGAAATTGCAAGGTTTTGCGCAAACAATGCTAAACAGTGAACTCTCACCAACGCGTACAAATGTGCACGAACCCAATTTATGGAATCTTGCTTTATATTATAACTTTATAATTTATGCTCTATACAAGATATATATTTTATTTATGTCCCAAACATAAGAACAACTATACAATATGTCATAAGATTTTGGCCCAAACAGACAGCAACAACACTTACACGTCCAAAGTACTTTCAGCAACATAATGTTTTTTTATTTATATACTTCCATGACAATAGGTTTATATGAAGAAAAAACCTCTCCCGGATCATAATGGCGAAGATTTTATATATAGCAGAATGTCGTTATTCCGTACACACGATACAGTGAGCTTGTGTGTAAGTTAATACACTACCGGCCAACAAAGTGGGGACATTAAAACTGCGGGCGTTGACCTTACAGTGTAATTGTACGAAGAGTTTGTTTGTTATGTAAGCTAAAATTATTTTTGTTTCGTCGTTTGTTTATTTTTCTAAATTAAGTCTAATTAGTAGTATGTACAACAACCTCGGGCAGTTTTCAATGGCTGTCTGAAGATTTTCGTCTTTTTGCCACATTTCCATTCCATACATACAATTTATATCCAAGAATTTTTGAGCATCCAGATTAATGACTCTGACTACTTAACCTTACTGTTACTGTATATTTATGTTCATAGTTAAATCATATGACACAAAACAAAACACAACGAAAAACTAATAACCTTCGCTTCTACAACATTCCATTTACGAAACACATGAACCGACCAAAAAATTGCCACAGTCTAGCTATTATTTGTGATCACACTACTGCAGAGCCACAGTCTCCCAATAGGATCCGCTCATCTCGCACCCGCACGTAGGGGAGCAATTGCCACGCATGAGCGACGACTGGACGACGAGAGTAAAGGGATTTACGCTAAATGTCTTGCTGTCCGTGAGTGTGTGGGGTGGCGCCACTAGCGATGGCCCAAAGCGCCGAAGTTGATTTTGTTTTGTTTTTCTTTTGTTTGGAAGTGTAGTGATAGTTTTTGGCATGTGTTTTTTTTATGGAGTTTTCAATTTGACTTATTTGTAGGATGTATGTTAGTGCGCGATTATCTCATGTTTGGGCAGAATTTTGATGCGGTTTTCAGCACAGCATTTGTCAGACTCTAGGAGAAGGTTTTGGGTAAATTGAAGTTTGTTTTATTTGGTTAAGTACATATATTTTTGACAGTTAATATTGTCGATATTCATCTGAATGAATGGATAGCCTATTGGTTTTTCTTTTGGGAGAGTTATAAGTAGAGCAGAAATTCTTCTAGTTGTACTAAAAAGGATTTAGTGCTACTGAAGATAATATCTTCGTGCCAGCCATGCAAAACACGATTCGATGGGATTAAATTAACAACTTGGTCGTTAATTGCCACCTAAGATTACGCTCAGCTATTTGTTACGGTCCTTAGTTTAATAGTAATTGTTCCCACGGTGATCTCACAGTATTAATTGGTGTCTAGATAGAAAAGGTTTTAACTGCACTGCAATTTGTTCATAATTTAATGTAAGGTATTTTATATCATTAATCCTCAATTACATATATTATACATAGGTTGACTTACTATACAGTATCATAAACATCATAAAGAAGAAACTATTTATATTTACTAGGGGTTAAAAATCACTCTGATATATATTCAGGTTTCAACCATCTTCCATACTAGAGTTCCACAACATGATTAAATTTAATATAATGGTGAAAGGCTATATTCAAACAAAAATACAGGTAACCTTATAACTACTTCTATATACCTCATTAACTATACCTACCTTTCTCTTACCTGACTTTCCATTGCAAAATTAAAATCACAAAAGAAAAAATTCAAAAAGGGGAAGTGTGTCCATGAAGTCCTTTGAAAATATCCCACAATATTATGCACCTCTTCCAAACTTTTGCCATTTCCGTTGAAATGAAGTTCTTTTCAGGGTTCCTTCCCCAAAAGGGGAAAACGGGACCAGACCCTATTATTAAGACTTGGCTGACAATCGGTCGATTTTTCTGGCATCGGGCTGTAACTTTGAAATGTTCACAGAATATGTATTATTGTTGCCTCTACAACAACAAATTTAAACTATGGTTTAATATAATTATTCAAATCTTTTTATAGATGGTAAGGAACCTTCGTACGTGAGTCCGATTCGCACTTAACAGTTTTCATCTGAGATAACCTCCGGTGCTAATTATTCTATCTGCAAGAATTCCCAGACTACTTACAATTGTTTCGAAGTTGCATTCTGTGGTGAAAAATGAAAACCGCAGCGTGGGTGATGATGAAAGAAAAGGCGTAATTAGCCTTTTTCAAATTACGCTTCAGGTTTTTTGTAGACAGACTTGTTTTTTAGGGATGCTTGGACTAATTTGGAAAGTGTTGTGGTTTCGTCCTGTGTTTGTATTGTTTACGAGATACCAATATTTGAATTGCTTTCCTTTAGGGTGAGATATTTATTTTCTTTTTTCTTTAAAGGAATCTTGCAAAAAATTCAAAATATTTTGAACTTTTTTTCTAAACGCTTTATCTACATCGATAACGTATTTCTACAAAAATGTTTTATTTCATTTTATTTAAAACAATCTCTTATTATCCACAATCAGAAGTGATCAAAAGCCTTACGCTCTTCCCATTAACAATTTTTTCAAGATATAAATCGTATCAGAAAAAAGAGGTACAACGGATAAAAGCAGTTCATTAAAAAATAATAAACGGAAACTTACTGAATACTTTGAAAGCTTTTTAAAATCTCAAAGAAAGTTAAGCATTCAGTATTTTGGATCGAAAAGCATTGTTTAACACTTCAAGGGTTAGTGGGTACAAAGTATTTGGTTACTTAAACGTGCAAGTTTGTGAGTAATCGAACACCTTGTGAAAGTGAGGTAGAGAATTTTATTTTTTCCTTTATAACTATAGAAGCTGTTTTCTGCCGTTTCTGGTCTCATCCATCATCTGTCTAGCCTTTACCCAACTATGTTGGGGTCAGCTTCCAGTCTAACTGGATGCAGTCTGACTACCAGTGTTTTATATAGAGCGACTACCAAACAGACTTCCACGACCCAGTCACCTTAGCAGGCTGGTTATGGTCTCACTCGCGTTCCGATAAAAATAACCTCCCGCACTCGGATTAAAAGAAGTCTAAATAGTATTCTGAATTCTAATATTTTCTATCAATATTTAAACTATGAAGCTGAAGTTTGTGTTTGTTTATTAGTTGGCTTAATTACTGACATTATTTTATTATTATTACGCAGGTATGAGTATAAATATGAAGTCCTTGATCCAGAAACTTTTGAAGGACAAATGTCACAAAGGATTAATTTGTAGTTGAATTTAGTTGTTTACCTACTCATTTCACAGAATTAGCCAAAAATATTCACTCCGTCATTTTCTCATAAATCTTTACAATTCTTTTTCATTTTGTATTTGTTGCAAAAAAACGCGGGTAACGAGGATATTGAGCTGGATACGTATTCAGAATAATGGAAATGGATATACCTAGAGAAAAAAATATCAGTTCAATATATAATACATTTGTACAATACCAAAAATATTGTAGTTATAGAAAAACACATTTCATTTGTTATTTTATTCCTGCCAAAAAAATGTTTTTCAACATTTAATTTAAAAAGTAGTAGTGACCTATATAATTTCCAATAATACATTTTATAAAACTGTATGTCAGTGTTGTGCTTACCTTTTAAATGTCAAATTCTCTCTACATTTTAGAATTAGAGTAAAATTTTATTATTATAAGTCTAAGTATTGGTGAATAAGTCGTTGCTGTGCCATAAATAAAGAAATAAGTAAGTTAACTTGAGCTAGTAATTCACGTGTGTTTTAAGATTCAGGAAACTTTCTTTACTGTAACACTCTTTCAATTTCCAAGCTACCGAAAAGAAAAAAACACACAAAGTGAAACTATTAAAAACAACAAAATAACAACCGGTATTAAATAAACTTTACCGGTTATTTCAACCGGTTTCTTGTCAACCCAGCACTATTCGGTTGTGTAAACACTACATTAACTCAGACAATAGCCAGACCTTATTTTATTTCACTCCCGCTAGTTCATTTAAACCGGATTAGGGTGACCATGATGTATGAAATGTGCAACTGTCCTGTTTATTAATGGGTAGTCGGATTAGTGAGATTAGTCCCATTTTTGGGGAAAAAGGATAGTGGTGTGTTTTAAAATGTTTTGTTTAATTAAATATTCCATTTGTTACGTTCTTTTAAGCTGAAGTTTTACCACCCAGCTAGTTATTTCGGTTAACTCCTTATGGTTGAGCTGAAGGAATAAGAACAGTTTTTGGTTTAAACCCTAAAAACCTTACAATTAACTTGACTTGGGAAAAGGACAGGAAGATGATGAGATCATAAAATTGCCTACGTAATTAAGGAACCTAGTCATTTAAGTAAAAACATCCTGCATTTAAGAAAGTAGTTCCCCCCTTCCCCCGAAAATAAAGCCTTTTCTCCAAAAATCATAGTCATCCCACTCGCGAAACAAGTACTTACAATTAATTTCGCGTAACACTGTAAAATATTTTAAAATTAATTATGAACTTGCTCGAGGCGAAGCAGACTGTTAACACTTCAGCACAATGTCCTTTGTGCTTACTAACTAAAGTAACTATACGTACTATGTCTAAGAGTATATTATTTTGTTAGTTTACTGAAGAGCTTAGAAGACATGATAAACAACTTCATTTCATAAAAGTAGGGGTAAAAGTGTCATCCAAATTAGGTGTATGAGTATAATGTTGACAAGACACTTAAAAGTTAAAGAAAAATATTATGGTTTAGAGAGCAAAGTATTAAACTTAAAACATATAATTGCATTACAATCAGTTTTATCTTTCAAATAAATAAAACTAGAGTGTATTTTTACATGACTGCCAAGAAGGGGTTGGTTATTTGTACCATTCAATAAATCAACTTTTGCGTTTTTATTTATTGGTACACCTACAGCTACACAATACATTTACCAGTCAAAATATTTAAAATTGGTTAGACTGTAAGTCGACCCCAACACAGTTCATAGTTGGGAAAACGGGCATATGATTGATTCGTAAGCCTCTTTCCAAATAACCAAGCCTTTCTAATATTCACAAATACACCGAAATACTGAAATCAAACCCAGTTCAAATCACAGAATTTCATTGCAGTACAGTTTAATTCTGTTGGTAAAATCGATATATTTGCTGGTTGTATCCAGGTATCGATAATAATTGGCTGTTACTTATCGCTAATGCGAAATAGTGGTCACTAAGCGCTCAGATTACCTACTTATATATAGCATATCTCTGAGGATACGCCGAAATCGTAACAATATCAATTCAGGGTTGAACGAGAAATTAAAAATGTAGGAAAACTGTCCAGTGGTGTTTTTTGTTTCAAAATAATAAATTCAGGAAAGACAATTTCTTTGAAACTTATATTCTTTTAAAAATAGCACGACATAAATATAAGAAAATGAAATGCGGTATCATTTGATATTTCCATTTTTTTTTTTTTATAATGAAATGTTATGAATATTAATTAATGATGCAATAGGTACCTATAGGTACTAATAGGCACCTATAGGTACATAGGCCATTAAATTTTTACTAAGTAGTGTAAAAATGAATGACAAGCTCCTACGTTGTTGTTGACATAATTGTACAAAAAGAGCAAGAAATTCTACCAATTATAAGTAAACTGTATCTTTTTAATTATTCCTTTATGACACATTTCTAATACAATACATAGACGCACAATTTCGAACTACACACCTATCTACTTATCATAAACGTTATACCAGACTATCATCGAAAATCTCTTTAATCTAAAGGATTATATGTATATACCTACCAAATGGCTCTCACATATCCAATTATAATGCAAATTCATAAATTGACAATTTAAAAGCAGCACAACCCTTAACTTAGGTCAAATGTTAGTAGTTGAACTTAAATTGATCAATTAAAACTTGCTCAAAACGTCTCTAAGATAGCTTTGAAATCTCTTCGAGTGATGCAAGATTCACGTTGGATTTCACAAGGGGTAACTGCGACTTTGCCTGTATTTTTTATATATGTATTTAGAGATGGTTTGACAGAGTTATCGCGGCAGTGGTATATAAAGGGTTTGAGAAGGGACATGGTGCTTTTTAGTCATTACAAGTTTTAGATTTTCTCACGTTGCACCCACAGTGGGAACGGGTCATTCTATAATTTCCCATAACAAAAATTGAAAGGAATATAATGATGACCTGTTGATTAGAGTTAGTTAACTCAGATTCTAAGAAATGTATTAAACATTTTTAGCTAAGATAACCTACAACTTGAAATTGTACAAAAAAATAGTTTTTATATTACAAACCGGCATTCCAATTTTATATTCGTATACCTCATAAATACGTTTTATTGGTTGTACAAAAAAGCTTTTGATCTTAAACTTATTGGCTGTTTAAAAGCCAATAAGCACCGAAGAGCTCATACGTTGAGAAAATTTCAGCTTTATGAAAAGTTATGATAAAATAAATTAATAGCTGAATACTTAACTTTGAGAAACAAGTGGAGCTTGAAAAACACTGAATGAGAAATAATATTAATAATGCTTGGGGATTTTATAATTTATTTCGGAATTATTTACTTTCCTTTGAACAAATATACCTGGCTGTTACTATGCCCTTGTGTGTATTACTTTTAACAGCAAAAGAAAAACGACACATATAGAATTAATAATGCTAATCAGTTGTTTACTCAAGATTTACTTGCCTGTAATTTCAAATCAAACAACGAACAGAAAACCAATTTAAAATACATGTTACAACGTCTATGAATCAAAAATTATTGGATGAAAAAGCCGTTATTTAAAACACGACAAACAAATTAAATCATAAATACAGCACAGCACTCGAAATATTCGAGCGATGTCAAAAACGCGGGACACTAGAATAAAACGAGTAATAAAAACTCTATAAAATGTCGAATACCATGAATGCTTCGGAAAGTGTTGACCATTTAAAAAGTCCGGCTGTAGCAGACGAACCATTCTTCAACCATTAAAATTTAAAAATGTTGTTGATCGCAATATTTTTGTTGCTTTTAAAAGAGTATAATTGTCATCTCATACTTCATGGAAATACGACTTTTGAAGTAAATAGGTTGTGTTCGAAAGGAGAAGTCAATGGTGGGGCAGTGCCAACTTATTATGACTGGAGGGATCAGAAAATGGTTTCTCCTGTCAAAAACCAACTGGGGTGTAAAGCTTCATGGGCGTTCAGCACTGCTGGTATACTATGTTTTTTTTTTATTAAAAATAGATTAAAAAGAGGAAACTAACTGTTAATACAATTTTCACCATTTTTATTTTTAAAGTATAAAATTTATTTATTCACTAGCTGGTCCCCGCGACTTCGTCTGCGCAGGTTTAGTATTTCGAACAATATGTTTACAAATTGTAGCCTATGTGTTATTCTGATGTATAAGCTATATTATTGTAAAGTTTCATTAAAATCCATTCAGTAGTTTTTTGCGTGAAAGAGTAACAAACATCCATACATCCATACATCCATACATACAAACTTTCGCGTTTATAATATTTATATTCATTGCCATCCAACGACGCAATTGTGCCAGTCTTTTGGGCACGCTCCCGGTCGTCAGCGATCAGGAGTTTATTGACGCTTTTTAGTTTTACTATAACATCTTTTATAATTTCATTTTTAGGGTTCCGTACCTCGAAAGGAAAAAACGGAACCCTTAT
This sequence comes from Helicoverpa zea x Helicoverpa armigera, assembly GCA_033682625.1. Taxonomy (NCBI): domain Eukaryota; kingdom Metazoa; phylum Arthropoda; class Insecta; order Lepidoptera; family Noctuidae; genus Helicoverpa; species Helicoverpa zea x Helicoverpa armigera. The sequence continues at coordinate 1,698,400 of JAWIIS010000041.1, forward strand.
AGGATCACTTTGTTGTCCGTCTGTCTGTCTGTCTGTCCTGTCTGTCTGTCTGTCTGTCTGTCTGTCTGTCAAGACCCTTTATCTTAAGAACGCGTGGACGTATCAAGCTGAAATTCACATGAAATACTCGAGTCTATTGCCCCTTTAAGCTGTGAAAATATCAAACTTCTAAGAATCTTGAAATTAACTCAGAATCTTGAAATTTGGCATGAAGCATTGTCATATAATGCAAATATAGGAAAAATTGCGAAAATCAAATTTTTTTAGTTAAATAATATTAATAAAAATATTTTAATAAAATGAAACTTACTACCTTATTTCTCACGAACGAATAAAGGTACCAAATTGAAATTTATACCAAATACCTAGGTCTATTGTCCCTTTAAGCAATGAAAAAATCAAACTTCTAAGTTAAACCGATCAAAAGATACAGCAGTTTTAACCGATACCTTAGACGAATTTCCGTCACACGCTAGGGAATCAAAACCTACAAGGTACTTCCCGTGAACTCAGAAACTTGAAATTCGGCACGAAGCAACGTTATATAGTACAGATAAAGGAAAATTGCGAAAATGATAAATTTGGAGTTACATAAAATATTAAAATATTATTTTTGCTTACATGACATAAATATTTTTTTAATGATTATAAACTTACTACCTACCCTTTTTCACATGAACGCGTAGAGATATTAAAGTTTTGAATAAAAAGTGAAATTCATATCAAACACTTCTTAAATATAATTGCCTCTAAACTGTGAAAAATTTTAAATCATTCAAAGGTCATTGGGCACCTTAGTATGGAAACCATACCCACGAACGAAATATAGCACAGTATAATGATATAAGGCTCTGATTTACTATGGCATTAGTCGCATCAATGTGAACCATGGGAATCTAGAGCAAATCAGGTGTAAACATCAAATATTTTCAATGGGGAATTTAAACGACCACGTTTGACAGATTTGAGAAATCATTTCTTTTTAGTGAAAGAGTATACTCACCGTTTATTTCCATTGTCATCAGGTCAGGATCTGATGATGGAAATCCTGAGAAATCGAGGGCAACTATCAGAAATTGTAGGCATGCATAGGATTAAAACTTGATTCTCAGATGTATGTCTGGTGATACTATCAAACAGTGAAGGTTTAGAACTTACCTGATGATGGAGACGTGAGAAAGTCGAGAGAACTCCTTAACGGTATATTTTAGTTACGTCGTGTTTGGGCTTATATTATTCGTATTGACGAGAACTTTTCACAAAAAGTTAAAAATAAAAACGTTTTACAAAAAAAAAAAAACAACTTCTAAAAACAACAAGAAAACTGTTTATATGCATCGGTCTAGATCTCGGTGGTAAATATAGATGCATCCTCTAGACACCGACTTCTAGACCGATGCACCTAACATCTTTTTAATTTCTTTCTTGCTTTTGTTTTCTTGTTGTGTTTTTATATGTTTGAAGTTGGATTTGTGTGTAAAATGCTACAAAATAAAATAAAGCCGACTTTATAAAACAAAGAAAGGGACAGAATCACACTTTTGTCAAGGCTCTAGAAACGTAGAGCCAGCAGCCCCGAATCCTACTCTCTAGAAGTCGTTGTTACAATTCGACAGCTACAAGTCGTCAGGCGGTTTCGAAAAAAACCTGAAACTGGGACTCGTTAGGTGATTAATCCCTCAAAAATAAAAGATCCCATTCCTGCAATGGCTGCTTTAACCCAAGTTAGTAGTGAATTCTCATCAACTAAAATAAAATAAGCTCCAACACAAGGTTACGTTATAAATTGTAAATGAGTTCCCATAACTATATCTGATCTTTGCTATCGATCTTACAATGGCAGTCAAACCTATCTATGTGGAAAGTCTTCGTCAAAACGAATAAAATAAGCCCAAGCACGTGGTAGTTTGCAATATACCGTTCAGGAGTTCCCTCGACTCTCTGTAGTCTCCATAATCAAATCAGCTCCAAACCTTCACCGTTTACCAGTACCCTCAAAAATACACTCACATGTCTTGGTTATGACTCGATGCGTGCCTACATAGCAAGACTTAACCTCTAAGAGTTGACCTCGATTTCTCAGGGTTTCCAGATTCTCATCAGATCCTGGTCAACCGAATTGGCATCTTTTATTCTTATAAAAACTAGCATTGCAACCTGTACAATCCTCTGAAACTGCTTGTCTTTTATATTTTTTCAAACGATCCTGGACATTCGTCTCAATGGAATTTTAATAAAATATTTATATTCAAAGAAACGTCATACCATTCTCCACGATTTAAAACTACTTTGATTCATGTCCGTCACTTTTTACAAAGCGGGTCAGATATGCCCAATGACCTTTAAGACATAATTAGTTATTTTCAATCAAATTTCTGAATGATGACTATAAAATGTTGTATATAAATAACTTTAATAAAATAACTTTTACAAGGTCCTGGCCTACTATTTTAGTTATATTATAAAATAAAAAATATTAACTATTTTGACTCTCACGAAATTACCATAACTATGATTGTTCTAAACTGAACGGTTGGCGCGAGACTCACTTTTTATCTGTACAGGATTTGTACGGAACCCTCGGTGCGCGAGTCCGACTCGCACTTGGCCGGTTTTATTTTTTGTAAAAGCTTGTATTTACAAGCTATTAAAAAAACATTTATTTAACAATGTGTTAATTAGATATTTTCTGTACAGCCTGTCTCGAAAGTCATCTAAAAATCTACTTGGGCGCGGAAGAGATATTGTCTGAGCAGTTTCTGTTAGACTGTGATGATACTAACACTGGATGTGCCTATGCAAGTCTTTATCAAGCGTATTCGTGAGTAAAACTAAAACTATATAAAAAAAGAAAGAGTTTTAAAAACTAATAAACGTCGTTATAAACTTTAACTTAATAATAAATAAGTAGTTGATTGCCTGAAAGATAGCCTTAATAGAAAGGAGTTGAATTCAGTACGGCGACTCACAGAGTGATCCCAAGTAAACTCGAATTTTGTTCATGCCTTTGAAAAAACAAAAAAAAAATATTATTGCAATAAAGTAATTCTATATTTAAATATTAGAACTTTCTTACCAGCCCAGTCTAGAACATTTTTATTTACCTACATTTTCTTAATAAAATTTTCTTTCAGACAAATTGTCAACGTCCACTCGGGTGTTCTTCGAGAGAAGGACTACTTCGCTTACGTACATGAACCAATGGAATGTAGATGGGATGGTCCGAACTCAGCGGCTCCCAAAGGCCTATCCTGGGAATTTGAACGAAACCGCCCAAAACCTGTGAGAGTGTATGATTTCCATATCGTTCACAACGCTGATGAAGATGATATGATTCAACTGCTTTATAAGAAAGGACCGTTATCTGCTGGTAAGAAATAGGAGGGTTTTAAAGTACCTATTTTTTTCCAGACGTTATCAAATAAGAACCATTTTCCTGCTCATTTTCTAATTGTGGACATCTTGCTATTTTATTTTTTTATGAGTAAAATATTATGGGACATCTTTAAAACATTAGCTAAGTATGCTGAACCAAACCTCTGTATGCCAGATGACTTTGAGTCAATTTTCTCCCATAAGAAATCAGCATTATAGAATTAATAGCCAGTACAAAATTTCATTGACGCTTTTAAGTCAGTAACTTGTCCGTGCAGTCATTCAACCTAATCCACATTTATAAACCGACTACTTGAAATTAATATGTTTATATTAATTTCACTTTTTTTCTAGAAATTAATGCAGCATCAATGGTAAACTACAAGGGTGGTATAGACGAGCCGACAGAAGAAAGCTGCAACCCTAAAGCAGTAAACCATTCGGTCTTGATCGTCGGATATAATGTTTACAGTTAGTATCAATTTTTTTTAGTTTTATGCGATACTGGACTACCAAGTCGCTTGAAAAATCTAGTAGGTACATAAATATAAGGGTATAAAGATTGATCAATCTACGTCTCCAGCGAACAACAATGAATTCATTTTACTTCAGGCTTTTGGTATCATAAAATTTCATCACAATCGGAGCCATTTCAGTGTGAAAGCATAACAAACAAATAAAACATACTATCTTCTGCATCTAAACTATTAAGAAAATAAGGTTTTCTATTCGAGATAATCATCGCTGCCAACTAATTTACTTTGTATATCAATTAATTTAACACAATCAATAACTGTACAAACATTTGTGTAACAAATAAAATTAATTCCAGAATCGAAATCCGGTGGCCGTTCAGTCCCATATTGGATAATCAAGAACTCCTGGGGGGCGGAGTGGGGAGACAACGGGTACTACTACCTGGTGCGCGGGCGCAACGCCTGTGGTATCGGCACCACCATAGGTTTCGGTGACGTCGAAGAAAACCAATAAATATTATTCCTGACATCATTGACAGACAGGCAATCATTTCAAAATTTAATGTCAAAAATATTGTTGAATAAATTGTGTGAAATATATTTTGTGGGTTTTTTTTTTGTATTTTAACCTCTGCGGCTTGAAGCAGTTCCTAACAAAGATCATGCCGAGATATACTTTATAAGTATGTATATCTGGGATACCAAAGACTGATTAAAGTTAAGTTTGTAAGAGCTAGTTAAGGTATGTAGGGTGAGTGCTAACTAGCACGTGGTGGATGTATAAATAATTTTTACTATAATTTTATATCAATGCTGCAATATACACATTGTATACAAAATTATATATCAAACAATGTTGAAAGGTTCTTCTAACCTAGAATAGATAGACATGTGTTGCTGGGAAGTTTGTTGCGCAATTCTTCTTCCCAGCAAAAACAAATAGGAAGTGGCGAAGGGTCGACGTTTTGGGGACTGCCTTTACTAAATTCCTGACTTTCAAAAAGTGCTGTGTCGCAGCCAAGTTTGAATGAATGATTTATGATTTTGGTTTTTTTAAATGTGAAGGAAAACATCTCAAGGAACCCAAGTCTATCTTATAAAAAAGTCTGAAATCACCAAACCGCATTGAGCAACCTTGGCAATTCTCAATCTTTCTCTGTGTGAGGCGAGGCCTGCGTCTAGCAGTAAAACGATAAAAATGCTGATGATGTTGATTGAAGATTATGCTTGTCTAAAAGTTTCTGGTAAAGATTAACAAGATTTTTTTCCTTGGCGGGTTTAAAAAAAAGCTGCGTCAAAATCTGTTTGTTATTTATGATTTTACGGTAAAATGGATACATAGACAGATGAAAAAAGAAAAAGTATTTTAAAAAAGGTATACGGTAAAAATAATACGTTGTGCCACATTATATGTATTTAACACATTACATAGAGCATTAATAAAATCCTAAAAGGCCTGAAAGTATAATAAGACCCCACGATGGACTATTTGCCATTTAAATATTTTTGGTACCTAAATCGAATCAAAATCGAGCGATAAAAAAACCCTCTAGTGTTTAAGGCAGGTTAACAAGTGACACGTTCCTAGGGATATTTCCTACATATGATATGAAACAGATTTCGAATGCTGAAGGTGAAAATATTATTAACTGTAAATAATACGACAGACAAACTCGTGATGAAAATGCAAACTAACAAATTTATTCACGTTAATTCAAAATTACAAAAAGAAATCCTTGAAATGTTATTTATTTTTACGTAATTTCATCTTAAATTTTAATTAAAGTTTCAATTTGAAAACTTCAGTATTTTTTTTCTTACACTAAAATTTAGTGATTTAGTGACTAAATAGATGTTGGGATTATAAACCAAATTAAATTTTCTTCCGACCACCGACCTCTTAGAGCAAGACTAGTATTTGATTTTAAAATTCACAGGCAACAATTATTTCGTAAACAAATAAAACCTTTGAATAAACAAATTCTACTTGGTAACTGGGAAAACTTTGAGTTAGAACTCAAAAATAGTTTTGATTTATTGGAAAATAGTACAAATGACCCACAAACACAATATGATACAATCAAAGAATGCATTAAAACAGCAACGAACAAAATTAAAACCACTCGACCAAAAACCAATAAACTAACCAATAACACAATATCACTAATTAACAAAAGAACAAACACAATTTGGCAAACGGTAGAATACAGAGAATTAGACAGGAAAGTAAAAAGGAATATCCGGAAAGATCTCAGAAATTATAGCACAAACTTAATCAAACATGCTCTAGAGCGAGGAGGATCACTTAAATCGGCAAAAAAATGGCATCTCTAGAACCAAAACATGGCTGACGTGTCTGCGCGACAAAAATGGGGTAAAACAACATAGTAGAGACACAATAACACACATATGTACTGACTTTTACAAAAACTTATACACAGATTCGTCAAGACCTTCTGACCCTATCGAATACCTCTGTGCTGACACTATCTCTCCCATTACTGGTGGCGAAATTGATATAGTTTTAAAAAGCTTAAAGTACAATAAGAGCCCTGGAGATGATGGCATCAGTACCGAGATACTCAAATTATTCAAAACCACTTTAACACCACATATCATCAATCTTTTTAATTCCATTTTATATTCTGGCCAGATACCGAAACAGTTTACCCATTCCAATATTATTCTCCTCCATAAAAAAGGCGACAAGTCCGACATCAACAACTATCGACCCATAAGCCTAATCTCCCACCTTTATAAACTGTTTATAAAAATTATACATAACCGCATAAGAGGCCAATTAGACAAACATCAACCAGTCGAGCAAGCCGGATTTCGCCCTTCCTTCTCCACAACCGACCATCTGTTTACACTCAACCAAATAGTAGAAAAATACAACGAGTATCATAAACCATTATACCTGGCTTTTGTGGATTATTCTAAGGCTTTCGATAGTCTCAATCACACAGCGATTTTTACATCTTTACGCTCTCAAGAAGTAAATGAGACCTATGTAAAGCTTCTGGAATTAGTCTACAGGGCCAGCACAGCATCAATAAAACTACTTTCCCCGGGTCCATCATTTTCCATAGAAAAAGGCGTGAAACAGGGTGACCCCGCTTTCTCCAAATCTTTTCACCTGCACATTGGAGGAGGTATTCAAGAAACTTAGTGTGCCGTGGACGTCTAAGGGTATCGTCATCGGGAGCGAAAGGCTGACCAATCTGCGGTTTGCTGACGATATCGTTCTTTTTGCGTCTACATCAGCAGAGCTCCAAGAAATGCTCCAAGACCTGAGCAAGGCAAGCCGAGAGGTTGGACTTCAAATGAACATGAGCAAGACACACACAATGACCAATAGCACGAAACGTAGGGTAGAGGTAGATGGGCAAGCTCTACACTATGTCGACGAGTACATATACTTGGGCCAGTTAGTTTCTTTTGACAACAGGCAGGAAAAGGAGATCGACCGCCGCATAGAGAACGCCTGGAAGAGCTACTGGTCCATGAAGCAGTACATGAAAGGGGACCTTCCCCTTTCACTCAAGCGAAAATTAGTCGACATGTGCATCTTGCCCGTCCTAACCTACGGTGCGCAAACATGGTCTCTTACCGAGTGTCAGAAGTCCAAACTCAAGGTTTGCCAAAGAGCAATGGAACGTAGCCTTTTAGGCATTAAACGGACGGATCGCATCCGGAATACCGTTATACGTTCCAGAACAGGAGTTGCTGATGTAGGCCGAAAGGCGGCAACATTGAAGTGGAACTGGGCCGGACACGTCAGCCGTATGCATCCGGAAAGATGGGCCACTATTGTCACCCAGTGGACACCCCAGGATGGACACCGCAGGCGGGGTAGGCCCCGGAAGAGATGGCGTGATGAACTGGACGCCTACTGTCGAGACTGGTGGACTCGGTCGAAGGATCGGGAAGTGTGGAAGCGAGATGGGGAGGCCTTTGCCCAGCAGTGGGACATTATAGGCTAGTAATAATAATAATAGTGACTAAATAGTGATCCCTACCAAAAAAAATATGTAGAAGTCGTCCCCTGACCAAGACAATGTTGGGAATATTTAAAAATAATGTTTTGTTAGATAGAATGTGATAACATATCAATTCACAAGAACACAAAATTAACATATAAACTATAGAACCCAAAATATTCAAAAAACTTGTAAAATGTAAGACACTAAAATAAAAAATAACTATGCAAAAAAAGCTATAAAGAAAAACACAAATAGCATAAATACTTCAAAAACTGATCTGCATTTCAGAAATATAAAAAATAACAGAACAGGCAAACGACTAGTATTACAATTAGGGAGGAGTCGGTAAAAATGTTAACAATCACTATATTTTTGTTTCTGTTAAAGGAGTATAGTTGTTACCTTGTATTACCAAATGGCCCTTTGGACGAAAAGCCACTACTAAGAAGTCCTGTTAATAATGGGCCTATTCCTGATTATTTTGATTGGAGAGACCGCGATGCTGTGTCACCCGTTGTGAATCAAGGAGTCTGTGCTGCTTGCTGGGCTTTCGCCACCACTGGTAATGTCATATTTTAGCCGACTTCGAAACAAGAACGTGGTTGTTACATCAGATCTAGCTTCTTTTGATACTTGCCTTTCTAGGTCATAAGGTTCCATCAAATAGCATCAGACCAAAGTTTTTTAATATGATAGGTATTGTCTCACCCCAGCGGGGCCAAGCTGGAGTATTATTTGAAAGCGGCCAGTACATAAAAGGCCTACAGAGGAACACGACGGATTTTTTGTCAGTAAGAGTCTGACACTTCCTCACCGCTGCTAACCCACAGTGCTGTGGGAGGAGTCATTTTATGATTTTTGCCATTGATAAAAAAAGGTATTATCTCACTAATTTCAGTTTTTTCTCACACGTATTCCATAATAAAGATCAAGGTATCGATATTTATATAGATAGAAACAGGCAGGTTTTTCAAAGCCATCTCCTGAGCTTAGTTATACCTTCCGCAGGCTTCTGATCAGGTAAAAAGTTCTTTATTACCAAGAGGCTCTGTTTTTGTTCCAGCTACCATAGAAAGTCATCGGAAAATATATCTGGAAGTTAAAGAGAAGCTATCGGAACAGTTTCTTATCGATTGTGATGATGCAGGCGTGGGGTGCAGGGATGGTTCCATGCTACAAGCGTATGCGTAAGTTTATTTTGCTTCCTAATATTTTGTAATAGAGGAGTTCACGGGTCTACAGTCCCAAAGGTTTACTGATTACAAGCTAAGCAAAGTTTAAAATGGTCGGCCTGTGGATGGATGACCCTTTGTCATGACCAGTTTCTCTGTGAAGAAAGACACGTGAAATTGCAGGTCCCGACTGACATTTATGTTAGGTGTTACAGTCACCCTGATACCATTTTCCTCTCATTAAAGCTTGGAATATCATCTTAATTTATCTAGCAACAAAGACCTCCATCTAATTATGTCCTTCCTCGGCTTCCACAGACCTATCTAATTCAACCTGCTCCGACTCAAAAAACTGATCAACTTCAAACTTTCCAAATTTTGAATTTTATCATTTTGAACCTGGTAATTATTGCCTTTTAGAAACATGATCATAAAATCTGGTGGTATCCTCCGAAACGTAGACTATTATCCTTATGCAGAAGAACAGAGGGAATGTAGATGGAATGCTGTTTTAAACCGTCATGCGACTAATTATACTACAAGGTGGTTCGAGAACGGTCCTAGGCCACATCCCAGACCTGTCCCAGTGGTCGGGTTTCGAAGAGTCATTAGAGATGAAGATGTTATGGCAAGATATCTTTATCGACATGGACCGTTATCTGCAGGTATGTATGGGTAACACCCAGTCTAAGGCCGGCAATACACGGACCGCTTGAAGCAGGCAGGGTCGACAGCTTCAAACTTTCACCCGAATCAGTGGCAACTGCTCGAGCGGTTCGTGTATGTGCGTCCTTAGGACTCTGCAGTTCACTGTGTAGTTGACAGCTTGAAGCTGACGCCCCTGACAGCTTTAAGTTGTCCATGTATTGCCGGCCTAATAATATTAATGTTAAAGTAACTCTATCTATGTATCTGTCACGCATCAACGCGGGTGAAACCGCAGAAAGCCGTAGCTAGTACCTAAGTCATGAATAGATTCTCTGTTATTTTTAATTTGTCGAGTTATAATGTTAAAATATTAAAATAATTTAACCTTATATTTTAAGGCCGAACTATTATTTTTAAGGGTAGGTACATATTCAGTGTTTTAGGCTAATACTAAACTTGACAGTCACTCTTATCTACAGAGTTATATAAAGGTCACAGTCGTAAGCCATAAACTGAACATTGCAAGAATGCAAAGTCATGATATTTGCATTCTCAGATAACAAGTTTATTTGTCAAATGTAAAAGTAAAAGAATCTTAGTTACGAAAATGCAAGCTGTAACTTAGTCAACTTGCTTTAAATAATATTTTAATCAATTTGAGAATTATGAGAGCTATGCTTTTCATTTCGGTTCGTTCTATGAAATTGGCACCTAACATGTGATCCATATTCAGTGTAAATTTATGATTTACTAGCTGTTTTCCCGCGGTTTTGCCCGCATCCTGCAGGATCTACTGCCCTTACCGGGATAATATAGCCTATGTTACTCGAGAAGAGTGCAGTTTTTTTTCAACAGTAAATAAATTGAGGGAAAAAACATCGTGGACCACCAGCTAAAAGCAGCTGGCATGTGCTGTTAAAGTACGAAACGAGCTGACTCCAAATAAAATGGAATTATCTGCCAGGAAAGAGAAGAAGAAGAATCTATTATATCTATTAAAATTATACTTACAGCCATTAACTCAGCGTCTATGGACAACTACACGGGTGGTATTGATGAGCCTTCAGAAGCAAGCTGCAGTCCCAGTGGATTGAACCATGCCGTCGAGATTGTAGGATACAATGTTTATGGTAAACCTTTCTTCTTTACATATTTTTATGGAAAAATGACAAATTATTATATATTATTTAGAAATAGGCAAGATAATATTACCAAATGGGCAGATTTTTCATCAACTCTCAAGGAATTTATCAAACCTTTAAGTGTCAAAGTTCCTGTACAGTAAAAGTCACAGTTTCACAATTCACAAACACGTTTCAAACACGTAAAGAAGATCATGCGAGCCTTTCAACTTTTCTTCCACAATTCCATGATATTGTAGCGAAAGATTCAACCGTCTTTGTGTATAATTACATATATTATGACTATGGCTATGTACAATTTGTAGTTAAAAGTGATGTAACACAAAATTCAGTAGTGTTGTATCTTAGTGTTTGTGAGCGAAAATAAAAAATACGTATCCATTATTTTAGGGTTCTGATGTAAATATTATATTAATAACATTTTTTTATTGCCATGCCATATTAATCACGTTTTAATCACAAGCAATTTCTTACAGAAAATGAAAACGGCACCAGGACTCCATACTGGATAATAAAAAACTCCTGGGGGGCAGGGTGGGGAGACAACGGCTACTACTACCTGGCGCGCGGGCGCAACGCCTGTGGCATCGCCAGTGACGTTTCTTTCCCTATAGTCGGCTAAAATGTGTTTTTTTTTCCTTCAAATTTAACTTGACATGCAATTTAACTTTGACATTGGCTGGTATTTTATTTTTTGAATTGAATTTATTTCTCAAGTTTTAGTACTTTCGTTTCTTTGGTATATTCTAATTGAAATGAATCTAAAAACTATTGTTTTATTATTTGTCTGCCGTCAATCGGCAGATAAATAATAAAAATGGCAAAATATGAAGAACTTAAATTTTATTGTAACATCTATGTACTTACAACCCATGTTTGCATAATAAATGAAAAAAATGATGATTTGATATGAGATGAGAAATTATTTGATTTGATATAAAATTTTAGTGAAAAAACAGCAATATAAATTTAAATTGAGTTTTGATGTTGCTCTTTCATTTATACTAACTAACATTAACACAATGAATCCACGAAATACTCGTGGAAGAGTTACTACTTAGTTGTTGTATCAGGAAAAGTACAAACTCAATAATAACTTCACTGTTATCAAAACTGTTTCTAAACATAGCTATTTAAGCTATTGCCATTCTGTCTAACAAACATTTCCTAGAATATTTTTGTCTGGATTGTTGTATATAAGACTAGCTTCTGCATGTGGTTTCACCCATGTTTCGGGGATACTAATGGTATCACCCGAATAAATGTATCCTTTATCAGGCTCCCGGTTCCATCTATCTCTTATGTCCATCTATTTCATATCAATTGTCTCAGCAGATAGTCTAACACCCTGCCGGAGCTGCGGGATTGTTTGAAAGAGTTACCGGGACCCTGGTATATAAAGGGCTTAAGAAGGAACATGGTGGGTTTAAGTCAGTAGGAGTCTGACACTCCCTCACGCTGCACCCACAGCGGGAGGAGTCATGTGATGATTTCCCGTCAAAAATAATGTAACACAGAGACAGAGCGAGTTTCACATTTAAGACATTAGTACCTAAAGATAACAAATTAATATCTACGTGAGAATAATAACATCTCAGTTTCTTAGGAATTTAATGTTATTTCGTGTAATTTCTTGTTCTAATTCCTAATTTCATGACACGCTTTGGCTTGTTACTAGCTGATAAACAATGTAATGAAATCTTAGAACTCCAAAGTTAACCTAGATACAGTACTTATAATATTCGCAGAGAAATTAACATTTCGTATCTATGTGTGTGTGAATTGTATCACAGCAAGTGTCAGAATTCAGCATGTTCAGCATCTATGGACAAGTTGTTAACACGAAAAAAACTTTTTCATAGTTACCAATTCCATTTATTGGACACAAGGATGTTCAATGACAGCCGGGACATACAGTTTAACGTGCCATCCGAAACACAGTCATTGGTGTCTAAGATACACTTAGAAAACGACATCTAAAGATGTTCAAATGACAGTATAAATACAGTAAAGAATGACAATAAAGGCTTATTTTCATAAAAGTAACACGACTTTAATAAACCGTTGAAAAACTCATAAAAACTGCTGGAAGTTTTCAGACTTACTTATTCAAGCCAACATTTATAAATAAAACAGAATTTCTAACAAAAACAAAGAAAACTTAGCGGAACTTTGTTGTTCACAATTTTATGAAGAATTTTATATTGTGAAACGGTAGTAAAATAGAAAAAGATAATTCTGTTGAGAGGTTGTAAACAGTGCATTTTATTTAAATGTTTACACTAAGGTTATTGTGAATAAACCTGCTATCGGAAGTCTCCGATAGTAAATAAGGAAAGCTAGAGAAATAAAGTAAATATCTAAATTCTTGCCAATTTTTGAATTTGAATCAACAACAACCTGTCATGGACTCTTCAACGATTTTCGTCAATTCAGTATCGGCAATCTCAATTTCATGCTTCTGACATGACAGGCTTGTTTAAATTACTAATAACTTTCTTTTGTTTATTTACTTGATTGACAAATTATTTTACCTTAGTAAAAAATATTTTTTACGACGATACAATTTCTGTACAAATATATTAAGGTTTTATTGTTTGTAATTTGAATAATTTTATCACTACGCTACACTACCTACGCTGCAAATACACTATGTTAATCGGACCCGATACATAACTTTAAATAATTTCTTGCCAGTTTATACTGATATAAAACCTCAACACGTTTCACTATTGGCAGTTAGTCAATTTTCAAATCAATTGCTATACTGGCCGTCAACAATAGCCTTAGGGACTGATCTAGTCTATGATAAGGGTCAGGACCGTCCCTACACGCCGGGACACTGGCTGGATAGAATAGTCACGCAATTCAATATAACCTCATTTCTATTGAAAACTGACGTGTTACTATGAAGGACGTGGTTTGGAGGTTTTATTTTGTAGGGTGGCAAAGTGTGAGCGTGAAGTAAATGTATTTTTTTATTCCAGTAAGGAGGTTTTATTTTGTAGAAAAGTGTGATGTGCTTCTGGTAAAGTATGATCGTGAAATAAATGTCTATATATTTTTTATTTCATTAAGGAGTCCTTTTGAATGTATGTGTTTGTAATGCAAAAGCAAAGTCAATTTGTTGTTACTATGTAAGCAAAAAGAAAACTATAAAAATATTAACATAGAAATCACAAAATTCAAGGGCTCACTAAAATTGTTTCAGTGAAAAGTAATTACTAGACTCATAAATCGTACATAACAGACATTAAAAGATAAAAAGAAAATTATTTCTAATGAAAGAATGTTGTAGAAATAGCTAGATAAGCACAATATTCTATCATAAAAAGTTATTATGCTATGTCTGTTAGTAACAAAGGTAAATACAATGCGATCTTTTTTTTAGCACACTGCAATCTTTTAGTCGGCTGATAGTCATGTTGGGCTCATATATCCATATGAAGGATGTAAGGTAGTACGCACATTACAAAGATCAGGGTATTTAGCCAGTATCAGACTGACTGAAAATGGAATCAAGATTTTCTTTTAAATGTTTTGGAGCCATCGCGTCAACTGTCGGGCGACTGTTTAGTCTTCAGCTGTGTGCTCTTAACACACGAATTATAATTCTATCATTTTAATGAGACACTTCATCCATCTCTAGATTTCTTTGATATTCTTAATAATTTCGTTACAAAAGAACATTGTGTTAATTAAATTTCGTGCCTTATCCCATTGAGCCTGATCTTTGCCCTCCCTGAATTGTAAAGGAATTGCCAGACAATCTACTTTTATCTTTTTTCCGGATTATTTTTAAAGGCGCTTAAGTTTAAAGGGCAATGGACTTTTTAAACGATTTTTTTGTCTTTTCTTTTAGTGAAAACGACACTAAGCTTGGCTATTAATCGTTCATTTGCCTTTGTAAAATGAAACCATGTCGTAGAGAATTTCACATTTAAGTCTATGGATATTTTTTCTTAAACGACATTTATATTTACAATTTTATGCATTTATTATTGCTTGTAATCAGTATTATAAGTAGATATGTATGTAGTATGTAGGCATACGTAAGGTATGGAAAAAAGTCTTCTGTAAGACTAGCTAGTGGTTTCCGCCAGTGGTATAGTTGTATCCCCGCTTCACGAAGGAACTACTACGCACACCCAGATAAAATTTAGCCTAAGCCTTCCTCAATGAATGGCCTTTCTAACATTGACATATTTTTTCAAAACGCAAGTAATTCAACATACGAACACACTTTTCAGTTATTTAATCATCATCCTCCGAGCCCTTTTCCCAACTATGTTGGGGTAGTGTTCCAGTCTAACCGGATGCTGAGTACCAGTGCTTTACAAGGAGCGACTGCCCTATCTGACCCTTCTTTCAGTTCTTTAATATTCGTGTAGATAGGTATATATAACATTAGTAGAGATGGACACTAATTAACGCTAATTTCCGTGTAGAACTAAAATCAAACTTGTATCATGCTTTAACGACTAGACGACCTACAAATACTAAATAGCTGAAAATTACCAAATCGACGCTTTGAGTTCTGATCCATGCATCGCTTCATGCTAATTTTCATCACATGCAATTAATGTTGTAATCTCAATTTGCATCATGTCATGAAATCCAAACACCATGGTAAGTATATCATTTTAGGAATGGATACAAAAGAAAAAACGGAGTATTCCCATTCCGACTCCAAAGCTATTCCCATTTCAGAACCGATCGGTATTTAACTTCGGTGCCGAAAGAGAAACAAAGTCCCGCTTGAGGTTTTCACATGCATCTTGGGGGAACTACTATCATAACTCGGATAAATACGCCTATCGTGCCTATTTTCAGGGTACCTTTCATTATACTAAACAATCTTAAGCAGAGTTTCGTATTGTAACTATAGTAGAATATTTCGGAGTTAACTAAATAAGCTATCTATATGACTTACTTTTTCATAACAGCCTGTAAAGTCTTCGTGAACATAATTTCAATTATTTCCGCGCAAGATACAAACAAAAATTTTGCCCTAATACCACTTTATTCAAAATCAGACTTGATCATTACAACATTTCAACAAAATCCACATAATGATTAAATAATTACATGATTATATTAATCATGCACTTTGTACATACAAACTGGTTTAATTAGTTTATCCATTTGGAAATAAATAAGCTGTAATATTTGAATAGGGATTTATTCATCCAATGTTTAATAAACGTGGTGTGTTGTAATTGTGATATTATTATGTTAGTAGCTTAATTCTAGTAATTGTATAATGTATATGAATAGCTTATATAATATTACCTACATGAGGTAAAGTATGATTAAGTTGAAGTGTGTAAGTGACCAGAAGCAATGTAAAATGTAAAAGATAATTTGTAGTTTTAACAAAAGAATTACAGGTTGATAACTGCCGCAGATCCACTTAAAACTTATATATTTCACAAATTAAATTTAATATTAAATTATCCATTCTTATTCTCAAACAATACAAAATATTTCAAGTAAAATTATTACTCTACACAATAATAAGAAAATGGAACGTCGGAGCTACCTTCGAACATTGTTTAAGTCCAAACTTTTCAATCACTATAATGCGGTTTGCTGTGCGACTGGCTTTTCAACTCGACTGAGTACTCGACCGCGCACTCGTCCGCCCCGCAATAATTCACTCACTCACTGAACTTCACAAATTACAAAGTGAATAATTTTAGCTGAGTCCTTTTGGCATTTGAGTGAGTGAAGCAAGTGGATTAAAGTGAACTGAGCATGGTCTGAATTTTGGCAAACATATAATAAGATGCACGTGTTTTAAAATTAGATTTGACGCCATATTTTATTCGTGTGTTCTGTTTGAAACTCGTAATTTATAATTAAAATTATAATCCTATACTTTTTAATTAAATAGTCTGTATTTGTGACTTGAATTTCTTTGAGAGTAGATAATCATATTTCATATCAAATTAACTGTCGTTTTTTAATATGGTATATAATAGTTAAACAAGTAGTTTAAGTATTATTGAACTTTAATAGATGCTTAAATATATTTGTAAGCATTCTTCAACCATACTTCAGATTTTACTCGAAAAGAACGCCAAACAATACTTGAAAATATAGGCAGTAAATCTTTGCTTTTTTTTTCTTCAATATTTTATCACTAATATTAGATCCTGAAATAAAAATTCTACCATGTTTTATTTAACTATAGCTACTCTCTTTGAAGATATTTAGTTTCAAGAGTAGTATACTATCCTAAAAGCAAGTATCAAACGGAGCATAGCAAACTTCTACAGAAATTGAAACGGCAGTTCCTTGCTTTAACCGGTAAATGCCAATAAGAAAGTAAACTCATTAGCGAAGTTTTTGCGGTAAACCATGTCGGTGTCACTGGCTATAAATTATTTTATTGCCACGGTGATTTATTTGCTATTCAACTTCATAAGGACTTATTAGTACTTAAGTTGAGGACTAAGAATTACGTAGCGAGCGAAAATCTATCTTAGAGTTAAGAGATAGAGTTGAGAATTGAATACTTATTTCGTATAGTTTGGTATTCAGAACATATTTGCGGAAAAAAATGTAAAGGAATTGTCGGTGTTTGCTGCGTCTTGCTTATTTATTTACGGTATGTCCTGAAATATGATTACCTACTTCATGGAAAAGGATAAGATATCACATTTTGTGCACTGTTCGCAGAAATTATTTTAATTTCGTGCCGAGCGCGGCGTCAGCCGCCGCTAAGTCGATACCATGCGTTCGGAAGAACTCGTGGCGAACGAGGTCCTGGCGTTCCTGCAGTACCAGCTGGACGTCATGGATGAGGTCAGTGTGACCCAGATTTGCACCTCGAACTTCACCGAGGAGGAGATACGCAGCGCAAAGAAGCTGTTGTACGAGTCGCTGCAAATGGCAGACCGAATGCCGACCCGCAGGCGAGATGAAAAGGGAGAGAGGAGTCTCCAAGACACTATAAGGCTGTTGAAGGAGACCGACCCGGACGACGTGCCAACGTTCGTGGCAAAGGAGTTGCGGAAGCTGCCCCCGGTCACTTTCGATCACGTCGACGTCACCAGGCTGTTAAAGGACATCACGAGTATGAGGTCCAGCCTGGTCGAGCTGCAATTGAAGCTGGAGGCATCACAATCCACCATCTGTGATCTACGTAGCGAGGTAGCAGAATTGCGAAACTCTGTATGTAGGTCACACGCGCATGCCAACAGTGACAACACACGCCACGGACAGGTCAACGCATCGCCGCAGCGCGCCGAGTCAGCAAAATTGCACTCGTCGCCTGCCGTCGCCACTACTAGTGATGCGTCACCGTGCCCCGCCCTCCCCGCGTCCCCTGCCTTCGGGACGCCGATGAATGTAAGCATGTCTAGGCTTGGACGTGTTTACTCGGATGCCGTAAAGCGAGATCCCGTCCAACGGCCACCCAAAGCTACTGTGGCGATACAAAATCAGCCCGAAGGAACCCGAGGTACGGTACAAACTGTACCATGTAAAGGGAAAGCTGATGCAGATGGTTTCGTCAAGGTGGAGAGAAGGAAGAAGAAGCCATCTAGCCGAAATCAATGCGGAACTGCGTTGACTGGTCCGAACATGCTGCTGCGCCCCGCAATACCTACGACGCAGCTGTATGTTTCGCGTTTACATCACTCCACGAAGGTCGAGGAGATCGTGGAGTATATACGAGTCAAGACGAACTGGACCTTAAGAGTCGAGAGGTTGGAGCCGAGACACAATACAAATTTCAAATCGTTTGTGGTACGTGTGCCGACTCAGCATCTCGACATGTTCCAAGAACAGTTTTGGCCGAAAGGTGTCGTTTTCCGGCGATTCCGCGGGAGGCTACGCGACACCACGCAGTGCAACACGACACCGCCTATTCGTGTCAACAAATAGACTTGTCGATTGTTTTTATTTTTGTATGTATTAGTTTATAATTATTTTTATGTTAATTGTTATTTGTGTATTGTATGTTCTATGGGCCCTAGTTGCCTGAATTAAAGGAATAAATAAAAAATAAAATAAATTACCACAAAGTCAAAGTCAAATGTTTCTAAGAGTATAAACAACATAGGGTTAACAGCCAATCATGGGAATTTGAGAAAACTCTAAACCAAGGTTGTTAAATTATACCTAAAACCTGCATCGTAACGTGAAAGGGTTCATTTTAGACCAAACAATTGACTGCCGGGGCTGCGGGATTGTTCGAATCAGTTACCGTGGTCCTGGTACATAAAAGGCCTATGACGGAACACGACGGTTTTTAGTCAGTAAGAGTCTGACACTCCCTCACCACTGCTAACCCACAGCGGGAGGGTCATTTGATGATTTTTGACGTCGATAAAAAAATGAATACCGACCGGCTCTATAAATAGAACAACTGTAGTATGTTCTATGTCTGTTTACAGAACATTGATTGATTCATTGACTTTCAGAAAGTTGTGGTTTTGGTCTGGTTTAGTTTGGTTTTCCCATATGTGAGCAAGATTTTATGTAAAAAGCTTATAATGAACTGTAAATTGCTATCGTGGTTCTCCTGTAGAGCTTGCATACATCGCCGCAAACCGCGGATTACAATCAACTATAATTTTATATTAAAAGGCGATAAGAATGAAATGCAACAATGTGTGACGTAAAATAACGTATTGATGGGAAATTATCAGATAGCCTCTGTCGCTGTAGATGCAGCGGGGGACAGTATGATACCTTGACTTACTAAAACTCATCCTTCCGTTCTCCTTTCATCCTTCAGGACCCGTCTGATTATCAGGACTGTATTATGTCTTTCTAACAATCCCACAGTTTGACGTATTGTATCTGCTGTTCATTTCTTGCATCGGAATATTGGTACATAATTTGTCAGACTGTATCTAGAACATTCCAGACCGCTCTGATAATACCTCTAAAAGTGAATAAAAATACTTAATCTTTATTAGCCAAAGCAAATCAGATTACCTCAAAAAAATTTAAAATTTCACAATTTTAAGATTAAATTTCCAAAAAAAGTATTCTCCGTTAATTACATTTACATAATTAGAAAATGTTTTCATTCCTGAGAGAACTTTAAATGGTTTCGCTCTGTCTGAAAACCATTGTTATTCGTATTTTGAACTCGTGATAATGATTTCTTTTCATTTTTATTGGATCATAAAGTATGTAGTTAATTATCAGAATAAGGTTTTATGACCCCTGTTAAATATAAAGGTACAAAGGTGTATGAAAGGCCCCATTGACGGCAAGGTACTTTTAAGCGATGAATAAAAAAATATTTTTTATCATAATTGTAAAGAACTAAAGGTCTAATATCATTGTTAACAGTCGATACCTAAAGAAGAGCCTTTACCATGATGACAGCAAAACGACAACTTACAGCGACCAATTTTTCATCGTTGGAAAAAACAAGGCAAGATGAGAACTGCCAGAGTCATGGCATTTTTTCGAAAGAGAAACCGCGGCCCTGGTATACAGAGGGCTCCAGAAGTGGCCATGATGGGATTTAGTAAGTAAAAATCTGGCACTCCCTTCTGCCAACCCAAAGCGGGAGAGGTCATCTGATGATTTCCCATATCAAAAGGACCCATTGTGTCCCAATCTATGACAGAAAATGACAACGAGGCCATTTTTGCTCTCACAAAGTTCTGCCAAATAGGATTTTAATTATACCCCAAAACTCAGATACAGTTTAAAGGGCTGTTTTAAACTACAGTAGTTCAATTAGCATGGAAACTAGGTTAATTGGAATTTGGGAAATAATGGACTTATATTTTATTTGGTTACAAATTTTACGTATTGTTCCGTAATTTTTGCACATATTTTCTTGTTTAAATGTATTAAATTAATAGTGGTGTAAATAAAATGTTTTGTTATGTTGGATATTGAAAATTCAATACTTAATTGAATTGCTGGATAAATAAAATAGTTGGTTAATGAGATATTTTGATAAATTATTACACTACATATTAACAGGTCAGGATATTTTCATTTTTGTCATCAAGGAAAAATACAAATTAATAGTTATACTGAGTTGATTGATTACTGTATCCTTGTTATTTACCAATGATAATTTTAGTGAATTATCACTGTCAAACGATGGTTTTAACCCCCGATACTTTGTGAGTCCTTAAATAGCCGATTTTGATACAAATTGTTAATAAGTATAAAGTTCATCTAAAACACTTTAAGAAGGAAGAAGGCCCTTCAGTATTACTCAAACACTAATACAAATCAAGATACGATTAAACCTACGGAAAAATATTGGTGCTTAATTTAAAAAATAATAATAATAAGAAACATTTCGTCAACATACAAATATGTAGTGTACCGACTTCTTGGTCATCTCCTCATTTCTTTCTTTTTTATTTTTCCTGCCATGACGGGTTTCGCTTTTGTTTTTTTTTTCACTTCTGTCTGTCAAAATATTGGTATCGCCCGCGGTTCGTCACGCGAGTAAAAAACTATGAAAAACCCTTGCTAGAAGTGCTGGCTATTAGTGCCTTTATCACCCTGACTCGTGGAAAGACATTACAGGCATCGAGTGCCCCGTCGTTGGCAGATTCTTTCCCGTCCACTTCCCTGTCCCAGGTAAGTTTCTCTTTTCCAATCATACTGAGAGTCACGGGGTTTCAACGGAGATTGCAGTATTACCAGTAACTTCTCCAGCTATCCGACTGTCCATGTAGTATGAAAACTGAACTCTTTAGTATCAATTTCCTCAAATAAGTTGACATCACAAAACTAGAGATGAGCTTCACCGATACCGGATATTTGATTGCTGATTGCGATCTCGATTGCGATGTTTTTGATCGGAAAACGAGATATTACAAATCAGGCTTCAATGGATCCGTTTATGTGAGGTTTAAAGATATATGGATAAATAGTCACCACTCTAAACTACAATTCCTGATCGTTTTAACTCGTAGGTATGTTTATCCAAGCATGATAAAATTTAAAATTACTTGTTTTCGGATTTTACAATACATAAAAACATGATTATTTAAACAAAACGGATTGCGAGGTAACTCAACAAATATTGCACATTGAGAATTTGCAAGATTAATCGAGTTTCATTTTATCAAACATGTCTTCATAATCAATTTTTTGATGGAGTGTCAAGGAGTAAGTTCAAGAGTTTCATCATACAAATATTGCATACAATTTATTTTAAAATTATGCTGTCTTTTGAGTTCAACAAAGTTGTAAATAAAATGCCGTGTAATATAATAAAGTTTCATAACGCAAAACACTCAGAACGTGAAAGTAAATGATTAAATACAGCCGTCTGGTGTATTACTTCTATTGTTCATTAATTGAGTTTTAAATTAACGAAGCGGACACTATTTTAATTATAGTATTAATTTAATGCGGTTATACTCCGCCCCACGTTTTATTTCTACGTTACAGAAATTCTAGGAATATTTATAGTTTTCATCATCCTCCGAGCCTTTTTTTCCCAAACTATGTTGGGGTGCCACAACCAGTGCTTTACAAGGAGCGACTGCCCTATCTATCTGACCTCCTCAACCCAGTCACCCGGGCAACCCAATACCCCTTGGTTAGACTGGTGTCAGACTTACTGGCTTCTGACTACCCGTAACGACTGCCAAGGATGGACTGCAATGACAGCAGACAAATATTTATAGTTTAAATAAGAATATTAAATTAAGTCACACTTACGTTGGATGGTGGATGGTCGGCGTAATGGCAGCCAAGTCCGGATTCTGAATAAAAAAATATGTAGGTATTTCATTAATTTATTTATAAGTACCTAAACACATTACGTATTTTAATTATGAAACGTAATTTACGAAATAAGTTTATAATTTATTAGCCTTTTTATCAAAATTTAATAGTAGGTATTTTTTTATCTTCTTTTTTTGTTCAACTAGAAAAATCCTAAATCCCAACTTAAAAGCTTCTAGAGGATTTAAAAGGGTTACTTAAACTATAAAACGTTTAAAACCAATAAGCTTTAGTTTCATGCAAATAACTCGATTGATTTTATTGCAATACCTCGTGATTTTAAACTACGTGCTTTGTAAGTTTAAGTACATGACCTATCTGCCCTACTTGGTAAAGTTTATTTACCTGAATAACTGACATTGGTAGAACTTCAGTAAAATAAGTTTCACTCGATTATTAGATGCCAAGAATTTGGCACTACTTACCAACGCTTATTCTTATTTTAAAACCACGTTTGTGTAATTTACAGGGCCGGATCCAGCACTTAAAAAAGATGATGAGGACACATCCAATATTGCTGAAAACTCAGAATCTGGTTTTCGGGCCAACAATCGTATTTATATAAGTCGTAGATAAAGCAAGCACATCTTTACAAGAGGCATCATTGCTGCTGCAAATTAAAAATAACTATAACAGTCTTAGCCACACGAGACAGAATAAAAGAAAACCTCAACATTCAATACGTCTTACACCTAGGCAAAAATATCCTAGACACCTACAAGTATGTGAATACCCCTTTACGTAACATAAAGGTGCATTCCCAATTCGTAGAAGCAAAGAGGCGAGAACGACAAAGAGCAGATTCCAGCACCAGACGCGACACAAGATATCTCTAGAAAAAGTACTCGCCCGAACATTGCCCGAGGAATCCAATAAGTGAAGGACGCAGACATTAAAATATTGAAAGGCGACGAAAACTTTTCTAATAAAAAACGCTCCATTTGTTAAAATGAAAAACGATTTCCACTTTTCGTCCCTGTCTAACTTCTAGGAAACTTGGGTTTGATGCAAGGGATAATCACCTTTATTACGTCGTCATAATGTCGAGATTGGGGAGATAAAGTGAGATTGTAGTGTTAACAAGTTAATCATTATAATTGGCTCGGTTCTCGAGGAGGATAATATTGTGTTAGCTGCTAGCTTGAAGCCTAAGTTACGAGTTGGGATCCAATATACTTTGAGACGTTCGACTTGATTAAGTCTATTATTTTTACGATAAAATTCTAATCTTCTTTATTCAATCAAGTTTGAAGCTGATTTATTTAAAGTAAATAATCGATTTGCGTTACTTAAACATACTATTTATTTTTGAACTTGAAAATAAATTAAGATTGGATTTAAAATAGTAAATTGCCTCTAGAAAATATACATATTTTCTTCACCTGCTTTAGTAATTCCTACGTAATAAAGTTCCAAAATTGAAACCACAATATTGAAACACATTTTTCAATTACATATACTTAAAATGTAAACCTCTTTTCAAAACTCTCTTCTTAAAAACAAAAGACGCAAGAACGAAATAAATTGTTCGAAATTTAATTTCAAACTTGTAAAAATATTCTTCATTCAAAGAATACCACAGGTTAATAATAGAGAAAAGTTTAATAATGCTCTAAGGAGGTTTACTACCTAGCAAGTTGGGAGTAGCGAAACTACGAAACCACCGCGTAATACTGGAAGTTGTGCTGTCGAGGTACAATTTCCTCCACTATTATGGCTGGAGCAAATCTTTAGGTACACTCAGCACTCTTGTTTGGTAGTACACTGAATCCGACAGTGACATGCACTTGAAGAGTTCAGTGAACTCAATTTATTTGTCTGTAGTGTATTACATGTATGTGTGTGTGCGAAGGAGACGTTGGCAAACTTGTATTAGTTGCTCTAGTCAGAAGTTGTGTCGTTTTTCAGTCGCTTGGACCACAATAAGAGTAATTGTTCAAACAAACATTTATATTCAGTTAACAAATTGTAAATACTATGAACTTTAATTAAAAATAAACTGAACATAATAATTCTAATGGTTTTTATTTCCCAGTTTGTTGACCGACTTTCCAAAATGGAAGTTCTCAATTTAACAGCACAGGTTAATATTTCTGGCTAATATAAGTTCCTAAGTCACAAAAGACATTAGATAATAATGCCTGAAGTTATAGTAATATTCCTATCACAATCATAGATTTTCTCTGACCATCGTAGAACACTAACGAGTGACACCCACATTGGCAACTAATAAGGATATTCGATACTACAAGGACAGATACTAAAAAACTGGTCAAGTGCGAGTCGGACACGTGAACGTAGGATCCCTTAGCACTATCTGCAAAACGAGCAAAAATATCACATTTATTTCATGGGAGCCCCCTGTATTACATATTTTAGTCTACTTTTCAGCATTTTTTCTTGTTATAGCGGCAACAGTAACACATCTTCTATGAAAATATTATCTGCATAACTATCACGTTTCATGAGATATTTACAACCTAGTGACAAAAGTACATAGAAGTCTTAGTAATGGGTCCCTTAGTCCGAAGGTCCTTAACAAAGTTGCCCTTTTGAGTACGGATCCCTAGAAAAGACATATATTTCCAGATAAAACGTACGCGGCAATTTAGTCTAGACATGAGCTATTTTAAGGACACTGTCGTCTAGACCGGTTAGAGATTATCACTTATATCTCAAATATGTAATAAATCTGTATACATTTCTGATTAGGAAACATTGGAATATATGAAGTTTGCGATTGATTCCAACACTAACTGATGAAGTTCATTTTCATCCGGGTATGTAAAGTTCCCGCGTTCCTTTCTTGAAACCTTGTAAAAACTCGTAGCAACTTCAACAAATAAATACCTAAATTAAAAAACAAACTATATAATTAAACTCCACAATAAATTCAAAATGTCACGACCTTGAGAAAACCTCGCAGAAAAACATGTTTGTTTTACAAAGCTCTTAGTAATCAGAAACCAAACGCCTTCGAACCTTCGAGAACCCATAAGGATAAAATAAATAAAGCTACCTGTCAAACGATTACAGGAATTCCTTCGAAGTGTTTTTTCTAAAACATTCCAGGAAAAAACTACCTAAATATAAAAAAACCTAGTTGACACTTCTCGGGACCCAAAGGCTGTTTTCGCACAACGAAAGTGCAATGCCATCCATCGTGCCTTTTGGGTACATTACTGAATGACAGCGATGAGGACCAATTTTTTGTTGCTGTTTATAAGTTCTATCCGTGCATGTACCTACATAAGATATGTTTTAGGTATTTGTGTGTATAGCCAACAGCATATTAATTTAAAAAATACATAAAATAAATTTAGGGTCCCCCATTTCAAACTAAAAGGAACAGTATTATAAATCCCCCTCCCCCATTTACCCTCCATATCTTTATTTCAGTCCTTTGTCAAACAATTTCAGTTTCAACTTGATATTGAATAAGTTTTGTAGAAAGGATAAACTATGAAGATAGTCTGAAGATGTCCAGTGCTGTGTAACTTATTGTTACCTAACTATCGGCTAGATGATTGAACTATTCTGATAATTTTTTTAAATACCTATTTTAAGACCTTCTTGTTGTTGATTCTGTAAACAGATAATGTCATTTGCATCTCAAGATCATTGCTAGGCCTAGCTTTTCATTTGTTTTCATACAAAATTTTGATCAGGTAACGAGAAATGTAAGAAATTAAGTGATTCCTCTTGTTTTGAGAAAATTCTAGAAAAACTTGTAAAATATTATTGTTGTTATTTTTTATTGCACATAATTGCTAAAGCTAAAGTGCAGATGATGTTTGTAATAATCCAAAGAATTAAACTTTTAACTTTCGTGCTACCAATTTTTCAATATCCATTCCATTTTTTATCCAAGCTTAATCAAATAAAACCGAAAAATATTACATTTTAGTTAACAATTTTTCCAAAAATTTATCATGCAAATACATCGTTGTGTAAATTCCATTTTATTACTTGAAAAAAAAAATATTCGTTTTGCTGCGGCACTGTTAATCATAGGAGCTTAAAATCCATATATCATGAACCTTTGACAAGCACGTCGAAACAAATAACGGCTGAATGTGCGATTTAGTAAAAAAATATTAGTTTATTATGAAAATGTTTTATTTTCGTGCAGTACGAAAAATACGAAAATTCACTCTCAGCCATAAATTGGACTCATTTGTGATTCTTCAATCTTAATCTTATTCTAAATTGGTAATTTGATGTTGTATCTATTTAACATTTATTTCGTTTTATTTATGCTTGCAACACAAAATGTTTTTCTAATACAATGATTTATTGTAGTTGAATATTTATCCCAATTTCATTTTATTTACAACTTTTCATAAGCATCTGGATCGCAAAAAGCCTTTAAATATAACCAAGAGCCTCATTGAAATAAATTAAGCATACACATGTGTTCTTGTCATACCAGCTTAACCCGCTAGGCTAGATTGTAGACCATAATCATAACATAAGAAAGGGTGAGACCTAGGCTTACCTATTTTCCCTACAAATTATCACTTTCTCTTACATACACGTGATGTCACACACAATAAAATTGAACGAGTATAAGATACACTAGAAAATATTTCACCTGTATAGACTTTCATAAAGTAGGTACCAGGGCAGCATAACTCTAAGGAAATATTAGGTACAAAAAGTGCGAAGATCTTACCACAAAGTCTTAACCATGGAGAATAACGTGACTAGCGGAGATACCATATCTACAAGAAAATCTCCCAAAAAATGATCATCACCGAAATGCGGGTGTTATCTCCACCCTTATACGCCTGATATGGAATCTGCACATTATCAAAAATTAATCAAGACCAATCTTTGGCAGATTAGTTTTGATTTGACAAAGAACCCGAACATTTCGTCAGTTCTAGTGACTGATGATATCTACCGTTGTTTGACCTACAAGAAGACCTACCATCCTTGTGGCAGCTTCGCTATATTTCCTTTCTCCATGGTCTTGACACTCGATTAACCCTCCAAGGAAATAGTCGGAAGACACTTTATGGACATAATGCTCTTAGCAGAATACAATTCATACTTATATTATGATTGTATTGTCCATTAATTTTGTGTCCGCAACATAGGGCATATTGCCTGCAAATCTCTTTTTATTTTTTTCTCTATTCCTTTATTATTTGTTAGCTGTTTTAGTATTATTTTCATAAGTTCTTTACTCCAGTCTGAAGCACTAGGTATAAACTGAGAACAGACATTTTTGGACTCAAAGATGACGTGTTTTAATGATGCCTTAAAGACCTGTATATTATCCTGTTCCATTAAGAGTATGATTATAAAGTCTTACCTTTATATCTATCTTTACTAATATTAACTCTGACTGTCTATCGCACTTTCACGTCATTACCGATTCAAATGTTTGGTACACAATTATAGTCTCATCATCTTCCGAGCCTTTTCCCAACTATGTTGGGGTCGGCTTCCAGTCTAACCGGATGCAGCTGACTACCAGTGATTTACAAGAAGCGACTGCCTATCTGGCCTATCTCACTTCCTGAACCTAGTTACCCAGGCACCCAAGATTAGGGTATATACCTACTATATAGTCTAGACTTTGAAAATGGTTAAAACGGAGCTCCGTCAGTTAATTTTCCCAAAATGTGCCAATACAGGATGAATTTGCAAAACAATGCTAATAATATACATTGAAACAGTGCTTCTTTGTACTACTGATAATTATTATTGACCCAGTTAGCTGTTTTCAGTTCCCTGGAGTGTCGTTAGCTCAGTTTATAAAAGAAATAATTTAATTAAAAAGTTGTTGCCGCGGTCTTAAGTGGTAGTGGCGTTATATTTATACCTAAGTAAAATGTGGATGAAAATTTAAATAGGTATACATAGTGCCAATTTTCGAAGCTTCAGATAAATCTGATATTTTACCAGTCATTTTACAGCACTTTTACAGTAACAGATTTCGTCACGCAAAATGCTCAATTTTTGTTACGCTCGACTCATTCCGACGGCAAAGACGAGTGCAAACCAAGCGTAGCCGTCCGGAAAAACCGAGTGGAAAATCCGCTAGTATGAAAGAGTTGATATCTTATTATATCTGTTCTCCTCTCTCTGTGTCAAATTTTATCTGAATCGATAAAGCTGACTAACACATAAAGTTAATGTCGCATTCACAATAATTAGAGGTCACCCTTTGGCACTTCCGACTTTATGCGACTACTCTTACATAACAGAAAACAAATTGCGCTAATAAGACAATGTCGAGCAAAAACAAATGCAAGTGAATATTATTTCGCTAACAAAGTTTATGCAAGGCGATAATTGCTTAGAAATTAAAACAAGCAAGCACACTGATTGTTAAAGTTGCTCCTAGTGTTTCAACTAAAACAATTAGTTGACTAAATTAAACCACTTATGCATTTATAGCCTAATCGGTGTTAGGAATTTGAACTTTAGCTCGTACTGTGTGTAGATTGAGGTGTTATGAGAAAATTCGTCGTGGAAAATAATGCGTTTATTTCCACTAGCTTCTGCCAGTGGTTTCGCCCGCGTCTAGAAAGAATTTCTTCCCGTATCCTGTCAAAAATAACCTAGTAATAAACCTAATACCTAGGTAACAAAATATCCACACATCCTATTAATGTTATAAATGCGAAAATAACTGTCAGCCTGTCGAGCTTTCATACCAAAACTACTTAGGCTATTTTTCCAGTTGCGGGAAGTACTTCCCACGGTACATTGGTGTAACGTATATTGGTCCAAGCGTTCCTACCGAAAAGCTAATAGCAATTGATATTATTGTATGCGATTTAGTAACCAAGGTTCAAAAAGTAGATAGTACTTTTGCAATGCACTGCACAGAAGAAAGTACATCAACGAAATGAAGGCTGCTTCCCCCCGTTCCATTACACGACAATTCTCTCCCGTTAATTACCATTCCTTCTAACTGGCCGGACCTTTTCCTTCAAAAAACAATGAAAAAAGGTTTTATTCAACAACAATGGTGTGTATTCCTAATTTGAATAGAAGAACGTTTTCCAGGGCAATGTTTTAGATCACGGAGGAAGGAAAGATAACGGATATGCCATGGAAGTAGGTCAGGCGCCTTCTTGTAGGTTACCATAATGATCAGTTAGTAGAAGTGACGAGGCGTTCAGGTTTCTTGTCAAAGATTGGTCTTGACTCATTGGTCATTTTATTTTGGAAATAAGCGGGTTCTACAAAAAGCGTGAAAGAGCAGAGCTAAAAAATGAGCAAACATGCGCATTTTGGCGCGCTACTTTCTTAGGAGATTTTGCGTTATGACATATCCGCTACTCATTTTGTTGTCAATGTTTTAGACTGACATTCACAAATGTTCTCTGTACAACAGACAAGGCGGTCGTTTCTATCCGGTAATGTACTAGCCTCAGAATTTAGATAGCCGGTAGCTTGAAGGAATTACACTTGGTTTTGCTCGGAATAAGGTAAATTAGCTTAGAATTAGATTGTTAAGGAAATGGGCGTAGATATACCAATATTTATTTCTTTTTACTGTGGTAATACTGTTTTATTGTCTATCTACATTACGAACTTATTTAAATTTAGTTTGGCAGCTGGTGAAAATTAAGATTTTTCCATCTAGGTACATTCAATAGAAAGTCACTTTAAGAAAAGAGCTCTCAAAAAAGCTTTTAAAAATTGAAATCGAATATTACTCAATCATCATGAAAAACATAAGTTGTATAATCGACTTTCAAACTAAAAGTCTCGAATACTTTAAAAATCGAAAGAATCGAATACAGAATCGATTTACAATTCGATGTGAAGTTTGTTAGAGCAATAAATAACAGTGTTCTGGCACTATGATTTGTACAGTATTGAAAACACAAAACAATATTTTTAGGCTATGCACATATTGTTGTGAATTTGCAATGTAGCTTGCGATTACGATATTCGACTGGGTAGTTTCTCTATCATATATAATTCTTGTTAATATTATACATACCAAAGTATTTCTGTTTGTCTGTAGGGATTTCACGCCATAACTACGAAACTACTGACGCAATTCAATTGTTTGATACACACAGTGAGCCTGTGATTATGTCTTATACCTACTATTTTTTCTCGCTTATCTCAGCACATAAGTGAAACCGCGGGGAACAACTATTATATTTACATAAGAATATAAAAACCACAATAGAAGAATCATCAAAATATATCAAAAACATAGAACCTAATAACACATAGAGCTATAGACAATAGTAAAACAAATCACCACTCAAACTATATCGTACCTCAGGGGAATACCACTTTTGTTATGATTCCTATAAATTTTACGGTTTTCGTCTGGACCGCCAATTCTTGTTTTATACCCTCCTCTTAGACCATATAACTAACCAGAACGGCCGTCATCAGAAATCATAATCAGCCAGTCCTACTTGTCCTACCAATTTTGTAGTTACAATGTTGTAGTGGTAATCACCACGCTTGATCAATGTGGGTTGGTGATTTCAGACTTTATAGTCAAAGGTTATAGGTATCTTATTCATTGACTTTCGATTACAACGTCATGTAATACATTGCACACGATGGCACGACAGAATTTCTAAACATAAGGATGAACTTGCATGCAATAAACTTGCGTGCAACGTGCTGACTGCCTGAAAGGCGACATGAATAAGTAGGGGCGTGGATAGTATGATGGCTGAAACATACTCGTACTGTGCCGAACCCAAATAACTTGTAAACAGGACAGGAAGAAGAAGAAAAAACTTGACGAACGTTGTAAATACAAGTATAACTGGCAATCTTGTCACTTTAGCAGAGTTTAAGGCGCGTCGAATGGCATGTCCAGTTGATTACATTATCTAAGCCACGTCCCGATATTTCCCGATGATAGCCGAAATACAATAAATCTGATAACTAACTGGTGATATTTCTCTTTGAATAGGGGGTGCCCGACCCTTGTTTGTTAGAGTTTACATAGTTTTTTTTCTTTATATTTTATGGTACACCCGATGTAGATTGCCAATTTGAATTTTGTTGGTTAAGGTATTTTTTATTGGGGGGTGATAGTTTTAAGGGGAAGGGAAGATTTTTATGGGAACTGAAAAAATACAGTGAAAATAACAAAGCTATTCTTTCCTTATATCCTTTAAGAATATAACATAAAACACAGACATGAGACTTGACATGAACTGAACATAATTCAGGAAAAAAAACTTTATGAAACAACAACAAAAAAGATTTTTCGAAAAATCTGAAAGCCGACCAAATCTTGAGAAATCGCAATTGCAACCCAATAGCCTTAACGAAATCCAATTCCGGAATTCATGACTTTGTGTACATCAATCAACGCTAGAGACACATTTTAATAACCTAGTTCATTAAAATCATCATCAGCCCGCCACATGATATCCACTGAACACAAGTAACACTGAACACAGTTCTTTCCCATAGCATACATAAATTCACAAGACAAAATAAATGGTTTCCCTGTCAATATTATCCTTAACAATCAAGAAAAAGATATAAAAAAAATCCACATCCGAATTGAGAGATTCTCTTTTGAAGTCTGTGAAAAAGAAATCTTCACTAACTTAACCGCGGTATTTAATTAAACTTAATACGGTTAAATCAGGAGCGTACCGCTTGAGTAATGCGCGGCGGTCTCACGTGCGGCTCACGTGTGGCTCTCGTGTGGTTCACGGCGCCCGTGAGCAATCTTACACTATTTGTTATACTCTCCGGTGCAGGCTCAGGAATCTTCTAGTTTCTAGACGAGATATTTTGCATAGAGATGGTGTTTGTTAAATTAAAAACACAATACATTGGAATGTTTTTCCCCCTATTATATTATCTTTTCCTATAGTAGGTATTTATCCTGAAAAATAAATAAAATATGTAATCTTTGTGTCTATTTATCTCTCAGGAAAAATAAAATATGGAAATGAAAAATATTTGGTATGATTTTTTCATAAGACCCAGTTCTTAGCACCATGCAACTCGTTTGACGTTTCATAAGACCTCGTAAACGCCTATTTGCATAATTTTAAGGTTTCCACAATGTATTCACAACATACCTATGCACGTTTAAACACTCTTCTTTTCTTTTATCATTCTTAGTTCAATAAGACATAGGTGAGTGTAAGTGTTTTCTATGAATCAATCATTAGTGAAAAACTCTTTGCGCATTTATATCTAAAAAATGCGATTTTCACTTGAACATTGTCACTGTCAACTACACAAAAGATTCGGTATCCCTACACACTATTTTACTCAAAGATAGTGACGTAACACAGCCATAATACATCAGTGACTCTGTTCCCCAACAAACAACAGAATATCCTAACGCCAAGAAACAATGTACAAACGGCTATCTGAATAATGTTCCGGTACACCAACCCTGACTGCGGGGGTGTCCGAAATCTTGAACTATTTGTTACCCCAAACTAACACGGATTTGAAATGATGCATCGCTGCACCCGTGTGCAAATGTATGTACATCACAGAGGAAGGAAGGATAGCGGAGATGCCATACGTTAGGTAGGTCAAACGCCTTCTTGTAGGTCAAGCAACGAGGCTTGATCAGTTACCTGAACTTCGACGTTTGGGTTCCTTGTCAAATTAAAACCAATCTGTCAAAGATAGGTCTTAATTGATTGGTAATTTTATTTTGAAAATAATGGGCAGATTCAATAGAAGGCTGTAACGTTCTTCGTCCCCAGAACACTCGCGTTTTGACGCGCTGTATTCTTAAGAGATTTTGCGATATGACACCTCCGCTAGTAATTTTGTTATCCATGATATACATGCATTCCGTGGTACAACGAACATTGAACCGTGATACAAAATGTTACGTACAAAAATATGTTCCGAATTTGATTTGAAATTCTGCAGTTGAACGGTTTACCGATATGTTGTTTAAAAAAAAAACATTTTATAAAAACTCTGCTACTGTTTTTGATGTTTCGATTCAAACTGTAATTGTAACCTGCCAGTTTTACAATGATAGTTACTGAATATATTTTAGGTAAAAAAACACATTCTCCTACAAAATCTGCGCCCAAAAACAAAAGAGCCCGCATCTGAACTATTTTAAAGCCGATTTAACGCGAACTAATACTCAAAATCGATCCACATTACAGCAGGCTCGTGATTGGTGGAAAATATAATATCTCCTACAAAGTTGAAGGCCTGTAATTCCACCTGTCTTCGCCCTAAGCAGACTTTGATGACTGCTGGGTTGTTTTACACGAAATTTCGATGAATCTGTGAAGTTTTCAGAGGCGAGACTCGGGTGTTATACGGGCCCTTATTTTGTTTTAAAACGGCGTTGTTGTTAATTGATAAATAATATCAGCAGTTCTTATAAGGGACGGTTTTCATAAATCTTACCAAAATCTTGTAGGACTAGGTGGTGACATGTCTGAATGATGCTACATATGTATTAACAGATTGTCATTTGTTCACTGGTCTACTGTTATGACGCAAGATATATAAAAAAATGTGTCAAAGACTGCAATAAAACATTTTTATTCTGATTTCGTCATAACATTAAAAACTACGAGTATTCCTTTGAAATGATAAGTGATGCAGATTTGACGTATTCCGTATCCGTATATTTTCAAATACTTATTAGGAACTAGTTCACGGAGAATTATGATATTATTTCGCAGAAAAAGTCTACAAAACGACTTTGTGATAGTCCCTTTGATAAAACTTTAAAATTTTATAAAGGTAGGCTAGATAGGTACTTAAGTCCAGATCTGAACTTATCTAAAGTAAAAAATAGCCTTATTTGTCAGATATAAATTATTAACCGACTTCCCAAAAAGGAGGAGGTTATCAATTCGGCCGGTATGTTTTTTTTTTTTTTTTCTATGTATGTACATCGATTACTCCGAGGTTTATAGACCGATTTACGTGATTCTTTTTTTGTTCGACTCGGAATAGCTGCCAGTTGGTCCCATAGTCATCAGGTCAGGATCTGATGATGGAAACCCTGAGAAATCGAGGGCAACCTTCGAAAGTTGTAGGCATACATAGGGTAAAAACTTGACACTCAGGTGTACGCCTAAAAGCACTATTCAACAGTGAAGATTTGGAGCTGATCTGATGATGGAAACCAGAGAGGGTCGAGGGAACTCGACAACTGAATATGTAAACTACCTCGTGTTTGGGCTTAAATTATTTGTATTGACAAGACCTTTGCAACAGTGACGGTTTGGAGCTGACCTGATGATGGAGACCAGAGAAAGTCGAGGGAACTCGACAACTGAATATGTAAACTACCTCGTGTTTGGGCTTAAATTATTTGTATTGACAAGACCTTTGCAACAGTGACGGTTTGGAGCTGACCTGATGATGGAGACCAGAGAAAGTCGAGGGAACTCGACAACTGAATATGTAAACTACCTCGTGTTTGGGCTTAAATAATTTGTATTGACAAGACCTTTGCAACAGTGAAGGTTTGGAGCTGACCTGATGATGGAGACCAGAGAAAGTCGAGGGAACTCGACAACTGAATATGTAAAATACCTCGTATTTGGACTTTTATTCTTTGTATTGATGAGAACTTCCCACTTATATGGATAGTGACAACGATTCGTATCACTGAAAAGCTTTAAATAAAAAACTTTTTTACAAAAAAATTAAACCGACTTCCCAAAACACTAAAAAGCAAAAAAATAACTATTTTTAGGTGCATCGGCCTAGAAGTCGGTGGCAAAATTAACTTAGTAACATCCATTAGACACCGACTTCTAGGCCGATGCACCTAAAAATAGTTTTTTTTTTGCTTTTTAGTGTTTTGGGAAGTCGGTTTAATTTTTTTGTAAAAAAGTTTTTTTTCACTTTTTGTGCTTAAAAAGAGTCTAAAACATAATTCTTCGTTAGTGAGTCTTTCATGTTCTGAAAACAATGTATTGATAAAATTAACTTCTGTTTTCTTTATAGTTTGAAATTCCTTTATTATACCTAATCTTATTGATGTCTACTTTTAGGCTCACTAAGTAAGTTAAAAATACATTTTGATACTATAGAATTATGAAACACAAACTTTTAAGGCTGTTTAACTGTGCATTTAAACAGCCTGAAATAGCTCTATCATATGCATAGCGTTGTATTTCGGTGTAGATTAGACATTACCTTTTTTGTCAAAACATTTACTTATTCGGCCTGCAAATTCTTTTATAACTGAAACAAATGATCTTAAGCGCATCTTTTCAGCTTTTTAACTCGTAGAATTCTTCCATCAATAATAAAAATATTGATTCTTCAAAAAGGTACAAAAGTAAAAAGCATTAGATGTTGACGTCTAGATAAAATAAAGCCTATATCACTCGGGAAGAGTGAAATATTTTTTCAAATCGGTTCAGCAATTTCGGAACCTTTACGGTGCAAACAAACAAACAAAAAAATTACCTTTTTATTTCAGTAAAAATCACCAAAAAGGGGTAAAAAAGTAACGAGTATTAGGTACAAACCAAAAGTCTCAGATGTGTAAAAATACCAACTTAATCAAGAGGCGACAACAAGTTTCAGTTTGTAAAGGCTTCACACAAAGTTTCTCACTCTGTTGACATGTTCTCAACAAAAACGTTCTCTCTAACTAAAACGTCTAAATAAAATAAAGCCTATAATACTCAGGAAGAGTCCAGCTTTAGCCTATATTACTCGCGAAGAGGGCAGCTTCAGAACAATAAAATATTTTTTCAAATCGGTTCAGCAATTTCGGAACCTTAAGGGTGCAAACAAACAAACAAAAAAATGACCTATTTATTTCAGTGAAAATCACTAAAAAGGGGCAAAAAAAGTAACGAGTATTAGGTACAAACCAAAAGTCTCAGATGTGTAAAAATACCAACTTAATCACGAGGCGACAGTAAGTTTCACACAAAGTTTCCACTCTGTTGACATGTTCTCAACAAAAACGTTCCGAGTTACTTTCATGAACGTGTTATGGTATGTTTGCTTTAGGTACATATTTTGTAATTTCTTGTCAACTTTCTGTTAAATAGAATTTTGTTTTATCATTTAATTTATTTAGGCGTGTCTTTTCGTTTCTTTATTTTATATTTTTAAGCGACTTCTCAATTCGTCTGGCTCTTATTTTTTTATATAATTTTTTCAGTTGGATTAGTGAATGCACTTTTAACTAACAACAAAAATAAGGATATTTTAAACGAAAAGGTACCTAATTTTCACTCATTTTGTTATCTAGGTACTTAAAATTACCTACATTTGAATAGTCTAGACTTCTGAAGGTGACTTAAAGGCAGACCGTTTAATTTTGCTTGTGTTAAAAATATAGCCCGAAACTACAAACGCGAATCCAATTCAAATAGAAAATACAATTATTTACAACAATAACAGACAATCAAAGCAATCCATCAGTAGATTCCACAATAAACTATAGCATCCATTTAATATCACGGGCTATTTGTTTTACGATTACATACATAGCCAACATTGAAAAAGGTTTATACGCACTCGTCGAGGTGCACTTTTTCTTTTTTGTCTGTGTTTTTGTACTAAACAATATCCGTCTTACCACAAAAACTTGTAAACGTCAGTTTAAGACTTGTCTAAAAAAATGAGTAAAACTAGTAATATACACAATAGAACCGAATAATTCAAATAAAAAAAAATACAATTATATTTTTACTTTTTTTTGTCATAGCAACACTCGTTGGTCAGCTTTGACCTTAATCATTCGTCCCTAAGGGCAGAAGGTCTTGATTGAATTGATTTTAGTACTGACCTCATCCTACAGGGATTTATAAACGATAAAAAGTCAGTTCGTCTGTGTAATTAACTGTGAAAACCATTGGGAATTGACCTCGATACATTCCGAAATATATCGATTTGAATGTCCGGGACATTTTGAAAAAGTACAAAAATTGAATCACGGTGATATTTTTTCGGCTTGTGTTTAAACACCACCCAAAAAAGTACTTATTTTACTACCAAAAAAATTCTAAACGGTTTCCAAAATGGATAAATGGTCACCAAATAACGTTTCCAAAAATATTATTAGATAAAACCATTTTTTCGTATTATTGACTACTAAAAAATATATGGACGCCTTTAAAATACACTTTAGACCAAATATTATATATTGTCACTACTTAGATGTTACCAATTATGTCATACCATGACTCCTAATTTGGTCATTTTTGTTAGACTAAAAAAGCTAACAATCGCTAGAATATTTCCCAAATACCTATTAATATACTAGGGTTCCCAAACGTACGTCGCTTATTTATAGTTATATGAATTTGTATGTAACTCAGTAGTAAAATGTAAGCACGCAACATGCAGCAAGCATTGCTTCTGTCACGGCTCCGGCACTGCGGGGCTCCGGCGGTCCCATGCGAGCTTATCGTCGCAGATGGTTTTCACGCTCACCACCGCAGCTTCGCCTTGCTGGCCGCATCTGCCGGCCAGCCTCAGCCGCGGCGGCGAGCGCTGAAACTACCTGCGCCTCAGCTCGCAGGCCGCCTCGCCCCTCCGCGCCTACGCGGTTTTGAATTGCACTCTAGGGGTAGGGCAGACAAGACTACGTGGAGTCGGTTTTGCAGCGATTCGTTTTCGTCACTAACTTTGATTTTGGTAGTAATATTAATCTTTTAGTTGGATAGAATTTGGTGACCATTAATCCATTTTGGGAACCAAAAATAATATTTGTGCGAGATTTGCGATTTTTCTGATGTTATTGTATTTTTTTTGGATCATAATATTATATACTTTAGTGCCCTTTTAATAAAGTCAATTTATTTTTTTGGAGTTGTTTATTTTATTTGGTGCCTCAGCTTAGAGTCTTAAAAATATTTTTGGTGATCGCCTAAATTATATCCTATTTTTTCTACATTTTCTCAAGCTTTTCAACGAATTTTTGCATTAAGTATCCTTTAAACACCAATAACTACAATGATGCCGTCTTGTCGTCCATTGCTTTGTTAATGAAAACAAATCACGCAAAATCCGCGGTTTTTTCTCTCAACAGGTCAACAAAAGCCATAAAACAATTCGGCAGCATTCGGCCACATTCGGTCAACATCGGTAATTCCCGATCATTCGCCAACATAACGCGCGACCGAACACAATTCCTGCTGCTTCCGTATAATTGGAAACTGAACTGATACGAACAACGTTTACTTTATTTTATTATTAGTATTTATTGAAGCTTTCTTCGGAATTGATTTATTTTTTATTATTTTCGGGGATTGATTTGGTTTTTGCTTGAGTAGTGGAATAAAGATACGTCAGGCGGAATGGCGGATACAATTTTGTTGAAGGAACCTATCAAATCAGAGGTAAATCAAAATGACTTTAGTTTTTGCTAGTATTTCATTTTTATCAGTTCTGATATTAACCGAAATTGTGGGTCAGTTTCACCAACATAAGAAATTCTCACTGCTGGGTTTTCCAGAACCAGAGCACAAATATTCTGTCTTTTGTTAGATTGACGACAGTCAACGACGCTACCTATACTCTTCCTACACTGTGTATTAAAAAAAAAACTTTAATACCTCTGTTATATTTACCCTTAATAGACTATATCTCCACTTTGTAGCTTAACTTATATTCGCTACTAGCACACTTTTCCTGTCGACAAATAAATGCAATTTGTACACTTACAAAATCCACACAAAATCAAACCTTATCTTTAATGCAATAAAGTTTAAAGTCCTTTGACATGCCATGCGTTCAATGACGTTTCGTTTCTAAACTAGATCACGGTTGTATTGCACCCGGGTTTATCTAATCTCACGTATTGAAGAGCCCTTGAAAGATTTTAAATTACATTGTTACGGCACATATGGACACTGAAAAGGTTTCTCTTCTTCGGTACGTTTTACTACGTTTCGTGTAGATAGGTATCACACGTAGACAGAAGATATTTTAGGAATATAAGGCTACGCACAGACTGTACGTAAGTTCTCATATGAAGGAGAAGCGAAGCGGCACGCGTTCAAAATTTTATACGCAGTCTGTACCTACGTACTAAACTAAGGTTTGCTTTGTACGCGTAGTGAGAACGCCTAGTCTATACCTACCTTAAGGATCAAAAATCCGTCTTGAGCTTTTGCGAATATTAGAACTTGCCTAGTAACAACTGAAAGTAGGGTTTAACACATCTGTTTTAGACTATAGAAATGGTCTTATCCTGTATTTAATATTTGTTCAAAGACGTGGAAAACAGAGGCTTATAAACAACTTGGTTTGTTGCCCTGCGGTAAAAGGCTAAATCACAAAGTAGGTGAACGGATCAAGATGGAATCCTAGGCCTTATTTTAACTTGACGGTGTAATATTATGAAGTAAGAATCGTATGTGGATGACGGATGTATTGTGTGCTACCAGAAACCTATTGTATCGTATATTTTTATAGCCATTTTATTGTCATGCGTGCCACACGTAGGGAGCAAGGGGTCATACTACTACGTTCTTTCCCAATTCCTAACCTCACTGGTTTGCGATGCACCCTGCTGAAAAACGGACAAGTTATGATGGCGGTATAACCACCACACACCCAGCACCAAGTGGACTCAAAATGTCTTGCTCGAAGATGGGCAGTATCTTCGCAGCTATATAATATTCCACTAATGCGCATGTCCAGTATGGTGAATATATTATGGGCAAATCACCCCAGCTTGGAGGCCTCTGTCCAGTAGTGGTCGCTTTTAGCTGGCTCAGAAACTACTGACCCAATTTGAAAAATTCTTTTACTCTTATGTAAGCTACATTATGCTCGAGTGACGTACATAGCGCACTTAATATAATAATACGATCTTTATGTTTAACAAATAAATATTCTGATTCTGAATGTAGTCTACGTTTTATCCGGATAAGAGAAGAGGTTTCCCCTAACAGCTAATATGCAATACACATAGTATTTCAGCAATTGAAACTATATTCATAGTAGTTGTAGTTCAATTTAGATTACTTAGCATACAATACATCGCTAGCGGAGTACCAGGTTCTCATAAATCAAACAGAGGTCTCTGGCAAATCTAACACGTGTTGTGCCATTAGATTCCATTACAAGTGTAGGTTGTACATGCAGATCGTACGAGCATTAACGGTAATAGAACAATCTAGTATACAGGGTAGACTGAACAATAGATAGATAGAAATATGTGTTAGGTATTGTGAGGATTCCAGAGAAATCTGTGAGTTGAAAAGTATATATTTAATGCTTAAACGACTACTTTTATAAAATGTAACCACTCTAATACAGTCTAGGTACGTAAATACGAGTAACAATAAGTACCTGTTATAAGCCCTCTACAACGCCTGAAAAAGGCCTCAGGGCTTTGCGTAATATATTGTTAATTAGAACACCTGTATCTATGTTCTTTAAGCAAATAAATATTTTGATTTTGGGTTTACTATCGTGAATTTTAGATACCCGTAGGAGCCTTGTTAAGGAACCTCCATCTTGGGTAAAAGTGATTGGTTTCAAATGTAGCTGATGCATCATAATCTTATCGGCCTATTGCTGTCCTACTGCTGAATGGAGGCAACGATTCCGACCTTGGTCAACCTTCTTCAAATCTCTTGTTCACAAAAAAACAACGAAATTACATATATTTTTTAACAAAACTCTACAAATTCAAAACAAATACGTAAATCAGTACCAAAGTTATGTTCAACATATTTCATGGAGATAAAAATAAAGCAACAAATCGTAAATAACTTGACTTGTTTATTGAGAAACATGTTACTGAGCTACTTCACAATAACATGTATTGTGTGTCACCTTATCTTGTAATATGTATGTATGTTATGTCTCCTTGTATTGCAAGGATTGTACAATTGTACAAAGCTTTGAATGTCACAGCTTTACCTACTTATATAAGCTGAAGAGTTTGTCTGTTTTCTTGGTCGAGGTAATCTTAGGAACTACTGGGCTGATATGAAAACCTCTTTCATGTTAGATAACCCATTTATCGACTTTAGGCTACTTTTTAGTCAAGCTCTAGGTACTATTTGTGCAATTCCATTTGAATCGGTTTAGTAGTTTTGGTGTTAAAGCTCGATAGACAGAGTAACTTTTGCATTTATAATACCCATTAGTTGGGAGATATTCAACATCGTCTTCCATCTTTCTAAAAGTTTACAAATATCAAACTCAAAAGTTTCACTGATATCTAGTTAATATCCCATTATGATTATTTTAATTGAAGGAAATCACCTTATCAAAATGTTTCTTTCTACCTAATAATAGGCAACCAGTAATTACAAGAAATAAATGAAAATATTTTACAGGTAATTATCGAGATACCCTAATGATTATTGTTTCAAAAGATGTTAAAATAATTTCAGACCACCGATGGTAAAGGTTCCCATGGAAAGGTTCGTCCCTTCTACCTTTTACCGTTTAAAGGTATGATTTATATGCCAGCTGCAATTAGTATTGTTTCAAATTATTATTTATGGCTTAAAATGTACCGGGAAATGGCCTTCTAATCTATATTT
Organism: Helicoverpa zea x Helicoverpa armigera; assembly: GCA_033682625.1. NCBI lineage: Eukaryota > Metazoa > Arthropoda > Insecta > Lepidoptera > Noctuidae > Helicoverpa > Helicoverpa zea x Helicoverpa armigera. Next base: position 1,740,389 of record JAWIIS010000041.1, read on the forward strand.
TGTTTTTTTTTTGTGTTCTTGTTTTCAATTTATTGGGAGGTTTGTGTGCTATGACAATATTTTTTCAGGTAAAAATCATCGTTATGTTGTGTTAAAATTTTTAACTTTCACTTAATGCACTGCACTTTGAATTATGAATCTGAATGATTACAATCCTTTCAATGACGTCCATTCAAAAGATCAAAACCTGGTAACCTACAATAAAACACAAAAAGAACACATTTAAGAAAACAAAAGAACTACAAAAGAACCTTTTTGAAATTCGAACAGAATGTCAATACGATAATAGAGGTTCATTATCCACGACATTGTATAGACAAACCGCCGATGGATCGGAAAATTCTGTTCGACAGTGGGCGAAGGACAAAGGAATCAATTGACCGTGTCTCCGCGAAATGAGAAGCGAGTCCTCGGGAAATACGTGGTTTATTATTAAAAAAGAAGTATAAGTATATTAAATGCTAAATGAATATTGAGGTGACTGATTACAGAAATAAGTTTGTAATGTTCTTTTTGCCATTTTTCGATTGACTAAAGACAAACAGGTAAGTAATTTTTGTGTCACTGATAAAATATTTTTAAAAACCCTGCCCACAAGAAATATACAGCATTTAAAAGAGCGTAATGTTGATTACCTGCCTAAAGCGGTACTTACTTCAATTGCATTGCAATTGCATTTTTAACTTAATTACCACGTTATTGACATGAACAAACTCTTACCAACTATCACAAACAACATTTTCAAGTACTAATTTTTTTATTCGTTTCTAATGATCAGTGTATAATATTCTCTCCATAACATTTTACGAGCTGCAATAATAACCAGCTGACGCAGAGTACATACTATAGCCACTCATATGTCATTGTCAAAGATATTTATTGCTAGAAAGGACACTCCATACTTTTTGCAATGAATAATTCCCTAGTGCTGCGTTTTGAGATAACGGCAATGGCGACACAATGGCGTGGTTCGTGTCTCATGTATTTTTAGCTCCAAGGTGTGTTTACTGTAGCAAGTAAACTATGTGACTTTTTCAGTCGTACCTAAACATTTTCTTATGAATTTATTAGAAATAACAGACATACACACATACGCGAGACAGAGGACTTTTTAAACTTGCTTTTTCGGATGACTTATATTTCGACCCTCTATAAAAAAGTGGAGTAAACATATTAAAATAAAATTACTGAAAAACTACATCAAAATCCGTTCAATAGTTTTTGCTTGATAAAGTAGTAAAACACCCCATCCATCTTTACTTTCACATTTATAATAAACAGTTGGCCCATTAATTAAACATGTCGAAATCCTTATCCCTAAGCTAAGAAATTCTGACCAATAAATCGAATTACTTAGTCAGAAACTGTTTACAAGTCCCGCTTTTGACCAAACAATCTACTCAAAACACAGTTACGGTATAACAAACTTAGCACTCGATTTGTAGACTGAATCCAGTCGAGTCTTCCTAGATTCGCTCGTGAATATTAATAGACCAACTTACTTATTCGTGTCTCTCTGCCAATCTGTTGAGAATCACCCGGATATCAGGGCTTTACCAATCAAGCTTAACTTCGGTCATTTATAGACTAATTCGGATAGATTTAGACTACGATAGCCATCTCGTCGGCCTTAATATTTAAGGTAATCAGTAGTAAGTATGGTACGAATGATTACTACACACTAGCGGCTTTTATGACGTGAAAAGCTCGGCATATCGACAAAAACTTGACGCGCCGTTTCATATGTCATGTCGTAGTTTGAACCGATAGTTGTCAATAATTGTTTGTTGCAGCAATGCTTATAGGAAAAATCGAGCGGAAAATGCTTTAGTGTGAAAGCGCTGTTAGACTGGACCTTATTGACAAAATAGGATCTGAAAATCAAAAGTGATGCTCTTATAATAATAATAGACCATTTACTAGGTACTCAAATGTGAAATATTTAATAAGCTAATGATATAAGGATAAAAAATAAAATATCATAAAACTGAAAATATTTTCCATAACAGCAATTTTCCCAGACAGCCCTTGAAAATGATGTATTTGCTATAGAAAAAACCTTACAACTAATTTCTCCTTGGCAAAGCTTTTCATTTTGACAGTTCTACATGATACATCGCCCTTATCTAGTTGTCGAGAGGGTGAATTTTTCTAACAATCTCTGTTATAGACTTAGATATATTTTGCTCAATGTAAGCAATTAGTCTTATTTTTATTATTTATTTATTTTATTGTAAGCAATAGTAATTTGTTTTTATAAATAGCTTATCTAACACGATTGATAATAAATAAACAAATGCAATAAATTTTCATTTTTAAGTTGTTTTCGATAAATGAGCACTCATTTTGTGTTTGTTTCAGTGAATTATTAACTAACTTATTGGGGAATTGTGTGATTAATGGAAAGCTGTTTTAATCCACAGATTATAAAATATAAAAAATAAGTGAACATTTACTCACATTTAGACCTCATTTTATTATTTAGTTTATTTATTTTGACTTGTAAAAACTGCAGTTGGAACTTTCAAAAAGATATTCATAATTTGTCAATTTTAAAGATACAATTCAACAAGCTGGATAAAGGTCGCTTCCAACAGGTATCTGTGGAGATCTAAGGGGGAGGCCTATGTTCAGCAGTGGACGTCCTATGCCTGAGATGATGATGATGATGAATTCAACAAAACAGGAAATGAACAATTATAAAATAAACTAAAATACTACTATTGTCCTTCCTATAATAACGTCATAAAAGGAATTTTAGTAACTAGTCCAAAAGCATTCCTATACCCCGATAAAGGTCGAATTCCAAAATTAGTTGTCAGTGAAAACTACCAGAGTTTGAAAACTAATTAAAACATTTGTGTTTCATTGTGTATAGGTATGATTTGAGTATGTTTTTGGGCGTTTATTGGTGAACCTAAAGATTTTTTTCAAAAATGTATGTATGCCTACTTTAGTGGATTTTAAACTTTATTTGCCAGACTAGATTGTAAATTAATGTGATTTTTATGGCAAATAAAATACTATTTGATACAGTGCGGAAAATTCCACATAATTCACTATCATCGTAAAGTGAATCTGAAAAAACATAAAGCATTTCTTCAGGGCATTATTATTAATTTCATTCATAGTAAGTATTTTTTTTAAGGAACAGCAAACAGTTACATTATAAAATCTTACAATTGCTTGTTGGGGTCATAATGTAACAAATAATTTCCTTTAGAAAATACAAATAATATTTACTCATTATCCTAAAATTAATTAAAACTCATTTCTAATAACATCATGAAATTCAAAGCTTAGCAATATCATAACTGCAGTTCAAAATTCCTAAAAAATAGTTCAGTACCAACATTCCGGGACAGCAAACTGAAACTCAAAACATTTCCAATAAACATCTAAAAGTGGAATCAACTGCGTCCAAGCTCGAGTTACGAGCGAACATTCTAGACTTCGAGAATAGTTGTCCGAGCTACCTTTGATTTCTTTCTCGACTTCACTTAAGGCCGTTACTGAAGTTTGTCCCCAGCACTGAATGAAGAAAAATGGCTGGAGATGCCATAATGCAGTTTGGTCGTCAGAATCACTGTCACTCCTCATCGATCCCCTATATACCGTAGTATGACAACTTGCTCATTTATTTCTCGAGGCGCAATAACTCAATTAAGTAACATCGTTTTGATGATTTAGATGCTGATTACCTTCAAAACCACGAGGGTAACAATTGGTAGGAACTAATGGTAGCTCGTAGCAATTATGTAGCAACTTTCTGTATGTGTTTCGAGGGGATTGGGTTCGGATTCTTTGAGACATCTGTCAACGATGTTTGGTATTAGAAAAAATGATCGGATCCAAAGAATGCGTATAAGGGCGAAGACAGTAACGGCGCATTTTGGCGCACTACTTTCTTAGGAGATTTTCTGTCATGGCTCCTCCGCTAGTCATTTTGTTCTCCATGGTCCAGCGACTTTCTCCCGTAGCGCTTTATTCAGCGCATAAGTTTAGAGAGCCTTTCTTGTGATTGTGTTAAGATGTTCCTTATGCAAACTGTGAAGCAATGTTTTGAGTAATAAAGCGCTTTTCTCGATGGAAGTGTAAGAGGTTTAGTGTGTGCGTGAGTTTATAGAGTGTTGGGCCGCCATACTATAAGTAGGTATATAAAGCTACCTATATTGTGCTCTTTGTGTGTGAATAATTAGATAGCGTGTATTATCCGGAAAACTTAACATATCTTTCAATGCAACAAAAAATAATGAAAAAAATCACATTTCCATTTGTGAATAAGAAAATTTTCGTAAGATCCTCAGTAATAACAGAAAGAATTTTATAAAATCAAAAAACAAGTACCTTATTACGTTTATAACAAAATCTCAACTGCTTTTTAGCTATCTAAACTGTTATCTTATTTTATTTGTCGCAATTGTACCATTAAAACCATAACGGGAGACATAGAAAATGTCTTTGTTTCCATTCTATTAGATTTGGCAGCATTTTTGTTTCATAATAAGGTCATGGAAGTCAGTTTTATTAAATAAAAAAATCCTCTGGTTTCTGGATTGCTAAAACTATGGTGAAAAATGATATCAAACCTCTTCAACCTAGAAACCTGGACAACCCTTTACCCCTTGGTAAAACCGATTGTCAAACATTCTGAATTTTGACTACATGTAACGATTACCGAAAATTTTCAAATGACAGCCAAGACAATGTGCCTTGCGAGACACGCAGAAACTCTTCATAAGAAGGTGGTCACCCATCCACGGGCCGACTGTGCCAAGAGTTGCTTAACCTTATAACAGAACGATGCGTGGGGTTGTAAATTAGCCACGAGCTCCTTGCATATATCCACATTTCACTAATGCAATGTACTTTTCGTATTACTTAATTCTAAACAAAGAGACTAGACCAGACTTCTTAATAAATTCTAAACATAAATCTAACATAAGTTACGGTTAAGTTAAAGTAGTACCTACACAATTTAGTTGTTAGTGAAACAATGTGATTTGGCAATCGAAGACTATCACTGTTGTAATATATGAAAGTGCAGTAGTGCAGAGCTGGCATGTCGCGATGGGAGAAAAGCGGATTTTGCTTAAAATAGTTGTTTTATTTTGTAATACATAATACAGTACTTCATTTATTTATGTAGAAGCTTCAGGGAAAGTATATAAAATACCTAACGAACTCAGGTACCAAAAATAGTGCAAATCATATTTTTGTAGGAAGAACTATTCTATTCTATTCTTTGGCTATAATCCTATGTGGCCTACTCTCGTAAACTTTTGCCGATTAAGACAATTTTTTGCACTTTAGAAAAAAGCTTTAAAATTCTTAATGCATTGTATAAACAATTAATAAAGCAAACACGCTTTATGGCGTAATCTGGAATTAAAGCCATCATCGTTAAACTGGCGTAATCCATTTTCATCATCTTCATGAACAAAACATACTTCTTTTTCAGCACCCACCCGCTCCGCTTACAACGCGACCTTAGCCGCACCCATCCGGGTTTAACCGGTTTAAAGACTGGACGTAGCCGAGACAGATTGACACCGCAATTCCCGGTGTTTCGAGCGCAAGAACTAGAACATCGATAACCCGTCCGTGGAAAACCAACTTACCTACACATCACTAATTTGTAAGGCGCGTGGTACAAGACAATCTATAATATAAAAATGAATCGCAAAATGTGTTGGTAAGCGCATAACTCAACAACGCCTGGACCAATTTGGCTAATTCTTTTTTTGTTGTGTTTGTTATTGTCAGGAGAAGGTTCTTATGAAAAAAAAATAGGGTAAAGTAGAGAAGTCAGTTGACGGGAGCGAAGCCGCGGGGAAAAGCTAGTTAGATATAAAAATTTGCTATATATTTTTAAAAATTATTGGTGCGAGAGTAAGGTTGAGTGTTTGTTGCGGTTTAACGGTAAAATTGCTGAACAATTACAGATGACAATTCCTGTAGAGATAGGTAATAGGATATGTGTTATCTCAGTTCACTTGATGAGGGAATTTAAGAAGTGTCCAGTCAGGCAAGGAGCGCGTAAAACTGCAGAAAGCAGGTAACATAGAGACTTAGTCACATTGAATTCTTTGATGCTTTGATTTGATATAGCTACTACTACGTCTTGCAACCATCGCCTTTTAAATCCGTATTCCATAAAATCGGGCAGCTATCTTGAACATCAGAATAACAAAGCCAGTGGAGAATCAAGTCTTATCTTTGACTGACGTGCACAATTCTATCAAATGTAGCAAACCAATAGTGAACGCTTCAACTATTCTCCTTTTGAACTATCGTCCAATCAGAATACGAGAAAATTCAGTGTGAAAACTGTGATGAAAACTCGAAATCGACCGGTCGAATGCGGTGGTACAACACTAAAACAAATATATTAGTATGTACGCCTAGTAATAGCCTATTGGCAACATGTGAACTAAGTAAATGTTTCTTGGAAACGAAATATTAAAGTTGAGATAATTTTTGCTTTAAATATTAGGCAATTTCATAAAAATAATATTCCAAAAACATTGACGCTATTTATCGTATTTTATAACGCCTAAAAATATAAGTTAATTTTCAGTCTGCTTAACTGGTACATAATTCGTACCCCGACTGACAAATCCTGAAAATGAAAGACATTATAATTTTCCACTAAACACACATTATAATGAGATACCAATTAATTATGACGACAATTGACACTCAGAGCATAATTCAATATTCATACTGATTCCCCGTACTAAATATACTGGGAAAACGAGTAAATAAACGCCACGGCAATTTAGAACACATTTTCACTATATTCGGACGCAAACTAATTACTCTTTTCACGTCTCTGAGCTTTGCAAGCGAAATTAATTAGTTAGTCACTTTACTTGTGAACTTTGGGATACAGGACGTTGAAATTATTGACGTTTGAACGTGTAGGTAATTGTGTCAAATCTAAAATGTATGTATATCTAGACACACGGCAGTGTGTCCGCCAAGTTCGAGCAAAAAAAGCGACACACCGGCCGTGGGTTATATTACACGAACCATTTCGGGCCAAATTCGACCCCCCTGTAACTCAAAATCTATTTTATTTACGCATATCAAATTTCTAGTATCTGTTGAGACCCCCTCACTTATCTAAAATACAAAATTTCATTAATATACCTATTGTAGGTCTTGAGATATTGACGTCAGAAAATCGCTATTTTTACTATACACTCACTGACTGATTCACTTATTCACTGATTCACTGACTCACTCATCAAAAACCTAAACCACTTCCAATGGTCGTATTGACTTGAAATTTGGCATGGAGGTAGGTCTTTATGTCAAGGTAAAGGGAAAAATCTGAAAATGGCCAAGTGTGAGTCGGTTTCAAAATAATGAAGGTGTTTTATACCCGGTGTAAATTTATACCCCTAAGGAACTAAAACGAACTAAATTTATCTATATTTATATAATATATCTTCGAATAGTACAAAGGTTTGTATTTAGTCAAAGTAAAGTAAAAATCTGAAAACGGCAAGTGTGAATCACTTTCGAAAATAACGAATGTGTAACTTTGATCCACAAACATAATATATGATAACATGTCATGTCAGTCAGTTGGTAAATCTAGTCCATTTAGTTAATCTAGTTCATTTCTTTGTAAGAAACATACTGCATATTAAAAAATCTAAAAAATAGTATAAATGAGACATTTCTTTAACTAACTTCATCATAAGAAAAAAATAAAATAAACAACCTTACAAAAATAAATGAAATCCCACCCAAAACAAAAATGTGAAAGACTGCCATGTTCGATAATATGGGAATGCTTCGCCTATAAAAGAAGTGAGATCTGAATAAGTACCAAGTTCCATACACATACCTCAGTTAAAAATAGTTACTTTTTAATGATGATTACTTGGCAAGTTTTAATAGAAAATTAAATACTTGATTCATTGCGTTTAGTAGGTTTATAACAAGGTGTATGAAAACTTGCCAAGTAACATCATTAAAAAGTAACTATTTTTAACTTAACCTTAGCCGGCTAACCCTAACGTCTGTATTTGAGGTTTGTTTCTGTATCTACAATTTGACTTCGTGTGAACTTTTTGTATTAAATTCAAGCTACTGATTTCACTGCAAAACATGAAATTATTCCTATTAAATGGTAAAAGCAGGTAAACACAAAATGCCTGAGAAAATCTATTTCCGCCAATTTTCCATGAATAACATTGATTCCCATTATTTGGAACATTCATCATTATTATCAAAACCCTCTAATTAATAAATTAACCGTATCATATAGGTTTTCCCGAAATTGATAAACATAGTAGGCAGTAGAAAAGGATATCTAATTTTGCGAAGACATACTAGTTTCTGTCCCTGGTTTCATCTGCGTCCCGAAAGAACAACTTAATCCAGTTGTATAAAAAGTATCTTATTTTTTTATTCTAATACATAAGCTAATTATTAGCCAAGTTTCATTAAAATCTTCTCAGTACTTTTAGCGTGAAAGAGTAACAAACAACCGCAAACGTTTGTAAGGTTATATAGTGTGATAATTTTGATGAAGCTTAAAAATCACCCTAAGTTATAACTAAGTCTAATCTTTACCTACCTACCTCAGTATTAACAAACTGTCAATAATTCTCACTAAACTAGCTTCCTCCTTTAAGCTCTCTATCCAATTCCCCAGAGAAGCTGCTCAATCATTTGACTTCGAAGTCCAAACGGCAAAACCACGGGTGAAGTTTGCAATACAAGGCTACTGCCGTTAACTGGCTATCCGAAACGACAAATTTATTACTCTTGGCCATCGGGAACTACTCGTACTGTAATGGTAAAACGATGTGTTCGTAAGTTGTATTCTATCGCTCTGGTAGTGAGAGGGGGTTGGTCTAAGGTATGAGAGCAATACGATGTTCAACTATCTTCATAGATTTACTAATTTTTCCAGCGAGCCGTAAGTCGATTTTAAGGTAGGCAATCTTACGATTGGTGAGGCTCAAACAGGACAACTATTCTTAAGTCATTCATCAGTCTGGGCCTTTTCTCAACTATGTTGGAGACGGCTCCTAGTCTAGCCGTATACAGCTAAGCTACCTACTAGTGTTTTACGCGACTGTCTGTCAGATCTCCCTTCACTCTTTCATTAGTTTTTTTTTTTTGATTGGCTGGATTTTATCAATCTCCTTTCGCTTATAACTTGTAATCAAAGCTCTTGACTTTACAATCATATTTCTGTTTAAACAACAAAGACTCGTCTTTGTTTATTCTAACAAAATAAAAACAAAATGTTTATGTTATACTTAATAGAAGGAGCTTCATTGCTACTATATAAACTACTAGCTAGTCCTTGCGGTTTCACCCGCATCTTGGGAGAACTTCTTCACGTATTAGGACACATGATATCCTATAGGTATCACCCGGAGATAACGTAGAATCAAAACAATTAAAGATTATTCAAGTCAGTGCAGAAGTTTTAAATCAAAGGTACAAACAAATAGAAAAAAAAAAAACACTTTATTATTTTAGTGTGATTAAATAGCCAAGTATCATGTTCTAATTATAGATAAGACAACAAGTCAAAATATCAAACATTACCTCTGCCCGAGCCGTGTCTATTGACCTCTAGCTCAAAGGCACAAAGCAATCTTAATCCAACACCGAATTCCCAAGCAGTATTTCATATACCAACATATCGAAGTTTCGAGAACATGTAACTACCCACTTGAATGTAAATACGATATTCGATTCGTGAATAAACTAACAGGTTTGGGTAATCTCATGTCTATGTATTAATCCCGGTTTTAATATACACCTGTAGATGGTAAGCTAGGATTAAGCTTATTCGAAGTATTAGGTATACTATACTAACTTGGATTTCATTTAGAAATCCAAGTTAATATAGTATAGTATATAATATATTATAGTATAGTATAGTATATAATATAGTATAGTATTCATGTGTGAAAAAAAATATGAGTTTCATTTTTTAACCATGGAGGAACTTCTCCAATAGTCTAATCCAATATTACCTTTATCTCGCTCTATACATTCATAGATATTTCACAGATTTCAATCTTTCTTCCTACTAAAGTTATTTGTCAGCCAGTTCACTCACACAGACTGAGCTACTTCTATTTCTAATATCAGAAAGTATGTAACATATTGTAGTGTTGACTTGGTGTCAACAAACCTTTCAGACACAAATAGTTTTCCAAACATTTACATACGGGAAAGTGAAAACGCATTTCCACACAACAGATGTCAGAAAAAACAAATGACAGACGTTATTCGAAAGTTTGAAAATGCTGTCTCATAACATTGGTTAAAATAATCCCTGTTCCAGTATAATAAAAAATGTTCAGTACCTAATCACATGTTTCCTGAAATATATGATTGTAATTTTCATATAAATGTACATGCTAAAAGACCATTAAGCTACATTTTAATCGCAAAAACATTGAGCATGATTACACCACGTATGGTTACAATAGCATTTTTTGCTTGTGTTTTCCTGTAAAAAGCCCAAATACATACAAATAGGGTTATTTGTATTTCATCGTCATCATGTATATAGGCTGGAAAAAGGTTAAAAAATATCAATAAATGGAACACACTAGCTCAACACACACAGGAAAAACACGGAGGAACTCGTCATAACACGATGGTCTCCCATCCATGGACCAACCGCACAAAGCGTTGCTTAACGCTATGAATATAGAAGTATGAATGAATGTTACTTAGCCACGAGCTCCTCACTCTAACTCGATATACTTATCATGGTACAAAACATCTCTATTATTCCAAAACACACTAGCTCCGAACCTAACAAAAACACAAGTTTTGCACTACAAACGCCATGTCATGTGCGCACACCATGACTCGTAACTATGGCAACCAGACTTCGATAAAAAACAGTGACGGGCCAAAGTGGCAAACATCTGTGGCCTGTCCACAATATGGATGGATGTGCTGCATTTATTTGTAGGAGGAAATGTCTATGTCAGGAAAAAGTGAGTAGTAAGCGTGTAGAAATTAGTTTGTTACCCCAACTGTGAAAGTATAAAAGCGTTTTTCAATTTATTCGGCTAAGCGTTTATGCCATTGTTCTAAAATCAACGTTGTAAAATTGTAGGCTAACTGGTATGTGCGAAAAAATCCGAATAGAAAACGTTCGATAAAATAATATTTCTAACTAACAATCACTGCGTTCACGAAGTTTAATTGAGCTCTAAACCAAAGCCGTAAAGCGTGAAACCGGCCGAATATGACCTCTAGCGATTCGATATTCAAATATGACGACCGAACAAATAAAAAAAGTTTCCCCTTTTCATTATCGGATCTCCCTCACCAAAGTTTGAAAAAAAGAAATTCTATAGATTTTAATGGTTTTTTTTTTTTCATAAAAGTTGAAAGTCCCAATTGAAGGTTTCTTGGCGCGGAATTAACTTAGAGTTATGCTGTATTCGAGTGGAATAAGCTCGGAATGACCTTTCGTGGGCTGCTGGGCCCCCGGCGAGATTGACGCCGTATCCGCCGGTATTATCCGCACTGCGGATATAGGCCAATTATTTTATTAGCCTTGTATTTTTTATTTTAACTTTGGATACTTTTGAGATTTTGTAGTTGGACTTATAAAATAGTAACATACACAACGTTTAAAACCTATTCTCGAAAAGTTTAAAATATAAGAAAAATCCTATCGAGTGGAACGAAACCTCTCATTTTACAAGTGCAGGTAGATGGTGCATTCAATGCAATTCGATATACATGCACTCAAAAATCAAACTGGCCCAAAATTATCTATCACTAGCCGTGGTTCGGATATCCGCGCAGCCGTATCCGAACCGGCGGATACGGGAAGCCGCACTGTTATTTGAAACTCCGGCCAGATTGGGGAGTGTTGCAAAATTTTACCTATTAAAGTGTAAATTTTGAGCTCCGTCTCCTAACTTACTTAACCATATTAGATGGAAAGCCGTTTTATAATAACTGTAATATTTTAGTATGTTGTTAGTATACTTAGTTTTATAACTGTTTCAGGTGTAAAACCAAGGCTTAAAGCGGTACAGGAATTTTGCATCGAGGATTTGTTTTACACGAGTTGTTTTACACTTAATTAATACATAAACCTTTTATAACTTAGTTAAGTTTTGTATAGTCGGCCTGTTAGCTTAGCTTTGTTTGTACACAGTGCTTAAAGTTTTAAGTGCGTTTTTAAGTTCTAAAGTTACATAAAAAGTTGGGGTGTTTGTTTTCTTTTGTCTTTCAGGTCGATGTTGGTACCTAGTTTTTTTAACAAGGGCAGCAGGATGATGAACTTTATTTTCGTGTTATGTACTAGTTACTGTTATTCAAAATACAGAAAATTATATTCTATTCATATTCCAATGCTAATGAAAGCTAGAATATTGCCATGATGTAATATTACTGTGATGCGAGATGATATTCACTCCGTCAATTTAGACATACTGCTCCATATAGCCTTGAGGGGAGATTGCTACTCCACTATTCTTGGAATCCAGGTACGTTTATCAGAGTATCAGTAGCTGAGGAAGTTAGTGTCAAGATATCAATTTCACAAGGATATCAAACTACTAAACTTCTTGGTAATATTAATTCAAACTGGCTTACAGGAACTGCTTGTTCTAATATTGGTAGATTTTGTGTTAGTTTCATATTCCAATTCATGCCATGTAGCCTTTGCATCAATAAATCCTTAACACCTTTCACATTTATATTATAAAGTAGGACAGTCGAATCAAAACTTGTAAAATACGAACTTATTTGAAAAAAGCAAAAATAACTCAAGAATTTTTCGAACAGAAGCGCATACAAAAATACTGCAGCAAAAACTGCGATCAAACTAAAAAGCGAGAAAAAACCAGCGAGAAACCGTTTACTTACAGACCGAGTGCCATAACGTTGAGCTTGCAAAGAATACGAAAACGTACGCGTTTCCGTCCATAGATCAAGAACCGGACGGTTAGGGAGACTTATGTCGGAACGGTTTTACGCCGGTTTTCGCCGACAAAAGTCGCTGGGTGTCGCCAAGTGTCGTCTAAACTTCCAAGGTCACATTAGCATAAAGTCCGTGCTTTCACAAATTTCTCTTTACTCGAGTTGCAGACGTGAACTTCCAACACTTTTTATTACGGCGTTTCAATTCAGTTTACGACTCAATTTGCGTGGAGAGTTATGAATTTGTCTTTAATGTTCGCTTTATTTGTTGTTCGTCATTTTTATTAAGAATGCAATAAAGGAGATGACTGACAGCACTTATTGTGTTTTTTACATAAGCACTTCGTTTACAAGTCTAGGTGCCCGATTTGCCACATTTATTGTAAAAAAGCGTCTCTTGGAAACTAATTCCGATTCCCGGATAAAATATAAAGCCTGTTAGCAGCTTCCCAAAAATTCGATTTTTTTTCAAAAGAACTATATAGGTAAAAGTATAGAAAATATAATCCTAAAAGTTACTGGAACGTCCGATTAATCATTTTCAACTATTCAGTTGCCAGAACTCCGAAAAAAACCTACCAACATTTATTCCGAAAAAAATATATAAAACATTGGTGCGTATAAGCTGAAACCATTCCAGTAAGTACCCATTGAAACGCACCAAACCATTATCCTCATGAAAATGAAACGAACGCAATCGAAGTTAAACAAATGGAATTAAATTTCGCCAAAAAAAATCTATTGAACGAAATCCTATTGTATCCGCAGAGGGTATTAATAACCTATGCAAATCTGGCGCGTACGTGTTACATGACAAATTTCTATTGCTGACATTGCAATTGATACCAATAGGTTAGTCCATAAATAATAGGTACTACAATTTTCTTGGCTTATCATTAAGTATTGCTTTTTTGGGAAAAACTTCAATTTTTTGGTAGAACTTTAATTTTGGCTTTGTTATTTTTATTTTATATATTTCTTATGTATTATGTATCCTTGCAACTAAATTTCTACCTAAACAAATATGAGAAACAAATGTAACGTCATAATTATGTCTGGTTTAGCGTAGACCTACATATCCCGGAGATAGGTGTAGTAGGTACCTACCTATCCTGGTTAATGTATTTTTCTCATTATACAGACACAAACAAAAATCCCTAACTTAAGGTCGGCAACTTTAAGGAACTAAGTACATATAAAAAGGTTCTTTCAGCGCATAGCTCGCTCACTAATCAGTAGTCCAACCATGTCCTCTCGCATTCACTAGTAATTGAACTTTTTCTGCACTCGCAAAGAAATTGTAAATTCAATTCCAATTACTATAGAACTTATCTTGCCATCTCAATTTGAAATGAGAAAATAAATTGCACAGCTTGCAACATGTTTCATGGTATTTACTTCATTTAAATGCAGATTTAAATTAATTTGTTTTTTTTTTATTATTTCCACGGAATTAAATAATTTCATACCAGGTGCATAATCTAGCAATCCATCAGTTTCATCGTGATATATTGAATTATATTTACTTACTGTTTTTTTTTTCCGAAGATGGGGTTCGGTTTAGAGTCCCAGTGAATAGTATCAAATACGACGTAAAAACCGGGACTGCTAAACAGAACAAATCCTGCGATTTCATACATCGGACGCGGACGTCAGAATCCAATCAACCCAACTATTTCCAGTGTTCCGAGTTTCAGGGATCAGTGTTTCAGCAAAAAATATTGCCTCAAGAGTATCCTAAATAAACTGAAATGTGTTAGCTACCTTGCAAAACGTGGGCTTCATTAATATTCGCATGTCAACGTGCTGTCTTCGCCTATCTATTGAATATTTGAACAGGACTTATCATGTGAGGGTTGCCGTAGCTTCTGAAGACTGAAGGTGTTAAGCAAACTAGCTTCACACCTTCGTGATATGAAGGAAAATTATGTAGCTGTACATCTCGAGAGTAAATGCAGAGGTTTTATTTCGGCGAATTACTTTTTGTCGCATAGACCTTTTGTTTGAGCTCCTTTTATTTAAGCTCAGTGCTTTCATTACCTTTTACAGGAAATGAAACAAAAGCCATTTCTAAGAACGTATCTGTACAATAATAGCAACAACATTATGTTTTCAACAAAACGAAAAAGACGGACAAAATATACTGAAAGGCTACTTAAAGACAGTTTCAAACAGTGATAATAAAAAGTTCTCAATCGATTGTAGCAAAGAACTAGTTTGCTGGAAGCGATCGAGGTGTCGAAGAATTCCGCTCTCATTGCCCCCCTCAAGGTCTAAGGCACGCTCCAAACGTTTCTAGTGCCTATTATCCGAGTTTTGAATGATCAATTTAACTTCGCCCGCTGAAAAGTGGTGAGAGCTGGTAAAAGTTGATGTGGTAAGTAGACTCCGCTTATAATTACGACTTTTTGAGGTAGCCTTTATACCTGTCACTATAGGAGATAGATATACAGATAGATATAAACTTTATTGTGCAAACCAATTTACATTTAAAAAAATGTAGGTTAGGAGATGCTGTCGAAACTTAAAGTATATTTCATTTTTCGAAGGGTCATCAGTAATTATTTGCAAGCCAGTAAATAACTTTATTTCTGTGTTATTAAAAAATTATAAGAGCAAACTAAGGTAAAGAAGAACTAATGAGAGAAATAAGTATTAATAATACGATCACTAAAGAACTTTTGAAACGTAATTTTCGTTATAATCACCTACAACTATCGCGAGTAAGCCTGGTCACGCGACTCTAGTAATTACACGTATATCATAGCGAATCAGTGAATAAATGAATAAATTCTCTGTATTATGAATATCAAAGTAATTTCTGTTAATTAAAATCGTGCTATCAACTACAACAACTGAATTTGAACAATGAACATATTGAAATCTCGATTGAACACAGATGAAATTTTGAATCACAACGTCAATTTCAAAATAATTTTTGATTAATCATTTGGTAGAGGAGTATCTAGAATCTAGGTGACGAATCTAGGTCTGATGATGGTGACCAACTTGCACATATGATGATGATGATGGCCATGGTGGCTTTTCTCATATACCTACCTAAGGAGATCAGCCAGCTGCGCAGGACATTATTAGTGCAGAAGCATTTACGCAGAGACAAATGCACTTTCTATTCCTTCACTCTCATAGCCCGATGGGACGGCAATCCGACACGACCGGAGAAAGATCAGGCGCAGCACCGACATTTACGTATGTTTGCAAGTAGTGGCATTTCATCACACAGATTTTTACTCAAAGAAGAACTGACTTTTATTAAGGAAACGAAAAAGTTTGCATTTTCAGTTAATGGTGGTCACATGACGACTTCACCAAATACCTTTTAGACCCATATTTAGCTGATTTTCCAAAAAAAAATTCTCTCAATTCGACCACGTATATATATTTTTGAACGCATCACATGTAGGTAATTACTATAAGAATCACATGGTACCCAACTTTTAGTTCTCAAACATATTTCTTTTAATTGTTCTGGACAATGGATCAAGATTTGATTTGATGGTAGCAAGATTTGATTGGATCGAAAGAAGAACGTGCTCATTAAAAGTTATTGATACTTCGGAGATGAACTTCTTGGTTGTCATGAAATTCTTATTAATCAACTTAGCTAGGATGCCGTAAAAAGAATTTCTTATACTTACTAGACTTGTTGTGTAATAAGCTATTGTTTACTAATTATAAAAGATCGACTTTCACATAATTTAAAAGAAATTGTTAAAATTATAGATACATTTAGAACTCTTGGCGAACCAGTTTCAAGAGACGTTAAAGAAAAGGTACCTACTACTTAGGTACCAAAATAAAAAAGAGTGACCAAAAAAGTTGCCACATAACATTATCTTCTTTACAAATCCTTAGTGACTTAGCCGAAAACAGACCATACTTTTCATCTAGGTGTAAATAAAAATATGGTAAATACCATGTCCATTTTCCCCGCAATTCCGTGGCATTTCCCGCTCATTCTCACGTCAGATTGGAGTCTAACGAAGTCATTCATGCGCCTCGCCCGTATTGTACCCTAAGATATGCTCTCTTAAATTGGATCAAACTTTGCAATTAAAAGTTACACGCTATACTAAGGTATATATACCTATTACTTCTCACTTTTAGCCGAAAACAAACTTTTCTCCTAACATTTTCATCTATAAAATTACCAAAAACTAAATACCATGTCCATTTTCCCCACAACTCCGTGGCATTTCCCGCTCATTCCCACGTCAGAGTGGAGTCTAACGAAGTCATTCATGCGCCTCGCCCGTATTGTACCCTAAGATATGCTCTCTTAAATTGGATCAAACTTTGCAATTAAAAGTTACACGCTTGTACTAAGGTGATGAACTGCTGTGTTGCTTGTGTGTTGCTCAGACTGTTTGAAGATTGGATTTAGTATATTATTTTTAATTAATGTATTTTGATTTAGTACATAAAACTACTTAAATGAGGCTTCGTCTGATGGTTCTAATCCAGATAGCAGCTAGCTATGGATTTTTGAAACTGTTCGAAAGAGTTATCGCAGATGATGGATTTAGTCAGTAAGTAATTTATCATTTGGTGATTTTCACCACAACAAAGATCACAGTTTAATATATAAGAAGTATTAAGAAGCCTGAAACAGTTGTGTATGTAACCGAAATGTTTCAGCGACAACCTTTCAAAATTATTAATTAATCCAGGTACCTACTTCGAAATCCACAATAATAATTGGTGAGTAATGGTTCAAATGGAGTACTTACTGCAAGGTTTGAATTTTACCTACATGTGGTTTAAAGAAAGGTTTTATTTGTTCTTAGAAGACGTTGCCTGTGAACGGAATTCCAATATGTGTAGACCATAGACAAAGAAATCCTTTGTTTCTGTATTTTTAAATTCTGCATCCAGAGATTCCGCATAAGACAGCAAAAGACTGCATGGGATTACGTTTCAGTCAACGGTTTTGGAGTTCAATAACAAGGGCTTAAAATCGAATGCAATTTATCCGATTTTATTGCCATTTTTCTTAATTTTGCTCCTTTTTAAAAACTTCATCTATACATACCTATTTTATTTCAAACAATGATAAGTCAACCTCTATAAATTAACATCCATAAATGTCTGCCAAAGCAGGCAGGTACAAGTTTCATTGAACATTTTCTCACACATTTTTTTCATCTCGTTCGAATATTGGCTAAAAGCAATTGAATGGAGTTGTTGCACAAACAGAATGTTCTAGATTAGTATTCTTCACAGTCCCTCGGATGTTCCTCTATTTTAAGATGTTCAAGACATGAATTTCAATAAAACACTTTATTCTTACAACACAAAACTCGACAGAATGGAAATATAAAACAAAAATGTCTGCGTTTTTGTTTGTTTGCCAACAATAGCGGAGATGTTTTAAAATGCTTGCTTATTATGTTTTTTGCACAATGGCAGCGAAATGAAAAGAGCGTAACTGTTGCTTTTACTCTCAGACAAATTGTAGGAGCCATGAAGATAATATGACGACAGGCGACTCATTCGTGTGTAAAGGACTTAGAGGCTATTTCATGAAATACAAATATGTACCTAAGTCTTAACACCACTCGTGTAGTAGATTTCTGAATTCGAACTTTTATGTAATTCATTCCGCGAACCATCCGCGTTATAAACCATTCTCCACACATAACAGGAAAATATTAAATAAGCAATATTTTTCGCAATCACTGAACCATATAGAAATCACCTACTTTCCGGTTTTCCTTGACTAAATAAATATTGCCAAAAAAATGCCTATAGTAGATAATATTCTCGGTAAAAAATACAAGTTTTAATTTTTTACCACACACATAGGCCGGTCATTTTCCGGGTACATATCCCGTACACGAATAGGGTTCGGCGTAGCGTGAATCACGGCATGCATTGCCAGCAATTAATATGTTAATTAGTGGGCAGCACGCGAGGGATGAGCCCGATGGTGTGGCTGACGGGTGCCCGGTGTCATCGCACACATTATTGTAATGTGTCGCCCGCATAGATTTGTTTAACACTGGATGATATTAGGTTAATGAGTGAAATGGGAATTGAATTTGTATGGGTACAAATTATAAATAGGCGAATGGTTTGATTGTTTGCTTGAACGCGGTAATTTCAAGACTATTGGAAAATTCTTTCAGTTTTAGAAAATTATTTTATGTCCAGAAGCACGTAGTAGATTTTACGGGACGCGGGTGGAACTGCTCGCGGTAGCTAAGTAGTTAGTTGTAGAATCGATGTCAATGTATTACATCGTTCATAAGTAGGTAAGTATTTTTATAATGCTTAAATGCAACTTGTAACATATCTGCGTATAGGCACGAAAAGTAAAGCAAAAAACTTCGCTGAAAATACGCTTAAGTGCCATAAAAAATTACCAAAGGCCTCATTCATTTTTAATTTTAATCCCATAAAAGTACCCATTTCACGATAATCACGAAATAATTCATAAAATAAATAATTTCTGCACGACACAACTTTGTAGTGTTATCGGGCTTATTTAATATTCGCGACGTTCTTACAAAGTTATCTCATTAGCCGACGACGACGCTCGGGACACTGGGCTAACTCAGCGGTGTCAAAGCGCGTCAAATGTTAAAATTGAAAAGGACAATGCCGGATTTTGTATGGACCCTGTCCCCACCCACCAACAGACTTGAAACTAGTGTCATCGGAAGCGCATCCTTCGATAGATCATGATTATCAAAACGATTTACTGCAAATGTATGGGGTTTTGGAAATATACGACATTTTAGTATCCTTAATAATCAATTAACTTCAAGTTTGTTAACCAATTACTCGAAGTTGCGTCGCCCGATTTTGATTATTTTTGTTTTAATGCAAAGAACGTGTCTCAACGTTAGTCCGATATAATTTTCATAATTATTTTTTTTTTTTTAATCAATGACACTTAGTTGAACTCTATTGGTGTCCTTACGAAGAACTATACTGTCTCTTCAAACTGATTATTTTAACCGATGATAACTCAAAAACTGCTCAAAAGATCTTGATGAAAATTAAATTAGACTAACTTTGAGATAGATTCTTTAAAATTAAAATAAAAACATCAAAATCGGTCCACCCAACTCCGAGTAATTGGTTAACAAACTTGAAGTTAATTCCTTATTAAGGACACTAAATTGTCTTATAGTTCCTAAACCCCATACTTTTGGAATGTGTCTCCATAATAAGAAATGATCTATTAAATGAGGCGCATCCAATGACACTACTTTCAAGTCTGTTGGTGGGTGGGGACGTTTTTAGGCATTGTCCTTTCAATCATTTTTAATAAAGCTCATTAATTAATTATACTGTAGTTTAACTTTATTACTGTTGCCTGTTATTTTTAGATTATCTAATAGGTAAAAGGACGATCATTGCTGGTCTCTCGCCTTCATGATGTTGTTCTAAAATCCTAACCATGTCACGAAGCTATTCAATTGCCTAAATAAAAATAAATAGGTACTAAAAAAAATAAAAAATATATAAATCAACCCCCTATTTCTAGTAAAATCAAAGAAATAATGTATTTGTGTCTGGAAAATATCGATTCAAATAAAATTCATATAATGGACTGGCTACCATGATATTATATTATTTTCATAGCTTCGAAAGGCACTTAAAATTGTTTACTGCTTTTGCATCATAAAATCTATTGGCAATTCCACTTTCACAAATATCGGAAATGATTTTATTGTCCACTGTTATAACGGCTTAGAAAATAAATATCATTTTATGGATGACGTAAAAAATAAATTCTATAAAATGATTATCTACTGTTTCCCCATGCTTTCAACCACTTCCCGGTTGAACTTGTTCCTAGACTCGAAGAATTTTTCAAATCCCTTCAGTAGTTTCGGAGCCTTTGAGGTACTTACGTGGGTACTTACAAACATTTTTTCATATTTATTATATTAGTACCTATTGATAAAACTCAGATTGGTAGGTAAAAACAATAAAATCAGGAAGTAAACAGAAATTGCATTTATTTCAATTCAAAGTAAAACTAACACCATCATAATTTTGCATCAAGGCTACAAAAAAAAAACGTTTGTATAAACAAAGTCTATTCACAAGGAGTGGCACATGACTATCGCGAAAAATGTACACTTTTTTTAAATTAAATGACCGCGTCCGGCCCTATCATTGCCGCCATTTCGGGGATGATCGGGTGCGTTCGTGCTTCACGCGAGGCTTGTATTAAAACTATTACACGCAAAGTAATTAAAAGCTCAACATAGGTGTGCCTTTGCCTGGCTTTCTTCCGCAACTTCAGAAGAGATTTATTACCTATGTCATAATTTAAATTGCGAGCATCGGAAACTCGTGAAAAAACAATGACAAAACTATTTTGCAATTAGTTCTCCAATAGTTTTAATGCTTCAGAAAGTTCTGGAATGTAGTAGCTTCATCTATCTATGAAAAGATTTATCCGAAAACCATCCTTAACAAAAAAAAAACAAAACATTTTTATTTATTCGCCGTTTCTTCCTTATTTCTACCTATAAGTAAAAACTTTAATTCAGGAATGTTTTATATTATTAAGACCACGTGGCTTCTTAAACTAACTAAAATAAAAATACCACATGCTAACTTAATAGAAGGTTTAACGTAAGTTACCCATAGGTAGTAAGTTACCGTAAGTAGATACTACATAATATTGCAGGTTTAGGTATAATATTGTTTGTATGGGAGGTGTAGAGTTAATATATGGTTATCATCATGAGTGCAACTTTGAAATTGTTCTGTTATCTTACTATCATCATTTGAATTATAATATTGTTTCGATATATGTCGAAACAAGGGTATTCTCGAATAAAACCTGACATGGGCGATACCAGGAGTGAGCAGCTCCAATACTTATAATTCCGATTAAAATAAAACGTTGATACAACGCCACCTTTCAGGATAAATCGCAACTTGAATATTGCAAAGTGAGCACTGAAATTCAGCAGTGAACCTGTTGCGCTTGTTACAGAAAATCTTTCCATTTTTGCCAAGGCGACATCTGTTGGAAAATATTGGAACTGCTTAAGTACGCTGTCTATAACCACAGATAATAAACATGACACAAAAAGTAAAAACGGATTGTCCTTGATCCTTAAGATGATAAATAATTAGTCGGAAAGAATAATATTAATAATTGGTCGAGACGATGATCCCATATTTATTTTTTTAATTAAACCATATTGATTTCACCAGTTTATGTAGTTAATTCTTATAATTCTTCGATGTCCGATTTTATTTTATTTATATTTTTTTTTATTTTATCATGGTTCATATTCGAATAACCTCCATGTTTTTATTGGCCTACAACCTGCAGTCGTTAAAAGATAATTACTGAAACAACGAAATAATTTGATGCATCCTTTCAATTAATTTTCATTGGACTATTATGTGCATGTTGGATGCGTCCATAGCATTATTTAAATCAGTCATTCTGTAGAATCACTCCAGCAAAGTTACGTTTCTAAAACATCACAATCAAATAATATTTTTTCCATACTTTGGCTAATATCCCATCATAGCAATCGTACAATGGAAAAAACTAAACTTTGTTCATAGAGTTGTGATAAATAATACAATTTATTTATGGCAATACCGACACAGTGAGCCATCGCCCTGCTAACGGTGTCATGGCGGTTTGACTTGTTAAAGGTTTTTTTTGCAATAACTTACTAGTTAATGTGCTTTTTAGCAATTTCATCTTTGATTTAAGTTGATAATACCACGTTATAAAAAATAGTTAATAATGCGTGAATACAAAATAGTCGTGTTAGGCAGTGGAGGCGTGGGAAAGTCCGCCCTGACAGTACAGTTCGTACAAGGCATCTTTGTCGAGAAATACGACCCCACCATCGAGGACAGTTATCGGAAACAGGTGGAAGTTGACGGTCAACAATGCATGCTAGAAATACTAGACACTGCTGGTACGGAGCAATTTACAGCGATGAGAGATTTATACATGAAGAATGGACAAGGATTCGTCTTAGTATACTCCATCACCGCACAATCGACATTTAACGACTTGCAAGACCTGCGGGAGCAGATCCTGCGGGTGAAGGACAAAGACGACGTGCCCATGGTGCTGGTGGGCAACAAGACCGATCTGGAGGCGGAGCGCGTGGTGGGCAAGGAGCAGGGCAGCAACCTGGCGCGCCACTTCAACTGCTCCTTCATGGAGACCTCGGCGAAAGCCAAAATACACGTGAACGATGTGTTCTTCGACCTAGTACGTCAAATCAACAGGAGAACACCTATCAACAGTGAGCATAAAAAAAAGCGAGGATGTAAGATTCTGTAAGAATGCTGCTGCAGCCTCTGAAGCGTCTAGGTATAAAATATTTAATAATTTGAAAGACTTCTGGTACCCGGATTTGGCTCTCGACTGTTCCCAAAGTTATCTAGGTCGGGTGTTGAGCATCATTGCTTGGTAATGGAAATACCTGTAGCATTTCAAGAATGTGCATTTGTTGAGTTATTGTGATGGTGTGCTGCAGCACCGGTGGAAAATCCACAGAGCGTTCTGGATTGTATCCATACACCTGTCCATACCGTGTCTCAACCTGTCTATATCTTGATAGTTATAATGTTCAAGGATAGATTCAACGATTCTGTGTGTGTTTCACTCTAGAAATTCCAATTGTAATGTGTGGATGCTGTTAGGTTCAGAAGTTGTAAATGGTTATAAATTTAATACTACTTGATGTAAGTATAAACATATTCATTTATTTAGAGGCTATGAGGAGTATGTTCTAGAACCTGTGACAATACTGACTTCATTATTTTCATTCCAGTTATATTCTAAACATGGCACTACTTCACTCAAATACTTCTAAGTATGTACTTCTCATTGTTTCTCAATTATGATTTTCAAATATATGAAAAGCAACTAAAAATATTTTTGTTTTAATAATAATATTAACAATATTAGGTGCAGACAGTCCTCTGAAATTTAATTGAACAGGAAAATGAGTGCATTATGCTTATTTGCCACGAAATTATCTTTCAAGGTCCTCCTGTAGTGTCACCATTGTAATATGTATGCTACAGTTCATCAAATGGTTAACATATATAGACGTGACTGCATTTATAGTTATATAAATATATATTTATATCTGTCTGGACCTAATATAGATATAGTTTACCATTTAGTAGTTATTATCTAATCATACTGATAAAGGGAAGGCCTGGAACTTCTGAACAGCTGTGTGAGAGTTGAAGCAGGCTCCGAAAAGACCTGGGTGATGTGCCCTGATGGCCTGACCCAGTATGTAATGTTTAAATATGTGAATTAAGGATACATTAAATTTTTTCAGAATATATTATTGTCTTGTTATATAATTCAAATGTATCAAGTGAAAAGTTGATAATATGAAGCCGTTTAGGACTCGGTAACTTTTGAACAAATATTAGAGAGCCTTAGGTGATTGCACCCTGCGACCTTAGTCTCCAATCTAAGTGGTGGTGCCCTATGCCTTGTGTTATTGATGTACACCACTGGCCACCATACTATAACCCCTAACCTACGAAATTGAGAAATAAGAAATTTATCGTTATTGTAAATGAATTAAAGGTTTATAATTACTGGCTCATTTAAATATAAATAAATTACCTATGTTTTGCTGCTAGAACTTTGTTAAACGTAATAATTATATAGGTGTTCAAATATTGTTACGGAATTAGATGTTTCCTCCATTCTCTTTTCTGTTTACATATAAGATTTACTGCACAAGGATATTGGATATGACTTTGATCTGAGTTGAATTATATTTTTATATATATTGTGAAAATTAAGAACTTGTATATTTTAATCTTTTTCAATCAATAATGGACATGTACAATAATCTATTAATTTCTTTTTTTTGCATCAATAAAACCAATTTTAAATATTATCGTTTTGGGGTATGTTTTGTCCCCCTCGTGGTGGGCGCTCCCGTGATGTCAATCGAGGTCGCGGCGTGATGAGTCACATCCCAGGCCTGCGCGGCCGCTCCGCACGCCGCCGGTACCCCACCGACTATCAAATAAACGTCAATTGGCTCGGAATTTTAATGGAATTGAATTAATTGAAACCACCATATACCATCTACAACTATTTATTGACTTGATGAGTGTACAAAAGTTACATAAACGTGTCTATACTTAATTCTATAGGGACTAACTGAACAGTACATTAAATCATGATAAAACATTATGTATGGCAGTGTGACGTGGCGGGCGTATGTCGATATTCTAGTAACATAAGAATTGACACAGTCCAGTGGAAATGAACTCAATACGCCTAACTTAATATCTATTATGAACTCGATAACTAAGCAATCTAATCTATGATGCAAAACAAGTGTTGGATTACAGTTGCGTTAGTTTTCTGTTGGCACACCCCATGATGTGTAACAAGGTCTCATACATAGATCGAGCCCACTATGGGGCGCGAGTGACATACAAAATTATATCTTAACACTAAATACTGCAAAGTCGTTAATTGGAAGTAATAAGCATGTGGGAACGTGAATCTACATACAATAGGGTTGTCTACAGTGTCGTGCCGATAGCCGGCAAAATAGATAGTGGAATGAAATGGTGTTGAACCATTTTTATCAAGGCGCCCGGGCCCCGGCGCTTATCTAGCGAGGTGCAGTGGGGTCAAATGTTAGCGAGCACTATTGTTACTGCCCTTTTCACTAACTAATGTAATAATAACCCAATACTAGTGCACACTTATCAGGACAATTTGCTTTGTGATAAATACTCATAAAATTACTTTGATAAATGTTATCCGCTTTTATTCATGTTTTAACAAATAATAGTGGCAGCTCAACTGCTTCGCCCCTTTACGATAAAGCGTGAAGTGAAACTTGCACGTATTTTATACTGTGTTTTATATAAAAACATGTTATAATACAATGGTTCCCTCATAGTTAAAATTGAATTGTTTACGTGTGATTTTCGGGAAATCCACAATATTTTCCTCTGTTAATATACGTATATATATAATGAAATAAATATTGTTATTACTACGTAGTTGATTTTAAAACAATATTCATAAGTCGTTGAGGCGGAAAACGTGATAAATAGGTACCTAGGTGTCCACACATTCTGACACACGGTAAAGCATAGTCCTGGACGGATTTTTTACCATTAATCTTAATTAATAAGTTAATACTATTATGACTAGTCTAAGTGACTATTATTCTTATATTTTTATTATAAAAATTTGCATAAATAATCACACAATAGAATATATCAAACTAAGAAATCTTCACATTATAATAATTATGTTTTTATGAACACATGTAATTATTTATAAGTATGACGTATCCCGCTAATCCAAAACAATGATGTAATCGTCACAAACATGCAAATAACTACGTTTTATTAACTCTGGATGCACGAAGAACATTCAATGACAATAATTAAAATAATGGATTTAGATTTTAGGTAGTTAAAATAAATGACTAGACGACATCACATAAACTAAAGCTTAAAATTTTGAATAATTCGGCATGATATAAGTAGTTATTATATATTTTTTTTAGGTTTTCCTTTAAGGATCGATGTTTTTGCGAAGTTCTAATGAAATAAATAAAGTATAAAAATATACAGCAAATTGAGTTTAGAACACAAAAACTTTATCGTTGTTAATAGTTTTTATAGGAAAGTAAGACATTGTAAATGAAGAAATATGACTAGAAATCTCGAAACAAGTACACACCATCACTGATAAACTAGATTATTACTGAGTCATTTGAGTTTAAAAAAAATCGCTTCCTCCATATTTCCGGTCTTTGAACTGACCTCGGCGTGAATCATCGTTCAAGACGCTTTGACTCATGCGTGTTATCAAACAAATCATTGCTAAATGACAAATGCACACTGTCTACAATATTCGTGAATATTTAGTGCATTACCTCTACTGAGAAGAATCTTCGTTTCGTACAACGTACAGAAGCATCCAATATTCCAAATAGATTCATCCCAAACTAGTGACATGTGGTGTTGTTAACTCGAATAAAACTCACATGCCGAACAAATGAAATTTGTAAACATGCGTCCGATATGAGACAGGCAGTGATGACGTCACACGTTTACCGATAACTACAATGGCATTCAGCAATACTTTTACTGATTAACGATGTCGTAACAACTTTCAAGTTTTTGGGTCCATCATAAATGAGGCCGCTTTTTGACTCGAAGGTTAAAAAATGTTTTTTTGTTCTCTTCATAAATACTCGCCCTCGCGAGTCCGCAGTCCATGCCATATTTGTACTGTCGAGTTTGTCCAATTTACATTGAGGAATTTTCGAGCAACACTAAAAATAGACATCGCTGGAAGTCGAAAAACTGGTGATAAACACTAGAGGATAGGAATAACATCGGTGTCACCTATTGTATCGATTTTATCTGCTAATTTTACACGCAGCCAGTTTTCCTATAATAGAAATTTGAAACTACACGGCTGGTTATAAATTACACCATCTGTATTCCTATTGTGTGTGTTTTTTACACAATGCTCGAGTTGGCAGCTCATTATTGGTAAATATCGGCTTGCTGCGGTGCCGGTGTTTATTTGGACGAGTCGTAGCTGTCGTTCAGCGGCGGAAGACTGTGGGTCAGCGTGCTGTCCAGCTTTCTGGCTTCGTGCTCCAACGTGTACGAGTCTAACGCTGGGTCCTGGGGAGGAAAAAAATATATAGAGCAGACAGTTTTACAAATATTATTTTAGGTTCTTGATATTTCCCACATCATTACCTAGATGTTCTGATAGGTATCTATTAATCTTCAAGCCTTCGCTACTTAATTGTTGTAGGCAATTATCTGTAACCTAGATAGGTATAAGTACCTACATACATATCCAAATACTTAGGTGCCTATCTATCGGCTACTTTGCAAAGGAAAATATTCTACATCAGAATTGTTTTTTTCGCGCGTAATCGCGCAAAAATGTTGCCGTTGCTGCATGCCCAGCCCGCGTCATACATTATGAGACATCATCTCGAGAATTACGTTGG
The DNA here is from genome assembly GCA_033682625.1 of Helicoverpa zea x Helicoverpa armigera. Taxonomy (NCBI): domain Eukaryota; kingdom Metazoa; phylum Arthropoda; class Insecta; order Lepidoptera; family Noctuidae; genus Helicoverpa; species Helicoverpa zea x Helicoverpa armigera. Next base: position 1,768,354 of record JAWIIS010000041.1, read on the forward strand.
TTAATTCCTTTTATTGGGATTGACGAATCAATTAACCTTCATCCTACTCATAGATTTTTACTGGACCTGTTTTAGGTAGGAATATATACGAAAGATTGGGACCACATATCTTCCGTGGGTAAGTATCACATAGGTACCTATCAAGGAATTGGGCAACCTTACATGGCTGGAATAATTCCTATTGCCAAGCTGCAAATTTAAAAGACCAAAACAGAGCTGAAAAATACAGTGGTTTCCTGCATTGTCATGCCGATGACATTGTGAAAACATCCAAACATACATTGATTCGTTTCTTGAAATCGTACAGTTTCTTTGAACTACTTGTAGGATAAATAGGACATCATTGCTTTACCTACTTACTTTCAGAAGATACGATAAATTCAGAAACCTGTACAAAATGATACATAATGATATCGATAATAGGATAGACAGGGAGTCACTAGAGACATGGACGAGTCATGCCAGACGGCCTTGAACTGTGATAACATGATTTGTCACCTTTTAGTCTGAACTTACAACCCATCACACCGAGGCCATTCAAGGTGGACTTCATGAGTCAGTTTGCCATTTCATTACGCCATCCTAATACAAGGCTAGCTTTATTTGTCTATACCTAAGTACTATTAGTAAATATTTCAACCACTACCTACAGAATTCAAATCTGTCTATAACAAGAGTAGGTACCTAATTCCCAGTTTCAGAGAACTTGGAAACTGCTTATCAGATATTTTATTGTCTCTATATTTATTTACTTTTAATCTACTGGGTCATGTTCATTCTAAAGCCCTTCCTATTTCAGAAAATTCCACAAAACTAGCTGTTGTTTTTTATAAGGATTCAATGATTGGCCTACGTAAATAGCCATAGATATGGTAAATAATGCGTCGTTTTGTAACGTCATGTTCCAGTTATTTTCCTGGACTTATTATCAGCCTTCCAGTAAATATATGACAAAACGCAAATATCTTCCTATAAATATTCAGTCAAATAGTAGGTAATTAAAACTATTTATTTTCGTGTAAGTATAGCAAATAGTGGGTTACCAGAATACCAAACTAGTTTATTTTCCGGCCGATTTTTATATGCTAAAGAATATGGGGAAAATCATGGCAATAACAATAAAAATAGATTCATGCTACATTTTTAATCCTGTGGCAAAAATTTGATCTTGAATGTGTCGATGTTCTAATTTTCTTTATTTAAAAAAATCTGTAGCAGACTGAAAGACATAATAAGCAAAGGTAATTAGGTAGGTAATAGGTCGTTAGAAATACATCCGTTTTAATAAAGATACTTAATGGTCCTTTTAGATATAAATGGGGAAGGCCTATTCAGCTAAGTCAGCTAGGCTGAGATGATAACGATGACCAACTTACATAAAAATTAAAAACTATTATAATTAGGTCATAAAGATCTTTAAGCCGAAATTGACATACTTAGAACTTTTTTATATATAGATGACCTCTTAAAAAGAGATAAAGCGAACGTCAGAAAAAAATATTATTTACAATGAATAAGACTGCAATATTACTGTGATTTACGCTTTACTCATTAAATTACGCAGTATGAAAAGGGTATTTATTTTCCTATTATTCTGAGGTCACAAAGTACTAACCCACTCGGGTCTGATTCTGATGTAATATTTGACTGACACAAGTGCAAGCGAGCACTGATTCAAGCCGTGAAACCATTCATGTGTTTTACTTAGAAAATTGTATTATTGAATGCATTTTCCCAGGAATTTTAATTGAAGGAGGATAAAAGCGTTATAGCTTCATTAAGTACCTAGTGCCAATGGGCATGACTGTATGAGGAGGAGCTTCTCAATTCGGATGTTTTGATAAATAAGGTGGCTAACCTAAATGAGAAAATAGTAGGTAGCAAAATTATATTTAGATAGCTGACTCCATTTCTACTATTAGTTAACTAGTTTCGATAAACTATTTTTCCTCTCTACATATAGGTACAATAGATATATCTCTATGTATGACAGGCAGCCTGTACTAACAAAATATTTCTAACACATAATTATGGAGATAGTAGTTCATCAAGTCACGATAATGTCCGAACTTCAACTGATAACATACCTTTGATAACCTTATCGCTGTTTGATTTGACCGATTGTATTGCGATACAGTCCGATTTTAACGCATTTTTGCAGCTGGCACATAGATTTTTCTTGCATTTTTCTTTACCTGTCAAGCTTTTGGTGGGCATTTCTGTTAGTTAAGATAACGTATCGATGCATAACGACACACGATGACACGACACTTTGTCATCATCAGTTAGATTTAATAAATCGTATACAGATTTATTATCGGAAGTAACAGTACGCTTTGTGAGAAACAGGAAGGACTGCTGGATTGCCTTCTCGGGATAGAGGATGAGTTTCATACCTACATTGCTGAGGCACTAGTCAGCTGCGCCTTACCTTACCTTGGTTCTATATTGGTATGTAGAATTCCGATAAGGAGGATTAGAATAACGTCAATATCAAAAGCCAACAGTGAGCTTGCAGCGGCTGCAGCTGCGTCGACGTGTGCCATGACCTTTAGGTAGTGGTTACCTGTGAGACAGTCCGCAGCGAGTCCCCAAGGGCTGAGCGTAGACGCTGCACGTCGCGAGCGGCGCGGCCACTACGGGCTATGTACGCTTGCCGACGACGGATCTCTGCTGTTAGCTGTGACCGGAGTTGGGATGCCTGGTAAAATAAATTTAAGTTTTAATGGAAATCTTAAACACTGGTACTCTGCCGCATCTGGTTAGACTGGAAGCCGACCCCAACATAGTTGGGAAAAAGCTCGGGAGATGATGAGTGAAAATCTTAAACACTTTAAGAGGTCTTAAGTAAATAAAATATATCTTTTAATACTTGTTTGCTAGCCATACCTACACTACGGACAGATCGAACAGTAGAGCAATGATCAACGTACATCAACAGTTTCTGTAGTCAATATCTAATATTAATATCTGACTATCTAATTTGAAAACTTTGACTTTGAAATTGAGCAGTTAAAACATACTGCAACAATATTTTACACTAAACATTAGGTATGGTACAGCAGCATTCTATTTTCAGGATAAATTACCAGGTAAATGTGAAAACTAATATTTTACCTATTGAACCATTTTAGAAAGTATAAACAATAATTTCCAATCATTATTTTTCCTCATCCCATCTTTCCATTTTCCCATCTAAAATATATATTCTAACTAGCCGTTTTCCCCCGGTTTCACCCGCATCTCGTGAGAACTACTGCCAGTACCGAGATAAAATAAAGCATATGGCACTCAGGAAAATTGTAGCTATCTATCAGTGAAAGAATTTTGGAAATCGGACCAGCGGTTCAAAGATTACCCCTTACATACAAACTTACAAATTTTAACTCTTTATAATATTTATACACCAATTTTACTTTTTTTTCTTAATCTAGTTAAAGTAGATATCTTGCAGACAACCTTAGGATGGATTGAGACGAAGGAAAAGATTATACGGTAGGCAGCTAGGCAAAGTGTACGTACACCTGCTCCTACAATTTGCGTAAGTAATATATACCTATGGATTTCACTCACAAAAATACAAGTTTTTATCTCACCTGTGACTCAAGCCTCATAATCTGCTGCCTATAGCTGGCCTCCTTGCTCTCCAACAGTCTCTCAGCTTGTAACGCGGCCTGTCTATAATGTTCCACGTCGCCTCTCCGTGAAGGAGACACGCTGGATAAGTCGGATAAGTACCGGGTTCTAGCCATTACTAGTTCTGCCTCCTGGGTGAAGAAAATCATTGATTTAGTTATTGAATAAACAAGTACAGACTTTTTTACTACATCAAAATGGGATTTTGAAATACAACATCTATGCTTATATAATAAAGAAGAAACATCGTTTGTTTGTACCCTGAAGACTCCGAAATAACTGATTTGAGATTTTTTTTCAGACTATAGTTCCCACAGGACGCAAGTGAAACTGCAGTAAAACGGCTAGTTTTGCATAAAATCTATCAGCAATAACTGTCAAAAATCAACAAATGATTATCATTGCCAACGTAATCCGTCTTTACCAAGGACCAAGGAGTAATTAGCCCAAAATAATATACCTATCTATCCTACTAATATTATAAACGCGAAAGTTTGTATGTATGGATGTTTGTTACTCTTTCACGCAAAAACTACTGAATGGATTTTAATGAAACTTTACAATAATATAGCTTATACATCAGAATAACACATAGGCTACAATTTGTAAACATATTGTTCGAAATACTAAACCTGCGCAGACGAAGTCGCGGGCACCAGCTAGTTGTAAATAATATAGGTACAACTTTGATTAGTCCTGAACCACTTCGGCCCCTTGTTATTTTTAGTCTAGGAACTGTTTATTCCCCCCCCCCCCTTATATCACCCCTCTTTATATAAGTTTAATTATAACTTACCTTATCCGCCAACTCCTTCTCCAGGCGTCGTATCTTCATCCTGAGCTCTCTGTTCTCCAACTCAATAAGACTGATGTCGGTGGTAAAACCTTTGTCCTTGCATGGAATGTGGGCCGAGTCTTTATAACCTCGCGTTGTTGATGAGTCCTTTGTTGAATCTGGACCTAAGGAACAAAATATTCAGATTTTAATTAATTAAGTATAAGGTATCAGAATGGATGGCTAAAAGGTAAATAATATTAGTATGGATGGTAAATAATTAACTCATCTCTTTTTAGCGACAGATATAAAATAGTTAAGGTTCATGAAAGAGTTGGTCAGATAAATATTTTTCCCCCTTTTAACCTAAGGAATTGTAGCTGACTTGAGGGTGTTTTATTATTTAAATATGTTCTAGCTAGGGTCCTAGAAAATGTAAGACTAATAAAATAGAAGCTTACAGTTTTGGGATCGAATATTTAGAGATAAAATAAAATTTCTTCCTTTACCCGAAGATTTTTACATGATCCATTGTTTGTTGAAATATAAAACAGAACAATGGAATTTGAGATAACACTGAAATACAATACCTTAGGTTTGGTATTAAAAATAGTAATAAAATGATATCATGTCTGCATTATTAAAGGTGACATAATTTTTAAAAAATACATATGTACGACGGAATTTATTTTAAGAATGTATGATGTAATTGCAAAGTTATTTTTAAAGAATACTTGATTACACTAAGGCATCGTTCAGACCAAACGTATTGTCGGCCGCTGACTGTGAGCGCGCGTTACGCAGTTTATTGCTTTTCCATATATATTGAAATTGTCGTTCACACCGAACCGACTATACGCTGTTACGTCGTCTGTTGTAGCTGACTCTCAGTGGCCGATTATTTTACTACGCGACTATGCACGGCGGACGCGGATTGGCTACGCGGACGCAGTTGCCGAATAGCGCCGCTCCGCCGCGTACGCACCGCCGCGCCTCGGTACAGCACGTCGATAATTAGTGTCCCTTTTATATAAACTTAAACGTATTAAAGATAGTAACTCATCGAATGTTTTACTGTCATACGAAAATATTTCTTGAACTTATTTCGATAAAGTCTATATTCGAAATATAAAGTATGAAATTGACCAAGAAAACATCTCTTCAAATTTAAGGGATGTACCCACAATCTCTTCTTTTTATTATTTTCGTCTTCCTCTGGAGCTTTGCAAATGGCAACTATCTGAATGCGCATCATTTAATTGAAATATCAGTAAAACGTCTGATTTGAAAAAAATAAATTACGCTAGTTTTATAGTTTATAAAATACTACGAGCAACTTCAAATACTGAGCCCTTTTATGTGTAGAATAGTCAGCCGCTCAGCGTACGCATCTAGTGTGAACCTACAAGAGCCTATTCTTTTGTTCACACATGTAGCGCATCGTACGCTATAGCCTATTGTCGGCTTGGTGAGTACGCGTACTGCAGATTGAGTCGACGTTCACACTGGGGCAGACAGTGAGTATACTTACAGTCAGCGGCGGACAATACGTTTGGTGTGAACAATCCCTAAAGCCCGTTTTGTAGCCAAGCTGCTGAGCTAAAATTGTTTTGCTAAAATTCGTTCCCAAAACGTTGCTTTTCCGAGCCACGTATCTGTCTAAGGGCCAGGCCACAACAGTGCGTTGCGGCGTCGCATCGCAAAAACAACATTGCACAGCTATGCGATTAATATGATATGCGTCGTTGATTTTTGCGATGCGACGCCGCAACGCACTGTTGTGGCCTGGCCCTAACTACAACAAAGTGTTGGAGGCAGCTCGGAACACCGCTATTTTTGGGTGTTAGCAGCGCAGGTGGCAACGACCACATGCGTATACCAGTGCCCGCATATTAGCTGCAAGCCGCCATTAACTATAGGTACCTTTTTATGGCAAATCATCAAATGATTGTCATTGATCATCTCGCTGTGGGTTAGCAGCGGTGAGGGAGTGTCAGACTCTTAATGACTAAAAACGGTCGTGTACCGTCGTAGGCCTTTTATGCCCTAGCGCCGCGGTATCTCTTCCAAACAATCCCGCAGCCCCGGGAGGGTATTACTTGAACCTGAGTTTTGAATTTAAAGATTTTGAACTTCCTGATTGATGTTGTTTCTTAAGCCCTATGTACCAGGGCCTTGGTAACTCTTTGGAACAATCCCGTAGCCGCGGCAGGCTCTGATCTGGGACTACGTACCAACCTTTGGCCCCGGCGGGCCACTCTCTCTCTGACACTCCCTCGCCGCTGCTAACCCACAGCGGGAGGGGTCATTTGATGATTTTTGACTACGTTAAAAAAAATGGCCCGGTGGGCCCCACTGAGGTTTAGGACTATATACTATACGTACCTGAATCTAAATCAGAGTAGTAGACAGTCTTATCCCCGCGGTCATGGCTCTTGCTGCGCAGCGCGGGCCGCATGCGCCGGTCTGCCTCCAGTTTCCTCACCGTGTCCTGCAGCACTTCGCACTTGGACTTCAGTTCAGATCTATCACGTTGTAGCTGATGAAGTTCGCGTTCGAGCTCGCTGTCTGTATTGCTTTCTTTGCCGTCCCATGTCGTCATGCGGAGTTGGGATTCGAAGGCTGACCTTTGGGAGAAATGAAATGTTAAGAAATATTGTTGATTCTGTCTTGTATCGTAAACGAAATACTTTACGTATGCAATTTAAACAATTTTATATTATATCCTAGATTTTCATTTTAAAGCGCAAGCCAGGCAGAAGAGGCTACAGGCATCGAAAACATCCGTACCACATTGACGTTACGGGCCAATGTAGACTGTGCCGTGGCATTTTACAGTCTTGGTAAGGTACTTGCGTTTCTGTATGTTTTGCGGCAAATGTGTGAGCTTTTATTGTGTGAGATATTTAAGCTATTATATGGATTCACATTTTAGTTACACCAAAACTGTCCACAACAATATTTCAAATGGCGAAATATATTTAAATAACTCAATCATCACACTACATACCTCTGCACTTCTACATTGGCCAACTGGTTGGTGAGCCGATGCACTTGGTCTTCTAATGAAGAGTTGAGTCGCTTCATCTCTCCTAAAGCTGCCTTGGCACTTTCCAACTTCTCTGTTAGTACCCTGCGTTCGTTCTCACAGCTCGCTGGAATAAATATTATAATAATGGTACATTCAGCTTAGAAGAAGACAGGGTGTGTAGGTCAGGAACTTCACTTCAAATTAGGATAGTTTCTGATACATGTTATTTGAAGAATAACTAATCAACTCCTACGCATTCGGACATTAAGTTGTCTATGCTGACTACAGTTTGAATATTCTAACTATAGTTTGATAAATTGTATAAATCATATCTAAATGGAAATTATTATTTTAACTAATTAACGGAGTTTTATACCGAAAATTATCATATATACTTAAAAGATACAATTTTCAAAGATCTAATAAACACCCTACAGCTTTTTTAACTTAACAAAACAAAGGGGTTCGATTTTCAATGCATCTTGTTACACACAGCAATTGTATCTACAAGACAAGAAATCGGATCAAAAACACAAGTTTTATACTCACAAACACTCTTCTGAATCTGCCTCAGCTTGTCAACAGCATTATGTTCATTATTCTTCGCCTCGTTCAACTGCCTCGTGACCTTGCCGAGGTCGGCTCGCAGCTCCGACTCGGCCGTGGCTGCCTTTTGTAAGGCTGTTGATAGTTGTTCTACTGTGCCTTTGAGGGAGGTACACCTGTCTTCTAGTTGGGCGATAGTGCGGGTGTAACCTTCGCAGCGCTCTTGTAGTTTCTGTAAAGGAATTGGAAGTTTTTAGAATTTGTTGTTACTTATTTAAGATTTTGGATCACAAGATTTAAAAAAATGCTCATTCTTATGTGTGGTATTTAGCAATTTTAGGCACATTGATTAAATAAATTATGTTGGCAAAGTTGACATTGCTGGTGTTTGAAAAGCTACTTCCAGTTCGATCATAAGGCTTACTTCAGATGAAAGCGCGACTTGGCGCGCTGTTTAACTTTGTAACTAATCAATGTTATTATGTACATGACCGCGCGTTATCATGGCGATGAATGATAACGCGCCGAGCGTAACATGTTGACCCGCGCCACCACCATCTCAACAGGTGAATCGCGCGGCATCTGAACATAGCCTAAGCATTCTGGGAAAGCACAACAAAACACAAATACACTGACTAGCTCAGTTCACATTTCCAATACTTATGATATGGGTAGTAAATAGTAGTGTACCTTGAGCGCCTGGTCGCGGTCCCTGGCGGCGACGGCGGCGCGCTGCACGTCGCCCTCCAGCTGCGCGCGACGCACGTCCAGCCGAGACGCGCGACCTGAGCAAGACAATACACAATATATTGTACTACTGCACTTTACATACTTACTGCATTGAGCTGTTAGGATTTCATTCAATAGCACGGACAACTCGAAAACTAATAAAAAATATTCGAAAAAAATATTTTTTGAATAGGTACGATAAGTCAAAAATACGTCATCAAAATATAATTTCAAACCCAAATGAAATACTCCATCTTTCATATGAAGCTAAACGGAAACCACAACCAACAACTAATATTGAAGTATACCTTCAGCTGCTGCGAGCGCTTCACGAAGCTGACCTACTTCTTGTACACGTTCTGCTAGCTGTACTCGCAGATTATCACCCTTGTTCTGTCAACAACAACATTTTTTGCATTAATTAATTTATTTAACAGTTCATATCTATACACAGATATACACGGCCAAAAATTAAAATAGAAAAATTGTATATGTATTTATCAAGTAAAAAGAAAAGAAGATATAATATGAATACAATAAATACTATATGCACCTATGACAAATTAATTAATTATTTGCATAAACTAAAAAAATATTTTACTACTCAAAATGTATGTAAAAGAATCTTACCTCATTCTGTACTTTCTCTTCCGTGACGGACGCCAACGTAGCTTCAAGACTGGTGATCTTGTCTCGCAAGTTGCTGATCTCCACGGTCTTACTCTGTACCGACTCGTTCTGAAACAATTCTCTTCTGTTAATAAAATAGTCAATTTATTTTGAAAGGGCTACTCTAATATTTTCCGAAAGCCAAGTTAAAAAAACACAGGCATATAAAAAGATTTAGAACTGGAATCAAATAATCATGATAATCGCCTTGTCCGTGTGTAGGGTTGGTTCGGACAACTTTGGTGTATTACGTAGAATCAGTAACTTTGTCAGGGACATCATACTAGTTGCTATTGAAAATGTAGCCTATGTAAAACCTCGCCTTCTCCTCCTGCAAGCTGCGCAGGTTGCTGGTGACCGACTGCAGCTGGTTGTCACTTGCACAGTGACAGTACAGTACACATTACCAGAGCATTGAGCTGCGCCTCCTTCTGTCCGTACGCGGTCTGCAGCCTCGCCTTCTCCTCCTGCAAGCTGCGCAGGTTGCTGGTGACCGACTGCAGCTGGTTGTCACTTGCACAGTGACAGTACAGTACACATTACCAGAGCATTGAGCTGCGCCTCCTTCTGTCCGTACGCGGTCTGCAGCCTCGCCTTCTCCTCCTGCAAGCTGCGCAGGTTGCTGGTCACCGACTGCAGCTGGTTGTCACTTGCACAGTGACAGTACAGTACACATTACCAGAGCATTGAGCTGCGCCTCCTTCTGTCCGTACGCGGTCTGCAGCCTCGCCTTCTCCTCCTGCAAGCTGCGCAGGTTGCTGGTCACCGACTGCAGCTGGTTGTCACTTGCACAGTGACAGTACAGTACACATTACCAGAGCATTGAGCTGCGCCTCCTTCTGTCCGTACGCGGTCTGCAGCCTCGCCTTCTCCTCCTGCAAGCTGCGCAGGTTGCTGGTCACCGACTGCAGCTGGTTGTCACTTGCACAGTGACAGTACAGTACACATTACCAGAGCATTGAGCTGCGCCTCCTTCTGTCCGTACGCGGTCTGCAGCCTCGCCTTCTCCTCCTGCAAGCTGCGCAGGTTGCTGGTCACCGACTGCAGCTGGTTGTCACTTGCACAGTGACAGTACAGTACACATTACCAGAGCATTGAGCTGCGCCTCCTTCTGTCCGTACGCGGTCTGCAGCCTCGCCTTCTCCTCCTGCAAGCTGCGCAGGTTGCTGGTCACCGACTGCAGCTGGTTGTCACTTGCACAGTGACAGTACAGTACACATTACCAGAGCATTGAGCTGCGCCTCCTTCTGTCCGTACGCGGTCTGCAGCCTCGCCTTCTCCTCCTGCAAGCTGCGCAGGTTGCTGGTCACCGACTGCAGCTGGTTGTCACTTGCACAGTGACAGTACAGTACACATTACCAGAGCATTGAGCTGCGCCTCCTTCTGTCCGTACGCGGTCTGCAGCCTCGCCTTCTCCTCCTGCAAGCTGCGCAGGTTGCTGGTCACCGACTGCAGCTGGTTGTCACTTGCACAGTGACAGTACAGTACACATTACCAGAGCATTGAGCTGCGCCTCCTTCTGTCCGTACGCGGTCTGCAGCCTCGCCTTCTCCTCCTGCAAGCTGCGCAGGTTGCTGGTCACCGACTGCAGCTGGTTGTCACTTGCACAGTGACAGTACAGTACACATTACCAGAGCATTGAGCTGCGCCTCCTTCTGTCCGTACGCGGTCTGCAGCCTCGCCTTCTCCTCCTGCAAGCTGCGCAGGTTGCTGGTCACCGACTGCAGCTGGTTGTCACTTGCACAGTGACAGTACAGTACACATTACCAGAGCATTGAGCTGCGCCTCCTTCTGTCCGTACGCGGTCTGCAGCCTCGCCTTCTCCTCCTGCAAGCTGCGCAGGTTGCTGGTCACCGACTGCAGCTGGTTGTCACTTGCACAGTGACAGTACAGTACACATTACCAGAGCATTGAGCTGCGCCTCCTTCTGTCCGTACGCGGTCTGCAGCCTCGCCTTCTCCTCCTGCAAGCTGCGCAGGTTGCTGGTCACCGACTGCAGCTGGTTGTCACTTGCACAGTGACAGTACAGTACACATTACCAGAGCATTGAGCTGCGCCTCCTTCTGTCCGTACGCGGTCTGCAGCCTCGCCTTCTCCTCCTGCAAGCTGCGCAGGTTGCTGGTCACCGACTGCAGCTGGTTGTCACTTGCACAGTGACAGTACAGTACACATTACCAGAGCATTGAGCTGCGCCTCCTTCTGTCCGTACGCGGTCTGCAGCCTCGCCTTCTCCTCCTGCAAGCTGCGCAGGTTGCTGGTCACCGACTGCAGCTGGTTGTCACTTGCACAGTGACAGTACAGTACACATTACCAGAGCATTGAGCTGCGCCTCCTTCTGTCCGTACGCGGTCTGCAGCCTCGCCTTCTCCTCCTGCAAGCTGCGCAGGTTGCTGGTCACCGACTGCAGCTGGTTGTCACTTGCACAGTGACAGTACAGTACACATTACCAGAGCATTGAGCTGCGCCTCCTTCTGTCCGTACGCGGTCTGCAGCCTCGCCTTCTCCTCCTGCAAGCTGCGCAGGTTGCTGGTCACCGACTGCAGCTTGTTGTCACCCTTGCCTTGCTGTTCACACGCATCTTTGAGCTGTTTCTTTAGCATGTTCACTTGTGATTTGAAGTCGTCCTAGAATACAGAAGTATATTTCTGTAGCTTTACTCATTCCACAATGTGAAGGAAATATTTAACAATATACTGAATGTATGGTGACTAACCTTCTCCCGTTCAATCTGGCAGACATCATGCATCAAGTTACGCATGCCTTTCTTAACCAGTTCAGGGTCTACATCTATTATCTCGTTGCGGTCCTCGGAATGGTCACGTCCTGGAAATTGTGATCTTTACAATATTGTAGACAAAACAATAGTTATTGTATTAAATCATAAAAATATTATTCTAGATGTGTACACCATGTCTGTAATAGGCATAGCAAACCAGATTTTTATAATAGCTTATGTATTTTGGTTTTATTGTTTGTAATGCTGTTGGTGTGCCAGTAAATAATAAAAATAAATCATCAATCAATTTTTTATTGAGCCTGTGCCGCAAAATGGCACTTTATTATTGCAATTTTGTAGCTTCATCCTAGGAAGGGAAACGCCCGCCACGTCGCTTCTTTTCCTAGTGTGAAGCGGTTACAGTTTGCTGATTAGTACCAACTAGCTGTTGCCCGCAACTTCGTCTGCGTGGGCAATATAGAATAGTCAAAATACTACTTATCCCGTAGGTGCATTCTTTCACGTGACAGTATAATTAGGATTAGCACTTAGCAGTCGCATAGATTCATTGATCAAGGTTGTGTTGTGGATGTGACCATTTATCTAAACAAAAGAAGTAAAGTTTGTGACGTTGTGAATATCTCTGGATCTAGTCAGCCAATTTGGAAAATTATTACCTATGGTGCGTAAGTAATTTTCACAGGAAACAGTTATAATCTATGTCTTTATGCTTTGATCTCAGTGGCGTGCACTTGGAGAGGCCTATGTCCAGCAGTGGACTGCGATAGGCTGATGATGATGATGATGATGATATGCTTTGAGTCTGACAAAGCTGTCATTTGTACATTTTCTGCAGCTGCTCCGACTAATCAGAAGCCAGAAAGTCTGTCAGTTTTACCATGGATATCGGCTTGTGTAGTTGACTGGATTGAAGATAGGTAGATAGGTAGTCGCTCCAAGCAAAATATTGCTACTCAAACAGATTCGGTGACTGGAAGCCAACACCAACATAGTTGGGGAATAGCCGGATGGATGATAAAATGAGTCATCATCATCAGCAGGCGCATAGGGTAGGATAGTTTCACTACTGGGGAGAAACACTTGTATGACGGGGATTTTCTGTGCACTTACTCACTATGGTAAGGCTGACCCCACATTAGGCGTGCGCGATCCTCGAGCGTGTGAGTAGCGCGGGCGTCGCGAGCACGCTGCATGAACGTCGCGTTTTGCTGCCCTGCGGCATGTGTGAAGAGTCCAAGCGACGCGGCGCTCGAGTTGCGTTCTTACCCCTTCGCCTGCTATCCCCGCCACCCGCTAAACGCCTTAGCAGTTAAACGTCAAGGAGAGCGGCGCGTGCGCGCCGCGAGCGCGCTGTAGGTAAATGCCGCAGGGCAGCAAAACGCGACGCTCACGCAGCGCGCTCGCGACGCACGCGCGGCGCCCGCGTTACTCATACACCCGAGGATCGCGCACGCCTAATGTGGGGGAGGCCTAAGCCGGGACTCCACCGAAATGTTTGCATTAGTTCACGAATAGGCAAAATGTACGTATCTGTGAGAGTCCACTGCATGTGTTCGTACTTGAAACCTGCAGTTTTGCCAAGATTTTCAAAATGTACGCTCTCAATTTGTCATTTCTTGGTGGCGCCAGCAAATCAAAAGAAACAGAAGTGTTGTATACTGGGCGTCACTACCGCACACCGGGAAAATTTCGCTCTTGCGTTTATATACCATATTTTGTGTCACACGTAAACAGGACGACAGTAAGTAAAAAAAGTCCACCAAAAAACTTTCAAAGATCTGATGAACGAACAAATCAGACCTGACTTGGTCAACTGGGGCCAATCAGAGCTCTATGAAGCGATCATATGCTTTGGCTCCTACTGTTATTGTGGTTTCTGGAAATTTATTCACCTCATTCAACGATGAATGTAATTCGGATGGTACTATTAAGAACACTTGCTTAGCGCAGAAGCTGACGTTGGCAGGTCGACTCTTTTGACTTCTCGAATAGGATACCATTGGTTTTTGTGCAATGTACACCTGCAATGCATGCTGGATTAGGATAGGATACAGGTGGATAGGATTTGCAACAGAAAACAATTCTGTCTTTGTGAATGACATCAAACGTAGTTTTATATAAAAGGTGTTTTTTTAGACTTGGCTCGGGTCTTACTGAGACTGTTCGTAATCGTGACCAGTGTATTTGCGATCAGAAGTTGAAAGTAAGCATGTCTCTGGTATGCGACGCGCAGTTTGTAAGTTTTCAGACGCATAAAGCATTTTACGTGTGTATGGTATTAAATCGAGAAAGCTCCCATTTCTTATCTGCACTTTGTATCTGGGCTTGTTCTTAAAGCTACAGAATCCTACATTACCTACCTACCTCACGCTTAGCAGCACTTGCGAGAGACAGATCCTCCTATCTTCTAGGATTAAGTTTACATACTTTGCATCAGAAAAAATAATGAAGGTCTACTTAATACTATTCACTCAAAGTAATTTGTTTTAAGGCCACCACATTAGTGGAAGAGAAGCTAAACTATGTTTATGAAAAAATCCTGATATAAACTCCATCTGTAACTTTAAATGATAATTAATTGTTATACTAAAGTCATCATTTTTGACATAATATTCAAAAAATAATTTAGATGGCACCGTTTTAAATTTGGCTGAGAACTATTATTTTCCTTTCATCAAGGTAATAATTATAATTGGATTTTGATGTGGCACGGCAAACTGACAAACACTATTGAAATGTCTATCGAAAAATTACACTACGTGTTAAAATATGGTGAATTACGGAAAATACACAACTCCATCTGTTGAAATAATAATCCTCTATAAAGAATGTATGGTACTTTATTGTCATTTACCACCTCGCTCCTTTGACAAATTTTATGTATTTTATTTAACACAGATTACCACAGATGGAGCTACTTTAACCTTGACTAAACACAATTTTAATTTTTTTTTATTCCGAAGTTACTTATGAAGGTGTGATTTTCTGTGTAAAGGTTAATAATAGGCCGATCAACTAATATAAGTACAACATTCAAATGTACAGTTTTGACAAACAGATTGCGTGTCGTAATATTTTACATCTTGAATTCACAAAATTAATCATATCTTTTGATAGAGTGAATCGATTTCGATGAAACAAAAACTAAGTAATACCCCAAGTTACGTAGAATTTTTGTATATAAGCATTGTCTGCATTGAATTCGTAGATTTTACGTGAATCCCGAACGAACAAACAGATAAACAGACAAAAATTATGGTAATGGGTTCTGTTAGTTATCCTTTAACATGCTGGCTATTTTTTTTGCCAATTTCTTCAATGTACAAAAATTACTTTTCTACAGATTTATTATATGTATAGATTCCATAGATTTTCAAGTTATAATGTGGGCCGATCCCGGCGGCACTGCAATGCCGGGCCGACCCGTGACGGGAGTGGAGCGAGCCCCGAACATCCCGTCAGTTTACAAAAATCAGTTTAATATACTGGTCCCTCAGTGAGGGAACTTTCAGATATTAAGCTGAAAAGAACAGATACTACACTTTGATCTTAGCCAAAAGGCCGAGAAGCGATACCGAACTAAAGTAGCGTGCGAGGGTCGTTCAATCGCGGAGAATCTTAACACCGCGATGCAGAAATGAGCGTGAATTGTACAGCGCCATCTATCGAACTCGATAGTCAACTTTACTCATCATCATCATCATCATCATATCATTTATTGCATTCCATAATGTACATTTGGTGGAAAATATAAAATAATAGTGGTAGTCACAATTATGGACCCTGATGGGCACAGCAAATAGTTAGAAGAGAGGAAGGCGTTTAATGTAATATAGTAGGTAGTATGTAGTATATTATTTAAGTATTTATTTATATTATAATATTGCATATATCTTTGTGTAGCATAACTTCGTTTTATACTTATTTTTCTTTATATGTTGCTTTTATTAATTTTAAGTTATTTCTTTATCGGTAATATACTCGTTGATTGTATAGTATGCTTTTTTTAATAAAATTTGTTTTAAGATATTCAGGAACTTTGTGTCACTTGTTTCGTCCTTAATTTTGTTGGGCAATTTATTATATATTTTGATGCACATCACGTAGGGGCTGTTGGAGTGTAGTGTCATGTTGGAGGTAGGTAGCATCAGCATATTTTTGTGTCTCAGTGATCTATTGGTGTGTTTGTCTCCGCGTTTGGTAAAGAACTTTGAGTATCTCCTAACGAATTTACATATTTCTAATATGTAGATGCATGGTAATGTGAGTATTTTGTGTTTTTGGAAATAGGGTTTGCAGCTGTCTGTTTGTTCTATGTTTGTTAGTATGCGGATTAGTTTCTTTTGTAGAGTGAAGAGTGATGGTGCGTCGGTGCTGTTTCCCCACATGATGATGCCGTAGCTGAACCAGGAGTGCGCATATGCGTAGTAAGTACTTAGAGCAGTTGGTAGGTCTGTGGTTACCTTTACTTCGCGGAAAGCGTAAACAAAGGACAATGGGCGATTCCGGTCCAAATGTCCACCACGAACGAGACCTATATGGCTAGATAGCCCGTTAAATATAGAACATTTTTTGTTATGAAAGTAAAAAAAAATATAATGCCAGAAAAAAGTTATAGCAAAATCAAAAAACTCATTGCATAGATTTTATCAATTTCATTTTTTCGATTACTTTTCATGATGTTCGATTTTCGTACTTTCTGACAAAATAGAATTGTTCATTATTAGAGAGAAGATACCGCCAGTTACATCGAACTTTCTTAGATCCAGGCACCTCAGCGGGGCCTGGTATATTTAGAGCCCCCGCAGACCACAGACTTTTTATCGGCCGATAGTTTGGTCGGGCTTTTTATCAGTATAGTAAGTTCAACTCAGTTGTGCGCGCGGCCTTATGTGTGGGTAACCCTTGTACATATACAGTGACTTTGTGTGCGTGACAAGAGGTACAGTCGGGTACAACACAGTTATTTAGGGGTTGTATACGGGTGTTATTTATTTATAATGATTATGAATCGCTACTTGAAAAATCAAATGATGAATCTTCGGATTCGCTACTCTCACCAAGGTTAATTATAAATTCTGAGTCTGATTAGTATTCTTCTTTTTTCTTTTGTACATGTCGACAAGTATTACCCAACATCCCTTCATCAATTTGACTTAAATGTTCATTTATGAGTTTCATTATTTACGTCTTATTTTGGTCGACATTATGCGAAGCAATATAATTTTTTAAAATTCCCCACTCATTTTGTTTACATTATTATACTAGATTATACGTCTTTTTACATTCTTAGTCCACACTTTTATTTATTGTCCGCATACCCCGAGCTAGAAAATATGTAAGGAATATTTAATTCATCTTAGATATTTCACCTCATTTATTTCTTAGATACTGTCAATGTCAATTTGAAAAGACGCATGAGAAAATAATGAAAAACTGTAAAATGTAATAATAAAAAGCTTTGAATGTTGTTTCATTTTTTGAAACGCTACCTGACTTCTTAAACATTTTCTCCGTGAAGAACTAGACATCTTAGTAAACGACTGTACCCATAACAAAAAGCGTTAAGAACACGTCATGCTCGGACGACGTCACTGTCACACAAATGAAAGTTGTATATTTACAAGCCGACGCACACATAGGGCCGCGCGCAAATCTGAGTTGAACTATCTATACGCAGATGTAAGCAAGTGAGCACACTATGACGATTTGGTATCGGCCGATAAACAAGTTTGATGGGCTTCCCGATTAAATTCAAACTAAACTGTCGGCAAACTATCGGCCGACCGTATAATCAGTATTGGCTCCCTGCCACACGCGCACACATGACGATTTTTTAGTCGGCCGACTAAGCCGATAGTTCAGTTCGCTCCGAGCTTTGACAGCGAATGGTCGGTCGCGCGTGTTTTGTAAAATGGCGTCGCCCAATTCTCAGTCACTTATTTCGGAATCTTCGATCGTAACTTTGATCGAGGAAGTCAAAAAACGCCCTGCACTTTATAAGAAAAACTTAAAAGAGTCATCATCCTCCGAGCCTTTTCCCAAACTATGTTGGGGTCGGCTTCCAGTCTAACCGGATTCAGCTGAGTACCAGTGCTTTACAAGAAGCGACTGCCTATCTGACCTCCTCAACCCAGTTACCCGGGCAACCCGATACCCCTTGGTTAGACTGGTGTCACACTTACTGGATTCTGACTACCCGTAACGACTGCCAAGGATGTTCAATGACAGCCTTACTTAAAAGAGTACTCTGACGTAAATGTGAAGCTGTTAATGATTGGAATGAGCTTTTTAATTTTCCTTCTCCGGTGTATGAGAGCAATAATAACATTTCTATGCAATGTTTTATTAATTTTCATTGTGCGGTGCGACCACTCTTTTCACCAGTTGGTTAGAAACTAGCAAATAGTCGGCAGACTGTTGGATAGTTTGCGCTCTCATCACCGACTAAACTGTTTAGTTGGTTTGGTGTGCGTACTAGCAGGCCAACCCGACTAAACTATCGGCCGATAAAAAGTCTGTGGTCTGCGGGAGCTCTTAAGCACTTCTGGCGCCTCAATTGGTTAGTGATTCGTCATCCATCGGGCAAAAAAATATGGGCTGTTTATATGCAAATGTGTCTTACTCATCTTAGTTTTAGATAAAGTGCGGAAATAGCAGTGGAATAAAATAAAAAATAATAACAATAACATACAAAACTACCGAAAATTAAGAATACATTTTTGGCTATAACTTTTTTTTGGCATTGTTTTTTTTTTTACTTTCTTAGTAAAAGTTACTCTAAATTAAGTGGACTATTTAATTATATAGGTCTCGTTCGTGGTGGACATTTGGACCAAACTTCATACATTCTTGCCCAATCTCCTTTGGAGATCTTGGATTTAATATTTTGTATGTGCGTCTTCCAGTTAATATGAGTGTCTATGGTAAGTCCGAGTAGTGTGAAGTTGTCGACAACATCTATTTTTGTATTGTTAGTTGAGAAGTTAATTGTTATTGGGGATTTTTGATAGGGGTAAAAGGTCATTATTTTAGTTTTTTTATAATTTATTTCTAGATTATGTTGGTCCATCCATTCTGTAGTTTTATTAAGTATGGTGTGAAGCTTTGCGTTTATTTCTGTTTCGTTATTGCATGAGGTGAGGAGGGAAACGTCGTCCGCGAATAGTATACTAGGCTCATTCATGATTTTCGGAAGGTCGTTTATGTAGATAAGAAATAGCAAACATCCAATTACGCTGCCTTGTGGAATTGAGGAGTTTAAAATTTGTTTTTCTGATCTTACATTTAATATTTCATTAGTGTCCTGGTTAAAGTAGTCAATTTCTACATATTGTTCTCTGTCCTTAAGATAAGACTCGAACCATTGGTGGGTAACACCGCGAATTCCTATTTTGTATAGTTTGTCCAACAATATACTAAATTGAACTCTATCGTATGCCTTAGTCATATCAAGTAATATACCTACTGCGTATTTTTTATTATTTAAAATGTTAATCACTTCTTGAATGTATTTATAAACTGCAAGTGTGGTTGACCTATGTTTGCGAAATCCGTTTTGTCCCTCATCAAAAATGTTGAATCTCTCGCAGAAGTTATATACCCGATTGCACATAGCTTTTTCAAATAATTTTGAGGCGGTTGGCAAGAGTGCTATAGGGCGGTAGTTGTTGGGATCAATTTTCGAGTTTTTTTTGTGTATCGGTTTTATGATAGCTTTTTTTAGAAGGTCAGGGAATGTACCTTCTTCGAACGATTGATTTATTAATACGCAAAGTGGTGGAGTGAGTTCGTCGGCGCAGTGTTTGAATAGGGAAGGGGGCAATTCGTCTATTCCATGACTATTTTTGTTTTTCAGGTTTTTTATTAATTTATTGGTTTCGCGGTAATCTATTGGTCTAAGGAAGAATGTATTCTCTAACTGTTGAGTTACAGGCAGATCGCGTGGTTGATGACTAGCTGGGTTCGTTTGGTCGTTACCAATTGAGGCAAAGAAATTATTAAATATGTTTACTATTTGTTTAGGTTCGGTAATAGAGACATTATTTAATTTTAATTGTATATTTTGCTTTTCTGCGGTACGATTTTTATTTGTGCGTTCTTTTATTATAGACCACATAGTTTTTACTTTATTTTCAGACGTTTTTATTCTATTTATGTATTGTATTTTTTTGGCTGTAATTATTGATCGTTTTAATATTTTTTCGTATTTTTTGTAATATCTTTTAATAACTAGATTGCACGATTTTAAGCATAGTATTTTAAGTAATCTTTTATTTTTGCATGCGAGTTTGATTCCCTTAGTTAACCAGAATTTATTTTTGCTACTTTTTAGTTTAATTTTTCTTTTAGGTATAATTTTATTTAATGTAGTAGTTATAATATCATTAAAAGCTTCGTAGTTTTGATTTATATTATTGTTAGGTTTAATGTAGTCGCTCCAATTTATTAGCTGCAGTGCAGATTTAAATAAACATATATTATTTTTAGTATATATTCGTTTTTTGACGTGGTAGACTTTGTTTTGGTTTTGAGGATGCGGTATTTTGAGGCTAATTATTGTGCTACAATGGTCAGAGAATCCCAATTCTTCGACTGACGTTTGTGGACGTGTATTTTTAGAATTCGTAAAAATTAGATCTATACAAGTTGATGAGTTTTGTGTTATTCGAGTTGGTTGTTTTATTTGCTGTGTAAAATTAAATTCTGACATAAGGTCTGATAGATTTTTTGCTTTTTTACTATTTTGTTGCATATCGATATTAAAGTCGCCCCCGATAATTATATTATACTTTGAATATTTTAGGTTAATATGAGTTAACATTTTGTTTAATTGGTTGTAAAATACGTCTTCTTCTCTTCTATTCCAATATATAGTAATTAATAGTATGTTTTCGTTGACTAGTTCGATTGCACACATTTCTACAATATACTCAATTGACATTCTTGTAATATCATGTTTTTCTATACAGTCTATATTTTCTTTTAGTAGTATGCAGATTCCGCCACCTCCACGAGTTTTCCTGCAGTATGATGCAGCCACTTTGTATCCAGTAAAGTTAATGAGATCGAGTTTTTCTTCTGATAGCCACGTTTCCGTCATACATATTGCTTCATATTCTTGGGTCTGGTTTATAAAAGCTTCTATTATATGCTGTTTATTACATAGGCTTTGAATGTTTTGGAATAATATCGTGAATTGTTGGTCGATTTCATCGGGTTGTGGTGTTTTCTTCGAGTTAGTCGTGTCGTAAAGTCGATCTGTTGTTCCGAAATGTATGGTTTTCTTCGCGTTTGTTGTCATGAAATGTAGGGCTGTTGCTGTTGGTACATATTTCTGTGTCGTGGTTGTAATTTATTTGCTCTCCTTCTATATATAATTGGTTATTTTTAATAATAGCATAATGACCTTTCTTACGGGCTGTTAGCATTTTTTCTCGCATGGTGTGTCTCTCTTTCAGCGCGTCTTCATCAAGGAATTCAGACAAATAGAGTCCAGTGCCACGGAAATATTGTTGATTCTGTACTAAGTATTTTGTCATTCTTTTGCTTATGAGTTCGATAACCAAAGGTCGGGTGTTGTTTTTATACTTTCCAATTCTATGGGTATCTTCAATATAGCCTAACAGGTCAACTTGAAGAATGTCACGGAATACGTCTAATATTCTAAAGTGGAGCTCATTTTCAGGCTCTTTGTAAATTTCAGGGAGGCCGTATAAAACTATTTTTTTCAAGTTGTTCTCAGGTGCGTATTTAGGTATAATAGCTTTATTCGACAGAGTTTTTATTTCGGATTGTAGGCGTTCTGTTTCTTTTTTTAGGTTTTCAATTTTTGTGTTTAACGTATCTATCTCTGACTTGCGTTGGTGGTTTTGTTCATGCAGGGAGTCAGTTTCTTTCTTCACGTCTTCTCGAAGTTTAAGGATAGCTGTGTTAATTTCTTTTTGGATAGTATTTTTTATTTCTGATATAATAGATAAATTATTTTCCTTCAGTTTCGCGGATATTAGTTCACTTAAGCTTTGTAATGTTATCTGTGCTTGTAGTCCAGGTTCAGTGTGTTTCTCCCCATTAAATGTGTCTCCAAATATATTTGTGTTGTCTGAGAGTGTGGTATCGTTGTGTTGTGATTGACTTGCTTTTCTCCTGAGTGTAACGAAGGCCTCTGGAGAACTGTTGTAGTCGGTGGGAAGTTGGGGTCTTGCGGGTGTGCTGCATTTGTTGTTTTTAGGTTTTTTGCATCTACATTCTTGACATTCCCATTTTGCTTTTATCTCCGGTGTGAATTTTTTATATTGGTTTTCTGCTACGTTCGCACATTCCAAATCGTAATTTTCATTGCATAATGAACAAATAAGATTCAGTCTATCAGGTATTAATTGTTTACAACCTGCACAGAGCGCCATCTTGTGGTTAGTTTAGGTAGCAGTTGGGGAAATGTTCAAGGTTTGAAACTTCCTATATATCAATAGTTTACGCGAGTTAGTTTGACAGCTTTAACATAGATGGCGTTGTTTTATTTTTCTCACAGCTTTGGTTTAGTTCGTGTAATGGTCACTTGGGGCGCTGTTTTTGCGCGAGTTTAAACAAGTGAAAAATAACCGCCGTTAAAATTAGTTTTAGCACTTATATGACTTTAATTACACTGCTGATCAATCACATTTAGCTCACCAGGTTCGTATACAAATAAAATGACTAAATATAGTTTCAAGGTATCCGTATCTCACTATTCTCACTGTTGTTTATTCAAGTTCACTGTCACATATCAGGTTTATGTTTCTTTGTTGAAACTAAATGTATTTTAAGGATAACACTTGTACCACATATTTATGAGTTTATAATCACTTTAGCACATTTATAAGGTTATTGTCTAGTTAAATCTAATTATAAGAGATTTTCTAAAACTTTCGACGCGGACTGAGTGTTTACGCGACGGCAGCGCCATCTCTTTTTTACTCCTCGCTTATGCGAAGGGTGCCGTTCCATTGTATGTCTGATAAAACCTGTTTTTGGGTACAAACGAGTTTACCTGCTTTTAAACTACTTTACCGTTCTTAAGTTACAAACAGGTCCACCACACAATATAATGAAAGTATTAAAGTTTCTTCGACCAAAACATTTTTATTATGATGGCCTATGGGGGCCTGTGAGTAAAATTATCATCTTCCCGATAGGTGTTTTTGCATTTTAGTCTCACCTAACATCAGCTAATTTGCATGTCATTATATTATGACTGAATACCGAACACTGAAATTTTGTAACACCTTATGAACCTACAACCCGTGCCGATAAAGAATGGGATTAGAAATGGCGGCTCATTGAGCTGGGAGCGTCAGCATAAAAATACAATAACAATAAAAACGTATAACTCAATAACGTTAAAAAATATCGTTACCGTTAAAAGTGTTTCGTTATTTCATGAATTAAAATAAAGCTTATGTTAGTTAAATTTGTGATCGTTTTGAGACTACATTACGTAGCACACACATTGTCAACAAAACCATTACCTGAATCGCGGAGAGGGTAAGGTTGGATATAGACTATTTTCGCTTCATAACTTTAAATAATCTCAAATATCCATACTAATATTATAAATGTGTAAGTAACTCTGTCTCTCTGTCTGTCTGTTATGCTTTCACGGCTAAACCACTGAACCGATTTTGATGAAATTTGGTATGGAGAATATGGAGATAGCTTGAATCCCAAGGCGTTCCTTGAGCTTAGGCTAATTTACTACTACATATGCTACTTTTTATTCGACTTCGACTTTCTACGCATTCGCAACATTCACGTGGGCAAAGGCTAGTTTTGAAATAAAAGGATGTAATAAATATAATTTAGTTTATTTCCAGTAAAATTTCACATCTTGCTGGTGCCGGCAATTACCGTATCAATATCACTAAAGGGGGGGAACGCATAATCAAAGTCGTTATTTTTTTGTCAGTCGGTACCAAATAGTGTGAGTATAGACGGAAATAATGTGCGAGCGAGAAGTGAATAGGTGCGCCGCCATTTCTAATCCCATTCTTTATCGGCACGGGTAGTATGTATTCATGTGCAAATGAATACTTTGTCTTTGACCTTATTTGCATCATTTCACAAAATACATTTTTGTTTTTTTAAAAACTTTAACCGACCTTATTTCCTTTGAGATTTTGAGATCTACTTGCAAACTAGGTCGATATATACGAAATGTATTACAATAAACTTTTATCTTTTTTTAAGATTGGTTGTCAGACTTTTCGGCTTCGTTTTGTACAATAAATGTTATTTCCATGCACTGACCTCTGTGCGGGCTGTATCTCCTGGCGGGGCTGGCGAGGCGCTTCCTGGTGGCGGCGTGTACAGTACCGTCAGGCTGCACGCCACACACGCGGCGCAGCGCATGTGCGATGGACGACAGTTTAGCTTCAGCCTCGCGCTTGCCGCTCTCGCACTGCGAGAGGGAAGCTTCTAGAGCGCGGCAACGACCCTCGCTGCCGCCCAGACGAGCCTGGAATATTATTAGGTAGTAAAATATATTGCAATTAAATGAATACAATATAAGATCTACTTTATTTAATACAAAACGTTGCCCATGAAATACTACAGAGTCATCAAAATATTTTTTAATAATATTATTGATTAACATTTATGTTATTGAGATGAGAAATACTATTAGTCATATTTCTAACCATGAAATAGTGTTTTATATCTAAAATATATACGCTTAAATGAACATTTTTGAAAACTGTTATATCACGAATTTTAACTTTTTATTTTATTTTTTTCGATATAACCTTTTTTTTAAGACGCTAAAAATCATCAAATGTTAGTCACGCTGTGGGTTAGCAGCGATTAGGTAGTGATCACACTCTTACTGACTAAAAACCGTCGTGTTCCGTCATAGGCCTTTTATGTACCAGGGCCGCGGTAGCTCTTTCGAACAACCCGCAGCCCAGGATAACGTACCTTGAGTTCCTGTATCTGCTGCGTGGCGTCTGCGAGGCACACCTCGAGGTTATGTTTGAGTTCTTCTAGACGACGCTCCTTCGACCGACAGTCTTCTAACCGAAGGACTAACTCCTGAAATTTTTTACACACAATTAATATACAGCTTTTCAACAAGGGAATTTTGTCCCATATTGGCTTTACTTTGCACATGTATTTACAATTAGCGCTAAAGATTGCTTAAGTAAGATAATAAATCATATTGAAAAATTGACATTTTGAGCAGCTTAGTTCGGAAACAATGGTTAATTAAAACAGAACTTTGTATCCTTATTTGCAATTATACTAATTTTCTCAGTAATCGGCTATAAAATTGGGGTGGCATCCAGTATTGTTAGTTTTTCTCAAGGTACTACCCCTTCCCATAGAGAGGTTTTTCCTATATTTTCTCAGTCAGTACATACCTGGTCCCTCGCTCTACAGGCCTCCTCCAGTTCAGCAGCCCGCTGCCTGCAGGCGGCCAGGTCGGCGCGGGTGGCGCCCAGCATGGCCTCCAGCTCAGCACCATGGCGTCGGGCAGCGGCCGCGTCGCCGGCACAACGCTCGCGTTCCTCGCATTCGTTTTGTAACCTTAAACACAAAAAAAAAGTAATAACCTAAAAGAAGACATGATAAAAACGACAAACCTAACTCAAAATTGGGTTCTTTTATCTAATTTACTTCGAGATATAATTCTAGAATCAATATAATAGGTATGAAACAATCTTCTCCGAACTCCTAAAACCTTAACTACATTAATCGAAAACAGCAAATTGGGAAAAGTAGCTCCAGTTGAGTAAAACCAGGTAAAAGTAAAATAGTGTTTGAATTACCTAGACTGTAACTCCTTAATGTCATGATTGGCCTGCTCCAAAGCAGCTCGTTCTCTCTTCAGCTGACTCTCAGTAGCCTTCAGCTCTCGGGTAACATGTTCTCCGCCCGTCTCACTCTCCTTCAACATGGTTTGAACGCGAGAGAGTTCCAAGTCGAGGGATGTGCGGTTCTCTTCAAGGCCTGGAAATTATGTCAGTTTGGGTCACACAAAAGTTGAAAGACAAGTCCACTGCATCATTCCTAACCGAATAATAACATTCGGTCAAAAGCCAGAACAATACATTCATGGGCTTTACCTATGTGGGGGTTTGTTATTAGCAATGTGTTAAACTATTGTTACTATCTTGTCGTGTTATTAGACTGCAAGCCTTCCTAGAATAAATAAATAAATTTATGCGTGTGATATACTATTAGTAGTAGTGGAAGCAAAGAGACCAGGCGTTGCGCATAATTCTGCGATTGAATGCATAATTATGTCGCAGATAAAGGTCGAAAAGTCTAAATAAATATGAAAGCTAGAAAAGTATGGATGAACCTATGTAACAAAAACTCATGCTGCATATTAATAAAAAAATGTTGAAAACATTATTTCTCCAGACTCGACTCTCGCCAAACTTTTTGCCGTTACGGAACCATTAAGATTCAGCGGGAGGATCGGGATGGTTGTGGGCCACACACTCGTGTTTGGAGTTCAGTTGCGGACAACCATTGTCTTTTTACTACAGTTTCTAAACTTACCAGCAATCTTATGATAAGCCTCGTCCCTGGCTCTGGCCGCCTCTCTTCGCTCGTGCTCAGCTCGCTTGACGTGGTCGCGCAGCTCGCGACAGCTGCTGTTGTACTTGTCGCGTTCAGCTATACAGTTCGTTAACTGGCGACGGACGTCCGTCAGTTCCTTGCGAAGACTGTCCGATTCGTTCTCCACTGTGGAGTTAAAAATGTAGTATTTGTCAATAAATATGTAGTTAAATAGGTTGAATAATTTAGTAAATTGAGTCATTTTAATGGAGTATTGTCTTGTCAGTGGAGGCGAAGTTCATTTGTCAGTCTTATTATTGCAAGTTTTATAGCGTAAAACATCAAGTTCACATCAGTTAAATGCCGCTGAAAAAAAATGTATGGATAAAAAATAAGCAATCCCCACACGTTTATTTTCACCTATTAACCTTCTTTGACCACTAATGTACCAAAGTGCCTGCCTCGTGTAGATTGAAAACTATGAACAACAAATCATACCCATTCAATATAATAAACTAACAAAATAAAACAAATAAAAACCTTTATTTCAGAATACACAAGTAAACTGCCATAAAAACGAGCAAAGAAACTTATATTCCAAGCATACTCACACTCCTTCAACTTCCTCATCGTCTCCTGTAACTGCGCATAAGCATTGTCATACTTGTCTTCAGCCAATGACAGTTGAGCACGGATTTCCGTACATTCACGCATAACCGCCTCCTTTTCTGAGTGCAACTCACATAAAAACAAGCAAAGAAACTTATATTGCAAGCATACTCACACTCCTTCAACTTCCTCATAGTCTCCTGTAACTGCGCATACGCATTGTCATACTTGTCTTCGGCCAATGACAGTTGGGCGCGGATTTCCGTACATTCCCTCATTACCGCCTCCTTTTCTAAGTGTAGCTCCTTGATGCGGTTCTCGAAGCGGGCGCATTCGTCTTCTGCTGTGGCTCTGGAAATAAATTATTACACGTTTAATTTTGTTCTTATTTTTATAATGCAGAATTTTTTTAAAGAGATGTGTCGCAAAGCACTTTCTGAAAAATAACCTTTGATCCCATCGTACTGATTTTATAAATTTTGTATGTACCATTTTCACGCTAAATATACTAGATGGATTTTGATGAAAGTTGACAATACTTTATCAGGATAACATATAGGCTACATTATATAATTGTGCGGAAAGGAATTCCCCCCGGGACACGAGTGAAACCGCAGGCGGAAACTAGTTATTAATAGGTATAAAGAAACAATGCACACCCTTCTCCCTTCTGTTATGTTTTGTTGTAAAAGTTCGCAATAAACATGGATAGATAGTAGAAAAACAATTATACGCAAATGATCCCCTCAATGTGGACAGTTTTAAGTCTCCCCTATTACTCCGTTATTTGCGTTGCGATTAAATTCATATACTAACAAGTTGTTTCTCCTGGCCTTAGGTCTTTATTTACTGATAAGAAAATGATTATCTTTCTCCGGTTTAAACCATTTCGGGCATTCCAACAAATAAGCGCAAACTCCACAAAACAAAAATATTCCCGTGATAGATAAAAAGATTCCTTCGAGCCGGATTTGAACCAGCGACCTATGGATATCGGTTGCATTACATCTACAGTCCACCGCTCTACCAACTGAGCTATCGAAGGCTTGAGAACACGCGCAAAATACGTTACTACAATGTTAAATGTTAAGTAATCGGTGAAAGTTAAGTGTGGTCTACTTTATCGTACGCATAATGACCTTGTTTAATGTTATTTATTTTATTTGTACATATGTAGGTACAGTTCGAATATGTAATTAATAGATTATTGTTTAAAATAATGACCATTGTATATACTCATTTAGTCTTTTTTTTGTGAATATGATAACGTTTTATTTAAGTACACGGGTTTTTATATTATGAAATCTAGCTCACGCACTCATTGCAAACTTTTGTTTCGAGGTTTGCAACCATCATATTATGAGGTCCTGTGATGTTTCAACCTTTTTACAACAGGGCCTATTTCAAGTACCCTATTGGCCTATTTCAAGGGCCGTTAAACATCAAATTCAGTTAATTTAGTTCGTTTTAGTTCCTTATAAATTTACACTGGGTATTTTACACCTTCATTATTTTGAAACCGACTCACACTTGGCCATTTTCAGATTTTTCCCTTTACCTTGACATAAAGACCTACCTCCATGCCAAATTTCAAGTCAATACGACCATTGGAAGTGGTCTAGGTTTTTGATGAGTGAGTCAGTCAGTCAGTCAGCCAGTCAGTGAGTGTATAGTAAAAATAGCGATAGCGGACTGCCGAACCTGAGGTCCCGGGTTCGATTCCCGGTTCGGTCGACACTTGTGTGATGAGCATGCTCGTTGGCCGTGGTCTGGGTGTTACAATATGTATATATGATATGTAGTTTATCAGTTGTGTTAGCACCCATAACACAAGTTAATTAATAACTTTTGGCTAACCGACCTTGAGTGAAAAGGTGTCCATTTATTAAAAAAAAAAAGTCGCAAAGGGTAGTCAGGGGTCAAAGATATTAATCAATAATACTGCTGATTTCTGTCAATTGGGGTTGTCCGCATGAAAAATAGTTAACAAAATGTGGAAAATGACTGAACCACTTTGAAAGAATTTTGTTACAAAGATAATTTAGGGACTACTGTTTATACGGGTGCGACAAGTAGCTCCCTAGGGACGCCAGTGTAACAGCTAGTCTAAATATTATTTATGTAAATATTACTATTTATGTATGACTAACTTAGCCTCATCCAGCCTGGTCTTAAGCGCTGCAATTTCGTCCTTCAGCTGGTTGACATATGTGCGGTCCTGTTCGGCTCGCGCATGCGCGTCACGCCGCACTCGCTCGAGCTTGTTCTGTTCGAGGTCGAACGCACGTTTCGCTTCTTCTAAACGTTCTAGAAGGGCTTGCTGTTCTTGGTGGGCTGGGAATGGAAAATTTTACTTGACTTACTTTATACTGTATACTAGTAGTATAGTTTGTAGTTTGTCATGGTTAAGTCACGATGGTGCGGATCGATCGTTCATTAGGCAACTTTTGGCACGTTCAGTCCGTGGATGGGTGACTTGTTATAACGAGTTCTACCAGCTTTCGGAAGGCGTGATAAACTGGAGAGATGTCATTTGGACATCTCTGACAGTCGTTACGGGTAATCAGAAACCAGAAAGTCTGAGCCAGTGAGTCTAACACTAGTCTTACCAGTTGGTATTAGGTTGCTCGGGTAACTGGGTTGAGGAGGTCAGACAGGCAGTAGCTCCTTATAAAACGCCAGTACTCAGCTGCAGCCGGCTAGACTGGAAGCCGACCCCAACATAGTTAAGAAAAAGCTAGGCAGATGATGACTTCCAACGTCCTTTTTTAATATATAGTTTTCCTACAACTCACCCATAAGCAATGCCTGCTGCTTATCATTCTCAGCCCTGAGCATGGCTTCATCGTGCTGCAGTATGAGCTGGTCCCTCGCTATGAGGAGCTTCTTCTCCCTCTCTCGTGCACCCGCCTCGCATGATTCTTTCTCACTTGTTAGTGCCGCTATGGTCTGGCTTAGCTTGTGTTCGAGCGCTTGGCGGAGTTGTTCCTGTGGGCATTAGGATATTATTTATACCCTTTAAATAATTGGCTAAAGCTGTTTAACAGTGAAAAAATCTATGTTACATAAATGTTCGTGAAAAGTACTTTCATTCTATGACAGAAAACTTTAATTCCACTTTGGTATATGAAACAGCCACCAGTAGACCCGAGTGTGCGGACGCTGCAATAATTCTGCATAACTTCTACATACTTATGAGTATGTATATGCCCGACACATGTAAGTATATGCAGCTTCTTCATAATATAACTTAATAATATAACACTGCAGTGTATGTGTAACAACCCGGTGAGCGGCGAAAATAAATGATTTACAACCTATGGAGTTTGGCGTAGCTACCAGACGCGAGACTCGAGTCAACTTAAGTCGGAACGCCAGAGACTATGGCCAGACCATTATCCCTGTAAATATCCAGTCCCTACAACTTACCTTCTCCTCCTTCAACTTGGTAATATTCTCAGTAGTAGTGCGGTTGATGTTAGATATAATCTGCTGGTACTCTGCCTCCTTCTTGCCGGACGCTTGAGACATCGAGTTGCGAGTGTCGCGGAGTTTGCGCTCGCTGTTCTCCAGGTCTTTTGTTAGGCGGGCTATTTGACCTGGGAAAGAATGATTTTATTTAGGTAAGTACATGTAGTACAACTGGTGTTTCGTCGTGGTGGTCGTTTTAACAGGCGAAGCGCATAGACACGCATCATAATATGTGGAATGTGCATGCGTAGTAGTATACGAACAAAATCGTATATTATAATTGTAATTCAGTCACTAGTAACCAACTTTGGAGATATAAAGGTACTTGACGTGATTTGAAAGTGGTGCTTATCTTCCTATGGTGTCCTCTAGTGCATGACAGGTGTAGAGGATGTATAAAAGATTTCTTCGGCGCATTTGATTCGTTCGGCGCGTTCGCCGTATGCGGTTTCGATGGGTGTGCGTTCTCCAGAAATCTGTTGGTATAATATTTTCTTGCATACCTTTATAATTCTCTTGCTGCACCAACGTCTCTTGTAGCTCATGTTCGAGCTTGGCCCTCTTGTTGTCAGTATCTTCCAACATGTTAGCCGTGTCAAACAGGACCGCTTCTAACGCGTCCTTCTCTGAACGAACTCCCGCTAACTGTTCTTGTAAGTGATGCTTGTCTTTTTCGAGACTGTCTATTAGAATCTGTTGAGACACGAAGTTATATAAAATAAAAGAATAGTAAGTATAGTAATTTAAATAATGGAGGTATTTTTAAGGTAATATGTATGTAATCATGGGTTCTTTTTTCATTTATTTATCATATTAAAATTTACAGAGGTCGGAATTAGGTAGAGTTATTCATGTACTTACACTGATTTCAAACAGCGAAATATAATATTATAATAATTTCATATGCATAATAACAACGGAAAGCCAAAAGCCCTTTACTTTCAATTTCCACCGGGGCAATCAATCTCAACGTATAAAATACTAGCCGTTGTCCCGCGGTTTCACCCACTTCCCGGGGAATCTAATTCCCGTACCGGGATAAAAAATAGCCTACTTTAGTCGCAGATAATGTAGCCTACTAATGATGAAAATGGTTTCATACAAGTCAAAGATTCTTATTCTTATTCTTGAAAAAAAAATCGTTCCAGTGGTTTTTTTTTAGTTTAGTTGTATTCATTAAAAACAAACAAATTTTTCCTCTTTATAATATAAAGTATAGAAAACAAACTTCTCACCTGTTTTTCTTCCCCGTCCTTAACATGATCTTCTAAAGCTCTGTTAATTCTGCCGATGGTCTCATTGGCTTGTTCCAATCGCTGTTGCAAACGTATGATCTCTTCGTTAAGTGTATCTTTCTTGCGGACCATTGCTGTGAGTTGGGAACTTAGTTCGCCTCGTTCCCTGTGTAAAAAATATTAAAGGATTTAAAAAGTTAAAAGAAATAGGAAATAATCATAGTTTAATTGATATTAGGCGCCTTTCGAAAACGGAGGAATATTTATTTGACTAGCTGATCCCGCGAACTTCGTATCGTTTACACCTTACCTGGACCAGTACAAACATTTTAAAACCAAAATAAGCTGAATCGGTAAAGCCATTCTCAAGTCTTAGCCAGACTAATGAACAGAAATTCATTTTTATACATATAAGAATATAATTGGTTGGGCATAGGTCCTTGGTTGGGCATAGGTCCTTGGTTGACCAACCGATTTTTTGGCTCTAAACTTCCGAAAAGTCGAGGTCACGCATTTTGAAAAGTAAAGCATGAAGTGTTACAAAACTAATTTAATACATATTTGATCTTATAATCTATATTAAATGGTTGTGGTAAAGACTTACCTCATAACCTGTCGCAATTCTAATTCCACTTTATCTCTCTCTCCTTCAAGGAACTTGATCTTCTCACACAGCGACGCCTTGTCTGCCTCCAACTCCATCCTAGTTTGTTCAGCTGCGAGTAACTCTTTGCGTAAAGAGTTGAGATCTCCTTGCTGTTCTGATGATTGGCTCGACAGGTTTGATTTCTCGTCTTCCAACTGATTGTATGAAAATGTGTTGTGTTATTAAATAAAATATAATTAATTATTTATTGATGTGCGTTTTTATTTTCTATGGAAAAATAGTTGTATGATATAAAGGAACAAATAAAAAAAACTGTGCCAGGTTTGAAGAAAATTACAAAATGTCAATATGTAAAAATAAAATGATATACTAAATTAAGTTATTGTTACTGTTATGTGCTGAGTATTTTTGTAGACTGATAGCAACATTTAAAAAAGTAATTTGTAATTTAAAAAAAAACCACTTTAGACAGTTAGACTTGAACCTTGGGGTCTACTTCACAGTTGGGAAAACCCTCGGCAAATTATGTAACCATTTGAAATATTTACTTACATGCTTAACATCTTCATGCAGTTTCTTCTTGTCACTCTCAAGATTCCTGACGGCTGCTTCCAACTTTTCCACGAGGTCTTGTAAGTCACTTCTCTCCATCAGAGTTCTTTCTAGCTCTATTTCTAGATCACCTGTTTAAATAACCATAAAGTTGTTAAGATACAGAACTGTTTGTTTTCGATAGAGTTCTAATATATTAAGTAGAAAGCAATCATAGGCTAAGGATTTATAATTTAATAAACCACTGTTAAAACTATTTTTGAAAGTTCAAGTAACATTTTCAATAACACTTTGACTACATTACACTACATTCGTAATAGTAATTTTCACAAAAATGATTTACTAAGTTCGATATTTTTATGGGGACTTTACCAAAGAAACTGCAATTTCTTGCCACTTCCAAACTAACATAGTTCTTTTATTAGTATTCCTGTATTCAAAGCACTTACTCCTATGTTTCTCCATCTGCGACAGTATGCTGTCTCCTTCAATCTTCTGCTGGTCGAGCAAGTCCCTCGCTAAAGCGGTCTTGTTGAGCTCTTCTCTGGTTGACACCAGTTCTGAGCGAAGGCGGGAAGAACGTTCTTCTTCAGCCCTGGGGTCATAAGAAGGATAGTAAGCTAGGGATTTGTAGATATGTTAGATATCAAAAGGAGGCAGGGATTGGTTTAAAAAACTTTAAAAAAATTTCACAATCCAATATGATCCCACAATGAGAGAAAAATTTACTTCAAGAATAAAAAAATATGTCCATAAGCAAAATAATGTATTTTTTGTTTCATTACTTAATGTGTTACAATATTTTAATCCCTACTCAATATAAAACCTTAAACATTACAACAGCACTTAGTTACCTCAACACTGCCTCTCTGCTAGAAGCTTCTCTATGTAAATGATCCACCTCGTCATTCAAGTTCCTCTTCTCACTCTCTAACGCTTCGATAGTCTTCTCTAGACGAGAGTTTATCTTCTGAAGCTTCTCGTAGTCTGATGTTAGAGATTCCACCTGCGATTAAGTAAGGGAGATTTTATAGAGTTATTTTTAAACTGTTTTTCAATTATTATGTATTTTTTTAAATTGACTTTAAAAAGATTCCTTCGAGCCGGATTTGAACCAGCGACCTATGGATATCAGTTGCATTACATCTACAGTCCACCGCTCTACCAACTGAGCTATCGAAGGCTTGATAATACGCGCGGAATACGTAGGTAGTCTGTTAAGTGATTTTCATAAAAGTTACACTAAGTTATGACCTGGTGGAAGCCATTCTACAAGTGGAAGGGAAGTCAAGTAAATATATGTATAGCCAGTATAGCCATAGCTACTAGGCATGGTGAATAAAAAAAGTAATTAGACCATCTTTTAGCTAACTCTTAAATAATGGACACGTATTTTTTCTTTTCTCCCACAAACAAACAAAACGAAGACGCAAGATTCTATTACGTCACAAGCTTACACTTTCAACCTTTGTTGCATAAAAAATATGTGCCCAATATTTTTTGGTAATCTAAAAACTGACTAATAAGATTCACTAGGTACTTTTTCAATGTTGTTCAACATGCTTGTTCTACCACACCACAACTTACCATAGCATTAATCTCGACTCTATTCCTCTCCAAGTTATTCTTGTCACTGCGAAGTGCTTCTACCGTCTTCTGCATCGACTCTTTCTCTTGCAGCATTTGATGAACATCCGCGTTGGCTTGGTCTAGTTTACCTGATTACAAACATTAATTTATTCTTATTATAAACTTC
The DNA here is from genome assembly GCA_033682625.1 of Helicoverpa zea x Helicoverpa armigera. NCBI lineage: Eukaryota > Metazoa > Arthropoda > Insecta > Lepidoptera > Noctuidae > Helicoverpa > Helicoverpa zea x Helicoverpa armigera. Next base: position 1,803,248 of record JAWIIS010000041.1, read on the forward strand.
TTTCTTCGGTAGAAAAAAGTTATAGAAATCAAATGTAAAATAATATTTATTAAATGAAACCCGTCGAGTGTCGTACAAAAAGATAGAAGGACCAATTTCAACCTAATGGAGGACTGGAAGGACCAATCTTTTATCCGTGGTTTTTAAAAATAAGGCTTATTTAAATGAATTAAAATTAAATAAAATACTATAATACTTGTTTGATTTATTTTTTATTTATTTCCAATTACTTATTGCTTTTTAATTTAATTATGATTTTTTTTTTGTCTGATACGACTAGAACAAAATAAGGTATAAATAAATGTTACCTTGTAGATCCTGGACTTTGCTTTCTAAAGAGGCGACATTGATTTCAGCCGCTTCACCGTGTTTCCTGCAAGTTGCTAACTGCTCGCGAGAATTCTGCAGCTTCACCTAAATATTTCATTTCTCATGAAAATAAACACTTGTTCGTTTCAAATATCTTGCGAATCATGCAATATTATCGGAGGGTAAACCATCATTAGGTTTTTGTTCTAAATTGGTGATCATTTACCAAACAAATCAAAAATAGTGAATTAAAAAATATTCACATGAAAGATAAAAAGACTCCTTCGAGCCGGATTTGAACCAGCGACCTATGGATATCAGTTGCGATACATCTACAGTCCACCGCTCTACCAACTGAGCTATCGAAGGCTTGAGAACACGCGCAAAATACGTTACTTCAAATTGCACACCGTAATACAATCTATCTTAGCATACAGAATTTTGTTGGTGGTTACTTTCACATTTATTGTTATGCTCCATTTGAGTAGTCACTTACATAAAGGTAACTAAAACAAATAAATAACAAAAAATAATTAAGTAAATAAAATATGATTTATTTTATCTCCAAAAAATATATACTAAATTACAAAAGATCAGTTGACAACAATTTGGCACAGTTCGTAATTAGTCTACGTAAGCCGAGGCCTGTATCTTGAAGATTTCAATAGGTTCACAATATTGTCAATGTGGTTTATTAAAAAGCTATTTTGTGTGGACTCAAGTTTGTGTGGATTCAATAGTACGCAGATGTGTGTTTTCGTGTGTGTGTGTGTGTGCGTGTGTGTGTGTGTCAACAGATGTAAACAGAGTATGAAACCTGGATATTTAAAATCAAAAGACTCGTAGTGGTTAATAAAGTAAAAATAAATAAACAAAATACTTTTACTCAGTGGCGGCGTAGCATCGGGTGGCACCCGGGGCGGACTACCTATTGAGCACTCCCCCCCCCCCTCCCCCAAATACGACAAAAATAATCACGTAGTAACTAGAATTTTTTGGGTTTTAGGACACAATTGAACCCAAACATGCCTTCGTTATTTAAGCCGCGAGCGTAGCGAGCGCGAAATTTTTGATTTTTGGATCTCAACACTACTTAAAGAAATAAGAAAAAACCAGTGTAAAGTGAAAGGCGCGAGCGCAGCGAGCGCGAAATTTTTGGAGTTTTTGACCACAACAGTACTCAAACATGTCTGAAAAAAATTACTGCAAAGTGAAGAAGCTGCGAGCGTAGCGAGCGCGAAATTTTTCAGTTTTGGAACCCTAGGTACTCAAACAAGTTTGAAAAAAAAAGCACTGTAGAGTGAACAAGCTGCGAGCGTAGCGAGCGCGAAATTATTTTAGTTTTGGGGCACAAAAGTCCTCCGCAGCTTACAAATAGCACCTTAACTGCTTAGAAATATCCACCGTAAAGAGAATTTTCTAATTGTTGGTTTGGGAACTCTCTTTAACTCAGAATTAAGCACATATAAAAAGAAACCGTGACCGAAGCGAGCGTCAGTTGTTTTTGCTACTTCGGGGCTTTAGCTTTTTGTTAGATCGAGGACTCAAAAAGTAAGCGCAGAAGAAATGATAAATTAATAAAAAACCGCGAGCGAAGCGAGCGGATTATTTTTCTAACTTTGAGAAATTAATGTAAGTAATCAGGTAAAAGAAAAAATACAAGAGAGGGGTGACAGTCGGATTGAGAAGGGTGACACCCCTGTCAGTACTGTTGTAGTTTTGTTTAAAATTTGTATAACGCGCAGTAAATGGTAGCGAATCTAGGCTTAACTAGTCCCTTCTGCCAGCACCATCCTGGTCATGCAGATATGTGCCGACCAAGATGGCACCCCCCGAGACGTGGCACCCGGGGCGGACCGCCCCCTCCGCCCCCCCCTTACGCCGCTACTGCTTTTACTCACATAAAACAAAATTATTAAGTTATTTTTATTATTACAATTACATAGATAGGTATTTACATAATTTACAATAGATACATATAAAAACTATCCTAGTAAAACTAAAAAAAAAACGAAATTTAAAAAGCGTCAAAAAAATCATCCCCATTTATATAATTATTGAATTTAAAATGATTTTGACGTAAAATATTTTTAATCTGAGCTATTAACGAAATCGTCGTAGATATCAAGATTTATATCTTCAGGAAAGTGCCTACTCAAATAGCTGTATAAGTAGTTAATGACTTGTTTACAATAATTATTTCTTACTTGGAGCTCATGTATTTGTATCTGATACTTGTGAAGCGCAGCCTGCACGGCTGATATTGTGCTCTCGGCGAACGCCGTCGCGTTGGCATTGGTTGGTATGCGTTTTGGTGACCTGAAAAATACATTGCGATTTTCTTTTTCGAATAAACATTGTGCGACCTGGATAAATAACTCGGATACGTTGGATGGCAAAACCTCAGACAATACAAACGGTTTTTTTATTATTAATTTGACGAAACTCTGAAAGCTAGTACACACATGCCGGCGGTAAAGCCGCCGGGTTCATGCCGAGCGGCTGTGCCGCCGGCAATACAAGCCGCCGGCACGAGCAGCACAAAACCGCTAAGCATCATTCCGGTTGTGACAATCACATAAAAACGTTTTATGTGAAGTGTTTGTTGGCGTTAATGGAGTGTGGTGTGCAGGCGTGACCGGCTCCTTTGTGCGTCCGGCTTGGGCGGGGCTTACCCGGTGGCTCCGCTGGTGGGACTTTTTGTAGGAGCCTCGGGATAAAAAAGTCATGACCAAATTCGAGAATTAAGAACTGTTTAAGTTCTACATGCGTTTCTAATGATTTGCACGCTGGCTGAGCCACACGCTGCCTCGCTCCTGCTGTGTGACACGTTGTTACCTGTCGTGCAGATGTAGATGCGCGGGATGCGCGGGCGGCGCGTCGCTGTCGGAGTCGTGTATGAGCGCGCGCGCCACCTCCTCCAGCGCCGCGCGCATCACGCTGGCTGAGCCACACGCTGCCTCGCTCCTGCTGTGTGACACGTTGTTACCTGTCGTGCAGATGTAGATGCGCGGGATGCGCGGGCGGCGCGTCGCTGTCGGAGTCGTGTATGAGCGCGCGCGCCACCTCCTCCAGCGCCGCGCGCATCACGCTGGCTGAGCCACACGCTGCCTCGCTCCTGCTGTGTGACACGTTGTTACCTGTCGTGCAGATGTAGATGCGCGGGATGCGCGGGCGGCGCGTCGCTGTCGGAGTCGTGTATGAGCGCGCGCGCCACCTCCTCCAGCGCCGCGCGCATCACGCTGGCTGAGCCACACGCTGCCTCGCTCCTGCTGTGTGACACGTTGTTACCTGTCGTGCAGATGTAGATGCGCGGGATGCGCGGGCGGCGCGTCGCTGTCGGAGTCGTGTATGAGCGCGCGCGCCACCTCCTCCAGCGCCGCGCGCATCACGCTGGCTGAGCCACACGCTGCCTCGCTCCTGCTGTGTGACACGTTGTTACCTGTCGTGCAGATGTAGATGCGCGGGATGCGCGGGCGGCGCGTCGCTGTCGGAGTCGTGTATGAGCGCGCGCGCCACCTCCTCCAGCGCCGCGCGCATCACGCTGGCTGAGCCACACGCTGCCTCGCTCCTGCTGTGTGACACGTTGTTACCTGTCGTGCAGATGTAGATGCGCGGGATGCGCGGGCGGCGCGTCGCTGTCGGAGTCGTGTATGAGCGCGCGCGCCACCTCCTCCAGCGCCGCGCGCATCACGCTGGCTGAGCCACACGCTGCCTCGCTCCTGCTGTGTGACACGTTGTTACCTGTCGTGCAGATGTAGATGCGCGGGATGCGCGGGCGGCGCGTCGCTGTCGGAGTCGTGTATGAGCGCGCGCGCCACCTCCTCCAGCGCCGCGCGCATCACGCTGGCTGAGCCACACGCTGCCTCGCTCCTGCTGTGTGACACGTTGTTACCTGTCGTGCAGATGTAGATGCGCGGGATGCGCGGGCGGCGCGTCGCTGTCGGAGTCGTGTATGAGCGCGCGCGCCACCTCCTCCAGCGCCGCGCGCATCACGCTGGCTGAGCCACACGCTGCCTCTGCGCAGCCGCACCGCTCCTCCTATGTTACACGTACAAATGGACTCTTGGGCATACTAGGTCTAACCACTAAAATTCTTTTCGCTTAGATCCTGCGCCGCAAATAAAAAGAACCCTAAGGCGTCGTCCTAATTGGCAGCGATCGCACGATGGCGCGATGCGTTTTTCATCTAAGACGTCGTCCTAATTGACAGCGATTGTACGATGACACGATGCGTTCTCGTCGTTCGATGAGTTCAAACATACAGATTTCATCAGAGTGTCCTATTAGGACGACGCCTATTGCCCGCTCTACACCCGCCCGCGGCAGGCGCGCGACGGCCGCGCAAGGGCGCGAACGCCAAGTGTGGAGACGTTTCGCAAATTCTTCAAAACGCATTTCGCAGCCATCGCGAGCTGTCCGCGGGATGTCCGGGTACGAGCAGTAGACTTGAATACTTGATACAGCATCATACGGACTTCACACTTTTACTTAAGTATTTCAAGAGTTGTCTTGCTTGAAAAACCTTTCAAAGAACATGGCAGATTTAACTGTTTATTCAGGTTTCACCAGTATTCCAAATCCAAAGTCCAAAATCATAACAAACTGAAATGTTTCTACTTCACGCCAAACAACGTACCTACTTATTCAGGCAAAACCATCACAATAATATAGCAATAGATGTCAAACACGCTAACCGACACTAAGAACTTTTGCATATTTTAGTCAACACCTAACACTTTAGCTACTAATACAAACCCTAGTAGCCTAGTGCCGCTTAGTGGTCTAGTAAAGCTTCTTACATCACACTGTTTAATACCTTTGAACCACGCTAAACTATGACTTGGTCTAATCGTTTTAGAATGTGGCTAAAGTACCTAAGCGGGAAAGACAGAGGTTTTTGATAGAGGTCAGTTTTCAGTCTAAGAAACTGTTTTGATCGTAATCTCATACATAACCAGTAACATAGACATTGGTAACAGTTTTGTTTGCATTACATAGAAATTAAAAAAACGGTGCCAATAGCAGCTGTCACATTTTTCCCTAAAAGTTTCAAAGCATATACCTACAACTCTTATAAGGAAGACTAATTAATTTAATCCCTTAAAAACATGACTCTAAAGACACTCAAGTACTTTTTCACACTAGCAAATCCAACTCACCAATTCCTGCAGTTCTCCGAGCAGACGTTGTATCCTCGCATCTCGTTCTCTCAACTCTGCGAGCGCCGAGTCTCTCTGCGCCGTCATATCGCGCAGATCTACGCGCATACCCTCCACAGTATAAGGCCCTGTTCCAGTAGTTCCATGACCTTGGGATCCTTGGAGACCAGGTGTATGGCTTGCGTGAGGACCTTGGCCCTGGTAGCCAGGTTGGGAGGTCGGGTAGCTTGGTTGTGAGGTCTGGTAACCTGGTTGGGAGGCCTGGTAACCACCTTGTGGAGTTTGGTAGGCAGCCTGGTGTGATAAAGGCTGGTACTCGGGCTGTCGGAATTAATGTATGGTTGTATTATTTAATAGATAGTATGGTTTGTGAAAGGTTGTTACAACTGTTTTGTGTAGATAGCCTTAAAGCTTATATCACAGTAAAAAAATGGAGTGTTCTAAAATTGCACCAAAAAATGTATTAGTAAATGGAAAAATTAAATTAAATAAATTCTCGAAAAATGGTTGAAACCTGACTACATTATTGATGTTCTATGGGTACATTGACAAAAAAAAACTTTTGAATTTTTTTATATTACAAGGTTCAAAAATCATCATTTCAAGTTAGACTGTAGGTTAATAATAATAATAAAAAGATCATATTTGAGTTTAGACTTACCTTAATATTCTGAGCCGCAAACACATTGATGGAATACCCACTGAGCATGCCCACTAGCTCCCTAGCATTAGAATCGAACTCATTCTTCACACGGTACAGGTCTCGTTCGGTGTTGGTCTGCAGTTCAGCAAAGTGACGCTTGACGGCCACTACCTCACGCCATAAGCTGAGCAGGCGGTGGTGTTCGTTTGAGTAGTAGTCGTTGAATGCCTGTGGTGAAATGTTTGTGTTATTTTGATTAAAAATTATGAAGTTACATAAAATTATTGCACATTTAACAATAGTTTACTAATTTCCACAAATTATATTTGTTTTATTTCTATACATATGTTAGTGTTTTTATACAGCAAATAAATGATACTATTACAATGAAATATTTTTAGTACTAAAACCAGTACAGCAGTACAATATACGTCTTACTCCTTATTTACTTATCCATTACTGCAATGAACTGTTGAACATAATTCTAAACATTTATTTTAATACTAGTATGGAACTCAAAGTGTTTATGAAACAATTATATTCTGTTAAAGTTTTTTTAATGTGATTATTTTTCCTAAATAAACTGCAATAAGTAAGCATGTTTTAACAAGCTTTTTAGGCCATTTAAAATAACTGGCCTGTTCCTCATCCTTCCACTCGTCCTCCTTGATGGCCATCTCATCCCTCAGAGCCTCCCAGTCATTGGTGAGCTTCTGCAAGTCTGACGTGAGAGCCTCGTTCAGTTGGTGAGACTCTTCCAGTTGGTCCCGGAGCAAGTTGTTCTGCTGCACCAGTTTCTCACACCTTGAGGATTAAATAAAGTTGTGAGTAAATGTTTAGTTTCGTGCTTCTCAAGTTAATGTACTTGGTAGTCTATCAGTTATACAAGTCAATCTATTGTTTTAAAATGATTTTCAGCATGAATTATACTGAGTAACTGAGTAAATCTCTCTAAAGTCTATTATAACATATCTATCAAAGCCTTCATTTTGACCACCGAGTTTATAAGTGCTCCAACCGCTTTGCTACAAGCAAACCGAAATTCACCGGCTACTCACTTGCGTTTCTCCTCATCCAAGCGCCTCAAAGCAGTCTCCAGGTCGGTGATCCTGGCATCGGCAGCCGACACGGCAGCCGAAGCACAGGTGCTGGCGGAGGGCGGCGGCGGCAGAGCTATCCCGGACTTGACCGGCGGCGGCGCGCGGAACGTAGACGACGCCGACGGCTCGCTGCGTGGAGTCGTCTCCAACATCTGGCTCTCCAGCTCCGAGCATCGTTGCTTGTATTGCAGAACCTATGTTAGAATTTAAGAAAGAAATACTAACACTTTTGACCTTAAATGTTTTGTAAATAAAACGATAACTGATAACACATCTGACATTTGATTGACAACTGACAGCCGTATGTCATTTTTGTTGACGTTTATTGTAACGTTTAGTAATTTTGAGAGAAGAGAGAAAGACACGTTGAGGCCTAGCTACGTACGCTCCGAACTCTCAATAAACACGCAGCGTTGCCTAAAAGATCTATGATTAAAAAAACGTGTCTTTCTTCTGACTAATTAAATTCACAACCGCAAATAAGTCATTGTGAATTTTGAGAAGTAAAGTGAGAAACCACCTAAAATTCTATCTATTAAAATAAGCGCGCAAACAGACATAATTAATTTCCTCGACATGTGCTCTGTTGTGATAACTTTTTGCTAATCTCTTGCTAGTTTTAACCTTGGACTGAAGCCTGGACACCAACGCGGCTTGGCCTTGCTGCGCTCTGCGATAAGCGTCGAGTCTCCGCTTATGGTCAGCAGCCTCACCGGCGAGACGAGCGCGCAGCTCCTCGTTCTGCCTCCGCAGATCGCTGCTGACGCTCCCCCCCGGAGAGTCCATCTCCGGAGGACTGTCCAAGGACTTCTATACAATCAAGACAACATGAAATAAATAAGCGTGTTAAAAAAATATATGTATCACATGTCAAAATCAAGTTATATTTTATTGAAATATGTAAGTTGGTGCGTGTAATCCTACCTCCTTTTTCAGCCGTTGGTGAGGAAGAGTGCTCGGAGGCCGCCTGCCGATAGGAGCCCGAGCACTCCGGGGCGTTGTCAAACCTTCCCTGCTCGGCAACTGAGGAGAATTTTGAGAAAACTACCATGTTAATATCCAGAAATTAACTCTAAAACATACATCTTCCTCACCCTACTCCTTAATAATTAAAACTGACATCTTAATAGAAGTGAAACAAATGCACGAACAAGCAAGAACTTCCGTCCTTAGATATTTGAGTTAGGTAATTAAAAGCCACATAATTAAGGTAGAAATTAATTTAGAAATAATAGCGACCTGAAAAGTAACTTTCTTCTTAACCTTCCTTTGTTTCATTTCTAAATAAAAATGACGTGCCGACTTAAATTCGAAAGACATTTTGCACGAAAGCTTAACTCATTCACTTATCTACGATTTTCACAAAATAAAACGTCCACCAGCCCGAGGAAATAGAAAGGAGGTCGTAATAAAAAGTAAAAAGACAACATTCTGAGGTGTGGCAACAGTGAAATTGCGGTTTGCACTGCAGAAATAAGTCGGGCGAGCGTTCTGTAGGGCGGCAAGAACACTGGCTATCGGACTAGGCATCTAATTATCACCGCCCACAATGCAGTTAGTCAGCGAGACCCCTTGCGAGGTGAATAAACCTGTCCCCTTTCAGTACTAAACAAACGAAATAAGTAAAGTTTGTACCTACAATTGTTGCAATCAACCCTACATTACTGACGATGATTTTTCATTTCGATTAGTAATCATGTGTATAGTAGCTATAGGCTGTCTACCCCTGTCTCCCCACTCTCCCCCAATACGGAAGTACTTGCAATCCATTATGCGCTATTCATTAATTATAATAGGGCTAACTATAGAACATTGTAACATGCATGACTTAATTAAACGTGAATTGTATTACAATAGCAACTACCCCTTTGATAGATTTTTCTAGGATCAGGAGATGAGATTTCATGGCTAAGTAACATCCGCATGGATCGATCGATCTTGGTCTTGATGGTGACCATCCTGTCATAACGAATTCCTCCGCGTTTCAGAAGTTACCTAAACATCTACGGCAGTCATCCATCACGAATGGTCAGAGGCCTGAAAGTCTGATAACCAGTCTTACCATGGAGTTTATTCCGGGTTATCCAGGTAACTGGTTGAAGAGGTCGGAAAGACAGTCGCCCCTCGTCTAGAGATTGGGGTAGATACTTTTCTACTTATGGACGCTGCTTAATTAGGTACTTATAAATAGCTGCGATTCAGTAGCGGCGTAAGGGGGGGGCGGAGGGGGCGGTCCGCCCCGGGTGCCACGTCTCGGGGGGTGCCATCTCGGTCGGCACATATCTGCACGACCAGGGATGCAAAGCCTGGGTTCAGTACCAGTCACTGCACGCTATTCAATTTTTAAACAAAACTACAACAGTGCATGCGCAAGACGTCGAGGTGTCACTGAGAGGGGTGCCAGTCCGGCTGTCACCCCTCTCTTTCTTGTTTATTTTTCTTTTTACCTGATTACTTAAATTAATTCCTCATCATCATCATCATCATCCTCCTGCCCTTATCCCAATTTTATTTGGGGTCGGCGCAGCATGTTTTCTTCTTCCATACTCCTCTATCTGCCGTCATCTCACAAGTAACATTCTTTCTTACCATATCTACTTTCACACAATCCATCCATCGTTTCTTTGGTCTTCCTCTTCCAGTATATCCGTCCACGTTCATACTCATCACCTTCCTCACAACATGACTTAAATTAATTCCTCAAAGTTATAAAAAAAATCCGCTCGCTTCGCTCGCGGTTTTTTAATAGTGTCTGATTCATTCAGCGCTTACTCTTTGAGTCTAACAAAGCACCGAAGTAGCAAAAATAACTGATGCTCTACGCTGACGATTTCTAAGCTGTTTAGGAGGTGGAGGACTTTTGTGTCCCAAGACTCAAAAAATTTCGCGCTCGCTGCGCTCGCGCCTTTCACTTAACAGAACCTTTTTTCTTATTTCTTTACGTATCATTGCATCAAAAGAAACAAAAATTTCGCGCTCGCTACGCTCGCGGCTTCTTCTCTTTACAGTATTTTTTTCACACTTGTTTGGGTACTTTTGTGTCCCAAATCTAAAAATTTCGCGCTCGCTGCGCTCGCGGCTTTTTCCTTTTGCACTACTTTTTGTAAATCATGTCTGGGTTCTTTATGTCCTAAAATTCAAAAATTAAGGGGCTCGCTTCGCTAACGCTTTATAAGTTTGCAGTGACCTGTCTCCGGTTTCTTTATGTTAAACCTAGCAAAAAGCACCATGGATGATTTCTACAAAATTTTTAAGTACTTTAATTTTGAATTTTAGTCCGTGATTATATATGATATTTAGTCGTTTTTTTGGGGGTTTCTCAATAGGTAGTCCGCCCCGGGTGCCACCCAATGCTACGCCGCCACTGGCTGCGATTTTAGAAATATTTAATCTATAACCCATAACCCTTCCTACACATCCTACCCACAACCCATATAAAATAAAGAATATAATTAGATCAGTGGTTCTTAACCTTTTTGACATGAGGGACCACTTTGACTAAAGTTTGTCTTGCCGGGGACCACCTCATCGGTTTACCTAAATTAGTACTCATTTCTTTATTATTTATCAGAATTTTTGGGTCAGTTCAAAGCTAAACGCATGTCGGCAGTTGTGTAGGTAAGCAAATGCAAATAAAGAAAAACTTGCCTATGTAGTTTCCAAATGCGCGAGCGAAGCGAGCGCGAAATTTTTATCGGACTTAAACCAAATATTACGTAAAATGTAGCCCAAACGTACTTAACTTTTTGTTTGTTGACAAATGCAAAAATAGGGGCCGTAATATAGTTTCTGAATACGCGAGCGGAGCGAGCGCGAAATTTTATCGGAATTAAACCAATTATTACGTAAACTTTAGCCCAAACGTACTTAACTTTTTGTTTGTTGACAAATGCCAAAATTAGGGCATACAGTTTCTGAATACGCGAGCGAAGCGAGCGCGAAATTTTAATTATTTTTTAAGATTCAAAGCCAAAATTACGTAAAATGTAGCCCAAACATACATTTTCATGAATGGATTCGCGGACCACTTGGAATGCCTCCAGGGACCACCAGTGGTCCGCGGACCACCGGTTAAGAACCACTGAATTAGATGAAGGTATTCATATTTTATATTTATTTGACACATGTCTTAAAATAATCTGTTACGTAGTAACACAAAAGGCTTTCAGATAGCTGAAAGGGGCTGAAAATAATTTCTATGTAGGTACAGTTTTATTGGAACATAAAATTATTTTTACCTTGGTATCCATGCAAGGCTTTCTTCGCCATAGTGCCTAGTAAAGTTCGTACTCAATGTAGGTCAGGCAATAGGTCAATTACCTTAAACTATCGTATGCCATTCAACCACTAGTAAAGTTAACCTTGCTGAACAAGGCGTGTAAACAAACCATCTAATACTAAAATATTATCAAATAAATACTTCTTTTGTCTCTATTTTAAATGGCTAAGTAAAAAACTCACCTGACTACTGTGAAAAGGTGAAAAAGTCCATGCTTCTTGAAAGTATTTGAATGAAACTTTGTGGAAAAATTGATAATACGCACGTATCCTAGCAACGCAATCAAGGCGTGTTTTAAGTTATGTCAATGAATCAATCGTAGTGACGAATTTTGATATTTTTTACGCACTTTTGAACATTTTGATAAAATATTACACACATTTTACTTATGTACTTATTTAACACTGCTTACTTTTGAAAATAACAATTGAATTGATCTTCTACGCATCAAGAAAATCACGTTCCATTTTTGAAAAATTTAATCCTAACTTTTCGCACGTCGTTTTGCGCCTGATGCAATAATCATAGCAGCCAGTATTTTATGTTTGCGAACACTTATTTTATGTTTTTCTTGAAATACATCCTTCTTTTCCTTGTAATACCTATTTTAGCACGTGTGTTCAAGTATAACTCATGGGGTAGACTGTTTAAAAATTAACAAATATTGTTATTTCGAGGGGTGAGCGTTTCGCTTGACTGATCACCGTCCCCTATTAGTACAGGTGTACTTGCCGCAACGATACGACAATGATAACACTATTTTTACTTGGGTTCCTCGCTAAAAAACATGTTATTGATATGCCTACGACACTTAAAGACACCTCAACTGATTTTGTAGATGTAAAATCGTAGACATAAATATTTTGAGCGCTTAAGACAATTCACACAAAATTTATTACAGAAGTAATCCTATCGAAACTTTTGGGGGGTGAAAATATACGGAATTCGTGGCTTAAATTGGGACTCAATGCTGACCTAATTTCCACTATCGATTCTTAGACAGGCCGAAAATACACCGCGATTTATAAGGAAGTTAACCACAAAGTTTAAATTAAGTTATTTGTGTGTTACTATAAGTCTTCCCGCTCACGTCAGACTTTTTGTAAGACATTCTAACAAGGATTTTCTGACCGACTTTTGTAGGACGTGTGTATTTTCTATTTTCTCACACAAAAAAATATAGGACGTGGGCGGCCAGCCCTATATAATAATAATTTATACTATTGTCACCTACATATTTTCGGTGGGCGTCCTGTACGCGATTTGATAATGTGCCATTAATTTACTTAGGTACCTAATTAATATGTTTCTAATTATAACTTTAATTAACAGTTAGTACAGAGCTTATCAGGTCGCATATTATCAGACAGAAAGACGAATACAATGACATATCATAAACATCTGTGTAATGAGTTACGCCCTCCGCCAAGACGACACAAGCGAGATCCTATGTGCCCCAGAGGTCCTATACTTAGGGCTGCAGGATTGTTCGAAAGAGTTACCACGGCCCTGGTGCATAAAAGGCCTACGACGGAACACGTCAGTAAGAGTCTGACACTCCCTCACCACTGCTAACCCACAGCGGGAGGGGTCATTTGATGATTTTTGGCGTCGTAAAAAAAGGACCCTGACTTGGTGTACAAATATGCCTTTTTTACAAGATAGTAGACTATCTATTACAGACCTACTGATTGAATATCGGAATGTAACGTATTCCTATAAAATGTATTTACTTCATATATTTAATCGTCCAAGTACCTTTGCATAAGACAGTATTTCTTTATGATGAGTTGTAAGATTGCTTATCATTACGTTACAAAAAGAAATACTTATTAGATTACCTTTTACATAGTCATCGGCGTCGTCCCAATTGACAGCGATCGCACGATGACACGATGCGTTCTCGTCATGCGATGAGTTCAAACATACAGATTTCATCAGAGTGTCCTATTTGAACCTCGGAACCTCGCAAGTGAGATCGTGAGATGAAAAACGCATCGCGCCATCGCGCGATCGCTGCCAATTAGGACGACGCCATCGGTTGAACATTTTCTGACGTTTTAGTGAAATACTTAGACTCAAGCCACCCACATTTATTTACATACTAGCAGTTTAGGCGTGAAAGAGCGACAGACAGACAGAGTTAAATTAGATAACATTTATAAATAGTATAAGTAAGTACCTCAACATCTCCCGTGCCTTTTCCCCAACTATGTTGGGGTCGGCTTCCAGTCTTACCGGATGCGACTGAGTACCAGTGTTTTACAACGAGCGACTGCCTATCGGACCTCCTCAATCCAGATATGGTTGTGTACCACAATCACACTCTTGAATTCTACATTAACTTGGCTTATGTTTAACTGATCACCAGATATAGTAACAAACAGCAGACAAAAATAGTAAATGATCACCAAAATGAAACTCGCATTTTAATGTAAAACTATCACCAAAGTTTTAACACTTTGCTATCCTATTTAAGTGAAATTACTCCAAAATAAATCAAGCGTAAGCCAAAAATAGTAAATGATCACCAAAATTAAACCACCATTTTAAAGTAAGATTATAATCAAAGTTTTTAAATTCTGCTATCCTATTTAAGCAAAATGAGTCCAAAAAAATCATTGTTATCCCAAAAGTAGTAAATGATCACCAAAAGTAGTAAATGATCACCAAAAGTAGTAAATGATCACCAAAAATCAAATCAAATCAAATCAAAACGTTTATTGGCGTTCGTGACGCACAAAAAAGTTTTTACATCTTGCTATCCTGTTTAAGTAAACTGACTCCAAAAAAATAAGTTCGGCCTGATAAAATAAATGTAAAAACATTATGGGGACCCTTTTCCTGCACTAGCGTGGAAAATTGTCTATTGCATGCCTCTAAACAGTGCGATAAGAGTGTATTGAGAAACACATTCTTCTTCTTCTTTCTCCTGCCCTGTTCCCAATTTTACTTGGCGTCGGCGCAATATGTCATTGTCTTCCATTTTCCCCTGTCACTCATCATACTGACACTCACGCATGCATTGCAAGCCGGACACATAACTTAATATGGCATCATAATACTTTATTTGGTAATAAGCCTACATTTTATGGCAATCACAGTGACTTATTAAGGCAAAAATAATACATTAATTTGGTCGTCAAGAGTTGGTGATCATTTACTAAATTTGGTGGTCGAATACAATTTAAAGTGAAGTCGTGACTAAAATAGCTGGTACTATTACATTTTTAGACTTTATTTTTCTGGTGTTCAGTAGATATTTCTGGTTGCAAAACTTAGGGTATCAAAGCATTTTATGGTGGTCATTATATTTGTTCCCCATTAACTTATTGAAGGTTTTCAAATGTGCCTGCAAGTTCACTTCACTAAGCTTGCCTATTCATGGCCTTCACTCGAGCACGTTTTTCTAGCATTCACATGATAGTTAATGCGAAAATCCTAGCTAAATACCTACAATAACAACTGCTTATAGCTAAAATCCTCAGTGCGATACGTGCGTGTGCGTCACTCTGCGTGCGACGGGTTCAATGTCCGATACAATCCGTGATAAGCGTCAAACACAAATTATAATCAAACGTTACTTGAAGAAAGGATTTAAATAATTTTGTAAGTGATTTTTTATATACTTTTGGACCAATCTTATGTATGTTCTGTCCTTTTAATGCAAGTAGCTCCTTCGTAAGTCTACCTGGCACGTCTACGGAGCTACGAAGCTACGAATTTATGGCTACTACGCTTACTACGAATTAACGCATCCACAATCATAATTTAAAGAATACTATCTGTTCATTGCATCATAGTTGTTTTTATATAGGTATGTATCTAGCTATATTAGGTATATACTATAGGGTAAGAGTTATATAAGTATTGTTTATGTAAGTAAGTATAAAATATACAGTTATTTTATTTCATTTTAATTTGTTTTTTTTTTATTTCTTTATTTAAATACCATTTATCTTTTATTATTATTTTCCTTTCGCAAGTATGCTCGTAGTGATTTGTTCAGAAATAAACATTACTATTATTAATTATTGAAGGCTAAGTATAAGGCACCCGTTTTATGAGATAATACATCTATGTATACCATACTTTGCAAGCTTTTCTTCAGCTTAACAAAAATTGAGCAGCATGCAAATATATATACCTAGTCCCTACGCTCTAATGTTCAATGGCTGAATGAAATCCACTTTTATGTATGTAATGAGCGCTGCATGCTCAACATTATACCTATTATCTCCTTAACATTATATAAGGTGTTATATTTAAGTGGATGCTTTGGTGTAGTGGATTTTATTAACATCAGCTTTTGTCTGTTCGTAGGCACCTATTGGGTTTCAATGTATGACCATTTTGCGAGGGAAATTAATTATATATTTAATTTTCATGAGTTGGTTTATAGATGTTGTTATCTGGTAGCGTTTTTGGTTAGTAAGTTTGTACTTAAGTTTCCAAAAAACTTTTTTACAAAAAAAATTAAACCGACTTCCCAAAACACTAAAAAGCAAAAAAAAAAACTATTTTTAGGTGCATCGGCCTAGAATTCGGTGTCTAATGGATGTTACTAAGTTAATTTTGCCACCGACTTCTAGGCCGATGCACCTAAAAATAGTTTTTTTTTTGCTTTTTAGTGTTTTGGGAAGTCGGTTTAATTTTTTTTGTAAAAAAGTTTTTTATTTAAAGCTTTTCAGTGATACGTATAGTTGTCACTATTAATACAAGTGGGAAGTTCTCATCAATACAAAGAATATAAGTCCAAATATGAGGTATTTTACATATTCAGTTGTCGAGTTCCCTCGACTTTCTCTGGTCTCCATCATCAGGTCAGCTTCAAACCTATACTGTTGCAAAGGTCTTGTCAATACAAATAATTTAAGCCCAAACACGAGGTAGTTTACATATTCAGTTGTCGAGTTCCCTCGACCCTCTCTGGTTTCCATCATCAGATCAGCTCCAAATCTTCACTGTTGAATAGTGCTTTTAGGCGTACACCTGAGTATCAAGTTTTTACCCTATGTATGCCTACAACTTTCGAAGGTTGCCCTCGATTTCTCAGGGTTTCCATCATCAGATCCTGACTTGATGACTATGGGACCAACTGGCAGCTATTCCGAGTCGAACAAAAAAAGAATCACGTAAATCGGTTTATAAACCTCGGAGTAATCGATGTACATACATAGAAAAAAAAAAAAAAAAAAAACATACCGGCCGAATTGATAACCTCCTCCTTTTTGGGAAGTCGGTTAAAAAGAGCCCATCTGCTCCTTTAGCTTCATATTTTTTGTAACATCCTCAACAGCACATTTAAAATAATGTCGTGATAGCTCAGTCTCCTTAAACAACAACTACATTCACGAATCGATAAATTATAATGTCATAACAATAAAAAACGGGAGCGAATGCATTACGTTATCTTATCCGAATGTTATTATTGAAAGCACTGCAGTAACAATATTATTGTAGACAGTATTTATAGAACAGTTGTCGATTTTTCAAACGATAGCTCTTGGCACCAACATAGATTTTACCGTCTTGTTTTAATTTCATTTTGCTTATGCATTCTTGCTCGTATGTGCTGGTACTCAGCAGCCTTGGTTCACACTGGGCAGATTGAGAAGGACAGTTGCAGTCACTCCTTGGAAATCACCAGTAGGTGCTCAGTTGCAGAAAGACTGGAATCTGACACTAACATAAATGAGAAAATTGAGGTGACTAGTGTTGCAATGTGGTTACTACGCAATTAAGGCTGGAAACAGTTGGCTCGGCCGACGGTCAGTGCTGACCGTACGTCCCGACCGAATCACAGTAAAATCACGCGCGTACCGTCAGCGTAGCTGTGTGCGCGTTCATAGACTTGCACAGATATAGCACTGTTTTAAGCCTAAATGTTCAAAGATTGTGCAGCTGAATTCGTTGAAGAGTTCTTATTTACTCTTAATTGATACACCATATAAATAAAAAATAATGATCTTAAACTTACTTGTATACAGAGCCAACTTTGCTATCGATAACAGAGACCCCGCTCTTTGGCAGATTGTACTTTGATCGTCTGATTGATAACGGTCTGAAATGCACTTTGGCCCAGTGGACTTTGATTCGATAATAAAGGACAATAGGTAAAGGAAATTAGTACGTAATTCAAAGTCGAAAGTCCCTTTGTGACCCTAAAAAATATCGTTCGATAGATTTTATGACATAATACTAAAAATATTCAAGATAAAGTGAAAACAAAATAATCCCCCGGAGACTATTATCGATCGAGGTGTAAGGTGATTAGAAAGAACGTGATTATTTCAATCGTCATTTGTTTTCCTTTCAAATTAATCACGTTCAACGTCCAAAGGGGTATAAAAATTTACTATTCGTCATCACTAATTGTCATTTTAATTAGGTTCCTTTTTATTTAAATTTTGAATCTGTATGTGAAGTTATATTCGTTATCCTATCAATACTAGTGTTTTACAATGAGCGAGTTCCATTATTTTCAAACCGGGCAACCCGATAAGCCGTGGTAAGACTGGTTGTCAGTTGTTGTCTTCTGACTACCCGAAAAGACTGAATGTTCAAATGATAGGCGGCGCGACCCACCCATGAGTGATAGCATAGATATGAATTTCTCAGTGTTTTTACGATAATCGAATATTTATTATGTAGGTAAGCAATAGCATTATACGGAACCGGAGTGCGTAAATCCCACTCGAACTTAACTTGTTTTTATTTTCGGTGTAGGTAGTACAAATAAATAGGTCACGATTTCCAATTTTGCGGTCTATATGATAGAATACCTCATTTTTTTATTTTTGCGGTCATCGCCGAATATGATAAGGTGTAATGTACAAGAATTTTTACTATAAAAGAACGTGCCCCAAACTTGTAAATATATACATACAGTGTACTTCGAGGTGTTGTTACAGTCAGTTACTTTATTTTAATTACTTACAGCCAGTAGCTAGTTTTACTCCAATGTCTAAAATCTTAATCAGTGCTTTTGGCTTAATTACAGCCGGCTGGTTTTTTTTTTTGTATTTGTCTATTTTGCATTCATATTCAGCCTTTTTATCGTCCTACTGCTGGGCCCATGCCACAGGCCCCTGAAATCCCTCACCCAGAAAAGAAAATGTGGAATGAATAGGAACGCTTCACGTTCTTCAATCTGCATGCTTTTAGTTACTGTCACCAGAATGGACCAGTGTCTATAACGCCAGTACCGACATTGCCAACGGCTACCTTTCTTTCTGTTTACGGTTAGATACTCACGCAATTATGTCCATGTCCATGTTTATAAGAAGGTGCTTAAAAAAATGGCATTGACCAGTATTATCTCTCCACGCAGTTTCACCTATAGGTAAAGAACTACTGGTTTCTAAAATAATCTTTTATATTTTCTTTTTAGACGAACTTCAAGATGTACTCCATTACCAACTGGAAGAACGCAAAGAAACCAAACTACAACACAAACGTGGATAAATTATTCCCGTATTCTGAGGTTCCTTACCTAGGCGAGTACAACTTGGTGAAAATACCAGTTTCCCTCAACAACCTGATTCAACATGTGGATTACTGGGGCGAGGGTAGAATTGTTTCCGAGGGCGGTATCACTGGGTTCACGAACTGCTACAACGTCCATCATCAGTACCACGTGGTGAGCGGTGGCGCCGACCGGGACAGTAAGATACCGAACAGGATCCCCGTCGCCAGCTGCTCCGAGTGCGACACCAGCGCCTACATCAGAGACAACTCCGTCATCACCGTCACCGTCACGGACGCGTCGCGCATCAACACCAACTGTGCCAAGGATATCGCCCGCATTGTCAACAATGATCTCGGCAGAGTAGTTGTGTATGGAAGTCAACCTGATTCAGGAGAGATATTAATTCTCACCATGGAACTACAAAAAAGAGCTCTTTACGCCTGTCCAGATGCCGATCTATTTGAAGATCTTCAAGGCTTAAAGTTTGTCAGCCATGTGGCTTTCCTAAATAAATTGGAATCAATTAATTATTTATATAAAAACATCACCAACTCTAACTATGAACGTGCCATCATGGCGACTCGGTCGCAGACGTGGCTGGAGGACAGATCATCGACAGGCTTATCAATGATGCTCCACGAACTGCCATGTCATATGCGTACAAGTTGTGGAACGGTGGGGCTCGCGATGTGGTTCGTAACTATTTCCCAAAACCATTTCAACACATTTTTAATGAAGACGCTGTGACTATAGCCAACTTGAAATTCCGCCAACCCTTGAAACTGGATGTGCATAAGGATTCCTACGGCGATAGACTAGTTTGGGGTGACAACGCCTGCGACTTGTCCAGTGAGAGAGTTAGCTGGAAACTCATTCCTGTTTGGGACAACGACGGCGTCACCTTCAAGCTGTACAACATTGACTCCAACATGTATCTGAAATTGGACGTGAACGTGGACAATATAGGAGATAGGAAAGCCTGGGGCTCGAACAATTCCGACGAACTCAGACATAGATATTACTTAGAACCTGGATTTAAAAATGGTTCCCTCGTATTCCATATTGTAAACTGTAAATACAATCAAGGACTGAAACTGGCTGTGGCTGTGGACGGATACGGAGACAGACTCCTGTGGGGCCACGGTTATGAGGGCGATATTGATGACAATCGCTTATGCTGGAATATTCAGGCTTTTTAAGTGTCAAACTTCTGTCTTACGGTGAATCTTATGTGAGGAATCTGGATGCGAAAAGGAACAGTGCGGCGCGACTCGAAAAAAAATATCACTTTTTGCGAAATACACCTTGCCTACATGTTTTCTTTCAAACGTTGTTCCTTGACTTCTTAAGTTGATAAAATAATGTTTAAAAACAAATGTTTTATTTCATTTTATTTTAAAAATTACATATATCACGCTACAAACATTTTAGTTCTAACTTTAGTAGTAGGTGCACTGTAGTTAGTAAACTATAGTTGGTACAAGTTTCCAATTGCCATATTTATTCCTGTAGTGAGATCTAGGCAGTTCAAACAGTAGCTGATTTACACACAGTATTACGAGAGTCGTTTATTTAATTATCAATTATATAGGCTGTTTAAAAGAATAAGTTATGACGCAAGTCGAGTGTGGTCCAGCGCGCTTGGCTATCATTCGGACATTGACTCACGTAATCTTATCACACCCCTTTGTTATTGATTTCTAACTCTAAATATTATGACTCCAATTCTCTTGCTGGTTTTAAAAAAAAGAGCGTCTGCAAACATAATTGTCCTGATTTTCGGGTTGAGAAAATTTTATGAGAGAAAATTCATTGTTTGTTTCAATATTTTCGTAAATAATCGGTGCCTTCTTTTTAAATAAGTAAAGTTTCAACCATTCTTTCTTATACTCTCATGAGCCGTTACTTACGGTAGTAGGATAACTTGAAATGTTCTTGTAAAGAATCTATTCTACAATGAATGCGAAGTACTTAAGTTTGACTTAAATATGATGAACAAAGGTTAACATGACGTGGGTCAAATAAAAGTCGACAAATAAGTTTTAATCAAGATCAGTATCCTAATTACAATAACAATTGAACATCTTTGAACAGAGTTATTGAAAATAATAATACATCAACTTATGATTTGATTCGACCATAACTGACTGATTCCCTGACAAAAATTGCTCAAAATATCCTCTGGAGCCTTATTCAAAATGGAGATATTGTTCAAGTTCTTGCAATTTAGGCCCTAATCTCTTATTTACCAAATATAATTTACCAAAGCTTCTAACCTTGCGGAATAAATTAGCAAAATCCAGCGGTTTGAGTCCGGGGACGACTGTGTTATTGTGTTTATTTGTATCTAATGCGTGCGTGCCTGATCGTCTAACTGGGTCACAATAAACGTTTACAACCAAAATGATAATCTTGTCGAATAA
Source organism: Helicoverpa zea x Helicoverpa armigera (assembly GCA_033682625.1). NCBI lineage: Eukaryota > Metazoa > Arthropoda > Insecta > Lepidoptera > Noctuidae > Helicoverpa > Helicoverpa zea x Helicoverpa armigera. Next base: position 1,824,635 of record JAWIIS010000041.1, read on the forward strand.
ACGAACCGCGACGGGACCAGACGGCAAGGGTACTTCGTAAGACGTACCTAAAGTACCCTTTCTGGTAACCTGAATTTGCTAAATTAATGAAATTATAAAAAATATATAAGTACAGGTCAATACTTATATTTGAACCTTCTAGTAATATTATATTTACAAAAGAACCACATGAGGGCCTAGCTCGTCTGAAAGTGTGTCCTTATGAGAAAGATTAACAGGCCCCATCAAACTATTGCCGTTTGCGAAAAACACCTAAAACTTTCGAAGGCATAATATTATTAATTTACCACGATTTAATGGTGAAATATTTGTGACTATGAAAAACCCGCAGTTTTTTAAAACGAAGCCCGCCATTCGCTCCCTATTTTTCGCGTGGCGAAAACTTTAGCTCATTAGTGTCAAACTTTTCGATAACGAACAGCTAACTGGTTATTAACAATACTATCTACTGTTATTATATCTAACTGGCTGACTAACTCAAGTTTTAAGTTTAATTTAAGCCCTATAGAATGTTCACTTCAGGTTTCTAGCCGTGAATGAAACTATAGATCCCCTTAATTGGTAATTGGCTTGTTTTACTGAATAGACTACATTAGTTAGTTGTTCGAAACTGTTTGTTATAGTTATAGTATTTGAGAGACTTGCTTACAGCTCTAACAACTCTATTGAAGCACTAGGATATTTTGGTGACATTGTACGAGTTCATTTCAAAATCAATGAAGATCTTGAATCGCAATGAATGATTCAAGATCTGTGGTTTGTCTTTTGAAGTGCAAATATGAATTTAATTGAATGGCTAAGTTGTAATTTTATAATGCCTGGAAAAATGATCTGATGCTATTATACCTGAGTTTGTTGTTTTAGATTTTCTTTGGTTTTTTAGAAGAAAATGAAGTTCTAGTAAATACGTATTCAGATGTATTCATGTTATTGAACTCTGGGTTTTCATTCAATGTTTTCACAAACTTCTGACTTAACATGCTCAAGTATTTCAGTTCTGTATTTTTAAGCCTTGGTACAAACTTATTCATAGATTCAAGACATGAAACAGTGCCATTTAAATGCTCATTATCTCTTTACACAAGGCTTTGCTGCTATTTTATGAGTCTCGTAAAACTTGCCACAATTTGCCAGTTCAACGTCTTGTTACAGCAAGTCCATGCAAATTACGTTGACAACTTGTGAATCGTCGTCGACATGAAGCCGAGCCACTGCGGTTTCAACATTCGCATAATTTATACAGATATTGTCGTATAAGGAACATTCCTCAGGTTTCGACATGTCCCGTGACAGCCTTCCTGCTTCACATAAAATCGTCATGAATAGAAATCGTTCATTTAATCCGTACATCCGCGGTTCGTGACCGCCTCGCATGTCGCATCCCGACTCGCGAACTTCCCGCTCATAAATATCGTTTTATGTCACGTGTCAAAGCCGCCATCTTGGTTAACCGGTAAAATATAACAAACATAACTTTGCCGTTACCATACTTCCGTTTCAAAATTCGAATGCGTTACGCCCTTGACATAGAGTCCAAATTTTCGATGGGCCCATTTTTTATGTGAGTAAATTTTTTGCTGTTGTTTATAAAAATGGGAGTGCTCGTCTTCCTATCGATTGTGCCAACTGGTGCTTACCGCCGATCTCGATTCGTCGGCAATCGGTGGGCAATCGAGTAGATTACTCGAATTGTAACATCTAGTGCTGTTACAAGAGGTGTAACTTCAAACCAACACGTAGTTGAGTGTTGTTGCTTCGCTAGCTGCAAACAGGCAATGGTAATATTTTTGCAATTTTCTAGGTAATTACGGGCGTCATTTGCAAGTTGCAAAATGCCTGTTCTGACTTGCAACATTGTTCGTTAGACGGCTTGTCGTGAGTTTAGCCAGACAAATAATTCTTGCTTTCAGTTAGCTGTTCTGACATAGAAACAGAATTTTGTCGTGTATTTGTCATAATTGTGTTGTAATAAATGACTCAGAACTTTAGATTTTCTACTTGCTTTTGTTTCTTTATCACTTGGTCAGTGTCTTGTAGCAGTTTATTCATACGACTACGAGATAAAAATGCTTGCAAATAAATAAGCGTAGCGTAAGTTGTTGCTACGCCCCGTCGCCAGTCGTAGCAATACATACGTGACATACTTATTGCGGATCATGAAAATTATGAGATTTCTAATACAAAAACTTTTAAGTAGAATACACACCGAAGTACGTTGTACCAATTTGTCCCCAATTACGAATAAGCCTTTTGTAAGATACCTTCCTTATGTAAATTTATTTGCGTTTACTACCATTCTGCCGAAATTTGATTGTCCTTTGCACGCACGTGAGTCTTGCAACACAGGTTGGCAACAACCGAAAAAATACTCTTTTATAAGGAAACTTTTTATAAACATAATTCGTAACAGAACAATTCGTAAAGTTTCTAGAATACTACGATTTTACGTAAGTAGTTATCAACATAATAATAACGTAAGTAGGTAAGTATCTACTTATTGTTTTTGTTATTGTGCACAGTTTATGTTTCGATAATGTCACTTGCAAACTTGCAACAGAGTTTTATAAAACAAGATTAACTACGTTTATTGGTGCATCTGTAAGATATACCTGTACAATAAAATAGGTAAGTTAAGAATTATTTACAAAATAAAAAGCTAATCATTGAAGCCCAAAATGACAATAACTAATTTGGTTATTAAATGACAAAGGGCCGCCAACTTTGCTTTAACAAGTCGCAAGCAATTTATGACATGCCACGAACATTAGTTTACCACGAGTTATGGCAACACTGCTCCGATTTCGGTCACCCCACTACGTTGCGTACACAGGATAATGTCATATTGTCATTGCAAAATTAGTTTAAAACACGAAAATTTTCAGAAGATAACTTTTTAACAGCTTACTTATTTCTTCATGTCCCTTTAACTCAATGCTCGATGAAAGAATAATTTGTGGTACAAGGCAGCCTATTTTGTATGGAGTATTATTAAACACAGGTATTAAAAATAAAACAGGTCAGAAACTGGCATTTTTTTTTTTCAGGACACATCATGACAATTAATTCTAAACAGACTAACCCGCTATTGCGTTACACAATCTTATTGACATAACTGTTTGTTTAAAACTGTGCCAAACAGCTAAATCTTCTTTATTATGTGTTGATTTGCTCAATAGAGATAGACTTACGTCACTAGCCCTATAGAAGTAATGACAAATTCCTACCTCTAGTAGGTACACAAAACATAAAATCGTATCGTAAGAAGGTGTGACACCCAGCTATCCTACTCGTACCTATGATCAGAATCAATGTTTAAAAGGAGGCGTGTCAACTGCATACATAAATCCGGTTAGCCCCAGTGCTCTCGATACACAATGCTAACATGCAGATATCTTCGGCTTATCACAGCCTGAATAGTCTATAGGTCAGACATGGAGGTCGGCTGATAGTAGCCACATGAGTTTTACGCGTGAGGTGGGCTCGTGGTGGTGGCGTGGGGATTATCAGATTAATCGCCGTATGTGTACCACGGCTGATCTTTGAGTGGGATCAGTCGGTTGTTTGTTGTAGAAGTAAGACATTATTGAGCTTGATGCGTGAAGCGTGTAAGATTAAGATATAACTTTGTGCTGATTAGAAGTTCGTCACAGGCAAAATACATGGTTGGAAAAAAGTTTTAATCTTAACCTAGGAGATTGTCTATTGTTATCTTCAAACGCCAAAATACAAATACTTTGCCTTAATTGCAAAAAGTTATAAATACTCTTCTTCTTTTTAAACTTTATTTGTGGATATTCTACTAAAAAACACAAACTCCTTTTATTAATTCTATAAACAAACACAAACTACTTATATTAAGAAAATATGTGCCAAGTTCAATGAAAATAACAACACCGGCTATTGAGTTTATTTTTAATGAAAGTGCTTAGTATCAATTTGCAATTACAAGATAAATAAATTAGTAGAGATAACACCACTTTCAAATTACGATAATTAACTATCCCACCCAAAACAAAAATGTGAAAGACTGCCAAGTTCGATAATATGGGAATGCTTCGCCTATAAAAGAAGTGAGATCTGAATAAGTACCAAGTTCCATACACATACCTCAGTTAAAAATAGTTACTTTTTAATGATGTTACTTGGCAAGTTTTCATACACCTTGTTATAAACCTACTAAACGCAATGAATCAAGTATTTAATTTTCTATTAAAACTTGCCAAGTAATCATCATTAAAAAGTAACTATTTTTAACTGAGGTATGTGTATGGAACTTGGTACTTATTCAGATCTCACTTCTTTTATAGGCGAAGCATTCCCATATTATCGAACTTGGCAGTCTTTCACATTTTTGTTTTGGGTGGGATTTCATTTATTTTTGTAAGGTTGTTTATTTTTTTTTTTTCTTATGATGAAGTTAGTTAAAGAAATGTCTCATTTATACTATTTTTTAGATTTTTTAATATGCACTATGTTTCTTACAAAGAAATGAACTAAATTAACTAAATGGACTAGATTTACCAACTGACTGACATGACATGTTATCATATATTATGTTCGTGGATCAAAGTTACACATTCGTTATTTTCGAAAGTGATTCACACTTGGCCGTTTTCAGATTTTTACTTTACTTTGACTAAATACAAACCTTTGTACCATTCGAAGATATATTATATAAATATAGATAAATTTAGTTCGTTTTAGTTCCTTAGGGGTATAAATTTACACCGGGTATAAAACACCTTCATTATTTTGAAACCGACTCACACTTGGCCATTTTCAGATTTTTCCCTTTACCTTGACATAAAGACCTACCTCCATGCCAAATTTCAAGTCAATACGACCATTGGAAGTGGTCTAGGTTTTTGATGAGTGAGTCAGTGAATCAGTCAGTCAGTGAGTGTATAGTAAAAATAGCGATTTTCTGACGTCAATATCTCAAGACCTACAATAGGTATATTAATGAAATTTTGTATTTTAGATAAGTGAGGGGGTCTCAACAGATACTAGAAATTTGATATGCGTAAATAAAATAGATTTTGAGTTACAGGGGGGTCGAATTTGGCCCGAAATGGTTCGTGTAATATAACCCACGGCCGGTGTGTCGCTTTTTTTGCTCGAACTTGGCGGACACACTGCCGTGTGTCTAGATTGCCACTTGCCAACAAATACTTTTTAGATAATTAGATATAAATAATGCTTGCCCTTAGATTGTCAACTGATTTCATAATTGTGACGTCATCTATCGAATTCCAAGAAGTTTAAGAGATTATGTGGTCAAACCCGAATTAATGCTGTTTATTCAATGATTCAACTATACTTTCTCGAAAATTATGAATAATGATAATTAATAAAGGTCACTTTCGATTACTGAAAATAATGATGTTACTTATACATACGACACTCATTAATTAAATCGATGCTATCAATAAAACTTCTAAGTAATATTTATTTGTAAATGTTTAAGGAATAATACAAACAATAATCTCTTATATTACTCATTTAACTTTGTACATCTATTAAAGGTACCTAAATTACAAAGTCCGAATTGCAGTAGGTATGTTCTTTATACTTTTTTTCTCTGAAACCTTTTACGAAACATGCTCCGTAAAGCACGTTCCAAACGGTATGCGGGTAAACCCACGGGTCACTGCTACTCATATAAACTTGGCCTTTCCACGCAGCATCAGCGTGATACCGATACCAACTAAGTACACTATTAATCGCGTCTAATTGCAACCGTTTACCTAACTATATCATTATCACTAATGTTGTTTACTTGGAAGCTATTTTTATTTTTATTACCGTCCCCGCAAAAGTTGCGAACACTTTCTTTAAGAAAAACTAGAGAAAGTGTTGTTTTCACACCTCGTGATGAAGCCATCATCCTCTCCTGCCCTTATCCCAGTTTTATCTTATATCTTTCAATCGGTCGATATTATTGATAGTTTAATCGTACTTGAATCTTGAATGAATACCTAATTGGAGATGAAGGATACTTAGTGCGCGCATTACAACTATCAGGTATATCAGACCGATCAAAAATTTGACTGGTATGTAATGAATCTATCCTTGCATGATAATACCAAATCGTTAAATGGCATGGCAATGGCATAGACATGAATACAAAAGATTTCCTTACAACTCTATCCTAGCCTAGAGTCAAAGTCCAGAACTAGTGAAACTATGGCAGTATGTTAACAAAATAAGAACCGTCTAAAAATATAACATCCTCTGATAATAGACTAAAAAGGAAATTCAGTTCATTGCACACTTTTCTGCAAACAACCATTTGCAGTTCACTTGATCTCTATTTCAAGAGTACTTAGGCTTAAATTACGTTGGCAGATAGGGTATGATTGTTATATAGGTTGTAACATAATATTCCGCTTTCCGGTGCAACGAACTTGAATTAATTTATGAAATATTTAAGTAATTATTACGCAGCAAATTAATAGATGTTAGCAGTATACTTACTGATAACCCTGTTTACATGTCTGGAGATGCGGAAATGTAAACTATGGCGTCGCAATTCAATTAGATTGATTTAATTGATTGATTGATTCCGGTAAATTGTTCAGACCAATCTTTGACAACACCATAATAAGACCATAATTCTCTATCTCAAGAATTAGGTAAGCTTTCAGAATAAAGTGGTCGATTTTAGCATAGGTTGGCGGAAAGCAGGTTATGTATTGTATACTTTTTTAAACTTCACCATATACACCAAAAAGTGCCGTTTACCTAGTAAGTGATTACGTACTGAAACTGAGCGAAGAAAGGGTACGTACGAGTATAAAGACATTCAGTTCTGTCAACCTTGGCGGAGTCTGGAGCTGATGTCCCCGCTTTTCTCTTGTCAAATTTTGGGCCTTATATTATCACACAAATAGTGAATTATTATAATATTTTATAATATAATTTTTAAAATTGAGCTTTAAATAAAATAGTAATGTATCAAGATTTGTTGGTCGCGCTTGAAATGTACTCTATTCTCGGTATCCACGGCAGAGGTTATTCACCCTACGCGATGTGACGGAGCGACACGTCCTCTCTCTGTGAAGCCTTGCGGCGGTCTGGTTTGAGTTGACTCGCGTGCAGCCTTTTATAGTAGTTTTTAAATAATTTATAAAAAAATAAAAACGAGAGATTAAATTATAATATAAAGTTTATGTTTTAAAGAAAGAGTTATATTACTATAGTAAATAATTGTTATATTAAATTAAGTAAGATAGATAGGTAAAAAAAGCATTTGAAATTCACAATTTTTCACATTGTTAAAATATTTTTTTCTGAAAGACAGAGACCTAAATCAAAAAATGTTTTCAACTAACTATAGGCATGGGGATTTCGTCTATGAGTAAAAAAATAAATATGATTAGATTTGCCACTGTTTTCACATGAATTTAAGCTTCGAAATAGACGCTGAACGGGAATTTTATAAAACATCTGTTACGTTATAGGGGTTTTAAGTATTTAAACTACACAAATTGAAATTTATGTTCAATTAACTATATAGACAGTGAAATTACCTTGCGTTATTAAAAAATAACATAGTTATAGGATAAGTAGTTACTGAGAAACAGTGGTTTGAAAAGTACCATTTTAGGCCAAATGGCGCGCGGTTGACGTACACGCTCTTAAGAAAGAGAATTATCACACAAATAGTGAATTATTATAATAAGGTTAAGTCATCCGAAAGAGGGGTAAAAGCGACATTGAACCTCCTGAATTGAATAATCGTCCTGTCCAGAAACGTTGTTATGATCATTTCTTTTCTTGTTGGAGTTCATTTACCTTTGTTTTATTTACGTTTCATATTGTTTACGATAGCAATAAAAACGCAATGCAATCTTGTTATTTTTGATGCATCGGTCTTTGTAACGAAAGGTTAAAAAACTCGTAGTCGTGAGAAGTTTACATTTGTTCAAAAAAACTGCTTAGTTCAATATTTTATCAATTCTTTTCGTTCATAAGTTATGGATTATTGCAACATTTTCGCACGTCCTGCGTCCATCTGTCGATATACATTTTATGCATCTACCAGTGTCACAAAAATCGCCTCTGCCTATGCCTATTCTTAGCCCAAAAACAAACTGCCTTGTGACATTGAACCTTATCAAATAAAGAAGCCGCTGTATGTACCAAAAAAAAAACATCAACATTCAGTCAATTAATTACCAAATACTCAATTATGCTATCAATAACAATATTTAAAAATGATAATCGCAGTTTGATGAAAAAATATAAGTACGTACGTAATATCTATCATGAAATCATCACGAGGGCAAAGTCCAAATATAATCATTTGTGGACAAAAATTCGGTGTAAATGTCAGTGTTGCGGATTTCAGAAACGAGTATCCGGGTTCGATTCCTGGTAGGAAATGATCGCCAATAAAAGGCAGAAAATGGTTGTCTTGTAATGGAGCGTTTACCTTTACCTAAGTAACATAAAACAATTGACTGTTAGCTACCGATTCAAACGATGACACTTGAAGCGCGCGTTTTCACCTTCTATGAAAACATTCTAATTCGTGGTAAAACTAACTATGGTTACCTGTATAACTTTTTAATGAAAGGCATTTGTAAGTCACCGACTCTATAACTCTATGCTATGCCTAATAAGGCCTACAATAGTCTAAGACAATTTTATGGGCGTGAATAACAATGTTAAATCTTAATATGGGTTCAGTTTTAATAGTTATTGCTAATACCTACTTATGTGCTGTTAGATTCTTTATAAAGAACTCTGTCTTATCAAATAGTTAAGTATGAGATCATAGTTACTGACATGGTAACTGAGTGACCAAATAACATGAGTTAGATAGTGTATTAATTTTATTTTTATTTTTTATTTTTATTTTATAAATTAGGTACTTCAACGACCTATCCACTGTACAATTAATAGAAGGTTGTTTCACATGCATCACATCATGGTGAACAAGTCACTTACAGAAGTACACAGCACTTACATACTAAATTTTACAAAGCTACAATTTGAACACTTTCAATCATGAATGTTGAAGGTAATGGACAGTTAACAATTAATCTAATTTATTAAAAAAATATATACCTATATATATTTAGTGGTAGGGCCTGATAATGAGTGCAATAGTAATTGGTATGAAAATTTCAATTAGTTGGCTTGGAATAAATAAGTCTATAAGTATAAGTAATAAGTTAAGTCAGTTATTTTCATTTTTAGCTAGTGATAAGAGTTTACTCCGAAATTGGGAAATTGTGTCGGCAAAGATGTCTAGGGTACCACAAGTGTTTATTTTATTATAGGTATCCATTAAGCGATTCATTGGGGCAGAGTGCCCAAGGTTAGTTTTTGAGGAAAATATTGTAAATGTATTTGTTTTACGAGCGGATCTAAATATGCTCCGTCTGGGCACAGTTATATTGATTACTGACAGTAGCTCCGGTAAGTTGGCCAAATTATGGATAACTTTGTAGAACAGCAACTGATCGTTCCATCTTCTGCGTTCCTCGAGCGAGATCATATTGAAATGGTTGAGTCTAACGGGATAGTCTGCATCATTGGCACAGCTAGGGCATCTGAATCGTAAATATCTAGTAAAGCTCCTTTGTATTCGTTCAATCCTATCAACATGTACGCGGTAGGAGGGGTTCCAAACTGGGGAAGCGTAGTCTAGTATGCTCATGACAAGAGTATTATATAGTATTTTAAGTGTCGATAAGGACCGAAACTCTGTGCAAGTTCTTTTCACGAAACCCAACATCTTAGATGACTTGGCAACAATTGCGTCGATGTGACTGATGAACGTCAGTTTACTGTCCAGTATGATACCTAAGTCTCGAATGGTATCGACTTTTTGCAGACAAACACCATCTATGGTATAAAGTGATGGTCGTACTTTTTTGTTACGCGTGAAAGTGAGGTGGAAGCATTTATTAGCGTTGAGGGTCATCAAATTAAGTTGACACCATTCATGTATTGCATCCAAATCTGCCTGAACAAGTAATATATCTGAATCAGATTTAATTTCTTTGTACAGTTTCAGATCATCAGCGAACATTGAACACTCGCAGTGTTTTATTGAATAGACAATGTCATTAACAAAAATTAGGAAGAGTATCGGTCCTAAGTGGGAACCCTGTGGTACGCCCGAAGTTGAAATATAGAACTGTGATTCGTACCCTCTAACTACCACTCTTTGTCGCCGTTCAGATAGATACGATTCGAACCACTTAAGAAGGCGGCCACATACCCCGAACTGTTCGAGCTTCAATTTAAGTAAATTGTGACTGACTTTATCGAAAGCACTACTGAAGTCAGTATAAATAGCGTCTACTTGTGAGCGCGAATCAAGAGATTTACTAATGTTGTTAATGTAATGAACTAAATTCGTTGTAGTGGATTTGGAAATTGTGAAACCATGCTGTTGAGGAGCCAACTGTGAATTTATGTGACGTGTCAATACAGGGCAAACAAGGGCTTCGAAGAGTTTGGCAAATATGGAAAGAATTGATATGGGACGATAGTTGGAAGTGACGTTGGGTTCTCCTTTCTTGAATATAGGAATTACGTTGGCTACTTTCCATTCTGTAGGGAACTTAGAAGATTTGATGGAATAATTAAAAATTATTTTTAGTGGAAGAGATAAGGTTGCTGCACATTTCTTGATAAATAATGGGGGTAAGCCATCAGGTCCCGGTCCCTTACACGAATCTAGTTTGTGTAATGCTTTAAACACCTCTCTTTCGGTAAAATTCAGCCCACACAACGCGAGTTGAAAGTAATCACGCAAACCAGTGTTAGAACTTGGAGTATTATGGCTTTGAGAAGGCATGAAAGTAGATGAAAAGTATGCAGCAAATTGTTCACTGATCTCCTCGCCAGACGTTGCAACATTGTTATCAAGAAACATGGTGGTAGGAATATCCCTGGATATTGTTTTCTTGGTTTTGACGAAAGACCAGAAGAGTTTTGGATTTTGTGCTATATCCTTTTCCATATTAATAACATATTTTTCGTAACATTCTTTTATCAGTTTTTTAGCGCGATTATCGAGGATTTTATATTCAAAGTTGTCTCTTGGGTTTTTATACTTTTTAAAACGAATCCTTAACTTTTCTTTCTCATTAAGAAGTCGGATAAGAGGACGAGAATACCAGACAGGAAAGCTTTTATTCGGTACCCTGGAAGGTGGAACGCACTCATTAATAATGCTACGAATATGTGTGTACAGTACCCGCACCATGTCATCTACATCTCTCAGCTCAGAAAACAATTTAGTCCAATCTATATTCTTAATACTTTTATTTATAAGTTCGTAGTCAGCCCTTCTGAAATTAAATTTTTTTGTGGTTTTAGTTTTTAGCGATGCTAGTGAAATATTTTTTATTATTATATCAAGAGGTGGGTGATATACATCTACTTTTGTGATTGGACTATTGCATTCGTTAACAGTTCCTCCGTGAAAGTTAACAAGAACTAAGTCTAAGGTCTTATTGTAACAATTTTTAACGGCATTAAGTTGCATTAAATTATTCTCTGACATGAAATCTACCAAGGCGTAGCCTAATTTATTTGCATAATTTGAAGCAGTTGTACTTGAAGAACCATCTGGACTATTGTCTACTTTCCAATTGATAAAACCGAGATTGAAGTCTCCCACTATCATTATGTCTTCTCCTGATTCTTCCATCAATGTAGATACTCGGTTCAAGAATGAAGTTAGGACAGCATGTTGAATCGGTGGTGGTAGGTAGACGGCGCAGATATCCAAATAATGTGTACTTTTCCCTTTAGTGGTTTTAACTCGAACCCACAGATCTTCGACATCGGATTCCCATTTTGATATGCGCACAGAATCAATGGATTTTAATACGGCGATGAGTACGCCTCCACCTCTTTTCGATCTCAGAGTTGTAGAGGCTCTGTCTCTGCGGAAAACTCGATACCTGGTGTCGAAGATTTCCCCATCTTTTATACTATCGTCGAGCCAAGTCTCCACTCCAATTATAATATCGTAATTGCATAGTTGAGCGGCTAGTCTAATAGAATTGGTCTTGGTTTTTAAGCCCCTAAAATTCTGATAATAGATAGTGAATTTGAGTCTTTATGTACGGTTTGAATAGGTATCAGGTAAGGGAAATTAGAGTAACATAACGGCTTCCAAACTTTTTACGTGTTTAGCTTGATGGCCGTCAGCTTTCCTAACAAGAACTTTTCCGTCGCGTACCCATACATACAAATATCCCTTCTCACGTGCAGCTTTTCGGGTAGCGGCGTGGATTCTTTTATTCAACGGTGACAAATGTTCTGAAACAAATACCGGCTGGACCGCGTTGCCGTAACCCAAATGTTGGGAGTTCAGTTTTTCCTTGGGGTGAGTTTTGTTAAACTGTGAGACAGATGTTAATAGCGTGTCTCTCAAAAGTGTACTCCGTAGCTTGGCGACAACAGCCCTTGGATTCTTAGTCTCCGGATCTAATTTCCTTACACGCACAACAGACAAGATGTCCTCTTCCTTTATCGTGCTAGATACGACTTTCCCCATTTGTACAATTGTCTTGATTAGGTTTTCTGACTTGTGTTCTGGTATCCCGTTAATTTCTACATTTTGTTGCCGGGAGTTTTGTTCTATAAGATTAACCCGTTGAGCCAGATCGGCTACTGTACTCTTAAGAGTTTCGTTTTCCTTCTGAAGAGTTTTGTTGTCACTTTTGCATGCATCGAGCTCGGACTTTATGCGGTCAAACTCAGTACTCATAAATTCAACAGAGTGTTTCAAACCAAGACACAACTCCTTAATCTCCCTTAGTTCGTTGTTAATAGTGTCGGTTTTGCTGATCTCTGGTATCTCCGACGATATGGCTGATCGTATTTCTTGGCGAATTGTTACCAGCAATTGTTCGTCTGTGAGTGATCGATGAACATCTGTGTAGAAATCAGTATCAGGGGAGCTGTCAGTGCGCGGGCGTTTCGGTCTGCCTGTCTTAGATTTTTTATTTGGCGTGCTGGTAGGCGCTGCGCGTATATTCGGCTCCGATTCCACACGTACAAGAATTCCGAAATCACCTTCCTTTGGCGGAGTGCGAAGCATTTTTGGCATTATTTTGATTAATACTGTATTATGTTGCCTCGTGTCACTATCCGCTTACTTTAGTGTTTTAGGAAGAACAGTCGAGTAATAAAGGCCCACCCGAAAGTTACGAACAAAAAATATAATTTATTTATTTTGTTACGACAAAAGTGCACACTAATAAAGGCCCAGGCAAATCGGCCGAGCTGAGTTCGCGAGAAGAACGTCACAAGCGCCGTGCGATGCGGGGCGCTTACGCGTTTAGGTCACAGCGCCCGGATAATAGTAACTGACGGTAGGATGGATAATTATTGAGAGTTGATTTGGTCTATATTATTAACACTATGCACTAATTCACTGTATTATTGTCACTTGTCTTCAAGGGCGGATCCAGCTTCGGCGCCAGGGGGGGGTCAAGTCGTGGTCAAGTCACAAAAAATATTATATTGTGGCGTATACTTCTTTTAATATTAAAAGTAGTAGTATAAATACAATAAGCGCGATCGTAGCGAGCTCGAAATTTTTACGAATGTTAAGAAAAGTGTTTTCATGTAGAAAATGGCCCGAAAAGAGTGAGCGTAGGTAAATTCTCGTATTTACACTACACATACGTGTCAAACAAAAAAGCGCGAGCGAAGCGAGCGCCAAAATTTTTGTTCAGGTCGAGGACTAAGGTTAAAAAAGTGTTTTTATGTAGAAAATAATATCAGTGCAAAATAATATTGCAATAATTATTGCAGCAACAGTAAAACATTTTCTGTGAAAACTTCAATTGTCTTGCTATTGGTCATCAGGGCCGTCTTTAGCTCATGTAGCGCCTGGGTGCAATCATCACCCAAGCGCCACCTATGTATCTATTGAAAGATTTTGAGTAGTACATATGTACTACTAAAATACTCGAAATACAATAAAGTAAATGATCGAAGTACTTTACAAGGAATATAAATAAGAACGTTCGAACGAAAGTCACTCTTTTTTTAGGTAAAGGACTTAAAAAAATGTTTCCAAATCATTGTAGGCTCAAACTGTTGGCCAGATTTAAGTTATGAAAGTCGAGACAGGACAACGTAATTGTAAAAGTTAGCGCGAGCGAAGCGAGCGCGCAAATTTTTTAATTTTGGGATACAAAAAGTTCATAAGTTTTAAAAAGCGCTGTAAAGTAACCAGCAGTCGGAAGCGCAAACTGTTCTGTTTTTGAGGACCCGCAGCGCCCCTGATGTCGAGGCGCCCGGGTTATTCGCACCCCCTGCACCATAGGTTAAGACGGCCCTGCATGAGATACAGCATGTAATGTAGACAACCCGGACAGCGGATTCTTAGTAACAGGGTCCCGTTTCTTCCTTTTGGGTACGGATAAAGAGTAAATAAAGAATAGAGAGCGAGCGTTGCGAGCAAGAATTCTTCAGCAAAACTACTCTACCTGTAACTATGTAGGTGTCTACCTATTCACTCGGAATAAAAATTATCTTATACTTATAGCAAAAACATAAAACATCGTGTTTAACCATTTCAATTATTGGTCCTCTTAGGTCCTGAACCTGGCCCAGGGGGGGGTCATGACCTTGTGACCTACCCCCTGGATCCGCCGTTGCTTGTCTTTAACAGTTATCACCTTCTAACAGTCTATTACTTTCAATAGCACTTTGCGTAGGTTTATGCACTGATTTCTTAATTATTTTGCGGAGCAACAACAAATCGCAGCGTAACGTAAAGTGCTTATGAATGATGTATAATTAAAGTACAATAAATAAAAACAACGATAAAACTGTTTCTATGGAAATTCGATAGAACATTTGATAAGTAAATCACTATTTGAATAGTTTTCCTAGTACACCCTACTTACTGGAGATGTTTCTAAGAATAATATAATACATCGATTTTTTTAGGAATCTTTTTCTGAAGTCTTTTAACTATATTGGTCTTTAAAACAGCCTATCTCACAGGCTTTCCCATTAGTAATATAGCTTTCATTCGTCTATTAAAACCAGTCCAGCATTTCCAAAGGTTATCTATCTAAATAAACAAACAAACATACATACGAAACAACTCAGCACGTGATTCGGGCCAGTATATTTAATAGTAATAATAGACAACGCTATATTTATCACGTAGGTATTCCTAAGTACAGCGTTCACGGTCGCCCCACCAATACTTAGATAGATATCAATTGTTTGTGAATAAAAATGTGTTACTAATTATTACCTAGTACAAATTTACTTACACGTGCCTATCAAAGAGGTATAAAAGCTTATACAAGTAATTAGTAATCTCTATAGTTGTACCTATCTCCTTAGTTACCCACATTAGAAAAAAACCCCGTATCTACTGTGCGCAAGAGGCTTTAAGAGGCAAGAAGAGACATTTGTACATATTTACTTGGAAACTCATTAGTTCTCTCCGTATGCATTATGGGGCATATGCACTGGCATCATTTATAATGCAATGGAAGGTAATTTTGTAAAAAGAGTAAATAAGGAAAGAAAATGCATAAAAAGGAAAATGAACGCCAATAAAATCTCATCAAACGTAATATTTTAAAACGCAGCTGAATACATACTATACTTTTCTTTGAAGGCTATCAGAATATTGGATTTCCAAATGTGTGCTAAACAAAGATACGATATCGTAGCAAAGACAACACAATGCCATATGTCAAGCCATTAATAGTTAAGTATTGTATCACCTATTGTAGTATTGTAGTCTGCCCAGTTAAATAGAAAGATGGAATATCAAGATAAATTAACACAGAAGATTAAATTCAGTTTAACACAAGCCACGCACAATGCGTATTGTAGTAAGGCGTAGAACATTAGTAAAGTTGCGCGTTTCGCAGGCAGTTACGTGCTAAAGCGACATTAGTACATTGCGAAACAGATATGAAGCCATTTCACCCTATCGCGTCAACAGTAATCACTGCGTTTTTATAGCGGATTGTTTCATTAGACTTGTGGAACTTGGCCCAGTTTTGTTGATGGTTTTGTTTCTTGGTTGAAAGAGTTTTTATGGCGACGATTAGTTACGAGATTATTCAAAGCTTTTCTTATTGAGATAGTGCAATATGTTAATTATTTAGAAGAAGATACATGCAACACAGAGGAATCTTTCAGAAAATGGGTCTATAGCAACTGCACAGATAAAACTGTTTACATTTAGTTCGCACTATGAGAACTTCATTTTTAAATCTACATACTTATTACATATCCTTTAAAGAAAGTATTCGATTTTACTTAACTACAATAAAGCTCACGGAAACACGGAATTTTAATAAGTAAATTCGTAAATTCACAACCAGGTGTGATATATGTGTATCTGCATAACTGTCTCACGTGTTAAAACACGGTTGATAAAGGTATACCTTCTAGACCAAGATAATTGGCGATAAGTTGTAATTGAGGCCACCGTCTACGATACCACATGTAAATAATATTGAATCACGTTGGATACACCTGTCTTTATTGATAAATAAGTAATTTTTAACTAATAATATATAACTTTTGTTAGTAATCTGTGGGTGTGTGAGAACGTTTATCAACATCATCATAGTTGCCCAGATAAATTATTATTGTCAAAATTATAAACACTGAATTTTACATTGTCAGTGTCTGCAACCTATTTGCATCTTACACATTTTGAGAAACATATCTTACGTTTACTTACCTTCTTATATCATTCACAATCGAAATAATAACAACATGACATTCCCATTAAAATGGATTTTCGTCAATTTGGGGTTAATGCCCAAAATAGTAAATACACATAATCCGACTGCCGTTACTAAAGCCTATAAAATCCATGCATTACCGAAAAGCGATCGCAATAAATCCATACATAGTAAGTAGTTTGAAGTCCATGTACAAAAACTCAGGGTAGATCCCGGTTCCCGATTACTTCGCGATGGCATGACTATCGGTTATTCCCTGCAGTACTTACGGAGCCTACTGTTTACTGCCTTCAATTCGTCGATAACATCCTTGCTTTGGAATACGAATGTTACTTCTATATGTGCATAGTTCATTTTGTTTGCATAGTGCTTGCATTAGGAGAATGGAAATCTATTTGATCAAAAATGTTTAAATAGTTAAAGAACTTAATGAAGATCCCCCGGGAAAGATAAAGGGGAAATTGGGTCAAATTTTATTACCATTTCAATTGTAAACAGACTTAACTAGGTTTAACAATCAATGGCTGCTGAATCTAAGTCATAAAACAACGTCCGCTATCGGTCAAATCAATTTTGATTATCGACAATCAGTGCGTTAGATAAAGTGCATTACTTACCGGCATGTCGGTCGTCGTAAGCCCGCGTAGTCCGCCCTCCGCGCCCGCCGCCCTACTGCCACGAGGAGCAAGCCTCCACTGTGCCAGCTCACCACCTGGCCCCATCTGAAGCCTCCTTGCGTGACTGACATCCTCAACACCTGCATTCGTAATTTCAACTTTACCCCTCACACAATTGGAATCAATTTCCTCCACATTCTCACCGTCACGATTTACATTCGAATTTGATGTTTCTTCGACATTGTCTCCAGTTATTATAATCGTTGGTATTGCTCTGGTATTATCCCCTTTATTGCCGTACAGCACAGGGGACACATTGCTGTGTTGCAGTGGACCAACGAATTTTTCTTTCAGTGAAGTAATAAGTTCTTGCCTAGCTTGCTCGTACCCTGCTATCGCTTGCTTTTGCCTCCATTTTTTCAATACTTTACCTTTAGGATCAACATTTTTCACAGTTCTACCAATAAAGTTTCCATAGAGTTTTGAAGTTAATGCTCTTTGTACTTTAAAATTATTGCTGTTGAATGAGTGGTTGTCTTCGGTACGCTTACTAGTATTGTGTGAGTCTGCTTCGTTTTGTACGTAGTATTGTGACGTCACGTCTAGGTCTCCGAACAACTCCCACCATGTAGCTCCAGCCTCGTTGAGTGGAGCTCTTGATCGCGCTGAATGAGGACCTTTAGATGGATGAGCCATATCTCTCACAGTTTAGTTTACAGAACCATTTTTTTTCTAAACTATTCTAAGTCAACGTTCTACCTTCACTACGATTATACTGCTACTGACCAAGATTCCTCAACGAAAAATGCTAGAAATTTGCAAGTCAGGTAATGACAATTACCACCCGTTACCACGATATTCATCGCCAAATACCTTCGATATACCTGCCTTTTTCACATTATGTGGTGTTAAAAGAGACAGCACCAAAATATCGAGTTTACATGTCGTGGGCTATTTAGCTCAATAGCAGTTCTGAGGCATGAACAATAGCTATTGTTACTTGTTTATTGAAAGTCTATTTTCATATAAATAGGTCAGTGTGTGAGCCATCGATTGCAAACACTCGCGGATTCCCAATCGCAAGCCATGAGGAAGTTTGATCAAGTCGAAATATTCGGATGGCAAAATACGCTCGTTAAAAGCCGAAGATGTTATTACGACATTATTTCCCTAATAAAAGCTGTCATAAAAATGTAAGTATCATGCTCAGGCACACGCAATGAATAAACCTACTTTCTAATCGAATGTTATCGGCAATACTTTACAAAATAAAACTTATTCCATACATGAGAACACGTCACAGTGCTCAGTTTACAAACATAGTTGCATTGCAATTATGTAACGTCAATGTATGTTTTTACATTGTCGTATTTGTTACACTGATTTATTATACAACTGTTCCAAGCTGTATCACCCACTCTCGGGAGAACCGCACACGTAACTGTTTAAAAATTAGCCTATATATTATTGAGAAAAGAGCTTGAGAAAGCTCTTTTTTTCCCTTTCTCAAGCTCTATAGATATTATTATCTGTGAGCCAAAAAGTAGTTTTACCTTGAAAGTGCGACAAACAGACATATTTCACTCTCATAGCCTGATGGTACGGTAATCCGACACGATCGGAAAGAGACCTCTCCTTTGCATGGGTTATTCATTCACCTATTTCGAGACTCCGCTCTACTTTGTGATAGTTTTAAAATAAAGAAATTTCTATAGCCTCGATTATTATTCCATCTTGAGTCAGGTTCCAAGTGCAGCACTCGCCCTTTGCGGCTACCTACTAGACCAACGATACGCTAAGCAGGCAGGCAGTATAAAGATGCAATACAAATAAATCACATTACCAACAAAACAAACAAACAACACTAATTGCGACATAACCCGTGATCCGGAATTTATTAATATCAGCAATAAGCAATCGAAGTCCACTCAAACCATCCCGGATACAAGGCAATAAAGCGGACCGGCGCGGGCGCACTTATCTTAACTCCTGAGCTAGCGAGCGTGATCTTTGAACCCGCTTACAATTAGTAGCTAGCGTTGCGTAATATTTTTAAACTAATTACTCGAGATTTGTGTCACATGTTTAGTAGTTTGTAGTTTCGTCTTTTCTGACACCAGTCACCTAATAAGTACTCGAACCTGAGTTTTGTATTAAAACTCAAACTCAAAAATATTTTTTTTGCTAATAGCAATAATGCAGTTCAACAATACCTACGAAGGGGTACATTCTAAGTATATGTATTGTTGTCAAAGGATCATAAAACGATATGCATATGAATACAATCTATAAAGCTAAAATGTCTTTAAAGAATTGACTGTACCGTGAGTTACCCATAAGTATAGTGGGGCGTCTTACATTAAATAATGTGATTATAGTAATTAAGAACCAAAACACTAGGTACTTAGTTAGATACTTCTATTTATCTATTCATGTAACATATTGCTTAAACTATGTTCGTCTATCTACCATACCACAAGATATATGACCCAATAATTATTGAAATAATATCATAATTAATGCCAATCTCGACCTTTTCACACGGCGATATAATTATCGAACGAAGATACTTAATTGCCAACTTATAAGTGGACGTTATTAATACTAATTTGATAAAAAATAATCTTTTTTATACGGGCAAAGGTATGCGGAAACACGCATAGTGCACATGACTGCCACGACAATTGCAATCGCAGTTCATAATGTTATGGTTTCATTTAATAACGAGTCTTAATTAAGAAACTAGTTTTTTCATACAAATGATCAGTAAATAAATATTATTGCATCACCCATAAGATGGCCTACGAAAAACTCGTGTAGCGTTTTTACAAAAACTGTTCTACGGTGCTACGAGGCTACGGCGTAGCGTCTACGGTGTTTATTTTTCAATCGCCGTACACAAAGTATTATGTTATTTCTAACCCTTTGTTAGCTTATTTGAAAGTGTGTTTTACTTGTAACAAGTTCAGTGTTTATATAGTTCAATGATTGTTTAGAAGGGAGTTTTCGAAAATGTTAAGCAATCGTCTCTAAAGTCGAAAGGTTTTCGATAATGGCTCCTGAAGTTTCTTAATACTTAGTATATCAGAATAGCTTTTTATGTAATCAAGTTAGCAAACCAGTAATGAGAGTGCATATGAGGAATACATAAGGGAGTACATAAAGAGAGCACGTAAGAAAATACATAAGAAAGTAACATTCGGGTGTTTATAGTAGTACTTAAAAGAAATGAGTGTGAAGTTGTAAATCAATTATGGTTATACACGGCGCTCACAACGGCAGATCAGCCACTGAACACTACCTAATCTTCGCTACATAATAAGAATAATCAGTTCAACTAACAGACTTTCCTCACAAAACTTAAAGGAACAATCACGTGAGCACACATCCTTGGAAATGTTTATAACTCAATGTTTACGTAACACAAGTGGGTCGCGTCGTCTGGACGAGATCGCACTTTGCTCGTCTGAGCTGAGTGTAATGCACTCTGCAGGAAAATCACCGCTGACCTGATCACGACCTGTCTAGAACTTTTTTTCTAGATGGGTGTTCTAGAATCTTCTATGGTTACCTTCTTTTGTTTTGGTGAGCCCTCATTACTGATATTTAGCAGGGCAGGAATAACAAAACAGGACTTGCTTTCACGGGTCAACTGTATATTGACCTATCTAGAAGGATTTTTTTTTCTAGACGGTATCCCGTCTTTTGTTTAAGTGAAGCTTCGTTATTGATATTTAGTTTGAAAAACAAAACACGACTTGCTTTTTGGGGGGAACAAATAAATTCATATTTCTTTCTTATTTTTTTTTAATTATGCAAGGAATTAATTATTGGATGAAGTCGTTTAAAAGCATGACGCTGCTATTCCGGGATAAATGAGTACATTTTTTCTAATTAATTGCCTTCACTGCCTTATATAATTTATGAAACTAATTAGTCGTTGAAGCAGTCTAGACTAGAGGCTGCTGCACTTTGGATCCTGATATTCTAAGAGTAATGCACTCGTTGTAAATCACTGGAGACCTGTGACCCACCCGTCTAGACATATTTTTCTTGAACCAAGTTTTAGAAGAGTGGTTCCCAAGTGGTTTCTATCTTTTTGATTAAAAGGAAATTTTTATTATAGGAATTGTTTGTAAGAAATTCAATCATTTCCGGCAATTTGATTTTTTTAATAGCCGCTCGCGCCGTTCGTTAGTAAAGTGATATAACAAAGAAATCCATCAAGGATAACTAGATGACAAAAAATACAATTGTTTATTTTACAGTACATCGTAGGTACATATATCGTCAAATATATCAAGAAGTCGTAATCTATAAATAATTCTTTCATAATAATGTTTGTAAAGTTTACCGTCAAAAACAACAGCGTACCGGGGATTCTTGAGAACAACCAATCCTTGATAGATAATCCGACAATCTTATCAAGAACAGGACAGGTCAGGTGGATAATGTACTAATTAATATCACGTTTTGTTTGAGTGTACTTGTTTAAGATTGCTTCGTAGGTACTAAATTGGACCTTAAGAAGTGTGCAATGGGAATGAGAATTGTACACCAAGTTTCTGAATTGCATATTGTGAAAAAACACTTCAATAGTACTACTACTTTGTTTATAGATCTGGAAAAAGGTTTGTGTTCCAAAACGTTGGTTACGTACGTTGGTACATATATACAGATACTACATTTGAGTAAGCACTTATCTGAAGATAAACAATCTAGATATAACTGGTTATTTAAAAACTTACAACAGGTTAAAAATAGAATGCGCTATAATCGAATTACATACACGTGAAAAGGTTTAATCTTAAAAATAACGTAATGGATTGC
Source organism: Helicoverpa zea x Helicoverpa armigera (assembly GCA_033682625.1). Lineage (NCBI taxonomy): Eukaryota > Metazoa > Arthropoda > Insecta > Lepidoptera > Noctuidae > Helicoverpa > Helicoverpa zea x Helicoverpa armigera. The sequence continues at coordinate 1,846,800 of JAWIIS010000041.1, forward strand.
AATGTTATACTGTATATATAGTTCATTTTTTAAGTAGGTGTTAAGTATCAAGATTGTTTACGTTTAGTTAAGTGCCAACTCAAACAGAGCACACCTATTATTTTAACAGACAGTCCTTCACTACATCTACCCTGTTTTCTTTAAAAGCACACAGACAGTGTAGTATAAAACACACTTACACTGATTATTATGAGTATTGTATTCTCTATGGGCCTCAGATGCCTGACTTAAATAAATAAATTAAAATTAATTAAAATTAATCAGCGTCTACGATGCGTCTGCGCTGCAACCTTGGACAATGGCCACTACGCCTTTTTTATTTGTTTTATCTCAATCTTTTTAGTAGTTATTTTAGTCTTGATATAAGTACTGAAATTGTATCAGTTATTTGTGTTATCTTGTTGTAATAATAAACAGTAAAAATATGTGTAGAGTTTAGGAACACCTAAATGTTGATTTTCATTTGTTCAGTTCTCAATTTGTAAGCTTGGATTATCTTCTTGAATATACAGTAAAACCGTGAAGAAGTCGTAAGTTAACATAAATATGTGCGAGAGAAAGTTATTTTAATGTCAAAGAAGAATAAATGCATTAGGCACAATAGTTGATTAGTTATTAGAAGTCAGTTGAAAGTCAAAGGACTTTTACAGTATGTATGCAAAATCTATGTTTAATTTCGCAATTTTCAGTTTATAAGTTCGTGTCCTCAGTATGATTTATTCATAATGGATTTATAATACAATATTTTTTCATTATATTTTTAAAAACAAACTATCAACTGTAACGAACATTGAAGGTTTCCAATGGCGCCCGATAGCGTCGACCCCGGTGGAAAATTTTAACATCAACGTTATTCTGACGTTACAACACGACATATTATCTTGGAGCCCTTTGTCCCTTTCGAGGTGAACTCCACATACGTCGCAAATTGTACGTAATGATAGACTTCTACGGTTATTACCGTAATATCTGCTGTGTAAGTAATAGTACTTAACCATTATACAACGGCTAACATACAATAGCAGAGTTATTTTGTTGACATAATAAAATTACCTTGGGAAATAATCTGTAATGACCTTCAACCTTTAGTAGAAAGAAGTTAAATGGAAAACCCTTTCTTTTAAATGGGTATTTTTTTGGCTATTTGCTTTGCTATTCTTCAAGCTAGGTATGTGGAAAACTCTAAAGTCAAACCACCCTTTTCACAAATACACTAATAAACAACAGACTATGTAAGTAACTTGAAAAACACTTTAGTGCAGATGCTCTTAACATAAGCAATGTAGATAAAAAGCTGCATAGGTAAGTACAAAGTATACTTGTTTATCGGTCAAATGAATGGAAAAATGCAACGGCATTTAAAGTATGTATAATGATAACGACTAGCACTACCACGCACTAAAAAATGACTCTATCGTCATAAGTTTTGCCTTCTCCTAACTGGTCTGTTCTGGAGTCCCTGCAGCGTTGTCAAGTAGATTGGCGATACATCCAAGTGATGAGATGTCTCTACGAAGCCGCTACAATGTCCGTCCAAGTACAAAATCAGCAAACTAGGCCCATACCGTTGCATCGAGGAGTGAGACAAGGGGATGTTATTTCCCCGAAACTGTTCACTAATGCAATGGAGGATATGTTCAAGACGCTGAACTGGAAAGGACGTGGCATCAACATCAATGGCGAACACATCTCTCAGTTGCGATTTGCTGACGATATCGTCATCATGGCAGAAACGCTGCAGGACCTACAACAAATGCTGAACGACCTGGCTGAATCTTCTCTACGCATCGGCCTACGGATGAACTTGGACAAAACCAAGGTCATGTTCAATGAACATGTTCTACCGGAACCGATTGCGATACACGGCGCCGTTCTCGAAGTTGGTCGGAAATATGTATACCTCGGGCAGACATTGCAGTTAGGTAGAAACAACTTTGAGGACGAGGTGAATAGGAGAATTCAGTTGGGTTGGGCTGCATTTGGGAAGCTACGTCGAGTCCTAACATCGTCGATCCCACAGTGCCTAAAGACGAAAGTCTTCAATCAGTGCGTCCTACCTGTCATGACTTACGGAGCCGAAACGTGGACACTGACGGTACGGCTGGTCCACAAGTTTAAAGTCGCTCAGCGGGCTATGGAAAGGGCTATGCTTGGCATTTCTCTGAAGGATCGCATCAGAAATGAGGTAATCCGTCAGAGAACCAAGGTCATCGACATAGCCCACCGAATCAGCAAGCTGAAGTGGCAGTGGGCTGGTCATATTAGCCGAAGAACCGATAACCGTTGGGGTAAACGAGTTCTAGAGTGGAGACCACGCCTCGGCAAGCGTAGTGTAGGACGTCCTCAGGCACGGTGGAGTGATGACTTGCGCAAGACGGCTGGCAGGAGCTGGATGCGAGTAGCCGAAAATCGATCTCAGTGGCGTGCACTTGGAGAGGCCTATGTCCAGCAGTGGACTGCGATAGGCTGATGATGATGATGATAACTGGACATTGCTGATAGCTGTGTTACAAAAAGGTCTTACTGGAAGAGATTGCCTACCGTATTGCCAGAATCCAGTTTCCTGGGCCACACGATACCCTTTTCTTGGTTTTCAGACTTACCGGCCTTATCCGTAACGACTGTCAAAAAAATTAGAAATAAAAGCCAAGATCTACAATTTTACTTGCCTCCCAGAGTATGGCATAATTAGATGGACACCCATTTAACGATCGCGTAGCTTATAGACCTTTGAGATAGACTCGTGTGACTATTATATGTCTCATAAACATATTTACAATTTGGGGAAAAATCCCTGATAAGAGACAAGGTGCAGTCTATGACAACACCAGACATCGTCAAATCTATGTCAACGCTAGGTCAACAAAGAAATATCACGCACTCAAATTACCAGGAACTGATATGTAAATATCATTCCTATTTATTCGATGAACAATAATCAATTCTACATAAATCCTCACGGAAGTTTCCTTGACAAAAGGAGTTCACGTGAAGACGGATATTTCATTGGGGACAAAATGATAACGGGTAAGTTAGGGATTTTCTCCACATTGCTGTTCCCTCACAGTTGCCACTAAGGAAAATTTAATAATGCTAGAAACTATATCTACTAGTTTTACGAATCGAAACAATAACGTGTAGAGCTACACATTTATCATTTCGGAAGTTACTGTTTTATATAAAAACATCCTTCATTATGTTATTGAACATGTGATAACATATTAATCTATAGACAGATAAAGACTGCACTTTCACCACATTGGTTATCAAATTGGCACACGTGGGTGTACATGAATATCGAAAAACAAAATATTTGTACCTACGCTACGTATCGTGAAACGTGTCAGCAGTGCACGTTTCAGTCAGATTAAAAACACTGGAGATGCAAAAGCTTTAAGTAGGTACCTATTTTGTTTAAAACTTGAATGAAATACCTCAGACCTTAGTACTTATGGATGAGTTCTTAAACGTTCTTCGTTAAAACTGGGAATGCAAAAGCTTTACCTATTTTGTTTTAGACTTCAATTTATTAAGAGTATTGATGAGTTCCTCCATATTTTGTTTTACACTTGAATTAAGTGTAGGTATTGATGGGTTCCTACGTAGCTTCAATTGTTATTGTTATACATGCCAAAATACTTATTAGGCATAGATACAAATTCATAAACAAAAGACAAATCATCATTAAAATAATCTAATGGACTTCGCGTAAGAAACAGTACCTAATAATTATCTCATCTCTTTTGTTTTTATTTACAACGTAATCTGTTTAACAATGTGCCACCGTCAAACTTCGAGGTGCCCTTTGACCTCCGTGTCACGCCGTGATGTGCTGATCCTGTCGAATTGGAACACTGATAGGTTATAGGCTGCGTGACCATGGGTGTAACCTCGGCTTTCAGGAAATACGTTGTTGAATATTTTGTTTGTGTTGCTAAAATATTCCACTTGACATACCTCAGTGAAGCTTGGCTTGGTAGGTACCTACGTTGATTTCGAAATCAGAACATATTTATTTCCTGAAATTCCGTGATCTAATCTATTTACTTGCAAAAACACTCATTCTTGCGGTTGAAAGCTCCGAGCTTTCACGCAACTGAAACTCGCTTCAACATCACCTGCGCAAAATAATTTCCTATCTTACTTGTAAATTCCTATCGTCAAGCATAATATGAATAAACAAATGAAAGCACATTACTGATGGTACATAAGGAAGCGTGTAGTCCATTCGATAAGGATATATCGACAAGTCAATGTAACGAAACTTATGAACTTTGAAAATAATGTTCAGCATACGTTCACGTGATCACAGTCACATCACGCGACGGACATAGTATAGTATTTTATTATCGTAATGCAAACTGTGGCTGTGTACACATTGTTGTTTGTGTTCCTTGGTGATTAATATGCACTGTCTGGAATTATCTCCGACTCATGTTAAGCTGCTATAACGTCGCATAAATCTTGGTAAATAATACGAGGTTCGGGTTTGTGAGTCCACCTGTGACGCTTGCTAAATACAATATGTAGAGGCTCTTGCCAAACAGCAAAACAAATCGCCCTGTATCGGTTTGAGTAGTCTGCTACCTACAAAAAAAATACTGTAGAGGTTGCACTGCACAAACAATATGATTAGGTACTTGCTGAACATAGAATATAGGACGGTCGGGTTGAAAAGTCAGTGGATATAGCTTTTGATATTGTCTTTGCTAGTCAGTAGCTTAGCTTTATAAAAACAAATTAGCTAAAAGTTCCAGATGTGTGTTCTCTCAGAAGTCCTTAGCCACGATACATAGATGCTGAAACCTGCTTTGCATGACCCTTACATTACTTAACAGAACCTTCCTAGTAGATATCTAAATATAGGACCCCAATATGCATTGCGTGTAGATAACTAGGTACAGTATTGGCCCTCTATACGCAGTTTGTTGCAGTTTTGGGTTTTTCCACAAATGAATGACTGGCGCATTTCTTTAGCGTTATTTTTAAACTTTTTATACATTCATATTATTCGAGCAGTGCTAAAAATGGCACGTGTTGCGAGTGACTAAGTGAATGACCCACTTTAAAACGTAAATACCTTTGTGAGTTTGTTTACATTTTGGTAAAAAAAAAAAACAGTATTTTTATGTGACATTTTTAAAAGCTCTGTTTAAAAACAGTTGTTATTAGTTATATGATACATTTAGATATTTGCATTAGCTCTTAAGACATTGAAAATTAAATCAGTACAGTACCTCCCTACGGTTCCTGAAAACGCAAGAAAAACAAGTGAAATAATTTATTATGTAGTTAGAATTAAATATCTACTTATCTCTCCTTCGATATAAAAATTATAATATCTATCAACATATGATACCTAGCTACTAATTTCTTTCAAAGTACAGCAGATAAAGAAAGTGATAAATGAGCGAAGAAATTATTATCAGCGACTTAACGTTCTTTAGAGATTATTTACCTTAACAAACAACATACAGTGTACTGTAATTTTTCTACTTCTTTATGATAACGAGCAATGTGTAAGCCGTCTGTATCACGTAGACTTTGCGTAAAGGAAAGTTTCAAGCAATCAATGTGACTTAATTAATGTTCCTACATCTAACTTATTTGTTTACGATGTATACGATGTATTCGGGCGACGTGCATGCAAGCATGTTTGACAGTGGCTATATTCGGATGCGTAACAAACTCTATGTATTATAAATTAAAATCATTGATAACATTGAATAAATACAAATAGCTAAGTTGTAATTGCAATAACCCTTTAATAATATAATTCATAAGAGTTAACGTAATCTCAACTAATTACATAATTAACTTAAATCTTAAGTGTTTCTCCATTCGGGCTCTGTTCTGCTAACCCACTATCTCAGAATACACTTTCTCCAAGGGTCCATTGTCCAAGGTTCGTATTTGAGTAAATATTTTGCATGTTTCACCTTCGAACGTCTGCAACATGCTATTTTTGGTTTAATGCGTCTTGGAATGATGAGTCATTTTTGTTATGAGCAGGCCCATTTAAAATTGAATACAAATACTACATAGGTAGATACATACTCATATGCCTCCTTATTTTTAGGTACCTATCTACAGATGGAGGGCAATTAGTATGTATGTTAGGTACCTAATGCAGATAGAGAAGAAAAGTATGTGTGAGGTAGAGTGGCTGATTTGCTCCTCTGCTGCTTCTTGTCTGTAAATAGTCGGTTCGATTCCCGGCGTGTCTTAGGTAGGTAGGTACTGACAGATATTACGCGGTTGGTTGGATTTAATTAGACAGCTGCTATTGGAAATCAAGAACGTGAATCTGCGTTTAGACCATTATAACTTCAGATTATAATAATTATGTTTGTTAAAATAATCAAATGTCAAAAGTTCACAATAATAACACTAGTTCCGCATTGACAAACAACTGTTCTATTGACTGTAACATAACAAATTAGTTTGGATTTTCAATGAAAACAAAGTATGTATATCGATTGCCTCACGGAACAACTAAAATTGTATCCAGTGCGATGGTTTCTAGGATGCAGTGCATGGCACGTGTGTAAGTAAATAGACAGCAAAATGCTCACTACCTATGATCTTGCAAGAGTTTTCATTCAATCGACTACCTACCTGCCTACTCTTTGTAGATAATTTCCTATTTTTTATCCAAATGGTCCAGCAGATTTATTTTAAAGTAAAACCGGAAACCATGTCTTCGTTTACTTCAAACGATTAGGTTGTTCCAAGTCGATTTCAGTTCTGATTGATCCATCTCTGGCGAAAGCTGAGTGTCAATGAATGGATGAAGATAAAATATTAGGCAACCTATCACCTGCCTAGGAATCTGCCTACCCACGCCTTAGGTATGGTGTTTGTCCATTTAACCCGATAAGTAGCAAGTATATTATTATAAATTGTAGTGCACTTGAAGTGATAGCGCTTATCTCGTCCGGGTCACCGGGGGCGGCCGGCCATAGATCACACTTTTCCCCCCACATCTTGTGGAAAAATAACTTTTATCGACGTGTTTGCTTGGTGATACGAAAAAAGTTTGTTATTATTTAGCGAGTTTAACGATTATTGCGGCTTTCGGATACGATAGCCTATCTGTTTCATTAAAGTAAGTAACAAGATTAATAAATTATCTAGAACAATGAGATGAATTGCAAAAACATGTTTGATCAATAAAATAAACAAAAAGTATTAAAATATCGACCTCTTTTATTCCTTAAAACCTAACAATATGTAGGTATAACATTATATTTATAGGTACACATGTAGGTACTTAAAATATCTACTTAGTAGTTACAATATATCGTATCATCCCTCATTCACGCACTTGGTTCACAAGTGAGACGAGTAAACAACACACAGAGAGCGCGACTTAACTATGGCACACGCCGAGAGAGCTCCCACTCACGCACTCTTCAGGTACTTGAGTGTCTTTAATAAATTATTCCTACGACGTCACTACATTACACCTCAGAGAGGAACATTGGGCGGCGTCTTGCACGGCTCGGGCGGCGGCGGCCTCCGGTCGTCCGGAGTGCGCGACTGGTAGTAAGCGCAGTACGGCAGCGGGTCCCAGAATGTGAACAGAGCCTCGCGGGTGTCCAGCACCGTGTCCAACAGCTTGCCCACTGTTGCTGCGTGCCCACAGCTTGCAGATCCTTGGCATAGATACGGCAGAGATACTCCAACTCTGGCTCCAATAGCAACCAATTTGTTACTATGGCCGTTTGTAGTTTGTTCTTCGCGAACAAGTCTGAATGACACGTGTCCAGTCATGGGCCTCGCCGGTGCCAGGAATGATACAAAGCGTTGCACCCACGCGTCGGCTTCTTCATCTCTTTGAGGCACCAATCCTTTTCTTGCAGAGTCTACACGACACGAAACATTGTTGACGGCACGTGATTCTTTCAAAGTCGTACAAGTCACAATTCTCTCTCCCTTTGGCTCTCGGACGATTACCCACGGTTTCTCTGCGCTAATTTCACGTGGAAATCTAAATTGGGCTTTGTCTTCAGGCATCACAAATCTTAGTCGGTCTCTTGCTCCACGGGCGCCAGCACTGGCAATGAAATGTTTTCCCTCCTTTGAAGCTCCACTATCGTACCACGCACGAACATCGTCGTCGTTGGCCACTACCCAGAACTGGGGTGTCGCTAGGCCCGCAGCGCGACACACCCTCATCAGCTCTAAAGGGTCATCCAATGTAACAACGTCCCGAGCGCAAGGCACGAAGCATTGGCATCCAAGAACTTCTAAATGTGACTTCGCAAGAGCATCGTAATAAGCCGGTGTTGTAGAGCTTACCGGCACATAAAATACGACCGATTCTCTTTCCACTATTTCTCTAAGAGCTCGCGCATAGGCTAGCGGATCTGCTGGGTTCGGTCGCGGCACTGTGTAAAACTTATGAACTGCAGCAGAGTATTTTAACAATGCAAACTGCCCCTCTATCTCGAATGCTACAACTCTTGCACCTGCTGAATGGAAGTTTCTTGCCAGATGTAATGCTTGCACAGAGCTTCCTCCACTAATAAGCACTGTGCGTGGTTTCTTCTGGTTTTTTGAGCTTATGGCACGTCCAATCATCTTGAGAACTCCAATAGGGCACTGTACACACTTCCAGAATAAGAACAACGAGGCAGCGATCCATAAGGTAGGTAACACGACCAGAATTTGTTTCCAGGCCGGATGAGCGATGAGGCTGAGAATGGCGAAGAACGGCCTTAGCATTAGTCTCGGTCCCCATGTGATAATCCTTATGATGCGGGGCAGTGGCGGCGGGCGCTCAGGGGAGATGGCGCGCTCCTCCGGGATGAGAGAGAAGGTGGAGGAGAAGGAGCGGCGCAGCGCCGTGAAGGGCGGCGGCTGGTGCGAGCATCGCTTGACGCGCGGGGAGAACACGAGCTCGGTGTTGGAGCGCGCGAGGCGGCTGTACTCGGGCGCGCAGGCCGGCATGGCGGTGGCTGCGGACTGACTGGCGCGCGCGCGCCGCCGCGCCGCATATAAACAGCTTCGTTATCACCGCGCCGCCGGCGCCCCGCGCTACACCATCCATCATCTTTGTACCCAATTAACGCTTACCTAGTTAAAAAGTAAACAAACTGGGAAATACATAATTAGATGCAAATAAATAACTCAGGGATTAGATTAATTAACTCAGACAGTCTTTCAACAATTTCAAGTGTGAAAGGATAATTTCAAATAATAAATACTATAACAGATATAATAATTTTAATGATCTTCTCAACAATTCACTACCAGAATAAATAACAATGTTGATTATCTACTAATATGTTGAAGTCCTAAACAAGTGTAATAAGTAAATGAAAAAGGACTAGCAATATTGAGACATAAAGCAAATCAATAACTAATGTCTTATTGAGGAACTACAAAAATATTTTTTTAACATAAATGAGCTGAATGCAATGTAATTTTAATTAAAGTCAAATGCTTAATTAAATGCGTGAATCGAAATGTTAATACATTTTCTACAAAATGCAAATTGCTTTACACAAAATGTTACTTTGGCAGTAGTATCTTATACCTATCTAGAGAAAGATATGGTAATACATTACAGTTTTTATTACGATTTATAATGATAGAAACACTTATGATCAACATGAGTGACAATTAATGATGCATTCTAATTAGTTACTCATAATATATGGTTCATGGAAGACACAACAATGATAACAGTACATATTTAACTAAACATTGCAATTTCTAATTAGAAATCTAAATACACAACAATAAGCATGTACACTAAGTGAAAATCCTACATAAACATAATATTAAAATGTTAAGGAATCAAAGTTCATGTCTATGTGATTACTACTTAAATATATTATATCACGAAAATGATCAAAACATCACAATGTTAAAAATACATTTAATATAATGAATAAAGTTTACTTCATTAAAAAAATTAACAAGCACTTGCATGAAGATACACAGTATAAACTCCGATATAACCTAATGTACATGTTTATATCAAATAGATAAGTACACTACTGAAAAAATGGTAAGTCTGTTTCCTTCAACTCAATTGAGCCATTCTTACAAACTACGTGCAACTCGTGGTGTGGTTCCTTCTCGAAGCGGAACCTCTTTGGATACGAATCATCCATAAATCTGCCTAACTTCAATATCTTCTCATCAACAAATATTTTTTCTGCTATTAAATTAGTAGCAGGCAAATTCTTTAGTATGTCCGGTATTAGCAGCTCAACTTTGCCCTTCTCGTGTATGAAAATACTGCTCTTGTCTGTAAACTGGGAAGCATGCATGTATACTTCTCCACTTTTGAGAGAAGCCTGCAAGTTCCCTGAGAAACCTGTGATATGTAGGTTGCCTTTTTGAATAACATCAATCAGTACTGATCTGTGCAGACTGTCTAGTCTCAGGTTGCCCATTAATGTGGTAAAATGAGATCTGTCACTGTAACAAGACTTTACAACTATTGACCCAGCATGTGTGGTAACATTAAAGCCATTAGACATAATATTGTTACATGTGATTCCAGAATTCAGGCCAGTTTTCAGATCTATGCTGCTGGCTTGTAATCTCCCCTCAGATTTGACTTCCCCTTCAATGCTCTCTACAACTATGTTCTGAGCTTTAAGATCGGAAACATTCACTGCTCCTTTCTGCGTTTTAACTACAAACTCTTCGCCCTCTAGCTTGGCTAGGTGAACTGAAGCATAATCAGTTGTCGTCACTTGCACCTTCAAGTTATAAGGAACCTGGATGACGCACACGTCGTTCCTGTCGGACGTAGTGTTCTTGTTGAGCAGCTCCAGGCGCTTGGACGTTTGTTTCACTTGGAAGTCACTGGTCTGTTTGCCTTGGCTGTACAGTGTCATGGTCAGTTTGTTGTGAGCCTTTAAGTCGTTCACATCGATCGGCTGGATCTTTACATGAATAGGACTTTCGATGAAGATGCTTGTGTTGTTATCTATTATCTTTTCGACAGTCCTAACCGCATTCAATTTTTTTATGTCGGGCAAGTTGCTAAAATCTGCAACAGTTAACCTCAAAATCTTGAGGCACTTATGTAAGACCCGCTGCCCCACCAAGGTGAACATTTTGAATTCTATTTCACACTTTACAAGATCATAAAAACATTATTAAATCTAAGGTAATTTAATTATTTAATCTCATTCTCGTTTTTGCATTCAATTTGACAGAAATCAATTAACACCTGACTTTGACAATATTCCTCTTTTGAAATTGCGACAGGTTTTGCTTCGTTCAAAAACATATTGAAACAAATTAAAAATTGTACATATACTAAAAGTTGCATTTTGTTTGTAAGTTGGAGTTCGTTTGTTAGTTTAGCAAGACTATACCAAGAATTTATCAGCTACTTCTGAATTCTACAAAATAATCAGAAGAAAACGTAGACTTCTTAAATAAAACGATTCTATAACTCGATAAATATTCCAATACGAATCAAATCGATTTGGTTTCCAATAAGTTTAGTCGAATATTATTAATCAAAGTATCTATCTTTATATTTTGCAATCAATCAAAAAGGCGAGTCATGTCAGACAGTTGGTTTGTTTTGTGTGTGAATATTTTGACATTTATAAATGAAATACATGTGAATTCTCATTTAATTTGTGAATAATAAAGCCGCTTAATATTGTGGTACCTTTATTTTAAATTATTAGATAGTATTTGCCGGTTATCTGTAGGTTTTAGCATATGATGCAAACAAGATGAATGCTGATTTAAAAGATGCGTTTTCGCGCATTAAGCCCGTGTGCGATGTGCTCATGGTGGGCCCGACGGAGGAGAGTATCGAAGCCTTCTTGGAGCGCATCGCTGAATTAAAGAAGGAAGTGATCCAGGAGTTGCAGCAATACTTGCTGTTTCCACTCATCACACACATGAAGGGTCGAGAGGGAGAGTAAGACCTATAGCTATATGTATTTATTGTAATTTATTTTTTTCCTAAAAAGTATATCAACCTTAAAGTAATTAGTATGTATGACATGAGATTCCTTAAAATTGCTGAAAAAATCCAGTCTTCCAAACTTATCAAAATGTTGTAAATAAATTGTGTTGCAACTCTTTGTAGGCGGAACTATGAAATCCAGACAAAGGTACTAGATTGCATGAGGAGCGTGCTGGAAAGGGTGGCCATCAACAGCTTCGAGATGTCCATGAAGATTGAAATAGGTCTGCTGCAAATTGTGTTCGACCACACAAAGCCTGGAATGAGTAAGCAATCCTACAAATAATTTTAATACTATTTTTTTGTACACTCGTATTGTACACAAAATCTTTGGAATTTTTTACGTTGATTTTAGGGATATTATTTTGAGTCACAAAATACAATTATATTTGTTAATTTTATTTTATATGCTGAGCTAGAAATTATTCAAATCACCAATGTCAACTAGTTTTTGGGTGCTTTCTTTCAATCATCGGTTTTCAAAAAGAATTATTTTAATAATTTTCCACTTGTAATTATTGCCCTTGCAATTTCTTGGCTCTTGCAATAAATTGCAAGTTTTTTATTATTTGTTTTATTTTCTAAACTTTGAGAGATGTTTGTATGTTCTTACAGAAGTGTTAATAAGAAAATAAACTTATAAATTAGGTAAGCATGCCATTGTGTAAATGCATAATACAATTTTAAGGATATATACAAACATCATTATCACACAAAAATAAACTATAAAAAAATATTGTGAGTTAGCATTGAAATGTAGGATTTCTACAACAATATCTTAAACCATAACATAACATCAATAAAAAACTGCAATCTTAGTTATTCCCCTTTTTTTCTTTGGTACGGAACCCTAAAAATATGCCTACATTTCAGTTGCTGAAGTTCCTGAAGAACTAAAACTGAGTGTGATGAACTGTCTCACAGTTCTACAACTGAATGTTGAACTGAAGCACCGAGAGACGATGCTGAAGACTCAAGTGCCATTGCTGGGTAAGGCTGTCTATGTGTGTGTGCATATAGCCAAGCTGGAGAAACTTAGAGCTCTCAGGTAGGCACACCGTACCATTAATAGTGGCCAGATGTAGTACCACTTAGCTGCTGTTAAATGCACTTACTTATTTTAGCTTTTTTCCATACAATCCATATATTTTGATATTTTTCTCGTGTAATGATTAATTATTGTATGGGTAGAAAGCCTCCTCCATCTTTTTCCATATTTTTTGTCTTGGGCAGTGTCTGTCTAGTTCTTTCCAGCTATTTTTGTAATGCTAATGAAAGACTTAAAGCTTTATCAAAACTTAACAAAATTAAGAAGTCAGAGGAAAGGGAGCCAATTAGAATTCCTCGCGAAAAACTAGAATTTTAAAATTAAAATGTCGACACTGTTCAAAATCTCAACTTTATTTCATAGAACCATATTTCAAGTGACTCCACTCTCTTATTTTTTCCAGGCTATCAGCAATAAACAGCGTGATGGCACATACAGCGACACACCCGACAATGACCACAGAGTACCGCATCGTAGACCCGGTACGAGAGAAGCAGGTTGTAGACATGCTCTCTCTGATTCTGCCCGGTGTGTTAGGAGCGTTACAAGACGTAGCTACCTGCAAGAACAACCCAGGACATGTGCTAGTAGTGGTGAGCTTTAATGTTTGAGTAATAAGGTCTAATTTGGTTTGTAGTTCTTTTGTTGAAGTGTTTAATGATTAGTGCATTGGTTGCAGTAAGGAATAGGTAAATTAATTTCACTGTTATGGGTGGTATGGCCAGTGGAAAGTCCCCATGATGTGTTTTTAATATTTTGAGGTCACTTCTCTTCCTAATAACTAAACAAATTGTTACAGCATTTTTATCGTCCCACTGCTGGGCACAGACCTCCTCTCACACAGACTAGGATTGAGCATTAATCACCACGCTTGCTCAATGCGGGTTGGTGATTTCAGACTTAATAGTACAGGTTTCCTCAAGATGATTTCCTTCACCTTTTTATTAGCTATTGGTGTCTAAGATATAATTAGAAAGTACGTACCTCATACTCAAGAGGTTGGTCCTTTACCCACTAGGCCACCACGACAACTTAACTAAACAAATAGTCCTGTTTTTATTCTAGACAGCAATAAACGCGATGCATCGCATATTATGTCTGGCTATGAACAATAAGTTCATGACCCCCACTGCCGATGTCACCGTGGAAGACTTTGCGAACATGTACAAACAGAAAGAAAACAAAGAGAAAGAAGTAAGCAGTAAGGGTAATTACTAATTTTAGAGAATATAATTAGTAAAGTCAACTGAAAACTTGAATTGGGTGTTATTTTTTGGTTCATTTTATTTTCTGAATTTTTTTGTTTGTCAATCAAATTGGAATGTGTTGACATGCTTTTTGGCCCCAAAATGTGCTGAAAGTTCTAACTTAAAATTTCACACAAGTTGTGTCGTCTCCAATTGAAAATTATTTTTATTTTCAAAATTTTTCATAATTTTTTTCTAATATTTTTTTATTTTCCCAATTTTTCATGTAGTATTATCCTATATTTCCTCTTTCAGATATTGATCCTAAAACCCTGCCGGTCCGTAGTCCGCAATGGTTTAAGATTGCCGGTGAGAAGTTACTCTTGATCACCAAAAGTGTGGTCTCCTTGCGAACACATGAACACTTTAAAGTGAGGCAAGAGCTCGCTATTTACTGTTCTAGGCTGCTGTTTGAATGTAATATGTAAGTATATATTTATTACTTATAGCTAAGTATATTAGGTTTTTTCTTCCAATTTATTACTAGTGTGGTTAGCGTCAAAACCTGGTAACCAACAATTTTTGTCACATGAAAAACAATTACTCTTTGTTGGGTTTTACCAATTGACAAGTGCTCAATATAAATAAAATCAATTATTTTTCTTTCAATGCTGGCGTTCTTTTTCTACATCATAATAAAGTTTTAAGTTCAAATTTTATTTTAACTTGTTTTAAATATTCTCTACACTTTTCTTTCTCTCTCAACTTTTTATTTTTAAGTTGTGTTAAATGTTCTCAAACAATGCGAATGTCCTGTAGCATCTAAGCGAGATGCTCATAAGCATACTACGCAGGCCTGAATAGGACTGTGTTTAATAAAAATGCTTCAGCAAGATTGTAAAAGTGTTGTAATCTGTCAGACTATTTTGAAGGAGAAAAATTAATAAAATATAAAATAAAACACACACACAAAAAGTTCCGACTATAAAGGTTTTAATCCGCCACAGTCCTATTTACCTAAACCAATATTTCAAATACCATATCTCAACCCCTCTAGCGCACTGATAACCTCAGTGCCTCTAGCCCTGGACTCCCTCATCCTACTAGCGAGAGACGACTACGCGGAAGTATCGGAATACTGCAGCAGCGCCATTAACACTTACTTCGAACACGCCACGGAAGACGCCAAGATGAAGACTTTGGATTCGTTATGTGAAAGCTTCTTCGCTACTATTAATAGTCTGCCTAGGGTTATGAATAATATTGGTAAGTAATTTTGGTAATTATGAAGTTGAGTTAAATCAACCTCCTCTAGCGCACTGATAACCTCAGTGCCTCTAGCCCTGGACTCCCTCACCCTGCTAGCGAGAGACGACTACGCCGAAGTGTCAGTTATTAATTGTTTAATGCCCGCGTCTATCTTCCGGTTTTAATCATCAGATCAGTTCGACAAATCCAAATTATTGTATTGTCATCAGAACGTGACGCCACCATTCTTGGAAGATGGTTAAATTAGCTAACTTAGATTCCATTACATACAGTCCCATTGAAATAGTTATTTGTTATACAAGATTGCAAAGTTGCTTTTTAAACGCGGGCTCAATTTCGATGACCGAGCAAGCGAAGAATTCTAAAATTGAAAGACGAGCGCAGTGAGTAAATCAGCGAGGAATCAAAAAAAGAAAATGGTGCTCGCAAAGTAAATTTAAAAAAAAGTACATAGGTATAGGTACAAGAAGGTTCTGAATTCAAAAAGTTGATGACATGGGCTGTGTTCTGAAGTCCGCGCATGTCAACTTGTCTCTCCGTGGCACTCCGTACAATATGGCGTCGATTCGCGACGTCACGAACTCTGGCCGGTATACTGACATTAATTTTGGAACACAAGACAATCCACAAGACGTTCTAAATTCAATTTACTGCGCTCTAGATGCGATGAAACTGATTTTGCACTCATATCGAAAGGTACACCCTTTATGGGTTGGGGAGATAGAAATAGTTTTATGTACTGGGATCAATCCTTTGTGCTTCAAGCACTTAAAGTCGTACGTGTTTGTACAGACACAGAGCGCAAGGCAGCGTCACTGAGCCTGGTGCAGGGCTACATCTGGGTGCTGCGCGGCACGGGGCGGCTGGCGTCGCTGCTGGGGGCGCGCGACAGCGTGCAGGCGCTGTGCGTCGCGCTCGCGCAGTGCGTCGCGCTGCAGCCCGCGCTCTCCGCGCTCTCGCTGCACGCTGCCACAGGTATATACGTCGCTGAGCCTGCTGCAGGGCTACATCTGGGTGCTACAACAACTACAAGCCAAATTCGGCCAAACACCCACTACTGGGTGTGTGGCACATCTACCTAGACGTGTCGTCGTCACTGCCTCAAAATGTCCACTTTTGGGCTGGATTTCTGCCTCCGCTACGCGCTAGAGTATTATATTGATAATCATTCATTGAAACTGCTGCTTAACAGCACTTTTCAAACGTCAAAATTTACAAAAGATACCCCAAAACCCTTCACCACTTCCTATATGTCTTAATATATGCACATACTCACCGCACTAAGCATACATGTTGGTGACTACTACCTTCCAAATTCCCAGACGTGACGTCACCGCCGCCGTCGGACTCGCCGTGGTGCAAGCCGCGGCACCTGGACAGCTGGGAGTGCGAGCGGCGCATGCACGAGGTGTTGAGACAGCTGGGCGAGTCTGACTGCTGTATGCTGCTGCTAGATAAACTGCTGGAACTGTTTGAGAATGATCACAGCTGTGAGATCGTTTATGTGTGTAATTGGATGGCTGTTGGTGAGAATCCTAAATAATATTATTATTTTTTTTAGAACTTAAAGCCTTTTTTTCTTAGAACTTATAGTTTTACCAGAAATCGGTATATCCCTTAAAACTGGGGATTTTCCCCGCTTCCCGACCTAAGATCGCCCGTAAATAATTGTTTCCTGAAATTTTTGGAACAGGTTTTTACCTGGCCTATTAGGCAATTTTTTCTCTTTATTTTTATCGGATTGCATCCTCAAAAAATTTCCTTTTCTCCGCTTATAGCTCCGTGGTATAGCTGATAAACAACTATATTTTTTGACATGAACAAACTTTCCAGCAAAACAAAACCTATTTCAAACAAAACTCCAATAATTTTCTATATTATTTTATAGCTCAATACACATCAGAAGACTTCGTGAAGCGTCTCCTAAACGTGTATATCGAAGAAGACGTATGGTACTTGCCACTAGAGGTGATCAGTACCGAGCCTGTGCTGACCGATGACGAGACGCTCGACGTCACCGTGTACAACCCCAGGGCTTGGGAGAAGGACAGTGTGCCAGGTTAGTGTCTACTGGCTACTAGTGTATGACTGACGTGTGGTACTTGCCACTAGAGGTGACCAGTACCGAGCCTGTGCTAACCGATGACGAGACGCTCGACGTCACCGTGTACAACCCCAGGGCTTGGGAGAAGGACAGTGTGCCAGGTTAGTGTCTACTGGCTACTAGTGTATGACTGACGTGTGGTACTTGCCACTAGAGGTGACCAGTACCGAGCCTGTGCTAACCGATGACGAGACGCTCGACGTCACCGTGTACAACCCCAGGGCTTGGGAGAAGGACAGTGTGCCAGGTTAGTGTCTACTGGCTACTAGTGTATGACTGACGTGTGGTACTTGCCACTAGAGGTGATCAGTACCGAGCCTGTGCTAACCGATGACGAGACGCTCGACGTCACCGTGTACAACCCCAGGGCTTGGGAGAAGGACAGTGTGCCAGGTTAGTGTCTACTGGCTACTAGTGTATGACTGACGTGTGGTACTTGCCACTAGAGGTGACCAGTACCGAGCCTGTGCTAACCGATGACGAGACGCTCGACGTCACCGTGTACAACCCCAGGGCTTGGGAGAAGGACAGTGTGCCAGGTTAGTGTCTACTGGCTACTAGTGTATGACTGACGTGTGGTACTTGCCACTAGAGGTGATCAGTACCGAGCCTGTGCTAACCGATGACGAGACGCTCGACGTCACCGTGTACAACCCCAGGGCTTGGGAGAAGGACAGTGTGCCAGGTTAGTGTCTACTGGCTACTAGTGTATGACTGACGTGTGGTACTTGCCACTAGAGGTGATCAGTACCGAGCCTGTGCTAACCGATGACGAGACGCTCGACGTCACCGTGTACAACCCCAGGGCTTGGGAGAAGGACAGTGTGCCAGGTTAGTGTCTACTGGCTACTAGTGTATGACTGACGTGTGGTACTTGCCACTAGAGGTGACCAGTACCGAGCCTGTGCTAACCGATGACGAGACGCTCGACGTCACCGTGTACAACCCCAGGGCTTGGGAGAAGGACAGTGTGCCAGGTTAGTGTCTACTGGCTACTAGTGTATGACTGACGTGTGGTACTTGCCACTAGAGGTGACCAGTACCGAGCCTGTGCTAACCGATGACGAGACGCTCGACGTCACCGTGTACAACCCCAGGGCTTGGGAGAAGGACAGTGTGCCAGGTTAGTGTCTACTGGCTACTAGTGTATGACTGACGTGTGGTACTTGCCACTAGAGGTGACCAGTACCGAGCCTGTGCTAACCGATGACGAGACGCTCGACGTCACCGTGTACAACCCCAGGGCTTGGGAGAAGGACAGTGTGCCAGGTTAGTGTCTACTGGCTACTAGTGTATGACTGACGTGTGGTACTTGCCACTAGAGGTGATCAGTACCGAGCCTGTGCTAACCGATGACGAGACGCTCGACGTCACCGTGTACAACCCCAGGGCTTGGGAGAAGGACAGTGTGCCAGGTTAGTGTCTACTGGCTACTAGTGTATGACTGACGTGTGGTACTTGCCACTAGAGGTGACCAGTACCGAGCCTGTGCTAACCGATGACGAGACGCTCGACGTCACCGTGTACAACCCCAGGGCTTGGGAGAAGGACAGTGTGCCAGGTTAGTGTCTACTGGCTACTAGTGTATGACTGACGTGTGGTACTTGCCACTAGAGGTGATCAGTACCGAGCCTGTGCTAACCGATGACGAGACGCTCGACGTCACCGTGTACAACCCCAGGGCTTGGGAGAAGGACAGTGTGCCAGGTTAGTGTCTACTGGCTACTAGTGTATGACTGACGTGTGGTACTTGCCACTAGAGGTGATCAGTACCGAGCCTGTGCTAACCGATGACGAGACGCTCGACGTCACCGTGTACAACCCCAGGGCTTGGGAGAAGGACAGTGTGCCAGGTTAGTGTCTACTGGCTACTAGTGTATGACTGACGTGTGGTACTTGCCACTAGAGGTGACCAGTACCGAGCCTGTGCTAACCGATGACGAGACGCTCGACGTCACCGTGTACAACCCCAGGGCTTGGGAGAAGGACAGTGTGCCAGGTTAGTGTCTACTGGCTACTAGTGTATGACTGACGTGTGGTACTTGCCACTAGAGGTGATCAGTACCGAGCCTGTGCTAACCGATGACGAGACGCTCGACGTCACCGTGTACAACCCCAGGGCTTGGGAGAAGGACAGTGTGCCAGGTTAGTGTCTACTGGCTACTAGTGTATGACTGACGTGTGGTACTTGCCACTAGAGGTGACCAGTACCGAGCCTGTGCTAACCGATGACGAGACGCTCGACGTCACCGTGTACAACCCCAGGGCTTGGGAGAAGGACAGTGTGCCAGGTTAGTGTCTACTGGCTACTAGTGTATGACTGACGTGTGGTACTTGCCACTAGAGGTGACCAGTACCGAGCCTGTGCTAACCGATGACGAGACGCTCGACGTCACCGTGTACAACCCCAGGGCTTGGGAGAAGGACAGTGTGCCAGGTTAGTGTCTACTGGCTACTAGTGTATGACTGACGTGTGGTACTTGCCACTAGAGGTGACCAGTACCGAGCCTGTGCTAACCGATGACGAGACGCTCGACGTCACCGTGTACAACCCCAGGGCTTGGGAGAAGGACAGTGTGCCAGGTAATTTAAATAATGAAAGGGAATGTGTAAGAGAATTAATCAACTAATATTATCACAAAAAAAAAATAATGGATATATTTTGAACTTACTCCGCAGTAATATAGCTTACATGTCAGAATAACGTATAGGCTATTTTATATTCATGTGCCGAAAGAAATTCCCTCAAGACATGAGGTGAAACCGGTGGAAGCTAGAATCCAAATATTTTTTTAACGCCTTGGTGTTATTGGGGGCTTTTGTCAATTCGATTACTTTACGCTTTTCGAGATAGTTATTTGTCGGAATCGTGGGCGAATTATTCGTAAAACGCTTTTAAATGTACTTTCATACATTGTATATTATAACCCCTTTCTCCCGACAGATTTATACGAAGGAGCAACAGAAACCCGCTACACAGACATAAGCTACCGCGTCCCCCGGCCCGCTCCCCCCGCGTGGCGCGGCCTGCACGTGTGCGCGACGCCGGCGGACGCGCACCGCAACATGCTGCTGTCGTGTCTGCTCACCGAGGGCGTCGGCGTCATCGCCAACAGGCTGAAAGACAAGTTCCAGCCGTTCCTGTTGAAGACTCTGTGTTTGGTGCTGGAGAGAATTGGTGAGTTGTTGGAGGGAAATGGGGGTTATTTTAATGGTAGTGTGGATTGATATCCTACTCGAAAATATTGTGTAAATTTTACAATTTTTTTTTTAATAATTTAGGAAGTTTAGACAACCTCCCTTCATATTAAATGATGTCCCCACTTGACATATAAAAGCGAATGTGGAAGAACAACCATGGTTATGGTCTACTTATTGTGGCTAAATATTTACACATTCTATAAATATTTCTAGATAGCGTCGCCGAAGAAAATTATTTTTGATGAAATATGTTGGTAACAAAATATTGATGATGAAATATTTTGGTATTTTTTAATGTCGATAGAAATTTGTCTTTATATAACCCAACTTATCTAACAAACCTAATATTGTTCTATCTACAGGCAGTAAATACGAGATGCTGCGTTTAGCTGGGCTCAAGACTATACACTGCATAGCGCAGGCGGGCGGACACAGCAGTGTCGCCGACCTCATCAAGTGTAACGCCGACTACTTCACCAACCAAGTCACTGTTAGACTCAAGAAGGTAACAACTAGATTGTACTCACTTTCAAAATGCCAAAATCGGGAATGAAATAGAAACATACAGTGCAGTCAGTGGTTACATAGGTGGTAGATTTGGACTTCACAACTCTGTCAATGAGATCTGCAAAAAACATAACTTTTTTTACGTTAGATGTACCTAAGCTTTCCTCATAAACCTTTCTGTCTATTGGTGATAACTGATAACCGTATACAAAATATGTGCAGTAATTTTGAGTGTATTGTGAGTGGATAGAGATACAGACATACATTACTATCAGACTATGTATAACATGTAAAAGATACCATGTAATATTGCAGGCGTGGAACTGCCAGTCAGCGCTGCAGATCCTGGCGGTGGTGATGGAGTACAGCGACGCCTCGATACTCAACTATCTCTATGGGATCGTTCAAGATGTAAGTACATATTGCTTTGTTATCCTCTTCTTAGTCTTTTCTGACACTGACGCCATACGACTCGGAAATCAAAACTTAAAAATAGTGTCCTTGCCCAAAATTATCCTATGACTTGTTTTTATCCGACTACCAAATACTATGCTTTTCCAGCATTTCTTGTATAAGTATTTGTTTTTGTAATCTGAGGTATTCGTCTAAATTCGATTATTATCGCCTGTTAATTCAGTCACTGTTATCTATAATTCGACTTATCGTTGAAAATCCAAAATACTTTTACAATACAAACTGGGTTTGCCAAACGATACTTATATTCTATTTCTTTTTTCAGGTTCTAGTCCAAAGTTGTGATAAATACTACGAGAAAGATCTCTACGCTTACTTACAAGTGTTCCTAACTTTCGTCGAGTGTATCCGCAAGTGGTACAACATTACCGACGCCCCGCCAAAGACTTTCACCACAAACACACACATAGACATTATGTCTGACGTCACAGTATTCGTAGAGAGCAAAGAGACGGCAGAGAGACTGTTGAGTCAGCAGGAGTATGAGAAAGAGAGCGGGAAGACTGTAGAGGAGATGTATAGAGAAGATGTGAAGAAGAAGGAGGAAGATTTGTTGGATTATGATGATACTGTTACAGGTGAGATTGTGCATTATGTATATAAAATTATAATTTAAATTTTGGTCAGTAATAAATAAGTTTGTTTATTCAAAATAATAATGAAAGTATTTTTTTTTCGTTAAGTATATTGTCTAAAATAAATATGATTAAAACGGTAAACTTCTATTAAATATAGGTACTTGTACTGTAATAAAATACATAATGACATTATTTTGTATATAAAAACAATACTAATATATTTACACATTTACAGAAGAAAAACCCCCACCGCCGCAATACGTAGCCGTAATAGTAGCGATTCTAAAACGCTGTCTGAACTACGTGAGCTCAACACAACGCGACAATTGCATCCTCGCACTACAAGTCCTTAACCGGGGCCTGCCCGCGCTACGTCACCAGCCCGACGAGTTGCTGCCCCTCGTGCACCGCACCTGGGGTCCGTTAGCGTCCCGCCTGGGGCCCGGGAGCCCGCGCCGGGGGCCCCGGGGCCCGCGACCTGGGATTAACGGTCGTGACGGACCTGACGCGCCTGTTATGAGACATGCGTTTGATCTGCTAGTCACTATGGCTGATTTGGCGAAGGATTTTATTAGGAGTCGGGCTATCAAGTGAGTACCGCTAACTTGTATCGAATAACTCTTTAGAATTATATGAAGATTTTTTAAAATACATAATGTGAAACTCATGAATTCTATTGTTCTACATATTGGGCAGATGATGTCGACGCATTGGTTATTTTCATTTCATCATGGACAAAAATGACAAAAAAAGCGAATTCTGTCACTGAACTGTTGCTTGTCTACCACCAAAAAAAAACAAATCATAATTTTACCTCTAACTAATCTACAATCCTTCCACAGAGACGCCCTCCCCCACATCTACAGCTTCCTCCAACACTCTTCCCACGACAGCTACCTGAAGGACGTGGGGTCTGCCTACCGCAGCAGCCCCGCTTTTAGCCTACAGATCAGCGCGTTAACTGCCCTGCCCAGGCTGGCTACTGACCTTATGCTCGAAGACGAAGCCCTGGAAGACGTCATGAATTGCGTCCAGCCGTACTTGTCGAAGAGACAGCCTAAGGCTTTGCAGGTGAGGAATTTTCTAGTCAAAAGTAGGTTTATATGTATGTCAGAATGCTCACTAGCATTCAGTCTACAAGTGAGCGCGTTAACCGCCCTACCCAGGCTGGCTACTGATCTCATGCTCGAAGACGAAGGGTTGGAAGACGCCATGAATTGTGTCCAGCCGTACTTGTCGAAGAGTCAGCCTAAGGCTTTGCAGGTGAGGAATTTTCTTGTAAAAAGTAGGTTTTTATGTCGGAATGCTCCCCCGGCCTTCAGTGTCAAAGTGAGCGCGTTAACCGCCTTACCCAGGCTTGCTACTGACCTCATGCTCGAAGACGAGGGCTTGGAAGACGTCATGAACTGTCTCCAGCCTTACTTGATAATATTATGTACTACCGGAACGCTCTAGAAATAATCCGGCTAGCACTCATTGTTTCTGGCAAGATACCGACAGCCCTTACATTAAAACTTGCTTTATACGACCTTTTTTTTCCAGGCACCAGCAATAGAATTCTTCAAAATCATCCTGCAGTACGACTACGGCGCGGCCTGGTATCACCTGCGAGGGATGTGCGACAACGAGGAAGTACTCCAGCCCCCCGCCAACTCCGTACATTTAGGGCCTGTTGTCGGCACACCCTACGTAGCTACTAATAAGGATTACCAACGTAATATTAATTTAATATTCAATGCTAATAATATGGTATCGTAATAATGTAATAATAAATCACTTTTTTAATTATCTTATTTTTTTGTTTCAATAATAATATTCCGAGATCCCTCTGCAAGATCACATCTTCTACATTTATTTCCTCTAGAGCAGGTGTTCCACGCAGTAGCGCATACACGGATATATTTCAGAAGTAAAAGACATGTATGGCAGTAATTACTTCAACTTTATTTTTTACAAAAACACATTGGTCACAGAAAACAAATACCCATTTTAATTACAGTATATTATAATATTATACTTATGTATTGCAACCACTCTCACATGTTTTACTCAGTCTAATAAAGTCACTGCGGTTTAGGACCTATATCTGCGTCCAGCGCTATTTGTTTACTTATTAACACTGACTGAACAACATTCAATTTTGGCCAAAGCAGACTTATTCTTACATCGACGATTCACGCTCCAAAACTTGCAATGCCCGAACCAAGCCTAAACCCTACACTCGGAGGAATCCATCGGTGATATCAAAAGCTAGTCTGCTTAGGCCACTAATACAAAATTAGTACATTTCGACACGGTACAGATTTAATCATAATCTATTGCACTAATGTTTATAAATACATGTCTTTCAGGACCTTCAGTACTATTAGCAGAATACAATTTTATGAGTCAATACAAGATCAGAAAAAATGAAATAATATTTCATCCACACCGCAACGATTAAATAATGAAATGGTAACATTCCGATATTCTAGGGAAATTATTAAGTGTTTAATTTTCGTGAATAAATTGAAATAGCCAAAAAAATATATCTGCTAAAAATATTTTTATGAGGTTTAATAATTTAAATTTAATGCATGTTTTTAATTGGTCTTACACTAATCAATGCCTACAATATAATAGCTGTGGAGTTCTACAAATTCTTTCGCATTACGAAGATATTAATAATTTTACAGGTTTACACAAATATTTACGTTACTATTTACATCGTATCTTATTTTAGATCCGAGCGCTAAAACATGAAATATAGTTGAAAGGCCGATAGTATGACGCCACAAATACTAGTCGCAAGCGAACGTGTGGCTCTGAGCGTGGTTGCAATTTTCGACATCTGTCATTGAATTCATAAGCCACCATTGCAACACATCTAAATAACAAATAAAATCATGATAAACAATTAAAAGACAGGTAAAACTTTAACCTTAACTGCTAATTAACAACTCTGTGTGAGCAAATACTTTTAAACAAAAAATCGTCGCTTACAATAACGTATAAACTCCTTTGTAGTTACACAGGTGTCACAAACTTGGTAATATTTTCTCATAATTTACAGCAAACTAACTGATCTTTCAATATTACGTTCAAGTACATAATTAAGTTGTCTTATTCTTTAAATACATAGTTATTGAAATAATCTGAAATAAGTTTAAATATAATAGTTTCTACAGACGATAACATTAATGCAACTTAAATTAACTGAGATGTGTAGATCTTTCGAGAAAATTGCAGTAAAATAAATATTTAGGTATCTTGCGCTGTTGTTTTGTGAAGTAATAAATAACAAGGAAAAATATAAAACTGTAGGAACAAATGCGTGGACATGTTGTTACTAAGAGATAGTGAAATAAATACATAATTATATTAAATGCTATATTACATAAGATTAAACTTGTTTCAGTCACCTCACGTAAACTTTAAAATAAATTTTGATTAGGAGAAAAATAAACATTTTATTTAATTTACAATAGAATGCTAAAATTGATATAATATAAGGTGACAAATCGTGGAATGGTTTTTTAAATATATTTAAAATGAATCGTATAATACAAACCACCCTTAAATAAATAATACATCTAAATTGCACTAGCTAAATTTTACATAAAATGTCTATACAGGTTAACATGACACTTTGCTAAGATTAAGTTATTTGCAGAAAGATATCAACAATAACAGCAAAATATTAGAGTACTGAAGGGTCAAATTAAACTGTATAAACCAGCATCTATTTGAACAAATTTGATCACTAAACTGATTCAGAAACATCAGGTATACTATAGATATGATGTGCTTACACTCCGTTGTAAAAGTGTGCAGTACCTTAGAACTATTATATAGCATACAGAAAAGCTTTCTCTCTGATGAACTGACACAAAACCAAGGACTACTTATTAGGGGGAATTGTTGAAAAAAAAAACTAGTTAGATAACTACAGTAATAGTCCTAGTTACATATTATTATGTATCAACATTTTGAATATAATTGTGTAGATATAGCTTTGTGTAACTTTATTTTCAAGAGATATTCGGTCTAATTTATATGCTGTCTATATACTTTATTGACTGCAGCACTTGTTCAACGGAGCGCAAGCCGACAATATATTACTGTGTATATCATTTACTTAATGTGAACACTCACTATGCACGATCACGAATCTATTATATTTTATTTATTTAAAAGTCAATTAAAATAGTGGAATTTGGACTGCGTCGGAAATACATGGCAGTGGTGTATTATTCCTGTGAGATATACCTACAAATGTTATATTAAATACTCTTTGATGAAAGATGTTACGATATAATAAGTTCTAGGTAAAGATTTGTCTATGAAATTCTTGCTTCATACAAGTAAAGCGTGTAATGTGAAGAATAAATGAATAAGAGATCGATATATTCGTTGTTTTGGGCGTGGAACCTACCATGGCACGGCACTACCAAGAAACATTCAGCTTTGATATGAACGATTGAGGTCACAGCTTCAAAATATTCGGACTTTAGGCACGTAACTTTATGTAGAATTTCACGATAAATATATTAGGTACATAATCGTAACAGCTTAGTTTATTTTTAGTATTATTACTCGCGTTTCATTCTTTGATATTCAGCTTTATTTAACAAATTATCGTCTACATTACGTGTATTGCGGAATTATTCTACATCGCTCTATTTAGACCGCAGGCAGACTTGTTCCATACGCGTCAATGAAATCTGGTCTTTATTCCCCTACAAACACAGTCCAAATTCCTTTCTCGAGTAGACTAGCCGACATATTTGCATCACTTCCACGCGAGTTTGAGCATTTTCCTGGAAGCGAAGTACTTGGTGCTGTAGGTAGCGAGGATCAGACCGGCTAGCACTATGGTGATTAGATAGTAGTCGAAGTCGTCTTTTAGAACATCGAAGGTTTTTGATGGTGCTACTCGAGTGTAGAATAAGTCTGAAAAGAGGAATTATGTAATGAAGGATTTATTTATGCTTATGCACACAACGCTTTCAGATCCTTAGTGGTTAGGATCTATTCTTGTTGTTAAGTCAACACTACCAGTAATTTGACATTTGCAGATGCTTAGAATATGAAAATAAAATTGAAATTGCTTAGTCCAAAAGTTGTCTTTTTACATAAGCTGACCGCGAGGAAGAAACCACTTACTTTACTTTATCTCCAAAACATCAACTAAAATAAACTTTTCACACTGTAAAAACATAACACGCAAACTCACATTCTCATACATAATTTAGTAAAAATAATTGTCTTACCAAGTCCAGTAGTAAGCACGAGACTAGTAGACTCCAAGCCGGACGGCGCGGCATATATCCTCTCGGGCCGCGCCACCGTCAGGTTGTAGTTGAGCCTGGCATCACCCGGCAGGGGTAACTCCGGCGCGTAAGCTGGCAACACTACGCCTTCTTCTGAGATGCCGCCGCGACGGGCTTCCAGGTATATCCACGGAACTTCTACGATAGCTCCTGAGGTTAGTGCCACTGGAATAATAGGAGTATAAAAAGTAACATGGTTATTTATGTAAGTAAGCGACAAATATTTTTTTTTTTTGTTGTATTGGTTTGTCTATGTGTAAATGTTTTTTACGCTAAACAGATATCAATTACTAGTTGAGAATGTTTGAAAAGGTCTACACGGACAGAGGGACGATCTAGACGGTTGTTTTTTGAAAAATAAAGGCACGTGCAAAAGATGTTTCGTTGACTTTTCTATTGCTACATACTATTCTTTTCTACAAAAAGTGGGAGTAAAATTCACATTTGCACACATCGACCCCAGTTCGTGCCCAAGAATCCCGGGCGCGGCGGGCACGATGCAGGCCTCGCTACAGCTGCACTGTCGCTGGGTGGGGAACACTCACACAGCACGTGCTTGTCAGTGAGGCTGCGCTCGGTGGCGGTGAGGGCGGCGGCGGCGGGCGCGGCGGGCACGATGCAGGCCTCGCTACAGCTGCACTGTCGCTGGGTGGGGAACACTCACACAGCACGTGCTTGTCAGTGAGGCTGCGCTCGGTGGCGGTGAGGGCGGCGGCGGCGGGCGCGGCGGGCACGATGCAGGCCTCGCTACAGCTGCACTGTCGCTGGGTGGGGAACACTCACACAGCACGTGCTTGTCAGTGAGGCTGCGCTCGGTGGCGGTGAGGGCGGCGGCGGCGGGCGCGGCGGGCACGATGCAGGCCTCGCTACAGCTGCACTGTCGCTGGGTGGGGAACACTCACACAGCACGTGCTTGTCAGTGAGGCTGCGCTCGGTGGCGGTGAGGGCGGCGGCGGCGGGCGCGGCGGGCACGATGCAGGCCTCGCTACAGCTGCACTGTCGCTGGGTGGGGAACACTCACACAGCACGTGCTTGTCAGTGAGGCTGCGCTCGGTGGCGGTGAGGGCGGCGGCGGCGGGCGCGGCGGGCACGATGCAGGCCTCGCTACAGCTGCACTGTCGCTGGGTGGGGAACACTCACACAGCACGTGCTTGTCAGTGAGGCTGCGCTCGGTGGCGGTGAGGGCGGCGGCGGCGGGCGCGGCGGGCACGATGCAGGCCTCGCTACAGCTGCACTGTCGCTGGGTGGGGAACACTCACACAGCACGTGCTTGTCAGTGAGGCTGCGCTCGGTGGCGGTGAGGGCGGCGGCGGCGGGCGCGGCGGGCACGATGCAGGCCTCGCTACAGCTGCACTGTCGCTGGGTGGGGAACACTCACACAGCACGTGCTTGTCAGTGAGGCTGCGCTCGGTGGCGGTGAGGGCGGCGGCGGCGGGCGCGGCGGGCACGATGCAGGCCTCGCTACAGCTGCACTGTCGCTGGGTGGGGAACACTCACACAGCACGTGCTTGTCAGTGAGGCTGCGCTCGGTGGCGGTGAGGGCGGCGGCGGCGGGCGCGGCGGGCACGATGCAGGCCTCGCTACAGCTGCACTGTCGCTGGGTGGGGAACACTCACACAGCACGTGCTTGTCAGTGAGGCTGCGCTCGGTGGCGGTGAGGGCGGCGGCGGCGGGCGCGGCGGGCACGATGCAGGCCTCGCTACAGCTGCACTGTCGCTGGGTGGGGAACACTCACACAGCACGTGCTTGTCAGTGAGGCTGCGCTCGGTGGCGGTGAGGGCGGCGGCGGCGGGCGCGGCGGGCACGATGCAGGCCTCGCTACAGCTGCACTGTCGCTGGGTGGGGAACACTCACACAGCACGTGCTTGTCAGTGAGGCTGCGCTCGGTGGCGGTGAGGGCGGCGGCGGCGGGCGCGGCGGGCACGATGCAGGCCTCGCTACAGCTGCACTGTCGCTGGGTGGGGAACACTCACACAGCACGTGCTTGTCAGTGAGGCTGCGCTCGGTGGCGGTGAGGGCGGCGGCGGCGGGCGCGGCGGGCACGATGCAGGCCTCGCTACAGCTGCACTGTCGCTGGGTGGGGAACACTCACACAGCACGTGCTTGTCAGTGAGGCTGCGCTCGGTGGCGGTGAGGGCGGCGGCGGCGGGCGCGGCGGGCACGATGCAGGCCTCGCTACAGCTGCACTGTCGCTGGGTGGGGAACACTCACACAGCACGTGCTTGTCAGTGAGGCTGCGCTCGGTGGCGGTGAGGGCGGCGGCGGCGGGCGCGGCGGGCACGATGAAGGCCTGCCGCTCCACGCCCGGCGCCCGCTCCGTCGCCAGCGAGCTGAACGCGGCGCCCGCCTGAGTCCAGCGCTGCTTGCCCTCGTACAGCTCCATGGTTGCTGAGGAGATAGAGGACAAACATATAGTGGGACAAAGAAGTTAGTCCCTAAAGAAGAATATCGCGCTAGGTGCGCGGCGCAAGGTCATGCGCCGCGCGTGTCGGCACATCGGGCAGCTCACGTGGCGGCGGGGTCGGTGACCTTGTGGCAGCCACACGGTCAACGACCCCGGTCGCGCATATTCAACTGCACACGCATCGAGCAACAACTTTTGTATGCCTTTTTCTTACTTCAATACAATCTCCCTTGAGCTTCATAAATAGTAAACAGGCAGACTTCACAAGCACTGGCAAGTTATCTGAATTATATTTCGAAACAAACCCAAAAAAGTGCAGCGCGTTTGAATTTCAAATAACAATAACTTTGAACTGAGATAACTGTTTATGAAAAAAAATTACGGCTTAATTTACAATCAAAATGAAAAATACCTATGTTTTATAATTTTCAATACCATTAAAAATAATTCAGTTTCAAAATTAAGTTATAAACTTACCGATCTCAGTCCTCCGATGCTTATCGTTGTAGTACAGATACGCGAGATAGTTCTCCGAGTGCACAGCGAGAGGTAACGCTCTCGCGCGGCGGTGTATCTGCGACGCCACGATGGCGCCCGACGCCGCGTCCAGGCATGTCGCTACTACTACATCTGTGACAAATTAATTAAATATCGTTTAGTCATGTAATTACATGACATAAATAATCATTAAGACGCGTTTATCGCATTAAGATAACCTGTAATAATAAATGTATGTAGATGAATAAATAAATAATAACATCCTATATATTTTTTTTCAGCCTATATTGTCCCAATAAGCAAAGTCAAGTCCATCTCGTCTCCACACTTCCCGATCATTCGAACGAGCCCATTAGTCTCGATGGTAGGTGTCCAGGAGGTCTTACCGCCATTTAAACTGTCATAAGCCCTGTATGCGGTGTCCATCCTGGAACCATACATAGCAACCCATCTCTCTGGATGCATTCGATGCACAGTTACATCTCAATGTTGCCATTTTTTAATGTTTTGGGTGTGGGGAGTAGATCCTTCGAGTATACCCGCTCCGTCGCCGCCTTGACCGGGTTCGAGTATGTGCTGAGTGCAAGTGAGTATTACCTTTATGCAGCGGGTCGGGTCCCTCGGTGAGCACGAGCACGAGGTTGGGGTTGAGGTACTTGTACAGCACGGCGCGGTCCGGCAGCACGCGGCCCGGCGAGTGTACTCGCTCCGTGGCCGACTTGCCCTGCACCAGGACTATGCGTTGGGAACCGCCGCCTAGCCGGACCAGCCATGTGCGGACTGCGATAGCTGCCTGAAATACGAGAAAAGATTATTTTAAAAAAGGAAAAAAAAGTATATTTAGGCAGTTTCTTCGAGGGATATCAGGATCTCAATATTCTTAGGGTAGATTCGTTAACGGAGATTATCAGTCGAGCTCGCGCACCGCATGCGATGACGACACACGCTCAGTATTGGTCATGTACCTAACCTTATAATTTCAACTTGTACCTTTTCACATTGCTGAGTTAAAGGAAATTGACAGTGAGACAGCCATGTAAAGTGCATTGTCAGAGAGACAGCCATAGAAAGAAATTATCCAACCCTAAAGATATACATTGAAGAATATTATCCCCACTAAGCCCCTCGACCACCGGGACCACTTCTTCTTTCTTTCTAAACTAAAACAAAAGATAGCTAACCTGTCCGTTGTATACAATAGCGTAGCCCTGGACTCGCGCAGTACTCCTGTCGGCAACATACATGAACATGTTTTCCACTAGTGGCGCCGCCGATTGAGGGAATACCTGCAATAAAAATGAGTATGTATAAGAAAATTCTTGATAAACTGTGTACTTTTGACGAGTTTTTAATTTACAAAAATAATCAAGGAATAAATTATTTAAAAAAAATAGACAAGATTTCAGGACAGGATTATTTTTTTGGGATTTTATCAAATTAAGCCCCATCCACATACCTGAACATTTTCATCCTTGTCCAACAGTATGAGAGCATGTAGCTTCTCATTGTCTGGACGGTGCAGTATAGTGCACTGTAGGAGCTGCACGTCTAGCTTGAGGAGTCGCTCGCCGATCAACGTGCCCGTTATAGGGTTTAAGCTTATTATTAGCCCGTTGCCTGTTTCCTGTGTGCAGAATAAGGGTAATTTGAGTTTTATGGTAGCATAAGTGGTATGCTTTGAATAAAGAGGATATATTTTATTATTTCTTCATAAAGGTTACTGCATCGACTAGAAAAAAGCTACACGTTGGAAATGTACGGGTAGTAGTTCCTTCGGACGTGGGTGAAAAATCGGGAAAACAGTATCGAATATACATAATGCTTTATTTAAATGGGCTTTCAGTAACAGCTTTTAAAATATGCACGTATCTTGCCAATAATTGAATATATTCCGATTTAGAAAATAAACTGGTATCAACATGTATTCCCATTTGCCTTTAACTTACTTTAGAAAAGTTTAAAACTTGGTCTCTTCAAACTTAAACCATGTGGACCTACATTTTCGGCTATTCAAAAGCAAGAATCATATTTTCGCAAGAATTATTCAGTGGCGAGGCGTCCTTATAAGCCGATTCCCATCGGCTTCCCTTTCGAATTTCAAGAAAGAAGCATAGGTATAAGATATAATATAGGTATAGGTATAATTAATATAATCATTTAAACCACACAATTTAAATATGTAGGTATAACAAAACGCCTACCACCGTAAAAAAATTTTCTATAAATTACTTGAAACATTTTGCTCCTACTAAACAAGCCGCGGCTTCCTCCTCCATACAAAACTACGCTTGCGTGACGTCATCCACGCCGCGCCGCGCGATGTTCGCGGCATAAGGGCGAGCGGTAAGCCGGCTCACGGAGCGGGTTCCAGCCAATCAAAACTCGCGAGTGAACGAGAAAGAACGCGTCAAGAGTAGAGTAGCTATATCTGTCTACGCGCGAGTGACAGCAGCGCTTACAGCTCTCAAATATGTAAACAAACAAATCAGACAAATTCACTCTCATTCTTCTTATTTTGTTTTAGATAATACCATTAACAATTTGTTCTTTGTACTACTTAATTGAATTTATTAGTGTGTATATCATTTAGAAATAACATAGTTCGTGTGTGTACAATATTTTATGTTAAGTGTTTTAGTTACATTATATCAACATAGATGTCGTTGTGCATTTTTATGCAAATCCTGAATCGCGGTGTTAAGATTCTCCGCGATTTAATGACCCTACTTGGGAATTGATAATTTTTGTGTTCACCAAGTAGGTACATAATTTTGATTAAGTAGTTGGCAGTATCATAACTCCCTACTATTACTAATCCCCGCAATCGCTCTGTCTGTGACCTGGTACTCAGTTCAAGTACAGTGTGTGTAGTGAAAAAAATAGAGGGACCTACGTTGAAATGAGTTATTTTGATACGCAGACAGTTTGCATCAGGTTTCTTTTTAGTGTACCTACTTTTAAAACTTAACTAGGATAGCATTTATCGCATTAGACGTTTTTCCGACAGATTATTTACTTTAGGAAGGAACTTATTTTTCAAGGTTAAGTTTTGAGAATAAAAACGTGTTATAAAACTTGGGCACGCCGCTCGGTTGAATTACATACCAATAATACGTCAATATTAAAATTTCTAACGTCCTGACGGATTTATGAAACACATACCTACGATAAATATCAATGGCTAACAGGCCGTTGTAAATTAAATACTTAAAAGGTATTGTTTCTAGTGCCAACTTTTCTCAGATTCTAGTAGTTAATATACCTAACTAAAGATAATAGCTGCGTCGGCATGTTCACATCCTCGCGTGAACAAAAGTTTTATAGATATTAATAATCTGCCGAATTCCTCGAGAAAACATGTTCAAACTATCAGTCTCTCAGTCAGTGCTAAAAGGTGGACTGAGAAAGTACCTCCATTACCTCTCCCCCCCATCCCTGAGTACCCCCCCCCCCCCCCCAGTTTTTTTTTTGCTGCGGCTTCCCTATTTCATTAAACCACCCTTCGCCACTGGAATTATTTATATTATTTCATAAATAATATACGTTCCTCACCTCATGTTTCCCCACAATAGTAATGTAAGCGTCATGCGGCGGATGCCTAGCAGTGCGACGCGTGAACACCACGGCGCCCTCTGTATCTAAGCTGGGCTCGTAGTACTGCCACAGTATAGCGCCTGACAGGTTGTCCATGCCGAATATCTGCAAATTATTCATTAGTGGTCAGTATAATGTGTAACTATAGATAGACATGTGTTGCTGGGGAGTTTGTTACGCACATAGGAAGGGTGGGCATTTTGTGGACTGTCTTTTGTAACGTCAACTTTCAAACACTGTTATTCGGTAGAGAAGTTTCAATAAAAGATTTTTTGATGTTGAAAAGCTGCCTTATGCCCATTTTCACCAACAAATACCTAAATTTAGGGATCCCCTAAGAGCATTTAGGGAACACTAAGTACGAATTTCGTTTTCACCACAGTTTAAGTGCCCCTTATAACCTTTATTATTGGGCGAGCCCTTATTCTAAGTGACACTTAGTTAGGGAAACGTTAAGAGATTGTTGGTGAAAATGGGCATTAGTTATTGGGTGAAGGAATTATAATTCATTTTTATCTTCTATCCTGCAGCTATTATATGGAATTCAGTACCATGCCTGTGTCTTGAGGCCGACTGTTTACCACGAGGGCGGCGGGCTGGTGCTGCACATTACCTTGCCAACATCAGTGACGAGCACTATGAGCTTGTGCAGGCCGAAGTAGTCGCGCACGAGGGCCAAGGGCTGGTGCTGGGCGGCTCCCTCGCCCTGCACACTGTTCACTAAGGTCTGTAGTTGCTGGAACTGCGTCTGCAAGCGACGGGAGAACGCTGCCCAGATCGAACCTAGGAGTAAAGGGGTTAGATTTTGAATGTTGAAAGTGTTAAACGGAAACCCGTTTTAAGGTACGTTTTAAATGCTAGCTGCCGACCGCACATGCTGCGACTGCGTTACTGGTTTGTATTTACATGAAACCGTTTTGGATCGAAGCAGCAGCAACACGTGCAGTCGCCCTTAGATTATCAATTGTTTTTGCCGGCAGTTGCAGTAGGCAGCTAGCATTCAAAACGTGCCTTTATATGGGATATGTAATTTTTTTAGTGAGAAAGATTTCAGTTTTTAGTTTTCTAGAGAAATCTATCAGATCATGCAAGTAAATTATTTCTGACAGCTCATTCACAGAACTGCCAGTAATTCGTTTTCTGTTTTCTTTTTTTTAACACTAAAGCCTACATCAGAGAACACACTTTAAAATAATTGTTTACTGTCTTTAAAACCTACACATTAATTAATACACACTCGCTATTTATTAATAACATTGATAGTGATAATAATGTGAATATTTCAACCGTCATACATACAAGCACACAACTACAGTACTTACTATACATCTTGGCAGCTAGAACATAAGATAAATATAAATAAATAAACAATAATAGTTCCATATTAATAATTTTATATAGGTAAGTATATTGAATTGTTATCAAATGATAAAGATAATTATAGAATACCCCAATCTTTAATTGTTAATAAGTTAGTTTTATACATAATGAAATATAAAAAAAAAATATTATTAAAGCTGAAGAACCAGCCCAATGAACGAAATAATACTCCAATACTTTACTGCATGTAATATAAAGAAAAAATAATAATATTGAACTGACAATTACCAACTTTTATACCACAGCCTCAATTTAAATCTAATATGTATAATAGACCATTTATTAACTTCTTAAGTTTCTTTCCAGCTCATTAAATATCTCTTTACTTAAACAATAGTTTGTAATATGTAACATACCTTCTTTCTGATCGAACTCGGACTCTATGGCAGCATCTAAGTCTGATACAGGCAGCTCCACAAACTCCACAGCTACCACGTTCGCTAAAGCTTCTTCGCGAGACCATAGGACACGACCTGAATTAAATAGAGAAGTTTTATGTTTCTGTGATTTAAATTTAAGTGAATAATTGGGTACTGTTATAAGAGGGATATGGCACTGTTTACAAATCTTTGGTAACTCTAATATCGATAAAGCTGCAATCAATTAGTTATCCACCAATTTTAAAATTATAAAAATAGAATTGTTTATCTTGTTGTATTTTCTTTTGTTGTAATTGGTCAATAATTACATATTCATATATTTTTTATTGTAAACATATTGCTTTTTTCATAATCTGTTGATTATATTTTTTGTTTTATTCTTATCTACTTGAGGTTAAGACTTTAACTAGTGCAAAACAAAGTCTTTTCACAAACCTCCTTGCTGCATGAGATGTACGGAGTCATCGCCTCCAGTGACCAGTATCCTACACACGAGCTGTTCCCGCGCCGACTTGGTACAAACTGCTGACGAGATCTCAGGGTCGGGCAGTTTTAGGTCGCGGTCTGCCATGCGGAGCTCTGGCAACTCCGCCCCTGATACGCTGTTCGCTTGTATTGAGAAGCCCTGGAGAAATTAAGATTTTAATAGATATACTTTTGAAAAATTATGGCAAAGCTTTGGCAATTTTTTATTAAAGTCGGGATTTGTTATTCACGACTCCACTCTCAATCTGAAATCACCTAGAAATTATATAGACAAGTTTGCAAAACACATTTCATCAATGCTTTGTTTACTGTATAGAAAACCAAATATATTTTTTGGGTAAGTTCAATA
This sequence comes from Helicoverpa zea x Helicoverpa armigera, assembly GCA_033682625.1. Classification (NCBI taxonomy): domain Eukaryota; kingdom Metazoa; phylum Arthropoda; class Insecta; order Lepidoptera; family Noctuidae; genus Helicoverpa; species Helicoverpa zea x Helicoverpa armigera. The sequence goes on from JAWIIS010000041.1 coordinate 1,883,530, forward strand.
ACACCAAATTATATGATGCGTGTATGACGAAAACTGATATGGAAGACATATGAATGTAATTTAGTCCAATAAAGTTGCTGAAATAATGTAGTTGGAAAATAACCACGTAAATCCCTTACCTGAGTATCATCAAGCCACGCCTGCAACACGACAGGTCCATTAGCGATATCCAGCAACGTAACACTGCCCGTCGGATCAAACACAGCAGTCTTCAACACCTCAAACTCATTGTGCTTTATCATCACAATCCTTTTATCATCAACTATAAAAGCTGGTAGGCCACTGTTACCGTCCACTGGGCGTAGGCTACCGTCGTAAGAGTTGAGGTCAACGAACTCTGCGAGTGGTCGACTTATAAGCTGTACCGCATTGGATGTTACGTCGAGAGATAGAAGCTGTTGGCTTTTCATCTCCCCGGACACGCAAGTGTAGTAGGGCGGAGTTAGTACGCATCTGAAATTGTAAGGCAGGGTAAATAAGTGGTTGAATTATTAAAAATTGGTGAGAAGATAATAACAAAGAAACTACATTGACATTGTAACAAAATGTTTATGGGTTCAACGACTTATAAAACAATGGAATTATGTCTAGAGATTTATACAATCTTAACAATCCACTTGATATAATTCCTTCCTGTTCTTATGACATGCTTCTAAGCATTTTTATTTTTATATGTTTTTTTTAGATCCTTAAACATACTTCCCTCTTTAAAGTTTCATCAAAACCATTGAAAATATTCTCACCCATCATTTGTCCAGGAAGCAGGTAACTTAGCCGTAGCTCCCCTATTCTGTCCCGTCATGAGATGGTACATGCTAACCTCGATGTGAGACCCAAACATGGGTAGCATGTGTACCAGCATGTTGTTCTGAACCCACCACTCCGAGAAGTCCGCTTGATCATCGTTCTGGAGGGTCAATGACCACTCCCAGATCAGGACCCCTGTAGTAGACAGTTATTTTTAATTATTAATAGAGAATGACACTTGAGAAATAACAACAAGAAAATTGGTATAAGTAATGTGAATAGAAGTACATTAATATTATCTAACATACTTCTAGAAAACACCCATTATGCTATATTATTAAACTTTAATCTTTGCATGGTGTAGTTAGTTTATCGCTTTATTGCTATTGTTTAGCTTGATAAAAATGGGTACCTTAGGAAAATTTATATCTGGAAGTTTTAACAGAATGGATTATTTTATTTATTATACTCTTTGCATACATACATTAATGAAATGTACTAAGGTGGGCTTAACGCAGGATTAGCGGATTACCACTGTATTAATTTCTATGTGGAACTGATAAATGTCACAAAATAAGAATGCAGTTCTCATCAAAATTGATGGCGGCTTGTTATCTGACAGCATCTCATTGTGTAACTATTAATAATAAAAACAAATACATACCAGTACTGGAGTCCCATCCTCGCACCAAGTAAGGATTGGATCCCGTGACTGTGACCACCTTGTCAGAAACATGCAGGAGCTGGATGTTGCCTGCAGAGGCGCTCTCGAACACATGACGCCATACCACTTGACCTGCAGACCAGAACCTTGATTATGTAGGTACTGAATAATTAAATATTGAGGTTGAATATACTTTGTCTTTAAAAGAGAAAACAAACATAACTTTATATACATAGACATACAATATGAATGTCTATCAATGTATGTAACTAAACTTAAAAAAATAAATAACTAAGTACTTCAAGGATCATATGATTGATTAAAACCTGTTAATAAGCTATTACTTTTTATCAAAACACAAGAGGAAGTATAGTTAAAATATACCTGAGCATTTATACATACAAAATAAATAAACATTAAGGAAAATCACATCAAATTCAAGCAAGAACAACTTAATTTGTCATTCCCATCTAATAAGAGCAATTTATTGAACCTTGTTACAATACTAACAGGATGATCATCAGTTCAATATGTGTTCATTCCCAATATATTATCTATCTGTTGTGTTATGCTTACTAGAGATAGGAATCTGCCATGAATAGGAAGGGAGTGAGTGTCAGTATGACGAGTGACAGAGGAAAATGGAAGATGATGACATATTGCACCAACCCCAAATAAAATTGGGAACAAGGCAGGAGGAATTTCACATTACTAGAATTGAGCTAATGTCACAATTCTATCTCTAGTAAGCAAATCAATTGATAGATTAGTAATGGTTATAAAAGATTTTAGAAGTAACTTTAAGTTTGTTTAGAAAGTGCAAGTTTCTGATGAAATTGATAGTTTTAAGGCAGGCTGGCAGATGCATCAGTGTTCACAGAAATATGATGCAATTGAACTGAATAATGATTCTATTGTTTGACTTTGTTTAAGTAAATTGGATACTGTACAGTATTTTTGTAGGCATACTTTAGAAGATCATGAATTGTTTGATTTGTACAGTATTTTACCTAGGAGACACTAGTATTACTTTTATTGGATATAATGTATGAATAGATGATTATTAATATGTAGTTGAAAACATACTCTGATAAAATATGACTATGCAGTTTATGAAGTACTTGAATTGTCAACACTAGACTTAGACCAAGTTAGTTAATTAGATAATCTAATTATTTCCTAAATAAGTATATTGATATGCCGATGCAAATTATCGTGGTAACGCCGGCTTGAAACATTTACAACGGATATACTCAATAAAATCAATTTACCAGTCTTCAAATTTAGTGCAGCTAAAACATTCTCCTCGGTAGCGACAATTATCTTCTTAGCGGTAGATACTGTGTCAAATTGGGAATATTTGATCCTTCCCACGTATGTTTGACGCCTGAAAACGATAATTTCATTAAAAATTCAGTCAACTCAGAGCCTACAATGACATAGAAACACTATAACCTAAAATACACTTACCAGTCGAATTTTCCTATCTGGTCCTCGTAAATGCATACTGATAAGTTGATTAAACTAAAGAATACAATAAACCAATTCAAATTGTTTAAACATTTCAATAAACCCAAAAAATTGGGTTTGAAATAAATTGACAGCAGCCCCATTTCTGAGTGACTGAAAAACTCAGTGTTACTATTTAAAGTTAAAGCTAGAAGTTTTTACACTTTACTGCAGAAAAATAATGTTATAACTTATTTCATTCAAAAAATATTGTTATAATAATAAATATATTCCTAATACGTAAAAACAATGGTACATTCAGGTTGAATGAAATATCGATACATTTTTAACATACGACAACATTATTCTTTAACGTTAAGTTTTACGCAGAATTTGTAAATCTCATGGTAACTAAAAGTACATAACGTTCCGAAAAGCATTTATAAAAAAAGTATTGTTTTATATTTTAACCCTATTTTTAGTGTTTATTTTTTTGTGTAGAAATAAAGCTGTTTTTGCAAAACGCATTTTCAAACTCACAATGTAAATTAATTTCACTGTACTTAATCACTTCTTTAAAATACTGATTTATTAGACATTTCAATAAAATTACACTATTATATTTATAAGTAGGTGACGAATACGCAGTTAGTATAAAAATATTTAATGAGCCAAGTCATAATCAAAGCGTCAAGGGCTGCTCCCGGCTTCATAAGACGCTAGACAGGGCCGCTTTCACCGCGCGGTCACTTACATAAGCATTCCAGGTGCATTTGCCGACAGGCTGCATCCATAGAAATTATGATGTCGGTTAATGGAACGTACCTAGTACTTAGTTAACTACGCAGGATTTAATTGCGAAAAGTGCTTCAATTTTTTCTCGGCACGTTCCTCATTAAAATTTACTTTGTATATTAAGATTTCTTTACTTAAAAAATAAATATTGAAACATATACGAATAACTTATGCTTATGTAGTTGCTTCTAGGCACACATGACGCCGACTTTGAACACGTTTGCGCCAAAGCCGAAGCCTTAACAACATTCTAAGATGCCATTTTAACTTCGCAAGTTACATTCAAGCCAGCGATTGTATTGAAAATAAAACAATCTCATATTTTAATGGTTTACGTAAATAAATCTTATAAAGGAATAAGATCCTATGTCACTAGGCAACACACTCGTCGGTATTGATATAGAAACCGGTCAACTGCGCGTGCAATTCGCAGAGGGTTCCATAGCCGGACAGACGGTGTCTAAAGTTACAAATAATGCACTACTTGTCTGTAAGTAATCTTCATTTCATAATATAAAGGAACTTTTTTCTTTCCTTTTCATTTTATATAGGGACTTTTACCCTTAGGGCATACTCTTCCCATGGTGTCCTATAACAGGATAGGCATCAGAACTATGTGGTAAGTGCTTTAGTATGGGGGTAAGCAACTTAATTTTCAATACGTGACTTTTTTTGCACTACCGAAACATTGATCAATATTTACACTAAGGTACTTAGATCAATGTTTTTCTTTTTCTACTCTGTTCGGTCTGTTTCAAAAGTTTCCAATAACTTCGAAGTCAGCACATTTAGATCTCGTTTCACTTAAATATTAGGGCATCTAAACGACAGCCATAAAGCACACAACTGTAAACGTTATGGCATTGTTTTGGCCGTCTTTAATGCGTCAGTAGAACTACTTCCTCCTTCTGAACTCTACATCCATAATTAGCAAAACCATCCATGCACTCGTCTCCTATAGTTAAGTAAAACCGTGTACCCCAGGGACATGACTTATCTCCTATCTACACCTCGAAATCTCAAAAACAAGAGCTAGTCTTTATCTTGGGAGTTCCATTTAAGAAGTACGTGCTCATTAAAGACGAAATTTTAAGCAAATCAACCAAATTAAGGGTTTGAAATGGGGTGACAAAGTCAGTATAAAACTTGCAAGTGTCGGGTAAAGCGGTAGGCTCTTTAGACGACCAATTAAGTTGTGCAATAGGTGCGAATTATGCAATTTAATTGATTGCATTTATATAGGTACTCTTTTTCGTAGTTTCCGCAAGATGTTTTCCTTCCCCTTTACTCAGTCACTGCACTGGTGTGTAAGATATACTTAGAAAGTTGCATTTAAATTAGCAAAATCACTCTGGGGCCCGATTCTCCTAATTTTACTTAAGCGACACACGATTCACATTCGACTGAGATCCAATCACGACTCAATTACGATTGAAGCGTATGTGGCATTCCGCAATAATTTTTCTTTGAAATAAACGTTTTTATCCTTTTCTGTCATTCAATAATGAATCTGTAAATGATTAACGATTGCAATATGATTGTAGAGCAAACTACCGTATATACCAAAATAGCTAACCAATCGAATGTCGTTGGAATATGATATAAGTAGCAGAATGCCCGATATGGTTAAAACTGCTATTACGATCATGTTGCGATTCAATTTCTATTCAATGTTGACATTATTAACTTAGGAGAATCGGGCCCCTGGTACTTGCTTGACCTGGATGGAATCAAACCCGCATAATCATAATCTAGAGGCTGGTGCTCTAACCACTAGGCCACCACGACCAAGACTACGACAAATCAAGAAGATCCTTCAAGGAACACCGCTCTAAGTCCGCAAAATTAGTTTTAATTAGTAAAAACAAATTGCTTTAAATGTCAACAAAATTTTCTATTGTTTATGTATGGAGTCATATAAGCAAATGTTTATTTATAGTGGAAGCTTATCATAATAAGATGATGGCGTATATTAAAAAGAATAGTTAATCGGTAAGGGTAGGTACTTCCCTCAGAAGAAATACCGCGCAAGAACAACGACCTCTCGAGTTCTTACAGAAGACATTTTAGGCTTTCCTAAATAGCAATTTAAAACATTAAAACTACCTGCTAATGATACATTTCAGATTATTTTTCCCTGTATAGTAAGTACTTTAAGTGTGAAAACGCTGAGGTAAGCAACTGAAAAGGCAGAGATAACGTGAACAATCACAGTTTGAGGACCAAGGAGTTAGGAGGTCTAAGGTAAATAAGCAAGTGTTGCATAAAACAGTCCATAAAAGAAGTGCGAATTGATCCACAAATTCTAACTAGCATGTTCAACAGCTCTGAAATTGCATACTTATAATAATAAGCGAGAAAACGCCGGCAGGAATACTTGCATGCGATTCAAATTGCCGTAAACGTCAATAAACAGTTAAAATGCTTCTTGTATTGTATGGTTGATAAATCGGAATAACTCAATGAGTTCCAAACACGCTAAAATGTTTTCTGTAGTAGGCGTAGACGGAGCGGAGCGATGGGAGCGAGGTTAGAGGCTTTCGCGCCATTACATAAAATGGCGGGAGTCTCGCTGTAGTTACGTTACACGTAAGGTCGTCGGATTTTACCGGATTAGCGCTTCTAGTATGAACCATACGTTTACTAATAGGATAGGTATATAACCTTATCATTTAGATTTTTTTATAAGGTTTTCAGGTGTTTTTGTTACCAAAGATTATTTTCGCATGCTTAGGTTCCGCCGCCAAGGTATGGATAGAAGACAGTTTACAGAACTTTTTCGACCTCTGAACGAGTCTCATTGGTCTTATTGGATTGCCACCTTATTGGATTCGGGACAATTAAACACGATTTTCTTCTTCTTGACTTTTCATTAGATTTTCACTAGCTAGTCCGTCTATGGTGACTGAACATTTTTGCAAATCACGATCAAATAATTGAATTAACTTTAATCACTTTAACATTCAAAGAGTGTGTTTCTCAAGAGTTGATTTGTGTTAAGGCTCTTATTATCTCCGGGACTACGAATAAAATCTAAGAACACGCCTAGTAATATTTATTTTAGTTGTTAGTCCAAGAGGAAGAGTTTTCTGCATGCATTTGCCGCAATGCGTTAAATGGTACCTAACTGAAACAAGGCAAGACTAGTATTTATCTTAAAGTTGAATTAGCAACTTCGATGTTACAACATATTTAGTTATAAAACCTCGTATATCTACATATTTAGTTATACAAAAATGCACGGACAAAGTTAACACACCCACTAATTATATGACCCAAAAATTAAAACGCTGAACTTCACAATCAAAAGTTCAAAATGATAATGGTGGTGAAATGTAATTTTTCACGTGTGTCATGAAGTTTAAACACACGATGCATGCAGTTAGAGACAGATGGCCGCGTCCCACATGCATTAGCGCATGTGTTGCTACTACACTTACTTTTAAGGCTTCTATTTTGTAGAGAACAACCCGTCTGCAGGAAGTCTTTATTGATCTAATCAACTTGTCCCACTGTTTGCCGTAGACAGACTAACTGTGAATCACAATTTAGCGTATCCAGATACAGTTACCGTCGACATTTTTAAATACAGTGTTCAGGAATAGGCTAAAAAGTTTATCTAATGCTACTCAAATTATGCCCAAAGATTTGATAATTTTAGGTATCAAATAAGGTCGTCAAACGAGTACAAACGATAACACTATTTAGTCATGCTCGTGTAACTACTAAAAGATTGATTCTTCACCTACATACATTATCACGCTAATCGAACGGCCGGCTGAAGTTATGCTGCAACTGGTGGTCTTGACAACAGTTATTTGATGCCTTGGACAAATTGCTTCTCCTTTTATTTGGCAATTATCTTCAAATCACAAAACATTGCCGCTCTAACGATCAGTCTTGGGCATGACATGCATACCAAGTAACTTTCGTATTGCTAATGCTGCCTTATCAAAATTACATGGTGAGGACCAAATTAGGTCCAAAATCAAGGGTCAAATGACTTACCAGCTGCTTCGTTATAGCTGCAGCTAATTCTGTAGGTACATAAAACATGCCGTAGTACTTACTTGGCTGCAGTAAAATCGCAATCCAACTAGGTCGAAAATCGATCGCTTGCTGTGCATTCCTCCGTAATGTTCGCAACTAGCAACTAGTTGGTACAATATCATTATTGACAAGATTATTTACGACGTATGCGTGTGTTGCCTAATCAGGTTCTGCTGGATGCGTTTTTATAATCAACTTTGAAACCTGAAATCTTGAAATTGGTAGGAATGTAGGCATGTAATGTACCTAATTAATGTGGTTAATAAATGAAGTCCTTATAGATCAGGTCTGTTTTTTATGATTAGTAATAAATTGACCTGCCTTTATCATCCTCCTGTCCATATCACTTTATTTGAGGTTGGCGCAGTATGGTTTCTTGGAGATGACTGTTTATTTTCCAACATAACTACATATTTCTAAGAGAAGTTATTTAGGATTTACTTCAACTTCTTCGTCATGAGGAAATATTACACAAAGTAAGTACATATTCAATTGATAGTTTTCAAGATATTATGTAATTACAAACGGTACCCACATTTGCTGCTTGCAGTTCAGCTCACCCAGCATGGGTAAACGGCGTAACGATTCATACATGCCGAGCCTTTTAATTACTTGAACATCATACAGATCTCAACGGTAGAAAGGCTAGATGACATGCCATACGCCATTATAACCTATCTAACGGCTATAACAGCGTCTAGAACTACTGCAATGCATTTTAAGAAAACCAGGCATTTTATTCTAGCACCTAAGCATATAGAAATAGTGTTCAAAATCGTGTTTCACCAGCAAGTCATTACGTGATGCCGTGATTACAGGTCTTCGCAGACAATTGATTGGCGTACTAAAATTGATTATATTTGCTTACTGCTTCGATTTCGATGAAATATTTTGTTATCCAGTTTAAAGTTATTTAATTTCATGTTTGTAAAAAAAATCGGCGCTTCCAATAAAACCTGTGGTTTATAGAAAGTTCACAAACTCCGTTCAATGCCCAGGATTGCAATTTCACAATAAAATATCCTCGGAATTAATATTATATCAAACTGAAACATGCGCAGCATCATTAAAATATTCTAATAAATACAATGTGACGGGTTTTATGACAAAATACAAAGAAATAAATTCTCATATCAAAAGTTACGTTCTGTAAACTAGATTATAGCAAAACGAGTGAGTTCAATCATGCGTCGCGGCCCGTTATTTGTTCTCACAGTTCTAGGCATTGAACAGACCTAGGCTGCCTATTGCGACATTATTAGAGTCTAGACTAGACTGGTGTGAAATTCGCACCGGCCGGCCATAGCTTTCGCGATTTCAATGGCTCAGATTGATCGAGAGAACCGGTCGCGTCGAGGTGTGTTGCACATTCGCCCATATTTTATTTGGGAATGACTCTTTTATTACTTTACATAATAAACATAATTCTGATCTTGAAATTTATTGACTGCTATAAAGTCACCTTATTTCAAGACGTGTTATCGGTCTTTACTCTTCACGTATCTCAGTAGCCTATATTTATTATTTTTATACTTAGCATATCTTCAGTGTTCAAAGTTGTTTGCCGTCTAGCGTCAGATAACTTAATATTTTCGAAAAAAGGAACCTTCTTAAAAAAATGATAAAAGATATACTAACACGTACCTAATTCTGCTTTAATTCTTAAAGCATCAAAAAAGTTATTATGGTAGGTATGCGAATTGTCCGTAGTTTACCGATAAAAAGTAGTAGTGTACATCACAAGATGATGTATCGAATGGAGCATGATCCGAGACGGTCGACACCGTCAGCCGGCCGCAAGGCGGCGAGGGGGCGCTCAGACCGGATCTCAGACCCTAAAATAAAAACATCTATCGAAATAATAATACGCACTGCTTACCCAGGACAAGTACGCGAAACGAATGGCGTTGACCCCCTGAACATTCCCATGCTAAGTTGCGGCCCAACTGGATTTTTCTTAATGGTAGGGTGGTACTACGCTTATAGAACTGAATAGGCCTTTCAAACGTGTGTTTGGACTTATTAGCTTTTATTTCTAAGACTAGCTTTCATGGGAGCTTCGTTGCGGTCGGTATCGAGCATCGCAGAAATTGATGAATGGCTTTCTAACACAAGTGGTGACACTTCAAATTATATAATGAGATTAAGTTTGTGTATTGTTTTGATTAAATGTTGTCAATAAAGGGGGCGCTCTCATATTAAGTTTTGTTGGTCGAAATGAATGTTTTAAGGACACAGTGAGTGTACCTAAAATGTGACTCAAGTAAGAGTGCTTTTAGCCTTTAGTCTATTAACAGGTTTGTATCTTTTTGCACCCTAAACTAATATAATAGGAATAATGCAACAGAATCCCTTTCATCTTGTGAGAAAGTTTCTCATCAATTTCGTTTTGCAAAAAAGGGATTAAGGGCTTGCAAATAATCAAAAGATAGATACCCCCTATCTTTATAATAGCCTAGATACATAATAGACACATAGGAGAGGTCGGATGTCACAATAAGTTTAGACCTTTCACCCTTCCGTCTGGCTAGGTTCCTTTCGAACTTTCCATACATCCGTCCAGACCCGTCTTATGAATTGTATAATTTAACCGTGCCGTCTTTTCATCCATTCTGCTTTTGTTCGAGGAGCAGACAAACCCGTTGCCACGGCATAAAGAAATAAAAAATTAATGGATGTCCGAACAATGGGGAGAAATTGTGATAGGTGAGAGTAATCTTTTACGACCAGTGACAATTCTTGTTCTTTTATTTTCCGCTAAGAAACCCCAATTGTTGAGGTTAAATAGGGTCAGTCCTATGGGACGATCTAATTTCAATTTTGAATTGTAAATGTTGGTGCAATGCCATTTCTTATTCTATTTATTTTGAAACAGTTTGCCAAATGAGAATGACCAGTGAAGGTGGATCGTAGTTAGAATTTTGTTTATTAAGTTTAATTCAATATTTTTTGCTGTTTTTTTTTTTTTTTAACTTGGTTAGGAAATTGTGTTGTTATTAAAGTGTAAGTGAAAACATAGTGCAATTTTAAGTGAAGGACGGCTAGACATTAGGTTACATCTATTTACAACTGTTCAGGTGAGTTCTTTTCGAACCATGTAATGCTTATAACATTTTGTGTCAGCTAGATGCTCAATTTTTTTAATTTGTTGTATACTCCAGTAGGAGAGCTACCAACGAAAAGTTGTAGGTATTTTGAGAGTGGCGCCACTTTCGTAGTTGTTTGGTAAACAAACCATTCAGCCAAAATTTTCTCAAACATACTCAATTGGGTTTTATATAATTTTATCGTGTTTTAATTTTGATTTAAATATATTTATCGCATGTTAATTGCAAATATATCCAATGAGACGCTGAGACAGTCTAAAATCAATAGAAAAGGCTATTAAGTAGGTACCTACTTGTATTTACACCTGTAAGTAATCAAAGCAGCATAAAAGGCATTTGGGCTTTCATGAATAAAATTTTAAAAGCCTAATTAAAAATCCCCAATTTAATTTCGATTCTAATTGGAATAACACTGATGACAGGATGTTCATAAATTAAGTTGATGGTAATTCATGGCGTACACGCGATTTTTTTGCGCGGGAAACTAAAATTGACTCAAAGATGAAGATGGAAATATAGATACGGACTTATATAAATCTGTAGTGCCCACATAAGAATGCCCGAGTAATTTCGTTAAAGAATTTGTGAATTGCGCCGACAATTCTGCACCTGTTGATGCTGTTAGCTTTCTTCAGTTTTTCGTACATGAAGCCATGAAGCTTATTTCTCTTTCTTTAGACATTGGACGTTTTTAATTTGTAAGTAAGTTTAATAAGTAGTGCTGAGCAAGTGATATTAAAAATTAATAAATTATAAGATAGTTCAACTCAGATTTGCGCGCGGCCCTATGTGTGCGTCGGCTTGTAAATATACAACTTTCATTCGTGTGACAGTGACGTCGTCCGAGCATGACGTGTTCTTATCACTTTTTCTTATGGGTACAGTCGTTTACGAAAATACTAGTTATTCGCGGAGAAATTATTAAGGAGTCAGATAAAGCGTTTCAAAAAATAAAACGACATTCAAAGCTTTTTATTATTAAATATAGTTTTTCATTATTTTTTCATACGTCTTTTCAAATTGACATTGACAGTATCTAAGAATTGAATACTCCTTAAGTACATATTTTCTAGCTCGGGGTACGTGGACAATAAATCATAGTGTGGACTAAGAATGTAAAAAGAGGTATAATCTAGTATAATAATGTAAACAAAATGTGTGGGGAATTTTAAAAAGTTATATTGCTTCGCATAATGTCGACCAAAATAACAAAATAATGAAACTCATAAATGAACGTTTAAGTCAAATTGATGAAGGGATGTGGCGTAATACTTGTCGACATGTAGAAAAGAAAAAAGAAGAATACTATAGACATTTTGACATTGGAGTCAGAATTTATAATTCTCCTTGGAGAGTAGCGAATCCGAAAATTCATCATTTGATTTTTCAAATAGCGATTCATAATCATTATAAATAAATAAACATTAAATTACGTAATAACTGTTTTTCTTTAAACCCCCGTATACAACCCCTAAATAACTGTATTGTACCCGACTGTACCTCTTGTCACGCACACAAAGTTACTGTATATGTACAAGGGTTACCCACACATAAGGCCGCGCGCACAACTGAGTTGAACTTACTATACCATTACCTTGTAAACAGTTCATAACTTTGAACCAGATAATGATTCTACGTTAGCTTGAAATTAAAAATAGAAACCGACTCCACAAGACACTGAAAGGGACCAAATGAATCTTTTGACATGGCTGTAGAAGTCGGTCTCTGAACGTCTGTTGTATACTTTGCCATCGATTTCTAGAGCCACGTAAAAATGTTTTATTTTGTCCCTTTCAGAGTTCTGAGAAATCAGTTTCTATTTATTTGTAGAAAAGTTTTATTTTATGCTTTTCAGTGTTTGGGTCCAAAACTACTTATATTTTAAAACCCACAGTGGCAGTCGGGAACTTAAAATGGTGGAAAGTCTTCATCAATATGAATTAAATATTGATAAAGACAGTTGGCGAGTTCACTCGACCTTCTTTGGTCAACAAGTCAGCTCAACAATTTTCGAAAATTGCCCTCGATTTCTCAGAATTTTCATCATCAGATCCTGGAGCTGATTACTGTGGGACCTCCTCGCAAGTATACCCTATCAAACAGAAAAATAATCATCAAATCGATGAAGAAATGGCGACATTAAGAGCCTCCTGCTTTATGGGAAGTCGGTTAAAAATATGGATATTTTTGTCTAATAAAATAAAGTAATAAACTCATAGAGCAGAATTGAACCGGTATCGCTTTAGCGCTTCCTACGAATACACGGAAATCAACACACTAATAGAAACATGGGTCTGCTAATACGTCATCATTACGTTTAATTGGCACCGCGCTAAAACGAACGCCTCCACTAAACACGAGTATTCTACATTTTCAAGAGGCCGGTCTTCGACGTACTCTAAACGCTAGAAAATTAGAAATGAGGAAATTAATATTGAATCACGATAGTGCATGTGTACGTGTTAGTGTTATTCGAATTACGTAACTATCATGAAATCCATGGCAGCAACGTGAACTTGGCTGCGAGCAATTGCTGCAGTGATGCTGCACTCAAGTAAAATCAAGAATTTAGGGCACCTACAAGGAGTCCTATAAAACAATTCATGTAAATAGGTAAGCAAGTTGCGAGAATTCAATAAGAACTCATTAAAGTAAAACATTATAAGGCTTAAAACGTGTTGCGAATTTTAAAAAGCGCGCGTCTCGTTTCCAGACAACATTATAAAATAGGCACATCTGTGTGTGACCACCAGGGCCAGACGTGTCTATAGTAAGAAAAAAAAAACAATTTGTGGTCTATTGAATATGCGACGCGCCGCGCACTTTGCAAAGGTCGAAAACCTCCGCGACAATAGGCAAGAATCTTCCAACGATTTAATTGCGCTATGCAAGAATTTAAAACGAATATACCGTATAGTGCCTGGGTATAAGGTATAAATATAAGAATTCCAGCCAGTAAAACTGCTTACATACTCAGAACTTAGATATAGTGGCAACAAAATACAGAAACATAATAAAAATATTTGCGACGCAACGCGGCGACGATGATTACTCGTGCCGGCCGCGAAGACGCCCTTGAATTAACAAAAAAATAAACAAATAGCAATGACCTCGGCACACATGATAGACACGATTACTTACACTATTATTCAAACTGAGTCAGGTCAGATTAGGGCGGCTATTATAATTCGTAGTACTCGTTTTGTGAACACGTTATTATAAAATAGAACTAGAATCACCGGCTAGTTTAATTTGATAAGATGACGTCATCATCGTCTGGGCCCCCAATTTTGACGTCAGCTAGTACAGTGACCCACAAATCTACAGACACAATAAATTCAGCAACGTACGATGCGAAACCGCGCGGGGTCAATGAACTGTTGACGTATTTAAAATACGCACAAGTAGGTACCTTATCGCGAAATGTAGTACGCGGCAAGCGGAGCGAGCTTGCTGTGCTATGTGTTTGCAAAATGGTTATTTATAGATGTGAGTGTCCGTGACGGATGGTTCGTGCTATTTCTAAGGTCCCGAGAATTGGTGAGTAATAAACATTTTATGATGTAAGTATTCATTAAATTCCCATCAATGAAAATCAAAATGCAGTTTACTTACACAATCCTCCTTTCTATGTCCAAAAAGTTTTACATTCGATGACTGAATGATGTAGTGTAGTTAGAACTGGCTGGCATTATTTCAAATAAACAAAAAAATGCACAAAAAAATAATGAAATCAGACATCAATTCCTGAACATTGTCAATTTTTAAAAATAGTGATGTACGCATCGTGCTTTACGGTTTTGTTAATAAAACATCGGTTTTTCAATATAATACTGGCATATTCAGATTTTTTCCCTCGGGATATTAATTAAAGTTATCAAGCAAGCAAAATCTTTTTCTCAAGACTTTAGCCAACACCGGAAACTCGGTGAGAGTTCGTTTTGCTGCTATACTTTTAACGCTATTGATATTAAGAAAATGTGAGAAAGGAAGTGTGTCTGTCGTGCTGCTACAAGACACACTACACCAGAGTTCTTTCTTTGTAAAGAAAGGAAGAGTCTGCATCAAGTGTTTATGCTATTTTCGACTTCATATAGACTTCCTTTAAGATCCATATTAGCAACAGAGGGCCGCATTGGAATTGGAACCTTGTCCGTTCAAAACGAGGCACCCGCAGTAGCCGCCCTACCTACCTACCCACATAATGCGACGGATACAGATCCGAGTTTCTTACTTACACATACACGTAAAGTACGAAGGCCAGTTTTAAATATGTGTATGTGTCGCGAATACATACGGCTTCGATGATCAGCAGGTGTAAGCGAACTAAAAGCGAGGGGTTATTGCGATTAACTCTTTTATCCCTTCGTTTCCATATCAAAGAGTAATGAACCTTGTTCTACTATTGGACAACGTCGATTAGTAACCGTGTGATTTTTCTATATTGAATAAAAGCGACACTGCATTAACTTTTCTAACTTTAGTCATAATAACTTACAACATTCCCTTAGTTTTATCAATGTTAACTTCCCAATAAGTATTTTTATATGCCTTGTTTTTACTAATAATTAATATGCACTCTGTTTATAACTAACTAGATTCCAACTAGATGGAAATCGTATTTTTTAAGGTGATATCATAATTTTAAGGTGACCATGTTTTCTTTTTGTTTTCTATTAAATTATATTTTTTTATATTTGTTTTGACTTTAAAGTGGACTGCACATACAGACAACATCAAAGTAATTAACTAATTGTAACAACAAAGGCGAAACTGGCAGTGAATCGATTGCGAGTACCGAAGGTCAAAGGGTTTGCAAGTGTGCGTATGTATGCAAGTATGCAGGCGAGCTCGGTGCGGCGTCGCTGCTGCACGCCTGCACCGGCGGTTGCAACACCCTCCCCCCTTCATTCTCGGCTTCTCGCTCGTTGCCGTCTTGCCGCTAGCCTGTCTCACCTCGCGGCCGGCAGCCTTGCGCGACGCGCCGCGCTCTTTCACATTCAAAATTATTCGCAATCGCAACCATTGCAAAAACTCTCTGTGCAATAAAATACTTAATATTTCGATGCGTTCACAATTAGTTTTAAAACAGAGAGGTAGTTAAAAGTTAACAAAGAAATTAAGTGCCTTTTAAACTTTGAATGCACTCCTCGTTGCATGTCCCGCGCGCGTCGTTATGAGAACCCCGTACTGGCGGTCACGTTGACGTCGCGCCGCCATATCTGTCTCGGCCACCAACTAGCAAAATTAATAGGTAATTATTTTCGTGTACAGTGTTTTTGATTGATTTTGTCGTTCAGTGATTGTGTGTTAAAGTGTTTTCCATCTTCTGGCATCCTTTGTGGTGATTCTAACTGGATTCTTTTTGGAAATTGAGGCGCGCGCCGGCCGGTTCTTATCGGGTGCAATGCAGTTGCACTCTCAACTTATTGCAGTTTTGCATTCACCAAAGTTTCATGCGCGGAAAGTTTCTAGTGTTTATATTTCGCTCAAAGAGGATTGTAAATGTGTTCTAAAGTGATTATTCGTTAAAAGTGATATGTGAAGCGGTTTCTAAAGAGCTGTCACAGTTTGCTGTGTTATTTCGGTCATTGACCGCCGGAATTCGCATCTCCCTTTATACTGTGGTGTTGTTAGATTTTTTGACATAATTCCGATTTTCGTTTTTTAGGCTCAAAAATAGTGTCACTTCACTACAAGAATGCAATGACACACGCATTCGCTTTTTGAAATTTCACCTTCACCCGGATGGAATGAGGAGTGCACAATCCCATTGTTTCACAGTTTCATATGTTTGAACATCATTTGTTTTTTTGTTTTTCGGACGATTAGAGCGTTATCATTTTCTTCCAAAATTACAAAAATTACGAAATAAAGGTAAATATTATTCTTTTCCACAGTACATATTTTATAAATATTAAATATTTTTTATACAATATTAATTTGTTGGCATTGCTCACACGCGTGGCTCCCTTGAATCGCTGCTGAATGACATCATCTGTAGGCAAGCAATGAGGTATCCTCATTTCTAGTGAACTTAGTCATATAAAACTTGCTCTAAACTTTTGTAACATGCCCCAAAGTTGCAGCAGTTGAGTGTAGTGTGTGTAAAATGATGATGAATGTGCAGAATGGCGGAGGGCAATGGAGAAATACCCATTGAAGAGGTACCTGGGAAGGACTCCGATGTTGGCCGGACACCAGATTACCGCAAACTCATTGACTATGGCTTGGATCCTAAGGTGAGCATATATTTTTCAGTTTCTCAGTATATGTAGTTATATCAGTGTATATCCTGTACATTTAGTGCTTACCAAAAACCTAGGAATTGCAGAGTAAAAAAATTTGCCGGTGTACACTGTTTTATGCAAATTTCTAAGTTATTATATAGTATTTCTTAGTTATTCTGTGTTTTTAGAACTTTAAATGAATTGCATTATCCATAATATTAGTGAGCTTTATAGTCTAGAATGCTAGAGATGCTTTTGGGACATATTTGTATCTTGAGGCGTATTGCCCGTCCCGGTGAAACTTCCATAGCCCGAACATTTTATGAAAATGGTTTCAGCTGACTAACAAAGCCATATTATACTGTATCAGAGTGTAAGAAAGGCCAGTAGCTGTTAACCCCAGAATTATCAGTGTTTTTTTTTCAATACTAACTAGATACCATTTGGTATATTTCAAAATTTAGGCATCCCAGATTCTTATTAGAATCTTGTTGTGTTTTATAGTTAGTTTGTTTTTACATGATACTAATCAGAATTTAATGTTGATATGTATTATGCATATACAGCTATTTATTATGTGTCTGACTCATTATATAAATTATTTATTACCTAGTTAAATAGTTACCATTATCAAATGCACATAGTTCCTATCAATCCATTTTTTTCCAACATCTAGCTAATTTCTGGGTTTTTACCTATTAAAAATTATTTGACTACAATCAATGTATAAGTAATAAAGTATAAGAATGGATAAGTTCTATCAATCATCAGGCTTCATCAGATCTATTCTCAGATTCTATAACTTTTATTTGCATGTTGCCAATCCTGTAAACTTGCATGTTCAAAAGAAAAATTCTTTAGTTGGCAGTATTTATTTGCACTTTCTCTCTGATAATGCTGACCTCTGCCATTTATTATCTGGGCACCTGCAGTGCATGCATACAGGCTTGCATGTTTTTAAAAATTGTTGTTACCACCCAGAATACTTATATGTTGTTATATGTATACATGTGTACATAAGTTGTTGACTGTATCTATGTAAGGCCATGCTTTTGCAAAATGTTTTCATTTTATGTCCCATCAGAAACAGCTCTGCATTTAAATGTTTCCCATTCTTGAATAGTATTTTTTTACTAGAATTACTCAAGTTTTGCAATTTTTATTCGGATTTTTAAAACTCCAAATGATGCATTCAAATAAGATTCCAATAAGGTTTGCCAACTGAATCCCTGACGAGTCATGCAGATAGGATACCTACACGACAAATTTATCATTCGGAAATCCATAAACGCATGAGGCCAGTGCACACTGGTATGCGCCGGGGCCGGGTGGCGGGGCGGGGGAGGCCCAGTAATTTTCCTCGTCACTGTCCTTTGTAACTTAAGTAATAAAATAATTTCGAAGAAACCACTTCGATGTGTCCATAAAGATAGCCCAGTAGGCATATACCTATAATTGTAACCACAAAGTAACGCTTCTTATCTTCGCATAAAATAGTTATTTAATTGCGTGAATTGCGATGGTCAGTGAATTGGCTCACATTGTCGTGGCGAAAGTCACGTGACTATTGTTATGTTGAATAAACATATCTGCAAGTTTTAACGACTTAGGAACTCGTAAATTCTTAAAATAAAGTTTACAGACCACCACGAAAGCAAAATTTTCCCGCCTTTTGTGTTACCGCCCTTTAATAGAATACTCCTACCTCCTACATAAAACATTTTGTATTTGTAGGACTACCACCCCGCAACGAATACATTCACCTATGGACAGATTAATTGTCGGTTTTAAACCAACATAAAGAGTTTTTGTATATTTCACAAGATTCCATTGTTTAATTTGTTGGAACCGCGTATAAAACTGATAATACTTAAAATGGAAGAGACAATGCTAAGCCTACCCACACTCCATGGCCTCCGTGCGAAACTTGTAATCTTTGATTTCTATATCGAGAAATTGTATTTAATGGTGAATATAATGTCGTTTCCAGGTAGCAGCCAAGCTCGACGACATTTATAAGACTGGAAAGCTAGCGCACGCCGAACTGGATGAACGTGCGTTAGATGCCTTAAAAGAATTTCCATCCGACGGTGCTTTAAGTGTTCTTGGACAATTTTTAGATTCAAATCTCGAGCATGTATCTAATAAAAGTGCTTATTTATGTGGAGTCATGAAGACCTATAGGTGAGTACACTCACGTTGTATTATTTCGCTTGGCAACACGATCAAAATATTGGATGATTGCCAAACTGCCCGGTATATCTGGGTCACAATCTTGAAAAATTGATTTGACATATTATAGGCCGCGTTGCGGACAACCGTTGAATTTAAATCCCCGGCCCTCTGCCTCAGTAACTAGGAAATGATGCTGTTTTATGTACTGCACGGCCTTGTCTCGGAATGGCAATGCGAAAATCCGACTCAGAATATAAAAATACCTTTTTTGCACAAAATCAAGCCTTGACACGGCCAATCACCGGTTAGGGAACCATTTAACATTATTGTTCCTGCAGTGTACCGAATTAAATATCTCGTGTCGATCTCTCGACCTTTGGGAGAAGAGGTCACTTCGATACCGCCCATTAAAATGCAATAAAAAAGATTGCCGCGTCTGAAATGCCCTCATAATGACACTAGTCAGAGAGCAGTGTTCCGCTAAGTTTAGCACTTCTAAGTAGCAAAATCGTGCCTCCGAGGCTGCCAATGCGAACTCGGCCGGTATTAACGTGTGAGCTCTGATTGGTAGTAGAGGCTTTTGAAATGACTTTAAACTACTTTCAAGCTGTTCCGTTAATAGGGTATAATTGTTTGCTATATGCATTGTGCAGCTATGTGCCACAACGCAGGGGTATTATGAGTTGAATTTGTACGGGGCGGAAAAATATGGAATGCGTTTTTTCTATAGCTATTTAAATCTTGAATTCCATCCGATCTCTGTTAACTCTCTAACTAAGTTAGTTCTCAGTGTTGAGGGTTGGTAGTTAGATTAGTATGAAGCGCGAGGCCCCGGGAGTCGAGAATAAGATGAAGCGGTCGACGAAGCGAGAAAGTGAGTGGTTAATTGATACGTGATCCGGTGGTAGCGGCTGGAATGCTCGCTCCGTGACGGACTGACGGATCATTTTGCTTGTGTCCTCGTGTTTATTTGCGCCGCCCGTCGCAAGATTAGATTACGGATGGTCATTAGCCCCTGTGCAGTCGTGATGCAAAACCTGTTTGCGAGATTTAATAAAATGCTAATTGGAATTATCCTTAGTTGCCTTGTTATTGAGGGGTTTGTGTCCCAATTTTCCTTGAGAATCTTAATAGGCTATGATTACCATGTTGAACAGTAAATTAGGAAGCCCACCCCTGGTTGGTTGTATTGAAGTTTTCGTTCAGGTTTTCGTGAGATGATGCAGCCTGTTTTGGACTAGGTCTACAAAAAAGGCTATGATTCAATTCCTAGGTTTGTGTCCTAAGTATTCCTATCTCTTCATGAAAGGGTAAAAAAATGTAGGTTTTATTTTGAATCGAAACGATAAAGACAACTACATCTACTCCTTAATAAAAAATATTTTAATAAAAGGGACCCTTATAAATATCTGATTGTCTCAAAACTTGCTTTCAATTTCGTCCACAATATTGTCGATGTAAAATCGTTCGTCTTACGTCAGGGTCGAGCTGACGAAATCTCTGAATAAAGCATGGGATGCAGTGAAAACAAGATTTAAACTGCAGCTGCTTGCAACAAGTCGCATCAATGAAATCATGTCCCCTAGTTGGTTTTGTCTTGCCTCCTTTTCGTTTTTGTACCTTTTGACTGGTTAACCATAATATCTTTTATTTATTCTTCATTGCCATAAAACTGCAATCTCGCAATTTTCCCCAGATCCGTAATACAAAAAAGCGTTTGTTAATTGTTGATACAAAATCGATTTTTTTCTACTACAAAATACTACTAAATTACAAAATTGGTATTTAAGTCTCAAATTGTGGCAACAGAGAATTCGCAACTGAAATGTTATAATTGCAGAAGATTTTAATAGACTTGCTGAAACTTGCCATAAAACTATTGAATACACATTTCTTAACTACAAAATCTGTTAATAAATATGAAATATCGTATATTCGATGACACAAGTATAAAACTAACTTCGTGCAACTTAACCTGCCCTTGATCCACGAAAGAGGATCATCACAGAGGAACTGATCAATGATATTCTGCATTTCAGACAGAAAAGCAGGGCGGGCGTGCAAGGTGCGCCCGCGTTGTCTTCCACTGTTCAGGTGAAGGGCCCTGACGAAGAGAAGATCAAACAAATATTGGCCCGGACCGGGTACACGTTAGATGTTACCACAGGTCAGTATACCACTAGCTGGACCTTTGACCACTAGATAACTAATGAAATGTAGGATAATATTGCTTAGCAGATAACGTGTTGAATCTATAAGTAGACGTTATTAAATTAGTGTCGTTAAGTCAAATGTGTTTACATACATTCTCTCGCGTACTTATTATTTTTTTCGTGATCCTTTCGACACGTTATACTTAAATTTTCATTATTACTCGCAGAAATTTTTACCGAATTTCTAATGGGTTGAAAGTAGCGTGAAGGTGGAAAGTCGAGATTTTTACGGTTTTAGTTGGGAACAAATATAATGACCACCATAAAATGCTTTGATACCCTAAGTTTTGCAACCAGAAATATCTACTGAACACCAGAAAAATAAAGTCTAAAAATGTAATAGTACCAGCTATTTTAGTCACGACTTCACTTTAAATTGTATTCGACCACCAAATTTAGTAAATGATCACCAACTCTTGACGACCAAATTAATGTATTATTTTTGCCTAAATAAGTCACTGTGATTGCCATAAAATGTAGGCTTATTACCAAATAAAGTATTATGATGCCATATTAAGTTATGTGTCCGGCTTGCAATGCATGCGTGAGTGTCAGTATGACGAGTGACAGGGGAAAATGGAAGAAAATGACATATTGCGCCGACGCCAAGTAAAATTGGGAACAGGGCAGGAGAAAGAAGAAGAAGAATGTGTTTCTCAATACACTCTTATCGCACTGTTTAGAGGCATGCAATAGACAATTTTCCACGCTAGTGCAGGAAAAGGGTCCCCATAATGTTATTACATTTATTTTATCAGGCCGAACTTATTTTTTTGGAGTCAGTTTACTTAAACAGGATAGCAAGATGTAAAAACTTTTTTGGTGATCATTTACTACTTTTGGTGATCATTTACTACTTTTGGGATAACAATGATTTTTTTGGACTCATTTTGCTTAAATAGGATAGCAGAATTTAAAAACTTTGGTTATAATCTTACTTTAAAATGGTGGTTTAATTTTGGTGATCATTTACTATTTTTGGCTTACGCATGATTTATTTTGGAGTAATTTCACTTAAATAGGATAGCAAAGTGTTAAAACTTTGGAGATAGTTTTACATTAAAATGCGAGTTTCATTTTGGTGATCATTTACTATTTTTGTCTGCTATTTGTTACTATATCTGGTGATCAGTTAAACATAAGCCGTTTTAGTTCACCACATGGGCACGTATTAGTTATGCGAATTAATTTGCGAATAAATGTATTTTTTTAATGTTCATCGTAATGTTCTCCAGAAAATAAAAATATTATCAAAAATTGGAATGCATTTGCAATGCTCGTGCATTGTGTGTGAATAATATAGTTGTCAAGTTTGGCGCGCAACGCTCCACGAAGGACATCGCACTTCATCAGTACTTTCATTAATACGTGGATAACTTGTTCCTTTGTGTTGCTGACGCTACTTTAGCTTTATTTACTTATATATAAGGCTTAAAACAATAACCCGATATTATTATATTCTCAGACTTTTATTGAAGGGCAACAGTACCATATAAATTCGTTGAGAAAGTGTCTAAATCTATGTCGTTTAGACTCCATCCAATTTCGATAGGGGGCCCACGGATAATACCATTAACTGTAGTTCTACTAGATTTTAATATATCAAGCAGGTACATATTTTTGCGTATTAGTATCTGATACGACCAATTGGATTTTCTTTGTGAAGCATTGGAATTTGGAATCAATATTCTTATCAGATTCATGAATCGAAATTCCAATAAAAGATCGATATTAGGTATTAGTGTAATGAGAAAATCGTCTTCTTTGAATCTGATAAGACTAATATTTTCCTTGCAAAACTACCGTCCAGAGTTATGCTAATATTAAATTAACGTGTCCGCCATTGTGCTCCGATGATATTACCAACGTACACATTGGTCTTTTGCACGTGCAGTGTGATCTAATACCATTACTCGTTATGGACATGGTCCCTTAAGTGAACGTGGAAGTTTTGTATAGGTCGCAAGAGAGGTCCCTTCATCCAACTTCGATTTATTTGAATAGAACGTGAGAACATTTGGTTGACTTTGTGTTTGTGTGGAGCAGGTCAACGCAAGTATGGTGGGCCGCCGCCCGGGTGGGAGGGCGGTACGCCGGGCGCCGGCTGCGAGGTGTTCTGCGGGAAGATCCCCAAGGATATGTACGAGGACGAGCTCATCCCGCTGTTCGAGCGCTGCGGCACTATCTGGGACCTGCGCCTCATGATGGACCCCATGACGGGCACCAACCGCGGCTACGCCTTCGTGACGTTCACGACGCGCGAGGCCACGCAGCGAGCCGTGCAAGAGGTGAGTCCGCGCCCGCCGCCGCCGCCAAGCGGCTCTGCCACTCTCAGTGTTCGTCCGGGGGGGGGCTAATGCATGTCACCTCATACTGATGTTTATTTTTCGTTTCCATCATTTCAACATTTGCCATTTTTCTTTTGATGTTGCTCCTGTCTGAACAGTTTAAATGTACGCTTCGCGCGCTCAATGTTTAGCCTACTGAATGGTGAATGGAAATTACCCCTCCCTCGAACTTTAGTGTACAATAAGCCGTAGAGTTGTTGAACAAACGTTTGCTACAAAGATTGGTGCCACCTGCGGCCAGGCGGCGCGGCGTCCCCGCAGCCTTGATGATCGCAAACACTTAGATAACCAGCGTGGCCCGCGGCGATAGTGCGGCACCTATCTTTGTGCGATACATGGATGTTATCGAGCACATCTGTACCAATAGCCAACATTACAGCACACTGTGTTATCGCAAAACTAAAACAATGGTGCAATTGTTCATTATCAGCCTATCACGATTGGTAACACAAAATTGTGTCAAAACTCTAAAGCTTTACTGAGGATGATTTTTTGATTGATTAAAATTGGTGTTATTAATTTGAAACAAAATTTATTCTAATTTGACGTCTACTTTCCAGGTGACTCGCCGAAATGTTTAAGTATATTCCCTTGAAAGATTAACAGTATCACAGCACTTAGTCGCCGCGCGTTTGGTCACTTCCCGGCGCCTCCCCCCGGCGGAACCATCACGTTCCTTCTGCGTCACTGCTCCTCACTGTTGTTCACGTTACTGCTCGGTAGCCGCAGCATCATGATGGTTCCCCCAGCGCTCTGGAAGTGACCAAACCGCGGCCTCACTTGCAAGACTACTAGTAATCATCAGCCAGTAATTTTGCAAGGTCCCAATCATTTGCCTGTCGAATATGTTCACAGTCACACTTGGGAGATTTAGATTTAAGCTTCTTCTATCATTTAAAAAGCATGTCATTAATATCCCGCTCACGGCGGCCATTTGCACCCATTCGCACTAAATAGTTCCCTTGTGTAATGCTACACAGTAACATGATAATGTACCGGAGTTGTGCTTCGTGGCAAGCAGCCGCCGTCCAATTAATATGTATAATCACTGAATTTGTGTAAATGTGCAAACATAACACCTATAAACTGATCTAGCCTCGCTTGTCCTGAGATATCATCCCGTTCTTTACTGTTGCACCTCGTTCAATTTTAAGTTGCTTTAATTTTATTTTATTTTTTGTTACCATCACACGTACTCGCTTCTTTTATTTTCACTTCATCAAACGGTCCACTTACAGGGTTAACTTTGAATTGGCTTGGAAAAGTTCTCCAACTGAGAATGTAATATATCTCAGGCTCTCCTCTTTGCTCCGTACAACACTGTCGGCTTATCATCCAAATTCAGTTAACTCATTACGATTGGCTCTAACCGTCATCATCGCTCGCGCGTCGCTCGTCGCGCGTCGACGAGGCTAGCCTCGCAGGCCATGGCCCCAAGGGTCCGAATCGACGCCCTTTTTCAAAATTTTTCCCTTGTTATTTTTCCCACAGCTCGATAATCACGAAATAAAACCAGGGAAGACTCTGAGAATTAAGATTAGCGTACCGAATCTGCGACTTTTCGTCGGCAACATTCCCAAGTCTAAAGGCAAAGAGGAGATACTGGAAGAGTTTGGTAAATTAACAGGTAAAGTGTCACTCGAATGAATTAAGGAGTTTATAGAGTTGTCGGGTTGAGTGCGTGGGGCTTGGTGTGGACCGGCTCGGGCTCCCGCTTGCGTCCCGCTTGTCCCTGTCCTGCGCTCCCTCCCGCGATCTCCAGTCATACGGCCGCCAGCCGGGCAGGCAGCCAGCGCCCGGCCCCGGCCCAGGCTATTCTCCCTCGAATTGTTCTTGCAGCTGAATGATTATGAAATTCGAAAGGGGAAAAAGATTGGCGTAACAGTTTCCTTTAACAATCACCGGTTATTCGTGGGGAATATCCCTAAGAATCGAGATCGGGACGATTTGTTTGAGGAGTTTACTAGGCACGCACGTAAGTCCTTGTCGAATTCATAATAAGTGCTACTCGGTTGTTATCTAGAGCGGCCGCGGGGCACCGTGAGCGCGGGCAGGCGGGGCCCGGCGGGACCAGGGGCCCCCAGGGGCCCGGCCCCGGGGCCCGGCAGGCGCCTCACCGTGGCCCGCGGCCCGCGACCGTACCTTTTGATTGGCCTTTGCCTCGAGAATGCTCACTGGTCATGACTGGAGAACCTTGCTGTTGTTCTCTAGAATAGAATTCTTCAGTACCGTATATGTTCTCCTGGAATATCGTTTGATTTGCTTCATATTCTGTAGCGTTGAATGAGTGACTTTTGCGCGTCGGGCTCGAGGGAAGCTTTGTTCATACCGTTAGCGTGCCTGCGCCCCGCTTCCCGATCCTTATCCATGTTTTATGATTGCAGCTGGGCTCGTCGAAGTTATAATATATAGTTCGCCCGATGACAAGAAGAAAAATAGAGGATTTTGTTTTTTGGAATACGAGTCTCACAAAGCGGCGTCACTAGCTAAACGTAGACTGGGAACAGGTAGAATAAAGGTAAGTGTTTACTGCCGACTTGCATCATCACGCGCCATGACATGTATCATCCCGAACAGAGTAATAGTGTAATGTTTGTTTCTAATTCGAGCAGGTATGGGGCTGTGATATAATAGTGGACTGGGCGGACCCCCAAGAGGAACCTGACGAGCAAACTATGAGCAAAGTAAGTTTACCACTTCACTCACCAGATTGTTTTCCCCAATACTCTGAGTTATATATTTTTAAGTCAGCATCCCTATCGAATACTTGTTTTACCTTCAACCAGTCACAATACTGATGCAATCGTGTATATGTTAGGTGAAGGTACTGTACGCACGCAACCTGACGCAAGAGATAACGGAAGACGCGCTGAAGGAGGAGTTCGAGCGCTACGGCACGGTGGAACGCGTCAAGAAGATTAAGGACTACGCCTTCGTGCATTTTGAGGACCGGGACTGTGCAGTAAAGGTAAGGACAAATTCAGTTTTCTTCCCTTTTTATGAAGCAGTTAGCGGAGTCTGGTAGTTGGTGATTGATACACCGCCTACCTTCGCCTAATCTCTCTTTGGTCGTCCGCCCCATAGGGCTAGTAGTGTCTGCCAAGTGCTTGCACACTAGTGTCTTTTGCAGGTGACTGCTCTTTATTATTACGTAAAAAATTTAGGATAATTGTTGCCATCATTAACAACCAACCTGTTTAGCACCTATTAGAACTACTTCAAGCATCTGTATAAGCAGGGTTTCTGCACATTTTTTTCAAATTTTACTATTGCGACAATAGGTTGACTATTGCCGCCCACGGCTAAATTTACGTCTTCCCTAAAGCGGTCAACCATAGGCAGCCCGTATCCATCAACTGCCACTTACCTAGTCATCAGTTTTCCATGCAGTCTTCACACTGTTTACCAAACGTGGTCGTCACTATGCTACAACGAAATTCCGAAACCCGAAAATCTGTTTTCTGTATGTAGCTGTTTTAACCAAACTTTTCAGCTTTATATAATATTCAGTATGTTTACCATCAGTCCCCTACACCAGAAACATATAATTGCAGGCAATGCAAGAGCTAGACGGCAAGGAGATGGGCGGCGCGCGGCTGGAGGTGTCGCTGGCCAAGCCGCCGTCCGACAAGAAGAAGAAGGAGGAGATCCTGCGAGCCCGCGAGCGTCGCATGATGCAGATGATCCACGGCCGCGGCGGGTAAGTGCACTGACACGCTCTTATATACCTGCTTACTGTCTGAGGGGCTCTCGAACAAACGTTAGGGCTGATAGTACTACGGCAGAAATGTTTTGCTAAATTGTAACAGTAATAAAAAAAAAATTCGTAGGTACCCTTCCGTTAAGTCCTTTGATTTGGTGTAAAGGGCGCTAGTAGTTCATTTCAGACTAACTATTTTACTTGAGCGGTGTATACATTTTTTGGATTCTGGCTAGTGCTCTATCCATTTTTTTTTGCAACAAAAACCGTTAGAATGTTTGCATATCGCTTTATTTACTTTTCAGTATTAAGTAACAGTCAATATATATTTTGTTCGATGGCTCCTTAAATAAATGTTGAATATTGTCGTGCATAATATCCCCGACTTACATTTATTTGCTCAGAATGCTTCCCATTCTGAGAACGATACTAAACGTTACGTGAACTTAATTAAATATTGATTGCTTTATTTGCAAAGTTAGTCTCTCTAATGCCTCAGTAAACCATCAAATACGTGATTGATGGACATTCAACATCAATTAATTCCAAAATTAATCATGACTATAAGCCCTGTCGTCAACATTTAAATCTATTCAAGTACTAACCTAGCATTTTTTCTTGATAATTTGCTGGATACTAAAGAAATCAAATAAAAACTCTCTTTGCTTGTTTTTTAAACTTTCAAACAGTGAAAGAATTTTCCAAATCGGTTCAGTAGTTTTGGAGCCTTTATTGCACAAACATATAAAGTTAGTACACAAAAAAGGTTCTCTCGTACCTATAGATAATGCTCCTGATATTTTTCTTGTAGCAAGACGAGATTGATGTTTCTTGAAAATCGTTGAATGGAATAAGTTGACAGGTATTTGTGAGTTTCCACACGATGTTTGAACGAGTTCCAGTTGACAGAGTCGACTGGATATCGCATATAACACAATCCAAATATTATTTTCGTTTATTCACTTTAAAATACATTGTTTACATTTTTGAATATTAAATAAAAATATATTTAAAAAAAAAAACAGATATTATATTTGGCCAGCTCAATTTAGGATGTGTGGAAACATGTTCGGGCCATGTTTGAGAGTTTACCGGGGCTAGGTAGGCACGTTCACGATGTATGTAACGTCGGGATGTTAACTGTCAGATTCGATTGGTGCAGCTGCTCGCCGGTGCTGCGCGGCCGGACCCCGCAGCCGCAGCCGCGCCCGCCCCAGGCGCGCGGCGACTACGGTCAGTATGCACACCACACACGCGACACACACACACACACACTACACATATACACGTCGCCCCGAATAACTTCACACACCGAAGCTAAGGCATCCCCTGCGCAGTAGACGGGTTTCCTCGAAAAACTCGTTACTTAACTTTCAAGTTCTACTTAGGGCCCATTTTTCATTCATCAGTTAACTTCTATCTGAGGTTTAAATGTGACGTATTGACATATTTCTATGGCAAAAGCTGTCAAAACATTCTTCGGATATAAGTTATCTGGCGATTGAAAAATCGGTTCTCAAAGGATTTCCGTTGCAAAAATTTACGTTAAAGTGAAGGAGGAATGGTGTTTGAGTAATCCTTAGAATTGAGTGGCATTCCAGTATTTGGTCGTTAGTTTCTTAAACATTCTAACTGTTCAGCCTACGTCTAACTTCAGGCTTGTCAAGTTATTTGGGACGTTGACGACACGCACACGCGCGCGGTACACGTCCACCCGGATTGTAGCGGGGACGCTCTGTTTTCTCGTCAAGGATTTACTTATTTATTTGCTTTGTCAACTGTCGTTCTGAACAGTTTTTTCTTTCTAAATGGATCAAGTTATAACCGAGCCTCCAGCGCACCAGAAAACAGTACAACGTGACAGCACACTAGAGATAGGTGAAGGGAACTAGATACTACTCACCGTACCTACAATCGTACGATGGCCCTTGATATATTGATATACAAACCAGTCGGCATAGACGATCTCCCTCCGCCTAGCTCCCATCCCTCACACGAACAGAGATGTGAACACGGTGTGGTCTCCACGCGCACACTCGCACAATCCGCTACTGTCCCTTACTAACAAGATGGCCGCTACTATACACTCACCACCGGGACTTCCCGCCATATTGCCAAACAGTTCATAACATTGCTCGCCTAAATATCTACGCGATGGGAACCTTCTGTAGTGTATCGTTAAGGCCTCAGTACATGTTTCATTAACGCTACTACCTAGGCTAGTATTAATGACAGCTAGGAATAGGTTCGATGCATGGTTTCGGAAAACTCTGATCTATTAAAGATAGTCGAGGGCTACACAATATGGTCCATCTTAAATTGTAATAACAATATTAACAGAGTGCATGATCAGTTCTGAGTCATTGTGAGTGTCGAGTGACACGTAGGCAGGTTCCGGTGATGGGTTGTCACAGTCACCATACAATCATCATCAAAATTGAAATGCTCATAAACAATTTTATTCATCAGACAATGGACATGAACAGTTAGACATATGAGGATGCATGTTGTTCCGTGTGTCGATATGAAGAGCTTCAGTCGGTCCGTACCGCGGTGTGTGATCGCTGAGGAGCAGAGGTGTTGGATTAACCCGTGTGCTGTACCATACCATACCTGTACTGTACCCCGTGTAAAGTGACGACAGCATGTGTAACTTGTAATCTTTTCCCGGTACGAGTGTCGTGGAGGCTCGCTAACCGCCAGCCGACATCGGTAGCTTGTAAGTTAGAGTTAGTTTAGCTTAGCCTCTAAAAGGCCTGTGTTGTGTGTTTATAGATTATGATTACGACTATTACGGGTACGGTGATTACCGAGGTGGCTACAATGAGCCATTTTACCGGTACGATGAGTTCTATTTTGATTACGCGGGGCCACCGCAACCGTCCGCCGTCCGCCAGCCTCCCAACAGACCGCAACCGGTGGGTCCCACACACACTCACTAATGTATCACTCTTATTTACTAGTCACTAGTCGCTGTACTCATTATTGTTCTATCGATTTTGATTTGCCAAATTTTTATCATCTACTGTTTTTATTTTTTGTTTAATCCCATCCTCGAACGGAGTTAGTGACTCGGTAAAGACGGTAGTGTGTAGGCCTGACGGTGGTGATTGCACTGGGCGGGCGGGGCCTCCGACTTGTCACTGATTGCCGGGAAAAGTGTTAGTGGGCGCGGGGTGGCCGTCGGCCGATCTCACCATCAGGTCTATATGGCTGCGGCCACTCCGACTAACATGCCCGTCTCTCATCTGTACCTGTTGTTTTCAGTTGCCATTTCACATTTGCACCGCTTAACGTCATTCCGCCGCGCTTGTCACCCCCATGTAGAGCTTCGCTTCGCTTGCCACTAACCGATAACACGGCCGAGCTTTGCCACCCGCTCACATCCCGTAGGCGAGGAACGTAGCGTGCCCCGAAGCTTTGGAACGCCCGAGTAATGTTGTATAATTTCTCGTTGTTGTAACGAGGTAGAGAATATGTTGAGAAGACTTACTGACCCGCTTGGTAAATGCCTCACTCAGGACGACGAGCTCGGGCTCGGGCCCAACTCGCTTTACTACGATCTAACCGGAGGCATTCAGGTACCGCCACTTTATTCCAAATTATATTCATGTATAGTGGATGTCGTGTCGCTCTTAGTGATTATTGTTTAGATGAGCCGACACTAGTTTATTCAGTAGCATTTATTTCTTTACTATATACAAGTATTAATTGTCGAGTAGGCAAAGTAAATAGTAATATTCGTTTCCCTATCCTAGAATGTATTTATTAAATTCATGTTGGATGATTCGTTGACTTAGAAAGCTTCAGTAGGTACCTGATTGTTTCACTGATTTACTTTTATAACGACATTCTGTTGATCAATTTGGTATTGTGTGGCGTTCCACGGTAAAAGTGTTCTTTTCGTAACAATGCTTGTGACGTTGGCACTAACCATGATTTATGTGAGCTCATCACAGGTACTTTTATCTCGAAAGCCACAATATGTTGATATTTAATTAACTTGCGGACGTTGCTCAAACGAGTAACTATAGTAGTAGAATTCGATGTAATGGGTAAAATAATTTGAGCAGCGATTGCAAGTTGTGTATCTATTACATATATCTAGTGTAATATTTATTTTGTATTTTGACAGTTACATTGTATTGCGATAGCGAAATACTTTGCAGCATGATAGTAATTTATTTTAATGGTTATTTCAACTATAACGAATCCTTTAAGATTGTCTCTATTTTCTTTAATACGATCTGAAGTAAACACAATCTTATTGAGTGTTATGGTTGGAATAATCGTACCTGTTTATATTTTTGATTTTTTTGGCCGAGTTCTGTAATTTAAGTGAATGTGTTTACAATGAAAACCTGAGTACATTGGATGTAAAATAGATTTTTCAATTATTAGTTTACTTGAATATTATGCATGCCAGTATTAGATTAGTTTATCTACAGCCAACGTTTCTGATGTGCTCAGGCTTTCATCGAAGCTGAAATTTAACCAAACTCAAAAAAGCATTAAATACAAAGAAACAGAAATCGGTCGCTTTTTGTAATCTTTCTCACGTTGGCACTCTCGTCCCCCAATGTACCTTGGAAGATGCCTTACGATACCTTTGACACGCTCCCCGTTGACATACCTCGACGTATAAAGTCCTGGGGTCCAGTAAGACAGTAAGTGGGAGTATTTTGGGTATCGTAGGGTGTGTGACTGGGTCGGGGTTGTGCGTGCGATCGCTGAGTGTGTGGGTGCGCAGGCTGGGTCATGTGGGACGGGCGGGCGATGGGCGCGGCGCGCGGCGGCGGCGCCGGCCCCCGCGGCTGGGGCCCGTGGTGGTGCGCGCCGCGTCGCGCGTGGCCGCCGCACGCCCAGCGCCATGCGTGGCAATCCCCGCGCCAAGCCAAGTTTACCAGGTCAGTGCCACTACACGACACAACTATACTACACTCTTCACTTGATACACTTGATTGATACTTTTCTATTTATTGCATTTGCATACAACTTATCGTAGGGAACTATTCACCCTAAAGAATAGTGCTTTACAGAATGATCTTTTCTGAACTTAATACATCCTATGACAAAGGTACACATCACACACAGTACTCCAAAACCTCTTTCCACACCCTTCTCTACATGAATCCTCATTCAATCCATAAACCTTTTCTACTGCAAAATTCTAAATTACGAATGAATGACAATTGGACTCTCTCTCGGTCGACCTCGTTGCCCTTGCCCGACAAATAATATCCTGAAACCTTTTCCTTTTATTTCAGCATGTTTGATGGTTTGCGTGTAAATCTGGATTTCGATACATTCTATATCGGTAACTATCCACTCCTATATCGGTCCTTGTTAGTCCCAGGGCTACCACAAACTTGACCAAAATTGTAGAGCTCGATCGAGTGACGAGTCCATTGTTTCCGTTCGAAGTTTGTGGAAGACCTTTACGTTCCTATTTGTTGTAGGCTTTCTAGCCTGGATGATGGGCGCTAATGTTCCATCCGAATAATACCTCCAGTTCCTTACCTATTCCAAAATTGTAACGAATTTTCTTTTCCTTGATTTTTCCTGTGCTATCTAGAGATTATAGTAGAGCCTCATGTTGTCTTCTAGTCAGTTGATGACTCTGGATATAGGATCGTTGGCTACGGTACTAATGCGGGGTGTTGTTCTGTGCCGTAGGTAAACGTAAACACGACGGGGGCCACCAGAACGTCGGGGGGGAGTGCAAGCGGCGGGTGGGCGCGGGCGGGTGCGGCGCGGGCGCGGGCTGGGGCGGCGGCGCGCTGGCGCAGCAGCCGCTGGCCAGCTAGCGCGGGGCGCGGGGAGGGCGCGGGACGGGGCGGGCGGCGCGGCCGGCCGGCCCCCGCATGGGAGGCACTACAAGCTGCGCGGGGGAGCGACTCGGCCGCTGCGTACGCGCGCTCGCGGCCCGCGG
This sequence comes from Helicoverpa zea x Helicoverpa armigera, assembly GCA_033682625.1. Lineage (NCBI taxonomy): Eukaryota > Metazoa > Arthropoda > Insecta > Lepidoptera > Noctuidae > Helicoverpa > Helicoverpa zea x Helicoverpa armigera. The sequence continues at coordinate 1,916,940 of JAWIIS010000041.1, forward strand.
ATACGTTCACGTCCGGTCCTCGCTGCGTGCCGAGAGGATCGCTCTACTTTTTTCTATATATGTGTTTTTTTATTTGATTTTCGAGTTTTCGATTTTGTATCGCATCGATCCGAAAAAATCTTAAAGTAGGACGTTATGAAATGTTTCGATTGTAAGTTTCCCGTTATGCTTATGTTTTTCACTGTCGTATTAGCCGTATATATATTTAATATATACTTTATTTGAGGGGAGCGCGCGGCCGCGGTTGCCTGTTTGCGACCGTGCGCTCGGGTCGCGGACCCGTCGACTGTCTGTTTTTTTTTAATACATGTTATTCGATATATTTTATTCCTGTGAACGCATTTTGCGATGTGATGTGTATTTTAGCAGTAATTATTATATTGTAAGGAGTTTGACTGTTGTTTTTTGACATACTTACAACTTAGGATACTTCAATCGACGACTAGCGATTACGGCTAAAATAAAACCACCCCCTGTACTCGAACATTTCCCGACTGTGTTCCTGCTTTAGTTTTTTTGCTTTATTTTTATTACATATTTCCCTTAAAATACATTAGTGTGAGGCAGTAGTATTGTAAAGTTCAGGATTTCTGTAATGTTTATTATTGCTGTACTAAACTTTTTTTGTATTCGACCACATAGCATGTCCATACTGTTAGAACTCGACTTGTATCAATCTTGTATCAGTTTAATATGTGGAATAAATTTGCAAAACTGTGTTTGCCTTATTATGTGCTTGTTTTCTTTCTACACTTACCTCTTCACAGTAGGTGCCTATTATCGCCAACAAAACATAGATTACACACACGTCCTGGCGCATACATGGGTAACAGTCAAATACACAGTCCCTTCCGTTTCACACAACTTCGTTAGTATTGCTTTTTGTTAGACACTACTTTTTGTTAGATACGTATTGAAAGCACAACGAGTCCTGGATAAACTCTGAAGGACAAGGAGAAGCACTATGTAAACGGAAAAGGATGACGGTCATAATTCGACAGTGTCTGTAACGGCAATACAACACCGTGTGTTCACGACTGATAAGTAGCTGGGAACACCAACATAGATGGGAATAGGCTACCAGATGATGAGGAAGGCAATATTGCAGTGTGTTTCAAATGTTTGTGTGTTGCTTTCACATTAGGTATCTGAGTGAAACTTGATTATGCGGATCTCAAAAGATAGGTGTCTACCTGAACAACCCAGCTCGAAGTTTTTTTTATTGTGTAGGTATTATTCATCACCTCTATACGAAAGGGCTTTGCTGCAAATGTGAATAATGAAACAAATAGTACGTTAAAGTCGTGTAATCAACTATTTAGTGGTGCGTGTGTCGCCGTTGCGGCGTGGGCGCGTCGTCATACGGTGTCGGGAGGCGCGGGCGGCGCGGCCAGGCGCGCGGCGGGGGCCCGGCGCGCCAGCGGCGGCGGGCGCGGGGGCGGCGGTGGCCTGCGGACCCGCGCGGCCCGGGCCCTGCGCGCGCGTCGGGCCCACCACGCGCCGAGGGCCACCGCACCGCCGCCGCCGCCGCATACGGCCCACCACCACCCCAAGTTCCCGGAACCGCCTGTCACTGCGCTCTCGCCGCCTACGAATACGTCACGCCTACAACCTCGTCCAAACTAAGTGGATCGACTCCTCCAACAACTTTTTGTCGTTAGATCTTTGATGCATGTCGTGTGGATGTAGGAAGAGAAGTCAGATCGTAAAATTGGGATGGTTACTCATGTAGGTACCAAAAATAATTGAAGTCAACCTACCTTATTTCAAGGCTTACAGATTGTAGCACTAGCAATTCTGTTTCCTGTGAGGGCTTCTCAAATCGGACACTTGAAATAGTACTTAGGTGCGATTATGAGCTCCCGTATCGATTTTGAAGTTAGATATCGCTTTATTAGTTAGGTACTCTACAAAGTATCTATAACGCATTTTCTTAAAAGCTTTTCCGTTTACTTCTTTAAAATTTGCATTATTCGAATGGCACAATTTTACCTCACTAGTGGTAATTTACCTGTTTTGTTAATTTGGAAGGCAGATCTGCTTTCATTCTTTGGTTCTGAATTTTATTTTGCGACTGCTCTTTAGCCGATAAAAAGTACGCTTATAGGTATCCTGGTATTGTAGTAATTAAACGATCTGGCTTCAACTGACACTGAGTGGAGTCGACCTCTCGGTCTTTATAGACACTTAGGTATGAGAAGCTTTACGATATTCAAAGTTTTTTAGTTTAGATTTCCAGTTAGTGGGAATTTGAATGTCTATCATTTTTACCATATCATGATGTCATCTACATAGACGAATATCAGCATCATCTTTGAATATTGTAAAGCTTTATTTTTTTTATTTAAGTTTTATTTGTTATGTTTATGTGTTGGTTTAGGTAGACATTTTACAACATGCAACCATGTACGGTTTATAGAAAATATTAGAAAAGTAAAAAGTCAGAAGGGAAGCAGAGACTGATGTGTGGTGAAGCGATCTTGGATGTAATTAATGGTCTTTTGAAAAGTTTGCAGTTTCTTGTTTAGGTAACGTAAATCACATTATGTAAAATTCTACGCGTAACAGGACCAAATTTGTCCTTTTCGCAGAAAGCAGTACTGGAAGTTAAGTTTGTTTGTTGAGCGTTTCAGCAAAGAAGAATACTTTGTACGCTTACTAGTAGACCATTTAGTAAGGTTAATAAAAAGACAATTAAATAATCCAGGATCAAGATAGCACATGACAAAGCGACGCGACGAAAAGCTGAAGAGATGCTCTGCGTTCTACAAAAGTTACCCAAATTCGTGTTTAGAAAATCCGCAACAGAAACAACATAATTCGACCACATAGGCTTAGACAAAAAATATATACCGATTACCTTTACCGATTACTGCAAATAAATGTAGATATATGTTCCAATTCTGCACCTAAGTAAGTACTGCAAAGAGCTTTTCCTTTGAAGTGGAAAGAATTGCGTAGCCCAGTTGGAAACAGACAGCAAGGTTTATAATTTTGACCCATGAAACTGGTTCCATACTGTGTCTCAGTTAGTTTTTGAAGATAACTTTTTTCTAAGAAATGACCATGCTAAAAGGCACTGGCTGGTCTTGAAAAGAGCGGTTAAAGCAACTGTCCGTTTCCCCCTAAGCTGAAGCGGCAATGACGATGGATATAGAAGGAAGTCAGGAAGTAGGAGCGGCTTGGCGTGAGGGCTCGGGTGTTGTTTAGACTCACGTGCGCAGCGCCCGGTCAGTGCGGGGCGGCGAGCACAAGCGACAGCGCGACCAGAGCGGCGCGCGCCGCCAGCCGCCCCGGCGCCGCGCCGCCTGCGCACACCGCGCCGTCAGACCAGCGGGGCCCCTCGCGCTCTCTGGTGGAACACGAGACCCGTCCCGACCCCCTATCCTCCGCGACACGACTTCACTACCACTACCGAGAGACTAAAACTACTCAGAGAATCGACGGTCGTACTCCACCAGAAAGCGCTCTGTCAAAAACAGTTGTCGAGGGCCCCATAGTGCGATGACTCAATGCAAGCTTTGTCCCATTGGAGTGACTACTTTATCAATTGCAACAATTTATCAATACGCAAACGATCAAAAACATATAACAAAAATTTAGACTTAGGACAGATCAGAGATGCAACTCTCCTGAGTCATCACAGTATTTGAAGAAAGTAAAATAATAATAGAGTATTTAAATGGAGTAGAAGTTATGGATGCAAGAATGAGTTAACGTGAAAAACATTTAAGTAGTTAGATTTAAATTATACTAAGGGGAGCCTTGGTATGTAAATGAAAAAGTCTGTAATCTTTGCAACATATTCAATATATTCTGCTAATTCACCAACAATTATATGATTTATCGTTTGAACGTGTCTAAACACCTAGAGCCCTAGAGTACATGTAACAACATCCTTAGAGACAAAGATTGCATTGAACCATCAGTATACTGAGAAAGTACAGTGAACATAACATTATTGTTATTTGTTTAGAGTTATTAGTTAACAGTGCTACAGTGTTTAGAATACAATATTTTACAACGATTTAGAAGATAAAAGCAGGAGTAAGCAGCGAATGTACGACAAGCCTCGTGTGGCGACGAAGCGGGCTCGATATCCAGCAAACCAAATGGACGCGTGACTTTACTAACGAGTAGAATATCTCGGTGGGTCCAAATAGATTTTAGACAAACTATTCTTCTAATAAGTAAAAACTCATTGATGCCTTTTTTCCAAATTTCGTGTGAGTCAAAGGACCAGAGTGGTGTTCAGTAGATATTCCTAATTTGGTCAGAGTTTTATTTTAGCAAAGATTTCTGTAACAAGAACTTGTTTGTTTGATTCAGTTCTAATTTCATACAATTTTCAAGGCTGTCACTGTGAATAAATTGTGACTGCCGCTTCCTTAAAATTACAGATCCTCTCGAGACATTTTACACGATATTCTTCGCCATATTTATACGCGTAAATTTTGAAAAAAAAAATTCAAGCACTTTGATAAGTTAATAAGTAATGGTCCATATACTGCTTACTCCATAAGTATTCTCAACAAGCTACATTATCATAGTTATAATTTATATTATATAGACTTGATTAATTTATAACCCCTATAATGCAACGACAAAATGCAACGGTGTAAATACATTTATCAAGTGGAAATGCAAAGTGCGGTAAAGTGCCAATCGTAATATACAGTGTCTTCAAAATCAATTAAAAATTTGGAAAAAGTTTTAGCTTATTCGATTTAGACTTAGTCGTAATTAAACATAACGAAGTATGTTAACACCTAAAAGAGAAAGTCATTAGATATGTAGGAGACAAAGAGCGTATGTGTGACATACGAGTGTCGTTAGAGGTCCGGGGAGTGGGGGCTGCGGTAGAAGCGGTGCATACTAACAGTGCGTGGGCTTGGTGTCGGGCATGAGCGCGCAGTGCTGCAGCCCCGAGCAGGGCGCGGCGGGCGGCAGGCAGGCGCCGCCGCAGTCCAGCGCGCCGCCCGCGCACGCGCCGGCCTCGGGCACCGTCACCTCCGTCCACACAGCGCGCCACCCCATCGCGCCCACCGCCTTATCCGCTATTATGAACCTGCCCGACCAGACAGAGCTAACACTCAGACTTACTTTGAAGGTGCCCAGTTCAGACACCCCGTCTCATTGCTTATTTTGGAACAAGTAGGTCTGATTTTTTGATAATTACAAAATTAGTTACTGTTGCTACCCGAGAAAGTCTACTAAGCAAAGAACAAGTGACTTACGACAGCCGTATCGAGTTGGATGAGGAGAGGTACTGCCAGCGGTCGGCGGGCGCCTTCTCTCCGCACAGCTCGAGCGGCGGGCCCGGGCTCTCGTACCACAGCCTGAGAACTGCCGCTGGACATCCGCGCTCTGGAAGACACAATCATAATTTTATAGGAAACCATCTGCGGGTGACTGTTAGTAGCCTAAGGTATAACTGCAGATTTTCTACCTCTTAATCTTAATAAAGACCTACAATACAAGAAAATTGCAGGAAGAAAGGTTTGCATCATTTTTTGAATGACATCAGGTGTTCCTAAAAGGTTTGAGGCATATAAAGACAATATTAGTTTACAATGGCCATCAAAATAAGCAGATCGCAAAGAGTATCAGGGCAAACATTTACCAGTAAGATGTCCTTCGACAGCGAAATATTCAAAATTGAGCAAGAGTCTCTTCCCGGGGCGCGCCGTGACGAACCAGTTGCAGACCCTGGAGGCGGGGCCGTTCTTGGGCTGCTCGTAGTTCTGCGGGAAGTTCGGGGACGTGATGACGCCCCACTCGGCGCCAGACATGTTGCCGCCGCAGTCGCCGAATATCGACTTCGCTGGCTGGTAATAGAACAGGTAAATTAAGGCGATTGAAAATAATTTTGTTTCTAAAAAGGGGTCAGCTGAAAAATATTTTATGTCACAATTTCTGGGGATCTAACGATAATGTTTGTGTTTTTTTTGGGTACCCTCAGTTTCTCAAGTACTGGAACCATTTATGTAGACGACTTGATTGGTGGTCTTCTTATCCGAAAATCACAGGATAAATACATCGAGGTCCTACATTTTTACTTACCTCAAATATATATCTGGCTTTGAATCCAGAGGCGACGGCTTCAGCATCAGTGTGCAGCGCGATGACCAGCCCCGTGGCGCCGCGGGGCGAGTGCATGGGCCCCGGTGTGGCCAGCCCGCACCAGCGCCCCAGTGGTACCCGTGTACCTTCGCGACCAACCCACCATGCTTCCACCCAGTCTTCACTGCATGTGGCGCCACTGTGAACGTAAGTCATTGTAGCAACATAAGCAGGATTCTGCTGTAGCGAAATTTTTGCGTATCGATCCAAAGCTTTCGGGATTTGTTTCACTGGCTACAAAAAGACATCGTTGTTAAGCGATGGCCCTGGACCATGAAAATCTTCCCGTGGTGCTGCTGTTTGCTGCAAGCATATATTTGAGAGATGCCTCATAATGATAATATCTCATAAAAAAATTAGACTGTCCAACTCAGCTCACCTGTACACGCCTGCAGTAGCATTCCAGGCATCAGCCCTCACTTTGAAGTGGTCGAACACGACAGTGACTTGCTCGCTGGGGGTGGCGGCCAGCGTGTAAGTGCAGTTAGTGTGCGAGGGGTAATTGGAGGGGTAGCGGGGGGAGTTGAACTCGCCGCGTTTCTTCGCTTCACTCCGGTACGTGAATGCACACTCGCCGCCCGGCGCTGCTGTGCCTGGCACTCGATATTCTGGGAAAACGAATAAGTGGTCCCTCATCACAACAGTCTTTCCATCACATTTACATATACACGTCGCGTGTACTCTAGATCAACAACTCAAAATCTATTGAACGGTTTTCACCAATAGGTAGAGGGGTGAATTAGGAAGAATTTTAGTGTATAATTAATACCTGTGCAAATCCGGGGCACGTTTTTAATAATAGAATAAATAGAATGAACGGTAGCTCCAATGAAATTGAAGCCAGGATTTATTTGACTTGGTCCTTTTGGTCTTAATAATAAAATTAGGTACAATGAATCTTACTCACCAGTCTCGAAAGTATACTTGGCTTTGAACCCCCTGCCCTGTAGTTCCCCTGAGCTGAAGACCATCACAAGACGGGGTCCGTCGGACAGGAGTGGCGGGGGAAATGGGGGATTGCCACTAGCCCCCTCCCCGCACAGCTCGGCATCATGCTTGTCATACGAGTCTGTCGCCTCCTGTCCGCGCAGGTATACCTTTAGGTACCCGTCAGGACATGAACTGGAAGTGTAATATTAAAGTAAGCTAAACCGTAAGCCATGATTTCAGTTCATTGTAACAAAACATTCTTCAGAAACTCTGAGGAAAATACTGACATACATCTGCTACAAAAGTTCTGCAGTCAAAAAGTAATAAAAGAGAAATATAAGGTTACACTCACTCCGGTTTCGGATTGTCGCCCTTCGGTATAGAAAAGTTTTGAAACTCTAATCGAACCCTTTCCAAATTTTGTGAATCTTGCATACCGTATATAAAATATCTGCAAAAGAAAAATAAGATAATGAAAAATTACTTGCAGATAATACAAAACTTGGAAAAATGCTTGGTAGAGACTTCATCTTGATTGATACTCACCTACAAACAACTTTTTGTATATAGGGGAATGGATAATTTGGATGGTACACGAAACCCGTCGATTCCTTTTTACTAAGAATCTTCTGGTCGCACTCTGAGCCCCTAATGTGCTCGGCATCGTGTTTACTTATAAAATCTGAAAACCAATAGACGAAAGTAATAAAAAACTTTACCTTCGAATTTCTTACGAAAGGAAGAACCTCTTTGTAAAAAGTAAGGATGTAATAAATTAGGAAGTTTGCGATGTGCCGCTGAATGGATTGTTGTAATAACTTAAGTTGGTAGACTGTTATTTAGTCAGGAGGGGACTGGGGAGCCCATATTGTGGATGATAATACAATGCATAATAAGTTAAAGGCTACATTGTGAATATCCTGAGGAGCAGTGCGTAGGACATAGTAAATAGTAATACACATGATCCACGTGAAGAGTATCGGGTAGCGCTTTATCATATTATTTACTAGGTGGAAAATTCACAAAACTTCAAGATACTGTATATTTTCTTATCTAAACTACCTACATACAAGTAGAATCCCACTTACCTAACTTAACAAAACTCTCTGAAAACTCGAAGATACCCTTAAAGCCTCGGTTCTGGGTGCTGGCGGCGCGCGGCAGCGTGTAGAAGGTGACCAGCAGCCGCTCGTCGCTGGAGTACAGCACGAGGTTCCTCTGCTGGCCGCAGTACGTGCCGATCACGGCTGACGAGTTGTCCGGACCGTCGTACACGCGCACCCAGTCGAACGGACAGCTGAAAATATTGACAAACTTGTTAGGAGAAGAAGGTGTATCGACATCACGGCAGAGAATGGCTGCAGATTTTGGCTAATTCAATGGAGTGTGATTCTAAATGTAGATTCAAAAAGATATTGTCAGTTTCGACCGTTTTCTGAAATAGTTCGATGTATGCACAATACGTTCTCAGTAGGACCCAGATCATGGATCAGTTTAGGTAAACCAAGCATTAAATATACTGGATATATAAATATCCCATGAAATAAATCCCGTATCAGAATTCATCAATCACTATCAAATTGATAAAAAATTGATTCTTCCACAGAATCGACATCAAATTGGAGCTTCTTTGACCGTCAAACCTACCAAGAAGGAACTAGAATTATATATGTTACGGGTAAAGCTAGAAGGTGGAGTAAACCTAGGTTTACCCGGGTTGACTTAGTATTACCCAGGCTTCTTGGGTAAAGTCCGAATAATAAGTAAAATAAATTTTACATTCGGGGTTTACCCATGCTCACCTAGGTCTACCCAACTCTGACTGGGTAATGTTAGGTGTTGCGTAATTTTCGAGCCCGTGGCGTTACTCTAAAAAGGTTTAATTGCAAAACAGAATGTGCCACAAAGAAGTTTTCATGCAAAGCTGCAGGAAAATTGTACAATTTTAAATGTCACAGCAGTTTATCTTGCTCAAATAAATAATTTCAATTTGAACAACAACGACCGTTATTAGTTTTTTCTATTAAAGCTATTAAGTTTATGCTCTTCAAGCGATTACGATATATGTTTTTTTAAATTATAAATGTTTAAAATGACCTTGGATTTTCATTTCACTAATTAATTACACAAATTTTTAACATTACCCAGTCGTAGTTGGGTAGACCTAGGTGAGCATGGGTAAACCCCGAATTAAAATGTATTTTACTTATTATTCGGACTTTACCCAAGAAGCCTGGGTAATACTAAGTCAACCCGGGTAAACCTAGGTTTACTCCACCTTCTAGCTTTACCCGTAACATATATATGTAATATCAATTTACATAAAACAGAATATTACTCACTGAGGTCCGCCGAAAAACAGATCGAAGTCTCGGAACTCGAGCCGTATCCTCTGCCCGGGCTGGCCGCTGAACAGGTAGTTGCAGGTCATGTCTTTGGGATAGATGCCCGGGTAGGTCGGAGACAGCAGGAGACCCGTCTTGCGCTTGCTCGCTTCTATCACGAACGAGCACAGTGTGTTGGGAACTGGGGTGCCCACTTCGAATTCCGCTGTTGGGTTTTGAGAAAATATTGTATTAGGACTTAACCAATTCACTGTGCACATACGGACACAATAGTTAAACAATCGGTGTGTACCTATCATAAATTACTTATGGGACAGAGAAGTTATTAATTACAATTTGACTATTTTATTCTCGCTCATTATCATATCAGCTAATTGCCTTCCACTGCTGAGCGTAGACCGTGTCCAACGTACGTAAGCTGTCCCTGGCTATTATTTCTTGTTCTACCAGCCAATCTCAATTTAAGAGTATTTCTGACAATACCAAACAGTAAATAGAACTAAACTAATATTTTTCAATTTTCTCTACTGATATGAAGTTCAAAATTGACCAAACTTTCCAATATAGCAAAAATATTGGACTTCTTACTGGAAAGTTCCTTGAAAGTTAAGAGTTATTTTTAAATGTACTAGATCAGAAATGGATAGTCTGCAACTTCTGACAGTTTCGAAAGCTGAAAATTAGTTATGCGGACTCGGGACTGCTAACTTTAACGGACACTTCAATGTTGTTGTAATAACTCAATATACTTTCATAGTTACAGCACACATATGTTCATGATACAATTTGTTTACACATTGTTCTAAAGTTGTATTTAAAAAAATAAGGACCAAAACAATCAAAAGGACCAAAAAATTTGGATGGAAATCCAACTCACTTGCGTTGTTGAACTTTAAATAAAACTTCTTTTACGGATTTTGCCGCGGTTATATTAATATTTTTTAATCCCGACGTTTCGGATCCTATGCAGCATCCGTGGTCACGGGCAGATATTTTATTTAGTTACACAGAGCTATACCACAAATTTTGTTTTGTTGATTACTATTTTGACAATCCGATTCACGCAAAACGAGCTCACTGTATCCTTAGGTCTAGCAGTTACATTTTGTTTTAAATTTGTGTGGACAACTTTTGACCCTTATGGTTTTTACCGCAACATGTGCTTTGACGAACATTTTTGGTCCTTCTATCAACTCACTTGCGTTGATGAACTGGTAGGTTCCTGTGAAGAGCGTAGGCGGCGTGTACATTTTGTCTGTGTAGAAGGAGAGTGCGACGGCGCGATGCAGCGAGACGCGGCGCCGCGGCGGGATGGGCCCGCAGTACCGCCCGCCGAATGCCGAGTTGACCAGCTCGCCCGCCTCCAGCGACGCCATCTCCGAGTAGATGTCCATTGACTCGTGCATGCATCTGGACAACAAGGTAAAAATCAAATGTTTTTATTTCAAATACCTAAGCTTTTGCATGGTCTTATGAACGTCACACTAGTTGAACGATTCCAAAAAGTCTCATGGAGAAGAGCCTGCACGAAAATCCTAAACCTAATCTTCGTGTGAGAGTCGCTGTTCAAATAAAAAAAAGATCAATGGATCTTTCACATGATGACTGCTTTTTTTGAGATTTGGGATATTAATTATCGTTCTTGTGATTGTGATGTGTGAGAAATTAATTTGATCAAACTTGTCCTTCAGCTAACATTAGATCGAAAAGTCACCAACAAAACGAACATCATGAGTTCAGCGAAATACATCAAGCAAACTTATCCAAGTCAAGGTTCCCGGAAGAGTTTGACCTAATTTCTAAGTCTATAGATAAGCTCATAAATAATAGTATTGGTAGAAAACATGTTTGTGTCTTTAATAATGAGGGAGGATATACTCACGCTGGTAACTCGCCCACAGCGGCTCCACTGCAAAACAACAAATAAATGAGCGGGAAAGTCAAACAACATATTATGATCTGAAAGCACCTCGTATAAGTATTCCCACACATATGAGAGAAGAGTTTATTCGATTCGCTTTGTTGAAGTTGTTGATTGGAAATACTCAAAGTTAAAAACTTCTATTTCCAAAGTAAAGTTATAAATTGATTCGAAGAGGTGGAAGTTGTGGTACGATTCTAAGGAAAACGTCGAACAAAGACGTTCTTGTGCTCTAATTGTAACTCGTGGACTTCTGTATGAGATGTCACAGTTTTTACTTTTTATGTGCCATATTATTTTAACTATTTCAAGTTCTGGAGTTTAAGCATAGTAAGTTTAAGCATTACACTTCAACGGGCAGACAGTTATGTGGAATCAGAGCAACTGAACCAGAGGAAAGAAATCCATTTTTTTTATATCATTAACAAGTCAATGATTATTATCATCCCACTGCTGGGAAGTGGCCTCCTCTGCTTCTTCTTCAAGATTCTGTCGAATAACAATTCTAATATCTGTCTTATCTATCGTAAGATCACCAGGTACCTACAACTTAAGCTAAAGAATAAATGTGTCATACTCTGGCGGCTTTCCCCGGAGGTCGAAGGTGCGGAACTCGACGAGCACCCGCTGGCCCGGAGCAGCCAGGAACGTGTACAGGCACTGGCGGCTGTGGTTGTTCGGATTGATCAGCTCGGGCGCGTGGAACGTTCCGTTGCTCGCGCCGCCTCGGCTCACGAATGTGCGGTCGCACTCTGTGGATTATTGTGAGTGTTAATATATGGAACTTGTATATTGTTGTAGGTTGATGATGATATTCTGAGGGTGAAGGCTCCTTGGGTAAAGGACTTGCCTCTTATCCCGTTTTTGGGTCTGGAAATTATAAAGACCCTACAAAAACTTTCATTGCATTCCGTTTTTTGGAGGCCGGTAGAAAAATAATTATTTACGTTTTTCGAAGTTATTTGATAGAAGATTATTATTATTTGTTCTTGAAGTTAAAGAGCAGCATTTGGCAGCATTGTTTAATTATAGAATAAATATTTAATTAATCTTAATTTATGATATTTTTGTGTACGTTTCGATTTACTCATTTGCTAGCGGTTTCACAAGCGTCCTGAGGGAACAGATTAACACAAAGCATCTTATGTTTTTTTGTAGATTTGAATCTCTTTGGTGGTGATGATCAAAAGTAGGTATAGGCAACAATATCACAGGTAAAAACTTGGTTTAAAGAGCTTAAATTAAAACGCATATTTTTCAAAAGTTCTATTATATCTCGAAGTGAGATGCAATCACTACGGCTTCGCTCGGCTTTAGCTCTGATTGCATAGACGGATGGAATCCCGGATCTATTATGCATGTGTCATCTCACAATTTACACTTTGTGAGCGAAAATCTATGTTCAAATGAACTTGTTCTGATTTGATTATACCTCCAATTTATAAACAAAATTGTGACTTAGTAGGATTAGTTACTCATTTTAAGAAATGCGTCTGGTTTTAATATTGCAACATTGCATGATCAGGCAACAATCATCAAAAAAAAAATAATTTAGATAAAAAGATAAAAAAAAAACAGAACTATTAAATACCAGATTTTTGCATTAGAGATAGAGCACTACTAAAATATATTGAAAATTTTTTGCAACGGTAGACTTTATACTTAAGTTTTAAATACATCCCATTAAATATTTCTCAACGCAGTAATGACCGCTGCCCGCTACGACGACTACGCTTCGTAGCACGCACAAGTTTCGTAGCAACCGTAGTCATGGCATAAGTTTTTATATCTCTTTGCATTTTATTATTTTAACAATTCTGTAGCTTGTCTATGTACTTCAAAAGTATTTTAATAAGAGAATATTTAAATGTATTTAATTTTGTTAGAACAGTTTTATGCTTATGTCACCATTTTACAATGTGAAAGAGCCGGGCTACAAAAAGGTCCCTTTTTGATAAGCCCCCTACGTTCCTGAAAAACCCGCGATAACATATGTCAGAAACAGGCATTGTTAAGTTACAAGTGAATGAAATAACGTTGATAAATCTCGCCGTGGAATTTTGTGAAACATGAACAATTGAACATGTTTGCAAAAATAAAGAGTTGCTTTGAATTTTCTTTCAAAATAGTTGCTATAATTCTTTGTTAGATACTTAAATTTTAAATCCGTAGTAATACAATTTATTTAAAAAAACTTTAGTTTTCTTTTTAAACTCAAACCTTAAATCTTTAAACATCCCTACATTATCTTACAGCTTAAAACTTTTAACATCCAAGTCTAAAACCTACACCTGTAGAGATTTAGCACCGAAATAGCCGTCTTTAGCACAACGCTCCGAGCTACATCTCAGAAAGTGAAAAAGTAAAAACTGCTTTCTTGAAAATAGCGGCGGATCTAAAGCACGTTCGCGTCTGAAGGGAAGCAACACTATACGTTATTCTTTGGTAAATGTTCCCAGCTATGCTTTGTTACAACACTTTGAGCAATGTTCATGCTGAGTAGCCTAGTTAGGGGAGATATTTGTCTTCATTTATGAATGCAAGATTTCTTGAGTGATTTGGGTTAGTGACATATTTTTTTCCTAAACCTTTATATGTACCAATGATTCAACGTCAAAGTAAGACTTCTAAAATATGTACTAGTACGACAATAAACTATTTATACACAGTCTAACCCCAAAATACAATGAACAAAACCTTCAACCGCCTGAAATTAACCCTTCCATGTTTTATACACACTGGTCTTTTGTTCGGAGTCGTGTACCGAGTTCGTATCATTTGGTAAATGTCGCCACCACGCTCGACTCGGGTCAGGTCATGCTCAGACTGACTCGTTTTCATTCCAAGCTGTTAAACGGCCATTAAAAGTTTCCTTACCGCTTGGCATACCACGGAAAAGATTAAGATCATTAGATGAATTTTAGTGAAAAGTTTTTAAACGGCGATGCGTTCTTGAGTTTGGAAATGAATGATAGAGGTTCACTGTGAAGTCGCAAAGATACATATTGCCGGTTAAAACACACACACTTGTCGTAGAATTTCCGTTACAAAATAAATTAAATGAATACAATAACATCATGATTACGTATAACAAACACACATCACATGCTCGGGTTGTACATCAAAACAAAAACACATCTAAACAATGGAAGTTCCCAAATCGCGTTCTGAGTGGTTGCGACAGCAGAATAGCGTCGGCAAACGTGAAACGTTCTTTATCGAAAATGGGATGGCGGTGATAGGAATCTACATTGTGCCAGGGTGTAACACCTATTGGAAATACGCCAGTTATAATGTTTCCCATTTGCTGGCCGTCCACACTTTCTGTTTCGTATCAATTTCAATTTCGTTTCAGGTAAAAAGTGCTGCGAATATGTTGTGTCGGCGAAAATTTAATTTCATGCGGAGTTTTCGGGTCGCTCGATCAATTTGCCACGGGAATGGAGGCTTAGTGACTGGCTGTGCGGGACATATATTCGTGCAGTGTCGTGACAAAACTATGGGCGCTAGAATAAGATCTCTGGACAAATGTTTGATGATGGTATGATGCAAACACATGTCATGGTGTTGATGAAGAGTAGTTTTTGATAAAGTGTAATTTCTTACCAATTATATTTTTTTTAAGTAGTGTAGTCAAAAAAATATTAATCTGTAAAAATCATATCAATCTGTACCGATTATCTAACTCAATAAATACAAATTTTGAAATACCGTTCTCTTCTCAAAGCCTATGAAAATATTTTTCTTCTTCGAGATCTTATTGTAGCGTATTGTTTATTTATTATTAGAAGACGTACTTGGAAGTTTAGTTGGCGAGGGCTCAGCGAGCGACGCGCGGCTCGAGAGCTCCGTGGTCTCTCCCGCGAGCACTGCACAGAAATAACATCTAGTTATTTGTAAGGACCAACTTATCATAAAACTTCTTTTAAAAACTATTTCTCAAAGTTAAAAAAACTTGAGAAGTAACCCCTGGCACTATGAAGTTGAGTAATTAATTCACATCGCCATATTCTCGACCTACACTCGACAGTACTCCACATAACTTGATGAAGTATTCTCACGCGAGCTGTCAAGAATGCACAAATTCGAGCAACTTTATCAACGTCTCGTGTTTTAACGTTCAACTTTATGAAGCTTTCAGTTAAATAACAAACTACCTGAACATTTACCTATACAAGTATGTATTATGAAAATACGATACACTAAGTTCATTTTATACGGGAGTATATTTTGTTCGTTGTTGATAAATCTTACAAATCTAATGTAGCATTGAGAACAATGACAAATATCAACACAATTTATTGTGAATAAATAAATTAGATGGCGCGAGATACGCCGTTTGCGACGTGTACATTCTTATTATGTCTTTACATTTGCAAAGGTAATGGAAGAGAGTACCTCATGTATCTTTTTAAATGTATGAAGAAAGATTATTTCGGAGAGTATACGTCTGGAGTGTAGCGGCTCATAATGTAAAGAAATTACGTTGCTGAAACCGAGTTTACATTCTGTGTTTTCACCATAATGACTTAGGGCAACTGAATTTCAGCTTCGAAAAACAAAGAGCAGTATATAAATATTTTTTTTAACAAGACCTTTAGTCTACGTAAAATAATATTTAATTACAAGCCACATTTGCCAGTTTAAAATAGCACAACTCAATCAAACGTCTAAGTTCAGCAATAAATCATTCCCAAGGCGGCAGATTAGAATCCTTCAACGATAAATTGTCGCTAAACTTTGATAATACCGCTACCACAGACTAGAGATTGTGTTGTTAATAGACAGGGCGGGCTGTGGGCTGTATATCTGTAGATCTGGCTGCAAACTAGACCGGTGTCCGGCCGCGGGAAAGTTCGCCAATTACTTGAGCTAAGCCAGATGTATGGTCCACCACAAATGCTGAAGTTTAGGAAATATATGCGGAGTAAATAGGTAATTTGTATAGTATTTGTAATAGTATAATGAGTAGTAATGTATTAAACTTGGCTTTAGGTACTTTAGTTTTGTGTACATACAATACATATATTTATGTTACGTTTATTATTTTAGAGAAAGTCCTGTTGATGTATGAGGGCTCCTCAAGATCGAAATGGTTGGTGCTCATTGAGGAAGACCTACGGACTGCAATAATGGCAATAAGCGATTTCTCTCAGTCTTAATTAGTCACAATAAAACAATGAATGAATATTCAACGAACTGTCGCACAGCGTTTGGGATGGACTTTCGGACGTAACTCATAGATTTCCTGGATGTTTTAAGGTTTAGGTTTATCTTATTTCGAATTCCGAATAACACTGAATTTAAGGCATATTTAGTTTAATTTCTTGCTGACTGTAAATTATGGTTTTGTATGGTAAGGTTATCAATGAAATAACAAGAAAGGTATTCTCAATCTCTGAACAATATGTGCAAATACCCTAATTGTGTATTTATGAAAAACTTTAATTTGGAATCGATTATCTTGCCCATTATCCTGCAGTCTACAAGCTATTATGAAGCATTAAACTTACTCATCACACGTCGAGGTGTTGAGTGTGAGCGACACAATCGGGTCACACTACCGCAAATTAATAAAATAATTACATGAACTGATTTCAGTGTAATCCTCCAATTTAATTGACCAAATATTTAATGAGAAAATGGTACCTATATTTATTCTTTCTATAAATGGAATGATTATAATTATGATTTCTTTTGTGGTGTTAATCAGCTCTTTAATTCTTGTTCTTAAGCAAATTTTTCCATCTTCGGGATATGACCCTATTTCAATTATCTATTTTTATCATTTAACACCCGTCTAATAGTTCGTCTTTCTACAATTTCATAGCTTTCCTGTAGCCATAAAACTTTAGCCACCACAAATTTCCCTCAAGCCGGCAAACTTGATCGTCACAATTAGCGGAGTTCCAAATGTTTGGTCATTACCGTGCGGCATGCATGTGGTGAGCACATCTTCACACACAACTCGAACATACGGGACAACCCGTGGGCACAACTTACGGAATATTAGTTAGCGACAAGCACGAGTTGGGAAGCTGTAACTAGACAGGGTTTGCTTCGGATACATGTTTCTCTATTTAAACTATCTTTATTATCTTATACTTTTCCAATATTTGACTTCCTACAAAGTTTCCTGTAGCCATAAAACTTAAGCCACCACAAATCTCCCTCAAACCGGCAAACTCGATCGTCACAATTAGCGCAGTTCCAAATGTTTGGTCATTACCGTGCGGCATACATGTGGTGAGCACATCTTCACACACAACTCGAACACACGGCACAACTTACGGAGTATTAGTTAGCGACAAGCACGAGTTTGAAGCTGTAACTAGACAGGTTTGCTGCGGAAATATGTTTCATGATGTATGTTTTGTGGGTACCTACATACTCGTACATAGCATATCTCTTATAGGCACTTTGAGTAGCTACAAACCTGTAGTTGCTGGCGATTATGATCGCGAGAAGGGCCTAAAATTTCCTAAATTATCTTATCAGCCTGAGTTTCAATAACAATAGACTCTTTATCGGTCGCGATTCTGGCATAATAAATTGTCATAGATTGTGAGTAGATTGCTTTATATAAAACTGTTTACTCTGTACTTCTGGAATAAGTGGGAAACTAACAAGAGAAGACAGAATAGCGATATTTAAATTTTCTGTCCTGAATTTGCAAAATGCAACTGCAAACTTAACACCAAGTGTTCGGCATTTTGCCAAGCTATCACATACAAATTGTCCTATATTTAAATGCTTGAAAGGCTTTATCTAGAGGTACTGATTTTATTAAGAACATTTTCAGAAGTATAAGACATACTCAGCTTACGCCGTGGCATGCGACGTCAAACTAATAGTGATGTTCGATCGACTCAGAAGTGCCGAATGTTAGTTAGTGACAGAAATAGGCCGCGCCGATAACAAGACGCCAGCGACATCGACAGCGGCCTACATTCTGACACAGTTCTGATGTTATTTTGTTTAAGCGATAATAGCTTTTAACTAGATCCACCCTTTTAAAGTCTTGTCCAGTATCTAAGTCACAGATTTAGGTACATTTTAGGTACCCGATCTCTTTATTATCGAGGTTATAGGTTTTTAAAGATCCCGCTCCTCAAAATACAGAGTATTTTCCAAAAGGGGAGAATATAAACCCACATTCTTTTGTAGTCTAGGAACGTATTTCACCACATTATCCTCCAGAAACCACATAAAATACAGCAAAAGCTCTCACACCGCAAAAAGACAAAAAAAAACAGCTTA
The DNA here is from genome assembly GCA_033682625.1 of Helicoverpa zea x Helicoverpa armigera. NCBI lineage: Eukaryota > Metazoa > Arthropoda > Insecta > Lepidoptera > Noctuidae > Helicoverpa > Helicoverpa zea x Helicoverpa armigera. The sequence continues at coordinate 1,935,519 of JAWIIS010000041.1, forward strand.
AAAAGTATAATACCCTACATGTGGCAGCTAAAAGTTCTACTTCAACCAGCTGGGAAGTTTAAAAAGTTAATACAAAGGGCACTAATGGCCGCATACATACTGAGAGTACGTTACACCTACGGCCGTGACGTCACCGCTTCCTGGTTGGGACAACCGCGCTAACTTTGTTGTCGGACGTGCATCGACGTTTCCGCGGTAAAAGCTCTATGCTATACGGTACTAGGTAGGTGGCGTATGGATGGTGTGTTTTATACCTATTCATGTAGGTAAAGGTTGCAAAGAGGTTTGTGTACTTAGTGAAATGTAACTTTTTGTTGTTGATTTTATACAAATTAACGTGTGTTGAGCTGTTAGGTCCTGGTTATCGAAAAAGAGCGATCAATTTGGGTATATTATAAAATCTATGTTCAATAATTGCTATATTTTTGCTATGTAATGCATTAAAATCACAGTATACCTAAGCGTCGTAAATAAACTGGTCCATCCAGTTGTCCATAGTGGCAGTTACTAATAATTACTTATTCATATTTTGCAAAAGAATCCAGTCTAGACGGGGACTGGACAAGTGTAAAATACTGGTTTTGCTCCCCTCCGTTAAAATCGGACAGATGCTTGAAATCAATTGCGGCTATGAGATTTAGTTCACACGTTCTGTTTTCTACAGTTAGGTAATGATTAGTGTAATTTATATATTTTTTTATTTTATCGGATGTAGAAAAAATACGCAAAGGCAAGTTGTAACGGTGATTTAGCATTAGATACATTCTTTAAAGTTATTTTACTTCAGTCTTACCTAATAATGTTATTTCTATACCAGATTATATTTCAATTATTTATCACTCACTAAGACAGGTCTTCCTTTTCGAACAAGTTCACTATATTTATTTTTCAAAAACTTATCGGCTACATGATATCAAACACAAAACATTTTGTGATTTCAGAAGAGTTCATATGTACAGCGCCATCTATTTATTAAACGGAAAATTAAATAGCACTTATTCAGTACAGCACAGTGTATCAACCTCATTAACTCCAAAAGTAATCTTTAGCATAATACATTCCGAAAATTAAACGTTCTAAGCTGTTTTTTCAACGTTACCAATATTTGTTTCTAGTCAATTTCACGGTAGGATTAATAATATTATGACGTCACAATCCAGGTCGCATGACTGAACGCAATTTCAATTCAAATTCGTATTGTATCCAAATCACTCATTTTAATTTGTGGTTTATTTAGACCTCATTTGTTAGCTATGCGTATGATTTTATTACTGTATTGGGCATTTATGTGCCCACAAAATTAAATTGTGTGATTTATTATTCAGGGAATTACAGAATTTGAGTACTTAAATATTTTCTGCATGTTATTAACAAATTAGCGAAACATTCACTCCATTGTTATTTCGGTAAGAATCAAACATTTTACGTGTTACCTATTATATTTCTACAGTTTTTTTTTTTTTAATTAAAGTGCAGTGTGAAATCTGGCATAAAATAAGCTTTCAAACAAACAGTTAAATCTGTTCAGTCAACACTCAACAGTAATTAATTAATGATCAAACTTCTTTGCGATGAAACCCTCGATTTATCATAATTTGCAACGTCATCTCCCCTATTTCCATGATCAATTTAAAATGAGGAAAGGGTTGAGCGCTGCTAAAATTTTCCCGTGAAAAGTAAGATATTAAATAATCCTTAAAATTCTAAAGATTTTAAACACACATTTAATGCTCTAGTTACCAAATATACACGTGTTTAAGAATTCATTAAAATGATTTAGCTAAACATAAAAGAAACATACACGAAGAAAAAAATAAAAATAAATCTGTAGTGTGCTAATGTCGGAGAATTTTATACAAAATGGCTGCCATTTAAATAAAGAAAAGAGGTTCCCAGCTGCGACTGCGGTGCGGTCATTAAATAAAGTGATCCAATTTCCAAGTTTTTGTACATTGAAAATGCATTTTTACTGTGAAACGTAATAAAATACTCTAAAGGAAATAAAAGGGACGGGGAGTAGAGAAAGGCACATTTTAAAACTTCTGTTTTTTGCTATTTTAAACAATACCTACCTAAAATCTGGAAAGTATGTAGGTAATGATATACAGTACCTATGTAAATAAGTATGACGTTTTTTCTAAAGGTTTTCTAAAAGTCAAGGTTAAGATAGAAGATATACAAGGTTTTCCACTTCCCTGGCAATTTGAACAGGATGAAATGACGGTCATCTCGAACCCAATATTTGGATCGGAATTGCTGACATGTAGTGAACCATAACAAAGTTAGTTTACTGTGAAAGCTTCAATCCAACCTTCTATAATACTCTTAACATACAGCCTTTAAACATTGGAAATACCATCCCTGTCATACAGACGATGATCGGAGCAAAATTCTAACAAATATTTACCTCGGGTTTCATCGAATTAGGGATGAGTCGGCGGTGTATGAAAACTCCTGGTCTTATCAGGCTGTTAGAAGGGTTCCGTGGTATCCGGGCGCAAAATGTCGTCATATCCGAAAGCTAGGCGTTAGTTTGAAACAAGATAAGAGTGAGATTCAAAAGATCGCCTATGCTAGGTATATGAAATGGATTTTCCTTTCAGTTTGGATTTGTTATTCGTTCCTTGGAGGAATTTCTCCCAAAATTAAGATATTTTAAAGAGCGATCACCGTAAACAATATCGTAATTTTAAATGTCATCAAGTGTTATTAAAATGAAGTAGAAGAAATTCTTCACGTGTTTATTCACCACAAAGACTTGGTAAGGCGATGTGACCGTCTTTGAATGAATATCCCACAGTGGGTAAATATTTAATGAATGTGCCGATAATGATTAATTAACTAACCGTTTGCCCTCCTTATTTATTCATCCCTTTCCTTTCCTCGTTCCTAGCTATTTCTATTACACCTTAGTAATTTTTCAAGGTATTTAATTTACTCTGAAATGCCGTATGAAGAGGCAAAAATGCATAGAGATAGTTCTCTCATTCCACCATCTTAGGAAGGCCATCAAACACCTGAGTGTCGGATGTGACCATAAACACAAGATGTATTGTCTCGATTCGTTAATTATATTATCCGCATGCGGGATGACGGGTGTGGCGAACAATGACTGATATTGTCTGATCTGAATACACAATACATTGATGCAAACATAATCGTTGCAATATATGATTGTGACCGGCTGGAGATGTTCCATCAATCTATGTATCATTACGTAGCAATATCGTATGTAAGTTAGCATGAAAGTTATTCCTATCGACAAGTATAACTTTGCTTGGGTACAATTTGATCATTTCCAGATTAAATTTGAAACAAAAAAAAACAAAATACGTTTAGGAAAAGCCCATGAAAAGACGCCATGACTGGCGAATAGAACTATAAATGGCGGGCTTAGATCCACGAATAAGTACAAGCAGTCTTTCCCATCATAACATACACATTAAGAAATACACCTACATACGTACATAATTAGTATTTGAAAGCTGTACACTGGAGGCCGTAAATATGTAAACACGAGAAAGTCCCGCGCGCTAAGGACACGGGAGAGCTTAGCGGAGTTACACTCGTCAACGTGAGTAATACTCGTATGTATTCGCTGAATTAATATACAAGAAACTCTACTGTTTTATGTATGGAACGTACTTTAAATAACTTAGAATAGGAATAAGAAATGAATTGTTTGAATTGAGCTTTGTACCGTGATTTCGGCCATGTCCTTTCACTTTAGCTCTCAGTAACAAGATAGAGAATTGCAATATATAATATAGGTGTACACTCTGATGTAAAATTAAGCATATTTATCTAAGCTAATGTAGCGCAGGAAGAACTGGTCCAATTGGAAAAAATCTATCAATGTTAGATAGCCCTTTTATATAAAGGAAAGTTTTTTTTTATGCGGGCCCGACGTAGTTCCCAATTGCCACGGGACTGGGGTGGCAGAACTATTGGTGGGAGCTGAAAGCTTGTAACGTGTTTCATAATGAAAGAAAAACAACATCAAAGTAAAATATGTTCGTTAATAACAGTTGCCGTGTAGCGACGGCTTAAGAATACATATGTCGCTACCCCTTCTTCCAGTGGGTGTCGTAGAAGTCGACTAATGGAGACAATTGCACCGAACACCAGTGCGAGAGAAGGAAAACTCGAAAAAAAACCCTCTATCAACCCGTCTGGCCAGCGTGATAGCAGTAGGCTAAATACCTCCATGAGCAGCACAAAAAAGCCACGGCCCCTAGTTCCCGGCAGTCCCGCTATTCCCGGTCATGGTGGCGACCGTGGTTACGGCGGGGCAGGGGGTGCGAAGAATCTCCGGGTTACGGGAGGCCACCAAACAAAACTGACTCTGGCGACGTACAACGGCCGCACGCTACGGCTTGACTCGCATCTGGCGCAACTCGAGGTGGAACTTGGGAAGATTAGGTGGCACATATTAGGGTTATGTGAAGTTCGAAGAGAGGGGGAGGACACCATAACCCTCGAATCAGGTCACCTAATGTACTTCCGAGAGGGAGACCAACAATCCCAAGGTGGCGTTGGGTTTCTGGTTAATAAGTCCCTAGCTGATAACGTTGTGGAGGTGTCTAGTGTGTCGAACAGGGTAGCGTACCTTATCATAAAACTCACCGACAGGTATAGCCTCAAGGTAGTGCAAGTGTACGCACCGACCTCGACACATTCAGACGATGAAGTGGAGGATATGTTTGATGATATATCAAGGGCCCTCCACTTCACTACAAAGACCCATTACACCGTTGTCATGGGGGACTTAACGCTAAAGTGGGAGTACAGATTTGCGGCGAATCGGCAGTAGGATCCCATGGATTTGGAAGCAGGAATCATAGGGGGGAAATGCTCGTCAACTTCCTCGAACGCGAGGGACTCTTTTTGATGAACTCCTTTTTCAAAAAGCAGCCCCAAAGGAAGTGGACGTGGCAAAGCCCCGACACTATGACTAAAAATGAGATTGACTTCATCATGACGAACAAGAAGCACATATTCAGAGACGTCTCCGTGATCAATAGGTTTAATACCGGTAGCGATCACCGACTTGTCCGAGGCTCTCTGAATATCAACTTCAAGGCCGAACGTTTCCGTCTGATGAAGGCCAGGCTCCGACCAACACTGCTCCAAACCATGACAGGATCCGAAATGTTCCAGTCAAATTTGGAGAACCGATTTGCCGCCGTGGAAACCACAACAGACGTTAACCAGAACCACGAATATGTGGTTCGGATCCTCAGGGAGGAAGGTTCGAGATTCTGTAACATGCAGCGTAAGGGCAAGAAATCAAAGCTTTCGGAAGAGACATTAGGGCTTATGAAGAAACGACGTGAAAACCCGCCTGTCACTTCGTCAGCTAAGCGGGCTCTAAACCAAGAGATCAACAAGCACGTACGACGCGACCTCCGGTGCTCCAATGCTCTTGCCATTGAAAGAGCAATTGAGCTGAATCGGGGGTCAAAGGTGTTCGTACAATCTCTTGGAAGAAGCCACTTGACGAAGCTGACCACAACAAGTGGAGAAGTCGTTTCTTCGGTGCCGGCAGTCCTTTCGGAAGTGGAAAATTTCTATGGCCGGTTATACGCATCGCATGCATCTCGACCTGATCCCGGAAATGAGGATTCTAGAGCCACATTAACACGCCATTTCACCGAAGACCTGCCAGAAGTCAGCAGTGGCGAAATCGAGATCGCTCTGAGACAGCTCAAAAATGGAAAAGCCCCTGGCGAGGATGGCATTACAACAGAGCTTTTAAAAGCAGGAGGTAAGCCCGTACTGGGGGAGCTCCAGAAGCTTTTTAATGCCGTCCTGTTTGAAGGGAGAACTCCAGAGGCGTGGAGTAGGAGTGTTGTCGTCCTGTTCTTCAAAAAGGGAGACAAAACCCAGTTGAAGAACTATCGACCCATTTCCCTCCTAAGCCACGTCTATAAGCTGTTCTCAAGAGTGATCACGAACCGACTTGCGCGAAGACTCGACGAATTCCAACCACCGGAGCAGGCTGGGTTTCGGAGCGGATACGGCACCATAGACCACATCCACACAGTGCGGCAGATTATACAGAAGACCGAAGAGTATAATCAGCCCCTGTGTCTAGCATTTGTGGACTATGAGAAGGCCTTTGACTCGGTTGAAATCTGGTCTGTTCTGGAGTCCCTGCAGCGTTGTCAAGTAGATTGGCGATACATCCAAGTGATGAGATGTCTCTACAAAGCCGCTACAATGTCCGTCCAAGTACAGAATCAGCAAACAAGGCCCATACCGTTGCATCGAGGAGTGAGACAAGGGGATGTTATTTCCCCGAAACTGTTCACTAATGCAATGGAGGATATGTTCAAGACGCTGAACTGGAAAGGACGCGGCATCAACATCAATGGCGAACACATCTCTCATTTGAGATTTGCTGACGATATCGTCATCATGGCGGAAACGCTGCAGGACCTACAACAGATGCTTAACGACCTGGCTGAATCTTCTCTACGCATCGCCCTACGGATGAACTTGGACAAAACCAAGGTCATGTTCAATGAACATGTTCTACCGGAACCGATTGCGATACACGGCGCCGTTCTCGAAGTTGTTCGGAAATATGTATACCTCGGGCAGACATTGCAGTTAGGTAGAAACAACTTTGAGGACGAGGTGAATAGGAGAATTCAGTTGGGTTGGGCTGCGTTTGGGAAGCTACGTCGAGTCCTAACATCGTCGATTCCACAGTGCCTAAAGACAAAAGTCTTCAATCAGTGCGTCCTACCTGTCATGACTTACGGAGCCGAAACGTGGACACTGACGGTACGGCTGGTCCACAAGTTTAAAGTCGCTCAGCGGGCTATGGAAAGAGCTATGCTCGGCGTTTCTCTGAGGGATCGCATCAGAAATGAGGTAATCCGTCAGAGAACCAAGGTCATCGACATAGCCTACCGAATCAGCAAGCTGAAGTGGCAGTGGGCTGGCCATATTAGCCGAAGAACCGATAACCGTTGGGGTAAACGAGTTCTAGAGTGGAGACCGCGCCTCGGCAAACGTAGTGTAGGACGTCCTCAGGCACGGTGGAGTGATGACTTGCGCAAGACGGCTGGCAGGAGCTGGATGCGAGAAGCCGAAAATCGATCTCAGTGGCGTGCACTTGGAGAGGCCTATGTCCAGCAGTGGACTGCGATAGGCTGATGATGATGATGAATAACAGTTGACAGCAGGTGTTAATGCTACGATAACACGGCTTCATTAAACTACCATATCTATTCATCGCGTTATTATCGGCTCAACCAACACTTATAGATAGAGACAGAATTATCACCCGTCCACCCACATTAATAACACAGTTCCCCGAATTTATTAGGCATGTTTGCAATAGCAACATTATTGATTAGTGGGTGTTTAGGGTCGTTGAATATCAGGATATAGTAGGAATTAATGATAAAGTTAATTTTAAACCTAACACTTTTAGATAGGTATAAGGTTAGTTTAGTTCTTCAAATTACAACTAAAGCCTGAAGGCATTTTCAGGCCTTTTATATAAAACCGCGCCCGTGCTCGCTTATAGCAATTTCAAGCCTAATATTGCAATCGTAGTCTAATTTGTGTTCTCTAACAAAAAATTAGCATACCATTAACACATTGTCATTACAAAAAGAAGCAATGGGTGCAATAGGCTTCCATCTTCACCCAGCCATTGTTCACTCTGTAATCGACTGATCTGTATGAATTAATCTCTCTCTTTCTATATGAGACACTTATCTATACTCTCATCTATGAAAACAAAGTTATACAAGCACGAGAAGAGATACTTATGCCCTCGGATATTAAAGGTAAACTGGACCAAAAATATAACCCTTTCATGTCCGCACGGCGTGGAACTGTCACAAATATAATTTATTAGCTAAGAAATTATACGCAATACAGTACGACATTTCGCACAGGGCGACTGGGATAAATTGGTACCTTTTAAGAGCCACTAGAAATATGTTTCAAGTTACTATAAAAGCGAGAAACGAAAGAGAGTTGTTTTCGGACGTAGTTAAATTGCTCGATTGTCTAAAGACCCATGCTGTGAAGTCAACTACTCACTACAAATAAGGCTAAGCTAAAAATGATAGCTAAAGTCCGTGAAATTTTAAGCATTTTTGTTTATCATCAGCCTTAAAATAGGTGAAAACTACGAGCCAATTTTAAGAATCATCCACTTTGTTGGTTTATGCCAAACTAGGCGAGCTAACATCTAATCCTTTGATATCCACTTCAATACTGCTGAATATTACTATTTAACTGTCTGTCTGTATTTTACCAGCTTGTATTCCTATTTTATTGAAGCTCGGCAAACAGTGCTGGGTACCTATTGAGTACAAAGTAACATCTCGGATAAGTTACTGTAACAAAAGAATTGATGATGCCTTTTTAGAAGTGTAGGTACTCTGTACTTAAGTAGCTAAAATATTTCTCTGCTACAATTTCCAAGATGAACTTAATATAAGTTTGCAAATAAGCAGGTAAACATTTTATTGCATGGATTTGACCTGATGTTGGGGGAAAGTTAGTGTTGAATACATTCGACGTAAGATTTTTTGTGATAAAGGCAAGACTCGTGTTCATATCGAACTGCTTGAAATATTTTGTAAAGTCGATGTAAACATTTATCTGTTTATTTACTTTTATTTGTATTTTCATGACCAGATTCATAATATGTACGAGGATTGATATCAGCCTCATCTATAACTGCTTGACTGTGTTGATAGTTTGCTTCACTTCTAATAGTCTGTTCCTGACGTGACAAACAAAATATGAGGAGCAAAACAAAACAGCATCAAAGGCGCAAGATAACACCAAACGCAGTTTTACATGAAACTTTGGGGCACACACAGTAATCTTTCAGACTACACTAGGTACACTATCCACCAGTCTACTCATATATTATGTTTGCGCACCTCACCACAAGTGCGCACAACACGAACGAACAAACAAGCTCAGTTCTATAAGTACTTAAGTGGAGTACCGAACTTTTGCTGTGATGATGGTGGTCGGTAACGGGAAACCTTGTGAATGTTGTCACAAACTGACAAATTACCAAAACTCAAAATTACCTAATCTGACAAATTAGGTACCTAGATTGTCAAAATTACCAAATCTAACAAAGTGACCCTGTGACAACACGACTAAGTTACATAACCATACATAAAGAAGCACATGAGGGGAGTACATAAGGAAGTATATAAGGGGAGTACATACGGAAGTATATAAGGGAAGTATATAAGGGTGTACATAAGGAAGTAGATAAAGGGAGAACACAAGGAGAGTACATAAGGGGAGTACTTAAGGGGTAACACAAGGGGAGTACATAATGGGAGTACATATGGGGAGCACATAAAGGGAGTACAAAACGAAGTTAGGGGATGGAGCGCTGAAAAATTAGGACCTGTGTATGTGAAAGGTACGTCGGTTTTACAAGTACATTACAATAAATCTTTGTTGGCTATATATACATACAGCCATTGTGTGGAAAGCACGCAAATGTCCTCCGCCTAAAGTCTCTCAGAGAACAGCCGCTGTTGCCGACGTCACATCAATTTCGTTCCGTTTTAAACAGAGCACCATTGAAACAAAGCTAAATTTGTCCACAGAATAATCTTACGGACGTGTTTTATAGTGAATACTAAAGTTTTAATACTAGAACATACTTAGATACCAATCTACAGAGCTACTAATATATACTAGCACCTACTACAGCTTGTATAAAAATCTGTATCACCGTTTTTAATTACGACTGGCATCAGCTTCTATCTTGTTGACTGGCTATGAAGAATGAGGAAGAATTATGACGGCACAATGAACGAGCTAGTTTCTTTCCTACTGCTCTTTGTTTTCCACAGTATAGAAAAACTAGCCAAGTGCGAATAGGAATCGCAAGAAAAAACCATTACCGTACCATTATTTAGAAAATGACGTTTGTTGTATGGGAGTCCCCCAAAATATTTATTCTATTCTAGTTTTCAGTATTTGTTGTTATAGCGGTAACAGAAATACATCATCGAAACCAGAACCGAAAATAACCAGTGTTTGTTTCCTATATTTACAAGGATATCGTTCGTTTTTATTACACCAAAACCCTCTTAGCTACTCTTGACATAACCCTTCGCATTTCGACACGCATGAGTAAGAACCGCGCCTTAATTTTTGCCAGAAAAATATATTCCGAGTGTGTACGGATTATGTTATTATGCTGAAAGTTGGCGCCAACATTCTTAGAAATATATCTTAAGATATATGGAGAAAATATCGGTAAAGTAGCCTCTATTTCAAAGACGAAGTTTATGATTTTATACAAGGAATGCAGGAGTATGTGATGTAGATAATTAACTACAGTACAGTTTCTTTATTGATTTTTTTATTTTACAAATACTATCCAACTACCATATTTCTGAAACAAACAAATTATTATCACGTGAATAAACTTATCACACACATCTATTCTGATTCTCACAACCGTTTGTTTTAGTTCTATTTACACAAAATATTCCAAAACTTACACGCCCATATTTTACCCGACAAAAAGCAAAAGGTATAAGGAAAACTGATGTTGTGTACATGTTAAACGAATCGTCAGGTGAAGGCGTTCCACTAAGTAGAACTGTTATATATTCATACTTATGCCTATGTGCCTACAGATATTTTTCTTTTGGGGCGAATGGGGGTCCGAACTCCCTTTGATTTATTAACCTACTTATGTATTTACAACTTATTTCAAAGGTCCTGAAACAAATGCGCGAGTAATTTACTGCACTTATTTGCTAAAACGTTTTAAACAGATAAATACGCTTATGTGAGTAATGTATTGTTTAAAGTAAGGTTATAAAGTTGTAGGCATACACAGGTACTTACCTAAAGTTCGTTAGTCATAGTTTTGTATTATCATAAAATAATCTAATAAATAAGTTGTTCAAATACTCTGTGAATGTTATTTAAGTTCATCTTCACAGCATTCACAAACACAAATAAATCTAAGCCTATCCAACCATATAACTCCGTAACCCATTCGAGCAGTAACTTTGTAACACAGCTTTTCCAACTTGAAATATCATATTCCCGAACCTTGAGCCTGATGCCTCGTGAACTTCAACAAGTATACTCCTTTACCTACTGCTACAAAGCTATTACCGTAAAAGTGAGCTTCTTATGACCTCAAAAACACGCCCTATAAACGTTTAGAAGATATTTATATAAGGCGACAGGTTTAATATAGGTTGCTCTAAGAGAAAGTCTCCCTTTCTACTTAAGTAAAGTTCGTATCATCAATTTTGATGTCCATTTTGCGAGTAATTTTTTGAAGTAGCCTCTCTCGGGGATAGGACAATGTTTTTTTTGGTAAAGATTAGATTATGGGAAAGAAAATTTATGTGGACAGTGATTTGTGGCTCTCTTTGTGTGCCATCTATCTTTGTGTGTAATAGGATAAGCAATACGTAAATATGTGTAGTTTATTGATTACTTATCGATTTGTGTGTGTGTTTGATTGGATCCGCCAATGTTTGCATTACTGGTTCGATTTGAAAAAATAGTTCAGTGATAGATAGCCCATTTTTCAAGGAAGGCTTGCTACTACTTTTTACAAAGGTGCGAGAAGTAATTACCACGTGAGGCGAGTGAAAATGCTAGCAGAAGCTAGTAAAAAACTAACACTTCAATATGTCCCAATATCTAAAATGTCCAAATAAAAGTGTCAACCGGTGTACTCACAAATCACACAGTCAATGAACAATTTGCAAATGAACCGTCGGATATTTCCAGTGAAATTGAAATAGTACGAGAGTAAAAGTGAAACCTTTGGCAGCTAGCCAGACGTGCCTCGGTATTTTTACGTTAAACTGTAGGTTACTGAATCTTTGTATATATTTTTTTATACTGAAGTGTGCTGGATTAAAATAGGTACCTACATTAGATATTATTGTGGAAAATGCGTGGATTTTGAACGTTATTTTGATCCGGATGTAAACAGATTGACTCCGAAATTTTGACTCCGAAATGTCCAAAAAATGCATAGGTATTATGTAAAAAGTATCTCTTTTTATAACAAAACCTATTGCATTCGGAAATCTGATAAACATTTTTTTTTATATTAAGTGCCCCATTTAATTTAATGTCTTATCTTCCTTACGTAATGATTCAACTAATAAAAAATACCAACTTTATAATTAAAAAAAACTAGGTATTTATAAATAAACTAGTAAACATATTGGTGTATGACATCACAACATGGCCGGCGGAAGCTCGGCCATCTTGATTGTGCTCGGCGGATATTGGAGATCGGCGCTCGGCTGTAATTACTGAGATATTGCATCCACTTGTTTATCGACACTGTTACATGTAGTTGTTTGTTTGTGTGTCACACCTATTAAATTGTATGGCGTTACTAAGATTGATAACGATATTGTCAGCTATATAAATATGACGTGACTATTTCACATGGTCCCGAGAAAACTTCTCTCACAAACGGATAAATGGGTAGCCTATAACTTTCTTCACGGTCTTGCCTATCTTCAAACGAAATCGATTCTTAACTGGTTCAGCCTAAATACCCGAAAACCACACCAAACTTTTATCAGTCATCCGAAAGTGTAAAATCTTTCAGAGCTATTTAATTTTTTTTCCAACCTAAGTTTTCTTCAAATCACTGCTGAAGTAAATAATTAAAACATTTCACAAGAACGTGCGCGGACAAGTGTGGTTGGTAACGCGAGATCTAATTAGCAGTAACTCGATCTCATACTTGAGACGAATCTGATTAGTCGTACATCGGTGTCGGATGATGCTATCCCCACTGGATGCTGGTTGAGTATGCGATGTTATTTATTACTAGCTGTTCCATGCGGTTCCATTCTCGTCCCTAGGGAACTACTTCAAGCAACTGGATAAACAGTAGCGTATGTCCTTTCTCACGTTCTAGGCTATAAGGTGAACTAAACATTTAAATCAGTTCTGTAGGTTTGGCGTGAATGCGAAAAAAAACAGGCAGTAAAACATAAAGATGCTTAGTTCAGGTTGCCAGCAGATAAGTTTTCAGGGAGGTTTTCACCTCCTTCTTATTTGGACGTTGGTTAAAAAAGCACAATGCTCCCTCCATGATTTCGCGAGTCAAGAAAAATAGAACCAACAATGTTGCAGGGTCTATCATTCTCTGTAAGTAGTTGGAACCACGGGAAATACCATTTTTACTCATACTGTCTTTCAGTTAATACAGTCAGTAGTTACTAACTCCTACATAAACGCCCATTTACTGTCGCATGTGCAACCGATGTCAGCTGTGAAATACGCCGGAATTCCGGAATATAGCTGCGACGTGTTCTAACATGTGACTAGGAGATTAAGCGCGTAACTTGGTGTAGGAGTTCCTCATAAACAAGTGGATATCGAACCTTATAATATGTTTATAAACCGTATATAAAAATAAGCCCAGGAACGTTACAATTCTTTGAAAATAATTTTAAAAGTAATGGTACGTGAATACCTATTGTTAACAGTTTCAGAAATGTTTCAATCTACAGCCAAGAGGTAAGTACCCCATCACGACAAAAACAGATAAAAACCCCACAAAAAAGTTCACGATTTAAAGGAAAAATCCTGACAGGTATCTTTTACTAAGGGACAAAAAAGTTATAAAACGCTACGAAAGGTTCAGAGGGCTCGCTTAATAGTTTAATATTTATCTGGAACCATTCGAGTGAGATAATTTAGGGTCGGGACCAAAGATCGGGCCCTGGCACGCCCCTCGATTATTCCAACAAAAGGATCGCACCCTATATTTCAGGAAAGTTTAATTTGGAACTTCTTTTGTTTTATTTTCGTATTCTAGAGGACCGACACCGCGAGAACAGATAAGAATGACCCGTTTTAATAACAATTGACTTACTTTTGGACCTCTTTATAAGTTGAAGATTCTTTATTTTAATTGCGGGAACATTTTGTTGGAGAACTGTTGGACTAATGAATTTATCACTGGTTTCTTTGATGTCTGTGATTCCGCGTGAAAAAGTGGCGAATTCAAAAAGATTTTTATACTGGAATCTCTTAAATCTAATCACATCCATTTGTTTATTTCTTCTATCATCGGAAAGTCAACTTGTGATTTCATTATGTACAAATAATGTTATCTTTCCTCGATCTAGAAAACTCTCTTTCGAATCGTTTTTCTCATTTCCCTCATGAGCCGCTTCTGAAAACAATTTATTTTCTCAAGGGATCCTTAAATTAATGGATACTATTTTCTCACGAGGGAAAAGCTTTTAATCAGTGACTTCTAAAGTAGGTTTTATTGTACTCTTATATGTATTTAGACTTTATATTCTCAAAGGGAATATTACTGTTGTTTAGGTTCATCATACAGGTATGTTAATGTTAAAAATACCTCTGTAATAATATTTTCGTTTAAATGTATTAGGTTTGTAGATTGTAACCCCCTTTTCTCCCTTTACACCTGAGCAAGGCTTAGAAGGCAACGAGCAAACCCTAATAAATTATGTATTAATTATTTTTCCTGTTACATATGCCAAATTTTGTATAAGACTTTAACATAATATGGACATAAACATAATATAATTTAATGAGATCATCAATCGTTAAACTACTAAATATTGAATTTGGTAGTTCAACGATTTTTTTTTATTACAGGATATACAACTTTGTACAATATTTTATCTACACTCCATTCTTCTTTAACGTACACTGATACAGCATTCAATCGAATTAAAAAGAACTGCCAAATAAACACGACCCACATCCCAAACAATAAATTACCTGAGCACCTCTCATTAATCCAAAGGATTACTTACACGTTTAATTGCTATCAACAAAGACGGAGCCACGATTCCCGAGGAAATAAAAGACAATAAAATCGGACTCACAGTGAAATAGCAATTAATTCAATTAAGCCAATGGAATCGGATGATTGCGTTCAACATGGCGGATTAACCGTTCTTGCAGCGACGAAAGATCATAGCAGATAGCTTTCACAACGTTATAAATATTCAAGAGGTTGGGTTTTAAGTCATATTTTCTGGAAAATTCGCGAGTGGACGCATAATGATGGGGTGCGCGCGAAGGGCCGCCATTTTGTAATGCGAGGTGCGAATTAA
Source organism: Helicoverpa zea x Helicoverpa armigera (assembly GCA_033682625.1). Lineage (NCBI taxonomy): Eukaryota > Metazoa > Arthropoda > Insecta > Lepidoptera > Noctuidae > Helicoverpa > Helicoverpa zea x Helicoverpa armigera. Next base: position 1,950,638 of record JAWIIS010000041.1, read on the forward strand.
GATGGCGGCGAGGCTCTCATTAGCGCGGCAGTTGCACTAATTGCAACGCTACTCAAGAGAAGTTGAGCGTAAAAATATTTTTATTCTTTGCTCCATTCATGCACTTCACATTTGTTGCTTGAAACACTTATGGTGAGAACTGAAGCAACCTAGAGACCTAATTTTGGTGAAGATTTTATTTTTAAACCTGTAAAGGTTTTTGTTTTGCAGGAATTTCGCAACTTATTTGAGAAATGTTTTGCATCTCGCGCACTTGCAATTTGATAACATGTTGAATGACCACTACCAGTAGGTCAGTTCACACCAAACTATGAACTTTTCATTACTGAAGTTTCAAGTTAGTAGGTTGAGTCCTTGCTCATTTGTTCATTATGACCTTGTCTAGAAGCTTTGCTTATAAAATATGAAGAAAATACTACTGCAAATGGCTTACTTCAGAGTAAAATAGCTCTATTTTGGCGCGATCTGTAGCAATATTTAAAAACTATTTTTTTTTTCCTGAATCCTGAATTGATTTCAATTTCCTTTAACATAAATCCGTCTGCTATTGAAAGATATTATCCAAATATCATCAAAACATAACCGAATCCAACAATCATATTGTCCCCGTTAAGTTACAGTGTAACTTAATAAACAAAGCAAAGCGCTTTTATTTACATTATTCATATCTTATAATCGTTGTCGACAATGGCGGCCGACGTTCTGTTGTTTATGGTAATTCTACGTACGTATTGTTCCGATGACTGCATTGTCAATGTGCTTACCTGTGAAAGATAAAACATATTGATTATTATTTAATATTGAATATTGATATTGCTTTTATTTTCATTTATTGGAAAACTTTTAACAAGAACTTAAATTAATTTATCTTATAAAATGAATGTCTTATAGATTTTTGCATTTAATGAACATATTAAACCTCTGTGTTTTCGGAGTAAACCTTATTTTGTGTGCTCTCAGAGTTCGGAGTGCTACCTAAGTGTATTTTCCAGTCATGAGCAGCCTATTCCTCAGTTTAAGACCTAAAAGAAACCGAGCAAATAAAACCACTCTATCGTAAAATAAGGCCACTAAGTCTGAGTCTTATTCAATCCTAAGGAAAAAGTATCTTGTGAATGAAATGCTTCGCTCGTAGTGCGAGCCGCCGAGCAGGCTTTACCTATTTATTACTTCACTTTTCAATTCTACAGCGAAAAGATATGAATAACTTTTGTATTATAAGTACCTCTGTATTAGATCTGTGGAATGAATTCCATAGACATTTTGGTGTTGAAGCTTTGAAAATGGCGGGTGTGCGTTCGCGCAGCGGAATGTTGTTGAATTTAAAGATTTTAATTATGCAGATATTTAGTGTAAGACGTCCTATAATTGTGTATGGTAAATAAAAATTTGTGTATGCAGCCATTGTGGAGAAATTCACCAAAAACAGATTCCGCTGGGCGAACGTTGGCGAACGTTGTCCTGGCGGAACTTTTTTTAATCCATAGACTTTAGAAGAAAAGAGATGTTTCCGAAAATTAGTGTGTATTTATGTATAATTGCTTATGTATGAATGAAATCAGTGCATGCATAAACTTCGGAGAAATTCAAGTTTCCGCTACGATAACGTTTGGCCATTAGCTAGTTTTCATATAAAGCGCTTACATAGAGAGCTGTAGATTTTTACATACGTTGTTTTGAATTTGTTTATATTTGTTTAAAAAACAGATTTAGAAAAAGTCGTAGGGTTTAAAAGATAAAAATATAAACGTAAAATACACTTATTAGGTCTTAGTTCTTAAAGTATGCAGTTTGGGGTCTAGATTTTCACGTTTACACAAACCTTGTAAGTGTCTCCAACATGTTGCCAAGTATCAATGATATTCCGTTAGTAATTAAAAAGTTATAGGATATTTTACCATGAACAGAACACCGTTTACAAAGCAGTCGAATATCACGACGTTCTAAAGGAATTGCATGGTAAAATGTATGCCAATAATTAGTTTAATCATTCAACTATTCACTTGCAAAATTTCATGTCATTAAATTTAGTAATTAAAGAAAGACAATTATAATACTGACGGAGCATCGAAACCCTACATCATCATCATCATCATCATCATCAGCCTATCGCAGTCCACTGCTGGACATAGGCCTCTCCAAGTGCACGCCACTGAGATCGATTTTCGGCTTATTATTAAACCCTACATAATCCGACCGAGTTCGGATAGCTACAAAAAAGCGGCCGTGCCATATGTCTAAGCAACATTCTTAACTTGGTAGGTTAGTATTTATTAATATGGTACAGTTGCGTACACAATTGGACACGTTAGGAAAAAATAAAACAATTGTATTTGTTGATTTAATTTTTTTTTTAATAATAATGCCAGTATCTACGATAAAAATAAATCTTCAATTAACAAGTACTTCTCTATTTAAATATCCGTGTACAAAAATATTTTTATTATTATTACTTACATAAATTACTTGACTACGTGATTAAAAATAACGTTAATAAACGTTACGTATTTTAACTAAAATGTCGTAGATAGTAGCATTATCATTAAAAAAATATTTTTCATTCAAGAAATGCAATTGTTTTATTTTTTCCTAACGCTTGTGTACGCAACTGTACCATATTAATAAATATACTAACCTTCCAAGTTAAGAACGTTGCTTAGACATATGGCACGGCCGCTTTTTTGTAGCTATTCGAACTTGGTCGGATTATGTAGGGTTTCGATGCTCCGTCAGTATTATAATTGTCTTTCTTTAATTACTGAATTTAATGACATGAAATTTTGCAAGTGAATAGTTGCATGATTAAACTAATTATTGGCATACATTTTACCATGCAATTCCTTTAGAACGTCGTGATATTCGACTGCTTTGTAAACGGTGTTCTGTTCATGGTAAAATATCCTATAACTTTTTAATTACTAACGGAACATCATTGATACTTGGCAACATGTTGGAGACACTTGCAAGGTTTGTGTAAACGTGAAAATCTAGACCCCAAACTGCATACTTTAAGAACTAAGACCTAATAAGTGTATTTTACGTTTATATTTTTATCTTTTAAACCCTACGACTTTTTCTAAATCTGTTTTTTAAACAAATATAAACAAATTCAAAACAACGTATGTAAAAATCTACAGCTCTCTATGTAAGCGCTTTATATGAAAACTAGCTAATAGCCAAACGTTCGCGTAGCGGAAACTTGAATTTCTCCGAAGTTTATGCATGCACTGATTTCATTCATACATAATCAATTATACACAAATACACACTAATTTTCGGACACATCTCTTTTTTTCTAAAGTCTATGGATTAAAAAAAGTTCCGCCAGGACAACGTTCGCCAACGTTCGCCCAGCGGAATCTGTTTTTGGTGAATTTCTCCACAATGGCTGAATACACAAATTTTTATTTACCATACACAATTATAGGACGTCTTACACTAATTATCTGCATAATTAAAATCTTTAAATTCAACAACATTCCGCTGCGCGAACGCACACAAATGGCGGGAAGTTTTTAGCAAAGAGGTTTTTATATTTCTGTCATCTGTCAAAATAAACAAGCAGCACCCTATTTTATGCAATTTCAGCGTGTTTTTCATAACTCTTTGCTCTTGATCCGAGCCCAAATACGAGTTAAATTTTCGCAAGCAGTTACTGCATAGTTGGTAGCAAAGTTCTTAATTACTCACTTGACGCTTACAAGTTGAGCGCGAGTTACTCTGTGCGGGAATTTAACACTGCAAGAATTTAACAACTTTTTGAGCACATAATATATTAAATATGGCGGAATAAGTTCAGAGTCAACGTTGTCGATATTTTTTATAATAAACTTTTTTCTACTTTGCATATAATAAAAATGAAAAGTGACTTGGCAACTGGAAACTCCAATCAGCCTTCATTTTCGAATTCGATTCAGAGTGTAGCATCATACAGATATCTATAGACTTGTACCATTATTCGGATTATGGTAAAAGTACACTTAATAAATCGGTTCAAGTATACAAAAATAGGTATCGATATAGGATAAATAGGTTTCGATCAACGACCTTTGACTTATTTTACGAGTTGTGCAACCTCCATAAAACAGTGCGAATAGTCTGTGGTTTTTATAGTAAGGCCGTTCGAGTAATGGAGTCGTTCCGAGTCATGGAGTGGCGGCGAGTGGCGTGCGTCGAGTGAACGGTAATCACTCGCCGACTCGAGAGCCACTCGCCATGTATCGAGTGTCAGCATTCCGATATTTTCTGCATTCGAATATTTCATTCAATCGCATCAAATAGTAGGGTCAATGGAGTGCTCGGTGCGGTAATTAGAAGCTGATGAGGGGAAATGAAGAGGCTTGGAACTGAAAACAAATCGTGTAAGTAACTGAGAGAAGCAAATTCTATTTGTAAAATTATGCGCAACATCAAAATTTTGAATTTAGCAAGCATAAAGTAAAAATGGGCTACTAAAAATATTTCGCGTCCCGATCATCAAAATTCTATGAGACATTAAATATTCAGCGCGGGCTTATTCACATACATAATACCTACACTGCCTTTCATTTCACCGGTAACAACCGCATTACTTGCCTTTCAAAGCCTAAAGGAAGTCGTCTCGAAGAGTTCGCCGTACATAGGTGAAATAGGTAAGTAGGTATAGCCGTTTGACCTATAAACAGACTCTCATATAATTCCGCGTGTGAGAGTCGGTTGAACAAAAGCTGAGCAACAATGGAGCGACCTTGGGTCAGCAGGGGTCAAGCAGCGAGCGACGCCCGGAAGCTGAGCTTGTATGTCGAGCCATACTTCATTATGAATGGAAAGTACTCGATTGTTTACCCCTGTTTCAATTTCTGAACGAATGTTAAATTTTCATGGAACGAGGCGATGAATGAGATTTTTTTGTTATGATTTATCTTTTTGTGTAGGCTCAATGCGAAATTAACAAATCTTCAATGGAAAGAAAATTGGTTCTAGCAATCTACAGGATAACAATAAAAGTAAAAAGTTAATCTGAAATTGTTGATATTTAGATTTATACAAAAAATATACAGCCAGCGTAAGTAAAAATGCTATTTCTATGCGATCTCATGCAGGCGATTATTACTCGCTCGAATCAGTACAACCAAAAAAATACGAAACATGAATAAGCCGAGAACAATAGCGTTACATATGAAAAATACTTTCTATTCTCTGCGCGACTCCGATTGTTGAATGTTGATTGGGTTCGATACAGTTCTACCAAAATTGTTTGAAAACAAATTACATGTAGTAAGAACACTTTTCTATGCTTTAAATATTTACCATATAATTGCATAAATTGTATCGACCTTTAAATTATTTTTGGTTATAATTATTGTAACAGAACATAACGTTTCATTTATCTATATAACCTTTTGTTTAAAGCTGTTTAAGTATGTGTACCTCTGTACTTTAATGGGTCTTGAAATAATATTTTATTCCGACAGCTACCAAAAATTCCTGCCTATTTGAAGATTTTTTAACATCGTAAACCCTTAACACTATAAGGCAGGCAATTCACGCACTACCCGTTTAATTCCACATCACGTACATGCCTACACAAGTCAGTAAAGCCTCACGACCAAAGAATATCCGAAACATTTTGGTCTCAGCTAAAACGGGGGAAAGTGGGTCAGTGAAAAAATATCGCGGCCGCAGCAACTTGAGAGGAGATATCGAAGATGCCACCTTGTACACGGATGCTGGATACTCTGGTTTTGTTTAGCACTCGACCGACGAGAGCCCTCTGGCGCCCGTCAAAGGAACGACCTGCTCTCTATCGGTGTAAAATTAGAGATTAGCGAGAGAGGGAATCGATATTACCTAGGGTTTTAGGTCTTAAATGTAGGCGATTCTTGCTAAATTAAATATAAGACTAAGTTCATATACTTGCCATAAATATGTTGACATTTTGAAGACATATCTATGTCAAACCCATCATTGTCAAGAAAAGTAGTCATATTCTATCAATTTAATCACGGAAAATATAGAAAATAAAAGGAAAACAGCTCATTCAAATTAATTATACACCTACAAATAATATAGACAGATGATGAAATAGGGAAAAATGGACAAGCCAACAAAGAAATATTTTAGAAAAGAAAAATGTAACGGTTATTATTGATAAAGTTGTTGACAGTTGAAACCGGAACGCGGAGTGTTGCCATGTCTCAACTGTCAGTTATACAGCCGCCGGCGCCATCTTGATTTGTTTGTTTTCGTCTTTGAGTTCGCGCCACTTTCGTATTGTTCGTCAAGGGTTATTTATTGTATTATGTCTTGACAAAGTATCATGAATCTCGATGCGAAAAGTTTTAGTGGAGTAAAAATAAATCACGTCCCTATTTATCAGCTAGTTATAGTATAATTTATGTAAGCAGTTTTGAGCACAATATCTACATTTAAATTGTGCCATCCTTTATAAAAATATGAAAGACAATTCATGCCTTACTCTTTATCAACTTATCTTTTAATTAACGTTCAATATCTAGCTGGGTTGAATAGTGCAATCCTGTATTTCCATGTATTTCCCCAGAGCGTTGTAGGAAATGACTAATTGCTCAACAGCATCATTTTCTTTCTAAGAACAGGCTTTCTAACTGTAGACACGAGCAACATAAAAACCATTTCTTAGTACATACTAAAGCTCTTAGAGGGACGTATGAAGTCCACAGATTTATGCTGAAAGAGACATTCCAACTTGGGTTAATCAATCAGCCTAATAGATAAACCACAATTCCTTACAAATGAAACTACACCAAAGTTCAAGAGCATTAAGCAAATTCCCTTTACAGCCACTAAGAGAACCAAAAGTAATTGGAAACGGCCGAGCAAACATTAGCTCAATATGAAACGAATAAAATACAATAGCACAGCTGTTGGTGCCAAACGTGGGAGCTGCAATTAAAATCCAATTGCTCTGGAACTTCGGCCGGCTAACGATTATGGACCAGACGACATGAGGCGACAGATATGTGCAGAAGTTCTGATGTACATTCAATGCTTGGCGACATGTTGATTTGTATAGGTTACTTATATTATTAAAAAATATGGATGGGTTGCAATGTTGTCAAGAGTTTTTCTGTTTTACGAAAAGCGCGTTAGATTGGTGGGTCCAGATGTCATTTGAACATCTTTGGCTGTGGTTACAAATAGTCAAAAGATCCAGAAATTCTGACGACCGTCTTAGCAAGAGGTATCGGGTTGCTCGGGTCGTCGCTTTATATAAAGCACTGAGGCTTTCAAGTTATTAGTAAACCACCATTCCATACAGTAGTTAACATTAGTATAGTACAGTAAGCTGAAGACCAAACCTTCGGCACATATATACCACATGTTACAATATTTGCCTCTCCGAATGAAATTGTTTTGTAAACACGAATAACGCCGAATGATTCCGAGTAATGTGGTTTGTTGCTACGTGCGCTACGCCGCTACGAGCGTGCTACGCCGTAGCGTGGGCGGGTTTTAATTATAAGCGTCATATTTGGGGCGTTAAATAGATTGTTGATGTTATTACAGTGGCTTGTTTATTTTCGAAATATTTATTTTCGTTTAATTATTTGGCTTTTCAATATTCTGTGGATATTTCAAGCGTCACTTTGCCGTTATCGGTATTGAACTAGGAAGAACAAAAATCATGATTGATATAGAATAATCATTTTTATTCTGTCTTTAAGCATTTTTGGTTAAAGCGTCAACAGAAACATAAAAAGCTATTGCATAGCATTCTGTATCAACTTATGCAATTATTTATTTATATATATAATTATTTATTTTTAAATAGATTTGATCATAAATGCACTTTGTTCATTCATATTTATACACAAATTTTACAAGTACAGCCGTTCACTGTTGTAGATAAATACTTATACACCTATATACTTTCTCACAAACAGCTGATTATGTATTCGTCCGATTTCGGAGCAGCTCGTCTCGATTTGGGCGAGTTCCGTAAAGTCGTACAATACGTCTAATCGCACGACACACAGCGCCGTGTCGAAGACTGCCTAATTGACACGACGTTAGACGATGCACGGCCTTCAAGCCACACCTCCATGCCCGTCGGAGTGGGGAGCGTGAGGTTTTTTCGTTACGGAATTTCTGGATTTGGTCCCCGCCTCAAGGCCTGCGATAGAAGCTATGCAATAGCTTAAAAACTGTGTTTGTTTCAAAAAAGTAAGTTAAAATGTTGTACAGTCTAACATCACGCTTCATGAGAAACAGCCTGCTGACAGACGGATAGCGAAGTCTTACTAAAAGCGGAATCAAAAGAAAATTATATATTAAAGGCATGTACCACTACCCAAGTATACAAAGTATATACCAATTCAAAAAAATCCTTCTGAATTGACAACATAACGCCTATACGAGTCGATACGCGCGTTCTACACTTCATATCTGAGAATACGCCGCGTACGGCTTAGGAATACGTGCATATAACTATATAGAAATATTCCGCGTATTCGCAATACGTTATTGGCAAAGAATATTTGTTGATATTCTGATATTGGTAAGGAATAAGTTTCTCATAATATTTTCATGTAATATTTTTGAAATGTGTAATATTTGTAGTGAAGTTAGTATGTCTGAAAAATATGAAAACGTGTGTAGATTTTGAAGTTAAAACTATTTTATTCTCAAGAAATAATGTGATGGAAATGATATCCTAATGGGATTTAAGTATTTGTAAATGTAGTTTCTGCTGTTTTGCCGAATTTTGATTGGTGCTTAAACCAAACAAACTATCCTATTGACTGAATCCTGGCAGGCTTTACAATAAAATTAATGATATGTCAAAAATACACATCATAAATGTATTTTAACTTGAAATTGTGACCTCTCCTAAAAATAATTAACTAGAATCAGAATTAAAATCACAAATGCCAAACTAATTCATGTTATAATTCCATACATTTTCCAAATGCACATCAGTAAATAAGTAAATTATATCATTCCATAGTTCAACTGCAACAGTTTGTTATCCACTATTAGTATTCCTACAGTGGCGATAACGTGTGAAAGTTAAACAGCATTGTGTAGCCTTGTCTATTGTTTTCACATTAAGGCCAAACACACACAACTATTTTTTTTCCTGCGACACGATTTTAGAATTACGACACGGTTTTCTTAATTGCAATCTGTACCCTTCCCAACAATCCTATATATTCATTCCTAGCATAAAAAAAATCAAAATCAAAAGTCATTTATTCAAAGTAGGCTGAAAATTAACACTTTTTGAAGTTCAAATTTACAATCAATACTCAATACTCAATACTTTCAATCATAGCAGGCATAGGCCTCGCAGGCCTTAGTCTTACATGCTTTTTAATAGGTCCGTAATATATGATTGAGCACTTTATGTTTCATGCTAGGGATCTGTCACTTCATCCACAGAAGAGACAAAAACAATGATCAGCAATCGGTCAGCCATATAAACCTATGTACAATACGAGTATCATGAAGCATTTTCTAACAGTATTAATCACAAAACATAATAACAAACATTTTCAGAGCCAAAATAAACAATCAACCTCAAGCTGACCCAAACAAAAAGGTGTGCTGTGTACCATCGCTCCCCATTCGACCCAATTTCTTAACAAAATATTGATATATAAATAAAAGTCACATCCCTTCGTGACATTTGGGGAACAACATGTGAAATATTTATCAATATGTCCCGAATCCCCGTTTTACGCGACAACTCATATTCGGATATTTTTTACGGTGGCCCATGTGAAGGATTGATTACCGAAAAATAGGTAACAAATCTTATGTTTTGTCACGTCTTTCGTCATTCTAATGTTATCTTAAACATTCTAGTATGTTTTACTAATAAAAGTGTATACACCAAAATAAATAATTAGAACCTATCTGAAATTGTAAGTCCCGGCATCAATTTTACATAATTGGCTTAAGCCAGATAGTCTGACAGTCAGTTTTACCAAGGCGTTTCATGTCCAGCCAACTTGGTTGAGGAATTCAGATAGACAGGTGCTCTACATAAAACACTGATAGTCAACAGCTGATACCCTGGAAGTCAGCCCTAACTTCGTTGCGAAAAGACGAAGACATTTTTACCTACCTTTTAAAACACATGGTACCTTTTCTCCTTACGTAAGTTTCGAGGCTTATTACATAGAAGTTACTCGCTTGCGGCCGAGTGGCTAAAATTAGACCTTTTGCCAACTTCCCGTGGGCGTCGCAAAGGGAGCTTAGGCGATTATATAAAGAAGGATATTCCTGTGTGAAATACTGAAAGTATTTGAGTCTGATACGCAAACAAAGTGGGCTATTCATAGAAGATTACCTATTATGTAATTAATCCTCGGTTAATAAGTTTATGTGAACAACAAACAGTAATCTATGAAAGTTGTGTGTTAACAAATGTAGTCTTCGGTATGGTTATGTAAGGGAAAAAATAAACTTTACCTGTACCAATTAACTCTTTATTCTTCAGTAGATACAACAAAATCTGAACTGAATCTGTATACACAACAACATATTTCCAAAATACAGGAATGCTCTTTCGTCAATAAAATACATAAATCGAACATAATAAAACGAACACATACATATATAAAAAATCGGTAACGACGAACATCGCACATTCATTCTAAACCCATAAAATCTCTCTTATTGAGATCCAAGCGACTTTGAGCTGTTGAGGCTTTGTGTTCCAAGCGGCTTATATACTACCTTATGAATATTTCACAAGCCCACCCCTTGATGTATAACAAAACCTCCATTATTTTAAAATGTATTATGTCGAAGAGGTGTTGGTCGAACCAAGGGCATTTTTAAATCTGACCTCGGAATGTTAAAAATGGATAGCAGAACACTGAATAGTCAGAATCTGCTCATATTTTGATTTCTAACTACATTTATGGTAGTTCTTGCGTCATACATATGTATAACTAGCTGTTGCCCGCAACTTCGTCTGCGTGGGCAAGTTTCATACAAACTTTCATCCCCTATTTTATCCCCTTGGGGGTTGCATTGATCAAAATCCTTTCTTAGCGGATGCCTACGTCATAACATCTACCTGCATGCCAAATTTCAGCCCGATAAGTCCAGTGGTTTCAGCTGTGCGTTGATAGATCACTATGTCAGTCAGTCAGTCACCTTTGAGTTTTATATATTTAGATAAAAGTCAATAATTAAAAATAACAAACAATCTTGCAATGCTTTTTAAAAGCCAAACATTTGAAAACATAATTCACTTGATGTTCCCAGAACGAGGATGATTTTGTCGTATTTCCAGGTATTTCCACTTGATATTATTTATAGCTATATATACAAAGCAACTTTTGCTGCCAAAAGGGGATTTTCAAACACTTCCTCGAAAGGTTACATTTGAATGGAAAATGGAAATAGCGTTTCTCTGAAAAGCCTGAAAAAGCAAAGTAACTGCTTTAAACTATATTACCATACATACTATATTTAACTATAAAGTTTAACAGCTCTAACTCTTTATTTCTTAAAATTTTGTTCCATTCTTGTATCTCTAAAATTTCAGTCAACTTTTCAGTCTTGCCTCATAAATGGGTAGACATCTTCATCATGAAAATAAATAATACTTTTATTTCAAACCAGTGGGTTGCGCACTCGATTGCGGAAGAGCGAATCGAATTCACTCGAGCATTCGATTTATTTCATTGTTTACGGAGCTATGCATCGAGAACTAAGGGGTTAACTTGTTGTGTTAGTGAAATAGGTTGTGTTGAAGTTTGAAAAAAAATCGTGCCGCCTACCTACTTTATTAAACGTAGTACATATGTAGTTGCAACATCCTACGGCTATCCATTCATCCATTATGTATCAATTTAACAAAATCTTATTAGAAAATCCTTAAAAAATGAATTATACTGAAAACTTAAAATGCACCTACAGTCACGTCTAAAGTTAATAAACTCATAGAACAGCTTCGATCTCAAAACAAATACCTATCAACAGTCTCCCACACTCAGTTAAAAGTCAATTTAAACAAGGCTAAAGTAAAAATAACCGTTTTATTTCAACTCCCAGACGGCGAGGCTGAGAAAGAAAAATGTTGGAGTCGGCCAACCGATCTGATTTGATTTTATACCGATATTTGCGCGACCAGTCAATTGATAAAACAGGGATCAATGAGTTGCCGCAAAAAGGCTGGAACGATAAATATATAGGTGTAGATGTATTATAGTGAGAAGTTCGGCGTTATATTGATGTAAGATTATTTCGAAAATCTCATTTTTGGGCATTTAATCTTAATAGTTTACACAACACAGCAAAATTAATTTCAGAATGTCTTGATCACTCGTGCACGGCTGGACCGCTTAAGTTGAAAATTAGAGAGGAGGTAGCTTAGACCCAGGAGAAGGACATAGGATGGAGGAGGTTTTGTCACCATCCGGCTACGGAAGCAGTTATCTCGGGACACGGGTGAAAACACGGACAGAAGCTAGTCGAAAATAAGATATAACATCTTCAATAAAAACAGTATAATTCATATTACTATATAAACCGTTTGGAGTACGTAAAGGACAGTCTGCAATATCACGTCAAGATGTAGAATAAAGACAAGAGGATAGAGTGAGCGTAGGAAGCTGCACGATGTAGCAATCCGGCCCTCCGTCTCGCTCCATTTCCGGGGCACAAATGAGACGCTTTGCACCCGCGGGGGGAGGGGGGCGAGGAACCATGAGCCGGTTTTATTGCACCATCAACATGTCTGACAGCCCAATAGATAAAAGTTTAATCATTCGAGCAATATCTGAACGAATGACAAATATGTGCCACGTCATGAAATAAATTTCGCATCAACCAGCATTTTCGTTGACGTTATCAATATCTATTTTGTGATACCAGCGTAGGCTTTTGTGTAACTGAAATAAATGCCCAAATTGACTTATAGGTTTTTTCTTCAGCCCCAAAGTCGCGTAATATAATACATTAAACGTTAAGTCGAAACTTTTTAGACGACGTAACTGAAAGCCTTGAGCAAACTTAAAGATATCTTGTTTAACGCTTTATCTCGAATCATCTAAATTACGTCGGACTTATAGACTTAGGGACTCGATATTTGAGTTAAAAGTATGATAATAAGGACCGAGCTGGGGGAAGTTTCAGAATTTCATTTGCCTACCTGAAATTACCTATCGGGGTACAACTTTATGTTTCGAAACTAATTGTCGGGCTCCGGTCATATGTTTCGAAACACACCTGAGTCCTAATCGTACCGTCGCGCTGACTAAGCCCCTCAAACAAAATACCTGTTCAACTTATGGAAGCGCACAAACGTGACACTCTTAAATATGACAGCCATTTCAGCATTCACCAAACGGCTCCACTTTAAATCCTTCATCCAAACAAATGAAATAAAGCTGTCATATTTGAGACGGCTCCACGAAATCTCAGTTCGTACAATTAAACAATCACTGCCGCTTACATTCGCAATGAAAGTCTATTATGCACATCAGACTTTGCTTCGTAAAACCGTGCAACACATAATTGCTAGCTGGTACAACCGCGCACAGTGCAACTTTGAGCCTTCAGGGACCGGATTAGTTCCGATTGCACGCGCAGACGCAACTCCTAATTGACGGCAGCATTCGCGTTGTACTCGAATGTACTTTAATTCAACCGTACTTTGTAGCTTTATGGAGGCGAATGACATTTGTGCGCGACTGTACCGTTTGTAGCTATTCCTGGGTCGTATGGTGTTTCAACAAGTGACACGAGTTGATTGTAGAGGTAGTTAAACCTTTGTGGTTATTTGTTGCAATTTTGTCCACTAGATTAATGATAAGTGGAACTTTTACAGGCCCGCTTTCATTAGACTTATTTTCATGTTTATAATGAAATGAATTGTATTAAAATTGACGCGCACCAACTGTTAAATATAATTTTATAGACGATAAAGTTGGCATAATTAGCCGAAACTAAATTTCATACTCATTTAACACCAAATACGATACATATGATCCGATTACGCACAATTTATTACTACTGAAATAGCAATAACTAGTATAACCAAATTAACAGAATATATATTATGTATTATATAGTATCCTAAAAAATACGTTCCAACCAACTCCTTTATTTTTGAAACCACGCCTCTTCTTATCACAGTTGGCCCAGAAATCTCCGTCTCCTTTATTAAGCCTAACGTAAAATAGGCTCTCAAAACATTGCTTACCCTAGCAACCAGTACTCAAAAGTGCTGAACAAGCAACACCGCTTTCAGCAAACTAACTAAACTTAATTCAAACGCAAAACGCAAAATACTCTTTACTTTACATTCCCTTTTATTTCCACAGGATTAATGTTCAAGTGTCTTTCCAACTTGTATAACTTTCTAAAAAACCGGGTAATAATTCCAGAATTATTCCATTCCGGTAAACTCCGGCGTTATAACTTGTAATCAATAATAAGTTTTCAGCGCGAAGTTTGTATATCGTCATTTAGGTAGATTTTACACGATTTCTGTTTATTGAAGATTGTTGCCGTTTCAGCTGATAAAATAACTTTTAGAATTATGTCTTGCTAGATTTTCTTTATTTAAATCAATAGTCTGGTGTTACCAATATTTTTGTCTATTAGGAAACCCGCTGTGAATAATAGACTGACTAAAACCCGCCATGTTTCCTTCTGGAGCCCTTATTGTACCAACGATGCCCGTGCAATGAAGCCATTGCACAGTTAGTATTTGTAAATTGTCTCGTCTTCTCAAATAGCAGCTCAAATAAGGTAAGCTTTATACATGCCTGACATTACTCTGTGCCACAACATTTCCCTTCCACATACAACATTGTCTGCAACAAACCATTTTTCAAATAAGTACAAGCTTCAATCGGATATTACATTTGTGACTGCAATGTGACCTATAAAAGCATTCAATTATAGAAAGATCCATCGGCACACCGCATACCTGAGCTCGGTTCAACTTTTAAAAGACTTACGAGAAATATATTTCTGCATTGAATCCCCTACATACATACATATTTATTTGACGAACAAGTTCATTGCCGCGCGTAATATTTTCCTGACAGTCGTAACTAATGCGCTTAGATAAGCTCATGATAAATGACAACAAAATTATTTATCTTACTTTCCTTTGATAGCGACTTTTCGGATCAAAAGCTGACATTTTGGCTTTAGAAGAAGTATTGAACGACATAATTATGTACGAAACACAGGTGTATTCGGAGCGTACGTCGTAACATCTAACAACTTGTATTATTAAAAAGTTTTTTATTACAACTTGACAATATATTGCAAACTAAAACAATAGGAACAATGGAACTGATCTCAACACCGTTCAAGAGAACGGAAGAAAATAATTGTGACGTGCAACTTTATATCGATACTTGAATCGATGCGACTATGCGAGAATTTCTCATTTTAAAATCGATATCAAAGAAAAAGTGAAAAGTTAGAAGTTAGTGAAAAGGGTGAATATTTCAGGCTAGCGGTTTCACCCGCATCCGGTGGGAACCTCTGCACAAACCCGGATAAAGAGTAGCCCATAGCCTTCCTCGATAAATAGGCTATGTAACTCTGTAATAATTTTTCAAATCGGATTAGTAGTTCCCCAGATTACCCCGTTCTTCAGCTTTATAATATTAATATAGATAGGTGAGTAGTAATGAGTGTCTTTGCGACTGTCAGGTAAGGCTTTGATTAAGAGCCTGCAGCGCTGATCACAGGCTTGCTTTGAGGCGCTCGTTACGTCTGCTCCAGTGGTCGACCAGACAGGTGCATTCGAGTGGCAAGCCCAGACGAATGCTAAAACCATTTCTGTAGACGCACTTTTGAGGATCGTGTTGAAAGGTGTTGCAAGTTAAAACTCAATATTCTTTTATTAGTTGAAGACTTTGTTGAGACATCGGAGGATTTTTTGGTTCATCGTATTAATTTTAAGGGATTTCACTTTATGCACTGAATTTAATACTGAACACTAGTATACTGACTTACAAAAGTGTTTGAATTAAATTGGCAAAATAATCAATTTGATATTTTTTTAACGTCTTTTATGTTCCCCTGCAGCCTTCTATATAACGGGTATCACTTTGACAAAAAAAAACTCTTACCTCTTCTACGCTAGGAGCCACCTTTAACCTCCATATTCTGTCCCACCACAATGATGAGTATGATGAAGACCAGTAGCAGCACCAGTATGCAGCATATGGCGACGGCGAGCATGGCCGCGTGCTCGCCCAGTTTGGCGGCGCCCCGCGCGGCGTGCGCGCGCGCCGCGGTTAGCGTCGCCGCGGTCACTCGCGCGCTTATCCTGCCAGCGCGCGGTCGCCTCGCGGGAAATTACCGATGACGTCACGCTGATAATGCCCCAGTTAATTGCTTCGGTAATTTTTTGAGTAGGAGGCACGTTAAACGGAATGGTTGACAGTTTAGCGTGTATCACCGTTGTGGGTAATCGCTTGTTAAAGGAAGATTTTTAAGGCCTTAAACAGTTTTTGGCACCTATTTATCACACACTAGTTTATCACTCTCTATTGGAAACACTAATTTGAATAATATTTTATTGATCTATAATTAAGTCGTATACATACCACAGTTCACCAACAATTTTGAGCACATCGATACATTGTATACTTCATTTCTTCGTTTGGATCGTAAATCAAAATTATTGTCAAATCTAGTAAAGTACAATTTGAGGCACCGAAGGCACGCCGCCTAACTTTCCGTGAAATATGAATTCCCAAGTTGTTTATAAGTTTATCGCTGAAGCGATATAAATTAAAATGCGTGGAGCACCTACCGATTCCTCCCGCCATTACCCGGGGCGACGGTGTTTTGTATTCACGACTCCAATTACAGAGAAAAGCTAAAAAATGTACCCCACTTCCTCCAGGGTTGCAATGTACGTGAAAGAGGAAAAATACTGTGAAACTGTAAATAAATCATAGTAATATCATAAAAAGGAAAGTTTTCATTGTTAGAGTTCCGTACAAAACTTC
The DNA here is from genome assembly GCA_033682625.1 of Helicoverpa zea x Helicoverpa armigera. Taxonomy (NCBI): domain Eukaryota; kingdom Metazoa; phylum Arthropoda; class Insecta; order Lepidoptera; family Noctuidae; genus Helicoverpa; species Helicoverpa zea x Helicoverpa armigera. The sequence goes on from JAWIIS010000041.1 coordinate 1,967,605, forward strand.
TAACACCGTCCCGGGCCTTTCGAATATCGAATAATGTCATAAAAGATCTAAGAATGCCATGAATCTTGTATCAAATGGGATAGAAATATAACGTTCACATAAATAAAGTGCTCGATGACCGGTTCATTCACATTTATTGGAAGCTAATGTAATAGAGCCTTGTAGGACGAATATTGGATCCGGAGCAAGATTTTTATCGATACACCTAACAACGTACGAGTATATATCGGCTAATTAACAGGAAACTGATCCAGTTGATACGAACATAGCTATAAATGTCATCCCTGCAATATTTATGGGCGTCTTTACAATCTAATCGAAAGATCTAATATTTACCCGCCTCAGTATAAACACCTGAGGTACCAGTAAACAGGTGCTCAACGTTGTCTATGGTAATTCTGTCTATCTTGTTATAAGACAATATCGCACCCTCTATATTTTAAAATTGAAAACCTATTTTATGCATAGAAATGCATAATGTGACAGTTTCATATTTTTATATCAAAAGAAAATCCTTTAAAAATATCCTAACCGTTATTGAGATGCCCAATTTTGTCTGTTAGATTAGTATAAGTATAACCTTTCACAAAAAAAAAATACATTAGAAACATAACAGCCTAAAACACATTCATTAAAAGTGAATAATTCAGCAACAAAGCTTGACCAGCCCTGGCAACAAGTTTTCAAACATTCATTTCTCCGGGCCGAGATTACTCTGCAATCACAACCTGACAATAACAATTGTAACCTTTTTTCTCGACGAGGTCGCGTCCTTATATTTGTAACGAAGGTCGGCCCGTAATGATTTGTGAAATGAAAAACAGGGCAGCCCGTGAAAAATCATCAGTAGCCGCCATTTTCTTTTTACGGACGACAACATACAATCCGGAGCTATTTTAGGTTCGTTTGAGGTTTTGAATTAATGTTTTAGTGTATGAAAGGGAAAGGTTTTTTTGGTTATGACCCAGTTGCGATTATATATATGTTTCACTCATATACTGACAAAGAGGTGAAAAATATTTATGAGTAGAAAAAGACAACTTCGTAAGCATACGTATGTCGATGGTCTAAACAGAGCAGAAGTTAGTTCCCTGAAAATGAGAGCTATCACGATTGGAACCATTAATCAATAAACCTAATCCCTCCGAATATTTTTTTAGGCTTTCCTACAGAGGTCATAGAGGTCTCACTGTTTTCGAACGGACGACAATTGAAATCGATAAATTCCCAGTTGCCAGTGACAAATGGCACGGCACTGTCTTGACAGAATTACGGCCGAATCTTTTAGGCCGAGGGAAATTCAAACGAAATTGGCTTTCAGAACCTTCGTTGTTTGTTTAAAAGGCCCGTTTTAATGAGTATTGACTCGAGCAGTATCGATTTAATTAGGAATCGAGAAAGAATCGAAACGTCTTTGTATGCTAATTAATGTTTGGCAGGGTTTCACTGTTACGGTGTTTTGTTACCCGTTAAATTATGTTGCATATAAAACAAAGTTACGTATAATTATGTAACTTTCCTTCCGCGATTTTATCCTTATTTTTTTAGTATATTTGCTTCTGCGAAACCCAATCGTGGCTTTAATAACCCTTATTGCAACAGCACTTATTGTATAGGTACGTACATTTGATACCATCCTACCCAAACAGAGGATCAAGTAGACTTACACGTGTTTGGAAACCCTATGAGGCAATTACATTTTAGGCTTCATAAATTACTGCTTAAGATTCCATTTAAGCCTTATAAGAGTCAAGAAGTCGTTTCTTCAATATCACACTAATATAACAAACTGGATGTTTGTTAGTCTTTTACGTAAAAACTACACACAGATTCCATTGTAGGTTTCTTTTAAGAAGCGACATAATTCTCTCAGGACGCGGGCAAGACGACGAAGAAATGCTAGTCAATCATATTTTGATGTAGGTATTTATCAACAACAGACTCCAAATTTCAGGTACGACACAAAAACTTAGTAAAAACCTGAAATACATTACCCAACTCGTCTGTTACTATCATCGTTTACTAAAAACTATCTCGATAACTGAACAGCGGGAGGATGGATGGCTTTTATCATAGTACTGGCGTGAATAGTCGATGATTTACGAGGTTTCGGCAAAAACTCACTGTGTTACACACAATGGTTTGTTTTTCGTGACATGTTACATGATGTACCTACTCGTACTTGTATGTAGGTATGGTACACATAGAGGATTAACACTGTTTGTAACACGTAGATAAGAAAACAGTTAAGAAAACAGTGAACTATGGAATCTACATAGTTCAAATATGAATGTGTTAAAGCGAACCAATATTTTTAGAAATAAAAATCACCTCAGGATGTTCATTTGTTTCAAATGAGTTAGTTCAGAATTATTTTTAAGTACTCATCCCTTCACAGGTACTGTGATCAGATAAATTGTTAACTAGCAATATATGGAAAGAAAAGAAATCCAACATAATTTAATTAATTATAAATCGAATTTGAAGCAATATGTTCCACGTGACATAGCATGGCCTTGAAAGTAAAAGATCACGTAATCCCTTTTAAAAACCTCATAAAACAATTGTGAGAATGCTAAAGGAGAAATTTCTCATTACTATTGCGCGCACGTTTCATAATAATGTCGTCGGAATTGCGAGTATATCTCACTGCTTCATAACCATTCGCTCAGACATAAGACGTTATGGGAGTCTTTTTAACATAAGCGACTCCAAGCGAAAATGAAGGTCAGATTACATCTAATATGGTGTTAGATGTCTAAATATTAGGCTTTGGAGACATCATTATATCGCGTTAGAATAATCAACTTATAAAATATATAAGCTATGCCTCCTAAGCCTCAATCTTAATTTTACTAAAAGTTTGACAGAAATGTCAGGTAATTTCACTGGATTTGGATTTTAATCTATATTTAACGTTAATTTTCTAATAGCTGTTCCGCACCGGGATAAAAATTTGTATATGACTTTTTACAAGCTCTTTATTGAATGTAGTGTATGTGTCCCAAACATTTAAATTGGTCACGTAGTTTGAACTCGTTAGGGCAATTTAGGGGCACAGAAGTACCTATAGTCTAAACAAACTGATTCCCAAACAAAACCATCAAATGGAGTTCTTCATTTTTAAATGTTCTTAACTAAAACAAGCACTTAAAAGAGCTTGTTCTTCCATGAATAGTTCATTAGATACTAATTTTATCTTTAACTACTTGGCAGAAGTATGCGAGACGAACTCACTACATTAATTCAACAGCGATGAATTTCAAATTGAGCCTGTCACGGATGCTAATGTTAATAACCAGAGAGGTGCTGATTTTTAACGTAACATACATTATACGCTCTGTTCCAAAATTAGAGTAGGTAGGAAAGTACCCTGATTTTCTATTAAGCCTATGGCTCAACGCGATTAGAATTTGCATCTATTTCATGATTCAGGGAACTGGGCCAATACTTTCGGGTCTTTATAACCACCACAGTTAAACATAATTTGTTATATGTACCGCTAAAGTAAATATAAAATAAATTTTTTTAATGATTATTTTCAGTAATACCTATTTCTTTTTTAATTTGTAGAACGTCAATGGCAAAGTTAAATCATGCCAGCGAAAGGTATCAGCTTCTGCTATCACCAGTTCTTTACAAGACATTATTTAACCTAAAGAATTTTGCACTGATATTTTATTTTCCGAACGACAAATACAGACATAATACATTCGGATATAAATGTAATACTTACATTTAAACATTACAAGTAAATATTGATAGTATTGGCAATAAATCATCCGTGTGTACAGAGATGTCGTCCTCATGTGTTGAATAGATCCACACGGAGGACGGAAAGATAGCGAAGATGCCATAAGGATGGTAGGTCTAGCGCCGCTTCTTGTAGGTCAAGTAACGTACGGCGTAATCAATTACTAAAACCAAAGAAACGTTCGGGTTCCTTGTCCAAAACCAATCTGTCAAAGATTCGTCTTGATTGATTGGCGATTTTATTTTGAAAATAATGGGCGGGTTCCATAGAAGGCGTATAAAAACGGAGCTAATGACGTTCTTCGTCCCCCGAACACCCGCATTTTGCACACGACTTTCGTGGGAGATTTTGCGTTATGACATCTCTGCTAGTCATTTGGTTCTCCAAGATCCACACACACATGATTGTATGGAAACATACATTCTACTGTTGTATTGAATCGTACATACATTTTACCATTCCAGTATTCGCAATGAATCGCATAGCTCCGAGTATTTTGTAGACTTTATGAGAAAGATATCGGTTTCTAAATATAACTGTTCGCTTATTCATCGTTTGCTTCGTATTTTTAAATGTACATTACATATGTACATCTAGTTTTTTCTTCAACTTCACTTTGTACTGCGATTATCTGCATTTTCTAGGCAAATTGGAGCTATGATTAGAAATGAAACATTTCAGATAGGAATAAAGATGATGTCAGTACCTGTATGTGATATGTGGTTGATATTATGAAACGTTTTCAAGTGGCGTTCGTCCCGTTATGTCTACTGAACTAACCATAAAATTGTTATGTAGGTACATAATCTCCATTCTCCTCCCTGGGTAACTTCACACAATACTTTTAATCTATGTACATGAAGCCAATAGATCCATAGCTCCAAAACTGTCAGATAAAAACCGCAAAAAACCTGATTAAAAAATTAAAACTCCATAATACCCTACCGCATATTTAGGTCGATATCGGAAACTGTTCGCGAGTTCCGTACAACCAGCAAACCGGATCATGGCAAGCCGATAATTGCCCTAATTAGACCCTTGACATCGCGTTCATATTATAATTAGATTATTAATATATTTGCGAAACAATTGCTCATTTCACAGTTGTTAACTTTTCCGTTGTGTTTATTGTAGTAAACCATTTATTTTGGTCAAAGTTAATCATGATCGCTGACCTCCTGAAGCTATTAAGAAGGCAACTTTAGGACTGTAAAAGTGGTCAGACTTATTGACTTCTAACTACTCGTAACAGCAATTTTTTTTTATCATACAAAATTAAGATAGAATAAGATTCACATTATAAATTTAAATTTAAAAACAATGGCAGATAAATTTGAATATTTAAGCACTTATTAAACGTAGCTATAATTATAACTATTGTTGCATTACAACTGAAAAATACGTCCATGAGCAAAACAAAGCCAGAGATATTTCTCTGTCCCCGTAATTTACTACACTTCATAAAAACAGACTTGGTTTTGTTTGTAAAAGATATTAATGGCTAAATTAGTCTTTGCACTATATTGTTCTACATTTAGAAGCCGTTCCAAATGGCATTGAAACTTAGTTTTTCTGCTTCTTATCGATAACATTGCAAGTTTCATAACCAAACAAGCACTTAACTTAGTTAAAAATTCAACTTTGCCTACTATCTTCATTTCGAAATTACATCAGAATCTTATTAAAGATTTTTCCACTGTCATTATATTCGTAAAGGAATGTAATGGCGTCCACGGCCGATTTCGGCCACGGCATCTGTTCTCATATAAGGAAATCGGCCAGCTGCGCAGAACATATTATAGTGCACAAGCATTTGCTTGGATACCGGTGCACTGACTATTCCCTCACTCTCATGGCCCGATGGCACGGCAATCCGAAACGACTGGAGAGAGATCAGGCGCAGGACCGACATTTACCTGCTCTCCGATTCATGGGTGAATCAATCACCATTTTCCAGACTACGAGTTGCTTTGTGAAAGTTTCTAAAACCCACAAAGCGATTTCGGCCAGCCCTGGGAATCGAACCCAAGACCTCATGCTCAGGAGTCGCCCTTGCGACCACTAGACCAACGAGGCAGTCGTAAAAGAAACATATTATGTACTTGTATCGTCATCATCAGCCTTTCTTTTATCCTCCCACTACAGAGCAGCCCTCCTCTCACATGGAGAAGGTACTTGTTTATTAAAACACAATTGTCTCTGCACAACTGTGATCAATACTACAATGCTTGTTTTGGTTGGCTATCGTTATTGAATTACTGAGTAACATAAACTCTTATGTTTACCGAAAGAGATGCAACTGCAATTGGAACGCGAGTAACGAGGCAAGGATTTTCTAAATCACAGCCGAGATCTACAACGTCCTTTCCGCGACACAGAGGAATGATTGTTACAGATGGTCACCCATCCACGAACTGACCTTCCCAAGTTTTGCTTAAAATTATAATTACAACACTTTTATTAGGTATGCTCATCATGTGTTATGTGGATACTTATTATTGTTACTTATTACCTATGTTTGCAATAAATAAATTTGGGTTTGAATTTGAGTTTGACAGGTGCGGCTGTTTAGAGCCACAAGCTCCGCTTACACAATAATGAGAGATAGGAAGCATTATTTTTATTTTTCTTCTTTTTGCCAAAATATGCTTCTCGATGGGCCAGCAATAAACATAAATCATTGTTAAGTATCTTTTACTGAACAATGGCCGTACTGGATATTATATCAAACAGGTTACATGATATGGGCTCTTATGAACATCTGTTACGTTAAAAACCACCATTTCCCGAAAACAATTGAAGGGTTCAGATGACTAGGGGAATAAAGTCGTATTTATTAGCCATAATTTATTATGGTCCTATAAAATAAGGATTAATTTATGCCTAAATAAGTGAATTGCATGACAACATTTCCAGAATATCTGTGAAATTGCAACCTTTTTGTGTAAACACATGATAGCAGCCGAACTCGCGCCGACGACGCGCAATTTTTTTTTACAAATAAACAAACAACAAACAAATATATAACATATATGAACAGCTTTGGTGGAATCTAGCTGTTTTACCACTTACTACAAATAAATACTTAGAGGTTATACTATATTGACTATTTTCAAAAAAAAATGTTTTCATTAACCAATTCGTTCTATCCGTATTATTACCTCACTACTATCATTAGAACCTGACCTTTACATAACGAACTAAATTCACAACCCTTGCATATTATTAACCCTCACTAAAATAAATCCATTGCAGCCTCCCCGCCTACTAAATCTTGAATATCGATCAAGAATTTATTATTCTGGATTCTTTGAAATCGTGCTCTCTTTTAGATTGAAACCACTCTTAAAAGTCTAAACGGTGGAGTTATTTTTATCTGTTAGAAAGAAAATGTTTCCATTTGTTTTCGGATAGGAATATTAATCAGCTAAAGACTTATAATCTCTTATGCCCATTTTCACCAACAAATACACTCTTAAGGATTAAGGGATCCCCTAAGAGCATTTACGGAACACTTAATAAGAATTTCGTTTTCACCAAAGTTTAGGTATCCCTTATCCATAGTCATTTATGTCAAAATTGGGAGAGCCCTTATTCTAAGTAGCACTTATATTAAGAGATTGTTGGTGAAAATGGGCATTAGAACCTTAAATGAACCCGCAATACAAAATAATAGTTTTCAGCATACCAAAGTAAAGTTCTTTTCTATTATTTTAATGTAAATCGACGGGACCAATCTGTAATGCCGATCAAGATTTAAAATCATATTCTCGTATGTTGCCACCGTTTACTCGAAAACCATAGCCATGAATATTTCAATATATTCACGGGTATATGACCGATATTGACAGCGAACTCGCACGTGACTCAATCTAAATTACACACAATACATTAGACATGACATACCGTGAGCCTGTGCGCTTAATGTTGTCGAACCACGGAGCAAGATCAGCGGAGGTGTCATAATGCAGGTAGGTCAGGCGCGTTCTTCTAGGTCAAATTCTTACAGTGGGCATGACCAAAACGATCAGTTACAAGTTAACTAACGAGGAGTTTGGGTTCTTTGAGACATCTGTCAACGATTTTTGGTATAACATAAAAAAACAGGTCCAAGGAAGGCGTATAAGGGCGAAAACAGTAACGTTCTTATCCCCCGCACTCCCGCATTTTGGTGCGCAACTTTCTCAGGCGATTTTCCGTTATGGCACCACGGCTAGTCATTTTGTTCTCCATGTCCCGAACCATTGAATTTATGGCGAAAGTGAATGTGACATCGAGAGCGTTGGAGGGTTATGGGTACCTACGTAAGGTTTCGTGAACACATTATAAACATGGGTTTGCTACAAAGAAGATTAGTGTGAGGATAATCTGGCTTGTAATCGGCTCTTATTTTGTTGGATACTTGAGCAACTTGGTCATTTGTGAAAGAAGAAGCATTTTATCATTTAGTATAATTTGGCTTGCTTCTATCTAAATAAAATGGTGAATATTTCGAAACAGTTTACTTAAACAGAAATTATGAAAAATTGTAACGATAACATTTTATCTTACCACAACATAATTTTACAAAAGCAAAGCTACCTCAAGAATTCCTAACTCTTTCGAAACAGGCCTTGATCTTGATATTCATCTTCATTTCGAAAATAACTTATTAACATTTATAAAATTGTTGTCAATTTCATGATTTCCTCTCTTAGACTAGTTCTCAAATTACTTCTGCTGTGCACGTAGAAAAGCATTTGAATAGCATTCGGTACGACTAGCGCGTTAGCGACTGTCCGCAAATGGGAGCGAACTAATTTGCGGGCAGTTTATGTATGCTTACAGATAAGGTGAAAATGTTAGAATATATATTGATTTTATTATATTATGTACATAGAATAAAAGAAAATAGCTTCACAGCTAGCAAATATTGGGGTGATCTTAGCATAGTTTAACAAGATGGACGAGGAACCTCTTGTGAAAGTATATCTACATTCTTTCTGTTAGTGTTTAAGGTTGAACTCTTAATGAAACGAAACAATAGAATATATTTGTTATCTTTCACTTTATTTAAGGTAAAAATGGTTCCTCCGAATGCCAATAATGATTTGGGTCGTGTTTAGGTCACAATTTCACCATAAATATTTTCAAAACAAAAAAACAATGTTATGTTAATCCGCAGAACGGCCAAACTTAATTACATCTGTTATAGTCTTAAGAGCTTTTTGAAAGCCTATTATTATGCTAAGCAAGATCCGGCGAGAAATCAACCTTTTAAGAGTCGAAGTCGAAGTCGCCCCATTATTGTAGAAGTCGTGTAACAAGTCTTGGAGTCCAGTAGGCATTTTAATGAGCCAATTATGTCTTAGATGTAGAATAAATGCGATTGAAGAAAATACTAATAGATAGGTACTAGTTTGTACTAGGTACTCAGGAAAAAGAGATGATGGAATTCCTTAAATGGTTCAAGATTGAAAGAGCAGTAAAATAAGAGCATAGTGGTTAAATAATAATTAGTATAAGTATCTTTGCAAATTGCTTCATTCAGGTTTAGTCATAGTTATCCATTAAAAAACAGGATCATGCATCATTATCATCTCACAATCGTTTTTTATTTGCCTTGTCGGTATGTTTATGGTACCAAACACGTACAGAATAAAATGAACACGTTAAGATGAAAAAAATAGTTTTATGATAAACGCAAATCTCCTTTGAAACAAACACCCAACGAACGGAGCTTGGAAAAATATAAGTAGGTAACACAAAGAGCGTAACAAGAAGGATTATTATAAATACCTTTTAAGCAAAGAAAACTCCGTTTATTCAGCATAAACACGCATTTTAGAATATAACAACATATAGAAGGATACATATATAAAGCCTGAAGCTATTAAAAGATACACGAGTACATTTCGTTCAAAGAAAAGTAAATATTAGTTAATTTGAACTTAATTAAGGTGGGTAATTTGTACGTTCCTTTAAGACTTTGTTAACTTGCTTATGCTTAGTATATTATGTTGAGTTTTGTCTGTCGTTTATGCGTTTACAAACAGTATTGGGAATGCCAAGAAATTCAATGAAAACATATTATTTATTTCTGAAAATAGTGAATAAAACATCATAAGCCGTCGGGTTCATTTGTTAAAATTGGATACATAAAAAATGAATCCTAAATGAGCAGTAAACAATTTAAAGAGCTTTAAATTGATTTATCCCGGAATGTTACTCCTGAGATGACGGCAAATAGAAGAGTACGGAAGGAGAAAAAAAGCTGCGCCGACCCCGAATAATATTGGGATAGGGGCGGGAGGATGATAATAATCATGATGAGTTGATCTATCAATAGGATATCTTTTTGAGCCTTCTGATGTACCTACTGTACAAATACTTAATCTAATAAGAACTAGAAAACAATAACTTAAAGAATAAAGAAATAATGGACTTCTGGCTATTTATAAACATGTTTATTTCAATCCCGACCTCATACTGTTTCTGTAACTAACCCAAATTCTCTACCCCTAAGTCGTCATCATCATCATCCTCCGAGCCTTTTTCCCAAACTACGTTGGGGTCGGCTTCCAGTCTAACCGGATGTAGCTGAGTACCAGTGCTTTACAAGGAGCGACTGCCCTATCTGACCCCCTCAACCCAGTTACCTGGGCAACCCAATACCCCTTGGTTAGACTGGTGTCAGACTTACTGGCTTCTGACTACCCGTAACGACTGCCAAGGATGTTCAATGACAGCCGGGACCTACAGTTTAACGTGCCATCCGAAACACAGTCATTGGCGTCTAAGATATACTTATAAAGTACATACAAACTTAGAAAAGTTGCATTGGTACTTGCCTGACCTGGAATCGAACCCGCGCCCTCATACTCGAGAGGTTGGTTCTTTGCCCACTAGGCCACCACGACTCTACCCCTAAGTGTACCCATATTAATCCATAATCATAGGCAGGTATATGATACCTGAATTTCCGTCATAAGTTATTTTATTACAGGCGAGGTTACATTAGCGAATTAGTATAAGTATTACTTACTTTGTTTTTACGATGTTAATAAAATATTTCATTACTTGAGTATCACTTTTATACTAATAATCATGTAAGATATATGCTCGTCTAGGTTGTTGAGTAATGTCGGTATATTGCTAATGTGTACTGAATCTAGGTGTTTACATATTACGCCATCAACTAGATGTCGATGCAAAATTAATAAAAAAAGCGAGTTAGCTTATCTATCAATATCGTATACTAATATTACAAAGAGCAAATAACATTGATTTCTTTTTTTTGTTAGTTTGTATCCTAGGCTCCGAAACTACTTATTAATTGACAAAATATTTCACTGTTGGAAAGCTGCTTCATCCAGGATGACACAGGTTGTATTTAATGGTACGGGCAGTAGTTTCCACAGAATGCGGATGAAACCCAAGAAACAGCTAGTACGATATAATTTTGAAGAAAAAAATCAGACGAGGAAAGTGAAACTATGGAAAGTTTTGGTAAACACTCAACTCACTCTTAGTTATCAATATATGACAAGACAATATAGTTACCTAATACACATACATATATTTATAGGTAGGTATATAAATTAATGAGATAATCATTGTTTGATTGTCCGATGCCGGCTAGCCGTTGTGGGAGCACACAGGTGCACGATATTAAATATTTATCTGCAGACTGTTATTATATTCGGAAATCGAAACTAAACTAATTATATTATCAACTTTGTCTGTGAAATAGCCCACAGTTTTGGTGCGATTATCATAAATAAATTAATTATATCGCTATTAAAAATGTATAACAAGCCAGGTCATTAAACTCGGTTAGTTTATTTTAATAGGATCACGCAAAAACACATTTTGACCAGTTTAAAGTAGTTGTCTACTTCTTTGATCACTACATCATAATGCCATATCTATGTAGACTGGTGGTCTATAACCTTCTTCGATTAATGTACTTTCTAACACTCAAAGAATTTTTTAAATCAGACTAGTTTTTTTTCGTAGTACTTTTGAGCTTAAAATATAAGTTAAAAAATATACATAGATTACAACTCTGACTGACGTCAAAAAATCGTATTGAGTTTTTCCTCAAATCGTTGCATTTGATCGTAATTTTCCAAGTAAAAATTAAGATACTTTCCCACACAAACGCCCACAAAAATCATATAAAACTTCGCTAGATCTTGCAGTCCATGGTAAAATAAATAAATCGTGATTTTACTGCTCTCTTACTAACCGATGTACTCAATTACGAATTTTATTACGTTATGTGTGAAAAACAGCGAACAGAAGTGTTTAGATAATTTCGTAGTACACGTAAATGTATTTCTTTATATACCAAATTGCTGCACTTGCTTTGTTAGTAGGAGGACACTAAATAAAATGTTAGAAAGCTTAACAATAAAATACAGTAAAACATTACTATGATACAAGTAATATACAGAACTAGCCCACGGTTCCTCGATAAATGTATGATTATAGCACTGATAGATTCTTCAATTCGGCTGGTTCCGAAAAAAGATTATTATAGATCAGTGGGGCTAGTAGATACGAGATTTTACATCACGAAAGTTCACTACTAATGTTTTTTTATTTATCTAATAAAAGAAAGAGAGACAAAGAGAATCAAGAAAAAAATAATGGAGAAACCAAGTATTTTGCAATGTCATTTAAAAATATGTACCTCAATTTAGTACACCTGTGTCAAATAACAAAAAATTTAGAATAGAAAATAAAAATCGTCGTAGCACTTAAGCACAGACGTCTAACACAAATAGCTTCCTAAGACAAAGTGCTCGCGAAATAGGCCGGAAAACCTAATGATGCAGAAAAGGAAAGCCGACTCGTGACAAACCTTTCACATAACATGTAGCAGTATGAAAAGACTGTGGTTGAAAAATACTTCACTCAAGGAAGGAAGAGCTTCTTTGTATTAAATAATAAATACTCAAAAATTTCGCATATTCCAAAATCTCTTTCAGAATGACCAAAAAACCTGACTCTGGCATTTATTAACTTCTTACATTTCAAAGGGAATAATTACTCAAGTTCATCAAAGACAGCAGTAATTTAACAATGGTAATTAAACTATTCCCAACAAAGGTACGCCTGAAGCCAATATCAATAGTCCCAACTCTTGGAAACATCTCCCTGAGGGCCAATGAAACACTAAGTTTGCCATAATCCCGAAACTCTGACACCAAACATCTAATGGAATCAGCAATACATTAAGCTAAACTAGACAGGTACATCTCGGTCTCACCCGCGGCTCTCGATACGGTAAAGGTGCCCCTTTCAACTAAATTGTCCCTCTGGTCAAGGCTTGTAAGTACTGCAAACTATTCGAGATGTGAGATGGGTTGACACTGTGATTAAAGATAGGTGGAAAACTTCGCTATTCGCTGTTGCAGAAAATTAAAATAATACATCTGGGTTTCTGTCCGAACTGAAGTTTGACAAACTTAGTTCGAGAAAGCAATCGAAGTTCGATGTTCAAACACTATCTACAGGTATACAATGGTCAGGAAATGTCTATTGTTAAGTGAGGTACCCAAGTAATAGTTCGATCATTTTAGTTCTGTTAAAACAAAGTTTCATTCCCCATAAAATGGGAAACTAATTACTCGCAGATTCCTCTTAAACCAACATTAAACACTGGTCGAAATTACAATTAAATCCAGCTAAATCTCAACCGGGATTGAGCCGAATCTCGGCTAGCTGGATGGAAATCGAAATGTTTTAATTTTTTATTCGTTCAGTTTCCATCGAATTAAATGTTAGTTTTGAATTGTTGATTCGCTCCGTGTGAACCGTTCCGAATGATTGGACTCGATAACATTTTAACGTATGAAATTGCTTTTAATAAAAGTTTCAATTTGAGTATTTCGAACAAAAAATGGGCACGTTATAAAAGTTTCTCCACACGCATTTTAATTTATATCGCCGCTCGAACATTTCTTTTTTGTAACTGAAAATAATCCGCAAACTTTTTACCTTTATAAAAAATCGCACACCACTTCAAAACTATTGGAATAAAAATTTTCAAACACTAAACATCAACACTAAAAACAGCTACTCGTATAAACACGAAATACGTATACAATACTAGAACTTTATAAACATATATTTATAATAAACCACTAGATATAATCGCAGCACTGATCACGTTGTTATTTTAATTTAACTTTTGAATATTCGCGGTTGTTTTTGGCGGGAGAGCGCGGGTGCTGCGCTGTCGAGGTTCGGGCGCTCACTGACGCGTGGGGGCGGGCGGCGCAGATTCAATCACATAGACATCTGCCACAGATTAGGAAAAACACCTTCGCAGACAGACTTTTAATGGACCGCAGGGATTAACGCTCACGTGGACGAGAGGTTTCATCCTAATGAACAAGTTTCAATCGACACTTTTAAGGCTTAAGCCGAATTTTGCGCTTCTGGTTTTTTCTAGGCTGTGGTCCACGTGATCTTTTGGAATTTAACCATGCAAGCATAGACAGATTTAACTCCTTCTGTATAACGAATACATCACTTTTTTTAATTACATGTCACAAAATTGGCAATTTCTACTTGTACATAGTACAGAACTGATTAATTGTATCTTCATGCCTAATATGATCTGTCCACGAAAACCTCATGATGGAAAAAGTTGTTGTCATAGTCGCGATTATGATTGAAGATCTGTCGTCAAATGGTAAATTACTATATTATAAGTATGTACAACATTTATTGTACATGTTTTGGCGCCTGCAATATTTACTTGAATGCGCAGAATTTTGTAACTATATGGCAAAAGCTGTAAAATAAAATTATAACAATGTAAAATTCCTCACTTGTAGAATAAATGGAATATACTGGTAGTCGTTTCTATTATTATTATCTAGAAGACTTGTCAAGTGACGTGACTTCATGCTAAGTTTGTAATAAGAGGGATCAGTGATATCACCATAAAGTTATTAAGACTGAGATGAGTCATATCTATGCTATTACATTCCATATTTAAATACCCTGACCTAATTCAAGTCTTGAAATTCTTCAGTAATTTCATGTTATCACTGATCAAAAGTTTTTAAAATCGACGTTAGGCTTGTTGAGTGAACTAGTGAAATAAAAGACCAGTTTCCCAACAAACATAAGTACCAATGATATTTTGCCAAATCTTCATATTTTCTAAAATCCTATCCATGAAAAGCTCTAGTATAAATAAAACGATTATATCAAAAAACCACGTTTCTTCATCAATCTGTCTTAAAATACGAAAACGATACCTATTTTACGTGTCTATGGCAGATTTTCCTCAATATAAAAGTCATGCGTTAAAAATGTCGACTCATTCGAGATTATATGAAACGGAATAGCCCCGTCCCGCCATGTGATACGATACGGGACCGTGACGGGGGAATTAGCTACCCCACATCGAAATCAAGCTCGAATTTCGGTTAAAGGATTTTGTATTTTCCCGTAAATAGGTTGGAAATTAATGTTCCTAGAATACTTTTGTGGGGTCTGCCTGATAAAAACTAACGCGATTTTATTCAGTGTTTCTATTATTTATTAGAATCCATATATTAGCCACCTCATTTTAAAAATGGTCCCAAAAAATGTACCGTCTTTCGTACTAGGTATAAACCATCGTCTCGAACAAAGTTATTGTTCTAAACTGGAACTAAATCGGGTATTTTTTAAGACCACGTTTTATAATAAGGTCTACTTACTGTACTAAAATCTAGCCAAGAAGAAATATGAAAACTCCCATTACAAAGATTATCAAAAATGAAAAAAAATATCAGAGCTCTTCAGTTTGAGGCATACTTAACGTTTCAGGTCGGGATGTGAAGCCTGTCTAGGAATTAGGTCAGTGTGGTATCTGCGGTCTAAATCAGTCTTTGTGTTCAATTCGTTATTTTATACGCGGATAACTGCGGTTCTACACTAAACCTATGATGATGGACTGTGGCCAGAGTATTTTATGAATTAGTGATTTTGAATTTAAAATGGGTTCTATGAAACTTTAACTAAAGAATATAGCTTTTTATAGACATAGGAAACGTTTACTTGCAAAGAATGAAAGCACACCATATATTTTATTTTACATAAATTCAGTGTTGTATTGAAAGTTAAGATAGCCTTTTAGTGTTATAATTTGGAATCTTTTAAAACTTTCAAATATTTCGCGACTCAATTTACGATTATTTTCATGAAAACTGTCTACACTGAAAGTTTACATTTCCCAATTCTGGAACCCCACTTTCTTACTTACTCTTCTTAACAGCCTTAACTTAATACTAAAATCATCACCACATTAACAAAATCAAAATCACCGCAGACATCGAGGGATGCGCGTAAGCCATAATCCCGGGAAAGAGTAGCGAAGGGAGCGCAGTTTTATTAATTGCGCTCGCCGTGTTGGGATTTAGACCCGGATTAGAGATGAGCGCGCTATCCTGAGCGCAAACAGATTATAGGACGGATACCTCACACACAGCTGTTCACGGGAGTTTGTTGGTTCTTGTCTATGGGACTTACTTTTGCACTTCGTAATACTTGTAATTTTGGAATTGTGTATTGGAGAAAATTAAGTGAAATAAAGGGCAATGGAAGCCTTGCTATTATTGTTGCACAATTAAGACTGGGATTAGTGATGAGTGTTCACGGGAGTTTGTTGGTTCTTGTCTATGGGAGTTACTTTTGCACTTCGTAATACTTTGATATTTGCAGAAGATAAAATCAATGAAAGTCTTTTTAATAAATTATACGGGCTAAATCTCGTAATGTCATATTAAAGTATTTTCCAAAAACTTAGATGTTAATTGCATGCACGCATTTTATGTCTAGACAGGGGTGAGTGGGTGAATTTCTCAGAAAAAAGTGAAAAGAAAATTTAAAATAGAATTACATTTTACAAAATGTAAAAAATTAATCAAGAAATACATTAGCAATCAAAGCTGATTTCTACACATTTTTGTATGGAACACCGTGAAAAGTTTAATAGTCTGTGCAGAGAAAATCTTTCTATGCAACCCGTGACACAATGCAGGTGGGATGTGTAAAGACGGCAGCCTGCAAAGTGTTGCCAAGTTAATAAAACTTGTCCATAGAGACGCGTTAGAGTTGCAACAAACGTAGAGAGTTACAGTTATTTGTTAGTTACATATGCTTTAATTAACTGATAATGGAACAATAGTGAGTATACAAGAGAATTAGAATTTGTCTGCAGTTTATATTGGTATATTTGCTTGAAAGCTATAAACTTCTGGTCTGATTTAAAAAAATCTATATTGTAGCCCATTTATCGAGGAAAGGTATAGGCTACTTTTTATCCATGAAGGAAGCTACGTATTATATTCCTTATGCAAAGTTCATAAAATCAAATAACATTTCTTGCATATTGCGAAGAGCTTACAAATTGCATTGTACATTTTGTTACCGTCCTCCGTAATATCATGATCCAATTTATCTACTTTACCCTTTTTCTGTTGCGTCCCCGTAAGTAATATGCTCATGATTATTTCTGACGGAACATTTTGATTATACGGATATGAGTTTAGTTAACCTGTTCTTGCTATTGGATTCAATCGTAAAATATAGGAAGAAATGTTTGTCGCTTAAGGTGTAAGTTTCGCGTAATAGATTCATTAAACTTATCGATCAGAATCTATCTAAAAAATTCAAGGATTCATAATTGTGACCAGTGAAGCACTAATGAATTCAACAATATATATAGACCTCAAATAATTGGTCTAACGGGAGGAGCATAATGCAAATGTGTTTATTGCATTATTTTTGTTACCTACTTGATCAAATCTGCAATTTTATGCATAAGCTGAAACTGGTTAAAAGGGAATACTATTTTTGTTATCGTTAAAATCTAATTACGAAAAAACCAAGCGCAAGCATACAACGAGACTCGATATCCAATATTCTTGTTTATCTTAGAGCCGATTATTTTCGCAGCATCAGCAATTTGCAAGCATTTTTCGTACATTGTGCTTCTCATACATTTTTGTTCGCTTAGTTACAATTTTAAGTGAATTTGTCACGTAGCTGTGGCGGTCGTTATCGTATATTTTGAAGGTACTTTATTACTGAACTCAAAGGCTTTAAAAGGGAAAATGTGCGGGTATGTTCGTGTGGATTTTTGCGGCTCTCCCGTTAATATGAGAATCCCTCTGACAGGTCATTGACCTTTTATTACACCTGAAATAGTTTGCGCTTTTGTTTTTGTTACAACTCGTTTTGCTTGTTTAAAATAATTGGGTAAGATTAAAAAAAAACAAAGGTTAGGGCAGAACTAGTCGAGTCAGAATCCAGTACTTTATATTTTTAGTACAAAAAAAAAATTGAGTTATAATAAACTTGGTAAAAAGGAAATTACTAGGAAGGAAGTAAACCAGGGCAACTGGCAATGATTGTGGGAAATGTGTCCCAAATAACATATAAATTCATTCAGGATACCGACTGGATACGCGGCAATTTTGTTACATCACAGAACATTTGACAAGGTACGTATGAAAATTACTTTTCCCAATTACTAAGCACGTCCTTTTTATAAAGTTATCAGATTAGAAAACTTATAATGTTATACAGAACTGATAAAATAACTTCATTTTTGAAAGATATTTAAAAATAGGCTTTCAGAACTAATTATAACAATAGAACCCTGTATGGTAAAACGATAAATTGTGCGGAACCCTGCGGTTGACGGAACAATGTGGCCTGGTAACCATCCTCCCACGAAACTACATAAATTATAAACTATAAAACCTCTCCGTTTATTAGGCAAAATAACTAAGATGTATTATGAACAAGATGGGTGTATATTGAGCGGGTATATGGTGTGGAAGCTAGAACTTAACATAACTTTGAAGATCTATTACATTGTTCGTAAAAGTTATTCCAAAGTCGGTATATATATTTACTCCGCAAGGGTTCAAAATTCACGTGCATCTATAATAAATAATCACCTTTCTGATGCAAATCATCTATACCAATTTGAATACCTGAGGTTTATTTGAGACTTTAAATTTGAAATAAAAGCTTGTGTAAAATTACATGAATACGACCTCTACTACGCTGCTATGGCGTAGCATTACCGTAGCCGCGTAGGCGATAACTACATTAAAATCGCGCTTCATAGAATAACAGAATAAAACAAACAAAACGGTTCGCGTATTGCAACTAAGCCTCCTTAAGCTGTGGAGTGCATCACAGTGAGAATAACAACTCCTCAGACGAGACCTGAAGCGAATCTATTCCTGAACCCTCCGATATTCTAGCTATAACTTTACCAACATAACTTTTGCACCCCACTAACAAGGTAGACGCAAACGTCAACTTTAACTCAACGTCATAAAGTCTAGAATAGTGAAGATTGATTGTGATGGTCGCATGTAACAGTTGGTTGGATGGCATGTGATTTATCTTGCTCGAACTCTAGTAGAATTCCTAATATTTGACGTATGACAAGGATGGAAATATTTACACTGCTTCATTGCGAACGTTGTTGAGTATGTGATCGAGTTTGTCTATGAAATATTGGTTTTGTTTAGTATTGCTGGTAGATGTTCATTTTGAACTATCATCATAAGTTCTGACCTTCTACAGACCGTACACCTAATAACATTATTACATAAAAATTAAAAGTGCAATAAGCAATGTACAACTTTATTTCTTCAAGCCTTGACATAAAAATGCAAAAGTATTTTTGAATTACCTTAATTTTTAAATTACCCAACATAAAGGGCGTACCCAAAATGTCCAGCATCACAAAATATTTAACTCGCCTATATCATGCATGAACAACAGTAAATTCGTAACTCGTTGGACCGAGATCACGCACTCACTGCAAAAAGGCTTGGGTCAAGAAAACAGGAAAATTCCATCTAAAGTTACCGCAGAGTCCACAGTGACGAATGATCTCGAGAACTCGCCAAAACAATCGACTATTCGTTTTCATTTACTCGTTAGTACATCACTATGGCGATTAAACAACACCACTCGTGTTGACAATTGTATCGTTAAAGATTTTATTGCTTGCACTATAAAAGTAATTGAGCGATGACAGTTTATAGCAGTTAAGGAAAGAACTGGCCAGTTTTACGATTGCAAACTATGAAAGACATTTCATAATTAAAAAGAAAGTGGAACACTCAGCCTGTCAGTTACAAAGGAGGTTATAATATATCTATGCTATAAGTAGGTCTGTCGTGGAGTTAAAATCTCTCAGACTAAAGAATGCCTCTGTACCGTGCTCTGTACAGTACGACAAAAGATATGAGCCAGAATTCCACGTTCATTTTCCTTTGCCCTTTAAAAATTCGTTGAAACGACTACGAAATGTTTTAGAAGCGTGTTTATGAGAGACGACGTAATTATGCTAATGACTTTCCCGCCAGAAATGAAGGAATTCAACAGAAAAATATGCAAGAATAGCACCCGTAGACAATAGAAGCTGAGATTTGCATCGAGACTCTTTGAAATTGTAGTTAATTGAAAGAAAGGCTCTTACTTTGATTGTCGCGCTGTTGTTGTTAGACAACTTGAAGAAAAGAACGTGTTTTGATGTTTTAATTTTTATTTAAATTATTGTGAAGTCTTAAAGTCTTGTGACTGCTTATTTTACGGATAATATCAAATACATCTTTTTTCAGCTTTATATTTTAAAAAGAGTGACTTAATAAAATCTTATAATTTATCTAGCTTCAAATTATATAATTATAAACCTTCTAACTGGTTGAACATAATTACAAAAATGTTTCTCGCTCCCAACGGTATCTTATTCGAATTTAGAATCCGAATCCTTATTGATCGCTTCCCTGCGCCTGGAGAAAAGGACAGCTAGTCCTTCACCGTACGTTAGAGAAGGATAAGTATATTTTTCTCATGACGGCTAAGCCCAAAGAGGATATCGCTTGGGAAGGTTGTAACGGGATTTTTGATCCTTGTGACTTGGGGATACATGGTTTTAATGGCTGCAGAGTACGGTTATCAAATATTCTTACCCTCGAAATAATTACCTACTTTAATGAATTACTTTAGGGGTCGATTTTTAAATAATATAATCAATTATGTCAATTTGAGGAATAAATATGACTCAATTTGAGATATTTTCGCTACAAAACCTGTCTAAACGTCAAACTTATTCTTCAGATAAAAGATCTGGTGATTGAATCGGCCCTAAAACGTGAATTTTGTTAATGATAATAAGTATATTTTACTATTTGTTCTAAAGTAAACTTCAAACATAAACACGAAGGAGTTACATAGACAAATGGCAACAGCGTAAGAGACCCACAAGGAGGTTATAAATTAACGCATTTGTTTAGAGACACCGTATAAATAAGCTCATAATGAGAGTGGCTGTAAGTACCTTTGTTGTACAAAGATAAATAATTCACTCCCTTACCTCTTTATACATGTAAAGAGAGGTGATTAACAACACCACATGTATAACATACGAGCAGAAGTAATGGTATGCATTTTGTAGCACAAGTTTTTTTTAATTTAGTTACAAAGATCTGGTTGGTTTCTAATAATAATTATGCAACTATGCTTGAAATATTTATTAAGCATCTACGGTTGGACGCTATAAACGTGAACAAAAGTTTTAATGCTCGGTCAGAATAATTGTCATTTGTTTCATCAACATTTATGAAAAAAAAAGTTGTGTTAGTTAAACTAATTACTCAAACTTAAAAACACCTGAACTGATTCGGCTGAAAATTGGCGGAGGTAGCTTATAAGTTTATATTATGTATTTTTAAATGATAATGTCGCTGATGTTGAAAGGTATTGTAAAAATGATTGATTGTACTGACCGCTTGTGACTTGAAGAGTAGTGGCGAAGAGACATAGCAGTGACAGCGACAGGCATCCGAGCGAGTTGAGCCAATATGCCGCGGCCATACTGTATCCTGTGAATATAACAACCTGTATTACTGCACCTTGCATGAAAACCTTGTATTATTGCACCTTGCACGATTGCTAGAACTTGACATGTCATAATTTTGTAAGGCCCTTCTCACCAATGAGATTGGATACGATAAACCTACATTTTGAAAGTGTCAGTAGAGTCTGTTTACCGATATGTGATCAAATGCATTGAATCATCATCATCATGATACCAGCATATTAGCGTCCACTGCTGAACGTAGGCCCGCCATAACGAACTACTTCAAATCTCTATATCTATATAATATCTGTATAGATAATGTAGGTAACATACAACTTATACAAGTTGCATTGAATAATTGATTACCCATAAAAGTCCACTATTGTTCATTAGATTTGATTTTAAAACCAAATATTAGATTTGATTTCAAAACAAAATCTTCAGATCATTCATGGATAATTCTTCAAGCCACGGAAAATTCAAGGCGATACGTGTAGCGCCATCTAGTAGGAGGTGCCGACACTAAACGCTTAGGGGTGGGTTTGTGTTTAGAAACGCCGGGAGCGGCCAACCGACTGACTTAATGTTATCGCCGCAAACGACTAGATGGCGCTAGTAAAGGAAAACCGAGCATTTTCCTCGGAGCGTAAAAGGGATTTTTACGTTACGTTATGCAAAGTAAAGAGTATAACGTTCGCAAAATATTAAATGTTAGCTAGGTACTGGTAACACTTTTTTTTATCTATCAGTTAAAGTTATCTAAGTTTTAAATGACTTACCATATCGTCAGCATGTGTGTTCTCGACGCGGCCGTCCGCCCACCACAGATCACCTGAAAAGAAAATCTATATGAAACTGGGAACAAAATATTTCGGTATTCGTTTATCATGAATATTTTCCAATATTATCCAGTCACAAATTAATAATATTTCAATGAACTTTAATGATAACGCAGTTAAGTATTAAACCCACTTTCAAGTGGTCGATCATTTCTTAAAAATTACATTCTACATACTTTATTAACATAATTAAACCATATCTGCTGAACAATAAGTAAAATAATCCTAAAATATATACTTGACACAACAATATCACGTAAAAATAGAAATACAATATCATACACCAAATAAAGACTATTGGTTTTCTTCTCATAGCTACATCAATACTATCTCTCGTTACGCGTAGCACGTAGCGCGTAGCCCCCGGCTACGAAGTGGCGTAGCCGTCGTAGCGATGTACAATTTACTTGGCGAATGTGTTACTTGGCTGCAAAGCCAAATTCCCTTGTCTAACAAGACTAAGAAAAATGTATCACGCTCAAATAAATGTGTTTTATTTTACACGGTACCTACATTGTTTGAAAATGTTATTTTTAGCTAAGGTTTCGTTTTAAACATTTTTGTTGGTAAATTGTATTTATGCGGAACATTCATACTGATAGTTTCATTTTTCTATATCTGCTTTATTCAAAGCTCTAAGAAGAGATGTCTATGGCGATTCTTGTTGCAAATATTTTTATTATATTCAAATATTTATTCTCTACCTTATTGTTATTTTAAAATTAGATAAATTGAAAATACGGTATTAATAACTACCTATCACAGATTCTCGTAACCAATTCCACTACATACTCCTTTTCTACACTTACAGCACAAAACCGATGTACACTCCATAAGAACCAACATCCCATACACATAACACTTCACTCAAACACGCCATACCTACATATCATACATTATACCTTATACTTATCGCCCGCTTACTGTATACTTTATACTATTATATTATATGTATACTTCTCGCCTACCCTCACAAAGGCGTTCAAACTGTTCTCATAAAACAAGGGCGCACGTGACACCGAATTTTCGCCATAAAACGCTCATACAATATTACGGGGGGTGCTTCAAATTGGAAATATGTGGAAATATTTCGATTATAAGCAATTATTTTCGAATATTTTACTTACTTAGTAACTTCTTTCTGTGCCAGGACAAAATATAACCCAGTAATAATCAGGTACATTCAGTTGTGTGTCAGCTACACATAAAATAACGTAATATTAAAATTACAAGGGGCCGCTTGAAAAAAGTCCCCACGTGTCCATATAAAGTTATCTAAACCGCTTTTAGTTTGCTGTTTTGCAAAGCCAACTCTCTGTAACATCTCAATCACTCATTTCTTCAAGCACCCTTATCACACTATCATCATCATCCGCCTGCCCTTATTTTTATTTAGAGTCAGCGCAGCATGTTTTCTCCTCCCATGCTCTTTTATCACCGTCTTCTATTAAGTAACATTCTTTCTATCCTTATCGACTTTCAAGCGCCTTCATACACCATACTCAACTGCACGCAAGCTAACTGTTACTGTTACAGCCTTTTATCGTCCCACTGCTGAGCACAGGCCTCCTCTCACACGGAGAAGGATTGAGCATTAATCAAGCTTACGCAAGCTAAACTCCGACAAAATATAGCAAACAAGCTTCATAAAAAAAAAAACTTTCAACTGCAATCCGATGATAAAACTTGGCAGAAGTTCCTATTTAGTTCAATCAAACGCCAGTTCGCTTGAACAAAAGCCACGCCGCAGGAAAAAGATAGTCGGTGAATTCAATGAAGGAATTTCTCACTTCATTCAAAGCGAAGTGAACGTATGAGAGTGAATTCAAGTGAATTAAATTAAAGTGCTGAAAAAATATTTGGGTTCTCCATTTATGTTTTTGAACGCTTTTGAGTGGTTCCGGGAATTTGGAATACATTTTATGAGTTGCACTTATTCATATTCAAAAAATATTTTTATACCACACCTTTTAGATTTCGTAAGATTGTATGAATGCTTTTCATATTTTTGTTTAATAATTTATTCAGGCTAGTAATCTTTTGCTTGTAAAATATGTATGCTGGTGCGACGATAACTTGTATGGAGACAAATGAGACAGATTGGACAGTAAAAACTGTTTGTATTTTATAAGTATATAAGTTAACATATAAAAATAAATAAGACTATCTGAGAAATCTAAGAAATGTATGTTCTCAACAATCTCTATACACTGCAAATACATTACCTACAAATAAAGCATCTCAAACTACAACTATCAACGCCAGCCACAAACCAACCTAATTAAACGCTTCGATTTCCTATTGAAACACTAAAAGAAAAGAGAAACTAATCCAGCAAAGCTCCTGTAATCGAAAATCACCAGTTCTAGTCGGAAGGGAACGAAAGCCAAATTGGGTCACCCAACGAACCGCGGCCAGTCTATCGAGTTATAGCCAGAGACGAATTCAGTACGTAACAAGGGCCCAGAGCAAACGGGGGCCTCGCTAAGAAAGCTCAAGGCAACCAAAAACTTATTTTTTAAATCCCTTATTTTACACATAAAATATTTTTTGAAAACAATTCCTTTCTATCTAGATGAGCTCGGTTGTTAGTTTCTCATACGGCATACCTTATATCTGTGATGATGTATGTTAGATTTGTCATTAAAAAGGTTGTTGAGGGATTGTTTTTTTTACTCACTCTGGGACGTATGATTATGATAAAGAGATAAACATATTTTTTTAAAACAACGAAACAATTAACACACATGACAATTTGCTGTGGGCCCCTGCCCAATCCGGCCCTGGTCCACAGCGACCCCTAGCGCGACCGTGACGAACATAAAGTTATTCGCAACTACGTAGAAGTAAGTTCGACCGAACATCGATGAGTAGGTAAATATTTTAAGGGCGGAGATACGTCCCCCGTATACTTTTATGCGCTTTTTAGGGAGCGACATGCGACGGTTACGATCGCGCCATTGTGAGATACCTTTATGTATTGATATCTTTTTTGTTTTATCTTGTAAGTGAAATGAAATATTAATCTATCGCTTTTAAAGTTTGTGTCCTATTATTTAATAAAATTAATGAGGGAGAATAGTAAGAAATTAATGCTTAGATAAAGCCGCTACTTTATTTTGCCATCTTCTTCATCTGCAATAGTAATTGCTTTCATATTATTGGAAAACCAACTTCGAGAAAGTTGTAAGAAACATAGATACCTATGTTTATCTCTACAAACATAAAAACAAAATAAAAGGCAAGTGCACGAATGTCTTGCAGCGTTATTTCTACCTTCTGTCCCTATTGTAATAAAACTTTAAAGTCCTCTATAGTTTTCATAACTGCATTACACAAAGCGACACAGTTCAATGGAATGTGCAACGCTGTGCAACAACAAGCCTGAATGCTTCAACTTAATACTGAAAGCCACAATGTATGAGTATGAACATAATTCTCAAGTGAGTTGTGAGTGAAGGCTGTTCTGGTATTCTATCTCCGTGTTCTAGTTGGTCTGTTGGAGTTTGTAGTGGGTGGATAAAGTTTAAGGACTATTTTGTTCTTGGACAATAATGTTGTTTATATGTATTTAACTCTGTATGTCTACATCTGTTTGTAACTCATCATTATCTGTCTATCTATACAGGTTAACGTACGTAATTTGGTAAAGAATTGTTAGCGACTGTATTGGAGTAGGACCGAAATATGTATGTTGTAGAACAGCGAAAACAGTAGGAAGTTGAAAAACTCGGCTAAGTAAATTATATTCTCGAACTATCCGCTTATTGATTAATTACCTCAATACAAAATGTAATTTCAATCAGTTCAGACATTTTTGCATGAAATTTTCACATTATATTGGATTGACTCTCTCTCTCTCAAGCACATAGCGCATACAACTTTACGTCAAACAATTCAGGTTGGCTTTGGACATTTTAACATAAGCCTGAAAAAATGTGTTTATTCTTGAACATGCAAAAATGTGTAAACACTGATATACTAAAAGTAACAAAATGGCGTAGAAGAGCTTTTGCAGCGTTGTGCGTCATTGGAATGGTGATAGCATTCATTTTAGTGATGGTGTTCGGCAAAAAAGCTAATCTTGAACATAAACCTTCTATGTAGAAATAACTGCTAAGTACTTGAAATTCTTATTTAAAAGTAGCCGTGCTGGACGACATGCAGAATATACTAGGGTTAAAGTAAATCAAAAAATGCAAAGGATATTAATTGCCATAACGATTTTTTGGAAGAGCTTTGATAAGATTATAATAACATCATGATTTCAACTTAAATAATTATTTAATAAGTAAAATATGTTAAGGCTTCTGTTTTCTTATACCTTTCTGTGAATGTTATTTTTATAAGCCAATTCAAAATGGCACTATTTGTTGTAAAGTTGTAATAAACTGTGCATAAATATCAAGTGACTTATTCAGTGTTTCCATGTCCTTTAGCTTGCCAAATCCTCAAAGAAGCAAATACTATCCGCATACACTAATGCGATAATACCATACTAATAATCCCCCTAATCCCCTAAGCTTTAATCATATGCATAAACTCTGCCGTCTCCCCAAGCTGGCATAACGCATCGGAAAATCAATCATAACATTATAGAACATAAGAATCAAATTAGCATTTTAATGACGTGCTTCAAAGTTCTCTATTTTAATTCGAGAGGTAATTGAAATCTGCGTTCCTTTGTACGCAAAAGTTAGGAAAGTTGAGAAAACGTATGCATCCATGGAGTAAGGAAAAATGAACGGAGATGCCATAATGCAGGTAGGTCAGGTGCCTTCTTCGGGTCCGTTCAGACAGACCGGCTCGGAGAGGAGAGCAAATTCTTAACACGTTGAAAATCGAGTACTTAGTATTTAAAGTAAAGTTTATTTTTGCATGCGCATTGCTTTTGTCATTAAGAATGCTCGAAGGCGCTCGGTGTGAAATAATAAGAGGAGTCCGATTGTGTACTTTTTCTGAGTCTTGCTGACCTTTGGCTCCAATTGCATCTCACGCAGCCGATCGCAGCCGACTCCGGTCTGTGCGAAAACTGCGCGCCGATGCTCTCCGAGCCGGTCGATCTGAACGGACCCTTCTACGTCAAATAAGTACTTTGGACATAATCAGAACGATCAGTTACGAGTAAACTAATGAGGAGTTATTCAGGTTCTTTAACAAATTTGTCAACGATCTTTGGTATTGCTAAAAAACAGTTTCGTTCGAAAGAAGGTGTAAAGACGGAGACAGTAACGGTCCTCGTACCCCAAACACCAGCATTTTAGGTGCATTACTTTCTTAGATTTTTGGTTAGGCATCTCCGCTAGTCATTTTATTCTCCATGTATGCATCACACACCTCAGAGTTCGAGTACCTATTTAATGTTAGTACATAGCTAAAGTTAACACAGTAAACCTGTAAACTGTGTTGGTGCTTCAACACGTTAACGGTTAACTCATCAATTGAGTTAGTGGGGCTGATATGAAGTGGGCTTAGGTAAACCTAACTATTTGATAGCAAACTGGAGAACAATCACTTGTCTATCATATTAAGCGAGTTGTAAGAGTATCAGGACTAGTTGTTTCTAGCGTTTTACAGGTGCTCTGCGGGAATTACTTGCCCTGCGATTAGCCTATGACATTCGCAAATGATGCTGCTTGGTAAAAATATATTTGATTATATCGATTCACTAAATCTAGAGATTACAAATACCTCTTCATGACATTGGTGACCTATAGAAATATAAAGGGGAATATACAAGTACGTATGGAATTCCGTCTAATGTTGTTGCACAATAAGACTTTTCGTCAATGAGACTTCTTTATACACTATCGAATAAAAGTAATTTTCCCATAGAAACCTAGGTTTTCGAGTACATAATTGGAACAAAACGAAGATAGTCCACGAGTTATGTTTTCACTTCCGAAACAATACAAAATCGAAACTTGAGAAAGCTACATTACCTACTGTATCATCTCCATCAATAAGAAAAAACAAATGAACCCAATCAAGAACGCCAAACTCCCAAAACAATACAAAACTTTACACTTACATTAGTTACTCAATAAGGAAATGATTAAAGCAGTTTTTCGCTCGATTCGGTCCGAATTCGAAGGCTATCATCAATTCTCGCGACAGCCTCAGACCCTCTTCACTATGTCGCTCTATGTCGCGTAATCTGCTGGACTGGGGAATCATAATGATCGATATGTAATGCTTTGGTACTTTACACTATTACTGCTTCTACTGTATGTGGGAAAGAGCAGGATATGTTCGAAAAAGATTTGAGTGGAATGTGCATATTTTTGCCAATATTAGAAATGCGAAAGTATCTCTGCCTGTCTATCAGTCTGGCTTTCTGTTGCGCTTTCACGCTAGAACTACTGAACCGTCTTGGTGAGATACATATTTTCTGGAAGCCTGAGAAAATAGGTTCCTTAAATTGTTATCCGGCTACAGGATTAATTCCTTCGCAATTCGAATTCGAATCGTGGCGTACAGCTTTCACTTTAATGCTCTTTATATTTCAGTTACTTTAATTGATTTTAGACACTATATCAATAAGGACAATGTCGATAGTAGTTTAACACATAGCTATATTGTACCCCGGCCGTAACATCCGATATCATCGAAAGTTTTCCCTACAGGCACTTCATTTGAAACAAGTGTTTACTTAACTCATACTTCTGTCCCCCATGGACTAGGCTAATTCTTATCCCAGACACCTTGTAGGTACTCTCAAGAATTTTCACACCAAAAACAATTGAAAATAAGTCAAATAACTTATAAGCTTCCATCCGAATATCAAATCACAGGAGATATAAAAACCATTTTTATTCAGACGTCACAAATATAAGGTTCATTTGTCTCCCTTCCGCCTCCCGTCAGAAATGATAAGGAACTGATTAAACGAGCTTCATTTTTTAATTTCAGACGTTCTGTAATCCGTGGATGTAATCCATCATCATTCACAGCGATTGTCAATATATTCTTGGTTGAAGAAATTGTTATTTACGCTGGGGTTTTTAAATGTATTTATTTACTCACACTTACATTTTGTTTTGCTGACTTTTTTTTCAATTAAATAAGATGTAGTCGTAATTTTTACGACCAAATTATTTTAAGGTCGACTGCACCATATTTACATACACACATTTACATTGTTATTACAAGGTTAAAATGTAGTCATATTGGAGATTTGCCGACTGTTCAGGTTGTGTGGTGCAACCCAACCTTACTGTTTTATAGTAGTTTCATTACACTTTTCAAACTAGGTCCTAATTTTATGAAACCAAAAGCTAGCTCTCCCAAAATGTAGTTCCTAGCTGTAAAACATCTACATATATTATATCAGTAATCACCAGCTATAAGTAAGTAGCCATCCACATGATAAGAGACATTCACAATTCAACTCCGGACTGTCCGCCACATGATAGTCATTTGTCTACCCGCATAGATAACTCCTAGTGTCTTCCCCAGCATTTCTCCCCAAGATTATTCTTTCAGATATTAACTTGGCACTACTATTGTTCCTTCTGGTATTGGTTCGACGAAACGTTTTACTCTGAATTAAGCCCAATGTAACCAACTAATTGAGCAAGCGTGGCAATTAACGCCCAATCCTTCTCCGTGTGAGAGGAGGCCTGTGTGTGCCAAGCAGTGGGACGATAAAAAAAGGCTATAACTGTAACCAACTACATAAACGTCCGTTTTTCTTTAAAACAATGGCATACTTTGAAAATTGAACGTGATTATAGTAAACAGTTGTTTTAAGAAAACTTTTTTCCTGTCGGTGAACTTGGGCCGTATTGACGTTCAAGACGAGGATCATAAATCAAAAGTAGCAAAGTTTCGGGTGTTCCGACGCATTCATTGATGTCCTCCAGTGCGAACAATCCGCGGTGACGTTACGAAGTTCGCTGTTCCGAACAGTAATCTTGTGAACTTTACGGATTTGAGTGAAAACTGTGATCCGTGATCGGTTTCTTGGATTTTGTGGTGTCATTGTTATCTGGCGAATAGAAGATGATGAGATATCAAATTAAGAAACGTAAACTGGCAACGCAAATAACGCTTATACACCCATTTTAACTTGTTAAGTAATTTTTCTGATTAAACTAATCACATGAATAATGAAAAAGAACAGTGTGTGATAGCGTGCATTTACTGAAGAAATAGACTATTATGTCGATAAAGGAAGTTGGTTAGACTTTTTTCACAGCAAGATACCGCAGTGTTACAAAAGCAACAAACAGAATCTTAAGAAAGTGCATGAAACATTTACAACGCCACAATACAATAATGGTTCTTAGCAAATTGTATCAAAATGGAACAAAACGTAGGAACTAGACCGTGGCTTCTTTATTGTGAATAAATAATACTATAAGCTGGAGCTTGCAACGAAATCCAATGTCGATTTAGTTTGCAACCCTCATCTTACACTGTTTGTGGTAAAACTGCGGGTTTTAATAACGCTTAGTTCATTTATAAGCTACTCTAATAACTGTGTTTGTGTGTGTGCACGCTGCACGCAATGAATTTATTTGTCAGACGTATTCTAATACGATGGGGTATCGGGTTGCCCAGGTAACTGGATTGAGGAGGTCTGATATGCTGTCGCTCCGTGTAAAATACCTGTACTCTGCTGCATACTGCATGGAAGCCTGTATCCTGTATTCTTGTAAAATCAAACAGTAATCGGACAGTATTTGTTTTGATGTTTCAGTAATAGCCGGACAGCAAAAGCCTTAGATAAAATGTTCAAAAATCGTGCTGCATTATAAACTTAGCACGTGACAGAGACATTTAGTTCTTCTCTGTATCAAAGAAGCTTTTAGACAAGAAGTACAGATACATCTGCGTTGAAAATGGCGGTAAGTCTGTGGGAGACAGGGCTCTCAAAGTTTTGAGCACACGCTCTGCCATCCCGACCCGACACCGCATTAAATATACCTACATACTTATCAAGAAATTTCGAGCAATGGTTCCTATGTACTTATAGTGAAGTCAGCGACGTATTTCTTGTGACTTCGGCATTAAATCTACTTAAATTGTCACAACGTTTGTAAGTACTGACTGTTTCTCGACGTTTCACCCACGTTCAGAAGTGTACACACTTGAACAAAAATAGCCTCAATCGTCTTCAAGAATCAATGTACAGTTCCTAAATTAGAATTAGAATTCCTAACTAAATCGGGAGAACTGTTAAGTTTATGAATAATAAGTAATGCTCACATTTGGCTTGATTAAATGTTAATTAGTACTTAATGTTAAAGTCATAGAACATTGACTATAGTTACATCACAATTGCATCTACCAAGAGGTTAACAACTACTCCGTGCACCTGGATAAAAATCGGTTCTATAGTTTCTAAGATTATCAAGCAAATAAACTCTTCACCTTTACAAAATTATGTAGTACCTATAGATACGTTTTCTTCCTTTAACGATGCTCATGGGAAACTAACAGCAATCCCGTATCTGCCAGAAGAGAGGACCCACTAAGTGTGATCGTGGTTTATCTACATTATACCGTGGTGCAAACCCGGCGTGATATATGAGGCTGTTCGCACTTCGTTTCCTTGATATTTTGCTTCAGCGCTTAACCTGGCTTTGGAGATACTTTTATGTTATGTTCAGGACTTTTATGAGAAGAATATACACTTTGAATTTGGAGCGTATGTTTTTAAATTGGGTAGACAACAGTAGATATCATTAGTAAATCCTAGATTTACCAAACAGATTTAATTATGCGATTTTTATGTCAGTTACATTTTATATCTGGACAGAAGAATAAACTGTAGTGCAGTGGGGCAGCTAAAAAAGCTGATGATAATATCACATTTATCATAATGTTTAAATAACTTTAATACGGGCAAAATAAATATAGATCTAATAAATAATAGAAGAAACAGTTAACACACAACCTAATACCGCACAGAAGATAATCGCTTAGCTACCCAGATACTGCGCCAAAATCGCTATGTTCGTCCGTCCTCATTACGCCTTGTAAACTCAAAGCTTTCGGATACAATTTACAGGTGCAATTTCCCCAGCTATCTAATCTTCGTGTTGTGTTTAAAATTTTAACCTGCACTCCCCTCGGTTACGGTCTAAACGACCGACCGACGCCGTGTTATTAAAATTTCAAATAATTCTTTGCAATTTATGCGAGTAAACAAACCCGTTTCCATATAGACGAATGTGTTAACATGAATAATATAATACATGTCTTTACAATCCCACGTTTTCTGCGTAAATACTATAAAGGAAAATGTCGGAGTCATTCTTTAATCGTCCGTGGAAGCTGAATCAAGAAATATTCGTTTATTATTTCTCTTTGTAATATTTCGTTGGATTGTATTTGAATTTTATTACGTAATGAGTTGACTTTCTATATGTGCGTTACAAAGAGTCCTTTATTTTGTAATCAATTTAGATTCAAAGTTCGATAGGAAATTAGTGCTAAACACTAGTGACACTTGTCTTAGAGAACTACAAATTATTTGTGTACGTCATATTATGGTTTTATTGCTTTTCCACGGGAATTAAAGGAACTATAATTTGGTAACAAATCCCTCATTTTACTTCACTTCAAAGCTGGAATATCCATTTATATCAATAACAGCGTGTGTCTCGACTATGGTTATGATTATCAATTGATTTATGAAACGTAGTCATACGTAAACATTGGATTTAGTTTCGCAAAAGCCAAAGTATAGTATGTCTAGCCCACAGACATACAATACAATTCCCAGTCTATCTATTTCATGCCGGTATCGCAGTAAAATCACGTTGCGCTTGTAATTCACGGGCCCCGTGAAATGTGGCGGCATTTATCGTTGTTCCTTGCACGCCAAACGATATACCATCGTCCATGTGCGGATTTACGCGGACAAGGACCAGATCATTATTTATTTATATTGAAGAGGAATGTGTGAGGAGTTTTCTTTTGATGAATCGTACTTTGTATTGAAGATTTGGTTTCATTGTTCATTTGTTTCCTTATCATTAAAAAGTCATTCCGTGTTTATTATAAAAAAGCTCTGAAGCACATACAAGATTGACATTAATTACTGCTGTTTCTACCATGGTCAAGCAAGCTACCTAGTTAACGTGATTTTCCATCTCATATAAGAGGTGTACCTGTTATTACCACGTAAAGACATGCTAGTAGCAACGCCAGTAGTAGGTAATCGTAGTCGCTTTTATCTCGTGTATAAGTCTGTATGATCTGATTGTGTAGTCAAAGAAGAAGAATAATCCGCCAAGCAGCAAACATTACAAACCCACAACAAAAACATTTACAAAAAAGACAAATCAACAATACATTTATCTTTCCAGGAGCAATTTCCATTCAGGAGCATTCACAGATATTTATTAGTTTGAAAAACGAGATTGTAATGCTAAAGTGACATGATTAATCTGAAAGTAATAAGAACCGGTGTCGGGATTCCACTTGAAGAGTTGGAGATCGTGACAGGGGTACGGTGGAAAGCAATTATGGACTGAAGCCTTTTGATTTGCCATTACCTTTTCCAAGTGTGTACTTGTGTTTAGTACCTTGAGTTTTGTAATCGAAATGGTGTTTATTTTAGTTAAACATGTTGCCCAGGAAAATTGAATTAATCTTACTATTATTTCATTATTTGATTTCTACAGAAGTAATAAGGCCTATAAAATTACTTCCTCTTCAATTGACTATGATATTAGTTCAATAGTTGTAGTTTTGTCTAAAGCACGTGTTTGTATCATAATAAAGATCTATACATGCATCTAAAACAAAATAGTTAAACGCTACAGTTCATATTTCCTAACAACAAAATAACCCATACCTAAAGACCAAACGATAGCGAAAGGACCAAAAAAATATAACCACCAAATTCGAAACAAAGTTCCTTCGATTCATATCTCCGCCATCGACAATCATAGACAGTATACCTACCTACAGCATTCCTTAGATATCTTGGCCAATGCCGTTTGTTCGACAGTCCATTTAATATCCGGGAAACAAGGCCCGCTCCCCGGCGTTGGCCGCGAATTATCATATAAATGGAGAAGAAATCGCCTCGCACTGTCCTCGTGGGACCAACCTTGATAGCGTGGCTGCGGCTACAAACAGATATATATTCAGTGATTAACCTATACAGTTATATGTATTGAAGAACCTATTTTTATGTTATTGGGTTTTTTGTCGGCAGTGTCCTTTTTGGATCAATCATTTTTAGCGATTTTGTGAATCTATTTATGGCTGTTGAAAATGGAAAGATAATTTCGATTGTATTTATGCCTGGCGCATGGATTAGTCGCTGTCGGTATCTAATTTTAATGGTCTTCTCAGACGAATTTGACTACGTGAACTATGCATTATTAACTTTCAGGTTTTCCGGTTTCACTAGTAAAATATGTTTATGGAATCATAACTGGAAAAAATACTCAATGAAGGTGAGAATTTCTTGTTAAACTCATCATCATCTGTCTAGCCTCTAGCCTTTTACCAATTATGTTGGGGTCGGCTTCCAGTCTAACCGGATGCAGCTGAGCACCAGTGTTTTACAAGGAGCTATTCCATCTGACCTCCTTAAACTCAGTTCTTTTCAAACTAAACTACGCTAAAAAACATCAAAGCTACCTGGTCAACACTGCATTACATAAACAACCAATCTAGATTCTAGTACCTAAACACTAGCTCATGTAAAGGCTTGAAACATGTGATAAATACAGTCCTGATAGTTCAGAATAGTCGGCGTGCCTTGCTCGATTATCCTACATTGCACCATACATACTAGATGTTCGGAATTCCTTCGTAAACTCACCTTGAAGCGTATATACCTTCGACATAGCTTCGTCTCTTAGAGTACCCGTACACTGCAGACTTTTAGTCGGCCGATAGATTGTGAGGGCTCATAAATCATGTATGCAGATGTATGGTAGTACGCACATTACAAAGGTCCGATATGTAGCCGATGTATGTATGAAGATATGTAGTCGGTATCAGACCGACTGAAATCTTGGATTGGAATCAAGATTTCCTTTAAAAATATTAATAGTTTAAAAAACTAAAAAACACGCTAGTCATGTATTGTCATCAGATTCGAACTAAAAGCGTGTGCAAAATTCCATAGTAATCGAAGACCAAGAAGTGGGCCAAATTAAGTTACCAAGATTTTCTTAGATACATAGTTAGTTACATGTGAAGCTAATACTTAAGCGTGTTAAATAGAAATTGCCAACCATCGGGTGAACTGTCGGCCGACTATTTCGTGTGCAGTGTGCGGGTACTCTTAGACAAGGCGACGCGCTTCGAATAATACACGTAACTTCTAGCAAACAATCTCAACAATTTCTTTATGAAACCAAAACATTCTCAAATTGTTTTTGAATTTGAATTTTGAATGAACGTACTTTGTTTTATGAGATCCTTTGATGTTGGAAGTTTGCTTTAATTACTTTTTAATTGAATTAATTTGAGTTATTGGGTCATTCGAATAGGGACTGCCAAATATGATTACAAGCAGGTAATTGAGACTAGTCAGAAACTTAATATGAAATTAAGGAATTTTACAACTGCAAGAACACTTTTTTTATCAAGCTTTTATCTTAATCGTTTCTAAATTAAAGTAAATACATAAATTCTATGTAATTGTAATTCAAAGCTCGCTACATTTTAATGTCGTAAGGCAAAGCCTATGTGGGTACCTACACAAATTGCAGCTTAGATGTCTAATTATTCAGTAGCATACTTTATATTTAAGAGTAATCAATAGCCAAGTCTAATGCAATAACTGCTTAGGAGCTAGAAGTCCTAATAAATTAGCAAGAATACCTATTCTACAAATAACTACTGTAGCACTACTACTAATGTAGCACATTACAATAGTTCAAGATACATACATCTATAGATAGCTAAAGCCAGTTTCCCAACCTAATCATATTTATGCTCAGCTTATTATTATATATTCTATTGCACTTAAGAGTACGAGATCACTCGAGAGAAATAACGATCTTTAACGTAACCTACACAACTAGATCTCGTATCATCCATATACATGTTTGAGAAGCAAGGTCGTTGCAATGATTACAAATTGTCAACATGAGTCAACGTGAAGTGAAGTGGGTGTACCCGTACATTAGGCCCAGACCCTCGGGTCCGGACGGTGGGCGACTAGTTCCGCAATGAATGTTAAAGAGGCTGCGACAATATATCTAATTGTGTCTCAGCCACTACAGCCGCAGAGTCTCCGGAACGCGAAGCGAAAATCAATAGATACACGTCTTCGAGATGACTCTCCGCTACCACTCGTTTTTACAGTCATTTATAAATGTCCAATGTTTTATATAATGTAAGGGTTTGTTGACAGTGGGAGGGCTGCAACCTTATCAGGCGGCGCGCTATCGCCAACACGCCGACTCCGTGCCCCCTCCCCAGTCGATGCCCTACCACGCCCTCGGAGATCCTCGCGGATGCTGCGTCATGGACCACTTGTCATCTCAAGGACGAATGTTAATTTTTTGGTATGATAATGTGATTATGTAACGGACTTACCCGCGTGAGCGAGGTCCCAGTTTGGGCGCCATTTGGCGCGTGGTGGGAGCGCGGGTTAGCGAGTCCGCACGGGAGCGAGCGCGGCGACAGGCGGCGCGCGACTGCCGCGCCGCGCGGAGGCGCGTGCGTGCGGCGGCGCGCGCATGTGCACAACTACCCGCTATTTGTTTTGCTCTGCGACTCCGTATCGGGCTTTCGTTAAAAGCCGCAGAAAACGAGATTATTCTCTCGTATAGATACGGTACGCGTTGCGAAGCATTCCAATGAACGTCTGCTAAACTTCTCTGAGATATTGTCAGCTTTTATTCTCGGCACTTGACATGAATTGCAATGGACATCGGCCGGATTTAAAAGCCGGGTAAAACATAAACAACCTCTTTACAGATAATAGAGAAAACGGTTTAGCCGTGTTGGTGCTAGATAAAGGCCTATCGCTTTCAATGATTTCCCAAATATACTTATTCGGTAATTATTGATATTTTCAGAAGTAATTCATCTCATCCCTCGCTTGTTATATAGATGAGTTGTGAATGAAGATGATAAAGTTACCTACTCAGGTGATAGTTAACCTTGACCT
Organism: Helicoverpa zea x Helicoverpa armigera; assembly: GCA_033682625.1. Classification (NCBI taxonomy): domain Eukaryota; kingdom Metazoa; phylum Arthropoda; class Insecta; order Lepidoptera; family Noctuidae; genus Helicoverpa; species Helicoverpa zea x Helicoverpa armigera. The sequence continues at coordinate 2,005,182 of JAWIIS010000041.1, forward strand.
GTTTTAGTCTAAGTACATAACGAAAAAGATTTAGCTTTTTTATTTAAACGCCCGTAATGGCAGTTTTTTTCTGATTTAGGTACACGTTGTAATAGTGCAATTTTTAGTAAACATTATGTTCAGTAGGTACACGGTTAATAATTTTGAAAGATTATCAATTACAATATTTTTTCAGCATTTTCATGAGCTCCAAAAATAATTACTTCACCAACTCAGCTACGAATATTTTGTCGAGTTTCTCCTTGCTACAACCGACAGCGGGACTCGTGACTCGTAGCGGTCGTAGCAAATTGCTACGACGGCGGCGTAGCTAAGATCTACGACTGGCGTAACTCTACCCGCTGCTGCCAGAACAACAGTACAGAACGTTAGAGAATACCAGTAGCAGACTACCATTAATAGCCGTTCGAAATATTCAATCTATCTGTTGTTTCGCTTACTATGTATAGGAGTTTTACTATCCTTGTATATTGATAGTGGCCGTAAATAGGCTGATGAAGAATCCGATAAAAATCGACTTGTAAAGAATAAAGTTCTGTTATTACTTGATTGATAATCGCGATGGCTCATTGACGGATCAAATTTTTTTGACGCGATTTTATGTGACTTTGTCTCGTTATCCATTATTTAACACTGTACCTACTTATATACTTACGTCATTATGTACTTACACACTTCCTTATATACTCTCTTATTTACTTCCTTATGTACGCTACTGCTCTACGTTATCGCTATCTACCTTTTTTAAACTCAACCAATATTCCACAGTCCCCAAAAAGCCATTCAATATTCAAACCCTTTTAATTTCTTCACAAACTGATACAGGGAAGTTATTTTCCGCACACATGTTCGTCACGTCGGTTCACGAGTGCTTTCCCCAATTCCCGCGTAGATCACACGTTGCCCCGGTCACGTAACATGTACCCTCTTACGGGATCCTACGTGATAAATGTATCAAATGTCAGCCGCCGTATGGGCTATGAAACTTAAGCCATAATTTTTTGAGTCATAAATCTGTAAGGCCTTTTTTGTATGAGGATTTGATTGTATTGTTGTGTTTGGAGCGTAAACTGTGCGTTAATAGTCGGAGGATTAGGATTAGGTTAGTCATGATATCAGGAAGTTTCTCGTTTCTTAAATTGTGAAAGGAAGTCTGGCCAACTTCTACGATAAATTGGCCTGACCAACTGGAATGGGCAAAACTTAATCCAAAAGGTTGTTTTTAATATGGTTAGTATTGTACTTAATATGACAACATTAAAATATAAAAGAAATCTTGTAACATAATATCAACGATATTTTAACAAGTGCTATTATTTGCACGCACGTGGTCAATCATCCTGACTGAGGAGCTGCTAGGCTGCTACTAACATGACCTTGAGATACAATGTGTTGCAGGGACGAAAACTAAGAAGTAAAATCATCTCATCGTGGTACTACATAACTACTTGTATTATTTACAATAGATATTTGTGATGATAAATCATTTAACTATTAAAATTAATTAGTTTTAAAAATAATTATTTTACAAAATAAAATCTACTTTTCAGCACTGGCAATTAACGACGAAGTGTCAGTTGTATTTTCTAGTGTGGCAACATTGAGAGGTTCTTCGAGAATCAAAAAAGTGTGACGGGCGATTATTTTATGAATTTCGTGATAAATTTCTATTAAAAATGTCGACACTCGCACAAGCTTTATCCGTCGCAGGGACCAGATCATCAGGAGCGTCAGTTAGAACGCAAAATGGTAATGTTTATATGTTATTTCACGAATATTCACATGAGGTTTTTGTACTCCGGTAGATCACATGCATCTCGACGAATGGTTACCTTTTTGCTAATATCTTGAAAAATATAAAAGTATCGATAAAAGTATGTTCATATCATGGTTTTAAGCTGTGAAAACTTCTAATAAGGTACAAGTTATAGTAGTTTTAGCAAAATAAATTTGTATTAAAATAACCTATGTTGGATCGAGTGGGAGACAATGAGAAGTCTCATAAATGATGAAATGATTTACAGTGAGTGCCGCCGCTGCCATTGCAAATATAGTGAAAAGCTCACTGGGGCCCGTCGGACTGGATAAAATGTTGGTTGATGATATTGGAGATGTCACAATCACTAATGATGGAGCAACTATCCTCAAGTAAGTGCTTGGTGAAGAAATTCAACCTTTTTTTAATATAAAAAACAATTGTGAGTCAGCAGAAACCTTGATTACTCATAGAAGTAGATAATAAACAATGCAACTATAGATATGCTTGATAATGATTGAAGAATTATACTTGCATGAGTATCAAGGCAATGATCATCAAATTTTACATCCTTTATCTTTCTATCAGACTCAAGAATTAACTCAACAGTATGTTGAAATTGGCTTTGGTGTTTCTACACTGTTTACTTACTGCCTATACTTATAAAAAAAAAATCTCTCATTAACTGTAGCAAATCTCATTTTATCGCTCATGCAAGCACAAATGGGAGAAAACACTGACTCATGACATAGGCCTTACCTAGTTTGGGCGTCAGGGGCTTCATTGAATTTTTGTATGTCAATAAAGAGATTTCTATCTTTTAGGATGTTGGAGGTAGAACACCCTGCAGCTAAAGTGTTGGTAGAACTGGCACAGCTACAGGATGAGGAGGTCGGAGACGGCACCACATCAGTAGTCATTATCGCTGCTGAATTATTGAGGGTATTTATTTATTTTTCTATATTGCTGTTCAACAGTCTATAGGTATGACTACAATTTTCAACATAGAATATGATTCATGAAGGAATAATTTAACTAAATCTGTTTATCTGTTTGGGAGCTATAGTGCTATACAAAGACAATCAAACTTATAACATGCTATTGTTTTATGTTGGTGGTTAATTATTCAGAGTTGATCAGTAGTCATCATTGCTGCTGAATTATTGAGGGTATTTATTTATTTTTAGTTTTATTTCAACAGTATATGTTGTAGTCTCAATAGGTATGGCTACAATGGTGTGAACAAAGTTAGAATATGATTCTTAAAGGATTAATTAAACTGAATCAGTGCATCTGTTTGGGAGCTATAATAATAATAATATGAGCTATAATAATAATAATATATCGGCAGGTGCCATAGTTCCCGTAGTTTCCCCATTCCTAGTCCATTAGCATCCCATCACAATAGCCCAAGTAGTTTTCATCCATAGTTAGCAATAGTTCAGCACAGAACCGGGGATTGTCCTTGGGTACATTTCTATAGTGTATACAGGGATAATCGCCGGTTTTGTGTCATCATTTCATTAAAGTTGTCTCAAAAGGGCTTCAGCGTGTTGGCTTCGGCCCCACGTTCGCCTCCCAAAAATCCGGGACTCTGTAGTCCCGAGGTCTGGTAGAGACATACAAAATAATATAATAATAATAGCCTTTTATTCAGATCGTATTAACAATACATATACATATAGAACTTGAAAACTTAAAATTAAACCTTTGACCTAATCTATTATTTGATTTTTCTTAACATTTTCCAGATCTGTTTGCCAGTCGGCAAAGGCCTCCTCCAACCTTTTTCATTCATGCCTTTCTTGAGCCACCCTGTTCCATGCGACGCCTGCAACTTGCCTTATGTCGTCATCCCATCTTTTTTGTGGTCTGCCTCTTTTCCTTTTACCTTCTCTGGGATACCATTGTGTCACAATTTTGCTCCATTTGTCCTTACCTCTTATCATATGTCCTGCCCATCGCCATTTAAGCCTTCTAATTTTGGAAGTTATATCACAGATTATATAATAGTTACTACGTAACAGATAAATCACTCCATACAAAAAAGTCCATACCTACTGTTATAAGCACCTACAAGTTTCCCAAATACCTACAAATTCCTAGCTGCGTTATAAAATGAACCTTAAAAGCTCGAGCGCTTGATTGTTATTCCAATGCGATAGCGCACAGTTCAGTGACTGCAACGGTGCCGTGGCCGTGCTTAGGGTTGTTTCTTACAATTTTTTAATATTTAAGTAGGAAAACAAAGTTACGCTTATTTTAAGATAGCCTTTTTTAAACTGAGTTTTTAAATAAAAAGTAATATCAAGAACATTTTTCTTTAGTTAACTATTGTATTGCCTACTATAATGGAGTATGGGTACATGTTACTAAATATTACCTAATACGTAAGAATAGGTAGTACTTAAGTAAAGCTTTCGTCAAAATCAAAGGCGGTTTTCAACTATTTTTGAGCACAAGTGCCATACCCCATATGGTACAACTCCGTCGAGTGTTTATACATAGGTACCTAAAATTGGAACCGTCATTAAGTTGGACCAGAACTATACCTACTTACACTCGAGATGTGTTTTGAACTACAAAACTCACAATACAGTTCATATAACTAAGTAGGTATCTAAAGTAGGTATCTAAATAAGTACCTAATGGTCTCTGTTGTTTAAATCATAAAGTAGATAAGTATTAATTAAAAAAAAAAGAATTACTAGATAATATAAAACGTTTCTAAATCTTACAATAGTCGCATATAAACCAACACAACTCAAAATAATCCATCAGTTTGTTAGGTAGCTTAAGAAACCTAATAAAAACCAACAGCATAACATGCCACGAAATAAAAATAATAATATTGGAACGCGCGCGGCGCGTGTGACTGTCGAAAGCCCTGTGCCGCGTGGGGCTACCGGTAACCCAGCGAGCGGTAGGCATTTATCGCGCGCAAGTACGTCGAGTGACAGAGGCCTGGTTATATCTACAACCTTTGTTTTGCTTCGTATTACACGGTTTCTCATTCGGTCTGACTTTTTCACATTCATCATGCTCCTTTCCATTGCATATTGGCAGGTTGCAAGTTTGCTAGTCATGTTTTGTGATAAGTTCCAAGTTGGGCTACCGTATGTGAGAACTGGAAGTATGCAGGTATTAAAAAGTTTGCATTTTATTTTCATAGGAAGGTTTTTATCTTTCGTAATCTCTTTCAAACTCCAGTACCTCCTCCAACCATTGGTGATCCTTCTTTCTACTTCCTTGTGCATCGAATCCTCTTGTGTAATTAGCTGTCCCAGGTAAATATAATCATCTGTATAATCGATTTGGCTGTTTGATAGATGTATAGCGGTTTTCTCTCCATTTGTCATAACTCTTGTTTTCTCCGGGTTCAGTTTTAATCCAACCTTTTCGCTTTCCGTTGCCAATTCGTGTATCATTTTTGTTAAGTCTTCCGGGGAGTTAGCAAATAGCACAATGTCATCTGCGAATCTTAGATGTGTTAGAGAAGCACCATCTATTTTGATACCGACATTTTCCCAATTAAGTCCTCTGAATATTGACTCTAGTACCGCAGAGAATAGTTTTGGTGACAGGGGATCTCCTTGTCGTACACCTTTGCTTACTCTAAAAGGTTCCCCCTTCTTTTCTAGTGGGATTCTCGCGGTACTCTGGCTGTAGACGTTTTTTATTAAGCGGATGTATTTGTGTTCAACTCCTTGTTCTTTGAGGGCCTCCCATATCTTTTCGTGGAACAAAGAATCGAATGCTTTGCTATAATCGATAAATGCCATGTAGTAGGTACATTGGTATTCTTTGTACTTCTCTATAACTTGGCGAACTACATGTATATGGTCGATCACCGAATAGTCCTTACGAAATCCTGCCTGCTCAATAGGTTGGTGTTCATCGAGTATTTTTTCAATGCGATTTAGTATGATCTTGGCAAATACCTTATATATATTAGACATAAGGCTGATAGGGCGGTAGTTTCCGATTTCATGTTTATCTCCTTTTTTATATATAAGAATAATATTTGATTCTGTCCATTGCTGTGGGATAATTTCGGTATACGATATCTCATTAAACATGTCAGTAAAGACTGGTGTTAAAATGTCTTTACTTTCTGTTAAGATTTCGTTGTTTATTCCATCGGGTCCTGGTGCTTTCTCTCTCTTTTGGCTGTTTATAGCTTTCAGTACCTCACTCTGAAGGATGCAAGGAATATTAGAGCTTTCCACTAGGTCGTCATTATCTCTAACGGCGTTGCGTTCGTATGTTTTTTTGTAATAGGATGTGGCAATTTCTAATATATTCTTTCTGTGGTGGCTCCATTCTCCGCTGTCGTTTTTAATTTTTGTGATCCAGTCTTTTGAATTTGTTAGTTCCTTATTAGCTTTTTTGAGCTATAGTGTTATACAAAGACAATCAAACTTATAACACTCCATTGTTTAATGTTGTAGATTAATTATACAGTGTAGTTATATTGCCATGACAACCAAACATTGTTTCGTTTTATATTCGAATTTCCATTATCTTATCTTTATTTATTAATCTATTTTACAAAAAGAATGGTTGCATTATATAAATTAACACACATTGTTTTTTATTTTTCATAGAATGCAGATGAGCTGGTGAAGAACAAGATTCACCCCACAAGTATTATCTCTGGTTACCGACTAGCGTGCAAGGAGGCTGTCAAGTATGTGCAGGACAATCTCACAGTCACCGTGGAGTCACTCGGCAGACCATCCATTGTGAACGCAGCCAAGACCACCATGTCTTCCAAGCTTATTGGAGCGTATCCTTTTTCATAAATATTGCAAATACATGTCATTATGAGTTATCTTTCAGTTGTAAAATATAGTGAATATAGTTGGTGATTGGTTTTTCAGTTGAAACAAAAGATGATTTTAAACGTTTAATTTTCAGTTCACATATTAGATGAATCCTTTTAAACTTAACTAAGTGACTTTTTTGAGACATTTTAATTCAACGGCAATATAATTTGGCAGTTTAAATTGCTGCTGTAATGATTTAGATAGCATCATTTAAGTTTTAAACAATAATACCACCTAAACACCAACATCAGTGATGCAGACTTTTTCTCCGAGATGGTAGTTGACGCAGCCCAGGCAGTCAAAGTGACAGACTTCAAAGGCAATGCTTCCTACCCTATCAAGGCCATCAACATCCTGAAGGCCCATGGCCGCAGCGCTCGGGAGTCAGTCCTGGTCAAGGGTTACGCTCTCAACTGCACTGTGGCTTCTCAGGCCATGCCTAAGAAGATTGTCAACGCTAAGATCGCGTGTCTTGATTTCTCTCTACAGAAGACTAAGATGAAGCTTGGTGTTCAGGTAGCATACCTTTTAAAAAAAATATTTGTATATTCCCTCTACCATTGACCGCCGTATACCATTTCTTGGAACACTGTGTTATCGTCATCATCCTCCTAACCTTATCCCAATCTTATTTGGGATTGGTGATGCATATTTTCTGCTTCCTTAGTTTTCTATCTGTTGTCATCTCACAAAGAACTTAGAACACTGCATATTTTACCCAAATAATATCAACATTCAATATTACAGGTACTAGTAAGCGACCCTGAGAAACTAGACGCAATCCGCGCCCGTGAGTTGGACATCACAAAGGAACGTCTGCAAAAGATCCTGGCTACTGGTGTCAACGTTATTCTCTGCTCCGGCGGTATTGACGACTTATGTCTCAAGTACTTCGTGGAAAATGGCGCCATGGGTGTGCGAAGGTGCAAGAAGTCTGATCTCAAGAGGATTGCTAAGGCGACCGGTGCTGCCTTCCTCACTTCCTTGACCAACATGGACGGTGAAGAAGTGTTTGAACCCAGCATGATCGGAGAGGCCGCTGAAGTTGTACAGGAACAGATTTGTGATGACCAGCTTATTCTTATCAAGGGGTAAGAATGCTTTACTACTTTGTTCTTTATCATTTATACATGTCATGGTTTGGTTGTCACACATGGTTTTTCTGTATTGAAATGTTCATGTATAGGTCCCAAAAGAAATAACATATTATGGAACAAAAAGATTGTGGCAACCTTTTTGATTGCCATGCTATATTAATTTGATGTTATTAGGCCTTCAACCATGCAACTATCAAAGTGTGTGCAGATTGCACGCGGCAAACCTGGAACATAGGCTAGTGCGCGTGTAGTATTTACGTACCCCTGCTTTATGTTGCCACAATTTTTTTTATACATAATCGATAAATAATATTGGTTTTATGCTTCTTCCTCAGCCCCGCAGCCCGCACAGCCGCCTCAATAATCCTCCGCGGCCCGACAGACGCGTACTGCGATGAGATGGAGCGCTCGGCTCACGACGCGCTGTGCGCGGTGCGGCGCGTGCTGGAGTCCGGCAAGCTGGTGCCGGGCGGCGGCGCTGTGGAGGCCGCGCTCTCTATCTACTTGGAGAACTTCGCTACTACGCTGGTGGGTTTACCGTTTTAAGAATTTCGATTTCCCCAAAAGAAGGATGATCTCAATTCGCCCTTATAGTTTCGTCTCTGTGTTCGCGGATAACTCCGTCGTTTTAAATGGGTTACTTTCAAGGCGTATAGGTGTTTAATGAAATGGAGATATTTTTGTCTAGTAACAATATTTTAATCATCGAAAAGTTGTTGGTTTTAACAAAATTGCAAAAAGATGTACACTCTATTTAGCAGGAAGGTGATCAATAGAAAACATTTTCCTAATTAGAGTTCTAAAATAGCTGCTTGACCCAATGCATTCTCAATAGATTCCCATACTTTCAAGAGCATTAGCTCATATTTATCAAAATATAAACTATTTCAATGACGTTTTGCAGAGTTCCCGGGAGCAGTTAGCGATCGCTGCGTTCGCGCAATCACTGCTGGTCATCCCTAAGACGTTAGCAGTGAACGCGGCGCGAGACGCTACCGACCTTGTTGCTAAGCTGCGCGCATACCACAACTCATCACAGACTAAGGTAAATCATTTATTTTTGGCCTAATTTCTAACATAGCCTTCTTATAAATAACGAAGTTTTTTATGGTTCTAAAATACAGATCTTCGCTCTCGATTTAAGACTTGCGAACGCAGTTTTCAACACAATCTTGTAAATCTCATCGAAAATTGTTCTTTCTTAATCTCATCGAACTCTTCTGGATTTACTTTCTCCATTTATATGCCATGTTTTGTATTTAGCTAACGAGAGTTCATAATTCAAATGTAGTTAGTTACTCAGTAATATTGATTTGTTCACAGGTTGAGCACGCTAACCTGAAGTGGGTTGGGCTGGACCTAACAGAAGGCGTTTTACGCGACAACCTAGCGGCCGGAGTCCTCGAACCAGCTATCTCCAAGATCAAGTCTCTGAAGTTCGCCACAGAAGCAGCGATTACCATCCTCCGTATCGACGACATGATCAAACTAGACCCCGAACAAAAAGGCAAGAGCTACGAAGACGCCTGCCACGCCGGAGAACTATAATAACCTAAATAATTAACGTAACATTCGGTGAAATTCCTGTATGATAATGTTATGTTACTTGTAAGATCTAGTAAGGCGATCTCAGTACTGCACTCGACTGAATTTAAATACATTAACAAGTCACGTTATGGTGGTTTCAGTACACCTTCCGCCTCAAAATTCCCGTCTTGTAAAGCACTGCCTTCACCAATATTATTGTCTATGTGGTGCTATAGTTCGAATTTCCAATTCAAAATCACATAATGATATTTTTATTAGAATTATTACTGAGGTACTGAGATCAATCTATCATAGATTAATATTGAATGCTTGAGATGCCTTTATGTCGACGTATTATTGGTTGTATGTCACTAGTGTATAACTAACTTGACACTTTTCTTGAAATTAAATACAATTTGCAAAACCTTTATTATTCAAATATTTTACTTGTAAGCTATAAAATAGTATTATTGTTTATTTTGTCACACAGTCTTGGATTTATATTATTCATGTTTGAATTTATGTAAGGCATTGTGGTTTAAAAGGTCAGTGAATAGTAACCAAAGCTTGGTTGTCTAAGTATTCCTTTTGTTGTAAGAACGTTGAAATGTATGATGTTCAGACAAACGTTTCAATATCTCTTATCTGTGCAGGGTTAACCACCGTCACAATATTTTGCATCAATGGAAGATTAATTTATTTTAAGAACCCATCATTGCTTTTAACATTTAATGCTAGTTTATTTGCTAGGGCGTGTCGTGCGTCACACTGATAATAAAATTTTAATACTATTTTTGTTTTTTATTCTTTATGTCCTCAACTCACCTCAACTCCTCATTGACCACAAAGTTGGAAGATAATCAGATGGCACCAATATTTCAGAAGGGAATAGACTGAACGACTACCTCCCTGATGGTAGATATTTTGGTTCTGATCAGTTTAGATCATAACTTACTATTAGCACTGGCTAAAAGCCTAGCCGAAGTTAGTGGTGTAGAAACCTGAATCCCGAATGAATGTTCCCATTTTGTTACCACCCAAATCGCAACTTCGTACAACCAGGTTGCGTGCACTCATAGCGCAGTGTAGAATTAATGGGTAGACAAAGTGGCAAGAAAGAATATTTGCATAATTGAACTGCCAAGTTATGAATAGGACTACAGTGAAAATTATGCATGTCTGCAAAGACTACTAGGGACGTTAGCGGTCACCTTTTAGTTGCTCCTGTACAGCCGGCCGTGGTTTCAGGGCAAGTGGGTCCTGTATCTATCTGACTATCACAGAAAAAATGATATACCTATTTCTAAAATTTGGCACACTTCCTACTAATGTAATTTTGATTTCATGTATAGATTTTCATGTTTGAAAATTAGTTTTAGTTTAAATAAATAAACTCTGTTTTATTAATAATCTACATTACAAAAATTTCACATTCGACAGTGACATAGGTGACAACTTGTTTACTCGTCTCTTATCATCATTGTTATCAAATTTGAATGTTAACCTTTATTTTTATTACTGTTTATTGTATTTAATCGTCAATTATGAAGTGATAACAGCAGTGGATAACAATATAATTAACCGGTGCTATCAAAGAAATACCTGAAACGTTGCGGAGCATCGTAATTTACTTCTGAAGTAAACATGTTAATACTGCTTAGGAAAATTACTTCTCCGCTTTCTAATTTAAGTAAAAATGCCTGTCGAGCTCTCTCTTCGTCTTCTGCTCCTAAGGTAAGTTACAATTTATATTAAAAAACTTGTGATCCAATTGCTAATGTCTGATTTATTTACTGGAGAAAGCACTAGGTATAAAGTTATTAACCATTTACTTTTTAACAATTTAAAAACCATTCACTTTAAATTTCTGACCTTAAGACCGACATTAGATAAGGGCTAAGATATTTATAGGGCTCTTAATGTTTCAGGAGGAGAAAATAAAAGTAAAAAACTGTGATATTAACTATGTAAAAGTTGGTAATGGAGCTCACCATGCTCTGTTCTTGCCTGGGGCGTTAGGCACAATATGGACTGAAGGGAAACCTCAAATAGAAGGGTTTGATCGTGAGAAGTTCACTTTAGTAACTTGGGATCCTCCTGGTTATGGCAAAAGCAGGCCACCGGAAAAAGAATTTACTCCAGACTTCTATGAAAAAGATGCAGAGATGGCTTTTGAGTTCATGAAGGTATTATAAATATGTTACATTGTCTTCTAAGTAATAAAAGTAAAGATGTTATTTCCAATAGTCAAAATTCATAGATCTGCTTATATGAATGCTTTTCTAATACAAAAAAAATGTAGGATACTATCTGATATCAGCCACAATCTGTGAAACGCTTGAGAATTGTAGTCCTGATGTAGCCGTAGGCTGCATATTTATCCTCACTTAATTCCATTCTGTTGGAGCTCCTGAAAGTTTTGTAATGGCAAAAGAATCTATATTATTATTGTCTTGTATTTTCAAGGCTTTGAAAGTTCCCAAGTACTCTGTGATGGGGTTCAGTGATGGTGGGATCACAGGTTTGATCCATGCTGCCAAATACCCAGATTCTGTCACAAAACTGGTTGTCTGGGGCACCAACTCTTTTATATTGCCCATTGAACTGGAAATGTATAAGAGTAAGTTACATAATTTTTAGGTTTTAATCTACCTACAATCTAATACCAGAATTAAATATTTGAAGTAAATTCATAAGTTGATGACTGTGCACCGAGTGTTAGTTTTTCAACTCAAAATAACTGGATGTATTTAATTTCAGAAATAAGAGATATAAATTCATGGTCAAAAAGAATGAGGGAGCCTCTAATTGAGATTTATGGAGAGCAACTGTTTGCCAGATACTGGGCAGCTTGGGTAGATGGCATGGAAGCTATTTACAATGCTAAGAATGGCAACATTTGTAATGAACTATTGAAGAATATTAAATGCCCGACTTACATACTTTATGGACAAAAGGATCCACTGGTGGATAGTGTTCATGCTTCTCACTTGCACACAAACATTGATAATTCTAGGTAATTATTTTTTTTAATTTATTTATACAACAAGTTTTACCTGATCATAGTGCCACACCTTTAAACCTAAATTTTTTCTAGTCTACAATTTTAATCAATTGAATATCTAGTTATATTATTATATCTAGCCTGTAGTGTCCCACTGCTGGGCAAAGGCCTCCCCATCTCGCTTCCACTCTTCCCGATCCTTCGACCGTGTCCACCAATCCGGACGATAGGCGTTTAGTTCGTCACGCCATCTCTTCCGGGGCCTACCCCGCCTGCGGTGTCCATCCTGAGGTGTCCACTGGGTGATAATAGTGGCCCATCTCTCCGGATGCATTCGGCTGACGTGTCCGGCCCAGTTCCATTTTAATGTCGCCGCCTTTTGGCCTACTAATATATCTATAATATCTAGTAATACTTCAAAATATTCGATTCATAAAACATAAGCCTGCTAACATGGAGTAACTCCTGTTTGTTTTAGGATACATCTGTACCCAGAAGGCAAACATCACATTCATTTGAAGTATGCTGAAGATTTCAACAAGAGAGTGCAAGAATTTTTACTGAAACCATAAACCTATACCTGCAGCTATTGTATATACTACAGATAACAATGTATTACAGTATTTTACATTATTGGAATTTGTACAAAGGATTCGAAAGAAAAAATTAACAAAAATTCCCATATTTTATTTTCATTCACTTATAAGCATGATTCATTTCAGAATAAAACAATTTACATTCAATAACACATAATTTATAATTGAACTGACTCATATTTTACTGTACAAGTGAAAAATGGCGTTTTCTCTTATAACGACCACAAACAAGCAGTTTGTTATGTATGGCGGCTCTAACGCCTTTTGTTCTCATTACTTTATGTTATTTACCTTGCGACTATATTGGATATTGTTAGTTAATTGGTAGTTACAAAATCTTGCATATTTTAAACACAAAAATTCAAGTCAAAATGTGCTCAACTAAATTAAGAATCGAAGTAAAACTTCAACAACAGCAAATCAAGTATGCGTCGACTTTTGTTTGGTAATAAATATGTATTGCACTCAGTACATTATGTCGAGTTATAAAACTTTATCCACTATGTTGTAGTATACAATCGATTGACCCATCACAATTCTTTAAAATACACTTGTAAATGTTAATATTGAATTCTAAGGCACACATTATGAGCTAGTGTCCTGTAGACAACATGGAAGCACAGTATGTTTTACTAAATATGCCAAAGTTTGTATGATGTTAATGAATCATAAGTAAACGTTTTACATGTATATAAACAAACACACATAAGCGACCTACCTCGATAAATACATAAGAAAATATAATGACAATCATTCGCTAATTCCAGTAAGCTTGTTCTTATCTCATAAATAATTTCTCTAGTTACAAAAAATAGTATACACTGAATGGACATTAGACATCGCGGCCATCGTCGGCCGCTAACAGCACCATAGTTAGGCTATGCACTACTGTGATCCATCCGTTACATATATTACAGTGAAATAAGATTACTCTTACAAATACATAACGATACAATATTACAACATTATCACCGGGATTATTAACAATACGGCTTTTAATTAATTTTAAATACGTTATATTCGTTACGTTTACAAAAACTAATGTTTTAATAGAGAGAGTCAAAGGCACACACTTTGTAAAAAAATCCTACAAGTTAGTCTCAGTGTCTCTTTTATCACTGTCGGTATCGCGGAGCTCGTTCTATACGTACACGGGGCCCTGGTTATCGTTGTCGTCTAGGTTGATTTTGTTCGTGTAGCCGTCATCGAAGAACCTTCGGAACGTGAACTCGAAGAAGCCGTGGAACGTCTTACCGTTGTCGAGCAGTTCGCTGTCGGACTTGTTGGAGTCGGAACTGCCCGAGTTGCGCAGCTTGTCCGGGTCCACGGGGTCGAAGTTGGACGTGTCGGTGGCGTAGTCAATCCGGGGTATGTATGGCGCCACCTGCCTCCGCAGCCCCTTGTCGAAGTCGATGCCGTGCAGGAACGGGTGGTTCTTCACCTCGTTGGCATCCTTGCCGAGCCTCGTCTCCTGACCAGAGCATAGCTGTAGGATTAGATCCTTGCTCTCGGGAGATAATTTCGCAGCGTCCGGGATATGGAGAGTGCTCTCCCAATTTATAACCTGCGAAGCAAAACAAATGCTTACTCATTATTATCGCGAAAGCGTGTTTAGCCAACTTTGACGCAAAAACCGTTTCAACGGATTTGGATAAAACATTGAAAAGGACGAATTAGAGACGGAAATAGGCTATTATCCGGCAAGTAGTTTCCCCGAAAAAAAAAAATGTATTATACTGCATCACATGATAAATGTGTAAAGTTAACGTCAAGCCGCACGAACTATTGGACTCTGAAGAAGTCGTCGGCAAATTCGTGTTTCACATAAATTTTCATATTTAAATCAACAAAAAGCTTGGCCATTATCAAAGCAACAGTACACAAACCTTTAGCTGTGTTTCGGCGGGCGTAGACGCGAGGAACGGGGGCGAGCCGACCAGCATCTCATAGAGAATGACGCCAACCGACCACCAGTCACACAGCTGGGTATACCCCGTGCGTTGCAGAACTTCAGGCGCGATGTAGTTGGGCGTGCCTACTAGCGAGTGGGCGAGGCAACGCTGGTGCTCTCGCTTGCGCCGCCTTTCTAGAGGCTTGAGCTGGTGGCAGCGGCACTCGCCCATGGCGCCCCACTCGCCGTCCACCGGGTCCATCGAGTCTTGCCGCCCGTGATCTGGAAATAGAACACAATGTTTGAGTACACTTTCTCTAAAAAACAGACATTCCAAATGGTGCTTTGGTAGGTCTGTTCCACTTATCATTTACTGTTTAGTCCTTTAGAATGTCATTTACTGTTTAGAATTTGCTTCAATTGATGTACCGAATTTTAATAACACTGAAATGTAGTAATAGAATTGATGCTTACCATTTCTTTGATAGTATTTCGAGTTATGCGTCCATCTGAATCCTGTACAAAGACCGAAGTCAGTGAGCTTGATATGGCCATCGCGATCTATTAGTATATTGTCTGGCTTGATGTCCCTGTGGATGAAGCCCATCTTATGGACGCTCTCCACGGCGCACGTCAGCTCCGCGATATAGAACCTCGCCAGGCTCTCCTCGAATATTCCCAGCTTTATTAACAAAGACATCAGATCACCCCCAGGTATGTAGTCCATCACAAAGTACAAGTTGTCTTTATCCTGGAAGCTGTAGTAAAGCTTAACGACCCACTCGTTGTCAGCCTCCGCTAGGATATCCCTCTCGGCTTTCACGTGCGCGACCTGGTTCCGCTTCAGCACGTCTGCCTTGCGCAGTGTCTTCATGGCATATAGATGACTAGTATCAATCTTCCTTACTAACGTCACTTCCCCAAAGGCCCCCACTCCTATCGGCTTTATCTTCGTAAACATGGACTTATCCATTTTCGCTCTCTTTAATCTAATGTAGTTGGATTCCTTCTGAGATAACATCTTCCTCATTTGACATTGTGCTTCCGCACTGAGACCAATTTTCGTCATTTCTTTCTCCAACTGCATTCGTCTAAAGTTTCGCTGCTTATACGACTTTAAAATATTCTCTATATGCTGTTCCATAAAGAATTTAAAGGCTTGAGGCGAATAATTTCTAACTTTACAATCTCTTCGTTCATCTTCTTTTTCTTTACTTATATTCTTTCGCTCTGGTATGGGGGATTGATGCCGTATCTTTTCGACACCTTTGGGCCGACGCTCAGAAGAACCATTCGAGCTTTTATCTGAACTGGACGCTGTGACACTGTCTTTCAAGAGATTGTTCGTACAGTTATGATTGGGACATTTAATTTCTACCTGGGAAGGTTCACCGGTGTTTGAAAATTTCTTATGTAAAGGTGAGTGGTGGGAATTGACTGTAGTCGTGTTATCGTTTTGATTACCATATGGCGGCGGTGGAATAGGATGCATCCCTCTCTGCACCGCCAGCGCTTGCATGGTGATCGCGTAGCTCGGCGGCTCCGTGGTGGGGACGGTGGGAGTGGTCGCAGTCGGTATGACCGGCGGCGTGGACCCCGGCGACGACGGCTTCGGCGCCAGCGGGTAGCTCGGCGGCGTCTGCGCCTGTTGCTTTTGCTGAATAGAACTAGCGTACGAGGGTGGTGGAGGCTGCGCGGTAGAACTCGCGACGGGTGGGGGAGCAACAGGCGCGATGGCCGTCTGCAGAACAGGTTTCTGGACTTGTGTACTCTTCACAGATTGCATTATAATAGGAGGTTGCACCGCTTGTCTCGCGGTCCACGCCTGAATAGGCGTAGGGCGAGTCATCCCGGACGCAGAGCCAGTCGATTGCGTTACCGTAATCGGACTCGGCGATCCGGCGGAGGTACCTCCCGAATAGATCCCTGACGACGGACTTTTCCTGTAGTCTTGGGATTGCGTGGGACTCTGTCGATTCTGCATCGACACGGAATAGGATGGTGGTGGCGGCACGCCTGATAGCGGATATGGAGGTGGGAGTTCTGCGCCGCCGCCCGACGACTGATATATGCTCAAGGCCTGGATCTGCTGCGTTAGCTGCTGCTGTACTTGAGGGCCGTTTTGAACTATCATGGGCTGGCGGGCGGGCGGCGTGGGCGCTCCGGCCGCCACGGGGCTGGTGCCGCGCGCGGGCGGCAGCGGCGGCGCCGGCGACATGCGCTTCATGAGCTGTTGCACAGACGGCATCACCGGCGGCGTGGACGGACATCGCGGCGGGGGAGGGGGCGGCGGCTCAGAGAAACCGGACGGCGAGTACTGCCTGCTCAACTTCTCGTGAGGAAGGGGAGGTGCGTCCGACTGCCGAGGACTGTCGGACCGAGAGCTACCTGCCCCAGAATCGAGTGCAGGACTACCTCTATGGAGGTTGATTTCACGCTCTAGACTAGGTTTCCTTATAAGCTTGGAGTTCAGTGCATTTAAATTACTTGTTTTAAGGACTCCATTAAGAGATTCCTGTTGTTTTGACAGATAATCTAATGCTGCGTCAAATCGCCCTCCAGCATATTTTAATGCTCTAACTGCTGCATCCTGAAAAGAAGACATTGGATATTACTTAATTTTACCAAATATATTTATTACATTTGTTATCATATTTAGTACATAAAATGGTTATAAGAACAAGGTTATTCAATACAAAATGATGCAGCGCTAGCCAGCCGGCTCCATTGAATCAGTATTTGTGCAAAATATATGCTTTTTGCGTTTCACCCTATTGTCATTCTAATCAGCGATAGGTTTAGGGTAACAAAAAAGACTAAAAAATATTCTGATGCAATTCATAGAAATATTTAATAAGAAAACTGGGTTTAATTAATTCTGTAATTAAAGTGCAATTTATCTAGTTGTTTAAGACATTAGCAATTATATTTATTGTGCTATTTATAAAAAATACTGTTGTATCCTTTATCTTCTGCTTCTTAATATTAAATTAGTGACTACTATATAAAAAAACGCAGTTGATTTGGTATTATAAAATATGTGGCATAACAAAACTAGGTTAGTTGCATGTATTTGATAATATAGTAAAAAGAAATCTGAAACAATATCAACATTACAAAATACCTAATTTACAGAAACATTAGGAATCCCCTGAGTATAATGGGCAAGATAATGGGATGGACAGGAGTACCCAAAACACGTCTGTATTACTTCTAGAAATACAGAAACCAACCAAGCAGAATAATCTACTCTATCGTTTATTTTCTCTCCTAAACTGAATTATAACATTAAATATTTGTTACAATGCTATTCTCTCAGTTACTGGTATAATTAAATACATAATCATAAATTTTCAGTATAGTTCAAAAAAATAATTCATTATACTTTTACTTACCTCATCAAACCCCAATGCAATCAGTTGATTTAAGGTCTGCGGTAATGCAGTCAAATCTTTATCCAACCCATTCCCCGACGATGAGCTGAAGCCAGAGCTGACACCGGAGCTAACGGTGCTGGCTGCTGACGAGCCTGGAGGCTCTGAGTTGCCATTGTTAGCAAATGGTAGTAGCGAGTTGCGGATCTGGGCTAGCGCCTTCTGATGATAGCCGGAGCGAGCGGCCGCCTGGCGGGGCGCCGGCGGGTTCATGGCGCCCGCGCCCGAGCGCCTCACCTCTCACCCGACCCCTCCCATCACACCAGCACACACCACCTTCTCACACTCATTCTCACTGCTCACTATTGCATTTAATATACACCCAAATATTGTCCAGCAACTTGTAGCCCAGATGTGTTCAAGTTTGTTTGTTTTGTTTCTTGCTAATGCCTGGTTTCACTCAACATAATAAGGACATCCAATGCTTTGAGAACTCTTGTAATGGACTGAAAAGAAAAAACAATAATTTGTATCACACAGTTCACACTCATAGATTTCTTATAAGTAGTAAAAACATACACAAAACTGAACTCTTACTGGATTGTTATGTGCTATTTGACATGGACACAATTTTATCAACACAAATAACAATCATTACCAATAAACATAACATTATCGTGACCAAAATTACGTCCTACATGAATATGTGTTAACAAATTAGCACTCTGGATGAATATTCTTCCAGTCAAAGCTGTTGGTTCATTACAAGCCAAAAGAATGTTCAACACGAATCAATCATGACATAGTACTGTGGAATGCCAAAATTAGAGTCAGCTTTGTTTCTTACGTTCTAATTACAGACACTGTCTTTGAAATATATATTGCAACAACCATTTACCAGGATATTTTTCACTTTCTGCACATCTGATTCGGAATCACAAACGTCATAATCTTGTAAAATAAAATTCTATCGAAGAGCTCTCACATTACCGATGACATCTTTCTCGGACACCACAAATTATGATAACAATGTCAATGTTCATATCGTAACTAAACAACTGTGAATTTGCATACACTTTTCCATAAATGTAATAACATCCAATGAATTACGAAAACAAAGAACTCTGAAACACAGACATGCAAGTTGGCAAACCATACAAAGCGACCATTTTGAAGAATTACCACATTCTTTTGTATGTTCCTAAAAGCTACAGCCTAGTGACGTTTGTCGATGCTCCGTATTTTATTATGATTCATTTTTCTTTTAAAATGGATTTAAATAATTTAACTAGTTCTTAATTAATGAAGTAAGTACTTTTACAAAGGAATAATCATTTTATTTACAAAAATTTATAAACGGAATGTTCAAAATGAGCAATCGGTTGTTAGCATGAGAATATCAATGGAACCGAATGTATCGCTCTCAACCGCGCTCAACATATCGATCCTTTATTATTTATCTGTGGTAATCAGATATTTTCAATTCGATTTGTTGTGAAATGATGATTGGTGTTCGTGTTCATAATTTTTAATATTTTAAAAAGCATTAGCCTCGATGATTACAAATTAGTATCTGCTAATTAATTACTGAAATCTTTCTAGTGAATGATATTTTATATACATCTCCTAAAATGTTGAGAAGACTTGTGCTTTTATATTTTCTATTTTTACCTTATTTCGTTGCACTTGAAGAAAGCGCAGTATATGAATACAATGCAAACAATTTTAAATTCCAAATAGAAGAAATGGATGGCAATTTTGTGATGTTTTATGCACCATGGTTTGTATCTTTTAACATATTCTAGTTATCAGCTATTGTAACTATTACTATACCATCTGACTTAATTTCTGTTTACATAGTTTTGATTATTTAGCCGGCTGATAAGGACCTTTGTTGAGTATAAAATTAACTAATTTCAGGTGCCGCCACTGCACAGAGTTCCATCCTATCTGGTCTGAACTAGCCGAGCTTGTCAACACTAAAGATTCAAAGTTTGCTATTGCTCAAGTTGACTGTACGATACACTATAAATTATGTAACGAAAACGACATCACAGGTACTTGACTTATTTATGAATAGACTACAATGCAAGCTTAGTTTATCTACTATTGTATATGATTTTTTGTCTAAGCTAAGCGAGAGAAGAGAAAGTCTGACATATCAGTCTGCTATTAGTTATAATAATCTTATTGGTTCATATTTTTTTTATATGCAGATAACCTAATAAACACTATTTTAGAAGAAACTCTCTTGCTAAGGCGTCCCACTGACCAAATACTTTATAGCTTGGCTACTACCAAATAATTGAAATATTTGTATTTTCAGGATATCCAACACTATTATATTTCCATAAGAATACTTTCTCTCCAGTAGAGTATAAGGGTACTAGGGACTTGCCTTCCCTAACATTATTTTTAAGTGAAGTCTTCACTATGAAATCAGAGGTAAGCCTAATCTTACAAGAATGTTGAAGTACAGTGGTATAGAAACTATTTTGACACAGTTTCTTTCTCTTTTCAGGGTCTAGATCAAGAGAAAGACTCAAGAGAAGTAAAAACATACAGTGGTATGGCTTACTTGAATGATCAGAATATTGAGAAGTTTGTGTCCAGAGGGCAACACTTCATAATGTTTTACGCTCCTTGGTGTAAAGCATCACAGGTAACCATAGATATAATATTACTAAACAAGATTGCGCACGCTCAAAATATATATTTACGAAAATGAACTCTATTCTAACGCAATAAGGTACTAAATTGGTTGCATAATACACAGAGGCAAATCCGAGCCGAGAGGGATAGTTCGAACGGAGGCTGTTTGTCTCTTTCTAACACCTTGCCAGCATAAAAAAATGTTGTGATCAAAAGTTTTGTCTTCCCAAAAAACAATTGACTTACTTGACTTACTTGACTTAGAGTCCTATGTCCCCTAGATGGGGCAGAGGGCATCCACAGTGCTCCGCCATCGCGTTCGGTCTTGAGCTTCGCGCTTTATTTCGCTCCACGTTCTGCCTATAGCCGCCGCCTCTGCAATGATCGTCCGCCGCCAGGATTGTTTAGGGCGGCCACGTTTCCGCTTCCCTTGGGGATTCCAGTCTAGGGCTTGCCTCGGGATGTGATCGGGGTCCCTTCGGAGCGTGTGGCCGATCCAGTTCCACTTGCGGCGTTTGATCTGCTGGTCGATCGGTGTCTCCCCGCAGCGTTCCCACAGTTCTATGTTGGAGATTTTCTCGGGCCAGTATATACCGAGAATACGACGAAGGCAGCGATTGACGAAGACCTGGAGCTTACGCGAGATGTCTTTTGTGGCCTTCCATGTTTCGCATCCGTACAGCAATACGGTTTTGACATTGGACCGGAATATTTTGAGCTTAACTCTCCTGGTCAACTTCCGTGATTGCCACACAGGACGGAGCTGTGCGAAGGTTGCTCTCCCTTTGGCGATCCTCGACGTGATGTCCTCCTCGGTCCCTCCTGTTTCCGACACAACACTCCCGAGGTAGGTGAACTTGTGGACCCTCTCCACTCCCTCTGTGCCGATAAGCAACGGTAATGAGCACGTCACTCCGCACCTCATTTCCTGGGTCTTCCGGGTGTTAATTTTTAATCCCGTCTCCATGGCCTCTCGTTGCAGGTCGTCCAGTTTGGCTTGCATGTCGGTTCGCGTGTGGCTCAATAGACATAGGTCGTCGGCATAGTCCAAATCTTCTAAGACGTTGGATAGTCCCCACTCTATGCCGCGGCGCTTGTTCTTGGTGGTATGGTGCATGATGCCATCAAGGACAATCAGGAAGAGGAGAGGCGAAAGGAGACACCCCTGGCGTACACCCGCTTGAACCGGTATGTCCTCCGAGACGAGGCCGTCGTGAGTTACCCTACAATAATATTTCCCGAAGATGGCCTTAATTATGGTCGTGATCTTCTCGGGGACTCCAATTTCACGAAGCCGGTCCCAGATGCAATTCCATCGCAGCGTGTCGAAGGCTTTTTCGAAGTCCACAAAGGTCAAGTACATGTCCCTCTGCCATTCTGATGCCTGTTCGAGGATTATGCGCAAGGTGTTGATCTGGTCCGTGCACGATCGGTTGGGACGGAAGCCAGCCTGCTCTTTACGCAGAAGAGGCTCGACGGCCCCCGACAGCCTGTCCAGGATGATCTGGCAGAGCACCTTGGAAGGAGTCGAGAGCAAAGTGATGCCTCTCCAATTGCCACATTCACTGAGGTCTCCTTTCTTGGGTACGGTGATGAGAAGGCCTTTGTTCCAGTCATCAGGTAACTCCTCGGCTGACCAGATGTTCTGCAAAAGGGGAGTCAGTGCGTTTGCTGCGGTGGTAATGTCGGCTTTGAGCATTTCCGCTGTGATGAGGTCGACTCCTGGGGCTTTCCCATTTTTTAGCCTACGGATAGCCTTCATTACCTCCTCCCCTGTAGGAGGAGACACATCGATATCCAGGTTTGATGTGGGCAAGCTGGCAGCAGGTACGGCCGTGGTTACGGGGTCACTTGGGACTCGGAAGATTTCCTCGAAGTGCTCCCGCCAGCGTTGAAGCTGTCCCTCCGATGTCACAATCAGCTGGCCTCCTTTATCTTTTAAGGGCTTCTTCTTCCTCTGGTTCCGATTCCCGGCCAAGGTCTTCGTCGCCTTGTACATCTCCCTGAGATTGCTGGAGTTAGCAGCGCGTTGTGCACAATCCGCAATAGAGTCAGCCCATACTCGTCGGTCATGACGAGTACTTTTTTTTTTTTTTTTTTTTTAACGACGTAAAAAATCATCAAATGACCCCTCCCGCTGTGGGTTAGCAGCGGTGAGGGAGTGTCAGACTCTTACTGACTAAAAGCCGTCGTGTTCCGTCGTAGGCCTTATGTGCTAGGGCCGCGGTACCTCTTTCGAACAACCCGCAGCCCGTCATGACGAGTACTGCGGTAGATTTTCCTGCGTATCAGGGAGTATTGCAGCTTCAGGTCTTGACGCACTGCTACGTCGCTGGTTGTCAGAAGTTGAAGGTGGAGCTGGCGCCTTTCTTCAATGAGGTTCCAGGTTCGTTGTGACATCCAGTCCTCACGAGCGTATGTTTTGTGTCCAAGAACGACGGAGCTGGTCTCTGTATAGGCCATTTTGATGTGGTTCCACTCCGCGTTGACAGAAGTAGTGGAGTCTGGTTCGAGAACGGAGAAGCGATTTCGCAGCTCTAACCGAAAGGCTTCGGTTATGTCTGGGTCCCGCAGCTTGTTGACCTCAAATCTTTTTCCTACCCTGGACGTCGAGCTGGCAGCACGAGCTACCGCTACTTTGAGCCGCACCTCGGCTACGACTAGATGGTGGTCGCTGTCGATATCCGCGCCACGACGGTTGCGGACGTCGAGCAGTGATGAGCGCCATTTGGAGCTGATGGCAAGGTGGTCGATTTGGTTCTTAGTGATTCCATCGGGTGAGTTCCATTCCATGTATACTTATGGTGGTCTCCATGTATAAAAAGCGTGCCTCCGATGGTCAGGTCGTTGTCCTGGCAGAACTCCAGGAATCTCTCCCCGTTCCCGTTCCGTACTCCCATCCCGTGTGTACCCATGTGTCTTTGACAGCCGTCGTTGTCTGTGCCAACCTTGGCATTCAGGTCTCCCATGACGATTACTATGTCCTGTTTGCGGATGTTTTTCAAGGTCAGGTTGAGTGCACTATAGAAATCGTCTTTGTCTTCCTCTGATGCCGGGTTTGTAGGCGCATAGCACTGAACGACGGTTATCTTGCGGGCTTTGCTGTTAAACCGGGCTGTGATGATTCTCTCTGAGATGGGTTTCCAGTCCAGTAGGCTCTTCTTTGCAGCGTCAGAAAGGAGGAATCCCACGCCGTTTTCACGTACGTCCTCTTCATCTTCCTTCCCGGAGTAAAGAAATGTAAGGCCCCTGGACGTTCTCAGTTCACCGAATCCGTTTCTGCGCACTTCGCTGAGACCGAGTATCTGCAGTTTGTATCGCAACATTTCTGTTTCTGCTTGGGCTAGTCGGCTATCTTCGCTCAGTGTTCGCACGTTCCAACAAGCAATTCGTGTCCGTATTTTCATGCCAAAGGTCGTCGTAGTTTGATCGGTCCGGTTTTGCACTGTTTCAGTTTCTTTAATCTTTTGGTTTTAGGTAAGCGAGTGATTAGCCCACTTTACCCTAGCCCACTGGTGGGGCTGCCACCTTGGAGCCTGTGGGCGTGCTCGGGTTTTTTTCTCGGGTTTCCTCCCTGATGAGTTGGTTCTGTTTTGAGGCGCAGAAGACTCGCCTTGCGCCCTGCACCTTCAGCTCAAAAAACAATTGAATCACTTATATTTTTATCTTATTTTAACAATTGTAAGTCAACAAATTAGTAACAATCGCATTAATTTATTCGTATTTATTATTAAAACATAAACAACATAAATTTTTATTTTACTTTTTTTTTATTTTCTAGCGGTAACCCTGAACATTCTTGGCGCGTAATCAGCATTTAAAATTTTGTTTATATTTTTTTATATTAAATCAATTTAAACTATTAAAATGTGAAAAAGTGTTGCGTTTCTACTTGCAAAAGTGAATCCTGTGGTGATTGCAATATATCGTTCCACAGGTTAGCTAATAATAACATTTTCGTAAACCAAACAACTAGGGTGCCCATGAATTCTTGTAACGAGTCAAAATATGGGTGATGGATTTTAAAACTGTTGTACTATTGTTATAGCTTCCCAAAAAATTAAGAAAGGCGACATAAATGGCTCAGCAGTCTATATATGAAGTAGAAATACAAAAAAAACAGTCTTCACTTCGAATCTTCCTGCTTTTATACTGCTAATTTCGGCTAATTATTAAAAGCCTTTATTAGTATCTTAAGGTCACAAACTGCGTAAGTTAAAACTTCAATACTAATCTGTGTTTAATAATCTTAGCAAATTCGGATTTGTCTCACATAGCTTAATCTCATAGTCACCCTATTAGAAAGGGACAGACAGCCTCCGTACTAACTGTTTCACTCGGCTCGTTTTTTGGGTTTATATGCGCAGTCCTGTTTACTAATATTATGTCTATGCAGGTAACTAAACCTAAAATAAATAATTAAGCTTTCTACAAAATAATTGGTGGTGGTTATTGTACTACTTCTCTGCTAAAACACATAGAAAGTACTGAAAGGATTTTGGGGCTGTCTTGTTATTACCACTGTGTGTTAAAATTCAAATAAAAACATTTTGCTTTTTGTTTGTTTTCAGAAACTAGCACCTATATGGGCAGAGCTAGCAGTGCAGTACACACACAATGAGTACATTCAGATAGGCAAGGTAAATTGCCTCGACAATGAGATGACTTGCAAGACTTTTGACATCAAACAGTATCCATATCTTATGTGGATTGTCAATGGTAGAATTGTAAGTTGATTTTATAATCTTACATAACTATAAATTGTGCTACGAACTGTGAAAAACAATTCTACAATAAAAAAAATAATCTATCTATAATGTGTACTTTGTTTTTAGATGGGTGTAGCTGAAGCGGAAACCATAGATGATTTAAAAGCATATGTGGAAAAAATGCTACTGACTGAGAATCATGATCCTGACAAGTTCCTAAAGAAAAAGAAAGCCTTGCCAGTTGCCAGGATATCTGAAGAAACTTTTGAGACCTTTTTGGAAAAGGAATTAGTTTTTATAAATTATTTTGCACCTTGGTAAATATCCCATCCTGAACCTAAGACTATAGTTGCACCTACTTTTTTAATGTTTTGCTGTTTTGGAGACTAGAGACTAGTAATTAGAATGTGTCTTTGAAGTTACTCTGTTATTTCACAGGTGTGCACATTGTATGCAGTTGAGCCCACTATGGCTGAAATTGGGTGAGCGATTCCAAAACGAAACACGTGTTATCATCGCCGACGTCGACTGTGTACAATCCAAACCCATTTGTGAAATGGAGAAGGTATGTTCCTTGCAACTAGAAATAAAGTAACCTTTTTATCTTATCATAGAATTGCGATATCTTTTGAGGGCATCATGGTATGTTGTGCTGAACACTCATTTTTCAGAAACAAACTCATTTTTTGGAATTCTTTACAGGAAATTAGGTCTATGAAACCTCACACACTAGCCCTCATTTATTATTATAAGGAAAATACATCCATTTAGAAAATCTAACTCAAAATTATAGAGCTAGTTTTGGAGTAAGCTAGTACTAATGTACTCTTATATTTTTATTTTTATAGATAAATGGCTTACCCACACTGATTCTCTACAAGGACAAGAAGATAGTGAATGTAGAACATGGAGGCCGGCCCCTTGAGAGTCTTATTACTCTAGTCACAGAACACCTTCAAGATACAAACACAAGTGCTGCGGCCGAGGAAACAACGTCAAATGAGGACATCATGCAAACCAAAGATGAACTATAAATAATGTTAATAGGTAGATCAATAAACAAATTTGACATATAATAATGTTTTTCCCTGCTATGCATATATGAAGAGATTTCTTCCTTTTGAAATGAGGTTGATTTTGGAAGTCAATGAAGGAGGTATATGCTCAGCAGTACCAGTGTACCTTTGGCTAAGATGAAACCATTTTCTAAATATGATAGGATCCAGTCTGCTGGTTATAACTATGTTGCAAATGGATGGCTAGTTAAAAAAAACTCACACTGAGAACTCAGATATCAATTGAATCAGGCTCAGATTAAATAAAATAATGTTTTCAAGCAGGAATTTTAACTCCCTAGATAATGTTCTTTTATTAATTAATTTGAACTTACAAGGATAGGTACATATTGTAAGCATATAAATATATTTTGGTGCATTTAGTTAAGAGGCCCATTCAATTCTTAGAAACTAGAAATGCAATAGAGGAAACAGCAAAACCGTGTCAATATTGGAAATTTGGATTCACTCCAATCCAAATGTACTCTATAGTGACTTTTTCTCCACAGTCTGAGACTGGAAGAATGCTCCGTCAGCTTGCGTGGCCTGTCTGTTAATCTGCTTGTGTCTATCCCGGGACACAATTTCTTCTAACACCTCTCCATCACCTTTTATTAACCTGAAAACAAGACTCAACTGAGGGATGGTAATAATATTTGTCATAAATAAAAAAAATACACATTAAATTTAGAATAATGCACGAAAAATAGTAGTCTTTAAATAAATTAAATATGAAACATAAGATATTAGAGGGATAGGATAACCTGTATCTGCCAGATTCTTCATCTAGAACTTTTCTAACTATGCTTTGTCTTTTCTCCCACTCTTCTTTGGTCATTGGAGCCATTGCCTTGGACTTCTCCATTAGTTCTGAAGACAAATATCAAATAGTTTACAATATGCACATAAAATTATACTGTCTTGATGAAAAAAATATAAAAAGGTGCTCGAAAATGGTGCCGATCGATATAAAATAGTTCCCATACCAAGCGGTATGTCGGCCGACGCGTCTCCATCCTTTGCATTGTTCACATCGCGGTTGCGACTACTACTCTTACTCCTTCTCTTCTTAAGAAATCTTTTCTTTTCTTCCTTCAATTTCTTTTTCAATGCTCTATCAGCCTTCTTTTTTTCCTTTTTAATTTTTTTCTTCAACTTGCGGAGCTTTTTCTTTTCCCGATCACTATCAGAGCTGCTGGAGCTGGAAGTAGACGATCTTCTGCGCCTTTTTTTCGATTTCTCCTTGCCCATTTTATGGGATTTCTCTTTTACCAAAATTTATTTACATTCCGGCAGCGAACCGAAATGAGAATGACATGACTGAGTGACAATACAAATGTCAGCTAGGTGACATTGATCGTTGATGTAATTTTGACATATATTTCGAATGAGAAGCAGTTTGAATACTGAGATTTTGGAAATTAGAGAAATTATTATAAACATGCCTCTCACGGCTTGTATTTTCATTAACGAATAAGTTTATAAATAGCGGTACTTGGTTTTCATTATTATAGTTCACTTGTATCTTCGGCATTCTCATTGACGGTTATGACCATAAAAGAGACATCATTAATTGTGTAAACTGTAAACCCATGGGGATATCTACTTCACACACTCGGTTATAAAGTAGGCTATAGCATCCTTCGACGAAATATTTTTTCAAATCAGACTAGTGGTTCTATAGCGCGTTTAAGCAAGTCAACAAAGGAACAAACTCTTCACTTAATAATATTATAGAGTAGATTTTAAAGCAAGAATAACTATTTTTGTTTTAAATCAATCATGCGTCCCAAATAACTCTGTTACATTTATGCAACCCAATCTTAAGGGTCTGTAAATTTATCAGAGTAATAGCTCGTATTCATTTATTTTGGTGATTTTGGTCTATACGGTAGTTTGCTCTACAAACATATTGCAATAGTTCATCTATTGCAGACAAAATGATTCATTATTGAATGACAGAAATGGATAAAAACGTTTATTTCAATGAAAAAATAGCGGAATGCCACATACGTTTTTATCGTAATCGAGTCGGGATTAGATCGCAGTCGAACGTGAATCGTATGTTGCTTAAGTAAAATTAGGAGAATCGGGCCCCTGTATGTAACCATATCGGATGGATATTCGCACAATCCGCTTTGCCATAACCACGAAGGACTTTTTTTTAGAAAATACCTAACTGCAAATCCTACAATAAATACTTACAGCACCAACTCCCCCTTACAAAAAGCGGAAGTAGCCGCCCGAACGCTTCCTGCTACAGTTCTTAGACCATATTGCAACTACGTATTTACATGATTGATTAGTTCATGCTCCAATTATTGTAATTAGTTTAAGAAACATATATACAAACATATAGATTAAACACATTACCCACTTTTGCGGTGCTGCAGTCGGGTAAACGAATTACCGACTTGGTGTTAAGGAATATTTTCTTCCAGCTTTCGAAGTGATGGCCTTTCAGGGTCTATCGACTTAGTTTATTTATAAAAGAGAGTTAATTGCAGGAAATAAATAGCCAAATATGTAGTTAAATGCTTTACGTTAATTGTTTGTGCTACCGTACCATCGTATCGGTACCACGTGCGTATTCGGTAAATGTATGGTGCATAATAATACACAATTAATGTTTTGTTAAATGGTAATCACTTCCTTCCCTAAGAATCTATATGAGGACTTGGAGATTATTAGTAGGTATGTAGGTATGTGAACTCCAATCTTAGAAATAGGTGAACATTTGCGATTACAAAACGGACCTAAGAAACCTTAAACTTAAACCATTTGGACATTTTGTAAAAAAAATAAGAAATCTGTCAAGTAGATAAGCTGAAGCTGTCCGCAATCCCTGAATGGATATTTGTTATCCCTGAAGATTACACAACTAAGGAACCACTATATGCATTATGTTGATTCATGATTGAGCGGTGGGTGACACGACACGATATGGGAGTCCCGATGAATAATTGAGGCACTCGTAGACACACGCATGCGCGAGACGCCGGCAAAGCGAGACGTAGCCCCAGGCGGCGTATCTATTCGAGCTCAGTGCACCGAAACTGCTACCCCAGTATGAAGTAATATTTTTTGCTACGCTCGAATGTTTCGCGTCGATTTTACGGACAACAAGCGTTGCAGACTCAGAAATGTGCAAAGCCGCCGCGGTATAAGTACGCAGAGATAGTATTTGTCGCTGAAATTCTTGTGGCGAGTAAGTAGTGCACGATGCAAGCCGGGGGCCCGGACAGTGCGGCGGTCTCTGAAGCCCCCAGCAGCGGCAGCGAGGACTCGGACTGCGAGCCGGGACCGGAGGCCGATGCGGATGCCGCTCTCACCGAGGAGTGGGCCCGGGAACTGTTAGCCGGCGCGGGCGTGGTCGCTCCTAACGAGGTTTACTTGCATTACTTATCTTTATTTACAGTTCATTTCTAGTTATTTACTCTCGGATTTTAATCTATTTATATTTTAGTGAGTAAAACTGTTGCTCGGTCCGCAACTTTTCTTGGATAATGGAAATGATTGAAATTTTATGTTCTCAGTAGAGCATGATAATAGTTTACGTGATAAAAAAAAAACTATAACTCAAATACTTTCAGGCGGTAAATCACTAAGAGAAAATCCTACGCTATAATTTATTTTACAGGTACCCAAAAGTAGAATTATTTAATGTATATTGGTAAATACATTCTCATGATTTCGATTACATAGGAAAGTACCCAAACAAGGAGCACAGAATAAACTTTTTTTTATATTGTCTCAGGTACATGTGGAGTCCCGCGCGGGTGTTGCTGGAGCTCTAAGTCGTGTGCTGGCTGTGACAGTCTGCTATGAGAGCAATGGCGAGCGCCGGTCTCTGCCACTCGTCGTCAAGCTGCCACCACGGGACCCCTTCGGCCGACTGTTCGTGGCTGAGGCACAATTTGACACCAGAGAGATCCTATTCTACACGGAGCTAGCACCAGCTCTTAACAAACTCGCCGAAGAAGCTCTGGGCCCCGGACAAGGCCTACCTGTACCAAGATGCGTGAAAGCCAGGCTACCTGGTTAGTATTCTATATGCTTCAATTTGTAAATACAGTTCCAATATTGTTATATCTATTCTTCATTCATTTGTATGCATCGCGTGTGTCGAATCTCCAGTCAATGACTCAAGCATTTATTTTTGTCTCCTCAAGGCCTTGTTAGACTGTGAAGTGTCTCAAATGTAGGCATTTGATCACTATAGTATGTGCGAAATATTTTCATATGTGATTCACGGTAGACATACGTCACATACGTGGTCTTATGTGCCTACAAGTAAACATGCCTAATAAGTAATGAAGAGACTGGCCAATCTAAACAATTTGCCAAGTTACATTTTTGATGACCGCACCACTTGACTTTTCACCTTTGCGCGTCACATGCGACATTCCCGACCCCTTTCCTCCCAGCTCCCCTCTCGCCTGTGTGACCTGTTTCTAGGTTTCATTTTTCATAGGTTCGGAAATTGGGTCAAGCTTTTCAGCTGCGCCTGTATGCTCAGGCTTTGGCGGAAATGAAAAACTGCGCTTGTAAATCTCCTGTTCATTAATTTATTAGTAGCCTTAAATACTCAACTGTATCGCAACTTTTAAAATATTTTACTCTCATTTCAGACGAAATTGGAGGAGACAGCGAGCTTGTACTAGAAGATGTGACGTCAGTTGGCTACGAAGCCGCTGACTTCGCTGAAGGGCTGACTGAGGAGCGGGCGAGATCAGCGCTCTACGCCGCTGCGAGACTTCACGCACTTTCCCTCGCACTGCGCGATAGAGAAGGACCTTTGGACCAGAGATTTGATTTTCTGTTCCCATGTGAACGAGCGGCGGCGGGATATTTACGTCTTGTACGGCGAGGACTGCCACAACTTGAAGCATTTTTACGAGGACGACCAGACTGTGTTGAAGAAGCAGCCGCCGTTTCGGCGCTGAGTGCCCGCGCGCCTTCTTTGCTCGGGACTTTACTGAGACCTGCCGAACCAGCACCACTTGCACATGCCGATTTTTGGAGTGGAAATCTCTTGTTTAGAGAAAAGGAAGGTGTGAGTGAATGTATAGCCCTTGACTGGCAAATGGTTTCTTTAGGGAGACCTATGGATGACGTCGCGTTGTTACTTCTTTCATCGTTGACACCGGACCTGAGGAGATCGGTTGGCGACTCACTGATAGAAGAGTATGGAGATAGGTTGGAAGCGGAGTGTGCAAGATTGGGGGCTACTTCCGCTGGAGTTACGGTGAGGCGTGGCTTAAGGCCGGATTGGCCGAGAGCAGCACTCAGAGCACTATTGCTTTGTGCTGGAAGCGTTGATGTTGCATTAGGAGAGCCGAGAGCTGAGAGACGTCTGTTGGAAGCGGTCCGAGATTTACATTCGCAAGGTGTTCTTGCTTTAAGACCAGATAATGAAGCGTGAGAGCTATCAAACGTGTGCCAAGAGCGTGCTGAGTATTTGAAATCAACCGTTCATTACTTAACAATGCAGTCCAATCACATAGTGTATTTATAATTTTAATTCGGAATATTTTAAGCACAAATTACACTTGTTTCATGTGTGTAATGACATTATTATTCGTCTTAGTTAACAACGATCGGATTCTACGGAGACGCCCGTGACCCGAGCCGCGCGCCGGTAGCGGAGTGATGCCTAAACAAAGACTGAATTTACGTATATCTACATCGTGCGTACATGTATCGTACCTACAGTAGGTGTTAATTGCTCATCGTATCAAAAGCTAGAAATTCATTGCGGTCTATTGACTATTATTTAAAAACAAATAAATTATTGACAGTAAGACTTTTGTTTTTTTCGTAATCCCTTTTCAAATATTCGTTAAGAACAATAAAAGTACTAGCTATTTCTCATGGATCCACCCGGATTCTACCATTCTTTCAACAGCCTTCACCATCAACCATGAATCAATGTCATGAACGAAAATACAAAAACAATTCTACATTCATCAGCCTCAGACCTTTGGAGACATTTGGAGACGCAATATACAGGGGGTGCAAAGTTTGTATGAAAGTTCTCAGTACCTCAATGTCACAAAGGAAGTTGCGTGTAAAAGCTAAATAGGGTATAATGAAAATAGAGATTAATTTCATAATAATTATCATATCAGCCTATTGCTGAACGCTACGTACGCTGCCCCCAATTAGCACTGACAACTCCCTATAAAACTGTACCTACACCTGGTGAAGACGGGTTATCCACATCCACCACCTGCCACAGTAGGAGGAGAGAGCTAGAGTAACAATAGATTAAAACCCTTCATCATTTATATCAGTACACTTTTTTGTAGAAGGCAAAGACAAAACCGTTTCTGAACTGTGTATTGTTTGTAATAATAAATTTGCCAGTCAGTGTCTACACTTTGAGAACGAAATTCAAAACGTCAGTTACGATAATATGTCAAAATAGTTGACCTTCGTACGATATGCTCATAAATATTTGGAAATGTTAAATTTTTCTTCAGGATTTTATATTAGAACACTTTTATAGTGATTTAGTTTACAGTGATGGCTCAACCAAATCAGGTGACAGTCGATATAGAGGACGACGAGCCAGCAGAGGCTGCGCCGCGTCACAATGCACTACACAGGCTCGATTCAGTTTCCAGACCAACAGTTCCGAATAGAAATAACCTGGGCCTCGGAGATCGCCTCAACAGTGTATTCAGAGAAATCAGACCACTCGTAGAAAATGCTCGTATGGTACGTAACGTTTAATTCTAAACAATGATTGATTGTTGTGATGCAATAGACAGCAACCAAAAAATGTTAGCCTTGGTGATGTTTTTTATACGATTACGCCGCAATAACAAAACGTTTTAATGAGCACCATAGGACCATCTTTATAAGATTAATTGTGTTTATTTAATAGATATTGAATTATGTCGATATTTCATAACATTTAACTCTGTATAGAAGTAAATCATTTCTCTTTTTCAACAGGGCAATAACGCACGGCTGTCCCTTCCCACATGGTTGCCGAGGAACACGCCGGGCACACATCAGATTGTAGATCTTGGTGCTCAAAGGCCACAGAGCTCTATAGCTCATGTAAACTTAGGGCCAAATGCTCAAACTTATATTGTAAATGAACGGGGAACACCGCCCGCTCACCGGTCACAGTCAACCAGCCATGGGATGAGCAACAGTGCTTCCAATGACTCCAACTTGTCGGAACAGGAGCAAGAACACCCGGAGATCAATGTGTCGGTGAATCCGGCCAACAATAACAACATACATGACAATGCGGATAATGATAGTCAAAGTGAAGATGGAACACAACAGGTAAGAATATTGCAAAATATTATATTTTATTTTTCAGGATATTATTATTTATGGGTCTTATGGTTGCTTCCATTTCATCATCATCATCATCCTCCGAGCCTTTTCCCAACAATATTGGGGTCGGCTTCCAGTCTAACTGGATTCAGCTGAGTACCAGTGCTTTACAAGAAGCGACTGCCTATCTGACCTCCTCAACCCAGTTACCCGGGCAACCCAATACCCTTCCATCCCGCTTCCATTTATTATCATCAGCAACCACATAAGATGAAAAATAAAAGTATAAGAAAAGCAATTTCAAGTATTATCTAGTTAGTTATCAAGCAGCAACTGTAGCAAAATTATGTGAATACATTTTTCAATTTTATAGAAGGAAAAAATCTTTCACATGTGCATAATTTTAGCACATAGTAGGTACTGCATTGTTACTCATAAATACCCACACAGAAATAAAACCTATTTTGTTTTATCATGCCAAATATTTTGTGACAGTGGCATGACAAGTAACAATAACAGGAAGTGTTTATTATTATTATGTAGCTCAAAGATTCTTTGAAGTTAGTTAATATGATACCCCTAGTTTTGTTAGCTAAATAAAATAAACAATGTGATGTATGAGTGCAAAGGCTTATACTCTATGAAGCTTATGTAAGCAAGAGATTAAAGACTATGTGAGTAAGATTATGTTAATCAAGTCATTGCATTCTTAAGCTATCTTTTTAATAATTAATTGTCTGTACATTACTGAGCTGTGAACCAATTTCTATATTACTATAACAAAACATAGCCACTTTATCTTTGAGTACACTTACAGTTGGACTGCATAAATATGATGCAACTAAATAATAATTAAGCAATGACTAATGAAACATGTTTATACGTAGGTATTTCTTCAATCAGACCTTTGATTTTTTCTACAATTTTCTACATAACTTGGGACTTGGCATAGCTCCAGGATAAATAATTCAACTATAAATGATGAATATCATAGAAGGAAATAAAGGCAGGGTGAGGGAATATTTTGCCAAAACATTGGGAACCATAATTAATAACTATTAATTGTTTCAATTTAAGGTGGTTTTATAGCCACACTGTTAGTACGCAATGCGTCGTTTGAGAATGCTTCGGTATCCTTAACCGTTTTATAATGACGACAGAATATATGACCGTGCATACATACGTTCTGGACCTCACTTGACGAAACGCGACTATCCCAGTTGGCAAATTGCGCGTAATAGTAAACTTATAATATACTCTAGCTAGTCTAGTTAAACAGGCCTAACTATTGGGTGCCTACGGCCTAGAAAGCAAGGCCCAGGCTGGCCCAGCCTTTTTTGTCAAAGTTTTAGGGTCCTGCAAAATCCGGAGCTTCTGTGTTTTGCTTCTCAAAATCAATAATGGGGATATGGTTTTCAGTGTTAAAGGGATTTCTAAGTGGGTAATACAGTTCTAGTTGACGTAGGTCATAGGCCCCCATATAAAAGTTCGTCGTCGCCAACGCGAGCGTTATAATGGCGCTACTATAAAACCACCCTTCAATGTTTGTTATCATTGCCGACGTCAGAATTCCACGAACTCATTAGAAAGCTAATTTGCAAAAGTTAGCCTTTATTTCTTAGAAATCTGGGTCTCAAAAACGTATGGCATGGTAGTAGTTCATACTTCGCTGAAGTCAAACGTTATTCATTACGCTTAATTTTAGTTTAGGCACAGGCGTCAGACAGAATCTAGATACTAATATTAGAAAGCTGAAGAGATTGCTTTTTTGAACGCGCTTATATCAGGAGCTCCCGGTCCGATTTGAAAAAATCTTTCAGTGCTAGATAAGTCATTTATCGAGGAAAGCTAAAGCTATTTTTTATGCCAGTGCGTGAATTAGTTTCCACGGGACGCGGGTGAAACCGCTGGCAGAAGCTGGTATGAATATACATAAATCTCACAGGTACTAATGCCCGTTATTTATTTGTTAGCAGTATGAATAGGAACAATAAGCATTAATACTTTATTCAAGACAATACTCGAGCCCCTAGCGGTATGATAACAAAAGGGTTTTAATTAAAGTTTAGCTTTCATTGAGCATGGATAGCGTAGCCAGTGGTTGTTCGTAATTTTCATGGATATCATTACTGAATAAAATCATGGTGGGTGCTATTATACATTTCGTGTTTTATGGTGATTTATTACATTTATGAGTGTAAAGTGTAGTAATAAAAGTACTGAACTGCTAGACTAACGTGCCGTATCGTTCCTTTCAAAAATTGACGTACCATTTTACAGTCGTTCTTAGGCCGTTACTCCTCCTACCAGAGGGTGTGCGTGAAACGTTGCTGTTGACCTATAGAATTAAAGTGATATTATAAATACTTTTCCTTGAGAATGTTCACCTTTGAAGTAAGAAGGTCTCGAAATAAGAATGTGTTATCGAAAGTACCAACTCCTGTTTATCCTCATTCAGAATCATTCATTCAAAGTATGGATACTAAATTGCCCTTTTGGTTCTTTGTTGAACTTACCAGTGTAGACGACGAAACTTTACCAATCGGTAAACTTTCGTGTTGTCGTGCGGCTAATCGTTCTGTTTTCTTTCGTCTAACTTTCTTTGAATATTATTATGGCTAACACGAGCCCCTTTCGCATGCATCTAAACAATATCGCGCCTAAAAACACATGACGCCATTCAGTAATGTGGCTGTGTCATAGCTCAGCGGATCGATATTTTTTTACCGTAATTAGATATCAATAAAAGTTAACGAGGTACTGAACTGTTTGCGTTACGTTTTGTTTGAGGTTTTTTACACAAGGAAAATGGATTGTGGGTACGATTAAACAAACAGAAAAATACAATTTCTGTAGTTTTATTTACCTGTACGTAGGTAGGTAGGTACATACCTACCTTATATCTATAATAATTTTGTACTTACCATTTTTTTTATTTCATGAAATTACATCGATCAATATTTTTTTATACCAACAAAGAAAATCACAAAACTACGCAGCAACAAAACTGATGCAGATTTTCCCGCGTATTTAACGTAACCGCCATATTGTCATGCATATTTAACGCGGGAATTTCCCTCGCTGTTCCAGGTGGTCGACGTTCGGGCGACACTGAACTTACTTCTACGATACGCACCGTTTTACTTCTTGCTGTTCATCAAATTCATGTACGACAGTCGAGAAGGCATCTTCACGTTTATTATCCTGTTCTGCACGTTCACACACAGCAACAGTCTTGTTAGGAGGTAAGTGGACCTTTTTTGTGTCGTTTTATTTGAAAACATGACGCTTTAATTCATTCGAGTGATGCCAGCCGTGTGAAAGGCCAACACACTTTGAGCGCTAATGCTCGTGTCTGCTTAACTGCCGTAATATAAAGACTCCGTTGGTAAACTAAGCATATGTCTTAATTTTTGAGCTTATTTGTAGCGTATTTACAGTCGTTCAAAATAACCATTCCTATAATTCACGAGTCCATTTGAAAAAAATATATTATAGAATTGTGCTATGTATGTTGCCACACCAAAAAAAAACCACAGACAATTTTACCAACTAAAACCTTCACACAACTTTCAGAGAACATGGAAAACAGATGCACCGGAGCATACTAGCGTTATTCAGCGAGCTAGTTTTCACCTCCAGTTGCATAGTCATAGTACATTTCCTCTTCGGCCATGGCAAGTTGTTACCCAACGTGGTCATGTTTCCCGGGTATACGGAACTCGATGTATGGGAACTGTTGTGGCTGGTGGTCCTTACTGACTTGATAGTCAAGATTATTACTGTGGATATCAAGATCTTGGTCACCATGATGCCGGCGTTTATATTGCCGTTTCAGAAGAGGGTGAGTATTTTTTTTAAATAGAATTCTATTGTTGTAGGTGTGTTATGTAGAGTTGCCACTTTTAAAATTTATATAAACCGGGGCCTAGTAGGCCTACCTTTTGATCCAAATCTCTTTAGTAAATAACTTATCCATATCTCACAAAGTAATGAATACTAAGGGGCAGCTTAGATGATCAATTCAATTGCACACACAATACTTAATACTGTTTTTTTTTTGTAAAGACGGGAATAGGAATTGCAGTTTCAAAAATATTAAAATCCGCATACTCAATTATTTTCCCCAACTATTGTTCTTCAACTGAGACAAAAAATTACACCTTTCACAGGGTAAAGTATACCTATTCACGGAGGCGGTCTCCCAACTATACCGCTCGCTGCTCACCATACAGCCGTGGATATTCTACCTGATGCAGTCGTACGAGGGCTCCGAGAAGATGGTGGGCATGTTCCTAACGTCCGTATATGTCATCGCGAAGGTCATTGAGGTGCTGGTCCGGTTGAGACTGTTTAAGAACGCTACTTGGACCTTGTTGCAGAGCGTGGTGAGTTAACTCAAATAAGTTGTTTTTGTACTGTTATTATGTTCTCTTCGCAGATTAAGGGAAAAAAGTATATGGATAGATGTCCTAAGTCATGTGGTGTTTTTCACTTAATTCATTATTTGGAATATCGTTATAGCTGTTAATATAATGACGATTCTTTACACTCTTTAATTTAAATTTATTTATTTTCGGATATTGGTTAATGATTCAATCACCACATTATCTGATATAACTTTTGTAGCAACTCTATAAAATATAAATATTTTTATCCTCAGAATCTCGGCACAAAACCAACATGTGAACAACTGCTCTCCGCCGGCGATTCCTGCCCCATTTGCCACGATGACTACTCGACACCAGTCCGATTAGGCTGCAGCCACATCTTCTGCGAACTGTGTATCTCTGCCTGGCTGGACAGAGAACATACCTGCCCACTGTGCAGGGCTAAGGTAGCTGATGAACCAACCTGGAGAGACGGATCCACCACGTACGATTTTCAACTCTATTAACCGGTTTAGTTGGGAGGTTGTGACCAATTTTGAGTGTAGCTCTGCAACTCCGCCTGGTGAGATCGGATCGGATTGCACAATTCTGAATTTGCAACTTTTCAAAGTAGTGATGCGCGATAAATTCAAAATTAAAAACATACCCTGATTTATTTTTGGATTTTTTGTTTGTATCGTGGCAAAATTGCGTATACATAAGTATATTGTCACGCCGTGGGACTATGTTTTATCTGTGTATAAAATGTTGGGCTCTCAATTCAAAACAACTAACAGCTACACTAATTTAATAACAATAGTGCGTTACGTTGTCGTTTAATAATCAAAATTGCGTATGTACTCGAAAATTTTAGCTATGCTAGCCTCCAATCAAAAATATACAATCTCTTTGACGCTTCACGACTCCTTCCTTCAGCCAATCAGTCTATGGTGCATATGAAACCGATTTCTTCAAGACCTGTTATATATTAGGTCACTTGGGGTTTATCGTTATGTATTTTCAACTATGTATCGTCTTCTGGGTCTGTCACATAGATGTATTTGTCTCGTTCAATGAAGTTCTTATTTAAATCCGATTAAATGAGGTGCTTTCGACATCCCAAAATGTTTGTGACAGGCCTAAAGCTAATTTCGTTGAATATTTTATACCTTCAGATGTTGGATGTATGAAGATTCGTCTGTGTGAGTCGTTAAATGTGTGCTCTATGACACTAGGATAAAATTGTTGAAGATCTTAGTTGTTCTAATACTTACTAAGTTCGTAAGTGCTTGTTACCAAATTGCTGTGTTTGTGTGTCTGTCTGGTGATCTTTGTTACTTGTCAGAAAACTGTTCGACAGCTAGATTTCTACTTTTAAATTACGTTAAGAAAAGTAGGTTGTTAAATAAACTCTAACATTCTGTATTTAACGTGTATAAGTTCTAAATATTAGCCGTTTCATTACGTTTAAGTCCTAGACTTATTAAAATGAGACTCAAATTTTAAGAGATTATTCAGGCCTAAAAGTAAAGTTAGTCTCTTTATGAACTTCTATTATTTATGTACATAGTGTAAGTACATCAATCATAGCGGCAACCATTTATTTTTTATTTCTTTATAGTTATAATTTATATATTATAGATAATGTAAATAGGAAATAAATATTTAAACTAAATCATGATATTAAAATAATTACATAATTAAATATTTGTACAAGAAATTACATAAATGAATGTAACAGCTACTAGTATAACTGATAATTCTATCGGTCGTCCACTAAGCGTGAAGGATTTTCAACTTTGTTGGTTTAACACAACTACATAAATAAAATATTTATTTAAAATAGTGTTCAATTTAATTGTTGTATCAAATAACGTGCTTTTAGCCCATATAATATGCTTTTAATACTATCTAAGAATGACATAAGCCAAATAGTGTAGCGTACAAAAATGACTACTACATGACTATTCCATTTTGTATTGTAAATAACATAACTTTAAGTTACATTAATAAGCGTAATGTGATAATTAAGATCAGCCGCAAAATGTGTGTATGAAATGAATTTTGGATACTCTGGCTTAGGACAAAATAAACAAATCTTTGTATTAACAATATTCAAGTATATTCAAGATCTAGTAGAATATTATCATGGCATTTAAATAAATCAAAAGCAGCTGAATTCGCGTCATGTTTCCGATTTTTGAGTGATTTGACAATATGGTAAAAATTATGAAAAAAATAATTAGGTGTTAACTTTTTGGTCTCTGTTTCGCCACTAGATTATTATCTTCTAAGTAGAGTATCTAATTATTGTATTTTTTTTCTTGTAGAGAGATTAAAGTTAAGACACAGTGGTCTCTAAAAAGGCCAAAAAAATCTTTCCGCTGCAAAGCGAAAATTATTGTTACTTCTTCGTAGTCCTTCCTTCGTTCTTTCTTCGTAATAATCTTATAAGTGGCGGAACAGAGTGTCTTCGGTCTTTAGGCGTATATAAAAATTCACGAGCTGTTATTGCGTCCTTTCATATTTCACCTTAAAATTACGTATTGACATTCCACACCTTGTTATCGCATTATTTTTTTAAATAATTATTGTAATGTACTAAAATAAGATTATCTACTGGTTCCGTTCTGCATTGTGAATCAAAGCTAAGTAAAACCTAATAGTTTGTTTAGGATTACTTAGTTTATTTAGCGTTGATTCTCAATTCAGAAATCGGCCTTATATTATATTGATTTTAGAAGCGTTCTGTCGAATTTTTGAAATATGAATAAAAGGTGTTAAGGTTATTTGATTTCAATGCTATTTATAGACGAAACGTTTTAGTCAAGCTTGTGGTGAACATTTGGTCCAATTGGTCGACAATCAACTGGATTCCTTCCCTTTGTGTAAGGGCTTGTTCAGATGGAATGCACTCTAACGACCAATTAAGAGTCGCGAAGAAGCGTAGCGTACGTAACCTGTACGCATTTTTTAAATGCGTACAGGTTACGTAGATTTTGAAAGAGATTCAGAAAGCTGCAGTTGCATTTTATCTGAGTACGTCCTTCATCCACTATTGTTATGGGACAATACAGTGTATCGTATGTCTAATAATGTACAGAATATATAACCATTTGTAACTTTAATAGATTTTAAAATATTCAATGCCGCTCGGCAGAGCATTCTCTCTTTACTCTTATTTTTAAAAGAATGAGTTTTAAATTCATTGTGATGAGAATTGGAATTGTATAAGGATGTACAGGTTTGTATGAAATGTTTAGTTTATAATGCGAGTGCCTACGTGTAGGCGGGACATTACGTTATAGCAGTTGATGAGTTAATAAAATATTATGCAAATCGATTATTGCAGTTGTTTTTATTTGATGTCTGTCTTGGCTAAGGCATGTGATACGGTCTCTAACCCCAAGTTATTCGAAAAATGAAATGGTATCTGTGCCAGAGACAAGCATCGAAGCTATCTGACTAATCGACTAATCGAGTACAGTTGCAAAAACCTGTGCGACGTTTAGTAATAAACTACCTGTAGTCTGGAGTTCCCCAGGGAAGCATTCTATGACCTTTACTTTTTGGTGTATGTCCATGACAAGTGCAAGCTGGATATTCAAATAAAGATAAAGAAAACAACAGATAAATTTAAATCACATTTTAATCATAGTTTACACTTTATAGATTCACATAACATAATTATTATCGCTTAAGATTACTTTTCGCCTACAAACGTGAAAAATTAAATAATTTAGATCATTAATAGTAATTATTATTCAAAGTATCACAAATATTGGATAGAGTAACACTGCTCTGAAAGCGCGAAGCATCTATCGTATGTCTAGGAGTGCCGCCTCCCAGGATCGCTATCGTGGACTCCGGTCATTATTCAACTTCGAAACTCGCTACATTTATCAAATAATTAAATCACAGAGTCGCTTCAAAGTACTAGATAATCACACGCGATTGGCACAAATCTTTAAATCAAAGTCGGGATGAGGACTCGCGCCGGACGGACAAGTGCGAATACATAGCGCGCCGCGCACTTCCAATACGGACGTACATCGTACTGTAAACCATCGAAATATATAGCAGGGTCGGCCTCGCGCACTATCGTCTCAGGGGCTCGACCTTTGGCAATGAGGCGAGCGGCACTACGCGTCGCCGTGCGGCGGCACCGCGGGCGGCACGTGCGGCGCGGCGGGCGCGAGGGGCGGGGAGCGGGCGCGGGTCTCGCACACGCCGCTGAGCTCCAGCGCGCCGGCCGCGGGGGCCCCGGGGCCCGTGCCGGCCTCCAGGTCGGCGGGCGGCACGGCGGACCCGTACAGGAACAGGCTGCGCAGGCGCGCCGAGCGGGACGACGTGGACGGCAGGTCGTCGGGCCAGCTCGCGGCGCTCGTGTTGTCTGATGCGGCCACGTCGGCCGTCACTTCCAGTCGGTGTGCGGCGGGGGAGTGCGTCTCGTGTCCGCCGAGCGAGCCAGCTAGGGCCGCCAGTGACGGAGCGCGTACTTCCGCGTGGTGAGATCCTGCTGATAGAGATGCGTCACCTGTGAACAAGAATATAATTAGAAACAATAATATAATTATAATAGGTGCACACGCAGACCATCACGTCAATCAGTACATCAATTCACCCAAGACAAGAAAATTTAAAATAAAAAAATAAAAATTGTAAAGCATGAAAATGTTTACCTATACTGGGTTCAAGACGTCTCGAAGCGGCGTCCTGATCAGGCGCATGGTCCCGTTCATCATCAAAATGCGCGGCGGCAGGCGGCGGGGGTCCTCCCGCGCATCCACCAGCTCGACACAGCGATACTGGCACCACGCCGTATACGTAGAACAGTAGGATTGGGACCCCGATGCCGACAGCAAGTCCAGCGACGAGGGGGGATACTAGTAGTGCAGCGGCTACGGCAGCGGCGACGGCGGCTCGGCGGCGGGCGGGCGGGGCCCGGCGCAGGCGGCGATGGGCCCGGCGGCCCGCCCACAGCGGCAGGCCCACCAGCAGCGCGGGCAGCGCCACGCCCGCCACCACGGCGATGCCGAGCGGCGCGCCCGCCAGCGTGCCTAGCTGCCAGAGTAGCTTCTTTTTGCGTGACCACGGCTTTTTGCCCCAGAACGTGCAGCCGCTGGGACTGGAAACAATAAAACAATTGTTACGTCTTCTATGTGCTTAATTCCCAAATGCATTTGTGTTGTTTCCATATATATCCAAAACATCTTTATTAATACAGTACAGACGACAATCGGTCCTGAAAATAAGCCCAGTTTCTATTTTCGGATGGCGGGTTTACTCACCTCAAATAATGTAAGTCTGAGACCTCCTTCATACACAGCCAGCAGAACTCGGCGCCGCAGACGCAGCACACCATATGGTTGCACGAGCCATCTTCCACCTTCACTATTAGTACTGAACACCGGGGACATGGCTTCACATCACCTAGAAAACAAAATGCAATTATGTAATTTTTTTTCGCATCACAGAATGACTTTATACACTTTTTCTAACTTTCTGTAATCAGAGTTAAAAGTATCAAGAAAGTTCTCCAATTCCATATCAAAACAAGAACGAAGCTGAAAGTGTCTGATGGTTTCTCTGACCTCAAGACGTGGTCCGGTCTTTCAGTGTTAGATGGCCAAGAGCCGGCCTTTCGAGAAACACTATAAGGCCATTCGTTCAGGTTTGCGAAGTTCCAAGAGGACTCAGATAATACCGCGAGAATCGGGTAATATTAGATATGGGTTCATATACAGGTTATCAACATACCATGATCAATATCAGCGTGCGACGGCTGCGGCGCGCGCGGCGGCGGCGCCCGGCTGCGTCGCGCCGCGTCGCACGTCTGCGTCGGATGCCACGCCGCCTTGCAGTGGTAGCAGAACGACGCGCCGCAGCCGGGGGCCAGGCACGTCAGCTTAGGACACGACGCACAACCCGTCGCCACCACCGCGAAACTACAAGAGGACAACGAATAGGGTAAAAAAAAAAATAGTTTAAAAAACACGCCTTTTGTTAAGTTTCTTAGCTAGTCATGTATTATCATCAGAACTCAGAGCGTGTGCAAAATTTCATTCTAATCGAAGGCCGGAAAGTGGGTCAAATTAAGATGCCTTACTTACATACATAGATACAAGTGAAGCTAATATAAGCGTGTTATATTAAAACAAAATCACGATGGATGGAAAAAGTGATTCCTGTGTTGATATTACATACACATAAAAGTGATTCAACGTTTAAAGAACCGTTCAAAATTTTTGTCTTACCTGATCCCAGACAGAAATAAAAGACAATTGGATAAAAACATTAGATACTAGCAGTGCGTGC
This sequence comes from Helicoverpa zea x Helicoverpa armigera, assembly GCA_033682625.1. Lineage (NCBI taxonomy): Eukaryota > Metazoa > Arthropoda > Insecta > Lepidoptera > Noctuidae > Helicoverpa > Helicoverpa zea x Helicoverpa armigera. Next base: position 2,049,659 of record JAWIIS010000041.1, read on the forward strand.
AGCATTGAGTGCAAATTCCTGTCTTCTGATTAAAGAGTGAAGAATTTTTCTAAGCGTTCTTCAAGAGCCACTTCACATAGAGGAAATGTATTGTTTAGAACATCTATTACTAAGCCTTATATCAAGTAGGTATTGAAAGGTATTTCACCTGCAATCGGGCGCGGGACACCACCGCGTGTCAGGGTCGGCAGCTAGCGCGCGCCGAACGGAGAACTCTTCATATTTGTCGTAAAGTACCGGGTTGTCTACGATGCGACGGACATCTGGAACAAAACGTTAAGCTTATTAGTATTTTTTAGACAAACGCAGCTAAGCTTGTGCTAGATATATGTTTTAAAAACCTGTTACTCAGGGAAACAGTTTATTCCCACAAAAATATCGTTTACGGAATCAAGTCTGCCTTTCAGATGACAACCAAAAGCACAAAGACATGTAAAATTCATCTGGCGCTCGTTCTTAATTGAAGTCCGATAATGATAGGCTCAGAACGTCCCTCAAGATTTCAAGAGATAAAAAAGATTGAACACAAAATTACAGAGCAAAATTGAGTGCCTCTATAAACAAACAGCTGAAGCATTTTACACATAGTCATCCGCTCACCACACACTCTACACAGTGCATGTGTGCGGCTAAAAGGAAATGTCGCCATTATGTCATCTCCTCACGTAATCAGTGCACTAGTTTGAGAATGCGGCTGTGTCGCAGTTCAGCACGCTACATCAACTTTTGACATTTACGTAACAAGCTTCTTCTGTAACAGTTACTATCTAGGAGTTGAAACTGTTGAGCGAGCGGACTACTGATCATGTCACATGTTCAACAATATTAGGTGTGACCTAGTTATCAAACAACCCTATTCGAAGTTTCTGGAATACAGACTATCGATTCCCGTTTATTCTGGGAATACTGCGATAGTGACATTGACTGTAGAATATATTTCAGCAAAAAGCTTTTATATTAGTTCTAGCAATGTTCAACTTTCACCCTTTATTTTAAACAGAAACCTTATAATTACCGATTAATTACAACTCAATAAACCCTTTGATTTTCCATTTAACGTTAAATCGAAGCCTCAGAATTGCGTCTTAAATTAATTTCTAGCTCGAGACTTGTAAACTCGGCCAATAAAAATAAATTGCGTAGCTTTGAGCTAACAGCAATATTTCAATAAAAACTGAAAGAAATCTGATGAATTAGAAAGCGATGAATGTCCGTTCATTGGTCTTTACAACATTTGGAAAGTTCCACAGGAAAAAATTGTGGGCGTAGTGTAAACACTTCCTTGTGGTGGTAATTATTATCATTTGCTACGAATTAAGCTGAGATAGACATCTAAACATATTTTTGGTAAATAAATGGTATCTCGATTCACTACGACACGTGTACACCTCTGTGATTAATTCCCTTTAGTGCTTTAGATATTAGTGTAGGCAGTGTCGCTGTGGAATTCTCAATCAAGAGCTAATTCCAAGTTTGTAATTCAACTGAAATCGATTTCGTACCTCTCTGGGTATTAATCGGCTTCATGCAAGAATTTGCGATCGACAATCTTCTGCTTTTTATTTATCACGATTATTATATCATGCTGATGTAGAATAACCCCATATAACCTTAGTTACTTATACAATAATTACAGCAAAACAATCTTTTTATTGTAATATTTATTTACTAAACCAAAGCACGGCTCCGGTGGTCTTTTGAGAAGTTACTAGAGTAGAATTTTAATTAGGTCCTTTAAGGAAAATCCTGCAATGATGTTGATCTCAGTATGATATGCGACTGTCGACACGTACGACAACAATTACGTTAAGCAATTATTAAGTACTATAAACACATCTTGCGACACTCACTTGACACAGAAACAGTTTTTATGACTCGTCATCCTTTTCCTTTAATATTCCGATAATTATATCGTTCTCGGAACTGTTATTATAAGTTACGGTTGTATTATCATAACTGGAAGTGTCAAGCTTTATGCTTTGTGGTATAAAATGGTGTATTAACCGTACATGTAAGACATAGTTGCTAGGTGTACCGTTAATAGCGGTATAAATATTTCTTTAGAGTTTAGATCTTAAACTGCTAAGTGGCTTGCTAATTCGTGTGTTTGTTTGTTAGCATGTCTTTACTCATCAGTGGTATGCGACATATTTGACCATACTATTTATATGCGTTTTAAAAGTACTGCTTTCAACCAATCATTTTCAGGTACAATAATTTCCTTTTACTCATTAAGACAAAGATCTACACCCTTTATGAGAACCTCACCTACCTAAGTACAGGTAACTAATAAGACACACTTTAGCACGCATTTGTAACGCCTACTTAAATGGCACAATAAGTATTGTAACTGACAGTTAGGCTGCATGATCACGACCGATAATCGGTGACCGATTTTTTGTAGGAGAACAATAGCACACATCTGATAGCCGCAGTGCAACGTTCACGTCCTACAAAAAATCGGTCGGAAAATCTTAATTAGATAGTTTTACGACTGTAAGTTTTCGAAAAAGTGTAAAAAATGCCTTATCCGTACGTGGTTGCTCAGTTATGCATCACCATCACCCAATGCAGGTCGTCTGCAAACGGTCTTACGTAAATTCAATAGCGCCATGTTATGAAACATAATCTTATGATCCTTCAGTCTAGAATTTCAATTTGCGAATCGCGACTGCATATATGACCGCGTCGCTGTTGCATACATAAGTACGGCTATGACGTAAAGGGAAAACCTAAAGGGATACATAAGTGTTATGTTGAGCTAGTAATAGATATACCTATGTAGCTGTCGGCAGTGAGCTGCATATTTTTACTGAACGCGTTTTGTAGTAAGTAGTACTGATACTGCGGATTCCAATAACTTATCGTCGATTTGCGATTAAAGCTTGTTGGATAGGTAATGTTAAAACTCAGGATCGCAAAACAATAGATAAATAAATTATTGAAATCTCCATTAACTAGCAATGAATGATGTAGACGTAGAGTAGGTAGTATAATTAAAATAATTATGTATTTTGTACTTTTCCTGAAGAAAATGCAAAATTATCAAATAAATTATTATTAATATTTGCCTGTATGCTAATCACAAGTACTACGGAATTAAGTGTAATTAGCTAACACTATTTCCGTGCGAATTTAAAAGTTTTCGATAAGACTTCAAAAAATTATTTCGCTCTTATTTCATATCGCTATCGAAGACATGATTAAATTACAGTTACAATAATTTTCCTTATGCAATATATTCTAATATACCTATGTTATTTACCTAGCAGCTAGCAGCTTAAGTGCTTATTTCTATAGATAAGTTTGTCTTCCGATATTACCAAATACCGTCCCGTAGTTTTAGAACAAACTAACTAGATACCGTGTTACAATGTAAAGACAGTGATTTCGCTCTAAGTTCGTAAGGAACGATGTCAAAGTTCCCCAACTATGCGAATTAGTGGCCCCCAACTTATATTGCAGAGATTTGTAGGAAACCGCCAGATCTCAAACATTGTTACAAAATTCATTTCGCCAGCTTTTGTTTGGCTCACAATGTAAGAAGGATCGTATATGCTAAATATGTGGGTAATATATTCGAGAACTTTATGATATAGCTATGATCGACTAAAGGCCTTTATGTGAAAAGAATTATTCGTGTGTTAAGGTTATTGAGAATAACTAATCGAGTGGAATGAAGAGATAGCTGAATTTTATACGCAGATATATTATAATGGAACTTGTTTCTTAACTCTCCTTGTAATTCATAATTCTGAGTCATCAGGTAGATTGAATTCGCATGAGGCAATTTTTGATTAAAAATTGCAATAATGTGTCATCATAAGTGGACATATTGAAAATCCAGTATTGACGTCATTATGCCACAAAATCATAGGTCATTTTAAAATAAAAGTTAATCAAAAAAAACTTTGTTTCTTAGAAAACTTAACTTTTCGTCTTAGTGATTTTCGAATATCTTCCGAATCCTGTTGGGCGTTGTCGGCATTATATTATTAAAATTTCTTATTAATATCTCTTCAATTAGCTACCGACAGGGTCGACACTTATAAATATTTATTCAATACTAATAATACTCGTCAAAAGTAAAGTGGCTGATCCTCTATACACGAAAGTCATTTGCATAGTGGGCGTAACATTCTCAGTGAATCTATTACATAATTTAAACTATCGAATATCAATATTAATAGAAAAGACCGGCTTAAACTTGAAGATTATGCAAGAGTTTGGTGGCAAGCATTTCCTGTCGTATAATTTAGAAAAGCTATTTACCTGTACAGGTCATTTAAATATGAAAGAATAAACGGTGAGTGGCACCATTAAACTACATAGATAACCGAACTATTTTCAGTAGTCAAGTCGACTTGACCAATGGGCGGCAAAAACACTGTTGTTTATTTATGGTTTGGTTAAATGCAACCCGCCACTGTTTCAATCATTAAATGAAGGGGAGGGGGATGCATTAGGATAATTACTATTTCTGTAGCCAATATCATTCACATCTGTATTACCGTGATTGCATCGCAAAGCTAAAGTACAGAGGTAAGGTAAGACACAACGACTATGCATACAGCACAGACTGGTTTTACGAGTGCATTAGGACAGAAAACTTCGGAATGAACTGCATTACAAAACTGGTGCAATCAGGCCATAATAACTCTTTAATGTGTTGCCATTTGATAACTAACTACCAATTGACACCAATATTTTATTCGCCTGACAGCTATGAAAGTTCAAGATCTTCTTTCAAGAAATAAGATGATGCAAAGATATATGGATGTATCACCGAATTCTTGCAAATTTCTTTGCAACCATTAGGAAACACCCACGTCAGACTTTCTACTTTTTACAAGGATTTTCTATTCTATCCTTTTGTAGGACATGTTTCATGCTATATTGTTATCAGTGTGTTCTATTTTTCTCCTACAAAAAATCAGTCACCGATTGACAGACGTGGGTGGGCAGCCTTAAAGTTTATCTCCCTAAATCTCTGTATTTGTAAATATAAGTCTATATTCACCTGAGGGATGCATGCTCTCATGGCACACAGGGCAGTTGACTGGAACTCTCGCCTCGAAGATCTCGATGGCCAGGTACTGTCGGAGGCAGGGCTCGCAGCATCGGTGGGAGCACCACGCCAGCCGCACCATGGATACCGAACTGAAATTCGATAGGCATAGTGGGCACTCCAAAACGTCGCCCTGGAAAAGAAAGGGGGATTGGTTAACAACTTAGCTAGCAAAATAAAGTAGGCTTATGCTGGTTTAAGAAGACCTTTTGACTGTGTTTCGGATGGCACGTTAAACTGCAGGTCCCGGCTGTCATTGAACATCCTTGGCAGTCGTTACGGGTCGTCAGAAGCCAGTAAGTCTGACACCAGTCTAACCAAGGAGTATTGGGTTGCCCGGGTAACTGGGTTGAGGGGGTCAGATAGGGCAGTCGCTCCTTGTAAAGCACTGGTACTCAGCTACATCAGGTTAGACTGGAAGCCGACCCCAACATAGTTTGGGAAAAAGGCTCGAAGGATATGGCTTTAAAAAGACCTTTTAATCAGTAAGTAGGCTTTTAAATTTTACAGCAAAAGGTCAGATTTCACAATATTTTGTTATGACAAACTGGTTGAAATTATCCCGTTTCTACGAAAGCAATAAGTGGTTGTCTTCTGACATAACAAGCCAGACTCGCGTTTTCATGTCACAGACCGACAAAGCTCCTAAAATAAATGAAAGTATGAGTTCGTTCCCAGGAATTGTATTATGTAAGTTTATTCCGTAAGTTATCATTAATCATACATAATACGTCGGCCAGCTCATGTAATGCTACAATCTGAACTTAATCTACTTAGATTGGTCATCCTCTTTCCGTTCTATTAAGCAATACAATTTATTCTAACCATCTGATAAGGCTATTGGAAAAGCAAATACCATTGTGGTCTGAGATAACTCTCGGAGTCTGAGATAACTCTCGGAGTCTGAGAGACTCCGGCAGATCTGTGCCAAATTTCTTGTTGGCCGTACCAGATACCAGACATAAATAATTACATTTTTGACCAGCGCACATAGGGGTATTTTGCATTTTTAGCCGGGCGAAACTATTAGTTCGGGTTTTTCTGCTGTAAAGTAGATAGAACTTACAAATATTTACAGAAAACCATTGAAAAGGCCTTAATTCAAAAGTGAGTATTATTGACTGATACGATGATAAAATAAAGGAATATTCATGATTTCGAGAAGGTTTTATTGACTAACTCATTAGATAAAAATCATATTGAACAGGTATTCTCTACTTAAATGTTTGTAGTTAGAGCTCCCTGGTATGCCTAAAACAATAAATAAGTGTGTTAAAAAGAAAACATTTAATAATTTGCTTGAAAATAATGATTAATTGTTTTTAGTTTACACCAACAGTAACGTCTAAGTTCTGTCAAAAGTAGCAAAAAGTAGCACCTAATGTGTGTAATATCTATCATCTGACAGTGTTTGTAATACGTTACAACAGAAACCATAAGCCGGAAGCACTCGGAAGATAACTATATTCACTGTGGAAAGTACAATATTCATTAAAAAACGGTTCAAACATTTTGAACTTTAAGAATTGATTTTGAACCTTAAAAAATACACGTAAACATTATTAAATCCTAACAAATAAAACTGATCTATATTGTATTATGATAATCCATAGTAGTTTTGGTTAAATAGCTGACAATAAAAAAGTTCTGAGGTTTCAAACACGGTACGTTTTTAATGTAGTCAGAAACTGACGCGAGTGCATGTCACAATGATCAAGTTCCGAGAGGTTTGTGGCTGGATGGCGCGGGAGTAGGAGCCTGAAAATGGTCGGATTTTGTTCAGTAGTTACCTGGCTTTCTAACAAGCATTAAATTTTTCTTTTCTGTTGAAGTTTGTTTTTCTAGTTTCGCCCGGCTAGAAATGCAAAATACCCCTATGTGCAGCGACCAAATAGATCGAATGTGTTAGTTATGAAAACTAATAAATAGGTTTGAGATCTTCTACTTCGTTCGCATTAGTATTTAATAGTTTGTCAGTAAGCATGAATCATGGTTGGCAGATATTTCTCCGGCTTTGACGTCACCAGTACATGCTCAATGACTATGGTGCTTCCTAACGTGGGTGACGATCACAAATTGCAAGACCATTTGTTTTTAATATGTTAATATTGGCATTTTTCTTGTCATTCGGATCCCTTAACAAAATTTTGTATATGTGTTTCTGTAACTACATACTAATCTGGGCCCATGTTGGTTAAGTGCTGAATAAGATATTCAGAATTCAAATACCACTCAGGTTAATCACATTACCTCCGCGAATCAAAAATGCATCATCAATCTTTGCGACTCAAATTGTGAACTTAATTTAATAAATTCTACTACACATGTATTAGACCATGACATATAACCATTTGAACGGGTGTAAATTAAAACAAATTAAGATAATGTTTGAACAGCAAATAACTCCGTTGTAAAGGTGACTGCCTTTTTTCCTTATTTACATAATGAGGCTGGTATTTCCCATGTATGTGTGGGACCAAAACAAAGATTTTCCTCATTACGCGCGCGTGCTCGCTCTAATTTCTTTTAAAAGTGAAAACTTAACTGTAACCGTATTACTAATAAAAAGCAGTACCGTAAGGCCATCTACGGCAAAAAAATATTTCTGCCGTTTACTCTAGCATAACCTACATCGAAATGATTAATCGTATTCATGATATTAATTAACGGGACATAAAGCCAAGCACGTTTTTTTGTGAAAATTCTATAAATACCTCAACTTGTTTTGATAACAAAACTTGTTAACTGTGGTTTTTGCGAAGTCATCGTAACATCTATCATGGAAACTATTTCTCTCTCATAAAGAAAACATTGTTATACTTTTTGTCGTAAACACGTGTAAGTGACAAAGGCTATAGTAAAATGGAGTAGTCAAGAACAGCAAAAAATGTGAAATAAGAAATGTTCTAATATTTTATTTTGCGAAGAAACAGCTAGCATGAAATGCTAGTGTGAAATGCTCTTCTTCCCAGAAAACAAACAGGGTTAAGAACAGGGTTGGCGCTTTGGGGCTGTCTTTTGTAAATGACATACAGAAAGTGTCGTTTTATAGTCAAGTTTGAATAAAATCATCATAATTCGTTTGTTTTTTAGGGTTCCGTAGCCAAAATGGCAAAAACGGAACCCTTATAGTTTCGTCATGTCCGTCTGTCCGTCTGTCCGTCTGTCCGTCTGTCACAGCCGATTTACTCGGAAACTATAAGTACTACAGTGATGAAATTTGATGGGAATATGTGTTGTATGAACCGCTACAAAAATATGACACTAAATAGTAAAAAAAAGAATTGGGGGTGGGGCCCCCCATACATGTAACTGAGGGATGAAATTTTTTTTTTCGATGTACATACCCGTGTGGGGTATCAATGGAAAGGTCTTTTAAAATGATATAAAGTTTTCTAAAAAACATTTTTCTTAAAGTGAACGGTTTTTGAGATATCAGCTCTCAAAGTCGTAAAAAGTATGTCCCCCCCCCTCTATTTTTATAACTACGGGGTATAAAATTCTAAAAAAAATAGAGGTGATGCATGCTAATTAACTCTTTCAACGATTTTTGGTTTGATCAAAGTAGCCGGTTTTTTTTTCATCTTAGCAAAATTATAATACCAGTTCTTATTATGCACTTCTGAAAAACCAACAGCAAATAAAAATAACATTTAACGTTCAAGAATGCTTTGGAGCAGTTTCTCATTGTTTTTTTGCGAGCGGACAAGGACACAAACGTAGGCCATTCCCATAAAATTGGCGAAAAATTTAAATTAACATAAAATACTGAAACGACTTGCACCATCGTTAATAAGTAAAAGTGTGTTATGTGCCAAACGTTTAATTTTTTGTGGGCTCCTTGACCTATTCGCCTTGAGAATACATAATTTATTATTAAAAAAAAAAAAACTCTCTAAGGTGACCTTTGACCGCTTGCTAGTTTGCGAAAATAGAAATTTTAACAACTGTGCTATTTGCCAAAATTCTGATAAATTGCTGTCATTGAGAGAGTTAAGAGTGAAACCGCATATGACATGAAAAAGCTATAAACTGCTGGTTATAATAAATCAGTATGCACATAAAAGCTTGGCATTTTCGATCAGATGTTCTATTAGACGATACAACTGATTTTAAAAAAACAATACCTTTTGTTTTGGGCAGTCTCGATCGAGTAAATAAGAGTACATCGTAAATCTGTACTATACTTACAATACCACTTTTACACTTTTTCCACTTTTAGATCTATACAGGATCTAGGAACAAGGGACCTGGGACCAAACACTGGTTTGTTATGCTATCAATATATGTTGTACATCTCGCAGGTACTCTCAGCATGCGAGCCCGAAAGCCCCGGATGCCCTAATAACCCATTTATTTTAAACAGACCAAAATGGTCAAGTTTTATTAACATTGAAACACATTTACAGTAATTAATTCTCCACTTCGAGTACTGATTTTAATTATCATTAATTAAAACATAAAATAGAGACACAATATCTTATTCACAGTGCCTATATTTTTTTAATCAAAATTAATTTGCAAAGCATTTCATTTTTTTAAATGATAGTTTTTTCAAAAGTTTTAGTAATGAGGGAAATAATCTGTATCCCTAAAATGAAAGAGAACGGGAGAACTCAAAACATAAAATTAATACACATTCTTTCTTTACAATTCTGCCTAAAAGATGAGGTAAAAAATACCTATTTATCAGGTTTCCAATTAAACATCGACAGTATAATTGTAATGGGAAACATTATATCTATTTGTGAGACAGACAGAATTATTGGAATTTATAATGACGGATCTGAAATACCACAAATCCAACGCTGTCTATGTTCTGTATTCGGAGAACGTAATTAATATTTATAATTTTTAGGGTCATTAGCAGCTGGTGCTTATTTTACTTTTTTTTCACGGAACATTATCAAATGAGCCCTCCCGCTGTGGGTGCAGCGTAAGGGAGTGTCAGACTCTTACTGACTAAAACCCATCATGTTCCTTCTTAAGCCCTTAATGTACCAGGGCCAAGGTGACTCTTTTGACCAATCCCGCAGACCAGCTGGACCTACTGTTTTAACAGCTTGCGTTACTTTACAGTTTATCGCGCAAATCCAAACCTAGATTAACGCAATATTGATTATGCAAATAGAAAGCTAACGTAATTTGCATCTATTAATCATTGTGGTTTACTGAATGTTTTTTATGAAGTTAGACTTTTAGGTGTGATTCAATCTAATCACAATATCACGTAAAGGTGCAAACAAGAGTGCTTTCATTATTTTTATTTGCAAGGTAATAATTGTTACCTTTCATAAGCACGTGTCATTTGGTAGCAGACTTGTATTACACCGAAAATCCTAATTAAAATAGTCGAATGTAATGTACGAATTCCTTGAAGGAGTTACAAAATGCTTCAAATTAAAGAAATGTTCTCCACCATAAAGAATGTGTGGCAGCCAAGTCGTAGCTTACCAAACATATTTCAGCGCACGCCGCCAGCACGTAGATTAATATCACACTAATTAGCACCACAAACACAATTAGAGTACGCTCAGAACACGAGGAATTGGATCCAATCAATTGTAACGCATTGTTGTGATAACTATAACAATTACTGAAACGTTTAGAAGTTTGTTACCCAGCCTTTTACAATGCACTTTTTATTGTTTATCGTGCTCAAAATTTGGTAATTCATTTATGGGAACAGGTAGTATCGTCTTCGGTAGAATCGTGTGCATTGAATATAAAATTGCACCGTCTAGACGGCTACTTCACACGCGACGGTTATCGCCGAAAGTTCCCCGAAAACGTTTTCGAAACTCGTGTAACACGTAGACAGTATGGATATATACCATGTATCTTGGTGGCCAGCGAGGGGATTAGTTTGCACTTTGCTGATTAGAGGGTTTCTAATACATTTGTAAATTATGTATTGTATCAGATAGGTACCCCCTTTCAGTTTGTAAGCAAAACCCCGAGAAAAACACTTGTGTATTCTATATTTTACGTCTGCTCATAAAGAATCGGTAGACAAAACTCTCAAAACAAATTCATGTAGCTGACTCAAAATTTAATTTAATAGCAGAGTTTGTGATTTATGAAATACTTTAAACGACATAAAATTTGAAATTAATAGAAGGCGTCTTCCTTCAGATTTATATCAAAAGCTATTGTCCAAAGTTTGACTTCAATTTGCGACAAATAATACCGGGCGTAGCAATTACGTACTAAATTGAGAGTAATGGAGTCGAACGGGCCCACTTCTAAGTTGTGGGAGCTCGGGAGACGTTGAAGATGTCAGCCGGAGCGAGGCTTCGTATCTAATTAGTAATTTATGGGCTGTTGACATCTCTTCGCGTTGTAGCTTGGAACAATGGAGGTCGGTCACCCGAACACTTGCGAAGGCGATGGAACGTCGGTCCTTCTAACTGTAATTGTACGTTGTCACTTGCAGTGAGATTCAAGTGCGGTATTAACATCAGATACAAGGTTTCTACGTATTTATTTTACAAGTACATTTCACACGTGGTAGCTACGTGTCCTAGACTTCCATAGAAAATGTTATTTTTCAAAACATTACAGATTGTTATGGGAACTTGTCAAAGAAACACTGTCAGTCATTTATCATGCTATAAAACTGAAGGGAAATAGGTCGCAGTCGACACTATAGGCGACAATCGACGTTTCGCTTGTTATTAATGCATTATGGCTATTTTAAACCCCGTTCACACGACTTGAATAGGGCAGTTTGCATGACGTGGTCAATTCTTCGTCAAATACTGTCAAAGCGACATGACGTGGAACTTAAAATAAAACATGCCATTTCATCGAAATTCTTAAATTCTGTTCATTTTTCAGTTGACTAACCGTGACACTTGGTTTTTCTCGACCATGGCCTTAAATTCCTGAACCATTTCGTTGCATTGCTAGCCGACTTTTCTCGACTTGCAGGGTCCAGGTCCATGCAACAAAATTTGCTCACTGTTAGATCCAAATATTTACAATAAATAATTAAAAAGTCTTCAAATAGTATCAGCATAATTATTTATTTCGATATCGTTCTGTAACGCTTCCTTGTCTGTGATGAAAGTGTTAGTCAAGCATATCGTATTGTCATGCTCTTTTTATTTTACAGGGTGATTGGGTGCTGCTCGGTCACTGAAGAATGCTTTGTTTTGTAATAAAACAGTATTGCTTGCTATCATTAGTCTTAGACAACCTTTGGTATAATAAAGCCGACCGCTACTGGATAAGACAATTCATGTATTCCCCAAAAGGGATTAAGAGCGTCTGGAGTTTCTCTAAGTCGGGTAAGGTCTACATACTTCTGTAATAAGGAGTAAGACTTATTGCCTATTAAGAACAAACCGAGTTTCGAGAACTCTTAAGCTGTATAGACACAGTCCCAATTGAATTTGATTAAACGTGCCTGCTGCCTAAACAAACGATGTTCAGAAACATCGCAATGCAGATTCCAGAAAAAATATCTTAATTCTTGGGAACGCACCCAAATGCACCAATTCCTCACAAACTAAAGCTATTAATAACGAACGTCGTCAGACATTTATTAAGATAGTTATTTGAGTCTCCTAACAAATTCCTTCTTAATATAAGACAAGCTGAACGTGGTAACAGTGAATCTAGCTCATCCTTCAATTCATCTCGCAACGATTAATACTAGGATTACGTGGCTGGCGGCCTCACGCGGTGACAGATACATGTTTCAGCTAATTGATGATACGGGCGCCGAACTACATGGCTTTGTTCACACCACAATGGATGACGAACCCAGACGTTTTTGTTTTATCACGTATCAAACACCGAATAATTTATTCGTTTTTCACTGTCACACTTCATTTCACAGATCGATGGGAAAGTCTAAGAATATGCAGCGGACGCATGTCATGCAAAAAAATCGATATTAGCTTGACATTGAAAGTGTCCTTCAATGTCAGCTTAGGACTTAAAACGTTTCAGTTCTACGTTTTACAGTTTACGTAAAATAACATGTAAATAAGGCATTAGCAATTTTCCGAACGAGACCATTTCTTTGTTCCTAAATTCCGATGAAAATCTAAAGTACCGAAAATGTAAATGGTAACAGCTAAGCCACTCCAAATTTGTACGCGATATGTAATTTGTTTCATGAATAATATAAGGTGTTGGGTCAAAGGGCCTACCTAAGGTTATCAGACCTAATCAAAATTGCAAAAAGCCGCAAGGCTCGTGCCGCAAATCCGGATCGTAGGACCAAAAAAGTTGTTTTTGCCCGACGTGGGTTTACGAGTGCATAATTAAATAGTGGTTCTTTTAGACCGCAATGAGTGTTATTTTATCTGCCTTTCTAATAATAAAAGCAATCGATTCTAGGAATTTCGTGATATACGTACTGTTTAGTGATCACGAATATCCGGCTCGAAAGACAAACGTGAGATACTCTAGTTGTTCTTGAAAGCAAAATGGTTTTTATTACGACATTAATTAAAAAGTGCATTAAATGCCACGGTCACAAAACATTACGTAGATGTAAATTATGCTAAAATGAGTGCAATTTGCAGTCAGAATGCGGAGCAATATGATTGTGCATACAGTTTTGCAGATTCAACAAAGATTTATAAACAGTTAGTTTGCTCAAACGAAGTATTTGGAAGATAAAGGATTTGAACAACTTTGCAGAAACGTTAATCCTGTGTGAAATTTTACTGCCCAAAGTTAAAGAAAAGAAAACGACACGTCAACAATTTGTACAAACAAATCTCGGCGAGCTTACGGGTCGATGGTGTCTAGACGAAACAGATAACTCACCACCCCTCAGTTTACATATTCCTAGATGTCTAGATATCGATTTTATACTAAAAATATTTATTTCAGTCTAGTATTAACTTCCATTTAGGTTATTCTGAAGCTTAATCAACACGAATAGGCCAAGGGCAAATAATTCTAAAAATGTCGTCTCACGGATGGCTGGAACATTGTTTTCAATCAATTGATCGATTATTTGCAGACTGCACAATATCAATTTTCATCTGCATTCTATCAAATATCAAGTTTTCAAAAAAACCGCAAAACCAATTTGACATTTGACAGAGCACGCAATTCATCTGTTCTATCGAACAGTTTCTCTTGACGAGACTGTTTTTTCACAGTTATATGACATTTTATTGGCGTGTCTTATAGAGAGTGCAGTTTCTCGGCAAAATCTTGTATTATTTACGTAAGAAGTAGATTGATCGTCAAGTGTTACATCATTGGTGCTTAGACATCAAAGAGCTGGGTTCAAAGGTTTGTGTGTAGGTTGTTAGCCTGTCGCAGTCTACTGCTGGCCATTGACAATCCATTACAATGGAAGGACGTTGCCCTTCGCTAGGCTTTCAGTGAGGGGGTGGTGACCGCGACGGTTATTTTATCGCCATGAGTATATAAAGACAATGGCTTAAAGTTCATGATGGATAATGGATTATCTGCATTATTGACCCCAAGTCTGAGTCGTAAATTCATTAATTACTATAATAATTTGCAAAAAAAATTGCATACTATAAACTGCAAATGGACAGTAATAAGGCCGACGATAGATTTGCTACTAGTGACCAAGCTGCACGTGAGAGAAAGGTAGTTTTGTCTAGCTAGATCTTACGACACGGCTAAGGCTAGCTAGTTGGACCTAAGTGTTATGTAGCATCTCTGAACGTAATCCTTACTATAATATTATAAATGGGAAAGTGAGTTTGTTTGTTTGTTTGTTTGTTCCGCTTTCACGCCGTAACTACTGAACCGATTGCTTTGAAATTTTGCAGACGTAAAGTTAGAAGTCCGGATTAAATAATAGGGTACTTTTTATCCCGAAAAAAATAGATATTCCCGAGGGAAAACAAAAATATTGTTTGCTTGATGGATGGATTGTAGATGGCGCTGTGTGTCCAATATAACCGAATTCCACGCGGGCGAAGCCGCGGGCGGAAAGCTAGTATTGAACTTTATAAATTGAATTAGCACATGTATTCAAAATATCCTCCCACCGGCCAAATATTTATATAAATTTTCCTTATTTCTGCACGAGCCTCATGTAAGGAGTTAATTAAACGATGACTAAAATAGTTCTTCTGCCGAATCCTTTATTGATGCCGAAACACTTCCTCGTACAATACCAAATGGGGCTTAAATCGAGCTAATATACAATACATATATGTAATTAAATTATTTCGAACTCAAACCACGAGCCCAATATGTTAATAGTGTAGGTATATGCGACGCTATGTGTGTACTTAACAAAACAAATAGCGTTACTCTGCGAATCGAAGATTTATGTTTCAATGTCGAGCGATTCATCTTTAGAGTCAAGCTATCCATACGTGATTACCAAAGCAAAATTAAAAAACATGTACCAAAGTAAGCACATAGCAATACATTGAACAAAAACACTAAAAAGCAAAAAAAAAAACTATTTTTAGGTGCATCGGCCTAGAATTCGGTGTCTAATGGATATTACTAAGTTAATTTTGCCACCGACTTCTAGGCCGATGCACCTAAAAATAGTTTTTTTTTTTGCTTTTTAGTGTTTTGGGAAGTCGGTTTAATTTTTTTGTAAAAAAGTTTTTTATTTAAAGCTTTTCAATGATACGTATAGTTGTCACTATCCATACAAGTGGGAAGTTCTCATCAATACAAAGAATATAAGTCCAAATACGAGGTATTTTACATATTCAGTTGTCGAGTTCCCTCGACTTTCTCTGGTCTCCATCATCAGGTCAGCTTCAAACCTTCACTGTTGCAAAGGTCTTGTCAATACAAATAATTTAAGCCCAAACACGAGGTAGTTTACATATTCAGTTGTCGAGTTCCCTCGACCCTCTCTGGTTTCCATCATCAGATCAGATCCAAATCTTCACTGTTGAATAGTGCTTTTAGGCGTACACCTGAGTATCAAGTTTTTACCCTATATATACCTACAACTTTCGAAGGTTGCCCTCGATTTCTCAGGGTTTCCATCATCAGATCCTAACCTGATGACTATGGGACCAACTGGCAGCTATTCCGAGTCGAACAAAAAAAGAATCACGTAAATCGGTCCATAAACCTCGGAGTAATCGATGTACATCATAAAGTAAATAACCACTAGAGAGCGCACTCGCCAATTTCTTCTAAGAACACGACTCACCACTGCGGGCGGGGGGACGCGGCATAATCCGTGGCTACTATTGGTCAGTTCACGGTCGCTACTAAAGGATCGTACTGATCGTAGCCTTATAGTACGCGCAAAATCACTAACTTTTGGCGAGCGTCGGGGCACTGTATGCGCAGTCAAGTGGTTTTATAGTCTTTGATGTACATACATAGAAAAAAAAAAAAAAAAAAAAAAACATACCGGCCGAATTGATAACCTCCTCCTTTTTGGGAAGTCGGTTAAAAAGAAAAGGAAATGATTAACAATAAACATTCTAAATAAAAATAAATGTCACGATAGCCTACAAAGATGCACTATCTACCGTTGTTTTCCAACAACATCTCGATACGGCTAATCCGTTGATCGACAACAAAGCCAGCTTTTCGAGGAAAACGCCGCACAATACAATACTAATAACGGAGTAGGAAGACATAAATCCTCCTGTTATTTAGACGCGTCCACTGCATATTTACGAGCGTAGTTCAATGTTTGACAGATCGGCGTCTACGCATGGGATTTATAGTGATCTAATCTGATAATAAATTCGGGAGTTACGTAGCATTAGCAGTAAGTTATAAGTCAAAATGAAAAAAAAAAACAAACAATTTATTAGAATTTAGCATTTGGGCAAGGCTCGGAGATGATGATGACGAAAACAAATAAATAAGCATAAAAGGTAGCTTTAGTAGATGACCAGTCTAGAAACCCAACGGATAACTTCCTCTTCTAGTACAAATGTTACATAAAAACTAGACATGGTGCTCATGACTGTTTTGAGAAAACCAGTCCCAATTACTTGTAACTTTCTTCCAATTTTGCATAGTGGCCGTCTCACTACATGCCTGGCGTACTAATGTATGTTACGAGTTTGTTATCACCTAGTAACATATTGTAACACGAGTAACTCCTTAACGCCATGTTATGTAAGGTAAACGTGTCTAAACTATAATATAGAAAGTGATTTTGCTACCTCGTGTTTACACCATACATTTCTCTTTATATGGATTGCAACATTGAATGAGATTACCATGCCATTTAGTGTGGGGAAAGTCGACTTTTTAGTAATTAACGAAGCTATAGCCTATTTCGTTAAAAGTGTTTGAAAGGATGGAGTATCATCAATTGAGTCAACAAAGTCTGGCTTCTTGAATGAAAGCCATCCCTGAAATTTCAATAGCCCTTCGCATTCAAGAGCCCCCGGTAACCGCTCTGCATCAGTCAGGCAATCAGGGGTATTTTTGGAATCTAAACACTAAAGACAGAAATATGAATTTTCCGTTTATCTCTAAAAAGTAAATTGCTAACACGCGCGTTACTAATTTCGATTTTAATTCTCCGAAAGTTGACGAGCTGATGCAACTCCACATGGAATGAAATAAACAACAAATTCTGAGACTGCTGATGGAAATAGCCAAATATTTGGAGATCTCCTTGCCTTTTCTGGCAAGACTACTTCAATTTTGGTCTATTTGATGAACTCTTGTTTGAAAATAGAAACTTTTGAACGTAGTAAAAGTTGACTTATAATTATGAATGCAGAATAGACCTACAAAGTGATAGACCGCCCAACAGGGTGGATAATCCTAACGCCATTTTCTAGACAGCACGTGTTCTGACTCTATAAACGTGTGGATTTCCTCATAATATATAATGTTTGAATCGTGTACATATTTGAATAATGGGCATCACGCCTCGGGCGCAGGAATGTCGCATCTTGCGCGTACCCTTTAGGGGTATTAAATGCCAACAATGTGTTGCTAGATATCAAATTATTTTTAATTGTGAGGTCATCATCATTAGTTTTGATCTTAATATAATCAAGGACAATATGTTTAAATATAAAAATATTAGTAAAAATACAAGAGACAAGTCTTACAGTATTTATCCAACTTTATTTCACTTGTAAATAGAATTCTATATCCATAGAAAAGATTGAAAACGGAGATTTAAAAAATCCAATACCGAGCAATAACTTTAAGCAAAAAAAGCTAGTACGAGAAAGCAAACATTTTTATTTTTCACAAATAAACAAGTCAGGATAGGTAGAATAGTTGGCAGACTGCCGGATCTCTACTACTTCAGTATAGTAAATATTTACCAAGTGTATAGCCGTTACTATAACTTTATTTCTTCCTGTATCATAATATTGAGAATAGACGTACTGTGTATCAAATCAAATACCGTTATTGATGATACAAACTACCACTGTCGTTACACGGCAATGTAGATAAAATTATAAACTATCTAATGGTAATATAATAATGAAGTATTGATGAATGTGTAATAGGAAGATTGTATAATTTCCTGACCGCAGAAAACTGTGGTTGCAATTAATCATGGTTGAAAGTGAAAATTGAGATTTGTGTAGTTGCAAAATGCAAGGTAACGGTGGCTTTGCTCTGCGATATAAAACATTATTTCAGATGCTTAATGAAGATGAATGATAAGACCACCATGGGTAGTTGTCGAGATGCTCGATTCATTAGAGCCGCTCGTCTCACGGTGATGCAGCTAAATCTGTGCTCAGTAACGGTACGTGGATGACTCTCTCAAGAGAAACTTTATGGCAATCTACTATTTCAATTTAATAACATAGTTACGCACAATGAAAACAGAAAATGATTCCGATCACGGTGAAATCTATAATTTTCATTAGTTAGTTTTTTTCACGCTTGACAAATTACGGGTGATTTCTTCATCATAATGATTTTGTTAACGTGAAACAAGTAATTGCATCAAAAGACAAGTTTTTAAAACCAACTTCTTTGTAGGCGAGCAAGAAAATTAGTTCAGGAAAAAGGCAAAACGTGATCCCCAAATTAAGTGAGGCAAGGGCTATTGTTTCTAAACGTGCGCCGTGTACGTCTTTATTCTCAGAGCTTTCGAACGAAAACCAGCCGCTGAATACTAACAGGTCGCTTTGTTTCTGCACGATCAGAAACAGAAGTGTTTATATTCTCGTTGGAGTTTTGAATATGTCGTGTTATGTCGCAATTGAAACCAGTTGAACGCGTCCACTTATAGAAAGTGTTTAAGTTCAGGTACATGCAACGCACGGATTAAGGCATCAGACGTGACCCGAGCACCCCGCGCTAGCCTTGCGCTCTCCGCTTGCACAATTTATTTTGTTGCTCACTGAACATTATGACATTAGTAACGCTATCAAGGTCTCGTCGAGCGGCGGATTAACAAAATGTTTATTTTGTTCGAAGTCCAATCCAAGCGTTGCACGACAACATCAATCGGGCACTTGAAACTTCAGTCGTTAAAACAAATTAAGCGGTCGGCGGCTGGAGCAATTTTATCAGCACTATCTCGGGTCCCACCAGACTACGTAATTGCCAATTCAGCTGTAGTGAGAATAAAACTTACGGCATCGCGCTAGACATATCGATTACTTTCTCGCTACGTGTTTTCATTGTCGTGACAATTGTGCACGACGCCTGACTAATCTTATTCATTGGCCGTGAAATTCACATAAGAGTTTCTTATCTCCCAATAATGCATTTGTGCAGAAAAAGCCGAATTTCAACAACACGAGTTGCTCTTTAATAATACAGGTTATTTTTGCATTCGCAAAAAATATGTTTGCTTATTCTTGTCTTACCTCTTCATCTTCTGCTATAAATTCTACTGTAGTTTGTCTTTGAGCCTGTTCCACGTTGTTTAGTTTCGCAGGCCGGCCGTCTGCTTGATCCAATACTGTAACAAAAGAAAGCCAATGACTCATGTTCATGTTTCTTGGAAAGAGGTCGGTATTCCCCGACTGCGGTAATAACGGTTAGAATCTTTTGGCAAGAACACATTTTTAGTGTAAGCCCTGTAGCTATTCACGTTGCGATAGATCTTGGGATGCTCCCTTTGGACTAAACTTCTAAATATAAAACACTAGCAGAACAAGTTCATTACAACATGCGTGTCAAAGCTAAATAAACGCATACGAACAGATCTAAATGAGTCATCTGCTTGTTTGAGCCTAAGGCTAGTGATGATTGTGAAAATAAAACATGCGTTAATCATCGCATAGCTACTACGTGCCCTGCGATGCCAAATACAAAGGTAAACATAACTAATAAGATTACATAAAAAGAAAAAACGTGCCATAAATCTCAAACATAACACGCATTATGTATTTGGGTAAATCGACAGTATTTGTAAGTAAAAACAATGCTATAAGATTTATAACATTTTTTTATGTAAGTAAGTGTTTAATAAAATAAATAAACATGTAATAGCGCTATCATATCAAACACACATCCATAACATAATTTTGGACTTTCTAAGTATAAAAGAACCAAAATTAACGTGAGACTTTAAAATTGATGCAGCTTATCTTCCCGTCTATCCAACCCGTCTGGCTTTCCTTTCAAATTATAATCCGAGAATACTCGCATTTTTATCAAAGGACATAGCGAAATAGAGAAAAGTCCCCACGCTAGCGACCGCAGATAAGAAGGAAGCGTAAAATATCCTGAAGTTCGCTGACTCGTTAATGTATGTAACTTGTCTGTATCACATTTTATTAGACCAATAATATTGTGAAAACCGAACCAAATGTCAAACTATATTAACAAGGAAAACCATTTGTATTAAGACTTAGGTATACTGGCAAATTGAATTGATAACAAAACATGTCCGTGTTTGTCACAAGAAATAATATATGGATGGAATACGCGTATATTTTTGCAGATAAATCTGTAAACGCTATGAGCGTATGGCACGCAAGGCAATTCATTAGGCCCGTTCAGATATTAATCAGTGCGAGTGATTTGCGTATTGAAAATGAAGTGAATATTTCTGCAGCTGGTTTTATAACGTGCCTAGAAAGCAAATCAGTAAACGCAAGATTTTCTTTTGAATTAAAAATACTTTCAGATCATTTTTCAATGACATTATCTCTGTCTCGGATCAGGAAGCACGTTGCGTCACGGTGTCCCGGGTATCAATAACCTGAGGGGTCTGGCATTTCGTATAAAAAAACTTGCTTCAATAATTTTTAAGATTCGAACAAGTATTACTCACTCATTTTAATTTATTTCAACAAATGTCACAATTATAAAAATTCCGAACACGCAGATATCCTTGATGCTAGGAAGTTTGCGGAAATAGCATACGTAATTTCAGAGAGAAAGCCAAAATATCTCAAGTGAATGTGAATTACACCGGGACCACAGACACTAGACGCTAGATATAAATGGTAGTGCTTTCCCTGACGAGCTCCATCCTAAGACACTAAGGAATGTGGTGGTTTTACAAAATAAGCTACGCAACTAAACACCAGCCAAATCTGGACAGGCCGGAGTGATGACTAACAGCTCAAGAACTTACTACAAACCTCACTTTATCAATGAGATTATCTGAAAAGAACAGTTTCGTCAAACCATTAGCCATTGAATTGGTAAACAATAACTAGGGAAGTCCACCATGACTAATAAAGCTTCACGGTATGTTGGATCCCACGCCTGGCTTGGTATACACCATTTCTTATAGCCCTATCTGCGCTCCGATAAGCTGGTTTATTCAAGAAAACCCACTAGTACAATACAATAGTTTGTTACAATGAGGAAATTATAGGTCTCGTATCAAGTTTTAGCAAAGGCCAATTCATATAAATAGGTACTACGTATATTCCAGTTTCCGCCCAAACAAAAAATCCCAGACTATAATCTGACTTTGGGTAATCCAAAACATAAAGCCGACGTCATCCATTTTTATAGGTACATTCTTAATTCATTTTTACCTTGGTCAGGTTCTACCTAAACAGAGTCTGAATTTCCTTGTTTATACTGAAAACTTATCAATTACTGGTGCAATTTGTAATTCATAACATGTTAGTCACGTAAAATGAGTCGGATTACATATCATTCTGTAATTTTTCATGCAAATCGATAATTTACTTTACGTAATAGCAGTCATTGTATAAACGAGGAATAAAATATTTTGCAATTGTTATTTTTTGCCAGTAAGATCCTATTATGTCCGGCTACGGTAACGAATTGCAATTTGAACTATGACTGCAAACAATCGAAATGATGCCGAATTTCTTGTAAATAGCTCAAGTCCTCAAGTCGTTACAATAGAACTGGTTTTACCCAAAGACGAATCTGGGGAATGTAGCGCGGGTTTATCCGGATTATAATAACAAAATAAATGTTTATATCTTTCAGCGCTTAGATACTGGGTCAAGATAAAAAGAAAAAATCAGGATAAGGTTAAGTTTTTACACAAACGTTGCCAAATTCGAGTTTGGCAAGTCCACGAGGCGTAGTTCCCATAAAAGCAATATACATTTTCGTTGAAACGACGTACATTATAATTGCGTATATGGTGATGTGATAAGAGGGTTTCAATTAACAGTAGATAAACACACGTCCGCTCATTATCATTGACAGCGAGCGCATGTGCACCTCGCCTCATTGTACTTTCCGACAAATGTATAAAATTTTCGAGGGGCCACTGCCGTGAAGGTCGGAATCGTCATTCACATTCACATGACCAAAATATCACACGTTTTACAGCATAATAAACATTCGGCGTAAGGATTATGATGCGATTTGAATGTCTTGGCGTAAATCAGCTGTTCAAAGTCGGAGAAACTTCATCGTTTCCTCTACTCTAGAATGAACGGTGAAAAGTTATAGTTGTGCATTAGGTTTCGACACACATGATGTGATGTATGTGATGGATCCTAATGAAATAGATAACATGGCGTACTGATAAAACTATGACTGTCGCCTTTTTCGGTCGTAGTCACAGTTAACTACAAAGAACAAATCATTAGTGTTGCCGGATTCAGCGGAGCCATTTAGCGCACTCCGATAATATCTCGTGGTGACCTAGAAAGGCTTTTTGTTGAATTAAATGGCGGAACCGTAGACGTAACGGTCACCGACCATCCACGTACGTTGATGAAATCTTGAAGATTCAAGGGTTCTTGAGATACTCACATGAAAAAAACTTGTCGAACTCTACAAGAGAATATTCAACTCTTGATACCGGTAAAATGTAGCTCAAAAAATTGTATGAATCCGGATCATTTATTTCAGTGGAACATTCCCAAAACCTACAAAGAGCAAGAACATTATTTTCAAGTCGTGACGTAGTGAAGGGATCTAGCTACTTGACATCAGGTTATGTTAATGTCTGCTGGAACAACAATTAATTTTATAGGTCTCTGTTGAACAAAGTACACCGCCACTTATATCTTCGAATTTCTTTTGTTTTATTATTGCAGTTGTGCGCATATCAATTCAGTCATTCGACCAATAATGAATTCACATGTAGGTACCTACCGTAGTAGAATGGTGGAGTGTTTCTTTCGACCTTTTGCTGCATTGGAAGGGGAACGAGGACATGCCTATCCACACTGATGTGGTATACGGCCACGTGCGTACTCGTGATCGAATACATTACTCTAATGTCATCGATAACAAAAATACTGTCCACACAATTTAAACTCGATAAAATCTGATTTATTCTCAGTAAACTGGAAACAAATCGGTAATAGACGCCTGTCAATTGCTAATAGAAGCACTGGCGTCAATACAATAAATGAAGAGGCACTAGGATGTACTGCAAATTAAAATATCATTCAAGCAACGCCCGTGCCGCTAAACGGTTGGCAATGATGCTTCGGGACAGCGTGATATATTTCAAATAAATTACAATAAATGGAAATACAACAGCAATAATTCGCCGCTTATTATATCCGGCCATCGAAAACGATTGGTCCGTGAAACCAATTGTAGCGTCAAGTTACTTTGAGAGTAAAAAATCAATTAGAAACAAAATAGGTGTATCGCCCCTTGATCGGTGATGTCGCTAACCTTTGAGACGTTGATCTTAAAATGAAACCGCACAAGGTTGCCGGCTGGGCGCGATTGAGCCACGTCCACGATAGACTAATAAAGCTTCAGAACAACGAAGCGCACTTCGTAGCAGACTGACGTACTAGCTAGCTTAATGTCAGTGCTACATAGTTGTCATAGATTGCGATGTGAGAGGCGATCTGCGTGATTGTATCTCGGCCAGAGCTTTAAGCAGCACGACTCAGATCTCGTGTGGCCCGGGGCAAGACTCGGTTTCTATGACATCATACAACCAGCCGACCGAGAATTTGAGTTTGAAATCGTTCGGCTTGAAGTCGAGCAACGGTACACGTATGCAAATTGATGATACATGATTATCTCTAATCAAACCTTTATACGCTACTGCTTTTGACTACACAGAAGCTTGAATCAGGTCTAATGAATAAGACGGTTCTAATGCTAATAGAGGGATCTCCTATGCATGGAATATTTGAACCTTTCCTTATTTTGTATTCTTTCGAATTATAATGTTAAAAGTTTGTGGTATATACCTATTATGACGGTTTTATATCAATTGCTAGCGGTAATAAGGATCATCGAGATAGCCAACGGCAAGGTTTCAGTATCAATTTATTCAATTTAATTCTGACAATGACACCGTTTTTCGACGAAAATGGGGCGGGCCAGGGTAATCGAATTACACGAGTATGCAATCTAATTAAATGCATTTTAAATGAACAGTTATAGTTTCATAATTTATCGTAAAGGTCGCAGCGTGTGCTTAATAATTTTAATTACGGTCAAAAAATTAACAAAAATCAAGTCATTGTTTTAAAACAAACAATTCAAACAATTGCGTAAAGTATTTCTGATTTGAATAACGTTTTTGTGGCTCAAAAGACGACTAAGAAGACCCTGCTGATTCACGTCAAAGACGCGTTACTTATATGTAGGTACGATTATTTATTAACTAAGCACTTAAAGTATTCTTCACATATGCTACGTCACGCTAGTTATCACTATCATGACCCGCGCCCTATCCCACACATTAACCATGCACGGATTATACAAACTAATACAAATTATAACAACTTATCTATTTTGTTTCCTGAACTGTCTGACACAATAGAAGCGGTACAAACAATGTGACGTCATGATGTCATTCAACATTTGTTTGTTGCTACCTATCGATCTAAACAAACGATGATTTAGATCCATCAATCCAAACAAAATGGTTAATTGGTCATAGCGGTACCTTTAATAGAAGTGTTTACATCACCCTGGATACTATGACAGAGGTAAGGGAATCGGGAACAAGCTCGGGGAGTAGTGATAGTTGGAGTTTTCAACTGTAGACGGTCGTTCGAGTGTGTCCTCGGTCAGGAATACCGGAGTGGCTGGCGGCAGCGCGACCGGTTCTCCGCCACACCCACACCACAATAAGTATTTAGTGCACTACTTGTACCACGAAATTCTTGCAAACACTTATTGGCTGCTTAAGTTATAGCCCGTTAGGTAGTTAAACAATTTTATGGGTTGTCGTACGGCTAAATATTATTTTTCTACTTTGTATCAGGCTCTTTAAAATTTATAGATATTTTTTCCAATTAAAGAATAAACGCTCGTAAAATTGACCACTTTTATATTACCTCCTAGTCCTACTACGTATTTCCGCAATACAAGTAATAAGCAGAAAATCCCGGTTAAACGTAGTGAAAGGAAAGTCGTCATACTAAAATAATAAAGAAACGGCTAACCATAGAGTCAGAAATTAATTAAAGAAAAGTTTCTCATATCAGACACGGAGATAAACAACAAAGTCAAAACTCCTTTGCGCTTTCTCAAATTACTAATTAAAATTCCTTTGAAAGAATGCTGAAGTTTTTGTTCTTTTGATAAAGCTTTGAATGCCGGTTACACTACTGTTGTTCAGCTCTCCATTGAAGTTAAATATGGCGTTAGCATAATTTACGACGCCCAGTCTGACACGTAAGGTGACTTTCCAACTATGGAGTTTGCTACTGCGTACTAAAAGAATTTTCGCTACAAACTGTGTACCAAGTTTGAAATGAAAGGAAGGAATTATGAACTTCAGATTTTGTAAACATTTTTGCTGTCTCAAGTTAGAAACAGAAACATAAATAGTGTTGATGTTTTCAAATGTTTTAGCAGGAAGAAAGTGAAGTGCAGGATAAAATTATGCTTGCATTGGTCAAGTACGCCAGGGAAATACCATCGAGGTTAAATGTGTTTTTTTATACAAAGACAATTGTAATTAAATCAGTCGCGTCACTCTATTTGCATACTATTAAATGTGTAACGCATAGGTCAGTTAAATAATGCTGCACTTTAAAGGCCAAGATACAATGTTTTGGATTGTCTTATTTCGAAATGTTTTGTTAGGTCGCCAAGGTTGTTTTTTTAATTTCTAACTTTTTCTCATCATCTTAAACCTTTGCATAACAAAGAATATTTCTTTCTTACCAACCACACGCACTATTTATACATAGTAAATTCTAGGTCACGAACATAAATGCTTATCAAAATTTTACGATGCATAGTTATAATTGTTGCAGTATATAGTTTTCATGTTTTCGCAATATTCCAACGTATTCATAATCTTTGCATAAACATTGGGCACGCATTTACGTTATACGAATGGCTACGTTCAAAAGGCCACAAATAGCAAATGAATCTGCCGAAGTACGGGTCAACATAACGTTATAATTTGAATTGCATGTGCATAACGCACGCATGGCCTTTGTTGTGGTTTGCTTCCATACTTGTTTCGCAAAACGTGCTGCGTAATCCTGAATCCATGATTACTGTTAACTTTAACGTAGAACGAATGCATTTCAATGTGACTGTTAAATCTCATGTCAAACAATTCACATTCGATTTTATCTGAGAAGTTTATTGCTGTATATAATTTAATAAAGAAAATTCTCGTGTTATGAACACAGACCGAAGTAATGGCGATTTTGAAAGACACTCCAGCGGTCACAGCTGTGGTGAGTTGGAAGATAAAATGTTTATAGGTCATTACCCTTTGTTGTGATTGTGAACTCTGGTGTAGTGGCTACGCTATTTTCATCCAAAATGTAAGTCATTGCCCACGTTGGGGGCGGCGCACGCAAGTCCAGCCAACCAATCAAACTAAGGCCGTACGATACTTGGTAATAATTACCTGATGCCACCTGTGATTAGATCGTTTCAATTGAATGTACATAACAGAATGACATACTTTTAGAATGATGACGTGTAATCTACACTATATCTTCTATTCTCATTACTTCATAAAACAACAAAGTTTTGAAACTAGGAACATCAATGTCTATGAAAAGTTCGTTTCGGCATGAGATTACAGTTTCAATTTCCAAACTATAGTTTGGGTATAAGCAACATGATTAGAGTGGGCGTCGTTGTTTGTCAACTAACATAATAAAGGTAGTCCCACGCCGCGTTTCCAAGCATTTGGTTACGTGATTGAAACTCTCAAACTCGTGTCGGGCCAGGCGACTAGCCAGCTAACAAGCCGACAACAACTTTAACTACATTAATACGTAAACATGTTATGAGCATCCCTTTGAAACTGAATTGAGCTTCATTAATCTTTATGAGATAGCCACGGCTCCTTGGTCATTTACAACCAACTTTGAAGCAAGCCCTTTATTGATATGATCTTCTCATACCATTCTATCGAGTATTTGATCAAGAATGTCGAACTCATTCTCATGTGTTTTATTGTATATCGAACAATGCATCGGATCCTATATCTTCTGGGTTTTATCACTTGGAATGCGTTATTCTGTATTCACTTCAGACCATTATAAAGGTGCAAATAATAACAATATTCAAAGAATTTGCATGACTGCTCACCCACCGAGGTCCGTCTAGCCTTGTCGGTGACCGAACACAGGTATGCAGGTTTATATTAATGCACTATAAATACATTCGTGATTAATATTCTGTGCATAGGATTTCCTCGTCTTCTTCGTGAGTGTCATGTCATCTATGTAAAACAAATGAGCGAGAAATATTAGCTCATTCGAACTTTGATTGTACGCCAAAATGTAAATCAGTTTCAGTCCACCTACACCACAGCACAGGTTAGATTAAAAGTCCTTAATTAGCCAGATTTTCCTGTTCTTCTATTCTCGTTCATTTGTGGGTGACATTCAGATCCACGTGAGGCAATAATATGACGTTTCATCATATAAATTCAAATGTAATTTCCTATTTAGGTAAATATATGTAAATAAATAATATTGTTATAAAAACGTGCGCAAATAACTCAAGTATCGTGTTGCGAATGCAATGGATACGATATGGAACTATTATCGATAACAGTGTTAGCGGACTGGGTAAAGATTTGTAATCCGGAACAGTTTGATAACAACAACTAAGTAACAGTTCAATAACTTGTGAACTCAATTAATTATTTATTAGCATATTTTCTAAGATGCAAGTTTCTTTACGAAACCACTCTCTTTAATTAGCAAATTGAAACTGCTGCCTGATGTAAGTGTGTACGTTTCTAGCAAAAGCTGGCCTTTTCAACGCTTTCGCGCCTTTTCCTTAGGCTAAGCTTTAATTAGAGGAATGGGTCATGCGCTCATTAGCGAGAGATGGGAACAGTTCTTTTAGCTCACGTTAAAAGCTATTTCTGGAACGTTAACTGTTTGACCCTACTTATCCAGATTCCATTACGAGATTAACTGGATAAAGTTTGCGTCGGCAAAACGACGTTAAGATCGGTGGAACATGCTATTCCGATTGCAAATATTAGCTAGTCAGGAAAGGTATGATTGCCCAACTTGTCAACTTAATCGTGAAGTCTTAGAGCGTGCATGCCGCTGACAGTTCAGAAATTAATACCCAAACAACAAAACTTAACGATACAACGTGAACTTTATCTAAATTGTTTTGTACCTTGACGTTGAATACAAATAATAGCGGCGTCTATTTGCAAGCTGATCTGTAATTATAAAATTGTTTGCTCACTTTATTTCGCGTGTGTAACGTGAATTCGTGACTAGTTAATTAAAAAATATCTAGTCGTTATCTGACCAACTCATTGTACGTTATCGTATCTACATAAATATACTCATGGCTATTTTCTTTGTTAACATTATAATTTACTGTAATCGCTGCACAGGAGCTATTTTTACATTCATAACAGTGAACTCCAAAGGTTATGTTTTACTAAGATTTTAATAATTCGGACACAATAAGCAGTGACACGTTTACTTTCACGTAACCGATAATCATTTCGATGATGAAGCAAAACGATTCACTTTTATGACCATTGTTTCATTCGATGCGCGAGATCCATTGTATAACCAAAGTACTTTGAATGAACGTGTCACTAATCCTCACAAAGTTCACACAAATCATAATGTTTTCGAACAATCCGCGATTGTATTCATTGATGTATCTGGCTGAAAAGAAAGGTTCCAAGGACTAATGAGGTTTTATGCTTCGTTTTATAAACTCCTAATCGTCTGACCTTTGTAAGTCACTGGCTAGCAGGTAGTTTGAATAGCTAGGATGCTTTAGAAACAATGTGAGGAATTCGTGAGTGACGTCATGTTTAACGACCTGAGAATCTTGCTGTATAAGGACTGGGATAGCCGCAAACCGCAATTTTGATGACTGCGCCTTTAAATATTTCTGTCCGGATGTTCATGATTCAAATTGGGAACAACATGGTCGTCAGATAAAGATAATCCAAAAAGGAAAATAGAAACTTGGTGGAACCGATCAGTGGTATTTTTTTTTGTTTCAATTCATGACCGCAAAGGTTGAATAACCCTATACATTGTCAAACAATGTTACGTCTATATTGGTTCAGCATTTACGAATGGCTTACAATTATCCCATGGAGGTAAGAATTTATGTACCAGACATGGAATTATACACAATACACTGTACACACGTTGTTAACATTAAACTGCATACATTATTGATATTATACACGAGAATATCAATATAAGCAGCGAACTTTATGACTTGGACTTCTGCCTAATCCATGACAAAAGAGAACGGAATAATGCATTGCAAGCTTCAAAAAGACTAATGGGACGATTGCTGTTTTTTGTCCTTTCCAAAGCGAGGTTAAGAAAACTAGATTGCAAAGACAAGCTAGTAAGCAGATTATTATAAATAAACAAATAAAGAAGGACCATAGCGAAATATGGAAATAAAACAAATCACCAGATTCAATCAACAATTATGGATTAATAGGAGAAACGCAACATTGAGAACCATTATATCCAATTAGAAAAAGAGAAGGTTTAAATCCCCAAAGGGCAAGTAATAGAAATCAGCTACCTCGGAAGTTGCCCATTACGGTCAATAATTTGATTTTGAAGAGTTTGGATTACTGGCAGACCGACGCAGGCGCAACTCGGCCGCAACCGGGTCAGTGTTTCTGATTGATGGCTCATTTGCTGGTAGAAAGTGTGCTGAACTAATTTTTTTGCGATTATTGTTTCGTCATTGAAAAAGATGCAGTTGCATTTTCGTCGGAGTTGTTATAGGTAAAGTCAACAAGTTTGATTAACTCTTTATGATGTCAGATAATCATAAATGTAATACAGGCAAGTTTTTAATTGATGATCGTGACTGAGACTGGATATCTCAACATCATTTTCTATTGAAATGCTGATGTAATTACCACTGCTACATATGGTAAGATGATACATTCTTCATGCACCAGTAATTTATAAATAAAAAACCTCCCACCTGGTTAAATGGTATTAAATTGCTCTTATCATGGTCAAATCCTCTGACAGATTTCTACTGATGTTTCAGGTATCCCCGAAGTGGGAATCACTAATGATACATTATGAATAATGCATTATGTACGTGATTTCACAAAATTTACAACTTGGCCTTGTAGAGTATTACGTTTATGTTTATTTTCAATGTGAATTATTGAAGAAAGAACTATAAAATGATTTTATGGAAACACAAAATGTGAAACTGCTGCATGAGAAAGTTGATATCGCTTGAAATACATAACAATATTTTTACAGCGATCTGGTTTGATACAACTTTATGATTTCGATACAAATATATAATATTAAGTAAGTGCAACCAAATTGATAGGGTATCTTATCGAATTCAATGAATCATTTGATAGACATCATATTCAAGAAAATTGCATACTTCTAAGTAAAACATGTGTTAAGTGCTGAAAATATCGTGTGCGAAGCACGTGAAGTTCAGAGGCACGCATATTGTTTTCGAATTCATATTCAGTAAGAAAGGTAAAACAATGAGCACAGCTGTTCGAGCGGGCTGGTAAACATTCGCTTCAACGATAGTATGCGGATTACAGTAGAGAGCAAACACTGGCTCGTTATCAACATACAACTAGTGCTCAACTGTAGTAGCTACTCTAGTTATAGTATCTGGCGAATGGGCGCGGCGACAAATCTCGCAGTATCGAACTCTTTGCTCACTACGACTATCCGCCGTGCCTACTGGAACAAACTGATGCACATTCAGGTCACTGTGAATCGTTACCCACGATATAAACGGCTTGCACTCGATACCGTGCGAGAACACATCATCTTTATCTCACAATTTATTCCATGTTTATAACTCATCTAGGAATTAAGGAAAGCGTACCTACTTTGTTTTATCTGTTTGTTTAGCTAACTAGTGCAAGTTATGCCACTAGTTATTAATCATGCTATTGTAGACAGTGGGTTCATAAACCATGAATCATATTTAACCAACAACCCTACACGTGATACTCTGGCAAATTATAGCGTTTGTTCGAAGAAGAAAGGAACGTGACGTTAGAACCTAAGAAAATATTAGCACTTTATTAGCCGCCCCTAAGTAAATATTATGTTTTGTTTTGCGTATCACTGTAGTATGTGACGTAGCTATTTTCTCGTTAGAATGTGTCAGTGGGAGACGAATCACGACAGGTCACCTTCCGACGTCGTCCCCGAACACCACTTTATTTCTTCCAATATTTGCCTTACGTAAAAAACGTGTTTAGACTCGGCCACTCAATAAAGCTAAACAAACTGCCATCAACATTGTTCGGTTCTTGCTTTGTGTGAAGTTAATATATGTGTGTCATGGGGCTAAATTATATGGCGGGTCATACAATTATGTTCTATAAAGTGATAACACGTGCGATTACTATCGCTGATCCACATCACATGAGATTGTGGAGATTGCAGTGCTTTGTCAACTTATTACACCACTTTGGCCGCTCCGTATCTCTGTAGTGGACAACTTGTAAACAATACAATTGCTTTTCAAGTATCAGCACCTCAAGGCTCTTCAGAGTTGATTAGATCAGTTTTGAATGTCAACACGACTTTAGTGCACCGGTGCTCATGGAAGGTTGCAACGTCCTTACTTTGCTAGAAATAATTTATCGACGAGATCTACTTGCGTCAAACACCTGTAACAACGACTAACAGTATTATATATTACAAGATCGTGATAAACGCAAATTACCAGGACTGAAAATGTGTTAAATAAAATTAAGATTTAGCTGAATTCGTCCAAAGCAGTCAAACATTTACAAAAAGTGTAGTTTTTCACCAAAAAGTATTTCGAAATAATTTCACCTGAGACCACACACGTTATTGGAATGTAAACCAATGAGCCTGGGTGTGTCGTTAAACCAAAAAGTTAATTAGCTTCTGTAACAATGAGCTCTTAAAGACAAGAACAACAATGTAAGAAGCATGGTATGCAACGAGACGCGAGGATTGCCAAAACTCGAACCAAATGACCTACATTTAATTGGAAAGCATACAGTGTTCGGGTATTATCGGACAGCGTGCAAATATTCTACTAAGTAACTGTACTCTACAATTTGTGGACCAAGTACTTTAAGCGGATCAGGAGCGTGCTGAACGTTAAGACTCTAAGTAACAACTTTCAAGGATTCTCCGCTCTTCACAACTTGAAGGACTTAGTATCAAGGTAGACGCGCTCAATTAGTACCATGAATCTTTCAGCTGATTAAATATTCTCTAGGCCTTGTTAGGACGCCTAATAGAGGAGCCTCGACCCATGACAAATCACTAATCAAGACATTGAGGTTACCCAGTTATGAGGCAACGTACAAAATATCATTTTGAATGGTTCACATCACTTTCACCAGCATCCCACTTAAGCGAAACAGCATCAGAGACGTGATTAAATATGAAACAGCACTGTTGAGCCATCAACACCAATATAACGAAGTGACGTAATGCTCTTGACGAAATAGCGAAAAAAGATGAAGAATTGCACTTAAATTTCCTGTTTGAAATACATTTTTTCATCAAATTCGCATAAAAACTTGACACGACGACAACTTGATGAAGCTTGAAATTGAGCATTTGGACACTGAGCGTGCCAATTTATTCAACTTTTGGTATATTTTTAAAATGAAACTATTTTTACGACACGTTGTTAATATGTAATGTATGTATGTGTCCAACATGATGAGATTGATGTCAGTTCACTGGAAGCGTCCATCTCACTCGAAATGGATAATGTCTGACAACATTACGTACGCGAACTCGTATTGCAGTTGGAAAAGGTAATACCAAGAAACGATAATGTACACTACAAGCATGGCAAGAAAACGGTAAATGATACAGAATGGTGACAACAAAACATTTTGTCTATTATTCAGCGTGCAATAACGTTTCCACGGCCCAAATAATTGGATGGCTCGTTTCGAGAAAGCCCATATCCGTCTGATTCAATTGACCCTGTAGCAATTCCCTTTAGCGTGGTATGGTTCCCAAATAATAAAGTTTTTCTTCTTAAGAAGAAGGTCAAATTGTATTTATTGAGGTAGAATCGAGAACGCTAGCTTCATCTTGAGAGCATTCACCTCCGATGTACACATATTCCGCTCAAGCAATTCATGCATTTATCTGAGTTATATAAATCTATTTCCGAGAACGAAGCCTCTTGGATCCACTTCCCGGTACTAATATAGGATGTGATGTAAAATGATGTGCGTTCAGTCGAGAGCCTTGCACGCTTCCTTTATTTAGCGGCAAACAGCAGGTGCTGCGTGAAGGTTTCCAAATTGTTTGGGCACATCCTTGAAAGTTACCATTTTCGACGAAGTACTCACTGTTCTTGTTTGTAGGTCGTACGTATGAAAGACATTGACGGTGTTGGTCATTAACTTATGGTTTTTCTTCTTTTTCGTAAGTGAGTAGAGGTCAAAGCATGTTTTTGTTGCCCAAGCAATCATGTCACAATTTTAATTTTTCACCTTGTCTGTCATCAAAGTTGCATTCAGTGCAAATGCAGGTTAATATACCATTAATTTAGTAAGTCCAGTTAGACTAGCTTGCAAATATTCAAAGTTTTTATCTACTTTTGCATCCAGAGTTTCATAGTTTTACATTATTGTCACAAAGTTATAATGAGGCGTGGCCGTTTCGCGGAGCTATGGAAATAAGGGTAAAATAAATGGACTACCAAGTAGGCGCCATTTGCTAATTTAAAACTTTTTTGTCAGAAGTCATACTAGGATGTCTTATGTTAAGTAACTGGTTAATGCACTTTTGTCAATCATTAAAAAAAATTGAATATATGTTGGAAAACTGCATACCCTAGTACAAGTTGAAATGACACGCATTACCTATTGAGTATTCTGCACAATATCGAAAGTGCTGACATTTGAACTCAACACAATCATTGAGTTTTGCACAATACCTTTATTAACTTGTAAAGTATGCTTAAGTTATTGGTCAATAATATGTTATTTATTAAGAATGTAAATTATTTACGTATTCCGAGGTCTTGGATGTTTATGCTGGCACATTCGTTCGTGCATCAAAATTTTCAAATCGACAACTAATGGACATAGCTTGGTCACTCGGCTATCTTTTCACTTTCCATTTTTGACAATAACTTGTTGCTTGTTTGAACATTGCTACTAGGTTTAAACTTCAATCTCCAAACTGGTTGGAGATATGATGCAAAATTAAGAACCTTCTTGAAAAAGCCACCAGCGAAAACACTACGAGGAAAAAACATGTAGAGAAATTATTTTTAGAAGTTAACCGAAGAAACTGCAGGAAACCGAAGTACTAAGCACATACGCATTTCAACATTCAATTATTGCAGCAGTAACGCGGTTGGAATCCATATAGCTGCATTAATCATTGTGCCAGCAATTAAACATTGTAATAAGCACGATACCTTAATTGTAATTGGGTTGAAGTTACATAAACGTCGGCAATACGCTTGTGCGAATTGAACCTACATCTACAGTAACATATCTGACGCGAAGTAATTAATCATTCGGAATAATTTTGTTGTTAATTGGATTGTCACGTTTCACCTCTGACTTAATTTTCCATAAATATTTTATGAGACTTCCGAGCGCTGGCAAGAATTTCTGCTGCATCATATTGCAAGATTGTATCTAGACGACATTACAGTATTTTCAATACCTTGGGCTAGATAACTGCCTTGGTCAGCAAATTGGCATTTGCTGCGAACACACAATGGTTGTGTGTAATGTTTGATGTCAGCGTTTGTAACATTTAGTACGCCGGCGCCATAATTACGGTTTGATTGTAAGTAAGGAATGAGGA
This sequence comes from Helicoverpa zea x Helicoverpa armigera, assembly GCA_033682625.1. Lineage (NCBI taxonomy): Eukaryota > Metazoa > Arthropoda > Insecta > Lepidoptera > Noctuidae > Helicoverpa > Helicoverpa zea x Helicoverpa armigera. The sequence goes on from JAWIIS010000041.1 coordinate 2,085,272, forward strand.
AGAAGCGTAGATTGCAGCGTCACGCGTAGAAGGTTAATCCATATTGAGAAGACGCCTCCGATCAAATACACGAGTTTCCGCTAGAAAAAACACTACAAATCCGTCTAGGTCGAATCTACACCAAACTGGAGAAATAGTTGTGTGGGTGTTTCAAAGGTTCAGTTTACAGCAGTCATACTGGAAGAATTCAATATGTATGATTGAACTCCCAAGTAGCACGGTTCCACGATTCACTTCCATTAAAGGCCATCTTACATCTCAAAACGTTTCCAAACCTACTACATCTCCTTTCATCTATGCAAATAAAACAAGATAGGGACTATCGAAGCGAGATTGCCATTCATGGCAAGGCATCGCCGATCAGATTTCACCGATTCCGATAGTTCGCGTGTACTTAAGCCATTGAACGAATATGTAAGACAATACGATTGTTTAGAGAGCGACCACTAGCGCAACCCGACACGTATCATTGAACTATTTGGTAATCTTGCTGACATATAGCACCAGGGACTTTGCTAGAAACTTGTGGACACATTATAAACGAAGATATTGTTGGTATTAATCACGATAACGACTCACCGTGTATCTGAGTTGGGCATACGTAATGTTTTATCTTTATCTAAGTAAATAAATTCATGAATTATTTTTTGCTCGGAGATAAAGCATAAATCGGTAGTTAAACTTTTCCTGTTATTTCGTTATCAATTATCGTGAATTGCGACGCGGTATTATAAACAACATTTGTTACTTGATTCAGTTTACCTATTCTTTCGTAGGTAGATAACCCAAGCGAGGTATAGGAAATAATTATAGAAAAAATATTATTCTGTTCTCACGGTCGTGCATGCATTTATTATTTGAATTTCTCGTAACATCAAGATATTATGTTTCATAAATAATTGCTGCTAAATTATTACTTTTCCCATGAAACTTCCTAGGACCAATGAATGATTGTTATTAGAATGTAATAAAACATTCGTGTAACAATGCTCTCGATGACACACGATGTACCTTTGGTACAGTCATTTCTCGGCTGGATATTCTTCAATATTTGATTGGTGATCTGAGATTAAATAAAAATAAGAAACTGTAGATAAAAATGTACTTCCTGAAAATTATCATCTTTATCGTTTTGCGTTTATCAAGTTAAATAGTATGTCCATAGTCCATGCAAAAAGAAATGCAATAGGGTAGTTTCCAGGGTCGAAATAATGAAATAATATTTAGTCCGCTTTTTAGATAATCAAAAAATATTGGATACGTATTTTTTCTTTTTTTAATTAAACATAAAATGACAAAGATTTTCAAAAATTAAAAAATTAGGAGTGGGGGCCTTTTACGTCACAGTGTCCTGAAAATTGTAGCAACTTGTGACGTCACACTCAACTTTAACACGCTATATCTTAACAAGTTCTGATCCAATTTAAAAAAGAAAAAATACGTATCGCTTAATTTTGGACAATCTACAAGACGGACTAATTATTATTTTTTAGGAAACTAGCCTATTGATTTCGTTTAGGTACACTACGTAAGTAAATATATCTTCTGAATAAAATAGGTTCTATACACTTTCCCGAACGCATCCTTCGGGAAATAGCGCCTATGAACGTTATGTAAAGGTAAATGTTATTTTCTCTATTGCGATCGCGAAGTAAGAAACTGGTTCGCGTGGGGGAAGTGCATCCTTTATACAGCCTCGCCAGGATTTGTCATACAACTTTGTACTTAAATACTAAAGTCACATAGTTCAACGTGTTTTATTCGAAATCAATTTTATGACATTTTGCATTCCATTCTGTCGGATATGCAAGTGTTTTTAATTTAAGAATTCTCTCTATCTAGGAAGCAAGCCAGATAGTTATGGGGATATTTTAAATCAAACATGTTGGGTTGCCTCTTCCATTTGGGGAACATCTTGTGTCTTCCAAATTAAGTACCTACTTCTTAGTTACCAAGATAATAACTGTGGGTACCAAAAACTGCATAATGGATAGCAACTCATGAAAACTTACATCATTAACTTCAACTGCATCATTTAATTCTTCATTGTTGAATAATGCAATAAAAATAAAGATTCATAATATGCATTCATTTTGTTTGAGTTAAGTTAGATTTCATAACATTTTTGCTTTATTTTTTTTCTATTTTAATAAGTATTTCCTGTTTCTTTTATTTTGTATTGTTGAAAACATGTTTTTAAATGTTGTATAAATTATTTTTATGTTTTACCTGTTTCTGATGTGTCAGAAATTAAGTGAGAAGGTTCTAAAATTGTATTTTTCGATTTAATATAATTTTGGGGGAATATAATGGGTTTTTCTTTAATACCTTATCATATTTTTTTGTTTCTTAACTTAACTTTGCAGGTTAAACTATACCTAATATCACCTTTTTCCTCAAAAAGGTTATACCTAATTATTTATTTAAAACTAATGTTTAATGTATGAAAAAAAGAATATTATATTCTGTATAACATAACAAACAATTGTAATTAAAAAAACAAGATTAAAATATAAAAACAGTTATCCAATTAACCGAAGGTCAACAAAGAATATAAATAAATCTACATAACGATAAAAGGGAGGACCTATTACGTATTGCTATCAGTTTACTCTTAAGATGCAAACAAGTTGTGCATTACTTCATACTAGCTTCCACGCATGATTTTGCCTGGGACCCAAGAGAATATAAAAGTAATTCTTATATGGTATTCTGGAGGTATTTCTATATTTTTTTCATAAAGTGGAAAGACTGTTTGTTTGTACAGTAAAGGCCCAAAACTATTCACCAGATTTGAAAAATGATTTCAATGTTAAAAAGCCATACTCTACCTGAGTAACATAGGCGAATAACGATATGGGCAGTAGTTCCTTATAATTTCAATGGGTGACGCGGGTGAAACAGTGGGAAAACAACTAGTAAATTATATTACTGCCAAGTTTCCTCGAAATCCAAACTTTCACATTAACAATATAAGCCGAATACAACACCTATTGAAATATGTAGTGCAAAATTATTACTTACTACAATCAATAGATAGTTTGTATGATGATAACACTTTCACCTCATTTTTTTAAATCATTAAGCAAATAAATAATACTTAATGGGATGGAGATAACAGTGTTATTAGCAGTTACATTTTTACACTAGCTGTTTTCCTAGTTTCACTTGCGTCCCAACGGAACTACTGCTGTATCGGGACAAAATATAGCCCATGTTACTCAGGGATAATGTCGCTTCAAAATCGTAAAAGCATTTTCATTATCGATTAAAAAGTTTCAGAGCCAGGTAGAAACAAAAAAAGTTACCTCTTTATTATATCAGTACAGAAGTATAGATAATATAATAAAATAGGTCAGTTTCATATTCTAAATATAGCTTAGGGATCATTTACAATGCTTATGCAATATGGGTCAGAGTTTCCTTTAGTGTAAGCCAGAGTAACATTGACCCATATGATTGGATTCATTGGGACCTTAATATTCAGTCTCAATTGGACACGCTCATAAAACTTTAATGATGCCAATGATGAATTCAATGAATGTATTTTTCAATTGATTTTATTTTAAACTGTATCTAATCTTTTAAGGTAGATAATGTTATGATATGTATTTTGTGACATGATTTAACATAATTTGGGTAATTCCCACACATGAATTGGATGATGACTTCATACTGGCATTTATGAAGACGTAATGTTTTATTTTGTTTAGTTTACCTACTACAGGAATTACTTAAGGATTTAACTGTGTTGTTATTCATTAAAACAACTCATAGTAAATAGAGAATACAACATGTGAATATGTTGTGTCAATCAGAGCAAAATAATCATGTTTATTTTTTGGATTTTTAAGGCAATTTCAGAGTAAAACAATGAATTTATGTTGTTTAATATTTGTTTGTAAAAGTAGGTATATGTTTAATTAAAGCAGCAGTATTTATATCAAATTCATACATCCCTGGAGGCAAATGAGGATTTTGGTAAATACTTTATTCTGCACAAATCTGCATATTCAATGTGTATATATTGTTATCTGTTTGATTGACTTCTAAACATTACAAGAACAAACTTTTCAGTCACTGGGTATAAAGAAATCCATCAAGGGAAGTCAATATCTGAATGTTTGTGTTTACCTGTGTGTGCAAGCCGCCTGCCGACGAGCGGGCTGTCGAGCAGCAGCCGGCGAAGCGACCAGCGGCCCAGCACGCCGCCGCCCCAGCCGCAGCCGCCGCCGCTGCCGCGCCGCATGCCCTCGCGTTCCACCATCACACCCAACTCATACACATTACACACCAAACACTACCGACTGCATCAGCCGACCACGACCGACATCAACCCCCACAGATTAACTACTGCCGTTATGAAATATCGACATCGACTCGACCAGTCTTTGCACAACGCGTTGAGTAACCCACTCGCAACGCATCAGCGAGAGAAAGTGCCGATAGCCAGCCCAACATACGTGCTCGCGGGCGCGTTACAGATGCAGCCTCAGGTGGGGAACACTCGCTGTTATTGGGCTCCCATTGTGCAGACTGCCTCACTAACGGTTACTAAACGAGATGAAAAACAAGGCCGTTTGTAACAATTGTTCGAGATTTATTTATGCTTACTATAGTAGACGACATAAAGCTAGCGCGGTTAAACAAGCAATGCCATTTTACAAAAATAAAATGAACAAAATTGAGTGTCTACGAGGAGTAGGAAACGACAATACATTCACAAATTCACATCTGTCAAAGAAGGCCGTTACTACAAGTAAACGAAATCAACTCATATTTTTCTCGCCGTCTCAGAACGGGCAACCATGAGTTCATAGCCATAGACATAATATTAGTAAACAAGACTGCGCACCTTTACCCAAAAAACGAGCCGAGTGAAACAGTTAGTACCGAGGCCGTCTGTCCCTTTCTAATAGGGTGACTATGAGATTAAGCTATGTGAGACAAATCCGAATTTGCTAAGATTATTAAACACAGATTGGTATTGAAATATTAACTTACGCAGTTTGTGACCTTAAAATACTAATATAGGCTTTTAATAATTATCGGGATACAGCAGTATAAAAGCAGGGAGATTCGAAGTGAAGACTGTTTTTTTATTATTTTTGCTTCACATATAGACTGCTGAGCCGTTTATGTCGCCTTTCTTCATTTTTTGGGAAGCTATAACAATGGTACAACAGTTTTAAAATCCATCACCCATATTTTGACTCGTCACAAGAATTCATGGGCACCCTAGTTGTTTGATTTACGAAAATGTTATTATTAGCTAACCTGTGGAACGATATATTGCAACCACCATAGGATTCACTTTCACAAGTATAAAAGCAACACTTTTTCACCATTTCAATAGTTTAAATTGATTTAATACAAACAAAATTTTAAATGCTGATTACGCGCCAAGAATGTTCAGGGTTACCGCTAGAAAATAAAAAAAAGCAAAATAAAAATTTATGTTGTTTATGTTTTAATAATAAATACGAATAAATTAATGCGATTGTTATTAATTTGTTGACTTACAATTGTTAAAATAAGATAAAAATATAAGTGATTCAATTGTTTTTTGGGAAGACACTATCAACTCTACCCTCAAATTATTAATAGAATGGCTAAGAATAAATAATTTAGTTATTAATTTAAAAAAAAACTAAAATTGTGACGTATCCACAAGAAGTGCAACATTCCCTAAATATAGAATACAAAGAGACACAAATTGAAGAGGTGAACAGTACCAAATTTCTGGGAATTTGGATTGATAACGACATGAAATGGCAGACGCACATCGATACAGTATGTAAAAAGTTAAATCAATATTCATATGCATTATTCAAATTAGCTAGGGTAGTGGATCCATCTGTTGTACTAACAGCATATCATGCCTATGTGGCATCTACTCTTAAATATGGTGTCATATTTTGGGGTAATGCCACTAATGCTGATTATGTATTTAAAGCACAAAAAAAATGTGTTCGTGCTATAGCAAATATATTTGTACCAGACTCGTGTAAACCCCATTTCAAGAATTTAAAAATAATGACATTTCCTTGCTTATATATTTATGAGGTAGCTATTTTTGTCAAAACTAATAATAACATGTTCGCAAAACCGCAATCCAGGCGAAATGCGCTAAAAATTAGTTCTTTACCTCATAAAACTGCGCTTTTTGATAAAAGTTTTTTCAGTATGTCTACCAGACTATATAATAAATTACCTATAAAAATTTTGAAAACTTTAGACTTAAATGATTTTAAGAAAAAATTGCAAGCATTTTTGATTGAAAAGGCTTATTACTCAATTTCGGAATATTTAGATGATAGTTTTAGTTAAATATATTGTTATGTTTTATTAAAGTTTTGTAGAGTTATTATAAGTTAGTAGAGGTATTATAAGTTTAGTTAGATTTATTATAGTTTTAGTAAGATTTTTTAGTGTTAACTCAACATATTATAAAGATAATGTTAATAACTATATAGATTTTACCTAGTATTAGATACCTACTAATTATATCTGTACGCTCTACGAGCAGGGCATAGTGAAACATTATTATTATAATAACACCTTGTAACCTACCTATGTTCACAGAATAAAGAGCTTTGACTTTGACTTTGACAAAACTTTTGATCACAACATTTTTTTATGCTGGCAAGGTGTTAGAAAGAGACAAACAGCCTCCGTTCGAACTATCCCTCTCGGCTCGGATTTGCCTCTGTGTATTATGCATCCAATTTAGTACCTTATTGCGTTAGAATAGAGTTCATTTTCGTAAATATATATTTTGAGCGTGCGCAATCTTGTTTAGTAATATTATATCTATGTTCATAGCAAACTTTGACACAGCTCAAGGAGCTAATAATATAAATTATAAATGGAGACCGAACTGCGGTACTATACAATTTTATTTGAGCTTCCATCGTTTTTTTAAAACCTTTTATTTCCACTACTCAACATTAATACCATTTTATAATTTATTTATGTTTCTCTCGATGCAGTTTTATTTAATTCTGGTTCACCAATACAGAAATTGAGTACATTTATGCTATCACCTGTAAACCATTGATAAATAATTGCCAACGCGATCGTCGTCACAGCCGAAAAACGTCTATTGCTGGACAAAGGCCTGGCCCTCCAGACGGAGTGGTTGATGAGCGCATCGTGGGATATATTTTTCCTTTCACACGGCAGTCCTTTTCTTTGCAGGATCCCGTGTTCTGAAGGATCCTAATTGATCGCAAAAGAGACTACATGCTCCTGTGAACACTAGTTAAGGTGAGTACTGCACTCGACTGTATTCGGGTAGACTGGAAGGTCTTTTTAGATTATCATTTAATATTTTTTCTTTATGGCAACGTAATTTAATTACGTCACTAGATTGTCAGTGTCAAGTTGTCAAGCAGTCAAGTTGGGTTGGCAACCTGCGGAGCGGAGTTGCTGAGTCTCGAAATTCCTGAAATTCCGGCTTGTTTCAATTTTATTTCAAGTGATCAGTGCTCCTATATAACTTAAATAAAAAATGAGACTGTATTCTGAAACACTGTTCTGTATCTTAATTTTAATTTCATGTGCTTTTTGTGAAAACAAGTATTCACGTACCGCCAATGAAAAGAAGAAAAGCGATGTCGAGTTTAGAAGTTTGGAAAAGCCTTTCAGGATGAATAAACTAAATTTACTGTGGACTAAAGCTCGGCAGGTATATTACATATAATTTTCCTCATACTTGGCACGTTTTAAGAAACGCCTGAAATGACCCACTGACCAAATATTCCAAGAAGTTTTAAGTTACCCTTTTTTTATTAACCATGTAGTCTGTCGGTTTTTGGTCGCGCGTCAAAGAGGACGCACGCGGCCGGCTACGCTATATTTGGACGGCAAAATGAATAAACACGCGTGTTCTTGTCGGAGTCATGGCGAATGACTGGGGCTCGCGGAGCGCTCTGGATCGATTGACCTCGCGTACAGGTTTGCGGCGGTCCGTACAGGAGCTGTACGCGTATCCAACGTACGCGTGGACAGTGTTTCCCAACTACGCGTAACACAGGAACGCGCTATCCGTACGCACCTTTAGATGATACAACTTTTCCTTATTTTTTTCTAACATTTCAGAGACTAACAGAACCTAAGCTGAAATCCTTATACAGTGATTTGATGATACAAGACAAAGAGGAGCTTATACTCAAGAGGATGAAGAGTGAGGGGGGAGACAAGGAAGGGTTAAAGGAGGCAGAACTAAGGAGGAAGCTCACCAGCATCATGTCTGGCTATGGACTGCTGCATCACTTTGAACCTGGTGCGACTAAGGAGAAAGATCATCCTGTAAGTATTAGGATGTGAGAAGAGAGCATGTGAGCTAAGGTTTTAATTCACTGGGTAAAAGTCAGAACTTAAACATATTTTTATTTAGTACTAGCTTTTGCCCGCAACTTCGTTCGCGTGGAATAGTGACTACCAGCAGATTTTTGATTTGACCAATAGATGGCGCTATATGTCCGGAATATTTTTTATTTTTTTTTGTAATAAAAGCTATCCTATGTCCTTTCTCAAGTTTCAAACTATGTCTGTACCAAATTTCATACAAATCGGTTCAGTAGTTTAGGCGTGAAGAAAAGACAGACAGACAGACAGACAGAGTTACTTTCGCATTTATAATATTAGTTTGGATTAGTAATATAAATAAATTTTAAGTAAAACCTCAATATCAATATTAGTGTGTGTTAGTGCAAATATACAGAACAACGATTGTTGAGTTTGTAAACATACACAACAAACTACATTTTACTCAAATAATTTAATAAATTTAATTTAAAAAATAATTTGCAATTAAAATAAAACACATAAATCACTTTAAGACAATAATAATAAGCTTCCTCAAGCTCTAAAAGAAATTAAAAGAGATAAAAACAAATATTAATAAGAATAACAACACAGATAAGTAGGTGGAGATAAAACGTGATTGCTTCAACAGACTGTTCATTGACACAGATGTTTTATTTAATAGATAACTGTATGTTTCTTTGTACTCAAGCAAACAAGAGGTGTCAGGATGTCTGTCACATATACCTATAAATTTTATATATAACTAGCCCTTTTGTGAAAATAATTTTTCAATGAAATGGAAGTCTTTATGCATCTTATATTTGTAACAAACTTTGAATGTAGGTATCTAATTATATTTAGGTTTATTGATGTAACAGACATAAAACCATTATACTTTTATTTTCATAATGTAGCATATATTTGAAAAAATATAATATTGACCTAGTATTATATAGTATCATCAATTTTCACCATGCTCAACTGCAGAATAGCTTGATAATGTTGGCTTTTGCGATATAGTCAACAGGGTGATGAGCATATTTTTTTAACTATGGGCCTTATCAGTTCTGTTTGAAAAGTGTCCCTGCATTATATTCTATTTGTTTTCCTAGGCTTACAACTCGGCAATGGATGACTACATAAACAAGAGCATTTTCAAAGACAAGAAGCTTAACTACCTGTGGTCCAAGGCAGAGAATTCAGGGTTCACCATGGAGGAGCTGCTGGCCTTGCGTGAAGAGTTCACTCATCACCAGGAGAAGATTGACCAGTACTATGATCTGTTGAGCGATGACTCGCCTAAAGATGATGCTTTTAAAAGTAAGATACCTATGCTGTTTTTACATACAGTATGCTCAATAAGAAAACAATCCCCTTTACATCCTTGCATTAATCTTACTCCATGTTTTATATGATACTTGATTAATTAATAAAGCCATATTTTAATGTCTGAGTACCTACTCATTAATCTAAATCAGTTTATAGCATTCTCCAATCATAGAAATTAATATGGCCTTCTGGTCCAAATTGCATGAATCATGTTAGATATAAACTGTATGTTCAAATATAATAAATATGTTGTTTTTACTTTCAGATGTTATAAACGAAGATGAATTAGATAAGTTCAATGAAATCAGCGCACAAACAAATGAAATGACAAAAGACTTCATTGATAAGGCTAATTTAATCAGAGATAAGCACAACGATTTGAGGGACGGATACGATCGCCTGCAGAGGGTAATTGCCAAAGGTAAACAACTTAAAATTACTAAAATCTTTGATACATCATCTGAGCAAAGACACAGTTATGCATCAGTATACCTATAGGTCACTTTAATTTTGTTTATGACATTCGATGCTACTGCTAGTATCAGATGCTTTCAACTCCTAGTAGACTGCTATTTGAAAATACCCAGCCAACTCAGAATCAGCTATTTGAACCTGGAAGTTTGTAAATTCAACCTTTGGTTTACTTCCCTAAATATTTTAATGGCTGCTCTATTTTGTTTAACCATTAGCTCATGCAGTTACTGGGTCATACAATATTTATAGATATTTCTGTTGTAGCGTTTATTATGATTCATTACAAACTATGTCTAAGTGGGTCACTGTACAGAGGTAGGTACATATTCGTGGAGAAGCGAAGCTTCACACATCCATTATGCATTGAAGATAATCTGGATTGGAGGTTCCATTAAAATTAAGGGTTATTCTATATAATAAAAAACAGCATTCATGGACACTGTGAACGAACGAAACTTTTTTTTCCCGATCGTCAAGAGTGTTGACGACAGGAACGAAAGGTGTTACCGAACGGGAATTACCCGAAATAATAAGTAGCGTTTGTCAACACTGAACGAACGAAACTTTTTTTCCCGATCGTCCACAGTGTTGACGACAGGAACGAAAGGTGTTACCGAACGGGAATTACCCGAAATAATAAGTAGCGTTCGTCAACACTGTGAACGAACGAAACTTTTTTTCTCGATCGTCCACAGTGTCGACGAAAGGGTGTTACCGAGCGGGAATAACCCAAAATTAATGTGAAACGAAATAACATTCTTGGAAAGTCGGAACCACTTATCAAACTTATCTCAATCGGTTCCGCAGTTTAGAGTGAAAGCGCGATGAACAAATTCATTACTACCTATCCTTACCCATGAATTGTCATCTGTTGGGTGAAAACCGCATGAAAATCCGTAGGTATAGTATTTTTCGAGTTTGACGCGGCAGGACATGGATACGGAGTCTGTAGGTCAAAGGCTTATTTGTAATAGATAGCTAATGTATTTGTTTTCCACAGCCCCCAACAACAAGGAGTTCATTGAGCCTAAAGTGCAAGGCCTATGGAAGATCGCAGTTGCTGCCAATTTTACTACAGAGGAACTGGCTTCTTTGAAGGTGAGATACTTACTCCACTCAGATACTTACGTTTTATCTTCCAGCAGGTGAGTCTGCTCCATGCCTCGTTCATCACCGTTGCGACGAACCACGTTGTACTGCCATGAAGGTTTTTGTATGGTGGTTTTCATAATTTTGTGTGCATAGATTTTCATACTCGATACTTTTCATTATGATGGTGAAAGTCAAATCTTGAATGAAACTGTTTGAAAAAGTACTGATAACCAGAATATTTATGTCCATAGCTTACGGAAGTAGTTTTTTTCTTTCGAAACCTAATTATGTACTTTCTGTTGCAGGTGGAACTTCAGCATTACGAGTCTCGTTTGCTAAAACTGCGTCACTTGCAAGCCAATAACGTAAGCAATCGCGAGAAACATAAGAGCAAGGTTATTTTTATTTATTTTTTTGTTTGTCTTACCTATTTTGATACTTATGTTTATCATTTTACCTATCACTTTTAGTTTATTTGTTATCTGGCCATTGTTTAGTTATATACCTAATCGTTCTATGATATGGTTATGATTGTCTTTATGCATTAAATTGTAATTATTATTTTCTCAAGAATGGTGTGCATGCCACATCAATGTTCCCCTGATTGTATGCATCAAATACTTATGGGAATATTTTCTTAATTTTCAGGTGGCTGGAGCTGGTGACAAAATCAACCACTTCGAGGAACAAGAGCAGTTGATCAAGAAACATTCTAGAAAGGTGGAGAAACTCCACGCAGACCTCGAGAGCAAGATACTGTCACGTCACACTGAGCTGTAATGCTCAATATTTTGCCAAAGCTGAACTTCCCAGTAATGTTTGCATTCTTCCAGTTTTATGCATTTAGAACAAATGTGATTCTATTTTTATGGGTAGCTATAGAGAACTGGTGTCTAATGATTGTATAGCATAATGCTCTAAAATCAAGTTTACATATTAAATGTGTTGTGTGAAGAATATTTTTATATTTAAGTTGTAATTATACTAAAATGTAAATAATGAATCTCAGTGATTGTTTCTAATAAATAATTTACTTTACTGTATATTGAACTGTTTCATTTATATCTCATGTAGCTAATGGAGAGCTTGGTATATGCAATAGTGAGGCCCTATTCAAGAACACACGCAAATTACTTTGACAACGGTTTATTTGCCTAGAACTTACCGCATATCCTGCTTTTAATCATATTCGAGACAAAGTAAGTCCTCAATAATAATTTACTTATAAATATACACATTCCCCAAATAAACCTATTAAAAAAGAATTTATTGAAAAACAGGTGGTATTATTAAAAACACCAGTGGATACAGTGCATCAATATATCGATATTTAATCTTCATGTACAAGCAAATTTATTAATACATGTTTAATATTCCGCCTCGATTTACGAGCGTACTAATCATCGAAATTAATATCGCATTATGCCATAATATAGTGTAAAATATGTATAATAGACGGCGGGCGGCGACCGCACGCAAGGCAACTCAAAACACTCAGCGGCACTTCGGAATCACATTCCAAGCTACCTACTATTACATTCGTTTACGCGTATATCTACATCAGATGAAACGGCGACGCCGACTATAACATAACTATAATTCGTCTAAACGTAACGTCGCGTCCGGCGACCGGCGAGCGGCAGTAACAAATAAAACTACATCCGACTCCCCTCACGAGTTTCATTATAATGAATCGTTTAATGCTCACTTCAGTCGATCGTACAGTATAAGTAGTTCTCTTCTCGATAGGACATCTTCTCTATTATGTATATAGATAATCTGTATAATATAATTCTTTCTCACTAATATCTACACCGTTTCCAAGGATTACAATTATATATAATCGTGTGGGGCCTCGGCGGACGCGGCGGCGGCGGCGGCGGCGGCTCTAGTGAGTCCACTTGGTCCAGGCCTGCGACAGACAGTGCGTGAGTGGGGGCGGGCGCTCAGTAGCGGCGCGGCGGCACGCGCGGTACCTGTTTGTCGGGCTGGTGCGGCGGCGGCTCCCAGTGCTGCGGCTCGGCGCCCGGCAGGTAGTGCAGCGGCAGCGCGTGCATCAGCGACAGCGCCGCCGCCGTGGCGCCGCCCGCGCCCACGCCGCCGTACGCGCCGCTCTCCATGCCGTGCGACACGTGGCCCATGCCGCTCACGCCCTGCAACACGCGACACGTTAGCGACACTGCAGACACTGACACGGGCTCGCAGACAGTAGACAGCACTCAGCGTACCTGGTAGCGGTCGTGGTCGGCGTGGTGCGGGTGGTGCAGGTGCGCGTGCGGCCAGTCGTCGGCGGCGGTGAGCTTCCAGGCGCGCTCGGTGCCGATGGGGCGCGGCTTGCGCTCCTCCTCCTCGCCGCCGCCCCAGCCGCCCACCCCGCCCACGCCGCGCTCCAACAGCGACTGAGGACATTACACACGTGTAAAACTTGTGGACAGGATAAAAAGATATCAAAAAAAAAAAAATCTGCCCCAAAAAAAAACATTTAGAAATTCTCCAGATATATAAACATACACGTCAAACTATATCACAAGTTTTAAAGGAATTTTACAAGAGTACATCAAAGGGCAAAAGAACAGAATGTATGATCGTGTGTAACCTGGTAGGCATGGTGTTGTTGCTGCGGTGTATGCTGCATAGGTTTGGGTGACTGGTTCATAGGCTGCTGCTGGTACGACATCAGCAGCGCGCTCAGGTTGCCCGCGTTGCTTGCGCCCGCGAACAACTGCAACAATGTTAACATACATATTACACTCTCTTCCTTGTATGGTCTAATTTACAACTACATCAGGCAATAAATATCTTGGGAGTCTGAAAGGAGACTATAAGCAGCACAGCAGATAATTTCTGCACACAGAATTCCTAAGACCTAATTCCAGAATATCCATGTTCTTTATTTCTTCTTATTTAGAGAACAGATTAAAAACATGACGAGTCCAGTTGTACCAGTTTTTAAATAAAATTATTTGGTTAACTTTCTTAACACCTGACTGCACCTCTCAAAAGAGTATAACGAATTATGTGATATGTAATCTGATCCCAATTTGGTGGTGTCGGATTGCCTTCCCATGCTTGTGCACTAAACTATTGCGAAGCTGCCCGATCTCGTTATATGAGAACAGGCGCCGTGGCTGATAGTAGGTATGATATAAAGTGTACCTGTGCGTTGTGCTTCTGCTGCATGAGCGGGTGTCGCTGCGCGAAGTCGGGCGCGCGCGGGTTGAGGCGCGACACGCTCTCCACGCCCACGTAGCCCAGCCCCAGCGCCGCGCCAGACATGTTCACGCCGCTAGAGATCGACACCTGCTGCTGCGGGGGGCACAAAAGTATCGATTTATTATGCTGTTCAGAAATAAAAATATAAAGAAACAAGATTAATATTCTTATAAAAGGAGCTGCAGGTTTAATCACTTGACAAGACCTGAAGTCCGTGTTTTCTCAAGTCCACCTTAAGGCCTTTGACGGGGAAAACGAGGAGTCTTAGGACAACAAACTATTTATTGAAGGTGATTGAAGACTGCTGCTTATAAAGGTACATGACAGAATATAATGTTAGATCTTCTACACATATTTATAACTATACATACATACATACAACATTTATGAGATAACAATGGAAGTATGACAAAATATTTACCATCATGTTGTGTCCATTCCGGGAGTTGTCTTGATAGATAGGTCCATTCCGGGAGAGCCCGCTCATATCCATCGTGTTTACGTTGTTGCCTGAAACGGAATCATAACGCAACATAAAGCAACAATAATAAAATGAGAATATCCAAGAGTCTGGGGCCAGCGCCGTGTCTCCACTTGCGCGGCCTCGGAGCAAGATGAGGCTGCCTCTAGTGGATACGCAGCTCAATAGTTACGCGGTACTCACCGAGAGGCATGGGCTGGTGGTAGGGCTGCACGGGCTGGTGCAGCGCGGGCGCGTACGCGGGCGGCGGCGTGCTGCCGTGCGACGACGTGCGCGAGCACGGCGAACATCCGCCACCTGCGCCCGCTCCGCCGCCGGCGCCGCGGTAGCCGGGCGCCTTGCTGGCGTCAACCTGAGGGAACATAACAATACAGTTAACATCTAAATGAACTGACAAAAACAACTCTATCAAGACCCAGCGCACACATATGGAAGCGTGGAGAAGCGCATTTCCTTGAATCTGCGGGCGAGAGAGAGCAAAGAGAGTCGCAGAGCATCGTTGCGGCGACGTGAGTACGCGCGTAGCGAACGTATACGCGCGAAACATTTACGCCGGCAAGAATATGTCCCTCGGTTTTTAACGTAATTTTGATACCAAGTTTGTTAAGTAAACAGTTTGCTAAAGAATCTAACAGAAAATCCGATAATGTAAAAGAATGTACTTTAGTAGTAGTGTATTACTCTGGCCTTTATAAAAAGACGCGAAAAGCTATCGTAATTATTTTCGATCATTTCATATTTTCGTTTTTGTGAGTTCGTAGTCTTGTGTGCATACCTGCGGCGGCGGAGGGTCGACGTTGTGCGTGGCGTCACCAGACGCTCCCCAGACGGCGGCGGCGCCGGCCGACAGGTCCTTGAACAGCGAGTACTCCTGCCCGCCCGCGCGGCTATGAGACTGCTGCTAATGGAACATTATACTTATTAGTCTAAAATGTCATACAGAACGAATTTTACATAGTATAAAGAAAATATTATTTGACTAACGAGTATACAGTAATGAGACGTAGCCTCGCAAAGGGACATTTTGTTGTCAATTAGATAAATAAAATAATTGATGTAGGTCTGTAACATACCTGCGGGGTGGTATTAATATGTAGCGCTGAGGAAGTGTTCGGCGTATTCTCCTCATTTGCACTCCAGGAGCTTGAGTTATCTGGGCTTAGCTGTAGACAAAACAGATTACATCAATGACTTAATTTCGCTTTCCCTCTGATCTCTCCCCTGTAGCTGTAGCCTGAAGTAGCTGTGTTCCTGTCCTTCCCGTAAGGAACTTTCTCTATACATCCATATAAATGAGTTTCTTATCGGTGTATTACCTGCACAGTGCGATCAGGTAGACGGTGCTGTTTCTCAGCTTCTTCATGTTTGTGTGGCGCGGGCGCGGCGGGCGGCGGCGGCGACGCCTCGCGAGCCTTCTGCGGCGATGCCGCGCCAGCCTGCGACGACGAGCCAGGGCTGCTGCTGGGGGCTGCCTGCTGTGGAGTATAAATGTATGTTAGAAATATATTTTAGAGCTGAATGCAATATTATTAATTGAACACAAACAAATATGGATGAGTGTAATAGGCGACCACATGGATGGAATTAAACTGTTGGGGAATTTAAATAAGTTATATTATGTCGAAAATATTTCGTCGGATTTGCAATTGCATTAATGCTTACTATTTTTAACGTTTACGTTTCTCTAAGATTAGATCTATTTTAGCGAATGATAAATAACAGAATTAAAAAAATCAATCAATTTAGGCATAAAGACGTAGAGATATTTCAATTTACAAAAGCTATATTATGAATTTATCAGCTTTCTGAAACAGCATAAATTGTAAAAGAAAAAAATAATTTTGTGACAGTACCCAAAAAAAACCGGACCATTCATGACATCTCATTATAATTTACACATTGTCACTATATTTTTCTTTCAAACACTTAAAAACAGTCCATACCTGTGGTGCCGGTCTCGGCTTAGCCTCCGGCGGCGGCTGGACAGGCGGCGCCGGGGCCGGGGCGGCGGGTGCCGCAGTGAGCTTGGCGGCGAAGGTGTGAGGCCGGGCACCCACGATGGCGCCCGTGTATGAGAGCGCGGCGCTGGTCTTGACTCCGCTGTTGACGGTTAGACTGACGCTGGTCGATGTGGGGGCGCGCTTTTCTGCTGTTGATGCTGTAGAAAAGATAGCTGTTAGGCGTGATGACAGGGTTAATAAATTGGGATTCTAATTAATACGCCTCAGAAATTGTAATTAATATAAAAATATTCAGGTACATTGCAATAAAGGCGGCGTTAAAAAACGTTTTACCTAAGAGTTTACTTCAAAAACTGCTGATTTTAAGTTTACTTTAAATTATATAAATTAGTTTTATCTTGATGTAACACAAAATTCAAACGTGTTTCAACATCGTTGTTATTTCTGCCTCGAAGAAAATAAATATTACCCGTCCACAAACAGCATTAATATTGTTCGGAAATTTTTTCGAAGATTGTGAACCACCTACCTATAAGCAAATCTGAACGTAAACCTTTAGATCAGTGGTTCCCAAACTTATTTTGTCTACTGCCCACTTTGAGAATAAATATTTTTTTAGCGCCCCCATTTTTTCACCTATTTAAAAACCACTATAACTTCAAATTATATTAATTAATTATTGTGACCTATATATGTTTATTAACGGGGAATTACTAAACGAAACTTTTACTTTAACCCGCAACTTGAAACCTGGGCGCAGGTAGGTAACATACCGCGGCACTTAGGTCTCAAGTTAACTCTTACAGTGGCGGCGTAGCATCGGGTGGCACCCGGGGCGGACTAAATATTGAGCACCCCCCAAGAAAACGACAAAATATAATCACGGACTAAAATTGTTAATTAAAGTAAATACAAAAAAAATCGTGTAGAAATCATTCATGGTGCTTTTTGCCTGGTTTAACATAAAGAAACCGGAGACAGATCACTGCAATCTTGTAAAGCGCTATCGAAGCGAGCCCGTAATTTTTGAGTTTTGGGACATAATAGAACCCAAACATGTTTTATAAAAACCAGTGACAAGTGAAAAAGCCGCGAGCGCAGCGAGCACGAAAATGTTTGAGTTTTGGAACAGTAAAGTACCAAAAAGAGTAAAAAAAACCGCGCAAATTGTTTAGTTTTGGGGCACAAAAGCACCTTAACATTAGTGGGAAAAAAACACTGCAAAGAGAAGAAGCCGCGAGTGTAGCGAGCGCAAAATTTTTGATTTTTGGGACGCAATGATACCTAAAGAAATTAGAAAATAGTCTCTGTTAAGTGAAAGGCGCGAGTGCAGCGAGCGCAATCTTGTAATTCATATTAGTTGATGTTCACAAGTCGTTGTCTAAGAGCCCTCCTAGCTTAATAAAATTACAAATCACCCCCCAGGCCTCTACACAACGCCCCCATTTTCTTTCTGGGTCTCTTACCGCCCCTTTACTTTGTTAAACACTGCTTTAGATGATAATACAAGTATTGTGTATACTAACTGTGTGGCTGCAGCCTGGGCGGCGCGGGGCGTACGTGCTGCTTGGGCGGCGCCCGCGCCGTGGGCGTGGTGCGGCTGCTGGCAGAGCTGCTGCTGCTGCTGCTCGCGCCTGCCTGCTGCTAATTATATAAAAGGTTTTGGTTACATTACTGAAAATTTACTACAGAGGTAAATATTTTTAGTTTGGGCTGCACCATGTAACTATAACGATAACCAAACAATCACCAGCCGTCAATGATTTGTCATGATTGACTCGACTGGCTTGTGGTAATTTGATGGCTGGTTTGGGTTTCGTTATCGCTACAGTTACATAGCGTAAACCTTACAGATATATCCTTTGATGTTGAAAATTACATTGAAGTAAGCTATAAACAACAATTTGCAGCATATTGATTGGGAACCAAAGCCACAAACCATTTCCCTTAAAACATAGGTCGCAAAAATTGCTTTTTACCACTATTAAATATAAAAGATCAAAAAAAAACTCATAATTATTAAAAATAAATATGGTACCTTAGGCGGTGGTTGTTTAGGTGTCTTCGGCTGCAACGGCAGTGGTTGCGGCGGCGGTTTGGTGACCGCACGAGGTAATAGTTGCACGATGTCCGCTTCCGGGTCACGGATCATAGCTGCGATCAGCATACCCGCTTGCTTTGTAGCTTCGGCTGAGCCCCTGGATAAAGATACAAAGCATTAGCAAAGATAGTGAATCTTAAAGCTGATCAAATCTATTCTGAAGAGAAAATATTAGTCTTATTACATCTTGAGCGAAAGAACTACTTATGTCATGAGGAACTCAAAGACTTGTGGTGTACCTGTACTTGAATTAGATATTTGTAACATGAAAAATTTTCGTAAGATTCCTATTACATAAGAAATTTGTAATAAGGCAAATACTACATATGACGCCTACATTTTCTGGGTGCAGAACGAAGTTCCATCGTGAAGCAGGTGAATACTCTTTCAGAGGCTGGTGTACTGTAAATTTGGTACTAATACTAACTTGATAGTAATGATCCTCTCGCCCTGGCCCTTGCTCTGCTTGTCGACCTCGATGTGGGCGCCGGTGGCGGAGCGGATGGCGTTGATGTTGCTGCCCGCGCGTCCGATCACTCGCGAGATCGCGTGCGACGCTACTGATACTTTCTTGCAGCTGGAATTATATGTAGATGTGAGGAAACAAGAAAAGCAGTATATTAGATTACTACTTTGTAAGAATGGGTGGGTACAATTGTCTTGGATTTGGCAAATAGAGCTGGTAAATGGCACTTGGAATGATGAAGCCATAATTTATGTTACTCAATATATAGAATCATTAGTAATGTACACATTTACTCTTGAAAAGTCTGATTTATACAAATTGCAAATAGTCAACACAATTATCAATACATAATGATGGAAGTATCATGTTATCCCTCAATAGGGACACAGGACTTGCCGAAGGCTGTTCCACTCCTTTCGATCTTGAGCAGAAAGTTCGATTACTATTCGATACTTTTAACGACCTATAGAGTAACTTTTCATAGCCCAAACTTTATACGCCACAATTTTCATAAGTAAAAACTTACCCAGGTTCAACAGTAGAGAGGGTCTGCACACTAGATTTGCGCACGACCTCCTTCCATCCCTCCTCGCGTCGGCCGCCCACGCAGCCGCCCTTAGGAGACGTACTCTTGCCTTCCGTCTCCCATCTGTTACGTTACAACACACATATTTGTATTACACGGAAATAAAACAACTATTGTTTTTGTGGAATTTGCCTGTCTGATTTTACAATAGGACTTAGGGAATACTTGTTATCACATCATAAGGCTGAAATCTATAAGCCATATAAAACTACAATTTTGATTCAAGAAAATTTTGAGGTATTCACCGATAAGTACGTAAAACGAGTTTATAAGATATCGGGTGTATTTGTACACACACTTTTGCCAAATATCAGTTCCGAAAATATCCTTGTATAGATTTCAACCTAAGCCACAGACAATTATTTACAAGAACTGGTAACTGTGTTATTACGATGCAACATCCCCAAACATAAACAAGCCAACTGATAGTCAAAAATCAATGTCAATTTGAGGCGACGTAAGTAACAAAGCATTTCGTCGGAGGCGAGTAGCACGGTCATGCAGCCGCGTACATTGGGGATAAAACAAGTTTGACACTGATCTTATATATATTTTAAGTACGTATTGTAGTGTACCGCGTTACGTTATGATGATCGAACTTACTGATGCGTGTTGTGCGTCTTTTTATTTTTGTCACTTGTGTCAACATCGTCTTTATCCACATTGTGCCTAGTGGATTCGAAAACTTGACTCTTTCTAGAGTTATTCCCGTATTTGTTAACATTCTGTACTGTAATGCTCTTAGGGTTATCCTCTTCGGGTTTTCTGTAAGAACAATATTTACTACTTTAACCCCCCTCTGTTATTATTTTGCTTACAATTTATTATTTTGGTGACATTAATAGACCGTCGTAGCTAGTAAATAAACAAAAGTTATCAAGCATTATTATTCACTCAATCAAACGGTAAATACATGCAACTACGCGTATAGGCCACCACACTGAATGAATTCAACAGAAAACGCCTACATAGTATTTTAAAATAAACTACAATTATTATTCTCACACGTAATTGTGAGGCTAATGGTCACCGATTTGGTCAACAAAGTTACATATAACCTAGTCTTCAAATTACGAGTATTTTGCCAACATATCCAAGTAAACTGTCCCTCATTCATTCAGCATATAGCCTGTACATATGTCACCGCATGTTCCTATAAACTGACTTGTCTTTCTTCTCAGCGGGCCGTCTCTCTGGCGGCGGCGCGGGCTTGGCGGGCGTGGCGGGCGGGGAGCTCGGCGCCACGTTCTCTTTCTCTTGTTTCTTGTCCGGCTTGGGAGTGGGTTCCTTCTCCGGTTTAGTCTCTATTTTGGGTTTGCTCTGTGGACAAATGTGACATTATTGTTCCGTTAGCCGTGTATACATAATGTAGACTTCACAATGTGTACCTTTGTCTATTTCACTAGCTTCTGTTTCACTGCGATCTTAACATCACGTTTAGACAAAAAAGTGCGTAGCAATGTCTGGGGTCTTATTTAACTTCCTTCTGAGCAATTAATATACATCTTATGTAAAAATATTTCAATCAAGCACCAATAACAGATAGTCATGTAGTACTCACTTTATCGGGTTGTTTCTTGGCGGGAGGTGCGGGCGGAGGGGGAGCGGCTGCCTTCTCGTCTTTCTTCTTCTTTTTGGACTTGCTCGTCTGCACGGGCGGAGCCTTCACGTCCGACGACGAACATGAACCCTGCACGAAACATATATTTTATTAAGAATAGAAACGTCCAAACATCAAATAGGCTTCCCATTGAGGATTTTAAGAAAGCTTAAGTTACATAGACAGTACCGAAAAACATAAACAGTAAACTGTCTCCTGAATGGCAAATCACTATTAGACAGCTGCAGCTGGTCAAATCTGGAAGCAGATCTTAATGTAGTTCGGGGAAAAGGCAGATATGTAGTAGGATTGTGATCTGTGTTCTGATGTATTTTACTTTGAAAATGTAGTATGAAACAAGCTCCACACTCACCTGTGAGTTAGCATCGATCCCCGAGTCGCCCTCCTCCTTGGCCGCCGGCTCGTCGTCGGGCTCGCCGCCCTCGGAGCAGTCGCCGAGCGCCTTGTCGCAGTACAGCGAGTTGTTGTCGTTCACACTCACCTGTGAGTTAGCATCGATCCCCGAGTCGCCCTCCTCCTTGGCCGCCGGCTCGTCGTCGGGCTCGCCGCCCTCGGAGCAGTCGCCGAGCGCCTTGTCGCAGTACAGCGAGTTGTTGTCGTTCACACTCACCTGTGAGTTAGCATCGATCCCCGAGTCGCCCTCCTCCTTGGCCGCCGGCTCGTCGTCGGGCTCGCCGCCCTCGGAGCAGTCGCCGAGCGCCTTGTCGCAGTACAGCGAGTTGTTGTCGTTCACACTCACCTGTGAGTTAGCATCGATCCCCGAGTCGCCCTCCTCCTTGGCCGCCGGCTCGTCGTCGGGCTCGCCGCCCTCGGAGCAGTCACCCAGCGCCTTGTCGCAGTACAGCGAGTTCTTGTCGTTCTCCGCCTGCAGCTTGCGCCGCTCCTCCTGCATGCAAGACTACAACGTAACGTGGTTATGCGCTTTCTGGCCTACTAATTATGTGATTAGTTAGTTAGTTAATTTTTTTTTTCTGAGATACTTTCACAGAATTTTTACGATTATAATCGATCAATCATGTTACATGTGATGTCAATTTTTGTCTTTTTAACAGGGGGAAATATTACATGGGGGATCTAAATTATTGAAAGATTTGAAATGCAAAATTCGATGATGAAAATATGTTGATAAATAAAAAAAAAACTTCTTATTTCATCAAACTTTTTGAATTTTACAGCTATATAATTGCACAAGTACGTAAAATTCAGCAAAAGCAATGTGCCACATACCTTCTTCTCCAACTTCTTCTTCTTCTTGCGCTCCCGCCTGCGCGCGGCGGCCTGGCGGCGCGACTCCTCGCGGCAGCGCTCGGCGTCGAGCTCCTCCAGCAGGATGGTGGCGTTCTGGTTGGCGCGGGCGGCCTGCGTCTCCTTGGCGGCGCGGATCACGCGCACGCACTCCTGGCACTTCTCCAGCAGCTCCTTGTCCGAGATTGTACAGATGTACCTGGGAAATAAACTAAGATTTAAAACCTGAACCGCCAATAAGGGTCCGTCCGCGAATGAACGTGAACGTGATGCGAAGCATGTCCGAAGTGAATTAAATGGTGTGCGCTGTCGTTCCGACTTGTTGGTAGTTTCGCATCGCCTCGAGTACGCACCCAGATCGCAAAATAGTTAATAAATAAAATATTGTTATATAAAACTGTACCTTGTCATTTCCTGGTCTGAGGGGAATTGCGTAACTACGCCGACCATCCATTTGACCACTTTAGTGTGGCCCTTACGGAAGGCGGCCATTAGGCATGATACCTACAAATAAAACATTTTTATTACAAACACATCCTCCTGTAACACCACGAAAACCTAAAATTAATATAATTTTTTTAATATTTTACGTACTTTTCTATTGTCTTGTGAGTCAATGTCTGCGCCGGCGGCGTACAACATCTCGACCACTGCGAGGTGTCCGCCGTTGGCCGCCAGCCATAGGGGAGAGTTGCCTTTTTTGTTTTTCACTTCCACCGCCGCTCGCCTGCAGGACCAAACATTCAGATTTATATACAAACATTTACTTTTCAAAAAATTTACTATGTGCTGCTTTAGTGAAATGATTTTATTCAAAACTAACACACATACATAAAGATCTTTTGTCGTATCCTGAACATAAGGACACAGAAACGAGTTTTAGGGAAACAATTAACCTAATTATTTTACTTTACTGTTTATGTATTTATTTACAATTTTGTGCAGCTCTTAGCAGTTACGTGGACATGCATTGTGAAATCTGTCGCCAACTCTAATCCTGTCCAATCTTGAAAGGTCATTGAACCGCGGCTTCATCAGTACGTTGCTTCCTTTCCCTTGTATATTTAAAACAGTACTAACCTCTGCAGCAGCAGCTCGACAAACTTGGTGTGTCCTTTATCCGCGGCGATGGTGAGCGCGGTGTCCCGGGACGAGGGCACGGGCGGAGCATTGACGTCCGCGCCCTTGTCCAGCAAGACCCGGCCCACTTCCACGTAGCCGCCGCTCGCTGCCTCCATGAGGGGAGTGAGGCCGGTCTTCGCGCGGTGTTCTACGTTCGCTTTGCGGTCGAGTAGTAAGCTCACTACTTCGTGCCGACCTGGTGAGGGATTTTGAAATATAAGTAAAACAGAAACTAGAAAATAACTGGGAAACGACTCATGTTTCTAAAATACGGGCAGTTCAAAATATCTATTTAGGAGTTAGTAGAACAAGCCACTGGAAAACGTATCTTAGAAGATAATTATGTACTCCTGTTTCACTACATGAACCAAGATTTTTTATCCCCATTTATCATTACTGTTAAAAGGTTATCCGTTTTTAGGTGCTCTTCTATCATTTGCACCATCCACATAAGGTAGACCAAGAATTATTTTAATCTTGTCCTTCTCCTGAATACATTCCAACCCGATCATGTACCTATAGCACATAAAAATACTGTGATTTCTTGTTGGTTACCTTGGAAGCAGGCGAGGGTAAGCGCGGTATTGCGGTTGGTCTCGATCTGCGCGTTGATATCAGAGCCGCAGTCCAGCAGCAGCCGGACGGCCGCCGTATGACCGTTCATAGCGGCCAGCATGAGGGGGGAAATGCCCAGTTTCGAACCGGTGCGGGAGTTGATTTCAGCCTGGGGAAGTAAAATGTTAGATTTAGTTAGATATGTAGATCAACAATACAGTTCGTATAATTTGGCACAGTACAAATTAGTTAAAAACGAAATATATAGTGAGATCTGTATGAATATAACTCCATAGTTGGCAAGATTTGCTAGTGAAATTGAAGAGAGGTAACAATAAATGTGAGGAGGTAACTTGTTTAAAATCAATGCTATTGATGTCCCTTTACTCTTCAAGAATGTATAACGTCATAATAAACGTTGTCATACCTGATGTGTGAGCAGCAGCCTGATGATATTGACGTAGCCGCCGCTGGCGGCGAGCGAGAGGGGCGTGTAGTCGGACACGTTGCGGTGCTCCTTGTTGGCGCCGCGGCTGAGGATGAGCTCCACGACCTCGTAGCGGCCGCCGCTGCAGGCCAGCGACAGCGGAGTGTCCTTCGTGCGCTCCGACTGCGCCTCGATGTCCGCGCCGTGGTTCAGAAGGATCTCCACGATTTTCTCGTGGCCGGCAGTCGCCGCTAGGATTAGCGGGGTGAAACCCTGTTGGAGGGGAAGAAACGTTTAGAATTTGTACATATTTAATATAAATAATACAGTTACATAAATGCATCCTTATCCTAGGTATACAATACCCTGTTAGGTCGCGGTCAATTAATGTAAAAAGTAGATAGAACTTATATGAATCGTAAAGTTGAAAAACAACATTATGTAATATACCCAGAAGAATAAGGTGTAAAAATACTTATTTCGTTATATTTTTTGCAGTAAATAAGTAAAAGTCTGGGCGGCTATATGAGAGATGCTTGTCGTTGTCCAGCCTTATATTCAGCGACGGAGAGTAACAGACTCAAGTATTACCTTCTTGTCCCGATGCTCGATATCAGCGCCGCGACTGAGCAGCAGTTCCACCAAGTCCTCGTGTCCGCCAGCACAGGCGAGCGTGAGCGCGGTATCGTGGTTGGAGTCGGTCTCGCCGTCCACGTCCATGGCGCAGTAGGCGGCGGGCGCGGGCGCGGGGGGAGTGGCCGTGCCGTACGCCTCGCCCGAGCGGCAGCCGCGGCCCGTGCCCGCGAACCGACCCTATAGAACAACGAAGAAGATTTTGAAATTAGAATTATACGAAGTAGAATGTTATCTACCAGTACGTTCAAATTGAGCAGAAGTTTTGGAAGTATATTATGGATGAGTCAGCAACTTTATGTTCTGGAGCTGATGGTAGATGACTATTGACTACTTGACTACTGAAGAATTCTCTCATCAAATGGCAACATTATAGTTGTTCTACTGATTGGCTAAAGATTATACATACTTTTTTCAAATATTTTTTATTACAACTTTGAATGTATATAACAGTGTGTTACCTTCTTCTTGGCGGCGACGGAGGCATTATTGTGGTGGTGAGGTTGTTCGCGTTTGGAGTGGGGCTGCGGCGCCAGCGGGGCTGCGGGTGCCGCCGCGGCCGCCGTGCCCGCATGCGGGGGAGCGAACGTTGCCGACCTGAACAATGTAATACTATATTAGAGATTGAATAACAAGTCTTTATGGGACTTTTGGAAGAGTAGCTGCAGTTTGTCAAAATATAAAAATTCTGTACGTAACTATAAGTCTGAATTTGTAATACCAAAAAAAAATATATATATATTTAATACACTATGGAGGACTTACAGGTAAACAAAAACTAAACAGTAGAAGGAAGTCACAGTCGACAGAGAGCCAAATAGAAGTTCTCGCTTATAATATCAGCCTTGAAATCTGTTGAAAAGTTAAATCTATTCCAGATAGAGATTGAGGACTACTCTTTATTCTGAAATTTCTTTCTTCTTTAACATAGTAGAAATCAACAAAGACCGAAGTTAACGCAGGCTAACACTACTCATTTCTTCTAATCAGCACACTAACCTTGAAGTAACACCATACTCTTCATAGGGCAACGTAGGCGGCGGCAGTGCGAACAGCGGCTGTATCTCCTGCTGCTGCTGCTGCTGCTGCGGCGGCGGCGCCTGCGCGGACGACTGCGGCAGTGTCAGGATGTCGTTGTCGGCCCGCGTCAGGATGATGCCGCTTTCTAGGTTGCCCGAAGGCGAAGATGGACGAACCCGGAACTGGCATCCGTTACTGGCCTAAAGGGGAAATGATAACATGTTAATTTGAAGTTATATTTTTTCTAGCTCTGAACATTTTCATCCTGTATTTTTCAAAAAAAAATAAACTTCTTACTGTGGATTACAATAACCAATTCATCTGTTTGACAATTTTGACATATGAATTGTGTCAAATTCCAAGCACTTATCCTTAAACGAGTGATGGATCTGTGATCGTTGCCCGCAGTAAGGTGACTATGTATGTGTACTAATATACTGGACAATTAACTATTAGGCCAGAAGAGAATTGAATTGACTGGGAATCTACAACTAGAGTTGATAGTAGCGTAAGAGTAGAGTAGTACATACATTGTACTAAATTGAAAATTCAATTGACTCGGCATATACAACAAGAGTTAATAGTTGCAGAGTAGCAGTGTACATACAGTGACGTCGACATGGTGGTGGTGATGGTGGTGGTGGTGGTGGTGGTCCTGGCGCGGCCAGTCGGCGGTGAGCGCCTCCTCCAGCAGGCGGCGCGCGTGGCGCTCGTGGCCCTCGCCGTCCGCGCCGCGCGAGCCGTCCGTCTCCGCGCACTTCGACGACAGGATCTCGTGCGACTTCTGCTGCATCACCTGCGCCACCGGCGCAAACACGTATTAGTATCACCGATACACATAACATACATAACATATCGTCTCTTAGGTAACAATACCGCGCAAATTAACAACAATATTCCAGGAGAGATAAAAAACTAAATAAATTTTTTCTATCTTCGAAATACTTCCGAAAAGTGTACTCAATACATAAATAGGTATATGTTAGGTTCAATTATGATGGTATATTTTGAAATAATATGACTAATTATTTACTTTATAACTGTCGTGAACACAAAGGTCCAAACAGGCCTTTATCACAACGAAGATGCAACTTACATGAATTTAAATATTCTTTAACCGCACAAAAAAATAAAGGGGTCATTTGATGATTTTGCAGCTATGAGTTAGCAGCGGTGAGGGAGTGTCTGACTTTTACTGACTAAAAATCCATCGTGTTCCTTCGTAGGCCTTTTATGTACCAGGGCCACGGTAACTCTTTTGAACAACTTCGCAGATGAGTTATGTACCTGCAGTACGAGCGAGCGCAGTTCGTTGGGCGGCAGCGCGACGAGCGACGGCACCTCGCGCTGCAGGTAGGCCAGCACGGCGCCCAGCTCCCGCGCCTCCACGCCGCCGCCCGCGCCCGCGCCATCCTCGCCCGCGCCGCCCTCCACCAGCTGCACAAGAGGGCACTCGTCAAATGAAATACTACCCTGGCTACACTTATAATGATGAAACAAAGTACAATAAGACGCTTTATCTCTGTATACAAGGTGACCAAAAACTCAAAATATGTCAGAAACTGTGAAATGTCTACTTACGAACGTAGTTTTGCTTACTATAGATAGATAGGCATTTAACATCTCTATGCAGCTTATGTCAATATTCTAAATCAACAGATAGATACAATATTGGGAACGGCCATAACTTTCTGTGACCATGTTTCTGGTATCACCATGGAGTTTTGTGACACCTTGTATAAAAGTCTAGGTAGCTTATTTTACCTGTGCCGCAAAAGCTTCAGGCCTCTGCTGCAACTCTTGGACATACAACTGCTGCTGCTGCTGCGCTTGTTGTTGTTGTTGTTGTTGTTGCTGCTGCTGCTGCTGCTGCTGCTGTTGTTGTTGTTGCTGCTTTTTCTGTTGCTGCTGCTGCTGCTGTTGCTGTTGTTGCTGCTGCTGAGCCGCTAGCTGCTGGAATTGCTGTTGCTGCAATTCCTGCAGTTGGTGCTGCAAGACATTGTGAACATAAGTTTGTGTAAAACAGATGATGTATTCTATTACTATAGTTTTTTACCTATTTATACAACTAATTATATGATAGTGGCTAACATATTCTAGGCTAGACGTACGATGTAACAACATTTTGATTGTACAACTCTAGAACTGAACTTGTACGCAGTAAATGGATCTAGAATACCGACTCTCTATAATGTAATATTACAGTAATGTTTTGATAAACAACTCGCGAAGATTACCGCGACGGCACCCACTTCACTAATGTGCTGGCCGAGGCGTTGCAATGCGTCGAGCAGTAGAAACTTGCAACCAAACTTGGAGCATTTACGTGAAACCTTCGCGCGCGGACGCTCTTGTATCGGAGTGTTCTATAATGTTCAGCGCGTTTAATACTTTGTCACAACGTAAATAAAGTATTAAACGGTAAGAAAAGTAACCGATTTTCAGGGATATTAGAACTAATTAATACGATTTGCAAGAGCTAACTTTCGGTGTTACTAACTGTTTCGTACTAGGGGGAAACTTATTCAAAACTTTTATTAGAAACAAAATTTAATGGAAAAACAATTAAAAATACAGTAACCAAACATTTGCAAAACTAATAGATGTCCACAATTAAATTAATGCTCCTTTATTTTAGTTCATTTCCTAACATTTACCTACACTAATGGTTATGCTACTAGACAAATATACTTAGTACTTTGTTCTACATACCTGGTTAAGGTTGGTAGCTAGTTGCTGCACTGGGAACAACTGCTGCGGAGGCGGGTACGGCGGCGTAGTGGGAGGGTGGATGGTCGTCACACCTACATTGCAAAAACCATCTTTAAGTCACCGCCTTTAGGTGTAATTTTGCATATCGCACTAGTTAATGAACCCCCACTTACCTGCTGATTTGTACACGTTAAGAACAAGACAGAGAATAATATGGTCTCAGGTCAGCACAACTATGCAACGTTTTAGTTGAGATGGTGAATGTTAACGTTAATGTAACGACATTTTAGTCTCGTGGTTAACTCAAGAGGACATACAAATAGAAATTGCAACGAAATAAGTGATTTGGTTTCGATAGTGTCACATATGCATATTAGGGTATCTGGCACTTCGTTGCCCAAAACATTATGTATTAGAACGAACATTTCAGATGTGTGACTATGAGAAAGCCATCATACAACAAAAACGTGACGCACATGATTAGCGAACGTAAACAAACACGTAAATACATACACAGTAGAATGTGAGGGATTATTGTGAGGCTCAGTCTTAATGGATTAATATGATAAAGGGTCATTATATAGGACTTTTTATATGGTGTCTGTATGAAGTGAAGCCAAACATAAGTACGATGGTGTAAGTGACTTGTCGTGCGTAGGACTTGCCTTGAGCGCAGAACTGAAGGTCCAAGGCGTGCAGCGCCGACGTGGCGAGCGTCGGCGGACCTTCACATACAACCACCGTTTTACTTTATAACTTATAGTTAAGTCTTATCGGCTAGTGTGCTTTGAACTTTCTCATGTGTATTGTTCCCTTAAATTGTGGTCTTGGAGTAGTGTTTGGATATGATACCTAAAGTTCACAGGGTCCATTGCAAAAAATGTTTCTAACCTAATGTGGCGATTCTCAAGTAGGTTAATTATATTCCTGAGCTGTATTATTGAGTAGCCAAACATCTCAGGACAGCCAACATACTTCCTAACTACCCACCTCACTATTACTGCAAAAGTTATATACATTATAGTAAGTTTGGTTCCTCACCTGCAGGGTCGGGCAAGTCGAGCAGGCTGCGGTCGGCCTCGGGCAGGCAGTCGCGCGGGTCCCGCTGTAACAGAGTGACGTCAGTCGGGCTCGCGCGGCGCCGCACTCCGTGCTACGTTTGGCCGATACTAACGCCACCGGTGCACAGAACCCACCATGCGATTCACTTAATATACTAAAATGTTTGTAATGCTAGGAGTATTCTAAAGATTTCTTTAAGAAACGCATAGTGAATTCTGTCTGACGCTCGTAACGTTAGCAATTGGTCTACGTGTGCGACGCCGCTGTACACAATTTACTTGAGTTAGTTTAGTGAATGTAATTATAGTGTGACTCACGTTGCATTTATTTTTAATCTGGCATTTAATTTTAACTTTCTTGTTTACGTCCTTCCACGTAAACCCCGGCGGGAGTGATACCTTAGCCATGGCGTGGTGGCAAATCTACACCGTGGGAAGCAAGCAGAAAGAAATGAAATGATAGAATCGTGATATTAAGCCAACAATATACATATGTATCGATATTATACATAGGGTGGGGGCGTAATGGTTAATTTGGAAAATTTCATACAAATGAGAGGCATATAAGGAGCTAAGCTTTACGATGTTAGGTTATAACCCACACAGATGTACAACGACTATCACCTTTATTCGTAAACTTATAACCAAATGAAAAACTACTTAAAATTAAATGAAATAACAAAATTACTGAACTTATATGTTTGCGAATAAAGGATCAATCAATTACACTAGCTGCATAGCTCCGGCGGGGTTGCCGCGGTGTCATTCCCGAAAATATTTTGAACAAGAAATAGATAAGTCATAGTAATTTTGCCAGAATCCCAATACATAAGTAGAAAGCGTTACAGAAAACTTTGATCATTATTCAGATCATCAATTTGATTATTATGATGAGTGGAAAAAAGTTAGGAGAAAAAAGACAACATGAACGTTAATTATGCAACTAGCGTAGAGTTTTGTAAAGCCCTTTCACCAGACATTCAGAAGTTTAATGCGAATTGTGTTGAAAATATATTATATTTTGATCACCTTATGCCTTGAGCACTAAATATATGTACAGCATATTATGTCAGTATCTGGTAAATGTCCAATTTCTCTTTCCATTTTAGTATGTATTTGTGAAAATAATAATTATGGTAATGTTATTATCGCAATAAGCTTCCAAACACATAGTTGCCATTGTTAATTTTGGAATGAACTAAGGGGATTGAAGCTAGAATGCCAATTTTGCCCTATTTCTTTTTATATTACTTTTATTCCGATGTTTTGAACACTTTAGTATAAATAGTATAAGCTGTTATTTTCGCATACGTATTGTACATAAAGCGCTCAAAACGTCAGAAATAATAATTCGGTATTAGGCTAGGTAATGTTTCTTAAAATTAACAAGCAATATATCATTGGAGTATATTTAATGAATATGTTGTAATGTAAGTCATAATTCACGTTAAGCAACGAAAATATCAACATAAAATTCAATTAACATTTGAAGAATTGAAGTAAATGTTGAGAAATTTATATTCAAACAATTACAAAAGAACTTCTTTTCTGTCCTTTGTAAAACCAGATTATTTCAGAAAATATCCTTCCTTACTTATGTTGATCTAGTCAACGTGAATTACAACTTTTATGATTGTGTTACGACTCACTTTATAAACAATTACTGCTCAATATGAATTGATCATATTTCGTTCAATGTGAATTTAATAAGGCCTAATTGTTCTAGGTAGCAGTCGCGCAAAGAGGCCTTATTGTCCGACAAATCGCAGCAATAACCACAAAAACGTAGATGTATGTGGTCGTGCTACGACATGGTCTGCGATACAAGCGGTAAAGTCGAGGTAGGTCTCGTCTGGTAAGGTTATGATTGCCCAGTTCCAATAAACAAGAAACAATTCAATCTAATATATGATAGCTTTTGAGCTATTATCTGAGCTATATTAGAGTGGTTTACACGACCGGATTCTATATTCCGGGTATCCCCTCAGAATGACCTACACGCAGAGCATTCTCCGCGGCTTGAAATCCGTCGCGCCTATATGCATGCACGTATTTGGCATTGGTACTTGTCAGCTGTTTCGGTTAGCGCTTGTCGCGACATATGAAAACTGAGAGGATAATCCTTCCGTTTAGAAGCTGTTATAGATAGTTCAACTCAGATTTGCGCGCGGCCCTATGTGTGCGTCGGCTTGTAAATATACAACTTTCATTCGTGTGACAGTGACGTCGTCCGAGCATGACGTGTTCTTATCACTTTTTCTTATGGGTACAGTCGTTTACGAAAATACTAGTTATTCGCGGAGAAATTATTAAGGAGTCAGATAAAGCGTTTCAAAAAATAAAACGAAATTCAAAGCTTTTTATTATTAAATATAGTTTTTCATTATTTTTTCATACGTCTTTTCAAATTGACATTGACAGTATCTAAGAATTGAATACTCCTTAAGTACATATTTTCTAGCTCGGGGTACATGGACAATAAATAAAAGTGTGGACTAAAAATGTAAAAAGAGGTATAATCTAGTATAATAATGTAAACAAAATGTGTGGGGAATTTTAAAAAGTTATATTGCTTCGCATAATGTCGACCAAAATAACAAAATAATGAAACTCATAAATGAACGTTTAAGTCAAATTGATGAAGGGATGTGGCGTAATACTTGTCGACATGTAGAAAAGAAAAAAGAAGAATACTATAGACATTTTGACATTGGAGTCAGAATTTATAATTCTCCTTGGAGAGTAGCGAATACGAAAATTCATCATTTGATTTTTCAAATAGCGATTCATAATCATTATAAATAAATAAACATTAAATTACGTAAGAACTGTTTTTCTTTAAACCCCCGTATACAACCCCTAAATAACTGTATTGTACCCGACTGTACCTCTTGTCACGCACACAAAGTTACTGTATATGTACAAGGGTTACCCACACATAAGGCCGCGCGCACAACTGAGTTGAACTTACTATAAGACGTTTAAAGTCGTGTAAGCTAAACAGCATGTTTCTTGTTTAACGGAACCGACAAACACATGATTAGACGACGATACAAGCTACAATATGGTCATGAACGTTGACTGGTCATCATGTGGTCTGTGAGTGTGTTAGTGACTCACGTTGTCGTCGAGTATGTCGGGCGGCGGCGGCAGGTGGTGGTCGGAGTGCGGCGGCGCGACGCGCTGCTTGCGCGTGCACTTGTGCTTGTTGGCGTCGGCCGGCGCGCAAACTGCGCCCGTGCTCGCGCCGCCGCCTGCCTTCTTGCGACCCGCTACGCCGCGCTCTGTAGGGGAAAACATGGTTGTAAAGTATCTTAAAAAAATGTGTATTTAATGACGTTTAATATGGATTGTAATGAATGGGAATATTGACAAAAATATGGCCAACAATCTAACTTATTGTGACGATCCTCCTTCAATTATAATTATGTATCCTGTAAATATGATTACGAAAAGTGTTATTAATTAGGCTGCCTGACAACAAGAGTTTTTGTAGAACAGAATATCGGGCCGAGATTTTTTAACACGATTGTTGTAGTCTATTTTTTCCATCAAACATCGGACACCGATTTATTGGACGTCGGCGGCAATCTAGACCAAAATTTAATAGATAACGGCATTGCACGGCGGTTGTACTCATATAACAACATCGCCGTACATAGCATTGTAATGAAACATAGAAGCAAAATTCAGACTCACCATCGAGGTAGACCTTGGAGAACTTGGTGGGCAGGTCCTGCGGCGCTTGGTGGTGGTGCGGCGGGTGGTGCAGCGCCGCGTGCGCGTGCGCGTGCGCCGGCAGCAGCGCGCGCCCGCCGCCCGGCGCCGCCGCGTGGCTCAGCCCCAGCGCCGCCGCCTGCGCCGCGCTCAGCCCGTGCGCCTCCTCCGCGCCAGCCACGCCTGCCGAACACGTAGCTATTAAAACTCCAAACTTGTCAAGAAAACTAACTCGAAACATGTAACATGTTACATCAACGACATGAAGAAATTAAGATCCAGAAAAAGGGACGAAGTTTGGAGGTCTGTATACAAAGTGTAAACAGAGAGGATGGAATAGTTTCAATCACTGTATCAACTGTAGATCCACAACAGCTGCTGAACTTAACCTTTTCTCAATATGTGCCAGAGCTGGTCACACCTATAAAACTCACGAAATATAACTTTTCTCCAAACCTACCTCGTAGCAACATAACCAAATGAGAATAATCCAACAGAAGCTGCTATGAGCATGATGAAGTTGTCCTTGAGCTTGCGGAAGGGGTCCGCGTCGCAAGCCAGGAGGAACTTCACCACGTCTACATGGCACCCTCGATTATACCAACACGGGTGAAGCTTATGACGTATAACGTTCAATATTGAACTTACCTCGTGGCAACATGACGGAGTGAGGGTAATCCAACAGCAGCTGCACGACAGCCGTATGTCCGCCCTTAGCCGCTTCGATGAGCATGGTAGAATTGTCCTTGAGCTTGCGGAAGGGGTCGGCGTCGCAAGCCAGGAGGAACTTCACCACGTCCACGTGGCCGCCCGCGCAGGCTAAGGAGAGGGGGGTGTGGTCGCCTAGAGCTGTCATGCGGTTCACGTCTGCGCCCTGTGAAAAATGAGTGAATTATAGGACACAACAACATATGATCCAAGATAATTAATTAGGACGACAACTCGTATACTCATTGGTATGGCTAACGTTTCTAGAAATCGCATCAGGAAGGAGATATTTCAATCAAATACAGGATATTTGTAAAGTACCAAACCAAAATATTTAGACATAATCAACAGCAAAATGTATATTCTTTTGTCTCTACACTTATTTACTTTAGGCAGGTCAACAAGTATCTTTATTTTCCTGATCAGTAGGCCTCGTTCAATGCGCAGCAACCATCCCGAACTTGGATGGCTGTTCGGACGACATTACCTCCAGCGATTGGTGGGCATTGTTAAGAAAGTTTTGACGTGTTCTTGGCAAAAACCATAAGCCAATCACTTGTAAATACCTTGCCGACGAGGAACTGCACGGTGCACACGTGTCCGGCGCGACAGGCCTTCATGAGCGGCGTGCGGCCGCCCTCGCTCTCGTGCTCCAGCTCGGCGCCGGCTCGCAGCAGCAGGTCCGCCACGTCCGTGTGACCGTTCTCGCAGGCGTACGTTAGCGCTGTGTCGCCCGTCTGCGTCTGGGCGTTCACGTCCGCGCCCGCGTTTAGCAGGTAGCTACAGAAGGAATTCAGTCACACAGTCATTTTTAGTGATAATTTTTAGGGTTGGTTGAACCAAGTTTCTATAAAAAAAAGATAGGTTGGATCACACACCTATCTTATAGCAATTAGCAGATGAGTAAATAAGATACTTATTAGCCCAAGATAAAGAAACTGGCCAAATTAAATAACGGTAATTAACACTCATTTGTTATTATTTGATACTGAATCTAAGTTTACAATATAAAGTTGGTCTAGCACCTCGGGATATCGAGATATATCAATCTGCTCCACGTATTTATACGTCGACAGGGCAGAATTAACTATCCCAAAAAGAACGAATAAGAAACAAAGACATTCAACACCTCAAGACACTCGTAATATAACTCACCGCACGAGTTCAAGGTGTCCCTCCTGCGAAGCCTCCATGAGAGGCGTGGAGGCGCCCAGCTCAGCATCAGCGCCAGCTTTGATGAGGAAGTCAGCTACCTCGAGGAAGCCGCCGCAGCATGCCAGCGTCAGCGCAGTCTCTTGAGTCTCTTCCGTCTGCGCGTTGATGGAGGCGCCCTGACCCAGCAGGAGTGCCACCATTTCCTCGTGACCTGGGGAATATTATGTTATTACAGGAAACAATAAACTTACCATGGATCTAAAATTTTGATGCAAGTTTGATTAAATGTGTAGGCAGTAAAGGCGTTTACACGCGGTTTATCAAATACACCCGCATACTTGATGAGTACTGCGGCGTCGTTGCTGATTCTAAGTGTGAAAGGTAAAAAAAAATAAAAAAAAATGGAGAATTGTGTAGCGGCGACAAGGCTGCGTGTGCAAACGCCCTTACAGATAGAATCCACATACATTTTCCCGAGACGCGAGTGAACACGAGTTATCATATAGCTCTGAAATCTTAGAAGAATGTTGAATAAAACATGATGCATCACATACCTTCTCTAGCGGCCTCCATGAGCGGCGTGTAACCTTCATCGTTGACCTCCTCGATGTTAGCCCCTCGTTCCAGCAGCAACATTGCTAATTCAACATGGCCGCCGCAAGCAGCTAGCGTCAGCGGTGATTCGAAACTGTCCGTCGGCATGTTAACCTGTACCAAATAAATATAGTTTTATTTCACTTAATCATAAATAGAAAATACAAGTATGAATTGAATGAGTATTACACAGATATACGCGGTATAGTTCCGGATACGACCGATTTTTAAACGAGTTGAAGGGTCCTTAAAATATTCAATCAGTAAAGTGGAGTGTGAACGGTACACGTAACTGGGGTCAGTTTAATGGAAATCAGCGATGGGATTTATTGGAGTAATCATTTTAAAACCTGTGCAATATTACGCTGGATATTTTTTTAACGAATTTCGAAATCGAAAATTAAAATTTAAATCAAAACTTTTACTGTATGATAGAGAAGACTGCTGTGCTCCTCGGGTCATTCAAAGACTGAACACGTACACAATTTCAGAAGAACTACGCTTGGGATTCTAAAAAGTAGGTTTCTTATAAAGTACTTTATAAAAATCTTCTAACATTCAAACTAACCTGGGCGCCAGAATCGAGCAGCAACCTGGCCACTTCGACATGTCCGTCCATGCTAGCCTCCATCAACGCTGTATGCATCTCATCGGTCTTGTGTTCGCGGTCGGCGCCCGCCGCCAGTAGGAACCGAACCATGTCGAGGTGGCCCTTGTAGCAGGCGAGGGTTAGGGCAGACTCCTTGAACTCGTTCGAGTGCGTGTTGATGCCAGCGCCGTGTTCTAGAAGGATCTTTGCCACGCCTACGTGACCTGCTGATGCTGCCTGTGAGGGAGGAAAAAGTGTCTTGTGTTAGAAGAATTTTTGATAGAAATGTGACTGATTTATAAGGGGAATTAATTAGTTTTAATTTTAATATAATATGAAAATGTGTCCCGACATTATTTTAGTTTTGATTACAAAACAAAAACGCCCAGTAGCCAGTTACATAATGTTTTAACACGCTCATCTCACAGTGCTCCAGACATACCCATATCTGTCATGACAAAGAGTATTTAGGTTTATATCCGAAATTATGTATTAACTAATGCCTTTTTTATGTCATATAGTAACACAGGTGATAATTTACTAATGTAAAACGTCTATGTGTGAGTAATCAAGTTTCAGTTACAATATCAGATGTTTTGTTGTTTTGATTATTGAGTTTTAGATAAGAATGTGTGAACAGCTGTGAAAACTAAACAGGTGCTTCTTCTTTTCGAAAAACAAAGACGAAAGTCGAATTGCAAACATTCTCATTTCTTTCATCTGTATAAGAAATTACCGCAAGATGACTTAAATCATTACTAAACTTACTCAGAACTAGATGCAAGTATCGGAAAAATGCACATGCACAATTGAACATTATCTTAATAATCGCACACTAATTATGTTTAATCTACGAAATAGCTGCGCGAAAACATAATATGTAAGTTATGATTCAGTGGAGCTATTCGTGATAAATACGGAATGTAACTATGCAACGGTTATCTATGTCAATATGTTGTATTGTTCAGATTAGTGTCGAGTAGTTCGCGCGCTATGGAGAGAAACGAACATTCGATACAAAGTTTATAGTTCACTAGTTTCCGTAGCGATTTCACCCGGTTCCTGAGGGAACTATTTCCTGTACCCGGATAAAAGTAGCCTACATATTTTGCTGAATAGCTATATTACGGTCAAGTTCCATCAAAATCCGAAGGAACAAACATACCCACATTTACAATCTTTTGCGTTTAGTTACGCCTTTTGTGTAATGTAGCTAAAAGTATAAAAAGAGGGTAAAGGTCTTATACACCATTGTGTAAAGACTGTCTGTACTCTGATGAGTTTTGCGTGTTGATGGCACCAATTATTTTATCAGATGGTGTAAGGGACATGTGATATGGAGTTATAACAATAAATTTGTAGAGTCGTAAAGTTGTAATCATCCTTCTTTGTACAGGACCTAAATCATAAAGACGGCCAAACTTCAGTTTTTCTTTAACATCACGTGAGCTTTTCTCTAAAACATAAGCTCCATTACTCCACCTTTTTCATCATCATGTCGTCCAAGCCGTATCCGGCGACGGCGACTCCTAAATGTCTAACCCGGGTCGTTGTTATGATAGGCTCTAATGTGGCTAGCAAAACCGAACTTCGATCTAAAGGTCCGGCTACATGGCACACAAAATAACTGACCATCAGAATTAACTGTGTAGTTGTAGGAGGGCTTTGGTCGGGTCTTCCGTATTTGGCGTTTCCACCTTTTTAATGCGCGTGTGACTCGCACTCATATAAAACATAGGACAAGAGTGCCACAATAAGCTTGTGCATTTCCACTCCAATTTACATAACTACTCAGAATGAAGATATTTGATTCTTTATTCATGCGCTGTAGTTTTATTCAGACTGACTATCCTGAAGTCAATGTCAACTTCAGCGAAGCAAACATATGTAAGAACGAACTATTAAATCCCAAACCATTAGTCCCGGGAGTAGCAAAGACAGCCTAATCTCCCTTATGAGGGATAACAGGTTGTCATCATCATTATTTCTTCAACTTTCAACATTAGTTGGTGAACGTACCTCCATGAGCGGCGTGTGTCCATTCTCGTTGTGGTCCTCAACATTGGCGCCGCTCTCGAGCAGCGCGCGGACGCACTCCTCGTGGCCGCCCGCGCACGCGTACATGAGCGGCGTGTTGCCCGACCCGGACACCGCGTTCACGTCCGCGTGGTGCGCGATCAGCAGCCGGACGATGTCCACGTGACCCGCGCTCGCCGCCTCCATCAGGGGTGTGCAGTCGCCCTGGGTAATAACGGTATGTTTAGATGGTACAACGTGGAGCCTTTGTACATCATAGCATTAAGTAGATTTAAATTCTAGACGCACATTGTTATGACAATGTTACTGAATAAGGATTGATGAACTTGCAAAGCGCTCTTTTATTCTTAAATGTATTGTTTTGATTTTTTGTAACATGCATTGCATATTAGCCCTGTAACTCAGCATTAAACATCATAAGACATATCAGAATACATATAAGTCTATTTACCTTGATGCCGCGGTCCTCTACACTCGCGTGCATGGCTAGCAGCACTTGAGCGAGCTCGTAGTATCCCGCGGAGCATGCGAGCGAGAGCAGCGACTCGCCCTCCTCGGTGGTCTCGTGCACGGAGCGGCCCTCCGTCAGCAGCTTCCGCACGGTGCCCACGTCGCCGTCCGAGCACGCCTCCGCCAGCGACGGCGCCCCGTCCGCGCCCACCGACGACGCCACGGTCGGCGTGGTTCCCGTTGCACTCGACCCGCATTGTTGACTAAAACAATCACCGCTCAATTATATCAATTCTCCCAATACAAACAAACAATGATGACGTAACTAAAGTTAATCAGATAAGATCAAAGCTTAACGAATCACCGTCTCGAGTCGGTCTCATCGAATCGACGCGAGAATCCTTACGGACTCATCAACGTCGGCCCGAGAGGCTTCCCGCCCGAACAAAATTGACTCAATCTCGGAATATCATCATGAAAAATTAAGCGTAAACGTGAGAAGATAAAGCGAATACATTTATAATTAAAAACAAACAATTCTCGTTATTTTTTGATGATGAGGAAAGACTTGAAAAGGAGAACACGTGTACTGCGTATATTATGTTCTTTGTTTACATTAGCGGTAAACAAATTGAGGACGATGCATTTTAAACTGAATCAATAAATATAAGTCTAAGCGGAATCGGAACAAGATAGCGAGGCATCGTTATTTTATTCATAAAAACCGGTAAGTGGACAGTCTGTTTTCAATAACACTGTAAAAACCAAAGCAGTGATAACATAATTTACTATGATAATTTATATTATAACAGTAAATAAATACTGCGAATTGTGACGTAATAGGAAAATGGAATATGTATGTAAATCAGGGAAACCGAGTATCGATGAATGAATCGAGAATATAGTGAAAGGAGAAAGCGTGACGTAACGTTTGATATTTTAAGATCAGATAGAGACCAAATTAGGAGCTTAGAACATGTAAATGTAAAGGGTAATCAACTTTACATATTTGGAAGGAACACAGTTTATGGGATTTATATTTCGATATAATGTACCTAATTATATTTGATAGATATTTGACAAACAACCTGACTCTTTGCATTTATTCTTGTTATATATTCTTGTTTTTTTTTTTTATTATCTCTGTTCCTTTTAAATACTTATGACACCTATACTTGCATCAAACATACCTATCTGGGATTTCTTGCCTTCAACATTCCAATAATGGAAAAGCGGAAAATCCGAAACATGAGCGATTAAAACGCCAACAATCAATCATTAAGTAGGTGCTATTATTAGCAAATAATGTGTAACGCCAAAATAAAATAACCAAGTACACAGACTGGTATGTAACAAGCTTTCGCGGTTAAAATTCTTACAAAAATGTGGTACATGAATTAAATAATTTGGAGAAGGGACAACCATACATTATATACCATGCATGTACAATGAAGTATTTCCGAGTAAAACTGCGGGTAACAGCTAGTCGTCAGCACAAATTATTGTGCGTAAGTACACCCGCATTAGAAGACATACCGTCAAGCATTCTCCAACTGTTTACATGGTTATGCGTGTGAGCCGAGTGTGAATCGTGAAAGCTTTCAAATAATACACATATGACTTAATGCGCTTTTACGGCCTTTGAATGAACTCGAGTGACTAATCTAGTGTTGCGCAGAACAGTGAAGGACCCCTGTTAGGGTTTGTGTTGGAAATGTAGTTGGGAATCACTTGAGATTTTGTAATTTTAGTCCATTATCTTTCTATTAAAATGCCAGTATCATCCGTAGGAAGACTGAAAACCGGTTCAGGAAAAATGTACACCTACTAACTTGCTATAGATGGCTGGTACACGAAAGCTCGGTACAAGAAAGAGATCGTTCAAACTGAAAAGGTATTTCCACGCAATTACACCTTGGCTCATTCTACTGGTACTGAAAAGATATTGTAATGAACTTGACTAAACTCAAAAACTGACAATGTTATTTTTATCATGAGTGTCCTACTTTCTTCAGTTCCACACTTCACCTTTTAAAGGCAACTAGGTTATACGTATTCTATACTACGGCGACAAAATTAGGGCAGGTCGTCTAGAAGAATTGTTTGACTGTGTATTCCAGATTGATATTACAGGCGTTCCCAGTCCCTAGCCGTCTAAGAATAGATGCTACAGTTTTAATTTGTTAAGCAACCTTTAAAAAGGTTAGATCAATATACTTGAAGGCAGAAGCGATTGTTTGTAGGAATTCAGTGTTCGTATCGTATTGAATCTAAATACAAGGACAGTCTAGACAAGGATTTATATAACACATATGATTAGTCTCGAAGTGCCCGCATGAATCATAGACACGGTGAACTTCGTCCGTCGACATGTTAGAATGAAAACATGCAAACCGAAATGGCATTGAAGGGTCTAGTGTTATTAAACGACTCCTGTGATCAAACGACCATTTGCACTAGTTAATACTTTGTCTTATTTTAATTAATAGAGCACCGCGTCATTTGATCCCGCTAGACTTATTTAGGACATTGAGGTCTTCACAGTATCCTTTTCAGCTTCATAATAGTACCCATAAATAGACAGTGTCTAGATTTACGATAATGCACTTTGCAAAAACTACGCCGATTGCAATTTGATAGTATAGACATGTAGTGAATCGTTGATAGTAAAGGTATTCGTGTTGAACGTACTTTTTGTCCTGGTGGTGGTGCCGGTGGTGCGGTGGTGGTTGGTCGCTGCGCATGCGCGTGAGGGCCGCGGCCGCCTCGTCGAGCGCGCACGACACCGACGACGTCAGCCGGCGAAGCACCTCCGGGTCGGCGAGGTGCTTGCCCTCACCGGATAGCTTGCCGATGCCTGCAGACAAATGTGCATGTCGAATTATAAGCTCCTTCGTAACTTCGTGGGTATTTCCTTTGTTCAAAAGTTTGGTGTACAATTTTAGATAGCATTTCTTAAGACTGTTATTGTGTTTTGTTTGAAGTGATTCTATGTGATACTTTTTACACCAGTCTACTAAAGAGGAATGGGCGAGAATTAACACCCACTGTGATAAGTTACGGATGAGTGACAATATTGCCTATTTGAAAATGAAAATTTTGCAATCCTGAAAAGTTTAATACCTATGTTTTAAATCGCACTGGCACCTTTATAGCAGTAATAAGTATTGATAAATGCAGCCTGAAATGTTCAGTTGAAATTGCCCTCTATCAATCTGTATTGAATAAAGATTTATTTCTGAATCGGGCTTACTAAATCGATTGTGCAAACCTCATTGGACACGAGTTTAAGTCATGACACTTCAATGATAATAGAAACTGTAATTCGAAGAGAAACCCTAAATGGCTATGATTACCATTAAAATTACATGATTAGGCCGCAGATTGCATTGCAATCAATGGTTACGATTACCGCAGATGTTTCTCAAGTAAGCTTTTTATATGAAGAATATGAAGACACATTATGTGCTGCAAAAGAAATATAACGATAGTGAACGATACAGAATAATTAGAAAGCAATTTGTATACGACCTTTGAAGTGTTTCTATTCACTATCAAACAGCGGAGGTCAGATAAGACCTAATTTAACAGGAAAATGTATCGAAACAAACTGGTTATAAAGGATTATCTTCTAAGGATATTGCTATCTAACGCTTTTATGAGCGTTAACCGTCAATCAAGAT
Organism: Helicoverpa zea x Helicoverpa armigera; assembly: GCA_033682625.1. NCBI lineage: Eukaryota > Metazoa > Arthropoda > Insecta > Lepidoptera > Noctuidae > Helicoverpa > Helicoverpa zea x Helicoverpa armigera. Next base: position 2,128,617 of record JAWIIS010000041.1, read on the forward strand.
GAGCTCAAGCTTTAATTGAAGAAATGGCTCTTGTTTGCGCTTTCGTCTAATTGTGTTTTAAAGCTATCTAGCTTGCCACTTGTGCCATGATCGTCGTTTCTGTTTTGTTGGGAAAGAACGGTTTCTATGTGGTATGGGTAACTAGGTTCAACGCTTGGCTGTCTTGGTGGAATCCAATAAACATAGCCTACGTCAATCAAACATATAGCTTCTGATTAAAGTACAGTACCTTTTTAAAACAGTATTTCAAAGCGACTTACTCCACAATTGCCGTCATAACAGCAAATCAGTTAAATGGACAAGGGCGAATACTGTCTCCGCAGACAATGATAAAAATCTCACGCTAGAAACGACTGCAGCTACGGCACGTTTAAGTTCTGATAAAACGTTTATTGGGTAAATTGTACAAGTGCGGTATTCAGTAGTTATGACTCAGACCGGTTTACAAAGTCTCGCGGATTGTAAAGCTATCGTTATAGTGGTTCTAACCTTTCAGTTTTGGTGGATCATTTGATAAAATGTTGGGCTTGTCTTGATTAGAAGTGATATTTACATTTAAAAGCTTTTCGTTTAGTAAAATAAAACATGCTTTTTTTGTATCAACTATTTAAGATTTTGATGGTTGAGAGCCACTGGTCTAAGAAATTCCAACATCATTATGTACTCAGGATGCATCGGCTAATTAATTGATTATTATTATCATTGAGCCTCAAACGTAAGACTAGCAGTTGCCTAATGAATATTAAAATAGTGCATTATTTGGTCAGAAAAAGGACCCAAGGCTAATATTTACTTAGGGATATTATACTAATTATTTTTAATCAACAATCTTTACTTAAGGAAAACCGTGTTATTAGTTCTCTAACCATAAAACTTGATAACTTTCATAGATGCGCTTTAAGGAAATGTGTCAAAAGTCACAAGTTCCAGTGAATATTGCGTTTATAGCCAGTTTCACCTCCGGAAAAGCACCGTTAAAAGCTTAAATACCAGCTTATTATAATTCAAAGAAACGATGTATTAATGATACGTGAACTTTTAAGCTTAGCTTAATCTAATGAGAATACACGCGTATGAAGTCATTAATATTTCTCTCCAATCAATCAACGCATAAACAAAAGATCTATCACTACTGGATCAGTTGTCTCACGCTCCTTCAAGTATCTACTCAAGCTAATAAGGCGTCAGCTAGAAAAATATATATATCAATTAAGTATTATAGATCGTGGGAGCTTTGATTTACATTATTATATTACTGTCCTTGAAAGTCCATATTTTTTATATCATTAATGACTGAAAATTGGACGCAATCTATGGGAAACTTCCCCGCTTATGACACCGAATTACCATAAGTTCAAATTATGCAGGCCACATGTGGGAATTAATGAATTCGTTTTTTTTTCTACCATAGATAGCGGCAACACATGATTTTTGTTCTTATGAATGCCAATAAAGTATAGTGTATAGTTCAATTCTGTTAAATTACATCGCATGGGGGTTCATTGTGCAAGTTCCAAGGATTCGTTAGACGCGCAGTATTAATCTCAAGTCTTGACAACATTGATGCGTAAACTTACTTGCTCCGTACTTCTAACATAAAGAAGTCAAAGCCCTGAGGATGCAGGCTGAATAAGTTGGCTTTCGACCTTTCGGTTTCAGATCACTTAATAATAATGAAGTATGGTGACTATAAAGAAAAAATCTAAATTGATGAACAGAGGAAGTGTTTCTTCGCGTTATTTAATGAAATCAAAGCCTTGAAATATTTCGGCGCATACCGTTATCAGCCGGGACGTTATGTAGTATCCCTAATTTAGAATCCAAACAATCAAACAGTTGTCTGCAAATGAATACTGAATGAACCGACAAACGGAAGTAATCATAAATGTTGCCAGTTTAGGCTGACACCATACGATTTTATATAACAGTACTAAAAGTTCACAAGATATTGTTTTTGTGTAATTGTTCGTCTTGAAGGAATTCAATGGAGTACAATGGGGGTAAAAGGAATGTTACACATTTCATTCAACATCTATCGCACAAGTTTCTCGGCGATTTCCAAGTGATTTCTTACTGTGACTGAATAACTTTAAATGACGATGAGCGCTTCTAGAGCAAACGATTCATCATACATATTCTATGGGTATTTAATGGGTTTTAGGAACAGTTATTGCAGCTCTCTAAAGACCGCTTTGTACTAGGTATCAGGTTAAGCATCGATCCGAGGTGGCGAGGTTATATTACAACAAGTTATTGATGTTAGACTATAAACCAGAGATGTTGCGTTTTGCATATTTCGTCGGACGTTAACTTACTGAAAGCGCGCTGGGCGCAGCGGTAGTCTGCTGAAAAGCCGCATAAATTAGGAAAGCGTTTTTTATTTCGTATATTTCATAGCATAGATACTGACGGGTAAATTATGAAATATTGTTCGAAGCTTTTATTTAACTTACAATGTAAGTATGTATGTTTTGTTGTCAAAACAATAATTTGATGTTATGACTGAAAGGGAAATATTCACAAAGTCATATTTAGTATTTACTTCTGGCTTCTGAGAATTTAAGCAAATAAACTTCACATTTCATACCTGTAAATGACCTCTAGACAAAGTAAACATTGTTACCATTTCGGTAGAAAAACATAAGTGTGGGCCGTACTTACTACGTGTATCCCATCCCACTTAAGGATAATAATTTAAAGGGGGCGGGATGCTCTATCTAAGCTTCCTCGGGAGCTATTTATAAGGGAAGCCCTTACAAATCGATCCATCAAAGTAGGCTTAATTCCTGTATAAAACGACACGTTTGAATAGGCCACGTCCGCGTGCTGCGCTTCCATTTGCGAGCCGTTAGGGAGATCTTTTTCCGCGGCCGTTCGTGCATAAGTTACGTCACGAGTCGCGGTACTTGGGTGGTGACTGGCGATTGCAGACTGTACTAGTACTTTAATGAGATGCGAAATAAGAACTTTGTATTTATTGAACAATAATACAAAGCGACTTCGTTTCTGAACTGATTTAAATGTATGATATACACCTAAACCTCGAAATCATATTATTGGTTTAATTAGTCAGCTATAACTCTATCGACAAGGACATCACTATTTTTTCAGGGTCAGAAAAATAAATCGCAATGTGTATGGGTAGCTACTATCTACAATACAAGTTATTGCTATGAACAGCGTACGTTTAGCGAATTAAATATTTTATGCACTTTTACGGAAACCCGGCAAGGCGTAGAACAACGTGTGGGCAGGTTAATCATATAGGTGTGTTCGAAGTTTTTACTTTTGAATATTTTTTTTGGTGCCGACTATGTAACTATGCAAGGTCGTATCCAAGTAGAATATAGACTTTATTATATGACGTATAATATTGATGAAATCCTTCATATCTCTCCTATATTAATAGGTAACTGCAATCATTCACGGGTGTTAAAAGTTGATGTGTTGGTTGCAGACTGACGAAAGTTATCGATTTATTATATACTTACTCAGACGAGCAGTGAATGCAGCAGTGTGTGCGAAGAGGTCAAGGCGGGTTGTGCTTTATTTTACTAGTCACATTGTCGCCCATTATTTGCTAATATTTTGTAGTTAGTATCACTGGATCAATATGAGGTATATTGTGTTACTAGAAAAACTAATCAACTGGTGTTGAAATCAGTAAATAAGTATCCATCACGCTATTATGGTTCACATCATGCATGCACTTATTTGTGTCATAGTCACCTTTTTAATAAAATATAAAACCAATATATAATCGATTTTAAAAATCATGTATATAATACAATGTTCTCACAAAATAAATAATAAAAATATGATCGCATAGAATGTGTAGCATACAAAAATCACAGCGCATCGTCACATCACTTTCAGTATTACAGTTACTAACAACAACGTTTTATGTAAATTCATTGTATCAAAAACTAATTGTTTACGAAACAGATAGTGCGTGGATCACGCTAACATCTGGCCGCGGCGTCCGAGGCATGAGTGTAGCGTTACGCCGAACAGATTTCAATATGCGCGCCCGAAGCTTATCAATCGCTATGGGGCACTGGCCGTGGTGTGAGTAAGCGGTGCCGGCGATACATGACGTATACTCCACCGATTTACTACATATTTTATTAGTTGACGAGCTAAGCGCGCCTTATCGCGCGATATTGTAAAATCAATCGCTTTTAAAACGTTTAATCTAACACGCTTTCCAATATTTTGTGTACGTTTCGATTTAGCAAATTGGAATCTTATGCGTATAATCGTAACCGTTTTTTATGGGGTGATTGTTGTAAGTCGCTGTCGCTATTGTATTGTACCAAGCGGGCGGTGCGTAGAGTGGCGCGTCTGCTTCTAGTGACGTTGCACATTTCGGATGTCAAGTCTAGCAGCACGGTGCGAGACGGTGCGTTGGAAATCGTGTTCGAGTCCAATTCATGCAAATATCTCTTTGTGATTTAGTATAATCAGGCATGAGAGCGCATTAGCTTTGTAAATTAACATTCAAAACATTATCATTTAAATATTGTTCTTTGATGGTTATAAAATATAATACTTTATGTTTGGTTGTATCGAAACAACAGACATAATAAATTGAACTCGTACACATTACATAATATAAAAAACCGGCCAAGTGCGAGTCGGACTCGTGCACGAAGGGTTCCGTAAATTACAGTTAAATCAACCTATCTCAAAAACTATAAGAGATACTTTGATCAAACCAAAAATCGTTGAAAGAGTTAATTAGCATGCATCACCTCTATTTTTTTTAGAATTTTATACCCCGTAGTTATAAAAATAGAGGGGGGGGGACATACTTTTTACGACTTTGAGAGCTGATATCTCAAAAACCGTTCACTTTAAGAAAAATGTTTTTTAGAAAACTTTATATCATTTTAAAAGACCTTTCCATTGATACCCCACACGGGTATGTACATCGAAAAAAAAAATTTCATCCCTCAGTTACATGTATGGGGGGCCCCACCCCCAATTCTTTTTTTTACTATTTAGTGTCATATTTTTGTAGCGGTTCATACAACACATATTCCCATCAAATTTCATCACTGTAGTACTTATAGTTTCCGAGTAAATCGGCTGTGACAGACGGACAGACGGACAGACGGACAGACGGACATGACGAAACTATAAGGGTTCCGTTTTTGCCATTTTGGCTACGGAACCCTAAAAATGATGTTATGCAAAAAATGACTTAGTACTATGAGAATTCGATCAATGACACCAGCCATCCATCAAAATGCGCACACAATACTGATGGGAAGTTTTAATGATAAAGAAAGCATACAACGAGAATAAAAAGACTCACTAGAATGCAATTTAATTAACACCTATAGCACAAATTAGTAAGTATTTAAAATGGTTTGATAGTAGAAACTTAAAATGTTTTATAGGAAAAGTATGGTTATGTGTCCCAAGGCGGTCGTTAGCAGACGTCGGTCGGCTACGTCACGCGTGTGTCAACACCAACAGCTGCACATAGATAAGTTAAAGTACCGCGCGTAATTTACTTAAACCGGTAGTGCTAAATGGCCGAACCGCCAAACGTCCACTAGCTTCCTGACTACTCGAATATGCATACCATGAACACAAGGTACATTCGTAAGAGGAAAATTCCTTTTCCTTGATATATAATCTTCTATTCAAGTATAATTTTATTACTCCTTAAAGATCTTTAATGGAACTTTATGAATGTACCTTTTTAATACTCTGAAACTTGATCATCTCTTAGTTGTACGACTACATGTAAATTAAAAGTGACATGATCTCTCAGTGGTGTTAAACTGCATTATCAAGTATGCAAATGACAGAAATAATTATGCATAAACCTTGTTGATCATAATTATGAAATTATAATAAGTAAAGGTATTTCTGAGATGTTGCACCTATTTTGTAATGGATAGTCAATTATGTACTTTTCATTTGTTGTTACTGGGCAATTGAAATCATGGTAAAATGATTATTACATATTTTTGTAGTTAAAAGTAAACTTTAAACTAAAAATAAGCTAAATAGAAATTAAAATGAGAACATCAACATATCCAAATATGAAGGAATATGTAGTTACATTTTGTGATATTATTGTTTGTTTACATATTGCTATACTAATATGCAAAGTTCATTCAACTCAGATTGACACCACTCTTGTTAAACTCCTTATGATAATTGTGAGAAATCACTATTTCCAAAAATGTTAACCTATTAAGTGTTAAGATATGAAGTATAATAAGAACTATGTCATGCAATTGTTGATATGTACATACTTATTATGTTTATACTGAATCACATGTTAAACTTTTAAAACCATATCTTGCTGTTATCTGTTTCTTGTTTATAGTCATAAATGAAACAAAAATATCTAAAATTACTAATATTTCATGAAGAAAATAAGACTTACACATCATTTTAGTTAAATTAGTATTTTGAAGATGTATCTTTTTCATAGCGCAATCAAAATATTGAACTTCCTATCTATAGCATCCCGGACTGAATTCATTGAGTTTATAGCACATAAAATATATAAAATAGAAGCAACAAAAGAACAATGGATATAATAACCTTTAAGAATTATACACATTGTAGTAAAACAGGACAAAAAATACAATTTTACATTTAAATAAACAAAGGTTAGGGATATTAAACATAAAGTACATAATTTATGATAATTAAATTTGAGCTTTGTTACTGGCAAACAGAATAGTGAATCAGCCAGTTAGACAATATAGGTAAAGAAAATGAAATAGGTTAAAAGTCAACAATTCCTTTTAAGGTTGTGATGGAATCCCAACTTAGTGAATCAAGTTTCATGTAAAAAACAGTCCATGTATGTACATGGACTGTGTACAGCCCTACGCCAAGTGCTAAGTTTTCTGAAGTCAAAGTATCAATAAGCACCTACATAAACCAGTAGTTTTTATACAGGAAACATGGGCTACATACCAGCTGCTTGGAGCAGAGCCTCGAGACGTGCCTCCATCTCTGGGTCAACTGCCCGCTCCGGGTCATCGTGGGACAGCAGGAACTTGGATGGCTCTGCACCACCACCTTCTTCTTCCATCTCCGTCTGTTTCACAATAACACCCATCAGTTAACCGTCTATCACATTCAGAATCATTTAAGGGTTGTGTGATTTTACATTTATTATAAACAACAATAATCTTATTTGAAACATTTCACAGTTAAAAATAAGGGTGCTTAATATTTTTCTATTGAAATATTGTGATGTGAAGCTTAAAAATTGTAAGCAAGTTATTGCTTTTATAACACTTATGTTTTATAACACAAAAAAGCAGTATAGGTTAGTTTTAGTATTTTAGATCATTCCACTAGAGGTTTAGCAGAGGTTTAATATTGAACCATTTAAAGACATGTATAGGTTACAGATTAGTAATGTTAACTAAGTTTGGAAATATTGAGATTCAGATAAATAGTATGTTAGAATCACAAGGACCATTCAACATAAAGAAAACAAATATGTGGTAATTGTCCATAGCACACACATTATGCAGGTTAACGGTAAGAGTCACTCAAACTGCAACAGCAATTGTTGTTGGTGAAGCTCTGGGCACTCAGTAATGTAGTCTTCGACTTACCAACAGGTCTGGCCTGCTAAGGCACAAACAAGCCAGCAAGATCTATAACACCAACGAGAAACATGTGAGATGTACTGACAATGTGGTGCATAAGGACGGCTACACAGCTAATCATTACTGTCAATGGTCCTTGCAATTCACCAATAACCGTAGTTTTTGCGCGAATATCAATAGACGTTTTGCACGACTTGGTCATTCGTGACGACACAAAACATTCCATGATCGACAATATTTGTGACGAATCCAATAGAAAATTATATAATTCGCACTTTCATAGTAAAATAACGTCATGAAAATCCATTATTCAGAGATTTACATCGACTGAATGCATGTGATCCGAGAAACATGGCCACCGCACATCAAACCCTATCCAAAACACAAATAGACAATGAAAACTCTCTTACGGCGGATTAGCCCATATACATCGTAGAATTACAAAGAATCAATTGAATACTGTCTAGGAACGGCTGGCATAAATAATTTCATGCATTACTCAGTAGTACGTATGTACTTATGACTTTCTGACGTTTTACGGAATATTTGGCAAGCGACGTACTCTATTCAGAATGTAAAATAGATTAGTCCGTTTCAGCGTGCTACGCACGATTTCAAGCAAATATTGCTGCTAGAAGAGTGGTTTCGGTAATAGAAGAAACTGTACGGTTAGAGCAGACATGTACAAGATGTCCCTTGCAGTATTTAGAGCGGTACAGATAATCACATTCCCTCACTGCCACCGCCTCTGTCGAAAACAAAACACGTTTTACCTCGGACACAGAGTCATCCTCGCTTTCCGAAGAGTCCGTCATGTATTTGGCAGGCGCTCCTGAATACGTTTCGGTTTCAGATTTGGCCGGACTCGAAGCCGAACTTTGAGGAGTGGACGATTTTACCACATCAAGTTGCACATTCACCTTATCGATATTTCGGTTTTCAGACTGTCCAACATTCTGCATCTTTGTCCTAATCCAATATAACTTAATTAGTCTTTTAGTATCAACACTTTTTCTACGAAATTAACACGATCTTATATTACCAAACAAAATTTATTTCGTCATTTAGCCAGGTTGATACCCGCCATGTCTACTACTATGGCGAGGTTCCCGGATGCTTCAAGTAGGCTAACCAATTATCTCCCTCTGGTGTAGTAATTTTGAACTTTTCGTGATGCCATCTACCACCAAAAATGCGAATTTCAACAAATAGACAATATTTTTACTTTTTAAAGGACTGTGCATGAATGTAAACAGCCAGGTAAAATACTTTCATAATTATTTTTAGGGCAGTACATGAGATAAAATGGAGTTTGGAACGATTTTACGGTCTCATATTTCATAACAAGTTATAGTATTAAGAAGTATTGTTCAATTTAGCCAAGCTCCTTCATAATATGGAATGGTTGATCAATCCATAGACAAGTTTTGAAACGATTTTGATAAAATAAATCTGTTTTAGTAATTGTGAGATTTTTCAAGTTTTATTTAATATTATTCAATTAAAAATCAAATTAACATGTATCCATGTGCTTTTGTAATAATTGTGGAGCGTGTAACACTCTGTTTTATCTTAGCAATGGCAACTATTTTTTGCTCACCAATCAATGATGAGCTGGGTTTGAGTTGATTTTCTATTCGGCCAATTATAATGCGACTGACATTTTGACATAAATCAAATGTTACCATGTTGAACAATACTGATCTTTCCGGCTTTCCGCGTGAATAATGCTAACTAAATTATGTATTGTCTGTGAACTTTTATTTCTAATTTGCAACATAAAATGTTGCCAAGTACACAAAACCAACAGTGTTGCCAATTTAGCAAATTTAATGCTAGATTTGGCATATTTTTATGTTGTTTAGCATTTTTATAAGTTATTTAGCAAATAGCATATTTTTTTGGCATATAAAATAATTATGAATAACAAGTTTACTTTCCTTTTTTAAGTCCAAATACTTCAAAAATATATACCTATATAAAATATACTGTAATTATCATTTGTTTTTTATTGTTGATGTACTTCTTTATAGTTGGATAGGGCATCACTGTCTGATGGTGTGTTCGGGTTAGCCGCCCCAGCGCCCTGGGCGCACTGCCATCTGACCGCGAAAATTCAAAATACAAATTTGCCTTATATGCTAAAGGAAGGCGAGATCACAATATGTAATTGTTTACATTTTTGTACACTATTTACATGGCTTGTTATTTATGATATCCCTGATATAAATGATTATTTATCTGCAAAATTCCTAAGAGTCACCGAAAATTCTCTCAGTTTATCCAGAAATTATTGATATATTTTGAAAGCGTATGAAAAAGTCTGTAAATCTCTGAAATTTGACATTGAAAAATGTTAGCTTATTTTCTGGCAATATTATAAAGCAATTAGCATAATTTTGGCAAAATTTTAACATCAGTTTAGCAAGTTTTAGATTCACCTTGTTGGCAACACTGAAAACCAATGAAAATCTTTAAAAACAAGAAAAATGAATGAAAATACTGGTGTAAGAAATATTTTCCTGAAAGAAATGGTTTCTTATTTATTTTGCCGGCTGAAATGTTGAGATTGAGGAGTTATAAGAGATGTGCCATGTTTTACACTTATTTATGTAAGATTAAATTGTAAAATGATGGTTTCTAAATTGAATTGTACCTGGGAATTATTGTGTTTTTGAATTTAAAATGTTTGTGGACGTTTTCCGTGATGTGATTTTGAAAATAAATTAAGCAGTATGGCGCGAGACGGTGACTTGCCAACTATTTTCAACCCTAAGAGAGTGCGCGCTCCTTCTGTGATAATTACGAGCGAGGAAGTGGTAGAGAGTGAACGAGGTGGTGGTGATGGGGATAGGGATCGTCCGAATGGTCCCCCTACGCCGTTGAGTCCTCGGGCGCCTCTGACTCCGCAGGCATCGGTGTGCTCGGCTCCGCCGCTGACCACTCAGCCGTCGCTGCAGCAGGCCTACAGTGAGTCCGCTGCTAGCAGCCAGGATGAGGAGCGGCAGCTACGTGACAAGAAATGCCCTCGATCTTGTTGCTCAAAATTTGCTAAGAAGGTAATTTAGTATTTCTCTATGATATAATAAAATTTAGCATACTTATCAACAGTGCCGGCAGAAAATTGCATTATTTTCAGGTGGGTTGGAGTGGTGGCAACTCCACCATTTTCATTCCAGCCAGTTTGTCATAGTAATTTACTGCGCTGTTGAATTAACTTGTGTTTTAAGTACAATATCATCATGATACTATATAGAAAACCACTATTTAGTATGGGCCAAACGGAAATCATCCCATCAGCTCAACTCAAAAATAATTCTTTTCTCACACCTTTTACAGAACTTTGCCAATAAAAACTCCTTGTTTCAGATATACTATGGTATTTGTGTAATGCTAACACTAACTGCCAGCTGGGTGACATCCACCCACTGTATAAAACACATGTACCTCGAGGAATATCCACCAACCACCCATGGCATGGTATACACCACAGAGTCGTCCCCTATGGTCAATAACTTTACTAAGCCACATAACAATGTAAGAAATGTTTTTAAAGAAGTTTTGACGTATCACATGGCTAAAGTTCCCTTTAGCTTAGATCTTATAAACTAAATTGGATTATGCAAGTTGGGTCAGGTAGAATTTTAACCATTTTAAATTGGGTTACTGTTTTTATCTGAAACACATTTGACCTTGTAATGGACCTGCTAAAGAAGACCCAGAGTATGATTTGAGTAGGGCTCTATAAAAAACAAAACACATCTGTATATTTTCCTCTTTTTTCAGCATCTGTACAACGCACCATTCTTTACGGCTTGGTTTTGCACCAACTGGTTGATATTCTTTTACCCCCTCTACCTGATAGTAATGCTCATACACAACAAGTGTAAATCTGCCAATGATATTGTGTTCGATGCCTTCAGTGATTTTAAGGAGAAGGGGTTCACTTTTGGTGAGTATAATTCCTGTTTTAGTAGCAATAGTTCTCACTTACAGCATCAGAGAAAATAATCAGGGCTTAACGCAAACAAATTAGATTTCAGACACGGGTCTTAAATTTCAGAATTTTATCCAGATGAGTATTTATTTATGGTTCCAAAAGTCATATAAAACAAATTCCTGCCAACTTTAAAACGCGGTTTTTCGCCTTTTTACGCAGAAGTGCGCCAAAAATGCGCTGCTTTGCGTGAAAATCAAATAACGCGAGAATACGTGGAAACGTGAGATTATAATCGAAAAAGTAGTTATGTATAATTGAAATTAAAAACTGCTTTTTGAAAATGTAATCTAGACTAGCTTTTTTAATCCTGCCAAGGATACTTCGGCAAGACTAATTTCCAACACAGGGCACAATATAGTAAAAACAATGTTCTCCCAAACAGCACGATTCATAAGCCGATGCGGTCTATTCTGCCTGCTATGGACAGTCACCATCTACATGTACACCTATGCACTGAAGATCTTACTGTCCACTGACGTGATGGCACTGTTCGCCACTAACGTATCATGCATCTACCTCCTCTCGTGGGTCATACTACACGAACAGTTTGTGGGAGTCAGGGTGAGTATACAAACAAGGTTTATATTTTGCGTGCGGCCATCAGGTCATAATAGGTGCGGACTTGAAAATCGTGGCCTTAGATCTTGTTCCGATTCCGGGTCAAGGACTAGGACTGAATTACCAGTCAGGGTTTGATTCCCGAAAATTTTGCCATTATTACTGATCTTGGATTGGTTTTAATAGAAGACTTTCCTGAGAAACATTCTCGTGATTTATACATAGATCATGTATAAAGGAGTCTATGCATAGAGGGAGCAGCTGGCATCAATCCTTCCCTGGCGTATGAATATCACTAAGAAGTCCCTGTAATTTAGGCTATGTAATGTTCAGATACAGAGACAGACATTCCCGCACCCGAGCACTTAGTTCTTCATAATATTACCCCGGCCCCAAGGCCTCAGGTGTGGTCGCGTGTGTCCGAATTTACTAATGCCCGCCACGGCCGGAAATAGCGCCGTTTGTTTTTAACTCATACTTTATTTTTATAATCTTGAATCGCAGTCACGAATAGGCCTCAGGGCTCGTGTCGCCCGTTCTCTGACTAGAGGTTAATTAATATCAATTAAGTTTATCACGAAACTTTGAAGTCTACAATTACTGGCAACAAGAAGTTTGAAACAAGCGAAAGGCGACGGTTATTATTTTAAATGTCGCTACTCCAATTTATTTAAGTAGACTTCAAGACTTGCTTCGCTATACTTATATGATGTAGAAATTGTATAAATAATTGATTAGTCCTTTTATGCCAAACAAATGACAGAAACACTTATTGGATATTGGCAGGGCCACAGGTAGAGGTCTTAATATTTAATGCGGGCAAAATTCTCTGAAACATAGTCGATATCTGACGCGATCGAAGTTGTGGACATATACACATATCTACAGATTTGTATCGTATTTTAGATTGTAGCCGCGATACTATGCGACACGGGTATCGCTCTCCTGGCGTATATGGATGGCATTACCGGCAGCTCAACTCTTGGGGGCGTGGTCCTAGCTGCCTGTGCGGCCGCTGGCTTCGCTATATTCAGAGTAAGTATGACTTCGCATAATGTTATACGAATGTTATCAAGGTTTCACTCTATTCTGTCATTCTGAGAGAGCTATTGGCCTTGTAACTATATTTGAAGCTTTCTCAGCCGTTGCGGTGTCTAATGAAGATGTAGAATACGCATGCGGCATTACTTTCGCCTTTACGATTCTTGAAACGACTAGGTACTAAAATTTTCGGCTGTGTACAGTTATGTTTACGTTTCTTTCTGAACCTTAGCGAGTTGTAAATGAAGTTAAATGATGGCGAAAGTGTATAAATGGATGTAACCACTACATAAAATAATCCCTTAATCGCATTTGACGTCACGGAATGTAATTTTCTTCTTAGTGGTCTTCAATGCTCTTGTATATGCTTAGAGATGGGAAAATAAACAGCATTTTCCGAAAATCTTGAAGATTTTAACTGAAAAACTGTGAGAACTATGCTTATGTTCACTTTTATGAAATGAGTGGAATTATCATTACACTACCACCATTAATATGGCCCACGAGGCAAGTTTGACCAGCTGTTACCTCATTTTGGTACGAAAGATAGACAAAGTTTTTATAGCTGAGCTAAACTCGTGTAGGATAACAGTTTTTTTCCGGAAAACTGAAGGCGTTTCTAATTTGAACGTGTGAATCGTTACAGCCAAACGGATAAACCAATTTCAAATGGTGTTTTCTTTTAACAAAAGCTCGTGTACTTATCTATGGTTTAAATGTACGGTTTGGTCAGAATATTTAATGAGAAAGGAGCGTTAAAGCCTGAGCGCTTGTTCACAAAATGATTAGCAGGTTGCGTGGCCAACAAATCTAATTTTAACAATGCTTTATATTATCAAAATATTTCGTGACCACGCCTGTCATTACTCACTACAAACTGAACAAGGACTTTGAAACAGCCCACTTTCACCCAATTGGGAAGTTCAGAAAACACCAACAATCAATCAATTGATATTATTTTTATGAGCTGTCGAAACGCGATGTCCCCATGGATTTTGTATGAACACACAAAGCCGTGACGTCAAGAATCAATTGTATTTATTGATTTGAAAGCAATTAACAGCCTATTTTTACAGATCATGCAAAATAAGCTTTATTAACGGCCGGTCCCAATATTCTGTCTATCTATTGTTTTGCTTAGAAGAGATAGGAGATTTGACATAACTTGTATGGGGCTAATGTCAAAATTCTATCTTTAGTAAGCAAATCAACAGATAGATAGAGTATTGGAATGGCAGTAAACATTTTATTTGGTTGTAGGTGTTGTTCAGGAAAGTAATGGGTGACGTGAACTCTGGTCAGCGAGCCCTCTTCTTCTCGATCCTGGGCATTGTGAACGCGTCGCTGTTGTGGCCGCTGTGCTTAGCGCTGTACCTCACCGGCTCCGAGATGTTGCCGTCACATCGTATGCCCTGGATATATCTGCTCGTCGCTAGCATTGCGTTGCTCAGTAAGTACCTTTACTTTTTCTATGTATAATATATGGAATAGGTATAAATTCCCTATATAGGTAATATATAGTTCATAATATAAGCTGCTGACTACTTGTTAACGTGAAATCGCGCACCGCATATTCAAGCAATCACAGGGTGGACTATTTTTGCGAATAGAAAATAACCTTCTATTGCGCCGGCAAGTTTAAAACTACATATAATTAATAGGTATGAACTATCTATTTAGTAATCTCTGCTATAGTCGTGTATACAATCAAAACTGATTAAAATCAAAGCAATGTAGCTACACAAATCTGAATATGAACGTGTTTTATTTTTCCAGTTTTCCACCTGGTGTTTCAATTCGGCAATATCATCACGTACAATATATTTGTCTCTCTCGCTCTTATCACTGCGGTTCCCGTGTCAGCAGGTATACTTAATAAACAAATAACAATGACAAAATATCGGTAAATAGTTCCAAAATTAAAAATTGTTCTTTTGCTTAGCACTGGATGTCGTCTTATATGGAGTACAATTCGAGGGTATGAACTTGGCTGGACTGATTCTGATTGGCGTCGGTTTCTTCTTGGTCATGTTCCCGGACAACTGGCCCGATTACATCATGAGGCTTTTGAGGTGAGTCATTAAAATCAATCGTAGATTTTGCATATAGAATTGAATTTTAGCATAATCTGACCTTCATCCGATCTATCTTAGTTCGATGACTAAGATGAAATCAATGACATCAGTTCATTATTTTTGTTGAATATGTTCTCGTATGAATCATTCATCGTTAATTTATTTTTGTCACCACGTGATAGTATGTGGCGGTGTGCGGAAAATAGATAGATTTTATTTGCAGGTGGGAGAATCCCAAAGATATATACTTTTTGGGGGATCTAGATAAGACTGAATTCGAAAGCAGACATTCACCCAAATTGAGAGCTTAAAATAATCACCACAATTTTCATTATTGTGATATTCGATATAAAAGGACCTGTTTTGTTTGCCATCACACTCGAAAACAAATCCAGAGTCGAAAACTGACTCTACTTCTGTAACTAGATGGAGCCGCAGCCGCAAACGCGGCACAAACGGCACGGGCCGCAACCGGGACGCCATGGACTACCGCACCGGCTACATCAGGTCGCACCTGCGCTCGCCGTCCGGCCGCGTCAGGTGACCGCCCGAGCCCTAGCAGCCGCTCCTCGTGGTCGCCTGCGCGCCCGGGTGCTACGAGCTTCAGGTCAGGAAGTCGGTTTGAACCGGTTAGTGGTGGCTCTGTATGCCAGATCAGGTCTTTGCAAGATTAGGTCCTCTTTGCAAGATTGGGTCTTCTTTGCCAGATTAGGTCTTCTGTGCAAGATTGGGTCTTCTGTCAGATTCGGTCTTTTCTGTATTATAGTGACTTTTTGGTGTCTGTATGGTTAGGTTAAGAATTAATGGCCTTTAAAGTTTCAATCGAAAGAGAGGAGACAATGTGCGAACATTATACCACCCTTCTATAGGGCATAAACTGTTTATCGAAAACTCAAGTCTTATAATCAACTTTAGACACTTTTGCTATAAAAAAAAGTTTTTCATCATCAACGTATAAAATCTACCGGCTTTTGGACCTAAAATTAGGGGATTTTTGCAATGAATAGGCGCGATGTTCAATGCGTTATCCTCATTTCTCTTGGAACCAAATTAGAATATAGTTTCAATTTTTTTTTCTTGTATTCAGTTTCAAGACCTACTGATTTTAATGGTCTGGCAAACAGAGCTAAGATTAAGCCGCGAGATACATCGATCGATATTACATAAAATGTTTTCGCTTAGTCTAGTGGTTACGTAGATTCGTGTGCGTCTCGGCACGGTAGAATAATCGATTCATAGTTAAGTTTGCGCGAAAAATCATTCATATTTTGCTGGTTTATAATTATATTTTATTTCCTAGTTGGGTTATCGCCTCATCGTTAGGGCATATACTTTGCCTGACTAGGTTGAAAATATTTGATAATAAAATTGAATATTGTGATTGAAAAAAAAAAAAGAAAAATACAGCGCAAACTTTTAAAAATAGTTGTTAAAACACATTCCAGCTATATTTCCTGCCCACTGGGCAACCTTAAGCCACTGTCCAAAATGTCCACTATCAATATTCCAATCTAATATTAATATATCTATCTTTCAATGTAACATTCCCACTTCTGACTAACACTCCCTAGTACCAGGCCTCTGTCACTCGACGTACTTGCGCGCGATAAATGCCTACCGCTCGCTGGGTTACCGGTAGCCCCACGCGGCACAGGGCTTTCGACCGAGCCGCTCGCGACGCGCGCGTTTTATGTTTATTATTTTTATTTGTGAACATGACGACCTCTGGCCCGTTATGTGCTGTGCTTGGTTGCAGATCAAGTAAAAGAAAAAATATAAAGCTTACGTTTTTCTACTTTTTACCTAGAGATGTAGACAAGTCAGTTATTGTTTATTTTTTGTCATTTTAAAAATAAGCGACTTACTTTAGATACTTAAATTATAGATACTTATACCTTATACTTAGTTATACATGCAATGATTACCGAGTTTTGTAGCTAAAAACATTTCGAGTATAAGTAGGTATAGTTCTTGTCGAACTAAATGGTGGCTTGGAACATTGCATATATCGCTGCGCAGAAACCAATTTTGGGTAAGTAGGTATGTATCAGCGGTCAGCGGTGTTGTGCCAGGGGTAATATGGTTAGTATAGAATACTTGCGTGTTCTGTGCTCGAAAAGTAGTTGGGCACCTCCATTGATTCGGGAAGTCAGTTACAAATAAGCGTAACTTTGTTCCCTATTTAATTGTAAGAGGCAACCCTACGCTCGCTGTCGGCACGGTCGCGGTCACTGAACTGTGCGCTATCGCATTGAAATAACAATCGAGCGCTGGAGTTTTTAAGGTTCATTTTCTAACGCAGCTATGAATTTGTAGGTAGTTTTGGAACTTGTAGGTGCTTATAACAGTAGGTATGGACTTTTTTGTATGGAGTGATCTATCTGTTACGTAGTAACTATTATATAATCTGTGCTAGTACTGAATCTCCTAGCAAGTTTTAGTTATAAATACGTAACTCGGCACTCGAAACTATTCTTATCTTATGGTACTTGCATACTTATCTCGGTGTTGTGATCCACCCGTAGAATTAGTGTAGGTTTAGGACCAATTAAAGGTATGAAAAAAGGACGAAAATTGTGTATTGTGATAGCAAAAAAAGACAATAGGTTCTAAATAAATAAAAATCAAATTAAGACTTCATGCTTTCTAGTTTCAATTTTCGATGACAATAATATTATAGAAACTGATTATTATAATAAAGATTGCATAATTAAAGTATTTCGTGGCGAATTAAACTTTATTTCATACCTTTAAAGGTCCTCGGGAATGGCTTCCGAATTTGTATCTTATTACTCGATCTCAAAGAATCTAGTCAAATATTATAGTCAGGGTAAATTATATAATTAGAAATAACAATAATTTAATATTACTATGAAAGTCGATATGTAGCCGGATCGATGCTAAATCGCTTATAAAAAGGGTATTCGCATGCTGTATGCAAATAGGAAATGATATGGGGAATCGTAAAGGTGAACTTTCATGTACGGATGTATGATGTACGTTTGGTATAAATCTACTGAACAGCCTGACTAGTATATTATAGAAAAATAAGCAGAATTTTACCAGTTTGTCAAGTTTTATCATCTTTGAAAATATTCTTATTAACATTGTCTTAAAACTTTTTAGGCTGTTCAGTAGATGGAGAAAGGTGAATTCAATAATCTTTGTCAAATACTCTTCAATCTTACATATTCGTATTGTCGAACACTTTAGTTTAATTGTCACGTTTCCCTGTATTGTATAAGTATTACAACCGCCCCAATGTAGTGTTAACTCATATTATATCGTAGCACTTTATTGAAACTATCATATATAATGGATGTAACGTAGACAAGTAGCCATTAGTATCACGTTGTCCGTTTTCGGATGTTTTATAGATGCGTTACGACGTTTTTTAAGGATTGAAGTTTGAGCTTAGTTGTCGATGGAAGGAGGTTGATTCACTGTTGTTACTGTAATAGACGTGCGTACATCTATAATGTAAGAGTAAGTTGGAGATTAGAGTCGCGACGATAATTTTCGCTAGAGTTTTTTGACGCACATTGTCCATCACTAAATGAACCTTTATTAATGAACTCCCATTATACAGATGCAGGTCTAAAACAGATTCTCCGGTTCATTAGAATCTTTTACCGCCAAAATGCAAAAATCCAAACCTTCACTTGATCTTACATAATACAAGTACGCACGATTGACGCAGATTGGCATGTTATGTCGCGGGTATCGATTGCTCGGTGTCGTTCACATGTTACTTTATGACGATAAGCGATAGGACGATTCGTTACGTCTTGCATAACTTATGCCTGACCTAATGACGGAAGCAGGTGACGCTCTCAATTACGCGGTTCGTACCTTGAAATTATTTCATGTTTGCACAGTAATTGTGTTGAGATAAGCAGGTTGAAGGAGTATGTAGAAGTTCAAGCGGAATCTGCGTTCATGAACTTTTATGGCTATGAAAATTATTTGCAAAGTCTTTGGAGAAGACTCGTTATTATGGTTCTCAACAGCAACCTGCTACTTACATCATTAAACCATCTGCTCAACCTTCGCCTAATAAACTTGACACACAAACTGTTACGTGAAATAATCTTCAAACGTTGCTTAATTAATACGTAAACAAATAGAAGTGCAAGCACAGCTCACTCAGCAGAAAATACTCAGTCAGCTTTACAACGATACCAGAATTTCAGACTACGCAATAATGAATTTTAGTTATTATTGTACGTAACATGTAAACGAGATCCATTAAAAGTTTCTAAACTTTGTATTGTACACATTCAAATGTCATAAAATTAAATACATTATTAAAGTTAAAACAATGTAACACATGATGTTAACCATTGTTTTGAATGGTTTGTTTATAGTTCGTGCCTTTACAAGTTGAAGTGTATGTACCTTTGTTGTTAGTTGTTGGTATTTGTTAGAGTACGCCTCATTGTTTTGTTGTTCGAGATGCCTCATTTGCACTAGGACGAAAGCTCGACTTGACCGCTCAAGGTGGAACTAAACGTGTATCTGTCTGGATTCATTCAACACGTTGACAATTCTGACTTCATATTCCCGATCTAGTGTAAATAAGTCATCGCTAAGTTAATCGTTCAGTAGCATTAAAGTTGACTATTAGCATTATGTTATAATTAATCCAACCTCGATATAAGTTCTATGATACTCATGTAGTGTACTCCTTCTATCTGTACCTTTGCTAAACCTTTTAATGTGTTGTTGTATACCATCGACGTAGTCGTAAGCCGTCGGTTCTGTTCGTTATGATTGTGTGACTGTACCTCGTATCGTCTTAGCTCAATGTCTCTGTTGTGACTGATGTTTTGTACCACGCTTACTGTACATACCTATTTATTTTTATATCGTCTCATTTATTTTAGATAACTATGTAGTTCCGTGATTTGTATTTCAATTAAGTAAAATCTAAATAAATAAAAAGATAAATCAAAAATATAAAACGAAAACTTTTGTAATTCGATGATCTCAATGATTAATGATGTTAAAAATTTTGTACATTGGTTATTGTTTCTACAGTCTTTATTGCTCGTTTTTATTATAAAATTTTAAAGACTGAATTAAATGAAAGTTGACTAAAATTCAATTATGCAGTCATGGATGTTAGTCTAGTGTTAGTTCATAGGTGATACTGATGATAATGTTTAATTCGGTACGTAGAGTACGTAGGGTCGTGTATATCGGTGTCTAGAGTTAGGTAATAACTGATAACTTGTATTTAGGACTCACGTGGTTCGAGTAGTGCAACCTTATGTGTGTAACATTTACCGCGAGTAGTGAACACGAGATAACACCTTGGCCCCTGTGATTCATTTTGTTAATTAAACGTAGACGTAATTTGTTGGTCATGAAATAAAATTTGTCATAAACTGTTGTGTTTCATTCATTACCTTCGGAATTGATACAAAGTTTGTATTGACTAACAGTCTTGTTTTATTGTGGTCATCACATTGTATGGAGATACTTAACAATACAAATAGAAACATTCAATTACAATTATTCTAGTCATACATTTGATGAAGATTCCGTCCAATTAGTTTAGTTACGTACACATTTTTGGTCAGACACTGTTGGTGGTGACTCGGTCCCACCGCCAGATGGTGCCGTCATCGCAGCACGTCAGCAGGATCTTACCGTTGCGGGATAACGTCACCTGGGAGACAAAATGAATATGTAACTTCAAGATGTAAGGAAGATGAAAACTTGGGGAAGTATGAGCAGAAAGAAAGTGCCAGAAAAGTTGCACTCGTGCATAATTTTAACATTCTTTTTTATTTTATTATGTAAGTAAAGGGAAAATAATATGCTCATTGTTCTTGTGTAACCGACTATTAATAGATTGACGTTAATTTCACCTGTCTGACAGCGGCAACGCATCTTGGGTGCACTAGTTGCGACACTCGGGAGCCTCCCGCCACGTTGCCGAGCTCCCACACCATCGTTTTGCCACATTGATTACCTAGTGCTATCACCTGTAAAGTAACATAAATATTACAATATTAGATAGGCATGTTCTATCTTGAAATAAACTATATTCTTAGGACATAATGTGCCCTTACCCTTTGACTATAGTCCACAGCAAATCTAATGAACCATATCTCACATTCTTTGTAGTCAAACCTGTGCACGATAGTCACAGAGTTGTCGCCAGGACGAAGGTCCGCGTCTTCAAGACGGCCCGGCTTCCAGCAAATAATTGCGTTTTCACATGACTGCAAAGAAAACGTATATTAGACCAACAGTAAAACTTTACAATAAGTTATGTAAGACATTGACATAAATACTTGCCTTAGATAAAATGAGATCACCCATCCATCTTACGCAGTCAACATAATTCCTATGAATATCTCTAGTAGAGAAGTCTGGAAAGTGCTCCTTCAATGAATTGAAAGGCCTCAAAGCTCTATGAGGGTTGAAGCTGTAACTTTGCTTTATAGCTTCGTGCATCGATGGCTTGTCTAAACGCCATAGCTTGAGGGAATGGTCCATTCCACAGGACATTATCCTCTCTCCCTTGAGGTCAAAATCAGCACTCAGAACTTCATCTCTATGACCTTCAACTCCGCCGAAAATGGCGATGCATACATCTGTCATGATATTCCAGAGTCGTAAAGCATGGTCCTTGCTGGCTGATAAGAGAAGGTTGGGGTCTCTGGGGTGGAACTTGACCTCATTGATGGCATGGCCGTGGCCAATGTAGTGCTTGATGCAGGTCTGTGTAGAAGGCTGGAATACACGGACAATGCCTCGGGAGCCTGCAACTGCGAGGAGCGGCAGGTTGGTCTCCTCTTCATAGGACCAGGCGCAGGTGTAGAATGTTTCATCAACCTGCAAACAAATTTGTATCTTTCAGAATTGAATATACCTAACACACTGTACTGAAAAAGGGACTCAAGAGGGTGGGAGGTTTGGTGAATAGCAATTATTATTAAAATTGCAAATATTTATTTCAGATCAAGCACACAGTAAAGTCGTGGTGGCCTAGTGGGCAAAGAACCAACCTCTCGAGTATGAGGGTGGGGATTCGAATCCAGGTCAGGCAAGTACCAATGCAACTTTTCTAAGTTTGTATGTACTTTCTAAGTATCAACAGAGACACCAATGGCTGATAAAAAGGTGAAGGAAAACATCTTGAGGAAACCTGGACTATATAGTCTGAAATCACCAACCCGCATTGAGCAAGCGTGGTGATTAATGCTCAATCCTTCGCCGTGTGAGAGGAGGCCTGTGCCCAGCAGTGGGACGATAAAAAGGCTGTAACTGTAACACAGTAATGATACTACTTACCATATACTTATAGGATATACATACATATAGCATTGTATAATTGATAACTGAACTAGATGATCTGTCTATCAGAATTATCTTATAGGTTGTAGTTTATAATTTGAACTGATGATCAAATGTTTTGGTTGATGCAATAAACTACTTTAATTAAATCCTGGTGACTTACATCAGGATCAGCATAGCACTGAAGAAACTTGAAGCCTCCAGAATCAGGACATTCATATATGGACACTCTGTTGCTGCCAACCACTGCAAACACCTGTGGCTGCCCCTCACCCAGGTGGTGGTTGAATTGACAGCCAAATAGGGGCTGGCCATGATCTTCTTTTGCACTGCAACTGATTATTTGAAATAGAATTAATTAATGATGGATTGTACCATAGGTCTGTGTAATCAATACTGCCTTTGGTGAAGGATAAAGATATAACTGTGTTTAGTTTTCAAATTCTGTGTGAAAAGTAAGATAACTTACTTAAATTTGTATGGCGGCTTAACTTGTTTAGTAGTAGTCTTCTTTTTTCCTCGTCTCCGTTTCTTCACGCGAGAGTTTGTCGGTGTTTCACTGCGTGATGTATTGTCTGTGTTCGAAGTACTTTCGACGCTCGAAGTGTCATCCTAAAACACAGGTTCACATACTGATACAGGACAATGACCGACAGCACAAAGCCTGTTCAATATTAATAGCTATAAGACGCACGTACACACGACAATCTTTGTGTAATTACAAGTCACATTGACGACACAGTAAACAACTTGAAAAAGGACCCATACTTACGGCTTCATTGTCAGAAAAGTTCATATTAACTACAAAATTTATCTAGTTACACTTTGTTTAGCTTATTAACACAGTTTTCATACAAACGATCAATTTAAATATCAATTATTTCTTTGGAAGATCGTTTATCAGCTGACAACTAACAGCATCAGCGTCTTTTACGTCAAATGTCAAATTTTCGCGGGAGACGAGTCATCGCCAATATAGAATGGGATGCGTTCATTGTAAATTACATTTTGTTAAATATAAACTATAGATCTTTTTCTAACATCGTCGGGGGCGGCAATACAAGAATAGTATTTTCTGTTGTTATAAAGTTGAAAACATATTTGATCAACTGAAAATCTGATTGATTCAGAGACGTTTAATAGGAGATGTCTGGTATTATATTAAATGATGAAATAAAATGCAATTATTAGATTTTTTATCGTCGTGAAATAATATAATAAATAAATTAACAGGGTAACAGAAAAAAAATAGTCAAATTATTTATAAGCAATTTTATTACATTTTCATGAAAATCCTAAGTAATTTGTACAAATGACAAAATATCTAAACATTACAATTATGTTAAATTCTTAAACTAATCACAGCCGTTGTAATATTCTATTTATTTAGGTAGATCTATTTAACATATTTTAATAATACTGATGTTTGCACAAGTCTGAATAGGTACTAAATCATCAACGTATAAGGTAACAGCCAGCTCTGCTATTGATAACAATTTGATGAGAAACACTTATGCATATACTAATGTCGTACAATTAGAACTATTTAACAATAACGATTCCATCAAACCTATTTTAATACAACGAATAGGCGGCCTCAGTTCCAGAAATTATGAAACGAATGGACTAATTGAACGATTACTCACAGAATGTACCTACATCTACAATGCACGCGTTTATAGTTGACACTTCAACCCTAACCTACTGTTTCTTCTCACTGTCCTGAGTTTAGCGTAATTTAGGCGTCCATTGTCATAAACTGGGCAAGTACTGAATACTATGTATACGTGTTAATCCCGTCAACCAGTCTTAACCATAAGCAGGAGGTTGGCAAGTGCAAGCGTGGCGGAGCGCCACACGGAGCCAGGGTAGGAAGCGGCCCACTCGAGCGTAGACTCCAGGGTAGCCTGGTCTGGCACAGCCTCGACCCCATGATACGATTCCTGTGGAACGTGGAAAAGTTCAAAATTATGATCAGTCAATAAGAAAGTGAGAGTAAGCCCACAAGATTTAAAGAAATATGCTTTGCTGTTGCTCTCTATTATAAACTGGATTGGACTGTTAAAAGGCCATCCATCTATCCTTGGAGGACACTTGAAAGCGTATTCAAAATACAACATTAAGATTGTTAAGAGGATACCTATACCTAGTCGTACATACATCAGTCTTTACAAAAACTCACCGACGAGCGTGAAATAAGGTTGTGACACCAGCAGAGGGCCGCCGGAGTCACCGGTGCAGGCGTCTCGGTCAGGTGCGTTTGCGCACAACATGCGCGGAGTCACTTTCCTACGTCCGTAGCCTGCGCCTGAGCATTCTTCTTGTGCCCAAATCTGGACTGCAGCCTGGACAGCAGTAGGAATATGATTATTTTATCGAAGGAAGAAGGATCTGTAAAATATTCAATTTTAGAAAGTAGGTTCATAGGTGTTGAGATAAAGGCTTTTATTAATTTTACATCAAGGTTTTAAACGAGGATGATATCACCTCTCAACGGTTGCTGCAATTGCTATTTTTTATGTTCCAACTTAACTGAATTCTGATGAGTAACCTAATCCAGAGTCAAATAATTTTAAAACTCTTATTCACAATAAAACACATTAAAATACACCAAAATAAACGTAACTTCACCATAGTTGAAGTTACAATAAGCACGCGATCCGAATGTGACAGGATCCATTAAAACTCAGGAAGTGTAATTACTTATAATTAGATTCTTGTCGTGTCATAACATTGTAATGCTAGTTATGATCGTCTAGAGATCGTGTCACATACGGATCGCGTTCACTTCCTTACTTTCATGGGTATGTTGGATGCAGGGCCCTTTTCGACGGTGCTGCCCCAACCGGTAACTATTGCTTCCTCGCCTTCAAGACCGTCTAGGTCTTCGGCATCTGAAATGTTAATAAGTTAAGAAAATAAGCCAAAGTGAATTTAATATTCTTCGGTACCTAATTTAAAATCGTTACTAGTTTGCCAAAAAGAAAGTTAAGAAACAACAACAGTTTTTGATCGGTCAAGAGGTGAGTAAAGTCGCAATAGAACCTTTACATTAGAAAACTAAATTAGTTCTGGCTATTTTAGTCGAAAATTAGTTTGGATGCCATTAAAGTGTGCAAAAAAGAAATTAAATTATTTTTAAATATCGCCATATTTTATGTCATCCATCCATTTTTTCTGCCTTTCAGCCAGCGTTAAAATTATTTCGATTTGCAACAAGAAGGTTTTAATATTTATTTTGATAGCATGTTAAAAAATATCTTACCGGGAAGGCAAGCAGGTCTGAATAGATTATCTGGTATCGGATCAGCAAGTCTTAGAACAGCTATATCATAGTCGTAAGTATATCTGTTGAAATCTGGGTGTTGTACCACATGGATGACTTCGAACCCATCGGACCTGGAGTTGTTCACATCATATTCACCCACGAGGACTGAGAGTCGGGATGCTTCAATCCTGCAAGGTAAAATAAACTATCGTTACTAAAAAATTATTGTAATTGAAGGGCAATAAGAGCATTGATGGCTTATTAGCGGGCTTTGAACGGCTTGAACCGCTACATTTAATTAAAGTGCAATACGATTAGAATGTACATGCGAACATTCAGAGCATTGAACATTTATGAGGCGGGCATCAAAATCAATTTCTGATTATAGCAATTACTGAATTATATTTAAACATTTCGATATTAACAGTACAAGTTCAATACAGTTATTATAAAAATATAAAGTCAATATTTATTTGACTACAAAAGGAGCAATTAAACGACATTTATGGCTAATAAACGTACGATGTTATCTCTACGACTGTAAAAGTTCACGCTTCATTTAAAATATTTTCATTTAAGCATATCTCGTTAAACTGTCGGTTAATATTCAGCACACATCGTTAAGTAATGCGAAACAATTGATTCGCGACACTACGTGGCTATTGGAGAGGACAAAAGGATCGCGAGCGCATCCAATGCGACCTTAACCTCATTGCTGTGATGTAACTTTACGACTGCATACATCATATTCCTTTGCCTACCAGATATGGTAAAACTTATAAATATTTATTTGATTTTTTTCACAGTTTTGTTTTCTTTGGGACTTTTTAATTGGGAGGTGAAGACTATTTTTATCGAGATAATAAAATCATAAATTAATGTTGAAATTAAACATTAATACCCAAACGATCAATACAAACTTGTACAATATTAAAAGGAAAAAAACAAAATGATATGGCGGCCGAGTGTCTTCCCAATCTTACCAAATAGATACTAAGTTTGAACTTTGATATACATGTCGGAGACTGTCAATAGTACGGACACTAAACGTCACGCAAGCGCGCCCTCTGGTGGCGTTTCCGGTGAAACAACATTTTGGCGCGCTTGGCAGAGTAGTGGTGGTCGGCGTGGCGTCCGCGGAGCTCAGTCTTGGTCGAGTCGTCGTGCTGCGCACATCTCGATACTGCCTTTCGTTACGTGTAGTGTACCTAGTAGTGTTATTGCCTAGTGTTGTAGTACTGTTGTAGATCCATATTGTAAAGTGTGTAAAGTGTCTTTTGAAATTAAAGTGTAAAGGTTCTTCTAACCTAACAGACAGACATGTGTTGCTGGGGAGTTTGTTCCGCCACTTCTTCTCCCCAAGCCAAAACACATAGGAAGTGGCGAAGGGCGGGCGTTTTGGGGGCTGTCTTTTGTTCTGACTAATTTGAATAAACGTTTGAGTTTTTAGTTTGTTTGAGTTTTGAGTTTCTTTGAGTTATCTCTTTGCTTGATTACCCTAACTGATGTCGGACGATAGTGCCATCCTTGATGTTCGCCTCCGACATACATATTTCGATCGCTAATCAATAATTCTAAAGGCCTATCTATATCGTAGGCCATGCAACGACAAGGTGACCGCATCATCTAACATTGGCCTCCATACTCTCATGCAAATATTTCAGGTCGTGGCCGGTAATCAGTCATAGGTAGAAATAAATAGGTTTTATTTGTTTTCAAGCCAACGCACGTATCGATGGATAGAGTTTTCGAACATGGCAACACAGCGGCCATGACTCATGAGGGATATCCCTCTGGCATTTTAAATTTCAAATGTGATTGATTGTGCTATGGATGTTTACCGTATTAGATATAATTTGGTAATTAACTATACCAAGATATTGCAACATCCTTTTACGGCAGTCGGCAGGTAAGTAATTGAAACATTGGTAAGGTTTTAAGACGCTCCATTTAGGTGGGCACCTATAAAGATTTTTTCAAACGTCCAACCGACGTATTTTAGTATGTAAATACGTTAGTAAGCTTTAAACAAACTACAATTTCGTGAGTTTCTCTTAAGAAAGGTAAACAATTAACATGCTCTTTGAACCAATCAGGGTTAATGCTCATTTGCTCAGGATATAATATTAACTACAAACATTTTGTAAGGTTTGCTAATGAAGGGTCTTTACGTAACTGTAAGAAAGTGTGTCGGAACCGATAAAGGTCACATGTAGGTATTGTTTTTGGGACCTTAAGGGCACATATTTGTACAAGTTATGTAAATCAATATTGCGGCAAAGGTTTAAACGACCCTTTTTGACTTAAGAAAGTATAAGGTGCTGTATCAACCTCGGTCAGAAGTGCTTTTGTTCAAGTCTTAGTTTTAAAATAAAGAGAGTAGGTATCAGTTGCAATTTTGGTAATTATTTACGTTTATAGAGAAAAATACTGACAGAGCTGAGAACGTATTATCTTAACTGCGGCTATATGTAGGTGAAGTACATACAGTGAAGTCCCAACCGATCCGAGCGATTTTCGTCATTTCAAGATTTTCGAAAATCAAATAAGAAAGCAAGAAATGGCACTCGCAATAAAAATGCGTAAGTAACAAATTGGCATAAATAAAAACGCTTGAACGCGGTTGCAACAGTATTTTATTACCTTCTCCCAGTTAATGTAAGGAAAGCAGTAAGGCTTTGAGGGTCAAATGCGAAGACATAAAACATATCCTAAAGGCAACGTACGATGCATACATGTATGTACGTAAGTTCATGACACACGCTCGTTTTCAGATCCGAACAGTTATCTTGATTGCTTGGAATTAATTAAAACATCACTAAAACCAAAGTCCGTGAAAAGTTTTAACTAAATGCATTGCATTCTATATGTAACTGTTTCTGTCATTCCGGAAAAGGGGTCATGGTTCTGTACGATCATGAGGAGTTTAAAACATGCACGTTATTTGCATTTTATGAGAAAAAGTATTCAGGGAGTATTAAGTTATGTTTTAAATGGTAGCCTTCTTGTATGTTTTTCTCGCAAATCTTACAACAGAAGCTACGTAAAACGCACTTTGTTTGACACAACCCTTCGCTGCTGATGGTGCCACTTAAAAAAGCCGTACCCAAGTATAGTTTAAAAAAATTAAATAAGGGACTAACAAATTGTTGAAAATTACAGTTCCCTGAACCCACCAAATCGAACGTTAAAAGTTGAGTGCCTGTAGAAACGTTGAATCACTTTATCCAAACGAATCCAATCCTTAGGCAGGGCTCACTCGTCATAAAATATGACGGACGATTGGGGCATTGAAATGAATTTATAAATAACCTCTAATTTATTTGAATAACGGATATGTCTTCCTTTTAACCCGCGAAAGCAATTAGCTTTTATTTGCAATAACGGTTAATATCCTTAAATTATACCACATTGTCATGTGCACAATAATTTACATAATGTTCTTACATTCGGGAACGGGTTTGGTCCTAATTATGTCCCTTGCGGAACCCTCGGGACATTCCGTCGCCAATGTACCGGTTTCCAACAAAATTGTTCGTGGTTAGCAGGAGAACTTTCTTGTTCCTCGATTTAGTAAGTTTATGTGGTCAAATATAATTACCTATGTAATTACTAATAACTTACAATCGTACAAAAAATATACTACTTACATACCCATAAAGGATTTCATGATACTCGCTCGACAGACTCTTTTTGTAATTCACATCTATTTGGGCGTAAACATCAAAGCAAAACGTGAGAACAAAATTAAAAATTTTAGTCGACACATTCATGTATGATCCATGAATCATAATTTCATATCAAGATGGCACCGATTAATTTACTTTTTAGGGTGAATGAAAGTGACTTTTTCTTTCGTATTAGTCATGTTAACAGTTAGACAAAATTAGGTTCCGATGGACGGTTGTTCAAGGCAAATATTTTCGTATTGTGCGTAATGACTAGACACCTCTGCTGGTATAAAATGATAAAACTTGACCTCATGAGTAGTTGAATGGAGCTGTCAAGCACCCACTATTACTTCCGACAGGTGTCTGGCATTCACACGTCTTTGATTACAAACTCTTTGATGACAAGAGTGTTGAAGCCTCCATTTGAGTCAATAATCCACTTTCACCAATTACTGCTCACCTACATAAACTATTGTTTGTAGATAGTCCAAAGCAACGGAACTATAAAATCATTATTATCATTTAAGATATTCATGTCAATAGTGTGACTAATGATTAGATTCGCACGTGTAAATTGATATTATAGAAAGGCGTATCTCAATAAATCATATAGTGGGCCATCAGAGTGATTCTCGAGGCGTTAATGATCGGTGTGGGCTAAACACCGATCTGAATGAATATGACATTTGACCTTCTTTTTGGTGTCGGAGAAATGGCACAAAAAAAACGAAACTTTGTAGGTTGACCGTGTTCTTTGAGAGAATTGCAGCAGTAGACCTACAAAGAAGCTATTATTATAATTCAAAGAACCTAATAAAATGGCACCAGACAACATACCGAATCTAATAAAGACTTCTTATTTTTATTCTGAATTATTATCTACTTTCGATTTCCACTTTTTCGGATGGCTTTCTCACTTCCAAACATGGTGTGGACAAAACGGTATCATACCAAAATGTGAAGTAAAGGACAATGGGCAGATTGGTATACCCCACCAATAGCAATGTCATATATATCATTGGATAGGCCTTTTTATGTAGAACAACATTTACTATGACAGCTTTGCTGAAATGTTTGTCCGTTCTGAGATATAGATCAAAAACTGTGCAAAAGTTAGAACCAAGTAATCTATTCATAACTCAAGTTTTTAAAAGAAAATCTAAGTACTACTAAGTGTATGTCTTGTAAGTACTACCTGTTGTGCCCGTTAGGGTCCATAACTGTTATTGTTATTTAACATTTCAACTTTTTACTGTACCAACTGGATATTGGGCGTAATGAGAAACCGCACCAATAGCAAAGTCATATATATCGCTGGACAGGTCTTTTTAAGCACCAACCTTCTTTTTAACCCAAAATCCAGTTGATACAATAAAAGGTTGAAATGATACATAATAGTAACAATTATGGACCCTAACGGGCACAGCAGGTAGCACTTACAAGACTTACACTTAGTAGTACTTAGATTATCCTTTAAAGACTTGAGTTATCAATAGATTACTTAGTTCTAACTTTTGCACAGTTTTTGATCTATATCTCAGAACGGACAAACATTTCAACAAAGCTGTCATAGTAAATATTGTTCTACATAAAAAGACCTATCCAATGATATATATGACATTCCTATTGGTGGGGTATACCAGGTCCCATATATTTGTGCCCATTGTCCTTTTAGAGAGCATAAAAATCGGTAAAAAAACTTTTAAGTTAAACGGTTTTGTCTTATGTGCACTGAAAACTAGAAAATAAAAAAAAACTGTTACTTACCTTAAACCTACGTAGGTGGTCCCGGTCATATTAGACTAAAATAAAAACGTGGGGCCTATTACCTAACTATTGCTGTAATACTTTCTTCTAGAGGTATAATAGGTGTGGATTGCATCGACTTACTATAATCGTAACTGGAGATTTTGACAATCAATAAATCAGCCGTAGCGGCTTCACCAGCGAACGCCGAGCTCACGATCTACCAAAGTATAAAGATATGCTTTGCCATAGGTAGGATTTCAGAGGGCCCCACGTTTTTATTTTAGTCTAATATGACCGGGACCACCTACGTAGGTTTAAGGTAAGTAACAGTTTTTTTTTATTTTCTAGTTTTCAGTGCACATAAGACAAAACCGTTTAACTTAAAAGTTTTTTTACCGATTTTTTATTTTCTAGTTTTTAGTATTTAATGAAAATACCGAATATTCCTCATACTATATATGGGTCAGCAGCGGTGAGGGAGTGCCAAACTCTCACTGACTAAAAAACAGTTGTGTTTCGTCGTAGGCCTTTTATATACCAAGACCACGGTAACTCTTTCGAACAATCCCCCAGCCCAGGCAGGCCTTGGCCTTGTTGGGCCCCGCTGGGGTTGCTGACAGTATTCTACTTGACTAGCCCTTTCATTTGATACCCATATTGAGGGGGTTGTGGAAAAAATATGTAATCCGCCATTTTGTACCGGCGGCCATCTTGGATTTACAATGTTATTGATATTACTATATTGTATTGTCATCGGAATTCAAGGTGTGTACCAAATTTCAGATCAATCTGACAACAGGAAGATACTTAAATTTGAATTACTAAATTTGACCCAAGAAAGAATAAATAATAAATAAAACAAACAGGGTGAGCTAAATAAAACCGTTTAAAAATGCATGAATGTAAACAGTATGATTGTAACACCTTATAAGGATTTGGCGAAAGGTCAAGATTGATATCTGATTTGGCTTCTGGTTTTGGTAACATGATATTTTAATATCTACATATTGATCTTTACTAGCTGTTAAGAAACTTCAACGTTCCTGTCGCAACTGATATGTTAATGAATGCAGTCTTGTGTGTAGGATGAGAATATTGTATGTTTTGCAAACTGTACCTTTCAAGAGCATTAAGAGATGTCTTATTGTTCTCTTGATTTAACTTTTTCAATGTATGAGATGAGAACAGCCTGGTCTATGCTCTGTATGAAAAATGAGAAGAGGACTGTGCACTCCACTGGGACATCATCTGCATCGATGTCATTGTTTCTATTTGTTGTTGATTCCGGCCTCGAACTAGCTCTGTTTTGAATGATAAGCCACGTGTTACGTACATTTCGTGACGAGGTCAAAGTCAT
This sequence comes from Helicoverpa zea x Helicoverpa armigera, assembly GCA_033682625.1. Classification (NCBI taxonomy): domain Eukaryota; kingdom Metazoa; phylum Arthropoda; class Insecta; order Lepidoptera; family Noctuidae; genus Helicoverpa; species Helicoverpa zea x Helicoverpa armigera. Next base: position 2,161,245 of record JAWIIS010000041.1, read on the forward strand.
AGTTGCCATCAAGGTTGTGGGACCTTGCTTGTTAAAACTGTGATATGCGAAAATTGCAAACGGTGAAGTATCGGATTTATTTTGATGTCAAGTGTTTTCTTTACCTTTGTAAATAAGGAAACAAACAAATGAAGAGTTTGTTATTTTTTGACAGTCTCTTGTTTTCAAAATATTGAATTAGTTTTCGTAGAATTTTATTATGCGCTTCAGAAATATAAGTTGGGTATTTAAAAAGCAACGATAGTGATACAAAACTTTAAAACATTATTTTGTCTACAGTTCGTTATCCAGGACATTTCCGAAAAGCCATTTCTCAATAAGTTCTATAGAGGTTCAACCAACTTACCCGTGCACGCAATGAGTGGCGGTGATGAGGTGGTCCCTGGCCACTACAGTGGCTCCACAGATGACCTTCCCGTCTCTCTTGAGGGCAGCTAGCCAGGGGAACTCGCCAGGAGTCACTGATTCACCTCCCACGACTCGGGCGCCCCGAGCCACCCCACAAGCTGTTAACAGAAATAAGATGTATAAACGAGAGCAAATTAATATAAGGGAATGGAAAATTCGAAAATCATGAAGCAGAAGATAAATACTTGATGCCTGAGCTTTTCAAAAGGAATGGTTTGTTTGCCTGCCCAAGTACCCAATATGGATAGCAAGGCCACGTTTAAAACTTGCACATTCCTTAAAATGATTGCACAAAGTAAGGGTCTGACACACATGTTTTCCTAAGTTGGGGTAGTATTCTTTCCAACAATAAATGAATGAAGTTTTAAAGAGGAAAGCATAGAGAGATAGTAAATAAATGAAAGACACACAATAGTTTTTCCAAATAAACGAAAGGATTCTGTACGAAATCACCAGATCGCAAAGCGTCGTTTTGAGTTCTATCCGTGGCATTTTATTTGCAAGAACACCGATGCACTTTCTTATCGCCTTTCAAGTTTTCGTGTATTATGTAATGTTTTTCATTGAGAACTTTGGACCTCCAACACTGGCAAACTAGTTCATGTTTAAATGATTTATATTTTAGTTATTTATAATTTGTCTTGATTAGCAATTAGGTATTTCCAGCCATTACACATTTACTATCACTTACCTGTCGAAAATAAGTTTAACGGGGTTTTTCTAACGCATTACATAAATCAGTTTGGTCAATAAATATATTGTGCTGTACTTTTTTCCTGTCTAGTATTTTTCCGGAGAAAAGAGGGTCAAGTCCTCTTCGGTGGGACATGTCAAGTGGTATCCATTACCCAACTTATTGTTATGAACGAAACACAAAAGTGGTAACCTGATCCACGCTGATATTGACCTGGTGACATTATCCGAATTTTCGAAAGGCTTTGTTTTGCTTTATGCATTTTTTGCATCGTGTTTTGTTTAGGTTTACCGTATATAATGTAGTGGTAGTTTTCAGTAGCTAGTGCTGTTACTGAAATGCCTTTTCCATTCTAATGAAATGAAGTGAGTTACTTTCATTAGATCTTTTACTGTTCTCTGTGCCTTATCTATAAGGAAAGGTCGGTATTGCAGTCTCGAAGTTATGAATCCTGTGGAGCAAGGACCTCTACCATAGCGACCATGGTGTATGGGTCTATTCTATCTTTAAATTACTCAGGTACTTTCCTTACCTTATATAATTTTGAAAATTTTCATTTGGAGCTGACGCAACACGTAAGGAATTTGACCAGAAGAGAAATTTCTTTAATTTTATTTAAACACTATCCAAAAGATAATTCATTTATATTTTATAATAATAAACATGTAGGTAGATATGAATAAATATTATTAACATGCACGATTGAAATCTAATGTAGTAGAGTAAAGACCATGTACGCAACGTTTGAGCAAAGTTCATTAGCATATTAGAGAACGCAATGTTAGTAAACAAACATTCGCGCCAAAATGATCTTGTTTTATAGAGCTGCACTAGTATGTAGTAATGAGTAAGACACATATATTTTACCACTACATGCACATTTTTTGTAACTGCACAAGTATTTCATAATGTGCAGTCGCGAACTGGGTCGCGAATTGCGATCAAAATACGATAAAGATAAGCCTTTTTCTTCACGCCATTTGTATTAACGTTATGTTCGAATACCAAAAGGCTTTTAACACATGGTTCAGGATGTAATTGTTAATCAGCAACAGACAATAAATTCGTTATTTCGAAGAAGCTCTCTACACATCCGGGGCTCTTAACATACTTGTGAAAATATCTCAGAGGTTTTATCTCCACAAGCTCATATGCGAATGAGCATCGTCAGTAAGTGGCCACACTCTCTAAAAGCACTTCAAACTATTAGCACTTATTTTATGACATAACCAAAACTGAAGTAATGCCTGTTGAATAAGAGATTAGAAATTAAAATTTGTGTAAGAACATCTTCATGTCACAGCAAATATTTTTGTACGTGTATTGTGGTTGCCGTTTCGTAATCAGCTCCATTGATTGAAGATGGACACAAAATATATTTTCACTAACTTACCAAAATTGTACAGATATTACAATTAATTAGCAAAATAACACTTATGCTTTGTCTAAAGAAACTCGGAACTAATTTGTTGAAAATATTCAATGTCCATTTTTTGGAAATTCGTATGGAAAATGCACTTCACTAAACACAAAAAATTAAAAGCTGCTGAAAGGCTCCTGTAGTTGAAAATAATAGTTAGGGCACTCACTGCAGGGCCTGCATGCGGCGGCTGCGGCTACGGCCGCGAGGAAGCAGAGGACGCGAAACATGTCTGACGGAGTCACAGCCCACTCTATAGTCAGGGGGAGACGCCGGCCCAGCTATTATAGGCCGTGGGCGGCGCCTCCGATAAGGCCTCGGGGCCAGTGTGACAGACCAGATCAGGCCAAGTTCACGGCAACGCGACGACTGAGCGAGTGACGGTGGCGGCCGCGTCACCCCACTCGCGCCGTGCCCGCTCGGGGATTGTGGAAGGACCAGCGGATTAGATAATGACCTTGAAGCGATAGACTTGATTGAGCAACCCGTTGCAGCTTCTTTGATTGATACTCCTGATTTGTTCTACTTTTGAAGGTACGCGTTGCGTTTGCTACCTCGCGAGCAAAGTCTATGCAACGCGATTTGTACGCTAGAGGTAGGATGTAGAGTGGATTTTCTATTGGTGAACTCGATGAACATTTACTTTTCTAGGTAATATTTGATGTTTTAGTAAATTATTATACAACTTTTTTTAATTGACTTAGATTAAATCAAAGGCTCTACTGGCTGGCTATTTTGTTAAATCGATCTCTTGAATTAACGAATACTGTCCACTGCAATCGAATGTGTTGGAGCGACTTGGTATTCATCATCTTGCACGGCCAAGAGGCAAGCCCCCTACTTAAAGATGCATAAATACAACAAAAAGCTCACCATTCACGTGCGACCGGTAGCGGAAAATCAAGTTCCGTAATTAGTTACGTCACATTATTACTTGGTAGAGCTGTATGTTGTCATTAATTAATAGGGACACTCCCTTAAAAGAACACGGGTCCCGTTGCATTCCTTATAAGAGTGCATAATAATGAATGGGATCGCTTTCACGTTCAATTAGTTTAATTGATCACTTCGAATACTTTAATGTCTGGGTTATCACGATCCAGCGACGTTTTTGGTGAAATTGAAGTAGTAGCGCTTGGCTACACATTTCTTTTGTATTCACGTTTTTTTGGTTTGCTGGAAAAGAAACCACTGGGCGAATAGTGATATCTAATAAAGTCATTGTGTTAGTCATCTTTAATTCGAATGCGTGTGAAATTTGTTTGGCTTGTGAGACTAGATTAGCATAATTTAAGAGATGTGCGTCTTAAAATAACCTAGTATTAGTGTATTGTGTGTATAGAAAGGATGTCGCGAAGTCGTTCGTGAGTGGGTCGCGGGTACTGCGCATATATCCTTGCAGAAAGTCGAGCTTGAATGTTACGCAACATGAATTTAATTTCACCAGCAGTGGCCGGATGGCTCGAGTTGTTCAATTTAATTCTTTTATATTTGGACAATCTTACTCAACTTTTTACGTAATGTCAGGATTAAAGCGATGTATTTTGAACGTTTTGCAATAATTGATATTTCGGAACAAACATTTATGCAGGGGTAAATGGAGGCTTCGCAGCGGCCGTCAGAACACCATCGAGGCGCCATTCTACTTTCTTGTTTACGTTGTGTGCCGTGGAATAATACTGTAATTGATATTATGATTTATCTTGTGCGTAATGCCACCATGTGTAAATACCGTTGTAATAATTTATTATACCAGTTACACGGATTGTCGCGGATGCACTAAAAAGTAAAGCAACTGTTTTATGTTCATCATTGAATTTCAACATCCTACAACAACAGAAAAACAATTAATGATCATTAAAATCGACCTTCCAAAAAACCCGTAGAAAAGTTTATTTAACATTGATACTTGAACTAGATCTGGGAGTTATCTCATAATTTCCGTGTTTGTCGAAATATTTATCAAAGGGTCGCTAGTCTAGACAAACATTGGTGACCTTGTGGGTGCCGCTGAAGGTTAGTTTCATGGAAAGAGCCGGTGCTGAAGATGTGTGCAACGGGGCCAAGGCGACGGGCCACCCGTATGCCGATAACGATGCACGCCCACTCTACCGCGCGAATTACTATTGTCATACTATTCGAAATGCCATTTTCCATTTTAATATTTCCTTTTGCAATTTTAATTGAATAATTTAGCATTTAAGGTCTATATTTGGTTTGTTAGATTCCGATTTTTGTGGTAAAAGTCCACTTTCAAATATTTTTTGAACTGAGTGCTCTGAAGAATCTTTAAAAGTGAATTTGATTGTAATTTATTTCACTATATTAAACGTCATCTTTAGTCAATGGGGTTGGTTGCAAAGTCGTTCTCCTAACATTATTGACGTTGCACTTATCTTACTTCATTTATGCTTAAAGGTACAACTTTTAGATAATTTTATTGCAGACACTTATCTTTATTTCTGCTAAGAAAGTATAAATCACTTTCTTTACTATTTTAGTAGAAGTTGTGAATTTAGTGTCGTCATGTAGTTATTTTTATCTTATTGGCGTATTCTGTTTGAACACTTTCACTGAACTTTTTTTTATGACAGACTTGAATTATCTTTGGTATTCGTAGAATTTAGATTTTTTGTTTAGATTTGATTCTTGATTCGTATTCGATTCTTGTTTTGTATTTGTATTATTCAGTTACTTTACGTTTACTTTTCTTATTCGTCTGAAGGTAGGTATTTAACTATGTATACTTATTGAAATATTACATATGCTATATGCCTTTTTTTAACGACGTCTAAAATCATCAAATGACTATTTTATATGCTATGCCGATGCCGTGTTTAGGTGCAACTTAATAAATAGAATAGGTCTTTATTTGCTTAGAATGTAGGTTCCTACAAACAAAATGGGATGGTAAATAGTACAATAGGATCCGTGTACATTCTGCCTTGTTGGCATGCAAATGCAATAATTATTATACAAAATTGTTTAAGGCAAATCGATTATTTAATTGTATCATCTAGAATTTTCGTTGATACAATTTTGAGAATACATATATGTACACCTACCTGATAACCGAAATACTTAGTCAAAGCTGACAGAGATGTTATCTATACATATAATAAATCTGTAAAAAAACTGTGTCTGTACATTGAATATATTAAAAAAATAATAATCTATATCTATATCTATATCTATACATATAATAAATCTGTAAAAAAACTGTGTCTGTACATTGAATATATTAAAAAAATAATAATTGGGTGGGGTTTAGAAACAGTAATGGAGCACAAATCCAAAAAAAAATTTTTGTCTGTATGTCTGTATGTCTGTATGTCTGTTTGTTTGTACACGCTAATCTTCGGAACTACTGGACGGATTTCAATGATTTTTTCTTTGTTGTATCAGTATTAAGCCTGGTCAACATATAGGCTATAATTTATCTTCGAAACTTGAAGACCTGATGCAGAACACCAACAGACCAACAAAACTATAAGAGATACAAAAATGGTGCCATAACAAAAATTGTTTCATGTGATGAGCATTTTCAGCTGAGATAATAAATTTTAAGATCTGGAACACCTGATGTGGAACCCCAAGAGCCCAGCTTCTCTGCCATATACGGGTATGACGTTTTAGCAAAAGTTGTTCAATTTGATAAGCACTTTCTATTGACTTATACAAATTGAAGATCTAAAACACCTGATGTGGAACTCCAGGGGCCCAGCTGGACTATGGCATATAGAGGTATGACGTTTTGGCAAAATTTGTTCAATCTGATAAGCACTCTCTGTTGACTTATAAAAATTGAAGATGTAAAACACCTGATGTGGAACCCCAGGAGCCCAGCTAGACTATAGCATATAAAGATATGACGTGTTTGCAAAAGTGGTTCAATCTAATAAGCACTCTCTATTGACGTACATATATACATCGAAGAACTGGAACACCTGATGTGGAACTTCAAGAGCAATACTACACTTGAAATGTATAGAAAGGAATGTTTATAAAAGAAATAGGTATGGTGAATCAAAAAAAGTAAATATTCCGTCTTTTAGATAACCCTAAAATAATGGACACGCATTTTTTCTTTTCTCCTTCTCACAAACAAATAATAACGAAGATTTAACACGCTTGAATTTTGTGTTAAGTCACTGCTTAGTACAAATTTTACATACCTAGACGTTTCGTCACGAGCCCCCACTCTTCGAATTTGTTGCGTTATATCTCATTATTATTTTGTATGTCTCTTCCAGACCTCGGGAAACAAAACCGACAATTGTCGCTTTATACATTATAGAAATGAACTCAAGGACAATCCCCGGTGGACGTCGTTAAAAAAAAAGACAATCCCGGTTCTGTGCTATACCATTGCTAACTGTGGATGAAAACTACTTGGGCTATTGTGATGGGATGCTAATGGACTAGGAATGGGGAAACTACGGGAACTATGGCACCTGCCGATGACAATGTATTAGATACATGTAAAAATTGCAGGTGGAGACTCGCCAGCTCACTTACTGGGCCCCCGGGAATCAGTCACTGAATAGCAACAAGAGGGCAACAGGGACATGAGCGGCTGAAGTGTGAGGATACCTCGGCGGATTTTGAACGCAGATTACGCGCTCCCTGTGAGTCACTTACCACGAGGCACCTATCCTCCGAGCAGGGCTACTAACCCTGCTCTAGCGACTCCATTCTGGACGGCCAAGCCAAGCCAGAGGCGTGATACCTACCCCCGTCATGGTTCACTCCGATCGGCCGGAGATGGGGGACAGTATACTCTCCCTGGAGAACTCAGTATATATAGCCCCGCGGGGTAGCTACTCCCCGTCATCAGCCTCAGATGTCCTGCGGCGCTTATATCTCATTATTATTGTCGTTATTATCTCAAGAGCCTTTGTCTTTGTTAGAGTCGACTTCCAGTCACGATGCAACTGAGTACCAGTGTTTTACAAGGAGCGACTGCCTATCTGACCTCCACAACCCGGTTACCCGCTCAACCCAACACCCCTTGGTAAAACTGGTCAGACTTACTGGCTTCTGACTACCCATAACGACTGCCAAGAATGTTCAATGACAGCCGGAACCTACAGTTTAACATGCCCTCGCTCATACTTGAGAGATTGGTTCTCTACCCACTAAACCACCAAGACTTCCACTAAGTCATCACGACTTTGTCATCTCAGTAACATTTAATGTTTTTGAACGTAATAATACGTGTAATATTTTTGCCACACATAACTTAAATGCGGACTAATTAGAATCACTACTTTTATCCCTATGGTCGCGTCTATTGCGGTTCAGTTCTCAGCGTTTTGTTTAGACTGCTGTGCTTTTGCCGCTGAAGTACAAAAATTAAATATATGGAACGTTTCTAATGGCTATGCGTATTCCGTTGTTGCCAAGTCAACGAGCCCTTAAAATTCAATATCAGACGATTCAGATCTTTTATTTTGCTGACCCCGTAGTCGCTGGCATAAGGGACAGGATCTGCGTACGAAGTCGCGGGCAGAAGCTAGTCGGAAATAATTTACTACATACCTACCTACATCATTTGCATCACATTTTATATTGAAGTATTAACCGTTTCCCCATTTCAATATTATTAGTAGAAAAACCGGCCAAGTGCGAGTCGGACTCGTGCACGAAGGGTTCCGTAAATTACAGTTAAATCAACCTATCTCAAAAACTATAAGAGATACTTTGATCAAACCAAAAATCGTTGAAAGAGTTAATTAGCATGCATCACCTCTATTTTTTTTAGAATTTTATACCCCGTAGTTATAAAAATAGAGGGGGGGGGGGACATACTTTTTACGACTTTGAGAGCTGATATCTCAAAAACCGTTCACTTTAAGAAAAATGTTTTTTAGAAAACTTTATATCATTTTAAAAGACCTTTCCATTGATACCCCACACGGGTATGTACATCGAAAAAAAAAATTTCATCCCTCAGTTACATGTATGGGGGGCCCCACCCCCAATTCTTTTTTTTACTATTTAGTGTCATATTTTTGTAGCGGTTCATACAACACATATTCCCATCAAATTTCATCACTGTAGTACTTATAGTTTCCGAGTAAATCGGCTGTGACAGACGGACAGACGGACAGACGGACATGACGAAACTATAAGGGTTCCGTTTTTGCCATTTTGGCTACGGAACCCTAAAAAGCCTGTGAACTCTCAGACCCGAATAAAGAATGTAGCTTATCTTATGGTGGGGTACGTCTCCACTCAGTTGAAGATAAATCCTAGTGTCAGCAGGTGCAACAGATGCTCCATAACCCCTACAAATAGGAACCTACCTAATGCCACATACGGGAGTTTTTCATCAGGAAGACTAGTTGTTATATTATATGCAGTACCAACGTACCAACCACCAATCATTTCATTTCATTTCATTTCATTTCATTTCTACAGTTTGACTATGAGTGTGCAAGTGAGGAATAAATGGATGCTTCCACCTACCAACCTGCGTATCTCGAAAACTTCTCACTGCACAACTCGAACATTCAACAACGTTTTTCATTGCTTTTTTTGCAGTTCAATCAAAAACCAGTGGTAATAAAAAGTTTATCATATTTATTGATGCCTCCATATCTGCGAATAAAGTACACCCTATGCACTGACACAGTTCGCCTCAGCATTGGCCTGCAAAGCCGACCTGCATGCGGTTTGACCATGTAATGTTCCACTTTTGAGTTTTATGGTAGCTTCTTTCAGTTGCGAAATTTTTAAGGGAGTGTGTGAATGTCTCTCTTGTTCGCAAAAACAGAATATGATCACGTTTCATAATTTGGATAGAATAACTTATGTTTGACTTAGCTAATGATAGTAAAGTAACCACATCTAAATGGTATAGTTATATTTAAATTTATAGATGTAAGATGAAAAAAAAGAGGAGTCCCACAGGGAACATTTTTGGGACCAAACTTTTAAGGAAGACAAACATCGAAAATTAGCGTAGGTATCTGTCTTTCAATACTTCTTTTAACATGCTTGATGGATGTTGTTACTAATTCGTATTTTTTCGGAACCACACTAGCTAGTATTTTGCACTATTGCAATTTGCATCAGAGATCGTAATTTCCGCAGATTTTTTCGGAACATAATATCTTGTTAATTTATAAAACAGCGGAATCTTGTTGGAGCAAGTACCGAATTTATTGTTTGGACCGCCGATACTGCCTGTTTGGCCTAGTTACAATATTCTTATGAGTATCACGGCGCCTGCGCAGCGGGTGTAAAGTAAAAGCATTTAACCGAACCATCGAAAATGGAGATAAGCGATTTTACTTAAAAACACGAGTAAGTAAGCTTGTTCTGAGCGAAAAAAGTGGACCTGTAATTTTAAAATTCTGTCGCATTTCTGTACGCTTGCGGTAAGACTGGTAGCTGATTAAGAAGTGACAGATAAATTGCTGTTGGTTTACTGCACAGTCTTGCAGGTAATGTTACAGGTGCAAATAATTTGCTGATTATTTGGTAAATATTTTGGGTAAATTGTGGTTACACTTGGTTTTTTGGAAGCACAGTGCACTTTAACTAAATTATTTTGTTTAAGGTTTTAATTTAAGAAATACTATGTAGGTTCTTATGAATTATTATAACATGAATCAGGCTATTCAGGATCTGTCTACTTGCCTACTCTAGACACAATTATTAATTTTTTTTTTTTCTATAAAAAGAGCATATAGGTACATCGCAGTGCAGATTACTACGGGATTCGAAGAATTACCGCGACCCTGGTACACAAAGGACTCCAGAAAGAACAGACACCCTCTCGTTGCACATAAAGGGGAGAGGTCATCTGATGATTTTCCACCAAAAAACACACTCATACCAAATACACAGATGCCTCTGCGACCGTGGTGGTTTATAATGAAGAGAGCGATTGTCACTCAAACAATGGATGTTGCAATCGAAACACACGATTCCTTCCGCTTTAGGATGATGCTACGTAGGAAATTATATAAAATCGTCTTTGACAAAATCCGCAAACCATCATTGCTGTGTATGTCTTCCAAATCTAATATCGTGACTTTCGATCTAAATGCTGACCATATAAACCAAACCTAGACTTTCGGTACTTAGAAATTGTAACAAATTGCACCTTTTAAACCCAAGTGATTTGCTTAAATAGGCACTTTCATTTTGCACTATGTCTCACACGATTTGTTAAAGATCAAAAATAAATTCGCTTCTACTTATTTATTGCAAGGGTAAAGGCGTAATTATCTCAAGAAATCACATCCCCAGCTAGTACTGCCTACTGAATTGAAATTAGTTTGATTGTAACAAAACCGAAAGATGGCGTTGTTGGGTAATATTGTCCGTAGCACTTGATGCATGATTGAGGGCGTAGCCTAAGCTGTGGGTCCTACTAAGGAAATATTTTTCTAAAGTACACTATGAATGATCCTATAAATCTGAAAAGATTATGGGGCCCTATAATAAAAACGCGTCTGTTAAATGCCTGATATTTTAAGTCGTGCAAGAAAGCTAACTGCGATCGGTTGCGGTTAAAGTGTTCGTGGCACCAGCTGATATATTTCAATTAAATCATTAATTGGTCATTCTAACATGAAAAAACACTTTGTTAACGTTTTATTGATATTCTCAATTGTTATCACATAGATAAACATCATGAAAAAATCGGGCATGTTATGAATATGCATAGGTATGTTTATCTGATCTTCCAATGCAGCAACGTCTCCTAACTTGCTCATTCATTAAGAAAAAAAAACTTTGCAATTAGAGCATTATGTAACTCTATGGAAATGTAACTGGCTGATTAGAACCTACCACACAGGTCTGCATCCAAACACATTGTATAACAAACATAACGAGGCGATCACAGCTATCGCGTGTAGGCATCTATTAGGATCCCTCATGATCGCTAATGCCTAATTACACCATTACAGATAATAATTCCATAAAAATTACAGAAAAATCAGTTATGGAATTTGTGACAACGCCACTGGGTTGTTTATAAGTGGTCGTGCGGGTGTAGGACCTGCATACGGCAGGACTAAGTGGAGCGTAGTGGAGAAAGTGTTGGGGCCTGGGCTCCACCGGCGTCTGTACCTGTAGTGTGTTCTGCGCAGGCGCGTCGTGAGCCGCACTGGCCACCTCCTTACTCCACTAGTGAGTTCCGATTTCATTTTTAACCTTGTTTTTTTTTATTCGGTAGTGTTGTGCCAGTGTTGTGATTGAAGCGGTTAGTATTCGAATTTTCCCAGGTTTTTTTAGGAGTGGAAAATCCATGAATTTTCTTGTGGCCCGCATTTGTATATAAATCAAAAGGCGTGATTTCCAATGTTTTATTTATTTATTTTCATTTTACATCAAAAGGATTTTTTCTAACAATTAGTAGGTAATACCTAATATCGAGAAAAGGCTATGGGTTTTTCGAATAATGTTAATTTCATAAATTCTAAGCTGAACTGTTTTATTCGAGAAAAACTGATCCAGCTGCATTTCAAGTTAACGTCCACAATGTGACAGTTACATTCAAATTGATAACTTTTAATTACATGTTGAGGATTATTAGCAAATCAATAGTGTCGCTTAATTCATTTCATATGTCTTACGTAAGAGTTACTTCTCCCATGCCCATTATTTGGAAGTCCTATGAACCGCTTGCGTATCTCCAAAGCATACCTAATTTATCCTGTAACTCTTGAGTACTTACAAATACCTAAGTATACAAAGGGGAATGTCTATAAATAACTGCAGTTACTTTCATTTCCGTGAAATAGTCTCGGGGAGCAGGAAAACCGACGGCTCTCTACTGGCAAGCTCGGGAACCGCGGTATCGGACGCCGCACGCATACCAAGCGGGAAATTTCAATTTTATTCTATCACTTGCCATTCAACAGATTATTTATAGCCGTTTCCAGTATGTTGTAAGACGATTTCTAGCGAATAATTAAGTACTTACCTTTAAGTTTACAACGAAAAAGATGCGTCAACTGCACGTGATTAAATGTTCTCATTCTAGGTGTAGGTCAGCGCGTGCGCCGATTTGGTAAACACGAGTAGCTAGGCTTTCTTCAAAACCTCTGATTTTTTACATAAAAACAGTATCTACAATATATGCTAATCGTGACACAGTCACCACTCCAAAGAATTTAGTTCTTGTTGAAATGTGCGCGTAAAATCATCAAGGCCAAAGGTCGGGACCTAGACTCTTCGTACGAACAAAAACTCTCGCGCAATACTTTCCTTTAAAAAAAAAACATATTCAAATGAGTAAACTTTCTTTGTATTGAACAGAATAAATCTGACGCAAAGATACGAGACGATTCGTGTCTCGGATACAGGACATCTTTTGTTTTCAAGTCCTGTCATTTAACAGGTCCTGTTTATCAGGGCCCAAAACTGTCCCTTTAGGCATTCCGCAATCACGTTTCTTTTCCTCGATCAAACGTTAAAAAAAACAAAGTTAATGCTAATGGATACTGTTGATGAGTGATCTTAAGTTAGCGGTAAATTGGCAACCCGCAGCGGGTTTTTTGACCCGGTCACGTCGTGTCCTTGATTCTCCGTTAATGTTATCAGCAGTGCAATCTTGTTTCAAACTTGATTATTACACTTGAATATTTAAATTAACTGTAAGGAAGGCGCCCGCCTAATTATGATAAGGATATAAATTGTGGGATTGGTCCTTGTTACGGTTTGCCGGTTTAAGATGTAGCTGTAAATATACGGAGTTGAAGGATAACGCGAATTTTATCAGCGGCATCGATAAATTACCGATGAAGTGATAATTGTCACTTTTGAGTACTTATATTTCTCCAAAAATGCAAGTTATAACATTAATTAATTTGTAGATTATAACTGCATACGATGAATTGGTCGATCCTTCTGGTGTGCCTGGTCGGGGTGACGAGCTGTAGGGCTGCGAGCCTAGAGCCACAGGAGAAAGAAAAGGGCTTCCTCGACTGGGTCAGCAACCTGCTGGGCGGCACCAGCACCACTGCCAGCCCTGTGATAGCTCATGATCCTCCTGCCAATTGCCCTGCTTGTCGTAAGTATTCAACTTAAAGAAAAAAACACTCAAAGAGTGGGCCACTATATCCTTCATAGGCTTACTTACATATCAAATTATATGAGTTACTCGATTCCACCCGGCTCCCGACAAAGCTCCATTCGGTACCATCCATGGATCCATCCATATGTTTTAGCGTGAAATAATAACTAAACACATCATCATAAAATTTCCTATTTACATCACCTATTAGTAGTTGAACAATATTTTTTACATTGTTAACATTACTTGCGTCATGAACCTATATGTTTAGAAGATAACGCAAGAGTTTGCAATATCGTTGGACCTAGTCTCAATCTTTTGCAGCGATCCAAGGAATTATTTGATTATTTAGCTATGCGAAAGAAGTTGCAACTCTTTACAAAATTCTTTAATATTTCAGAATGCGGTATAGCGCGGACAAAGCGTCGGATAGTCGGTGGCTATGAGACCAAAGAGCGCGAGTATCCCTGGATGGCGATGCTAATGTACAACGGACGTTTCTTTTGTGGAGCATCCCTCATCAATGACCTGTATATCCTCACTGCTGCTCATTGTACTGGGTAAGAATCATGAAAACGACATAGAATTTTGTGTTGATATGGTGCCAATAGAGATAGAAATTCAATAAGCAGAAGCAATGAGCATCAGAAAATATTTCTGCAATGATGATTACATTAGAACACAAAGAAATGTTACGAAGGCAGAAAAGTTGAAATAGTTAAGAGATTTCTGAATCCGCATTGAACAGCGGGATTTATTGATGAAATGGACGTTAATAAGTGAAGTGCCTTAATTTCTCACAAAGTATTTTATTTACCAACTGCTGCCAGCGACAATTACATTGAGAACAAAAACACTATTGAGTGGTTGATGCCAATTTGTTGGTGCCTATGGATCCACCGATTTTAGCATATCTTAGCCTAGGTGAAATGTTGATTATGCGTGCAGTATTGGCTCCATGCCACTTGCACTCTGTCGTACGCATCTAAATGCTTTTGTTAATACTAAACAGGTGCAAATCGCGGTGATCTGATTATAGAAATGCGGTTTTCACCTGGTTTTCATATGGATAGCTTTTGGTACCGTTGATATTACTTTCCTACTGTTGAACCTCGTTGTAGGAATTTTCCTGTTCGGTAAACATAAAATATCTCACACTTTAGAAGATAGGTTCTTTGCTAGGATCTAGAACTTAGATAGATACCTATTCTGGAAAGATTTTACCACAAAGCCTAGGCTCTTATCGACATACCTAAGATTTATCATGAAAGTTGATTCTGGGAGACATTCAGAGTTTACGAATACAGCGTATTTTATTGCTATCTGATCTTCTTAACTGAATTCTCCTTTTCAACTCCACAGCTACCGCAAGGAGCGTCTCACAGTGCGCTTACTGGAACATGACACCACCAACCGCAATGAGACGAAGACCATTGACAGGAAGGTCTCGGCAGTGATACGTCACCAGCGATACAACCCTGGCACTTATGACAACGATATAGCTCTCATGAGGCTTGATGAAAGGGTGAGTGGCTATATATAGGTACCTTAGCAGGTAGTAGCAACCAGCAGTAGGTCCAGTTGGAAACAATGAAAGGATACAGGTTTTTGCAGAATAAGGAAGGAAGGAAAACTTAGAATTAGATATACCATGTAATAATTTAGCTGTTAACGAAAATGCGGTTAGAATCAGTGATATTTCTCAGAAACATTGTCCAGGAATTTCTAGATGAGGAGAACCGTTGGGGTATGCATATGTATACCTAAGCATAAATAGATTACCTAGGTATGATTCATATTTCTATTTACCTCTGCATATTAAACAATATTCTCTGTATATTACACATTGTCATTAGAAAAACTTGCCTATATGCCGTATAATAGAAGTATTGTTGAGACGATATATATTCGTATCTGATCAAATGTAGGTAGATTACATTCGTAGTCCATTGTTTTAAGCATTTCTCAACCGATGAGTTAGAAGCAGATAAATCATTTAATCACGTCACGACCAAGTTTATGTCTCTATTTATCCGTTCCACTCAATAAAACCATTTACGTGAACAAAATAGATACCTACCTATCTCGCACCCACTTACTGTTTGTTTTGAAATTGAATTGCGTGACAATAGAGATAAATCCGGACTTTCCAGTGCTGAAATTCCTCATCGCTAACGAATTTCTTTATGAAACACTCTCGATCGGCATGAAACATACAATAAATAAATTCTGCCTGATAGGTCCATAATTGAGATTTATTTTTGGTCATGACTCGAATCTTATACACTCTGCACTTGATGACCTATAAATAAGTACCTAATGATTTTTCAATTTTTTCAGTTGGACTTAAGCACCGCAATAAAGCGAATTCGCAGAGATGGAGAAGCCGCGACTGAAGCCAGTTCTAGCAGCACCACTGAAGAAACCTCTACTGCGGTCCCAGAAGTTGATGACGTCAGAGTGCGGCCTGTCTGCCTGCCCACCCCTGGACTGTCTTATACCCGCCAGTGCGGTGTCGTCATTGGTTGGGGGGTTACTGATGAAGGAGGTTCCATTTCTAATACTTTGCAAGAGGTATGTACCTATTCTAGATCAAATTAAAAATTTTAGGTATCCATGGGAGGTCTTTATGTTGTTATTTTTCCATGTCGCTACGAGGGGGACATACCCCGAGGACTTGCGTGTATGTGGTGATGCTAGCGGAAGGAAATCACGTCCTTTATTCGTAACTGTCTCACATAACCGAAGACAAGTCTTTAACATAACCAAATCACTATCTGAATCCTCCAATTTCAAATACCACAATATGTGAAAAAATAATCCCAAATCTTCTTCCTCAGGTGAAAGTGCCAATAGTATCAAACGCTGAATGCAAGGACCGTTCATACGGCAGACGAGTGACCGACAACATGATGTGCGCGGGCGAGCCTGATGGCGGCCGTGACGCCTGTCAGGGTGACTCCGGCGGACCGCTGCATGTGTTCAACGAGACCACTGAAAAGTATCAGGAAGTCGGTTAGTTGAGCAATTTGGTAACTTATGAGCATTTGGGCATTTGTTTACTAGCAGGTGCTAGCAGAATGAACCTATTGAAATGCTCATAGAAGAAACACCTCACGGAGCTTAGTTAGTTTAGATATTTGATAATTATGAGATCTCCTCTACTAAATCCAGAAAGACTTGCAAAGGCTCTTGTAATGATACAGTTTTAGCTTCACGAATTAAAGTTACATACTAAAGTACTAAAGTATCAAGTAGTTTTTAAAATGCGTAACCAGCTAATTTTCTTTTCAAACTTATGAGTTCTGGACTAATGTACGGAAAATCGAAATATAGGTACCTACCTACATACTTAATTGTTAATTCAGATAGTTCCCACGAACCTATCTGAATTAACAATTCACAACATGACGGTAGCCTAAATCGTAATTTACGTGTTCCAGGTGTGGTGTCTTGGGGCGAAGGTTGTGCCAGACCAGACAAATACGGAGTGTACTCCAGGGTGAACCGATACCTGACGTGGATCAAGAGCAACACAGCTGATGCCTGCTACTGCGACTGAACCCGAAAACGTAACTTCTGAAAGTGACGCGACAAAGTTATGAATAAAATTCTAAGGATTATGATTTGGACGTTTTGTGTACCGCAGTAGCGTACTCGCTCTACAAGTCACACAGTTGCCACAATGCGCATTTGGTAGGTATCGAAACAAGTGAGCATCCGTTTGCAGGACGACAAACGCGCCGTTGCCACATCGCAGGTGTCCAACACGAAACTTCCAATTCAAAATGTTCAAGTTTTCAAAATAATAATGCCATATTGGCGTATCGGACCATGAAAAAATGTTCTATAAAACGGTCCCTATCACCACTACTTAATCTTCAGATCAACGTCTTATGATAAACTTGACAGCACGCGGGTCAATCGTGACATTCGACTTTTCACAAGTTTCAAAATCATTTTCATTGTTGCATCATCGAATATTGATCCACGTGCTAGGACTATTGAGACATTCACATATTTCTGCGTTACCGCATCTGTACTTCGAAGAACAAGCCAACATCCACAATATGCATTTACTGTACCTAGACATTCTTAAAAAAAAACTATGTTCTACAAGTTTATTTTTCTTCATGTCCATTTAAGATGTAAATTTTTATAAGATTCTCCAAGCAGAATTAATTGCTATGAAGCCAATTTCAGGGGTTTTCAAATCATTGCTAATATTTTTGTAACTTTGTCACCTGACTTTCCTTTATGTATTAAATAAGCACTCTGAATTTACAATTAATTAGTATTTATTTAATAAATTATGTGGAAATCATATTTTTGTTTTACACTCCATTCCACTACCTTTATAGCACAGGTGTGTCTTTTCTGGTTCATCAACTCAACTGATTTAAATAAAATTTAGTTCAGAGATAGTCTGTAATATAGTCTAAGAAAGGACAAGACTTCTTTTCATCCAGGTGCGGGAAGTCTATCCTTCGGGAATGTGGGACAGCGGGGAACAGGTAGTGAATTATATTTCCTTATTAATGGGTTCCTTCAGTTTGATTAAAAGAAGTTATTGGTTGCATATTATGTATTTATTTATTTATTAAGATGTAATTCCAAAACAGTGGATATTTGTTTGATCAATGTAATTAACAGTAAGGTCTTATACTAACCACATCTACAGGTAATGGAACAAAATATTTATAATTCACATCCATTAGCTATCATGACTACAATTCAAGGATTTTTTTTTTTGTAGTTGACTATATATTGAAGAATAAACTTTGGTAATAATTAAACATCAATATTTTGCATATCACATGCAAATACTATGAAGTTACCAATTTCAATTTATTCCTCTGCAAGAAAGAGAAAATAGAATTGTTATCTTATTCTAATAATCCAAATGGTCTACGTATACAACTATGGAAATGGGATTAAATATTAATAAAAATGTCTAAATAAAGAAGAGAGTTCAGACATGACATTGTTGTATATAAGGCCGGGACTTGATAATTGATCCAAACCTGGTGTTTGTGGCATTCGGGTGTCCGTTCCAGTGGATGTGGAGGTCACAGTCTCTTCAACCACTTCATTCCCGCTTTTGACTATCCGCCTGGTTTCCACTGAACCATCAGACTTGGTGACACTTGTTGTGATGATAGTCTGGCAGAAGGAACGGCCTGGCACTAACTCACCGTTAAAGGGTGTAATGGGACCAATCTGTGAGTCTCTCTTTTTTTTGAACAATCCAGATAAATCATTGGATGAGATTTTGCCATCTAGATCAACGTCTTCTTTAACATGCTCATGTGGACGGCTGTGGTAGCCGGGTTTCAGATAATAATCCCTTATATTGTCTCCATGGAAGTGTTCCGGATGATTGTGTTCTGGGGGAAGAGGGTTGATGGTCGCGAAAGAGTCCACAGGGTTCTCGTTAATGAATGATTTTATATCACCAAACATGGCACCAAACGTTTGGATCATATCCAGCATCTGCCTGGAGAACTCTTGATGAATGTCCATAGCATTAGTGAAGTCTTCCATTTCGTGTCTTGTGTAAAGTTCATCACCGTCGTCTTCGTCGTCGGAACTCCAAATCGGATTTCGGAAATCATTTCTGGGTGGATCCTGTCGTAACCCAAAAAAGGTACGTAATTTTTCCATGAAATTGCTGCTTGCCATTTTCAGTTTAACTTGATGATTTTTCCGGTGATGTTTTATGTTTTTGCGTGTAAATGTTGATTATTTTATTTATTGCGCAACAAACAAAAAATTAATCGACAGCTGTTCTAATTGCAATCCAGCTCCAGCTCATTAGTTTATTATAAGCATATCAATAATTTAACCTCCCTTTTCACACCGATTTTACATGGCATGAGGACGATAGGAGAGTGTGATAGCAAATACCAATGCTTAACATTAGAAAACTAAGCAGCTGCAAATTTTCTGGATTGGAACGCTTGTGGTCGATGTCAATATTATTGTCAATGTCTGGTTTCCATTTCCATTCAGAATTTTGTAGAAAGTACTAGAATTATTTCATCATAGTATAGTTTCTATATTAAATATTGTTTCTAGTTTAAGCATTGCAACATGTATTACCTTCATTCAGTATCAGTTGAAATTGTAAATAAATCACAACAGATTTATAACGAGTAAAAGCCACCATATAAAAAATAAAAATTCTGAACGCAGAAAAACAATAACAAATGGCATTCGTTCGTTTTTTTTTCTAAAATCTTTACCAACCAATGATTTAAACCTCAGATTAAATATCTGAGAAGTAAACAGAGTATTTTACATAAAAATACTGCGATAAAGTATTACACTGTAGAAGTCTGAACTAAATATATAAGTATATAATAAAAAGATTTTAGCTGAAACTAAAAGGCGTCGTTTAAACGATTGATGCAAAAACGTATACAACTATAACGATATCGCTACCTATAAGATCATGATTAAAAGAAAAAGAATACTCAAAATCTTGCAAAGGGTTTTAAGCTATTTTTATAAAGAACATTACAGTATTAGTTACTTTCTGCTGTCGATTATTTATTTCGGCTAAAATTATGGGACCTGAATCCCATGGCAGCAGCAGCCAGCCTAAAAATATATTTACTGAAGAGTAACTTCTGGTTTCTATGCTATGTCCATGTTCTTAATTTAGGTATGTACTTACGTGGATAGAGAATTATTTTTTACATAATTAAATTGTATACCTATACCTTTCGTTAAGTCCTTAAAATTAAAGCTCATAAAAAGCACAGTAATTTTATTGATCGTGAGACAAAATTATTAAAATGGTGTAAATATGCGATTATTTGTTTTATTTTTGAAAAAAAAAAAAGTTTTTTTAAATATATGACTCTGTTACACGTTTACTTGGGAGTTTATCAGATATGCTTCTTCTCTTTCTCACTTTAGCCATATTCCAGTATCTATCCTGTTGTCAGTGGTGTCATCGATTTATCTGACCACGACTATAAATGGTGGAACGGAGCGTTACTAGAGCAGTGGGCAAATAGCAGTTAGTGGTGCGGCGGATGATCCTAAGTTATTTATTTCTCCAATTTAATAATTCAGAAAGACGATACATATATCCGGCAGTTCACATGCAGCTCTCAAATTATTTCAAATATAATAACTGGAACATGATACTTACAGCGACACTTCGGTGAAAAAGTTATAATTCGTTTAAATTAAGGTATGTTTTATTATTTATATTTTATTAAACATCTTCAGTCGTCTTGTAGGGCGTTTTTTATTAAATTAATTTGCCTTGTACACTGTAATTTTTAGTAGAAGGACAAAGTATTTATTTAGAAATAATAATTTAATAAAATAATTACACAAAAAAGTGCGAAGGGTAAGCCCATGCGTAGCACTTGTTCACAGAATAATGCAACAATTCGCATCGCTCTGTGCGATTTCATTAATTTTTAAGCGTAATATCATTTTTCTTAAATTGATTTCAAGGTTTGTTTGGTCTGTCAACTGGAATAAATATTTAGAAATGTGATATTTTTAGCTGTGTGGTTTGGACGGTGGATGTGTGAGAACCGGTTTTGGATCCGCGTGTTAATCTGTCAGTAGTGTTAAAACCGTTGACCGGCAATATGCAGAGGGATAATTCAGCAGGCCTACTAGGCAAGGGTTCGTTAAAAATATTATTTTTTCACAAACATGTGATTAACCATATGTTGCAATTTGCACAGAAACTACTAACTTTAAAGCTGCTAATTAAAATTGTAACAGAGAAAATTAATTGTTCATTTGTGGTTAACCAACACAGCACCACTAGAGAATTATACTTCCCTCTATCAATGAAAAATAGCACAATTTTTCACTCACTACACCCGCACACGTTCACACCCTGCCTTTAGTTTTTTTTTCTGGATTCATTACTTTAATATTAATTCACAAAAACGACAGTACTTACATCCCAATTTTATTGAAATTTGTAACCATGCTAGAAGCTACTATTGTGTTTTGTTTCATTTCTCAGTGTGATAATATTATTATTACTTAATTTAATGAACTTGTTAATTTAATACTAATGGAGCACACTACAGTGTATTGTGTGAAGCAAAAATATTGCTAATTTAATTGAATATTTTTTTTACTTTAAAATGTTCATTGTAAAAATAATTTTGGGTATCGTGTTTAAGCAGGTTTTATGCTTATATTTAAATAGCTTTTAAATGTTAATTAGGAACCATTATGGATTTACTTTTAACAGAATACATAATTTATTTTAAAGAAAATGTAAAGTTCTTTACTGCTTAAATAAATATAAAGAAAATTAGACATAACACACACTTGCATGTAAAAATCACTTTTGTATCTCATGTAGTATCAAATAGTATTTTGTTTTAATAGACAAAAATATATTAAATCATTATTTCAAGAGTCCTATTCATACTGTATACCTGCATATAGAATTTTACATTTGATAGAATTCAATATTTATTCTTGGCCCCTCAGGTTGGCCCACCAAAATTAATTTCATAAGGCTTAAAATTTTATAGGAAAGTTCAATGCAGTTATTCTACGCATCCTTATAAAAAAAAAAAAAAACTAAAAGACGGGAAAAAAAACATGAAGTGTACAATAAAAATATTTTTATTATCAAAGCATTGTACGATAAGTGTGGAGCATGAACCGACGCGCCAAGCGCGTTCATCGTCCTTTTTATTAGCAGTCATTAATGGTCGTTATGTAATGAAAATTCATGCAAGCCACTTATTGTCATGTACTAGAAACCTTACGAACACGAGATTTAGGTAATCGTTTAACTGGGCTAATAAAATTATAGTGGTTCTCACAGCTTTTATCACCCGACGTAAAACCGTTGAGGCGTTTACGGCAGTGTTTTATTTTCGCTTATTAGATCACGATTTTCTAAGATTTTATCTAATGAGTAGTGAATTTGTTGCTTATGATTTATTTTGTGCCTTAGTAAATGTTTTTGTTTAATACTGCTATCAATATCTTAAAGCATATTTGTTAATATTTATATACCTTCCTATTTATTAAACAAGTCTAAATGTCGCCACAGGAAAACCAAAAATCTTAAACAATGTGATGTTGATAAAAATAATACCCACTTTGTTATGTTAGAGTTCAGTTAATATTTGATAAAAAAAATTGACTACGTGCCAAAACGAGTTACCTAAAAAAAATATTCATGCGCCTAAGCACGTCGGCTTTTTGGCGCCAATGCGTCACACATAGCAGTAAACATATCTATTGTAATTTCTTAACGATTCTTAATATTATTAGGGTTCCCCATGACGCGCAGGTAAAAGGAAGTATAGAACATTATAGTACTACTTATATGGAGTGTTCAAAACAGCATGACATGGTATAATGTGTACCCTAACTTTGAAAGTGGAGGATGATGCAACTGCATGACTTATCAACTTGTAAACATTTTACATGATAACTTGGTTGCTGATAATTATTCTCAAGTCCATAAAAATATATCGTAATTTAAACGCTGTTTTTTAAATTACTCATCTTAAAAAAATGCGGTGTTCCCCCTACACATAAGCTTTTTTTATCTTGTTTATGAATATGTCGTTTGAATATTTCAAGAAAATAAACTTCTAAAGGCTGACCTATTTATAAATGATAAGTAAGTATTAATAGAATTCCGAGCATAGCGTAAACAAATAAATGAGTATAAAATATGTCAGCGAATAGAACTGAAACCCATAAAAACGTCGGGAAACCACTAAATGTTATCAACATTCTGGGAATGTCGTTTACATTAAATGTCACTGCCATCTCGTTGAGTCGAAGGAATTGTTCGACTGCCAACTGACGTTAAAATCGAAGTCTACTCATTGTCTTTGATGTAGTTTTTTTTTTCTTAAATTGATTTGCATCGAAAAGTATCGAATGATAGGAACACCTCCTCCCAATTCGGCTGCCAGCAGTAATCGTAGAATATCTGACTCATTGGCACCTTCAAACGTCCTAGTAGTAAGCAGTTATAAGATTCATTTGCACACACATTTGCATACCTAGAAGTCCCAAAACTATTGTCCTTACTGGAACATAATAGACAATTAATATTAAGGTTCGGGTTTTACCACATGGCCCTATTGTTCTACTAGTTACTCATTTCCTTGAAGTAAGCTGTCGTAAAAAAAAATACAGTTCCCGAATTGCGATGACCAATTGTGACTATACTTCCTAAATGACTTGGAGGCCTTTTAGTTGCGCCTAAGCCACAGCAGTGTTTGATCAGGCCTAGTCGATATTCGGGGAAATTCAGACCACCATATGTGGCTATGAATCCTCTTAAGGAGGCAAGCTTTATTGTCGTTTATCAGGCCTTATCCAATATGTCAGTAGGCTAATGTTTTGGGTCAAAGTTCAACCAGGAGGAATGACTCAGGTAGGCATTTTATTGTCCTCCCCACAAAGAATTAGGTCATAGCAGGCATTCAGAGGAATTTATCGGAATTCCACGATTACACTCCACTTTATCGAATAGTCCGTGATCTATTTCTTATTGAAAACTGCCTTCCGTCTGTGGTGTTAATGCACTTTATTCAAGTCAGGTCAATGAATAGGAAAATAATTTATTTATTGAATAAATAAATGAATTTATTTTTAACCTGCTTTTGCCTGGTTTGTCACCAGTTTTGTTTTCTGGAATTCAGTATTAGCCGTAAATATTTCTCAAAAATGATAATGCCTGACTGAATACGCAAAACAAAAACAATTATTCAGGGATTTTAATTTCCAAAAAAAAAAACAAACCATAGCGTGCGATTCGGGCAATCAAACAAAACCATTCTTTTCATTTAAAAAAATAATAATTCATCAGCACTTAGTTTTCTAGAGAAGGATAACGGAATGCCAGTTACTTTGGTGTTTTCATTCATTTCCAAGCGTTTCAGGGATTATCTTATGTGATAGCAATAGCGTACCTACTGACAAAAGGGACCTTCACCTCTGACCTCAAACATGACTTCGATCAGAAGTTCAAGGCAATATCCGGAATAGTTCTTTACGTCTGCCCTGATAGTAACTGTGCGTATATTTGGCGCCTTCTGGCAATTTTTTTGTCTTCAATATCTTATTAGCTGGTGTCGTCATTGCGTAAATAATGAATGAATGGACTGTATTGTCCAATTCCAATTGTTCGTTTAATTCGATAGAGGCGGTTCATTGGCATGAAAAATGTTTTTACCTAAAATATTTTTTTCCACTTGTCTCGAAGTGTTGATGGCGCCTCATAGAGGTTGGAGACCTCAATTGGGCTGCAAGACAAAATCAAGGATTTTAATATTATGCAACACATAGTTCCAAGAACTATCCTTACTTCTTGTTACTTGAAGAGCTGATTGATATCACAAATGAAAGATGACGTAATAATTATCCTGAAAGTAACAATATTACAACAGTTGCGTCATATCAGCGCATTCACAAGTTACAAGACTACAGGAAAAATATCTCGTGAAAGCTTTGAAAATACCTATATAGGCAGAAGAATTTGCGACGTGTGTGTTACAGTGTGCAAAGATCTGTCATAGTCAATATAATATTTCGAAAAAAAATCTTAATAATTATGATTTGTGAAAATTGCATTTCTATGCAAGAATATTTTCAGTATGATCCAGTCTTTTATTAACATATTGTTCCTAGTTCATTCTAAGCACGTCCCACCACGGTATGTGGCGATTAAATTGATGACGTAGACGCAATGACAGCTGCCGGCGCCGATGGATGGGACTTTCTCTAAACTACCGCATCGGGTTTACACTTTTACTTACGTTGAGGGAATCGGTATCAAGTTACTTGAACGTCCAATAGTGTTATTGGTGTCTACAGCTTTTGTAGAGCAATGAACTGGAGTAAGAATAGAAATGACATAAAAAACTTGGCAGCTAAAAATATACGAAGTGTTCCATTGTACGATTAGATTGATAATATCATATTGTTGGGGCTGCTGTAAAGTAAATGTTATTTCATTATATTCGGGAACAAGCGTTTGTGTCCTGAAACAAATTAATTAATATTGATAAGACACCAGGCTACTGGAAATCAAGTCAAAAGAAAATTGTAATTAAGGCATTGCCTGCGTAGAGTCAAGTTTCAATTACGCCATTCGTATATTTTCTTTTGTTTTCTTGTTGTTTTATCGAGTTTATTTTTAACATCAGCCGCAATCTTTGTTATTGACCCAAAACTTATTCTGGCCTTCACCTTCAGTATTTCGAGTGCGACGTTCAATATGTTTTCCCGTCAACTACCAAAAGCGTACTTACCTTATTTTATTGACAAAAATGATTATGCCAATCGACAATATCTACATTGAATTGTTAATAAATATCGTAAAACTGTTGAAAGTAAATTAGGTGGAACCAAGGTGATAAACAAACCCAGACTTTCATACATTATGTTTGCTATTGCGGCTTAACACGCGCCTTGCCGGGTCTACTAGCCGTGGGGAAAACCATGGGAAGTGACGCCGCGTGCTCGAGGGTACATACAAATTATAAAATTATTGATCCTCTGTCTACTGCCTTAAGTGCATTTATTATTCAAAGTATTTGCGTAGAAGGAAACTGATATTTTAAAACTTGGCCATAGTCATATATACAAGACTATGGCCTGAAGTCTGAATGCACCGAGGAATACATTGTGCAATTCTCCATAGGGACATTACGTGGCCTCTCGGGCACCACTAACTTCCTGACTTCGGACTGCTTTGTGAAAGTTTGCAAAACCCACAAAGCGATCCAGGAATCGAACTCCAAAATTACCAACGGGGCACTAGAGTTATGTAGAAAAGCTGACTTGTAGTAGGTGCTTGTGATGAGCTACTGAACCAATTATAAAATTCTTCCACTAATAGATTGTCTTTTTTATAGACAAATAAGGTGGGCGGATGCTAGTATGATAAATATTACGTCAGTAGGTTGTAGAGAAGATTAGATTTACAGACTACATTGTAATGATTACTTGCGTCGGACGCTTTTATTACATAAACAAGGCTTATGTTTACATTATAAGATTGCGTTTAAGATTCCATAGTTTTGTCTTGGTCCTGATACTTTATCTTGACGTTTGTGTACTTATTTGTTTTATTCTTGGACGTATGTGTAATCTCATCCTTTGCTTATACGAAGTATAGTTTCTGTACACTGGAACAATGCATAATTTAACGAAATTTTATTATGTTCGTCTACGTAGGGTGCAACAGTCACTGCGGTTAGCAAGTACTTACTGGAGGTGCATAAAATTATGCATGACGCACAAACGTATTTCGTTCTTATTTTCCTCTAACAAATTCAAAGCTACATTTGTTTTTTGATGTTCTTTTGGTTCTACTAAGTTTGTTGTCTGCCTTTCACCATCATGTTGAAAAATCGATTTAGTCTTGGCACTGAGAGAAGATCACTAGGAAATAAAACTTCCATAGAGTAAGGCAATGCTCGTAATAACATACTGTTACATGGATTGTAGAATTATACATATTTTCTTCAGCAATAAGTACCACAAAATGATGACAGGCCTGTACATAACTTCAGTGGTCTGAATGAATATGATTACCGTGATTAATCTATTCAGACTACTTGATTGGGGTATTGTGGGTTCTTTATTCGCATATCTTTATCTTATTCATCTAGACTTTTGAAGAAATGTTCCAGAAGCAAGGCACAGATCTTCTCTCTTCATCTCTCAATCTTCCAAAAAACATCAAGCGAATTAAGTCCTCTGTATTGATAACGTACTGGATTGTATAATATGCCAAACACGACACATAGTATTAGAGCCGATTAAGTACCTAAATACATGCCTCTTTTGTGTGCCTTATTAAATACAACTTGTGACTTCCTCGATGACACGCAAAAAAGTCTCACAAGAAACCCGAAGCAATTAGTTTTAAATAGCGCCTTCCTTACCCGTCGTGTGTGGCTATTATTTATCACTGGGTGCCTAGTAAACAATATTCTAATGCCTCGTTTATTATCCTTGGTTCTTTAAAAATACAAAAGAAAGTAACCAGTAATTTCGTATGGAGAATTTGAAACTTGAATGCTAGGAAAATGCACAAGTTAGATCATTGTATGAAGCCGTTTCCTCTGAATACAAGTAAAATACTTAATAGAAAGCAATCAGGTTCTTATGATGTTGTCCAGACCGATTTTCGGTCATTGTGGCTGTTCTCGAAGATCAGCACATATTATATTCCACGATTATACGCACAGACTAGTGCATTCTTGATTCCCTTACTGTCATGGTCCAATACGGCATTCCGACACGACCGGAGAGAGATCAAGCGCAGAATCTATAGTTAACATACTCTCCAAGGCTGGAATCAGGTTTACTACATTATATAGCGATAAGAAAGTAGCTAGTTCTATATACTATGTTTACTTGTATAGCTACGGAATTATTACATCAATGCTAATGTGTCTTTGATTATGCTTAAGAACTTTTTTGCCGCTACCGATGCCGTATCGATTCTAGCGAATAACATAATAGTGTAGCCTTTTCTATTTTGGTCGTTCGAAACTTGTTTCTTAACTTATGCAATAGCCGGAGTGTTGTTAGTATGTTGTATTAGTTAGGTATTCAACTGCTTCTAAGTTTTAATTTCACTTTTTTATCCCAAAAAAATGAAATAAAATGACTCATTTTATGAAAGCATTTTCTTCCTCGATTCTGATATTCTAAAATCTAGCAGTACCGCTCAGGTACCTACTGGCGTAACCTAAAAAGTAAAATTTAAATATGTAACTTTTTGTATTTCCCATATTTATGATTATAACAATGCATACGAATCGCTAATTAAACTTGGTTAGTAAAAGTGATTAAATTAAAATAATCTAATGTGGCGAACATACTCTCGACTTCTAACAAAGGTTTTTAAAACAGGACCCTTACGTGATGAAAGGAATTGTATTAAAAAATGTGGTAACACAAACTTTACATTATTATAAAATCATCAATATAAATTGGAAGTCTACAAAACAGTTATTCTATCGTAAAGTAAAATAAAGAAACATCAACAATGAACGTGCTTTATGTTATTGTAATGATAATTAACATCAATACCAATCATTTACATTTAACGAAAGAATTAAATAAAAGTAATGTCGTTTTAAACATTTATCACTTTTATGTTCAACTTGTTGATATATTCCGTGACCTTGCCATTGAAAACAATCGCGTCAGGTGTGGGTTCGTGAGATATAATGTAAATCATACTACAACGACCAAGTAATTGCAGTAAATGTACTTAGAAAACGTGTAATTATCAATAATAGTTCTTACTACTAGTGGTATTGTTTATAAATTAAGTTTTGCAATGATTAGACATAGAAGAATTCCAAGTATTGTACCATAACGTCGCCCAATTTGGGTCGTTTCCTAATTATTGTTAAGTAATTGTGTCGTTTGGTTTCTACTACGCAAAAAAGTCAGTCACTTCCCTTGGGTACTCTACTCACTACGGATATTGTTCAATATTACGTATTTGCTTTACATTTATCTAGATAGACTAATATTACTTTCACCGTCGCTTCTATATTTATTTACAAGAATTATGGTAAAAATTGCGTAGGATTATCATGTTAATCTAAATTCCTGCTATCTTCACCCACTTTAGTTTCAATTACGACCGTTAAATCTACAATGACTGATAAACACATTAAGATGTTACTATAAATATTTATGTTTACTACCTCGTGGAGCGTAAAGCACGATTTGAATATCTCAATGCAAGTGAGTCGTTATGTTCTAAGCTTTACGACACTCCTGCTTCAGTGTTGTGAACGGCCTTAACTGCAGCCAGTGCGTTTTGCTCCGTCGCCTTCACCGCACAGTTTTTACCATTCACGGCTATAACAACTTCCATTTTATTCGTAGTGACTATTTCACAGTGATCTGCTGACGTGTGTGTTTTTATTTCTATATCTTTTGGTGAGTTTTCTGCTCCTTTTATTATAGTGTTATTATCAGGATTACCAACAGAAAGTGTCGTGTCACCTACTTTAAAGTCCTTGTGTGTCTGATCAACCTCGTTAAATGTCATAATCATGATAGTTTTTGCGGAGTTAAAAATAAATCTTGTACCTTACTTTATTATCAAACATTTACGAGTCAAAATATTTGTGTTTGTAATTTTGTGCGCATAATACGGTAGTCTATTTCATGTATCATTTCAAAAACTGTCGTTCAATCTTATCATTATAGTTTTATCACCGTTTGCTCAGCTGAAAATATTTATAGTAGTGTCATGTTTACACACGTTGCTGCTTCTTTTGGTTGTATATTTTTAGTGTTAATATCTCGAAACCGGCGACTAATAATTGTGGCGTAAAATGTGTAGTTATTTTTGTATTCACATTTATACTATTTTATACAGTTCCGAAACCCAAATCATTATGTTCTCGGTTGGCATGTCCTTAAGGCATGCCACTGACCGCTAAGAGGATATCAATCCTAGAGAATTCGATTACTTGGAATACGATCTATCTAGAAAATTCTGTATCATTAATTATGCGTTTTAAATGTCATCTCGTGCTGCTTATTTATTATTCGTACTTTTATTTCGCAATTATCATCTTCCTCAAGCGGCACTAATGCACGGTTTATCGTCCGTTTCTTGTTGTTGTTCGTAAATAGATTTAAGTGTTACAACAACATTGCAAGCTGTATCTTGTGTATCTCCGATTTCTTTGGATCTATTGTTAGTCGATAAGTTTAAATGAAACCTCTTTGTTAAGGTAGTTTCTCTGTAAATATTTGTGTTGCAATTGTTTTTTGTATGTTGTGTAAAGGAATAATGATTTTTACTTTGTTATCGGACTAATTAGTTGGTACGCGATTTATTTTGAAGATTGTGGGCGAAATAACTGGTTGTCTACGTTGATCAGTTTTTGCTGCGTTATGTATCAACAGTTTTTTATTCATAGAATTATGATCATCTTTCTTGTATGATGTTCTTTTAAAGAAATGCAAACCTTTTACCATTTTTTCCTCGAGTGGTGTAATCAACACTTCCTTATCAGCATGACCAACAGTCGTTAAGATTCGTATTGTGCCTTTTAAAACTGCCGTATATGATTTAGAACGCCCTCTAGTTAAATAACTACAGAGGCATTCCTTAATAATTATTGTTTTACCTAGGCTATGTAGCCTGGTAAAACCTGGTTTCACGTCAATTTTTTTTAGTGAAGCATTTTTATCTCCATAAGAGTCCTAGGAACTTTATAATAAGCACTTGTTAAGGCATGTGCTACGTGCAGTAGGTAAATACTATTCCTTTTCAAAACTTTACCTTACACTGAATTCTAGGCATTGATTTGACTTTCCTGTGATGGTTTCAAGGCGTTTTCCCTAAATCAGTCATTTTGAGGGACATCGGCTTCTTTTCATACATTACAGAAAGTAGGTTTGTTAGATGCAGTAAATTAACATATTAATTATGTTATTATTCTATGTGGTGCAATTCATAATGCGTCGATACATTAAGTAATTAAGTTATTCTCAAGTTAATAATAAATTGTTGAATTTATGATGTTCTTCGTTTATTGTTTCCGTATTTTTTTTATTGAAAATGTTCTTTATTGCAGCATTGAATTTCCTCTTTGGTTTCTCTTATTCCTTCTATTACTGTTTACTTATGTTAATGGTTCATTATTTATTAGGTTTTTAAACGTATAATAGTACGGAAAGGTAGCCAACACCTACACACTACCTAATGTTTGATGGACTCTACAGATACCCATGTGTCATGATTCTAGAAACGTATGAAGACAAATAGGCTTTTAGTAATTATTTAACGTAACTATTTTAATCATTTAATGGAGACGAGTGCTTACTGAGGCCATGGCCTACCCGAATTCGTCATGACGTCATGAACGAAAACTTTTTACATACATTCGATTCAATGTGGTTTACAATCACTAAGCTCTTCGGCCTAAGATTTTCATTTTTGTTTCATATTTAGTACTGAAATAAATATAATTAAAATTTGCAGATACTTCAGTGGGTGTACCGTGAGTTATTCATCATCAGTTTAGTCTATTACGTTATGTGTTATCAAATTCTTGTGCATGCGATGATCGTTCTCACGTCAGTTCGGGTGTACAGATGGCTATTGTAAAATCTGGTTAAACAAAAAACATGGCGGATTCAGGTTTTTTTTGCTAGTGCTAGTTTTAAGAAATAACCTTCAACTTCTAAATGAGAACGATGGGTGCAAATACTTAGGTATATAGCTGGTTTTCCCTTACTGATGACGAATATAACATTCAATCTATGTCATTCGATAGTCCAATCCCTAGTTACAAGGCATATCTTGACATCAAGATATAGTAGCTTATGTTAATATACGTAACGATATAGGCACATCATTTATTTATTGTATATCTCAATCTTTATCTTAAAACTTGATCAGATTTCGTATCTATATGGTCGATAAAGGTAATATTTGGACGACGTTGTTAGAACTATTCAGTGTTTCGTTTTGACGTGTCCTGCGATGGGCTCTTTTGGTAAGATATTTTCATTTCAAATATTTTTCTTCATTGGTCCGTTAATTCACTATAATTTTCCTCTATGTAAGGGAAGTTACCACTGTTATTGACTAGACAGTAACTATAGACGTTAACGTTTATACGTTAATAACGTCTATATCCACAGATTATCTTAACCGTGTTGTTAGAAATGTACATTTTACAGCTGTCGTCAGATGAATTTGTTGCTTAGTTAGTTTACTACTATTGCAACAGTCAAATATGAACAAAACAGTTTTGGATTGGACTTGTGTCGTAGTGTACGTGTATCAAATCAAAGAAATACACACCACGACTAGAATGGCTATTTGTGTACAACATTTTAAAGTGAAATGGATGGTGCGGTGGTTTCAGTCATGCTCAAATGATTTTCTAAAGTAATTCACTGTTGTCAACGGATACAAATAATTTTCACATGTGCTAACAAAATTGCATTCTGTGTCTAATGGCTTCTTTTAAATAACAAATTACAAATGTAGATGTTTCGTTACGCCTCGTATATATCGGCGTGAATAATAGATATAGGTATTATAGTAGAACACCGAGTACCTAAATAACTTCAGTTTCGAGTTCGTTTAGTGATCATACCAAAGCTATATATGTATACTTCAAATAAGAAACAGCATCAATCATACTAGATTTGCATAATCATACCTATAAACTGAGAAGTAGCTGGTTTTCCCATAACCACCTAGATTGATACCTACATTACATAACGTAGGTAGGTACCTAAATTGCTATATTGCAAGATGCAATTTTATCTCGTGTATCAAAACGTTACAGTTTTGAGGCTACTGATCTAAAACCTTGACCTGATAAGATATCCACTCCGCAGATATTAATAGTACACTATATTGTTTTCAGAATCTTCGAAGCACACGATGGCGGGCGGTGGCGTGACGGGCGCGCTGCTGTACGCGGTGAGCGCCGCCGTGCTCGGCATGCTGCAGTTCGGCTTCAACACCGGCGTCATCAACGCTCCCCGCCCCTTCATAGAGAACTTCATCAGCGAGCAGTACCAGGCCAGTCCCAGCTTAGTGTTCAGTATCATCGTCAGTATCTTCGCCATCGGCGGCATGATCGGATGCCCCTTCGCAAGCTGGATGCTAGAAAAGTACGGCCGTAAAAATGCTCTTCTCGTCAACGCCACACTCGGTGTCCTCGGTGCAATATTAATGGGCTTCAGCAAACTCGCGGACTCTGTGGAAATGATCATCATCGGCAGGTTTATCATTGGCATAAATTGTGGATTTGCTACGACTGCTTCACCAACTTACGTATCTGAGGTAGCACCGGTGAGACTGCGAGGCGCTTTCGGAACAGTCAACCAACTGGCGGTCGCATTTGGAATGGTCGGTGCTCAGATCTTGGGTATCGATATGATACTAGGAAGTAATGAAGGCTGGCCGTGGCTGCTTGGGCTCGCTATATTCCCATCCGCCATTCAGTTTGTGATGGTTATTTTTGCACCTGAGAGTCCTCGTTATTTGCTGCTTGTCGCTCGTGATGAGGAAAGATCTAGAGCTGAGTTAGCTAAACTCAGAGGAACGAGTGAAATTGACGATGAGATCAATGATATGCACGTAGAAGACCGCGCAGCTAGACAGGAAGAGAAGTTCACTATTAAAGACTTGTTCGTCATCAGGGCATTGCGAATGCCTCTTATTATTGGTGTTGTGATGCACTTGTCTCAACAGTTGGGAGGTATCAACGCTGTTCTCTATTACTCGACGACGATATTCGTGGGTGCAGGACTTACGGAGGAAAATGCTCGCTTGTCTTCAATTGGTGTCGGCAGTATGTTGTTCATAATGGCTCTGGTATCGATTCCCTTGATGGACCGCCTGGGCAGGCGCACACTGCAGCTGGGAGGGCTGGCAGGTATGGCGGTGTTCTCAGTGCTTATGACTGTAGCATTCTTCACGTACGAGAACAACACGACTATGAGCATATTCGCCGTCATATTCACATTCATGTACGTGGCGTTCTTCGGCGTGGGTCCTAGTTCGATCCCGTGGATGTTGCTGTCGGAGTTGTTCGGACAGGGCGCTCGTAGTGCGGCGGTCAGCGTTGGTGCGTTTGTCAACTGGTTGGCTAACTTCATAGTTGGGCTCACTTTCATCCCCATGTCGGATGCGCTCGGCAACTACGTGTTCCTGCCTTACACTGTCCTGCTCATCTTATTCTTTATCTTCACGTACCTGAAGCTGCCAGAGACAAAGAACAGGACGATTGAGGAGGTAACCGCTCTCTTTAAGAAGTAATCCGGACTAGACTTAAGCGACATTCCTTAGAAATAAGAATACTGATTGCGTCACTGCAATAATTTATACAGCATTATTGTGATAGAACTGTATAAAATTCGATTTAATAGAATAATATAGACGACAGCGAGTGTTATCTATGTCCTTTCTACCAGATTTGTATAAAAATGGAAAGACTGAACACAACACTTATATTAATTGGAGTCGTTTAAAGATTCTTCATACTTGATATACCTATAGATGAAGTACTTATTTAACAATAAAATACTGTATAAATAAGGTGATTATTTCCATTTATGACATATTATAAAACACTATTTAAAATCATGATATTATTAAATATTGTAGTGAAGTATAGTATAAAGAGTTCATAA
Organism: Helicoverpa zea x Helicoverpa armigera; assembly: GCA_033682625.1. NCBI lineage: Eukaryota > Metazoa > Arthropoda > Insecta > Lepidoptera > Noctuidae > Helicoverpa > Helicoverpa zea x Helicoverpa armigera. The sequence continues at coordinate 2,195,991 of JAWIIS010000041.1, forward strand.
ATATTCACTTAAGTAGCTATTGTACGCAGGAGCAGTTCAAATGAGATATCGTCAAGAACAACATTTTATTATTAATTTATTGATTAATGTTTTGATATTGTTGTATTTCCAAAGGTTTGAGGACCAAATTGTTTATTTTATATGATTAATTGTTGTTAAGATATTGTTTACATTTACGTTTGTTTGGTGCGGCTGAAACCGAATTTAGATCGATACACTTTTTTATAAGTATTTTTGCGCTTTCTTATATTTTTTTTCTACCTATTCTAGTGCCTTACATTTTGTTTTCCAGTAAAATGGGGATTAGAGCATTTACTAATGTACAATATACTGTGTCTATTCCTCCATTAATTTAAAAAGAGGTTGACATTCAATGGTACATTGTTTGCATGTGCACGGGAGCTCGATATAGAATCATAGACAAGAGTTTTTCTAGACCAGGATTTGTAACACCTCCTTGTATAAAGGTAGAATTCCGAGGATAGCGGCTACGACAGCCGCGCGCGGCTTACGACAGTCGTCGGCCGCGCGCGACAATAGTCAACCTATGAAAATGTATGGCGCCGCTGCCGAGGTCCGCGACAGTCGCGCGCGGCCGACGAATTTCGTAAGCCGCGCGCGGAATTGTCTTGATTTTGTTCGTCCGTTCCCTCTAGTCGAAGTGCTAATTGATATCCTTGAAGAAGGGGAGGATGACGTGCTGCTGTGGCTGTATTATGTAAATAGATTACCAATCGACCCTATCTTTAAAAAACCGGCCAAGTGCGAGTCGGACTCGTGCACGAAGGGTTCCGTAAATTACAGTTAAATCAACCTATCTCAAAAACTATAAGAGATACTTTGATCAAACCAAAAATCGTTGAAAGAGTTAATTAGCATGCATCACCTCTATTTTTTTTAGAATTTTATACCCCGTAGTTATAAAAATAGAGGGGGGGGGACATACTTTTTACGACTTTGAGAGCTGATATCTCAAAAACCGTTCACTTTAAGAAAAATGTTTTTTAGAAAACTTTATATCATTTTAAAAGACCTTTCCATTGATACCCCACACGGGTATGTACATCGAAAAAAAAAATTTCATCCCTCAGTTACATGTATGGGGGGCCCCACCCCCAATTCTTTTTTTTACTATTTAGTGTCATATTTTTGTAGCGGTTCATACAACACATATTCCCATCAAATTTCATCACTGTAGTACTTATAGTTTCCGAGTAAATCGGCTGTGACAGACGGACAGACGGACAGACGGACAGACGGACATGACGAAACTATAAGGGTTCCGTTTTTGCCATTTTGGCTACGGAACCCTAAAAAGTAGAAATGAAGAAGGATATTACCAAATACTGATTCAAAAGCATTTGTATTGTAATGAAAACCGAAAGGAAGTTTTACCGACTAAATAAAAACAATTCAATTCTGGTTTTCTAAGATTCTATAGCGCTAGACCATGTTGAGATGCGTACGGCCGCGCGCGGCTCACGAAATTCGTCGGCCGCGCGCGACTGTCGCGGACCTCGGCAGCGGCGCCATACATTTTCATAGGTTGACTATTGTCGCGCGCGGCCGACGACTGTCGTAGGCCGCGCGCGGCTGCGTCAGCCGCGACCCACGGAATTCTACCTTTAGAGTTAAATAAAAATACTATGCTACCTCCCGTGTCGCCTCCTGTAATTCACAATTATGTACTACAGGCCATTACCTAGATATTATAAATATAGTTCGACTCATTATCGTTCACAGTAAACCATATTTTTCCATGATATTACTATATTAACGTGTTAGTGAATTGTATACAGTATAAACATTTACACTTTCTATTATATTGTTAGGTACTTGCCGCTTCAGGCGATTAGGGTGACCATCTAAAAAAACTTTATGCACATTCTTGAATATAGAAGCAAATCGGATTACCGTAAGAATCCGTTATTCATGGACAATGGAACAACATCAACATAAACGATTAATTAGAGTTTCAAATTCGCCCTTAGAAAATTTAATTAGTTAAGGCTAAACATGCGATACCTCAATAGTTGATAAAGTTAAAATTGCACTTTTTCTAGTATGTATATAAAAAACTATTTTTAAATATATTTTCTTCATTTGGCTACGCCTTTCATTCAACAACAATATAATTTTTGATTTGCACTTCGACACACGTTGTTTGTATTATATTATCCACGACCGTAAATAGGAAATTCCCATGACTTGTTTTAATATAAAAATTGTTGTCCAACGTTAGTTAAACTACGCCTCATTATCTAATAGGTGCGTTTAGCCTACTTGTATTCAAATTAGTACAATTTACGTAAATATGTGAACTGTCAAGGGAATGTTTAACACAACCGTCCCATTGTACCTTAGTGCCAACTGTGTGTTTTATTAGAAACTTCTTTCTTTTTAATTAGGAAAAATACAGCTCAATCTTTGTCAGTATTTTCATCTTTTCTTTATCATTTTGTTTTTACTACGAAGAACATCAATTGTCAGATATTTTTAACGTGTGAGCTTGCAACAGAAAAATATTACAGACTTTATGTACAGTCAACTGCAAAAAGTTGATACTTTGTTGTAATCTGCATTTTTGCAGTCGTCTGTACATGGTCAGTAAATGTTAATTTCGAAAACTTAAAGTTTAAATTATACCAGGCAGCTTAGTGGTTATTGAATGTCTTGGATAAAGAAAGCTGAAAGAGAACAATCTTTTAAATTCGTAAGTTTGTATTAGAATGATGTTTTAAGATTTTTTGTATGTTTCTTTTTTTTTAATTTACTATTTTATTGTGCAGCTAATTCAACTGAATATACTCGTAATTTGTTCATTCATAATTTATGTAAGTTTGGTTGTGTTTATATGTCACATTGTGCTAGTTATTTTATAACCAAAATTTCATAATTACTCAACAAAAACATAAGAATAATATTAAACTTTATTTCACATCTGTTTTACAAACATGTTAACACAGTTTCTGTAAATACAATCATGCACAATAACAATAATAAATACTGTTTTACAATATTTTATCAGAATATGTAAATATTTTATTTTCTACACTTTTATTGTAATTACGATTTAACTTTAAATATACTATTATTGTTAGTAAGGTTTACTGCCCGGTCAAGAAGGAAACAGGGTCTTATGGAGTTGTGTTACTCGAATTAATTAGTTTTCAATAGAACGTGTAAGTCAGTCTCATAAAGTTACATCTTGTTGACTTCTTAGCCGGGCTGTTGGTATTATGTAGCCTAGTGATACGACACAATATTGTACCTAATTGAATCAAATTATAAAAAGCAACAAAAAATAAAACGAATTTAATTCGTCTGTTGATATTAAATTATTACTATATTAGCAAAAATGTGGTTTGATTTCGACTGTACCTACTAACTTAGGAATATATATTTTTAAAGCCCAAACATTTTTTTATAGAAGATAGTTCTTAGGCCTGGCCTTTATGTCTTTGATAATTTAAATAATAACAAATTGATTTGATATAACGTCACATAATTAGATAAGTCTACAAAACCTTTGTTCATTCGATATAATACATAGATAAATATGCAATCAGTATGACAATCAATTGCTTTTGAAGTTTAGATAAAAGTGATATATTAAGGTAATCATACGATTAGAGATATCAATATCGTAAATATATTATACCTACAATTATTTCATTCAGATACGTGACTTTGTTTACTTCCGTTAGCATTAAATATATTTTTTCAATAAATCGTATTCTGGAATTGAACAAGAAATTGACTAGGTACCTAAAGGAAAATCGGTAAAATGAATGACTGACGTAAAAATCCAATGATTAATTTAGTGGTCAGCTTAACCACTTCCTCATGATTCAAATTAACCGCTATATTTTTGTTAGGTACATAATGTTTGTGTTAAATACCTATTTCAGATTTATTGTTTAGTTTTGAATTTTAATCCAGTAAGTGCATGAGCATTTTAGGGTACTTACCCAAAATGTTTGCACTAAGTATTAGTTGTGATGCGTTGAGTAAAAAAATTACATAGGTAACTATTGTTTCTTTCCTTCTACATAATGAGATATTGGATTATATTCAATTGTCATTTTCTCCGTACAATACTGAAAACAGCTGTAACGCATCATTTGTTTCCTCTTCCTCGATCTCACCTTCCAGCCAAAACGTTTCCATGGTGCCTTTTCCCTGTAAAAAGTGTGAAAATAGAGTAAGGCTTTAACTTAGATGCAAACAAAACAGAGTATTATGATCTGTTTTAAACAGAGACCTCAAAAAGGAGATTCTTTCAATTCTCAGTTCCATATTTTTTTCACAATCGATCATCGATATAGAGACGAGACATAAAGTCTGGCAATTTTATTCAAGCTTTGGTCTCACCTTGACTTTGATAAGTCCTCGCGGTCGGAGCCTGAACCTCCCAGCTGGCAGTTGATTCGCTGTCACTGCTGACACTTGCACGCGACCAGGCTGGAAAACGACGAAGAAAATATTAAAGGAAAATCAAAGAGATACAAAAATGGATTAGGTATCCAATTTTCTACTAGGGAGACACCTCAGAAAAAGTATTCGTCAAAAAATCCTCCACTGGCATCGAAACCTTTCCGTATTAAAGAAAATAATTGACTGATTTTGAATATTGGTCGCTGCTCTGACTGTTAACATTGAAACAATTTCTGTATCCTTTCAAAATTGAAACAATTCCTGTTCGGAGACTATGGTAACACTGGTAAGCCAGTTGTGCACAAAACAATAAACATGCCTCAGAAGAAGTCTGCATCCTGCTGGCGGTGTTGACCGTATCCCCCACGAGGCAGTAGCGAGGCAGGCGTAGTCCTAGCACGCCAGCTACAACTGGGCCAGTGTGGATGCCTGGGGAAATGCAGACCTTATTGATCATTCTAAACTTATAAAAAGGTGCTTTACCAAAGAAAAAGTGGGATTTACAATGAGCTATTTATCAACAGGTTATTGTCTTTGTCTGAGCAAGCACGAGATGGCACACTTACATTAGTACTTATATCTCGATGGTTCAGTCAGAGTTTTTTTTCTCATAGACCGGAATCGGCTCCGGTCGGCTGAAAGAGCATACAATCAGAGCCAAATGTCTGCAAGGCCGAGAAAAAGTACGCGATCGGAGCCGATCAGCTCCTCTTATTATTTCACACCAAGCGCGGTCGGGCATTCTTAATAACAAAAGCAGTGCACATATGCAAAAATAAACCTTACAACAAGCACCAAATACTGGATTTTAAGAATTTGCTTTCCGAGCCGGTCTGTCTGAACGGACCCTATTTTGCACTCGCTTACAGACCACCTAATTAGTGAACATAAACTCCAGTACAATGAGAACCAGTAGTAGCATGCAGTACCTATTGTGAGTGCAGGGATGGCCCGCGAGATGGCGAGAGCAGCGCTGGCCGCCGACGCCGCGTGCGTGCGCCTGCGCTCCGGAGCGCCCGACACCAACATGTACACCGTGCCCACTGTCTCCACCTGAAGAAGTAGCCCAACATGTTATGTTTTTGGCGGTCAATTGTTTTACTAACTTCAACACCATTATTATAACCTCCACATTAGTACCTAGGTAGGTCTATATCAGTGCTACTTCCTCAACAGCTTATATTCAAACGTACCTTGTAAACGCGATGTGTATCAAGAAGCCTATCGATCCTCGAGTAAACGTCATTCATGTAAGCAACGGTCTGCATCACATCAGCTCGGGTGCCTGCCTCTGCTAGTTGTACAGCGCAGAAAATTATCGTCACGTTTTCAAATGCCTGCAATAAAATTAAAAACCTTTGCAACATTAATAAGTTCTATATTAGAATAATACAGAAACTAGCAATACCCAACTAACTTACAGCAAAATGATGATGGTTGATAAAGAGCAAGATATCTTTACCTGACATGCAGCCATAGGATCCTTCCCCGCTCTCAAGTGATCAGCAATGCCTTTCGGAATCATAGTATAAAGCAGTTGATCTCCTCTCTTCTTCCATTGATCCAGAAGCCTGCAGGACTTCTCCAAAGAAATACTCCTGCTCTCAGCCTTCTCGAACAGTAGTTCTAAGCGGGAGAGGTGCTGCCAGCCTTGCAGCAGCATTTCTTTGGAGAGTCCGTGACCGTTCATGTCTGCTAGAGAAAGTCCGGCCTGGGCCAGTTCCTCCAGGTCATTGAATCTGAGAATTTGGATTAAAATTATGAATGAAGGACAAAGGAAATATGTTCATTTAACGGTAAAAGCTTGCCACTGTTTCCACTTACATTGGGCTACACAGGAAGATGAGAGCATCGATTTCCTCCAGCAGGTAAATAGGTCCTCTAAGAAGGATGGAGCGAGCTCCTTGTGAGCCTCTCCGCACTTCGGGACAGCCTCGACTGCGGTATCGAAGCAACTCCAGGTCAAAGATCATTGTTTGCATGCACACTACCTGGATAAAGAAATATCAAACGTTAGTGGAGTACATAGGGGAAGTAAAAAAGGGAAACAGGTACATAGGTGGGTAGTAAATAGAGACATAAGGGAGTGTATTTAGGAGTAGTACACAAGGGAGGGTGTAGGGGAGTATATAGGTGTAGTATACTATATAGGAAAACTCAAGGATGCAGGTGCAGGTACCTACTGCTCTGGCATGATTAGTAAAGTTGTAAATAAATATGGAGTTATTGACCTTCACAACGGAACTCCGTGCGGATTCAAAGTTTAAATTACCTTGTCCCATGTAAGAGATACTTTTGGTTTCCTCAGGCGTAATATTTCGCTAATAGATGATTTTAGTATACGGTTGAGAGGTCCTCCCCAAGTGGCTACCAACTGCAAATAAAAAAGCACGCATTGAAATTAATATTCTACAAAAGTTAAAGGTTTGAGTTAAAGTTTGCTATTGTTTTTAAAAAATCGGTAACATCCTGAAAAACCGCGTCTTAGGAACTCAAAGAGTGTGATTCAATTTTATGGAGGAACCATTTAAAGTTACCATACATAACAGTAAAAAAAAAATTTAAGCTTACTCGTTCTCCCGCCTTGAGGATCTTCATCTTCCTGTCCAGCAGAACTCCGAAGGGGAACAGTTGCAGTAGCAAGGAGGCCGGTACTGCTGGCAGAGGGCATGGCAGACTTTTGCGGAGCATAAGTGATTGGACCTGCAAAACAAATAGTGAATTATTCGTAATAACGAAAGATTTGTGTCTCCTGAAGATATGGAAAACCTAAAAAAACCTTATCAGTACGTTTAGACAGGAGAGGATTGTCTTATTTCTTTACATATACCTACTCGTAGAAGAAATAAAGTGGCTGTCTGGAATTGGATGTGTAAAACGATCCCATCTAACATAGAAACTGTTATATTTCCCAACGGTGTAATAAGCTAAGTGGAAGTCAAGCCTACAAAACATGTAGTACACCTATGTCCTACTAGGGACTGTAATGAAGTCTTACAAGCTTATAATATAAATGTGAAAGTAACTCTGTCGTGGTGGCCTAGTGGGTAAAGGACCAACCTCAAGTACGAGGGCGCGGGTTCGATCCCAGGTCAGGCAAGTACCAATGCAACTTTTCTAAGTTTGTATGTACTTTCTAAGTATATCTTAGACACCATTGGCTGTGTTTCGGATGGCACGTTAAACTGTAGGTCCCGGCTGTCATTGAACATCCTTGGCAGTCGTTACGGGTAGTCAGAAGCCAGTAAGTCTGACACCAGTCTAACCAAGGGGTATCGGGTTGCCCGGGATACTGGGTTGAGGAGGTCAGATAGGCAGTCGCTTCTTGTAAAGCACTGGTACTCAGCTGAATCCGGTTAGACTGGAAGCCGACCCCAACATGATTGGGAAAAGGCTCGGAGGGGGATGGATGTGAAAGTAACTCTGTCTGTTTGTCTGGTTTGCACCTGATTAAGAACTCCAAGTAATAAACGGATTAAAATTTTTGGTAATCGGAAAATCTAGAGCTTGGAGGAGGATGTAGGATACTTTTAGTCCTGGTGCGTGAAGTGGCTTGGGTGCGCGGGTGAAAACGCGGGGAAAAAGTTGTAGCAATTTTTATTATGGTTGATTGATTTCCTACCATAACACTACGAAAAATATTTTTTCGATACCTACATGCGGAGAGGAATCTTTTCTATGTAAATAAATTAGGTTCTATCAGGTGTCGTGTCTATAACGTGACGTGTCTATTATTAATATTAGATAACATTTTTGTAAACTGATAATAATCTTAATCTACCAGTATCTGATGTCTAGTCTATTCATGATTATACTCTTGCACTTTAGGTAGGTACTCCATTCGATTTATTGTCATCATGATCCGACTTTTTATACAAAACAAAAATACTGATCAACAAAAATTCTGTCAATGTTCCCTTATTATTTTATTGAATGCAGGAAGAGGAATAATACCATGATTTTATTGTAGTTGTAAAAAGTTTTATAGGTAGAATGGCGGTCTAACAATGTTCATGATTTTTGCGTAACACTCATGTATTTCTGAGGGAAAACAGCTCATATTTTATTCATTGTTCAACATTAATTTGTTTAAGTAAACAACCCGCTCGGTGAGTAGATTCATGTTGCTACATTTATGTGAGAGCCAGTGTACTGCGTGATAAAATTCCATCTCTATGTAAATGTCGGACCCCTATCTCGTTAGGGCTTCTAATATTACGTAAAGCTGTTCGCCAGAATTATCTAGTTTAGAAGCAACTGTTCTTTTTTATGAAAAAATGGAGATATGTCATTAGAACATTTATAAATATTTAGAATCTGCCCATTCAACGATCGTAACACTCAAATTACTCTAGCTTAGTAACCGTCTGGTTCACTCTGGGTATTTATTTAAGCTCTCCCCTAAATTCTCTAGAATTATACGGATTAAGATAGCTTTCGAAGAATCTTAGGTCGAAATAATTGCCTTAGTTACTAAAGTCTAGTCTGATAATCCTTCTTATCATCCAAACCAATTGTCCGAATTGGAATTCCTTCCACTATCCTATTCAACCGCGGGCGTAACTGGATTGGAAAATCATATTAAAATTCCAATCCATTGGTCCCGCCAAGTCTATTGGGATCAAAATCAATCAGTGTCGGGTCCATATCGCATCCCTTATTCCCGCATTTCTTTCTTCACTTTTTTGGTTTGTGACAGACAGGGTTGTCACAAGAAAATAAATGTTTTGATACCACTAGAAAGACTTTACTTGAACAGACAGTACTTTCATGTTTGTCACGAAATCCTTATCGAAACTTCGCTTTTTTTATCGAGGTTTAATTTAGGATAAACCAATACTGTTCGGACATCACTAAACGGAACAACTAATAAACATCGATATCGACAAGGTCTTGAAACAATAGCAAAAACAATAGACAGTCAATGCGACTGTTTTGGTGCAAACGGTCTTATTCGCCCCCTACAAAGCTTGCTAATTGCTTGAGGTAAATCAAACGTGTAGTTTATTATATTTAATACCCGTGTGGTCTCAATGTCTCATACGTCATGATTAGGGCATTCTGTGGTCTGCCTGTAAATTAATTTATATTTCGGCTGGCAGCCCCTGGACTAGACTAAACGAGCGCAATGTGTTATAATTTCTCGCCGAATTTTTTGCAAAAAGTTTTTATAGTTGCAGTCGTCTGTGAACAATTGTTTCACGATCAATGTCTGCAATGTTTCACGAGCTAAGCTTCTAAGCCAAGCCATTATTGCATGTACACGTACCTACTTATCTGTCATTGATTCGTCTAAACAGCGATTTATACGAGCATTTTAATCCCAGATTAATATTGAAATTGGCTTATTAATTCTTAGGGTGTTATTATCTAAAAACTCCCAACAGGACGTCACAGGGTTTTTTTGCAATTTCATCATCATCTCCCGAGCCTTTTCCCAACTATGTTAGAGTCGGCTTCCAGTCAAACTGGATTCAAAGTAGCAGCTTTGTTTTGTATGGTTAATAATATAACACTGTGTCCAAGTTAAATAACGAATTACAGCTGTGTTTATGTAAGTATGTGAGTATACGACAGCCTGAACTTTACGCGATAACGGGTGCTAAAACTGAACATCACGTTTTTAGCCACTTTTTAGACTATTTTACGATCCCGTTGTGGGCTGTAAGTACCATATCAAGCTCGTTACAGTTAACTAAATAAATGGCACCATTTCTGGACATCGTTTATTCATATTAGAGATAGATTCTAAACGGTCCTTTGCCACCCGCAATCGTTCCATTAACGCCTATAAACCGTGATTTTATGTTTGCATACACAGAAATTGGGACATTGTACCATTAAACGTCATTATTTCAGTGCTACACAAGTGGATGCTTTATGGACCATGCAAGTTTCAGCGTCGGAAATATCGTTTGATTAGTTTCAATTTCTTTGGAATTTTAGTTGGATGTCATCGGTCACCAACCGGCAAAGATTCACAGTGTATTGAATTACCAGTCTGATTGGAAATAAGTATGTTAGTCATTTTAAAACTATTCGAATCAAACCCCATCTCAATACTAGTTGCACAGAACCCGCTTTTACTCTATGGTCTCCATCATTCTAAATTCTAATTTTCTTCTGCGGATAAGTGGTAATAATGAGCCCCGTAAAACATATGACAGTATTAACTATGTCTGCAATGTTTTTGGAAATAATGGAAGATACAAAATAATAGTAAAGACACAACTATAGCGAATCTAAGTACCTACCTATTCAAATAAATGTTCCAGACTTTCTTTTAGGGAATTCAAACCCAAGATTCAATTAAGTTGAAACGTAGGTAACACTTAACCGTTTTACAGGTCAATTGCAATTTCAGCGGTAAAAGCTTTTCTTATTTATTCACGAAACCTGTGTCGATGCGAGAGGGTTATAAAGGCGTAACAGGTGGGCCAACGGCCCATTCTGAATAGCCGATAACTGTAAGAACAAGTCGTTTAAATAAGATTGTTTTTGTTTTCATTTTCAATCTTCTATTGTCTGGGGTTTATTTTAGACTGGCTAAATAATGGATTTACTACGCCAATATAATCTTCTATATTGGCGTAGTAAATCCATATATAAAAAAGGATTGTCGTTCGTTAGTCTGACTAAAACTCGAGAACGGCTGGGCCGATTGAGCTAATTTTGGTTTTAAAATGTTTGTAGAGGTTTAGGGAAGGTTTAAACGATATGAAGTTTGTGGATCTGCTAGTGTCCAATAAATCTTGGGTAACCTTCTAGTTTTCGATTTATGTTCACAAATCCATCAGAATTTGTGGACTAGTTTAGATCTAACAGCTTTAGGAAACAAAGAAAAGACACAAAGTTTCCCATTAAAAACAAAGAAAGGATGCCATGTTTATTCGTTTCTTTGGGAAGAATTCAATTTGTTTGACTTGTCAAGCGTTTCGTTATTTTAATATTGTTAGCTATGTGACCTTTATGCTTTGAGACTGAACCTGATATTATAAATTTCATTTCTTATAAAGTTTTAATTTTCATGTCTCTGGTTTTGTCTAGAATAATCGACAGTGAAAGAAGCTTGTTTTAGCGTGCCGATGTAATTTCTTAGTAATGTTATGTAAGTGTATTTAACTATCTCCTATGAGAAGAAAATTCAATTAATTGATTGTAAACATGTCAATATCATGATATTGCCGAGTCGCATGTCCCACATCGGCGCCCTCAATTATGTGAGAAGCTGTAACATAACACCGCTTAATTTGTCAATACGTTGAGCCAGATGCGTGAAGTTCACTCCTCCATATCTACATATATCTATCTTTTCTAGACTACTCTACATATAACACTAAAAAGTAAGTAGGTAAGCTTTTTATGCCTAAGTAAGTACGCAACGCGATGAAGCTAGTAAAAATTACTTAGCCAAAAAAGACAATGGTGTAGGTACTCATCTCCATTTAAAATTCGGCATAAAATGAAAATATACTGGCTAATTGAGTATATAAGCCATTTACCTACTTGACAAAAAAATATAAGCTAAAAGGAATTTCCATTTGCAATCTTCTTGCTAGGCTTGAGGAAAACAAGAAGGATATTATGTCATGTTATGAAGATTCGGTTAACTGATATAGATCTCTATGCTAAAGAGATGGCATTTTTATAACAACCGCTCTCTATACAATTTCTTGTTTGGAGAAAATTGGAGGCACACAAACAAGTAGGTAAGTATTACATGAAAAAATCTGCCTAGCCTTATCGCACACCTACCAGTATGTTAGGGTCGACACCCAGTCTAACTACATGCAGTGGATCACCAGTTTTTCTCATGGAGGGACTTATTTACCTGACCTCCTGAGCCCAGTTACCAGGATAATTCGATAACTTGTAAGAGATCATCATTTATATAGTTCCTACTCCATGGAACCGTGCAACTAGCTTGACGTTCCGAAAGAGCTTTGAATATTTGATATAATTTTTTTTTTTTTGGAATTTGTTGGCTTACTATAAATACTTACATAATCGCTGTTATCGAACTCCAGCCTGAGAACAGCCACGTAGTAGGTGCCTTCCATGCTCTCCTTCACCACAGACACCTTCAGTTTCAGCGAGAATATGTCTTCTGCTATCTCATACAGCTGACCTGCAAGTACATGAACTTTTGGAATATGGACTTGAATGTTCCACATGGATCCAGGAAAATTGTGTTTGTGGTGTGATATTACGACTTCAGCGGACTCTATTTTAGCAGAAAGTTTAGTTTTGTGCTAAGTCTATGTGCATGAATTTGTAAATTTTGAGTTAACATAAACCTAGCTTCCGCTAGTGCCACAACTGTTTCCCGGATAAAAAGTAGCCTATGTGTTCTATTGATCCGTTCAGCCGTTTGTGTGAAGAAGTAAATATCATTAATCATACATTCATACTCATACGTGATATTCAGGTTTGTTCCACGATCATCATCTCCCGAGCCAACTATGTTGGGATCGGCTTCCAGTCTTACCGGATACAGCTGAGTAGGGTACCAGTGCTCAAAGAGCTACTGCCTATCTGACCTCCTCAACCCAGTTACCCTGGCAACCTAATACACTTGGTAGGACTGGTGTCAGATTTACTGGTTTCTGACTGCCTGTAACGACTGCCATGAATGTTTTTCCAGGATAAAAAAATACTGTTCCATAACTTACCCATAAGATAATGCGTGAACCCAGTTCTGCCGCTGCTGTACACCAGTTCAGCGCCGTGTCTATGCGCACGAGTGAGCTGCATGCTCGGAGAGCGCATGCGCGGGAACGTGAAGCGCATCCGCTGGTGGATGTTGTCAACCGACTGCAGGAACGTGCAGAAGTAGCGGCCAGTTGCTCGGATCATCGTGTCATACCTGATTTTTAACAATTAGGTACTTTATTAAAAAAAAAGACATTTGGAATAAGTTTAAATAAGCTTGAAAACTATTGCAAATAATTGTTTTTTTTTTAAACAATGTCTATGGACTTTATTGCCGGTTCTTCTCTATGAGACCAACTCTTTGGTACTGTGCAACTAGCTTGACATTTCGAAAGAGCTTTCATAGGTCTATTTGAAATGAAAAAAAAAATACTTTGACTTTGCAGTAATCCCGTAAAAACATTGTGGTAAAAGTCACAGATGGAAATAAATTACGAACATAATAAAGCTTTTAGAAGTTGCTGTATGTTTTTGTTCAGAAAATCCCAGTTGTCTGTGTAATATCTGCTAAGTGACTTAACTAATCAAGCGGCTAATTTTACCCTACGGTCTAGTCCGAATTGCTAGAAAAAGAAAATATCTCGGTACAACAAAAAAACCTAACCTACAACAAAATTCTTTTTCCCTATGATTTTTTTTAACTTCTCAACTATTAGTAGCTATTGATATGAAATAATTACCCGTAAGTGGCGTCAAGCGTTCATAATTTGTTCTTAAGTAATTTATAGCTATCCATAAATCAAATACATCTGAGATTGGATCTCAACAAGTCGGATGACAGCCATATTGGCGGGACTTTGAACCCTAATGTAAGCTTACGTTACGAACAACACTTGGTAGGGCTATAATACTGATAAGGATTTTTCTTTCATCCATATAATCCTAGGAAATGGCCTTACCCGCCTATCTACAAAAATAATAACCTAAAAGTACCTAGCTTGCCAAACCTCACTTATCGGAAAAGTATTAGCGCTTTCATATAGGGTGAATATTTGGGCCGAGACGGTCTTCACATTTTAAAAGGTTGAATGTACCTACATTTATGATTAACGCTCAATCCTTCTCCGTGTGAGAGGAGGCCTGTGCAATCTGTGCCTGTGCCCAGCAGTGGGACGATAAAAAGGCTGTAACAGTAACAGATGTACCTACATAACTTATATCAAAAAATATTTGTTCAACCATAAATTACACATTATTATATCGATTGACACAACTCACCCATAATTACTGAAGAATTTGACGAAACATCTGCCGAAGAAATGCATCACTTTCTCAGGAGTTCCGAACTTCTCCCTCAAGTGGTTCAGCTTGTCAACGCTGACGAGGCCAAGACTGTTCATCCGTGGTCTCGAAGGGATGAGGGACCCGCGTCTTTTGTACACGTCCAAAGCTACCGTACAACTCGTTTTACGTGCTGGTTTTAGAATCGAAGGCTTTTTAGCTCCGTCACTCTCTGGTGAAGCTGGTTCCGAAGCTGCTGTCTCAATTTCTTTCACAACAGGTGGCTGGTCTTCCACGTTACTGGTTTCAGGAATTGGCTCCTCAATTGACTCCTTAACCTTATGATTTTCGAATTTGATACCTAAACTCCTCCTGTGGAACTCTCGGGCGACAATTTCAGCTTCTTCAGTTATCCTGGCTTCATTAATCTTCCCGGTAGAGGCTGCTACAGACGAACGTATCTCTTCGGAAGAATTGTAAGCATCAATTTCCTTTTTGGTGACGCTTTTGAGAGCATTCGTTGCTGTGAAGGGACATCTGTAGCTCTGTGATCTATTGTCTGCGTGGACCGAAGCACTTCGCCATCCTGGTTTAACTTTTATTGACGATTTCTTGGGAGCTGGACTGCTTGGAATGGATGGTGCGGGGCTGTTTGGGTCTTTGGAGATCAGTCGAGCGAGGGCGCTCGCGAGCCTCAACATCAAGGCATCTGGATATTGCTGTATAAAGGAATGACATCTTATTTAGAGAATGATAATGATAACTAGTTCATAGTTGTAAGTACCTTATTTAATATTCGTTTATGAATAAAAATATGAAGTATATTTTTATTTTATTCAGATAACGTTACCGAAAACATATTCCAGAACCTAGAGTGGAAAAACAAAGGCATATGGATACTAAACACAAGACTAACACACCTGCGATTTGCGGATGACATAGTCCTTTTCAGCGAATCTGCAACAGAACTAAAGAACCTGCTACATAGCCTGAACATCGAAAGTAAGAAAGTGGGACTTGAAATGAATGCACAGAAAACCAAAATTATGACTAACAGCTCCATGAAAGAAATAGAAATAGAAGGCAAACCCATAGAATATGTAAAAGACTATGTATACTTAGGAAAACAGATTTCTTTCGAATCAAACTGTAATGAAAATGAAATAGATAGAAGAATAAATATCGCATGGAGGAAATACTGGTCACAAAAGGAAATCCTTAAGGGGAAATGCAGTCTACAGATGAAAAAAATAATAATGGATTCATGCATTCTCCCAAGCCTAACTTATGCAAGCCAAACCTGGGTCTACACAGAAAAGGTGAAAAACAAAATTCAGTCCTGCCAACATGCCATGGAAAGAAGCATCTTAAAATTAAGGAAAATCCAGAAAACACGGAACACAGACATCCGAGATAGAACAAAAATAACAGACGCACTACAGCACAGTCTTAGACAAAAATGGAAATGGGCAGGACACATAGCTAGATACCAGGACAGAAGATGGACCTATACTACTACAAAGTGGAAAGGCCCTATAGGAAAGAGGAGCAAAGGTCGACCAAGAAAGCGATGGGCAGATGACATCAAGAGTATAGCAGGAGATGAATGGATGCTAACTGCCAAAGACCGGGACAAGTGGCTTAAGCTGGAGGAGGCTTTTACCCTAGAGGGACTACATAACAGTAACAAATAAACAATTAAAAATGTGAAATTCTATAACAAATGTACTGTTATGAAGACAAATAAAGCTTAAATAAATATAAATAAACGTTACCTGAGTTGCACTGAAGACAGTACACCTTGCACCCGACTCCCGCAGTATCGTCTCCCATATTTCTTCCCCGCATTCTTCCTGTAAACAAACAAACCGTTACACTGCTTTGATACAATCAACACCTTTTGCAATACTTTTAATGACAGCATCAAAACTATTAATTTCTGCTTAATATTCCGTCTTCGTAGTTCAATGGACTGTCGATATCAATTTCGTAAGGATGCACGTGACGAGACGCCTTCGCGACTAATTTTGCGGATTTTATTTGGAACAGTAATGTAACATGTTTGAAACACTTGGCCGGGTGTGAATTATGTTTGTTGTTTCCGAACTTGTGTTGTTCTGTATCAGATTAAATGGAGAAAACTTTTTTCATTTTTACGCCTCCACTCGCATTGATGACAGAAGTAGGTACATTTTGTATAAGAGTTATGGTATTCGAAATTGGTATCGCAACGGCCCTCGCTCAGCATAATGCTGATACCCTATACGGGAAAAAAGTCTCAGCGCTGATTTTCAGCGAGAGCCGAAGCTGACGCGATGACGTCTGCTAGGGCAAGTATTAAATAAAGTATGAAAAATAAACTAAACAGATATAATAGCGATAACCGTAACCGTCGTCGTATTATTGATAAAGTAGGTAGGTACCTATAATTAATTTCGTTGTAAGATTTGTCTACAAAGTTAAATGGGAACTGAAATTGTAAACTGTCCAAGATAAAGTTATGGAAACAATTACATTTGTCTTAGTCGAACGTGCTTGAAACCGGGACGACCCTTAATTGCAGCGCGGTTTTAAAATTCTTTTGTAGAATTGAATTGATTTATTCATTGTTACAATTTGTCGGTGCTTTAATGAATAGGTAGGGGGAGTTAAATTACATGCTTCGGATAAAGAAAAATAGAAGATTTTGGGGGAGGCCTTTGCCCAGCAGTGGGACAATATCTATGGTCTAAAAAAACGGGGTTCAAATTACCCACAAATACCCTTCGATTTTTTTTTTGGTCGGAAGTAGGATGGCAGTCTTACCTCTATTCAATTGACTATACCTAATCATGTAATAGCAGTTGGTGAAAGTATAACATACCTACTATGACATTGCTCCTGCCTGTACTTACGCCGTTACGTTATCTGGTGTATAAGTAATTAATAGATTGCTACCCCGGCGATAACCACCACCCCTCGGCTAATAAATTGTGTTTGTTGACCTTCACATGCCTGTTAAGGAAATATTATGCACTACTAGCTTACGTCCGCGGTTTCTCCCGGGTCCTGAGGGAATTTCACCATGACAATTGAACTTATAGAAAATAACCATTTAACGTGGCTGAACGAGTTTATGAATACTGAAAAAATAGACAACTTAATCTTCTATTTGGTTAGGAAACACTCAAGCAATTTTCCAACTAGTAGTTCCAGAGATTATCGTGTTCAACCTCGTAGTATAAACTTTTCAGCTTACTTTTCAGCTACCTACCTACTTACTACTTAACTAAGACTGAGAGTCGGTCGGTAGTTGGCCCGATAATTTTCCAACAGATTATTTTGAATGTAAATCGCTGATATATTTATTCATAATATTTATTCAAACTCACGGCTCGCTCGCACTATCGTCCGATTAAAAGCTTGCAGTATTCGGGGGCTTTTAAACCCCCCTTACTTCAATAAGATACTTTGTGTGCGTTCCAGGGCCGCGATAACTCATTTGAACTCCGTGGCTTTTTGGCACAACGTATAAAGAATCTTAGCAGAGCCGTAGTTAAGCTACCCAGTTTCATATACCTAGTCTTATGAAAGAAAACCTCATATATTCAGGCTTTGGGTTTACTTTCGACTTATTGGCTACGGTGTTCACCTTCTTTCTGGCTAGTTTATGACCTAAAAGGATCTCTGCGATAGTTTATTACTTTCTTGGAAAATTAATTAACGTTAGTGCAAGAGTATATTTATTGAAGTATAATTTTTGGGAAAAAGGTCAAGCAATTTCCCACTAGGCATTTCTTAAAGTTTTCAATAATAATGTTCTTTTATTATACTTCTATTAACTGATTCCAAAATTATAGTACCCACATATTTTGTAGGAATCCAACGCTATTTTGTGGTAGGTAGGTACAGAGAAATAAACAATTTTGAATGATGTCCCACGTCCGATAAATAACTTTTTAGTAAATTATGTCCGTCTATTTTATGACTTTTGTATAGGTATTGTTTGCATCATTAATTTTTAGATAATAAATAAATCTCTGCAAACTCACCACTATGAAGTATTGCACGCTTTCCAACAGCCACCCATACATCTTAACTAATTAAATTAAATAAATATTTATATTAAAAAAGTTCAAGTAGTTTTAAAAACTCAGTTTCAATCAACTTCTGATCACGATCTCCCAAGAAGCCACAGTCTAATTTTTACTCAAGCAATGTCATTGATTAATAGGAAGTGTATAAGTTTTGATGCTCCGTTTGTTTACCGCCCTTGGCAACCTTGGGTCGCGTTTACCCCGTAAGGCTTTCGCGGTACTACTGAGCGAATAAGGGAGCGAGCGAGTACTTAGTATTCCATACAGCCTTTGATGTTCTATGTGTAATCTATGGTCTATGGTCACTTTTTATAGAGCTCCTCAACTCTTTTGGAGCGCGAATAATTACGAAATTGAAAGTGTTAATTTCAATGCAATATTCGATAACAGTTTTTAGAATAAAAGATGTAGCTCAATATTTAGAATTTAATTAAATAAATAGCTATCATATTGACAATTTCATGACTACAATTTCCAAGATATTTGTAATGATATCAAGGATGTATCTTACGATACGGAATTTTCAACGGAATTTTCTACTAACTTACATATTGCGGATGAGTTCACAGAGAACACGTAAAACACTACAAATAGTTCGAAATGGAGAATTGGGGACTTTTACCTACTGAAGGAGTTCAAAAAAATATGCAATTCAAAATTAGTTACAAGTTTACAAGTTACAACATGTACGATAAACCTGAACCTAATTTACAACGATCACGGTATAACAATAGACGTAATGACGTCATTGACCAATCAGTAAGTTGGTAGTGAACTGAATTGGTTCGGTGAAGCACATTCAGGCCAATTGTCTGTTATGGCGCCCTTCGAAGGACGCGTGCCTAAGACCATTCATTCGCCATTTGTCTTTATCAACTATTTGTTATAATTATCTTGTAGTCAAAGTGATAGACTGTTTCTTACTATATTACACATTTGCATAAAACATAATTGCATATACATAAGTAAGAACTTTATTCACGATATAGATTCACTAAATTCTAATCTTTCGCGCGGTTTTACCCTGCCCCGGGGGAATGTTTTCCCGAACAAATATAGCCCATGTTGAAAATTCTAGCTTTCCAACAGTGAAATAATACCTATATAAAACTGCAGAAAAATTATGTCTTTGTACATGTAAAGATGTAATTAGAACTCCATTTGGAAAAAACTATCATGGTCATCCTCCGAGCCTTTTTCCCAACTATATTGGGGTAGGCTTCCAGTCTCACCACTACCGGATTCAGCTGGGTACCAGTGCTTAGAAAAATATATATATATAAATAATAATTTATAATTTATTAATTAAATTTTATAGAAGTTAATTTATTTTGAACGTTTTACACGAATGTTATTAGAACAAAGTCTTATTGGCAACATTAAAGACGAAATAATAAATCAGATTCATCAACAGAAGGATCAGAAAATGGTTTGATCAGCCAGCATAAGCGGCTATCATCAATACTGCTGCCACCGTGGCCCCACAGGCCTCTGTCTCCAATTTCATCCACGGCCACAGCCATTTTCAGTCCTTGTTTGTATTCACAGTTTACAATATGGAATACGAGGGAACCATTTTTAAATCCAGGTTCTAAGTAATATCTATGTCTGAGTTCGTCGGAATTGTTCGAGCCCCACGCTTTCCTATCTCCTATATTGTCCACGTTCACGTCCAATTTCAGATACATGTTGCAGTCAATGTTGTACAGCTTGAAGGTGACGCCGTCGTTGTCCCAAACAGGAATGAGTTTCCAGCTCACTCTCTCACTGGACAAGTCGCAAGCGTTGTCACCCCAAACTAGTCTATCGCCGTAGGAGTCGGTGTCCATATCAAGTTTCAAGGGTTGGTGGAATTTCAAGTTGGCTATAGTCACAGGGTCTTCATTAAGAATGTACGCAAATGATTTTCTGAAATGTTTACGAACTAGATCGCGAGAGCCAGCGTTCCACAACTTGTACGCATATGACATGGCAGTTCGTGGAGCATCATTGATAAGCTTCGTGACTACTTGATCGATGATCTGTCCATTTTCCACGTTAGCTAACATCTGAGTCATTGAGATGGCACGTTCATAGTTAGAGTTGGTGATGTTTTTATATAAACAATTATTTGCTTCCAATTTATTTAGGAAAGCCACATGACTATCAAACTTTAGGCCTTGAAGATTTTCGGGGAGATCGACCTGTGGACAAGCGTAAAGACCTTTTCTTTCTAATTCTAAAGCGAGAGTTAGTATCTCACTTGAATTGGATTGACTTCCATACACAACTACTCTGCCAAGATCATTGTTGACAATGCGGGCGATATCCTTGGCACAGTTGGTGTTGATGCGCGACGCGTCCGTGACGGTGACGGTGATGACGGAGTTGTCTCTGATGTAGGCGCTGGTTTCGCACTCGGAGCAGCTGGCGACGGGGATCCTGTTCGGTATCTTACTGTCCCGGTCGGCGCCACCGCTCACCACGTGGTACTGATGATGGACGTTGTAGCAGTTCGTGAACCCAGTGATACCGTCTTCTGAAACAATTCTACCCTCGCCCCAGTAATCCACATGTTGAATCAGGTTGTTGAGGGAAACTGGTATTTTCACCAAGTTGTACTCGCCTAGGTAAGGAACCTCGGAATACGGGAATAATTTATCCACGTTTGTGTTGTAGTTTGGTTTCTTTGCATTCTTCCAGTTGGTAATGGAATACATTTTGATGTTTGTCTGAAAGAAATATAAAAAAAGACTTGATGTAGATTGCCCAGGTAACGGATAAAAATGGGGATATACCTACATACTTATAATCAATTGAATCAGTATTTTAAGCAATAGCTTTAATTTGTTTAGTATGTATTTGTCTAAAAACCTTCAGTTAATTCCTTACTCAAAAAAATATAGTAATAAAATAAATAAACTTACTGTTTAACACCTCGAGAACACCAATATACTATTTACAAGTCTGGGGCACGTATTTATATAGAGCTAGGATAGGCACATAATACTTATCATATTTGGTGGTTACCGCAAAAATATGAAAATAAACGATTTTGATAAATATACACACCGCATGCCTGACCTACGTAACCTTTGCCTGACAAAAAGTCAGTGTGAGGCGGGCTTTCGCACACTGGTTCCGTACAATGCTTACCAAATAATCCTCTAACGAAGAGATAAACTGCACTACTTATTCTCGTGTATAAATGTATAGTAATAGGTACCTTTATTTTAATTCTTTGTTTCTTACTTTTAGGTTTTATCGAACTTGTTTGGAAATGCTAACATATTTTCAATTCAATTTATTTATTTTTTTTATTTTACGTTTTTACATGATATAATAATTAGGTCACATAGAATCCCATATATTTTGCTTGTGCCAACTTTTTGATTTAGGTAGTAGTACCTTCATAAAGTTTATAGACTGATGGTGGTCCAAAACCCTAAAAATAACTCACTTTCATTCCTTTAGACTTTCCTTATTATATGATGATATTCCTATGTATTAATGACAGTCGCATCGCTCAATCTCCTTAAATTTCTAATTAAAAGAAATTAATTTGCACTGTATACGAATTAGGTATATGGAAATCAGCTCGTCCCTTTTAAACACGCTTATATGTATTAGCTTCACTTGTAAAACTAACAATGTATGTAAGAAATTCTTGTATCCTTAGACTATTTTGTTTTCCTATCAATCAAGTTATTCATTTAAGTTTCAGTGTTAGTAAATCAATCATAATCATATAAGATAATATAATATGTAAAACAAAGTCTATTGATAGATTCCTGTAAGATTTGACAAGCGGGCGCGTTGCCAATCTAATGGCGCTTCGCAATAAAAAGAGGCGCGTGCGCCGGTGACCCGTACAATTAAAAAGCGGTCGTTTGCTTTAAGAATTGGTGCGTTAGTGATCGCGACTGTACACACCACTAAATACACATTACTTCGCGGCCTAGTTATTTGCTGAAAATAGGGACAAACAACATTTTATCTATTCTTATTATTTATTGTACACAAAAATATTTACAAACACAATGCAGATAAGTTATGTACCTACAAAGGCGAGCTTAACCCAGAGTTGGGTTCTCTAACAGCAAACCTTAGAGCGATAGAAAGATGCGATAGGGAAGTGTAAATTAGAAGTATCTATGCCTGTTTTTAAATATTATAGTCATTTGCATAGCCTTTTCCCAACCAGGCTGCGGTCGGCTGCTAGTCTTACCGGATGCAGCTGAGAACTAGTGACATGGTGTGATTGCCTGTCTGACCTTCTCAACCCAGTTACCTAGACAACCCTACCCTTCTTCTAACCCTTCTGGCATCGGGCTACCCGTAACGTCTGTCAAAGATGTTCAAGTGACAGCTGGGATCTACTCATTTATCGTGGCTTCTTCAACACGGAAGAACTCGTTATGACAAGATAGACCCATCCACGGACCAAACTTTTCGATCCGCCTGGCTTTGAGGCAAAAGTTCTTCCTAATATTCAATTAAAAATAGATTTTTTACTAACTGAGAGGTAATCATAGTGAGATAGGGTCGGTTCACGTCTGATGGAACATGGTAAAAGAAAACTTTTATTACTTACGGTCGGGGCAACATATCTTCTTTTATCTATATACTAGGTACATGTAAGTACTGTTATTACTGTGTTGTATAAATAAATACTCTATGTAAAGTATTTTTAAACGCTCCTTTGCTCGAAGTGTTGCGAAGGAAAATGAGAAACCCAAATATTAATTATCTTTGAAATAAAAATGATCAATCAAATGATTTACATCATCAGCTTTTAAATGTAAAGCTTTCACTAAAACGACCAAAAGTTTTGTTCCTCTGAGCTCATAGATCGCGGTGGTACGGGTCATGCGTAGGCGCATATTTATTGGTATCCCGCCCAGAGGCTGCGCATTCGTCGCGGCGCGGGCGGGCCGCGCTACCCCTTCCCGGCAAAATATATAGGTAAGTAAGTTTGTATATTTTTGCTATTTTTCACTAATAGTATGTTTTTATTCCTTACCAAGCGGTTTCAAAGGTGGTAAATCAATAAAGTGACAATCTTTGATCTGAACATAAAACTCCTTGAAGTGAAGCGTCGATATACAGTCTGTACTAATATTATAGCAAGGATTTTTTTATTTTTTTTTTATTGTTTATAATGAATAAACTCAAAAACTACTGCTCGGATATTTGGAAAATTCTTTCACTGTTGGACAGCTACACTGTTCCCTAGTGACATAGGCTATATATTTTATCCCGGTACGAGCAGTAGGTAAATAGTTTTCGCGGGACGCGGGTGAAACCGCGGGAAAACGGCTGTTCCTGTTACTGCTGGAAAACGGCTAGTTTAATATATTTTGAATGCACAGTGAAATGAACTTTGCCAATTTACAATGTTTCAAAAAGTTTAAATCTTAATTTAAACAAGAACATATACCGTCTTGAATCTTGATCCACTTAAAAGTCTTGCAGTTCAAAATCTATAATTTGCTAAACTTTAAGTCTATTTTAAACTTATTTGAGTCTTTTGATTTTCATTTCTTTCTCAGGTTAATAAGGTGAGAATTAGGTATTCTTTTTTAATGTTAGATAAAGCCTTAAATATTTTGGTAGAATTGAGGGATCATAACAAGTCACTAACTTGCAAAAAAATAAATGAAAACGCGAAAAAATAAAAATCTAATCACGGATAAAAAAGCAAAGCTAAAAATATAAAACACGCTGAAAGAAACACCGTTGCAGTAGTTTTACCACAATGTACACCATTACGGGCTTAACGCCAGCTCTCGGAGCGAGCTTGTGTTGCACGTTGCACCCATTTGCATCTGCTTGGATAAACAATCGGTGTTATGGGCTGCAACGCTTAGCTTCTATGTAATACAAATGGTAAATACTTTACTGATAAAAAAGCTGACTTATAAGAAAGAAAATTTGTGCGGAATTAAGTTATGTTTAAAAAATTGTTTATGTATATAGCACAGATTGTTTAATTTCTGTTTCATGAGAATTTTACCCAAAGGCAGTTTGAAATTTTTTCCTGTATACGACATATAGGTACGACACTCTGTTGACGTAGCAGCATGACACAGCTTTTTGACGTAACCGAAAAATAAGCCTGTAGCTATCTCAAAAGTCTCGTACATTTCCATAACAAAACGTGGCCGTTCGTTTTACCTTTTACCGCGAAAGCGTAACAATTAGGACCTCACATTCGCGGATAAACATGTACCTATATCCTTTCACATACCGATCTATACCTACTTATCTGTGTTTCGTAGTTTTGGCGTGAAACCGCGACTGATGGACAAAGTTATTTTTGTATCACTACATAGTATAAAACAAAGTCGCTTTTTCTGTCCCTATATCCCGTTGTCCCTTTGTACGCTTAAATCTTTAAAACTACGCAATCGATTTTTTGTATTTCTAAAAGATACGAGTGATTAAAGAGGAAGGTTTATACGTATAATAACATACATTAAATAGTGGGGAAACACTGTTATCCCGTGCGAAGACGGAGAGGGTCGCTAGTTTAAAAATGAGTGAGGATTGAGATGACACTATGAACCCATAAATTCATCAAATAAATTAATTATCCTGCCGAAATCTCAATAACCGAGAGTGGAATCATGGGCTATTTAAATAAACAAATTAGTACAAACTCAGAGCGTTGCACGCTAAAATTAATTATTACCGTCGCCAATTGGTAGTTGTCATCTCCATATAGACAGATGCGTCGGAAAGGTTAGTGGGACGTCCGCTACTTGGTCCTGACATCTTTACATGATATGATTGAGGAATAGGCGAATAGGCCGAGTCGACGACCTGTTCCGATAGCCTTGGACCATCTATGACGGTAGCGTATTGATTTATATTGCCGTTCATGAAGATGTATGTCTGAAATATTTTAATGTGTTGTCACTTAGATTTGGAGCTGTTGATTGTCAGGAATTTGAGTTAATAGTACCAATGGAGATGTAATTGATACCGTTTTGAATTTCCATTTGCGTATTGAGCTCATGGCTTAGATGTGTCTTTTCTTTTTTTGCGATTTTGTAATTGTTCATATTTTCAGACGTGAAACATGTTATGAATGATTTAATTTTGAAGAGTTTCAGTGACTAGAGGACTTACGTCGCTTTCATCTAAATGATTAGTGAAATTAATTCATAAAGTTATGCGTTCTTTTGCATAAGGGTTCATAATTGGATAATGACCTACCCTTCATCATCATCATCATCATCATCAGCCTATCGCAGTCCACTGCTGGACATAGGCCTTTCCAAGTGCACGCCAATGAGATCGATTTTCGGCTTCTCTACCTCGGCCTACCCTTAATTGAACCTTTTTTTCTTTATCCAGTCACCATGAGGTGGTTGAAGGCGGCCTGGCTGGCTGTGCTGGTGCTGCCAGCTGCCTCCAAGGAGCTGTCGGAGTCTCATCGCGAGGAGATAGTGCAGGAGCTCCCTCAGGCTCAAGAACCCGATCTCATCAACTACGACGACTATACGCCGGTTGGAGAAGATGATGATCGTAAGATTTTTTTTTCATTCTTTAAAAAGTTGAAATTTTGCATCCATAAGTTGTGTCCATAACTATGTATTACAGAACCAAAGAGTTTGCTTGCCTGACTCATCAGGCTAATTTGAGGAACCATTGATATTTTTTCAGTTTTTATTCGAGAGCTGCTTTTATATATTTTTCGTATTTCATATTTTATAGGTTTAAAACAAAACAACTTTTGGGAGATCATTATCATTATTTTCTCATACCTAATTAGTGAAAGCGTGGACGGACACAGCTGTATCTTGACATCATCATTTTTAATCAAGTCTCATCGCGTGTTATTTACTTATATTCTTTGTCTAGTGACGCGTCAAGCTGAAACTGATTTCCGAGGATTCCAAAGCAGTAAGTTTCCTTCACCTACAACCAATTCTTTAGCTTGTCTTATTTCAAAGATCTTTATTAATGTGCTGTTTATATACTAACACGAAGTTTATTTACAGGCACACCGGCTTACCAGAGACCGCAGCAGACCATTCGAAGTAATTATACATTTTATTCTTTAATTTCAGTAAAAAACGGTAAATTAAAATTTATCTTTGTACTTAAATACATTGTAGGTTGCACACAAGCAGGGTGTAATTCAGGATTATGTTAAAAAAAAAATCATAAATTTTCTTTGATATTCAATCAATTTTCTTCAGTATTCTGTGATAAACGTCATGTTTGATGCTAAGATATGAAGTAGGTAACTGTCCACAAAATATTAAATGAAACCGCATACCCAGTTCCAGCCAGCCCCAAGTGCGTGGACATCGGCCGCACGTGGACAGAAGGGGAGAACTGGAAACGAGACAACTGCACTCTCTGTCAGTGCCACGCTGGGAGGGTGAACTGCACCACCGTGCCCGCCTGCCGTCGATCCACTCGTATGTTTCTTTGATTTTATGAAAAAAAAAACTTTTTCTAGGATGAACGAAGACGAGCCAAAATTTTAAAACATTAGTGTGACTGAAAATGAACTCAAGCTTTTAATATGGTACCATGGGAACAAAGTTTCCTACAGATTGGCTGTTGTCAACCGGTGAAGACGAATACGATGTTCTTCGATCTTTAGTGCGCTAGTTCATAGGCTTATGATTTTGATGTTCACAGCAACCACAAGAATTAAAGCATTTATAAGAATAGCAGTTTTAAAATACAATATAGAATGGTTTCGTAGCAGATTTACTTGATAAGCCTAGCTGCTGTATAATTTTAACACGCTTTACTTGTAACTATATATGTTAGAAAATCTTGAAATCTTAATTTTACTCACTTCCCGTTCTTCGATTAGGATGAAATTTTGCACAATACATGACTAGAAACGTTATGAAAAGGGAGTTTTTTAGTTTTTAAACAATTTCTTTTATTTATTCAATATTTATTTTGCCAGCACCACCACCCGTGTTTGTCGGCGTTGGCAGTCAGGGGACGACACCAGTGCGAGGAGTGGTAGGTGTGCCTGGTGACGGGGGCCCGCCAGGCCCGCCTGGATCCCCCGGCGTCAATGGTGTACCCGGGGCCCCTGGAATACCTGGCCCTGCTGGACAAATGCCTGATGTAGGTGTTCAGTCGGACTTTGAGTCCGATTATTCCGCATTCAGTACCGTAATATTTTTGGTTGTACCTATATCTCTTTATTTTTTACTTATTAGCTGTCTTGGATATCATTACATTACACACGTAAAAGCTAAGTTGCATGATAGAAGAAGATGTTTTAGGGGCTCCTATTTAATAAACTCTTTCTGTTGTGTACAGGTGAACGCTTACCTAGCGCAGTTGGCAGCCTCAGCTGGTGGTGACAAGGGTCCTCCTTTCGATCCCTATCAGTACATGCAAGCTTCAGTTGGAACTCCAGGCATTAGAGGAATTCCCGGTAAGATAAAAATAATTATTGAAGTAAACATAATTCTTATCTACTTATGTAAAAGTATAATTTATTATATGAAGACATTCCAACAAAATATAACAATTCTTCGATTTCCTGATTAGGACCCCAAGGACCTCCGGGTCCACAAGGATTTCAAGGACCAAGGGGAGAGCCAGGCGAACCGGGGCAACCTGGACAGCAAGGACCACCGGGAGAGAGAGGACCGCAGGGACTACCAGGAAAAGATGTAAGGAACAGTGGCCAAAAAGCATGACCAGAATGCCAATACGGCAAATCTTATTTGTGAGTAGAATAATTGCAATTTCATTAATAATTTTAGGGCTCCCCGGGAGAAGATGGTGAACCGGGTCCTTCGGGTGCAGTGGGACAGCCTGGACCTCGTGGAACACCGGGCATACCTGGAATCCAAGGACTGAAAGGACATCGGGGTTTCGATGGGAAAGACGGCGCTAAGGGGGAACAAGGATTGCCAGGAGAAAAAGGACCGACTGGAATGCCTGGTCCTATGGGACCAACTGGACCAGCGGTATGTTATGAAATCATTTAGTTAAATATAGTGTAGGTAGATGTTACCTCTGATTGATTTTTAATAAAAGTATGTATTTTCCTGTGCCAGGGCCCTGTTGGCGCTAGGGGTGAGAGAGGTCGTGAAGGTCCCCCTGGGCCTCCCGGAGTACGAGGTGTTGATGGAGCACCTGGACCACAAGGTTTAATGGTAAGATTTATTTCATCATTACTGGATTTAAATTGATAAGCAAAGCTTAGATGTTTATTCAAAATATAACTTTATTTTTAAGGGCAACGTTGGCAAACCGGGCTCGCCAGGATTTCCTGGTGCTCCAGGCTTGAAAGGTGAACAGGGTATATCCGGACCAAAAGGCAGTCAGGGAATGCAAGGACCACGTGGAGAAGCTGGTCGTCCGGGACAGCCTGGTGAAGTAGGAACCCCCGGTATTCCTGGACGTGATGGAACTCCTGGCGAGAAAGGCGTACAAGGGCAACCGGGGGCTTCAGGGCCACAAGGTTTCCCAGGACCTAGGGGACTGCCAGGTGTAGCGGGAGAATCGGGCTTGCCTGGATCCAAAGGAATGCCAGTATGTTATCCATATTTTTTTACTCATTAAGTACCTATTACAATTTTGCACGGAAAGACTAACTTCTGTTAATTTATAGGGTCAACCAGGAGAAAGAGGCCAAAAAGGTGATGGCGGAATCAGAGGAGAATCTGGTGCTCCTGGTCCACGTGGTTTGCCTGGTAATATGGGACCAGAAGGAAAACGTGGAAAAAGAGGTCTGAGAGGACCAGCTGGCAATGTTGGACCTCAGGGCGAAAGAGGCTTACAAGGAATGAGAGGTTTACCTGGTGCTGATGGGTTCATGGGTCCTAAAGGTCAGCCTGGCGAGCGAGGTGGTGTTGGATTACCTGGATCTAAAGGAAGCACTGGAGACCCTGGTAGGCCCGGACCACAAGGACTTCAAGGGCCACGAGGATCTGTCGGAAGGCCCGGAATGCCTGGAAAAACTGGACCCCAAGGTGAAAGAGGTATACCAGGTGCTGATGGCAGACCTGGTGAACAGGGTTCTCAAGGAATACAAGGTCCTCCTGGCCTAATGGGCGGACCTGGAGAAAGAGGTTTGCAAGTGAGTATACTTCGAAGTTAAAATTTAGAGTTGTTATAATAAGACTTATGTATAGTATTTAATATGGGCCTTAGATACCTAACTTAAATACATAAATAAATAATGCATGTTTTAAAAAAATGAATTATAATAATTTTGTGCAATTTTATTTTATAGGGTGAACCAGGAAAAGATGGTGATCCAGGTCAGGCTGGTCCTCAAGGACCTAAAGGTGATGCAGGTCGTGATGGTGGCCCCGGTATTCAGGGACCTCAGGGTGTTGCTGGTCCTCCCGGCGAAAGAGGCCCGTCAGGTCCAGCTGGGCCTACTGGCTTCCCCGTAAGTAATCCAAGTGTGAAACTCATTAAAGGTAACTTTGAATCGAGCTAAGCGGTATATGCTTTGCTCGAATTTCAAGAACCATGTTTACATTCAGATGTCTTAATTTTAAATTCTTTTAGGGAATGCCTGGAGCAGCTGGTCTCCCAGGTTCCCCGGGCAAGGAAGGCGAGCCAGGCATGGCAGGACCAGCCGGCCCACCCGGCCCAGCGGGGCCTCGAGGAGAGAGAGGTTTTACTGGAGACCGAGGACAACCTGGACAGCCTGGTAGCCCTGGAGAGAAGGGAGAATCCGGCGCTCAAGGGCCTGATGGACCACCGGTGAGATTGAAAGATGCATGGAAATTAATAATGAATAGTAGTATTTTTACATTGACAAATTCTTGACATAACTTTCAACTTTAATTAGAACGTTATGTATTGAGTTGTTGAGCAAACATTTGAAACAGGTGTATGTTATTATGACAGGGTCCCGAAGGTCTCAGGGGTAGTAAAGGTCACCCTGGCTCTCCCGGGGCGATGGGTATGCCTGGACAGCGAGGACTTACTGGTGCGCCGGGCGAGAAAGGCGATAGAGGTGCCGCAGGTCCTCCGGGCAATGATGGAGCTCCAGGTAAAACTTTGGATAAAACAGATTATCAATTCGTATGGTTATGAGACAGAATATACAGGAATGAATTATCCAGTGCGCAAACTTTGTCAACTTATAGTTAAACAAGTTTTATTGATACATATATTTTTATTTTTTCGTGTTCTAGTACAAAAAAGAAAACTTATTGATATCGAAAGATGTTTATTTTGTAACCGATTATACGGTCGCAGTCGTCTTAGTAGGCACGGCGGCAACGCGAAACCGGTTTACTGTCGCGAGCGCGGCCCCAAGCGCGTAAGAATAGTTGGTTGGATTTTAGGGCGGACAAAAGAATGAAAAATTTTTTTTTTACTGATTATGCAGATATGTTCTGTTAATGATTCTGGACCACCAATTTTTTTTGTGCACTGCTTAAAATTCATTCCAGTATAAGACAGAATAAAAACTATTATAATTATTTCAGGTCGTCAAGGAGAGCAAGGTCCCCAGGGTCCAATAGGTCCAGTCGGACCTGCTGGAGAGCCGGCTGAAAGAGGTGAACCTGGAGCTCCCGGTATTCCCGGAGAATTGGGTGCCCCGGGTTCTCCTGGAGAACGAGGCCAGCCCGGCCCACAGGGCTCACCTGGCCTGTCTGGGCCACCAGGCCTTACTGGCATGCCTGGTGCTAAAGGTGAAAGAGGGTACTCAGGAGCTAAAGGACAGCAAGGTTCATCTGGAAGCCCAGGTAATTAACTATGACAAGGTTCATCGATATTACTCAATGTCCATGATATTAAACGATGCTATAACTTTAAATGAAGGTGTGCCCGGTGAGACTGGACCACGT
Source organism: Helicoverpa zea x Helicoverpa armigera (assembly GCA_033682625.1). Classification (NCBI taxonomy): domain Eukaryota; kingdom Metazoa; phylum Arthropoda; class Insecta; order Lepidoptera; family Noctuidae; genus Helicoverpa; species Helicoverpa zea x Helicoverpa armigera. Next base: position 2,227,231 of record JAWIIS010000041.1, read on the forward strand.
GGTCTGCCTGGCATAGCTGGTGCCAAAGGAGCTCGCGGTGATCATGGACCAAAAGGAGAAACCGGACACGTTGGCTTGCCTGGAAGACCGGGAGACTTGGGACCGCCGGTAAGCAATATATGTATTTACATATTTCTAGTATTATCAGTCAGTATACTTCAAAATGATAACAACCATTTTAGTTGAGAGTTTAAGTAGCGTTCCTTGATTCTTTTCAATTCCTAATTACTATCTTTATCTTTAAGGGTCCACAAGGAAACACAGGGCCAGCTGGAGCTCCCGGTATCCCCGGCGCTAAAGGAGCGACCGGCGACTCAGGCCGTCCTGGTGCCCCTGGCCCTATGGGCCTGACTGGTGCTCAGGGGGCTGAAGGACCGAAAGGTGAAAGAGGCAGTGAAGGTGAACCCGGTTTACAAGGACCCACTGGTCCAGCCGGAGCAGCTGGCGAGAGAGGACCGATAGGATTACCTGGAGTGGCAGGCCCACCTGGACCCCAAGGACTTCGAGGAGCACAGGTAAAAAATATAAATAAGAAATAATGGAGGTATTTTCTTTCCTTTTATTTTACATGACACATGTGGTCAAATTAAACCGTTTACTTTCTTTTTAAGTCACTTAAACAACCTTTGCATAATTAGTATTGTTGAGCATTTTTGACAGTTTTTATAATTATGTTCTATTTGTAGGGTGAAAGTGGTGCACCAGGAAAACCAGGCGCTGACGGTGCTCCCGGTCAAGCAGGATCACCCGGTCCACAAGGGCCACCTGGACAGATGGGAGAGTCAGGCCCAGAGGGTCGCCCGGGCAAACAAGGTCAGCCGGGTATTGCGGGACGACCAGGCGATAAGGGACCCATGGGACCACAGGGTGCTTCTGGACCTGCTGGACCACCGGGATTGCAGGTAATCATCAATTTATGTGTATGAAATATACCATTTATAATTATCTATTGGTCAGGCATCTGTAAACTGACATCAAAGTAGGTTTTTTGCTTGGTACCTAATCTTGAATACATCGATATCTTAAGGGACCACCTGGCCCGTCGGGTCCTTCTGGACCTACTGGCGAGCGAGGACCTAGAGGAGAAAGCGGACCCCCTGGAGTTGATGGCCCTCAAGGACCTCCTGGCAAAGCTGGACCTCCCGGCCTTGACGGAATTAAGGGAGAAAGGGGCGAGGCTGGTGCCGACGGAGCTAAGGGCCATGCTGGGTTACCAGGTCTTCCTGGTATGCTTGGAGCTCCTGGAAGGGCTGGTGAAAGAGGTTTACCTGGACCAATGGGACCACCAGGAAAAGATGGCGATGTTGGACCACGAGGTAAATCATTAATTTCAGATCTTTTGGTTAATTAGCTTTATTCTGGACCAAAGCAATGAAAATGTCTGTGTTCTTTTTACATATTGCAATAAATAGATAATTTAATTTAAAACAACAAAAATTAAAATTAAATAAATGAATTTTAGTAAATGAGTACTTGAAACTTATTGTTTTTGTCTGATGGTACATTAATACCCTTTTGTAGGTACACCTGGTCGTGACGGCAACCCTGGCCTACAAGGTCCACCCGGAGTGCCTGGAGGTCGCGGTCCTCCCGGAGAAGCTGGTAGACATGGAGCCACTGGGCCTGCAGGTCCTCCCGGACCTCCCGGGCCACCTGGTGAAGGCCTGGCCTACGATGCTGCTGCTCTCGCTGCTATGTTACAACAAGGTTCGTATATCAACTTGATTAGTTGGTTTTGAAAAATAAATTTCTTTTTTCATTTTAGATTAAGTCAAATAAAAATGACATAATAGTCCTCCTTCCTAACTTTTTTTATGTAGACAGGTTATCTCAAATAAAACTTTCGTTTCTTAAGACGACAAGAAGGATGATTAAGTGACATCCAATTGATGTTTTGTGTAACAGGTTCCGTGAAAGGCCCCGACCCAATGGGCGACGACCCCAACTCGCTTCCACCCCGCTTCTTCAAGGAAGACATGACAGCAGCTGAACGCAAGGAGGTCGTGATGAAGGCATACGAACGTTTGAAGGTTTCTCTCGACAAGTTCCTGAAACCAGATGGCTCTAAGGAGGCACCTGCTAAGACCTGTGGAGACATCAAGTACCACCATCCTGAATTTGAAAGCGGTAAGGAAAGATTTACAAAAATAATTTAAAATTAATCATATCCAAGGTAAGACCTAATAAAAAAAATACTTACTTTCCTTTCATTTGGTATTTATTACCTTTGAGGCAATATATAATTTCGATATTAAAATTAAAAGCCTCCTTGTTGAAAACATTTTGCAATGTGATGATAGCAAAATCAATAAGAAAGGTCTAAAATGTGTTAAAGGTGCTATACCTATATGATGTTCATATTCGGGTTTGTAACCAGGATACTATTTGCCAGATAGATGATTATACCTACATATGTAGATGATTTGATAGACATTTCAATAGAGACTTCAATTTTTATTCCCATAAAATTTCTTAGAGAAAGTACCATTTTGTGAATCCGGGCCTTATTAAACTCTTCAGGACAATACTGGATTGACCCGAACGGCGGTGACATAAATGATGCGATCATTGTACATTGTGAAATGGATACTGGAGCCAGCTGCGTGTTCCCCAAGCCCATGCAATCGAAGGACATCGCATATGATGGAGAGGAACATGAGCCCTGGCTTAGCGAAATGGATGATGGATTTACGGTAAGATACAATGTACAATACATAGATTGCTGCAGCAAAATGCGGTGAAATACATGATTAAATTGAAATTATACCAGTAGGTACCGGCATAAAATAACTAGGAAATAATTTTTAAAATCTAACAAACAAAAATACAATTTATTCCTCTTTTTATTAATATTATTGTAGATGTAGATGATGACATAAAAGTAAAACAACTTAGCAAAGTCAAAAAATCAGACACATTCGACGAGATTATTTTACAAAACTTGACTCTCAAGTCTTCAAAGCCTAATTGCCTCCATAACTTGTTTTCCTCAGATCACCTACAAGGCAGACCACACACAACTCACATACCTGCAGCTGATGTCTTCAACTGCAGTGCAGAACGTGACCTTCCATTGTCGTAACACTGTTGGTTATTACGATCCTACGACGAATAACTACAGACGTGGCATCAAACTGTTGGCTTATAACGACGCTGAGATTCTGCCTAAAGCCAATAACAGGCTGCGGTATAAGACTCTGTTGGATGAATGTCAAGTAAGTTTTGTTTAACTTTTTAGGTAGAAGCATAGATATGTTAGAATAAAGTTTTAGATAAGTCTAAAACTTTTTCGTGTAAATATCTTGCAGAAATATTCATAAAACCTTACTCTAATGGAGGAATGATTTATAGCTGCCTGAACGCCAGCCATAAATTGGTTGCGATACATATTCATACTCCCCTGAAGCAAACTGTACCTATTTACAGCAAAACTAGCGACCTAATCCCGATTTTTTTCAAATAAATATTTTATCACAAGTAGCTTTATCTCACGAGAACAGGAAAATGTATAACCTTGCCTCATTTTCTAGTACAAGAGATCTTCCTGGGCGCAGACCATCGTTGAATACCGTACCGACAAGCCCGGCCGTCTCCCACTCCTAGACGTAGCTGTTCGCGACGTCGGCAGACCACATCAGATGTTCAGAGTAGAACTGGGATTGGCTTGCTTCAGCTAATCATTTCACGACATAATAAAAAAAATATTAACATTTCAAATCAACGGCTAAAACGACCAAAGAGTATACGATATTTGAATTTGATTTTCGAAGCTAGCTGTCAACTGTCAATTTAGCGTCTGTGATTGGATGATTTACAGTCGTTCCCAATATTCCGTCTATGTGTTAATTTCTCTACTAGAGATAGTTTGACATAAAAGCACCATACAAGTAATGTTATATTCCTACTAGTAAGAAAAGCAACAGAAAGAATTTTGGGAACTGCCGTTAAATTATAACATATCACAGAAGTTGTGATAACTAACTTTGTTTAAGGAAAACTGCATTTACCTATACTATCCAAAAAAGACACAAGCGAAAAATCTATGACGTACCTATGTTTAGTTACCCTTGCATTTATAATAATGGATCTTACTATTTTTAAGATTACTTACATTTAAGATCTCAAAAGAAATGTCTCTAGCGAGAATACGTAATATTCACTTTGTACTGAATTATTGTCAAAATGATAATTTGTGCAATCTAGTGAATGACACTGCCATAACTAGCAATACTAGCATTTATTATAAAATATGCGTAAACCACACGAAGTACCTATTTACTTACATATAATGTAGAATAGAAAATAAAACACATAGCTTCTAATAAAATTATGAATAAGTATTTTTTAAATAATCTTCGCTATAATGTGATTCACTATAAATATAATACAAGATTTTATTAAACTATTAAGTACTTAATTTTAAGTATTATTAAGTCGTCACAACATAGTTTTAAAACCTAATTAATAATTGTTATATTAATTTTAATTTACAAAGGTCCTCTTAGGCTGTGTACTTGTACATAATGTAAATATCCTTATTTAAGTAAACGAAAATGTCATGTGATTCCTACATTCGATTTTAAGTTAAGTCTAAGTTTAATTAAGTATAAAGTACCACTTATTTACAATTTCAATAAATATTCTTCGTATTAAGCCATGTATTAAACAATAAAATAATATATTTGTTAAAATTCGTTTCCTTTCTACATATAAACATTGGTTACCATTTTATTTAGCGATCTGTTTCATTTGTGCCATGTCTTTCATATGACGAGACATATCTTTCCAAAAAACAACAGCTATAATAATTAAATATTTCTTTTATACTTCAATATTAAATCAGTCAACCAGATCTCACATTTCAACACACCTCAATACAACTTCACCTTCACAAGACATTCTAACCTCCTCACTCAGAGACATTGGAATAATGATTGCTTAAGTCTCTCCTTAGTGACTTATGCCCATTTTCACCAACAAATACCTAAATTAAGGGATCCCCTAAGAGCATTTACGGAACACTTCATAAGAATTTCGTTTTCACCAAAGTTTAGGTACACCTATACCTTATCCATAGTTATTTATGTCAAAATTGGGACAGCCCTTATTCTAAGTGGCACTTAGATTAAGAGATTGTTGGTGAAAATGGGCAGGAATGTCATACAAATCCTTCACTAAGGAATGGCTTAAGTAACCATTAAATGTCTCTGAGTGGGGAGGTAAAGACCCTGACTTGAAGCTACTGAACAGTAGAGTCACAGGAGTTCTTCCTCATACAGGTGACGAATGGAGGCACGTTGCAGGTGCACTTGGTACAGGTATCCTCGACGGTCACCTCGTCTCCCACGATCAGGGTGCTGTTGCCAAACACGCATTGTGCTGTCAAGTTTCGGATGTTGAGACCACGGACTACTTTGGTCTTTTCGGACGCTGTAAAGGAAAAAAATCATTTAGTACAAACATTTTTATTTATTTATGAAAAAGAGATTACTTTTGAATGCACAATGTCTAGTTATCACAAGTATGTGTTAAGAGGTTTCTTCTACAAATGACTAGCTACATCGCGGTGTTAACATGAGGCATATTTATGTAGGTAATGTCTTTTATGTAGAAAGAGTCCAAGGTGTACACCATATTCCATCATCCTAATAAGATTGAAGTTTCTAGAAGTCATGGGCTGCTTTTACAATTCCCACAACAAAACAATGTTAAGCTAAAAAAACTTACGGCATTCAAATCCAATAGGACAGCCTCTCATATTGCCGGGGAACACAGGTGCACAGTTCTGCACCAAATCAGACTGGTAATGGATCTCTATGCCGCAGTCTATGGTCCGGCAGTAGGCCGCATCGTCAGTCGCATTGTAGTTAGCGGTGCAGACGCACGTCTTACGCGTGTTCTTAGGCTGGTAGGTCTGACCCTCGCGGTACGTCTGGCCGTCCACCTCGCAGGTCTTCAGCTGAGCTATCGCGTCTTTGCCTGGAAAATATAATTTTATCGCATGAAATCTTTACATTTTAGGGTAGGTACTAGATGGGTATAGTTATGAATCAACCGTACACTTGCGGATCCACTTGCCGGCTTTGCCGGAAATACGTATATTTCTGAGGTCACAATATCTCATTAGAGTATTTACCCAGAATCTTTAAAAACCACGTTTACACGGAAATCAGCATACTTTTGCGAAGCTCTCAATGTCTTTTAATAAACATTTATCATGATCCAAAAAGGACGAGTCACGGCCTAAAGTCAAGGTGATCTACTTGGTGAAATCATTGTCAACACTATAGTACTACTAACGTTTTATTCGCGTTACATTTTTTTAAGTTACATTTTAGGAAAGTATATAACTGGTATGTCCATAGGTGTGAGAATTATGTGTGTAAGAATTTATGCTTTCAGCATGTGAGTTGGAAGAACTAGTTTATGAATATAATCTATCGCAATACGTGGAAGTAGATTGTATCATCATTATCGAGCCACAATAGGTCGTTGACGAGTAATCCTGCCATTGCGCTGGTGTTTACGACCGCTTACATGGAACCTTCCATTGTGTTCCGTAGCTCAAACACATTAAATAGTGTGTCATCTAAAAATAAGCTTGATTAACAAGCAATTGATTCGTATCGACAGAACCGGTGCATTGATAATGTTCATTGAAAATTAATTACGTTTGATGAACTCATAAGTTACCTACTGTGTTTTGTTTTTTGTTACCGTAGAAGGAGTACCCTCAGAGTTAATGTGTCGGTAACTCCTTCTCAGGAATGTGACCGTAGGTACAGATGAAAAATAAAAGTGATGTAACGGCTTTGACTTTTCCTTGTACTTAACTTTTGCACATTTGCAAACATATAAAGTTAATGATGAATTGTTAAAAGTGTATTGCAATTATTTCATGAAAAATGTTCCAATATATTTATGTAGAAAAGTTGATGCTGATGGTTGTTAAGTTGGCACGCTCACGATACCACAATAGTTTCAAGGCCGTTTTCCATACTTCATGTATTGCCGACTTAGATTTAAATGAGTACCACAGGTTACCCCGTTAGCTATAGAGCTAAGTTACTCCCAACAGTTACCTATAGGGACTTAAAACACCTTATCAAACCACTTACAAATTGAGTCACATCACCTATTACTTTAAACTATCAGATATCTGCCGCTCAACTTACCACAGACAGTGCCGACACTGCAACACGAGTCTACCTCAAAAGTGTTGATACATTGCTGCTGCATATCGTTGTCAAACGTCTCCACACAGTCGACCGCCGCGCAATTGAACTGTGGCTCCCCGGAAAACACGCTGCAGCTGCAGGCTTGAGAACAAGGGTTCTTGATCAGCGATTGTGGTATGGGGGACCTGTCGCCGTAGGATACGCCTCTGGAATAGACAATTATGTTGGCTGTTAAGAACCTACGTGAAGGATTGTTAAGAAGTTTAACGCCCTTTGTTTTATTTACGATTGTTTGGTGAAGCAGGGCCGTTTGTTCAAATATTTTCAATTTTGTTTGGCAAAGTATCGAAGTTTGGCGAAGCAAATAATTAAGTATGAAGATCCTAATATATGTTGCCAAGGCTCGTAAACAATTCCCAAACTCGTAACTAATTACGAGCTTAAATGTAATTTTTGGTATCCCGTTAATTTCATGGCGGTCGTAACTTTCCCTTTCCTCGACGACGCGACGGCTGAATTAGGTAGCACATACCTACAACACCTACCTACATATTATTGGACTATAGACATATAAGACCGTATGAAAAAATATTTCAAATGAATCAACAAGATGTTTTGTCTTTTAATCGAAATGGATATAGAGACGAAGAAAATGCTATAGCAATTAGTCCAATTAGTCGTCACCTTACAAGGCATAGAATATAATCTATTTATTAAAAATGCAGAATAAATTGTCACCGGCGCAAGCGCAAGGTCGCCGTACTTCCCTGCGCAGACGACGGTCGCGCGAGAGGTCATCGTCTTTTTGTCATATTTCACTGCTGGGTGCTTCGGGGTATTCCACGAGGTCGTCACTTGAGTGGGTGCTGATTTACTCTTTACAAACAACACACAATGTCGCATTGTTTGGACTTTTTTGACGTCTTAAGGCTGTCTGTGTGATGAGTCAATAGTTCCGTTTTGGGAAATGGAGCAAGGCTTTTGTTATGCCCAATTTGGGTCTAATGTCTTGACTTTTAATATAATATAATTCAACTTTTATGAAGGCCACTATTTATCTTTAATAGAAAAGGGCTCCGAAACGCGAGCAGGATGGATGCTTATCCATTGAGAGATCTAAAAATGTTTCCCGTTGTGTCGTTCGTTTCATTGATCTTCTATCAACATCCACCCGGAAAAAGACATTCACTCACATTTTCTATACATATACTTGTTATATGTCTGCACCGATTCAATAGTCTTCAAGTTTCGCACTTGATAATATACCTATGCTATTTATTTGTATCTTTTCTTACTTGTAGTAACACATCGTAGGGTCCGGATGTAGATCAGGACAGGTGAACGCTTCAGGACACAGACCGCCATCCTCTCTGGCTACAGGCGTGCAGCCCAGCTCTGTGTAGAAGCTAGCCATGTCACACTCGCCAGCCATATCAGTCCACACCGCGCCCAGCACTGTAAACAGGAATTAACATCTATAGCACTAACTTTACATAGAGATAAGTAAATTTTAGTAACAACAAAAACTTATTGAAACCCGTTAAAGTAAAAGATAACAACGTTCTTCAAATTGGCAGGCCCGAAAATGAGTAAAATACTTATTTGAACGGCAATCAAGGAACTATAACTTTTTCTGCAATGAAGTGAACTTCGTAACTGATTCTGACACGAACCAAGCAATCAAATGCTTAATCCAGAACTAACGTAACGGAAAATCGACCATAATTATTTTCAGTATGTCTACGAGTTTCATCCTTTGCAGATAGCTAGAGCCGTTTCCTTCTTCTTCATAGACCATTATCATCATCAGCTTATGTAACAATAGTCTTTTTACTTGACATTTCACTTGTTTCTTTTAAGCTTATCAGATCATCGTCATCGCATCAGCCCTAGCTTCAAACAATGGCTCAGGCGTCAAGCGTGCCTGCGTTAACATAGGTATATAAATTGTATTCTTTTGAATGTTTCCCTTCCTCATTAATTATCAGGGTAGTATTTTACTCTCTGCCCTGTCACCTGCGAAGTTTTTATTATAATTGTTTTCCTTTATGTGTCCCTTAATGTCTATCTACTTTATCATTTCCTCATTCACTTGTATCCTAGATCTAACCTCTTTTCTCATTAAACTATTAAACGTCCTATTGCTTATGTGTTATTAACTTGGATTCTGCGTAGTTACATATATCATATACCAAACATTGACTAGTTCAATAAAATTTCCCACTCTATTTACGCAATGTAAATTAAAATCTATTTGCTATGTGCGAATTTTAATCAGTGAAAGTGCAGATTTGCATGGTTCATTAAATTATGGATGCCCAATGGTATATTTTCAGATTTATTAATTGGTGGAAGAACGATTCCATACTGGCAATTCGTTTTGGTCAATTACATTAAAACTACAGAAAAAATGGAAACACTTTTCCAGGTTTGAGTCGATAAGACGACTGTAATATGTTGCGTTAATCAGTCAATTATTGTCATCTGCATAGCTTACGCCATATGCAAATATCATATGGACGGTGTTTGTACCTACGATAGTTGCATCAACGGTGGTGTTACCAAACCACATATACTTGACGACATGTGGTTACAATATCATATTGCGGTCAAATGTAAGAGAAACCTGCTTGCCTTAAATTATTTGAATATCGTACAGTATTTTAGTTATGAGAAGAATTAATCATAATAGCAGAACTGAAGAATGTTAATTAAACAATTAAAGAGACCTCGTATGCCTCATAATAATACTAAAAGCCTTACATAAAGTACCGGCTTTAGATTTACTACTAAGGAAGTAAACAATTAAATAAAAACAATACTTACTGAGCATCACGAAACCGATAACAGCCTTCATGGTCGGTCAGATCTTCAGGATAAAAACTTATTAATTTAGAACTAAGCACTTTTTGTTTACAACTGATTTATAGCGAGTCGAATTTGTTGGTAAACAAAATAGACGCGCGGATTCCTCGATGACTTATGACGGAATGAGCCGTAACATGCAAATAGTGTGCGCACGCGCCTACAGGTTGTCCCACTACAATGATTCATCGTGTACCATTCATGTGATTATAGATATCTCGTCTCATACTGGGTTACCTTGCAAATCATATGATTGAATTATAAGTGGAAATTACGTTGATTTTATACGCATATTTGAATTTATTTATAGGTATTTGAATTGATTTGTATTATACAAATAGAGGCATCGAAGGTTATACAAAAACTGCTGCATATACTTAAAAACCTTTTTCCCGATTCTCGATTAGCCAATATCAAAACAAGAGGCCTAATTTCTTTTGAAAAACATGTAAGAAATGTCTAATTAGATACAGTAGATAGCCGTAACTTTTCCTCAAGTTTAATTATCATATAGGTAGTTGGGCTGCTGTAACCTTACAAATGAGTATTTATTTATGAGTTTTATGATTATTATCAAGTAAGAATGATAATCTGACTGAGAGAGAGTAAACATCATGCTTTTACAAATCTGTTATTGTTGAAATTTTAAGTTTTCATAAAATATTTTTATCTTAGTAGATATTGATTCACAATCACTAAATTGATAAGATACGTACCTATGTTATCGATACTTAAAACTGAGAAGACTGTACTGTTGAGCAGGTATAAGATGGTAGAGAAGATATGTAAGACTTTGACCCAGATTTTGTTATATTATAATCTACTTAGTTGAAAAAATATGCTTAATCTATATGAGGATCTCTAAATAAGGTTACCATTAACTATAATGAGAGGTTTTCGGAAATGAAAGAAAAATATAAATATATACGATAAATTCTTTATTTACTTAGGTATAGCAGTCTACGACAAACGTATAGTAGTCACACATATCTACGTATAGGTAACGACTTAATCTAAAACTTCAATATAAAAAACAAATTGGATCTCCGTCTATGTGAACTGCCTACGTACTCATTAAATAAGTGTACTTTTGAACATGTAATAAAATGTAACGCCTGATTTTGAGCAAGTAGAAAGATGGCCTTTATTTCGTAGTATCTAGTGTAGAATTAACGATTATTATTTTTATAATATTAGGTACAGTATAAATAATGATAATGTTAGTTTACATGAGGACGAGGACTTCGTATTCGGCTGAGCTCCTCTCCTCGCCACCGAAGGGGTAGTAGCAGACGCCGTGACTAGACTGGATCTGGAAATTTAAAAAAATATGATGATTTAGTGTCCTTAAAAGTCATGGAAGGATTATAAAATGAAAATAGTTGTAGGAAAAGTAAAACCATTAAAACTGTCATCGGCAAAATTAATAAGGCAAGGCAATGTGAGAATAGAGTACCTAATATTTAGGGTCATAAGTTAAGTTAGGAGGTACTAATCATTTATGATTTATGCATTATGTGATTTCGCATCCATTAAAGAAGTAATTATTTTGGAAAAAATCGATATCACCGAGAAAAAGTCAATATAAATTACACCCCCGATGTGAATAGCAATTGTTTGCCAAAAAAGGTGCAAAGGTTTGCATACCTTGCCGGGAGTGGTGCATCCGTCATGTGTGACTCTTCCGTAGTACAACTTCTCGCCGTCAGCGGTGACACCCGCGGCGACTGCGCCGGGGGGAACCTCTCCGCCAGTGGAGAACTGCCACGAGAACATAGCGGGGACTAGCACCTGGAATTGAGGAGGTGGATGGTTAATATTTGCTGATAAGTACTGATCTGTTATATTTTCTAAGGACTTCGACTTCTTTCATCATGCAAATGCTAAGACTGATTATTAGGCTTCTGAATTTTGTAACGACTTACTCAAGTAAACACTGGGCAATGACAGTACCGATTCTGGTCCCATTTATTTCTGACCAATTTATTTTAACTACTGATAAAACTTATCCTATAGTAGACGATAAGGATAGTAACCTCAAACTGGTCCTTGACGATCTCCTCGCCACCCCAGCAGACGTAGCAGGCGTTCTTGGTAGGGATGACCTTGGCGGGCAGGATGTCACCCTCGTGGGGAGCCCTGCCGGCGTAGATCTCGTCTCCGTCCACATCAGTGCCCACGCGCAGCGCACCGGGCGGGATGGAGCGCTGGCTCAAGCATGCGGGGACCCAACGGTATGTACCTGCAAGATGAAGATAAGGTTAATTTAATGACTGCAAGCATGATTGAGAGGAACCCAGTCAGTGAAAGTGAGTTTAGCACCGGTTTTTTGTGAACTTTACAAAAAACAGTAGTTTATTGAATTGTGAAAATAAACATAGAAGATGTATTATGACTGACTGATAAAGAAAGTGCATAAATATTGCCCAAAAATATGGTACTAATGATGAAAAATAACGGAGATATAACGCAACAATGTAATTAAGTCATAGAAGATAGCATAGCAAGATATAGAGAATAACAAATTCATTGAATAGAATACACCCAGAAAAAAACACATAGTATGATAGCGAATGACCAATCATGAAATCTTGACAACACAGAAGCTACGGCCAAAACTCAATATTGGTGAGAAGTTCAAATTCCAAAGACTAATTAGACACTCGTACACTGACATGGTGAGACGTAAGTCTGGATTGGAAGGTCACCATAAAGAGGATTGGCCCACACATGGCGCACGATACAATCAAGCGGCAGTCGGAGTTAACACCTTCAATGAATCTACGGTTGATGAGAACGCGTGCAATTTCTACAAGGAAAATAAACAAGCTTTCAAGTACGCTTATCAATACAATCTTTCATAGTATCCGTTTCCAATGAGACATTGCGAAATTATTATATCAGTTGCCTTTATCAATAAAACTAAGTGTCCCGGATTAGATTAATGTGATTAATGGTACGATGGAATTTCTGTTCTAAATGCGTGATATACCGGATTTATTGATTGAAATAGTACTCCTAACGACATGGCAGAAGGTGCTAACTCCGGGAACCCAATCCAGACTTACTCCACGGCAACTCGACAGTTTCTCCGGGCAATTCAGGCTCTGAGTTATCGACCACAGTGACTTCGCCGCCATCGGGAGGCGGAGGCATTTGCCCACCAGGGTAAGGGTAGAAGTACGCGGGGTGCACGGGGTAGAACACTACCCCGGGTTGACCCGGGTACATGGGGTGAGGGTGACCGTGCGGTGGAGGATAGCCATGGGGTGGTGGGGCGCCCCAACCATAATACGGCGTACGATCTGCACAATGATGCATTGGTTCATTCTCAGGTTAGGGAAAGCAAAGTACAGTTATTATAAGCTAATCACATAATTATAACGGCTTAAACTACTGTTTGCCAATTTGCCACGTATTTTGTTGATGGTTTTCTGATTCATATTGATGCATTAGCTCATGCTAATGTCAATATTATCAAAACTGATGATATTTGACCGCAGTGCTATCATAATTAATCGGAAAATTAATTTGTTAATGTGTGGTCGATAATAGGTTTGTAATGATGAATCAAAATCATTATGTATTATTTTTTGACACTATGATAAGCTGTGCAAATATGATGAGAGTAATTTTAGAGGGGCCTTGTGTTCAATGTTGCTACAGAGCAGTAGGGTACTAATACTATGGAGTTTTATGCATGTTCTTCTCCATAGGTCCCAATCGTTTGAAAGGCCGACCTAGCTTCTTATTTTTTGTAAACACCTGTGTTAGTTCTACATATATGTATTGTACTGTCAGCTATGAAGCTACATCTCATTAATAAATAATTATGTATTATGAATATGACATTAAAAAAAAACTTTGTCGGGTTTTCCTCCTAGCCGGGACTGTTTTATGTTTGTAGATTTTATTTAAAAGGTGCCTAGAATATTTGCCGTTTATTTACTATAACTATAAATAATATAAAGTGTGAAAACGACAATATTCGATCTCAAAGTACCTACAAACATTACACTTTATTGTTTATCGTTGAAAAATACCGTGTTCTTAAGATTAGATACAGGTATTGTATTAGTATTCGATATATCCTTCTATAAACGTATTTATCTACCGTGAGTAATCGCAGTATTAATCAGTTTTAGCTATAAATTGCGTTAAGGCGTAACTTTTATTATCGACGATAAACATTTTTCCTTATTTGTTTAAAAAATATTATAAGGCCTATTATCGTTCCCTGTGGCATTCCAAACTGGCCTTTCAATTCTGATAACATAAGAATTAAAATCCTTCAAAAAATACCTCTTGAATTAGTTAATTTGTAAAGGCACATGTTGCGTTGTTTTTGCCATTTTCTCGTGACCCAATATGAAAAACGCAGTAACTGTAATACGGTACGGTAACAAGCATATTTTCTGATACGGGTATTCAGAGCCACACTAACTTTCCACTTCATTGCTTTGTAATGTTTTATCGGTTTTTAATTGGCTACAGGCCCATAATTTTAGTTAATATATTTAAGTTCTTATCTTCAATGACAAGACAATCAATAAATATCATTTTTTAATACACAATGTTCTGATAAGATGAGTACTAAGAACATCTTTATTGCCACGTATTTAATATTAATAGATTTATAAATGTGATTTATGAGTAGATAAATAGATTTATGTATCATAAAGCACTGCAGACTCATCTTAAGTGTACAATTCATTTTGTAGCTGCATTGTTTACTTTGAAATATAGGCAATGTATAGCACTGCGCGTGAGTTATTTGCATGACAATCGAAACAGCGTTGGCGCACTTGAAATATTATCTTCCAGAATCTTCTCTTTATACATTTGTATTTATATTGACTATTAATACCATCTTATTATCAAATCTTAGGAAACCAAGAACACAATTTCTCTCTTTTTCAATTAACAAGCATGGTTTTAAAGTGCTATCGAGTTCACTAAAGCCATCTGTTCAAATTCAATAACCTAATTAGGTAATGCAAATTGTGAAACGCCTCCAAAATTATCAATATAACATTTCAAATGATGTGACTCGTTTAACATATTTTAATTGTTTTCAAAATCGTCTGAAACAAGATTAATTGCAAGAAAAACAATTATCACAAATTTTAGAGACGTTCAACGAAATTACTTTCGCTCGCTTTCAGTCACATGACGAAAAACACCTTGTAAAAAATTATAAGATTGAAATTGCGTAAAATAAGCGTAAAATTTCTAAAGAACAGTACATTCTAGCAAGTATTGTTATCATTGTTAGATATCTTATCACGTGTTATCTCGTAAACTCACCTGCCATGTTTTCAGTGCTCTCGTTCACAAGTGACTGCCTCGTCTTCGCAGTTTGCTGGTATTTTAATACAAATGTGACTCATTAGGGCTACGCGCTGATAAGGAGGTGGTCCTGCACTTTGATAACAAATCGACACGTTGGTTTAAAAAGAAATTGTGATTCAGTTACTGAGTAACAAATTTCTCTGTCAATATATTTGATTGTAATTAGTTATTGCGAATTAATTTCAAGAAATGATTGAAAAAAGTGAAGTCGACGTGGCCTATTGATTTTAGTATTCTACGTAGGTTTCTTATGGCTTGAGACTTGTCTGATGTTTATTCTATTTTAGAAAAACTCTTAAAAGAACCAGTCTAATGATAAGGTTAATATAAGTTAGGGTTATCGTCCTGTAAATGATGGGTCAGGAAAATGCACATTTAAATCATAAACAAAGTTTAATATACACAAGTTTTCAACGTCTGCATCACTATATTTGCTATAGCTATGAATTCTTTGAGTGCGACCTCGGAATGAGCTTTTCTGGAGTCTTCCATTGATGCGAATGCCATCACGAGGTCGTGGAGGACACGCCTCATAATTTCAACCATTGAAGTACGATTAGGCCTCTGAGTAGCTTCAGCGACGAACAGTGCCGCTGACACCTAGAAATTGAAGCTCCTGATTAACCTACCTAATGTAAAGCTGGTAATATTTTAAGACGGGCTTAATTGTTTGCTTGAATGCGCTAAACTGAGGACCGATTTGAAAAATTCTTTCGGTGTCTTAAACCTATGTAGGTATCGAGGAAGGTTATAATACTTTTATCCAGATGCGCATAGTAGTTCCTATGGCACGTTAGTTAGATTATGGTTTAAACATAATGGCCAAATAAGCTCGTATTGCTCAGTTTACCTTTTCTTTCCATGAGTCCAGGACTTCGCCCAAAACTGATGACCTGTGTTTCACTCCTACATGTTGTATGTTATGACGCAGTACGACCAGGTGATGTCCTCGACAAACGTCTGCAAAACAATTTCGTAATGTACTTAATGCATAACAATTTGTTCTAGTTTTCCATTGCTCATCATAGCTCACCTTTTTTACAATCCTTTTCATCTCGTCCATTCGGACAGTTCTCTTTTCCATTGCAAATAGCATCAATTGGGACAGATATGTTTTTATAGCCACATGAATACTGGGTTAGTGAGGGTTCCGCTAAACAAGCTTGAACACAATTCTTGCTACACCTGCGTAGAGCGCAAAGTCCGTCTCTACAGTAACACCCATCCGCGGGTATCAGAATTTCATTTCCAATATTAGAACGTTTTAGAGCATCCACCAATAATTCGCTGATAGACATTAAAATTATATAGTAATCTTCTAATCCTCCTAAATTACCAGCTTCTAACACATCATCGTATATTGAGACAAGCATCGTAAAAGCTTCATCTCTAAGAGTCTTTACAACTTCTCTATTAACATTTGTCTTAATAGTATGTTTCTGTAGCTGACGAACTAAAGCATGCATTGCAACCAGTTTATTTCGGCTTTTGACGAATTCGTATGATTTAGATTTTAGTGTCAGTAGATCTAGTAAAGTGCTGTATTTTTTCAAAGCTTCAAATTTCAAGCCGTTGGCATCTGAAACAAATAATATTCCGGCAGGTAATGTAAACAAGCCTTATTTAAGCCAAAGAATAAAAATAAATGAACATGTTCGTACCTGTTGCACAATAACTTTCATCAGATTGATCGAAACAGTCCAGTTTGCCATCACAGATGACATCTAAGGAGACGCTAGTGGCGCTATTGGTAGCTTGACATGACCAGTGGTTCAAGCTGTACCTCTGCCAGCAAATACGTTTACAGGGATCTTCACAAGAAGGGTCTTTGCAAAACTGTCCTTTACAAGTGCACGACTTCGGTGACCAATTGGGTGCCGTGGGTTCTTCTTCTAGTTCGTCTAGTTCTATAACATTATACTTACGAGCGGCAGTGTCATCTGGATTATCGGGGTCGACGCGATGTGCACAAATGGATCCATCAAGAGCGTATGATAGCGTACTCAATATCGTACCTACATCTGTCACAGCCTTTTTAATAAAAATATCATCTGTTGGATTTTTTCGTGTTTCCTGTAAGGTCACATTAAGATGTTTCTCTAAGAACTCCATCTGATTCTGTAATACGTCCCGTAAAATTTGATTTTGTGCTGCAAATAAGCCACCGTCCGTTGATGGGAAACATTGACGATGAGGAGATGAAGCTATTTCTGACATTACTGTGGTAGCTTTCTTTACTTTTTCCATTGCTGTAATTTTTGTGACATGTTAAACTTCTAAAATCGTAAAATCTAAACGACTAAACTAGGAAAACTCGAAGGAAAGTGTGTGATGTAAACTTGTAGCGAACATAGATAGAGTCAGACAAGCCGTTATATACTTTTGTTTATTGGTTGTATAAGAAATTGTGATAATTAAGATAGCATTTACCTTGACGAGTACAGTTAACTTCATCGACATTGTCCTTGCAATCAACAACACCGTTACAAAGATTCTCGATAGGTATGCTTTTTCCTTGACCACAAGGTATTCTATGAAATGCTTGTATGCTAAGACATGTATCTTCCAAAATTTCATCACAGCGCGGATCAATGGAAGTTTCATTGAAGGATTCAGATATGAGGTTCTTAAATTTATTGATTTCTTCGATATTAATGGCGACCATGGTTTTTTTTAATATTTCATTTTCCAGATCCGTATTGTTTTTCTGCTTACTGTCTTCAGTGCCTAATTCTTCTGAAGGTTGTTTTAAATCTTCTTGGCTGTCCATGCGTCTACCACTTCTACCACTGTCTTGCGCTAACAGTTTTTGCATGGATAGTTCGACTCCTTGTGCTATGAGACTACTGTAAGCTTTAAGTTCATCATGTTTCTGGTGAAGCTGTGCGTGTTTACTCTGAGCTGCATTCATGATTCTATTTTTAATTTTTTCTATAACTTTTTTCTTACTTATAGCTGTTTTAGCGTCTTTCATATGTATTTTAGCGAGAGTTTGAATTTTTTTTGCTATATCAGCAATGATTTCTTTTTTTAATGAACTGTCAATAACAACGGATGCCTTAGGTTTCTCATCCATTCTAACGTTAATGCTTTTCCGTATGACATCTGGAATACGTTTCGGAGCTTTCGGAGCTTCGGAAGCCTTAGATTCAAATTCATTCATGATAAATTTCACATATTTATTTGCACCAGATCCCATATTTCTCGCAGATTTCCTTAATTTTTGTTCTATTTGGTGTAAAACTGTTTCTTTCTTTTCGGGATCTGCTTTAGCCAAAGCAGTCAATGTTATGTTAGACACTTTTTTCATAATTTCCTGAACAATCATACTTTTAATAGAGCTATTGGTGGGCGTATCTTTAGCTGAAGTAAGAACAGAACATTAATTATAATAATACATCTTGACACGCGGCAGCGTTAACCAAAGGAGCTGGCTAGCCAGCGCTGAGTGTTATATTACACGAACCACTTGGTGCCTCTTTTGACCCTCCTATAGGTAACCCAAAACCTCTTATATGTTTACATATAAATATAGGACCATTTATGAAGCCAGCTCTATTTTTTTGCTTTATGGGATATCTATAACAATTGCTGTTACTTAAAATATGAGATCTTAAATTACCTGTATCAGTAATTGTATAAAGTTATACAACATTTGAATTCTGAAAAAAACTTGCAAAAATAGTCAAATCTAACCTACTTCAAGACATCGCATTTTTGAATAAGTAGCAGTAATTAGTAGAGGTATTCAATACAGGGATGCTGGATATGAGTGCCATTGAGTGGGAAATGAGCGATGCTCATTTCGTTCAGATTCTTACTTCGAATACTTCGTATATCAGCATAATCATAGGACAAAGCAAAAGGTTGTTTACGATTGTGCCAAAATAGAGAATTCTAGTTTCTTACGTAACTATCATAACTTTTCCCTTCCATATCTTAATTTCAGCCATCATCTCATTATTATCCCTCATTGTATTAAAAAAATAAAAAAATGTTTTACCATTACTGTAGCGTGCCAATAAAAGTGAAATCACAAAAACTGTATAGAACCGCGCTAAAATGTTGATGTCTCTGTGCAAAAGCATTTTAATTTTGATTGCTGATGAATTCAAATAACCATTATTCAAGTACAACATGGTCGATAAACATCATGTAATTATAATTGATGAGGTATGAAAATTAATTATATTTTTATTGGGTGATAAAAATAATTCAAATAATGCACTTGTTATAAACATAAAACTATGGTAAATTTGATCTTATGTTTGAAAGTAAGCAGGCAAATAAAACACTCTTTGTTTTCGAAACATCAACGACCATTGATTAAGACACCCTCATCACATAGCCAGTCCTTGTTCATTATTAAATAATTTCATAAATTCATGTTTAAATAATCGCTCTTATAATTTGCTTTTGTCGTAAGAACTAAAACGTATTAATACGCTAATAACAAAACGCACAAATGTCAAAGTGACAGTGTCAGTTTCACGATTTTCCCATAATCTAACCTCTAACTATTTCTTATTTATCCCATGGAATAACACTGTTTCACTACAAAAGTAATCATAAAAACAAATATGAATACGTCTATGATTCGAATTGCTCAAGTAAATAGATTTTACTTTTTATTGTACATTTATAACTTTATATAGATTGATTTGTTTTATTGTTTTTTTTTTATTTTTACAGTCGAGCTTCGGTAGTAGTGGAATAATAGCAAAATGTTCACCTGTGCTAGCATCACAAATTCACACTTCTGCCCCGCTATGTCGCGTGGTATCAGGAAAGTACAGGATCACGAAGAAACGGGACCGGCCACTCACGTACGAAATGGCGAACCCTCCTCATTACATCGCTCATCGTAAATCATGGAACTCTTGGAATACCTGTAAGTTGCGTTTAGCATCAGCGTCTACATTTCACTAGTTACTAACAATTGGGATCAATTTACATTACTAGGCACCTACAAAGAATTTAAAAATAAAACTTCAAATGAGAGTAATGTTCCAATCAGTTGAAAGAGCAAATCTTCAATTTAGGGATTTCGCTACTGCGTTATCTACGTAACAAAGTGACAAATTATGAACTTTTGTATGTTTTTAAACATTGCCTGGTATAAACACATGAATTCCGTTTTTCAGCAAGTTTAAAAGATGGTCTCAGACGATCTGAAACAGCGTTAGAAGATGAATTCATCAGAAGGTTTATGACTGGCACATGGCATGGCCTTGTTTGTAGTGAGGTAAGAATACTATGGTTGTCATGATTTGGAAATTCTCAATGCAGAGAACTTATGAGTAACTTGTCAGAAACTTTTAAGGTTCGAACTTGAGTATAAGTACTTACCTACTTATATAGGTAGTTATATATCTAGTTCCCATCAGTTCACTATTGTTTTCACTTTTATAAATAAGGAGGTAATTAGGTTCCTTCCTAGTTCTTTTCATAATATACAACTTTCTATACAATATACATGTGGGCATCTAATTGTATTTCTGGTTTCCAGGTCATAATCAAGCGTCAGTTCAACCACATCAGGGTTGCAGCAATCATCAGACGTGCCGTGTCACCCACCAAGATGTACTTCCTCCTTGGTTACACTGAAGAGCTACTGTCTAACTGGATCCAGTGCCCTGTGACCCTTGAGTTGCAGACCGTAGACAGTTTCAAAGATGTTGTGTTCAAGTATATTTAATTTAGTTGTTTTATTTGTAGTGTAATATAATGTTAGGAATAATAAAAATGTGTATATAAAACTTGATTGAATTTATTTGCATGGTAAGGTGACTTGATAAATGGGTTTATTGCAATATTGGTGAAAATTTGTCTTTTCTTTTCCTTCAACCTTTTCTGTTTAACTTGGGGGGTAAAATAAACGTGAAATAAAACTCGAGTGAATAAAATTCATCTTATAATTTTTGATTCCTTCAAATATACATAATGTATCAACAAACAGAACAGCGAGACGCGGGCCGCGCGGCCGCACACACTAACAACTGCCGCAGCCGGCACATACAAGCACACACACATACGTACGCACTTTACCGCTCGAACACAGTATCGAGCCGCGACCGAACTTCTGCACATACGCTTTGTACTTTTATAGATCTTTTATTACACTTATAGTCGAAACAAACACCGATTGTTCCTGTGAGTCAAGTGTATGTGATGTTTGAAGAGTATCAAGAGTTTGAAGAGTGTTTCACTTATCCAACGTTAATCAGTTCAGTGTCAGTGTGGTCCTAAAGATGTTCACAAAGGCAAGCGGTGTCCGTTTCTAAATCTGAGAGTACATGTTACATTCCATTTCCATATGACGATTCGTCTAAATTTCTCATAAATGCCTATGGTGTCTCTCAGGTAAATTTGTATTGTCTATCACAGAGTCGTAAAGCATTTGTCCTTACATACTAGTGAGTTAAACATTGCGATCTTATCATTAAATCACCATAAAACACATTTTGTAAACTCGTTAAGGTGCTTCAGAAAATATTTTTAATTATCATGATATTCTTTTTTTTATAAGTCTCGAACAGTCTTTCATATTGAGCTAATTCGGTGCCTGTGGAATGTCTGTCATGAATGTGCGTTCACGTAACTAAGTGAAGCTAAGTGTTCCGTAGCTGTGTCTGTCGGGTTCAGTGTGCGCAGAAGTCCAAACGGCTGACAATATGCGACGGCTCGCTCGTTGTTTAGCATTAATTGTTATCGAAATTACATATTTACAAATTAAATATACACACAACATGAAGGCTTCTCGTGGTTAATTCGAATCACTATCCAAAACTTAGCAGCATCGTTGAAGCCTCCCGTTGAAGAACTAACAGGATTGTACAAACATAACGTTTGAATATTTACACTAAGAGACAGTCAGGATATGATACAAATATGTACAAATAAAAAAATGATTCCAAAAGGAATAATCAATAGCACGATATTGTAATATGTAATTAAAAAGATTCAATAATGATTAAGCGCGGAGAGGTTTCAACGACACGAACAAAAAGTGCTTGTCACAATTTTGGATGGCATCAGTTTTTGTAAATTAATAAATATACTTACAGTGGAATATAACAAATGTAATGTGCGATATAAATTCCTATTTCAACGCTACACACTGCTACAACTATTAAGTAAAAATGTCCATCAAAATTCTATTAAAAATAAAGAGATCATATATGTTCTACAAATAAGATAAACTTGTTGCAATAAAGCTCTAGATTATTCATAAGCGATACTTACGCATCGTGGTTGTGTTCTCTTGGTTTCATTCAATACTGTGAAACTTATGTAACAGACTAAAACTTGCATAAAACTTACATACGTGTCTGTAAGCGTGTTCAGGCGTACAATGTTGCATATTTCTAAATTGGTATGGAGTAGAATAATTCTGTAACGGTTCAACAAACTTAGAAATATGCATTCTATGTATAGCTGGACACCCTTACAAACATGTTGT
Source organism: Helicoverpa zea x Helicoverpa armigera (assembly GCA_033682625.1). NCBI lineage: Eukaryota > Metazoa > Arthropoda > Insecta > Lepidoptera > Noctuidae > Helicoverpa > Helicoverpa zea x Helicoverpa armigera. The sequence continues at coordinate 2,250,088 of JAWIIS010000041.1, forward strand.
TCAATCAATACTAATTAATAAATAATGTGCAAGCGCGTAGCTCTGCACGACTGTACGAATAGAGTAATGGTTGTCGCGTAAGTATAACTCAGAATACAGAATCATGTAAAGCCAAATCTTAGCAGATAATTGTTGTCCTATTGTATTGCTATTGTTCCGAGGTCGACTGTACGTAGTCCTAGTTATTATGCTTCATAAGATATCAACACTGTAAATGCAAAAATACTCACTACTATTTTAAAAATCTATTTGTGGATATTTTTAAAGAGAAAACATTAGATCGTTTCGAATACTCATGTTAACTTAAATTTAACATTTGAAATTGTTACGTGCGATGAAGGCAAATTGGATAATGTGCGTTGAGACCGTTCCGCGGCAATGTAAATAGATATTAATATACGCTAGACTTAGGTAACGACTGGTGATAGTTTGTGCTCTGACGCCGCGAACCAGTTCCAACGCGTCACTCAACAGTCTTAAACCTACATTAATTTACACGAGTACTAGAACAAGATCATCATGATATGATTTTAAATCTACTGTACTTAGAAAAATTATACAGCGTCAGTAGTAAAATTTGATTCGTATAAAACTTCATTTTAACTCCATTTATCCTAAAAGTAATAATTCAATATACCCTTTTTATGATTTGGCTTAATTTTTCTTCACAATACATCAGATAGATTACAAGAGAGACGTATCCCTATCACAATCACATTAGTAACATTAAAAATTAAATACAACAGCACCTGTCGTTGATATACATAATAGTCATAATAATATAATATACTGAATAAAAATATTCAAAATCAATTAATTATTCGATACAAATAATTCCAATGGAGATGACAAAAAATAAGCGTAGATACAACTATGCAGTGGTCCAAATAGTTTTGTTTATAATATAGGTGATTTATTTTTTTGTAAATATCACTACTTATTCCGATGAAACAACTAACGCTTCACAACGAGAACATTGCGCAAGAGCTGGACCGCAAGCGGCCGGCGAGCCGACACCGAGCCGGGCCGCCGCCGCCGCGCCGCCGCCTGACGAGCGAGCCGAGCGGCGCGACGCGGCCGCGCTCACATCGACACTCACACTAACATTTGTACTACGCCAGTATGCTATACCCGCTATTACTAGAGTGGAGCGGGCCACCGTCGGACGCCTCCGGAACATCAATTAAAAAACTTACTAAAACTAAAAATAAAATGCATCTAACATCGTTTCGCAATTTTTGATCGGCCCTCTCGTGAGACGACGTGAATACTGAATTGTTTCGACTGAACCAAATGAAACGCCTTACCGACTAACGATAGTTATTTTGTGAATAGTAACAATGATACGTAATCCGAACATGTAGGGGAGGGTCTCGATCACATAACATAACCTACTTACAGCTAGGAGGGGGGCGTCCGGCGACGGATCCGCGAAGGAGACCATTCGTATAAAACTCAAGACTTACACTAAGCTACACAACTCTCCACTTACATACGCAGACAGACGTTAATAAACTTACGGGGAAGGAAGATAGAGGGAGGGTATACAAGTCTCGCTGAGTAGTTTGTTGCTACAATTGTCACAATTAAAACCTAACTCCGACCTAGCGGCCGCCGCTCTACTTTTGTTCAACGCCACGCGACTGCACCGCGCCAACCGAACCGAACGTCATCGAGTCTACAATACCGATAGAAATGCCATCTAATGCCTAAACCACTTAATAACACTCACGAATCAGTGAGACAGCCTTCGCGCAAGAAGTTTACGTAGTACTGGAGTCAAACAATGCGGCCTACAAACGGACAAGTGGACTCTTGCTAACAGAGGGAACACGATCCTAGCTAAGTAAACGAATGCAACTGTTGCTGTGGACACAACGCTCAGCACCTCACTACTAAAGGCACTCAGCAGACATCACCGACTCAACAATGTCTTTATATTCAATGCTACTATTATTAATTACTATTGCTTCGATTGCTTCAGTTTTACACCAAACTTCTTGTAAAGGACTGCATTGGACACGCAGAGACCTATTCAAATAAAATAGAATGAACCTAAACATCACTATGTGTACATACTCCAGCAGGTACTCCGATGGAAGCCTGAAACAACAAGTTGTTTGTCCGACACAGAGACTCACGTGTCAGGTAATATATTTATGAAACAACACTATATCACATCACTTAAGATATTCTAAAATTTATTGCACACCAGTGATGTTCTTCGTAGGCAGTGTTAGATTAACAATGGTCTATATAAAACTTTATAATAGATAATTAAGTATCAAAAATAATTCAAATATTCTATTAGATTATTAAAGATTTATGATAGCTATGTTACAACCCGGCCCTGGAAGTATTAACGATGTCGCGTTGTGTGACGTCACAGGTTACGATACTGCGACTTCGCTCGTCACACGCCCGGTACGAGCGAACATAGAATAACGTCAACATGGAATGCTCTACTGTTAAAGCCACCATTAACTAATGGCGCTGGCCTGATAATCGGTCATCTTATAGCGAAAGCTGCAGAGCTTAAAATAACTTCAATGAAGTCAGCCATTTAGTGGTGGTGAACTTCGAAAGTTTAAATTAAGAAGCAGTGCATAGAACTTTCTAGAGCATTCCATAGTCATTATTGGTCGCGGAAACGCACGGTAACGGCTTAACAACACGATATAGTTAAATACAAAGCGTGCCTACACAGAACTCTAGTCTCACTGATCCTCACAGTACAAGTGAGGGCGAGAGGGAACGTTCCCTCCCACCCACACCACAACACAGACACGAACATTGCATTATCATCCCAAAAATATTATCTAAATAATATACAGTGGAGGAATTTTTACTAATTGGTAAATGGACGTTTAAAACATTCACACAAAAAATGTTTTATTTTTTTAACTTCGAACATGATATTATAATCCTGTGGTACATAATACGTGAAAAATAAAAAACCTTTTCGACGCCAGGTACACTGAATATGCAGATATAAATTGAGACACATCTAAAGTGGCGCCCTCTACTACATAGGTCTTTTATTTTTCTTCAGACAACATTAATGAGTTATATTGTATTCCTCAACTGTATAGTATAATACATCGAAAAACTAAGCGTAAAATTGCTGTCGTAATCGACTGAAAAAATATTTATCTTTACTATTCTTCCATACAATTTTATTGACACAATAAGCGTAGGTCTCATTTTAGTTCATTCATATTTTACTGAATTAATATTCATAATTACAATTATATAATTTTATTATTCAGATTTCGTTATAAACAATTGCACTGTCATTCGTCACGCACTAAACTATGTCACGATCATTCCGAAAAACGTGAAAGGCGTTCGTGTTTAAATTTCCATGCATCTAACTAATATAATACTAATCTAGGGTCCGTTATCTGTTCACTGAAACGTAAAGGCTTTAACTAGTTGCAACAACGCGCCGCTGTGGCTGTACACGAGTGTACAGTCCCGAGAACACTGTACATAGTGCTGCACACGAGCGTACATCACGAGGTACACTGTCCATAATACTGTACACTCCCGCACATCCTTCCGCTTTGTACTCTCCGAGGTATATCATACGTTGGCAGTGTCCATATTGCCTACAAGATAATATATAAAAATATATCATGTCCCGACACCTCTAAAGCACGATATTCAGCGGTATTGAACAGAGACGATCGATTATAATATATATTTTCTCTAAAATATTTCGTTCATTTAACTATAGTAAAATCTAATTTGCTTTAACTAATCAACTTCTGAAGCTGTCTACAGAGGGTTATTTTAACGTCTAGATATTGAGCAAAAAACAAAATTTCGAGACAGTTTCAAGTGCTAGGTGAACTAACGAGTAACTACACGTAGTAAATAGTCCAGTGAAGAGAAAACGACGTTCGGTATCATCTGCAACGGTATACAAAATACACTTCGAAGGCTTCCATTCTGTTTGTGTTAAGCGACATTTTTGGACCTTCCAAAAATGTAGTTTATAATAAATAGAATGGCAGTCTTCGATTTGAAAAGACTAACTATAAGTAACGTCGGATCGGGAGACGTACCGTGTCAACCGTGCGACATAACAAAAACAACGCTGAGTACACTATGAGATGATTTTAAGTAAGTACTTAAGACTAAGTTATTTGTACATAAACGATTCATAAGCTAGTTACTGATATTTGTAAAGATTATTTTTAGACTGAACATTGATATTTTGGTGTTGTAGGTTTGAAATTAAACCGCGTTATAACGGCTTGAAACAGGAATTAACAATAGATATATAGTTGAAAGCTAATTTTGCGAAATTTCGACCAATTACTCAAAGTTATGCATGAAACTTCTAAATAAGATAGATGTTGACATTCGCAAAGTTTTGGTGTTAATAGTCCCCGAAACCGGGTAATACTATTTGGTCGGTAAATATTTCCAAACGCTAGAATTGAAGCGTTTTTGATAAAGTAGCAATAAAGTTGTTTTAATTGCGTAAAGATATTATTTTAATTACCATTTACTACTACTTATTAAAAACCGCGTACAAATCCTAGCGCTTTGGAAAATATTTTTTTAATTTTATTTTAATGTAGAGTAGACAAACTTCTGCAATTATATGACTGAGTTTGGCAGATGGCGAATTTATGATTATGGAGACACTATTTAATTGATGTTAAATCGCCAAAAACTGCCGACACAATATTTGTACAAGAATGGCGTAAGGACCTTGAAGCTCATTTGTCAAAAGTTTTTTTTTTATATGTGTTGAACCAAGAAACAGGTGTTAAAATACAAAGTCATAAACTCCTTACTTTTGCAGATGAAAGAGGTCACACTTCAAATGTACCATAAACAACTTAAGGTCATTAACCCTTCTCCTACAAACATTTATTCAGGCATATAACTGAGAAATGTCAAATCATTAGAGTTCCTATTTCAAAACTAGCAACACTGTTCTTTATGAAAGGTTGTGTCGCGCGGTCGCTGCCTGGATGGCTGGTGGCTGGTGGCCGGTGGCTACGTGGCCGTGGCTACGTGGCTGCGTGGCTGGTGGCTGGCGGGCTAGTGGTGTCGCCGAGCGCGGCGCGGCGCGTGCTACCTGCGCCCGATGAGTCCGTTGGAGTTCGAGTTGGCAGTCGGCGACATTTCCAACTCAACCAACAGAGGGAAGTGATCTGTAATAAGTATAAATTACTATTTTAAATCAATGTTTTAATTAATGTTATCAATGTTTTATATAAAAAATAAAGAAATTCAATTTACATTCCTGGAGGAAGGACATAGGACAGTCTTTCGCAAATAAAACGCAGATAAAACTGCAGCATATAAAATATTTTTCTGTCTCCTAAAAATTGCAAATAAACTGTGAACCTTATCACTACGATCTTAAGGTTGAAAATAAAACTTTTCTACATGTTTTCTTGACTGACCTGAAGGTATGTGCGGATGTGGACAGCCGACGACCTTGTGCTCTCTGAACCAGTCCTGCGACAGCGGGCCCAGCAGACCCAGGGGAGTCATTGATTGCTTACTATAGAATATGTAGTCGATTATACCCTTGAAGTCAAACCTGGAAAGAAAGATCGATTAATTAGACTAGTGACTCGAAAGTATGGTTGTGGGCTACCGTAATGTTTTCTTGGAAGATATAGCCTAAAGAGAATAATTTGGGTCCATATGTAGTTTGTTTGTAAAATTGATGATCAGATTTAAAAAGAAATGGTATTTGATAGCCCGTTTTCGAGGAAGATAACGAACATTTTTGAAATTCTAAATGACAAATAAAAGAGAAGGAAACGGAACCAACTTCGGTGTCTTTGAATTTGCGTCATTTTACATACACGATCTTACAAAAATTGTAATCGACAATTGTGGTTTTAAAACAAAACATCAGCTGTTTTCGTGTACAATTACACACCGTTATCGTTTCAGCCTTTTAATCGTCCCACTTCTGGGCACAGGCCTCCTCTCACATGGAGAAGGATTAAGGGTTAATCATAGTACCTTAAATAAATAAAATTACACAGAAAGTAAGCCGAATTAATATAAAACTCACGTATAATTAGTATAGGGCATAATATCCTCGCTGTAGGCGGAGGCCAGCTTGAAGTTGTGCGTGAACTCGTGTTCCGTGCCCGCCATGCGGCGCAGCGAGCCCGCGTACCCGAGCTCTTTGAAGTCGCGGTGCTCTGACGACACGCGGCCGGAGGATAGGAACTCCACCACACCTGTAATAGAAAGTAAGAACTATGAAAATACCTCCACCTATTGTTGTTGTTTGTTGCCTGGTAGAGAACGCCTAAGTCCGCTTTTGGAAAATGTGTGCAAAAAGTATAATAGATATTAAATAAAAAAAATATAAGAAGAAACTTTGAGAAACGTAGAAAGTACATAGGGTTATAACGACCAGATTGGCGGAATTTAGGACTAACTGCTACATTTGAAGACGGTTGTAGCTTTAGATATAATCAGCTCTAATGACAACTTAAAAGTTGCTACTAGAAACAAAGTTAAAAAATAATCATAAACATCATTAGTTAGTGCAGTGCCAGCAAAACAATTCAGACGTTCATCACACCAAAAATAGAGGTTCTAAGTCATGAAGCTTTTACAGAATATTAGAATAATATTAAGCATTTATAATAAACAAAGGTTCTTGACCCAAAATATGCTGAAACAAAAATCTGAGCAGCTATATCCAAAAATCCCAAAATAGAACATCTAATCAAATGATTTATAGACCCACCTATGCTATAAAACAAACATTAGGTATATCGAGTTCAATCTAGTAATCGAAACTAAACGTAGGCTTAGCTAGAGTCGTAAAGTCCATATCGGGCCCATCATTGTTTCGGGTACACTCGTAAAAGACGAACAGACGAATAAAGTGGCTAAGTTGGTGTACCTACCTATTGAGGGAAAACAGATCGATAAATCTGTCTTACTTGGGTGTGAGAGTTCGTTAGTTTTGTGGATTTGATTTACAGGGCGTAAGTTCGCACATAAAAGCATAGGAATTTCAACTCTAAGAACGTAGTATTAGAGTATATTTTTCAATAATGTGGTTTTTTGAAACAATACTGCCATGTTTGTTCTTAAGTTAATAAGAATAATTATCTTGGAATGACTAGTATGTACTTTGTTTAGATTTTTGACAACTTCTTTTCACGTGTCCACTTGGAAATCCTTAATTTTTACCACTGCTAAGAAGTCTACAAGTCTACAAATCCTTGTCTCACGTAAGGATGGACAGGTCATTTAGAGCCTAAGCTAACAAACTTTTTCGTCAGCAAGTCAGGCACGTCCTCCAGGAGAGAGTGGACCCTTCCTCGGGGTATATCTCTCCACCCTCTCAAACCATCAAGTTATAAATCACTGCTATCGTCCAGTATGATGAACACCTTCACTCGAAATCTGGGTTACTCATTCACCCATCACTCACCACTGTCAGGCAGCGAGTTGAAGTCCCCGCACAGCAACAGTTGCACGTTATCCCGCTGCCCCGCTAGCCGCAGCGTGCGCGCCGAGTCGTCCAGTATCGTGCGCAGCTCGTTGCTCAGCATCATCGTTTGGATCAGTTTCACGTCGCAGAACTCAGGGTCCCAGTGGATGTGAGCTGTGCAGACTAGGATAGGCTGACCCAGCATTGATGAGTCTGTTGGTAGTCCTGGAATAGTGACAAAAAAGTAATTAGGCTATGGGAAACTAAGTAATTTTGCGTTGACAACATTTTTGGGGACCGAAATATAAATTTTATTGAGTAGAACCAAAAACAAATACAAGCCTTTTGAGAAATCTATTAAAAATAAAATTTAATGGTAGATAAATTCCGTACAAAATTCCGAAAGCCTATATAAGTTTACAAGAACAATATTTTAAGTAAATTACACCTCGAATTCGCGCAACTACATGTTCAAATGAAAAGCTAACTCATCTCGAGACTAAAATTGCGTGGAAGACAAATTAAATACATACTTAAAACATTCCTGGTAATTTGTCCACACGTGTTCACTATCGTACAACCTCGTAAGACATCTCGTTACATGTAAATTATTACATAATTCTCGAGATTATTTGCTTAGATAATATAATTAAAAATAATTAACTGTGGAATTTTTCTATAGACCTGAATTTTGAAGACGCCATTTGTGTTTGCCTTGAAAAGCCAAGAGGTAATCTGAAGATGATAGTTAATCTTGTCTGGGAGCAGGACATTGGAATTCATTCCTGTCGACTGTTATGAAGCGATAAGTAAGAAACGCCGATGGCATCTCAGACGCTGCGACGATAATCATGCACTTTAGAACGCACTTTACTTAATAGCAAATATCTTACTTCCACGTTTAACTGGGAGTAAAAGTAAAATGAAATGACTAATGGTGGGTCCAGGCTTGTAATGCAGAGCGCAAGGGTGCGTTTACACAGGTGCAACGACTTATCATTGACAATATTTTGGTAAAGCGTAATTAAACCTCTCGAATTATACGAAATTCTCTAAAAATGGTTATCACAATTCATGTATATAATGATCTACATTAAGGTACAAAAATATATTTAAGCTTTGGGCCACTAACTGAAAACTCTGGGGACGACAAAATATCGGTTAATCAAACAATTTTGAACGTGTCATGAAAAAGTGACCCGATTTACAATAACTTATTATGCTACAAGTCTAAACCGCCCTTAACATAAGCTAGTTATCAAGGCGCGCAAGTAAAAGCCGATCGAAGGAAAGTATTCACGTTGGCAGAGTAGATAGGCGACCCGTGCCTACATAGTGCTGTTTTATCTGCTTGAACTTTCTGTTTATGCAATAAAATATACTTTATGAACATGGGTGTATATTTTGATGCAGGTTCGTGCATTAATGTATGGAAGACTTTTAACGTGCGGTATGTAATAAAAAAAAAAAATATAGTTATTTTCTCAGATCAATTAAATAAGAAGTGTAAGTATATTATTATGAAGTACATCCTAACAATTATTTTGAATTACTTAGCAAGTAACTTCATAGCCCGAAATAAACTATGACTCACGATCGATATAATAATTTAGTGTCGATCTAATTATGTCAGCAAAAGCTAAACAAATATAAAGTCATTTTATTCTCATCGGCTACTGTACGTACGTGTTTCGCGTACAGAGAAAGTACTAACTTACTAAGAAATTGACTGTGGTTTTCAGGTTAATAGACATCCGATAATTACACGACAGAATGACATAAAAACGGTCACGCTTTTTATCGCACACTTTTAGAAATTCGCGACGGTCGATGCTTCTACAAATATTTTTTGCTAAATCTAAATGAAGCTATAAAATTTTATTTTTTATTAGTGTGATACGAATTGTATGCAAAGTTGTTGGGCCACGGAGCGAGCGATGTCGGGGTCGGACGGAAATGGGAGTACCTGCGTACATAATCCGATGACGGTGAAATTTCGCCTTTACTTAAGTTTTTTGTTGGTTCGCTTCCGACGCAGGGCGATGCCGCAGTGGAGTTATATATTTATGAGAATGAGTGGCGAAAGAGCCCTCGTAAATTCATATTTAAATTACAACGTTTGCGTCAGCGGCTCAATTAAGAGCTAAGAGCGTAAGCGTCCGCTCATACTTTATTTAATGTTAAGAATTTCGGTATTAGTTAAAGCATCCACGCTTTCATCCAGTGAATTTTTAATGGGAACGGTTCACTATAATAACTTTAACGTTAACGAGACTTTATATTCTAATTTAAAGCTAATGCATATTACACTGCGTTTTAAATTAAATCTTAAACCATTAACGAGTCAAAATTAGTTTTGGGCTCATATGAATTAAAAATTATGCCTTTGAGAAATGTATCTTGGTAATAAGATTAAAATTAATTATTGATTTTACGGAAATGTGGATAGATGGAGAGGCAGAGTTAGTCAAAGAAAATACAGATCGATTGCTCGAAAGAAGAGATAAATAAGAAGGGAGTAGATGCTGGTATGACGGCTGACATATAGGAATGGAAAACGCACGGAGTAGGAGGATATCTCCCAAAAGGCCAAAACTCATACTTTTATAATATCTCACCGCCGATTTAAGGGACACCTGCACTAAAGCGCATGCAACAATTATGTACTCACCGTTTTCCCAAGCCGCCTCTTTAGTCTTGATAAGGGCGGCCAGCCCTATATTGTCCTTCGGCATGACACGATTTAACATATTATCTGATCCCTCACTGTTAGCCATTGCCAGTTGGTTGAACTCTATAAGATGTTCCTTCACTAACGCGAACCTGAAATACAAAGTTGACATCGAGATCTTAACATCTTTTATAGAACAAATAAAGATTTTATTGGCACATTTCATAAACGGCGCGACGGAATGAAGTCATAAGCTTGAGTTTTTTTTTTTCTTTTCTTTAGTCAGTAAAGAGTGTATTGACTTATAACCTATGCGTAAGGTAAGCTATATGTTGTGGGGGCGTATCAACATCGACGCTATTATAAAGATAAATCCGAGAACTTATAGACATAATTGTAAATTATTAAATGTTTTTATTCACTCTGTGTTCTAACAGGAAACCACAAATTGGTTTGTTTACACATTTGAGTGTTTATTATGTGATTGTAACATGTAGGTGATAATTGTTAATAATGGGGATCCCTCAACCTGTGTAGACAAGATTAGTCTTTTCATTTGTCGCAAATGTTTTATGAAGGGTTTTACATATTTAAAATATTATATATTTGTATATGTCTCGAAATGTATCTCGAAAATTCTAAATCTATCGAAAATAAACAGAAATGTATAAAATCGTGTACGTACTTAGCAGATCTGAAGAAGATGGCGCACCCGTCGACATACTTCCTCTCAGATTCGCCCATCGTCTTCGCTCGGGACTTGGGTGAGAATATACCGTCGTAACCGTCCTGTTTCAGCTCTGGCAGGAAGAAGTTGTAGAACTGGTCTGTTTCCACTTCCTGAGTAAAAAAGTTCAGCATTAGTTAAGCTTTTTGTAATAACACAATACAGTACAAAGTAATTGCTATATCTCTGGTTCTTGATAAAGTAGATATTAGTAAAACTTCATGTATGGGCGATCATACTGTTCGTAATGGGTACATTATAAATTGAAAAATGTTTAATGAGCCACTATTATCACCCAGTGGATACCTCAGGATGGACACCGCAGGCGGGGTAGGCCCCGGAAGAGATGGCGTGACGAACTAGACGCCTATCGTCCGGATTGGTGGACACGGTCGAAAGATCGGGAAGAGTGGAAGCAAGATGGGGAGGCCTTTGCCCAGCAGTGGGACACTACAGGCTAGATATAATATAATATAATTAATGAGCACGAGTATTAACATCAGTTATTGATAAAAAAATGCACATAATAGCTGCGTTGACACACTACGAATTCATGATAAATAACTATTACGTATGATAAGTTAGTACAGAAGATTTTTGTTTCAAAGTAACACCAATTAAAATAATTGCAGTGACCTGTAAGCTGATGATGTCGGCGGAGTAATGTCTGATCTCGTCGAGGATGCCCTTCTTCCTGTAGTCCCACTCGAGCGCCCAGCTGGGGCAGTAGCCGTACATCTGTCGCGTCGCGTACTTGTCACATAGCACGTTGTAACACATCACTGTGAATATACCTGCCAAACAAATACACACAAAATTTGTACAGACGCTAAAACAAGATAGCTATAATTTTCTTTCTTATCTTCATTTTCAACAATAAAATGAGTCGACAAAAACAGTGCTGATTGAATACTGGACGGGCTATTTAGTCTGAGGTCAGAAACTATTTTCCGCTTCAATAAATCTTTATATCTGGATAAATAGGTACTGGATAGACCTAATTTTCGACAGCACCGTATATCAGTGTTCTAGGTGACGTTAGGTTGCGGCAGTACATAAACACGAAACGTGAAGAGGCTTGTGAATAAGTTGTAATTCTTTCAACGTCGGTGTCGGCGCGTCGTTTATCTCACGACACCATGTTGGGTGAGCATCACCCGCCAATTAGCTGGCTCCGACACTTTGTTACCAGTGTCCGCGGTACTCGCGTGACAGATAAAAAATGTTCCAATTAAAATGAGACTCGTATTACGGTCCACATGCGGCGGGCACGCGACACAATGGCTTTGCTTTTTCTAATCATATCTCACAGACGGCCGCGGCGGCGGACGATGCTCCGACCACACACCACACTCGATTATTCTTCACGGTTGTTGTTTTAGGTCGCAAATTGAAAATAGTCAATAGGTTCCAGTTTCGGTGCGATTTTTGCACTGATTTGTGATGTTCCACAAATTGAACATGGATGTCTCATACATATGTGATGAAGCTATTCCACACAATGGAGACATTCATTTAAAACGGAAATGTTCCCATTCAAACTGGTTGGAACAAGGAAATTGGGCATCATAAGCGTTCCGCGAGCTAACAGCGACGGATTCATTTCAACGTATCCACTTATTACGTAAACTAAGGTGGCACGACCGTGCTCTCTCACGCTCCACACCATTATCTCAGATTTATGCGGACGCGGCGCGCTCGCACCCGTCTCATTACGCGAATCAAAAGGCGCGCTGCGCAGGACGATGAGGGCCGCTCGTCTAAATGTCAACTTCGTGGAAGACCTTGGCGATGCAATTATCTAGATTTAATCGAGCCGGTCCCAGTCAATCAACGGACAAAGAACCGGGAGTGGAGGTTGTAAGACAAAGCAGCGCTGACGGCCACAAGACAGCTGGAAGGACAAGACAATGCGTGGAGATCGGCCGCGGAGCCGTACTCCGGACAAATTGATAACGATCGCGCGGTGCGCTCGCGCTCATGCTAATCGACACAAAGTCAAAGTCACCTGGCGACACTCGGCGACGATCAATACGGCCGCAGCACGTGCTTCAAATACGTCCATTGTATGCCCGATGCGAGCGCGCGAGACGCGGCGCACATGCCAAATGTCGCGAAACAATACACGCATCGATAATCGTTCGTTGTTTAAGGAACTACGGGCGAAACGAAAGCTCCACACCAACACAATAATAAATGGTAATGTTGTCGAACATGTGGACGCGTGTCTTCATTTCAAATAAATCGACGACGATGATGAAATAGTACGTGTACGAAGCACAAACAATGGGAGAAGGTGACACTAACTGCGTGTGGTTACAATATTCCTGATAGCTATGACCATTGTGCGCTGTACGTTATGGTTTTAGCGCCGAAGCGTGGGCATATCAAAGATGTCATGTATGCGTATTGTAAAGTAAACTTACTAGTGCGTGGAGTAAAAATATAAAAGTAAAAAGGAAAAGGCGTGGCGACGGAAGTCGGCCGACTAGTAAGGCATGTCACGACGACCCGCCGAGTATCTGCACCGCTCGCGCGGCAACGCAACACGCCGCTTTATACCTTCACCCCGAACATCGTAATGTACCCCGTGTAGCACGTAATGCCTACATGAACACTGAACACACAACTCGCATTCAGTGTGTTCGGTCTCCAGCAGTCAAATTATGGGAAGCGATACTTACTGTTATAGTGGAAGGTTATAGTCACGTTCCCGAAATAACTGCTAATATCAATACGATTCGTGAGAGATCAACACGTACCTTTTTTGCGCCCTGAATCCAGCTCATTAAAATCGATTTGAGTAGATAGGTACTTATGCAAAGATTTCTATTTGGATTGGCGTTATAAAGAACTCATTAGATCACGCTCGGTCAGAGCCCGATGTGATCGACAATATGACGTAAGAAGTCTCAATAGGTGCTAACAAGATGTTGTTAGTGGGAGTTGAGATGTAACATCGGTACTTGTTGCCGACCGCACTGCTTCATGGATTTCACCTTCAGCTAATAGGAGCGAATCATGCGATTTCACTCGAATTTTAATTTGAATTCAGCCAATGCGAGCTATTAATGCTTAAGCTTTCATTATGACTAATTACTTACTATACTTATCATAGATTGATTTTACGAAGGAACAAAAAGGTAAGGCTTGCAAAGTTCAGAATATGAGTCACAAGCAAATGAGTCCGCAATTTGCATATCAAAGTGTACAGCTATTATTGTGTGTAGTTTGTATGGAAAAGTCCTTCTGTTATTGTATTTTTCTAAAAAGGCAATCACACACTTTCACAATAATAAAGGTGATAGGTACAGGTGCATCTTTATTCCGAATGAACTTAAAAGTATTTTCCTTTCTCCCAATAAAGTTATAATAATGAAACACCAATCAAAGGTAATCATAACTGCACAATGAATGACAGCAGTTATTGGCTCTATTTACCACAATTACGGATATCATCGATTAGAACACTCTGGATAGAACATAATACTAGTGAAAATGACAAATAGCCTGGAGGTCTCCGAGTTGAGATGGACGCCATGTATCAAATCGAATGTGTAGAGAGTCAGAGATTTCTCGCAGAATTGCTGACAGGTGTAGAGAGCAAAGATGCATTCGCTAAATCATGAACACACATTAATCAAACAAGTAGGGGTAACGGCTAAGCTAGCCTCGGAGTCTGCGAAACGTGCATGATTTAAGAACAGGCGAGATGGTGTGAACAGTTATTACGTTGCGAGATTGTGTCGATCAGAACATCTCACTCTAGTGTTTATGTTGCCAATAAAAAAAGAAATAAACCAGTTAGCTATCGCGTCTCATCTGAATATAATGGGGGGAGGCGCACAGCCGTCTGTTTATTGGCGATGCCATTACGTGGGCATTTTGTATCACGACAGACATAGGAATTATTTATTCAAGTGTTGTAAACGTCTATTGTTTCGTGAATTTTTACATAAACTGACTTAGAAAGGTCACCTATCAAACGGTTAAGAAAACAACTGTACGAAGTATGAGGTTGAAGGCACTCGTATAATAGTTTGAGTCATGAACAATAGAGTCCTTACTTTGTCCGGAATGTAAACACAAGCCATGTTGGAATATATTTTGTCACAATCTCGGAGCAATATACCTCGCAGCCATCAATTGATTTTTATACAACGCATTTACGAGAGCGAAGGAGTCTCAAGGTTTGTCGGCTGTCATCTGGGAGGCTTGTTTACGTCTCCATGTGATTTATGCACTGTCTGAAGAGAGTAAGATATCCAGTTTTAATGTAACATTTTTGCGGGATCTGTGAGTTCACGGATGCGAGGAGGTCGCAGCCAATGTCTCTCATTGTGCATTGTTTATCCGCGAATGGCGAGACGAAGGGCATTTCCTCTCTTCCCGTGTAATCTGACCATGAGAGCGACTAAGCGCGATCGGCTGAATCGGTTTCTAGGTGTATTGTAGATCGCTTCCTATTCACGGTCGATCGATTCTTAAGCAAATACTAAGTAGTCACCATGTAACAAAAGGTCGAACGCGTAATGTCGATCGTTGTATAAGTGTCCAGCTTCACGGCTGGCTGGTCTGATTTACGCAATGCACCGTCTACACAGTTGTTGCAAGTATTTTAACAAATCAGGAATGTTATATGTGCAACGATATTAATTATTTGCCAATAGGTGTAAGGTCTTCGAGCGCCTGCTAGGCTCGAACGTCCGCTTTGATTTATGTAAATTGGGTACGCGCATCGTGCGTCGGGAAGCGGCATGAGTGCCGGCCAGGAACGCGTGACGGGATCTAAACTCCGCAGGCACACTCCTCACGATAAGTTCTTACTTACAAATCCATAAAATAAACAGCGAGCGTAATAAAGTGCTTTACGAAAAAAACGTCTGAGAATATATGCTTTTGCAGTGGTATTGAATAAAGATTTTCTATTCAGTGTGTTTATCTCGTTCCGCGACAGATAATCTTGATATAATCACATTGCATCTCGGTTAGATGGGTAATGCGGCTGAACAAGTAGGAATATATAGATTTTAATGATATAGCAGAAAATGTTATTAAAACACTCAATTGACTATCTGAAGATGTAAGCACAAATAGGTGGTAGAGAAGGACATATTAATATAGAAATATAGACATACAAATATAGATTGGCCTAAGGGTCTAACTTGATTAGTGAAATAGTAAGATAAATCTATCGCAGACGAGGAAGCTCCACCTCTTGAAATTATTCAAATGTTAACTGTGTAACGGTCTCGGATGAAAGACAACAAGTTAGGAGCGAACCAGGACCAGACAAGTATCCCTGGGGTCTCCCACGGGTGGAAACATTACCGTTGCAATGGTAGGGCGGTCTCTGGTTGATTATTTATGAGACGGGCCGCGTGCGCCGCGCCCATACGTGCCACTATGACACTTTATTAATGACGAACTTGTTGCTAAGCTTTTTGTTATCGCTATTAAATAATCTCGCGCCGTTCTTGGCTATGAATCGTATTACTACGACGAATAAAAAGGCGTAAGTGCGATGGTATCGTTTAAATTAATGTTTGGAGCTGTAACTGCATACTCATGTTGTTATGGTAAATATTTGTTTTGGACAACTAATTGGGAGGTAAATATGTTGCTTAAGTACTTACAAGTAGGACGCGTCCTGTTCGGTCGGGTCAATGGTATCCAAGGCCTCTGTGGCGGTAGAGTGGCAGAAACTGAAACAAAATAAAAAGAACATTTACTATTTGAGAAAACAAGCAGATATCTCACAGAGCACAAGATATTCGATTTTGATTTAGGTACAAAATAAAAGCAAAATATCTGAAACGGATTGTGGATGAAATAAAGTATTTGTATGCATTCGCAAAAAGTTTGCGATATCATTTCAAATTGTAAATCGTGCATGTATATTCATTACTGAAAGCTATTATCAGAAGTGGCGGAATCCCCACACCTAGTATTTCAACGGCGAGAACAAAAAGTTCCCACTTCATTTGTGTCGGTTAACATCTTCTATCTACATTGCTGTACGAACAAAGACACCTAAAAAACTAGTTCTATTGTTCTGTATAGTATACGCAACGAAACATCAATTCGAGCGAAAAATCAACAAGCGTGCGGCGGTCTCTACCACAACGGTATCGGAACCGCATTTGCAAATACTGCTCCGAGCAAAAACTTAATGACTCGCCTCGGAAAATCTATGAAAATACAATTAACATGTCTGAAACTTTTCATATAGGACAAGCAACGGGACTTCTTAATGCAATCAATATTGTTGAGGATGCTAAATAAGCAGAAAAGTACCTACTACCCACTCAACAAATTAATTTTCCTTCTAAATTAAAAACTTAAGCCTGTCACTGGAACTAGTTCAGTAATTTAATTAGCATATTGATACTGTTGAAAGAAATTAATATCTGCCGTCGGGACGTGTCATGTATGTTGATGGCAAGATGATCGAAGTATTTCATGCCGTTCAATGAAGATTAATAGAACAGAATTTTGTATGTCCATCACTTACCATGTGACGACATTTGGTCATGAAAAAAAGATGGCGATTTACATAACTTGATGTATGGACTAAGCTCGCTTAAATTGCTTTCAGACAGGCGATGGTTATCTTACGTTGTTTTTGATTGATTGTTCAATGGAATATAGATGACAATTTATTTGTTCGCAGGCTGTATGTTTAAAGACTTGACTACTCACAAAAAACGGTTGAAACTAAATCGTTTGAGATAAGTTGAACATTCGAATGCAAAATTAAGTGTAATGGTATTGCAGAGTGTTTTTGCCAAAGTTGAGTGGTAGCAACGGACCGCGGCTACTCGTGCGTAAATCATAAATGAAAACGCCCGTCGCTGTGTAATTATGTAATGGGTTATACCACTAACAGTATGGTCGCTTTTTGATGCTCAGATAACCATCTATTGAATGTTGTAATGAAAATATTAACTCGAACATGGGCTTCGTGATCTTGTATTGATGTTTGCGATTTGATCCTAGATAAGATATGGATATTAGGAAAGTTCTTAGTCATAATTGAACGCTATGTCTAATGATAGACTTGCTGATCAGAGTATTATACTTAATCCTTTTTTATTATGAGTGTGTGCGCACACGTTTTTTGTGCAATGGTCGAAGTTTGCTAATATCAGTATCTTTTAATATGTATTTTTTTAATAATCACGACCTTTTATGCACACTTAGCCTTTTTAGACTTTGAACGGACTAAACGTACGTTCAACAGATTACCTGCCTGTAGACGTTTTATAAATTGTGAGCGTTGTCTGTAAATCAGCTAATCAAGCTTGTAAATAGAATAAAAGTCCTAAACTAGGGGAGGCGCCTCACCAAGTTAGTTATTGTATGTCAAGCGGCGGGCGGCTAAGCGAAGTCGCGGGCGGACGCGAGCGCGGGCGTTGTCGTCGCCTCATTACACTTTGTAATTAGGCCCGTGGGCTGCGTACGAGCGGCCCTGCACTAAATCACGACAGGCTCGCTTTAACATGCGCGACCGGCGCAACCGGCGGCGTCCCCAACACCAACACCCATAATCCATGCCGACACAATGGACGTTTATGGATGTGTTATTGAATATTAAACGCTAAAAAAGCTGTTCCGTCTGCCTCTGGAGTGACGCACTTTACATATTTTGAGGTAAACAATGTTGTGCCTATCTCGGGTTGCGTGCGACTCACAAACGAAGCAAAAAATACAAAGTGTCGTGCTGAAACAACTTTCACGATAAGTCATCGATTCTCCTCACCTCGTCACAATTTCCGACAACACTAACAAGACAAGACGGGCACAAACAAAGTGGTGTTAGGAGCGACACGGCAGCGTGGCGGCGGCGGTGAGTGAAAGTCGAATGCACTACAGCCACTAGATAGGCTGGCAGTGATAAGCATCGACACGCTCTTCACATTGTTCGCGCTCCGATACATGAGATAAGGCTTTCTCTGTTCTTCTCTCGAGAGCTACCGTGAGAATGCCCCTCGTAACATACGACTTGACATTTGCAAAACAGGAGCATTCTTTATCAGATTGAATATTAGCATAACGACTATCTGTCATATCAGAAGTTTAGAACATGGAATGCGCTCGTATGGGTCACGGACAATGTATGTAGATGAAGTACATGTATCTACGTACATACATGGTCAAAGTTATTTTTGACGACAATAAACAAGGCCGAAACGTTCAATGGCAAACCTAGATGATTTAAGTATACCGCAGAACTTAGTTCTATCGTGCTATCGAATCTCAGCGAATAAAATATATTACATAAAAGGCATAATAATAAGATAGGAAGTGATTTCAAAAGCGCCGACGCCACGGGGTTAATCAATTCCATGCAAAACATTTTCAGTCCATTGACTATCGTATCTTCGCTAGACACCGGGGAGCCGATCGTGCAAAAACCGGTATCCCTTGTTGCATCGCATTCTAGACCACATACTAAATTGAATCTTATTTCTTGGTTATAAAAAACGCCAACTAATAAATCTATTTTGATTATAAACGCATTGATATGAGAAAATAAAATAATTTTCAGTATGTCGCGCACGCTTCGCATAAAGGATCTCTTAGCGCATACGTGACCAAATCGTTTGCTCATCGGCATTGTCTCTCGGCATTATTTTATAAGCGAAAATACAGAAATACAGTCCCCGAGCATATCATGTCGTCTGCGTGATCTGACTCCACAACTCCGGTAAATGCTGTCACTCTGGACATTTATATGATGCTGTTGCATTTATCCATTTTCGTAATGTGACATTAATGAATGATATGTTTTGTGCATTCAATAGGCACGTACCACATATAATGCGAGACAAATTGTCCATTAATCCATCGAATTGTTCGACGTTCGCTATGCATAGGTTAATAATTCATTTACAAGTTAACACGTGAATTATTTTTATGCGAGGTTAAAAAACAAATGAAGTAATATAAAATAGAGCTGTTTTCGTTGGACGAGAATTACATTGGAACAGAATAGTCTATTGATTTCGTTCTAAGCTTGGGTATGTTGGGGCGAGCGGGGCACGGCTTTCATCAAGTTATTTTACGATTATGTACATGGATCGTGGCCAGGTAGAAGTTGCTTAGCTGCATATGTTTGTGCAGGAAAATTATTTCTTATCATTGTAGTTTATGCATTGTGAGTATCACAGTTTTCAAAATCATTAGAAAATCGGTACGATGACCTGTGTCGATAATTTTATCACAATACGAAGAAGAAGACATCGTAAAAAGTATATTTTTGCGAAAAACGTTAACTCATACAACATTCGCCGAAGATACGTGAAATAGCCAGCAATAAGAACATTAAGAAAGACATTGACTGTAAGAAAAGCGAGTTTCTTTACAAAGATGAACCGAGTATGCATTAGTACACGTCAAAGTGCGTACAATTGTACGGTGCGTGTAGCAAATAGCTGTTTATTGCGAACATTTTGTAAATAATTGCATGTGGGGTGAACAGGCGAGTTACGCAACTGAAGTAGTAAGCAAATGTGTGTTTATGAGCACGCCAGCGGATGTGCTAGCATCGAATAGGTTGGCTGGCGCACGCCGCCGGTGGGCGGACCTAACGACCTACCTACCAATTGTTGCAATGACCCAAATGGACCCCGTTCAACTGTTAGCGCTAACCTAACCTTTTAATGGCGTCTATTGAAAGGTGACGGTGATAGAAGGATCAAGGACGTGTTTTAAACACCATGGTGCAATTGACATGCATTGTAACCGTTTTATCAGATTCAACAATAATTACCACATTTCTTAAACCTTGTAATAATATATTACTCATGAATCATACCGATATGACGTTACTGTTTATTATTATAGGCACACCAATCGCTCAGATATAACATGCATAGCGGGGGGTGGCTGCAAATACTTATTTTTGTTATTTCTCATACAACATGTATTCTAATGCCAAATTAATTTCTTCGAAATACATTGTAAAAACTAAAGAAACACGCGTACATATTTATATTCTAAATGGGATTATTATTCTAACTACATCTAAAGATGTGGTATTTTAATTTAATATGGGTAGTTTTTTGTGCGATGTCAAGTAAAACATTCGTGGTATGGACACAATGAGTTTTTTGCTGGGTTGATTCAAAATTCTGCGGTACGCTGTGTAGCCACCGTATTTGCCCACGCGCAAGTGTGTCCTCCTGCGCGACCGTTCACGGCCAAGGCCAAACAGATAATAAACGCGTAATGACGAACGATGTGCTACCGAACAAAAAAGCAGTGCGCGCGCATGCCCACGTGGGGAGTCTTTATGAATCTCTCACAAGATTTAATGACTCGGAAAATTACACCGACTAATAAACCTATTACAAATGAAAAACTATTGCGTGACACTGCTTCATATAGAGCCTTACAAAAAGTAAGTATAATTCTCAAAATAATTTCTGCGGCCGTGTCATCCACCTGAGCATAGGAGGATTGTAAATCACCATTAGATAAATGTTAGCTGTAAGTGGCTGACGGCTACCGTATGAGAGTTTCATTTAGAGATACAAGGAGCCATCAAGCAGGGCGATGCTCGTCGTAAATCACTGGCGCGCTACACCTCTGTCACTAATGGACTCCTGTCAACTAGAAAATCGTACAACACAATGATTGTTAACTAAATTGAACACTACCCAAGAATGTCTAACACTTGTGTTAGTTTATACAGCGGGCTATTAAAATATATTGCGAATTAAGTTCTCTATCTGATCATAGGATTAGTGTCTGTATAAGAGGAACTGGGTTTCCTGTCAAGAACGATCAACTACACGGGCTTAGAATTTGCTCCCTTTATAATGGTTTTACGGTCCTCTATGAATAACTACTTTGTTATAAAAGTGATTACACAGCCTTGTTACAGGAAAATTCAATTTGTCCGCACCGTTTCACGAGGGTGCGGTAGAGTACTAAGAGGTTTTTACGTACTGATAGAATCTACGCTGGAAAGATAATCGCTAGTGTATTCGTATCACGCGCTCTCATTCCTCCAACCTAGCGCATCGTACTTGGAAATGTGCATAGTAGTGCGTGTGTGGGTCGCCTCCGACGCTAAAATAATGCACGTTTAGACCTTGAAAGGTGAGGTGAACGAACCGACTGACTAATAGGTGAACATTATGTTGATTGATTACCAAATACAACTAATGGTGTTGGTGAAGTGAAAAGTTACTTTATTCTACGCTCATGATCATATTTCATTTGTTGTGCGTTGAAGTGAAGTGTCTGTTATGAACGCTTCATTTGCTATTCCTTTCGTAGAAACAATACAGAATGGAGTCATGACCGAAACGGTGCGTACTTAAGATGTACGCATAGGATAAGTCGTACCTACACACGGGTTTCTAGAAGGTGGCTATAGACGTCTGTATGTAAACAGAACAATCTACCATCAGAATGTCACAAATGGCGACGTCAATGTATCCGTGTCCGTAGGGCCAGCTCGAAAACGGCTCAGTCATGTCATTCGAGCAGCGATGGCACGGCCGACTGTGTATTACCCACTTTACCGGACCTCCCCAGAGTTAGGAATCTAGCCATCTACTATATGCTCGGTGACTAATATTCTGAACATTTACAAACGAGGGACATTTTGAACTGCATACATTCACGTGCAGCACGCATGAGCGAATTCTTATCTTCGTATTCGTAACAGCATTTGAATAACGGTTATGGACAAGTTATTTGAGCATTAGCATAAAATAAAACTTTGGGTCTTTACATTAAAATACTTGAGTAGCGTTTACTTGAAAACGATTAAGATTATAAAAGTGTCTGCCCTTAATTATCGTAACGAGGCTAACGATGGACAGAACGACTGGAAAGCGTTGAACGAAATATAAATCGTGGATTATATTATTGCTCCTGGCAGGACTGGCGGGGTTTAAAGCGATCATCATATATTCAGTGACAGATGGTGAAGTAGTTATCATGATATCGGTTATAATTGCCAGGAGCGCTCAGGTGGCGCAGGTGTGCATAAAATAAATCGTCACCAACAAATTGCCGCCTCCAATCGGGCTGGTATCAGCATACCGTCGTATCGGGCGCGTCGCCGGCACGACAAACAAGGCAATTGCTCGCTCGTTCACTCAGATCGCTATCGCACACGCCACGGCGAACAGCCGTCGACCAAATATCGCCTGCGTACCTCGCGTTATCTGGGGGCCAATATGTCCACGTTGAAGCCATCCATTCAATTTGTATACTCTTATTTGCATATCGCTACACATTTAAAATGATACATCTTTTTGTCCTTATGCTTATTTTGTAAGATTTTATCCTGTATCTAACTAAACCGCTTCTTATGACGTTTCATTGTCATAAAATGTTGGTTTAGAACCATTCTCGAAATGGCGTAGTATGAGCATTTCGGTAGCAACATTTAAAATGCAATAGAACAGTAATGACACATAAAAATGCAATAAAACCGTGACCAACTTGTGGAATTAAGTTCAGCGGTTGAAACTGAAAACTGGCGCAGTAGTAGCAAAACGTGCATTACAAAGAACATTAACGTCCATACACAAATCGTGTCTAATGTGCAATTACACTAATGTCTTCGTGAAGTACTTTAGAAAAAGTACGATACTCCTTAAAAAGTAAATATTGAAGCTACTTATGAACTTTTCGCGTTTTTTAATAAATGGAAATTGAACCAAAAAATATTATTGTCCATTTAGATCTGACTTCAAAGTAAGCTCGTGTGATGGCGATCAGTGCAAAATGGCAAAAGCAAATTTTAAAATGCATTTATCATATTAGTTCCCGTTACATACCTACAATAAATATCGAAATAATCATGTCAGTGCTTTCCTTACACAGTCGGGACCTATTACTGCTTCGACCTCCAATCACATCATATGCGTACGATACGTTATAACGACTCTGTAGAAACTTAGAAAGTAACAATGGGGCATTAGTATGCATTTGAAACTTTTACTTCATCAAGTCTCGTTAGCTAGTTGTTGACGTATTGTATGAATGGTAATAAAATGAGTTGTAAATGACAGTTTGAGTAATGAAGAATGATGACGGTTGGAAAGTATGAACACTTGTATTCCGTTTCGCGATGTTGTATGAAGTATTTGTTTTGTGCAGAACTTCACAATGCTTTTGGGAAATTGAGATTGAAGTGCGATATGCGATTTTTAGGCAGTTTCTGAGTTTGCTATTATTTTGAGAATACGACTCTCCATTGTTCTTGCTCCAGATTACATTTAACCTACACATAGAATTTTGAAAAATTCATATGTATTCTGAAATTTTCCTCATAACTAAAAATTGCCCAATTTTATGGTATGTAATTGCTTCTTTAATTTACTCCTTGAAAGATAAACACGATAAACTTAAACACAAATGCCAATCAATTACACAGTACCTACAAATGTCAGATCCGCTTTAGCAACTCGCACTTGAAATAATTCAAAAGGCATATAAATCGAAATATACATAAAGCAAGTTCTCAAGAGTTACAGGTGAAACC
Source organism: Helicoverpa zea x Helicoverpa armigera (assembly GCA_033682625.1). Classification (NCBI taxonomy): domain Eukaryota; kingdom Metazoa; phylum Arthropoda; class Insecta; order Lepidoptera; family Noctuidae; genus Helicoverpa; species Helicoverpa zea x Helicoverpa armigera. The sequence goes on from JAWIIS010000041.1 coordinate 2,274,440, forward strand.
ACATGACTCATGTTATTGCTAACCAATTTTGCAACAGATCAAAAGATCACTGAAGATAACTCGATATGAAAGTTGTTGCACGTCCGACATGCAACTAATCACGCCAGCAAACGGCCATATACTATGAAGTACTTGATGGTAAATGTACTAGGCGTTTAGAAGGGACCCAAGTAACGAGACTTGGAAAGCTCTTGTATGAAAAAGCGGAGAAAACTTGAACGGTTTACTCACAACAGTACGAAGGCTGTTAAACTAGCTAGTAACTTTTACTGTCGTTAAAGGTTGCCAGGTAATTAGTATCTAAATGAGCAATAATGGCCGAGTGAGTGGCGTGTTTGCACCGCATAGAGTCATTGTCCCACTTCTCCTAACATTACCCTGAATATAATTACACTATAGTTGGTGTACAATTAGCAAGTGTGACATGGCAAAGGCCGGCAATATCGAGTGAGAGTACTAGCTGTAATGATATTTATGTAAAGGTCAATTGAAAACTTTCCCGTCGTTTGAATACCAGTGGCTTGGGAGTCTGTGACGATCGTGAACTATGGCCGGTCGTGACCAAGAAAGGCGAAAGTGAACGGGTGAGGTGTATAAGGTGTATTGTATCAGTGAGCTAATATGTTGTACCACGTGAAAGTGCCTACTGATCGATTTCCTATTCACCTGCACATAGTAAAAACTCTATAAACATGTGCAAGTCATCAGTGGTGTGTTTGTAAATAGCAAGATGATAAATGGTAACAGATGCGGTTACATTTACATTTCAAAATGACAAACAAATATCAGTTCACGGAAAAGTCAGTACATTCGTCAAAAAAATTACACGAGTCAATCGGACGTGTTGAAATGTTTAAAATACTGAATATCGTAGTAGTCACTAGCCGCGGGGTATCGCACGTGTCTACTTCGGGAAATCATTCGTTTCCATGAATTGATTGAGTCATAACAAAATGGCCACTGCTTAGTCGTCAGATCGCAATGGCAGTAAAAGAAGAATTTGAGGTTTAATCAAAACTTCAATCAGAGATTTAAACTAAAAATAACTATTTGCAAGCGTAAAACGGAAGCTTAGACAAAGCCGGTGAAGTGGTTACACCATAAAGCATATCAACGCTTATCTGAACTTGTTAGAAGCGTTGTTGTAAATGTGGTGTACAACTCTTTTTTTCTGCCTAGTTGAAGAGATAATGCGAACGGAAGCCCGCTAACACATTACTGTGACGTTTATAGGCTGTTACTGGTATTCATGTTTTTATAAGCTCTTAACTTAATTACGGTTCGAATGACAGATACGTGCTACATCCAAGCCGCCGTCTGAGGAACGTCTTCCTTATCTAAATTCAATGGAGTGTTGTTGCATTCCTTGCTAAAGTTATAAACACTACAATTACAGGCGGAGTTGGAATATGAGAACACGTCTAGCCGATTAAAATTGAAATAAGCAAACAGTTAGCTGCAAGTCTTAAATTACACGTTTCACTATCTAGCATTTACACTACCCAAACAAGAATCCAGTCTGTTGAATTTAGGTGCAATAAATTCGGCTTAAAATAGCCGCCGCAGGGACTTTGATGTCTGCCCAAAATAGTACCCCATCATGTGTCTAATCATTGGCTATTTGTCTGTCGCTAATGAGCATGCAGAGTTCAGGACAGACGATGTTAGTTAACAATTTCACAGGCGACGGAGCACAGAGGTGTTAATAACTAGTGAACTTTAACAGTGTAACCTCTCACCGGGTAGCGGCGAGCTTCACTTAATCAAGCGAACATTCGCTCGGCTTCCGTAACTAATTCATGTGTTTACGTTTGTTTATTTTCTGTGTAGTGCTTGTTTTGAATGTAGTTTGAAGCGTAATTAAGTATTCCTTTGTTATTTATGTATAATTTGGCAATTTAGTGATGTTCAGTTTTCCTGCCATGTTAGAAAGATATGAGCTGAGAATGGTTAAATAAGTGAGTACATGAGCAGTGCAGATTTATGACAGCGATTTCGATCCGACTCTTGTTCAAAGATAATGAGGCTACAAAATAATCTAGACGCTAATTTATACAGAAGTAAACAAGTAGATCATAATAAGCGACTACCGATTGTTACACGCGGGTTTTTTCTGACAGTCAATCAACACAGTTAATAATGTGTGTCAAATGTAGTCTAAAAGGTAAGACCACTGTTTAGTACTTTTTTGTATAGACTGCTATTGGAAACAAGTTAGACTAGCATCAAATACTATTAATTGACCTAGATGATGATCTGATAATAACGAGAATTTAGAGTAGAAAAGAAGAATTTAAATAGCTTCTCATATAATTAAAATTAAATCACCCTTGAATAAAAAAGAAAATGAATCGTATATAGTCTTATTATGTGCCAATTATAAAAAGCGGCAGGATCGTGTCGGCCCGTGAGGTTGCACATACGGTTCCGTATCGAACAAGTAAATGTAAAGATCTTTCAAATCCTTTTTTCAACAGATTTTACATATCTCCATCGTCAATTTAAAGAGTATAAGTGAAGCTTAAACAGCAACCAGAGGCTGTAAACTTACATATAAACTATCCATGCTCCCCATTAACAGTTCAACTAAACGGAACCCTAAAAACAAATGACAGTTGATTCTTAGCACCGCATGATTTCACACAGCACTGACACATTTACGCTAAACGTTCTTCCAGCTAATAGAGTAGGAAAAGCATAACTCCACGGAGTGACGGCTATCATAAAAAACGTTGGCATTAGTTCGCTTAGAAGATAACGTTAGTGCGTTGAACCTAAGTAAAGGTTCAGCAGAATATTCCGCGGTCCAATAGTTCACAACCCCGCGTGCAGAGGTCGTGCGTGAGCCGGGAAAGTGTCGGATGCGTCAACTGCAACTATGCAATTTGATTTGTGGGCAGTTAAAAGGCTAATTGGTTACTTGTTTCTATGTATGAACATCAGATAAAAGAGCTTTGCAAGAAAATTCTCAATCTTAAAGTCGTAACCTTGTTGCTACGCGGTTACGAATTTCGTAGTTGATTTGTTTTGAAATGTTACATTGCGTTGCCGCGATGTAAGCAATAGATGTTTGTTAATGTATTTAACTGTCTAGTAGTCGAATAGTTCTGAGTATTCGACCCGATATTGCTATAGTTTAAAGCTAAAAGACCATTATTTAAATCTCGGTACTCGTTCAATTTGTTCAGACGTAATTGTATTGAAGCATTAACGGTGAAAATCAATGGGGTACGTGACTTCTGATTATATATTGGTTTAATTACGTTCGGCCTTACAGAACCATTTAAATGGAAGATAAAGCTCTAATACTGTTGCCTTTAATTCCCTCAATACGGATATGAAATAACGAGCAATTATCTTTTAGTTCGATTAGCTTTTGTTCTCATAAAATTGCGAAGAAACACGTCATTGTATAAGTCTAAACACATGGTTAAGGTATATTATTCTTTAATTTGGTTGACAAAAACATCCAATAAAAAGAGATAAATGTCTTTTTTTTGGTATTTAAGTTAATTAAAATCTATACAACAATTGAAAATAGTGGCTAGACAACGCAAATCAGCCATAAAAAACGTCAAAGTTCAAACCACGTGGGATAAGCACAAACTTTGTCCAAAATTCCGCTTCCCTTTGACATGTTAATATTAAAATATGATAGCTATTTGCGTAACTAATGAGTAGACAAAAGCGAACACGGAGCTCCACCATAAACGTGGGGTTAACCTCTCGTCTATTACCAGTAATTGTTTTGTCTAAGTAATGGTGCATTGTAATTAAAACGCCGAATATAGGAGCAATAGCGTCTATTGTGTACCCACGCTCGATTCAATTATTATTTTAACGAGATACCGCAGATAAATGGTTGTAAACAATGGTAGGCCAATAACCTTTTAATAATACCTAGTATAAGTATAGAATATATCGTTAAGATGTAATACTAAGATTATAGAGGAGGAACGCTAAGTTGATTAGTTTTGCAAGAAATTAGTAGAAGTCGTGGAATGGCCTGGAATCTGTTTGTGGCAGTAAGTAAGCCGCAGCCGTTTGACATAGAAAAATAAGACAATAGGTGACTAGACTGATGAAATATTGTTTTGTGAGTGACCTGCTATGATTTTACTCTGTCACGAAGGCACTTAATGTGATCGATAGATACAGCTTATGCTTCATATAAATAATTAAAGTAAGACATGATAAAATCTATAATAGGTACCTACATCTTATCTACAAACCTGTAAAGGTGAGTAATCTACAAAAGTATAATGAAACTAAAACCATTTCAGAGCCTATTTCTATTCAACCGATGTAGCGGAAAGAAAAGCTTACTTAAACACGTATCAAGCAAATCCTTCAGATAGCGAATATCACAAAAGAGTAAAACGGAGTCCCTTGACACAAGTACAAAGTACGCAATGTATTTTTTAAGCGTGACAGTCGAGATTGATAGTTCGCTAGTGAAAGTGAAGTCGTGAGCCGACTGCAAATACGCGATAGGCTTTTGAACAAATCCGGAGTCGGAACTGCGAGTTAAGAGCGCTATTACAAAATCGAATTGCTCAGTTGTAGGTAAATTAGACGATAGCCGGCAGCACTTGCGCATGTGTGCGTCTAGTGAAATACGCAACGCACACCTGCGGACCGCTACGCGGCACAAACAAACTTGAGACTTTGCCACTTTTTTCCGAAATAAGTTATTGTTCTTATAGTTTATGAAATATTATTTGTACCGATGAATTTTATAACCTAGAATAGCTCGATTGAGTTACAATAAACAAATAATCGTTACAATTTTTAAATTATTTAATCGACAACCAAACTTTTCACCATGTTTATCAATTATAAGTAATTGATTTATAAAAAAACAAATCTATAATTCGTCTTCCATGTATTGTATCTTCATTTTCCTGTAACAATGAAAACTAGGAATGTAGATAGTTTATTAAAACAAATATGTCACGTATATAAATACTTACCATATTATTTGTACTGGTATCCGATTGAGTCTGATAATCTGAATTAAATATGCTTTCATTATCCTGCAAGAATCAAAGATATCCAATAATATTATTATGCAACAGCGAAACTACCGACGATGACATTTACGTACATATTTCTATATAACCAACATCAAAAAAAGAGAACCCAATCTATAACATTTTCGCATTAGAATATCATGGGCTAATACTTATGTATATTACATTTCAATCAGATCATTATAACTAATAAATAAAATAAAAACTCACTAGTATCAAAACGTGTTAGATGCGTAGGTTGCGCTATATTTTTCGAACTCCGGCGAGTTTACGCGGCGCAACAGCGAGCGATACGTCCCTCCTCGGTAAGCGCTTGGCGCTGACTAAAGTTGAACACCGCGCGTCACAAGATTTATATTGATTTTTGCATTGCAAACAAAAATTATTTTAAAATATTGTTTTACTTTTATATAGACCAATTTTTTTTTCAAGCTTTATAACAATACCACCTTAATTATTAAATATGTTTTATTTGAATTTGGATTATACTTTCATAGATAAAAAATATAGTTTTGTACGGAAAATTGTCAGTAACTCTCAGTTTTATAGAATTATTTTTGGTGTATTACTGTATGAATTGTAATAAATTTTTGTAAGCAAGCACAAGTACAAGATATAGTTGTATCTTGAACATTTTTATAAATGGTTAAATTGCTATATCCTCGTAGTACTGAAGCATCAAAAGATTCCCAAAAGCAACATTTTATGAAACATCCTTTGCAGAGACAAAGATTTTACTGATGTACGTGGACAAATTAAAATATTTATTGAAAACAGCCCCAAGATAAATGATCAAACTTTCTTAATCTTATTTTTGTTTTTTTTTTGTGACTATATCCAAAGCATAATGACGCATCAAAACTCGTATAAAACTCGAAAATTTGTGATAGCCCTCTTAAGCCGAACGCTTTTGTTACAACACTATATTTTCGACGGGACTACGTTAGTTCAAAAGTCGAATTTGTTATTCAAAAGACTGAATATCTGTAGCCTTTTTCTTTTCGTATTCAAAAAGATGTTTATTTGCTCGCCTTTTTCGTTCAGAAAGATCGTTGACCGTCTTTTAATGAATTATGAATTTTGTTCAGTACATATTTTACCATGAAGATTGAATGCTTCAGAAAAGGTGACTTTTGTAGGAGAGGACAAAATAATAATCAGTTTCACCAGACACCAACGTATTTTAAGCACATTGTGTTAAACTGAAAAAGATGTCGAGGAGGATGCAACGAGCTTCACGGCTGCCAATAGTATCCATTTCTCACTTAAACGATATAAAGTTACAGCTGTCTCTTCAGTCATATCAGATTGAAAGGTGTTCTGCTGAAAATGGAGCTATATCGTTCGTGATTCTACGAATACATATACTATTCCAGCAGTCTGCGTGCGGTGTTCGATAATAAATAACTAAATCATTAATTATTCCTACGCCACAGCGGCGACGTGAAATATTTAGAAAACGTCCTCCTACGCTCAATTTGCGTGAGAAAGCTGCTAAAGAGCGACGCTAAATTAACTTTTGCAATTAATGTGTATATCCGAGATTACTCACGACTCTACACACAACATTTGAACTGTAGGCGTTATCACGTTAACTCGCTTTTAATTAAATCCTTAAGAAGTTATGAAATCCAGGCTGTACCCGCCTGCGATTTTAATGCCGCGTACAGGAGTAACCTTTCACACATTTGTAAAGCTGAATATCTTGTTTATGCTACATCATTCTCTTGACGGGCAAGTACCAATCATCATTTATTACGACTGTCGTGTAGTTTTCTTGTTTTATAAGTCTGAAATTACCAACACAGTCGTCTGTTAGTATCAGTGGGATCTGAACCACATCATGTCGTAGCAATAAATCTCCTACTTTGAATATTTATACGTCGGAGGGAGCTTGCCAACGAATATTGCCCTCTTTGCCGTAACTGTTGAACGTGTATCAACGTTTCCACTCGTAAATACTAAAATACATCGGAACGTTCACAAAGCAATAGTCCGTGAACTATTCACGAACTGTACCTGTACTTTGTACTTTTGGCTTTCAAATTAGGCGTAGCGCTGAACTCACACATTGTATTTTGTCATGCGATGCTCCAACTACAGCGAGCCTCGTGAAAGGTGAATAACCTAAAGTTCTCGTTATCTCAACAAGTAGACACACTACATTAGACATGTGACATCATTATTGTGACAGCGCGGTAAACATTTGTCCTGTTTGTTGTGTACTTTGTTTATCAGTTTGGACATAACAAAATCTTGTCATTGCCCTTTGTGTAAACACGTGTGCTGTGTAAATCGGCAGGTATTAGTGATCCAAATGTAGGCGGAATTAAAACAATGATATGTATGGATAATGTGTCACCAATAAAAGTAGCACCACAGATTATATAATAGTTACTACGTAACAGATAAATCACTCCATACAAAAAAGTCCATACCTACTGTTATAAGCACCTACAAGTTCCCCAACTACCTACAAATTCCTAGCTGCGTTATAAAATGAACCTTAAAAGCTCGAGCGCTTGATTGTTATTCCAATGCGATAGCGCACAGTTCAGTGACCGCAACCGTGCCGTGGCCGTGCTTAGGGTTGCTTCTTACAATTTGTTAATATTTAAGTAGGAAAACAAAGTTACGCTTATTTTAAGATAGCCTTTTTTAAAACAGAGTTTTTAAATAAATAGTAATATCAAGAATATTTTTCTTTAGTTAGGTAACTATTGTATTGCCTACTAAAATGGAGTATGGGTACATATTACTAAATATTACCTAATACGTAAGCATACATTGTACAACTCCGTCGAGTGTTGATACATACCTAAAATTGGTTTTTGCGTAGCGACACGCGTAATGTTCCGGGTCGTCATTAAGTTGGACCAGAACAATACCTACTTACACTCGAGATGTGTTTTGAGCTACAAAACTCACAATACGAACTGTTCGTATAACTAAGTAGGTATCTAAAGTAAAATAATTACCTAATGATCTCTGTTGTTAAAATCATAAAGTAGATAAGTATTAATTTATTTAAAAAAATAGAATTACTAGATAAGTTCATAAATATAGAATGTTTCTAAATCTTACAATAGTCGCATATAAACCAACACAACTCAAAATAATCCATCAGTTTGTTAGGTAGCTTAAAAAACTAATAAAAACCAACAGCATAACATGCCACGAAATAAAAATAATAATATTGGAACGCGCGCGGCGCGTGATACTATTGAAAGCCCTGAGCCGCGTGGGGCTACCGGTAACCCAGCGAGCGGTAGGCATTTATCGCGCGCAAGTACGTCGAGTGACAGAGGCCTGGTAGCACTTTCATAAATTGGGGATACCAAGCTGTTTGTATTCAATTAATGCGCATTGTTAATGTTGATAATATACGATGTAAACACGCACATCAAGAAGTCAATAGACCTATCAGCATAAAATATGGATCTCACGAAGTAATTTCTCCACAATGAAACCGCCAGTGGGTGTAATGTAACCAAGTGTCACGTTTGGCGCCCATTAAGAATCAATAAAACGAACAAGTCGCAAGTGAAACTCGCTGATCGTAATGAAGCTGTGGAGGGTTTTGGCAAATGTTGTTGGCGGCAGTAAAGACGTCGGTATTACCACTATCGCGTACGAGCGTTCAACATTTGACGAGGGTTCATTGTCACACGATAGCCAGCCCTCCCAAAAATGCCACAGTGCGTTGACTTTGAGCAGTCGAGCTTCGGTTGAAACTGATGTCTAGTGTCGACTTGTCTTTACAACGAGAACAGTTGGTTGGTAAAGCGATTTGAACTTTTGATCTCAACAAAACGTATTTCAAATGAATGGGTGGCAAAGTTCTATCGGTTCGTTCACATTTATTTTCTATCACGTTTCGTGTTGTTTCATGAAACTGACATTCGAACTAAAATAAGAAACAGTTCTTGTTTACATAGATATAGTTTACCAAAACCCTAAAGAGATAAGGCATAACATTTATTACATGACTACGCAAGAAAAACATGTAAGGTTTTATACGGGCTACGATCAAGTACATTAAGTTCTCGAAGATGCGATTAAAATCGCAAATGGCTTTTAGCTACGTTTCATCGGAACAATAAACCTGCACCACATTTCTTGGTTTTGTATCTTCTCTCGTAACAGGTACCAAATGTGGTTCGGAAATCGACCGAAAGCACATTCGTCTACAAAAAAAAATAATCTATCGAGGAAGCTAAGCCGACGTTTTTGCGGCTTGCTATTAATCGTGAGACATTGATTGCGGGCGACGACGCGTCGGCTCCTAAGGAATGACCATTGGCGCAGGTGTAGGCAGGAAATAACGCCATTTATGGGCAAGTCAGCCGCTCTAGAAAAAAAACTTGGTGGTACACACTGACTAAACTCGTGATGAGGGAAAAACTGATGGTAATAGTTCAGAGAAAAAAAAACCCATTGAACATGCAAAATCGCTGGCAATTCAAATTGAAAGGCGAGTTGAAAGCTTATGATTAAATAAATTTTGGCGAGCACCGTGAACGGTGTATGTTTTTATGATGTAACAAAAAACGTGACGACTTCAATCTATAAAGGTAAGCATAGGACAAAAAACTTGCAAGTCGATTGTATGGGAATTTGTTTATGGGTTCTGATGAATTTAATTATTGCTTGAAGCGTTTTTTGGCAGTAAAATTTAATTCAGTAAGCTTGTAAGACAACGCAATCAGATAGCAGTTATGTGTGCTTAGCAACTCTACTTGTTACCGAGTTACGTTTTTTATGACTATCAAGATTTTGTACACTGTTCATAGTATAATTTGCGAATTCCTTGATGTTTGTACAAATGGCTGTCCATACATTTACATGTAATGGTTTTATAGGCATATAATAAAGCAAAGATAAAAGCAGCGGTGTGTTGTATGGTTTAAACAGTCGTAAGATGCGGCTTAAGATTATAGCAGGAAAATGCCAAACGTGTACCTACTATCTTAACGTACAGAAATCACCAATTCCCAGGATGTCTTTATGAGCATGTGTCATGAAATGATATTTGCGATGTGACTTGTGAGAATATTGACTTCCACAGGTTTTTACTTCACAGCCGCAGATCCCTAAAAGAGTTCATGTTAAACGAATATTCAAATATGTACATTTAAATGGTGTATGTACCCACTTATCATTGCGCGTTGTAACCTCTTAATTTTGGCAGCCGCACACTTTAGAATGACTATAATCACCGCGAGAGTCGCCTCGTAAATCTTAGTCTAAATTACAGGTTAGCATTTCACGTCACGAACAAGTCGTCGTTACCGATGAGTCAGTCCGCATCTAAAGCTGCGTTTAGATAACACGACCGTAGAGAAATGGAGCTAGAACATAAGATTCTATCTTTTAGTATCTGCTTTATTAAGCATCATATTATATTATATTGTGACTACGTTTGTATCAGAGTTTTGAAGAGTTCTGGAAGTTTACGCTATTTTGCTTGTTAGTTTTCAAAATTCGGCTAGTGTAGCCTAAACTCGCCTTAAAGCAAGTTCCCCATGTGAATGAATTAAGAACTAAGAGTTCATAACTCCATACATATAAAATAAAACGCTTTAATGAATTCAGCAAGTGTAACTGATGCGGTTTGAATTAGTTACACTAAGTTTATTACCTACTTATTTGTATGTGAATTTTATTTGTAATAAATAAATTTAGTAGATCTAAGCAGACTTGAGGGGATTTATTAATTGTAGTTTAGTATCTTTTATGTTTTATTACCATTTAAGGTAAATGAGTATTCTTTAAAAGCTGTTAAACGTTAATAGTACTTTAACAATAATAACCGACTGCCAATGCCGTGTGCGTGACTATGACTAGGCATCCAAAACTTAAAGTTGTTTGATATCGACTCGCCAAGAAGAGAAGAATATTTACTATTACTTTTCTCCAAAAAATATTGCTATTATAGGTATAGATAAACCCATACTGAATAATAGCCTTTCAAATATTCCAGAACAATGGCATGTCTATCTATCACGACATTGGAAAATTGCGGTAGAGACATGTAATGCAGGGATGCAAGTAGCGAAGTACAATTTCATGTCTTCGTAATAGACTCATCAAGAGAGAATGTTATTCTGCTGCGAAACAGCGGTATTGTGCCAAATACCAGATAATGAACGTACCTTTCCAGCCGCTTTGCCATCTAGGCCTCAAGTAACGGGTGAGGAGAATTCGCTAAAATTGTAATGAATATACCGCTTGTGCTTAGCAGATTGGTATGAACACGGTAAGAATTTTTAATGAGTAATTTATGCCAAGGTGCTTGTCTATTTCGTTTTAATCGGAGACGTTAAACCAGCAAAATATGTTGCGACCAAGATCTAGACCAACATTATCAGCCATGGAACTTTAGGTATATTGATATTTTCTTGTAACGAGAACTTTGCAATTCATGTCTGCTAATACTTTTTGATGGAGCTAAAGTGCAAATTCAATTTCCCTTAGCTTTCACGCCACAGAAAATTGACACAAAATTCAAAAGACTTTACTTTTAATATTTCATAAATATTCATTGAATTAACGAGCTTCTCTTATCTAAAGCTGGCTTGACCTCTTTTAAAGAGGAAAAGAAATAAAGTTAAGTTCATGAGTTAAGTTAATTAGTGAGTGTGTCAAATACTGATTCGCTGCGGACGTGAACATTGAGTGAGGAAACGAGGCTGCACTGACTATATTCACGGCGAATTCGGATTGGATTCTCTGTGGGTCACGATTGTAATGCAACGACAAATTCGAATTAGGATTCTGCGTGTAATTTATAACTGTACCCTACTTTTGCCGAGTAATCAACTGTTATGTTTCAAGGAAAGAACGGAAGAGACACGCTTTCAACTTGATTTCATAAATGAATCTCTTCTGAACGTGCCCTTCTGTCATATTCTAAGACGAACGCCGCGACGCTTCTACGTTGATAAATTATTTCATGGAACGTCTGTTCTAGAAATAGAAATATCTAGACACACGGCAGTGTGTCCGCCAAGTTCGAGCAAAAAAGCGACACACCGGCCGTGGGTTATATTACACGAACCATTTCGGGCCAAATTCGACCCCCCTATAACTCAAAACCTATTTTATTTACGAACATCAAATTTCTAGTATCTGTTGAGACCCCCTCACTTATATAAAATACAAAATTTCATTAATATACCTATTGTAGGTCTTGAGATATTGACGTCAGAAAATTGCTACTTTTACTATACACTCACTGACTGACTCACTCACTCATCAAAAACCTAGACCACTTCCAATGGTCGTATTGACTTGAAATTTGGCATGGAGGTAGGTCTTTATGTCAAGGTAAAGGAAAAAATCTGAAAATGGCCAAGTGTGAGTCGGTTTCAAAATAATGTAGGTGTAAATTTATACCCGGTGTAAATTTATACCCCTAAGGAACTAAAACGAACTAATTTATATAATATATCTTCGAATGATCGTACCGATCTGAAATTCGTTACAAAGGTTTGTATTTAGTCAAAGTAAAGTAAAAATCTGAAAACGGTCAAGTGTGAGTCACTTTCGAAAATAACGAATGTGTAACTTTGATCCACGAACATAATATAATGATAACATGTCGTGTCAGTTGGTAAATCTAGTCCATTTAGGTAATCTAGTTCATTTCTTTGTAAGAAGCATAGTGCATATTCAAAAATCTGAAAGATAGTATAAATGAGACATTTCCTTAACTAATATATCATAAGAAAAAAATAAAATAAACAACCTCACAAAAATAAATGAAATCCCACCCAAAACAAAAATGTGAAAGACTGCCAAGTTCGATAATATGGGAATGCTTCGCCTATAAAAGAAGTGAGATCTGAATAAGTACCAAGTTCCATACACACACCTCAGTTAAAAATAGTTACTTTTTAATGATGTTACTTGGCAAGTTTTAATAGAAAATTAAATACTTGATTCATTGCGTTTAGTAGGTTTATATCAAGGTGTGTGTGAAAACTTGCCAAGTAGCATCATTAAAAAGTAACTATTTTTAACTGAGGTGTGTGTATGGAACTTGGTACTTATTCAGATCTCACTTCTTTTATAGGCGAAGCATTCCCATATTATCGAACTTGGCAGTCTTTCACATTTTTGTTTTGGGTGGGTAAATACGACACGATGGGCAATCCGCAGATCGGTTGTTGACCCACAACAGCTGTGCATCGAAATAATATCCAAGAATAGTTGAGGTGCATCATCCACCACACATTGGTTGCCTACTTTCGGAGCAGCAGTTACAGGCCAGACGTGCCACCGAGCAGCCAGCCAGCCGATGGAAGATAATTAACAACGAAATTGTCCGGAGACAGCTAGGCGCCTTACTTCTGTGGCCCGCGTTGCATTACGCTCCGTAATAATAACATACCACACAGCCACACAAGGCAATTAAAAAAAGTTGGAACGCCCATTTCCCACACATTACTGGGTGAATGCTGCGACTGTATTGCAATATGAGCACTTAATGCTACAGGCTACGGCAGGACCCGGCGGATTCTGAGCCGGAGGAAATTGTTTGAATTGAGGTGAAAGCGGCCGCGGTGGATCCGACAATTACCGGATAGTAATGACTGTAATGACAACAATATTGCAGAAACCGAGTGCAGTCGCCTGCAAAACGACGAGTCGATTAGGCAGTTTCCAAACAATTTTATAGTGTAGGCGCCGACTGACTACTAGGCTCACGCTCTGATTTGCATATCGCCAACGAAAGTGTAGCGTTGAGTTGGAGCGACCTACATACTCGCCTGAGGCACACGCCTTGCCGGTAGCAATTGTTAATTTTATACATGCATACTTTAAAATATTTAAATTAAATGACGTCGGTGTCTTACATTTGATGAGAAATAATAAGAATGCCTTTTATGTTTCAAGTTTAGATTATTAAATGAACTAGAAAACTAGTAGTACATGCAGAACGGCGGCGTCTCTGCATCGGTTCGAGCAACAGGTATTAGTTGATCTAAAACCGGTCCATTTGAATATTAGTCGCTCTAGTTGTCGCGTCTCGCTCCCGATTGTCGTGCGAAAAGATCGCTTGAATTCCCGGCGCGAATCGGCGGCTCTCTAATGGACCCTCGAGACAGCGTGGAAATCAACTTTTATGGATTAATGCGTTGCTAATCGGCAGCAAACAAATTATAGATTGGTAAATCCAACAGCGCGCAGCGGGGTAAAGTGGGACGGTGAAAAAGTGAAGTTTCGTCAAATGCACCACTTACCTAATTTACGAGAGCGGAACCGAAGCCGACAGAAGCATTGTGTTGGAGTGCTCAGCTCGCTGATCCATTGTGGGAAATGTATTAGATAACGTGCTCGCGAGAGCGCGCACGAGACAATCACAACGATTTCGTTCGAATTTAAAGAGTGAGAGCGATTTCTCGGCACAAAAACAGAGCAAAAACAGAATAAACTAGAACGGGATTCATAAACTACGTTATTATTTTCATAATATTTTCCATTACACACGTAAAGATCAATGATTAGGGGAGGTCGGAACTCTGAACGCTAAGTCCGATATAATCAGGAGCGCGTGAGACCGATACATCGGCGGTAGTCTTCCCAGAGCATATCGTTGTTCACACGCTCTTGAGATTTCGTGTTGTGTCACACACCTACGCAAATCTCATGTTTTGAGACCGGTGAATCATAGTCTGGAATGCCTTGAAAAAGACTGATTTTGCAAGCTTCTTAGCTTAGGTTTAACATAACTGCATCGTGATCAAAACAGTTTGTCAATAAATCATCAGTGCAGTTGAGGTAAACGTTTGATCGTATAGCTCATAGGTAATCCTGTCAGTGGTCCATTAGGTCCGCGCGCAGGGCCCGGCGTGGGTGCCACAATGCCACTAACGAGAGGTCCGATATCATCTGACAGACAGGGGACATTAGTTAATGCTCGAGAACCAACACAAAGCGGGATAGATAAGAAAAACCGTACAAAAAGTTCAACTGTGGTCTACAATGAAAGAATGATGAGTTCTGGCGTGGCATATACAAAAGATTGTGAAATGTCATGCGCTGCACAATAGAGAGAGCGACACGAAGAGCGAGCATCATGCATTACTAATCATGGCAGCATGCGACTCATAACAATCTGAACCAGCTTCAATGCACTGCGCCTGTTCGATAAGCACGACACGCCAGGGAGACGACCGGGCTATTCATTATTTGCATCATTTGTTTAATCTATATTTTTCAAACCCAAAGCAATACCATGAAATGATCATTTACAAAGTAAAACCAAAAACATTATAACTGTTACAACATGCTTCGAGGCAACCCAATAGATTGCATCAAATGAGTTTAGTTCATTAGCATAGTTATGTGGAGAAGGAATTTGGTTTATTCAGAACAGAATTAAAAGGCTGGTTTATACGGGCCTCCGTTAATGCAACTTAAAAGGATCCAGTCACTATTCTGAAATATATGGCACTTAACCAGTTATTTCTGTTGTTTTCCTATTCTTTGTTTGAATGAACTCTTAATTATTTACTAAAACGATTTAAATCAAAGCAACGGTAATAATTGTCAAATTATAGTCTTAATGTAAACCAGTTTTGAATCTATCGCTACCGCAGTCTACGTAGCCTTAGGCGTATTTAAGCTTTAATTGGAATTGTCAGTGCAGATAAATAACAACGATGGAATTCACATGGTCATCTTTCACAGTAAATTCAGCAGTCATGTCCAAGGCTCAGTACAAGTTATTACATTGAGACCTTGCCTCATTCTTACGTACTGGAGCACTAACTAAATTACTAACCGCGCAGCGACGATAATCACATACAAATGGGACATTGTCGCGAGTACAGTTGACAAAATGCAATTTGTTGCAACATAATCTACATTTAATTCATATTCATGGGGTATTATACAAACAAGTTGAGCGTTTAGAGCACGCGCCTGAAAATGATAGCATTCGCAGAAGCGTTTGTAGCGGCTA
This sequence comes from Helicoverpa zea x Helicoverpa armigera, assembly GCA_033682625.1. Classification (NCBI taxonomy): domain Eukaryota; kingdom Metazoa; phylum Arthropoda; class Insecta; order Lepidoptera; family Noctuidae; genus Helicoverpa; species Helicoverpa zea x Helicoverpa armigera. Next base: position 2,290,445 of record JAWIIS010000041.1, read on the forward strand.
TTACGACATTTCATAGTCGCTTTCGACAATACAATGTCTAATGTAAAACAGAGTGATTCTGAATTGTCTTGGAACGTTCCATCTGCGAGATTGCTGTAAGGAAACAAAAATTATATTGTTCTGAAAACTGCTTTGAATAAAATACAACTTGGATTATGTGTTAGTTGTTAAAATAAAGTGTGTTTCACGTGTTTGCTGCCTAAACTTAAGTGATGATCACACACCAAAGTGACCAAAAACATACTTAATTCACGTCAAATCGGTTAGTAAAATGCTGGGAAAGACCGAATCGTGAAACCGTCATGATTAAAGACATACCACTAGCAGTGACTATTAGAGATGCTAAAATATTATGTGTTTCGCCACACTTCATCGGCGAGAAGGATGGTTTACTGTTATGGAGGTCGCATCGCAACGCATCGATTGCGGTACAATTACATGACTCGACACCGCGATAATTTACTGTCATTATTCTGCACTGTACATATTTATGTGTCGCATACATTTCTACAGCCTTGCCTCGTGATGATTTAAGACAAATCTGGGCGTATTTCGATCGGAAACAACGCAATAACAATTAATCGCCGTCAGCGGTCGGATACGAAATGTTCTTGGAAAACTAAGATTAATTTTGTGGGTGAACACGAAATAATCTCGATACGATTAAGCTAATGACTGTCTTCGATATAAATAACTTGTATATAAAATAGTTTTACAAGTCATTAAAGAATATACCTCTACTTACTATAAAACGATTCAGCTGTACACTCGTTAAGGTTGTCGGAGATAATAAACACGGTTTTAATGTGGAATCAATTAATGGTAAGAGCAATTCGCCGCCAACAAACAGCATGAGCATGAGTATAGAAAACTAATTACTATATTTTATTCCTGTAATGGGCGTGAGATTCTCGTATAATATTCTGCATGTTCGCAGCCAGCTTTTCTTGATTCAAAGGTGACGAAAGCTTAGTTTTAAGTACGTTAACATTCAAGCCTCTTTTATTGATATATTAATTATATACTTGAAAGTGGAACATGCCGCTCTTGACTAACATTTACTGGTTCATGTATAGCATATGGTATGACGTATAAATATGTGCAGTCGTTTTGTCGGGTGTACGTCGGTGCACAAACAACGGTCGCTGCGGCCCACCACAGCGTTCTAGATACATTATTCGCGAGACTCGTTATACTTTTTCATGTACCCTCGTTATATAGTTTAAATCGTGACTGTTTTATAATTTAAGTGAGATATTTATACGGTTCTAATCTGTTTTTATAACTTTATGCAGGGGGATGGTCAATAAAAACAGGATGAACCTGAGGCGATTTATAAAACATACAAATTGCAAAATGAACCATAATAATGATCACGAACCCAAATAATACAAACGTGAACAAAATCGTTAACATTATCCTAAAACCATAATTATTTAATTAGATCCCGATTTCAGTTAACAGTTGGTAATTAATCAAGTAAAAAATATTTTAGAAAGTGGCGTAAGTTGAGAATAGTAAAAGTCTTTACAAGCAAAGTCAATTTAATAACTGAGTAATAAATCTGAAAAGCGCAGTATATGGTTGATTTTATAGACAGTACTCCTAGTTGCGGTGCGCGAGCGCATTCGCCTCACTTTCACACTTTCACTGGGGCGACGCCCCCGCGAGCCGCACGCGCGCCGCACCGACAATGCGACCGAACGTTGCAAAACTGATTATTCAACACACACGTCAACAAAATATAATAGAATTGGAACACGACATACTATCGATACGCAATATTCCGAATAATAACAGCGATTCCCGGTGGAGATACACCTCTAAGTGAATTCTCAAATTCTCAGCGTGAAATGTAGAAACCGTTGCGTTTAGTCACGACCTTTCTTATCCCAAGAGCAAATAAGACTATAATCCAATTTAGATAACTGCAGATTAATTTTTTTGGAGATGTTCTTAATGCGGCCAATAAATGTTGCGATCGAATTGTCGACTTGTTACTAGTATACATGATAACAGTACACGCTCGTGATGGCCGAGATAAGTATCATTTTAAAATAACACAAAAACAACGAGTTCGACAAAAGGTACAAGCTCAGAGTAGACAATAAGGTTTTACAGTGAATGGGACCATTGAGCAATCAACGGTAAAAATAAGCGAGTAACGCAATGAAGAACAGATTGAACAGTAACAGGGGCAAATAAAAATAATTTGAATCCTTTGTCTTCAGTACATACACTAAGTTCGATTCTTGGGCATGATAGTAATCACGTTGTAAAACGAACCGTATTATGATGTAATTAAAATCAGCATTTATAAAACGAAATCACGAGACTCGGTGTACAAACAGAAACGCACATGGCGAGCATATTAGAGATAATCGCGATGCATTCGAGTGAACGTCGAATCACGGCTTGTCTGAATCATGCCCCCTATCCGTATGTAACCTTGTTTAGTTCGAAGGCTTTTTGTGTACCTATTTATTTTTACTGCATGTCGGCTGCGGTCGGCCGGAGCGGCGTTGCTTCAAGGCCCACTTGTCCCTTCAGTTCTGAATACGGACCCGGTTTACCTCCAAAGATACAAGTTTCATTGTACTACAGTAGCTCTTTTGAGCACGATTATACAAAAAAGGACTACGTTATGAGGAAGGGCACGCAATGAGAGGTTCTCAGGGTATAATTGCATCTAGAGTTCAAGGTAAGATTACAGAGATGCAGTTTTAAAAATGTTGAGATCTGCAACTAGCTCCTCAAGTGAATTAAATTGTAGATGAGCGTTCATTTCAACCCCGATAGTCAGAATAGTCCACGCAGATAATGTAATGCTAGGTGAGAACAATACGATTCAATCATAGCGAACCACTACCTATTGTATTTGTGAAGCTAATTGTAAGTCAAAGCAAATTTTCAATGTAAATAGGAAACGTTTTAGAAAGTACGGCTATTATATTATCTAAACTCGTGTTACGCGCAGTAAACGCTTTCGTTGCACCTGAATTGGAATCGACTTTCAATTACTACGTAAATTGCTGTTGCCTCTGAGACTTTCCACTTCTCTTGATTGTAGAAATATTTTGTATTTAAATGGCCTTTGCCTTTTGTCGAGAGATTTCGGAATCAAAGGACCATGGGCAAAAATGTATGAAGCCTGGGCTCACCCTCCAACAGAGATGAGACCACTTTGAATATACTTGTAAAGCACTAAATATAAAGATTTAAACTCATTTTTGCGAAGAATCTATTGGGTTATTTTGCTATAAATATTTTTCTCCGACCATAAATAAACTAATATTCTGCAAACAGTAATGCTGTTATGGCATTGTAGGTTTTGTTATTGAACACCTTTAACTAGTTTTAATTCCAGGTTTAATGTATACATAAAAAATAAAACAACTGCTAACAGTTAAAATTATTTTTGTTAACATTTCAATCAATACCAATAATAATGTCGTCTAAATATCCTGCCGGTGGATTAAATTGTGTGTGCCTTAGTTTCGTTATATAGATACCGAGGACAGTCCGTGGACGATTTCTTCTTTGTGCTAGAGATGGAGTCTCCTGATGTCTCCTATGGATGTTCCTGAGTTTATACGCCACCGACTTCTATGCCGATGCACCTAAGAATAGTTTTTTTTGCTTTTCAGTGTTTTTGGGAGTCGGTTTTATTTTTTTGTAAAAAGTTTTTTATTTTTTTCTTTTCAGTGACAAGCATAGTTGTCACTATCCGCATTTGTGGTAAGTTCTCATCAATACGAATAATATAAGCCCAAACACGAGGTAGTTTACATATTCAGTTGTCGAGTTCCCTCGACCTTCTCCGGTCTCCATCATCAGGTCAGCTCCAAACCTTCACTGTTGCATAGTGTTATCAAACGTACACCTCATTGTCAAGTTTTTAACCTATGCACGCCTACAACTTTCGAAAGTTGCCCTCGATTTCTCAGGGTTTCCATCATCAGACCCTGACCTGGTGATGAAGGTGGTCCCATAATCCTAGCATAATCAAAGCCTGCGAATTAGGTTTTATGTCATGAACAACCAAGCGCACTACGAATCCTAACAATTCTTTTTCTACAAAACCTGTTTAGGTGCATATCTTTTTTTTTGCCATGGAATTGAAGGTAGTGCCCATAGTAAAAATTTTAGTACAAACAAAAACCTTCACAACGGCATATGCTATAACTCTGTTGGACAATGAGCCCAATTTGACTCATGGTCCTTTCAGCTCCTGTATTGTAGTAGTACCATCTGCTATGGTTAAATTTTATTTAAGTATTTATTCGTCGATTAACGCCATGCCTTCTATCGATGCATGATATAAAGATTTTGAAGTATATATTGTTCGAACACACATTGTTCTTTGGGCCATGTGAGTCATCGTAAAATAATTCTTTCCTCGAACTATGACCGCCGACCATTTCATTCTGCTTATCGATCCTTGCAGTTGGGAATGCAGCCACATGCTATTTTCCAGTAATACGTTCTTGTGGTGCAATACATAATTTGCAGTCCGTTCGTGTGTTAGAAAATACACGTACATTTTGATCTTAATTAGATGGTGCAAGATAAGTACATTATGCAAACAGGTCTTTTGTGTACAGCCGTGGCACAAGGACAATAGTAGTATGAATTGGTTAAATACAGATCATTGTGCTGGCACCGGCATCAAAAGGATCTCTTTGTATACGGAAAACAATAACACACGTCTGTTTGGACCACATGAATGCTAAATAGAGGACTTCAATAAATAATCTTAATAGTTCACCGTATTTCTATACTATCGAATCTATCAGTTCCCATTTGAGTTTTATTTTAAGTTAGCGAGTATCAACATCCCGTTCGACGTTGACTACAAAAACTCGTTTGTTTTGCAATAGTTTCGATACTTGTGGGAAATCGCTTTTGTCAATAGTCTCGAAGCATGCAATAACGTGAATAGTGGCCGATTTGTCATAGTATATTGATGTTGCATCGTTGTGGATATTTATCGTTCAAAGTACACCCGTTCCGTTAACCTGTATAAATATGCTACTGCCAACCTGTCTAGTCCATCCGTTTCGCGTAAGCAGTCAAGCAGATTGATATTACGAAACGATTGATTTTCTTGCAGATTGTCGTACTCTGGCATGTCTAGGTCCATGGAATCTTCCATTTTCTTTTGTGGGTGGAACATTTTAGAGGGTGAAGAGCTTTTGACCTTTAGGATTTAGCGAGCTCCATATAATTTGGACAGGATATATTCAAAAAAGGTAGGTACTCAAACAGTTAAAATCGGACCAGAAGAAAAAAGAACAGTGTTCTAATTTCAATAATTGGACGCGCCTGTTCACTTAATGGTTTAGCCGGACGATGCTAATTGCGTAAGAGGCGTACGTAACGAGGTCTTAATTGGAATGCGCCCCAATTAATGTGGACTACGTTCGTTCCGTGCGAGTCCATTTTGGAAATTGGAACGTATGTTTACGCGCTGGTTCCCGGGTGAATGGCCGCCGGTGAAAGTCGGGACGCGGATATGGGTCAGGTGGTCATTTACCCTCAGGTAACAGCCGATGTCGCGTCTCTTTATAAATACTCAGTCGTGAATGGTGTCAAATTATACCTGTCTATGTGTTAGTGGTAAAAATTATATTTCAATTCCTGTTTTCTTCGTGTAACTTTGTCAAAATCATTATGGTTTGCTGTACACCCGTTTTCGTGAAAGCTGTCAATTGGATGGCCTTTTTACATAAAGTTGAATACTGGTAGTCCAATTGGTAGTCTGATAAACTATTTAACTACACAATAGTATTGCTAGTACTCGCATTACTGCATTTAGTCTTACTTTACGGACCGTATCGTTGGCCGGAGTTAAAGCTTTTTGTAACAGTAAACAACAATAACGGTAGATATTAGCATTTATTTGATTTTTTAAATCGACCTCATTTTATAAGCAGACTCGTCCTGCTTTGATTTAACTTGTCTTTGCTAAAATCGCGATATCATCACGTCACGTGACAGCCGAACAATATTTCCTGTTCTTTTATTCATGTTTGATATTCTTTTTCAACCAGACCTGTGCATCATTTATATTATCGATCGTTGAGCCCTCTTGTAACTATGAAATGGGTTGTCTCAAATTTCGAGTGCAGCTCCAACTTCGGCCCCATGCGGCGTCGTTAAAAGAATTGATTAACATAATAGTGATGGTAATTATTCTTTCTGTCTGTTTTTGGAGCCCTCGACCATGAAGGTTGGCACAAGCTATACGCGTTAAGCAACTAATGTTTTTCTCTTATTTTTTGGGCACTGACTATTGTGTGGCATAATTCCACAAAAAAAATCTTGAATGGATTCTTTTCTTTTCATTAACACGGTGGGAAAAAGTGCAGTAAAAACTAGACACTCTTCCCGCCTTGAGTTTCTTACGAACATTAGGGACTCAAGGACAAACGCCCGACTTTCACCTCCCACGGTGCTAGAAGAGAAAGCTCACTTTTTCGGGCAAGTTATTTTTTACTGGCCGGACTGCGTATGCGGCTTGGAGCGTCAAGGACAATCCAAAAAAAGGATCTAGATTTAACCGTCAGTATTGACTTATCAAAATAGAAGTGTACTAAACTGAAACACAAAATGAAGCAAATGGTAGCCTACCTTCGAATAGCGAGTGATCAAAGGATAGATAAAAAGCGTATTCCGCGTGAAGGATCGAAAGGATTTGAAACCACTCGTGCGTGCGGCAATCGCTGTAGATCTTGGATAACGATATATTCAATTCATCGAATGATGTTTATCGTTAGACACAGCGTTTTAATGAGCCTGATGACTGATAATAAAAAATCTGATCTCGTATCTACGTTAGCTTAACACTACAAATGGATGACCGAATTAGTTTAATTCAAGGCCGCTAGTAAACGGAACTGTATTCAATAAGGACGCTTCATTTGAGCGGCTCATTTTAGTGCAGATTGCCACCGTATTTGGAAGGAACCGTGATTTTATTGTAGACATAACGCCTTCCTTATTGCAGTCACGTATTACCCGTAATACGAGTCAAACCTAGGGTCACCGTTTTATGTATTTTCCTCTATTATGTTTACAGCTTCATGATCGTTTAGTCATTTAGTTTTTGCACTTAACAATTTCGTTTATCAGGAAGATCTGAAAAACGATTTAATCGGATACTTAACTTTAAGTGTCAACGAGGAAGTCATGCACATTATTGCACATTGCAACTTGCAACATTTGTACCTACTACATTCAAAATACTCAGCAAACATCGCTAAGCAAACAAAGATAATTCGCAAAGCTGACAACAAAAACTATGTAGCAGATAAATAATACAAAAGAGAGGAGACAAGAGTCACATCAGTAGCAATCTAAGAACAGAAAAGAATTGCACAAATGCATGCAGGAAAACAGGAAATAATTTTCTAGAAAATCTGAGGTCGGTAACACACCATCAGAAAATCGATTGAAAACTCAGTTGAGACAAACAGACGGCACCATTTGTTGGAAAGTTAATAGTAAATAATCGACTGTTTGGCGCCAAGAGTTAGAAAGCGTGCTTCAAACCACAGACGATGGGAAATAATTCCTTCATAGTTTATATCAAAATAAGTAACAAGAAAATACATCTCTACCTTCCATAAATAAGCTGTGATAACCCACTTCAGTATTACGTAGGCTACGCACAGGTACCATTTGTATGCGACAACAAAAACGTAATTACGAACGTGCACACTTAGACATGTCTTAGAAAAAACCAAATGACAGTGATAAAATACAATCACTTTCGAATAGCATACCGTGCGAGTTGAATGTAACTTTTGAATGCAAATGAAAAAAATAAACACAACAAACAACCAGTTTAGAATACGAAGAATTGATACAGAGGTAGTTTCATACAATGAAATGAAGTTGTTACTTTTAAAAATAAATATTCCCCGATCGTCAGTTCAGGTAACGACGTTACACAAAACAGTAAAGAAAAAAGGTCCAACCATAACAATCTATATTTTAAAATGTGGCGCCTCCTTTTGTAGAAGATGATAGCTTTGGAAGAGGTTAGGCTTACCGCACGCTCGAGTTTCTGGGGCTTACCTGTAACAAAGAATGGATTATGTAATAAAAATGCTAAATGTGTAATCAGATACAATGAAATTACAACTTAGAATGGGTCAAAGAAGCTTAAAGGAAATAAATATTTTAACACCATGAGCATACAAAGTCACCACTCCATGTTCAATGTCAGAGGTAGCGTGGGAACTTTTATTAATATGACTAAGATAGGTCATGATTATGATACAAATATTTTACTTGAACCAGATTAATATGTAGCAAGTCACGCTTCGATTGATTTATGCAAAATAAAACTCAACCGCTTATTGTGTGTGTCAGGTCACGATGCTGCAAACTCTACCAAGGATATTATAACAATTGAAATGTGAGAATTCCAATATATGGGTTCAAAGCAGTCGACGGTAATTTATAATTGACTGAACCACTGAGGTGCAAAAAGATAAGTAACTATGTCAATGCACAACCTCATACAATTTCACAATTAAACCGGCCTATTATATTACTTCTTTCAATAACATTCAAGCATCCAACATGTACGAAGAGCAAACAAAACAATAAATTCATAGTAGCGGTTCGGACATAACAATAACTTGGTCAACATTCAAGTGCGCCAACGCCCGCTTTCAGAAGAGTTCGGCTTAAATCAACGTCACAGCGTCGACCGACAAGAATAATGGTGACCATTAACTTTCATCACTTCACACACACGCGAATATTTCAATAAAACCCGGATTTGAATGGGACAATAGTTGAAACATTGCTTTATTGCTTTTCGAACGTCGGAGTAGCGGCCTCCGCAAGTCAATTTGTGTGTGATACGCTGAGCTCATACTGATAACTATGAGTACATTCATCATTTATAGAAGAGACCTACATGGTTGTGAATTGGTAATGCCTTGTTTATTGTTTCTATCTGGATACTTTATGGGACATAGATGTCCAAATCAACACTTGATTAGAAACGAATATTATGTTGATTTAGGTACGAATTCAATGTTAAGGTACAAAAGTACTTATTTCTACGGTTTTGTTCACGAGGGAAATCTGATTTATACAAGCGAAATTTATAAAAGCAATAATAAAATATTTGAATTTACGACTTTTGGATTACGTTGTAGTAAATTGAATGAGTAACGGTGGCAATTTAAAAAGAATAACGTCGTGAGCTAGGCGAATGAATATTCATGGAACGGAACCATTTGCATGAGTAATTGATAGAAGTAAAACATTACTGTGACAGGTTAATCGTGCTAATTGAACTGGGCGACATTATCTTGGACCAAGAAAACGCTGTATGCACGCATAGCGTTAAATGGAATTGTATTAACGGTATTATAATGTTTCACTTATCTCCAAGTAGACAGTTGAGATTTTTTTGTAATTAATTATCGGTTAAGGCGGAGGTTAAAAAGATACCAGGCTGAGCTATCAGTTCGTTATTTCTATAGTGCATCAACAAGAGTCCTGTTCACATTAAGTATATTATGTTTGTTATTTTATGTTTCAATGTAATATGTAAGACAACCCGTCGGTACTCCGTACCAGGTTACGTTACTAGGATGCATAGAACACAATGAAGCAAGCGTTCACATGAGTTTACATAATATAAGAGGTTGTGAAGACATAACAACTACTAGCTAGGCTAGACAACAAACTCGACGACAGATATATCCTTCCAAGGAAAACCTACATAAAGCCGGTACGTTTATTGTAAGCTATTATCTTTCGTACATCTGTGTTCGACGCGTGTGAACGACAACATAGGAGTGCATCGCATGACTAATCTACCTCCTTAGCATTCACACAGCGAGCTGAACTTTACCGATAACATGAATCGCATGCATGGTACAAACGACAGACAACCGGCACGGCCGCTGATGCATACGACTCGTATTCTCATGTCTTTATCTAAACTGTTATCTAACACTCGATCATCTGGACGTCACATTCACGTATTGGCGTTCAGCCAGAGATATCCTAATAACAGATGAAGATGGAGAGACTGGATTGCATCTCAATGATGTTAAAAAGCTTTTGTATAATATTGATCAGCGATTTGACCTAGACTGTCCTTTGAAAGGGACATTTTTATGACCTGTATAGACCTCAGTGAACTGCCTATCCACCCACACTGAGCTAGTTTCTGAATTATAACCGGGTACGGGCAGCATGTAATGTTCTTATTGCAACAATGACTTCCTTACGGGTCTTGGAATTTATCATTTGTATTGTAAGCGGTTAGGATCAACTAAATCTGGTTGCAGCGTAAACAGGAAGTTGAGTCGGAGGTTGATACGCGTTGGATAAATCCTGTTGAAACAGAGTATTACCACAGATACTACAGACATGTACGGATATTCTAGTGGCTCGTTCTGTGGATAATTTATTTATTTATTGTTCGTGTATTGCGTATTAACAAAGCGTTGGCGCCACCTAGTTTAAAACATGTCTATGGAAATAATGTATTTACAAAAATAAATGTTATCATTTATCATGAAGTGGTCACCATTCGTCAATGATGCGCGGCACGCATTCGTCCGAACAAACAACATCGCAAGCCTCATTCATTCCAACACAAGTTCAGAGCGATGAAGACGACACGCTACAGTAACAGTACGTGGCCGTAAACACGTGATAAACACGCGCACTACGATAAGTGTATTTATTTGATTCGCTCGCGCCCTAGCGCTTACGCGCATCGTGTGAAAGAGATGGCTGATCCGGGCACTCATTGGTTACTGCAACGCGTTCATGCGACGTCAGAGCGTAGGACAGCGCGCCGGCCGCCATTTTGTAACCAGTATAGCGTCCGCATGGAGCCGAATCAACGCGAGTTTCGTTGCAAGTGTAAAAATATGGTTACAGCCTTGAAAGACGGCTGGACTGAAGAAAAATGCATACAGCTAATACGAGAATACAGAATCAGACCGCTTTTGTGGGACCAAAAGAATCCGTTATTTTATAGAAAAGACAGTAAGCCGAAGGCTTGGGAAGAAGTAGGCAACGCACTAAATACTTCACCAGATGTATGTAAACACAAGATGAATACGTTGTTGTCGTCTTTCCGACGAGAAAAGGCCAAAATCATGCACAGCATAAAGGAAACAGGAGGTATGCAATCAAAACATTTCTTTAGTGTTATTTTTGTCGGCTTTGTTACATCATTCATAGGCATTTATTTATTTAAATTGGTTTACTTCAAGATAGTTGTATCTTAGCTACTTTTTTAGCAAACTAGTACTAACAAAATTAGCAGATCAATATATTTACTATATATCATTTATATTTGGTTGTTTACAGATACATCTCAAGCTCACAAAAGTATATGGTTCGCATTCAAAGATATGTCATTCCTTTTGGATAAAGAAAATGAAAGAAAGCGACAGTTAAATGTAAGTTTTTACAATTCATTCGTGCCTAATTATAAATATTAAATTTATTTTACTGATAAGTATTCAAAGTTTATATGAAAATTGGCAGCAATCTCATCTAATCAATCTTTTTATACGGATGTCGAAAGTTTCCCAAGGAAGCGGCTGAAACCGCTAGTGGCAGCTAGTTTTAGGGTTAAAAAATAGGTTATTAGGTACATAGTATTGTTATGTCTGTCTGTCGGTCTGTTCATGGATAATATCGGTGAACCACATTCTTGGCTACTTTTTAAATAATGAGGTATGCTTAATTAATAACATCTAGCTCGCCTATGACTATAGGTTTCTATGTAATTATTTGTGTAACACCCGTGTAAGTTACATTTTAAAATGTTAAAAACTACATACCTATGTAATGATTTCAGAGCACTGATGACGACGTAGATGATGATGATGATGACGACGACGATTCTACTTCAAACAATCATTTGATAAGAAACCTGGAAACACCTGTGCCAATGAAGAGATGTCGACTATCACTGTCTGTTCGAAAAGAGCTAGGCCAGAAAATAGCTGACCTAGGACGAGCACGTAATATTCAACCTGCTTTGCAATCAACACCAGGACCCAGCCAAACACCAGAAGAAAGAGAAGAGGAGATTAAATCATTCGCTACATTTATAGCCAGTAAAATGAAAAAATATTCAGACGGTACCAAAAACGCAGTACAACAAGCCATTTGCGACGTTATATTTAAAGCCGATCAGAATCATTATGATCAAGATTGTTTTACTATAATAGATGACGACACAGATCCTCTCAATAGAGACATATATCATCTAACTGATACAGATATTAAAGTGCAACCTGACTCGGACAATAGTGATTAGTTGGTAGAAAAAGTGCAAAAATCCTAAATGGTTTAGTTTTGATACTATGGAGAATAAAGTATATTTCCATTTTTAATGTTTGTTTTTTCTTTATTAATATTTAAAGACTGCATACATAACACGGGTATATGTTCTGCTGTCAACGTTAACATGCAACACAGAATGCCTTTAGGCTGTGGTAAATTTGTAGGGCAAGGGACGGGCACAATGCGGCCAAGGATATCACGTATTAAAGAAGGGAATCTATTTAAGCATTTACTAATAGTCGAGTTAGAGCTTTTGTCTTGATTTATAGATGTCGTATGTTACACGAAGTCATTTTATGATACGTAATTTAATAATGTTTAATATTATTACGAAGGTGTACTCTGTCGTGAATATATATTATTAAACATAGATCATTAACATCCTACTTGAGTAACTCAATATTCATTTTAACGGATCTCCGACAAGTAATAATATTTCAATGACAGATTATCTTGCGATGATCAATAATAATGTTAATTGACAACGCTAAAATATGCGTGGACTGCGATTCAATGGAACTATTAGAATAAAACACAATGGCGTCTTATGTGGAATAGATTAATCGTAATTTGATCTGGCCACTTGTAACTATAGCCGCATGTTTAGCTTTAGCTTTAGTGACAAGTTAATAGCTTCCTTCATCATACTCGGTTAAATAGGGACGGGTTTGTTTGTAAAGGCTTACAGTAAATACATTTAATCCGATTAATTCAAAACTAGCATAACTAACAGTCCATCACAGTTTAGCTGAGAGTTAAGTAACAAAGTGTTTATTGTTCAGATATAGCATTCAAGCGAGGCGGGTTCCCTGGGGTTTGCATATGATTTATAATTAGGTAGATGTAGTAGTATGTAGCTTACTGGTTTGTTTAAATCTAAACGTAAGAAGAAGACTAATCCGTAACCCCACAGCATTGAAGCAAGACGTGTAGGAATGTTAAATCGATCACGATATGTCCAGGATTGATCGATATTTAAAGTAAAGAACAAGTTTCAAGTTCACAAGTTTATGTGAGAGAGCTTGATACGAATAAACCTGGAGACATTGTTGTCGGTTAAGTAGATATTATTATCAAATAAAGAAGTCACATAAACGTGACTTACCAATCATAGGTACTCTATCTCTAAACAAAAAGAAAATGTGTTCATTAATTCATGTGAAATTTTATTCAATTGCAAATTAAATTCTTAACACGAAAAAGAAGTAAACCAATAATTTTATAATTTGTTCCGGCATCGTCGTGCTTACATGGTTAATTGTAAAAGGCGTAAAGCTATAATTAATTCATAGTCGCTTGGTGTTTACGGCTGCTAATAAATATTACGATGATGTTTCAATGCAGGCCCGTACAGATGATTGATTTCATTCCCTGTGTGACTTTTATGTGCAGGTAAGTGTGATATTAATCTTGATCTAACAATGTTCGTCATAAATAGTTTTGTTGCGTAGTATTTATGAGATACTTTAAGGCTTAATGGTATAGCTGCCTTTATTCATTCAACACAAGTACCCACTACGGTTTTAGGGTCACGCGCGAAGAGTCCTTTAAACCTGTTTATCTACTGAGCAAACTGAATGAGCTCTTATTAGCTAGGCTGCTTTTGTGTCCAGCGTTCCGAAAGTGGGACATCGAATCGAAAGTCCCGAAGTGAGTCAGTTGGGAGCATTTTAGCTCCCCTTCATTACTTAGCAGTCCCGCATTCAAGTTACGCGGGTCATTAAACAATTTCAATAGGACTTTGAAACGCGGTTTCCCACAGATCTAATGTTCCTGGATGCGACATGTAATGTTTAAATATTTATGAGGTGTACGTTTAATGTTTAAGAATACGGAGATCATGTTTTAGTGGTACTACGTTAACTGTACGCTTTTCAGTGAGAGTATGGAAATTGTAATCATAAGGTAGCGGTATAGTAGGCATGGGAACAATAATGGTATGACAAGCATGATAAATAAGCACGCTAAATTGATTAGATTTGGTGTAAAGGATTATAATAAATAAAATATTAAAGAATAAGCAAAACATACTTGTGTAGAAAAATAATTCAACATCATGCGGTTTGCATATAACGTTTTTTTTTAGATTGCTTAATAAAGTCATCTGCAAAAAAGTAACACACTTTAACTTATCAAGAAGAATTTTATTCAAGGTATTACCGGACGCCACCCAGACACATATCCAAATCGATTTATAAAACGATCAAATTCCGAATATCCGATAGTCCTTCCAGAAATACATTTGTATATCTTCAGAGATTTTAGGACATTTTCTTTTATTGAACTCAATGAAAAGGCATCGCGAGATAAAGAAAGCGCTCCAGAAACTAAGATGTGCTCTAAATTCAGATTATTATGGAAATAAACAAAACTGTTCCACACTCTGGATTTGTTTGGTGAATTTTGCCGTTTTCAATAACGATCTGAGAATCTGCAGATTCTATAGGTATCATAAAAATATTATCGAACGAATTGGATAACTCCATTTTAAAAGAAGATTAAAAAATCTTATATCTGAATATTTAGTTACTTTTAACATTTATTGTAATCTAAACAGTATTTTACAAATCCAATTTTCACGTTTAGTACATACTAAAAACTGAATCCACCAGTGGCGGATTTACCAATAGGCCAAGTAGGCCAGTGCCTAGAGCGGCAGATTTAGAGGGGCGGCAAAATAAGCAATTTTTTTTACAGGTTTTTTTTATAATTGAGTATATGAGTACACAATCCATATATAAATAGACGATTAATAAACGCAAAATTAATAAACTGTAATATACATATACTTAGGTACTTACGTGATCATGAATTTTAAAATATTCTAATAGCGTTTCAATAAAAATAAAATAAAAAATCCGCTCGCTTCGCTCGCGGTTTCGCGGCTTTTTTCATCATTCCTGGTTTGTTCTGCGCTCTTTGAGTCCTCAATTTAACAAAAAGTTAAAGCACCGAAGTAGTAAAAACAACTGACGCGTGGAGGACTTTTGTGTCCAAAACTCGAAAAATTTCGCGCTCGCTGCGCTCTCAGCTTTTTCACTTTACACTGGTTTTTTTCAAACTTGTTTGAGTATTTTTGTGTTCCAAGACTCAAAAAATTTCGCGCTCGCTGCGCTCGCGCCTTTCACTTGACAGTGGCTATTTTCTGATTTCTTTAGGTATTATTGCGTCCCAAAAATCAAAAATTTCGCGCTCGCTACGCTCGCGACTCTTTGCAGTGCTTTTTTTCCGCTCTTGTTTGGGTAGATATTTTTGTGTACCAAAACTAAAAAAAAATTCGCGCTCGCTTCGCTCGCGACTTTTTCACTTTACAAATTTATTGAGTTTTGGAACAGAAAAGTATTTACATTTGTCGTTTTTTTTGGGGGGCTGCACAATAGGTAGTCCGCCCCGGGTGCCACCCGATGCTACGTCGCCACTGCATCATAGCACCCGAACGAATGAACCGATTTCAATTTAGTTTTTTTTTTAGTGTATGATGAAAATCGATTGAGCCGTTTAAAAGTTACAGAGGTTTTACGCTTCAAAGTCGCTGTCATATAAACTTGTTAACATTAAACTCTTCGGTACATACATAGAGGCTTGCAAAAATAATCTAGTAACTGACAGAAATATCATTAAGTTCACAATCATTAGAGGCGGCAAAAATTGAATGGCCTACTAGCGGCAAGTTTGTAAATCCGCCACTGGAATCCACAGACCTCATTTTATGGAAGAATTGGTTCGGAATAAAAAAATAATTAAAACGGCCGGGGGATCGGCTGGGAGGATCAAACCGGAATACAACGTTTAAGGTTTGACCTCTGTTACCTGATCGTAAGCAAATTTCGTAACTGGTACGCCCACAAAGCCCTTCTACGTTTGCAGGTGTCCGGTCCGTTATATAACATCAGTAGGTATAATATTGGTTACATATTAAATTGTATTGAATAAATTAGTGTTATATGGGCATATACGTATGGTTGACAATAATATATTCTGTGATGAGGACCGCGCCCTTCGCCTCAGTCGCAGAGCAACATATGGAGACTTGTCATGCGCTTCTACAGAATCGAGGTTACATTCATTTTGGTTCAAGACTACTTGACTATAAACAGCGGTCTTCAAATTAATTACATTTTCCAACTTTATATTGAGTCTTCTGTTGCCATGAACATCAAATAACACGTCTCTTAATACACGAATTATACCTAATGACATAATAACAATAACAGAGTCTACTAACAACTTCTGCTTTTTATTAGACAAGCCAATTTACTTCAATTATTCTTACAACAACAGACAGTATGGGACCGTAATAGCCTATTACTTTGGCGAAACAAGACCAATTACGTGCTAATAAAGACAATTACTTCGACACAGAAAAATTCTTTAAATGTCAGAGCGGTCAGGTCAACCGCAGAATATTTCCACAGGGAGACTTATCTCGTCAAAAATCTACAACAATCCAGTTAGTAGCAGGACACACCCTGTCTCGAATATGAAACTGGCAACGTGCACGATCTTCATTACACGCACAAATAACCCCTACTCATAAAGGTCACGAAGTAAACGAGTAATGAAAACAGACTCGAGATCTAACAAATGTAACTTATCGTGACATCGCCCACGCATGATAGCATCGCACCGACGACAATGGGCTCAAGGAATTGGGCCTTCGGGGACACATATTCTACTCGGAAACAATTTGTGTATGGCTTTTTATCTAAACTGAGATGTAATCTTATATTCATTTGAATAATGTACCTATTGTTAGAACCTGCTTGCCCCAAAGGTCTAGGTTAAGAGGAAAATATGTACCACCCAAAACAAAAATGTGAAAGGCTGCCAAGTTCGATAATATGGAAATCCTTCGCCTATAAAAGAAGTGAGATCTGAATAAGTACCAAGTTCCATACACATACCTCATTTAAAAATAGTTACTTTTTAATGATGCTACTTGGCAAGTTTTCACACACCTTGTTATGAACCTACTAAACGCAGTGAATCAAGTATTTAATTTTCTATTAAAACTTGCCAAGTAAAATTATTAAAAAGTAACTATTTTTAACTGAAGTATGTGTATGGAACTTGGTACTTATTCAGATCTCACTTCTTTTATAGGCGAAGGATTTCCATATTATCGAACTTGGCAGCCTTTCACATTTTTGTTTTGGGTGGGATTTCATTTATTTTTGTAAGGTTGTTTATTTTATTTTTTTCGTCGTTCGGTTAGTTAAGGAAACGTCTCATTTATACTATCTTTCAGATTTTTGAATATGCACTATGCTTCTTACAAAGAAATGAACTAGATAAACTAAATGGACTAGATTTACCAACTGACTGACATGACATGTTGTCATATAATATTATGTTCGTGGATCAAAGTTACACATTCGTTATTTTCGAAAGTGACTCACACTTGGCCGTTTTCAGATTTTCACTTTGACTAAATACAAACCTTTGTAACGAATTTCAGATCGGTACGACCATTCGAAGATATATTATATAAATATAGATAAATTTAGTTCGTTTTAGTTCCTTAGGGGTATAAATTTACACTGAGTATTTTACACCTTCATTATTTTGAAACCGACTCACACTTGGCCATTTTCAGATTTTTTCCTTTACCTTGACATAAAGGCCTACCTACATGCCAAATTTCAAGTCAATACGACCATTGGAAGTGGTCTAGGTTTTTGATGAGTGAGTGAGTCAGTCAGTGAGTGTATAGTAAAAACAGCGATTTTCTGACGGCAATATCTAAAGACCTACAATAGGTATATTAATGAAATTTTGTATTTTAGATAAGTGAGGGGGTCTCAACAGATACTAGAAATTTGATATGCGTAAATAAAATAGATTTTGAGTTATAGGGGGGTCGAATTTGGCCCGAAATGGTTCGTGTAATATAACCCACGGCCGGTGTGTCGCTTTTTTTGCTCGAACTTGGCGGACACACTGCCGTGTGTCTAGATGAAATGCTAGCTGCCTTTATTGTGATCGATAAATGAGTGTTTAACTGGAAAGCACTCCCTGAAGAATTAATTGCCCTATTAATTCGTGTTCTAATATCCTAGACGCCATGTTACAATGAAGGCATAATTTGTTGTCATTGTTTTACGACGCGATGTAAAGGGCGGAGTCCACTCGGTCATCTATCATAATTTGTGAGTCAGCATAACAATGCGGACTGTTTACATGTGAGACAGTAGGTAATAACGATTGTCTTATTGGTCATCGTAATTACGTGTTGGGCGCCTTGACGACGCCTTTATTACACAGATTTATTCTGGGCGTATCAATAAGTCATTGCTGATGAATCAGCAAATCTTGTCATCAGGTAATGATTGCGAATCAAATCTTTGTGCACGGATCTTACCTGGTTCATCAAAAATATATTCATACGAGAAGATTGTTAGAAAACTAAGTTTAGACGAGGCAGAATTGAGGTCCAAGTGGGATTACGTTAACGAGCTCATAATAGGATTACGTACTTCGATGTGTCCCAGTTTCGACGGCGCACCGTTACTAGTCAACCCACACCCGTCGGCAGTCTGTGACAATATAATGATTGTGTGTTTATCGGTACAACACATGTAAGTGCAGTAGACATCCAAGGCTCGACTCATAGACTGTCTAAAGATCGGCCTGATATTTAAATGGCTTCAATATGAGTTCATAATGCCAACTGTATACCGCACTGTAATCTCGATGTTATCCTTCTAAGCGCTATTGTGTTATGATTACCTATTAATATTTTGATAGAAGGTGAAAGCTCGTGCATCTGTTATGAGCCGACGACAAATTTGAGTGGAGTACAATAATTTTCAATTCACATCACGCAGTGTAATTGAATGAACGGGCGGCGCGATCATGGACCGCGTGCCATTTCACTCGGCCGTGACTCACGAATTAGAGCTAAGTCGAGATCGTAATTATGCTAGAGTTATTTCGTGCACACCCACTCACCCAGACACTGCTAGATAACAAACGCATCATAAAACGCGGTAATTTAATCAGAGCTCAAATTAAGAGGACGAATTGGAATTTTTGGCGCCAAGGATGTCAATTTTTCTCAGTAAATACAAAACGGATCAAAATACAACTTGGTTACCTGAAAGTTCATGATATAAGCCTTATTTTGTTAGTTGTAGAAACATGATTAGGTAACTTTTATAACAGAGAAAAATATATCAAACATACCTCTTTTTAAAAAGAGATTCACATATTATGGGCAAACGGGACCGATTTAAGCCTCTTAACTTTTTTAGTAGCTGAGTATATACATACTCTTTAAAATTGTAGTAGGAATTTTTATTAAATTATCATTTCTAAATATTAAAATTACAAAACCATTTTGTCGCTTACGACTTTTAGTTATAAGCTAGCGCGCGTATTGTTATCCTCGCCCCGCTCAGACGCTCCGACCCCTTTTGGCGCCTTAGATGCGCGTGCCGGTTATGGAATTATTGTTGACCACTTCCTCGCCTTAAGGCCAATAATGAAGAGTCCAATGTTGCTAAGTCGAAAGTCCGTAAAAGTGCTGAGTGCGTTTCTGATACAGCAAAATATATTTATTTGTTTATGGTCAAGAATTTGTGTAAATCAGCTGTACCTATTGCCAAACAAGCAAAACTCAAGGTTCTGAGATAAATTCTTAGCATATTTATTTGAATTGTAAATAAAAGAAATTATGTGACATGACGGTGAAACGTGGTAAGAGTTACTGCACACTAACAAGTCAAGAAATGGAAATTAAAACGGCGTAGCCAATCAAAGTCCACTTAAGCTATTCATACAGTATAACACGGCTTAAACGTTAGGGTCTTAAGAGCTTAGGCCCTAACGTCATTAAAACTAGATATGAAGTGAAGATTAGTTTAGAAAGTGTCGTGCCTCGAACAATAGGCAGAAGTGGAGCAGACAGCGACAGTGTTGCTCTCCAATTAACAAGATAAAGCGAATTGAGAGAAACAGCAGCCGAGCACAAAGATCAAACTAGTAATGAGGTGTTAGAAAGCCAACAATCGCTAGATGCCATCTTTAATATGCGACGCGTAGGATGATCAGGCAGACCTTACTATACTGTAGTGAGCACTAGAAGATTCATAATATCAGATAAATACCAAAGATTCATAGGGTTCATGTGGGCGGCAGTAGTTATCTATGAGCATCGACATTTGAAAGAAGAACTGCATTCAGTTTAATGTTCACTGTCTTTACCATTTATGTAGATAATGTCAAATGTAAAGACAGCTACGTATAAAAAGACCCAAATAAGGAAGAAGGCTTACGAACAACATCTATAAATATTTTAAATGAGTGTTAATAGCAACGACCTAATAATAAAAGATTCTCATAAAATAAAATGTTAGGAAAAGTTTTTCGATTTACAAATGTCTATCTCCAAAACCAATGTTCATTCAGAATTTATTGGTTGTCTTTTTGAATAAAGCATGTTACAATTTATGGCAGTTAAAATGAAATCATTGCAGTCGGTCATTTCACTTTACAAACAGCATATTGTTATACAGTTGGGTGACCGTTGCGCTCGCGCATTTGTTAGAGGTGCGCCGTCACCGGCCGGCACGCCTGCGCCTCGTTGCACCGCCCTAATTATTTTCGGTGCTTGACTGCCTGACTTTGAACGTCCCACCCTGTATTGTCGGACCAGATATTTGTATCAGTACTTTCGTATGTCTCTACGTGCCATTCAGGGTACACGACCTTTTTAAATCCTTAGAGCATTCCAACATAAAAGATTTTTATGTATCCTGTCCGAAATTGTATTGATATGTCACAAATTACGCAAAATGTTATCCAATATACCTAATAAGCTCTTCTTTATTATAGCGATAAAAAGGATCGCAGTTATTGTGTATTCATCCATTTCGTATAAAATAAATCGGATTTTGTCTCCCATGTGGTAAAGCATTGTAAATCTTATAATGACCGGAAATCATATAAAACCCAAGATAATAAAACAAAAGCTTAAACAAGTTTTTTGTGAAGAAGCTACTTCATTTAAATAGATCAGTGAACTAGTTTGAACGGCTATTTTTAAGAGATGGTTTAAAAAGTTCACCACCCACGATTATTTCCACAAAGAAAAACAAGTTGGACGGAGTTAAAGAAAAGAGTAATCCTAATAAGAAGTCGTAATTAACTGCCGTCATGAGCATAATCTGTTGGCACCATGCCCGATGTCAAGCGACAATTTTACATTTTTTACAGAAAGAGTTGAACAACTACGTGTCACGGGAAATTTATTGTAATTATCCAGATAATTTAAGTTCTTCCTTTTACCAGAATGTTCTATTGTGAACACTTTACTAAAATTGGACGGAAATAAGCGAATGGATAATAGCTGTAATTATAATGATATTAGGTAAGGTCTGGCCGAGATGATTATACTAAATGAATTTAGTCAATCATAATCAGTTAGGGAACATCAAAGCAATTATAATTCAGGGAACGTTATCCTCGCAAATCGGTGTTTTATCACGTCTAAAACGAAACGGCGGGACGGAGGATCAACAAAATGAACATGATGTCACACGCAATTTATAACGACCTTCCGCTGTGGTCACGCCCTTCTAAAAACCTTCACGTAGCGGACAACATTAAAGCATAATTTGTATTATGTTCTTAATCAAATTTAAAATTCATTCGACGATGTAGATAACACATCATTTTTCATCATAATGTCGGGACGGCAGGTACGAGAGTAAATTTGTTCGTTGCCCGAGAGTAAACGGAAATTAATCAATCTGCTTTCAGCCAAGCGCCAGCGTTCGGCCAGACGTGAGGCGAAATTTCATTAGCTTACCTATAAACAATGACAGATATACGTACAATAGGTGACATGCTGCCAGAGATAATAGTTTCACCTATACTGAGTTAAGGTACATATTTATTTGTCTCGTGACTGGCCAAAGAGTGCAAATAACATGAATGCATTTAAGTTATGTGAATGGGCATGCCAGAGGATATGCGCTCCAGTGCGCCTGCCTCATCAGATGTCCCCTTTGAAAGTCCAACCAAACGAATACCAATTTCACCGCTGCCAACTGGCGCGTACGATGAAATACTGGGAGTACTTTTCAAAGGATGAAATGTTTAATAAAACGTGACGTGAGTTGATGACTTTTCTTACGATACCGCTGGATATTTCATAACCGACGAACACTTCCGCTTCGCGGCTTCATAAATCCAGCTATCCGAACTAGGCAAAAACATGATGGCGCATCGAGAGACTTAGGAAATCGAGCGCAACTGAAACTTGTTGGGTAACCGTGCCCCTGTGAACAAGCACACGGCCCGGCTCAGCACATCGGCTTGCACAATGTGAACGATGATACAGAGACAGGAGCTTTGTCACGATTCGTGACACAAACACTGTGAAATATAATACAAGTGGGTTATTTAGAACGTGACCGCACCGCGATACATTACCTTCCATGCTGTGTGGCTATGCGCCCGTTTTAGGATAGAAATGGACACAGACCAAAACTGGTATAAAATATAAAAACCGGCTAAGAGCATGTCGGGAAAGGCTCATTGTAGGGATCCGTAGTTTCCCGATTATAGCTCGTACCTATCCCGACCCCATATTTTCGACTTTCGGAGTGATTATTTCCGAAAATTTTAACATTATCAAAAATGTTTTTAGTAAACCTCTATTCATTTCTGAATAACCTATCCAAACAATATATCACGCGTTAGGGTTGGAATGAAAAAAAAAAACTCCCGAATTTACATGGCTTACATCATACATTACTTATCTGCACCTTTATTTTACCCAGCTCTCTAGTGACGGACAGACAGGCATGGTGAAACTATAAGGGGTCCTAGTTGACTACGGCACCCTAAAAAGAACGCACGTTGAAACTACGGGATGAAATGTTTTTAGTTCGGAATAATAAAATTTGAGTCGTTTTGAGAATTCCAGAGCGAATTCATAAAATTCCGTTTGAAAGGGCAAACTGGATTTGAGCTCTTATAAAATGTGCCATGGTATGAAGGTGCTTCTGGTTTTACGCCAAAAGCCTTTCTCATAAACGACTGAGTTATAGGTATACCCATATAAAGGCATGATGTTTAGCAAGGATTTTAATGACGAATAAAATATTATGCATCCTTAGTTGAAATGTTTTTGGCAACAAAAGTGCAGTCCCTACGACGAAAATGGTGCTGCACAAACAAGCCAATGTCAGTTAATAATTTGTTGAGATGTAGTAGATAACCTTATACGTAGTCAAAGAAGGAAATAAGTCATCGTGATAGGAGGTAGGATTTACATAATAAGTGCTTTGACATCGGTTTCACCTTGACTGTACAGCATATAAAAAAAAAAAACAAATTCATTCAATATATAGAATTTACGCAGTATATTCTATAGCTGTCATGTATTATTAAGACATTATAAATATAATACGACGATAAATACTTTTGATACATTACCTACATGATTTACATTTATTCGTGTCAAATTTGAATTTGTTTAATGGACATATGAATAAATATTGGGTTCCTAAGTATTCACTGACAGTTAAAAACCGGAATATTTTATTCAATAACTTCAATAACGAAAAAATGCTTATTAAACGCTGCGTAAATAGAAGTAATCCTTTCATGAAGCTGCAATATAGATGCCGCATTCAGATACAGATCTCTTTAAAACTGGAACGCTCACAGGTGCCGCGATGGCACCTCGCATTGGAAACTTCTGCGAGTTCAAATCAATAAAATAACGAAACATCTGTGCGCGGCTACTGTACAAGTAATTATAACGTTTATTACGTTGTCGCCAAGTCCCTTTAGCCGATCATTTATATTCACATTTAAAGCCCACGAAAAGCAGTGGAATGTTACTCAACGTCCCTTCTCTAGCGATATCCTTGGCCGGAGCGACCTGGCCCATGCCCTACAGTATTAGCATATACCCACAAACTAATGCGCTACTAGTTGCATAACTTAATTGTGTATATTATGCAACCTGTTATTGTATTGGTATTTGTGAGGATAAACACAGAAAATTATTAAGGATTTCATATTATATTCGCAGGAACGTCATTTTATAAGCCTTTATACATTTTGTACGGCCTCATGGGTATGTTGAGTACTTTAGTTATACCTCATCGACGATTCCTCTGGGAACACATAAAACACTAAAAGAATTGAAACTCCAGTTTCCTTTCCGCTACAAATAAATAAAAGAAAAAGCCAAGCTCAACCATAGATTGATCACATTACAGTCATTAGTCCACTTGATTAGCATGCTTCACACAAAATGGATTCGTTTTAATTATTCTCCTATCAAGTAAACAGGCTTTATTAGTAAGTTGTAAGCACACGTGCATTCTAGGATTTTCGTCATAGCATAATAGGATAGGAATGAGAAACAACCGCAGGTACCAAGCCTAAAGACCAAGCTGGTGTTGTCATATAAATTGATGTTTATTATACTTTAACGTGTTATTTTATAGCTCTCTGTATCTTATGTTATTGTGTGGTTATAGAGTCATTTGAACGTAACTACCACTTAGCTTCAGTAAATAAATTCTAATGATATTTTGACACTATATTGCGACATTCTTCGGTATATGCATCGTGAGGTTCACAGCTGCGCGATCAGAAAGGAAAGAATACATGTATCAAGCATTTACCGTAGGTTCGAGCAAATGACACGATATGGTAATATTCTGAAATCGCACTGTCACAGAATCGCATTCTCGTATTGGAGACACGCCAGATGCTAGAGATACGTCGGATAATTGGAAAAGCCTTACGATTATAGCTGGAAAATTCGCATTGCCAGTATTGCATCGATCTGTTCATGCAAGTAATTGTCAGGATTGCTCATGATACCGCATTATCCCTGACGGTCTTTTCGACATATAGCTCCAAATTTTGTTTAGGGGGTTTGCTTTTTCACCACTGATATACATATTTTTATAACTGTTCACTTATAAATAATATTACCGGTAGCCGGTAGCGATAAAATTATTTGCTAACGAAAAAGAAAAGAAAACCTCGATGGAAACCGTGAGATGAATCAATATTAACGGTTTCGACAATTCTCATGGCCATAATTTATAAGTCAAACGAAAATCTTGCAAACACAATACCTTAACCTTACGAAGCTTTACGTTTTTCTTTCACGTAACGTTTCATCGTAACCAAGGCACACATTGCCACTTCAACTTGCTAATTTAAACAGCTATGTCGGCAACTTGCGTTTGTCTTGCCGTAATCTTCAGTAAACCAGTAACTCTAGGTACTATAGGACGTCTCAGACAGATTTGATTATTCCACCGTCCGTAATCCCGTCGAGTTAGCCAATTTGATGTGCCTACAATAGATCGCAGTGTGTCGGATTGGCTGTCTCGTCGTTTAGTGTGTTATCCGCATCACAAACTAGTATTCCCCGAACGCTATAAAATTTACTGAGCATTCAGCACGCCTGGATGACCGTCCCTAGATCTAATACAATTAAACTTTATTGCCCAAGCACTTCTCATATTAACCGGGTTCGTCTTAATAGCGGTACCGAGTATCTTAAAGTAGTTGGAGTCAAGTTGGTAATTACCCTAATTGTAATAGAGAATGTTCTTGTTGTGACACTGAGTGTCGCAGCGCTAGTATATGGCGTATTTGGATAAAACTGTCTTGTTTAATCAATTTCACTTTTTTTCATATTTCGCTTAGTAACTAGTTGTACACAAGTTTTCATCTAGCAGGTTTTATGTGTTCTTGTTAGGTTTACCTTTTCTTGTAAGTACGCATAGTACTATCCTCCAGCTCTGCTCTGAATTATTTCATTAAGCTCGATGACAGTTCCGAGACCATTATGAGCATTTAATTGTCTGAATGCGTGATAGCGTCAATGTCCATTTATTTTTTGTTACATCGTATTTACCGCCTCGGAACCATCGTGTGCAAGGACCACCGTGGCACTTTCAAGTGCATAAAATACTTCTTCAGAAAATAAACTCTAAACATATTCAGTGAGTGCCTTTTATGGGCATTTAGGATAATGCACTCGTTTACGTTGCAATGTTTTGTTACTGTATAACGGTAAATTGTTGCAAGCGGCAAAGCGTGGGCCCGCAGAGCGGAATTCGTGAATTTAAGTATACCACACGATATTTAAATATTTATAGAAATAGAATCATGTTCTTAGAATATCGATAAAGTAATAAGGAATATATCTTCGAAGTATACATATAATCGGTTCGCTCACATACGAGCATTCCGAAACAAACGATAACGTTCCTTAGAATATTGAATCCAATCGATTCTCGATTATATGATCGTTTTCCTAGTATTGCACAGGACTACATCTCGAGGTAATGGAAACTAGAGTTATAAAACTAAACCCATGGTGACCAAGGAAGTTAAGATTTAAAGCTCGTATATGCGGCGACTGTAAAATAAGTTTCGAATATTTCCTTGTAACATAACTCCATCCATCAATAGGTTTTTATGTGTTTCATCGGTTTAGATAACGAGAATGTGCAGAATCGATTAGAATCATCATACAATTGATGGCTCATATATTTTGTTTATGACTGTTCTGTGTAACTTGTGTTGAGTATTCACGAGAAAGTAACGTTCTCCATTGCGGAAATTGATTTTAATGAATTATTTTGAATAAATTCTTGCATCGTGCGAGAGTTCCTTCCCACTAAAGGATTTAGCTATTACTTACAAGAGATTTAAGGCTTGAATCTCATAATAGATTGTGTTACAAAATTTAAAGCAAGGAAGTATCTTGTAGTAAGATAGTGTTGCAGTGCCTGGGAACAATAATAGCTTGTTAATGCCTAGCTCCTGAGTAATGAGCTTCCTCGTTATGCAGGCAGGCAATTGGTTTAATCGCCTCGCAAACGCAAAGTAACTATTCACGCTACCAAATTAAAGGTGTGTAAATTATACGCCTATGATATTTATAATTTTGAAATAATAGGCAATACATTGCAACTATACCCTGAGGGTACATTGTAATTGACCTAGGTAAACTAATCCAAAAACTACTTCAAGGTAAAACATAATCTTGTTTTAATCTGTTTATTTTGCGACAAATATTGCTTAGAAAGATGGTTAAATGCTATCTGAATAAGGAAGGTCCTTGAGTGCTAATATTCAGCAAACAAACTTTCCCTCTGTAACATAAGAAGATATGATTACACACAAAGAAAGGGCTGTCTTGTATATCGCAGGTCTGCTAACAAAACAAACAGTGTTGAGAAATGGGGCCACACGAAGGGCCATACAGTCGAGTACGAAAGTGAATTACACGGCCCAAGGCTGACCGGTCTCTCCTCAAACCAAGTGATCTTTACCACTCGAATGATATCCTCGTTCCCGCGCCGCCATACTATATTGAAATACCAAATTGTGTTGACAACCACTGAAAACTGCTTTCGAGTAACTTCAGCCTTATTGTTAAATGCAACTAGAGCTTGCAAATCTGCAACAATAAGTTTGTTGCTCATAAAACGATATTCAACTTGCAATAAGCATTTTTATAGTTCTGAATTTTATTATTAATAGATGTTCCGAAGGTCTTCTTTAGATCTCATTAAAACAGCCATCAGTTTTACATGGTCCAGCTAGCAAAGCTCGTAATACTTTAACTACAAAAACACAAAATACATTAAAAAGATAAATGTGTCATCAACCCAAGATGTTTCATTGCCAAACAATACACAAAATTAACCGGAGAGGTATTAAATATCTAAACAAAAAATGACAGATATGAAAATATTAATTATAGTTTTGAAGAAACTTTGCCGTCACAGATTGTCAGTCAAGATGTGTAACTTAATAATGATCGTGCACAAAAACTGAATGATTGCGATGAAAAACTTGGAACAAACAAAATAAATAGACCTTTTTTATTGATCGATGAGTATTTGAATAATCGATAGGTAATTCAATTGAACTCTTTCATGTATAAAAAGTAAGTATTAAGTATAATTGATTAAGCATTCGACGAGAAGACCTGGCAACACAAGGAAAATTACACTTAAGGAAGATGTGGTTTCAAAAAGCAAGTATATGCAAATACATGAAAAGTCATTGTACCTACTGTTCAAGTTGCGATACGTACAAGTCTGGCCTATCGTGTGATTTAAAGATTTAATTCTTTTCAGATGGAGCGTGAATGATGCTAAGAAGAACATTTTACGAATATTCTTTAAAATGTTTATACGTAAAAAAAATTGCTTTCAACTCAAAGTAAACACGTCATGGCTACGAAACAGGGTAAACAGGGTAAAAATGAGCACTGGGAATTCCGTTCCACTACCTACTAATAAAACGACGGCCTACACACAAACATACAGTACTTTCACGATTCCCTACAGTAAACGAAGTTTTTTGAAAACACTTGCACTTGTAGGTGTGTCGTTTAAAATATTTCGTGCTTACATTATACTTTGTATGCCTTTTAACTTAATTTGAAAACTCTCCAAATCAGAAGGATGACTGAGAGTTTATTTTTCGGTTATCTACCCAGGTATATGAAATAGCTTCTTCGGCTACTATCGTCGTGTTCTATGCCATCAGATGAGCATACATAAATTATATCCCGCTAAAGATATCTCCAGGAAAATTAAAGGTACTTTGAACTTAGAAAACATGAATTATGGTAGTGACAGAAAAATATTAACCATAGAAGCATATAAAGTAACAACGTTGTTTCACAGTAGGTACATATGTACCTATATCTGCGCAACCATTTAGCGGCAACGTGTTAAGTTCGATGTTAGGTAAGTATTTATTTACAATGAGTAGCAATACCGACGCAAATCATCAGGTTTTCCTCTAAAGATCGATTCTCGAAAACTACGGTTTAAAGTTTGTATTATAAAACGTGTTAGGATCGCAGTAGAATTTTTGATTTTAAGATCAATAAAATCTATTCCAATCTATAAACATAAGATTATTCAGGAAATGTAAGCGTGCGTTCTGATATAAATGTTATTTATTCATTGGAAGCATTGATCCCGACGCATCAGTTATCCAACTCTGCTTTTCAACTGAAGTCCCGTTTTCTTTTTGAATGTCAACGATTTTAATCGAATTTCAAACGTAGTGAATATTATAAAGGTACATGTGTTGTCAAGTAAAATTGTTTTTTGTAGGCACATAATGTACTCCACTGTTGTTTTTACATAGCAATTACGTTTATATAAACAAAGACGTCAAGATTTTATTATAATGACTTGTGCATTAAAATAATCATAGGTAGAGCTTTACGATTGTTATTAAGTAAATTCAAAATGACATTTTATAATTTAATTATTCTAATTAAAAAGCACTCTCTGTGTGATGTAGCAGTAAACATCGACATTTAATGAGTTACTTTTCTCAAGAGAGCCAGAAACCACAATCCGATAGCAGATGAATGTAAATACATAGATATATGTAAAATAAAAGTAATAAACTGAGAATCGACTCATCAAACACAACCTCATTAATGCAGCATGGTAATATATTTCCGTTGTAACACTAATAATATAATTAGTGATGCAGCTACATCGCTTGATAAACATAGAAATCGGATAAATAGTCCTAAACCAGTTGAGTTTGAAACCGGCACGAATCTCAGTAACGGGTCGGCCGAAATACTTACTTTAGGTAAAACATAATTTAATGATATTTCAACGGCAGAAATAATATACAGCGTAGATAACACTAGTTCAGTAAACTTTCTGTTAAACTAGTCACCTAGTTTTTATTGAGCGCGTATCAAAACAATTCCGCGTTCTGAATAAATTTGTTCGTGCAGTTTTGTCAACGGTTTATCTTATAGACGCTTTTGTCTTTATCCTGGTGAATGTTGATAACAATGTAAAAGGGGAGCATGGATAAGCTACAACACACGATACATATTCGATTATACGCCATTGCCTTTCTAATCATCGTATAATAAGTGAAATGGTAATGCGTCTATCATCACAAACGGCTCGTAACAGGCTTTAGTGTTGAATATTTCCCTTACAATGATACCAGTCCGCCCTTATTAAAATATGAGATGCTTACGAACGCTTCAGAAGCATCGTTAATTGCAGAGATGTTATCAGATCGTAAATGGACGCTAATACTTATCCCCGGCTCATGAACGTCGGCTGACACCTCCGGATGCGACTGGGTTGTACGGGTAATAAAGACCACACGCGACATATATTTAATCAATCCATCGGTAACCCAGTACCTCGTTTGCACCCAGCACTTATCTACTAACCTGAAATCGATAACTTAACGGGAAGGCGTGTTCCAGCTACATAGACTACTTTGTAAATTATAATCACATAAAATCACGTATATGATTCAATTTCGCGGAATAACCGGGTCGCTTCAATATAGTTTGTGAGGTAACACGTAAATCTTGATTAGAATGGACACCATAAGGAAACTGCCATGGTTTACATGCTCGTTTTCCTTCTTGTTTGTAAGAACTATAAAAACTATGGCAAAGGGAACAAACTTATTTATTATTTATTTTTAACTGCATTGGGACTAAGGGTGTGACATTGTTTGTCAGTTTACATAAAATGGAATTTTCAACAGGGTTACCAATTTACACAAAGGTCGGTTTGAAAAGCAGCACGTGTCATACTTTGAATAATTTATATTCGAATTAGGAACGACTTTACAAGTACTATACAAAAACATATGTATCATCTAAATTGATTTAGAAAACTCCTTAATAAACCTGTTCTTAGAAATTGTTATCAAGTTAATAAGGCACCGCGAGCTAACTGCCATCATTATGTAAGTTTTCTTCAGGTGAGGCAGTGCCTCGGATTTTTTGCCTTAAAATCGTGCGAAATAAACGTGAACTCATTATTATGCAAGCGAGGCGTGTCCCAGACGGTGAAAATAGTTACGTCACACACAGTCACGAGAACATGCGAATGAGTGACGAATTCACTGAATTTCTTTAAAATTCAACACACTTTTTGGCAGTTTGAAACTAGTGTTGCATGATTTGTGTGCAGTTTTAACGTCGACATTCAAAACTATTATTTATTTTCTTACACGAAATATTTAAAACCAACGAAAACGTCTTACTTAAATAATTTCATTTGCTCACAGTAATTGGACTAATTGTTCTTTCAAACATAGTCTGAACTGAAATTAAAACCAAATCAGAAACTAAAGCTCGAAGTTTAATCTTCAACTTTGTAGTCCTTGTCCCAAAATTGGAACTAGTTTTGAGACTGAATTTGAAACAAGTTTAACTATACCTTGACGTCCCAATTTGAAACTATTATCAAGACAAAGAGATAATTTTGTTATGAAATTATTATTCAGAATACATAATTTATCAATTTTATCGTAGTTTGCAGACTCATCATAATATGGATGTACTTTAAGTCTTGGTTCAAAATTTATTTCGTTGTAAAAGTCAAGACAACAACTTTGGGTTTATTAACGAGTAAGTACCGAGGGAGTGCGATATAATTTTTAAACTGACATTTTAATCACTGGCGAATCCCTTAAATGCTATATGTAATTGAATCTCGATGCGTTAAGACCAGCCATTGAATTATTGCAATGGTAATTAAACACGTCTAGAGTATATTTTCAATTCGAAATTGAGTCCATACATCGAGCGTGTGGTTTGCAATAAATAGTGTACTTGTAACAAGGCTATAAAAGTGGCAAAAAGATAGCATAACTGTCGAAGCGTCTGTTTGATTGAGTGTTTTTACTTTGTTGCTGTAGATTTCAATAACAGTCAACTAGAAATAGCATGGCTTACTTCATTTGCATTGCACATATGTATAACTAAAAAAAACTATACAATGATAACTTGCGTTTCAACAGAAATACTATTAAACCTAATCAGAAACGTGCTTATTAACACACATTAATGTTACGATCATCAACATAAGCCTTTTAATTCTCATAATACCATTTGACAAATGTTGTCAGTCATTTTGCAAGGACATTGCGTGATACTCCAGCATTGGTCCACGCACTTAGACTAATATTTAGTTCGCACATCATAATACAAGGCCATATAGTAGGGTTGCCATGCGACTGGAAAAGACCGGAAATATACGTCTTTTAGCGGGAATTCTGAAACCGTTAGATTCTTTTATAATTAAAAAAAAGTGACGGGCTATTTACTTACTGGACTTACTACATGAACAATTTCCAAAGCAAGATTAAAAAATAAATCTTAAGATGCGCAAAACTTTGTATTTATTACTTTGCTTAATTTTAAAGTTTATTCCAGAACAAAAAAAAATGATCTTAGCAAATTTTAGGGACAATACAATTTGCTGTTTTTATTTTTGGGAAATTTTGGGTTTTCGATCTGGGAACCCTATTGAAGAGCTACATGCGAAGTTAACATTAACCTCCAAGGGCGCGGTGTCTGTCAATTTAATTTTACTGCATCGAGTGTAATCAAGACGCGATGCAGATGTTAGCTTTGTACGTTATAATTTAGTGTTTATTAAATGGTGTTACAGAGATCTGGTATTTTAGCCCACACAAATGTTGTTTAGTTCCCATGATATAGTTACTAGTATGTATATGTGAATTAGACAGTAATATGCCTACAGTAAAATGCCTGCTATAATTTATATGAATTGGTGCTCGGGCTTCTACAGTTTAATAAAATATATGATGTGTAAAAGGAAAACCTATAAGTTTTCCTTTAACTGACCTTTCGCTCACCTCCTAAACCATTCTCACAAATTGAATCATTTTCTAACGAGCATTAAACTGATGAGTCACACGAAACTAGTCACTATTGTTGTATATTACACCTATAATTCGATCATGATTCAGTTATACCAGCAGATCAATGAAAAATAATCAACCATAAGAAATAAATAGGTGCGCTATTGCACGTATTTTTTATATTTTATAGCGCACGTCAATCAATGAGTAAAACCGATAGCTGTAAAACGAAACAGACGACGCAAATGTAAGCAGTGACAGACATTATCAATGAAGATAGACACGCGACAGTAATATGTCGATAAAGGTTCAACACTACCATTACCCGAGCGTTCACAACAACTCTACCTTTTCTATTTTGCATTCGCGACTAAGAAGTTTCATGAACAATTTATAAAATGCAAATGCAAACAATTAAACCAAGTTTAATAACTGAGTCTTCATTGTACCATCAATTTCTGCTAAGATTATCTACAGTTAAAGTTAGCAAACGGGGAAAGGTCGGTCGAAACCTTGCTTTAGAAGCGAGTAAGCACTGAGTTCTTAGAAAACAATTGCCAATTATCCGGGCGTATATTCCCAAGCGCTAGGTTTTTGCAAGAGCTCATACAACATGTCATTCTTGGGCAACGAGCGAACAAATGAAGGGGTAAACAATAAACAATGTCAATCGCACTACACAGCCGTCCTTGGCTCGGTGGTTGTGACAGCGACGCTACTGGACTACTTGACGAAGGTTATTCCGTAGACACTGTCATACGTATCGCCAGACATTTTAGTAGAGTTGAAACAAAGCAAAAAAAAGGTTCCAACATTTCTATGCTTCTGATTTACGAAAATTGTAGAGTGGGAAGCAAAACCATATTATTTTGAATGCCAATAGAAGTTTGTTTACTCTTCTACTGTTAGTTGTGACTTCGAGTACTTCGCCTCCAGGTGTGACCTCTGAGCCCTATTTACCTTCGATTAATAGCGTTATTTGTAATTCAACTACTACTGTAATAATATTAACATTCGAGTGCGATCTAACTACTTCAGAGGATGAGATCATTAGAACCCCGCATGTCCGTCAAAGTTTAGTAGATTCAACGTAAATTGTTGTCAAACCCAAATCAAACAAGAAAACTTTACATTAGTCGACATTGAGTCTGTTCGAAGGAATCGTTACAGGTTTGCAATCAGGGTGCAGTCCATTGACTTTCATACCAGCAACGACCATCATTATTAAAACGGTTAGTGTACATACCCGGCTCCAATTAACCGTACGCAGTTGTCCGATGGTACGTACCTGAAATGAAAAAGAACCAGTTTACTTATCGATTCTCAGTACAATTAGAAGGCTTCGATTACAAGTCAATTACAGAATGCATAAAAAACCATGACAATGTTGATAATAACGCATCGGGATATTTAATATCGATCGAAAGATTGTGTGTTAAGGCCATCCAGATTTTCATGCGAGAGCTGACATTTTGAATTCTTGAAAACCATAATAATGTGTATATCTGAATTGTGCAATATCGTAATCGTAATATTTCGTTGCGAAATCACAAGCGAATGGTACGATACTCTTCGTTGTTGCGGCACAGAATCGCGCCCGACTTCGTGAGAGGTTAGATTGGTTCGAACTTGCTACTCGGCAGATTCAATTATATTTAATCGTCTCGAGATGACAAAACTCCTATTACTACGGCATCGCACTCTAATATTTTATCGATATCGATGACGTTTTCTATTATCGTTTATCTATTCAGACACGTAATTCGACTGCGTATTAATACAAATTCGATACAAATTACTGAAGCCGCAACAATAAAATATTAGGAATATGTGTAATGTTAGAAGTTTTTTATTTGTTATGACGATTCGCTGTGGTTATTACATTTGCATGAATTAACCAACAACCGGTCGTTCGACGAAGCATCCGACAACTTTAATGCCGAGCATCGAGATGTAGAAATCGACAGGTGCGTAGGGACGTCACTACCGGTCGCCGGCTGATAAGCGAATGTATGCCGGCCGTTCACCTGCGCCCACTGACACACTGTTTCATCTCTCTCGCTCTCGTTTGTTGCGATGCAGAATAAAAAGAGACATAAG
Organism: Helicoverpa zea x Helicoverpa armigera; assembly: GCA_033682625.1. Taxonomy (NCBI): domain Eukaryota; kingdom Metazoa; phylum Arthropoda; class Insecta; order Lepidoptera; family Noctuidae; genus Helicoverpa; species Helicoverpa zea x Helicoverpa armigera. The sequence goes on from JAWIIS010000041.1 coordinate 2,325,587, forward strand.
TATCCATGCACGTTCCAGCACAGAAGAACAAAGAACTGCATGAAACAATCCAAACACAATACGTCATGCTACATTTTCAATTTGTGCAGAAAATGCCTGTATTGTGGTAATTAAAGTGACGTTATCCCACGGTATAACAATGTATTCAGTGACATACTGCGAGTTTAATTCGGTATTGTACTCAGTGGAATCTCATTTACAGTTTCTAATGGACATGCGTTGCAACTAACTTGAATGTACGCGCCAAATATATCGAATAACTATCAATTCTATTGTTTGTAATAGGTGCTAATTAAAAGCTCCATTGTTTCGTATATTTAAATTCTAAATACAACTCTGTATCTCATTTATCTACTGGTGCGTCAAATAATAAACGTGTAGCTTAGACTAACCAGTTTCTTTTAATGATAGGTGTTTCGCTACATTATTTATCAATTTTATCTTATAAAACCGGCCAAGTGCGAGTCGGACTCGTGCACGAAGGGTTCCGTAAATTACAGTTAAATCAACCTATCTCAAAAACTATAAGAGATACTTTGATCAAACCAAAAATCGTTGAAAGAGTTAATTAGCATGCATCACCTCTATTTTTTTTAGAATTTTATACCCCGTAGTTATAAAAATAGAGGGGGGGGGGGACATACTTTTTACGACTTTGAGAGCTGATATCTCAAAAACCGTTCACTTTAAGAAAAATGTTTTTTAGAAAACTTTATATCATTTTAAAAGACCTTTCCATTGATACCCCACACGGGTATGTACATCGAAAAAAAAAATTTCATCCCTCAGTTACATGTATGGGGGGCCCCACCCCCAATTCTTTTTTTTACTATTTAGTGTCATATTTTTGTAGCGGTTCATACAACACATATTCCCATCAAATTTCATCACTGTAGTACTTATAGTTTCCGAGTAAATCGGCTGTGACAGACGGACAGACGGACAGACGGACATGACGAAACTATAAGGGTTCCGTTTTTGCCATTTTGGCTACGGAACCCTAAAAATAGAACAGACAGATGTCGTTATTCTTTGAGTATTACATGAAAAGCTGAGAAGCTGTGTATTGAATAACTTTATGCCAATTAAGCTTTTGTCATTGACCATTCAGACAGCTGCATTAACAAGGTTCCCTTCACGCATACAAATGCCATAGAAACACCAATTACATGTATGAAGGCGTTCGTATAATATAGTATGTTTCAAGAAATCAAAATTGAGCGATTGTATAAATTATCATATTACTGAGGTATACATACAATATTCCGAATCGCTAACAAGCTGACAGAGAAGCTCTACACGTACAGTTTACCATAATGGGCTAACAGCCCGGCCATCTTTACTTAAAATTACAATGTTTGAACTCAATATCTGATTGCTGCATGCCACAATATTAACGTGTCAGAAATTCTGTAAAAGATACACACGTTACATAAAATAAGTATTACATGAGGCGAAGAAATTGTATTCAATAGCAGACTGGCAGAAAAAATAATACAAAGACTCGATATTGGAACGCGAACGAACGCAGCTTACACAGTTAAGGCGCTTACGTAAGGTATCAGACACTCAAGACATACTTAGATATTTATATCGCAGCCGAAATAGGAAGTGAACTAACAATATCAACCAGTTTTAATTATCAGCGTTTAGCTATAGAATTAATTATACCCGCTCAACCTTGCAAAATTGATTAGGTGCATAAAGGATTAATGATTGCTCGAATAGTCATGTCAGAGGTAATTAGGCAATGAAGCATCAATCAAAAACATTAATGTAAGGATAGACGCGAATATATAAAGGCTCACCTTAAATTAGTTTTAACTAAGGTCAATGTTAATATAATATTTTGTACATAAATTGCAGCAGCATTCACTGATAAAGAAAAGTTAATAAGAAACGCCCAACATTGTACAACGGAATATTTAAATTCAATTTTGTACGTAAAGTTGTAATTGAAATTAACACGCTTAATTAAATAATATTAGCGTTATTGCATTCCATTAAATAATAAACGGTTTGATGCTGTTTATTTAGTGAAGCTGTAATGCAATTATACCGTGTATGATTACGAGCTAAGTGCAAACAAGTTACTATTCCGAGCCCGTTTTAAGCTTAACTTGACCACAAGTTACACAAACTTAGCCTAAATTCCTTGTTTAAATACTCTGTTTCCCCGTATTTTAGGCTTCCACATAGATGGAAAAAACATAAGCTCAAGATTTAATATAATCGCATTTGCGTTGGATTTCAGTCTGCGGTTTCGTGTTGAAACTTGGCCGGCGTTCAAAAGTGACTAAAGGGAATCCGGAAACAGTGGTTTAAGTTCTTTTGTGTTCGTGTATTTTTAAAAGCATATATAATCCTTTTTTTATCTTCTTGATTTGTCGAATGTGCAAGTAATTTACTAGTGCATAGAATTTATTCCCACAGCAATAATAACCGATTTTATAGCTCTAGGATGTACAAATTAATATTAAGATGATCTACTATTAGCAATTAAATGACTGTATCGTGACATACATATTTCTATTCGTCTAACTAATATGTTAATAATTTTACTAGATAATTTTAATTCATTATAGATAGATCGACGTCAGTTCTATAGCCGTGAATAAAAATATGCTTCCACGAGTTTTTTTATTAATGAGACCAATTCATTGGCCTTAAATTATGTTCAGAGACATCCTCAATATTTTATGAAATACATTTGCGTAAATTTACGAGCATTAGAGGAGGACAATAGATTTCAAAAGAGATATTACAGATACAACATTTTTCGTGGAAGCCGGCAAGGTCATATAATTATATGACTACGTATCACGACTATACTTATTTACTCTTCAAGTAAAGGCAACTTTCATTTCGCTAGACAAAACAGGAAAATAACATGAAAAACAAATACATGTATTCTTTTCAAGTGTGAACTACAATGGAAATGGATCATTCAGCATTGAGAGTCTCGGTAACCGTTTAAGATTTCACTTTTACAATAGACCGAAACAGTTCCAAATTAACGACAATCGAGGGACAGTGAAAAGCGTTTACGGAGGTAGCATTCACTCGTTGTGTTGTTTGTCACCTATTTGTGCAAACAATAGTAGAAGTGAGCAACGGAAGCGTTTACGGAGCTGGCTTGCGTTGTTTGTCTTAACAATTCCGTATGTGTAGGCAAATAAAGCTTCTGACGTGTGCGTAGGTTATGATTTATGAAGCGAACGAAGAGTATCGGGACTTTCTTCTTCGTACTGTAGGTTTATGGGTTAAAATGTTAGAGAAAACATGTCAGTTGGCTAAGACCACACAGAGTAATTACATCTAAAAGTGAGAGAGAGTAAAAATGAGATTCCTACGATTCCGATAATTATTGTAGTCGCGAAGATTCTTCTATGAACAATGTCGCTTTCTACGTATCAAAAGCATTCGTGCAAAAATAAGATAACAAGATAAGAATAAAGCAATTTCATGATAAATATTATAACAAGATCTCAATTATAACAGGATCCTTTCTTTCTAACGAGCAAGTTAACGGGTTTATTAATTGTAATTTCTTTGCTATACATTAAATGAGCATCAAAGTTGACCTGCATTATGTCCAAAAACGAGTTTTTGTATAAATAGCCTGGTTGTTGCTATGAATTAAAAAAATAGTGTTTGCTAAATTGTTTCAATAATTTCTTGTAACTGTACTCGTCTGCCAGCGAAGCATTAACGAGGTGCACAGTCGCAACCGTTTTCGAAACTTCAGTCGGTTGCCGCGTCGCCGTCGCCGACCGGTGCTCTTGCGCAACTATGGTGCGCCGCTGCGCCGCGGGCACTCGCCGATTCCCACGCGGATTTCGTATAAACAGGTGGTGTTCGAATGCAATCATTATACCCGACAAATGTTGCCAATTACAGGCTCCTTTGTAATCTGCTATCAGCATAAGAATAACAAACTGTTGAAAGTACAATTACGGCGATTGTTAACATTTACAATATGAGCGCATTACAACTAGTAGTTAGTCTGGCATGTAGTTATTACATTACTGAAGGTTAAATGAGAGAATGCGGTTATTTAAATTACCTAAGAACAGATAGTCGTTATGCATTATAAATATTGTGCCAAGCGAAAACAAATAGCGTTTGTATTAAATGTGATTTTATTACTAAGGCAGATATGTTGGATTATATAAAGCAAAAACTAATACCCCTAACTTTCGATAACATTGTTCTTTGTTCTATCTGAACAATCTACTGTTTATTTAACTCTACACACACTGCGTCACGGGATCTTGTTAGACGGACGTATTGCTTCCAAGTACCATTTAAAGTATAGAATAAATATTTCAATATCAAATTAGTATATTATTTCTTTTAATCCCATACCTCCTATAGGTTATGGGCCCAGTGCGAAAAAGGACATTTAGTAGTGAGAACATTCAGTAGTGCGTAGTGACAGTAAAGTGCATAGTTGTAAATAAAAATAAAGTTGTGACAATGGAAAAAGTGAAAAGAAACATTAAGCCTTTTAATGGAGAAAAGTACAGTGTATGGAAATTTAGAATTCGTACACTGCTTTCAGAGTTAAACTTGCTCAGTGTTATTGACGAAGAAATTCCTGGAACGCGATCCGCTGAGTGGGAAAAGAAGATCACGAAGTAAAATTAAAAACGAGAGTCGTGATACCAGTTTAAAGATACTCCATGTTGAAGAAAAATATAATAAAAACAGATACAATCGCACAAAACAAAACTATTTGAAGAATACAACATTCAAGAAAACAAACAAACAAAAATTTGTGAAATGTCATTACTGTGGACGCAAAGGACACAAGAAACAGGATTGTTTCTATTTCAAAAGACAGACAAATATACAAAACAATGCCCCAGAAAGGACAAGACAAGTCCAAACTATTGCCCTGCAAGAGGGAACGACCTCGAATTCTTCTTTTTCAGGATTTGCGTTCATGACAAGCGCATACCATTATGAAAAAGACCACTCGACAATTAAATTCCTATTAGATTCAGGAGCGTCTGATCACATCACAAATAGAGATGATCTCTTCACATCGTTTGAATGTTTAAATCCTCCTTTAAAAATTTCTGTAGCTAAAAACAATACATTTATTTCAGCAACTAAAAGGGGAAACATAAATCTTATCAGTCAAACAGGAGTGCAAGGAATACTTACAAATGTATTGTTCTGTGCCGAAGTACCATATAATTTAATATCGGTATCAAAGATGCAGCAAGCAGGATTCACCATAATATTTGATGACAAAGGCACACAAATTACAAAGGAAGGTAAAATCATCATGAAAGGTAAGACATTGAATAATCTTATAGTTCTAGAGTTTAAAATACCAGTAATAAAAGGGGAATCCGCTTCCCAAGCATGTTATGTTAATGAAAATAAATATGAATTATGGCATCAACGCCTAGGACATATAAGTAAAACTAAATTCCTGCAGTTAAAATGTCATAATATGATTGATGACTTAGATGAAATAAATACCGTAACTCCAAATGATAAGTTGTGTGAAGCATGCATAAATGGGAAGCAGACTCGCCTGCCTTTTAATAAAGTTAAAGACAAAAGTTACATTAAACGCCCTCTGTTTATTGTGCATTCAGATGTTTGTGGTCCTATAACACCTCCAACAATAGATAACAGAAATTATTTTGTTTTATTTGTTGATGAATACACACATTATTGTGTGGTGTATATGTTAACTTACAAATCAGAAGTGTTTACAGCTTTTAAAGACTATGTCGCTAAAAGTGAGGCTAAATTCAATTTCAAAGTAGTAAATCTTTATAGTGATAACGGTGGTGAATACTTATCCACCGAAATGAAAAACTACTGTAGAGAAAGAGGCATAAGCTATCATTTAACAGTTCCTAGGACCCCACAGTTAAATGGTGTTGCAGAACGTATGGTTCGCACAATAACAGAAAAAGCTCGTGCTATGTTAAATGGCACTAAAGCATCAAAACGTTTTTGGGGAAATGCAGTTTTAACTGCAGTTTATTTAATAAATATTACGCCTACGAAAGCTTTAAGTCAATCAAAGACACCATACGAGATGTGGCATGATAGGAAACCAAGCGTTAAAAATCTCAGAGTTTTCGGTTCAACTGTATATGTTCATAATAAAACCAGTAAAAACAAATTTGACAATAGGTCGTGGAAAGGAATACTGGTAGGTTATGAACCCAATGGTTATAAAGTTTGGAATACAGAATTCGAAAAATATGAAACTGTAAGGGACGTTGTAATTGATGAGACTAATTTTATCGAATCTAGGCCTTCATTACGACCTGAACGGAGTAATAATACATATTCCCAAGACGAAACTGATAATGACTCCGTAACAAAATCAGTGTCTTATAAGTCTCATAGTTCTGGCCCTAAATCAGATAGCTCTCAATCTGATGAATGCAGTACAAGTAAAATTCGAAAAATCGGTAGTCATGAAATACCGAATGAACCTGAAAATGAATCTGAGAGTAGTTTGAAACACAAAAATCAGGATAAACCTGATGAATTTTTAAATTTACGAAGAAGTGAAAGACTGAAAACATGTTCGCGTAAATCATATAATGAAAATGACTATGATGTCTATAGTGCGTTATCCATCACAAGTAATATACCAAAATCATTAAATGAAATTAAATCTCTGAACGATAGGAATCAGTGGGAAAAAGCAGTCAGAGAAGAACTCAATTCTCTTAAGAAAAATAATACATGGACATTAGTACCAAAACCATCAAATAAAAATATTGTAGACTGTAAATGGATATTCACTATTAAAAATGACGTTTCAGGTCAACCTTCAAGATATAAGGCACGTCTTGTCGCTAGAGGTTTCAGTCAAGAATATCTTAGTGATTATAATGAAACATTTGCACCAGTTGCTAGAATAGCAAGCTTTAGATTCTTAATTAGCTACGCAAATCAATATAATTTACTGATTCATCATATGGATGTAAAAACAGCATTTCTAAATGGTACACTAAAGGAAGAAATCTACATGAAAGTTCCTGAAGGTGTAAAATGTAAAGATAATTACGTATGCAAATTAAACAAAGCTCTTTATGGCTTAAAACAATCAGCTAGATGTTGGTACGAAACATTTGAACAATGTCTCAAAGAAATAGGTTTTCAGAACTCCCCAGTAGATAGGTGTATATATATGAAAGGTAAAGGAGACATTTCTAAAAATATTTACGTAATCTTGTACGTCGATGATTTGGTTATAGCATGTGCAGATTTGCAAACAATGAATAATTTCAAAGCATATTTAATGACTAAATTCGAAATGACCGACTTACACGATATCAAATTATTTTTGGGCATTAAAATAGAGAGACACCATGATAAAATTACTTTAGACCAAAGTGCTTACATTAAAACCGTTTTGAATAAATTTAATATGAGTGATTGCAATCCTATAAACACACCGATGGAGCTTAAATTAAACTATGAAGCTCTTAACGCTGATAAGAAGTGTGACGCACCATGCCGTCACCTGATCGGTTGTTTAATGTACATTATGCTTTGTACGCGTCCGGACTTAAGTACATGCGTAAATATTTTAAGTCGGTACACAAATAAGAACAATAAAGAATTGTGGTTATGCTTAAAGCGAGTTTTAAGATATATCAAAGGCACAATTGATTTGAAGTTAACATATACAAGAAATAATTACAATAACATCCTAAGTGGATATGTCGACTCAGATTGGGGTGGCCACGATTGTAATGATAGGAAAAGCACTACTGGATATGTGTTTAAATTATTTGATCAAAATACAATTACATGGTGTACAAAGAGACAAACATCAGTAGCGGTCTCGTCTACTGAATCCGAATATATGGCTTTATATGAAGCTGTTAAAGAAGCATTATGGCTTAAGTCTCTGGCAGAAAGCATAAACTTAAAAATTAATAAGCCCATTATTTTATATGAAGATAATAACGGATGTATTAGCATAGCTAATAATCCAACAAGTCATAAAAGGTCCAAACACATAGATATAAAATATCATTTCTCTAGAGAACAAGTTGAGAAAAATGTAATAAAATTAAATTATATTTCCACAGGTAACCAGTTGGCAGACTTGTTGACAAAACCTTTACCAGTCGTGTCTTTTATAAGACTGAGAAAAGGATTGGGTATAGAATAAGTTTTAATTTAAGTACAATTTCATTATGAAATGGTCTGATCAGGTTTTTCTGGGTTTTCCCTGATCCTGTGCAGCAAATGTTGGACCATTATTGTACAGTTGTCCCAGACCTTACTTGGAAGTATAATATGTTACGTCGTATTTATAAGTTGGTATTCACTTTGTAATGTTGAATTGTAGACTAGATACTGTATAGTAAACTAACGAATGACTAAAAGTTAGGGATTAATTTTTGAGGGGGCGTGTTGGATTATATAAAGCAAAAACTAATACCCCTAACTTTCGATAACATTGTTCTTTGTTCTATCTGAACAATCTACTGTTTATTTAACTCTACACACACTGCGTCACGGGATCTTGTTAGACGGACGTATTGCTTCCAAGTACCATTTAAAGTATAGAATAAATATTTCAATATCAAATTAGTATATTATTTCTTTTAATCCCATACCTCCTATAAGATAAAGATAAAGTCAAAACAGTAGTAAATCCCACAGAGTAACAAGGAAACTCATGTTGTCTCACACGATGAGGATGATTTACAACGCGTGTGTTTGTACTGAGTTACAATAGAAGCCAGTAGAGAATTGGATGCAATAAATATGCAAGCTCACGAACTAAACACCTTAGAGGTCACCTGCTGCGCCTACAGATATATTTACGAGTCCGAAGTACTTAATACCACGCCTTTGCCCTTTAAGATTTACATTACATCTAAATAGCTTCGTGAATACTATAGGAGCAAGGCTACTTTTTGTGTTCATTCAATAACGTGTTTCGTTAAAAATATTGGAGCACCAGATCGTAAAAAATACCTACATCATAAATCTTATAAATTGATTATAATAAGATGTCGTTTACGCCAGAAAAAAGCAGAGTCATGACGCAGCGTGCGACCGTTATTGCCATTAATGTAATTTAAATCAGGACAAATTCTTTCACATAAAAGGTTAATCGAATAAGAACAGTATGTAGATTAATGCAGCTAGGTGTATTCGATGCTAGCCTAATTACGTCTTACAGTGAGATAGTTAAGGGCAGGAATGCAGCGGCGGCGTAAATTGCACGTCCGCAGCGGTAGGTGAGGTGTGCCGATCGACAACCTTCCATTCTCTAGCGAGCCTGACACCAATGCCGATGGGGCTATTAAATATTAACTAGTAACAATCACTACCTAGTTTAAACTGCAGTTCAAACGAGAGGATATGATTAAATCAACGATGCTTGCCAACTTGCGGAACAACTCTATTTAATAAAGGAATTTTAATATTTGCTTTTCAAGTGAACGTGAGCAGATATCATTTTATGTTCTTCAACTAGGTTTATCTCACGCTTTTCAAAACCACAGTTAATAAAACTGAAAAATCTTTTACGAAATGTAATTCTGTATTTACGGCAGATGCATAATTTACATGTCGTAAATCGAACGTCTTGCCGAGATTATATGACGCTGATATGGTGTATTTTCCCTTTAAAGTTTTGGATTGGAATACAGCACAGCGAGTTTTATGGCAACATAAAACGGTTTCCAAAATCAACAAGCGCGGCAGTCGCGCAGCGTGAGTATTTAGACGTATTGAGTGAAATCGTAAACCTCGTGACCTCATTGAAGACAGTTCGGAGACAGAACTCACTGATTTCTCGGAGGGAAGCTAACGAAACACCATACATGGTTTAAAAGATTTTGTTGATGAGTCCACGAGGTCCCTCTGGTACTCTGATAACAGTACTACGCAGTGGATGTAAGCAGTGGGAAGACAGCGACCTTGGTCCGGCACCAGCGACAACGGTCGCACGTCAATCACGTTCTATTAGTTCAAAGCCACATCTATAAAGTTCATTACCTCAATAGAAGGAATGATTTGCGTTCGTTCAACGCGACCTTTTAATTCACGAAGTGGTGCAATTCATAAAAAAGTATAAGACAGTGGAACTTACGAGTCGACGTCGAAACAATGACATTGAGAATTCCCAGAGTTTATTTAGAAAATGTTCTACAAAGCTTATCTCTGCTGTAAACAAGAAACTAAACGTAGACTATTTTAATGCCGGCAGAAAACTGGGAAGCACTTAAAAGCTCTGCCTTGACACATATTGCAACATATTGGTAAAAGCAAGATTATCAGCCATAGACATAATCTTGGCTTCCGGCCAAGACAATGTTTCAAATAACGTCATCTAAACGAAGCGAGATGATATTGCAATAATGCTACTAAAGAATACTGTAAATAAAATCAGTAAGCACGATTATGTTCTGTATTTCTTGCAGTCATTGTGACCAACATCAAAAATTGTTGCGAAAAAAAAGAATCAAACACTTGACGACTTCAAACAAAGAACAATAAGTTTTGAAATTATTTGAAATATTGCCACAACAAATTATGAGACTCAATTATTTTTATCAGGTCTCATTAATTCTGTTCGCATTTCGAGTAATTTTATTACGAAATGTTTGTCTAACAGTGCAATGGTCGAACCAAACGCCCACGCTTCCCTCTTGTAACTTGTTCGTGTCGTATCGTAGTTCACAATCACCTCGCCCTCGCCTCGATTGATAGAAAAACTAGTTCAATCTTGGACAAGGCTGGTAACAACCCCGCTGATGGAGCCATGGCATCGCCTATTATGCTTGACCTACATACACATCGGTATGGCTAACTAGACGACCTGATACATAAGGCGATCTCGAATAATGATTTATGTTAAGTTTAAGCAAGAGTAAGAGATAACCATTTTGACAGTCCCAGTAAGACTAAGATTGTAGATATTTGAAGACCGTGTGTAAGGTATTTATGTTATTGTTCTACTTCTATCTCCGGGTAATAAAATTTATAACTTAAGCGGTATTATATTCCAATACCAATTTTTTGAGCTATAATTATAGTTCAGTTGTAGACCTTGAAGAGTCCGTAACATGAAATGATTCTTTCGAAGTTAAAAACAAAGACGGTCAAACACGATAGGCAAGTTCTAAGTTCTCATAACAACATTTCTTTTCTATGCGTACCAAACAACCTTGCATTTGATTGACAATGGCCATCCTCAACTATAGGGCCATCATTCAATGGTTCTATTGTTATACTAATCATTGTAATGAATTAACAATCAATGAAATTAGCATTAAAAAAATAAACCGTTCACATCGGCTGACCTCATAATGGTTTGACTTACAACATATGAAATATATGTAACCGAGTTACAAAACCGCAGAAGGTTGGCATAACTTAACATATGTGCTTGAGATTGATATTAATTACGAAGGTCAATATCATAAAGATGTTTAAAATCTAGTCTCGGATGAAGCTTATGTAGATCAGAAGTGATATGCAGTATATGAACAGGTTCTGCGATCAATCAGGTTTACAATCAATGAAAATTATTTGGTCATATACGGGTCACAAACGAGCGCATCGCGTGACCGACAAGTTGACATTTGCATTTCGGTGTGACTAATTACGATTGAGCATCATTGTAACGGTTGTCAAGTTGGTCGGTCATAAATAAAATGATGTTACGTCGTTTACACAATTAGGATTTGATTACTGGCGGGTAACCTTTAAATTAAATTAATGCCAAGGGGCATGGTTTAACAGCGAGTAAAGAGGGAGATAAATTATTGTATCATAATATTCCGGGTGCGTTTATTTATTAGAAGATAAGATTTAAAAGAACTGCGGGCGTCAGAAATTATTTATTGATGCGTATGCGTCGATGAGACGTAGCTGTGAAACCAAATAAGTTAGTTGAACATCTCCACGAGCGACGTTATATTAATGAAATTTATGGAGTAGGCGTTCAAAAGACAGTTCAATTTTATAATGAAGTAGTTCGCGGTGCGTGTTAATTATATTTTCAATTTCACAACGCGCCCGCTGCGCCTTAGGCCACGCGTAAGTCGAAACAATTTTGTAAGAGGGATATTTGCATTAGTATTTAAAGTATTGCTTGTGGATGGCCACACAAATTGATCATTGAAAAATATTTATTGCTGGACTTAATGGTTTCGTACAATTTCACTGGGCCGAGATTTATTTATTAATTTGAACAAGAAACAGCAATTGAAATGCAAATGAAAAGTTACCATAAACTTCGTCCACATATCCGACTGTTTTCGAACATCAACCTCTTGAAATAACAACAGACGGGGCCATAGCAATGAAATCGACTTTCAGTAGAATAGTGGGCGGTGAGAGTCGTAAAGTTCCGAATTAATCTTCCATTTTGCAAACGACACAGTTCACCTGACACATTTCGTTCCCCGACCTCGGTATTACTGAAGTTTATAGCTAAACAAATGTCACTGGTTCTACACATACAACAAGTCAAATGTGACGTAATGATGGCGTGCATGGAAGCAAGTTAAACGATCAAATCCTTAACTACAAACTATGAGGTCGGTTGACAAACTGCAGCACAAAAAAGGATAAATTGCATTAAAATTGTTTGCGCTGTTATGTACCGTCTGTCAACTCATAACAATGTTATATTATTAGTGAACACTGGCCGCTCGAAAGAACTTGAAATAAAAGATAAACGTATAAAAAAGAAAGGCTTGGACGTTAGGATGAGCATGAAATTATCGAAGAACAAAAAATCTAAGTAGAAAATAGCCTAAGACCGGTGTGGAGGCGAGGCGACGCTACGGCTCGTTTTTCTCTTAATTGGAAGAGAAGCATAGCCTGTTTATGCTTGTTAAACCGGGGAATTCGTTAATTGTAATGATAATAATCAGTCATAAATACACACACGTGAGGTAAAAACAAATAAAGATATTTACTGGACATATTTATCGAACACCTATAAATGCGAAGAATTTGCGCTTGACCATAGAGTTTACTTTATAAATAATAAAATATTGTCGCCACATCATTAAGGTCGACTAGATGTGAAAATATCAAACAATCGTCTATTTATACCGGTATCATTAAAAGAGTTCTAGACGGAGTTAACAGTTATAATCCTTAATGACCCGGAAGCCGAACAATAATATTGTGCTGAAGGAGAAGCTTTGATGTAAATAAAAATACTTATAAGGACTGGTCACCACTGATCGTTATAAACAACAACCGGCGGCTCTACTCAAATGATAGTTGAATAAACGTTTTAACTCCTACTGTCTATAAAATAACTTCAATTTGTGTATGCTCCCTAGAGCAGAACAGAATAACAGACACTTACTAGAAATCGAGTCTTAGTAACCGCAATGTCAGTACATTTGGCATAAATGTTTACAGTTTAACCACTTTCGGATATTGCCGTAGCCAATGCCATAGATTAAATCATACGCTACAGGATCGTAATAGTTACATTTAAAACCGCAGATCACGAGGCAGTTACTTTGCCCTATTTCGTCTACTCACGTTCACATTTAGCTTAAAGCCACGTGATCGTGTGACGCATTAGGAAGCGGTTTAGGTTCCCTACGTAAGAACACGTTTGAGTTAAATCTGGAAAATATATTGAACAAAGAACAAAAAAGGGACGCGACCAGCCACCTCAGCGATTTGCAGCTGAAGTGAACTATAGGTATGAACCTTGTCGCTAGCGAGACGAAGAAGAAATAAGTGACGAAAAGGCTTTCCGTATTGGATTCAAATTCAAGAAAAGGTTCAAATCGCCGGAGTTAAATACGAAGCATAATATTTTAAAATTATCGTAATAAATGATGTAACGAAAGAGTCACAAGATATTTTAATTGTGAAACAGTTGCATAAGCTTGATTTAAGACGAGTTTAGATGTGCAACTGTTACAAGGTTCAATTTGATCAGCGATTCAGTTGACACTGTTGTCTAATGACGAATAAATAAATCTTGAGTAAGTGCTGAGATCATTGCATACCTTTCGAATGCAAAGGAAGTGTATTGTGGATTCAATTGTTTGCACCGTGCATTTACTAACAACGAATAGGACAGCTCCTTTATTCTAGTTGGTGTCGTAAAAGGCGAATTATGTCAACTCGTGTGCTAAGCAGAGAAGCGTGAAGAGCAGTGTTGGCCAGATGGTAACGAACGGTCCCAATTTACGGGTTGCACCTCAGCCGGCGAACTTTTACCAGAGCTCCTCTAAAAGGAGAATATCACACAACACGGGAATGATACTGCTTTGCGAAATTGCAAATATAACTACATACAAACTAAGTGTATAACAACTAATCACTTCAGTTCAAATAGACGAGTTAGTGGTCAAACAATAACAACGAAGAACATCCCCAAAAATACTTCAGATGTTAAGACTGCCTTTAACTAACAATAAAGATGACCCAAGTACCGTATGGAAAAGCTGTAATATGATGATAATAATTTTACTGCTATGTGCTTCTTCTTAAAAATAACATTCCCGTTATCGAGTAACAAATTACTTTAGTCGAAAGACAAAGAAAATGTTGAGAAGGCGTAAATTTATCTTAAAAAAATGATAAATTGATGTGGATAACCAGCTCATTATAAACGGCATGAAGCAACGACAATACGTCAGCTGGTCTCTGATCGCGCGCACATAATGTTAGGATTAGCTGCACATCTAGTTTCAGGATGAGTAGTTTATAGTCGCAATCAGGCCAGCACGCAAGCTTTACTGATCTAAATTTTCACGATTTATATGCTAAGCTATCATGAGATGAAGATTTAGATAGACAGCGTTTGTTTATAAATAAAGAAACTCTCAAATGATAAATCCTTTAGAGGATTTATCTGTGAAGGGCGCGCTTAAATGTAAATCGGTACCTTTGTCCAGAACCGGCAATTCACGACTGTGGGATAACAACTTATTATGTCTATTTCACGTAGTGTAAATAAACTAAACAAAGCGTAATTCCGCTATTACTTGCTCCGCATACCCACAAATTGCTGCAAATGTTCACATTCCGAGTAACACTTGCAAATTCTGCTTTAACATTAAATAGCATTAAAGTAACCCGATGCGTGAGAAACAAAGCGTTAAGTTACAAACAAGCCCGAGCTTGGGGTGCCCTGTGTTCGTAACGTTTCGAAGCCCTACACTTGTTACCGGACACACTTAACGGTGCAAACTCAACACGTGAACGAAACGCGATACACTCATATATACAGCGTACACGTTATGCAATCTCTGGCAGTGATTAAAAGCTTGACCCAATAAACACGAAAAACGAAGTTCGTGGAACAACGCGGGCAAGTTATGTTCAAATGCTATATAAATCCATCCAACATGATTTATTTACAACTAAAAGAAATCTACGAAAACGATCGTTGAACAGTCGTTATAAAATGAATGTAGGTGCACACATTTATCACGGGCTCGATCGAAGGGTAACATTGTTCATCAGAGGTCAAAAGCTTTACAAATGATCGTCTCCGCGTTAACCTTCAGGATCCCAGCTGTGGATCTGTTGTTACAATGCAACTAGCGTTTGAACGGTCACGTCTTAACCATCGTTTTGTTCTCGGTCCAATGCTGGTAAAACAATCGTTTAAGTACTAGCCGTTAAAAATTGGACATCGATGGAAATGAGATAAACGAAAAGCTACTCGGAAAAGTAACGAATTGACGGGAGAGCATTTGCCGGCTGAAGAAGCTGATTTATTGTCTCACGTTAGACGTGTCTCATTTATCACGAACAGTTTTAGCGGCTATGGTACACAAAGGATAATGCATTGCCGATTTAGTAGAATCGTTTATCGAGCTGACATTGACGAATCCAATGAGAGATAATATGCCAGTAAACATTGCGATCCGTTCGAACTCATATGTTTGTATCGGGAACAGTTCAATGAGTGACTCCCTTGTCGATAAAAACGCAGACAATTTTTATTAGGGAGCATATTTAATCCTCTGTTTCCCTAGTTCAAAATTTTTATTGCTTTCTTTAGAGACGACGTCGAATTACCGAAAGCTTTTACCCCTAAATACGCTATTGCTATTGTAATAACCTCAGAAGTTTAAAAAGTAAATAAACTTTTTTACTATGTCGTATCTACATATCTTTATAATTTGTGGCAGAGATAAATTCAATAGAGAACTTAATGACCGCGTTTTTTATTTCGGCGGTAACTGAGAGGTTTTTTGAGACGAACAATTTATACGCTGTAGCAATCAGGACTCCACAAGTTGACTTTTATTTATTCCAGTAAAGGTTCTCGGAACTGTGACGCAATCGAATAACATAGTTTCTGGTTCTTAAAAATAAAATAATATTATGATGATTGTTTATCTCGACGGGTTATCAGCTCTGGAAATACCTATGTTAATTAAAATTATAGCGTCGACAATATAATAATCCAAAAACATACGAAACATTTCTGTTATGTAGCTCAGACAGACTTCCAGGAAAGTATTGGTATTTATAAGTATTTTTAGGGAAGTATTAAAATAGCAGTAACGTAGGTATTTGTGTTTTAGGAACATCAACACAAGTTAGTCGAAGACAACAAAAGTTAAGCTAATGGAAGTTAAGCGGTTCGCAAAGGGACCATGTAAAGGTTTCGCTGAAGGGAAGCTAAAGCCGAGTGATATGAACGCAATGATTTGCTGCGGCGATAAATCCACGCGGTAGACGGGGACAGACCCGCCCGCGGCCGCCACGATAAGTGTATCCAATTACTAAGATACCCTACACCGATGTTATACCATCGTGATGTATTACACCATAAAATTTATCGTTAAAAATACTATTAAATCCTGTGGCGTTTTCAATAACAAACACTATTATTTAATCGAAATAATATTGACTCAGACACCGTATTTCTTTCAAGACATGCCCATTTTCCCAGTTTTATTTATGAATATTTCTTCATAAAACTTTAGCCAAACCGAAGACTATGACTATGGCAGGAAGCAAGTAGTGAATTTTCATGTGTCACCCCTGAATGACTTCGACGTCATAAAAAGTTAAAAGACTTTCGAATGTTCGTACAAGTCGGAAATTTCACCTTGTCCACAAAGTATGCATATGCAGTTAACCTTTTTCCCATGG
The DNA here is from genome assembly GCA_033682625.1 of Helicoverpa zea x Helicoverpa armigera. Taxonomy (NCBI): domain Eukaryota; kingdom Metazoa; phylum Arthropoda; class Insecta; order Lepidoptera; family Noctuidae; genus Helicoverpa; species Helicoverpa zea x Helicoverpa armigera. The sequence continues at coordinate 2,342,708 of JAWIIS010000041.1, forward strand.
TGCTTCTCGTCTCGTTTTACACAAGAAACCGTTGAGTACTTCTACCCGTCGATAATTAATTCTGTCCTGGGCTACTTATGTTACGACCGAGTAGAAACCACAGCGCCCTGTAGTGGTCAAAGAACATGTTCGATCGTTCTCGTATCAGTCATTTAACTTTGCTCCAATTTCACTGGCTACTATACTCCAATACTACCGGTAGAACTTCTTGCTCAGATGAAAATTAATTCGTTAATGGCAGGGAGCGGGCTGGATTCCCTAGTTGAGTAACTACAGGTCTCGAGTGGTGTATTTTTCATTGATAGTAGCTGCGTATCTCGTGTCTAGCCATCAATTTTGCAACTGAACACTACGTACAATAATGGCACATAATCAGATCGTAATACTACTCATATCTCATTGTGTGGAACTATGAATTACAGAACGAATATGCCACCCTCCTTTGACAAGCACATCCATTTACTAGGTCTCTGGGCGTCTTGAGATTAAGGTAATGTTACAGGTATAAAGTGGAAACCTTACGAGACCGGAAACATATTGAAACGATGCATTCAGAATATCCACAAATAACCACAACCCTTTCTTTGTATATAGGTAGTGTTAAGTAGGATTAACTGGTAGTTTTAAAGGGTCCATCGAGATCCGTGCGGTTACCGTCAACGGACACCGCGGAAGGGCTCCGGTATCGAGCACTCATAAATCAAGCAGCACATCGCCCCCGGCAGTCTGCCCTGACCCTGCTGCCTTTGTTTACCCACTACGTTACTTTACTGATCACCTTCAGATAAAAGATGTTTAAGAGCATACAATTTAAACGATATCCTGCTGAATATTTATGTTGGTTCGTATCTACTTCGACTATCGACAAAAAACGACATACCCTTTTAACATGAATGGATTCAAAGACTTTTTGTCAGCACTGACCTCGGCGCGTTTTCGATAATCGACGTCACACTCACAACCGATACAATCGCCACCTAAAAGGCCATAATGGGAGTGCGGCGATGCAGCGTCGCGATCGTAATCAACCGAGGCCGGTTGGCCGGTGTGTTGCTCCAGCGTCGCTGGCTGTGTAGTGCGTTTCCAACTTGGTCAGATTGTACTGTTCGCTGAATCGGCCGCGTGCTGATTCAGATCGAGGTCTGCCGGGTCGCTGGGCATCGCAACTCGCTAGTTTGCGATGCCCGCGGATCGATTATCGCGCGTCACGAATTGCTGGCGAATCAGGGTATGCACCACACGCAACATCGACTGTCGCAAATAACCAAATATCTTTCTTTAAATAAATATTTAATTAGCAGCAAAACTGTTCAACAGTTTTCCTTAGGGGGATATAATAACATAACTACTCTATAGACTTTGTCAATTGACAATGCAAATTGTTAGCCATAGCTATAGATTTTATGTATGAGCCAACCGATATCTATTAACCCACTATGCCCAGCAACTACTGGTAAGAGAAACCTCATAGGAACAAATCAATCAAGGAGATGGGGCACAGACCTCTATGTACAGGCATTATCTTCCCAATTGAGGCGATCATGTAACAATATCCATTAACAATCAATCAGGTCCAGTGGATAGCAATTACAGCCTACGGCAAATACATCTTTATATTTGTACAGAACATCGCGCCAGATTATATGGCAACATAATGAAAATATAGTGCAATCATAGACTGATGTCATTTCAAATTGCTTGGCCTGAGGAGGTGAATATCGACGATTATTACAGGCCTTCGATCAGTCCTGTGTGTGTCCGGTATCAGTGATACGTCGATTCCCGCAGGGGCCAACATATTCGTTTATTGTTGTTTGCAAATAAACGGTTTAGTCCATCCATGAGACGCAGAAGTATGGAACTAATGTTACCCGTCATGTACGGTGTCAGTTCAGACGGCTCGCCCGGGGGGTTGCGTAACAGCCTAACAATAGTCATTAGCAATCAATCAGGCCGACTCTGGTGGGTGGCTCGGAAGGCTCGCCTCTAAAATTGGCCCTTGCGGTAACGTTGAGAAACGTTGTTTGCCGTGCTATAACGTGATATAGACATATACTTAGTTACATGCTCGTGATCGATCTGGTACTTTCAATTTTGGTCAGCATAAAACTCGAGCGCCAACCGCACACCTCAACGAGATGATGCGATGAACACAGGGTTTTATCGAAATTGTGGGCAAAGATACGTCGATTGCTGTGGTTGGCGGCACGCGTTCTGAACACGTACGGGCAATTGAAAACAGCTCCGGTTATTGCGGGAAATTCAGGGGAATCGAGATGCAATTGATGCTGCCGGCCATACTGCACAATATATTAGACGGGAGTGTCGCTTCTCACGTCACGCCTCTGGTCGCCGGAGGTGTCAGACGGGATGTGCAGTTAACCTAAACGGAAAAGCAATTTTGTCTGCAGAATCCAAAATTTCCTAGAAGCTGCCATAAAGTGGCAAATATGGCAGATTTCAAATTCCGTCGTTGAAAAAGCGACTGTAAATGTAATTAAGGAGGACACAGCGATATAATGACAACTTTATTATGTTAGGAATCTCCCGGACCTTATGTACTGTGAGGGTTATTAACCTGAAGCGTTCATTATAAACGTCCGGTGGTCACGCGTTGCGTATCGAGGTACATGGGATATTGCGGCATAAAACTGTACATACCCACAAGTACATTTACCGTAAAAAATATCCAGTCAACGGTTAAGAAATATGTCAACTCCCAAAAACGGAGGATCGCGCTGTGGAATTTTAATCGATGTCATGCTTCGAATGTGGCCCAAGAAGAAAAAAGGTCTGTCCCTTGGCGCTTGGAGTAGGGCATTATCACGCATCATCGAATTCAAAGGATTACCTGTCGAATTTTGATGTTCGAATTATGTAGCTGATTTATTAAACGAAGCGTGTTGTAAGACTTCTTTATATGGCGCGACGACCAGCTATTGCCTCACAAGACTTTCTGATTGATACCGTACAATTAATTTAAGGCATTTAACGTGCCGCTTTTTTTGTTGTATAAATACCACGATTTTTCTCAACATCATTAACAACATTTATATTTTGATTCACGCTGTTTAAAATACCCTAAATGGGTTGTTCTTTCTATAGGAGTGGCTTTAATAAAAAGTCATGAATGATGTATAGCATGGCGGTTATCGTTGTAATAGATCCATCCTATTAGTATTGTTTTGTTGGTAGTTTCTTTCGATATAATATCAACAAGAAACAATAGGGCGGTTCAGGCCGTCCGTCGCGCGTCGCCCGTGGGAAGATGCGAGATAACGCCACAATCGTACTTTCATCCGATCACGCATGATTTAAGTGCGAACAACACTACAATGGTAGCAAACAGTCACGTATGTCACTACATAATAATGACCTGTATGTTTTTAATGGCTACTGCATACTTCAGTATTCTACAGACGTACTAAAAATATTAGACGTACTAAGACTAATCCAATTAACATCAACTTTAGCTATTTTTTCATATACCTCATAAAACAGCATACAAAACAGGTAGCTATGTAAAATAGTCATGTAAGCACGAGTGCCAAAAACCTTGACATGCCATCCATTTCATTATTAACAGTGAAGCAGTTCAGGGACGCGAAGGCATCCCCTCAAGTTTGACTACGTTATAAAAGTCGTATAAAGTAGACAAATTCGGTAGGAACACCTACATGACATGACTGCCGTGTGTTGCCAAAGCGGCGATATCGCCGGGGTCACCGACAACCCCTCGGCAACGACCAAACTGTGACGAGTCACGCCACTCTAAGCTCCGATTTGTCATTGTACAGTGTGCTACATTGATTTTTGACAGCATAAAGGACTTGTCAAATGCCATGATGTCCGGTTTACTGTTTTAATAGTTAAATACAAACTACATATCATACTAACGGAGTTCAGAACAAAGAAAAAGGCAGCTTAATAATGAGGGCCTTTTAGATAAAACGAAATGCATCAAAAGAATTTACTAATAATATGATAAATAATGTTGTCTCATTAGTCTAGTGGCGACATGCAGACGAATTGAATGTGTTGTAACAGAGATAAAACTGGAATAAATTGTGAAAGCTGACAAACGTGAGAAACTAACACGGAATCTCCGGTTAATTGAGAAAGAAATTCTCTATTCGTATGGATTCCTGCAGTAATCAGCATCCAGCGTGCTGTTTGATTAACATTAAATAAATCAAATTAATAGCGCACATCCTTTCTTCACAGCTATAACGAGATAAAGCCTTTAATTGAACAAATTAAACTTTATCAATTACTTTCATATATTAACTCGTACTGAGTAAAGAGTTCGATAAATAATCGTTAGTGGTTTAATAACTAAATAAATAAAAAGCAATCGAAAGATCTAGATGAGCATTTAAATGGTGAAATCAGCCAGATAAATTAATTATCATGGTCAATCCGTGGGCATCTGAATGAGCAATTGTCTTTATTTATATGACTGTACCTGTAATCCAATATTTATTGCAAGGATTTCGAACACAGTCGTATGAAATGTATTTACAATCCTTTTTAGTTTATGCTTGCCTACATTAATACGCAAGATGCATATTTAAAGCCAAACCAAGCTTGAAAGACACGAATGGTTATCTGATTCAGAACTTTAAAAGAAATAAGACGAATATATTATCTTATTTTTGCATTCTAGTCTATGCTTAGATATTTAATTTTATGGATTGTTAATTAAAAGAAGCTATAAAAAGTAATATCTTAATTGAAACGATAAACATTTTATAGACGAATATAAAGGTGTTCGGACATTTATCGTCTTGTCATTAGAAGTGGGACGCGAAAGAATATTAAATCTCAAAAGGAAACCAAGGATAAGAAAACAAAGAGGAAAAAGTCAAACAACAAATATATCTGTACGCGTAATGGAAACTACTATCAACACCCACTTTTATGTACCGTTGTTTCGCTACAGACTTCTGCCATTAGAGCCTTTTTTCTCTGTCCTTTTCATCCGACATACTGACTCCTTTTATTTTCCTCAATTTGTGAAACTTTCTGCTGATAAACGCATTCTTTTACTTTAGCAAAAATGTTGAACATTCCTTCAGGAAATATGAGATGATTTGGAAAAAGTAGAAAGGTTTGTTTGAAGGTATCACGTGTGTGCAATTTGAAACATTTCTGCACGTGGTGCACGAAAATAGATATTCTGCGCTTTTGGTCTATAAATTTGTCGGCGTGGAAGCGAGGGTTGGTATTATTTAGCTGGAGCTATAGGAGGTATGGGATTAAAAGAAATAATATACTAATTTGATATTGAAATATTTATTCTATACTTTAAATGGTACTTGGAAGCAATACGTCCGTCTAACAAGATCCCGTGACGCAGTGTGTGTAGAGTTAAATAAACAGTAGATTGTTCAGATAGAACAAAGAACAATGTTATCGAAAGTTAGGGGTATTAGTTTTTGCTTTATATAATCCAACACGCCCCCTCAAAAATTAATCCCTAACTTTTAGTCATTCGTTAGTTTACTATACAGTATCTAGTCTACAATTCAACATTACAAAGTGAATACCAACTTATAAATACGACGTAACATATTATACTTCCAAGTAAGGTCTGGGACAACTGTACAATAATGGTCCAACATTTGCTGCACAGGATCAGGGAAAACCCAGAAAAACCTGATCAGACCATTTCATAATGAAATTGTACTTAAATTAAAACTTATTCTATACCCAATCCTTTTCTCAGTCTTATAAAAGACACGACTGGTAAAGGTTTTGTCAACAAGTCTGCCAACTGGTTACCTGTGGAAATATAATTTAATTTTATTACATTTTTCTCAACTTGTTCTCTAGAGAAATGATATTTTATATCTATGTGTTTGGACCTTTTATGACTTGTTGGATTATTAGCTATGCTAATACATCCGTTATTATCTTCATATAAAATAATGGGCTTATTAATTTTTAAGTTTATGCTTTCTGCCAGAGACTTAAGCCATAATGCTTCTTTAACAGCTTCATATAAAGCCATATATTCGGATTCAGTAGACGAGACCGCTACTGATGTTTGTCTCTTTGTACACCATGTAATTGTATTTTGATCAAATAATTTAAACACATATCCAGTAGTGCTTTTCCTATCATTACAATCGTGGCCACCCCAATCTGAGTCGACATATCCACTTAGGATGTTATTGTAATTATTTCTTGTATATGTTAACTTCAAATCAATTGTGCCTTTGATATATCTTAAAACTCGCTTTAAGCATAACCACAATTCTTTATTGTTCTTATTTGTGTACCGACTTAAAATATTTACGCATGTACTTAAGTCCGGACGCGTACAAAGCATAATGTACATTAAACAACCGATCAGGTGACGGCATGGTGCGTCACACTTCTTATCAGCGTTAAGAGCTTCATAGTTTAATTTAAGCTCCATCGGTGTGTTTATAGGATTGCAATCACTCATATTAAATTTATTCAAAACGGTTTTAATGTAAGCACTTTGGTCTAAAGTAATTTTATCATGGTGTCTCTCTATTTTAATGCCCAAAAATAATTTGATATCGTGTAAGTCGGTCATTTCGAATTTAGTCATTAAATATGCTTTGAAATTATTCATTGTTTGCAAATCTGCACATGCTATAACTAAATCATCGACGTACAAGATTACGTAAATATTTTTAGAAATGTCTCCTTTACCTTTCATATATATACACCTATCTACTGGGGAGTTCTGAAAACCTATTTCTTTGAGACATTGTTCAAATGTTTCGTACCAACATCTAGCTGATTGTTTTAAGCCATAAAGAGCTTTGTTTAATTTGCATACGTAATTATCTTTACATTTTACACCTTCAGGAACTTTCATGTAGATTTCTTCCTTTAGTGTACCATTTAGAAATGCTGTTTTTACATCCATATGATGAATCAGTAAATTATATTGATTTGCGTAGCTAATTAAGAATCTAAAGCTTGCTATTCTAGCAACTGGTGCAAATGTTTCATTATAATCACTAAGATATTCTTGACTGAAACCTCTAGCGACAAGACGTGCCTTATATCTTGAAGGTTGACCTGAAACGTCATTTTTAATAGTGAATATCCATTTACAGTCTACAATATTTTTATTTAATGGTTTTGGTACTAATGTCCATGTATTATTTTTCTTAAGAGAATTGAGTTCTTCTCTGACTGCTTTTTCCCACTGATTCCTATCGTTCAGAGATTTAATTTCATTTAATGATTTTGGTATATTACTTGTGATGGATAACGCACTATAGACATCATAGTCATTTTCATTATATGATTTACGCGAACATGTTTTCAGTCTTTCACTTCTTCGTAAATTTAAAAATTCATCAGGTTTATCCTGATTTTTGTGTTTCAAACTACTCTCAGATTCATTTTCAGGTTCATTCGGTATTTCATGACTACCGATTTTTCGAATTTTACTTGTACTGCATTCATCAGATTGAGAGCTATCTGATTTAGGGCCAGAACTATGAGACTTATAAGACACTGATTTTGTTACGGAGTCATTATCAGTTTCGTCTTGGGAATATGTATTATTACTCCGTTCAGGTCGTAATGAAGGCCTAGATTCGATAAAATTAGTCTCATCAATTACAACGTCCCTTACAGTTTCATATTTTTCGAATTCTGTATTCCAAACTTTATAACCATTGGGTTCATAACCTACCAGTATTCCTTTCCACGACCTATTGTCAAATTTGTTTTTACTGGTTTTATTATGAACATATACAGTTGAACCGAAAACTCTGAGATTTTTAACGCTTGGTTTCCTATCATGCCACATCTCGTATGGTGTCTTTGATTGACTTAAAGCTTTCGTAGGCGTAATATTTATTAAATAAACTGCAGTTAAAACTGCATTTCCCCAAAAACGTTTTGATGCTTTAGTGCCATTTAACATAGCACGAGCTTTTTCTGTTATTGTGCGAACCATACGTTCTGCAACACCATTTAACTGTGGGGTCCTAGGAACTGTTAAATGATAGCTTATGCCTCTTTCTCTACAGTAGTTTTTCATTTCGGTGGATAAGTATTCACCACCGTTATCACTATAAAGATTTACTACTTTGAAATTGAATTTAGCCTCACTTTTAGCGACATAGTCTTTAAAAGCTGTAAACACTTCTGATTTGTAAGTTAACATATACACCACACAATAATGTGTGTATTCATCAACAAATAAAACAAAATAATTTCTGTTATCTATTGTTGGAGGTGTTATAGGACCACAAACATCTGAATGCACAATAAACAGAGGGCGTTTAATGTAACTTTTGTCTTTAACTTTATTAAAAGGCAGGCGAGTCTGCTTCCCATTTATGCATGCTTCACACAACTTATCATTTGGAGTTACGGTATTTATTTCATCTAAGTCATCAATCATATTATGACATTTTAACTGCAGGAATTTAGTTTTACTTATATGTCCTAGGCGTTGATGCCATAATTCATATTTATTTTCATTAACATAACATGCTTGGGAAGCGGATTCCCCTTTTATTACTGGTATTTTAAACTCTAGAACTATAAGATTATTCAATGTCTTACCTTTCATGATGATTTTACCTTCCTTTGTAATTTGTGTGCCTTTGTCATCAAATATTATGGTGAATCCTGCTTGCTGCATCTTTGATACCGATATTAAATTATATGGTACTTCGGCACAGAACAATACATTTGTAAGTATTCCTTGCACTCCTGTTTGACTGATAAGATTTATGTTTCCCCTTTTAGTTGCTGAAATAAATGTATTGTTTTTAGCTACTGAAATTTTTAAAGGAGGATTTAAACATTCAAACGATGTGAAGAGATCATCTCTATTTGTGATGTGATCAGACGCTCCTGAATCTAATAGGAATTTAATTGTCGAGTGGTCTTTTTCATAATGGTATGCGCTTGTCATGAACGCAAATCCTGAAAAAGAAGAATTCGAGGTCGTTCCCTCTTGCAGGGCAATAGTTTGGACTTGTCTTGTCCTTTCTGGGGCATTGTTTTGTATATTTGTCTGTCTTTTGAAATAGAAACAATCCTGTTTCTTGTGTCCTTTGCGTCCACAGTAATGACATTTCACAAATTTTTGTTTGTTTGTTTTCTTGAATGTTGTATTCTTCAAATAGTTTTGTTTTGTGCGATTGTATCTGTTTTTATTATATTTTTCTTCAACATGGAGTATCTTTAAACTGGTATCACGACTCTCGTTTTTTAATTTTACTTCGTGATCTAATAGTCTAGTTTTTACAAAACCGAGAGTGATATTTTCTTCAGATAGTGTCTCAATTGCAGTGATAACGCCATCATATGTATTCGGGAGAGTAAGTAATAAATGAGCTACTTTGTCCGTTTCCTCTAATTTAGCTCCAGCAGCTGATAATTCTGTCAGCAGATCGTCAAATGTTGAGAAGTGTTTGATCAAGGGTATATCGGCTTTTAATTTTAATCCCAATAATTGTTTTCTCAGCGCTAATTGAGTTGCTACACTTTTCCTTTCATAGATCGCGTCAAAATGTTTAAAAACTGCTTGAGCAGTCCCATTTTCATTAATATAATTAAGATATGAGTCCGCCAAATATTCGACTATAATACTTTTGGCTGCCTTATTATTCTTTTCCCACTCAGCGGATCGCGTTCCAGGAATTTCTTCGTCAATAACACTGAGCAAGTTTAACTCTGAAAGCAGTGTACGAATTCTAAATTTCCATACACTGTACTTTTCTCCATTAAAAGGCTTAATGTTTCTTTTCACTTTTTCCATTGTCACAACTTTATTTTTATTTACAACTATGCACTTTACTGTCACTACGCACTACTGAATGTTCTCACTACTAAATGTCCTTTTTCGCACTGGGCCCATAACCTATAGGAGGTATGGGATTAAAAGAAATAATATACTAATTTGATATTGAAATATTTATTCTATACTTTAAATGGTACTTGGAAGCAATACGTCCGTCTAACAAGATCCCGTGACGCAGTGTGTGTAGAGTTAAATAAACAGTAGATTGTTCAGATAGAACAAAGAACAATGTTATCGAAAGTTAGGGGTATTAGTTTTTGCTTTATATAATCCAACAGGAGCTTTCATAACAAACGTTTTAGCTGCCAGTAACGAGCGATAAATCTAGTTTTAGTGCGAGGTCGATCAGTATGAAATCGCTACCGGCTGTGGTTTCACTAATGCGTACACTGCGCAGTAACCCGTTTGACCACAAAGCGCAAATGCTATCTATAAAAAAATATACAAGACATTTTTTTTAATATTGGTTGCCTTTAATACCGACCTTAAACAAGGCGCCACTGGTTATTTTGGTGTGGCATTTATGTTCTGTTGCGGCAGCAAAATTCCTAAACAATATTTATTTAAATCGGTTTCCAAAATTACAATGTTTAGCTGAAAACGTGACTTCAGGCCGTACTTCCGTCTGTAATACTTAGAAAAGCTTAAGCAATATAGCAACAAAGTGTTTTTTAAAGTTCTTACCTAAATGTCTCAATTTTGGTTCAACGAATAAAATCTGACCGCGCAGTGTGTCGTAAAAAACAAGCTCTTGCGTTGTTTCGGGAACGAGGTTGTTGTAACAAAAATCCAAATAAAGTTTTGTGACTATCGAGTATTTATAACAGCGGTCCAGTTTCGACTTTGCCCAAAAGTCATTACTTAGGTAAATGGGACAGCGGTTAGTAACCTAGACATAGTGGCTCGACCTGAACGACGCGTATCATTACTCACCAACATTGACATTTACGACCGTGTTTTGATTCTGAACGTATAAAAAAGTTCTTCCAGCAATTTTTCAAACGACGAAAGAGCCGCTATGTTAATATTATGTATTCAAAAACATAGAAAATAAAGTAACTCATTGACACAACAACGATAAGATTGTGTGCTCGCTTTATTGGTATTACGAAAAGCTTTCATTACACGCACTGTTCAATATACAGATGAAATCACCACGAGCCGGAGCGATCGAAACTCGTCCCAATATTCATTATGTTTAGGGTTTGAATTTCCGTTATCTAACTGTAGGCATTGAACTGTTACGTAACGTATATGATATCACGTTGCGGGGTAAACGATCCGACCTTCCACACGCATCGGTGGACTTTCCCGCAACACGACTACATTAGATACTTATGTTTATGACAAACACTCGCTATCTACAATATCATGGATACCATTAACCCAACCAGGGTAACAAATATTACTTTTTATTCATCAGTAGACTTTTAGTCAATTGTACATTGTATGTGTTGATAATTTTCGTTTACTTCCAGGATAATCAATATTAAATTCATTTTCAATTTTCTCGACTAGAGCTTGACAAAAATGAAACTCAAGTAAAGAAGATAACGATTCTACTCCAGAATAACTGGTAGTAAGCAAATTCAGATTACAAATGCGATATCTACATAATTTGATTGCACTTATGCTAATAATATTAAAGCCGCAGATGAAAATCTTGTCTTTAAATAAGGATATCTATTGGACGGTAACTAACTTTCTCTAAACGTTGTATTATACGACTCCTAACACAGTGGTGCATAATTTTGTGTCAGATATAACTTGCACGAAGGTTCCTCTGCTAAGGCATTTAATTATAATTCCAATAATTCCAGACGATGCGATATTAAATAAACATGGAAGCAATTGGCTGCAAAGTTTATTATACGTCAAGCCATGCGTTTGTAGGTCGCACACGCAATGCCGAAGGCAATTCAATTAAAACGTCTCATCCCCTCACACTTGTCTCAATCTTAGAAAGTCGTCAACGTAATATGTTGATAGAGCCATTTGTCCGAATGTGAAAATAAATACTGGTAACTTTTTACGCAAACATTTTAGTCTCTGTAACAAAGCTCTCTGCGCAAACACTTCTAACATGTTTGCTTGTTCCAACAACATGTTTTTTCTCAAGTGTAAAGTGATGTCGATTAAAGTATTGACAGTATTGGGTTTATAAATAATTCCGATTTAGCACTGTTCTAAACGGTTGGATTGAGACAACTGCATGTCTAATTTTAAACATTAACCTTTTCAGAAACCGCGCGTCCATTTTCTGTAATAGAGAAACGAGCTGAACTTTCCACAAACTATTCCTAAATAGGAATCACGTGTCCTGGGGCCCCCACGTGTCGGGTATCTCTCCTGCAAAGTCACGTGTTCTCGCTTAGGAGCCAGGAGCCAAACCGCTGCTATTTCTGTACCCGACTCATCTCTCAATTTGTTACTTGCTGGATAATGACGTCCTTTTTATAAAACATAATTATTCAATAACTGTTTCGTTTAGACGTTGATATATTTCATTATGTGCAATGTAACAATGAACATAATTGCATTTAGAATGTATTATTAGAATGCTTAATTCATGTAATGGTAATGAGACGTATTTTCCGTGGATGCATCGGTAGTTTATCTATACGTGCACTCGTGTGTAGCTCTTGGCAATCAATCAGTTACTGTTTAAAGCCCGAAGCTAAGCAGATTAACATAATGGCATGCTGTTTATTCCGTTAATGAAATAAGAGATATGCCTCGAACGTCATTATCTATTCTACATGTAGGTATATCTTGGAATATAGACGATGATGTTTGTATGAGTAGTTGATATCTAAATCTCGAATGACCTGAAACACTTTAAATCTCAAGGCTAATGGGCTAATTTCAAAGTGCTTTATCAGGCACTTAGGTCCTTGTAACGTCTGAAAGCCGCGGTCGATCAAATAAGGAAGAAGATAACGGTGACCTCTTAGCATCTGTTATCGCGTGTTGTGTCTTACGGTGATAGCGACGTAATCTCGGAACGGATTCATAAAGCTCCAGCTTTATCTGTCCTTACTTCCCAACTGTTTGATACTCGTTATACTGGAGTCTTGATAAAAGCCTCTAAATTAATACCGACATAGCAACACCAGGCGTGTTTCGGATAATTACCATTATCTTATTTGATGAAAAAGCAAACAAAAATTGTCTTGTCGAAAAGATAATGATATTACGAAGCCAGACGAATTCATTCGAAGTTCAAGATCTTTAAGTAAAGATAACATAAAGGCAATTTGCATAGATTCCTAAAACTAAACCACTCAACTTTCAAATTAGGCTTTGTAGAAAAGAAACTTCATCGCCCAAAAATCGATCCTCTGACATCAGACAGACATCAAGATGGCAATGTTTCTTATTCGATATTTTGAATATTTTTGGCAGTTTTAAAATCGAAGATGTATTAGGATTTGGAAAGCTCATTGACTGAGCACATCGAGGTGACGCACCATCCCGGAGGCATCAGTTGGCGGCACGAGACAGAATCAATCGCGCCGAGAGAGCAGCTAAACAACTTTCTCACAGCTCGCGTATCGACGCGGGACCGGTGCGTACGAGTGCGGTCGACGACGCATAAAGCAAACTAACAGCGTTTTTAGCCATAACCATGAGTTCTGAAGGACCTTTCAAGAGTCGGATTAGGCGTCACTAAATGGATAGACCTAGTCTCAAAAGTTTTGCTCTGGATTTAGTAGAACATCTCTGAAACAGTGAACCATTTCTGGAAAAAAAACTATTATTATACCAAGACAAGATTAAATATTCCGCTTGTATCTTATAGATAAGATACGTAAATTAAAGTAACAGTCTTCACGGCACCATTCTAGAGCGACAAAAATGCCAGTTTATTGAAATAAAACAGCAATAAAACTCAGTCACCTTTTATTAATAAAAGCGGTTAATCACTTTGTTGTTCGTCGCAATTAAAAAAACGGTCGCGTTTCCTATTCATTGACTTTCACGTTTCACATTCATCAAGTGATCAAAGTAAATCGAGGTTCCTTTGATCTGTGCATCTTTGAGAGATTTCTATGTTTAGAAATCAATATACCTTCCAATTCTCGGGTAGGTATTGCCTGGATCAATAGCGACGTAAATGTTTTGTAGCCAGCGGTCAATTAAAACATAATTTACAAGTAGAATAAGCAATGACGGGTAATTAATTAACGAATGAATGCTATACGCTCATGTCTTGACACACACTCGCTAAGTGCAAGAACATCGGGAAACGCAACACTATATCGGCTTTCTCTTGCGACTCGAACAGCTTTATCGGCTCGCGCCCATAGAAAACTGCCAGGAGAAAATTATGAAATCACACCATCGAGCTGCACCGAGCACCGCGCCCGTCGCAGACTTACACAAATGAAACTTTATTTGCTACGCCCGCTTTATATTGTAACGGTTTACTTTCATATATTTATAGCGATATTATTCGCTTCTTCCTCAGCGTGGGCTTGCGCCGAGATAAACTTTCATGAGCATGCAGATACATCTCGCGATTCAAGGAAGTGATCAAACCAAAACGAACAACGGAGAAATTGTTATTACTGTGAGGTGGCTGAATTTAATTCTTCCTTAATTAATATGGGCCTTTAGATGTTTTTTGATGTGTAAAGAAAATACGAACAAAGATTATTCGAATACATCTGGAACATTAATGCCTTTATGAGTAATGGCAAAGTTCAAAAATTTTTATTGTACTTTATCGGTTTTATAAAAGGCCCGGTTGAACGATCTGTTAATGTGATGTTTTTAAGACACAAAGAAAAGATTAATTGTTATTTAGGTTCAACGATTTATGTTGTTGTTTTGATTATTGGACTTATTTCAGTAGATCGGCGATAGTCGAGACAAAAGAAATATTATCTTAATCTTATTAATCAGAAGGCCTGAATTGAGGGCATCAAAATATATTGTTGTTAGAAATAATGATGTGAATAAATCACAAATTACGATCATGTTGTAACATTTCGAAATAAAACGACGCACGTTGGAATGGTAATGGAAATCAGCGTGTAATTCTCTATAATCCGTACACAATGGTTAAGATGATTTGTTATTAAAACCGGACCGGTTTGGATGCGTCGAGACCGCATGACGTTCAGCCCTGAATACTTCATTAGATGACTAAACGGAATCGTTAATAAACGACAGAGAGGTGCAATATATAATCAGACACAATAGATTTGCACATCATGCGAGGATCTTGTTTGACTTGACGGTCATCCAGAATACTGCTCTATAATTATTTGGAGCACTCGGTCATTTTCATTTTTTATTTGAGTTCAATATAATGTGAAGTCCATAAAAGATTCATAATGTATTGTGTATTGAAATGTTGCGCAATTCATGTCAAGAATAATGACCTATTAAGTACCTCATATCAGTCAACAAACAATTTAATTATTCAATTACAATTACACGGGTCAAATGAAGCCAGCAGGCTTCCAAACTCGCGCGTTACGTGGAAGCAAAATGGATTTTAATTTTCACCGTAACATAAATCATTGAACATTTAACATTAATCGCGTGAAGACATGCGATTTAACACTGCGCCGATACAAATCGTACGTACGGTCATAAGAAAAAATGTTTTTTGTGTTTTTATTTTTATTTCTCTCATAACGATGATTTGCACGATCCTCGGCAGTACGTCGACCCAGCTGCAGCATCCACCACAACTTTTAAATTAAATTGTCCATCCGATAGTCGTTTGTCTTCAAATATGTCTCGGCGTGTGAACAAACGAGGTTCGCTCATTGTTTCTTTTTTGTGCTAAAAAGGTTCATTAGCACTTACACTTAGTTTAAAACAAAAGGATTTAAATCATTTGCTCAGAGTTTATGTATATTCATCTACAATTTACCCAAAAATAATGTATTTGGAGCAAACACTCTTGGCTTTTGCGGTAAAGGCTACCGGACGCAGAAGCGGTGCTAAGCCTGGCATTAGTGTGCCCAATTAGAAAAGCATTGCTACACGCTTATATTGTTTGGGCTGTAACAGAACAACGACTTTGAACTGAAGAAAAATATAATCTTTGTTTGTTGCGATAAAGGAGCGGACGTGTTTCGTGGCTTTAATTGAATTTTGCTACATTTATTCGATTAGACATTTAAATTGAACTTTTAAAAAAATGGTGCCGCCCAAGAATCCGACCAACCTACAAAGGAGCTGAAGATAATCTTTTTTTACTAACTCGTTTGTGAACATAAACAAATCACTGGTTATAAATCTTTCCCTATCGCCAGTACAATATAAAGGCGTCGATCTCCTTTCCCACGAGAATGAACTTTTCTAAAGCAAGGAAGTCAGTTTTCTACATAGAGGAGATCAAATCTGTTCGAGCATATAATATTAATCCGGTGCGGCGCGGTAAGGCGTCATATCTTGCCGGGCGAGTGAAAGCCGCGTGAAACTTCCGAACGGAAGCCAGCCGGCTTTCTACCCCGCCTCCTGTCGCAGGCGAAGAAAACTAACCCTGAACAACTACTGCCGCATAGATAGGGCGTTGACAGCTATGCGGTTTACGATCCCATTTAAGTGTAAAATGTAATACAACACTAAACTTTCCACGGTACAATGTTGTGAAA
Organism: Helicoverpa zea x Helicoverpa armigera; assembly: GCA_033682625.1. Classification (NCBI taxonomy): domain Eukaryota; kingdom Metazoa; phylum Arthropoda; class Insecta; order Lepidoptera; family Noctuidae; genus Helicoverpa; species Helicoverpa zea x Helicoverpa armigera. Next base: position 2,359,139 of record JAWIIS010000041.1, read on the forward strand.
AGTAAAAGAACTCGTTTCTGAAGTTAATATACGACTGCTAAATCTTTTGCGCTAACTTCCTTACTTTATCGAAGTTTGAATATATTTTCTGAGGTATTATATCGTGGCTTGGAAAGACGTTCTTTCTGCACCGTAATAATTCAGTCACAAGTTTCGCAGAATATTTGATAAAAAATTCTTGTATGATCGAATTCACTATTGATATTGGATAGCTGCAATGCCTGCTGCATATTTAATATTTAAAGTGCGGCCGTAGCTGCTTCCGCTATCGAAGAGTGTTCGAGGACTCCAATTATTTCCTGCATATTTCAAAATTGGCAGATGTTATGAAGTTCCAATTGTGATTTGCAAGTCAATCACTTTAGACAACCTCTATAAATACGTTATGAATTGGATGTCATTGCCCGTCGTTATTTCAACGAAGCCTTTGGCTGAAAATATTTTCCTGCATGTTCATAACTATGTACGTATAGGTACGTTCACTTAACTCCTAAGTACACCTAAATTCGATCGCGTGCGCAAGCGCAGGCCCTAATAGAAAATAAAGCCATAACGTAACATTACGGGCCATAAAGCATTCGCAAACCCTCAGAACGACAAGGAAACAACGCAGAACCAAGCATCGTATGTTCCACGGCTATTACGCGTAACATTGTCTACATGGTGTTATGTTTACTTTACATTGTCGAGACAATAATATACAAGTGGCGATTTTCTATAGCGAGCGAGCCAAGGTCACCCGCCACGTGCGATCGTCCATTGTATTGTGTGAACAGAGTTGCTTGATTTAAATTATTCTACTCTTTTCTGTACATTGCATGTTTGGTGTCGACATCAATAATTTCCTCGAAAATTGGCCTTTGGGATAATTATTTTGGTCATGTGAATACATAATGAAGTGGTCTAGTAATTTGTTTGCGAAAGGAAATGCCATATTTGAACGTCCGTGAACGTTGATTTAATTAGTGTACAATACTCTTAATTTGTTGGTTTTGCAATGTACGTTTAAAGTTAAGGGCAGTTGACCAACTTGGATGATGTAAAATCGATTTGCATTACATTTTCCTCCTACACTATTCATACCTCAACATTTCTACAACCGAGCCCAATTTTTACGGCGTCCTCTAAATCCTAAAAGGTCAGGGAGCGGATCCTAAGTTGGCAATAAATATAAGTTAGTGTATCCGCAGTAGCGTCACATAATGTCAGTATAACAAAGCTGTGCCTTGTAGCAAGTGTCGCAACGGCAATAAAACTGTAATAATGTCCGCGCAGAAACAGTAATGCGCCGTAATAACGCGTGATATGTGAAGTTGCGTAAACAAATAACTGAATGTACGATAACATTGCCAGATTTATGAGATCAACTCGAATTTGTGCTCCAGATTCGTGGATTACGAGATGTGTGAGCAATCTGCATTGGATGTTACAATTGTATTGCTAGAACATTCTGTCATTAATCTTCTTACAAGTTTTCAGTTTAGTTTAGATTGTAAATTACATAAGCCCGCCTACCATAAACCAATTACATACAAAGATAAATCTTTTACATACTGTTCTATGGTCACATGTAAATTGCAATAACCATAACGAAATATTTTTACTTCTAAACCTAAGCGAATATGATATTTACGTTTAGGTACAAAAATTGTAGATAAGCGTAGACCGTGCACGCAAATGTAAAATAAAACCTAGAAACTGGTGTTCACACTTCAAATACTGCAATTTAATATTTTGCAAAAAATAACTCCAGCGATTCATAACAAGCGCTAAAGAGTATGATTGACAGTGTCTCGAGGATACATAGAGGTTAAATTTTAAATATGCAAAGAGTGGACTGTAATATCTGTAGTTAGACGGCAGTGACACCTGATAAATCGACCGTCTTGAAACAAAAACGCTTCCAGAACGAGCGCAGTATTGAATTACATCTACGTATTGCGTTGGCTGCGGTTGCCAAATTGATTACGAAAAAAAAGAAGCGTATGCTGTATGAAGTTTCCTGGAATAATTAACAACAGTGTTGAGACAATCGAATATGTCAGTAAGTTGGCGTGCAACAAACACGTGTTACAAATGCAATTTTCGCAGTTTCATGTAGGAGCAATAACCATAAAAATGTTAAAGCAAACATTCGTGACATTGACCAAGACGTCCTTGTGAGCGTTCTATACTGTTCAAATGTTTAACAAATGGCTTCATATCAAACGTTTTGAATACACGTAACAAAACAAGATATTATAATAAGTACCTATAAAAGATTGTTTTTCAGAATCATTGTGTAAAAGTTTTAATCTTCACGTTGTGTAATAAATTTTCCTTGTCATAAAAAGCCTATCATGTACTCGAATCGACTGTATTTGAATACGAGATTAAAACAAGAGTGAAGACACTAAACCAAACTAGATAGAACTATTAAAGCAGCTTTCTTTTTATTCAAATAATGATCTGTTCAATCAGCATCACAATCGAAGTGATTACCTAACGTTTCTGCCGGTCGAGTTTAGTTAACAATTCGCACCCAAACGTGTCCGTTGCAAACGAGAGCACAATGGTACATGCGTAACCGAGTACCAGCTGTTGTACCACAATAGAGAGTAGCTTTGGAGTTACGCAAACACCTCTACTTTGTTTACAAACTATGTTTTGAATTTTCTTTTGCCAGCCTCTTAAGTATCGATAGTTTTCTTATTGTGTTGCTTGTAGCTATGATTCATGACAATCAAAGCTTTGTAACGTAACGCGGTCAATACTTTTTCATTTTTTTCTTTTACATTGTTGCATAATGTAAATGGCTTCTGCGTCTACATTTCCAAATGATGCCATTGGCTGTATTAAAATAAATCGCTAACAATAAACTGTTGAAATAAGCGTTCAAGTACACGTGTATAACTAACCAGTATATCGAAACACATATCAAATTGAAATAAAACAACCACTTTTACATCAGGACATGGTAATTTATTGTACAAAAATAGTGTGCGAGCGTGAACTCATGCCTCACAACATACACAAACAAATATTAAACCTAGATTTTATGTATAAAATGCATTCACTCAGTATGTTAGACATAGCCTATTTTTGTTTATAATATAGTGAGGAGTATCGTTGAGTTTTACAACCACGTTTGCCACGCCCCATATAAATCCCAACACAACAACAGACGAGGGCGTGTTTGTTTATTCGATACAGACGAGAACATTACAGCACATTAAATATCAGACGTAATAACAAGTGCAGCTATCTAATCCGATTACTTATCGTTTGTAGTCAAAGCAACACTAGACGTATCGTCACGTAATAAAGAAGCTATTGCCCCCTTCCTTTTCGATAAAAAGTTTACATACTATGAAGGAAGCCCAACTTCAAGGTGTTCGGTTATAGTTTAATGCACAAATAATTAAGGCACAGATAAATAACCCAATCCCTGAATGTACGCATTAAAACTGAATTTAAAGAAGATAAGGCGTTGTAATAACTCCTCGTCTTCGCCCGAGTCTGTCGTAGAGATAAAAAAAGTGAAGCAAAAACCAATTTATCATGTCGTCCCACGCACGCGCCGAGCAATATAAGCAAACATACATAAAAATAAAAACGTAAAACATAGAAACAGCCCGTAGAGTGTAAAACCCAACGATAGAGACTGCGTACAACTGTACGGTCCATGAATAACTTAGTTATATTCACATTATCTACATTATTATGGAACTTTATCTGGCATCACCTACTCCGCTGTACCCTTGCATAAACAAAAAGACAGACAAACATGCGGAAAAGGAAGAATTCTATTCGCCGGTAAGCAATGGACTTTACGATACTTTTTACAACTTACATATTAAATGATAATACTATCACGTTATTAATTTATTTCATGACGGATAATAAAATTTTACGATAGGTAGTTTTATTTGGACCTTGACAATGTCGTGCCGTAAATAAAATATTAAGTGGTAACTGAAGCACTGTCGCAAAAGCAATCCATTTAGAATTTTATATGTCCAACTAGCTTATAGCGCATTTTGAGGCACGGGTACGGTAAAAAGTCAGTTTAGTCTTTACATATCTCGGAAAAATCTAAGAATCTTAATCAGATTAAGAACTAGAATAAAAAGTGTACATCATGACACGCTGTCTATAGCACACCTGTTACGTAACTATGAGAAACGAACGCGGTATTAACACACTTTAGTAACTTAAAGTCACGTAACTGCAGGAAATAATAGTAATTTCAACACTAACAAAGATTTGCGATCGCGGCGATGAAACGTGATGTAAAGTGCAAATAATGATAAAGATGATGAGCTGTGTTGACGATAATGACTTCAATGACTATGATAATGATACTTTCGTGAATTTTATGGTCGGACGTGATGGATGCAATGGTCAAACGTGCTCATCGCTTACGATATTATAATAACTCTAATACCTAACAGTCGCTTCATCGTTCGGACGTGACGAATGCTTGTTTTATAAAGGCTTAATTAGAAATACTGATAAGCACATTAAGATCGATAGATTCTTAGATAAGAGCTCGACTGCCGGTTTTCGAGTCCGCTTTTGTTTGGTGGACTGAATATTCATGTTAAGCATAATAGCTGGAGAGAGTCAAGACTTAGTTGGAATGAAAAAAGTCATTAGTGGTATGAAACGGTGTGCGCGCGCACGAGGCGCCACCCGGAACGGCGCGCGCGGTGAAAACCGCGGGAAACCGCAATAGTGAGCGCGCAGCCGCAGCGCGAGAACCGTGTCAGTAGTGTGAAACGCTAATTGCACACGGCGAGTTATGGCGCGCCCGGCCTGCAACATCGCTGCACTCGCTCGTTTCACTAAATTGCAATTGATTTATAATATATCATATATTGCTATCTTGACAGCGAGCACAACTTCGACAGAAACATTTCTGAACCACGTTCAGTTACTAACTGTACGTGAATCCACCGATCATACATTAATTCTGACATCGACGCCTACTGGCAAACTTTCAATAACTCATTCATTATAATTTCAGACTTTTAACGTTGATGAACACATTTGACTTATCCGCCTAACAAAAAGATAAACGGCGAATAATAAACTTCAACGTGTAACCAGATAAAGTCCCCCGTCAGTTTCCTACGCTATTGTTATCAATAAATTAATTATAGAATCTACAGGAAACCGATTCGGAGATCTCAATTTTAGTGGGCCTTGGATAGTGAGACGCTCCGTGCATGCCTCGCTGAGACAATTTGAGTCCAGCTCAAATGGCGAGCGTAGAGCCACCTGGACTGCTCGACAACACTAAAGTTCCACTTAACATATCGCGCTACTCGAACACGAGTACCTCAGGCAGTTACTAAGGCTAAATCACAAATGTTGCGCGAGGGCTCGCCAGCTACGAATGCCGATGAACACCCCGTCTCAGACACATCCTCACTGTTTTTGCCATCTGGTTTAACACTAGCGTCAACTCTGTTGTTGTTATTCACCGCACTATTCACTTTAAGATCTTTGCCCGCGATACATCTGTTCACAGCACTTTCACTTTTATCAGCGAAGAAGGAACGACGGTCGGAGTTCGTAGCCGGGGGCGAGGTCGAAAACAACTTGATTTCCAGGTCACGGTGGCCGTTCATCGAGGTGACGATTTCGGAGGAAATGTCTAGTGCGAGGGGCGACCGAGGTTCCGGCGAGCTAGCCCTTCTCGTTGGTGGGAACAATGAATAAAGATTAGGGGCGGAATATGTTTCGCTTGTGTTAATCTCTCGTCGTTCCGGAACCCGCGATGAAGGATCGCTCCAGCTACGTCGTAAAGTCGTATCAACTCCTCTCTTACCCAAAGGGCCAACTACTTTCATAGATTCTTCCAATTTCGTAGGTGCGAAATCACCACAAGAATTTTCATCCAGCAAATCCGCGATTGAATCTGCATCCCAAATTTGCCCCACGGGATCACAAAGACGACACTGACATGAACTAACTGCAGATTCCGCAGGTGAAGCAGCCTCAGCCAGGCCAAAACGGGTCGCTTCTAACGCCTCACCTAATGCTGAAACTCGGTACGTTTCCGGTACTGGTTCTGGGTACTCTAAAACTTTTACATCCAAACGATAAGGCAAAGACATTTCCCGACAGTAAGTATCCTCATATATTCCATGTGAAGACGTTAAGCCCGACACCGCACAATGGTCAACATCACCGAGATCCAAAGCAGCCGTGGTTAAATCATGCGGTACGATATTATTAGGTTTTCTATCCTTTTTACGTCGTTTTCGTGGTTTGATAATCCTTGGCAACATAGTCTCTGAGTTGGTCGAGCCGGAACTTTCATCGCTCGCGACACTGACCGCATCCGTGTTGTTGTTGCGTCCGCCTCGCGTGGAACGCGCTTGCTGCTGTTGATTGCGTGGCCTGTTTCCCTCAGGTGCATCACACCGGTCTCTAGTGACATGCTCCGCTTGTGCAAGTGGCCGATGGTTGCGTTGCTCCGGTGCAGTGGTGTACTTTCGTCGGTCGTGCCTGTTTTGTATGATGAGGGGTGCTCCTTGTGCGTGCATAGCTAACTTGGACACTGGTGTGTTCCGGGCCTGCGGTGGTGCACGCCCCGCCATCGATATGAGCGGGGCGCCGAGCCATGCATTCGGATGTGGTACGCCATAGGGCGGATAGTAGGGCGGCGGGAAACCCGGTGCGGTGGCAGCATACTGGGGGCGAGCGGGTTCGCGGCGCCCTAAGGCGGCGCGCTCGCCCGGACTCATCACGCTAAAGGGGGCGTTTAACCCATATTCATGAAAGTACGTTTCACTGTCACGGTAAAAGTCCGAGTTGCAACGCGATGTCGTAATCGTACACTAACATCTGAGGCGAGTAGCGGAATGCGCGCGTGCTATCGCCGCGACTGTCGGCAGAATACTGGAGTGAATGAGTGCGGTGCGAGCCGGCGGCGGGCGCGAGTGTTGAGTGGGAGCGCCGCTGACTCGACGAGCCACGCGCCTATCGTTTGTGGCGTCGATGCACCGGAAAACTTTACAACCCTAATCGCTTTACAATTAAACCGCTCGACATTGTTTACTTTCCTTGCGGTGTTCGGAAAAAAGAAACTTTTAATTGTTCATTTAAATGTTAACGAAGCAGATAAAACTATAGCTGCGTTTAGCAGTAACTGGGTTTTTTGTTTATTTGTTTTATGTATTTATTTTATAGCACGAGCGTAAAGTAAAAATTTGTGAGTTTTTATGTAAAAATTGCAACTGCGGCGTATTGTTATAAAATCAAGTTTATGTAATGGAATAAATCTTTGTAAGAGTACTTACCGCTTTCCCCGGACAGTTTAAGGGGCAGCGTTATCTTACCTGTAACAATAAAACAACGACTATTAAAGTGAAACACCGACACATAAGGAACTTAGGGTGTCCTTAAAGTGGCATTATAAGTTTTACGCTTTAATGATAAAGCACCTTAGTAAAATTCGTTTATAGGGTAGTAAATTGTTTCGAAAAGTGCTTTACATGAATGGGTGTTTAATGTTACACTTTCTTGCTCGGGTGACAATGTGTCAAATAAAATAAATTCAACAGCAATATGGACCAATAAAAAATGTGATACAGATACTAAAAAAAATCGTTTATGTTTTTGCCGTATTTTGGGTTTAGTAAATGAGTGAGTTCGGTCGTGTCGTAAAATGTCGTAAAATCTTCGTTTATCTATAGTTCAGTAATCGTTTGAGCTTATTAATAAAGCTATGCAGATGCAAAAAAATATATATGATTTTGACAATCTTAAAATAATATAAAACATTCGAGTCACGATTTTTCTACAACATAATTATTTATAACATAGACGTTCTGTTTTATTGCAAACTTTTATTTGTTACCATAACTCATAAATTTATTGTAGCTATCTACTGAATTATTTTATAATATACCTTTCGAAAAAAATCGCTTTTATCAAAATCTACGACAGTCATTCTAAATCAATAAGAACGTTTTAAGTTATTATCCTCTTTGTCATGCCCGTGACGTGTCCATCGACCTCTGAAGCCTCGAAGCTTGTGCCAGAGGGCCGGAGAAAGTGAACTGCATGAGTCAGACCTCTCTCTCGATAAACGTCAGCTTTGTGCATATTATCGTGTGTAGCTTACGTACTATTGTGTACTGAACTGATTGTTGGGAGCATTTTAACTCTTCATAAACGATTAAATAAAATGGTCAATTTTAAGGGATGTTTAACGCTAAGAAGCTATAGAGAGTGAATAAGCCCAAAAATAATTTCACTTTCCAAAACTACCGAAGAAGCACGCAAATTATGAAAACTAAAATTCAAATTAACAAACTCAATCAAAACAGAAGTCGTTAAAACACTTTATATGCACACTTAGCACGCGATAGTACCATTGTACAATATGCAGATATACATATGTAAGTAAGTATATTTAGCATAATCACACAACAAGGAGAAGTTTCATCGAGGCGAATAATGAAAGTTAGGTGAATCAGACGCTTACACGAAACATCGTGTAATTGTCGTAAACAATTGTTTAATATTTCGTAAGCTTTATTGACGATAACATCTTTGAGAGCGTACAATCGTAAAGAATATATGCTGATTTGTTACTATTAGCAGATAAAGCGCTTCAAGCAACGCTAAATTGTTGATACAATGTGGTCATAGAGCAAGAAGCCTCGCAGCTTCGAAACATCAATAACAAGAGTTTCTTTTATTTGGTTTCTACAACAGTGTTGCAGCGGCCGCTGAATTAGATTTAATTTTATAACGCCCGCTATTGCTTCGATTAAGATACCTATTTATTAATAGCCTGCTTTACAAAAAGCGAGATAACTAAGAAGACTTTTCTTATACCATTTGCTTAATAATGTAGAAACTAAGGTCTCGAAATTAGACGTGCCTTTTTAGATTTAATCTTCAGTAAAAGATCTCAACTTTTACAATATTCATTTATTTTGAAAGTTCTCGTGAAAAACAGCTGAAGGTAACTGTTCTGTCAGCTGATCCTATTTGTTAAGGTCTAGTGAGTCGGACAAAGAGGTCAAATATAGAAAGAGTCTAACATATCATTTTAATACTGTGTTTGTCATTGTCACAGGAACAAAAACGCGTAAAAAAGTCAGATATCACGCAAATGTCGACCCTACCTTGGAGGGTTGAAATGAAATAAAAAATGTAACATTGTTGATTTGGTGTATTTTTGTATGTATTAAAAGCGGGCGAGTCGACTATCTGTGTGGGCTACGTGGACAATTTGATAAAGAATGATATTATTATTCATGTTAGTTTAAAGGGGTTGGCATGGAAGGACGCCAAGCTAGTAAAGTCATTCCATTGGATTATATTTTTAAGTTAAAAGGGAGGCTATAATATCTCTGCAAGCAACTGATTTTCGTTTACAACTTTATCCTCACGTATTTTGAAATCATCGAGCATGATTGCTAAACTTTTTACTCGCTTTCCATAAATGTCTTTATCTGGGCGCCAAGTCGCGTGCAATAAACTTTGGCTCGTATCCACATATGCGGAGAGACAATAATGGCGTGCAGTTTATGTCACGTAACATCGCGGTGCATCGTTCAGATCGTTCACGGCGGATCAGAGAAAGTGTTCAGATTCATTGACCCTTGCCGTCGCGTGCTTAGACAAAATCAATTTACCATCCACTCTCGCTCTCGAATAGATGCGTTAACCGTGTAACACTGTCGTTATTACGTGTTACGCTTGTTACGAGAGCAACGCTGATTATATCTCTAAGGGAAAGTTATTAGTTGTGTATCAAACAGGTCTGTGCGCTACCCCGAAGGCGTCATCATATTTTGATGGTATGCACGCTTTCTCTTTAGCCGGATGAGCTCACTATCATGTTGCAGTAATTAGAAAAGCCGACGCGTATAATCTCCTGTAGCGACACAATAAGCTACCAGGCTCTAGTGTTGCTTTATCAATATAGCTAGCGTTTAGCCACTAATTGCGTAACTCACTAATAATGTGTCTGAAGTTGGAAACCCCCTCGTTTTTCAAAGCTGCTTAAGTTCGAAGTAGATTAAGGGTTTGCTGTGTTTGGGTAGTAAAGGTTGATCACTAGGCAATTTGTTTTATTGTATCTTTCATTTATGAGTTCCATTACAGTGAAACTCTGGTGAAAAGCGTTTATTTACTCCAGTGGTGAAGAGAAATCGAAACCACGTGAAATGTTTATTTCTTCAGTGTAAAAACGACCAGTGTTAATTTCTAGCTATACTAAAAGGCCACAAACCACAAAAGCTTTTTCGGCTTCCGTTCGATAACAAAACATTGTCGTACGCTAAAACTATTTGTTTTGCAGATAACACGAAGCCGATGACTTTTAAAGGTGTTAAATAATTCTTCGACACCCGTTTAGCGACAGCGAAAGAAAAAAGTATTACCAACCATTACATTCGAAAGTCAGCAAATGTTTTATTTGCAGGTTAATTATCACCATTGCCGGATACACTTTCCATTTCCACTCCTTTCAATTTTTATCAACAGAAATTGTTTTGTATTTCCTTCGGTGTTTAATATTAATGTTAACACACAACTCAACCATGGATTACAAGCATAGGTATATTAAAGTTTTTTTAATCTTGAATTAACTTTACACTGTCCGTTGAGCTATAGCTAATCAATTATTTAAAACAAGGCTGGTACATAGGTACGTTGGAAATGATAAACATAATTCAATTTTCCAATGGCGTCCACGCTGTATTAAGGCTAATTCAAGGCCAGTTACACACACCACACAAATCGATGGATTTGTTATTTTGTCACGCGTACTATATCCACAGGCTGTCGCGACAAGCTAATCGAAGAGTCGACAGCCTTAATATGTTTAAGGGAAGCCAGACCAATTTGTACACCAAAAAAAAGAAGGCCATGAACTCAAGTAAAAAAGGCAGAGTAGGTACCTTTTTACCGTAAAGGGAGTTTGTCACTGTCAACCAAACTTCCTTAACATTAAACTTGGTTCGTTCTGTACTTACTCCAAAATTTAAATTTACAATTGGCCCACATTTGCATTTAGCGCTTTTTACGAGTCATTTGCGCGAGCGCATGTCTTCCGGTGAATGTTCACGTAATTGCGCTTCCGTCAGTTGCAGCAAGCGCCGCCGGCTCATGTGTTCGGCCGTTTGCTCGATAACTGCCTATTGTTTACGCTAATCATCGATGTGTTAATTGCTATTTTAAATGGCCACTCCACATTATGCGTCATTTGTTAGTAGAGCGCAACACGACGTGTAACTGGTTAGCAAAGTGCAACGGAACCATTAAAGTGACAACATTATCTGTGAAACTGAACGCTATGTACTTTATTTACATTATTTATTTCGAACCGGTATGCAACTAATGCAACGTTTAAATGTACAATCTACTGGAATAGTATTTTGCAAAACAAAATGAGAGTCGTAACAAAAACAAAACAATGCTTAGATGTGGCTGCGTTGTATCGAGGCCTAATGCGATTTTGATTGGCGCTGCTCAATGCCTGCACTTTCACTAACGCGTGAAGCGTTTACGTTATGGTTTCTTTAGTCTATATCTTTTACATTCACTAAACCTCGTGTTTTGCGTTTACTGCCATTAGTCTGTAATACGAGTTCTCGATTGAAAATCACGACGTGAATCGCATATATCTAAAACTAGCGCACTATTGAATCGATTACACACTTTCTCTACTTTTTATAGTTAACCGATGAAAATCGTAATGTCCTTCTATTTCAACCGAGACTATTATTTTATATTGCAATTTCAAGCTATGAAAATCAACCGGCAGCAGCTGCGGAAAAAATACTGTAAAGCTTCATAACGGTTTAAGACCAGTTTTAGGGTTTATTGCAAAAGTAGTGTCTAGGCGAACACTGTATAATGGATGATCAGGCCAAAGAAATTGTAACTTAATACAAAGTTATGCGTTTTCGCGGCACGAGCTCACTTTACGAGGCAATAAACCATGACGTGTCGAGCCTCTATGACTGAGCAATATTAAGAACTATGTTCAACCTCATTTGTATTCCACTCAACCATAAATCGGAAGATTGTTGTATCCAAGTATCTGTACAGATGTCATTACGAACAGATCTATGGCACTAACTCGGGGTTTGACTATTAAGTATTAAGATCGTTGAATTTCAATACTAAATTCAAGTCATCACTTCTTATGTATAATAATGTAAGGGCTTTGAAAGCAAATCGCTTGAAATGCGAGTCTCGTAATAAAAGAAGATTGTTTGAGTCAAAAATATCGTAAATAAACAAAGTTATTCCAAATGCTTTGTTCGGTTAAATAGAGTTATTCAAACAACAATTTACTCATACTGTGTCACCTACCAAAGTTCACGTTTTTAAAAACCAAAATTGTATAAATTGTATAACATTGTACTTATTTTTCGAGGGTAACAATTAATTATACAAAATACATCAATATTTATTTGCCAGATGATAAATTACGCAGTTATCGAAGGTATCTAATAAATGCAAAGATGATTTCCAATAGAAAACGTTACTAAACATTACTTTTAAGGTTAGCGGGACAAGTTGTTGGACTTGAGTAAGTAAATAATAAACACGGAGCTAGCTAGAAATCATTTGTCATTCGACAAGCAACAATTCTTAACCTTCTTGGCCTTGTCAATAATTATTCAATCAAAGAAAAAAACAAACAATCAATTAAACGATTACAAAGGAATGAACCTCGATGTGCTGTCCATTGTAAATAAAGCCGGTCCTAGAGCCTTCCATCTTCGGAAAATGCTGGTACAGGCAAATGAGCGAGGGTCATGACGTCATAAAACAATTTCCATTTACTTAAAGACATAATGGCAACGGGATTCTAACTTCCCAGCAGGCTCCACTGCAGTTTATATATTTAAATCGACTACTTTATGTTTCATTTGGCAACCTACCAGAAATACATGGCACTCGTGAAACGCTCCAACCATAACGTTTCAAGTTTTTTTTACCATTCGCAAAGATAACGTTAGCGGGTTGCCGTTGAAAAACGTGGTAGGGGAACGAAATGTAAGGGACGATACAGTACATGTCGACCTTCAGACTTCACGAGGACAAGGGCGTTTCGCCCTTGCACTTCACCCAACGTCCGCCCTCTGAAGTTTCCCGGCTGCGGCGTGAGGTTTAATCAGTCGGCTGTTTATAGATTTGTGGCAATAACGAAGTTATCATAGTCCGAGTTTGTGGCAGGAAAGTTGGTGTGGTGTAGGGACGAGGGAAGGGTACATCCGCGACCTCCAGACTTGCGCCCTGAGTCCCGACAAGGGCGCCACCGTGCCCTTGCATTGCGCCCAATGTCCGCCCTCTGACGTACAGTAGCGCCACGTAACTCAACCGGCTATTTAACGAGTCATTAACTCATTTGTTCGGTGCGATGGCGCCTAATCAACCGGTCCACGTTTGCATTTTAATTTATTTTATTCAGGTGATTAAATAAACTATTTAGAAAGTAAAGAACTAAATATACACTATGATATTTCAACCTTCTTGTTGTTCTAGAAAGTCAAGTAACATGAAGGAAGTGAGAGTGAGAATAGATAAAATCTAGATTTTTTTGCTGCCCTCAAACAATAAAGAAAACTGGATTGGATTGCAGTGTTTATACACCTGCCAAAAAGCTAGTTTCCAGACAGGCTAAGTTACTTCTAGTGTACTTTTGCTGAATAGTAATGGTACTGCATACAAATATGTAGTTAAACTGGACTACTCAAGCTGGCTGCAGTTTCTTCAGTTCAAAATTATTTTTAATGTGAAGTAAATGAGTCATACAAAATCGGTTTTAAATTACGGATGAAGAAAATATACGACGAATTACACTAAACGGAAAATATAACAACCAAGTAATATTAGATCCGTCTTCTTTGTCATCTTGTATCTAATCCCGAAACAATATAATTCTCGAACAATTCCCTTCGTGCAGAAACTGGATAAAATTTACAATTTGTCTTCAAGCGTTCGCCCCTTATCCAGTGTAATATCAAAATTTATTATCTCTAATAGGTACTTTCGCAGGCTTTTTGTTAAAGTTAAAAACCAGACGCATTTAAATTTTAGACTCTCATTTTCATTCAGAAAGTTATCCATTTTTCACGGGAATTTATTTTGAAAAGGCCGAGTTGCGTATTATCCATTTTAATCCCCTGTTCAATTGAGCACCTGACGTCATTAATATTCAATTGGCTATTTGACCTCGTTGGGGTGGCAACAGCTCTTGAACAAGTACCTACGCAAATCTAAGTTTGGCTCAAATGTTATCAGAAAGTGTGTAATCGAGCCTATGCTAATATACTAGATAGGAAATTTTATCAGTCATTAATTTCAAATGGAACGGTTGTTATTAGAAAATGTTGTGTCACTTATGGGCTTCAATATTTCCCTTCTAATATTAATATTACATTAGTTTCCTTTAAAAGTAACAGAGCAGTAAGTTAGGAGAACCCTGGTGATTCATTTTGTGCACTGGATACTGAGAATTTGGAGAAATAATACCACACGTATTCGACCGTTTTTCAAAGGTATGAATTAGGGAAGTTCCTCAAATATATGACGACACCTTCGAAATTCTAAAAACGTCGCTTAGAGAGCTCACGATTTTTAAGACCCGTTGATACTTAGTAACATTCTATGATTCAACAAAAACTGCTAAGTACATGAGTTTCTTCATGGAAAATTTACCCATACCTTCTATATTTTTCAGTTTTTTCTTCAAACAACAAAGCCGACGTGTGTCCGTAATAATCTGCCGGATAAGTTAGCAGAAGTTTTAATTAAAACTTATTTATATTTCTGGCCGGTGTCTGTAACTACGTGAGCAGTATACTAATGTCCGCTGATTACACCCGATCGTCAAAAAGCAATAAACTTTGGGCAAAAATCGTTGTGGCGAAGCTGAACGTTCGTAAGTGCGAAACTAACGAGCTCGGTCGTGAGTCGTGATGAACGTATACATTTTATAAATTAAGCATGAGGATATCGTACGAAGAGAGGATATTAATTCATTTGTTAAAATTACTTCCTTTCATAAATAAATGCTTGTGTGGGAAGTCCGATAAAAGTGTCTGTTGTTATGAATGAACTAGCAGCTAGCAGTATTTTGTAGCTACATTGCTGTAAACAAAGAAGCGACATAATCCCTAGAGCGTCGTCTCTTTTGTGTAAGCCGACATACCATGTTTACTGCGACCCCATTATAACCTCGCATAAACCTACAAACGCCAACTGTAAATGAAATGTCATGAAAATAATTTTCCAGCTAATGTTGTATTGTCAAACAACATTTCTCCCACGAGACTGCTAAATAATAAGAAATAATTGCTAACCGACATTCAACACTATACTGATATTTTCTAAAATATAATGATACGATACCACTATTATTTCTTATTGTTTAACAACACCAGTGAGAATTAATTAAAATATTCTGTGAAAGCGATGAAATACCGTCCACTTCAGTAGCCTTTGAATTCAATTCAATAGACGTTTTGAAAACGTGATGTGTTATGTATCTTAACATAAAGGTGCTGCATTCAATAGAACCTCCAACTCCTAACAAAAGACGTTCGTGTATAGTCTAACAAATGACTATAAACATTATTCAAGAGTCATTACAAGAGCTTGAAAAGCCAGAATACTATTACACAAGCAACGTAATTTAGTTAACAAAGTCCACACAAAAACGGCATCACCGAACGTATCCTCAACAATACGGAGGAGGTAACATTTCGCAACGTCTCACCATAGAGCCGGGTGCTCTTGCGCAAATCGGTGTGACGTCAGCGCGTTTGGTTCCGGCTTCACTTTCGCGAAACACTTTCACCGGTCGGACGGGCCGTGGCGCCGGCGGCCGCGACGTGTGGCGGTGTCGGCCTCAAGCCACCCGGCCCATTGTCATTCCGCGCGTGACTATCGATGACCGGCTCAAAATCAACACCATTATTTATTCGAAAAACACTATTCGCGATGTTACATGTGTCAGTTCAACAGGATTTACTCGTTAAATGCGTATTGAAAAGTTCCATTTATCCTTCGAGTGACTTGATACTGATGGATAAATGTTATTGCAAGGTTGCAGAGGAAACAAAAGGAATACAAACGTAATTATTATAATCGTTGTTCGGTATGTAAAATGTACAAAAATACATAAAGGCAAGCTTATAAACAACAACAAACAAAACACGGAACATGCAATTGTCGGTTGTTATTTAGCATTTACGAGTTCTGTGAAACATCAGATATTTCCTCAGACACACAAAAAGTAGTGTCTAAGTTAGGACATTTGTCTACGATTACATCGTTACTGTAAAAGGAACTGGCACTATTGGGCTCTCTAATTTGGAAGCCCGCGAAAGGCGAATTTCACCTTACTCGTGCGCGTGAGCAATACATAAGATATCATTACGTAACAGAGAAGTCGAATTTGTTTGGCTATTTTGATCACGTAGAGCATTAACTGTGCTATCATTTTTTGTTCCACATTTATTACGTGTAACATCAATGTATAGCTATCTACTGTAATTCGTTAACCGTGGATCGTTATTAGCATTTTATCGATGTTTACGAATCAGAAAGTTAGACATCAAGAATCATAAAAACTACAATTACTAGTTGTTGATTTTTACTACGTGAATAAACAATAAAAATTGAGAGAAACGTTTCGAATTACAATATGCTAAGCGCTATAAAAAGTAAGAACGTGAAACAGATACAAATGAGGCAATTTCTCTTTACAAAAATCGTCACTTTCAATGTCGTTTCAATATGACCCGAACAGACGAAATAAATTCGTGACAAAGCAATCAGTCTTATAACCGATTTGTCCGATAGACGTCCACTTTCTTAAATATTTTTCTAGTGTGACAAGAATTGAGAGAATTTGGTAAAAGTAGATTTATCATCGAATAAAATATAATCAAAGAGAAAATAAACATGGAGACCGAGTGTACTTCAGCAACGTTATTTTATTTTTGACGTGTACTTATCTACGGATTAAGAGCTTAAGAACTTTGCTCTGCTTGATGAACACCAGATCCAAAAGTCAGACGAAAAGTCGCAAGTAAAATAACATAAGTATTGGAGTAAATAATGTTAGCAATTAAGAACTTAGTCCATCAAAATGAAGGTTAGCAACACCAAAATGACACGTTAAAGAAAGTAGCCATTTAAAAGATCGATCAAATGGAAGGAAAAAGTCGAAAACGCAACATCACGAACCGAAAATAAATGGCCAGAATTAGAAACCGCGCATCACTTTCGGTGTCAGCAATATGACAAGGCAGTTACTTTTCGAAAGAACATAATCTACGGTAGAAATAAATGCCATATCGATAAATAGAGGTGAAGTCGTTTTAGTGAGAACATGTGAAAATCCGTCGGACTGTTAAATGCTGAATACAATATGTTACTTGTACACAATGCAATAGTGTGTGGTTATTCAGGAATCTTGGTGCATCAGACTAATATATATGTAGGAATTTATTGACATGGTACCAATACATGCCATATAGTAAAAAAGGGATTTCGAAGATCTTTGGAAAATTGGGTAAGAATGGAAAAGGGGAATCAACGATCTTTGAATCACTAGACTGATAAGTCAATTCTGTCTATGGAACTATTGAACTTATTTCATCAAACGCAACCGCATGCAATAATAATTAAGATCATATCCGCAAGCGGCAAGTCTTTCAAAGCAAAAGACGACACATAAAGCAAATGGAGTATCGCACACACATGAACGCACCCATCTTTCGAGCACATCTTTCTAGTACACGGACATAAAGTCATACATATGACCGCCTCACCCCGATACTTGTAAGACCAACAATTAATATTATCGCAGTCAACGTCTTCTCACACTTTCTAGCTCCATTGTGCCTCATTGAGACAATCGCATCTCTTTATTAAACTGTCGTGCACTGATGAAATCGCGACTGTATTATTTCTTATAGAAATGTGTAATCTAGATGTTGCACTTTCTTTTGCGTGCGTTAGAAATATACGCATACAGCATTGTGTAGATAGGCTGTTTTGAGAATTTTGCCGAGTTTACTAAAAGACAAGAAACTTCCTGTTATCGATGTTCATGATATCACAACAAGGTTTTAATAGTTTGTACCTGTTTTGGCGCCCGTTTACACATGCAAAATTGTTATTTTTCTTATTCCTCTTTCTTGCCTAAGAAACATGACGCTATTGTGTGTTTATACGTACAATTATCAGTAGGTACCTAACAAAGTCTATTGCTCTTAGTTGTGTGTTTATTTAATTTAAACTCATATTTCCTTAATTAGCAATGTTTATCATGCTTCCTATTAGCAAATATGAGGAAAGATGTTTAATTAGTTCAAACAACGACATAGTTTTAGAATTTTTTGTGGTTTTCATTGCATTATTTAGTTTTGAACCAACTTCCTTATTTTTTTGTGCGTAATATTAGAGAATTAAATAAATGCAGATGCACTTACCTATTAGGACAATGAATCAGTATTTTGCAAGCAAAGCCTAGAATATAACATCCCAGAACATAGCCCCCAATCTAGACGTGTATCTATCTAATTCCATCAGCAAATAGGATGATTAGTGTACCATCCAAAATTAGTTTTATTTGTCTTCCAAACAATCTGACTTCATAATGCGATCAACTTCATACATGGCCATGGACCAATAAAAACTATGGAGCCGTGAATCACTATCAAGACAGGTCTTCGAAAACAATTTATTTTTTATTAAATATTATATTTAGACTGACAATAAAAATAATTAATATTTGTCATAAACTTATAAATCAACTCAACGGATTATGCTATTCTCAACATCATGATAAGTGGTTATTGCATTTTTTGTAAATATTTTGTGTGTTTGTGACCTAAGTTGTACCGTTTTGGTTGAGCATATAAATTATTATACCGGCTTAACAAAATATAGCAAAAAATCTGAGGATATAACTTGCGAAGAATTTATTCAGGACCAAAAAGTTTTGATTTATTTTCCCCTATTCTATTCCAAGTAAAGCAAGGCAGGTATTTAAGTAGAAACGTTTAAAATTCTAGAGACGTAATTTAATCTTACATCAAATTACATCTGTGTTTCATAATTCTCTGAATACATTTCCTGTTTCCATTAGAAAACATTACGCAATCTTAATTTAATCCAACTTTCTCTAAGCAAAATCTTTGAAGAGAAACTTTTCGAAACGTGATTATCTTAACCTATCCCACTATAACAATGAGCATACCTTTCTGAAAACTAGAGCAAAATCAGAAACGCCATGAACTTTACGTCCGCGTGACAACCTCCTCAAAAGATGCTCAAAACCACAAAAGAATGGGAAAATAAAAAACAGCGTTAAAAACGCGGCGTCACGGTGACCTTTCCACTTAAATTAACTTAACCCAGTAAGAATTTATGGCGACTTCAAGTCTCGAGGATGAAATCAAGTTTTAATTTAACAACTAATTAGCACTGTTGCTAGCCGTCTGAACATCTCACAACGCTACGGCTAGCGACATCTAGCGTAGAAAGCGGACACTAAAATACTGCTACAACAAACGCATAGATGGCGCTGACTGTAATGAAATCGAAAAGGTAAACAGATAATAAAGCGCAATACAATTTTCTGTTTACAATAATAGTAGATAGTATTTAAATATAGATAGGTGTTATCAGTAGTAATTATGAGCTAAATATATGTGCGTATTTTAGAATAAACGTAGAATGCTTACGGTGTATTAAATTGTATTATGAAGAGCAAACAGCGATTAGTATCCCTGGAGAGCGACCCGGGTCGTCCCTATTTCGTACAGCTTTATCTAATTTAAACGGCGTATGTTTAGTTTTATCTAAGAGTATTTACATGAACCCTTATTTGCTCAGCTTTATTTTCCTTGGGACTTATGTGGGTTTAAGTGCTAGCAAATCAGTGTGTCTGTAAAAATGTTGTCACACATGATATCTGTTTTAACTATCGTCACAGTAGGTAATGAATAGTTTAAAGATAATTTCATTCGATTTGTGCTCGGAATCTTTATCATTCTCATGATTCACTGAATCGATATTTGAAGAATCAAAATCGGTAGGAACATTAAATAAAATTACTGGGGTATGATAGATTTACGATATGATAAACTGACATTTTTATTGACATTCCACTCCATGAAAGATGGGAAGTCCTCGAATAAATGTTATCATGAACATCCTCGTTTTTTTTCACGTGTAAAATCTTAGATCTCTAAACATACCTTGCAAGTTATCCAGCATATACGTAAGCAGCTTCGCAGTACCGTTGTTGTCGTTGTATATCGAGAGCATTTCTTTACTGAGCGGGTTCCCTCCCAAGCCCAGGAGTTGAAGGTGGAACAGCTTCCCGAGCTCGTATGGAAGCACTCGGAGGTAATTGTTGTGAAGGTGCAGTTCTCTGGAAAGATTTGCGGTTGTTATTCGGGAAAGAGTACAGATGGGCTAGTAATAGGGCATCATGTTTGAATTACTTTATACATCATATAATGGAAAAATATTTTACATTTTGGTTGGCATACCAAAAATATCTGTTCGTTTAGAATTGTGCCAAACAGTCGGTAATGTCAGTTGGTCAGTTGGAAAACAGGTCTACTGTCATTAACCAGGAGTACAAGCAATATTTCTGCTAAACATTGTGATAATAAAAATTGAATAACCCAAAACACATTTCCATTAGTCAAAATTATGACTAGTTACTTTTAAGTTCACCCAAGAACAATCATGCGTACCAAAAATCGGTTACATTTCCGACATTATTTTGCCAAACTACGGGTCGGACCATTAGTGGCCTTTCAAAGCAATTGAATAAAGTGCATTCAAAACTACAGTCACCTACATCTGTGTTTTAACGACTTCTCAAACGGCGCTTGTTCCCAAAAGTCCGTCAATTCCATTTTACTACCCACTATTAGTTTGCACAGAACTAGATTCTGACAATGTAACTCTTAATGTGTAACTTCCTTTATTTAAATGAAATTTGGTTTGTTCAAAGCTTAGGTAAGATTGTAATTGTGTGTTTCTGTCAGATAAATACATGATTAACGGTCGGTTTCAATTATCTAACTATCTGCTCATTTGCTTACTAGAGATCGGCCATAACTTGTATGAGGCTAATGTCTATATAGCATCTCTTGTACGCATAACAATAGATAGGTTATCGCAATGCACAGTTAAACCTCTTTTCAAGCTGTTTTAGCAATTGTTTACAGGTAATTTTCCAGAAGCAATCAAACATAAAATGTCGTACACTTCTCATAAGAGCTGGTTTCAATATAATTGACCGCAATTAAGTACTGAGTACTGGTATTACCTCTAATGCTGAAACGCTTAAATTAAAATACCTAACGTTAGTTTTTCTAAGCTATGCCTAAGTGGAAGGTATTTAAGTCTGATTGAATTGTTGTAATGAAAATTATGGCGCATTACAATATATTTTAGACTAGTCTAGTTAGAATATATCGATAAGACTGTTATCGTATTTTTCTATACTAATATTATAAAGAGGAAAACTTTGTTTGTTTGTTTGGTTGTAATGAATAGGCTCAAAAACTACTAGACCGTTTATCCACGACTACATTATCCACGAGTAACATAGGCTATATTTTATCCCGGTACGGGCAGTAGTTACCATGGGACGCGGGTAAACGGCTAGTTATTTATATATTGATGATTCTCTCCAAATGTTGGGTGTACACTATTTTATGTGTTACAATAATTCAATTATGGTCTAGTGTTTCAATCTCTTACAGGTAAGCACATCATGTATTGTAATCAATCTGCTGACGCTGAAAAACTAATTAAAAAAAATAATTAGACATCTTCTGGAGTCGACGACTTTCAATAATATTAGTTTAATAATACAACTAATGAATACAGGAAGAATTTAACATTTTAGTGGTTCACGATAAATAACGGAGTAAAATTCCAATTCGATAGCGATATTAATTTTAATAACGGCTATAACATATAATAACTGAAACATTGTGATAGGTTAACTTTAGGGTTCAATGACACGCCACACTTTAATTAAATATATTTTTTGTACATTAATTATGAAATAAAGACGTAGTTACATTGCTTCTGATCAAGTTGCTTTAGACAATACACTGACTTCACTAGAGTAGAAACCGTTATACATTTTGAAACTGGGTTCAAAGGGCAAAATTGATTTTAATTCTCGACGTAATTAATAAGTTTTATCAACTGAATGTTACTTACCTACATCAGCCGTTTAAGTTTGAAAAAAATTTTAACGTACGGTGCACTTCAAAAAAAAAATTATGCAGTAAGGTGAAATATGGTGCGTGTGCGCAGCGTTTTGTGTCTGGTTTGGCCTTCGTGATATAACCCTGGAATTATTATTGAAGTTCATTTGGTCCTGTAGAAACTTGTAATATTATTGCACTTACTCATAATTTTCTTGTGAAATTTTAATTTAGGTAAGTCATCGCTAATCGCTTTATCATTTCTCGCAGCGATGATGAATCAGCGCAAAGGTTATTCATAAATTAGACACTTATCTTTCTGCTAGACTAGTGCAAACAATATTATCAGTCACTATAGAAAATGCTGTTATCTACGACAATCGTTGCTACGCAAAAAATGCTTCAGTATTTAAATTACTAATAAAAATGTAAACAGGCCTTCACAGTGTTTACAAATACGCGGCGATGGCAAAATACACGCGAGAGGTCAAAGACCTTGGATCTGTACATACGTTCTACTATACATACATAAATTATACTCACAACAAAGCTAAATGCAAATATATACGTGTTTTTATACTCATAAATATTATTATCGTTTGATAAAACTGAATGTATAAATAATAATTATAATCTTTTCAAAGAGGTTTGATTACATCAAGTCACATTGTGCTATCAATATGAACTCTTACTTGATAGATAACGAATAGAAAGTTTCCTTGACTATTGAAAAATATTATTATAATGGTTATGTAAATATTTTGAAAATAGAAGTTGTTGTATTTGTTTAAGTTATTCACTGGAGTAACGTAGCGAGAGTTTTCAAGTTGACAGTAAACTTACTAATAGATACAAATGTGCTTGTTACTCAATCCATCAAGACGTGACCGTGACACGAACGCAATTTACATGATTGAATATGAAATAGGATTACTTTATCCCCATCGGTGAGGAGAATCACTGACTATTACGATACTCCTTTTTATTCGCCCTCATCAGATACATACAAAGGTTGATATTATTTTGAATTACAAATGGAAAATCAGATTTTCTTGGGAAGAAAATAATGGCGAAAATCCCTCCCAAAACTCATCTGTCTGTAATTAATCACTCAGTCTGGTAACAATACCGTACCTAACTCCATTTGTACATTATAAAGGACAGATAAGAGTTTAAATTTTATTTTGTGCAATTCAATTGCGCCAGAATTACCAAACTTACTAATTAATTTCAGTTATTTACAATCATGGCATAAACAGTGATTGATGATCATTTTGACTCAACTTTAAAAACTCTGGTGCAATTACGCTAAGAGATAACAAACCGCAAAAACAAATAAACTAAAGCTTATATCCTTTTTGGTATAAAACGAAAATGTTAAATTTACCTACATAGAAGCCACAGAGCAGCTATTAAAAGCATGTTGCACCAAATTAGCATAAAGGTCGACAATTTACAAGTAACCGAGCACACACGTTGAACGTTTGAGATATCAAACGAGGTCGCCATTGCTCACTGATCGGAATTAATTCGTATTACATACGGACAATCTCTTCTTTGTGACCGTGGACGACAAATTAATTGGACAGAAATTATCCCTTCAGGATCCTTAGTCTTTTCTAATGACGTACATATTTGGAAGAGGAAAGTTTTGTTTGATAATATCACCTCTTTTCTGTTACGACTGCAAGCGGTACTTGAATGACCGGTTTATTTATACCAATATAATAAAGAAAAAGAATTTGATTTTTGCTTGAACGTGCTAATCTCAGGATAGATTTTAATAAATATTTCAATGTTAGATAGCACATTTACCGAACAAAGCTATAAGCATCTTTTTATCCGAGTACTTAAAGTAGTTTCCATAGGACCACTAGCGGAAGCTAGTGGTAATATACTCCTAAAATGCACTTGAAACATAAGCTACACCACTGTTTATATCTTCTGTTAACAGCAACTTGATGTGTTGTGTCATGTGTGAAACCACATTTCAAATCTGTTGGTTCTACCACAATGACGGAAGGGCGGGACGAATACGATGGTAAAACAACCACACGCGTTAAATAAATCACGCAGATAAATCTTAGTGAAACTTCAGTGATGATGCTGAATATTAGCTCTACTTGCATCTCATACAGTACAAAGGAGAAGCTACTTATTCCTTTGCAAACTCCAACAGAAGCTTCGTAAGCTCTTCACATTTTCTTAAATAAAAGCAGCAATAAATCACCCGTCAGGTATCTTCACTACAAGAACCTTAGTTTACCTTCAAACACGAGAAACTCGTGATGTAACTGATGAAGAAACCATGGCCAAGCCACATACGGGCGCGATCGATCTAAGCAAAGAAAAACTTTCCATACACCCTCTTTACTCAACAGTCATGAGGTTAAAGCCCTGATCGGCAAATTCGTTGCCCACATACTAATTATAGTAACAGTTTGATAGACTCCGCAATACATTTCACGAGAAAGAGGGAGACGAGAGTTCAGTGACATGTCATTATTCAGCATAGTTACGTATAAATATTAGGTACGTATTAAAAGGATCGGACGAAAATATCTTCATATCGGTGTATCCGAGCGCAATTCACTGTTACCATTAGGGGACGGTATCCAAAAAGGGACATGGCAGCTATGTTTAGATGTGACTGAGTAATAAATATCTTCGCTTAGATCCGAAGGTCGTGATGCAGACCAGCGGACATAGTAACATCGCATTTACGAAAGCATTTTGCGAACACTTTTGAGTGTCTTAAGAGACAATCGTCCGTGAACATTTTTTCCTCAATCGTAACGGATTCGTGGACCTTGATCTTAATTTGACACTTGTTTACAGACAATTACTTAAGCTGTCGAATGTTTTGATACTGAATAAACTTGGCACACATAACGTTTTACAAGCAATAACTCTTTCTTAGTTATTCGTTTAGTGGTGGTGTTCGCAAAATTACCAAAAATCCAACAAAAAATCTTAAAGGATTTTCAACATTTGGAAGAATAAGTTAAGTACTTAACCTTCAAATAAAGTATGATAAAAGAGAAATAAATCTAGGTTTGGTGAGCCCCTCGTAAACCACAGCAATAAACTTTATTTATAAAGCCCTTGGGTATTCAAATGGTTCACGTCAGTGGTCGTTTATTCCGTCTTAGATAAAGGTTTTATCTGGTAAGACAAACATGATATTTATTTGTAACCGTAACACCAGTAAATTGTAACAATCATTTTTTATCGATACGGGGACTAAATCGGGATCTCTTCTGGTAGTTAATCACTAAAGTAAACAATTAATCGTCTATCTGGTTATCTAGTGTCGTTGTGATAAAAATAAGAATTTATTTTAAAGCGCAGATAATATTTTTTATTCTTTATTTGTCTGATGACATTGTTGTCCTGATAAAGTTAAAGCGTTTAATACGTAATGTCGCTCGTTAAGAAACAGTGACCTATGGACTCGGATAGTCAAACGAGGTGTCCCCTCGAGAAGCAAATTACCGCTGATTAAAAAACAAACAAATCGCCTCTTACACACCACTAACGTTTATAGCGAACTTTTCCTTAGAAATCGTTTCTTGAACGAAAGAGAAAGTTGAATAAAAATGGCAATACTTTCATGTACTGTCAGAGTAAATTTTCTTGGATGGTGAGTAAAACGCAAATCATTCGTGAACGGTACATTCAACGGATTTATAGTTTGACATCGATGACTTATCTTCCTGAGGATTGCATGGAGGAAAAATATAAAAAGATGAAAAATTAAAACGCAAAGTATTAAGTTATGAATTATTCGTATCCTGGGTAAAGAAATAAGACAGTTATTTAGGGTTATTGACAGAACCCCCAAACGAAACAGGACGAAACGTTTCTAACTCAAACAATAATTCTACACCTAACCACGGATAAGGATACTATCATCAACCTCATCACTTGTAACAGACATTAAGGGCGTTCATAAATATACGTCATTCATCAATTACACAACTCAACAACTACACCATGACCCGAAAGTCAACACCCACACGACCTGTATAAGGTCTCAGAACTCAGAAAGTAGCAATCTCAGCTTATTGTTCGTTATATTCGTGTTGTTGCGTGAATGGAACGATATTTACATGATCCATGACCCTAAAATCAGGTTCTCAACCACGAACTGGCAAATGCAGAGTAGGACGGATCAGAAACGAGTTGATGGAATGATTTGACAGAGGTCGCGGGTGTACATTCCCTTTGGAAATCAATGGGGAATAGCCGTCCTAAGGCCCAGACTTCAACCAATAGGATTTCGTTATTCCAACGTCTCGTCTCCGCCTACTTAGGAAGAAATGTTATTGGTATTGGTACTTCAAAATTTTCTCCGCTCGACTTTGGTGAAGTTGTAGGTTCTACAAGGCGCAGATGTTAATGATGACCTTAAATTGAACACATACCTGAGCTGTATAAGGTCTCCGAGCTCAGCGGGCAGCGATCTTAGCTTGTTGTTCGATATATCCAGTGTGTGCAAGTTGGCCAACTGGTTGATGTCGGGCGGGATCCTCTGCAGCGAGTTGTCGTTCAGGTACAGAGCGGTGAGGTGCGTCAATTGGAACAGTTGAGGCGCTAGAGCGCGCACACCTCCTGTTACCTGAAAATGGTTTATGAATTGTTAATATTACGCTGTTGAGTAGGTTGAGTAGGTCATGGATGGCTAGAATTATGCATTTTCACTGAGTTCAATTTCTACAGTGAAAACACGGCTTAAGTCAGAGTTAGGTACTCCATATTTACTTTTTGAAATAAAGCTTACATTTTGGATACTTTTTATAATATTTTGATAAATTGCGATAGTTATGAAAGAAGTTGGTAATTTCAAGATTTCACTTTCTTCAGAACAATAAAGTGAATACATGATTACATGACAGCCATATTAATTTAAGGTTTTATACTGAACACAAAAAGAGTTGCAGCGTTGCACTTAATTAAGTTTATAATGTAGTGATTACGCAGGAGTCTCACACCCACAGAGGCTGCAATTGCTAACGACATTGTATAAGCTTAACAAGCTTCTTTTGAAAAGGGCACAATGTGTCAACTGGTTTCAAAACATTCAACGACGGTGAAAACTTACGCAATCCATTGTAAATTAATTGAGATTTAATGGGTTGCAATATTTAATCTCTTTCCGATTTTATGGGTAAAGAAACGTCTCGTTTATAACACGTTTGGTCATAGGTACAAATTGAGGAAAACTTTTACGTAAATATTACAAAACATCTTCACACTACGTATTGCATACATATGTACAAAAAAACTGTTTATGTATGCTCAACTATGACGATCATGAGAGGAAACACAACATTTTAACATGCAGAAATTGCTAAATCTGGCCTAAAAGGATAAACGATGTCTTTATTGAGGTCGGAGAGTAAATAGACACTGATTTACCTTAAATACATGGTTAAGCTCGATATTCACAACGTCAATGCCAGGAAAATACGTACCTACATAGGTATTAAGTTAATCTCAGCAACATACATCTGAATAATTTAATCAGTACATACTTAAGATAATTACTAAAACTCTTAGTAATAATAAAATTTTGTAAAGAGAAAAACAAAATTGAATCATCTTGTTTTTCTATTCATAAGAATTACGTTCTGTAATAAATCAAGACTGTTAAAAAGCTTTCATATCATCATCATCATCATCATCAGCCTATCGCAGTCCACTGCTGGACATAGGCCTCTCCAAGTGCACGCCACTGAGATCTATTTTAAAAAGCTTTACTAAAAGTTAATTCAAGGACAAAATAATATGTCAAAGTGAACAGATGTTATTCTTAAGAATTTAGCAATGAGAATTTTATATGGAACCTTTACAATATGTATGTATGTGTAGGTGAGAAAAGATATGTTGGTCCAAAAAGGTTCTCTCAAGGGAGGTGCTATCCTAAGTTGTTGCTATTATAGAAAAGGTGCTGGCTGGTATGAAATAAATGTACAAATGTTCCATCGCCTTTTTGTGCCTTATGATTTTAAACCTTATTTGTTGAAAACTGATTAAGTAGGATCAAGTTTTACTCTCTAATTTTCCCAAAGAAAATAATTTGAAGTTAACTTGATACTACAATTATCAGCGGTAATCATCATATCAGATATCTTTTAGAAAGATATTTATAATCTATGGTATGGCAGGAATATTATCATGATTACTCATCAGTTTGATGGCTTAGAACAGGTTTAACATATTTGTTATTGTAAACAAACACCAAATCAGACTTGTTTTAGCCTTTTTTAAGAGCAGTGTATACTTTTCTATTTGTAAGATGTCTTATGCACACTCTACAATGTGGTCTGACTTCTCTATAGGAGTGCTTAAAATTAAGGCAGTGGAGCCTTTATAACATAATTGTATGTTCAAGCCTTTTCACAAACCTGTACATAATATTGTAATAACGCAACTAACTATTGTCAAGTTCATTGCTAAGAGGAGTTCATGTCAAGTTCAGGTACATGACTCTATCTGAACTTCAACTGTCTTATGACAAAACCACTTAAACTTAAATATTAACACAGGTAACATGATGATACCATACATACCAAAAACTTCAAAAATATAAAAACTATACCATCATATAATATTCTTTCTTTCCTTTTCTTGTTTTAAATGTGTGTACATAAGTAAATAAACAATATAAATAAAAAGTAATTACCTCAAGCGTGGTCCAGCCCCCGCGGCGGCCAGACGCCCGCTCGGCCTCCGACATGATGTGGTAAGTGCGCCCGCTAGCGCCCTCATGCTTGTCTTTGTTGCGAGACATTCTGTCACCTGCAACACACAGACACGGTCATCATTCAGGACACAGTATCGGCAACAATCTACTATGAATAATACTAATTAGGTCATTAATCAGCATTTTTTCCTCAGCAGCTAGAAGTCAGTAAGCCTGACAACAGTCCATCCAAGGGGTATTGGGTTGCCCGGGTAATTGGGTTGAGGAGGACAGACAGGCAATCGCTTCTTGTAAAACACTGGTCAGACTGGAAGCTGACCCCCAACATAGTTGGGAAAAGGCTCGAAGATGATGACTCACTATGGACAAACTAAACAATACTCTAGCTAGATAATCGAGCATATAAAACACTAAAGTGAAAAGAATACTATTTTTATGACAGGTCTTTATAACTTTATGCATTTTAGCAATGAATATTACCAGAGTACATTGTGCGTTAGTAAACAATTTATTGTTTTATTGCTTTTTCACTCATGTGTAGTACTGAGAATTGCTTCAAGAAGGCTACTAATGCAGCTGTGTGATACTTTTTAATATAGGTACCCCACAGAATACAAAAACACACAGCTTCCATTGTTAAACTTATTTTTTCAACATAAATAATGTGTGTTTAATTTATTTAATGAACATTCAATAATTAAATAATATGATGTAACTATTTGCTTTTTGTCGTCAATAAAAGAAATTAATACAAAGCCACAAACAAGTGTGACCTGTCTACATCATTGAGTACAGTTTAGTGACCTCTTTTATAAGTAAATAGTGAAAGAAAAAGTAACACTTTTATTCCTGAAATTAATTAACATTGTTAAAACCTAGGTCTTGTGAGTCATTTTCATACAAAAAACAATGCATGTACAATTTTAGGACAAACTGACAATAATTTGCATAGAATGAACCATCCAAATGCGTAACCCAGATATATGCTCGCTCAAAACATATATTTTTGTGCAAAAATGTAATGAGAAGTCATTGAAATGAATGCCAACATAGCAACAGTTGCCACAAAATCTTGAACAATGATTATTTTCAATGTAACTAGGTCAATTTCTAATCCATTCAAGTTGGATCTAAAATTGCAGTTTTGAATAGGTACTATTTTTTGTTTCTTTGTGTTAACACGTTGGGTGATTTTTATTGCCTATACAACTGATTATGAGTTCTTCAGGTTGGTATTATGTATTAAGCCGGTGTTGATTATGTTGTTGCCAAATATTTGCAATTTAATATTTCTATGAAGATTTAGATCTATAAATAATTCATACACAATTAAATGCACTATCTCTATGTTGTATTGTGTAAATGTAGAATACTATAACATATGGAGTTTTTGTAACATTGTATTATTTGTCCCAAAATAAACATTGGTCATGACACTGTCACAAATTGATGACTTCTATATATAGTGAACAGGTTGTCTAGCAAATAGTTTGTTGTTACCATTATTGCTTTATCAATGTAACCCAATTTCTAATGATAGAACTCATCAACAGGAAAGAAGGATAGATATAATACTCTCTACTCTTTATGAATGCTAAATAACTGTATCCACCTCAATTTTGTTTGCAAAACGATATTTTCATGTCACAAAAGTATGGTGTTCAGAAATTCTAGTTAGCAAATACATGAAGGTTTCTTATTTGGAAAATTACTACTAATATTACTTAACAACGTTACCAAACTAAAACTGCAATGATTTTTCTGAATCATTGACCAATACTTCTGTTAAAACAATCCATATTTCATACTTATCTACGTAAACACTGATACGATTGTTTTCATACATATGGATACGAATCTATGCACTAAAGGGGTACGTAGTGATAAAAATGTACCTTTATAACACCGCGAGGGGTCATTAGGTGTGATAAAACGACTTTTTTCGATAAATTATCTTCTTTCGAAAAATAAGGACAACACAAGTCCATAACCTCCGTAGTACGGCGGATAAACCTAGAGAATACAGTTATTATACAAGTTTAACAGGCTTTCAACAACGAAACAGGGCCTATTTCCTAGAAAAAGTACTCATTTAATTCATTATTTCGAGGATTACTGTGTAAATGCGTAGCATCTTTGTGTACAGCTGACATGAAAGAGATGAATCGACTCGAACCACAGTTGAGTCCCCAAGCGCCAATACAATATTCACACTTACAACAACCATACTTACAAAATAACTTATTAACCAATTAATACACACCTTCATCTACTCCTTAAAACCTTTTACTTCAATTAGGATTATAGTAATGGGAAATAATTCACTGTAAACAGACAATGGGACACTCTTGACAAACAACCACATCAAACGTCCATTTACCGACTGCAGCGACAATCGACATAAGCGGGAAATTCTAGAACTTTACTTTGTGTTGTGGCGACCATAGACAAAACGGTTCTCTGTGGCGCAAAAGTTTGAATAACTAAAGTGTAATAATCGTCTCTATAACAAATACTATACGTATTTTTGTAATATTAAAAGAAAGTATTTAAATTAACTTACATCAATTGATACACCTGAGTCAAATAAATCGCTACTAGTGCGTACGAGGGGCATCATTACATAATATTATTATCTAATTTCTACTTGCCTCTAAGTTAAGAATGACTTAAGTACATTAATTAATATAGAAAAGCCCTTTTAAAATAACGAAACATGTTCTACCTCAACACTATAGGTATAGATCTGATAAAATTTTACAAAATACCATGCTACTTTTAGCTGTATTGAAATGTTTGCTACCGATTGTTAATTTATGCTACATATTTTAAATTAAAATTTCATTGAACTTTGTTCTCTTCATACAAAACCACCTATACTCGAAATTAAATTCATTTGAGCTAAATACTTTTTACAGTAGTTACATGCCTAAGACTTGATTTTGGGTATAACTGATAAATTATATTGTTAATTTTGAGCTGAGATAACCGTGATAATGGTTGAAATTAGTAAGTTCATGGTAGAAAAAAGTGATTTAAGATTTGGAACGTGTAAACAACTCGTGCATCCGTGGACAGACAGCTGTAAACATGCATTTACCAGCATGTTATGGGCCTGCGGGAAAGGGTCCATAGTATTTTATACACCATACTTCATTGTATTCACGGTAAGCTTGCTACTTGCTCACTTTTTATTAGGTCTCATCATTCACCCCACTAACAAAATATTCAAAAAATAAATAACTGTTAGGTCAAAATGACCAAAGACACACGATACAGCTTATTGGGTACATACATATTTGATTAAAACTGTAGTTTAAATCAGGATATTGTTACACTAGTACCTAACTACATCACACTTCAATTGTTTGGGCCTTCACTTGTTACATCATCCCCTGAGGAAAAAAAAAACCGTATCTGGATAAGAAATAGCCCATGTCTTTAATTAATATCTACTTTTTTATGTCAGGCTCTACATTATTCTATCAATCTATGTAAGTACCAAAATATATTGTTTCAGTGCTACTTTCAGAAGTTTTGGCGTGAAAGCGCTACTTTTACATTTACCTATAATAAGAAGAAGGATAATTTGACTGCTCTTCAAAAAAAAAAATACAAAATTAGAAGTACATAAGCAAGTTCTATCCTCTACCTACCTAATGTAGAGTTAATAGAATATAATTACTTTTAGTTTTATCATATTATTTACAGTATTTGTTGACAAATTATAGAGCATCTTAAAAGCGCCTTTAAAATTTATATGAGCAACTATTTGCTAAATGAACTAGAACATTTAAAATAACACTGAAATATGCAGGTACCACTATTATTAACTATAAACTGTTTCCGAAGCATGATTCCGCAGCAGTAAGGATCTGCTGTAATGTTTTGCATTTTATTCAACATTTCTCTTATAAAAGCATTTACATAATTTGGTTTTGGTAAAATGATAACAAAAAGTCATTTTATACTAGTTTTTATAATTATTATTTTACCTACATGTTATAAGTACCTAATCTAGTAGAAAGTATCTTCATACAATGTTTTATATTTTCGAGGTTTGGTTCTTAGTGGCATTATTGGGACCCTAAAAGTGTGCTCATTCTTGACACAGCGTTAGACAGCTGAAACTTGGAAAAAATATATATTTACCGGGTGAGAATTAAGAGCAAATAGAAGAAAACATATTAAAGGAGAACTTATCAATAGCGTGGTCCCAAGATATTTCTGTCAGTATTTTAATTGCCTTGTCCTCATGCACCCTATGCCAAACGGATGCGTAATGGATATAAGAGCCTTGTTGGGTTTGAGACAGTCAGTGCGATTTCAGTTTCTTACAATATTTAATCGACAAGTATATCATTTTTAAAGATTTTACTTTAAAAAAGGCGTAGTCTCATTTTAGGCATAAATAATTGATCCGAGGATAATCTGTTTACAAATTGTCAATGTCATTGTCAATTTTCTGTCAACAGTGTCAACTGTTAATGTCAGTTGTGTCGTGTCGTATGCGTATCGTAGTTTTTTTATATGCCCGTTTTCTTTGTAAGTAATTGTAAGTTGTGTGAAGTTGTAAATAGTTAAGCGAATATCGCACACGTTTAAATTTGATTTCGTCCACATGAGTTCGTAAGCGTATGAACTTCATACATCAAAGCACCCGTTAGTTTTATGACGCGCGCATTATAACTCGTACAGAGTTATAATTTTTCAAGTGGAGTGAATTAGTCGCTATTAATTTATAAAGCACATGCGTCTTCCGAGTATAGTGTTCATTTAATTGGCAGTTAGTTGTGTAGTTATTGAAAATGGTTGAGGCTAGTAAACTGTGGTTCGAGACTGCCTGCAGTAGTTGTAAGTGCCATGAGCTGATACACCCATGGACATATCGGTGTTCGGATGCCACTAAGACCATGCTGATAAGCTGTACCAAAGGCAGCTATAAATTCTATGCCATGATCTACCTTGTAAGTATTTATTTGAGCACCATTTATTTGGTATATATATAAACTATGTATGCCATCTAATATGAAATAAAAATAATATTACATGAATAAATAACGCAGTATTTAAACCAACTGTTGTATTCAGTCAAGTCATAAAGGTATCTTACTTTGGTATTGAAGTGTGATTAAAAATAATGATGTATCATTATTTAGCTAAATGTTGCTCTTTGAACTTTATCTTGCAGATTAGATGAATTTAAATAAATGCCTGTGTAACTAATAATTTCATATTACACTGCTTCCATAATTTGGATGGAATCTTATTGGAGGTATATTAAGACTGCAACAGAAAAAATATATATTGAATAGGTTTATAGAATATTGAGCAATTTTCCTCATAATACTTAATTTATCTAATAGTTTTATTTCCTCGTCCTTCATGTAGATCAAATTCATAAATTTTTGCATATAATTGTTAGGAGAAACAAAGTGGACACACACAATATTGATGTGTTATGTTTCAATAAAAAATATAACTAATAAATTAAAATTACATTTATATTATTTCTATATGTATTCTGCAACATTTTTCTAAATGACCAAAAAATCCTTAAAATTAAAGATATCTCACATTTGATAACTTAAGTTGTAAGTAAATGTAATCTTGTTTCAGGTACAAATATTAATGAGAGGAAAAAAGCTAGGTAAAAAGGAAATGATAGAACAATTCAAGTTATATTTAAAATCTGGTGTATTTGGTCTCACAGTGGGAAGCTCATTTGTTACATTAAACTGTATATTCAGGTAATTATAATACAATATTTGTGTGCCTTTTGTACTCAGTTTTACACCAATAAATTGTTCTCATAAAAGTTATTTATCGTTAGGTATTTCTGTTTTTGATTTATCTTGAGAAGATAATGTTAAAATTTTTATAAATATCATCTTGATTCAACAACAGAGAAAAAACAAATAAATAGTTTTGGCTTGAAATTCAACAATTATTATTGAGCCAGTATCCTACAAACCCTGATCCCCACATATACACTAATAATGTTTCAATAGGTTTTACAATAAAGTGGAACATAAGAGAAAAAAGTTATTTCATCCCACATCATTACAAAATAATAGTTACATACTAGTTACATAACATCATACTCAAAATTTATATTTTCCAGGAGACTGTTCTTCAGTGAGTTCTCGTACTATACAACAGTGTTGCTACCATGCACAGTCAGTGGACTGGCCATATACTTCGAGCCCCCATACAGAAGAGTACTGGTTGTCAACCTATTTGTAAACCTGGTAAGTGTATATCTAATCTGTCCTATTATAATAAAGATTTTTTTTTGGTTTGTATCCAAAAGGCTCCAATACTACTGAACTGATTTGAAAAACTCGTTCACTGTCGGAAAGCCACACTCTTCCCGAGTAACAAAAACTGCCTATATTTTATTCCGGTGCAGGCAGTAGTTCCCACGCAACGCAGAAACCGTGGGAAAGCGGTTAGTTTCATATAAGATCATTCCATGATTTCAATAGGTACCTACATGCAAAAGGAAGTAATTCCTGTAGTCAGATAAAATATCTGTGATTACGAAAAAGATGGTACAAAAATGGTCTCTTTAATTTTCAGTCGAACGGGTATTGAAATCTTGCTAAAAATGCACCTTCTTGTGCAAAGAAATCCTGATTTAAAATTTAATGTCAGATAAGTACCCATAAAAAAAATCATACCTAGATAATTTTATTTTCCTGGGTAATATTTAAAATTGAAATACGTCATTCTGTAAAAACCCAAGATCATCCAAAAGTATTTTTTGGTTTGGCTAATCTCTTCAACCAACTGCTTTAGGTATTTGTTAACATAAAATCCTTGTGAATGTATATTCTTATTGAATGTATTTTCTTATTGTTATACAATAAAACAAGTAATAAAATAACGATTCGATTTTAACTAAATGAAATTAAACAGATGCAAACACAAGATATTAATCTTTCGAGTGGTATTATTCGTAATCATAGATACACTTGAAAAACTATGGAATGCAGATAGCATTCTGTTAAATGGCTATAAAATTGTAGGTATTGTGGGACAAACTGGCGCAAACATTATTTTATTTAAGTAGCTGTTTCTCCGCTATTTTTACACACAAAATTTAACGAATAAATCAACCTTCTTTACTCCTTGCGAAGTTTCTATCTTTTTAAATTAATTTTCACCACTTGGGGTCAACACCTGACTTTCGTATTTCTAATTTACGTACCAATAAACATAAATTAAAATGTCAAAAATATAAATAAAATAC
Organism: Helicoverpa zea x Helicoverpa armigera; assembly: GCA_033682625.1. NCBI lineage: Eukaryota > Metazoa > Arthropoda > Insecta > Lepidoptera > Noctuidae > Helicoverpa > Helicoverpa zea x Helicoverpa armigera. Next base: position 2,395,332 of record JAWIIS010000041.1, read on the forward strand.
TGAAAAGTTTATCGATACCAAACAGCAAATCATATATGTTATTTAGTTTCTAAACCGCGTTTCTAAATCGACAAACTGAGAAACAAGTTTTGTATTTATTAACAGTAGATACCTACCTATAGTTTTAACATTAAAAAGTTGTGACGCGATTGCAAGTTATTTTTATGAAACAAACTGGTTAAAATTATTTGTACCAAAGAACTATGATCTTGGTAATTATATTAATAACATACTGGCCTTGTGAGAGTATGTAATGCAATGCATTTTTGTGACCAACTATGGCGGCAATTTCATTATCGTATCTAGATAACAGTGCTGGATTAAGCGGGCTCGGGGCCTTTAGAAATAACAGTGCCAGGCCCGCAGCAAGACTAGCACGGGGCTCGTAGCAGGTCCCTTAATTAAAAAAAATAAATAATTTCCTATTAACCTAACGTGAACTAATAGCAAAACAGCGAAAATTTAAGTCAGTTCTTTTGCGCAAGGGATCTTGCGGGGCCCTATACGCCCTTGTTCCCTAGCAATTGCTAGTGTTACTATATCGTTAATTCGGAGCTCATAGATAACTCGCGATAGTTACAAAATCTCTTGAAAATGAAGGTTCTTTAGCGTTTTCTCCACATATAATTATTTGTGTGTTCATACATAGCTATTCAATAACATAATATCATAATATTTAAGTGAGCGTTAACTGGTTTACAATCTCAGTAGACTTTGACCGGCTTTATGGAAAAAGAAAAAGTCCGTTCATAAGTTGTGCCGGTTTATTTTGATGATGTAATTTTAATTTATGGCTTTATTTATGGCGCCAGAAACAGGCGCCGAAGTAGCTATCGAAGGTGGACGCTACTTTTTCAACGATAAAATTGATGATGCGGGATAGGCTTGCGAAAAGTTTCCCTGAAACAGCTGATCGAATAAAATTTTTGTAAAAAAAAAAAAAATCTGACTTCAATAAAAACCTTAAACTTTCTCCTGAGTCTGATACATACAATGCTGAAAAACACATCAAAATTGGTTCAGACAAAAGTGAGATAATCGCGCACAAACATAGGTATAAACAGGTCAAACTGAGAACCTCCCTTTTTCTTAAGTCTGTTAAAAATAAAATAGCTCTAAGAGTTTGCCATTGTCTTAGCAATTTATTTTTAACAGTGGTCAATTTTAATTTAAAATTAGAAATTATTCGAATTTTGACCCTCAAAACTACCTAAAGTTCTTGCTTTAATTACAGGTATTCGAATACTGGGTACGGACACTAGAAATGAAAGGTTGGCTCCGGCGGTCTGCGGGCAAAGAGACGCTCATTTTCATGCTGGGTAGTGCAGTCTTCTTCTACCTTATGCGGTTAGACAGGGACAGCGAGAAACGAACGCCTTTGTTTTGGTACGTATGTTATGATACTTCCACAGAATGGAGATGTACAGCTGGGAAGGTACCTACTAACGTTCGTAAAAATGTCAACACGCGCATGTGCATGTGTTTTACCGGCTATCGGTGCTGTCAGTACTGTAGAGTTGGAATGTCAATAGATTTTATTTATAGCCAGTTTTCCACCGCCAGCGTCCTCGGACCGCCACCAATAACGAGATGAAGGCACCGATTTAGCGATACGTATGGCGGTGGGCAAACGGTCAAATTATGTTCTTTTAAAAAAATAATAGAATAGGTTTTGATATTGAATATGTCACTTCTGTAAATTAGAGAAGGTTTTTCATTCGAGTAGAAGACAGTTTCCCCATCCTTCAGTATCGTGTGTTGTGCATTGAGCACATGTGCGTGAGTGACATTGTTACGAACGTTAGTACGTAGCTTCACAACTGTTAACAAGAGTATGTTTAAACTGTGATACAGCGGTCAAATAACATTTAACTTTCGTTAGTGTTGTTGTTTGGGTCACATTCTCTCGTATACATTGGAATTAATTGTCTCTGTACTAATTTGAATTGGTCATTGATGATTTGAAATGCTTTTGTTACACTTGGTCTTTGTGCATTAATAGCTAAAACGGTGTTAATAACTGTATGAATTTGCGAAAGATACGGTATAATTTTATAACATTCTATGAATTGCATTTTACTGTTTACGACGGTATTAATTTAATTTAAATGTAATATGAGTAATACATTAAATGTAGACGATTTTCCATTAAAGGTTTTTCACACCGCCTCGGGTTTCCAAAGAAGTTGGAGAGCCTGTAACGGGAATCGAAGGGAGAAGTCCTGCCTGCCCCCACAAAGGACCATGCATACATTATATTTTAAAGGTAAATTAGTGAATATACTCAAGTCAACCTTTGGTCTGCCTTATTATAACGTAATTTATTTTGAAAATGAGCAAAATTATAGTTCACTGAAGATTCCAACGGATAAATTCAAGTGGCATGTAATGTTCTAAAAATGAGCACAAAACAAGATACTAACTTTATTGAGCTGGTTATGATTATTTTTCAGGGCACAGCACAATTATTCGGCGTTGGCTGTGCAATGACGATGCTGCGAACTATTTTACCCAAGATATTAACACCGGGCAAAGCATTGAAATCGTTGAGGCTATCGCATATGAAGCTGGGAGTTTTCTTCGGCGGATACATCGGTATTTATAGGGTACGTTTATTGTGCTTCATTTTATTTTAACAATAATTTTCATATTTTTTATGAAATGGATGTCTCTGCATACATAATAGGGTAGAGTTGTTTTATCTCACGATCCGCTTTCGTCAGATAAAATGTCTATGCTTTTACTCTAACCCATACTGTACAGAAGAAAACCTAGGTACCGATTTTCCTATTTATGTTGTGTATATCGTAACATAATTATATTATTTTAGGATTATCCAGTTCCGTAAGAAAAGAGTAAAAAATAAACGACGCATGCAGTTTTTGCTAAAAAATAGTCTTTAGGATGTTGCACCTGACCCGAGTTATATTTTCCTCTTGTTTAACCTATATTTAGAATTTGACTTTGTAGCGTATTTTGTTTATTCCGATATGCGCTTTTTGCTCTTTGAAAATTCATCATCATCTAATTTAGACATGTCGCCACGCATCTTACTATACTTTTGACATTTCAAGTCAAGAACAAGTCATCCAATAAATAAATGACACTCATAAGCGCTTAGAGCAATAAGGGTCAATTCACACTGAAAGAGCAGCGGCCGGCAGCGGCCGTAAGAGCACGGAAAATGTAAGAGCGCGGCGCGATGCGGCGCCGCGCGGCGCCGCGCGGCCCGCCGCGCTCACGCTCAATCCCTTGCAATTACGGCCGCTGCCGGCCGCTGCCGGCCGCTGCTCTTTCAGTGTGAATTGACCCTAAAACTAGAAGTAGACACAGAAGTACTAGCTGTAGACATTTTTTCTTTCTATGTATTTAATACGTATGTATTTAATATAGCGGATATTATTATTTATATTCCAGCTAGTAGTATGTCTCCTCTGTCGTGCACATGGACGTGACAGTGCGATGTACGCGTTACCGGCGGGCTTCCTCTCCGGACTGGCGTTTAGAGCGGCGCCCTCCACACCTATTTCTTTGGCGCCTGTTACTTCATCTTTGCAGGTAATAACAGTTTATTGATATCTTCCAGGTTAAGATCAAATACTGAAACGCTATTCAACTTGAAGCCGTTTTTTTATTGGTAGTCAACAAATGACTCCTCCCGCTGTGTGTTAGCAGCGTGACGGAGTGTGAGACTCTTACTGATTAAAACCCATCGCGTTCCTTCGTAGGCCTTTTATGTACCAGGGCAGGGGTAACTCTTTCGAACAATCCCGCAGCCCCGGCAGGCCTTGGCCCTGCTGGGCCTCGCTGGAAGATTCTTGAAGCCAGAAGTGTGCTTTTCAAAAAGTAGTCTATCCATATCCTTTCCCAGTATTTAGACTTGTTTTATTAATACTAAAAGAGGTCTTTTAATATAAACTACTAAGAACTAATTTACTAAGAACTAAAATACTTAACCAAATTCCTTTTACATCTTCCAGATCCTAGGATCCTGGGCGTACCAAAAAGGCATGCTCCCCGCAGACTGGCCGCTGGTGGAACTCTTATACTGCGTGTGTCAAGGCCTGCTGTTCCATGCGCGAGTGATGCACGAAGACGTGTGTCCACGATACATCATTAACTTGATGCATACTGTTACTAGTTCCAAGTGAGTATAAGATAAACTTCACTGTCCACAATGTAGGTACAATTGTCGTATTCGCGTATGTGTGTGTCGTCTACAATTCAGTTTGAAACCGATCTCAATAATATGTATAAACATAATGATACTTGGTCGTTCTACTAACTTTCGCAGTGCGATACTAATTTTCGAGTTTGTTGAAAAAACCCCTTGTAGGTAAACCGGAATCCACAGCACTATTTATAAGGACATTTGTAATCGCGATGCGTATATCTATCTAAAGATCCTCGATGCTAACTACTAACTTCGATGTCAAATAGTAAAATATCTGACGAAAATATTTTCTCTTTCAGGGCCGACGAAATCCAGTCAGGATTTATACAGAAAATATTGAAATTCATTTGAATTTAGAATAATTCATTTGTATATTATTATTTATGTAACATTTTGTGTGGCGCATACTTGACGAAAGATCGAATACTCCAAGTTAATATAATCTATTATAAGGTAAATGAAATGATACAAACTCGAATATTTGAAAAATCTGTGACTTAAAATTAAGTTGAATTAAAACAAATTCAATCCAAAAAGTAATCAATATAATACTCGAATAACATACCAATTGTGATAAATTATTTTTTTAAAGTTCAATGAATTGTATCGGAAAGTTACAACTACCAATAAGACAAAATGTATAAGTATGTACTCTAGAACATTCGGAGCTATTAAAATCAAGAGGAATTTGAGTAAGTCAAAATATTTTTTTTGGCACCATTTCCTCGAATGTGAAATACTTTCGTTAAGTATACCTACATTTTGAAGGCGCAAGTCTGTGATTTATTTTAAACGGATGTTTCGCGGTACAGGGTTTATTTTAAAATGGGTATCATTAAAGGGTTGGTTTTTAAATATTAAAAAATAGTTGGACATGATGATACCATATCCTCTAATACTACAGACAACTGAACGGATCATCAACAACTTTACTGAATGTAAAAGTAATGTAGCTGGATTTACAAAAATTAATTCATGTAAACGTTAAAGGAGGTTATTTAACTGTTGTCTGTAAATGGTAAATACATAATTTTCCATAAGCAATAAGTGAGCACAGTATTTAAAGTAGATATTGATGTCACAAATAGGCCCATACTTTTTAATATACTGATTAAGAACAGCAATGTATGCGCAACGCTGCGCAATATATGCGCAATATTTGCGCAAAATTTTGATTGAAACATCTGATTTACTGTCGAATATGTGTCAAAATACTCGTTTTTATAAAAAAAAAAATATTATTGGCGTGCTTGGAAAATACAATTTTATCTTAATAAGGCATGAAATGAAAAATAATTATCATTTCTATTAAAAGTAATGAGTGTAAACTAAATCGAATATATCGATACTTTAAGGATATTAGGCATTAAATACTCGGCGAATATTTACTTATTATGAATTCAAATCAAATAATATTTTAAATATGAAATTAGGTAGTTTGAAATACTTTTACTGTTTTATTTTCACTCACACATTTTATCCAAAGTTACGTAGGCTTATTTACAAGAGCGTAAGAGCTCTGAAATCAGAACAAACAACTTTTATACGGAGTCGCGTTCCGAAGCTAAATTGAACCTTAAATTAAGTGCATTAAGACGTTAAGTCGCGTAGCTAGAGTAGTGCTTACAATCAGTGCCTGGGTGATAATAATAGTAATCACTAGGAAATGTTACATTAACATCGAATATTAGTAAGTTTAAGGATATTTATTTACTTCTACATTTGTGAAAATTATTTTATGATCAAAGTTAATAAAAGTTGGTGATTTATCATGAATTCATCTTACTATATTGTTCATGGCCAAGAGAACTAAGTCATCGACAATCGATGATTCATATTTCACATCCCTAAGGTGACGCAATAATTTTCACAAATGTAAAAGGAGTTATAATTAGGCACAAATTATCATAGTTACCTATAGAATTCTTTTATTCTAATATCACTTAGATACAATTTATTATTTATTACATTAGATTTGTAGAAAGTTTATTCAATTACTATTTATAGATATTATGCTGTGGTCGTATTTTGACTGCTTACGATAATTTCGGTGCAGGTTGCATTTAATTCAAGAGTTCAAACATAAAATAATGTATGGTTTAAGGAAAAAAATATAATTCATACGTAAATATTGTTAGTTTTTGTAAAACCTAAGCATTATATTGCCTAAAATATAATCACCGATGTGCGTGAATCGATGGTGTGGTACCTTTTTTTTACCGACGTCAAAAATCATCAAATGACCCCTCCCGCTGTGGGTTAGCAGCGGCGAGGGAGTGTCAGACACTTACTGACTAAAAACCGTCGTGTTCCGTCATAGATCTTTTATGTACCAGGGCCGCGGTATCTCTTTCGAACAACCCGCAGCCCATGGTGTGGTACCTACGGTGTTGTTTATAAGTGGCATACGACTTTATGCAATGGAGATAGGTTCAATTTTCAAATAAAACCTTGTTAGGGGTATAATGCTTAGCTAGTACTTTTAATCACACTTTAAAATAGTCTTCCCGTTTTTGTATCTGTGTGGTGGGTTGATTTTATTTATTCCTATTAGGTATGTGACTTACACGATGATATTAAATATTGTTTTTTTGATAAAAAGCGTGTTTGATTTACATCATAAATCGTATATGTCTCTTAAAGAAATCCATTCAGAAAAAGTAAATAAATGTCTTATTTTGAATAAAACAAAAGTTACGTTTATACCTGTTTTTATTATCATGATAGTGATGTGCGTCAAACCATTTGATAATTTTAAAATATTACATCAATTTCTAAATCAGCACTACGCAAAACCAAATAAATAAACCAAAATGTTTGCTTTCGAAATTCTAAAATCTTATTGTTTTATATTACTGGTTCTGATTGAACACTGGTACTCAGCTACATCCGGTTAGACTGGTAGCCGACCCCAACATAGTTAGGAAAAGGCTCGGAAGATGAAGATGAAGACTAGTTCTGATTGAAGCAATGAACATTGAACTCTAAGACCCAGTTATAAGGTTGGTTTTAGTCGAGCTCCGTGACTCGTGGTCCGCCCGGACTCGGCGGGCGCGCGTTACTGGGCCCGCTGCCTCCTGCCCCCGCACCGTGCAGCTTCATCATTGAAGGCTGGCATACTGCTTGAACGGCCTTTAAGCGTTGTTCTAGCTCGTTGTTAGAAGCGTCGGCGTGACCTTCGAGCCATCGCAGCTGGTTGTTGCACTCCGTACGGACTGCATTCTTCTCAGCGTCTGTCAGCCTGTTGCCTGCGTTGTCGACTGCCTGTGGAGATCAAGTTTCGTGTAAGTGACATGGTTACTTATTTACGCTATTCAATTCTAGTCCGCATGAAGTTGTTAGGGTTGATATTGAACTAGCTCCCGCCCGCGGTTTCACGTAAATCCCGGTAGAACTTCTGACTGCACCAGTAAAAAGTAGTCTATATTTAGTTCTGATGTATTATAATATTACTGTCAAGTTTCAACAAAAACCGATCAGTCATGCTGAGCACTAGCACCGTGATTGAGAGACAAATATCAAAACAAATTAATTTTCAAATGCGTTCGATCGTGCCTACAATGTTGTACTAGGTGACTTATAGGAAAGTAATCAATAGAACGGACAGGACTTAGGAAAATTCGTGTAATACCCACCGTCTTACAGCCAAAACAGTAACCTTCAAGCTGGTTCCTCAATTCCACCCTTTTCTTCGCAGCATCGTCTTCTGCTTTGAACTTTTCAGCATCACTCAGCATCTTGTCAATGTCTCTCTTGCTGAGGCGACCTTTATCATTTGATATTGTGATGTTTTCTGATCTCCCGGTACTTTTGTCTTCAGCACTCACATTTAGGATTCCATTGGCGTCTATGTCGAACGTGACCTGCAAAATACAATTAAGGAGGGTTCTTTAGTTTACTAACGAGATCCAGAAAACATATACTGCCTTGGATACTATATAGTAAAGTAGCTATATGCTCTTGAAACAAATATGTACTTAGATAGATAGATAGATAGATAGAATATTCTTTATTGTACACTAATAACAAACAAACAGAAGGACATAACAAACAAGTAGTAAACGTACTACAATATGTACTTACCTCGATTTGTGGCACTCCCCTCGGAGCAGGTGGTATGCCAGACAAGTTGAAAGTGCCCAACAAATTATTATCCCTTGTCATCGCTCTTTCACCTTCATAGATCTGAATGGTGACAGCAGGTTGGTTATCTGCATAAGTTGTGAAAATTTGCTTCTGTGCTGTTGGAATGCGAGCATTTCTCTCTACCAAACGAGTCATAATTCCCCCAGCTGTTTCAATACCAAGCGACAAGGGAGTCACGTCGACTAGTAATACATCTTGAATACGAGCGTCCGTCGAACCGCTGAGGATGGCAGCCTGTACTGCAGCACCGTATGCTACGGCTTCATCAGGGTTAATGGATAGATTAAGATTCTTGCCGCCGAAGAATTCCTGCGAAGCATTTATTCAAACCAGTAAAAATATACATGGGTTTATTAACAGTGTGATGAATATTAGCTACCTGTAATAACCTTTGAATCTTCGGAATTCTAGTGGAGCCACCAACCATGACGACGTCGTGGATTTCTCTTGTATTTAGATTAGCATCTTTCAAAGCTCTTTCAACTGGAATTAACGTTTGCCGAAACAGATCCGAACACATTTCTTCGAAGCGTGCTCTTGTGATTTTGGAGTAGAAGTCAACGCCCTCAAACAAAGCGTCTATTTCAATACTGGCTTCTGAGCTTGATGACAGCGTTCTTTTGGCTCTTTCACAAGCAGTTCGTAGTCTTCTCAGTGATTTAGGATTGTTTCTGAGATTTTTCTTAAACTTTCGTTCGAACTCTTGACTGAAGTGATCCACCATTCTACTATCAAAATCTTCTCCACCTAAATGGGTATCGCCTGCAGTAGATTTTACTTCAAACAAGGACCCTTCAGCAATTTGTAGAATAGAAACATCAAAGGTTCCTCCACCGAGATCGAAAATGAGTACGTTTTTTTCTCCAGTCAGATTCTTATCTAAACCATAAGCGAGAGCAGCTGCCGTAGGTTCGTTTATGATTCTTAGGACGTTAAGGCCGGCAATAACTCCGGCGTCTTTAGTGGCCTGACGTTGCGAGTCGTTAAAATAAGCAGGTACAGTGATAACAGCATCTTTTACTGTTCCGCCGAGGTACGTCTCGGCCACTTCCTTCATTTTACTGAGCACCATCGAAGAGATTTCCTCTGGTGAAAACTTTTTCTTTTCCTTTTTGTACTCGACGAGAATTTTCGGCTTTCCACTGTCGGAGACAACTTGAAAAGGCCAATGTTTGATATCTTCTTGCACTTTAGGGTCATCAAACTTTCGTCCAATAAGCCGTTTTGCATCAAAAACCGTATTTCTTGGGTTGACAGCTACCTAAAATTGAAGGCAGTAAACGATTACACATATACACACCTGTTTCCAGTGTTGAATAGGAAAATCTAGACTGCTACGTTTATAGTGAGTGAGTCGGAGTTTTTACAAAATAATTTTGAGATCGATGGAACATACAAGTCCAAATCTGCCCAAAAAAACATGCGTGGCAGGCATATTTTTTGAAGCAGATCAGGCAGGCACAAGTCTACATTAATGTAATTTTTTATATACCTGATTTTTAGCAGCATCGCCAATCAGCCTTTCGGTTTCAGTAAACGCGACATAGGAGGGCGTTGTTCTATTGCCCTGGTCATTCGCGATAATTTCCACTTTACCATGCTGAAACACGCCCACGACGGAATACGTGGTCCCGAGGTCTATGCCCACAGCAGGCACCATCATAAGGTACTGAAAGGATTGACGAAATTTAAAAAAGGTAATTTTAGACATTTTGGGCAAGGTTTGGCTTCTAAGGATTGTTCAATCTAATCTGCAGGTTGTACAAACAAAGCTTGAAAAGTCGCAACCTGCGCAGTTTTAGCACCTTTGAGTCTATTTCCCTTTCACCATACTTATCGGCTTATACTTATATTAATGGCTGGGCCGATTCCGATCATATTTTTTTATTCAATTGGTTGTAATCTGGAGGAAGTTTGTGTGATAGAAAATAAAAAAGTTCTCCAGAATAATACGAAAGAAAACTTATGTAACTTATGCTGTTCTGGTACTTGACGAGGCGCTACATTAACAGTCAGTGGTCAGTAAAGTAAGTATACTCAAGTAATTTTTCTTTGTACGGAAGTACGTCTATCGCATATAGTGACAGCCCTTTCGCACGGCAGTACAGTTTTTTGCAGGATCCCGTTTTCAGCAGGATCCCGTTTGATCGCAAAAGATATTGTCAAAATTTACAAGAGAATAAATAATACTTGAAACTTCCTACCTGAAAACCGTTCACCAAATATCCCACCAGCCACAAAACGATCCGTTCTACATGACCTTACCCATGAAACTGCACTCGAAATACAATAGTTTCATGACCCCGCATTATGCTAAGAGGCGGGGCCCGCCATGACTAAATTTCACAATGCAATGCCAGTTCATCACGACAGAAAGGACGAAAAAGAATAGATTCATGTACCAAAGTAGAAAATTCCGCAGAAGGTAAGTTTTCAGAGGATAAATAAGGATATTCCAGAGGACATTATCGATATTTCGGATGATTTAGGGATATTCTAGATGCTATTAATTTGGATTTTCAAAGCCAATAGATGTGCGACATGAAAGATTGAATGGTTTGCATCGTGCGTGATGGTGGTTCTTCTGTAAACTTATAGAAGTAGTCATTGAGCCGGGACATATTTATTTGGTCTTCCTAAGTTGCATGCCCACAGCAATTTTTATCAGAACCTGTTTTACTACGGACTTACTTAGGTATGTTTGGTAAAAGCACTGAAACTCCCATTTACCATGTTGTAAATTCTTTGAATTTGTTCCCCGCATTCAACAAACGCCTATCAAAATTATCTCGTAGCGGGAAACAGAACCAATAAAAACGGCCGAATTGTAAACGTCATTAGGGCGAGACCAGCAATAAACCTCGGCGAAGCAGTCGTTAATTTAACATCCCCCAATGTTACGCCCAATCAAACCAGTCAGTGAGAACTGAGGCCAGATTGTGAACATAAAACCTTTTACGAACGTAGACCATTTAAGTTAATGGAGACGTCATTGCTGTGGCTTCCTCTCTGCCAAAGGTAGGAATGAGACCGCTTGTCCGTCGTCATGAATGTTTATTATTCTTTGTCAATTTTGTTCTACGTGTGGACAACGATGTGATTATCATTACATGAGTAAACTACCACTGTTTGTTTCTAGAGGTAAATCCATGCGGAAATTGATAGACTTTTTCGCATAAACATGTTTGAGCTTCTGTCAGCTCCAGATGTTTAAACGCTCTTAGTTACCGAACCATTTTCCCATAAAGCCACGGAACGTTTACTTCGGTTGACAATTTAAATTCAATTTATGTTCGAGTTGGTTGGTGCGGTTGAATGGTATCGAATGAGTGAAAACTTTACCAATATAGGTAGAGAGAACACAAATAGGTCTCATGTTAATGAGTTTGCCGATAAGTGTGAAATCGGTTTCAATATGCAGAGAATTTCCCTATCAATAACCCATTGAGATACTTATTGCTACATGCTAAGCCTTTAGAAGGCACGAGTATATACGCTTAGTACAAGTAAATATCAAGCTTCTATTTGTGTCAATAGAATAGCCAAAAGTATCAATGTAAAAGGGAATTCATCATAAACGGGGAAGAATACTGAATTCTTTACTCGTTTCCGATATCCTAATTGAATATTAAAAGTAGAATTTAAATAAATGCAAATCAAATAAGCATGATAATTACAAATAAGGGGCCACCACCCATTGTGCAAAAAAGTCAAATAGTCATATTTACAGTTGTAATCCGTTGCTACAGATGTCTGCAGTTTCGTCAATTCCTTAAAAACTTGACATACTTACCTCTGTCTAAACAAATAACAGCATTCGTCGTTGAAGAGATCATACCTTACCCTTTGATTATAATAATCAAAGACCTTACCTTATCTATTGTATATCATAGTTCAACACATTAGTTACTGATTCATAAATAACGGAGTATGAACACAAGATCTTTTTCCAAGAACGGAGTGGCACATTTTTTGGAATTGGTTATAACGTACATTTCTTATTGTTTTTTTTGTGTAATAAAATAATAAATTTACATTGTACCGAATTAAGTTTGACGTGAAATTTTGGTATGACGTTATATTTTAGTTTTTTACAGTTATTTGCCAATTTTGTGCCGCCATAGAGTGCGATTTGTTAAGAAGGTCCTACCAAATACTCGGCAATGGTCAACAGTTTATTTCGTGCAACAGTTTTCTGTGTCAATTGACTTGTATGTATTTGTACTTTAACTGCGCGTTCATTTATCAATAATGTTATAGGGGCATCAAAAATAAAACACATGTGATTTATCTTTTTACTTTAATTAAGATGATATTAAGCAAAAGTTTTTCAAAAACGCACACGCTGAGATAGTTTTGAAGATATTCACAGTACCAATTCTACCAGAAAGTTATCAACGCTTCTTCTTCTTCTTCACAAAGTCTGGAGGATGGAAACCTCTAGCCGCCAGTAATTCTTGCACATTATGACACGCGTAGTACACATTATTCATCGCGGCTTCGGTGAGCATATCCACATTACATTTACCTTTATTCTTCCCTTTCTTCTTAGACTTCTTCTCCTCTTTTTTACTATCAGCATCATCTTCTTCCTCCTTTTTCTTAGGTTTTCCAGCCATTTTTTTTTCAGTAATATTGCTTCAGTTTCCAGTTTCAGTAGTCTTGGTAACGGTTTGAGGATGGTATTGATTAAACAAACTTTCGCGTTCGCGCTGATTTCAGGAAGGCGAAACAAACTTCAGTCTTGACTAATAGCCGGTTAAGCGGGAGATGTATGGTAGAAAGTTGGGTGTTATTTTGATTGCCCTTATGGCCACATACACCTATGTATACGTTAAACCTAACTACTCTATATTTTCATAAGTATTTGCTATAAGTTTATGTAAGTATACTGAATAGGTATGTATGTAGCATGACAATGGTCAGTTTTAGTGTTAAGAATTATATTTTCATTTAAAATGTGGTCAAGGCAGTACCCTCATAAGAGTATTCGCATTTTATCCATGTGTTGTCCTCTAGTTAATGTACTTAGTTTTGCTCGGAGCTTAAAACTAAATTCACCTACAAAGATTTCTTTGTATTCCAAGTCTTAGAACGAACGTGAAATCGCAACTAAGTGCTAAGTGGAAAACCTCTTTCCTATTTACATATGAGTAGATCTAGGTTAGGATATTGGGAACCAGCTAAAGAAAGTAATTAGGTATGCCAATGAGGTATGCTCGAAAAATTCATTTCTATTTGCAAACGACATCGAAAATTCAACATTACCAATTCTGACCCATTTTCTAATAAAGGATTCCTCATATCCTTTCGTCCCACTTTGAAAATGGTTATAGAACTCCTGGCTAGCTTCCAGCCAGTCTACACCTCTGCAGATCATAGCGTTAATATATTGTGACGTCCTCCCAGCTAACGAGCTCAGCTTTTGTGTAACGATGCGGAAACTCCGGGATGGGTTTCACTTAGTTTTTATTTTGGTTTTTACGGATGTTATTTGTATCCAGTGTTACGTTTATTGTTGAATGTAAATGTTTGTGAGTTGGTGTTATTACTTTTTTGTAGGTTTGCGCGTACAAATCATTATCGTCAGCCTTTTATTGTTTCACTGCAGCTCACAGGCCTGTTGCTTGGCTTGTTCAAGGCGAATTGGATGTTGTATCTTTGCAAGGTTCTGGGATCTACAATCACATATTATTGTAATCTGTGCTAGGTACAATACAAAATAACGAAGAAATAAAACTATAAAAATAAGAACCATTGGTATAATCAATTGAAAATAAATACAAAATATTTACAATATACAGAACAACTTACAGAAAAATTACGAGAACGTCCAAGTGTATAAAATGACAATGATTGTAATAAATGCACAATTAAACAAAACAAGAGCTTCTCTTAATGAGAAAATAACAGTAAATATTTCTTTAATAAATTACTTGATATTATAAAGGGGTTCTTTCAACACGTGTTCAACTTCAGCCTTGTGTAACACGGAGGCTCCAACTGCTGGGGTCGGGGCTTCAGCTCTCCCGGCGTAAATTAACTGAAATATTATATTTGAAGTTGGAAATTTATTTTGGAAGAACAAATTGTCATCGGTTTTAGAGGTGGAATAAAAGAAATGTATCGGAGACTATCGCTAATGAATATGTTTTTTGGCAACTACTTTAAAGGCGATATGTATCTTGCCCACTCCATAAAATCTTAGCATGTAGTATTTTTTATTGATTGGTATTTGTTGACGATCTGATAGAAGAAAACTAGTACATATTCAACATAATCTTTTAGTTCATCTAGATAGCAATTATGTTTGAACAAATTAGCAGAGGATCCAATCGATCTTGCTAATTCCATTGTTTTCTCATCAACAGTATATTATCCAAAAGTTATATCTATTCCAATAGCTTTGCACAGCCACGTTCATAATTAACTACCATCCACATTATTTCGAGACTTAATTACAAAGATAATTAAATCGTGATCGGAATTTTCGTTCGCGTTAAATTTTCAACTAGGCTCTGTATCTTGTAAATGTGACAGGGGTACGCCGTTTATCATATTACTTTTTCGCCGTTTTTTGACGCGGTCTCGCCCATGTTCTGGGATACCTACTTCATCCACAAATACCAAAGCCGATCCCACATGTACCAACAGTAGTCTTCAATTATCTTCAGTATCCCATATATCTCCTTAACAAATATTATCTCATAAGATTAACCCGATTTACGGTAGAAATATAAGAAAACAAACAAATTCACAAACAAATGTATAACATTAGTTAGGATTATCAAATAAGATTCAACAGATAATCCAATAGACGAATGTCTACGTTCGTAAAATCTGACGAGGTCACCGACAAAATTATGTTATTTGCTCATAAAAATCCGATATTTGGTGATCAGGAATCGATTTGGGAATTTTTGGCAGCAACTGTGATTAGATTGCGATTTTATACGATCGGTGTTTGGATTGATAGAGGTAGTGACAGAACGAAGATTCGTTTGCCATTTAATTACATAGATCTCAATAAAATATCGTACTATAAAAATATGTTTAGCTCAAACGTAACTTCACTGAAACAAAAAATATATATCGAAGCCTCAATATTCTAACATGATAACAAGATTCCCTAAAGGATAGATTTCAAATTCATAATATTACCTTTCTGCCCAAGAGATTTTCAAATCGTGGCTTAACGAAGCTCCAAGCTCCCATATTCCGATGCTCTTCTTGACTCCATATGAATTCTGGGAAAGTTATGAACTTGTTACGGTCAAGTGAACAAAATTCATTAAAATCTCAGAGAATATTAATATTCATATTGGTATTATAAACTTTGGAGTAAATATTGAACTTTGGAAAGCAGCAACAGTATCTTACCTTGTACTTGTGTTATTAGTTTGAAAAACATTTTTAGGCTAATCCAAGTAATGATGGATGGATACAACGTGAGTTGGTTCTAAGAAGCCAGCTTAGAGAACGACGAGTCTAAAAGTTACAGCTATAGGTACAAAAACCTCATAGGCTGATGATCTTTTATTAAATGAATATTCTGCGGAAATACTAGGGAGACTGTGAAGTATGCAAGATGGCGTGAAAAGACAAACCATCTGAAGGGAAGCAGATGAAAGCTGGATTACAAGAGATCTGTATCTGATAAGTAACACTAACACTCCTAAGTCTGATTTCACAGACACAGACCTGACATGTTACGACATGGAATGAACGTGACACCACATAACATCCAGTCACTTTGTGTGTGTTTGCGTTGCGTTCGAATGTAACGCATTCAGCTGTCCGCATGAAATAGCAGCGGGGAGCAATATGTCGGTCGTTAGAAACCAAAGCCTATGTGACTGGCAACTCGTATAACCTGTACGGTTTCGGGATTAATTACTGCACGGAACTGCGCTGAGAGAGATTCTGACTTCGTGGTATGAATGTTATGGTTTAGGAATGTTGTGATACTTCGAAACTAAAGTTATGATCACTATGCTTTTTTATAAGATTGTCATTTGTTTAGAAGAGAAGAGCATCCTTTAGAACAAGATGATAAATAGAACTTTAAAGTAGGGGGTGAGGTTTTGTAATTTGGGATTTAATTTTGTGATGTGATGATATCGTCTAGAATTTCGACTGGGGTGTTAATTTTAGAGCGCTCTTCTACCTTTAATGGTTTGTAGAAAATATGAAACTACTTACTCCTAGCATTCTTGAATCTCGCTAATTCAATCTGCAAGTCATGCAGAGGGAAGGGCGCCAAAGCCTCGACCCTCACGATGGCCACATCATCGATCTTAGCTCGAACCCTTTCCTTGTTCAGCTCGTAGTAATGCTTGCCGCTGACCAGGATCACTCGGTTTACCTTCAGAGGATCCGCTTGGGTGTCACCTGGAAAAAAAAATAGCTGGTGTAATATTTGTGATAGCAGGATTTTTAGATGAAAGAAAATTTTGTGGTATTGTTAAGTTCAGTTTATGGAGAGTGGATGCTATTGTGTCTGATCTGGCCCATGAGAGGGCTTTTAAACATTTACAAATTTTTAATCCTACATCACCAGAAAGTATTCTTCACTAATGTTAATTACTTATACACTTTTATTACTTATACAAATAAAAAAGTATGTGTTGGAGAGAACTTTTGGACATTTAAAAACATTTTATGCAATGCTACAAAGTGCTCACGATTTTCGGTGAATCCAGAATCCTTTTGTTCGCAACTTTTATAAATCAACATGTTTATGTTTATTCAGCTGCTGTTTGTATGCTAACGTTTAACTGTACGGTTATTTACTGAACATACGAGACATTTCCCTGTTTGTGGAAAAAACGGAAAAGGGTTACCGTTTTCCTTCTCTCCCATCGCCAAATTGTTTCTTTTGTGTACTCTGTTCCGCGTCATTATAGACATTGATCGTGAATGACTATATGTATATGTTTCCCTTAGGAGGTACTCTCTATTTATTTTATTTCCATTCTGAGTATTTTCCTACTAGTGGGTATGCTAAGGCAAAAGTCTAATATCAGTTGTTGTCATGAAAAGATTTTCTTTCTTGTTAACTGTTTCCCGCGGTTTCATGCTCTGAGAGAACCGCATTCCACAATCTGATCTATAGTTGCCTTTTCTCAGAGTCTAGCTTACAATTTTCTTAACTTTTGGCGTTAAAGCTCTACAGACAGACAGAATCACTTTCGCATTTATAATATTAGAAAGGGTAGGTGGAGTTCTGTGCTTAAATACGTACCAATGACGTTCTTGAAGTGTGTTCCGGGAGCGAAATCTGACATCGGTGATACAGCATCAGCCAATCGCAGGAGTACTTTCGGTGCTACTACTACTAAAGGCTTCCTATAGTTTCTGGCTACCTGTGGACAACGAAGATTACATGAATAAAATCAGACCTTTAATCCAGGAATTTAGCCTGGGATGTCAAGATAGACATATACTTTATGAGGTAGTTACATCAATTTTAAAGTGATGATATCGTGACATAAGTGATTTGATCACAGAGGAAAATTAATAATGATGTACTGATACAATACAGTACCCTTGAATTAATATATAATAAGGATAAGGAGAGTACTAAATCCAAAGCCCTTTGTAGTATCGTAGATACTACAAGAGAAACGCTAGGTCATTATAATTCACAACAAAGTTCCATCTCGTTATCTGTTTACGAACCATTTACCACATTATGCGCTAAACAATATATCGAGGATCGGTTAACTAATGCTTATGTACGATATAACACGCCTAATGTACAACCACAAAACATCGTTTTATACTATTTTTGTCTAGAGAAATATCAGTCCGACAGCTATAAAATAGTACAAAAGCATGGCAAATTTTTAATGAAATCGCTTCCAGCAGACCTGTAGTAGGAGAGTTAGAATTCAGATACTTATGTAAAGAAGCTGTGTAAAAGAAGTGGGTACAGAAAGCGTTTTAAAAAAATATATTATAAAGCAATAAATATTGTACTACTCTATTGAATGTATATAATGTACTCCTTCCTATAATGTTGTTAGGAAGGGGTAATCTCTGAAACTGATGATCTGACTCCGAAAACCCTTTTACAGACAAAAAGTTGACGAGTTTTCGGGACATCCAGTCTTTTTTCTCTAACAAAGAGAAAGCTAAATCTAGCATAAATATCTAAGTAGAAACGGTCAATTACTTAGCGACTTTAGTGGATGAAGTGAAGGAAGATTGAATAGGGGAAAGTTCTTGTGTTGTTGTTCGTACTTCGAGTCAGAGACATAACGCAAGTTTCTGCTACATCGACTTCGGTGGGTAAACTCGTGTTTAGGCAAACGGTTTATTTTGCAAGTCAGCGGGAACACAAATGTGTTGCTGGGTTACATTTGTTTGTGAATTGTAATATGTTTATGAATAGATAAGTTTCGTTAACAAGAAGAAAACAAAGATCTCAAACTAATTGGGAAAAGAGAAGGGCAAAAGACAACATGCCTGTTAGTTAAATTCCTGAAGTAAGTAAAGGTATAAGGGCCATGCCGAATTTCGTGTGGACCCCGCATCCCAACAGACTTGAATCTAGCGTCATCAGAAGCACCACTTTCTATAGATAATATCTTATTTTGGTGATGGGAAATATAAACATTTTAATATCCTTTATAATTAATTTACTTTAAGATTATTTACCAATTGGGTTTTTCGATGTAATCTTACCTGTCTTCTCAACAAATGGAAGTATTGCGCTGGAGTCGTAGGGTTGGCCACATGAAGGCATACATTCTCAGAGTCTGGTGCTGTCTCCTTGCTGTCCGTGAGCTGCAGGAACCGCTCCATCCTGCACGAGGAATGCTCTGATGCGGCGCCGTCGTACCCGTGAGGGAGGAGCATTACTAGACCGTTGCTGCGGACCCATTTCGCTGGACAGAAATCGAAATGAGTTTCAAATTGTTGAAGTTAATTAATACTCTTTTCGAGGTTAGGAAATGACGTTAACATAGGTAATCAAGAAGAGAATTATATAGTTACCAGGGGGTCTTAAAATGATGGATTAGAAATAGAGCTGGTGTTAGCCAGGGAGTAGGTATGGCTTGTAGCTTTTGGCAAATGGACAAAAAACGCGAGACTAATTCCAAATTAGTAGAAGAGATTAACGAGACAGAAAGTTCCTAGAGCATTTAACCACGCAGCCCAAACGTGACATTAATTCGAAGCACGTTTTTAACCAAAACTAGGATGCTATCCAAGCCCAGTATATAACTCCAGGCGTAAATTATGAGCAATAGGTGCCGCAACCAAATGTATGGCGTCGCATATAACCTATCTGACAAAATTTTGCTGGCGACCTCGTATCTAAGTTTTACGTAAATATTCAATGGGAATTTATCGTACTATTCGTTCCATATACATATACAGAATATTCATGCAATAGCAATTGAGAAAACTGGAAAGCAAAGTTTAGAAGTTGCAGAAACCATCTTTGTGAATGAAAAGTGACTCGGAATTCTGAATCCATTAGCTAGATTGTTTTCGAAAGATTAATCGTTTGTATTCACGGCAGTGCATACTGTTTTATGATTTTTCAAGCATTTTAATCCGTCAAAGTTAAAACGACAGCTGGAGAAATTATTAAATCGATTGTCTAGACTCTAGACTTTCTTTTATGATGATCGAGTTATGATAATGACTTGGTATAGCGGTTATTGAACTGTAAGAATAAGAAAATTGTTTTTTCTCTTAATATGCCCTGGGAATTTTAGAGAAAAAGCGAAAGAAATAAGATTTTTGTAAGTTTTGAAGAGAGCTTTGCGAAGTGATTAATCTTAAGCTAAGTTGTTTAGTTTAATAAACATTTTCAGTAATGAAAAACTTCATTATTTTCAGTTTCTCATAATAATGTGAAAATGGTGTATACTTATCTACATACTAGCTGGTGCCCGCGACTTCGTCTGCGCAGGTTTAGTATTTCGAACAATATGTTTACAAATTGTAGCCTATGTGTTATTCTGATGTATAAGCTATGTTATTGTAAAGTTTCATTAAAATCCATTCAGTAGTTTTTGCGTGAAAGAGTAACAAACATCCATACATCCATACATCCATACATACAAACTTTCGCGTTTACCACCACGTGTGTACCACTAAAACTTATACTGCGCGTACTCAGCTGAATGCGGACTTTTTCAAGAGTGCGGATTGTGCCAAGTGATATTTTGTTATAATCTTATTATTATTATTTTTTTTATCGTGCTTGTTAGTGATCCTAAGTTGTCTGTTACTTTTTCAGTTTCTACCCGTGAGAATCTATAATTGGCTTACTATATCATATAGAATTGTTATCCCTTTGTTACAGCTGTTGATTCTCCTTATAGTAAATAAATAAATAATATTAGTAGGATTAATACTAGTGCGTAGTAGATATACGACGCATTCAATTTTTTTCTATAGTTCTCATCATTTTAAAGTTCCATAAATATTCGTTTTGGTCTCAAAAACCTACCAAACAAATGAATTCACACTCACATTCACCAGAAGCAATAAAAGCATCCACTATAATCTGTGCCCCGTTATAGAAATCGCCAAACTGCGCCTCCCATAGACACAGGTTATCGGGCGAGTCGTACGCCATCCCGTATTCAAAGCCCAGTACCGCCTCTTCAGAGAGAATCGAATTGGCCACCTGAAACGGGAGTGCAATAGTTTGATAACTGTATTGACGTGGGGATATTTAGATGTGACGATCATTTTTGTTAAAGTTTTATGCCTATAAAATTCACGAGGTCGTTTGAACGTGCTAATCTCAGAAACTACTGGTCCGATTTTTTTTTTACCATTTAAGATCGTTATATTTATTTACATAGTTATATACATAGATATTTACAACACAACAAAAAAAAACTATCCTAGTAGAACAATTAAAAAAAAAATATATATATGTCCGATTTGGAAACAAAAACTTTCGGGGTTCAAGGCAGGCTGAAGTTTCTTTATCAGTTACACGTAGTAGTTCCCACGGGCCACGGTAGCTGGTCGTTTATAACTTGTCCAGAAACATAGAACATATTTGACAACTGGTATATTAGGATGTTATCTAGTAAAACCAATTGCTACCAAATAATATTCCAAAATCTCTCGAATGTGCAGCCAGCCATTCACGCTCACTGTTTTACCCAATCCCGTATCGGATTGGGTAAAAGTCCTTTTTCCTTCACAGTGAGCACGAATCCATGAATGTGTTGAATGCATAGCTTGAAACCATGCATAGCACTAGATTCTGTGGATGAACGCTTGCGTAATGCCGTAGTCAGCAGCCAAGAAAATATTTAAATTGGACTGTTACCCAAAATGTCATAAAAGAAGAGAAAAAAAAACTTTCTAGTGCGAATCTAAAATTAACAAGTTACAATTTCTTCAGTCTTCCAAAAACAGTTATGTTTTATCAAAGAAGTGGAAAGTCCAATTTCAGAAAAAATCTACGTCGGTAGCGTTTTACTCACTTCTAGGAATCCCTTCTGCTTCTCATGAATATGGTTGAGTGGTATATGAATGGCTTCTGTCTCTTGATCCACCAGCATTACGTGCCGATGGGAGAAGGTGCCTCGACCTACATCTTCACCACTTAGGCGCACATGACGACCCTCCATTAGCAGGGAACCTGGTTGGTAGAATATGAGAAATTTATCTAAGAAGCCTAATACATTTTTTGTTATATTTCCTATCTATGAAAAAATCTATACAATGAATTAAGTATAATTCCAAATATCATAAGTAATAAATCTAGCGCTTCAGGTACAAAAAGTGATTAATTCTACAACCGCGACTACAAGAAAGAAAGTAGTTTAATTTCATAAAAATAACTTACGAACATAGAACCTCCTCCTTTTTTGGAAGTCGGTTGAAATACATTGCTTAAGATAACGGAATAATAAAATAACATTGAGGTTTCAAATAACAAATGCGTCTTCCTCAAAGATTGATTTGAGACTTAATGCAAGCATTAGGAACGGATTAGATTTGTTTAATTGAAAACCTACAAAGTTTCGATTAATCAACCGCAGTAGTAATCTCTTGTGGTCTGCGGTCTACATTGTAATTACTTTAGCGTTTCACTGAGTTAGTCATGTCTTTGTTCCTTTAAAACTTAATAAGAAACTTCTATCCTGAGGTTTCTTTCTTGTCCTTGGGGACCTACGTCACGAAGCACAGAAAAGGGTATTTTATGTAGGTCATGATATCTTTTTTATGTTCGCTGCATCCTTAATCAATTAAACAATTGCTCAGAATGTCTGTTGCCTTGATTTGTCTGAGAATGAATGCATATGTTTTTCTGGAAGACATAGACCACCACTGACGTTCGTCCGGGCAGCATTTAACATTGAGCGAAGTTTCAATATTCGATCCTTAGTTTAGAAGTCAAGATTAAACTGTAATCTTACCAAAAGCCAACGCCTCGCCAGTCGCCCAATCGATATCTTTCCCTTCAGCTAGTTTTCCAAGCCTGTTTCTCACATGTGTCTTAGACAGATGCGGGTGAATATTCTGCGAACAATTTGGGAGCATATTATTTGCCTTGATTGATATACCCTCATTTCGAAGGAACTGTACCGAGCTGTCTTTGAACATGGGAAGTAATTTACTGTCTCGATTCTAATGGATATTGTGGATACAATATTGGGTTGAATTCTGTTCGTTAGTGAATTATGGAACGTTGTCTGCATGATAGATTTGGTTTGGTTGCTTCAAATTATCGGTTTATATCTTGATGGTTTCTGTGACTATTTCAAAGTTTCCCGCTAGCTATTGTGTAGCGTTATCTGATTGTTTGAGCCCTAAATACATTTCGTCGTTCGCTAATGTGGCTCTAATGCATTGGATTACGGGAAATAAAGAGAATAGAAAGAATTTTTTTTGCATGCAGTGTAAGAAAAGTACCTGCGATTCTGTGGTTCGACATTTACCACATGACGCGCAACGATTCTCAATATTGAGCTCCCATACGATATAGAAATGGACCCATGTACGTAACGCGGGCCTATTAAGGGCCGTGGTTGTGGTTTTGCGTTTGTAGCAGTAACAGTAATTAATCACCAGAAAACACTGTGGCAAGGTTGAACGTATTGGGTTTAGTATAGTTTGCCGATATTTGAGAAAATATATTTTGTTGATATAATAATTAGGTACAATCGCAATGATTTTCCCACTATGGATATGTGAACCAGAATTTGTTTTTTATAAAAAAGTGTAAGTACATGGAGTTTTTAAGAAGTGTTAGGGTGCACAATTGCAAAACTGGCTTATCGGCTCTACAAATAGATCCTTTTTTTGAAAGCACCGGTTTTTTTTTAATGTGTAATAGAAGATAAATGTATTGGTGTACACAACGTCATCATTTAAAATGGTCGTATCTTTGCACCTAAATCATATCCCCTGTCAGGTCCTATTAAAAGCAATTATACCAGTTGGCTGGCTTGCTAGGCAGCATCACTGACCCGAATGCCTATTACTCCCTACATTATCTATGTTCCATCGAGCGATGTGGCAACCGCATTGGTCATTCACATCGCTTCACCTATATGTAGGGTTTGCCCATGATTAGTACAATTGCTCATTAATAATAATCTAAATTCTCTGAATGCTCGTACAGTGGTTGAACAAGGGATTAATTTAGTATAAGCGAGCCTATAATTGCCGATATTGGGTCAGTTGCTAATCCCTTTATTTGAACAAGCTTTGTATGATCCTAGGAAAATATATTTACATAAGTTTACTATGTAGTATGTTTAAATACGTGTAGTAGCTAGTCTTTTCTCCTCCGTGAGTAGGACAGTTACCGTTTATAAGGGACTGAAATTAACTAAACCTTTTAAACAACTGACTTGGATCTTTTAAAGAGATAAAGTTAAAAAGTTTGTAAAAAAACCGATATGATTATACCTGAAAATAAAACCAGTACCTCAAACACTTATTTCTGATTGAACCCAAAACAATCTCAAGACGTTTTTCTAACAAAAATAACACAAGACTCTAATCCCGACATCGCTTGACCCCGGCCTTAATCCTGAACGGTAAATATCGAATCAATTGGACTCCTAGCTATTGAGTTTGTATGCCCCGACGCTTTCATTTGAGGTCGTTCTAGAACCTTCGGATTGTGTTAGCGAAGGAATACTTGGAGCTATTTGTTTTGAGGTTAAGGATAAGTGGAGGATATCGTGTAATGCTGCTAGATTTGAGATTGTATGTCCGATGCTGTAAAAAGATTCTTGTTTTAGATATTAGAGGATTAAGAAAAACTTTTCTGCAAAATGTCAATGTATGGAGATTTTGTTTTTTCGTCTTAATGTACACGTTTCGTAGGGTGACCATTTCTATCTCAGCCTAAAGTTTCAATTATTAAGCAAAAATAGGTTGACACAAAGTTTTCTCCAATATTGCGTCTTTTACTAGTTTTGTTTTAAGACACCTATATACATGATCTCCAGACAAGTTAAATATATTTAATGATTAAATTGCTACAAATCAAAAGAAATGAGATAGGTACTTACAAAATCATCAGGAACAGTGACAGAAGCCTGTCCGACAACTTTAAGTAGACCAGTGTCTACTCCGGTATCCCAGGTCTCCACCGCATGGGGCGCTGCCTGCATCCCCGACCATTGTTCCTGGTAATATGATACCTGTAGACCAAGAATTATTGATTAAGATATTTATTTCATAAAGTATTTTTTATCTGTAGGTAATGCTGCGCACTCGGGTTGTATGTCGCCAGGGGTTAGTCATTTTTTTTAAATCGATCCAGTCGTTTCAGAGCGTCTAGTCTAGGGTGTAAACCGAAGATATGCATAACATACTTAGATATTAATCATTGATTTTATTGCAAGTTTGTCTTATCATCCATAGTCTGAAAGTATGAGTTTGAATGTAAAATTAAAGGCACCGAAGAGAATGCAAGAAATATCAAAACATACGCTCAGGACAATATCGTATCAAAATCATCAGTAACTTAACCAAATTGACCAAACAATTTAAATATCTTAATCGTGGAAAATCTGCAAGTGGTTTAACTCCATTTAAGTTTACGCGTTCTTTGACTTACATAAATTTTCGGAGTCAAACTGAGCCAATTAAACCAAACGCCGAAACTACACTAAGGATAAGTAGAGATAAGAGGAATTTGGCGATAAACTTAAGGCAGCCAGAGAGACTAACAAAAGGCCCAAACAATAAATCAGCTGACATCTTATCTGTAAGTGCAAATAACAAAAAGTTCGTAAGAATGAAAGAGATTCTTCATGACAATAGAAGACTGGTTCACCAAAAGAAAAAAATAACAATTTCCACAACGCAAATTATATCTACGTTCAGATTTTTTGGAATAAGGTATACTTATAAAACAGCCCAAGTTTTCACACGCTACTTTTAGAAATTACTTCAAAAAATTGTAGCTTATAAGATCATGTTTAAGCTGTTACTGCAAAATTTCATCTAAATACGTTGAACCGTTTACGCGTTATGAATCAACAAACTTGGTACGAATTATCGAAACTTTCCCCGTGTCCTTATGTATGTGATTTCGATTGAATATTAACTGCAGTTGTCTAGTCGTTAGGGATCATCAAATAGCTACATACGTTATGGGGATCATCCTATTTAAATAAAAGATACATTTTATATCTTCCTTCCTTAATGAGAGTTGTTGGAACTTCAGGAGGAAATAACAAAGGTATAAAGATATACGAAGCCTAAATAAATAATGTATGAGGTTCTTGTATTACGAGCGACCTACTAACAGCAGTGAGAACAAAGTATCAGAAATATGATATTAGGAAAAGGATTATTTTGAACTAGCAATATCCGCTAGGATTTTGCACAGGAGTATTTGCTATTTTCCTTTAATTAATCTTTTCCATGAGTTCGGAGTCACATTAATGAAAAAGAAAAATGAACATCTGGTTTTATCCCAAATCCCTGTATCCGGATAAAAAGTAGGACTATCTAAAGCTGCAAAATTTCTTTAATTCGGTCTAATAGTTCCTAAGATTAGAACGTTCACACAAACTTAGTTAAACATAGAAGCTCGCTAGTGTAGCTCAAAAGATTTAGCACAGTTCTTTTGAAAGTTATGAATACAATGCATCACAGCTTTTCATTTATTTTAGTAACTAAGATTCTCTACCTCCAAGACTTTTGTTTTGCAAACTTTTAATGTATTGCTGCCCTAGTTTTGAGAAACTTTTCAACTCATATACAAGAAGAGGAAACCACAACCACTCTCACATAATTTGTATTCACTGATATAAGTTTTGTTAATCAAAAGTTAATACCCTTGATGAACTGAATTTCAAAAAAAAAGTCGTGGTGGCCTAGTGGGTAAAGGACCAACCTCTCAAGTACGAGGGTGCGGGTTCGATCCCAGGTCAGGCAAGTACCAATGCAACTTTTCTAAGTTTGTATGTACTTTCTAAGTATATCTTAGACACCATTGGCTGTGTTTCGGATGGCACGTTAAACTGTAGGTCCCGGCTGTCATTGAACATCTTTGGCAGTCGTTACGGGTAGTCAGAAGCCAGTAAGTCTGACACCAGTCTAACCAAGGGGTATCGGGTTGCCCGGGTAACTGGGTTGAGGAGGTCAGATAGGCAGTCGCTTCTTGTAAAGCACTGGTACTCAGCTGAATCCGGTTAGACTGGAAGCCGACCCCAACATGATTGGGAAAAAGGCTCGGAGGATGATGATGAACTGAATTTCAAAAGCTTCCTTCAAATATTTCATGAATTTAATTTGCAAAGTAAGGGGTTTATTATGGTGATATGTGATGAGAACATACATAATGAGACATAAGGTTTCAGAGTCACGTTTGACTTTTACGACAGTGAGCATCTTTTTAACCGACTTCCCTAACAGAAGGGAGTTCTGAATACGACCGCGAATATTTTCTAAGGTTGCGTATCCAAGGGGTAAAACTAATAAGACTTTGCTGTCTGTCCATACGCAATACTGCATCTCTTGAATCGTGATAGTAAAACTTTTGAATAAAAGTGATTTTAGTAGGTTTTAAAGTTCATGATGCGAAACCCTTTGTACGCTAGATCGACTCGCACTTGGCTGGTATTTTTCCTACAGTGAAATTTTAAGTTTCTAGAATGTCGTCAATGTCGTCTTATCAAATTATGACTTGTTTATCGGTTTTCTAGTAGGCGAAATTGAGTTGTGAGCTCAGATTGTCTGAGGTCAAAAGCTTGCTGTTATTTTTATTTCTTTGGCTGTAAGAAACTAAGAAAAAATAAATTGATTGAAGTACCTAAGTCAGTGTACCTACTTAGACTGATATTTTACAAAGCATTTTTAGCCAGTTTGTTTGGCTCCGAAACTACTGAACCGATTTGGAAAATTGTTTCACTACTGGACCTAACCCCCAAGTGGCATAGGCTATATGTTATCTAGGTAAGGATAAAGTTTTTGGTACGTGGGCAAAACGCGAGAAACATTTGTATGTCTTATAGTGGACCTAACGGTTTATTAAAAATATGTTAACCTCAGGTTTGTAGGTAGGAACTGCCTCGTATTCTTTCTGAAGATGGCTGGTATATGTCGCTAGTATGTCTTTAACATCGTCTTCTTTCAATACGCCTTCTGACACCAGCTTTTCAGCATAGACATCTGGGATTGATCTGAAAGTAAAAATTATGTAATTATTTTGGATTGCACAAATCGTGAATCTCGTGTAAATAAAACGAGGCATTTAAAAGCCAGTTAGTTCCGTAACCAGATGTGGTAAATTCAAACAATCACCCACAATTAAAGTTTAAGTTTTTTCAACGTTTTGCCTTTAAACATATTATTACCGTGTTACGCATCACAGAAAGATCTGGGGATACGCCATTATATACTTTGAGTGACAGTCAATTGACTTTTGCAAACCCCTCGCGTAACTTTTAACTTTCCTTAGTTAAAATAGCAATATCTATTCAAATCTAACACCCCTTTTTTTTTTTTTTTTTTTTTTTTAACGACGTAAAAAATCATCAAATGACCCCTCCCGCTGTGGGTTAGCAGCGGTGAGGGAGTGTCAGACTCTTACTGACTAAAAGCCGTCGTGTTCCGTCGTAGGCCTTATGTGCTAGGGCCGCGGTACCTCTTTCGAACAACCCGCAGCCCCGGCAGGCCTTGGCCCTGCTGGGCCCCTCTGGGGTTGCTGACATCTCTTTGAGGAGCGCGTGGAACAACGCGCGCCGCCGACACGGGTCTGTTGTCTAAAAACAGACATGAGCGATGAGCCACCCGAACTCACCGCCCACAGACCCACGCCTACGGTGGCCGGGAGTCGTCTCGCGACACCCGGCGCCCGTGGTGTCTACCTGCTCCAGCGCGGCGGCCGGGATGAGAGGTGCGAACTCTCTGACGTTCCGCCGCCTCCTTCTCGAGCATGACTGCTTCGCAGAAGGAGGCGACGGCATCCCATTCCCTTTCGCCCCGGACTGAGGTGTAGTATCTATGTAAGATCTATATTGTAATGTAATGTATCGCATTTGTTTAATTAGTATTAAATGGTAATCGATCGGGAACAGTCGTTTCATTAAAATATACTCCCTTCATGGCGACCCTTGCCATATTTGGGACGCGCGGTGCAGTGTCACTTTCGGTGTAGAATAACGGGACTGGACACAACGGTATTGGACTGAGCAATTATTATCGGCGAAACAAATACAAAACGGTGGAAAATAATGTGTCGCTCAAACGTGGAAAAGGAGACATTTTTCCTAAACCAAAATGCTGCTGGTTCGAATTCTGCCCATGTTGAAGAAATGAAGCTGCATCTGTCAACGATAAGCATTGTCTTACTGATAATTTGTACAATTTTGGGTCTTGGCGCTCTATATTTCTTTTACAAGCAATACAAGAAATGTCACCACTCATGGATCCGGACGCAGATTTTACAAAATAATCTTCGACGATCATTCAGCCGTCCTAGAGGAATCCCGGGAGACGAGCAAGAAGTCAATATACCGATGAAGTAGAAGAAAGTGAAGTGTTTTGTGTTGTGCGGGTTCTATTGTTCTAAAATGCAAAAGTGCGTGGTAGATAAAGTGATACGTATAATATAAATAAAAAGCAAATAGTGAACTTTATTAATGACGCTAAATTAAAAATTAAAGTTAGCATTTAAAACAAAAAATATAATACATTGTTTGCATTATCTTTCTTTGTATGGGGCGCGATTGCATTCCTATATCAAATTACGTCTTGTGACCCCTACTACGGTAACTCGCCATGAGGATTTGGTATGTATTTTAATATTATTAGATTATTTCAACAGGAATGGAAGATGAGTTACTTCAATGTTTAGATAGTCTTACGATTATTAAGAAATATTTAATTAAAAAAGGAAAGTCAAGATTTCAAGGTAATGTTATACAAAATAAATTGTTAGAGACAGAAACTGTATTTGCGAGAAGTAAGAGAATAATTCAATTCTTATCTAATAAGGAAGGAATAAAACCTGAATTATTGACACGTATAACTGTATTAAGGGATGAAATAAAGGCATGTTATTTGCGAATTACTGAATTATGTACTGAAAGTAAAAAAGATAGTAGTAGTAGTAGCGAAAGTGATTTTTGTGACACGATCCCAGATACAGATATAATCATGGAGTTTGATTTAAAAACAGCGTGTAACTTGATTCCTGTGATGAGCAGTAATAATGAGAATAACATCAAAGGTACCATTGACTCTATAGAAATGTATGCAGACATGTTATCAGAAGCAGGGAAAAAGTTACTTATAACATTTGTTTTGAAGAGTAGATTGACGGAAAATGCTAAACTACGAATGTCCAATAGTTATACA
This sequence comes from Helicoverpa zea x Helicoverpa armigera, assembly GCA_033682625.1. NCBI lineage: Eukaryota > Metazoa > Arthropoda > Insecta > Lepidoptera > Noctuidae > Helicoverpa > Helicoverpa zea x Helicoverpa armigera. The sequence continues at coordinate 2,425,474 of JAWIIS010000041.1, forward strand.
TCTGCAAACGATCTTGTCAGAGATTTACGTTCCACCCTCCTGCCTAAGAAATCATTTACTGCAATACAATCGCGGTTACAAAATACTACTCAAGGCTGGCGTACAATTGACCAGTACGGAACAGAAATTGAAAAATTATTCACAAATCTGACAATATCGCAGGCAAATGGAAACTCACAGGATTATGCTGTACTAAAACCCTTAAATGAACGAATTGCTATTAAACGATTCGCAGATGGATTGAGCGACTCCCGTCTCAGTACAATTATTGCTGCGCGTAATTACGATAATTTAAAGGACGCGATCCAGGCGGCAAAGGATGAAGAGTTAACAGCGGTATCGACTCAGGAAAGCGGTGATGTCATGCAGTTTTCGCGTCGTGGTAGAGGTAAGTCGCATGCTTATAATTCTCGTCGATGGCAATTTTATAATCATCAGTCACGTGGACAACGAGGATATTATCATCCAGGAGATTATCAAAATAAAGTCGGTAGTAATTATGTGAGAGGATATTCACGTGGAAGATCATTTTATCCTTCTCGTGGTAAAACTAGAGGTTCATTTAATCGAGGACGAAATTATCACGTTTCGAGCGAGAAACCATCGAGTTACAAAACTCGTGGTAGCGGCCATAATCATCGCGTGTTTTGTACTGATCAACCTAGTACTTCTGAGGCTGTGACTTCAAACAACGATCAAATGCAGTTTTTTCGATCTGAAACATAACATTTTGACGTTAACAGGCAAAGCAAAATTCTTAGTTTTATATTTAGGTAATAGAAGATACTTTTGGTTAATAGATACAGGAGCATCTTTATCCATAATAAAAAAAGTCGCATTGCCTAGTAACAGTTCCATAATTGAAAATGATACTATCATAAATGGTATTGGCGGTCAAATTCAAGCGACTGGATTTATTAATCTCAATCTGACTCATCGTGATGAGCAACAACGTGTTGATTTTAATATTAAGCTACATGTTTTTGATAACATACCAATTAAGGCTGATGGTATTCTGGGTTTAGATTTTCTGTGTCGCTATGCATCGAATATCAACTTAGAGAATAACATCATCACCCTATCTAAATATGGAGTGGAATATTCTCTGGTACTTCGTGATACTATCGATTATTTCGACGAAGTGTTACATATCCCGGCTCGAAGTGAATCAATTCACTATTTAATTGTCGATGATAACTTAAATGACGAATGTGTTATACATAGTAGGCAATTGGCGGAAAATGTTTTTCTTGCAGGATGTATTGGCAAAATAAAAAATAATAGGTTACCTGTAAAAATTCTAAATACCAATGAACATGATGTCACTTTATCGATGTTTCAACCTGAAATTCATTCAATTCAAGACTATGACCTATGTGATTTTAAATCTAAAAGCAACAGTTTAGAGAGGGCGAAAACTTTATTAAATATTTTAAAATTAAATCATTTAAACTTAGAGGAACGAAAATCAATTGAAGAATTATGTTCTAAATATTCGGATGTTTTCTTTTTACCTGGCGATAAGCTAACTACAACTAACGTTTATGAGCAATCAATAACTTTAAAACCAAATACTAGTCCGGTTTATGTTAAGCAATATCGCCTACCACATTCTTTGAAAAGCGAAGTGAAAAAGCAAATAGAAAAAATGATCGATAACGATATAATAGAAGAAGCAAAAAGCGAGTGGTCGAGTCCTATCTTATTGGTACCGAAGAAAAGCGGAAATGATAAGAAATGGCGACTTGTAGTCGATTACCGGAAACTCAATGATTGCATTGTAGATGACAAATTTCCATTACCCAACATTTCCGAAATTTTAGACTCACTCTCTGGATCAGTCTATTTTTCACACTTAGATTTAAATCAGGGATATTACCAAGTAGCTTTAGACAAAAACAGTAGGGAGTATACTGCGTTTACAACTGACACTGGGCAGTACCAAATGAAGAGATTGCCCATGGGACTCAAAACAAGTCCAAGTGCTTTCAGCAGAGTCATGTCAGTAGCTATGTCCGGTTTAACATTTGACAGATGTTTTATATATTTAGATGATTTGGTGGTTTTCGGTAGGAATTTAGATATACATAATAAAAACCTGATAGATGTTTTGGAAAGATTGCGAAAAATTAATTTAAAATTGAATCCAGAAAAATGCAACTTTTTACGTAAAGAAATTCTTTATTTAGGACATTTAGTAACTCAAAATGGCGTTTTACCCGATCCGGCAAAAGTTGAAGTACTACAAAATTATCCCATACCAACTAACACGGACGAAGTAAAAAGATTTGTAGCTTTTTGTAATTACTATAGAAAATTTATTAAAAACTTTGCGGAAATAACCTATCCATTAAATAAATTAACCAGAAAATATGAACCATTTAAGTGGACTGATGAGTGTCAAAATGCATTCAACACATTAAAACATGCTTTGACAACTCCACCAGTTTTAGAATTTCCAGATTTTTCTGAAGATAATGAATTTGTTATTCAAACAGATGCTTCGGGTACAGCCGTTGGAGCAGTTCTGTGCAATCAAAATATGAAACCGGTAGCGTATGCTAGCAGACCACTTAATAAAGCTGAACTTAACTATCCAACAATTCAGAAAGAATTAGTAGCTATTGTGTGGGCTGTGAAATATTTTAGACCTTACGTATATGGTAAAACATTCACAATTATGACAGACCATAGGCCTCTAATATATTTATTTTCAATGAAAGATCCATCAAGTAGACTAACTAAATTTAGGTTGGCCCTAGAAGAGTATCAGTTTAAAATATTATATATAAAAGGAAAGGAGAACAGTGTCGCAGATGCTTTGTCTAGGATAAATATAACATCAGAAAGCTTAAAGCAAATGCATGAAGAAATAATGTTGGTTATGACCAGAGCGCAGAAAATGCGTTTAGACTTAGATAAACGAGACCTACCTTCACCTGTTGTTAATAGACCCGACGAACCGTGGCCTGATCAACCACGTGTAGTTGAGGTACTAAGAGCACCAAGTTATTGTATTGAAGTGACTTTTATAGGGAATGAGGAATTAAATAAATTAAGAAATCTAAATAATATAGATGTAGAAAAGGAATGTTTTATTTACAGTCGATGTAGAAAAACGTTGTTTATTAATCTTAACTTCAAGGCACAATTTACGCGAGTCGAATTTGTGACTAAGTTAAGAGAGTTTTGCACAAATATGAATATAAAAGAATTATGCATAATAAAAAGAAAAGAATACGAAAGTTTCATTAAAGATATATTAAAAGAGATAAAAAATAATAAGGAATGGACCGGTCCCCGAATGTACGTACTAAGAGGTGTTAAAAGAATTGACGATAAAGAAGAAAGAAATTATATTCTACATGACTTTCATCTACTACCCACCGCAGGACATGCTGGGGTACGTAGGATGATAAATAACATTAAAAGACAATTTTACTGGCCAGGACTAGATAAAGATGTCAAGGAGTTCGTGAGTAAATGCGCAAAGTGCCAGAAAATGAAGCATTGTAGATATGTCAAGGCGCCAATGGAGATAACTACAACAGCTTCATATGCTTTTGAAAAGATTTTTCTCGATATCGTAGGCCCTTTAGAAAAAGATTATGAAGGTAATCGTTATATTTTAAGCCTGCAGTGTGAGTTAACTAAGTTTGTAGAGGCGTATCCTCTAAAAACAAAGGAAACGGTAAGTATAGCAAAAGCTCTAGTTGATAATTTTATCTTAAGGTTTGGTATACCAAATACCATCGCGACTGACCGCGGTACGGAATTCATGTCTTTAGTGATGGAACAGGTATGTAAACTATTGGGAATACATAAATTGTCATCTACCGCTTATCACCATCAATCTATCGGCGCACTCGAAAACTCTCATAAAAGTCTCGGTGCTTTTTTGCGAATATACTGTGATGGAAAGAAAGAAACATGGAGTCATTGGTTACCGTTTTGGTGTTACAGTTTTAATAATACTGTCCATACAGAAACAAAGTACACACCTTTCGAATTGGTATTTGGTAGAGCTAGTATAATACCATGTAGAATAAGTCAATGTATCGAACCTTTGTATAACGCTGAAAATTATCCTTTAGATCTTAAGTATAAGTTACAAGTAGCGCATCAAGATGCTCGCAAAAATATATTAATAAGTAAACATAAACGTAAAAATGCTTATGATAAAAACATTAACAATGTAACGTATGATAATGGCCAATTAATACTTATTAAAAATGAAACGGCCACTAAATTAGATTTACTATGGGATGGACCATTTGTTATTTTAGAAGATTTAGGCGCTAACGTCAAAATTTTAAAGAATAATAAACCTTATGTTATCCATAAAAATAGGACTAAGCCATTTAGATCTTAAGTAACATTTAATCATTTACTTTTATGACCTTAAAAAAAAATACAAATGATTATTTTGCATTTTTTTTTTCTCACACCCCCGAGGTGAGGTGTAGTATCTATGTAAGATCTATATTGTAATGTAATGTATCGCATTTGTTTAATTAGTATTAAATGGTAATGGATCGGGAACAGTCGTTTCATTAAAATATACTCCCTTGACATGGCTTGTCATGGCTTGAACCAGGGCCGGACGCGAGAGGTCGCCGCCGCCCACAGCCTCGACGAGGACCCGGCGGTGCCCTTCCCACGCAGGGCACTCCTGGACTGTGTGGTCCACCGTGTCCTCGGGGCTATCCGCACAGTGGTGACACCCGGGCGCCTCCTCACGACCGATTCGATGCAGATACCTCCCGAAACAACCGTGTCCGGTGAGGACCTGCGTCATGCGGTACGTGAGGGCGCCGTGACTCCTCCCGAGCCACTCCTCAAAGAGGGGACTTACCGCCACTATGGTGGCGTGCCCTGCACTGGGTTGCGACAGTCGCTCCCTCCAGGCCACCATGACATCCCGGCGGAGCTCAGCCCGCTGCGCGACAACTTGTCGCGGCAACGGGGTTTCCCCTCGGCGCAGAGCCTCCTCGCGCCAGTCGTACAGGCGCAAGAAGACTCTCGCCTCCAGATCCCACGGTGGTAGTCCGGCTAGTAGGCCAGCTGCTTCGCGGGAGATCGTGCGGTACCCCCGGATTAGCCTAATGGCTATCACCCTTTGGGGCACGTTCAGGTAGTGTACAGCTCGCGGCCGTACCGAACGTGCCCATACCGGGGCCCCGTAAAGGGCCATGGACCGCAAGACTCCCGCGTAGAGTTTACGGCAGGGGGCGTTTGGGCCTCCCAGGTTGGGCAGGAGCCGCTTGAAGGCAGCACCTGTCTTCTCCAGTTTGGGGCCCAAACGTCGGAAATGTTCGACGAAGTTCCACCGGCCGTCGAGGACGAGTCCTAGGTACTTCATCGCCCCCTCGACGCCGATGGTAACCCCTCCCACCGTAATTTGGGAACCTGAAGGTGGCGCGTTCCGAAGCCCATGAAAGCACATGGCCTCGGACTTGTGCAATGCCACCTCCAGTCCCAGCAGCTGGATCCTCTCAACGACTATCGCAACCCCGCGCGCCATTATGTCGGCTGCCTCCTGGTGCGACCTCCCTTGTGCCAGTACCAGCGTGTCGTCAGCGTAGCAAACCACGCTGACGCCACGAGGGAGGTCGGCGCGCAGCACCCAGTCGTAGCCGATGTTCCACAAGAGCGGCCCCAGTACCGACCCCTGCGGAACACCGCACGACATCTCTCGCCGGTTCCATTCCCCATTGTGACCGGGGTAAATGATGGACCTATCCGACAGATAGGCCTCGACCACGCGACGAAGGTAGGTCGGCACCCGGTGGTACCGGAGTGCCTCCCTAATGCAACTCCAGGGAAGGGTGTTGAAGGCATTGGCGATGTCAAGAGACACCGCCAAGACGACCCCCCCCCCGGGACACAGCATCCCCCGTCGTGAGAGATCTCACGCGCATGATGGCGTCCACCGTTGAGCGCCCCCTGCGGAAACCGAACTGGTTGTCCGCGAGGTCCGGCCCCATCCCCCCAAGGTGCGCAACGAGGCGGTGTGCAACAACTCGCTCGAAGAGCTTGCCCACCTCGTCGAGCAACACGATGGGCCGGTATGCGGACGGAGAGTCCGCAGGGCGCCCCGGCTTCCGAATGAGGACCAGTTTCCCTGTTTTCCAACGAAGTGGGAACTGGCCCCTCTCCATACATGCGCTGAGAAGCCCCCTAAGTCGAGGCCCGAGAGCCTCAAGGGCCAGAACCCAGGCCTTGCCAGGCACGCCGTCAGGCCCTGGGGCGGTATTTTTGGCTTTCAGCCTGGTTACCGCCACTCTCAGGTCCACCCCAGTCACCTCGGGGACATCGTCGTCGTCGGATGTGTGGTCCACAGTCGACACCGCGGGTTGCAGAACCATGGACGGGGGAGAGTGGTCCCCGCGCGAAGGGAACAGAGCGCTCACCACCTCCTCCACCAGTTGAGGCCGAAGACTCTGGGTCAGCGGGGGGGCCCATGGGCGGAGCTTACCCCGCACCATTTTGTAAGGGCGCCCCCACGGATCTCTGTCCAGAGTCCCCAGTAGCTCTGTATTGGCCACGTCCTTGGCCTGGATGATGGCCAATTGGAGGGCGGTCTTCGCAGCTCTGTATCCCTCGTACAGTTCCGCTTCCCTGGCCTCTGCATCCGGAGGGCGGATGCGCAGCCTGCGGTGTCTGGTGTACAGGTGTCTCGCAGCGACGCATGCCTCACGAAGGGCCGCAATCTCGCTGGACCACCAGTACACCTGGCGTCGGGCGCGTCCTGGCAGGACTCGGGGCATGGCCATGTCACAGATCTCGGACATGGTCTCCCGGAACCACTCCGCCTCGTCGTTGATGTCGGCGGGCCTGTCCGGTGATGACACCCAAGCCCGCACGACTGAGGCTTCCAGGAGAAGCTCCCGGTCAAGGTGCTTTAGCGCCCAACGTGGACCACTCGGGGTCTGCAGGACCGGCGCGTTTGGATTTTGGGCGGAGACGTCAAACCGGATATACCGGTGATCGGAATAGGTCTCCACCCCCTCCTCGACGTGCCAGTCTAAGACACGCGGTAGCAGAGCGGGGCTGGCGAACGAGATGTCCACTACCGAGTCGCCCTGCATCCGTACACACGTGGGGACAGAACCCCGATTGAGGACGACCAGGCCTGATTCCAGCGCCCAGTCCTCCACCATCCTTCCCCGCGCGTCCGTGTGTCGGGAACCCCAGGCCAAGTTCTTGGCATTGAAGTCCCCTAACACTAGCACAGGGAGGGTGTAGCTTCCGACGACGACAGACAACTCCAGGAGGGAGTTGTGGAACTCGGCGAGAGTTCGGTTCGGGGAGAAGTATACCCCCACAACAACTATCTCTCCGAACCGTGCTGCGACGCAACCCCTTCCACTCTTCACCCCTTCGAGGGAAGGAGTACCAGCGGCGGCCGACGATATGATGGTCACCGAGCCGCTAAGGTCCTTGACCCAGTCATCCCTGGGAAGGACAAAGTACGGCTCCGCGACCACGGCGATGTTGATCGACCACTGCGCCATGCTTTGGAGCAACAGGTCCTGGGCACGGGCGCAGTGGTTGATGTTCGCCTGGAGGAAGCGTAGTGGAGCCGTTTTAGAATTCCATCACGTCTTCCTCCTCTTCAGGCCCAGAAGCGGGCACCGCGGCAGCAGCAGCAGCGGCGACTTCGCCGGCAGCGACGGCATCATTGGAGGTGGCGGCGGCCGCAGGAGCTGCGGCTGTGGCGACGACGGACGGCCGACCCTTGCCCCTGGTCTTGACGGGTGGGGTACAGGTCTTGCACCCCGCCCGGTGTTCGGCTGGCCTTCCAGCAGCCGCACATGCAGTGCAGTGCGGCGTGGCGCTGCAAGACACGGCCTTGTGGCCGGGCTGACCGCAGCGGAAGCAGAGGGCGCTGCGGTCGACCTCCGAGGTGCAACGAACTCCCACATGGTGCCCAACGTGGCATCGGAAGCACCTCAGTGGTCTGGGGTCAAGCAGCTTGACCTGCGCCGACACCCAGCCAACCAACAATCTTCGGCCGTCGACGATTGTCTTTGCTGCCGTCACGGGGCAGCTCACCGTAACGGTGCTCGTGCCCCTGAAGTCGGGACGTAAGGTGCCCGCCTTGACTTCATCGGCGGAGCACCCACCCGTCCTAGCGACGGCGGCCACCACCTCCTCCGTAGTGACCGAGTCGTCCAGGCCCATGATGCGCAGATCCGCGCACTTGTAGGGCCTGGAGACTCGGGCATCGTCCGCACTTATGGACGCTCTGAGCCTCTCGGCTAGAGCGTCTGCGGTGGGCCCGCTGGCCGCTCCCGGGACCTCCAGCATTCGGGCGCCCGTTGCGGTCACCCTGAGCCGAAGGCCCTCGGTGATACCCAGCTCAGCTAGGTCCACCGCCTCCTTTGCCTTAGCGAGCACGTCGCGGTACGATACGCCCCTCTTAACCGCGTCCGGCTGTAGTGTGAGCACCACAGCCGCGGTCTTAGGGGCGCGTAGTTGAGCCGCGACGGCTCGCTCCTTGCGGCGCTGCCTTTGGGCTTTCTTCCTGGCCGCCTTCCCTCTCTTCTTCTTCTCCCCCACCACCTGCCACTCGGATTGAGTGGGAGGAGAAGTAGTCGCTGACGGAGTCGGCTTTGGGGGGCGTCTCGCCACTGGTGATGACGACGGGACCGGTGCTGGGGGTGGCACCGGGGTCCTCTGCGCCCGGACCGCCGTCGCAGCCTTTGGCTTCGGCTGGGCGGCTGCCCTCCTGGGCGGTCCGATCGGCGCCGCGACGGGGGGTTCGCTCGGTGCCGATGCTGCCGCAGTCGCATAAGAGGCCCTTTGGGCTGCTTGGGGCTTTGGCGCCGCGAGGGGAGGGCGCAGGACTCTGCCCTCCAGGACGGAGAAGCGAGCCTGGAAGGCCGCCATCTCCCGACGAACCAGGGCCAGAACCTGGCTCTCCCCTGGAGAGGACTGCGGTTGCCGCGAGGTGGCCCCGCTTCGCTCCGCCTCCTGCTCGCGCATCCTTTCTATCTCCGCCCGGAGACATCTATTCTCCTCTACGAGAGACCCCAAGTTGGCCGTGAGGCGAGCTACCTGCTCCTGCAACTTGGCCAGCTCGCTCTTGGGAGCCAGGCCAAAATTGCTCACCGCTGCAGCGGTGATGGAGGCGGTAGCGGCCTCAATCGCGCTATTGCGATTGGCCTTCTTTCTCTTAAGGGTCACCTCTCTGAAGGCGGACTCCACTGTCTTCGCGAAGTCCGCCCTCCTCTCCCGGTCAGAGCCGAAGGCCGATGCGTCCTCCTCAGAGGAGCTCTGGTGGTCTCCTTCGTTGCCCCTGTCGCGAACGAGCCTCCTATCGGCCTTTTTGGCCGAAGCTCCGCGACCACCGGAGGAAGACCCCAGGTCGTCCGCCTTCCTCTTGAGGAAGGCCTCGACTCTGTGGTCCTTCTTGCTGCGGGGTACCGTGAAGTCTCCCGCAGTTTCCTCACTGGATACGGACTCGCAGTCCGAGTCCGCATCCCACTCCCTATCGTCTTTTTTGTTTGGGTTTTTTTTTATATTACTATCCATATACGTCCCACGAGCATGAGAACAATTTCCTGTCCACCCCGGCAGTGGCCTCATACCGGGGCAAGCCTACATACTGTTGGGGGCGGCTGGCCCCAACAGGTGGGAGCGCTAACGACCGTGTCCCCCACGGCCATTCATCCCCTCGCCGCGCTCCCGAAACTTGGGATTAGGTGGTTTTTTATCTAAGAGGTGTCCTTCCTCTGGGCCGGGCGGTTAAGCCAAGCCCTCGGCGGCGGCATTAGACATGCCTCCGTCTGCTGTCCAGCCATCCCGGCTCAGCAAACCCGCCAAAAGGTTTGCTCTTCGTTGAACGAGGAGCAAACGAGCGCCGCTTCAGTGCGCCTGCACCTCTGCGGGTATGGCCGCATCCTTGCCATGTCCACAAGCGTCGACTGGTCAGGAGCGGCCCCTCCCTGGGTCCCTCTTCGTCTGGCTTCTCCCCTGAACCTTTCCGGCATGAGTGACTCTACCGGCAGAGCTCCAGGATCCTAGAAGCACGCAAGCCCCACCACGACGACAACGTGGGGACACCCTCGGTGGGGAAATCTAACACCCCTGATCTGAATAGATTGCTTCGTTGATCTACATATCATTTGAATTCAAACTTGTATTGCACAAGCGCTAACTATTCATTCATTTGTTTTCTTTTAACAATTAATTCTTATTAATTAATTAAAATACTCACTTTCTACCATGAATAATTTTATACAGCAGTGGATTAGTGAAGGTAGGATCGTCTAACTCATTGTGACCCCATCTTCTGAAGCAATTGTAGTCAATGAAGACATCTTTGCGGAACTTGCGTTGATATTCAAATGCTATGTTCGTTGCTTTCTCCACCAACTGGAAATTGGATAAAGGAAATCTTTTATTCTATTCAAAGCTGTGACGGTTTTAGAGGAATGTTCTTGCTGTTAAGAATTTGTTGTGACGAGATATAAAACTTGTTATTCGGATATAAAAGTATAAATGGGTATAGTGAGGTTGCATTTAAATCATGTAGGATATTACTTTTTTTTTGCTTATTGCTGAAGCTGAAGTACTCTATTGATTTTCCTCATACGTTAATTTAACATGGCGCTTTCTTCACGTAATTAAAAGCTCTCGTTTTACGTAAACAAGACAACGAAAAACTGAAATCATGAATAATGAACATAAATTATGGGCAACAGGTAAATTGACTTTATTTATTTTGTACGATAAAAAAGTAAGAATAAAAGATAAATAAGAGTAAATGTTGAGTAAATTTCATAATTAGAGCACTTTTTCGTTTTCCCTTAAAAATATTTGTGAAATCTTACAGCAATTAATAATGTAAATTAGTACCGGTCTCATTAAGTCGTTGTGTGGGTAAACAATCTAATAAGCACGAACATTTTAATGAAGTGTTTTGGGCTTTTTCGTTGTAATTAATACTCGAGTACCTACTCTCAGGCGAGGTACCTACATCAGGTGGTAAAAAAGGTGACGTCAAGCCGTAAAATCTAGATTTCTTAGGGATACAAGAAGATACCCCATGTATGTTCTGCTAGCACATTTTTTACCAACCAGTTCCAACAAGCGGGCAGCCTCAGAATCATGAAATATCAGAATTTTGTATCTGATAAGGATTTTTTGACCAACACTTTGTAGGACGTGTGTGTTGCACTATTGCTATCATTGTGTTCTATCTCCTACAAAACGTAGGTCAAGTCAGTAGGGTAAGCTAAATATATACAAAAAAGCTTTAGGGGAAGTGAAAAAAGATGTGTTTAACCAAACACATTTTCATGACGTTATTCTATATTATATAACTTACCTCTGGATGATCACCATTGACATGTATGACGGGAACGGATATAGCTTTCGCTAGGTCGGTCACATATCGACATGACCTGCCTCGCAAAGCCGGCAGCGTGAAACCAACCTGGAAAATATACATATTTTTAATAACCCAATTCCAGTTTTATTGACAAGACATAAGGTAGATTTCGCAATGTTAGATTAATGTTTAGAATTGTCACCAAACGTAGCCTAAACAGAAGCCACTCAATATGAAGGTATTACTATAATGTACCCTAAATGCTCCGAAACTACGGAACCGATTTGAACTATGTATTACCATCACATAGGATATGATTTGTCCGGGTATATGAAGAAATCCCCCAGCAACAAGGATGAAATTGCATGTAAACAACTCTAGATAAACAGAATATCAAGCATCTTCCTCTCTTGATAAAACCTCATTTTCACAAAAAAATAAATATCCACGGGGTGTATTTACGACACCATAATTAAATAAAAAAAAGCCGTAACAGAAAAAAGGTTCTAACATTGTAACAACGCCGTCAAAACAAGCCAGCGGGCGCCGAATGGCAAAACCATGTTTTTATTAAATGATCCAAACACGAACCAACATGTTAACGTATAAACACATATTATTTTATGTGATGCTCGTACAATGGGGTCATGGGATCTAGACACACGGCAGTGTGTCCGCCAAGTTCGAGCAAAAAAAGCGACACACCGGCCGTGGGTTATATTACACGAACCATTTCGGGCCAAATTCGACCCCCCTATAACTCAAAATCTATTTTATTTACGCATATCAAATTTCTAGTATCTGTTGAGACCCCCTCACTTATCTAAAATACAAAATTTCATTAATATACCTATTGTAGTTCTTGAGATATTGACGTCAGAAAATCGCTATTTTTACTATACACTCACTGACTGACTGACTGACTCACTCATCAAAAACCTAGACCACTTCCAATGGTCGTATTGACTTGAAATTTGGCATGGAGGTAGGTCTTTATGTCAAGGTAAAGGAAAAAATCTGAAAATGGCCAAGTGTGAGTCGGTTTCAAAATAATGAAGGTATTTATACCCCTAAGGAACTAAAACGAACAAAATTTATATATGTATATTTATATAATATATCTTCGAATGGTCGTACCGATCTGAAATTCGTTACAAAGGTTTGTATTTAGTCAAAGTAAAGTAAAAATCTGAAAACGGCCAAGTGTGAATCACTTTCGAAAATAACGAATGTGTAACTTTGATCCACGAACATAATATATGATAACATGTCATGTCAGTCAGTTGGTAAATCTAGGCCATTTAGTTAATCTAGTTTATTTCTTTGTAAGAAGCATAGTGCATATTCAAAACTTAATAATAAGAAAACAATAAAATAAACAACCTTGCAAAAATAAATGAAATCCCACCCAAAACAAAAATGTGAAAGACTGCCAAGTTCGATGAAATGGGAATACTTCGCCTATAAAAGAAGTGAGATCTGAATAAGTACCAAGTTCCATACACATACCTTAGTTAAAAATAGTTACTTTTTAATGATGTTACTTGGCAAGTTTTAATAGAAAATTAAATACTTGATTCATTGCGTTTAGTAGGTTTATAACAAGGTGTGTGAAAACTTGCTAAGTAACATCATTAAAAAGTAACTATTTTTAACTAAGGTATGTGTATGGAACTTGGTACTTATTCAGATCTCACTTCTTTTATAGGCGAAGTATTCCCATTTCATCGAACTTGGCAGTCTTTCACATTTTTGTTTTGGGTGGGTTGCGTTTACACGAGTAACTAGACGTTCTTTTGTTTTTAACCGACTTCAAAAAAGAAGGTTCGTTTGGCGTGTATGTAGGTAGGTATGTATGTTTGCGCGTGATTTTTTCGTATGTGATTATATTATCATTTATGTAAACCGATTTTGATGCGATTTTCAGCATAGTATCTAGGTATATACGGAGAAGGATCTGTGTGCTATTAAAAACGTTTTATTTTTATGTAAAAAATGTTTTTCAACGAATGAATAAAATAAAAGAACCGAAATCTGAAAGCAGGGGTTACTATGAATTATTATATCAACACAGATAACCGTAACATGGGTTGACAGTTAGAATGAGCATTTATTATACCTTTCCACAAAAATAAAAAATCCACATTATTCATTTATACTTTCCTATCAGTTTTCCTTTAGGGAGCATACTTTTTCATACCTCTACACTACATGAAACAGTTTCAAAAAACTTTTTAATTCAGTTAGCATTTTCGAAACTGGTAGAAAATGTTCGAATAGTTTTGATCAGGAATTCATTTGCAAATACGTTAGGGAATAGACGTTTCTAAACGAATTGAACAATGTTAGATTGTTTCTGTTCGAACTTTTGCTTAGGATTGATTGAAATGCCGTAGGTATTTGATAGCAATTAAAGCAATTAAACACGGTTGAAATTAGATTCAGATGTGGTTTAGTATTTTTGCGCAATCCAGTATCTGTCTATATCTATACTTTTATTTTAACATCAAGAATCATCATATTACCCCTCCCACTGTGGGTTAGCAGCGGTGAGGGAGTGTCAGACTCTTATTGACTAAAAACCGTTGTGTTCCGTCGTAGGCCTTTTATGTACCAGGGCCGCGGTAACTCTTTCGAACAATCCCGCAGCCCCGGCAGACCTTGGCACTGCTGGGCCCCGCTGGATATCTATACTTTCATGCTGATCATACTATGATACTACTATAGTCAAAAGAAAACTTTTTTGCTTGTTTGTACTTACCTTAAAGGTTCTGAAACTAACGGACCGATGTGAAAAATTCTTCCACTGTTGGGACGCTAAACTAAACTATTCCCGAGTAACAAAGACATTTTATACGGGTGCGGGCAGTAGCTTCCAAGATACGCAGGTGAAACCGCAGGAAACGGATATACCTAATATCAAAGTTAATTTAGGCTTACTCACTTGATTATTTACTACTACATGAATAGATCCACCGACGTTGAAATGTGGTGCTTGAGATAACATCAGGGTTTCTTGATTCACTCCTTGTCCAGTGAAAGCAGCATCTCCATGAATCTGTGCAGAAAAAATACAGTTTTATTTAAATTTCAATCAATTAGTTATTATCTACTCATTTATATCTCATCATTAGTTAATTAATATTGTAGTTACAATGTATGAAGGTACATTAAACATAGATATATTTTAACAGTGTTAAAATTGAGTTTCACGTTTCGCACATTATAAATACGTAGGTAAGTATATTGAGGTCATATTTAGTAATGTATTTTGATAGTGATTAATGTCGTTTTAAATCTTTGGGTATTTTCCGTTAAATAAAAATATTTATTACATTTTACAGAGGTATTTTCATATCATGTAGTAGGCAGATTTATGGATTTTATGACTAAATTATTAGGTAATCAAACGTAATTTTCATAACTGCCGGTTCTAGTGTTATATTTAAACAATGAACTGTTATTAAAATAAAATAAATATTCTATATATATATTTTTTTCTTTGCATGTAGATTGTATTAAAAACTGCACCTACCACTGCTATTTCCCCACCACCCAAAGGTAGACTGGGAGAAAACGCCTAAGGCGTTAAGTCCGCCATTGTACTATTTGTGCAAAAAGTACCTATTATAAATAAATAAATAAAATATTGATTTAAACAAACTACTTTTGTAATAAAAAGTACCTACTGGCTTGAAACCTTATTACCTACAAAATAATTCTTAAAATAAAATAAAGAATTAAGGTCGACTAAATGTATTTTTAAATAAAAAAAGGTTGTTTTTATTTGCTCCGACTCGGAATAGCCTGAGGCCATACCTTGCACAGTATTTCAGTCTGATTTCATTCATTCGCAATTGTGTTTTTCATTTATGTTATTCAATTTAACTTACATATTTATATTTACCTAGATCCTTGATAAGCTTCTGCATCAAGAAACAATATTATTATAAAGCGAAAGATTTGCTGTTATTGTTTTTGTTTGTTTGAACGCGATAATCTCAGGAAGAGCCGCTTCGATTTGAAAAAATACTTGCTGTTAGATAGCCTATCTATCGAGATAGGCATTGTATCCAGACGCAGAAAGCTGTCCGCTGGGGACGCGGTTGAAACCGCTGACGGTGGCTAGTAAAAGTGAAAGAGCTAGCTGGCTAGTAAGAAGTGCTAGAAAAAAGTGTTCTGCAAATGCAGAAGGAATAAATTTAAAGTACCTGAACATTGAGCACTTTATCTCCCAATCTTGATGTGCCATCTTCCGAATAATCTCCTTCTTTCAAACGCAGCTGCTTGGATCGCGTTTTACCCATTGATACTGGGTTTGCAGCCTACAATAAAGAAAAATGGTACATACAGTAAGTATTTAAAAGGCGTTAGTCAAATTCATGAAAGTACATATAAGTATCTTACCTCTAAATGCGAAGGATTGTTCAACAAGGAGAACCTAACAGATTTGTCGTCAACTTTAATATCCACTGAAGCACCTAAAATATAAATAAATGTGGGAATGAATGTCGAGTGGAATGGAACGTGACAGAATATGAGGGAGGCGTGAGCGAGTGAGCGAAGGAGTGAGAGAGAGGGACTGAATGAACGGTGTTAGAGGCAACCACGCGGTACTGAGTGTAACGAACGAGCCAAAGTTGTTGAAATAAAAGTTGTAATAAGTGTTTAAAACGGGATTTTATTTCAAAGTCATCGATCCCCAGCACGAAGAGAGCTACAGATTTTGGGGGCTCGTCCGGGATCGATCAACGACGAATTTCCACGAAGTTTTCTACGACGCACCGGCCGGCGCGACGCGGCGGCCATTAAATTTGAATTACGAAGTTACGGAGCACGATGGAATCGAAATCAACGACGATTACGACTGCAGCGGCGCCGGTGGCGTTCGGGCTCACAGAGGGGCTCATCGAGAAGTTCAGCGGAGACGACAAATCTTACTCGTCGAGTAAGTGGGCTCAAGACATCGAGGATAACGCTGAGATATTTCAGTGGACGCCGCAACAAACTTTGATCGTAGCTCGCCGGTCACTCACCGGGACGGCTGAGCTATGGTTAAAATCCGAGAAGGCATTCAAAACCTACGGCGATCTCAAGGCTGCGCTTGTGAAGGAATTTCCAGACACCGCGAACGTCAAGGAAATGCACGAGCTAATGGCGGCACGCAAGAAATTAAAAGGCGAGACGTATTATCAGTACATGTTGCATATGAAAGAGCTAGCGCGGCGTGCGAAATTTCCCGACTACATCGCGATACAGTACATCGTGGATGGCATCGACGATTACGAGAGCAATAAGGTGATTCTGTACGGCGTGACCACGTTTCCAGCATTGAAGGAAAAGCTGGCTTTCTATGAGAAAATGAAGTCCAAAACCAGGGAGCGAGAAAAGAGAACCGAGAGGTTAAAAGGTCATGCGAGGTCGGCGGAGGCGTCCTCGGCAGCATCGGGATCGGCGAGGCGGTGCTATAGCTGTGGTGACATGGGACATGAAGCGGGTGTGTGTAAAAACGGATTGAAGTGTTTTGGGTGTAATCAGTTCGGTCACATTCGTAACCAGTGTCCCGTAAATCCGATGAGATCTACGGCTACAGCATCGGCATCGGGTCATTCAGGCGCCAAGATGGCGGGCGCAGGCGGCAGCGGCGCTCACGGCGGCCGAGGAGGCGGGGCTTCCGGTTCCGGGGAGGCCGGAAAGTTGGGACCCAAGCGACCCGCGGCTATGTTCGGAACGGTGAACGAAGTAAGCGGAAACGAGACTGTCCGCGCGGTCATAGACAATGAAACGTCACTGACATTGACAGATGTCAACACTGTAAATGTGACAGCTACGAGTTACGAAGATCGAAACGTTAACATCACGCATGTAAACAAATGTGTTCGGAAGCCGGTAAAAGACATTAAAATTAATAATACAGTTTTAAATGCTCTCGTAGATTCAGGTAGTGATGTGAACCTATTATCTTTGTTGTATTTACCTATGTTGAACGCCGAAGTGGCGAGTGAAACGTTAACGATGTCTGGATTAGGCCGTAGTGAAATACAATCAAGGGGCAGCGTCTCTGTTGGACTTGAGATTGATGATCAGTGTTTTAATGGTGTAGTTTTTCATTTAGTTCCACCAGAGGTGATGCCCTACGACGTAATAATAGGTCAAGAGTTCCTGGGTCGTGTTACTGTGGTAATGAATGAAGGGGGTATTAGGTTTTTCCCCATTGGTTGTTGTGAATGGGTTGGTCAAATTGATTGTTTTCCAGGATGTGTAGCAGTCAATGTTGATCACATTCAAGATCCAGCAGTAAGGAGTGAGGTTATGCAATGTGTTGAGGAGTATAAGCCATTGTATAAGGAAGAGGCCCCGATCCAACTTCAAATTGTATTGAAGGATGACATCCCAGTGCGACAGCGACCCAGACGACTGTCACTTATGGAGCAACAGGTAGTGGAAGATCAGATCGAGGAATGGCTTGATAAAGGCATCGTGAGGGTGAGTTTCTCAGATTACTCCAGTCCTTTAGTGCTAGTAAAGAAGAAAGATGGTTCGACTAGGGTCTGTGTGGACTATAGGCAGGTCAACAAGAAAATAGTTAAGGATGAATTTCCACTTCCCGTAATCCATGATCTGATTGACAAATTGCAGGAAGCTAAGGTATTCAGTGTACTTGATTTGAAAAGTGGGTTCTTTCATTTGAAGGTCAGCGAGGAGTCTATTAAGTACACATCATTTGTCACTCACCACGGGCAGTTTGAATTTCTCCGTGCCCCGTTTGGTTTGTCCACCTGTCCCAAGACTTTTATGAGATTTGTGAGTATAATCTTTAGAAATTTGATTTCCCAAGGAGTGTTAATCATATTTATCGATGACATTATAATTCCAGCCTTGGATGAAGTTCAGGCTGTATCGAGGTTGAAGCAAGTGCTAGAAGTCGCAGCACATTATGGCTTGGAGATTAATTGGAAAAAGGCGAACCTACTGCAGCGTGAAGTTGAGTACTTGGGCCACAGGGTGAAGGATGGAGAAGTACGGCCGAGTACAGATAAGGTGGATGCAGTCATAAGGTACCCTGAGCCAAGAACCCTCAAGCACTTGCACAGTTTTGTTGGATTGACAAGCTATTTCAGGAAGTACATTGAAAATTATGCTTCTGTGGCGAAGCCATTGACTGATTTATTAAAGAAGAATACAGAGTTCATATTTGAGGATAAGGAAAGAAAAGCTTTTGAGACACTGAAGAATAAATTAGCTAGCGGACCTGTTCTGAAGATTTTCAATCCGAAGTTGAAGACTGAATTGCACACCGATGCCTCAGGTGTAGCATTGGCTGCAATACTCATGCAACACCATCCAGGGTCAGGCTTACACCCAGTACATTACATGAGTAAGAAGACAACTGACATTCAGAGCCGGTACTCAAGCTACGAATTGGAAGCACTAGCCATCATAGAAGGTATCAGGAAGTTCAGGCACTACCTTTATGGTATTCCATTTAAAATAGTCACAGACTGTAAGGCTTTTGAATTAACACTTAAGAAGAAAGACTTGTCAGCCAAGGTAGCCAGGTGGGTCCTCATGCTCAGTGAATATGATTTCGAAGTGGAGCACAGAGCGGGCTCCAGGATGCAGCATGCAGATGCTTTGAGCCGCATACCAACAGTGGCAGTGGTTACTACTCTGCAGGAGAGTTTACGCCAAGCACAAGATCAAGATGATGGCATAAAAGCCATAAAGGAAATTTTGAGAGGAGGAAGTCCATACGACGATTATTGGTTAGAAAATGGTGTGTTGTATAAGACTGAGCAGAAGCTGTTTGTAGTGCCAAGAAGTTTGGAGAAAGAAATTATTAACAGAGTACACAGCAAAGGTCACTTTGGAAAGTCTAAGATGAAAGAGTTACTGAATAAGGAATATTACATTAGAGATGTGGACAAGAAGATGCAGGATTTTTTATTGAGTTGCATTCCTTGCCTACTAGCAACAAGGAAGGAAGGAAAACAGGAAGGATTCTTGAATCCGATAGAGAAAGAAGGTGTTCCATTTGATACCCTGCATTTAGACCATATTGGTCCACTTACAGAGACAAGAAAGCAATACAACTACATACTCACGGTGATAGATGGGTTTACGAAGTTCGTATGGCTGTTTCCCACGAAAACTACTTCATCATCAGAGACATTAAGGAAAATTCAGATTCATCAGCAAATATTTGGGAACCCCCGGCGGTTCATAACAGACCGGGGAACGGCATTTACAAGTAATGAGTTTAAGAGTTATTGTGAAGAAGAAAAGATATCTCATGTAAAGATTACTACTGGTGTGCCACGTGGTAATGGCCAAGTGGAGAGAGTACATCGAATACTTATTCCAGTTTTAACAAAACTATGTTTGGAGAATCCTGCAGTATGGTACAAGCATGTAAGCAAAGTGCAGAGGGCACTCAACTCTACTTTCCAGAGAAGCATAAACACAACACCATTTGAACTACTGATGGGAGTAAAAATGAAGGGTAAGGAAGATTTGGAAATTCTACAACTATTACAGGAAGAAAATACACTACAATATGATGAAAATAGAGAGAAGATAAGGCAGCAAGCCAAAGAACAGATTCTAAAGATACAAGAGGAAAATAAAAAACAATATGATAGAAAGAGGAAGGAAAGTTCAAAGTATAAGGAAGGTGATTTAGTGGCGATTAAAAGAACACAGTTCGGTCCAGGGTTGAAGCTGAAACCTAAATACCTAGGCCCTTATAGAGTGGTGAAATGCAAGCGTAAGGATCGCTATGACGTAGAGAAACTTGATAGTTCTGTAGAGGGTCCCCAGCGTTCATCCAGTTCAGCTGACCAAATGAAGAGATGGCCTCAACACGGTGACGCCGAGATGCTGGAGGAGTAGCAGTCACCTTACTCCGCAGGTTATTATTGCAGTTCTTATTTCAGGAGGGGTTAACTTTCGTTCATTATCACAGTGCCATGGCGTAGGGCTATCTGTACCAGAGTATTTACTATGTTATTTTTCTATGTAAAACTAAACATTTTGTTTTCTAAACCTATAAATTGTATTAAGTTCGAAGTAACATTTAAATGTTTTTGCCAATGTAGAGTTGTATGTTTTAAATTCAGAAACAAGATTGTCTTGTAGGAAGTAGTTATGTGTATTAGGTTGTTGTAGAGTATGGTTCCAGTTTATTTTATTTAACTCAATTATGTAGTGGTTATTATGATGTTTTAGTCTAGTTAGTACATAAGATTTGGTGTATGTCTGAGGACAGACATGAGTGCAGGACGGCCGAATGTGGGAATGAATGTCGAGTGGAATGGAACGTGACAGAATATGAGGGAGGCGTGAGCGAGTGAGCGAAGGAGTGAGAGAGAGGGACTGAATGAACGGTGTTAGAGGCAACCACGCGGTACTGAGTGTAACGAACGAGCCAAAGTTGTTGAAATAAAAGTTGTAATAAGTGTTTAAAACGGGATTTTATTTCAAAGTCATCGATCCCCAGCACGAAGAGAGCTACATAAATACGAAAATGGATTAAAAGGAAACCTTGAACAATATTTTCAAACATTCCCATATAAAATTAAGTTCAATTATTGCGCTATAATGGCTGAACCACGTGACGGAAATAAGCTAATTTGTATCCATTACGTACATGGTTTCCCTCATGATACGAATGAAAAAGAAGTCGAAATGTAGTAACAAATAAACAAAACTTACTTAAATGTGTCGAAATATCACAGGCTGCATTAGCTTCAAGCGGATACTCGGGCTGACCACTGAATTTGTGGAATATCTTCACTGGTGGGCATTTCAGCACGCCAGTTAATGCATTCAGTTTACCTCTATGTGCCATCGCTAGGATTACTTGCTCTACTCCTTCTGAAAGTTTGTTAAAATATGGTTTAATCCTGAGGTAGATTCTACTGCATAAAAAGATGTGGCTGATTAGAGGCTACAGATTGGCAGATCGCCCAGTCGTGATTATTACGTGCTTTATGCTGCGTGACCCAAGCAAGAGTCACACTGCAGTCTAAACTTTTGGCCGATAGTTGGCCCCATAGACTTAAAGTTTGCAGTATGCGAGGCTAAACCTTTATAAAACTCTACAATTTTTGGCATGTATGCTTTCTTTATTATTTATAAAACTTGAATACTAGTTTCACATTTTTGTTTCGTTCATTTTACCACCTTATGTGTATTCGTTAGTGCAACTGCTATAATTAATATAATGCTACTACTATTTATGGTCTCAGAAGTAAAAACGTACGCTAAAATATCTTACCAGCTGTCGTCAACTTAAAAAGACTGGAGAAGAACGTAAGAAGAGATTCAGCACCTTCCCCACAGTATCTCTTTACCGTGGGGTACTTTACTCCGAGGAACTTATCCCACGCCTGGGAATGGAGTAACTCCTTCACTATCTCAATTTTACGAGCATTGTCGATGGAGTCTTTGCCACTCTCTATGCGTTGGGCAAACCATTCTCTCTCTGCTTCTGTCTAGGAAGTTAACAAAAGAATATAAATAAAACTGCTACACAAATTCAGTATGCGGTCGGGCTCGGGATAAATAAATTGATTTAGGACTGGATGTTTGTGGTTCTATAAATGTAAACGCTTCCACAATAAAGGATAAATTCCTAAATGTCCCCAATTTGCATGCGAATAAAAATAGTTCGTTTGAAGTAAACTCCAATTTTGAATACAGTAACTGGTACGTAGATTCCCCATTAAAGGCTGAAACACCCATACCCTTAAAACACCCATGTTAAAGGAAAAACCAATAATAATTTAGTCACTCACCTCTAAATAACTAAACTCGTAAGAGATAGGTCCACAGTAGATGCCTTCCAATGTCTCCACAAGACTCTGAACTGATTGTTTCCCATCATATCCATACAACAGTCCCAAATCCACAGGATCTTCAGAACGGAGTCCATATCTTGATATATTAAGCTCTTTGACAGTTCTGCAAATTGTAGGAAACTTTTCCAATAACGTTTAAAGATGGAGATAATTTTAATGGTGAGGGAAGTGATTCAATTTTATGAATGAGATGAGTTAGCAGGAATTGTTATCGCTTTTCGATAATGGATAGGTTGTATTTTATTATGAGAGTTTCTGGTGCATAAGAATTGTTGGTAATAGCATTGTTGTATTATATAAAACCAAGGCAAAGTTTTTATTCACACCATGTTAAAACTTAGACTTATTAGGTCACGGGATAAAATTGTGCAAACTAAGCAAGCAACTCGCGAGATGCATAGTACTTTAAGGAATTAAAGTAGGTATTCTATTAACTCTTGCTTAACTCCATTAAAAGTCCTCAATTTGCAGGCATCTAAGGTTAATCCTAAAAGCATTTAATATTGCCTCGTCAAAGTTTACCTGTCTGCATTCCTATAGTCAACGTTGTCTATAGTAGCTCTGAGGTGTCCGTGAGTTCGATAAGCTTCCACTAGTCGCTGCGCACGGCAGTTCTCGTTTCTCTTAGTTAGTACTGCTTCGGGAACATCTGGATGACAACATAATAATTGGTTTCTTATGATACCAGGAAGGCCCATTCTCCAAAGACATTGATTTTTGATTACAGAAGAGCCTAGCTTCCATATCTTGTTGATATAAATTCTAGTTCAAAAATTGAGAGTTAAATGAAAATGTGATAGAGTCGTTATGGATGTTGTTGATACACCTTTTATTGAAGAGAATCTTTAACATGTTTAATTAACGTATTGACTTTTAGTAGCCATTAAGTAAGCTGTATTTGTCTCAAGCAGCTGAGGTAGATTATTTTATTTTGCCACATGCTAGCAAGATACGAACGACAAATCATTTACAAAATTGATAACAACAACAGTTGATACTTTATCAGTAGTAATCAATACCACACCGGGAGGTCAAGATTATTGGGTTAGGAACAAAATTCGACGGTATGTTACGATACATATTACTGTGGTGGATTATTTACCTATCATGTGTTTGAATTTTATTATAATTGTGTTATGTGTAGTTTCAACATATGTCCATGTTTACGTACCAACATCATTCACTTTCATCGGTCGATGACCGAACACTCCCACTCCTGAATGGTACTTCACACGATCGAATCGCAAATCCTTCCATCTCATCAACTGTCTCGTTCCCACTTTAAAACCCAACATTTTTCACTTTTTAAAACTACAATTCCATATTCAAATTCGAAATTGATTCTAGAACTTTGTGTTCGGTTTTTAAAATATGCGACCCGATTCAAGGTCGGCTATATTCGGGCATTATGCGCAAGAGTGGTCTCTGTCGCGATCCAGCGTGTACTGAGTAAAAGAGAGCGATAGAATGATAATGTCGTTGTTTACATGTAGTTTATTATTTGACGTGGTTATGTGATCTTCTACTTGATAATGTTGATAAGTATTGTTTGTAGATGAAATAATTATGTCGGTTTTGATAGTTAAGACTTTAGGGAGATATGACATAATGGAATGCTTATTATGTTCTGTGTTTATTTATTAACAAATCAAGGTTTTAGGGTCAAAAAGACTAATCCGCACTTTGTTACCTATGTTTTTATTACTATAATGAGCTAATTACTAGAATGAACTATAATGAGGTTAGGAAAATAGGCATAGTAAATAAATGGTCAAATGACGATTCAGTAGGCAGAACATGGATTAGTTTTGGGTCTATCACTTGGCGATTTTCATTTCTTTTAAAGATTTCGCTCTTTCATGTTAAAATTACTACATCGTAGTTCATTATCATAGAAAAATCACATTCACAGTAGTCAAAAACAAATAATTGATAATAAAAATAATATTCCATAATGATAAGCACCGACTATCTTATCTCAACAGCTTGGCAACGGTTATATCAGATGTTTATTTTGAATGAAAAGTAAAATCATTGTAGCCCGAAACGACATTCATTTTGTTCTATTATTAACCGACTTCCCAAAAAGGAGGAGGTTCTCAATTCGGCCGGTATTGTCCATTACCTAAGTTAATTAAGGAGGAGCTCGGACCACCAGTAATGACTGCCAAACCGTCTATCATATGAGATGTTCATATAATAGACGGTTTAGAAGTCGCAAAATCTGTAAACCAGACAGGTTTAAGGACAGGCAGTCCCTTCGTATGACAAGAACATCGTCTGGCATAAAGCTAGGCAGATGAGGAAGTCACTATTGCCCATATTGGACTGAAATGCGAAAACATAGAGCCCGTAATAGCAGTTTTTTTTAAACGTCAAAAGTCATCAAAATGACTCCTCCCACTGTGGGTTAGCAGTGGTGAGGGAGTGTCAGACTCTTACTGACTAAAAACCGTCGTGTTCCGTCGTAGGCCTTATATGTACCAGGGCCGCGGTATCTCTTTCGAACAACCCCGCAGCCCCGGATCATAATGGGTCTGGAAACTAATCAATAAATAGTCAACTAGGAAAACTGTGGCATTTAATTACATACAGAAATCTTAGCTTAGTACCTAGATTTAAGTAGGGATAGGTGCAATACCAAATTATTACAATGAATTTCTTGATATCAAACACCCACGGTGTTCTCGCATATCATTTTGTAAATAGGTACCTACTTACATAAACCAAACTTTGTAGTCATTATGTTATCTACCAAATGACACCTATTTGCATGCTCAACTCGAAGGAAAATAATAAAATGTGTACCTCACTTATCTATGTAAAAAGTTACCTAACACTTAGTATACTGCTGAGTTAGCGAGAAACATTGTCATTTTTGACGGAATTTATATAATATTAAAACGGTTTAAATAATTCTAAACTATTTATTTATATTAACATTATATGTTATACTTATTTAATTGTCGAAATGTCGTTTCCTTTTGAAGCGCCTTCTTGTATTTTTAGAGCAATGAGTTACCAATTACACAATTAATTTGAACATTATATCCATTATATTCTTCTGAATGGTTAAAAAATTGCTTGAATAAGCAAAAAAGAACATCTATTAAACTTTTGACAACATAAAATAAAACTGGTTTTAAGTAATCGATTTAAAGCGGGGACTATTGTTTAAGTACTAATTTATTATAAATATATTTTTGATTCCACTGTTGCGATAAGGTTGAAGACTTATTGAAGTGTCAAATTAAGGTAGGTTGATGTGTGTGTCTCTCATCATCATCATCATCATCATCAGCCTATCGCAGTCCACTGCTGGACACAGGCCTCTCCAAGTGCACGCCACTGAGATCTATTTTCGGCTGTGTGTCTCTACATATACATAATTATAATTTTATACAATATACATGTACATAAATACGGCGTTCTGACAAATAAAATCCATTTTATAGATTGCGTGCATCCCATTTAATTGAATTTCAGTGTAGCGAACACGTTGACTAATGAACACGACAGCATTACTGCGAGCAAATTATACTGCCGTGGAAATGATGATTTTATCGTACTTAAATGTTATTTAAGTTAATTTATACATTTTCTGCAGTTACTGTTATTTTTATATGCAAATGCTGTAGGTATCGGTGTTTACATGACAAATTAAAAATCAAAAACTTTTACATGAGTGAAAACTGTCATAAAATGCATGGTTTTCTGTGAAACTGAATATGATAAGTAGTGTATAATTGATTATGTGTATGAGTAGTGTTCTATTTTTTCGATTTAAATACATCTAACGAAGCGAAATGTGAAATTCATTAATCGACTTCAAATTAACTGAGTGATCTTTACAAACGTACTCATAACGTGCTTAGTTAGAATTTTCCTGTAAAAAGAAAACAAAGAAGAATCAATGAATTTTCGTGTCCATCTAATTGCATACTTGATAACATAATCATTATAAGGTAATTAATTAGAACAAAATGAATACAGAGTAATATCCACCGTGTTCTTCTTAAAACAAAGTCTAAATCCCTTTGTGTAGAAAATGTCTCAGAAAGAAAATCGGAGCAATTCGTTACTAGGACTGAAAGACAAAATACAGTATTTAAGTGATAAATGCGGCTTACAGTGGCTCGGATACGTATTTACTCCGGCTCCTACACCATTATTTAAAAGGTAAGCTTTACAATTAATCTATACTTCTAAACTGTACTGTCCTTTTGTAATGTTGACATGGAGAAGTGCTAAAAAGAAGCCTACTTTCAATAAACGTTTTTGATTTTGAAACTATACAATATTAGAAATCTGAAGAGTTGTTTTTTTGAACGCGCTCATCTCAGGAATTAAATGCCTATTTGAAAAAAAAAACCGTGATAAATAGCCCGTTTATCGAGAAAGACTAAGCTTTTTCGTCCGGGTGCACGGAGTATTTACCACGGAATGCGCGTGAAACCGCCGGTGGCAGCTTGTTTAGACAGATTACCGAAATAGTTGCTCTATGAAGCTGATAAAAACCTACACTACAAAGGCTAGAAGAAATAGATACTTACTATCTACTATTATTAAGTAGGTACCTAATTAATTTCTCATCACTTCAAGAATCATAATAGATAGCTCAGCGGAATAGTTTTCATATTCTTCGTTTTGCAACTCAACAAAGCCTGGCTTATCATCAGCCTTGTAAAGCCAGCTTTCTGTACTATCAAAGGGACGGCAAGTACAATTATGAATTATCTAGCCAGACCTGCTTTAAGAGAGCCACCACACTATAAACTTTTAGTCGGCCGATAGTTACTTTTGGGCTCATAAATCAGTGTGAAGATGAATGCAAGTACACACATAACAACTATCAGTTATTTAAGCGAACTCAAACTCAAAATCGTTTATTTAAATTAGGCTGATAAATCAGCACTTTTCGAACGTCAAAAACAAAAGACAGCCCCCAAAACGCCCGCCCTTCACCACTTTCTATGTGTTTTTGCTGAGAAGAAGAAGTGGCGCAGCAAAATCCCCAGCAAAACGACTAAACACTTTGATTGAATTCACGATTTTCAAATAAAATATGATTTTTTTAACCAACGGGCATACAGTCGGCCGACTATTTAGTCTTCATTCTGCGCCCATGCTAAGGCAAAGCATTAAGTTTCCTCCTAACTAGGTTGATCTCGTCTTTGACTGTCATAAGATGCTGAATAGAAATATCTTATAATGACGCTGGTGTCATCTAGGAACTGCGTAGCGCTTTTTCTCGTCTTTTTTATACCGGATGACGCGGATAGATAGAAGAGTACTGATTACTCGGAAAGTATTAAAAAAAAAATCTTCTGCTCCACAAGTATAGGTAACATTGCTTTTATGTAATGAAGTATAGTAATGAAATGAGAACTAGTTAACAATCTAACTACAGCCATACCTACTAATATTCTAAGGCAAAATAAACAGTTAAAGAACGACAAGTCTGGTTAGCTACACTAACATCCAGAAAGCTGTAGACCAATAACCAACTCTCCTTACCTTTCGTCAGCCTACTTCCCAAAAAATAATGTCGGTCCCAAAAGATCATTAAGCCAGAAAATCTATACTCCTTAATACTCCTCATGTTTTAAGAAGCTACCCCAATTTTTTATTTATTTATTTATTCAGGCTTAGCAACTAAGACACATACAAACAATCTTAAAAAAAGGGAAACAACAGTTAGTGTATGCTCTTAAACTAAAGGTAGGTCCAAAATTTTTTCCAGATTATTCTGGCTAGCAACAATAACGGCTTGCTGCGCTTGCTCCGCGGTGGTGCTGCGAGGAGCACTGGCACTATACACGACTGATGCTGTCTCCTACTCTGTGGAAACTGACTACCTGGAGTGGGATACCCCCTTTCCAGCACTGACGGTGTGTGAGGAGGCTAATCCTGCTTGGATTAAGAAGTACTTGGTGCAGTAAGTTGGAGTGTTCATTCATAAAGATTTAGTGCATAAAGTTAAATTAAGCAACGAGTCTTAGGAACATTGGGGGGGTGGGGAAGGAGGGGATGTAGCAAGCCTTCTCGTAGAGCGTCACCTATGCTCGGGCCCTGCCCGTGAATAGCGGCATACTCGTATACCGTTAAACCGATTGCTACACCATGATGTATCGACACGAAAGAAGAAGAATAGGAACACTGCTGTAGCAACTTATGTTCCCCGGATATGGCCTAGTCTTTCTGCTTGAATATTGTTTCTGGTAGAATAAAAAGCTGACTGACACCAACAAGAAATAACACATTTCTAACCCTGTTAATAAAGAAATCCAAGCCCACGTCTTCAATATTTTCAGTTTTACTTTTAGTTAGTTTTAAGGACGGTCAATCATTATTTCCGATTTGATTTATTCTTTTAGAAACAATCTGCCAGCATCATTAGCCACTTTCAGTCAAGAAGTAAGTTTCCGCAGCGTTAAGTTCTGCCGCTCATGTGTCTCCTGTGAAATGGGCAAGACTTGTGTGCAGAACTTTCTAGAACTCGTCAATGGAATCAGGAAGAAATGCGATGAGCTACTTACTGACTGCTGGTGGGATGGCAAACCTTTCCCGTGCTGCGAAAGGTGAGGAATAACAAGCTAATATGTGCTCTCTAGCTATGAATATAAAGTCTGAATTGGATAAACTACGTGACATAGCTTAATTACTGTTGTATCATTTTATAGTTACAAAGTTGGAACAAAATCCTGCAATTAAGGTTGGTTTAAACTACTAATGAAGCTTGGCTAATAAATCTAGCTTCGTCTGAAATTCATTCGCTCTTTAAGTAAGGCAGAAGCTTACTATCCTTGCTAGCAGAGAATTCAGCTCTGTTTACATTGGTTCAGTTAGATTTCTTTTTTAAATCGTTTTTTACACTGTTTTAAAACGTCCTACTTTACTTTATGTGTACTACGTCATAAATAGGAGTTTTAAAGTACATTAAATACATAAACATTTTCAGATTTACACATTTTCATAGGTTGATTTTTTCGATGTTGATGGTACCCCAAACTTATTTAAGGCACAGTCGGCTTTTAAGTAACTGGAGTCCTTAAATATACGTAATGAATACACAGTTTACCCTTCAGAAATACAAAGAAACCCACCATAGTTTCCTTAGAATCCACCACATCCTCACACACACAGTCACATCTACTCAAGTAGTGATCTTTACTATATTACGTTGTACCAATATACTTCCACACTTTACTATATTAACCTCGCTGCACTCACTTAGCCCATATGAAGTAAGCTTTAAGACGTTCTACATTCAGAACCTACGCTACAAAATGAAACGCTACAATTTACAAGTGAAAATGGTAATATTCAAGCCATCTTGATCGAGTTCCGTGCCAAATTAAATTCTGTCCTGTATTCAGAAGCTGTTGGCTGCTAGCTTTTAATTAAAACGCTTAAGAGGTATGGTAAACTTTGAATAGAGGTGTCGCATTTTAGAGTCATTAGGACGCAGTTTAAAGTACCTAGGTATCCTTGACATATTCTTGCATTCTACTATAAAAATGAGAAGTAACTTGACATATTTAGACCCCACGATTCCGCATTAATGTATTTGAATTATGATGATAATACCTTTTTCACATATCTATGGCTGAAAATTTACAGCAAAGAAAAATTCAACTTTTTAATTTTAAGGAGTACTAGGATTATTAATGTTACCAATTTTCAGGTAATAATAACCCTTTCATGAATGTCATTTTTGCTACAAAACTATTTGGTTTTTTTTTGTGTCGGAAATCACCTTTGCTTAGTTATATCAGCATATAACAATGTAATTATGCCAATATTTCGACGATGATGGATCTACATTTTACTTATTCTGCTGAAAGTTCCAACGTCGTCATAAAGCTGTGTTTAAAATGTACCTTTCCTTAATGTAGGTTAGACTAACACCGGCTAAGAATTAGGTCTTCCCTACATTAGCCACACTTAATTAAAGATAGCCAAGGTGTTTCGACTTTATAGCCTGGGTAACGGACGAGGGCACTTATTGCTTGGTTCTAAAGAGAACGCTTTAGTTTTAGTGACTCATTTAGTTTAAGGGTAATATGGCAAGAGGTCAAGCATATATGACTATGTATTTAATGACTCGCTCTCGCTTTTGAAGGAAAAGAACTTCGTCCCTGATTTTTTAAAAACAAAATCAAAATTTTCAGAAGCAACAGAAATTGCATTTAAGTAGGTGAGACAATGTTAGTAGAAATATTGTATGTCCAGAACAATCCTTTTTCCTTGATCTTAAAGTACCGTCAAATAGGGCAATATAGTTTTTGCTTTATCCTTCCTTACCTGTATCCTGTATTTAAATTATTTTCTTATATATCCAGGTTCCACCCGATAGCCACAGAATTCGGTAAATGTTTCGTGTTCAATTCTCGCTGGACTGGTGATGAGAACATTATCAACATCAATAGGCAAACTGGTCTGCCGAGTCTAGTGTTTTCTGCTACACAGTCTATTAATGTAAGTCTTTTGTTTATAATATCTTTGCCATAAATATATGTAGATTTAAAATATATACACAGCGCAGTTGCTGTTTTAGATTTTATACGAATCTATTTTCATCTGTATCCGTTTTTTTACTAATTTGGGATTGGGCAGTCTCTTTGTCGATAGAAGGCCTTGGGTTCGATTCCCACCTGTTGCATTAGTATGTGTATGAAAGCAGTCTACATCCCGACGCTTGAAGCTGGATAGAAGTGGTGCTATCCCCGGAAATAGAAAGAATAAAGCAATGCTGTAGAAGTTTCTATCACTACATTTCCGCTTAAATCCCAATTGTTCTTTTTCTGATATAAATCAAACATACATAATCCTAGCATGCCATACTCTCGATCAAACGGTTCACGCAAACCATTCATCATTTTTCCGTTATATTTTTCGTTACAGATATGGATACACTCTCCCGATGACATGATAACAATGGCCTCTGAAAATATATTGGGATTCTGCGGCACTCTACATCGAATTACTGATTTTGAGGTCACTTTGAAGGTACTTGTAATTGTAGTTGTAACCTTCTTCTTTCCAAGGGATGTATGTATTAATCCCCTCAAAATCGTCAGTTGATTATATTATTTTATAACAGTATTTGGCGGTAGCAATAATGTTTTCCTTTCTTAGGCTATACCTCTAGATAACCACCCAAATAACAAGTAGCCTATCTCCTTTCTTAGACTTTAGACGATGTATTCAATTTCATTTAAAACGATTTATAAGTTTTGTCAAATTGGATGAAAGTGGCAAGAAGTAGGCAGAAATGGAAAGATTTGGAGGAGGCCTACGTCCGAAGACGGACAACCTAGGGGCTGTGATGGATGGATAAGTTTTGTCACATGAGCGCTATAGAGGGGCAGTTACATTTGACGTACAAATGCTCAATATTCAATTCTCTATTAGCATTCCATATGTTATAGAGGTGCAAATGTATTTGTTTTTCAAAACCCACAATTATTCATGAATTCCATTCTTTCAAATCTATTTTATCTCCCCAGGCAGAACACACTATAAGCGACGTCTCGGTCCAGCTCCTCTCATCATCCAATCGCGACTGTTTGTTTACTCACGAGCGGCCAGACTTTGCCCACCTTTGGCCGTTTGCCCGCTATTCGTACAGTGCCTGCATTATGTATAGCCGGGCCTTCGTGCAGGCCGAAGCTTGTAACTGCACTCATCATTTTATGCCTCAGATTGGTATGTTGGATTTTTTATTATAATCAGCTTGTATTGATAGGTATAGAAAGCAC
Source organism: Helicoverpa zea x Helicoverpa armigera (assembly GCA_033682625.1). Classification (NCBI taxonomy): domain Eukaryota; kingdom Metazoa; phylum Arthropoda; class Insecta; order Lepidoptera; family Noctuidae; genus Helicoverpa; species Helicoverpa zea x Helicoverpa armigera. Next base: position 2,457,441 of record JAWIIS010000041.1, read on the forward strand.
GACGAAGTATATTATACAAATTACACATAACATTTTGGAGAAATTGGCGCTTGGCTGGTTATGGTTTAGTTATCTTTATAGTTACATGGTTGTAGCCTTAGAGGATTTTTTAATCAGCTTTCTTTTATTTCAGGCAATATACCAAAATGTGATTTCGATGGCTTGGTTTGCCTTCATAAGGCTAAGAAAGGTGAGATTGAGTAGTTTTTCTGTCGAAATAATATCGAACGCTAACAGCATTTGCACACCAGCGGTTTTCCGCTACATCATGCTGTTTCTTTCCTCATTCGTATCTCTTTTTTAGAGGATTTGAGCACTGAACAATACCATTGTCCAATGGCTTGTGAAGAAATTATTTACACTGACATCCATGTCGCTTGTCCGTAAGTAAAACTCAAACATAGACTATTTTAATCTTTCATAAATAAAACGTTGTATTAAGTCATATATCTTAGTATCATGATTAAATCTTAGCTACTTTTAATCTTGACTACATATCGTCTGTCCTTCTAAGAAGGATCAAATGGAATAGGGACACTGTCATTTTACAACTTCATAACTTCAGAATACCGAGCATTTTTTTATGATTAAAATTTTATTCTACCATTTAGGCAACTTAAAAAATACAGAGTTCCGTCTAGTAGCTCAGTCATTCATGTTGTTCAAGAAAAAAATAATGCTAAATGTACATAATATACTTACATTTTTAACCAGTCGCCAATCAAGCAATGTACCTGAGGAACTACTTCGCCGTGGCACACGAGGTCGAGTGAGCCTCGCCAATCACCCCAGCCTGAGGGTCCGGCGACAAGCCATCAGGGAACTGCTGGGGCTCGTTGGTAAGTCCATCAATCAATGACCAAGTGTCACAAATTGCAAAAAGGCAACAAGCAAAGCTATTAGTGCGCTATAAAGGCTCGGTTACCTATACATATACACACTTTTGCAAAAAAAAAAAATGGGCACTGAAAACCTTTGAAACATATATAAAGTCCTTAAAACTCAGATTTCATATAGATGCCCGTTTTTTTTTGCAAAAGAGTTTATATAAACAAGTAGTGAGGACAGCAAATAAACCTATTGCAATCTGTCAAACTTGAATAGATTTTTAACTTTTAATGTTTGATTGGTAAAATTTGATAGAATTAAAGTAGGTTGACCTGCTGGTGTCTGTACATACAATTGGGTAGCTAGGTCAAAAATAAAATCTTTCGTCATATTCATTTGGTAAAGCATCTTAAAACAATGTTATTTCAATTTTCATCTTCATGAAAATATTAATTTGTTTTCATTTTGTGTTTTTGAAGCTTAAGATATGCTGGCTCCGACAGAAGGTAAGGAATTTTTATTATTTTTTTACAGTGGACGTTGGGGGTGTCATCGGAGTGTTTTTCGGCGCATCCCTCCTCAGTTTCATAGAAGTTATCTACATACTGTTTATACGAAGATATACATAGGTAATCTGCTGGTATTCTAATTACTTGTCGGCCTAATGGGACTTTCAAAATGTTTCTTATTTAAAATCATACCACTGTTTAATATTTTTGTATCAAAACCTCTTTGAAATTTTTTTCTCCTTCAGAATATTGGCTGATATTCCGATTTTTTCCTTCAAAATTGATTTATTTACAACCTGTGACATTTGTACGAATCGAATTTGAAAACCAGAATATCACTTGAAATTGGACTGAACGGAAAGAAATAATTTCAAAATGACGTTTATCAAGCAGCCCTGTTCAAAATTGGTTTTCAATTTCTATCCAATTCTCACAAACAGTCAATTACAATGGCTATTAAATTATTAGTATTGTTATTTTTGCTTCAAGTTTTTACAATAGATTGCCAAAATTATGACAGTAGTTATTACCAAGCACTGAAGGCCTTGAGTAGACCACGTACGTATGTTTTTATGTATTTTGATTAGTTTGTATAGTCGCCAGCACCAGAAGCTACTCTAATCTGATATTTACCCAATCAACAGTGAACTTTATACTTAAAGAGATAAAGGCGAAAACTAGAAATTGGCAGATTACTATTTAGCTTTATGTACTGGCTTCTCTATGTTCTACCAAAAATGTGGTCTAACTCTCTTATAGAACAACAAGGTAGGTAAACATATTACTCTCTGTTGACAAATAAACTTAAGCGACATAAGATTGCACAAAAACTATCATAACTGGTAGACCACTTTCTTGGCCCACTGTACTTAAGAATAATAATTTGATTCTGCAAGTCTAGAATCAAAGTTTGGGAGAAATTGAGAGAACCACTCGAACCAAACGGAATCGAAATTCCTATTTCCCAAAGGAGTAATACTATCGATCTGTGTGATTTAAGAAAATCGTCTCAGCATTTAAATCTTAGGAGTTGAACACGTCTAGTTGAAATAGATCAGAAGATCCTTACTCCCTAGGTTAAAAGAAGACATTAAAGTTAGAAGTTTAATAATGTAAAATGGCACAACCAAGTTGTCTTGTAATTCAATACTAATAAATTCATTACGTTCAAAATAATATCGTTACTCACTATGAGTTGTAATTTTTGTTGTAGCAGAGAAAATCGAAATATAATTTACAAAAAAGTTCGTACAGATTAAACACTCTTCTATTTCAGTTTTTCTTTTAAAAAGTTATCTGCTTTTTGGAATCTCAGATAGTTTTTATTTTTAATGTCACTTTGAGAGCAAAATTTTCTGCTTCTACTCCGTTTTTGAAAAAATGAATTCTAAATTATCAGTTTGCCTATGTTTCACCATATTTACACTGAATGTTCAAAATGCACATGAAGTCCACCCAAATTATAGAGATATAGACAGAGTTTGTAAGTACCTGATTTATCAGTCTTCCTTTTATGAATGTCAGTTCTTCTGCATAAAGATTGGCTAGTAATGTAAAAAAAAGTTTGGTCTGTGGGTCGTCATAGGGCTTTGAAGGTCTCATTAGATCTTTTCTTCGATTTCATAGAATATCAGTATTTTGATTAGGCATTAGGTAATATAAGGTTCAGTGTACCTACATCTTGCTTGTGTGTCATTGTTAGCTGCTTTTAGGTGCCTACCACTCTTGCAAACTTAACGCATATGCTAGGTGCCTTCACGTTTACAGACGTATCCAGGCGTCCCCTTAGAGCGACGTGAGCGATAAGGTGATTTAAGTGGCCACCCTGTTCTTTTCTTACGTAACAGATTATCTATCAATAACAACTGCATACCGTTCATTTCGACTGTCCTATCCTACAGCTTAGTTGAAAATTTCAATAAGTTCACAGTAGCAATGGTTTTCAATTCCTTTGGACGGCTTACGTGAATCAGTTTATTAATTTAGTACATTTTTCACAGCAGATCTGGATAATTGCAACGAAACCGAATGCTCCGCTCCCTGCATCGGTGCCGCTCCGCCGAAGGTTTGTCCTCCGAAGGTCCCTGACTGCCACTTCGGCTGCGCTTGCCATACTGACTGCGATATGGGCATCGTCTACTGCTTCCAAACCAAAGACTGCCTCAGGCCTAGAAGATTCTTCACCAGGCGCAGGAGAGTCAGCACCCTCAAAATCACAGTTTAAAACCGTTTCTAAATTATCGCTTGTTATTTAAATTTCATCTGCTTCATTAACTTTATCATTTATTATATTTATTTCATTTCATTCATCATTTATAACGCCAAATCAATCATCAATTTTGAAGGTTTATTAGCTACAGGCGTATGTATTGCGAAGATAGTATAAGGTATCAAATAACACAAGATATTGTGTTAGTAGTCATTGTTTTTAGTAGATTAAAATTAGAGCATATTATAATAGTTCATTATCTCATACCTAATTTAGTTGATCTTCAAGCTCAAGGCTTATTAACACTACATCTCAGCCACTGGTCTTATCTTATGTTAAGTTTTCAATAGACCTTGCAACCAGCAATTTCTTAATCATTTCAAATTCTTAGTTAGCCTCAGAGGATATTTTGTGTAGTTGACGGAGTTTTCTTATAAAGCAGACTCTGTTGAGAAAGTGCGAAAAATAATATTTGATTGCAGTGTACTGTACCCTGAAAAATTCTCCAACTTTACCAGTGTTGAAAATAGAACACTGCAATTGATTATTTGCACTTTCTGGTCATTGCTTTCATAAGTTATTTGTGCACAAATATATTCAGATGGGGATTTTGATTATTTAGATCTACTCTGAGATTAAGGAATATTGCTTGGAATACTTACAGTAGCTTATATTTTAAAAGCACTATTCATTCCTGATTTGTCATCTTCAATATATTTTCCATGTTTTGAGATTTTGTAGTGTTAAAAAGCATTATGATCATTCAACAGTTCTACAATTTTAAAACTTTGATGTATATGGTAATTTTTCTATTTGGTCTATTGTAGTATTTTCTTTTTATAATCCACTCAAATTCAGTAGACTACTAACACAACTTCATTACAAGTATACGCCTAAGTCATCTTTTCAAAAAATCCTATTCTTCTCATGTATCATTATCATTCATTATAATCATCATCATACCTATTTATTATATTAAAGCCGTGTATTTGCATTTTATTTATTTTCATATCATTAAAGATTTTGACATAATTTCCAACGTCAGTTACATTACTTTTAATATTACAATTATTTATTTTACTCAGACATCGTGCCCTCGTTTTCCCATCATGGTTTTGATTTGAAGCTTTCTCACTTACCTTTTCTCTATTCATAGTGGGGTGTAGTTTCAATTTGCCTTCTTATATAATCACTACTGCCTTTCCTGTATTGTTTAAAACATTAACATTGTCTGGTAGAATCTTAATCGTATGCATGATTATTTGTATAGTTAATGTCATCGATAAACCACTAGTAGTTCCCAGTATTTTTCATCTAGCAATCGTGCGTAGGAATTTAAGCTTTTCAGGCAATTTAGTGTTTGAAGTGTGTATTAAATTCTGTGAATTTTATAACTTGTGTCGTCCAAATGCTAGTGATTTGATTTTGTAAGTCTTGTGTTGTTTGGTGATTTATTTTCGTGTGTCTAATAAATGCTAGTTTATTTGAAGTTTTTGTTTAATTTGTTTTTTGCTAACATCCTGAGCTTCACTCGGGTGGAAGAGCGCTACATCCAGCACTCATGGGTAAAAAGTACTAAGCACGTGTCTTTTCTCAGACATCTATGTAAGTTTCGCTTCAATCGGTTCAGTTGTTTTGGCATGATAGTGTAACTGACGACGGAAAGACTTTCGTATTTTGCATGCAGGAACACAAGAAAGGATTATTTTGAGATCCGATCTGCAAGGTTTTACACTTTTTTATCAAAACACTTCACAAACATCATGATGTAATGATAGAGCATTTCATGAAGTGAGCAAAAATAAGATTTCTACGACATCTTTATTGTAACGAGATCAGTCATCGATAATATTTTAGGTATCGAGTTATGAAGATGAAAATCACTCACTAAAATAGCTTGACGTGGGCGTGTACAGCGGGAATACAAAACGATCACAAAGATTTGAGTTATGTATTTTTGTGTTTGGTTATGCAAATTCTGAAAAAAATCTGCATGGACTGTTTCCGACGGAATCATTCGAACTAATTCCATATTAATTAGGCAAGCTGAAGAATACAACCAAACGGGCATAAGTGACCTTTTTTTATTAATTGTTTTGTAGGTATATTCTCTTCCTTTTGCAATGATTTTTCCATCCAACAAAAATAACTGGTACCGCTTGAAAACCGATCTAGCCAAACGCGAGATAATCGTGCACAAACATACATTCATGTTAAACTGAGAACTTCCGTTTTTGAAGTTGGTTTTATAAACTAAATACACGACCTACAAAACTCATAGGTACAGGGTGGTGACCCTGTACCTATGAGTTTTGTAGGTCGTTAAACGAGAAATAATATAAAAAGCGTGTTTTCAATAAAAATAAGATGAAATAACTTCTGTAAATGAGTTTAATCGTAAACTAGAAAAAATATCGCAGCTTCGTTTGAAAATACAAAATTGAGATGTTCTGTTGATAAATACATCTCGTTAAATATATTAGCACGGATGACGTCGAATGGTTGATTTCTTTCTTTACCCGATTAATGCTAGATTTCAATAACCGATGTAATCCGTTGTTTAGCGATTGAATTTTGAAACCCGCAGTAAAGGTAATTTGGTGTCAAATCAAATCGTTTGCAGAGAATGGGTACAAAATAAGATGTTAAAATTATACATAGTTCCAACACATTCCACTTTACGGCATACAAAAGTAAAATAAAATGGTTTATTTTTGTAACACCTTATAAACCTACTGTATTCATACTGTGCAAATAAATACTTTGACTTTGCATCATTGCCCAAAAAAACCTCTCGAAATTCAAACAGACGCACCAAAAAGCGAATTATTCAGGTTTTCCCGTGTAGCGTTTCAATTGTTAGTTATTTATGACAATCCGCTCCGATTTCAGGATATTGTATTCACTTACCGGCGGATACAACGTTTTCTTGGTGCCAATTTTACTGTAGGAGGATTGATTTTGAATCGAATAACCAAAGGAAATCATTCAAGTCTCGAACAATTTGTACCCAAAAATGAAAGTGCCGGCCAAAAGAAAAAAATAGTAGATTCTTGTAGAGAATAATGCCCTGAAGATTTTTTACTATTACAAGAATCGTCTACAATTAACCCCCCGGCTGCTATTTGACTTTGAAAATACCAAAAAATCTCACAATGTTTGGAGCATTACCTACATAACGGCCCCAAACTGGAGAAGGCAGCCGCTGCCTTCAAAGGACTCCTGCCCAACCTGGGAATCAAATGACTTGGGCTGTGGGGAAGTCAGACACTTACTGATTAAAACCCATCATGGAGAAACCAGGGTCGCGGTAATTCTTGCGAACAATCCCGCAGCCTCAATAGGCTTTGTCCCAGCTAAAAATATCGTACGATTCTTGTCGAGGATGTCCTGAAGATATTTTACTAATATAAGAAACATCTTCAGTTAACCCCCAGACTGCTATTTGAGTTTAAAGTGTGAAAACCGTGAATAAAAAATCTATACTTGAATGTTACGGGAAATAACGTCCACAGTATTTTTTTAACTAATCGAACGTCTACGATATACCCGCCCCCCCTCCTGCTACACCGAGTAGACTTACTGATTTAAACCCATCGTTTTCCTTTCCTTCTGATAATGTACCAGGGCCGCGGTAACTCTTTCGAACAATTCCGCAGCCCTGGCAGGTTCTGACCCTGGTGGGCCCCACTGGGGTTTCCTGACTGTCTGAGGAGGGCTTGACTTGTCAACGCTCGCCGCCGAAACGGGCCTGTTGCCTCCAAGGAAACGAAGGGACGATGAGCCTCCCTAAACTCACCGCCCACAAACCGACGTCTACGGTGCCGGGAGTCTTCTCGACACCCAACGCGCGTGGTGACTTCCACGTCTACCTCAGCGGATGGGATGAGAGGCGCGAACTCTCAGTTATTGCACTGCCTCCTTCTCTGGCATGCTGCGCAGAAGGAGACGAAGGCATCCCATTCCTCCTCGCCCCTATAGATTTTCCTTTGGCTCATAGTGCCTCTGTCTCCTTGGAAACAGCAGGTGTCGGTGCCGTGCTTTGTTCACGCCCCTCTCAGAGAATCAGTAAACCCCAGGCGACCCCCAAAACCTGGCGGGGCTTCGGGGTTCGAAAGAGTTACCGCGGCCCTGCAGCATGGTCAGAAGGAACACAACAATCAGTAACAGGCTCCTCGGTGTAGCAGGAGGGAGGGGGGGGGGGGTATATCGTAGACGTTTGATTAGTTAAAAAAAACTGTCGACGTTATTTGCCGTAACATTCAAGTATAGATTTTTTATTCACGGTTCTACCTTTAAACTCTAACAGCAGCCTGGGGGTTAACCGAAGACGTTCCTTATAATAGTAAAAAATCTTCAGGGTATCCTCGACAAGAATCGTACGATATTTTTGCGGGGACAAGGCCTATCGGGGCTGCGGGATTGTTCGAAAGAATTAATAAAAAATAATGGCGTCCACGGCCAAATTCGGCCACGGCGCTGTTCTCATTTTAAGGAGTTCAGCCAGCTGCGCAGGACATATTATATATAGTGTGACATATTTGTTGTTATAGCGGCATCAAAAATATATCATCTGTGAAAATTTCAGCTCTCTAACTATCACGGATCATGAGATACAGCCTGGTGACAGACGGACGGACGGACGGACGGACGGACAGAGGAGCGAAAATAATAGGATCCCGTTTTACCCTCCCGGTTTACGGAACCCTAAAAACAAGAATAAACGCACCTAAAATAAAACATGCCTATTATCTTTTTCATCTTTTTGTAACCATTAAAGGTCGGAAACGAAGGTAATAATTTTAAATGTTTATTCCATTTATTTTCATAAACGAATATTTTTCAAAAGCTTGAAATAAAATTTAATTTCGTCCTAAACGTCGTACCTCGCAGGCATCGAGGCAGAATGATGGAAATACCTCTGCCTTTGCATGAATTGCAAAAGCGCGGGAGCGTCGCTTGAAACTGTATATTAATAGTTTTACGTCTTTGCGCTTTAAAATGTTTTCAGCTTATGCTGAAACAGGTAATATTCAGTTTAGAAACTTATGTTCGAGTGAGTTCTGTCAGCAGTCTCTATAATGAATTTTGTCTATGAACTATTAAGTCTGAAATATAGCTAACGTTAAGCGTTATACTAGTTATTGTTCTTTAACCTGCTCATGTTTGAAACCATTGTCGGTTTTTTTTATAATCGAAATAAGTACATATTTTTCGAAATAGTGGATAAGGTCTCCGATACGCAGCTAAAATGGAAAAGAAACGAATAGAAGTAACATCAAAAAAAGTTTCATTAAAAAGTAAGCTTTCTCCAAATATGAAATGCAGTTCTGTAGATAATATTTTTTCTATATTTTTTGCAGCCGTATTTAAGCCCCATACAGTTCTAGTGCATACGAATATTAAACACCCAACAACGGTTCACCGAATTGCAATCCGCGAGTCCTTTTGAAATTCACTCGCAACACGCATAGTGAACGATTTTATTCGATTTTTATGCGAGTTATTCGATTTGCGTGACAACGCTCTTCACACGAGTGGGGGCTATGATTTCATTTTCTAGACTTTGATAGGATTCGTGATTGAACACCCTTTATTTTTCAAATAGTTTCGGCAGAAGGGTCAAACCGCGTACCGCGTGTTGTGTTGTATTGTATTGCGGGTTTGTCGTTTGCCCGGGTTGAGGAGGTCAGATAGGCATTCGCTTGTAAAGCACTGGTACTCAGCTGAATCCGGTTAGACTGGAAGCCGACCCCAACATAGTTGGGAAAAGGCTCGGTAGATGACGAAGATGAGCAGGGTCAAACCTACGTTGTATGAGATCAAGTTTATCGGGAAACCAATCTGCTCCAAAGTATTCAAGATGCCGTAAATTATAAATTATACGAGGAAATAAAATCATTCGTTATGTACCTGCGAGTAATTTGCATAGACCTCTAAACTCAAGGTTTCCCGTATTCAAGTAAGAGGATATCTATGTTTCTCAGTAACTCAGGGAAAACTTCTTTCTTGGATAAAACTTTCTTGGAACTTATTAGTTTATTAGCGTACATGTCTTTGAAAGAAGAACTCTGTGATGTTTTCCACGTTTGGGATTAACTTCGATTGCGCAATGCGAAGGATTTCTTAAGAAAGTCTCAAAAAGATTAACTCACTGCTTCTGTACTGATATTGGGTATCTGAAAGTGATGTTTTGTTTGTGAATCTTTCATAGTGAATTGAATGAACCGCTTAAAATGTTTTGTAGATTATGACATAGAGAGGGTCTTAATTTTTTTGCTTGGCAGTCAAGAATGCGATCGAAGCACCGGGAAACCGACAGTTCAATACTTTATCATATTCAAAAGCATTTTAAACTAAATGAAGACAGAAAACAGAAACATCCCGGACATCGTATTACTATAATTCTACAGTTTGCGCAAACAAAAAAACATTGTCGCTTCGAGCGCTCTATACCTACGTATAAAATAAACGCTATTTATCCGAGCGTGGTTCTCTAGTCTAGTTAAACCAAGGGGTTTTATTGCAACACTGCTTTATTAATAACCGGACACTTAATAAAGATCAGTTTCATGATATAACTAGCGTTTATTAAAGGACTCAGATATTAGCTTGTTATTTTCTATTTCAGGAAATGGGGACTGAAATAAGTAGTTATTTGCTTTGTGTGGGCTGACATGTGTGCCCAAAATACATTCATTATATTATACATTCCTATTTATAATTATAACTTACCTGTGTGTGTGTGTGTGTATGTTTTTTACTTCTTTAGTACTTTTACTAAAGTTGGTAGTAGGTAATGTAGCTGTGTTAAAACGTTTACGTAATAATAGTTTATTAGGTTATCAATAGTATTATGATGAATACTTTGATCATACTTAACGGATTTGATAAAACATGTATGATAATACATTTGCAGACTTATCGATCGGTCCGTCATCAATACGTTTGTTTTGCTCACCACTTATGATTAATCAATCAATTATCCCAACTGGCGGGTAGTTGATGATTAATGATCTATTGCTTATATTTAACCCGCGACGTAACAAGAGGGGAGTTCAAGTTTGCTCCATATATGTATGTTCGTCTCTCTGTAGCTCTTAAACCGATTTTCCAGTGCCTGTTAGTTCTTAGAAATTTCATCGAAATCGGCTCAGCTATTTGCAAGTTATGACCTGTTTTGACATAGGGAACAACAAACTAATTTAACATCAAAGCCAATGCAGGAAGCTGAAATATACATTAACCTTTGGTTTTACCCAAGATCACTGAAATGGAAATGCAATCTCCATCTTTGTTTCATATTTACATGTCATGAATAAAATCTCAGACTCACATACCTATATAATGTGAATAAATATAATCACATAATGCGAAAGTAATTTTGTATGCCAGTCACTCTTTCGCGCGAACACTACTGCTGTCTTACATACCATACAAAAATTGCAGTTGTGACTTATATAGTGTCAAAATGTAGTCTATTTGGGTTGAAATTGACTCCAATATAGAAAAAATATTTGCACAATATCACTTTCAATTCATTCCGATTCAGAAAATTTTTACAAAAAACAATACCCGGTTGGTTATTTTACGCTCCAAAATTCGCCGTCATGAAAAAAGGTAAAATTTACTGAAAACGGCGTAACTAAAATATGGCTAGTTCTAAACTGTCTGCATATTACACGGGGTCGACTAGTTTACATTCTCAATAACTTCCAATATAATACAGCCCGCGGTTTTATACGGAACCAACCAATTTCGTTACTGGAAATTGGTTTTCCTCTCGACCTGCTTTTCACGGCGAAAAACTATTTGTGAAGTTATTTTTTTCCAATCATACGGTTAAGATTCAGTTATGAAACGTGTTATTTTATTTCGATACTTTCTATTGCTATAAAAAACTTTCAATGAAAAGTTCGTAATAAAATATTTTTCTCACAACATAAATTTTGATCAAATTAAACGCAATTAAATCCTTAGATAGATCCATTTTCTTGATGCTTTTTGGACAGTGAATTTCTCTAGGCTTCTACAACAGTAATACCTTACTATCTAATATATAATTTTCTAGGTTATAAATTCATACTTATAACTAGTTACTTAGAATATTAGTTTAGGTCTATATCTAAACCTGCTAAACCTTTAACGTACGAGGTACCTATAAGGCTAACGGTACATCAAAGGCGAAAAATTCTCACACATGCTTTTAGTTCTAGTCTGCTTTTACAGCAAACTTATTTAAGGCCGTGGTTAGACGTTAAGTGCACGTCGCGAGCTATTTGTCGACGATCGTGTCGTCATGCCCTTATTCCCTTTTATTAAATTTCAGCACATGTGAGTGATGAATATTAGGAGACGTGTGCAATATTTTTAATGTTATATTATTTTAGGATACGATATTCTGACTGTATATTTTATATTGAATACTTTCACTTTTCTTGCGGTTTCACTTGCGTCCCATGGGAACTACTGCCTGTACCGGGATAAAACTATAACCTATGTTACTATGTTGCGAAATCACGAAATGTAATTCCAACGTACATTTTCAATATAAATGTAGATTTTCGACAGCGTATTTCAACAGTTTATTGAATAATCCGTTTTGGTATGAACGCAAATAAACATATCACAAATTATTTGAAGACGGAAAGGATTTCTGTGTCCACTTTGGTTTTGTTCTTTTACGGTACGATAAAAAGAATTTATATTGTCCCACAAGGCCGGGAATGTCCCATTTTGTCCATTAAATAGTGGTCACTTTGTTAGAGGTAAAAATGTTACTTAAAGCTCTTTTGAAAGTGGATATTTTTTGCTTTCAGTTGAATTAAGTGTCGTAGAACTAAATATAATATCTCTTACATTGCGCTTTTGTTTTTTGCTCATTTGTTTTAATGCACACACAAACTTACTTATAAAGTTACTTAGCTAATGATCATAATATTATGTCTTAGTAATGATATACTACAAATAAAATAACTAATTTAGATCTGGTATTTACTGGCGTAAATATAGCCAGTAAAGGACGCTTTAGAAAATTATTCAAAACGAAACAACAGCTCATGTATTAAATTAAAAAGACAAACTGAAGTAGATAAAAGGTCGAAAATAAAAATAACATTTTCATGATAAACCCTTTTCCGACAAAAAAATACTACCTTTATTTTTGCTGACCGTTTCACACCGTAAAGATATCATTTTCACCTTCAGAACATAAAATGAAACGTTCCTTTTGACGCGATAAATCATTTTCAATGTGACACTAGCAATTGCCAAGTTCTCAAGTTTGGCAGAAATTATGGTTACAATAGTTGGTTTTAAGTTGCTCTACAAAGTTATATGCTTGTTAGGTGTGTTTACATATGTTTCGGAAATGTAGCTTTAGCTTTCATAAAACTGTTGAGATTTTGGAACATTTATAGCTATATTCTCTTTGATTGGGACTGCCTGAACCGTGAAATTTTTAAGGCCCTAGGCCGTCCATCTTTTATAAAGAAGGTTCCTAAATGAAGGAAAAAATATAAAAGTTTGTTAGTAATATTTAATGTTGAGTTATCTTGTAATTTTGATCCTCCGAGGGTTAAGGCCTACGCACACTGCAGACTAATCTTTCGATAATTTACTGTTTATTCTGAAGGTGTCAATCCCATCAGATTTTTTAATCGGTCTAATACCGATTGGCATGCAAATCGTTGTAATGTGCGTACCTACCACATTTCACATATACATAAACCCTACTGATTTTATCCGAGCAAGCAATCGGCCGACTAAAACTTTAGTGTGTGGAGGCACTAATGGCATTTTGTTTCTGGTTTTACCTCCAATATTAGCAACTCGATACCTATATAAAATTAAGTTAGCACCGAGCTAGGCAATAAGCCTGATGAGAGCTTAATGATTTGCACGTGTTAGTATTTCAGACTCCACGTTTACTGTTTAAAAATAGATGGTTCATAGCAGGGTTTTAGTTACTCAGCAATTTCAGACTTAATGCTGTGAGGAATAGGGTCTAAATTTCTTTAAATAACGTAACTTCTAGAGCGAGAGAATCTGCTTTTGCAGGACTTACAATTAAGTTGTATAAATTCTTTCGATTTACTCAGAAAGTTTTAAACTGTAGGAAAAAACATCATAATCATATTTTGGGAAACTTCAGCGATTTTCAAAGGAAAAATTAAGGAGAGCTCTCATAATTTCTCTTAAATATAATATTTATTCTATCTCTTGAGACTTAGTATCTTCGCCTTTGTTTGTTGTAACAGACTTTTGATGTCCTTAGCAGAAGTTTTCGATGGTCATCGAGGAAAAACATTTTACTTTATGATTCTCTCTATACCTACACATAACTTTATGATGACAAAATATGAAGGGATCGGCTTTCAGTACTAATCAGATGCAGGTAAATACCAGTGTTTTACATGTAGTGACTGTCTATCTGACCTCCTCAACCCAGTTACCCGGACAACCCAATACCCTTAACAATAGCCAAAGATGTCCAAATGACAACCGGGACCCACCAGTTTATCATGCTTTTTCAAACCTGGAAAAAGTCGTCATGACGAGATGGTCACCCATCCACGGATCGACCGCGTCAAGCGTTGCTTAACCTTCTCATCGATAAACTTTTGTAGCTACTACTTAGCTACCAAAATAAAAATAAAAGACAGTACAGACAGATAAAAGAAAATCCCCATTCAGCACGCACATATAATCCCAATGTGTTCATCAGCGGTCACGACCCACTTCTGTAAGTATTAAGTAAGGCCCATTCACTTTCGAGACATGTGATAAAATATAAAGGGATCGGCTTTCAGTACTAACCAGATGCAGGTAAATACCAGTTTTTTACATGGGGCGACTGCCTATCTGACCTCCTCAACCCAGTTACCCGGCCAACCCCATACCCTTTGACTTTCTGGCTCCTTACTGGCCGTAACGATAGTCAAACATGTCCTGGCACCTACCTGTTTATCGTGCCTTCCCAAACCTGGAAAAAGTCGTCATGACGAGATGGTCACCCATCCTTGGAACGACCGTGCGAACCGCGATGCTTAATCTTCTGATCGATAAAGCTTTGTAGCTACTATAATCATCGGCAGAAGTGATTTATTGGTTTATTGCCTTAAGTGTACAGTGCGCAAAGCGATCCCCACTCTTCCGCCGAGGGCTCATTATCCGTGCCGATAACTATACTAAGCTACCAAAATAAAAATAAAAGACAGTACAGATAAAAGAAAACCCCCATTCGGCACGCACATATAATCCCAATGTGTTCATCAGTGGTCACGACCCTCTTCTATAAGTATTAAGTAAGCCCCATTCACTTACGAGACAAATCACTGGAGGCTTAATTATCTGTGCTTTATTATCCACTTCAGGATTTATTATTCTGTACACGTAAAAAGGACGTTTTTTTGTGGGTTAATGATGTAGGAAAGTAGTTCTAAAAATAGTAGGTAGTTTACTTTTAGGGTCTTCAAGATTTTTATTTTGGCATCGAATACCTAAATAATTCAGTTTTGTTTCCGGCATTTACAAGATGGTAACATATTAAACGGAAAAGTTAAATTCTTTGTTTGAGCGTGCTAATATTAGAAACTGCTGGTTGGTTTAAAAAAAATCAGTGCTACTTCTTTTTTTTACCAGAATATCGCTTTCCATTCTAACATTTCGAAATAGTAACCTAACCATTTTAGCCAAATGGAACCTCATCCCTATTCTCTCACAACGAAAAACAAAAGAAAATCCACAAACGCTCGTCAAAACATAATCTCTACTGAAATCACAGCAGGTGTCACAGTCTACCATCGATAAGTACATCAACCCATTTCCTTTGTGCAGTTGTACCAACAATAGTGAGGCACGCAACGATAAGCACTTTGTAACACTGGTTTGCTTTTACTCTGGGGAAGTTAGAAAAATAAAACTGAATATCTGATAGGATTTGCTGACGGTATTATTTTATTCTGTGGCGTATTTTTAAAAGTGGATAAATAATATTGTGCATTATTAGAATTTATAATTTCATAATTCGAACACAATTAAGTTCCATTTTTAATTGGTGCGTGATTTATTTTTTTTGAGAAGTGGATTCTATTTCACTTTTTCCTATACAGAAGAGTGAGACAAAATAAATAAAGAGTTTTGAGAATACTTTTCCATTGTGAATGCTAATAGCCTATATTGCTTCAGTAAAGTAATTGCATGATTGATAATTTCATTCCTAAGGGCTCCGCAATCTCGATTCGGGATAGACAAATTAAATTAACATAAGTGACATTCGCTAAGTACCTATCATAAATTAATGATGCTACATAAATTACATTTTTTATAGAGTAAATCCTCTGAAGTCTGTCACACTTGATTTTCATACAAATTGGTTTATTATATGGGTACTCCAAGTAGTTTGGAAGGCAGGTAAAACTGCAAGAAAAATACTTACTAAGTATAAACTTTTTGAGCAAAACTAACAAGCGTTACTGAACCCGTATTAGTCGTGTGAATAAATTCCCTTTCAAAATATCTTCTCCCTTTTGGGCCCATTACTATTCGTAATCTTTGTAAACGACATTGGTGACTGTTTCCACTCTTCCAGGTTACTTTGTTTCGCCGATGATATGAAAATTTTTACTACTATATCATCTAACAATGACGTTCAGGCACTTCAAGCTGACTTGTTACGCCTTGATGATTACTGCGTTAAAAATATGTTAGACCTGAATCCGTCCAAGTGCTCTGTTGTCACTTTCACCAGGAAGAATAACGTTATTTCCTCTCACTACACCTTAAAGGGTCAGAAAATTAACAAATGCGATAAAATTCGTGATCTTGGCGTGATATTCGATACTAGGTTGTTATTTGATGAACATGTAGATAATATTGTGAAAAAAGCTTCTCGAGCACTTGGGTTTGTGATGCGAATGTCGTCCTGTTTCAAGGAAGCTAAAACATTTAAAATATTGTTTTGTACGTTTGTCAGGAGTATATTAGAGTATGGTTCCCAAATTTGGAACCCCAGATATGATAAATACATATTTCGATTAGAAGGTATACAAAAAAGGTTTATTCGATATTTATGCTACCGTACCAGGACAGACTACAGATCCAGTGACTATTTTAAATTGTGCGCTAAGTTTCATCTCCTACCATTAGTAAATAGAAGAGAAATTTCTGATATTATTTTTCTATTAAAGATATTAGCTAATAATATTGACAGCCCTGAACTTCTTTCAAAAATGTGTATTAATGTTCCAGCGATAGTGACCCGACATTATAAACCGATCCATCTACCAATAGCATCATCAAATTATAGACAGAATAGCTTTGTGTGGAGAGCAGGAAAGTCACTTAACATATCATGTAAGTCACATGACATTGATATCTTTAATGCTAACCATGCGACAGTGAGAAGGATGCTGAGCCGTGATTTCTTTAAAAAATATCCTACTTGATTGTATTGGATGATTGAACTTTGTAGTTGTGTATTATTGTGTAATTCAATACTTTCATGTCTGTACACGATATAAGTATCATGTATACAATAGTTTAAAAGTGGGGACCTATAATTGGCTGCATGTTACATAAATTGTCTTATAATTATTAAATGTTACTGCTGTTGGTTCTCCTAAAATTAATTAAATAATTAAATAAATAAATAAATAAAAGATACAGAATGTTCAAACATCCGAAAACGGCTTACACGGACCAAAAAGGTTATATTGTACTCTTACGGCCGCTTCCGATATTCGATCTATCTATTGTTTGGTTACTAGAGATAGGTATTTGACTTGTGATGTCCTCCTAGCCGATTATCGGCTACGGCGGCTGTTCTCGTGTAAGGAGATTAGCCAACTGCGCAGGACATATTATAGTGCACAAGCATTTGCGTAGACACAGGTGCACTCACTATTGCTTCAGTCTCATAACCCGATGGGACGGCAATCCGACACGACCGGAGAGAGATCAGGCGCAGTACCGACATTTACGTGCTCTCCGATGCACGGGTGTATCAATCACCAACTTCCGGGCCCCTGGCTGCTTTGGGAAAGTCTTCTAAAACCCACAAAGAGATTTAGGCCCGACTCGGGAATTGAACCCGAGACCTTACTATATTACTTGTAATGTAGTTACTTGCTATATTAATATTACTTGTATGGAGCGAACGTCAGAATCCTATCTATGTTTTTTTTTTCAAATGAAGGGGTCATTTGATGATTTTTGACCAGACCCGCTGTGGGTTAGCAGCGGCGAGGGAATGTCAGACTCTTACTGGCTAAAAACCGTCGTGTTCCGTCGTAGGCCTTTTATGTGCCAGGGCCGCGGTATCTCTTCGGTAATCCTATCTCTGGTAGGCTCAACAACAAATAGCTGGTAGGATATTGAAACGGGCCGTTAAGAAGTAAGTAAACCTTTTTGATACCGAACTCCTTTCGACACAAGTGTAGGGCCTAAACCAATTTTATCGATATTATATTTTTTCATATCTCGATATGATAGGGTGTCAAAAAGGTGAAGAAAATACGGCTGGAGTGTTAAACGGTGCGATAAATTTTATTTGATTTATAAGTATTGGATAAGTTCTTTTGGGCTCCTGGTAAAAAGAAAAGTTTCGCTTGAGATGAAAGAGGTCTAGATTATTTTTAGTAAGAAATAAGAATAAGATACTCCTTTTCGGAGTCTTTTTTGTTTTTTTTTTTTGTATAAGCGCTTACAAAAAAAAGAATATGTTCACAGTTACTTACAAGTTAATTTTTTTATGTAGAAAAAAATATGTAAAACGCGTCAAAAAAATCCTCGTCATCGCTGACGACTAAAAGGCTGGGCCTACCATTGACAGATACTGCATAGATAGCTTTTCGGAGTGTCATAATTATAGTCCTTTAACTCAGCCAGAAAGGCCAAAATTAGGTACCTACATATCACATTGTTTTAACCCGTTGAAAACCCTCTTCTACCTTACAAATGCATTAACGAACGCCGCAAAATTAACAAAAGAGTGACGAACTTTAACATCGGCAAAGTTCGTCATCGAATTTACAATGTACATATATTGAACAACCTTTGTGCGAGTATTCCGGTGACCTTTTACCTGACTACTTGAATAAGCAAGTAAGAGCACTTGACTTGATGTGAACGAGGCACGAGGCTCGTTTACATACATAAATCGAGGGTAACTTCATGTGTAATTAGTGGCTAGTAGATGAAGGCTAGTATTAGATATATAGCCAATTGGAACGGTGTAATTGATGTATATTGAAGCCGTATTTTGTTCTACTTTGTGGTTATTAGAAATCTATACTCCATACTACCTAATATAATAAAGAGAAAAGATTTTTTGGTTGTTGGTTTTACCGGTTTAAAGGTTCCGAAACTACTGAACTGCTTTGAAAAATTCTTTCACTGTTAGGAAGCTACACTATTCCCGAGTTAGGCTATAATATTTTATCCCGGTATGGGAAAAAGTAAGATGCGGTTGGAACCGCGGATACAGCTAGTTATCTAAATATATGATGAGCATAACATGGAGATCATACGTTTAGGGTGCTTATGTATTAAGATAAACAATAGTACCTACTGCTATGTACATAGTCTTGTGTATGTTACGACCCATATCCTTCTACGCAGAATAGACTATGTTCCCAATTCCAAGATTGTATAACCTTATAAATAATTCATTATCATCACAAAATCCTTGCTCATTAACGTGTGAAATCTTCTTAAAGTTGAAGATTAACTTCGAAACAAAGCCTCTGGATATGAAATATTAATAATTTTGTCTGAACATAACTGCGTTTTTGAGTCGAAATTCGTAGTTTTTGCTCGTCAAAGGATTTAAGAGGGCTTAAAGTAAGAGCTCTGAAATTACTTGAACATCAATATGGCTGGTAGTGACTAGAATATTCAAGTGGCTAGTGGTTCGTGAAATTAATGAAGAGATGTAAGTAGTAAAGCGACAAATGTTAGTCATTTTTCACAGTTCAAGTATCTAATATACGAGGTGGTTACTGATGTTTAGGTACATACTATAACGCACTTCTAGTGGGTTCTTTTCTTAGGTAGGTGACGAACCAATTTTTTTCGTTAAATATGTTGTAAATAATGATTGTTATAAGTACGGTGTTTGCAACGGTTGCCAGTTTTACAACAGTTTCCTACAAAAGACTTGGGTTACCCGGGTAACTGAGTTGAGGACTTCAGATAGGCAGTCGCTCCTTGTAAAACACTGGTACTCAGCTGTAACCGGCTAGACTGGAAGCCGACCCTAACATAGTGGGAAAAGGCTACGTAGATGATGTTACAAAAGACTTAAAGAAACCAACATAACACCTTCATTTTGAAGGACTGATGATAATGTTCGGCTAATTTCGATTATCCTGTTTGAATATCTGAATATTGGATATCTAGAATAATGTTTTTACATACTTTAACTCATACAAAAACACTACTTATTTCCTAATACATACTTACATTCCGTGAACCCACAAGGGGCAGCTTGTTTATCTTAGAACCCTTCGTAATCCCCACATGAAGGATTCCTTTCACGACGGCCATATTTACATATATTCCTCACGAATAAGAACCTCATCTATAAAGATTTATGTAAGAAATAAAATAAAAATAATAAGTATTTGGTATTTTATGGACTGAGCTGCTTTTCATCTCTGGATGTAAAAAGAGAAAAATGGTCACTTGGAAATGGTTATTCTTTTATTGCCTCTTTTTGTATTTCGAATGTGAAGATTTGTTTGGGTGTAAAAAATACTACGAAGTACATATATTCAAGTATTTTTTCTTCGTTAATTCATACATCTATACTAATATAAAAAAGAGGAAACATTTTTTGTTTGCACCATAAAGGCTTCGAAACGAATGAACGGATTTGAAAAATTATTTCACTATTGGAGAGCTACATTCTTCCCGAGTAAGATATAGACTACATATTTTACTCGTTACGGGCAGTAGTGCCCACGGGACGAGGGTGAAACCGCGGGAAAACGGCTAGTTAAGAATTGAGTTAAGGTTTAATGCTTCGGGAAAATAAAAAAGTACTAATGAAATGATTCATTTAATCACATTAAGGCTTACATTAAAGAATATTTACATACATTAATTCACAATTAATAAAGTACAGTTAAGTAGAAAAATAAGTCCATAAATGAATAGCTTTAAGCTTAATTTTAATTATTTACATCAATGATACTCGTATTTACATGTTAAATTAATTAGATGGCTGTGGTTTCAATAAAAAGCGATTGCGACATTTTGAAAAATATGGCTTAATTTATACGTTTTATGTGCAATAAGATTTAACTGTTCAGTAGTTAATTACCTATCTATATTCTTCGAAGGTAAAGAAAAATCGCCAAATAAAAATGTCAGTGTAGGCATGTGTTGTGTCCTCTAAATAAAAAAAAAATATGTCGTTGATAAGATAAACTAAATAATATGTTATCATTTTTCGATTGGTGAATTTAATATTGGACGACAACTATAGAAATATAAAATACTTTGTTAATCAAAAATTTATATAATTCAATTTTAAAAAGTCCAGTTAAAGAAGTTGTTACTTTTTAAGTAGTTAGTATGGTTAGAAGAGGTTTGGCTTGGATATAAAGTTTCTGAGCTAACACAAAAGTGCTCTTTTCATCCTTGTATGCACTATACACTTTGTTCTTCAAGGTTTTCTTTGTTGAAAACGGAAATAAATTGAATTTTCTATCATTGATCACATTTCTTTTGTTTTTATAAACAATGCGTAAAAACTGGTGAATATCAGCGAGATTTTTCATAGTATGTCATGATCGAAAACAGAAAAGTGTTTAATTCAAATTAGGAATTTGCAAAAATAAAAATAAATAATGACTAGATATTGGCCTTTAGGCACATAAAGCATATATTTAGATTATAAAAAGAATCTGAATAATAAGCCGAAAATCGATCTCAGTGGCGATTACTTGGAGAGGCCTATGTCCAGCAGTGGACAGCGATAGGCTGATGATGATGATGATGATGATGATAAAAAGAATATCATTGAAACCCAAATACATACTGCAATATGCAATAAAAACCTAGAAATTATCGGTATAAAGTTACTTAATTAAATAGGACGGTAGTTATATATAGGAGACTGGCACATAATATAAATAGAATTGTCACCACACCTAGGCCACATTGTGAAAGTCATTTGCAAAATTGATCGCATAAAGAACGCTTTTACAAAGATTAAATAATAAAACTGAAGGTATAGAATTAATTAAAGCATTGCAATTAATTTAATTAAGGACAATTTAAAACATAAGTTTCAGACAAAATAGTAATTCTCTTAACAATGGGATTTCCATAAACATGACACTCAATCAAGTAAACCAATTAGCGTAAAAGCGGCAATTATAGGACAGTTCAGACAAAGGAAATTTATCAAAAATGTCGGTAGAATTTCAATAAAGAAATATGTATATTTAAATTGCGGCCTGAATTGTTAATATTTCTGCCAAGCGAAGTTAAATCAAAACTCAAAGAATGTATGATTTGAGTCCAAAAACTGAATATCATTTATGAAATCAAAGTGTATTAATCAAAGTTATGCAAACATTCTTTACAATGTTTTGATATATTAAGATCAATATTGAACCAATAGGTTTCAAGATCAATTTAAATTCAACGTATCAAAGAAAGAACTACTAGGTGCTGTGCCTATCATAAATATTTATTTGGAAAATACATCAAATATAATTTTCGACAAAGGCACAGAAAAATATTTTTGTCAATATAAAGGTACTCGAAAATGACGGATTCCTTGATAAGAGTTAAAATTCAATAAGTATTCCGTCGGAACTTTTACAAAGAGCTTAGAAATTCCTTTTATTATTTACCAAACAATAAGACAGTGCTGTAGAAATTTCCATAAAAATAATAAAATTCCAAGGTTTGGGTGTGCCGAAAACCTTACGCTCAATAAAAGAAAAACAAAAGGCTTCCAATTAAAGTGCTTCATTCAATCCAATTGAGGAAACAATTAATTGATGAAAGTGGAACGAAAATGGAATAGTATTGAATTTCGAACAGTTAAAAATAACAAAAGAAAGTTTCATTAGAACATCACGGAGATGGTAAATGCTTGCACGAAAAACTTTCATAATATGTTTCACACACACTCATGCAAAGACGTAGAGAGCTGATGTGAGACTGTGTGTCGGCATTAAAGGGCGTCATACCGTTTGCCCTTACTATCCCATACAAGTCAACCTCACTCCAAATGAATACAAGTTTCACCTCATAAATACATAAACAAAAGCATAACGATGCGTCCTATGTGAGCAAGCTGAATGCAAACGATGCGATAACAACAAACAGTCGATTTCTTTTAATTGGTTAACGAGGCGTAGCGTCCTTTCAGTTTGCTTTGGATTGCTTCGTGATGGCGTTAATTCGCCCACCCAGGACGCATCTTCACGAAAAAGCTCCAGTAAAAGTACAGTCTACAATTTTACAGTTCGAAATTCACTCAGTATACTTTAAAGTAGATACAATAGTCCTCAGAACGTTTGTCCATTCACTCAAGCGGCTTCACTACATCAGGTAGGGGGATCCGGGGGAGGGGGCTCCTTTTCCTTCCCCAGGGGACTTCCCCCCGAGTCGGCTGCATCACTATTCCCACTGTTGATTGCAACTGACGTCAGAGGTACCTGCAAATTAATTAGTTAGTAATTTTCCTGCGGCTAATACAGTTTATTCGTACTCTGGAGCGTTCTTAATTGGAATTGCATTTGTTTTTTTTGCTTTGTTAGAGTAGCGTTGGTAGGAAGAAACTCGTGTAGCATTTCTATGTTTGTTTTTATTTCTCTTTGTTCTTATTTTAAATCTAGGACTAGGATACAACTTAATATTATGATTGCGTAGGTAACTTTGTTTGTCAGGTTTTCAAGTCAAAATTAATAAATCGATTTTTATGAAAGGTACACAGATAGCCTAAGGACATGGGTTACTTTTTATCGGGTTGCGGAAACTGTCTTTCCCGAAGCACGGGTGAATCCGCGGGGAATAAGTAATAGGTTCTAATTTTAGTCGTTGCTTTTCTACAATTCAGTTATTTGAACGTAGTACATATAGCATATCGTTCTCATTACATCAATACATCTGCACAGTAAAATCCACAGCCGAGCTACGACACAGTTGGTTAAGCGTTTAAATATTCAGGCTTCAACATAACCCACATACTTGTATATACATATTTCGTACCTACTATGTACATATGTACATAGGTATGTTTCTCTCCCCAGAGCCTTAAGTAACCAAAACATTGGTCTTTTGTATCAAAACTGCTATCGCGAATTTGAATCTAATAGCCTCCAGAGTATTGTTATTCCCAGTTGTTTGTGGACGATTCTAGAAATATTTTCCTATTTAAATGTTTAAGGAAAAACTGGTCCTTTTATACATCTGTAATCTTCGGTCCTTTGGGTATGGTTTAGTCTGCGATTTTGCTTTGTATTGCTCATTTTGGTCTTTAGGGAGTGAATGGAGTTATTGAGCAAACATCTTTGATTTCATTTGGTATGGCAAAATAGTTATTTATTTGTAACCAAAACATGAGAGTATCCAATCTAATAGGTTTGTTTTGACTTCTTATTGGACTAGTTTCAGCTCCGATTTAATGTAATCCTTTTTATTTGAAAGTAGTCGCTTCATTGAATGACCTAGTACTTCCACAGAAATCGCGCAGTGATGTTATGAATTAATTGAGTAGAAACGTAATTTTATAGAATTTACGTAAATTATTTGGTAAAGTCACAATGCTAATAAAGTGTGCGTAATTTAATTAATCAATTTAGTATTTAATTTATGAATTCTATCAAAATTCTACGAATACGCATTGATTGATGAATTATTGCAGAAAGTATCTTTGAGTGCTTTTATTGAAAAGAAAAGTTTGGTGATTTGCCGGCTCATAAAGTTCGGCTAACTTTGTGTTGTCAAGTAATTTATAATTTACATTATCTGTAGAATAGTAGTGTACATTTTTATAAGACTTAAAAAATATTATCAATTTCGCTACAAAAACTTAAAATTTTTTCCGTCGTCTTTCATAAATCAGTATACTATATAGACAACTTTTGATGTAAGCGTCGAAGGAAAAATATTATTATAACTCTTTGTAAATTTTCATCCATCAATTTTCAATAAAATGAGAACGATATTTAAATTAAGCTTTTAAACGAATAAAATTGAAACGTCCTTTGTTTTCCAATAATTAATTTTGTTCTCCTATTTTTCATTTTGATAAAATAAACGAGAACGCCGAGGTTTACTGAAAAAAAAAACAGCGTACCGACTAGTAACGTTTGTTTAACGTGTAACAGAATTTGCACGCAGTGTTGACTAAACTGAGTACACAGAGAAAATCACGATAAATTAATTTAATCCATGCTATGATATGACTGGACGCGTGAGGCTCTCTCACATACCCAAAACCCTAAACCATAGCTTACTTTCAGCCCAAAAAAGAGCATTTTAGAACTAGCAGACTATCCATTCAAAATCAGACGCATAAATTATAATCGAATGTTATTTAACTGCGAGCCCGAATGCAAATGACGTCGATGAGACACATGATAACTGCTCTGAAATTATCTTAATTGTCTGAGTCAAATAGCAGCCTAATGCTTGAAGCATCTGCCTCTAAGGTATGAGAGTACGGGTTCAATTCCAAGTAAAACAAATACCAATGTAACTTTTCTAAGTTGTGTGTAGCCTCTAAATGTGACTTAGATACCAATGTGTAAAAAAGGTAAGAGAAAACATCTTGAGGAAATGTGTTTTGTTGAAAATTGACGTTCACTCCATTCCTGTGTCAGAAGAGGCCTGTGCCTGATGCCTTTCAGAGGGACGATGAAAAAGGATGATAGTGACTTACCATAGAAACCGCAGTACATATGTGCGTATCCGATTGCCTCGGAGGGGGTGACAGCGAGGCATCGAACCTCAAGTCCAGTTGGAACATGAAGACGGCTGCGGCGAGGGTCGTGACGGAGACTGTGAGCTGAGCACTCGCTACCCCGATGCATGTTGTGCTTCCACATCTGAAAATTTGTATTTATTTAGAACTTTGTAAAGATTGGGGTGCTTCTGGTTTGGTTGGTATGATATAATTCTGGAATACTTAAAAGTTTTTTTTGATAAACATGGATTTAGAAAAACTATGTAAATTAACAATACATAATTGCTACTTTCCCATCAAACGACAGTCCTAATCATATTATTATAAATACGAAAGTTTATAAGGTGTTTGTATGTGGATAGGCTATGTATGTATTTTTGTTACTCATCCACGCAAACTACTCTCTACTCGATGGATTCTAATGAAAGTTAGTTGCAATAAATAAAGCTGGTACTGAATTGTAGAAAAGGTTCCTTTGAGAGGCATTTTAAACCGCTGGTGGGAGATAGTATATAAGTAAAAAATATATGTGAAAAGACCTATTCGTGTGAAACATACGATATTAATTTCGTGTCTGTTATTATGAATTCATTAAGCTTATAAATAGCCATGTTCTAAGTAAAAGTATTTTATTAATGTTTATGTAAATATGACCATCAAAAGTGCCAAGGATAGCGACCACGCGACCATATTTCCCGAGAGTGATATTGTAAAAATTGTTTGTAACGAACCTTTTAACGAAAGTGTTACCCAGAGAATAATAACTATAACAAGTTTATGTTCCTTTTTAATTAAGCTATTACAAAGAAGACCTTAATTGCCGTGTTTCGAAAGAAAAATGAAAAATACTCTATACTCTATACTAATAATAAAAAATAATAATTCAAACTCGTTGATGAATGACGGACATGGACCAATAAAAAAATAATCAAAATTTAGAGCCTCCTCTTTTTGTGAAGTCGGTTAAAATTACATTGTAAATGAAGCTTATGTTCCGTTATAATGCAAAAATGCTTTTGTTAGTTCCCTCAAAGTGGTCTATATAGCGTTTCTAAAAGCGAGTGATTTGCATACATTTTGTTAGCTACGCTTTCATTGAAAAGATTTAGAAAGATAGGGATGAAAACATCAACCTAAGTGTGTATGAGGGATAGAAGAATGGATGGGTGGATGCTATTGTGTGTAGGTATGCAATGTCAGATCGCTGGTCTGGTGCTTTGTGGCGCAAAAACATGGCGGACAAAGGACCTTGCAGAATGTATTTGATATATAGAGTGACCAAATAAAATTCTTCAAAATCACTTGATACATTAACTTTTTTGTATACTTAAATGGCATGGTTTATTTTCGGGTGCCATTAGGAATGTTCCTACATTTTGTATCTTGACGACCAATTTTGGACCACACAATACATACGCAGATCTATCGAGTGGTCTAAAAGACAAATCTAGCTTTGTATATGTCACCGTAAGATTACAAACGTCGTTAGATTACAATCTATCTCGAGAGATTTTATCGCGGTCGGTTTTAAACGTCGGGATTAAATAATATAATATAACCGCGATAAAATCCGTAAAAGTAGTTTTATTTAAATGTCTAATATTCGCGTAAATGTCAGAAATCAATATGTTTCCAATTTCAATTTGTGTTTGAAGAATAAATATTTCGTTACAACTTGTTCTCTCCATATGTCAGGAATATTAATTACATACTCGTACTAAATAATAAATCCTTGAAGAGCATTTATTTTATTTAACTGACACCTCTATTTCATTCCTAACTCTACGGGAACTCAATGGGAACAGAACGGATTATTGGTCGATCTTACAAAAAGACTGACCAATCAGGGAGAGCTTTCGGACAGTTGACAATTTCTCATCGATAGATTATAATATAGCGAAAAGTAATGCGTTAAATTGCAATCAGATGTTACTGTTCACAATAATTCGACAGTTTACAATCTCTCGAGATAGATTGTAATCTAACGATGTTTGTAATCTTACGGTGACATATACATATATAAATAGGGTACGGGCTTAGTAACAAAACATAGAAATGATTTAGAAATACAATTGTGGAAAAGAAGTCAATGACTTCTTAACAAAATAATAACTGAAATTAGCAACGTTAATTAAAACGTGAAAACATTATAATTGTAAGATAAAAGTTGGGATTTGTACGTTTTCATTACACTTTGTGAAAACAGTGGAAAGGACAAAGTGGGTTGAAATATCAACGTTTAATTTTAGAGTTTGGTAATTAGAAATTGAAGTGGAAATACGATACCTCGCATTATTATTATAGACACCTACATGATCTTGTGATTTTTATAGTTAAATCACAGCTCAATGTTAGTAAGTATATTTAATGACAAAACAAATATTATTTATCGGTCTTTCTATCTTGCAGTGGTCATTAGATTTTATTTAGCAACGAGCTGTTTTCGACACTACCGATTAATATTACAAATTAATATAATTCTAGAACAATCCTCAATGAACTTTAATGCTGTATAAATAAAACTAAATCCATCAATTTCAGAACAAAAGGATGTGTCTAGAAGTTTGGGAGCTTGTCAAAGTCCCGTCAAACAAAAAGGTGACCTACTGAGAAGGGTCGCAGATTTTCTATAGAGATAATGTGACAAAGGCTTGGTAATATTTTGTCTCGGAAACGTGGTTCTTTCAATGTAGCAATAAAGCCTGTTTTCCCTTGAAAGGAAGGGGTCGTCAAACTGGGTTTTGTGAGTCATTTCAATAACATAGTGTAGCTTAAATTCAAGCCCTGCAAAAACAGCAGAAAAATCCCGACTATTTTATATATATTTTTTAACATAGTAATATAATAAAAAGTAATAATAACCTACCCATTTTTATAGCAGTGTTTTTACCGCATATAATAAACTTGTTATATTAATTTTATTTCACACATTCTGACCTATCATGCCCTTTATTTTATGTGAAATTAAACCTAAAGAGCTTTTGCAAACATATGTACCTATTTGTTTGGTATGGAATGTGTATAGAATATTGTAGGACAAACCTTGACAGAAATAATGTTGGTACGTAAACAGTTGCATGCTTGTTTAACAAACAATGTTCGCGAAATGAAACAAGCTGTGATTATTTATTTATACGTCATTTTAAATGAGTAAATATTTTGTTTTCATGTTTTTTTTTCTGGCACTCCACGTTTTGTGTTAGTATGGGCAATTATCAGCAGCTAATCGTACGATTCGTGGCATACACTGAAATTGGCTCAGAAAGTTATAATATGGTCCATGATCCTCAAAAAAAATTAGTCAATATTCAGAATCATTTGTTTCAAAAGGTTTGAAAAAAAGAAATAGCCAAGTCAAAAGTTAACTTATACCTACTCAAAAGACAAAATTCCAAAACCATCCATATAAATATTAATAAATACCTACATGCATTCCACTGAAACAACAGCAAAATTCCTACTCACCCAATATTCATAAGCGATCTGATACAAAACATAAGCATCGCTATATGTGCTCCTATAGCCGCCGTCCATAACATCGTCAAGGGTACCGCGGCGCACGGCGAGGGGCCCAGGGCCCGCCACGGAGCGCCCCAAGTCCTGGTCGCCCTGGAGCGAGCTGACACCCAGCCGCCGAAACCTCGGCTGAAGTATGTTGATGTCGCTGTAAAAAGATGCGTCATTAGTTTTGTAGAAGGTAGGTACGATTGATACTAGGCTGTAGTGGGAACGCCTTGGTTGGTTCAAGGCATAGGTAAGTAGTATCACCTACCAAGCCTTTTTCCAACTATGTTGGGGTTGCCTACCAGTGTGATCAGAGACAGATGTGTATCAGTGTTTTACTGCCTATCTGATCTTTTTAACAAAGTCAGACTTTCTAGCTTCTGACATTACGAAAAAAAACAAAGATAGATAAAAGTCTCAATATAAAGTTGATAATTGTTTATTTTATTCCACGGAAACAGTAATAAAACTTAAAACACAATATTATTCTTCTTTAAGCGCCTTTAAAGTAGAAAGTGCCAATTAAAGAATTTTTTAATTAACAACGAGAATGAAAATATCTCTTTAAGTGAAATACTTTTTTCCTTCACGGGATCGTCTGTGACCCATTTATCGCTGCTAGTTGCCTTGACTGAAAGAATTCAGCCTGCACTCATATCTATTGTGTTTTTATCTTTCACGTTATATTGAAGAAATATTAACACATAACGAGCCTTTATTGGACTTAGGTTATGTGGAAAGTTTCAGACAAAATATCGATATCAAAGTGATCTTTGTTTTTTTTTCTGTAACTATAGTGACATAGAGTAGGTATTAAGAAGTTACTGTAGTTTTTGGTAAAAAACCGTCGTACCACAAAAACTTTTAAACGTCAGTTAAACAATTGTCTAAAAAAAAATTAAATTATGTCGTTCAAATAAGGTCCGTTTTGCAGCCACATTTTTTTAAACCAGTGTTCAACAGATGTTTAAGTTTTTGTAGTAAGACCATTACCGTCTTACCACAAAAACTTTTAAACGTCAGTTTATGCCTTGTGTAAAAAAATGTCAAATTATGACGTTGACATATGGTTCATTTTGCAGCCAAAATTTTATTAGACAAGTGTAAAACAGGGTTTAAAGTTTTTGTAGTAAGGCCCATAGGGTTTATTTTTAGTAGATGTATAAGTGATTCATTCTAGGTGTAAAAGTCTCAAAAATAAACACAATTAATTAGCAACACGTTTATAATTTACCATATCAGATTCTGCCATTTTGTTACTTAGTCAAAATTCCAAAAGTGAACAGTAGATTATAAGTCGCAATCCTAACCACGAGAATTTTAACACCTAAATAATAGTGAGTATTTAATTTTCAACTTCCAACTGAAAATTAACCCTTTACCCGCAGCGTTTAAATTATTTGGACCCCAGAATTCGCTAATTGCTTACAATAAATAACATCTGCCACATTTTGAATATTATAAACGTGTTGCCTTTTGATGGGAATTTAATTTTTATGGGAATATTTTACGAGTTATTAATGATAATTAAACTTGCGAAGGTATAAGATTAGTTGGATTTTAGACTGTAGAACTTATGAGCTGATTTTCGTGGTTTTACTAACGGCTGCAGCCTGCATTGTAGAGGTGTTTAACTGTGAGAATAAATAACTTCTCATTAATTTTTGAAGTTTAAAAACTTTGAAAAATCTTATTGAAAACAGCACAAAATCGAGTTAAGTACATGATTTAATCCACACATTTGCATAAGTACATAGATATACATATGCAAGTTAAGTAAAAGCTTTTGAAGATTGAAGTATAAAAGCAGGTTACCTGCAGCCAAGACAGTGATTGCACCAGCTGGCACTCCTAGACCTAACGCTGGTTTCTGCTTCTCTTCCAACCAGCCGACAGCTCCCAGAACTAATCCTAATATTCCGCAGACAATCTGTAACAAAACTGTGGGTTAGTTAAACATTATCATTAACCTTTTATATTGTCTTACTGCCTGAACCCCAGGCTCTTCTTATACAGAGAAGGAATGACTTTAGCACTGAACCAGGGATCATCCTTGGGTACATTTCTATAGTGTATACAGGGATAATCGTCGGTTTTATGTCACCATTTCATTAAGGTGGTTTCAAAAGGGCTTCGGCGTGTTGGCTTCGGCCCCACGTTCCCCTTTCGAAGAATCGGGGAATCTGTAGCCCCGTGGAATGGGCGAGACATACAAAATTAATACATATGTATTATTCATCATCGCCATCAAATTCTGTAAATATCCATGCGCTTAAATACAAAATCATCATCGTCTTTGTCTAATCATCATTCATTTACGAAATAATAGCATGTATTTAACTAGTGAAAAGTTACCTACGCCATATTTATAAGACACATTCTTACAATGCGATCCTTTCAACTTTCAAACCCACACAAATAGATGGAACTCCGTGAAGCTTCCCACTGCATATTGCATAAATAGAACAAATATCAGCACGGTATCGGATAGACTGACAAGGCTATTATACCGCCGTGTATCAGACTAAAAGACAAGCAATATGTGTCGCCCACTGCTCGCAGTCAAAGCTATGTTAGATGCATGTTTTGTGTAAAGGAATAGAAAATAGTTTGTTCTTTGAATAATATCTTAGACTACGTAGTTTTAAATGACTTAAAAAAGTATTCATACTTACTAATATCATAAATGCGAAAGTAACTTTGCATGTCTCGTTTTTACGCAAAAACTGCAGAACAGATTTATACGTTTGGTAGGAAGAGCTACACGGATAAATCTAGAGTCTGACATCAGGCTTTATTTCATCCGGCTGTGGGAAGTAACGCGAACCCCAGGACGCGGGTAATACCGCTAGTTCAGTATGTAAAAAAAACCTTCGTAAAATTCGTGTAACTTTTGCTAAGCCTTAGTAAAATAAGGTTTTTTTACTGTCAAACACCGCTTTTATATTATCTGATTTTCAACTGTTACACATAGTTGCACAAAAAAATGGCATCGCTTTTATATTCCCTTGAAAGCATCCTTCTCGTGACAGGGGTATTTTACACAAAAAAGGAAAAAGAATTAGGTGACCTCACCATAGCTTGTCAAAGCAGTATTCAAAAGGAGGGGATGACAATGCATTTATTTTTCACTCCTGAACAATGTCAGTTGGTACTTACTGAATTTAAAGGAAAAAAAATACAAATTATCTTCAGAAGTACCGTAAAGTGATGATCAATGCAATGTTTAACTTGGAATGAGTATTTATTTACTTAGGTAACCCAGATTTTATGATACTGACTACCTAAATCGACTGCCAAAAATGTTTTAATTAAGTACTTACTGACGGGACCCACAAATCTAACGTTTTTTTATGAAACACGGTGGAACTAATCATAACAAGATAGTCAATTATTCACGGACCGATAGCACTAAACCGTGTTGTTCATATGCATCTGTTTAACCACAAGCTCTCAAAAAAATCAAAAATCAAAATCTTTTTATTTCACATAGGCCTTTGCAGGCACCTATGAAACGTCACATTAGTTGCACGGTTCCAAAAAGTTGGTCTCATGGAGAAGAACCGGCAAGAAACTCCATAGACACTCTTTTTAAAAAGTAATATAGTCACAGTACAAACAGTCTATTACATAACAATAGTAAGCTCACAGAATTATACAATGCAAGAAAGTTAAACTGTAAATCTATACAATGCAAAGGGAGAAGAAAAAGTCGTTTAATTGCCAGGGAAGCCACACATGGAGAGATGAGTTATCGCCATATAATATCTTTATCGTCAACAAAGTCTTGAATTTTATAATAAGCTTTTTTAATTAGGGTGGATTTTAAAGTGTTCTTAAATTTTATATCCGTGAGATCGGTTACACACTTAGGCAGCTTGTTGTAAAAACGGACACAATTCCCTAAAAACGATTTATTCGATTTCGTTAATCTGAATCTCGGAACTACTAGCTTGTGTTTGTTTCTTGTATTAATGGAATGTATATCACTTTTAACACTAAATTGATTTAAGTTTTTGCGTACGAACATTATATTTTCTAGTATATAAAGAGAAGGTAGTGTCAGTATGTCAATTTCTTTAAATAATTCTCTTAATGACTCGCGAGGGCCGAGGCCATAAATTGCACGAACTGCCCTTTTCTGGAGAACGAAGATTGAGTTTACGTCAGCCGCTGCCCCCCACAGTAAAATGCCATAGGACATAATGCAATGGAAGTAAGCGAAATACACGAGCCTAGCTGTAGCAACGTCAGTAATCTGTCTTATTTTTCTGACTGCATAAGCTGCGGAACTCAGCCTCTTTGACAGTGCTGAGATGTGGGCACCCCATTGCAATTTAGAGTCAATGGTGATGCCCAGGAAGACGGTTTGACTAATAACATCTAGTTTATTATCGTCCAGAACGATATTGAGCCCTACTGGTGTTACATTAGGTAAAGAGAATTTAATGCATTTCGTTTTGGAAGAATTAAGAAGCAAGTTATTCGCGGCAAACCACTTGCTCAGAGTAACCAAGCTATCGTTTACGTCTATAGGACTAGATTCCTTTCTGTTAATTTTGAAGACAAGGGAAGTGTCATCAGCAAATAAAATAATATCAGAGATCACAGACATCATATACGGGAGATCATTTATGTAAGCTAAGAATAAAAAGGGACCTAAAATTGAGCCCTGCGGCACGCCCATTTTTACTAATGACCCAGATGAAGTTGAGCCACTTACGTCCACTACTTGCTGTCTATTTGACAGATAAGAAAGGACGAGCGCGAGAGCTTTACCACGAATTCCGTAGTGGTTCAGCTTACAAATGAGAGTGTCATGGTCAACGCAATCGAACGCCTTAGAAAGGTCGCAGAAAATGCCCACAGCATCCCGCGAATCTTCCCAGGCGTTTAAGATTTGGGTGATCAATCTTGCACTTGCGTCGGTGGTAGACCTACCCTTTGTAAAGCCGTACTGACGGTCATGAAATATGTTGTTTAAATTAAAATGTCTTAACATCTGATCGAGCATGATCCTTTCGAAGATTTTGCTAAAGGCTGGAAGGATTGAAATAGGTCTGTAGT
The DNA here is from genome assembly GCA_033682625.1 of Helicoverpa zea x Helicoverpa armigera. Taxonomy (NCBI): domain Eukaryota; kingdom Metazoa; phylum Arthropoda; class Insecta; order Lepidoptera; family Noctuidae; genus Helicoverpa; species Helicoverpa zea x Helicoverpa armigera. The sequence goes on from JAWIIS010000041.1 coordinate 2,491,492, forward strand.
TGGAAGGGTTCTTCTTACAGCCTGATTTAAAGATAGGAACAATTTTGCTGAGTTTCATCAAGTCAGGGAAGATACCGTTGTCAATGCAAAGGTTAAAAATTTCACTAAGTATTGGGGCAACACTCTCAATAATGGAATTAATGACTGTGACAGAAAAGCCCCATAAGTCCTCAGTCTTTTTTAGATTTAAAGACTTGAATGCTCTTTTGATCGTGTAATCAGAGACATATTTAAATTGGAAGTCAGGTATATTTCTACTGAAGTTCTGTCGAAGTAACGTCTCAGCTAATATTGCGCTCAGCTAATATTGCTCTTCCAAGAAGTTCTAAAATCCACTTAAACAAGAAAAAATCTTCTCCCAAGCCGTTGTCACACGATATCCCTTCTCCAATTAGTAAGCAAAGCTATGCAAATGATTGACTAATTAATTATTCTGGCCCCACACCTCAATGCCTTGCTATACCTACGAGATTAGTATGCAAATGATGTCACGGAGACAGGATAACGTGTGGCTTATCTCAGTTCGAAAGCCAAAGCCTGGATTAACCCCCGTGCGGCGTAACCACAAAAATTGCGAGTTGCATTGGACTTAGAAGGAATTAAAATGGTAGCGAGTAATTAAATGTATGTACTAGGAAATAAATGCATGTTCTTTCTTTCATTTAAAAGTACTGGGAGAATCACAGATGCTTTATTTCAAACGTTGCCAAAATATAACACCCATTTTGAGATAATTATGAGAAACGACTAACACGATGCTTCACTTATTAGGTGTTTTCCGAAAATGTTACCCCCATTTTTGCGTGTATAAAATACGGAAAATCAACTACATACTACAGTTCGCACTGATTTTTTTGACATCCAATCTATCTTGTTTCTATCAAACAAATAAAGTCAAATGAACAAAACAACCCTGTTTTCTCCATCCCAAGAGTCCTGACGTTAAACACAAATTAATCACGAGGGATTACCAATTCAAGGAACCGATAGATTAGGCGTAATCAGACCTTTATTTCTTCAGTACGAAGGGAAACTGAGAGATGTTAATCCATGGAGAATAAAATGACTAGCAGAGATGTCATAACGCAAAATCTTCTAAACAGCGCGTTAAAATGCCGGTGTTCGGGGGACGAGGGTGGGTTTCTGGCACGCATAAGATGTCACACTGCGTGTTTCGGCATAGGTCGGAGAGTATATCCGCCTTGTCATGGGAGAAACCTTTAATGTTGATCGAGATGCTCTCGCTGTGGCGGCATATTGGGCTGACATAGTGTAGTCTTAATATATGACATGCAATCGACACGAAAGAAGAAGAAGAATTAATCAAGATCAATTTTTGATGACAGATAGGTTTCAATTTGACAAGCAAATTAAACGCCTCGTTAATGCTAGTTACTGATGCCGCCTACCGCACGTTACCTGACCTAGAAGAAGGCCTGACCTACCTTCTTTATGCCATCTCCGCTATCTTTCCTTCCTCCGTGTATTTATCTTAAACGTCGTAAACAGAGATGGTCACTACTAAACAAGGGTTCAGACAGTTACAAATTGATAGCGCTCGTTTTTTTGGGACACGATACGACGATAATGGTTAGGGAAAAAATATGTTTTTGTTTAGCAATTTAGGTCTTCGAAAAATTTAGTATTAAGTATTGTTATTTTTTTTCGAAATTGGTTTTTAGTTTGCATGTGACATATGTTACATCATCATCCTCCGAGCCTTTTTCCCAACTATGTTGGTTAGACGGGAAGCCATAGTTGGGAAAAAGGCTCGGAGGATGATGATGTGGTTTGTATTCACAATTCCCTTAAAATCATGATTCTAAAGTACTGCTGTGATCCTTGCATGTTTTTGTTACATTGTCTGATGGAATCTCTGTTTCTGTTCCCGTAGATTTGCCTTGAGGAAAGGCTACCACGGCATCCACGGCTACGGTTATTCTCCTGTAGGTAAGTAAGTCATATTTGTCTAGCTTAGTCTAAAAACTAATAAGTACAATGACCTCCAACTTACCTGCAACACTCTAACTCTAAGAGCAATAGCAAAAGGGTACAATTGTACCCCATTCCCGGGCTCCGCATCATCCCCCCGGGATAACCCGCTTACGGCACTGCATACTGACTGCTTACGCGACCACATAGCCGCTTTTGCGTGGAGAACTGGAGACAAAGGAAAGGATATATAAATCCCAGTACGAAGAAAGACTGGCTTTACATACTTAAGTTTGATACTAAAAGCATCTGTTTTGGCTTTCGTCGCTACTTATTATGTTCTATGATATTGATTTGGACCTATCATTATTTTATAAAAAATACTATTTGTTGTGTAATGAGTTTTTATATGAATAAATCAGTTGTTGTCAAGCACTGACGTCTATTACTACATGGTGACAGCGGTGATGAAATTTTTTTCAAAATTTATTATAAAATACGTATTTTGGTGCAATTTTATCGACAAAAATAATGGAACACGCTCGCCCACCATCCGAGTTGAGTTTGGACGGCGGTCCTGCAAGCCGCGCAGAGGCGTGGAAACGGTGGCGACAACCCGTTCCAGCACGCTTACAAAGAATGATGTTAAGAATACAAGGGTATGATTTAATTGTGAGCTATAAACCGGGAAAGTACATGTTTATTCCCGATACACTGTCGCGTGCACCGTTGCCTGATTTATATGAGGATAATATAATGAGTAAAAATATAATGTATCAGGTAGCGATGATTGTTAATAACATTCCTATTTCATGCAATAAACTATGTGAAATAAAAAAGGCATCTCGCGATGATAGAGAAATAAGCGAGCTTATCAAGTGCATTAAATCGGGTTGGCCGGATCACAAATGTAAAGTAGAGGATTTTGTTAAGCCCTTTTGGAGTTTGAAAGATGAATTGTATGAAGTTGATGGTGTGGTGTTTAAAAACGATATAATTTTAATACCTTCTTCTTTACGGGGTGAAATGTTACGGGTCGTTCATGAGGGCCACCAGGGTATAGACCGCTGTAAGCGCCGAGCGCGCCAAGCAATATTTTGGCCAAACATTTCTCGTGACATTGAGTTATTTGTTAAACGTTGTTCTATATGCCAGGAATGTTTAAATTCGCCTGCCAAGGAACCATTATTACCTGTGGAGATTCCATCGATTCCGTGGAATAAAGTTGCATCTGATATTTTGAATGGAAGAGAAAGTATTTTCTTTTGATTGTGGATTATTATTCTAGCTATGTGGAAGTTTGTGAGTTACCGAATATAACGTCGGCAAGCATTATAAAAGAAATTAAGCAAATATTTGCGAGGCATGGCATTCCTGAACTACTTGTCACAGATAATGGCACACAGTACTGCAGTCGCGAGTTTAGACGATTTGCACGGGAGTGGGGGTTTACTCACATAACATCATCTCCTAACTATCCCCAATCAAATGGGAAAAGTGAGCGCGCAGTTCAGACTGTCAAGTCAATGCTGATTAAATGTTTAAGAGATAACAGTGACTTTCAGCTGGCCTTACTTAATTATAGGAATACTCCAAGAGATGGTCTTAGTTCCCCATCACAGTTACTAATGAGCCGTCAGTTAAGATGTAAGTTACCAGTTAGTGTTAATATGTTAAAACCAAAAGTAGTTGAGGAACATGAAACAATGTTGCAGAAGCAAATTATTTCTAAAAGGTGGTTCGATAGAAACACTAAAGTTCTTCCGGAACTAAAATGTGGAGACGAAGCTATTTGTTTAAATGGGAAAAATAAAAGAACAAGATGTAAAGTTATAGGGCAAGCGGGATTTCCTCGTTCTTATTTTGTTGAGACAAGCTGTGGCAATAAAGTAAGGCGCAACCGACGACATTTGATAAAATGTGAGCCAATCCCGGTGGCAATCGATGTGGCACCTGCTTCCTCTGATCAGGAAAGAGGTATTCAACCTAATGAGAAAGATGCAGCAGGTCCTTCAGTAACCTCGAGCGGAATCCCGCCTGGTCCATTGACTAGGGCAAAAGCTAAACTATTTACTAGTATTGAATCTTTATTTTAGAGTCTTGTTTCATTTTAATTTTCTTTCAATTAATTGTGTTAGGTTTTTGTTCCCTGAGAATTTTAAGATTTATGTTATTTTAAGATTTATGTTATTTAAAGATTTATGTTATTTTAAGGGGGGAAGTGTATGTGTGTTATGTTCTTAAAAGGGGAGTTGTTGTGTAATGAGTTTTTATATGAATAAATCAGTTGTTGTCAAGCACTGACGTCTATTACTACACTATTCCTATTTATTGCTCCACTCCTTTTAATACCCTTAATCTTCGCCTAAGTGTAGCAGTGATTATGAATAGTAGACAAAATTATCATAATTATGACAGTGTGATGATTCAAAAACGTCCACAACAGTTATATTTAACCACAGCAAATAAATTGCATCGCAAAAAGGCTTTGCAGCGGATTTTCGCTATCAACGGTTAAAAGTATCTATGATGTCACGTACTACATATCTAATCGGAAGGTTATCAGATTTCAGCCAAACAAAACATGCATAATAACACCGGACGCTATCAAAACATGGAGTTTATTACACTTGCGTGCAAAAAAACCGTACTGCATGTAGAAAGCACCTTTGTACTAAACTATCATATGTTATGCAAATTGTTTGACAGAAAAGTCGCGATCTATGTTCATATTTCACTTACACACGCTTTTCTTCAGCCAGTTTTATTACGATTTTCAATTAAATATCTCTTGAAAATCAATTCAAAAAGCTGCAATTTGATTGAGTGAAGTGAAATAGCGTGTTTTAACTATCTGAATGTTTATCTAGCTGGCCCATTTTCAATGCTCCGCAGTGTAAAATATTATATAGGCACTTATACATGTAATTTCGCACATTACAATGGCCAGGTGGGAGTTTTATCTGCCTTATCTTTGACAGCTCCATAAATAGTTAAAGCGAAAAGGTACTGAGTAATAATGGAAATTCTATACCTACCTATTAGTTAAAAATATTATTAAATAACAATATTTCTGTAATAAATTCGGTTCTTTAGTTGAAATCATCGTCATCAACATCCTCCTGCCTTTATCCCAATTTTTTTAATTTGAGGTCGGCGCAGCAAGTTTTCTTCTTCCATACTCTTTTATCTGCCGTCATCTCACAATAACATTCTTTCTTATCATATCTACTTTCTCACAATCCATCCATGGTTTCTTGAATTCTGTACTTTAAATATCGTGTTACAATTCCTAAGTCATTAAAACACGAACCTTCTTTTCGATTCCACTTTGATATTAAAATATTAATATTACTGCTACTGTCTCTAGAACAAATTTTACTGACAGTCGTTTGTGTACTCTGTCGGTCAAAAGACAACTTCCTACGAATCGGGGCATTTCGGGAGACCCAATTCTTTATTAGACTTCTTCTTGTCAAACCTCGCTTTGGGAATCGTTTGAGGAACAGTCCCATATAAGATCTACTTTATCTTCGACTATTGGAGATTTGATTTTTGATTTATGTTAAAAAGCTGCTTTCTTTAGTTGGACATTACCTAATCTTGTTGCTGAGAATGAGCCTAAGGGATCTAAACTTATCTATTACTAGCTGTTCCACGCGATTTCTCCCGCGTCCCATATTCAGCGCAGATAAGTAGTGTAGCTCTGAAGCCGGCTTCTGACTATGGGATGTGATATATATTACACCTTGAGCTATATATTACATCCCTCCCGCGAATGCTGTTCACACTGTATAATATATACATATATTTTAGAATAGTTTAGCTTGGATCACCACTTTGTCATCACGTTTTTTATCGAAAAGGTAAAAATAGTGAAAGAATTATTCAAATTGGTTCCGTAGTTCCACAGCCTTCTCGATACAAACAAACAGATTTTTTACAAACGAATCTTTCCTCATGATATACCTATTGCTATAATAGACCATAGATGAAAGGCTTCTTAAAAAGGCCAACTGATATACTTCCTTATTTTGAACATACCTCGATACCCATAGATATCTTCTACCTATATTTTAAAGGGATACCTAAACAGTAACAGTAATACAATAATTGGTTGCCAGTAACGTCTTTAGTTTTCCCAGTAGGCAATAGATTAGCTACTGGCTCAAGCAAACGCAATTAGCTTTGTTTAGACAGATAAGGTAAACGCGGGTGAAGTCGTCATGCCCCAATAGTCGTCAATTAATCTTAAAACTTTTATTATTATTTTCTACTGAACTTAAAATAGGCCGGTTTATATATCAACATATTCTTGATAATATATTGCACAATTGAAATAACAATACGGGGTTTTAACAGTCACGGCTTCTAAGATATGTTATTTGAAACGTGTGTGCCCTAACAAAATCGTTTTTTCGTGAAGTTCAGCTGTCAAAAGTGAAACTCAGCACGTGGTTTTGTGTTTTGATTTACATAACTCCAGTGGGGTCTGTGGTATGTTTCTTTGTTTAATTAGATAGTTAAGTTTATTTGCTAGCGATGTAACATGCAATTTGGAATACTTTTAACATAGAAGATATATTTTTTTAATGTGACATCTATTGGTACTTCAAAACTCCCATTTGACCCAAAACCCGTCAATTTTACAATTATTATGACGACTACTGGGACATGCTCAAAAGTTGCACCTAAACTCGTCATAATGAGGATATTTTGTGTTTTACAGTACAAAATGCGAATAAATAGCTAATATCGGGACTTTTACAAAATTGATAACCGTCTAGAACAAACATATTTAAGGTTTAGACTACATTTGTTCACTGCGTTTCTTTTAAGCTTTTTCTTAGGGGTAAATTTTACTCTGCTGGTTCTAGATGCACGTACACAGTCATGTTATTCGATTCAATTCATATGTTTCTTAATGGTTAAATCCCCTGTTCTCTATAAGTATGCACTTTCTACGAGTGTTTTTTCAGGTATATATTGGCCGCTGTAGGCCTCTGCCATTCGATTAAGATCACTAGCCTTTGTTTCTACTACGCTTGGATTACAATTTTTTTGAAAAATTGACTGTTCTTACACTATGCTTTTTGTTCGAAATTTGTGCATTTCGTCACGCGTATTGTACCGCGTCTTCCTAACGTGCCTTAATAGCGCCTGTATAAAAATTATGACATTCAACTAGTTTTGACGCAAAAAATATTAAAATCAGTTTTAAAACTAAGATGACATAGCTTCCATCGCTGTCACTTCTTTGCTTGTCGTATTCGATATTGATGGGTAAAAAGTAATCTTAAGTAAGATTTTTTTATTTAAAATTGTCTGTATTTAGTGATTTCATGATCGTAATTTTAATAGCAGATCATGACTGAAAGAAACTACAAGCAAGAGGGCCTTTTAAAAGTCATAAAAGCTGTAAATCAAGGGCCCACACACAATATTAGATGCAGCAAAAAAATGAAAATCGCCCTTTTGAGACAACTTTAATGAAATGGTGACACAAAACCGACGATTATCCCTGTATATTTACTATAGAAATGAACCCAAGGACAATCTCCGGTTCTGTGCTAAAGTATTGCTAACTATGGAGGAAAACTACTTAGGCTATTGCGTTGGGAGGGATGTTAGTGGATTAGGATATAGGAAACTATAGGAACTATGGCACCTGGAAAAAAAGTCGTGGTGGCCTGGTGTGCCAAGAATCAACCTCTCAAGTATGAGGGCGCGGGTTCAATTCCAGGTCACGCAAGTACCAACGCAACTTTTCTAAGTTTGTATGTACTTTCTAAGTATATCCTGCAATGACACCAATGACTGTGTTTCGGATGGCACGTTAAACTGTAATATCCTTGAACATCATTGGCAGTCGTTACGGGTAGTCAAAAGCCAGTCTCACACCAGCCTAACCAAGGGGTATTGGGTTGCCTGGGTAACTGGGTTGAGGAGGTCAGATAGGCAGTCGCTTCTTGTAAAGTACTGGTACTCGGCTGAATCCGGTTAGACTGGAAGCCGACCCCAACATAGTTGGGAAAAAAGGCTCGGAGGATGATGATGATGAGGAACTATGGCACCTGCCGATGACAATGTATAAAATGGCAGGTGGAGACTTGCCACCTCACTTACTGGGCCCCCGGGAATCAGTTGCTAAATCGCAACAAGAGGGCAACAGGTACATGAGCGGCTGAAGGGTGAGGATACCTCGGCGGACTTTAAACGCAGATCACGCGCTCCCTGTGGGTCCAGCATCACCGGCCCACTCGCCATTTACCACGAAGCACCTACCCTCCGAGCGGGCTGCTAACCCTGCTCTAGCCCTGCTCTATCTATACTGTCCCCCATCTCCGGCCTGCCGGAGTGAAGGTCTCCCGCCTCTTGGCTTGCCTTCATTGGCCGACCAGAGTGGAGTCGCTAGAGCAGGGTTAGCAGCCCGCTCGGAGGGTAGGTGCTTCGTGGTAAATGGCGAGTGGGCCGGTGATGCTGGACCCACAGGGAGCGCGTGATCTGCGTTTAAAGTCCGCCGAGGTATCCTCACCCTTCAGCCGCTCATGTACCTGTTGCCCTCTTGTTGCGATTTAGCAACTGATTCCCGGGGGCCCAGTAAGTGAGGTGGCAAGTCTCCACCTGCCATTTTATACATTGTCATCGGCAGGTGCCATAGTTCCTCATCATCATCATCCTCCGAGCCTTTTTTCCCAACTATGTTGGGGTCGGCTTCCAGTCTAACCGGATTCAGCCGAGTACCAGTACTTTACAAGAAGCGACTGCCTATCTGACCTCCTCAACCCAGTTACCCAGGCAACCCAATACCCCTTGGTTAGGCTGGTGTGAGACTGGCTTTTGACTACCCGTAACGACTGCCAATGATGTTCAAGGATATTACAGTTTAACGTGCCATCCGAAACACAGTCATTGGTGTCATTGCAGGATATACTTAGAAAGTACATACAAACTTAGAAAAGTTGCGTTGGTACTTGCGTGACCTGGAATTGAACCCGCGCCCTCATACTTGAGAGGTTGATTCTTGGCACACCAGGCCACCACGACTTTTTTTCCAGGTGCCATAGTTCCTATAGTTTCCTATATCCTAATCCACTAACATCCCTCCCAACGCAATAGCCTAAGTAGTTTTCCTCCATAGTTAGCAATACTTTAGCACAGAACCGGAGATTGTCCTTGGGTTCATTTCTATAGTAAATATACAGGGATAATCGTCGGTTTTGTGTCACCATTTCATTAAAGTTGTCTCAAAAGGGCGATTTTCATTTTTTTGCTGCATCTAATATTGTGTGTGGGCCCTTGATTTACAGCTTTTATGACTTTTAAAAGGCCCTCTTGCTTGTAGTTTCTTTCAGTCATGATCTGCTATTAAAATTACGATCATGAAATCACTAAATACAGACAATTTTAAATAAAAAAATCTTACTTAAGATTACTTTTTACCCATCAATATCGAATACGACAAGCAAAGAAGTGACAGCGATGGAAGCTATGTCATCTTAGTTTTAAAACTGATTTTAATATTTTTTGCGTCAAAACTAGTTGAATGTCATAATTTTTATACAGGCGCTATTAAGGCACGTTAGGAAGACGCGGTACAATACGCGTGACGAAATGCACAAATTTCGAACAAAAAGCATAGTGTAAGAACAGTCAATTTTTCAAAAAAATTGTAATCCAAGCGTAGTAGAAACAAAGGCTAGTGATCTTAATCGAATGGCAGAGGCCTACAGCGGCCAATATATACCTGAAAAAACACTCGTAGAAAGTGCATACTTATAGAGAACAGGGGATTTAACCATTAAGAAACATATGAATTGAATCGAATAACATGACTGTGTACGTGCATCTAGAACCAGCAGAGTAAAATTTACCCCTAAGAAAAAGCTTAAAAGAAACGCAGTTTTATGAACAAATGTAGTCTAAACCTTAAATATGTTTGTTCTAGACGGTTATCAATTTTGTAAAAGTCCCGATATTAGCTATTTATTCGCATTTTGTACTGTAAAACACAAAATATCCTCATTATGACGAGTTTAGGTGCAACTTTTGAGCATGTCCCAGTAGTCGTCATAATAATTGTAAAATTGACGGGTTTTGGGTCAAATGGGAGTTTTGAAGTACCAATAGATGTCACATTAAAAAAATATATCTTCTATGTTAAAAGTATTCCAAATTGCATATTACATCGCTAGCAAATAAACTTAACTATCTAATTAAACAAAGAAACATACCACAGACCCCACTGGAGTTATGTAAATCAAAACACAAAACCACGTGCTGAGTTTCACTTTTGACAGCTGAACTTCACGAAAAAACGATTTTGTTAGGGCACACACGTTTCAAATAACATATCTTAGAAGCCGTGACTGTTAAAACCCCGTATTGTTATTTCAATTGTGCAATATATTATCAAGAATATGTTGATATATAAACCGGCCTATTTTAAGTTCAGTAGAAAATAATAATAAAAGTTTTAAGATTAATTGACGACTATTGGGGCATGACGACTTCACCCGCGTTTACCTTATCTGTCTAAACAAAGCTAATTGCGTTTGCTTGAGCCAGTAGCTAATCTATTGCCTACTGGGAAAACTAAAGACGTTACTGGCAACCAATTATTGTATTACTGTTACTGTTTAGGTATCCCTTTAAAATATAGGTAGAAGATATCTATGGGTATCGAGGTATGTTCAAAATAAGGAAGTATATCAGTTGGCCTTTTTAAGAAGCCTTTCATCTATGGTCTATTATAGCAATAGGTATATCATGAGGAAAGATTCGTTTGTAAAAAATCTGTTTGTTTGTATCGAGAAGGCTGTGGAACTACGGAACCAATTTGAATAATTCTTTCACTATTTTTACCTTTTCGATAAAAAACGTGATGACAAAGTGGTGATCCAAGCTAAACTATTCTAAAATATATGTATATATTATACAGTGTGAACAGCATTCGCGGGAGGGATGTAATATATAGCTCAAGGTGTAATATATATCACATCCCATAGTCAGAAGCCGGCTTCAGAGCTACACTACTTATCTGCGCTGAATATGGGACGCGGGAGAAATCGCGTGGAACAGCTAGTAATAGATAAGTTTAGATCCCTTAGGCTCATTCTCAGCAACAAGATTAGGTAACGTCCAACTAAAGAAAGCAGCTTTTTAACATAAATCAAAAATCAAATCTCCAATAGTCGAAGATAAAGTAGATCTTATATGGGACTGTTCCTCAAACGATTCCCAAAGCGAGGTTTGACAAGAAGAAGTCTAATAAAGAATTGGGTCTCCCGAGATGCCCTGTGGGGCTTATTAGATATTATTATTATTGGGTTTGAACGGTTAGTGAACCTAACCGTTCAAACCCAATAATAGGTGAACCTAATCATATTTTATTTTTTGATTGATACCTTTAAGACAGTAGACAGTTTAAACTGTCTATAGAGATTTTTGCAAATGGTACTTAGCATGCGCTAAGCAGTTCAGAAGTTTTGATGAATGACAACCTTACCTACATATCTATGAATGTTAGTAATTATTTCGCGGAAAGCTATATAAATGAATGTGGTTTTTATTTTTTGTGAATACTAATTATTTTATTTTACAATTTAAATATTTTAAAAGTAATTATTTTACTCGTGCTACATAATGCACATGACTGCATAACATACTAGCTTCCAGCAGCCAGCGGTTTCACTCGCATGCCGTGGGATCTACTTCCCGTACCGGGATAAAAAGTCTATAGCCTTCCTCGATAAATGGGCTATCTAACACTGAAAGAAATTTTCAAATCGGACCAGTAGTTCCTGAGATTAGCGCGTTCAAACAAACAAACAAACTCTTCAGCTTTATAATATTAGTATAGATATTTTATAGACTGGTTTTGTGACTTCAAGCGTTTGATAGATAGGAATATAAATTAAAATGGTTGCATTTTAATTTATCTGTATCTGTTTTATTGAATACCTGCTCTTCTAACAGATTATGACCTGCTATTCTAAATAGGAATTTGGTTTTTTATCTATCTACCTACCTAATGTTTCAAACGCACAAGTATGCTTAACAAATTCAAGCACAAAAAAATGTACATAACTTGAACCTTATGTTCAAGAGCAGAGAGTTCATATTAGCACTAAAACTTGACGAGTACTGGGAATATTTGACGAGTATCCGTACAAATCAGACGACTATTGGTACAAATCGCCCTTTTTTTACTTTTGCCTTAATAAGTATATAAACCCATCAAAATGATTAAAAAAACATTAGTTACTTAGAATAATGAATAAATACTTTATCACGTCATGCAAAAATTTTCATTTTCTATTGAATATTTAACACACAGTAGCGCTTCAAAGTCAGTGATTTCCGAAATCCGACGACTATTGGTACGTTTACCTTAATTGCAGTTACTCGGCCCACTTCTACTAATACGACAACTGACATTTACACTGTATTTGTTTTAGTAATGCTATTTGCTTGTAAAATCTGTATTCTGTGTTATACAGGATTATTCTTCAATCAGTGCCTAGTTGTTTTTGGTGGTTCACTATTAGTAAAAGAACATATATAAAAAATCGTGATGAAAACAAGTACCCTACAGGTACAGGTTGTGTTAAGTTTGTTTGTTTTCTTTTAATTTTATATAATGGTTATCATGACGTGACATTAATATTTTTATTTGACTTGTTCTGTATAAATTCTGGTTCTTCCAACCTAACAGACAAACATGTTGCTGGGGAGTTTATTCCGCCACTTCTTTTTCACAGCAAAAATACATAGGAAGTGGTGAAAGGCGGGCGTTTTGGGGGCTGTCTTTTGTTTTTGACGTTCGAAAAGTGCTGATTTATCAGCCTAATTTGAATAAACGATTTTAAGTTCTGAGTTTTGAGTTTGTTAAAAAAAAACTCCTTTTTTTCGGAAACTCAGTTAAAATCAAAATAGTACGTATCACGCAGAATTTCATAGAATTTCGACCCATATCAAACTTTGGTCCTAAGAGACCACAGACCTTCAAAATACCATAACTTGAACTCATGACTACGTAAGCACTAACTTGTAGAGGACTTCAATCGGCAAAATTCACTGGTCTCTAATACGGGTCTCTATCAATTTAAAAACTTTTTTATTCCGAAGCGAACCTTGTTTATCTTACGGTGTTATTTCAACTTCTTTGAACTTGCCGGTATTATTTTCATGTAAATTTTATCATTTGCATAAAATCGACATGGATAAAAGTTTTTTGTGGGCCTAATATAGATACTCTATTAAGCCTACTTTTCAACAAAAAGTATTTTTGGTAAAAATGATCAAGAAACTCATATTATTTTAAGGTTTTTGTTATCTAAGATCAAAGCTTTTGAAAAACAAATTGTTAAGGTTATTATTTAGGTAAAGCTTTAACAATGTTTTACTTAAAAAATACTTTTGAAGCGGTTTTTTCATCCTCTTGAAAACTTTTACATTATAAAAAGATACCTTATTAAGATTAGCCTAGATGGCTATAATAACTTAACACAATGAAGTTATCTAGATTTCTTATACGAATGGCTAATATCAGACTGTGATAACTTTCACTTTAATTAAATAATTTGTGCTTATCGTCGTATTTTTAAGAGATGTCTCATTACTTAAGTTTATAAGTATGTATAAAGCTTGTTGGGTCTTACAGCTTGTATGTGTTCTAGAAAGTAATCAAGATAGTTGTAACAATATATGTAATTTATCATTTATCGGCTTACAGTAAAGACAACTATAATAAATCCATATGAATATTATAAACAGAACGAACAAACTCTTCACATTTCTTTATCTTATGTATTTATTTCAACGCGCTAATCACAGGAACTGCTGAAGCAATTTGAAAAAATCTTTCAGTATTAAATAACTCATTTATCAAGGAGGGCTTTCTTACAGCCAGTTTCTTCATCAAAAGTAAAAGTCAAAGTAATGTCATAAAGTAAAAGTAACGGTCAAATACGCTTTTTTCACGATTTTAAGTATGAGTTTTGCCTTGAAAAAACAAAGTTGACCGTTACTTTTACTTTGGCTTTTACTTTTGATGAAGAAACTGGCTGTTAATGCGCAGACTAGTTCCCACGGTCCGCTCAAAAATAATCATAACAAACAAATGAATTCACATTCATCACAGTTAGTTTCATTAAGGCAATTATTTCAGCTATAACTCGATTCAAATATTAACTCGCATTATTAGATTTCAAACAATTTATTTTGGTTCTGTATTCCAAAACTGTTTCACACACATAATTTAGTTAGTTCTCGCCCGTTGCAGGACTATTTAATCCGGTTAAATTAACTATAATTTTGAACTCAGTTCATAAGCGTGGCTAAAATAACTAAAGTTCATTATGATATATAATTAATCCTTCGTATGAAGTGGGTGTGTTTAGTTAGTGAGTTCAATTTTGGACATGCGAAAATGGACCATGTTCCGTTTAACGAAGGGCGAATTGATAGTTTTAAATGAGTGAAAGAGTGGATATATCTAAGAATGGTTATTTCAAAGTACTTTCTTCTTAAGCATATAACATATGTATTTAATAGTTATTTCAAGATATTTTATACAGGTACAAGTTCCTTTTCAATTTTGGTTATCTAATTTTAGTTTGGTAAACCATACTGTCGTCTGCGTAAAGAAAAACTCTTTCCAGCATTTGAATCTAGTGAAGTTTTAAAATTCTGGAACAAACAATTGTAACGATAAATTGCTGGACGTAAAAACCAGCAAATATATTACACCATTTATAACACTTCTCTTTAGAGTTATTTTCATGCATTGTAATGGATACAATTCCACTCACCGCTTATAATTTACACAAAGATCTTTATGAACAATACGTCTAACAGATTTATAAGTCTTTGGATTTATAGCTACGGATATCTATCGCTTCCAATCTTACGAAGCCACACACGTATTCAATCAATTGGTGGGCTATTTTCAATAATGCTTAGGCAGTGGAAAGATTTACTGATGGATATAAGTACTTATAGATACATCTTACCTACTTATGTGTTTCATTGGTATTTAGGAGAGCTGAAGCTTTAAAGTAATAAACATGTTGCCAAGACAAATGTTTTCGTTTCGACTTGAGGACTTTACCAACATTGTTATTCTTATTAATCATCTTCTTCCTATCAAACACATGGCAAGTGAACGTTTTAGGAGCTTGAAGTTTCAATTTATAGCTCAGTAATTACTAAATGAAAGTTACCTATAATATTTAATTAATTTCTCCAAAATTAATGATGATGATGATGATTCTGTCATAGCCGGTTATCGGCCACGGCGGCTGATCATAATATGGAGATCAGCCAGTTGCGCATTAGCTCATACTCCGATGAGCCGATGGTCGACACTACCGGCGAGAGATCAGGCGCTGCGATTCACGAGTGTATCAATCAGCTTTGTGTTCTAAATCCCACAAAGTGATTTCGGCTCGATCCGGGCGAACCCGAGGCTAGCTAGAGCTAGAACAACGCATTTAGGGACCTAAATTAATAGTAAATGTTTAAACATCTAGATTCAAAATTAATCTATAACCATGAACAAACTATTCCCTATTAATAGATTCAGTTGAACGATGATCAAATTATCTTTCTGTTAGCTCGTTACTGAATGTTTATCTTAGTAATCCTTTATTGGGTTTAGTTCAACTATGTTCATGAATAGCGGAATATAGCCTTAAGGATCTAGTTGAGTAAACAAACATATTGTGTTGGTACTTGAAGTAATGTGTAAATTACATGAACTTAATGTAGGCTTAAAATATAATATTCCTAACAGCTGTCTCCCGCGGTGCGAAGAAACTACTTCCCGTACTCAGACAAAATATAGCTTTTGTCACCAGAGGATATATAGTGTTGCTCTCCAACGATAAAAAAATAATTCAAATCGTTTCAATAGGTTTGGAACCGTTATAACCGAACAAAAACTGATTTAATTGCAATCAAATACAACTCTTATTTTGCAAGTCATAGGATCTGATTAATTGCAGATAATTTATTCATTAGTTGTCAACACAACTTTTTTTTGCAATAATATAATCTATTTTTATTTACTTACCTAGTAAAAAAAACACTATAACTAAAATGCGTCAAAAAATTCATCCCCGTCGCTGTCAACTGGGAGCGTGCCCAAGAGGCTGGCAGCATTACGGCCATGCTGACCCTTCGTCCGAGGTAATAGCCAGCCTTTTGGTCAACACAATTAAATATTTTCATTGTAGATCCCCATCATGTATTTGCAGTTTGCCAGTCGCCATATTTCTCATCAATAAATAAATCAAGTAAATATATTGAATGCCTACAAAACCTTTACAAATATTTCATAGATTGGATAGCTTTAAAACAAAGCGACAACTTTCGATAAGCTAGTACATTCCATGAATACTGAATGTGGTCAGCTTATATCAAAATTCATTAATTTATATTGAAAACTGGTTTATTTTACAATAGTTTTCCAATTATAGCGCGATTAAATATGTAGGTGTTATATAATTTACTGTAACAGGCATAACCTGTGCACAATTAATATTTCAATTTCCAATTTCAATTTTTAAATAGATTTGTTTTACCATTACTTACCGTCCAACGTAGTGACGTTTCTACAGAGAAGCATGTCCTAATGACTATATTTACTCATGGATAAAAATTCTATTATGGCGTAATCAGAATAGAATAGAATTTATTGGCTTGAAATGTGGTTACAATTATAGGTCTTAAAAACGTATATTCAAATTAGGCTGATCAATCAGCATTTTTCCAACGTCAATATATACATATATAGTTTCAGATAACTACATATGTATATATGCAGAATAACATTTGTCAACTCTGCATCATTGACATTATTCAGACGACCTAGGTTCACGTGTCCTACGTACTTACTTACGTACGTACTTTTTCTGGAAAACATGAACGTTCCATACGTGAGAATTTACTCGTCCATTTCTCTTTCCTCACTAACAAGCCAGCAGTGTTAGTGCAGTGTGTCTAACAATTTATGAACACAGTCTCACTACATATCTTCATTTATTTGTTGCAGTATATTTCTTAATAATATAGGTATTAGTGCAAGCACGGTGTCGCAGTTTATAGCAATTACAGTTCTTTCCATTCTTGGACCGTCGCTTCTCTTTTGTTTTTTAGTCTTTAATGTTCTTTGTAAAGAGGATTAATGTTTTTAATCGTTTGTATTGCAGCTGTAGGATTAGGTATATACGATAAGGCTGGTTGTAGAAATGAAGGAATAGAAAAATGGGTTTTGCCCGGAATAGTCGCCACTCACAAAAGTGTTGTTAAATCTAATATTGCTTTTAAATCAAATGACGATGGTATAAAATGTAGGACTGACCTTTCCTTAAAAGTAATCAAAAAGAGAATTTGGAAAGAAATGTGAACAATCTAGAATGGAGAACATTAAGTAGGTAGGTACATACGATGGCAAATATAAATGGAGATATCAACTGTATTCATTCGAAGTCAATAAGTACAAGTCCCTAATAAGGATTGATTGATTTAACGACATCAAGTAACCCAGAAAAACTAAAACTGTCCATTACTTTAACACTAATGGTATTAAAAGTTGATTATAGACCAAGAAAATGACCTGACGTGCAAAGGAATATCAGTCTTAAACCTATGGATATAGACGACAAAATTGCATAAAATAATGATGTAAACTTAGAAGATATTTGCAGTAAATTATTTACTAGTACAGGAACACCTAACGATGCTGAAAATAGTTTGGTTCGAAGCGAGATTACCATATATCAGAGTCGGGATTAAACTTATCGATGGTAAGCCAGATATAACGCTGTGCAAACGCATCGTTGAATACCTATGTGAAATATTTTGCATTGGTAATGGTGGAATTTATATTTAGATCAAGGAAGGTCACAACGGAGTTTTTTTATAAGTATGTACTAAGCATTGGCAGTCTCTCACAATGTTACGTTCATATCCATACTGTAAGCAACTGTGTTTAGTTTTTAAGGTAACTTTGTGATGAGAAAATAAAGAGGTATATTATTATTATTGGCGTATTTTATTTGCGTTTAGAAAATTGTGTGATTGATTGATTAATTAGAGGCATTTGAAATCAAGATTTTTCTTTTAAGAGATACGTGTACATAAAATCGAATTCTTAATAGTTATCTTGCTTATAAGCAAGATAATTGCATCTTATGGAGTCATAAAAAAAACCGAGTAAATGGTCTCATAAAATACAAAGTTTTATCCAAACATTTGAGAATTCCCAAAATATTTGCTATAGAAAATGGATGGTATAACTTTTGCAATATCCCGCATACAACGTACCGAACACTTTATGTTAGAAACATGTTCAGTATGTCTTGTAAACAAAATAGAACAAAGATGAAATATTTTGCGCCCACAAAAATGTTGCGAAACACTAACGCGGCTTAGCCAAAAATCTAAATTTATGTCAGTATAGTACCTATATAAAGCAAACGCAAAACCACATGGAATGCTTCGGAAATATTTATCTTACAAGATCAGTGCTATTCTTCTTTAATTTTGTAACTAATTTGGTTAAAACTAGTCGATATATATAGTTAGTGTCTTTGATAAGACCACAGCAAAGAATGTAAAACTATCAAATTATTTAGTGCGCCAATAAGCTCCAACATATGTGGACTCTCATATATCGGAGTCGAAAGATACATCATTCTAGACTTTCACTTAGATAAAAATCCAATCTGTTGACAAGCTTACGATTCAGACTTCGCACCAATATATTATGCGTCAACATTTGAATAGCAACCGAGATCCGATAATACTATAACAAACCCTAAAATAGTAAGAAACGACAAAATTGAATTAAAAGCCATAATTGATGATGGATCTCCCAAAAATTACTTTCGACTGTAACAAACTTTGACACTAACTTGAATCAATCTCAATAAAATTATTTTCTTAAATGGAACACGATTGACAGAAGCCAGCTATGCAAAGTGTTTCATACGTAATCACATTTAATTAAATACCTACGTTAATGTACTAGTTAATATTTATGTCGATTAACACAAGGAAAAAATAAAAATACACAAAATTAAAAAATTAATATTTCGAATAAATAAAATACAAAAAAAATGTGCTAGAATTAGAATACCATTTAAGAGTCAGTCAGTACAAACAACGGAAATTCTCCTTTGACTGAATTTCATTTCAGCAATAGTTAGGTAATGGGCCCCACGTTTTTATTTTAGTCTAATATGTTTATAGGTAAGTAACAGTTTTTTTTCTAGTTTTCAGTGCACATAAGATAAAACCGTTTGACTAAAAAGTTTTTTTACCCATTTTTTTTTCTGCTTTACACATGATGTTGTAAATTATGAAAATCAAACCGACTCCTGTGGACCACTGAATGGATTAAGTTATTTTTTTACAATTCGCCATAGAATATCATAGAGCAGGTATATATGATAGGATTTCATGTGATTAGGTACGACACACCCGATATATGTAGAGCCCTGCCCTTATTAGAACAAATTGGTTACATAGCCTAATTGTCTAGGCTAGTCACGAAACGGTAGCCGAATTACTGCCTATAACTTTGTGAGTAGACTGAAGTAGTGACGAACTGTGTCAATCGTGTTTGGGTTCATTTCAGAAATCAATAGGATAGGACGTTTCAAACTAGTTGTACCTAAGTACCTAATTCGGTACTTGGTCATGTCTGGTTGTTTATTTGGTCTACTTTTTTATCAAGAGGACTCATCATCTGCCTAGTCTGTCAATTATCATGCTATTGAGTACCACTGTTTTACATGAAGCGACTGTCTTTCTGACCATATATTTCTATAAGTACTTATGTTTTATAGAAATGGAGATGCATAAAGATGAATAGGTCAATCCGGTACGAATGAAAGATCTTAAACAATCAAGTGCAGTCCGAATTAATTAGAAAGGAAATAACTGCATTGGTACTTTTTTTCCTTTTTTCAGTAGTTCTCACGTTTTTTTACGTCATCAAATGAAAGAATAAACTTGCTTTTTTACTGCTCGTAAATAAAATTCATATTTAAACGGAGAAGGAAATTGCCACGTTTATAGATGTCATGTTAATTTAATAAAATCGTAGAGAAATGGTTCTGAAAATCAAGTTTAAAAGTTCTCTTCACAATATTTCAAGAATTTCAATTCCGCAAATTAATTTGACGTTTCTCTGATGTCGAGAGCCCTAAAAGTTTTCTTTGAAATAGAGGCTGAATAAAACTGTTTAAACTTTACAATTTACATATTTATTTCATTCGTCGAATTTTGATTTCAATAAATAGATGACTTAAAAATGACCTGACTCGGAGAAAAAGTATCCTAAAGCCAAAGTATATTTCATATGAAATCAGAGGAAATC
Organism: Helicoverpa zea x Helicoverpa armigera; assembly: GCA_033682625.1. Classification (NCBI taxonomy): domain Eukaryota; kingdom Metazoa; phylum Arthropoda; class Insecta; order Lepidoptera; family Noctuidae; genus Helicoverpa; species Helicoverpa zea x Helicoverpa armigera. The sequence goes on from JAWIIS010000041.1 coordinate 2,511,815, forward strand.
AGTAGTTTATGAGCTTCAGTGAAAAAAAAACTAACTTAATACTTTAGCGAATAAATAAGCCAAGCTAAAGTATTGCGATGTATACACATTGCATTTAAACTCAAACCTTAGCTTTTACAAACCCAACCAAAACTAACAAGACCAGAACCTAAGTAAATAAACTTCTAAATAAACACGACCAAAACCACGAACAAATTCGCTAAACCAAGATAAACGGCGGAGAAAAACTGTCAGCAACTTAGTTCGAAAGTACCTAAATGGAAAATTCAAGTAAAGCCGCTGAGCAAAGCTTGTTAAGAGCGTTAAGTCAATAAGAAAGCCATTTCCCCAATGGCGAGAAGTCGGTTCCAATGCGTTGGAAAACTTCGATTAAGATCTCTTTACTTATGTATAGGAACTACGAACTTGTACGTACTTATAATTATTACGAAGAATATTTTTTTTGGCTGTTTGTATGTAGGTAGTGACAACACTCCGGAACAATAGACTCCATTTAGAATTTGATTACCGAGTGGGGCTTAAAAATCTGGTAGGTACCAACTTGTATATAAAGATCATCATCATCATCATCAGCCTTGTTTATCGTCCCACTGCTGGGCACAGGCCTCCTCTACCATTGAGAAGGATTGAGCATTTCACCACGCTTGCTCAATGCGGGTTGCTGATTTCAGACTTAATAGTCTAGGTTTCCTCGAGATGTTTTCCTCCTGTTACCTCAGTCATTGGTGTCTTAAGATATACTCAGAAAGTAGATACAAACTCAGAATAGCTGCATTGGTACTTCTTGCCAAATCTAGAATCGATCCCACACTCATTTCTGAGGGATTGATAATATAATTTACCCACTGGCCGCTAGGCTAACACTAATGTTTGGTTTTGATTATAAAGCATCAGTCTGCAATTTCGCTGGATGGATAGGAATTAGACTAATTACTAGTACTAACTTACTAAGGCAGTCCATCTGGACTAGTTCCTAAGATAAACAGATTACCCGCTTTTGCGAAGCGCAGTCGGGTAATTAGCCCGTTTAACTAACCAAACAAAAAATGTACATAAAAAGATGCATGTTGGTAGTTTTTCCAACCTATATTGACGACCTCGTTGGCGCAATGATCACAATGCCGGTCTGCCGAACTGATGATCCCGGGTTCGATTCCTCGTCAACATTTGTGTGATGAGCATGCTTGTTGGCTATGGTCAGCGTGTCATTACCTATGCATAAGTGTTCAGATGGTATAATATGTGTAAAATATTTTAGTTTATCAGTTGTGTTAGTACCCACACAAGCTAATAAATAGCTTTCCGTGGGGCTAACCGAGCGGTTGTGAAAGTACCACGATATTTATTAAAATTATTTGTATTTAAATAATGTTTTATCCTAAACATCTTCATTTCTTGCATAAATTCGAACCATTAACGCTCAATACCTATCACTAAAGACTTATGTATCAGTAGTACCAATTATAAGCAAAAATCGTATCCGTTTTGAAAGCCGGACTCGTCATACGTACTACGGAAGTAGGTCACTGCTATTTCCTCTATCCGACATCCATTCGCGCGGATTGACTTCAAGTCTATTTTGAGCATGACATGTAGTTAGGCATTGGTAAGGAATGGTAGGGTTTTGAATACCAAGATTATCCAGAAGGAAGTTTGTTTGTATATCGGCTCGATACATTGAATTAATTGTTAATTTACTTAATTAATACATGTTTCTAGTAGTTTCACCCGCGTCCTGGGGGAGCTTCGATACTAGGTACAGGTTGCGCCTTTATTACTACATGGTCCTTAACTGCCCTAGTCTCTACAATTCCTAAACAAATATGAATAAAAAAATGAGTAGAGGTATACCTTCCTTGTATAGAATACCTATGTGTGTGGATAATCGGAAAAAGATAGTTCATGGATGAAATGCTTTTTTACTACGCTCGTTGGGATTTCAGTAGAAGATCTGGGTATTGCTTGGTGATTTTTCATAGTCCCGATTTTGTCCGTAGTCCTAAAATAAATACATCTACCTAAACAAATTAAATAAATGTATTGTTTGTACTTACTTAATCTACCTATACTAATAATATTAAACAGCTGAAGAGTTAGTTTGTTTGTTTGTGTTTGAGGAAGGCTTTTATCATATCAGATTTTTTTAATTAAACAATTTTTAACCTAATAAAACAAACAAAAGTTCTTACCAGGCATCGAACTAGCTTATATCCAAAAAAATACACATCACATCTGAACCACTTTTATGCCAATACCACTAGAATTATTTACAGCTAAACATTTTGTGTGGATGTTAAAAACTTCGATGTATCGAGAGTATGTATCGAGTGGGAGAGCGACAACCTCTCCCGTTGACGTCTGGGGAGCTACTGAAGTGTTGAGTGCCAGATATAAGGATTAAAGCGGGAATAATATTCTAAGCTGAACTATTGTGTTAAGAATTAATAAGTATGTTGTAGTGATGTTTATAAGCTAAAGGGATAGATGATCAATTAAGTTGTGCAAAATTTACTATACTGAAAATTGCACAATATTTTTAGTATGACAGAATATTGTAGGTCCAGGGCCCGAGTCAGTGACAATTGAACGGATGGATTTTTCATATGGTTAAGCAACGCGTGACGCGGTCGGCCCGTGGATGGGTGACAAATCTTATCATGACGAATTCCTCCGTGTTTCGCGAGTTGGTGGGTCATTTTAACACCTTTTTTGCGCAGTTTTAGTAAATCACGATCTTGACAGTGTTTTGCAATAGGCAAAGACACATAAAATGTAGTTTCAAACTGTGTCTAACTTGTAATGTTTTTTTTGCTAATCACTCGTTCACGATTTTTTTTTTGTTATAACACTAATTGTGTTTCATACCTGAAATATTTTACCTCAATTTATTTTCTTTTTCATCTCAGTCCATCCCATTGTTTCCAAATAAAAATATTGGTTCAGAAGTACCTTCGTCAATATTTTTAATAGCAAAGGAAATATCTCTTCTATTTATTCACAAAATATTTACATTAATTGAAAATAAAATAAACTTATATATAAACTCTTTTGCAAAAAAAACGGGCACCTATGCGAAATCTTAGTTTTAAGGACTTTACGTGTATTTCAAAGGGTTTTAATGATTGTAGTGTGTTTCTAGCATCAAAAGAGTTAGCCGAGCATGCGTGAGAGTGTATTCTAAATTTGAATTTTGTACAATTGCTAAGAAATTGGTTAAACCTTGTTTTGGACTAATTGCTGGCAGAAAGTTCGTCGGTGTTTTGAAAAGTGTTTGAAGTGATTTTCAGGAAAATGATAATACAGTTTTAATTAATGATTAATGTACTTTTTTGTTAGATCAAAACATTTTTGGAAAACTATGCGTATCTGATAAAATTTTCACCTGCTCTAAATGGGCTATACTGATGATTGATGGCAATGTTAAGAGTTTCGGTATTTTAGTGTAAAGCGTTCTATTGTTGAGATATTGTAACCACGTGTTTTAAAATATCGCTTTTTCATAAATAAACACTATTTAGAAGAGTATCAGTACCTTTGGCTGCGACAAAACAAAATTAAAGTAAGCAGTGCCGATCACAAACCGTCTCCTATCGGACTTTGACATTTTAAAAAGTCTTGAAATTCTACAAAATACAGAAAATAGCGCATAGACTGTGAGCATGAGGTCTTAAGGTCTCGTAATTACTGATTTTTAAACAACCTCGTCTCTTGGGAAACTCCGTAGACCTCTGAAGATCTATGAGTCTGAGCGTTCAAATAGCGTGTTTTCATCCCACGGACATTTTATTAAATAAACTTGCCTAAACCGAGATTTTCTGGCATCTGCAGCACTTTCCTGCTTAAATCATAACAATAATTGGCTAGCTGCTCATTTCTTAAGAAACATACGTTTGGCCAATAATGTTGAATTCTTGACTCCCTTTCAGCTAAATCGATGTTTAGTAACCCGATACCTATGGAGTTATCGAGAGCTTCAACGAGGCAATAATTTGACTTTTTAGATAGCTTTAACCCTCCTCATAATTTTTCATGTGGTTAATTTTAACATTTATCATAAAATTTGGTATTTTTTAAATGTCAAAGTCCGATAGGAGACGGTTTGTGATCGGCACTGCTTACTTTAATTTTGTTTTGTCGCAGCCAAAGGTACTGATACTCTTCTAAATAGTGTTTATTTATGAAAAAGCGATATTTTAAAACACGTGGGTACAATATCTAAACAATAGAACGCTTTACACTAAAATATCGAAACTCTTAACATTGCCATCAATCATCAGTATAGCCCATTTAGAGCAGGTGAAAATTTTATCAGATACGCATAGTTTTTCAAAAATGTTTTGATCTAACAAAAAAGTACATTAATCATTAATTAAAACTGCATTATCATTTTCCTGAAAATCATTTCAAAAACTTTTCAAAACACCGACGAACTTTCTGCCAGCAATTAGTCCAAAACAAGGTTTAACCAATTTCTTAGCAATTGTACAAAATTCAAATTTAGAATACACTCTCACGCATGCTCAGCTAACTCTTTTGATGCTAGAAACATACTACAATCATTAAAACCCTTTGAAATACACGTAAAGTCCTTAAAACTAAGATTTCGCATAGGTGCCCGTTTTTTTTTGCAAAAGAGTGTATATGTTACCGGCCGAACCCGATTTTAGGACAAACCAGTTTTGCCTAGGCTCAACTAGTTCTTCCTATACGCGTTAGGATTAACTAGTATAGCCTAGTCCAAACTAATTTGTCCTAAGCCCGATAGGACAGACCAGTTTAGGCTAGGCAAAACTAGTTGATCCTAATATCAATACGCAAACTCTAGGATAAACTGGTATGGCCTAGTCTAAACAATAAACAAATGTAGCGAGGTCGGAAAGTAACTGAACAAACATGTCAGGATCATGTCGTGTCATTCCGAACGTCCCACGCCGCTCGCTCCCCGTTCGTCATTTGTCGCGTGGTTTTAAACGCATTTAGCGTCTAGTTGCTAGCCGTGCATAACGTACACGGTACACGCCCCGAGCGCCTCGCGCCTAATAACGTATTTAGTTAATGAAATACTTACCTATTATTTCTTAGTTTGCTACATATATGGAGTATGATTGTTCGCATTATCAATTTATCCATAACGACGAATCATTATAGTTTAATAAAGATGATTATTTTTCTAAACACGGAGTAGTTTATTTAGTTCATCTATTTATTTAGACTTTTAGATATGTATATGTTTTGACTAGGCTATACCAGTTTATCCTAGAGTGTGCGTACTTATATCAGGATCAACTAGTTTTGCCTAGCCTAAACTGGTCCGTCCTATCGGGCTTAGGACAAATTAGTTTGGACTAGGCTATACTAGTTAATCCTAACGCGTATAGGAAGAACTAGTTGAGCCTAGGCAAAACTGGTTTGTCCTAAAATCGGGTTCGGCCGGTAACATATATACAACTTAAAACTAAGGAAAAGGAAAGGAAATTGATAATCAAACCAGAACGGACGACAAAATTTGCTAAAGGCTGTCGTTACCAAAAGGATCTTTTCATATCTAAAGTTGTTACTTTAAAAAAAATCGTGTTACGTCTTTGGCGACCCAGAAATGAGAAAAAAGGACCTAACATTACGCCTTTCATCCGTCCTTACATTGTAGGCGGATTACACACAACCGCTTGCGATGATCCGTTTGCCGGTAGGTATATGATTAACGCATACGCATAATTAACTGTCGAAATTATTATTATGACCATCCAAACTGTGTGACGGATACTCTAACCCTGTGTTTAATGTACTGTAAGTGTAATAACATCGGTGGAGAAATGATTGGTGCTGTTAGTGGAATGCTTTTATTTACTATGGGGCAGGAGTGGCTAATAATGAGCATACCTTTAACAACCGCAACCGTTATCCGCGAAATTGCAACCTTTGAGCACGAACGCTAGAAGTGGACGCGCATAATATGTTTCTTTTAAGGATTTTCTCGCCGTTAAAAAAAGAGTTGCTTATACGAACCCAAGCGTGACGTATGCTAGTCTGTGATCCGTCTAGAAGTTAAACCTAAGAGAAAAGGGTCTTCTATATTTGGGTCACTAAACTGCCTTTACTTAAAGTGAAGGTACTTTGGCGTTTGACATAGGAATCCACGTAACTTGTTCCCTTAGTTTGAGGTCCGAAAAAGTTTTGATATGTTACGGTATACGAGCAAAAGGATCGTTTTGTGAAGGTATCTAAGCCTTATGTTTATGATGATGTTGATTGATTTAGGTAGCTTTAGGGCCTCGTTTCTGAAACATGGGTTAGAAGGTATACCTAAGTAGGTCCCAAGTACTCTGTGAGTTATTTTGGAGGCGACTTACCTATTACGATGAAGGAAAATTAACTTAAACACAATGAAATTATTATTCTTTTTCATAATGTTATTTTACAATAATTATCATCTGCTTTTTCCATATTATTAATCGGAGTTGAATAAATTCTACAGGTACAAACTTCAGTCACATTAAAACTTAGAAATGAAGCTCAATTTTCATCTAGGTACTTACAATATTCATTAGGATTTAAGTTTATTAATAAAGTTATAATTATTTCTTTACTTAATAATCACAACAGGTCTAGCTTCAAGTTAATCTCATATTGAATTTTGAAACGTTCATTACTTATGAGTTTTGTGTTCGTAGTTTCAAACTTTATATTCTGCAATTCCTTTTGATTCAAGTATACTAAGTTTAAGTAACTAGATTCTATTGTGTATGACGAAGTTGTATTACGAGCTAAGTTGGGTCCTTATTAATTGTTTCTTAAGCGTTGAATAGCATGATTATTTACTCAGCATAATAGAGTGTTGCTCCAATACTAATTTATTAATATTAATAACAATCTGTTTCTCTCGTGTCCACCCACGTCCAGAGGCATATTTCTGGCTGCTGACTACCCGTAGGTTATGACTGCCACAAATATTCAAGTGACGGCCAAGACCCAACAATTTAACGTTAAAGTACATATATCTGAAACAATTATATTTTTTCTAGCTTCCGCCCGCGTGGTGTGTTGATAAAAAGCCTATGTGTTAATCCAGGATATTACCTATCTACATACCAAATTTTCACCAAATCGGTAAAGCCATTTTTCTGTGAAAGAATAACAAACATACATCCATACATTGTCACAAACTTTCACATTTTATAATATTAGTAGGATTATAAGCTTTGAAGTAAACATATCCATAAGAGTCAACACAAAGTTTTTATGTACAGTAATTCTTTATTTCTTTTGATATATTTTGTCGTACCTCGTTTATTTACTTTTTCAGGTAACATTTGTGTCTCCTTCTCTTGAAATATTTTCATTTAATCCGCGTAAGATATATCTCAGGTGTACTTTGTGGGACGTGATGAGCTTTTAAATATTTTTCATGTGGAGGTAATAAATGAAGTGATATTATTATGATGTGGTATAAAGTAGATATAGTATAATTTTTCGTGAGTAAGACTTTTTCGTGCTTAGTTCTTTTCTCTCTAAAATCTAGCCTAAGTCCTTTCTCAGGTTCTCGATTATTCTGTATACCAAACATTATATTTGTTCAGTAGTTTGGGCGTGAAAGAGCGACCGTCAGACTTATTTAAAGCTGATAGTAAATAAACTAAGTGTTGATTTGCATTTGTGCAATATTCAAGGACGTAATTATGCTAATGACTCTCAACCCCAACAAAAAAATTGTCACGTATTTTTTTATCTATTTTTTTTCGAAAATCCGTCAGTGTCAACTTGCCTTATTTATACTCGGCGCGTGTGTTACTGGCCTTAAAACCGTGCTGAGCCCTCAAACAAAAGCAATCACAGAGCATACGCAACGATCATTCATAAACATTCATAAAATTGGGATACTTCTGAAATACTACATTAAATCTTCCCTACCTAATCCCGCCTACTGAAATTCCAATCCATTATTTACGTATTTTATGTCAACCTCCTGAAATATTGCACAAATGCAAATCAACGCCTTGTATATGGCGAAAAAATATACCTTTTTTCAAGCACATTAATAAGCTTCAGATTATGAAAAGTTAAGTGAACTATGAAGTGCATTAAAGTATTTTGATTAAAAATTCTTTTTCGTCTCGTTCGGGTTGTCAACGCTGAAAGTTTCAGCGCTACGTTACCCATTAATTTATTCCTGAACAATATTCCGTTGGAAAATTTTAAAAGGCAATCTGAGTCTTTAGAGAGTTTTATTAAAATAGCTCGATAACGAAGTGGACAGCTGATAGGTTATGAAAGTGTTTCCATGTTATCGGCTTTTTATAATAGTTTTTTATCGTACGTACGTAACAGTTAAATAAACTTAGGCAACATTAAAAGGACTACTAGACTATTTTTATGTATGATAAAGAAGTAAAGTTTTTGGGATTACTGGGGGTAATTTTCGGCTGCATAGAACCGATTTTAAGTAATCTTTTACTATACGAAGAAATCCACGTTATTTCTTCGTTTTGGTAATAGGCTGCTGTTTATCCTGGTAATAAAAAAAACCTTTTGTAGTAGGGCGAATTCGCGCGTTAACACCAGTTACCTATTTGCATATACATACATATTTATTTGAATTTAACACTTTATAAACAAAACATAAGCCCAGGTAGTTTACTTACACGTTCAAAATTTAATCCAAAAGATAAAATTTCCCCCGGGGACAAGACAAGATCAACTGAATTGAAAACCAGAAAACGTATATTGCGTTAACCGTCGATCTGAAATTTTTCGCTTCCAATATTTTCAAAACTCAATCTGAATTTCAATTACGTGCTTTTCATGTTTTCCAAGTTTTTTTTTAAATATCTATTTTTTAACTTTCGTCTTCATTGTATTTTCTTTATTAAATGCTTTTGATATTTTTTTATTATGCTATTAAGTTTTAAAGTTGTTTTAAAAACTAAAACGTTAAAAAGTTAATTTAAATTTATTAATTCTTTCACTTTTTTAATTATTTGTAAATATGTTTTGTTATTTATTTTTATAGTTTTGTTTAACTATTTTAAGACAGTGCACTATGTCTACACTACAGTGTAGCCCACTGGTTATTGCTTGATATTTAATAATGTAGGTATTTTTGTTTATGCTACAGTCATATAAAATAGTGTACACAATTTTTTATAAACATAATGCGGCTGACTTCATATGCAAGGAATGAAATTCTAACCATGTTCAAAAAAGACGAACATCTGAACTCACAAGTTGAAATTGAACTGATATTACTTCCTACCAACTTGCTCGGTTTGATCAGGCTGACCCAACATATACATAGGGTAAAAGAGTTCATCCGGATACCCCGCATACCCTGACTGAGTCATATCCGGGTCAGCTTGTACAGACGGAGAGTTCGATTTACTGAATAGTAAATAGGATTGAGAAAAGGATTGAATGGAATGTAACTGAAGTAATACAATGCAAATTACCAATCCGCATTAAGCAAGCGTGGTGATTAGTGTGAGAGGAGGCCTGTGCCCAGCAGTGGGACAGGCCTCCTCTCACACGTGGGATAAAAAGGCTGTAACGAACGAATACAATGCTATAAAAGTAAAAATTAAATTCCGTTTTGTAAAATGAAGTTTCGTTTGAAAAACTTTTTGCTTAATTGTTGATAGTTTATTATGTTTTATGACGATACAAGTTCATAATAACCGGTGTTTTAAAACTACATTTGTTTAGTAATGAAAGTGGCACTTTTACATTCATAGCACAACGCGAATATTTAAAATTACCAGCTCTTTTGTAGAGAAGTGTAGTACGTATTAATTATGTAGGAAGTTTTTAACTTTAACTAAGGCATTGAAACGCTTGCAATAGACGGACAACTTTATGCAATTTTGTATATTATTTATCACTCTGTATAGTATTCGATAGTATCAGAGGCTGCTTTCAGACGTGATTTGCTGCGGGTTGTTCGAAAGAGATACTTACCGCGGCCCTGGTACATAAAAGGCCTATGACGGAACACGACGGCTTTTAGTCAGTGAGAGTCTGAAACTCCCTCACCGCTGCTAACCCACAGCGGGAGGGGTCATTTGATGATTTTTGACGTCGTTAAAAAAAAAAGACGTGATTTTTTTTTCTTTCTTCACTAAACTCTTATTTCCAGTTATTCACGGTCTACTCCATTTCTAACAAGCTTTTACCATTACCATTTTGATTCGAGACCTTAGCAATTCTCCGTTGTATGAACCACATTGTGTCCAATGTAATCCAAAGCGTTTGCAAGTCCGACCACTGATGGGTCAGAGAGATTTGATCAAACATAGGACGAGTCTCCACCAATTTATTCTTAGGTAGGGATGGCAAACATTTATTGACTTGCTTGTTTCTTTAAAAAAATGTGACGATTTCGTGGCGTTGCCTACATGGCCAAAAATTTAAAATATATTTCGCCATTAAAATACTATCGTCTCTAAATAATCCATATATTGGATGGTCAGTGGCTTAGGCCCCCAATGGTTGCACCTGTAGCCGATGTCCCCGAAAATTTATTTTGATAAAATTTACCAAATCGGGGGCGCCGGCTACAGATGCCTCTACCACTGGGGGCGTAAGCCACTGATCCGTTCCCTCGTTTTACGGTTGAAACCACGAAATACTATATCCCTTACATTTCTACAATAATAATTTCAATTGCAATAATTGGCGTGCCCAAATTACCTATACTGTTGCGTGTCACGGCAACCGCGCATGCCATTGGTTGACCATCCCTGAGTCCTAATGTATCATTTCCCTTGAGACCATTTCACTGATTTGATATCTTTTTCGCTACCGAAGCGACGCTATTCCCGCTTATTGTCACTTTCAACTGTTTACTTGAAAAGGGATTCGGACAGACCTAATTTTGGTACATTTGTTGCAAAGTGGTAATGGCGGAATATTTTTTTGGAGATCCATTTTGGATTACTGTTTTTTCTGGATACTTTTATTTATAAGTTTTCAATGCTGAATTGATAATATTATTTCTGACAATGTTCATACATTGGTACCAAAACCGTAACCGAAACTCTTCTAATCTAGCATTAATTCACCATATCTCATCTAAAAATTCTTTGCAATAATAGTTAAGTCCAGTAGTTCTTGAGGCTCAAACTCTTCAGCTCCACAATATCAGTGTAATACATACACGAACAAATTTTGAACATGCCTTCAAAATAGCTCCATACACGAATAGTTCACGATGTTAATAATCTGATTTCAAACCCGCCACATCTGGTTTGTTTGGAAAGCCAAACATACTGCGTAAATGTTAAAGGCTAGAACTTTAGGCTATAAACTTGAAGGACCATTATTCATAGACCTCTGGGCTCTTCAATCTATGTTGCTATCAAGGGTCAAGTTACCTGGTCATGTAAAACTTTCACCGTTTAACATTTTCAGCTTTGCTTTAGTTTGTACATTGTTTGCTATTTTGCAGTTTGGTTCTAAATGTTTGTTAAGCTTTTTGGTAGTTAACGTTCGATGTAGTTCGTTGGCTTGTAAATAAACACTAATCTGCCTTGACTTTTCCTAGAAATGTTGGGGTTGGCTTACAGTCTCACCGGGTACACCTGAGTACCAGTGTTTTATAAGGGGCGACTACTCTACGTTCTCAATCCATTCATCTAACAAGATTGTATGCTAAAGATGTTCAAATAACAACTGCCAACAATATAACGTGCCTGCCGTGCATGTCATAAATGGTGACACAGCCACGGACAAGCCGCTCCAAACGTTGTTTAACTTTGATAATCGATCAAAATAACAAAACGATCTATCAACCCATGCAACTGTTAATTATTCACGAGCTCCTCTCTAATTGTTATTTGGATATTCAGACGTATTCACAGAACATGTCGCTAACAAGACTTAGTTCAGAATTAAGCGAAGGCTGAGTTAAATACGTCACTTAAGTATATTTTGGGTCAATTTTACCAACAGTCGTTTATGTAATCGGTGAGTTAAACGATAGCTTATTTTTTACTATGACGCTAGAATTTTCGTGAAACGTAATTCCTGTCCAAGCTTTATTATAAATATTTTTGCATCAGCCATCTCATACAGAGAAGGACTGAAGAATAACTTAGCTTAGGGAATAACTTCGTCTACTTTAAGTTTTAATTTCTGATTATCTTGGACACAAATAACCGTGTTTACGCACGATACACTGTAGGTCTCGGCTGCCATTTGAACATATTTAGCAGTCGTTACGGGTATTAGAAGCCAGTGAGCCTGACAACCAGTCCTACCTTGGGGTTTTTGGTTACCCAGGTAACTCCTTTGATGAGGTTAAATAGGCAGTCGCTATTTGTAAAACGACCCCAACATAGTTGGCAAAAAGGCTCGGTAGATGAGCTGACCCCAACATAGTTGAGAAAAAGCTAGTCAGGTGATGATGATGTTTAACAAAATCACAAGTTTATCTTGTTGGTAAAACTTGGCTTAAAACATACAGTACTTGCCCAGGGTAACATGGCTAACAGTCCGTGTACTTAGCTGCATAACAACTTAGGTGCGCTTGTTTTATTGCAGTACTAGTGTACGTTCGTAGCGCAAACACTTAGGGATATTGTGTAGGTGCAGTCTTGTTTATGTACTTACCTAGTTATTACTGAAGTTGGCTGTATAAAGAATGTGTTTTATTTCTTCTGGGTACAGCCACGTGTAGTAGGTAATATGTATGATTTCACTTGCATTAAAATAAAATTGTGGAAAAGATTATACGTTTTTAGATAAGACATAAATTCGCAAATTGTGGTTGTGATTTCCAAAATATTTTGCTAGTGAAAATTTTGAAGGGTTAATCAATATAACAGGAGAAAATAATATTGAGTTTTGCTAAGCATACACTTATTGATCGTGACTATACTAAGTATGTAGTATGAATAGATTTTCAGATAGCAAATTAAAGTTTGAAATGCTTGTAAATTATTCGGCAAAGGAACTCTAAAATAACATCGTTATATGTTTCAAAATGTTTTTTTCTTCTAGGAACTACACATTATATGGTGTACTGCCATCATCAAAAAGAGTTGTGTATCAATTACTTCACACTAGAGAATAAATCACTTCTAATGACCTCGATTTATTTCCTTCACGAGAAACGTGTATACTTAGAATGTGCCATTTATAAGTAAAACCAGTAAATAGATGATTGGGCTCGAAGCCACAATTCACAATAGTTAACTTAATACTTAATATATATACCTACATAGTTATACTCAAAAAGCTGTTTTTATTGCAGTCTTTCACAGAAATACTTATTGGGACATTCCGTGGGCAAAAATAATTATACCTGATTTACGCTACTTAATAAATGCATGACAACATGGCTTCAGAGTCAGACAGTTCCTACCGTTTCTCCCTTATAAGTAAGGTGTACCAACTACTACCAATTTCGATCCCTGTAAAAATACTCTAGGTACTAAAAGTATTAGTGTTATTTAAATATTACGTTGAACTCAACATTTTGAAATCAAAGTAAGCCTCAAAGTACGAGTAAGACCTTTTCAGAAGAGATCAGACCTTATCAACGATCGTGCTTTGTTTACTAAAAAGCTTACTAAGACATAGAAAGAGCATTTTCGTAATTTTCCTTTCCAATTAACATGAGTACTTAGCGTATAATTTGAGATAATTATACTTAATTGCTTTTTGACACGACACAAAGAGTCTTTTCAGAATTTCAATTGCCAGTCATTATATTAATTGCTGCTTTACTTATATGAATTCAGTTTCGTTAAGTTATAAGTAGCAGTGTGAATAGAGAGTTTTCTAGCTAGTGGCTCGCACGAGTAGAGATCGGTCGATATTTGGTAAAGCAGCTCCTGATGAGGTAAGATTGTGGATGGGTCACCATCCAAGTAATTTAAAATAAGGCAGTAGAATGGTGGAATCCTGTTTGCTATTACAATACTATGGCCAAGTCCATATTGCGAAGTTCGCAACATAAACAAACGGTCTGGGGGTACGACTAAAATATAGGCGAAGGGTCCCAGTAGATTTGCACGATAAATTCAAAAAAATAAACAAGAAGCAACACATTTCTCATAAAAAAAACTTTTCCCATAAACATAGACAGAACTATTTTGTCCAAAAAGTCGGGTAGCCTCGGGTAGCCTCGGGTAACTCAAGAAAACCTATTGAAACGAAAGCAAAAAGTTTTTATTACTACGTGAGAAAAGAAATAAGTCTTCTATTTGGCAGTAATGATGTCGATTAGCGATGAATGGACCTTGATGACGTAATATACGCAGGCAATTTGCGACTTTTCTCATTAAAGGGTCTTTCATATTTTTTTGGAGACTTCTGTTCAAAGGGAGATAAAAATATTACTTATATTTAATTATGTGGTTAGTTTTGTCATAAATGAACTTATATAATTTTTGCTCTAACTCACTGCTATTTATGTACTACGTGTATTTACAGCAGATGAACATTATATTTTTGGTTGAGTGAAAACTGGAAACATACAGATGTGCAAAGGGCAGTTTGAATTTGTGAAACCCTTCTTTGTTTGAGTATACGAAAATAACATACTTAATAGTAATTTCTTAAAACTTCTTACAAATTACGAAAGTTACCTACAAGCAACGAAAACGTGCATATAAGGTCAGGTTAGATAGAAACACACATAAACTTTTTATGACATAAGCATGATTACTCTTCATATAGTTGCTGCTTTGCGAAAATTCATCCAGTATTTTCATACTCCAGTAAAATGGGACACGACATAAGGAAATAGCATACGTTGCTTGCCAGCACTGGCTGTCAGTAGCAAGCTCTTACGCGTACACTCAACAACGCGATTTGTCAAATAAATTGTACTACAGAATTCGTGAAATATTTCCAGCGAAAATTCGGTAAACATGGGCGCAAAGAGCCTTTGTTGAAAATAATATAATGCAATGATGTGAAAGTACTGTTGATATTAAATTGAGGAACTTATTACGGAGCCACTTTGGGAATATTTTAATATGTGTTTAAGGATTTCTGTGGTCTAATTTCCGTTCTCTGTAAATATTCTTCATGGTGCTTTATTATTTTTTAACAAAGTCGCGGTTACTAATATTCCTAAGCATATTTAAATTGTGCCAATAAGAAACTGATTTTAGTTAAAGGTTGATTTACTATATTTTTTATTTTTACCTTCACTGAAAATCGGATATATTCACAATGCGACAATAGTCAATTATTTTAATCATTCAACCTGTTTGGTGATGCCTTTTTCAATGACCATAACCACACTGAATGAAGCAGCTCTTTGACAACAAATTTAATCAATCAGTCAATTTAATATTGACGTCTTTCAAGTAGAAGTGTTATTTCTAGGCCAAGAAATGTTCTAATTTTAGTACCAATAAAATGGCATCAGGGCGCAATGAAGATACAGAGTTGAGACAGACTCATTTGGTACCCAAGACATTGCCTCCGCTCCCACCTTCTAGTGCCAAACCACCAGCGCCCATCGATCATGGAGACCATAAAGAACTACCATTGAGGAGGAGGATATTAAAGTGCATTTACAACAAAGAGACCAAACAATTCTTCGGGCGAACATGCAAAAGTTGGATGTGCATCTTAGCGTATTCAGTGATGTACCTCTTATTTCTAGGCACGTTTTTCCTCGTATTACTCTACTCATCATTAGAAATCCTCAAAATATTGATAGACTACAAAAATATGGACAGACTTGATGCCTTTAGGTACCCAGAACATGCTATCGGATTAACAGCTGCGCCGACGTCTGAATCGAACTTACCATTGATTTGGTACAATAGTGGCGAGAAGAACGACTATGACAAATATGTTCAGGCACTCGACAAGCTCCTATTGAGTAATAGACGGAAAAGAGAAATCAGTAAACTGGGGCCATGTGGGCAATCTCCTTATGGTTATGGCGAACAACCTTGTGTAATTATAAGAATTAATAAGAAATTAAATTGGGCTGGTCATCCGCTGCAATCGAACTCAACGATTGCGAAGTCGGCGCCGACAGAGGTGCAACAATGGATGAAAGGAGATAAAACGAAGTTTTGGCTGCAGTGTGGTGGGTACCACTCCTATGATAGAGAGCACATTGGTAGGATAAAGTATTTCCCTGACCCCCCAGGCTATGATGCGAGTGCTTTTCCTCTTGAAAAAGATGGGAAGTCTCCTTTAGTTGCGATACAAATTACGGACTTCACAATGGGCATTTCACTTGCTATACAGTGCAAGCTATGGTACGACGGTGGGCCCTCGACGATCAACTTCTTACTGTACGTAGCTCCAGAAAAGCGATAGTATACATTAGTGTTAACGTATAATATGTACAGGAATAATGTTAAAATGTATAGTTTTTAAACCGCTTAGTTTACACTTTTCAATGTTTTAGTTGTAATTGTAATTTATACGGGTATTATACAATCAATTGATTGAAATAACTTTTTTATTACTTACCTAACCTAACCTAACTTTTTTACCCACGTTTCGAAGAAATTACTTTTTAAATCTAATAAGCCTTACACCGTTTCCAGCGTACCAACTATCTCCATACCAAACTTCATGTAAATCGACTCAGACGTTTTCCCGTGCAATCGCAACAAACACTAATGAGTTTGCGTGTTTGTATGTTTTTTGAATTTATAATATCGGTAAGGGAAAGTGGGGAAGTGAAACTCGTAACAAATATTTGAAAGCTTTGTCCTGTGATGTGAAAAATGTGTGAACATTTCAAAGCGAACGAATATGTTCGTGCGTTGTGTATGTAGGTATTTCTGGGTAAGAGCGCGAGCTTTTCATAGGAAATGTGGAAAACTATAATCATACACCATGAATGACTTTACCTAAGAAAACCTCCCTCCCTGCCAATTGCTTGCTCATCATCTTCTGTTCTTAATATCACAAAAGCTTAATTTCACATCCTGAGCAAACTGTTTCGCTTACCTGGTTGAAAAGAATTCTATTAGCATCTTTCAGGTAACCAAATCATTAAACCTTATTTCATCCATATCTATTAAGCCATTTTACGGTGGAAAATAAAACGTAGTAAAATATTTAAAGCCACGAATTCGTCTATTTTTCAGTCTATTCGTCCGGGAATAAAAAAAAAACAATACAAGTATCTAACTTCCTATTTGTCTGTCATATCCGATATTCTCAATATCATATTTATTGTATTCAATTACCTACTCAAACAATATTGCATCCAAACAAATAAATACTATTATTTAATACACATCTCATTATTATTATCTCCCATCATTCGTAAATATAATATAAAAACATTGGTCCGTTTTGCCGTTCATTTCTCATCTAATTTTGTTCGCCATGGGGTGCGCGATTCAATTACTAGTATTGGAGCCTGTAGATTGCCACAAATGGACCAACATATAGGGCAGAAACATGGAGAACAAAATGACTAGCGGAGATATCATAACGGAAAATCTCCTGAAAAAATAGCGCACCAAAATGCGGGTGTTCGGAGGACGAGGAACTTTACTAGCTTCGCCCTTACACGCCTTCGTTAGCCTCCATACAAGCCCAATCTTTGACAGATTGGTTTTGATTAGACAAGGAACTTGTATGCCTCGTTAGAACTAGTAACAGATTACGGCTACCCTACGTTACATTGACCTATAAGACGGCATCTGACCTATCTTCCTTATGGATTTTCTGATGTCTTTCCTTCCTCCTTGGGCAGAAACGTTTCTGTTTTGACCTTTTGAAATATAGGGATATTATATGGAATATAGGACACGATGAGGAAGGTAATGTTAGCTTTGAAGGACGTAGCTAGGATATAAAGTGGGTCTTGCACTTTTGAGTCGTAGGTAAGGCTTTTGAGAGACAGAATTTTACTCTCAAAAGTGCATTGCATGCAGTGTTGTATTACTATAAGAGGCCAGTAGGTGAGTTGCTTTGTGGAAGATTTTTGATGTAGTTACAGACATTCAAAAAGTACAAATTCTTTTAAATTCATGTATAGATAGCTCCTGTATAGCTAATAGCTAGCTGAGAGCTGCCTGACAATTTTTCAAGTCTCGTGGTGCAACTCCATTTTCTTGTTTGTCCGTTCATGGACACAGATTTCTATTTGACATCTACGTTTTCGTCTTCCTATTGGTTTGGCTCAAGAAGATACTAAAGAATTACTTTTTTCTTAAAGAATAAACTTTAGAAACGATGGAAAGGGAAATAAAACTTCAGTGTAATATTTACGCAATAATTTATTTTAATACGCTAATAATTCAATGATAACTTATTTTTATTTCACACTATTTTAAGTAGTGAAGACAAAAACACTCCTTCGTCCTACGTCCCTTGAAATAATAATATTTTAATTCATTGAAATAGCGATGAATGCATCTCTTTACTTTTATAATCTCCTTAATTTTCAATTACAAAGAAAATAGTATTTAAAACATATTTACAGCATTTTATGGAAGTTAAAACCGTATTGAAAACTTAACATAAGTATTTTTCAGTAAGTTTTATTTTACGATTGGACCATACACTTATTAAGTGAAACATAACAAAAAAAAAACAAGAATCATAATGTTAGATGATTTATTTTCTCTTAAAACTAAGCCACCGACCAAATAATACTGACAGTATTTTATGGCTTCAACTGAATTATCGCACTATAGATTTTTGTGATAATGCTAATATGTACCCTTTAGAACGTTATAGACTATCCTACATCTTTTCATTTGAAATACTCGTAATGATAAAACTAAATAATTTAACTTGGTAAGTTTTCATACAATATCATATGAGCATCGGTTATTCCCATCTCACGATTCCAATCGCAAAACAAAAATTACATTTCCATCCAAAGTTTATTGTTATTTAAATACTTTATTTAATTAAATTGGCACTAGCTATTTCTATCACAATGGACCTTGCAGAAGATTTTATATAATTTGTATGTTCTCGTTATAACCGAGTTTTGCTACAGATGGCACTAACAAGCAATGAGGTTTCTCTTTATCTTTACATCAAGCCTTTGTAAAACCGTACCAAAGTTTAAGTAATAACCGTTAATAATGTACATTCCTTTTTACCTTATATAGATTACTTTGAAGTTGCAACATGTTTGAGTATTGCAGGGAGCTTTCAAGAAATACTATTTCAACTAAACCGACCACAAAATTATGCTTTTAGCTATCATTGGTCAGAAATCACATGATGCCGGTCTACGAGTTAAACACTAATTAGTTAAGCAAGCTATTATTCGAATAAAATACAATATAACATTTAGTACCATCGAAGGAAAAATATTTTATGTAACAATTGACTTTGCGGTCTGTTTAACTATACAGAAGCGGTAACTTTATCCATAATGACAATTTTATTCAGCTATACAATTCCCGTTTAGTTCAGCAATATTCATTGTAGGCTTTATCAAAAATAGAAGGATTAGAGATTAATATATATCACAAAATATATTCATTGTTACAACGACATCCCTTTGTTTTCAATACCAAACTTAACGTTGGCGTGATACTAAAAATTGTTTCGTGAATGACCTTGAAATGAGGAACAGAATCAGTGCATCGTGAAATGGCATTGAAAACAAAAGTCAACAATAGGCCTGACAGCACAAACTGGACCACTGAAGAAGAGGTATTCAATTGAACTCACTCAGTTATAGAAATGTATAAGAAAGCTATGAGTAACATGTAACTCTCAACCGACTAAACTATTGCTAGCGTGCATGTCTAAAATATTAGTAGAAAAAATTAAAACGTGACCAAAATATTTAAGCGACGCAACAATAAAAACAAGCCACATCGGACATCATACAAACAACATCTCTTACACAATAACCAGCGATATAGCTCCGAAACACTTAAATTCAGTCGATAAAATCCTAGTATATACGTACAATGATGTATATATTACAGCATGCTCCGATACAATAACAGCTAATGACACATTAATTTATACATAATATGTAATAAAATATGTTTATCCAACAATAACCAGATAGACTTTGTAAACAGCTAAACAATGAAAAATATTAAAGAGTAAATAGAATAGGATTAAGCTTCCGTATTGAAGATAGTGACTCTGAATATATGCGTTATGAAAGATGAGTTTGAAACTTTATTTGTACAAGACTTTGTTAGAATTTAAAACCATCGAATCGATGATATCAAAACAACTACGTACGAAGAAATAAATGACGATGAAGAAATAGTTAAAGATACTTTATATAAGGAAATCTTTATAAATGATCTGATTAGTCTACACCTAAAGTCACCTATTACAAAAATGAATACATCTATAAATAATATTATTACTCTTAATAATGGACGAACACATACCATTCGAGCGAATGCAGTCTACTTAGACGATCATAATTAAGTCATTGCTTTCGTGTGAACTTATCTTATAAATCGACGTAAATGCAACTTCTAAAACACATTAAGTGCACTTCCAGACGCGGTTCATAACAATATCGTGAAACCAAACGCACCATACAAGTTGGACATAAACTCTGGACAATAATCACAGAAAATTCGTTATGTAAGGCAGTGCACAAAATGCGTGAAATGTAGAAATTATATCTTAAAACTACACACGCAAAATAGGTTTTGGGGGAACGCAAACTGTAATTTACTAAGAGTTATGAAGTTACGGTAACATATCCAACTGTTCTGAGATCACATATCTGCTTTCCATTTTTAAAACGATAAATCACATTTTAGTAGGCTTCACTAGAGTTATCGCAATCACTTAAGTATACAAAAGTCACTTTTTCTCCGTCATCTGTCAATGTCCTGACTTCAAGTCTTAAAGCATATACTTCCGTTTCACTAACACTAACTAGGATTTGGCTATTCAGGATCCCCAGACCAAGACTCAGTATGTAGGCCACGGCAACAGGTACAGTATGAAAATCCTCTCATCTCACTCTTATCTGGATATATTTTTGATCGTAGAAGATTCTTACAATTCCTAACGATTGCATTTGATTTTATGTACATATTTCTTTAACGGAATAATAAAAATCTTCTTCGGGTTTAATCTATGATAGTTTGCTAATTTCGAAATATCGAAAAGTTGGTAGGTAAGCGTCAGAATTTAATTCTGCACAAAAATTGATTTGTTCCTAATAAATATACGAGTTCGTCTTGAATGAGGCCTCTAGATGCTAGAATTGTACACCCTTGCCAAAATCAGGTTGAATTCCTCGTATACCCTAAGTAGCCAGAATAATCCTCATATGTACAAGCACGTTAGGATTGTCATGCCTAACACTATGTAGAAGTTGGGTGATCCTAGGAATCCTTTGTTCCATTCACAATCCAGATCTCTCGTCAGAACCTGGAATGAAAACAAAATTGATTTTGTTAGGGTACCTACTGATGAAGAAACAAAGAAAATTTTCAAAGAGATAACTTTGACTAAAAATATGTTTCACTAATCCGCGCTTAA
This sequence comes from Helicoverpa zea x Helicoverpa armigera, assembly GCA_033682625.1. Taxonomy (NCBI): domain Eukaryota; kingdom Metazoa; phylum Arthropoda; class Insecta; order Lepidoptera; family Noctuidae; genus Helicoverpa; species Helicoverpa zea x Helicoverpa armigera. The sequence goes on from JAWIIS010000041.1 coordinate 2,533,241, forward strand.
ACCTTTGAAAATTAGGCATTAAGATAGATAATTTCACTTTCCCATCGGTCGCAAGCTTTGAAAGTAAATAAAGGAAGGTTTTTTTCAGAAATAAATTCCCATGCACTGTCGATCGGCTAGGGTGGACAGTGAAATTGACCATTTAAGTGATCAGAATAATTATTAGGAAACCAACTCACGTCAGCAAAAGTTCTGTTATCATAAGTAGGACACGTGGCGAATCTGACATCATCGCGCGTCGAGATGCAGTCAGACGGGCTGTCACAGAGGAACTGCCTTCTTTTCCGGTCCCAGGCTTTTATCCATCTGTTAATAAAAAATAAACGATGAGCATGGCTGTAATGGAGGATGGTTTTGTGGAAGGGATGACCAAAGAAACGATGGATGGATTTTGTGAAACTTACCCAATCCCACAATCGCAAGTCAGTGGGTTGCCAGCAATCAGTATGTCTTGAAGGAACACCGTGTTCGGGACCTTTGGCCAGGGTCTCTGCGAAGGGTTGGGCACCCTCATGATGTCGTTGTTCCTGAGGTCGAGGGTCAAGTTGGTGACCCTACCTGGTCTCCAGAACACTTCACTGGCTATCTCTTCCACGCTTGTGTTGTAGACTGTGAGACGGAGTACTTTGGATTGGACTCCCTGAAACACCAAAGAAGTCATATTGAGAGCTTATACTTAAAACAAAAGTAACCATATATCTGAAAATACGAATCGAAAATTTCCTTTCCTTGACATCGGTTAACATGGTAATAACAATAACTGTAGTAATGAAACAAGAATGACAAGAAGGCAAGAATTTTGAATTGAGTTACAAAGTACAAAGAACTTATGATACTTACGCTCAACAAGTACTGCGTCAAATACTTCAAATATCTGCCAGTGATAGTGATATTATCGAGTTTATTCGGCAGTGGTCCATACATCTCTTTGCCAAACTCCACGTTATCATAATCGGTGTCTATCAATAAGTTCTCTAAGCCAGTGTTGTATGATAGTAACTTTGGTACGTTGAATTCTCTCACATTTGTGTATGCTGATATTTTCAGAGTTCTTAGACCGTACATCTTGCTAAACACTCCATGCTGAAAAGTAAAAAAAAACTGAGTTAAGAGTGAAAGGAAGAAAATTATTGCTATTTTCAATGTAGATGAGGTAGACGATTTATTGTATGATAAAAGATGAAAACATTCTGGTGAAAGAGTGATTTATGATAAGGCTGATAAGGATGTACAAAAACGACTTTGATGGTAATTGCTTTATGATGGAGAAACATAGGTGTAAATAAGAAACTCACCTCAAGTATCCTAAGTCTTAAATGAGTCACATCCAGATATTCAAGGCGAGGAGACACTCCGTAGAGACTCGTGTTCATTAAGGCACTGATGGGATTACCAGACAAAGACAGCCAACGGAGATCACTCAATGAATGTGTTGCCTGAAATATAGCAAAATTAACATATATTCCACCATTTTTTAAATATATTTCTCATGACCAATAAAGAACAACGTACTGAAGAAAACGAAAATTGAAAGAGGTTGACGTATTATAACTTACCACCGGTACAGCAGTAAGATCGTTGTAAGATAAGTCCAATGCTCGAAGACGTGTAAGGTTCGCAGTTGTATCAGGAGGAATCGATGGCAAATTGTTGTATGACAAGTCCAGACTCTTCAATTTCGATAACGACATCGAAGGCACCTGAAGAATAAAACAAAATTTCAATAAGTAATTTTCGTAAACTGCATCAGAGTAAGAGAAAATATTGCAGTTTTGATAATATAGCAACATGTTTCGAGTCAAAATATAATGGCAAAATACTTACCGAAAGCAAGCTAACATTCTTCAACCCCAAATGGGACAGTCGTCTCTCCAGACCTTTAAAGATCGTGGTACCTCTTTCTCCAGAATTGAAAGGTGAATTATTGCTGAGGTCCAACCACCGTAGTTTAGGCAGAGCTGAGAAGGATCCACCTTCTATTCTTACTAGATGGTTGTTCGATAAATCCAACCAGGCTAGAGACTGTAAATATAAGTATAATGTGAATAAAAATGGCAAGAATGCTGAGGTAGATAAAAACAAAATTTTAATCGTAATGACAGAAATGAAATCTAATAGTAAAAAATCTCGGGCTGTGACTGAAATAGAAATAAAAGTAGACAAAATCAATAAAGAAAATTACATGCTGAAAATTGTAAAGAAACTGAAAATGGCTGAGCTGAAAACAAGAGATAAAACCACAAACCAAAACTGTAATAATGCAGAAAGAGAACTAAATACTGAAAACAATGCAGTGCAAAAAGGTGTTTTAGTTCAAAATAAACAAGGTTAGTAATTGCATGAACATCTTAACAATCTACCTTGTACAAAATATTCTGCGGGTATTGTTTTTTTTGGTGGAACACTCTGGTGTGATCTCGCCTAGCCGTGTGGTACATGTACTCGTCACTGTAGTCGGGCTCTTCGGGCCAGTATTCGCCCAACTGATCAGGGTTCTGGCGACACATGCATCACAGGACAACACATTAGCACCTACGCACACACTGGCAAATACTACTCAACTCTGTTAGAGAAAATTTTGGAAACATGATCAAGGATTTTTAAGCTGGTTATATAAGATTTTTCTGAGAAACTTTACTGTTAGCTTTTTATGCAAAATTGTGTAATGCCAATATAATGAAAATAATCGAAACACAACATGTATCTTAGCAATTTTGAAGTTAACCATATTGCCTACGCAGTAGAATGATTTTGTTCTTTAAAAATCTACATTGCAGCCAAACTTAACTTGAGCTTTGTCAAGATAAACTGGAACGTATTGTAACATTCCATAAAGGAAAAGTCTTCTTCCAAGAAGCAGTTCCTTTAATCAGATGACCATGTTTCCTTCACACTATATTAGTTCCCAATTATGGTAAGTATACTCAATATCAACTTTTACACATTGCAAATCAAATGCTTTAATTTCACCGAGCAGTTAGTTGGCAAAACTTCAAACCAATGCAAAGGGATTTTAGATTAGTTCGAAAACATCTTTTGAAGTAGTACTTACCCTGTATCGTTGGACCAAGTCTCCTAGAGCTACGGCTGGTATAGTATTACCACTTAGGTCTAATTCCACTAAATTGGCTGAAGCTGCAGGTGATAAGCAATTTGTTGGAATTCTTGATAGTCCGTTGTCAGATAAGTCTAACCTGTGAATGAAAATGGTTATAAGTACATTGGTATTGCCAATCAACTTTGCTGTGAGTCGAGATACCTAAGTCAAGAGAATTCATTATTTACTTGCACTTAAAAACTTTTTATACCTTCGCCCTCCTTTAAGCCTTATTACATTGTTTTGGAAAACCTAAAGAACACCGTCATAACTATAACTTAAATTTTACCTTTCTAAAGCTGGTGATGGTATGAGATTGTCAGCTAAATTCTTGATGTGGTTGTCCGATAAATCTACCGATGTCAACGATTGCATGTCGTGGAATATTTCAACTGGGAGCTCAATAATGTGGTTGTGAGATAAGTTTATGATCTGAAATATTTGAGAAAACATTTTTAGCAATAAATCTTCGACCATCTGTAAGCTAGGCAAAAAAGTAAAAAGGTTCTTCACCTGTAAATTCTTAACTCTCTTAAAGCAGTCATATTCCATTTGGTAGATGTAGTTATGTGACAGGTCCAAGTATTGAAGCATGTGCATAGATCCGAATACTTCACGAGTTATATTTCTCAGCTTATTGTGAGATAGATGCAGTTCAGTCAATGTTAAATCTGCATGCCTGGAAAACGCAGAACATAACTTAGTTAGGACTCCGATGACCGAAATAGACACTTATATGTTTTTTGAAGAGTTTGATTTACCTAAAGTAATAAGGCGCGATGTAGGTAATATTGTTATGCGAGAAATCCAAAACTCTGATGTTGACCGAGACTGTTCCAAGACCTGAAATAATCGGATTCAATATAAGATCATTTTGTAAAAAATTATGATGGTGTAAAATACTTTATATATTTCATTATTTTGGTTGTCACCTTGAGTCAAAATAAGCTCTTCCTCATTCGATGTGAAACCTGTGCAAAAAGCAAAAAGTAGAAAGCCAAGTCAGATTAAACGCATATATAAAGAAAATAAAAGAAAATTAAAATAAAGACAAGTAAGAAAAGAGCATACTTTCATACATACTGATGTTTGATGAATAATCTTGAGATCCCAAATGAGATGACAGAGAAAGTAAAAAAAGATGGACGAGAAAATATTAGTAAATAAAATAAAATAAGAAGAAAACATGCAAATATTAAAAGCAAAGCAGAAACACGACACCAATATTATGGTCGATAATAATAAAAATAACTTACTTTGGGCTTTAGGTGGTGGGTAGAAGTTAGATGTGAAGAAACTTGGAGCATTCGAATCGGTTAATGTAACGATTCTGTTGTACGAAGCGTTGACTTTCAAAGCCGTGGCCGATCCAACTTGGTCGAATATTGAGAATTTGAACGTGTCGAGATTGTTAAATGAAATGTCCAACCTGGAATGAGTGATGAAAATATTCATTTTACAAGAAACAGTGTTCAAATTGCTTTTGTAAGATCCTTGATTATAATTTTCAATTTTCATTGTTTGTAACGCAAGTACCCATTTATTGTGTTCCTGACCACATTCTATCTTTTTCATATTTTATACTTAGTGTATCGTCACGCCGAGTTTGATGGTTTGTCCGTAATGCACCATTTGGGCTATATCATTTAGTTCTTTTAGTTCTTTTAGTTGCCCAGGTAACTGGGTTGAGAAGGTCAGTCGCTTCTTGTAAAGCACTGGTATTCAGCTGAATCTGGTTAAACTGGAAGCCGACCGCAACATAGTTGGGAAAAAGGCTCGGGAGATGATATTTTATTCAGTATCAAAATATGGTTTTCACTTACTCAGTAAGAGCAGGTATATTCTGGAAGGCTTCTTCACTAATTTCATATATCCTATTTCCTTTCAGATTAATCTTCTTCAGATTATCAAGGCTGGTAAAAGCTCGCCTTTGTATCAGTTCTATCAAGTTATCTTCTATCAATACTTCTTGTAGCTCTTTCAGACCAACGAATGCATGTTGGACTATTTGTCGTATTTGATTTTGGGATAGGCATATGCTTTCTAATTGTACGTGTATGTCGCCCTGTAAAATAAAATACTCATTATCATCAACTTTATAATTATTTATATTATCATCTCGTTGGGGATCATTAACAGCTATTTATATTATTTTTGTTGGTTCTTTTAGATGTTCATCTAGTTCAGTTAATTTGGAATTTAGTACTCCTAAAACTTCTATTTAACTAACCTGCAGTGTTCCTTTAGAGAAGTGATCAATATAATTGTCCTGTAAGTTCAAACGTTTCAATTTGTACAAGAAATGGAACGACGTATCTGGAACATTTTTCAACTTGTTGTTGCTCAAGTCTAAGTATTGAAGTTCTATTAGGGCTTTTAGTGGTTCAAATGGTAATATCTTCACAACGTCTGCTAAACCGTTCGCCATCTTTAGCGTTGTTAGACTATGTAACTGGAAAAGATCAATAAATATGTTATCAATATTGTTAACTTAATCTATTATATTATTTACTATGCTAGAATATAATAATTTAATCTTTGAACGTCTCCAAGCTAGGTCTAAAGATGACTTTTTAACAATTGAAATTTTCTTACTTATTTTAATTTTGAGAACGAAGTGAGAAAACAAGCGTTGCATATTACCACTCGCCGTCTTAAAAGAATTCTTATCCGTAGCTCCTTAAAGGTCAAAGGAGGACAACCAAGAACGATACAGGAGTGGAATTTACTAACCTCAGCAAAAGCAAACGGATCAATGAACTCAATATTATTCTCCGACAAGTCAAGAGTCTTGATAGTCCTAACATGTTGAAAGGCACTGGATTCTATCCTGGTCACCGTGCTGCCGAATATCTTCAGGTCTTCTAGTTCCACTCCAAATTCTAAGAAATCTTCTGTCCTTATACTTTGACGGAGTAGCTTGCTTATTGATAAGTAGCGGAGTGACCTCATTCTGGAAATCAAAATAATCATTATAAAGAGTCCGTAGCTAGCAGCAGTAATATTGATTAATAACATTTTTGAAACTGAAAGTTTCCTGAGATCACTTTTGCTTACTTTGATTGCACCAAGTTGTTTATGGTACATATTTCTTTGGTCACATTCAAATGAGATTTTCAAAAATCTTTGTCAGTCTATTATTCTGTCTAATAACCCAATTAATCTGTTAGTATTGGGAATATTTTCGCTTCATCTTAAATGCTCATGATAATGTGCTATGTAAACTTAACTACAAACGTACCTTCTAAAATCCTGCAGGCTCATTTCAATGGAGCTGGCACTGCTGATGTCCAAATAAAACAGTTTGTATTGGAAGTTGTTGAAAGACGTCGTTGAGTACTCTGATGGTGTAGTCGACGTCAGCAGATTTACATCCACCTGGTATATTATATTTAAAGTTATAACTTTATTTTTTCTTATAAAACTTGAAGAAAAAACACTGAAAGTCCTAATTATAATAACTTAGATATGATCTGAAGCTTATCGTCTCTTTCGAGAATATCGCGGAATATGAAAACTTTTTTATTGTGTCTAATATTACTCGCTCTTGGAGTAATGTTTTGCTTTTCCATTTTTATTGCTTTGCCATTCGTTCTTTTTTTATGTCTACGGGAATTTCTCTTTTATTATATTATTATCCTTCTCATCAACTAACACTCAAATTAAATCTGATGGTACAATTTTTGCTAGTAATAACTTCTCTGTCCCATGAGTCATCAACTATTGTTGTGACTGCATTGTGGACAATGAAATGGTTAAAATAATATCTTTACCTACCTTATTTTCTCTCAGGTTCAAGAACCTCAAAGAATCCAGCTTATTCAGCATAAACTTCGATATCATGGTCAAGTTATTCTCAGACAAATCTAAGCTCTGCAGGCTGTTCTCTAGACCGGCGAAGGAAGCTGGTGACAATTCTGATATACTGCAATCCCGTAGCGAGAGAGTTTTGATCTTAGCATTTCTGAAGGCGTCTTCCTGGAAAATTAGAATAAGAATAGATTAATTTGGTGGTAGTTCTTGCTTCTTCAGCTTTTAATTTTTTGATGGTTCGTACAGGGGTTTAGATTAAAGTTTGGAGTCTGGTTCTTCTTTTTATTCAGATAGTCACATACTCCTTCATTGACACTAATTTCCTTGTCTGTACGCGTGTGAATATCATAGAATACATTTCGGTGCTTTTCTTGCTGATTATATCTAATCTTCTTCTTATCGACTGGTCTGCAGGTTTTATCACCTAGCAAGCCCTGTTGTCAAATCATTAGATGATTATGTCTAAAGATTTTTTGGGATTTTCAAGTAATGGCTCATTTTTGTATCCTACAATTGTGCATGTTTTTCGACCATTCCCAAGACAAGCATTGAATAAAACCCAGAACTTTCGCAACCATCAGCTGCTTTTAAGTTAATCGTAAGATCAATGATACAATAAAACATGGGAGTGAATTTTTTACGACCTCAAACCTCTTTATGGGCTAACGTAATGGTGTACATACTTTTTATGTGAAATATACGTCTTGCGATAATGTTCCCGGTTTATATTTGGTGGCTTCTCGAAACATGTTATAGAATATTTGCTTGAAAATGAGAGAATTCTATGTACTCCATTCACATTATTTTGACTTGTCATGCTTTTGAGTGCACTAAATATTACAAATAAAATGTTGGTATAGTTTGGGTCCTGAAGTTCAACTTGAGAAGAAGGAATACCGAAAATGGAAAACTTACTCTCAAAGCATAAATGGTGTTCCCATCCAAAGAGGTGTAATTCAAAATGTTGAAGTACTTGAACGATCCTGGATACAATATCTTGATAAGGTTGTTGTCTAACCTGGAATTTGAGAAAAAAAATATTTTAAGACATTGAGAAGACTTTTGGTACAAAAACCGTTGGTTTATTGACTAACTAATATTTGAAACTAATTTGTGGTCATTCCTAAATAATTTAAATCCAAATAGTATTTAGAATATTTACGAACAGTTTAGGACAGTATAGTAGGGGGTTACTTACTTCAAAGAATCCAGTGACAGTTTGATTCCATTCAGATCATGTGCCGGTGGGACTTGCTTAATCAGATTGTTGGATAGATCCAGGAATCTCAGCTGACGTAGTGGTGATAGTTCTTCGTATGGTATGTAGGCCAGTTGATTGTCTCCCAGAAGGAGCTGGAATTAGGAGAAGAAGAAGTTCTAGTAGAGGCTTTTTTTAAATTAAAAGAAGGTTTTCAAAATACGGCCAAAAAACTTCAACATTTACGACATGGTAAGGAAACCGAAGTATTCTTTCGCTAATCAAATGGTCTTAATGAAAATATTAAAAAGATCAAACATAATTGATTTTAATACGGCCTTATCTGTCTTTTGATCGTAATGTCACTTTTACATTTCTCTCTATATACGTATGGCTCATCATCATTTCAACTTACCCTATTAAGTCTGCTCATCCCATCTCGGAAGACTCCACTATCAATCACAGACAAATGGTTTCCATGCAAGTCCAAGGTCTCTAGCATAGGCAGGCTGGAGAATGCATCAAGTGGCAGGTTCGCTATAGAATTATCTGCTAGAATCAATGTCGTTAACGTGTGTTCTAAACCTCGCCAATTGTCACCAGAAATGTCTGTTATCTCGTTCCCTGGAATCGTAAAACCAATATTGTTAATCGATTATCAAAATCGGTATCAGGTATCGATATTACAAGACTCGTTAAAGATCATGCTGTTTCGTAATTCGTAAAGTTCGTATCTTCAGCAGATAATTTTCAGACTACAGAGCGAGTAATTACTTTGTCTACTTTACGAGATTCTAATCTGAAACAACTTAGAGAACCATTTTGTAACTATACGAGTTACAAATTTCGTCTCAGTTCACTTCGATGTGTATTACCGTAGGTTAATTTGCCGTGAAGCTCAAAGGCATTTACCAAAACACGAAACACTAATATTTCGACTATGACCTCAAATATAGGTACAAAGTTTGTTAAATGTTCAGGGAATATACTTCACAACCTCCAAGTATTTTACGTCCAAGACCCAATATTGGGTCCAAAACTTTTGAACTTTGCTTGCTTCAAAAGCAGCACCTAAATTTGATCTCCAATACGCCAATACTAGTTCAAAATTTACACCAACAACTTAAATTGAAGTAGAAATTCTAAACATAAATCACCTGTCAGATCCAGGAGCCTTAGTTTCTGCAAGTATCTGAGCGACCTGCTAGGCACAGACGTCAATTTGTCCTGTCGCAGTTCCAATTCCCAAAGTGTATTGTCGAGCCCATAGAACGCCTCTTCATGGACACTCTCTAGCGGGTTCTCGTTAATTGCAAGCCGGTACAAGCCTGGAATTAATCGTCTCTGTTAGATTATGTGAGAATAACAACCGTTTCAATTGAAGCTTAAGATATTAGGGGTGTTCATTAAATTGTTAATCTCGCCTTAAAGGATGCTTTGTATATTGATATACATCCTTGTTACTTCCGATTCAGGTAATGTGAAGATGGAGGTCGTTTGTAAATGTTAACAGCGTCATTATTTATTTAAGGCGGTAAGATTTTTCAAGATGCTTACGGGCGCGTGTGGCTTGGGAAAGATATTTTGTGACAGAGTATCTTACGATAATGGTATGTTTGATTTAACCAGAATAATATAAGGCTTATTCGACATTATGATATTGAAAGTGGAAACATTGGCCAATCTCCTCGTCAAACAAAAAGCAAATATGGATATGTTGAATTCAAGTTCCAAATAAACAAACTTGACCACAACTCTCGAGAGCATCAGAGCGGACAGTCGTGTGGTCGTGTTTATTTATTCTGAACTTTACCCTACCCTTTGCAATGTTCTAATTTGTTTGCCAGTAAACATTGTGTTTTAGAGCTTCAGCTTCGTGAAAGTCATAAATAATGCTAATATTAGGATGACAACTTGAACCATCTTTTTTATGATAATTTGTTATATTAACATGACCTCTGCCTATTTCTGGCTGACTGCCTATCTTTGGGCTATCTTTGTCAATTGGACCTACAACTACTACTTTAGCAGACCCACGTAATCCTTTCTCAAAATTAGTTTTCCCAGCTACAGTATTTATTTAGTCAAAAACTGCTGACTCTTCGCTCATCCTAACAGCAGATTTAACCGTATCTAGCTCAGCGTCACATATTTAAAGGGTTTACTTATGTACAGTCTACAGTATGAAATGCTGAATGGAGGATTAAGACAAACCTTCGCTTATTATATTCGCTGTGTCAGTCGCAAATGGCGCTCAGTCAGGGAGATGAGAATTTATGCTTGTACTATCAAATATACATGTTTACGGCGTAATCTAGCTGGCATTCGTACTTGTTTGTGACTTTTCTTTATTTCTGTGGTGTTGTTTGTACGTATGGCAGAATGCTAAAGTAGAAATTATTTGTCGAGGTAGACTGCGTAAGTTCAAACGGCTGACGCGATTGTCATGAAAACTTTTGAGATACCGTTGGATCATTCTAGTTGATAATATAATCTACACTAATATTATAAAGAGGAAAGATTTGATTGTTTGTTTGTTTGACATGAATAGCCTAAAAGACCTAAATAGACTACTAGACGGATTTGAAAAATTATTTCACTGTTGGGAAGCTCCATTATCCCCGGTGAACATAGGCTTTTATTTCCGGGTATAGCCATAGTTCCCATAGGACGCAGGTGAAACCGCGGGAAAGTGGCTAGTCAAAATACTTATAGAAAAGTGTGGTATTTGTGAGTACCACGTATATAAAACCCCTGTATCAATTTACTTGTATATCAGTTAGCATTAACTCCCTAACTTTACAAACCGTGAAAGTTAAACTTGCATCATTATAATTTACCCCATTGTGTAACTTTTAATGAAAATTAAAGTGTAATTCTATTATGCATACATTTCTTGCAGGAAGTTGTATATCAAAGTTGTTGCTCTTATGAATGCAGGCTGCTAATTGTAGAATTAAATTAATTCTTGTTGTTGTTTTGTCTTTATGTTTGACTCTATGTTGTTTCTGTAATTAGGACTTTATGTAGTCCTTTATCTTTCTTTTATGATGTGATTGTATGTAGTTTATATGATTACGTTTACTGAGAGAAATATTATTAAATGTTAATAGATGGGCTAATAACATAATATGTACTATGAGCCACCTTTTTAAACCTATGTTTACAAATAAAGATTTTATTTTCTTTTAGAGTTTTCGAATTCTCGTTAATTTTCTAGGTTCCGCCTTGAATTCCTTTAGCGTTTTATTCGTGAAAGCTTAACAGATGAGCAAACTGACCTCCATTAAAATATATTTTATTTTTTCTTCTCACATTACATTACATTACACATTATTACATTACATTACATTCTTTTAGGTAAATGTAAATGGACTGGCAAAATTATTTTAAAAAGGCACATTATCTCTCTTGAAGGTTTATACTCAACTAACCTGTAGCTTGAAAGAACTGCGGCTCCAGATCCCTGATCTGATTGCCAGTCAGCTGCAGCATGAAGACCTTCGAGCTGTTGATAGTGGCTGGCACCCTGAGGATCGGGACGTGGTTGCAGGTCACGATGCCCAGGTCCCCAGCTGGCTTCGAGCAGGAACATAGCGCTTGGAACAGGCATGGTGGATGCCCTGTGTCTACATGAAGCTGGAATAGAAAATTTGGGTGTTAGTGATGTAGGGAAATGCATTATCTTCATGTCAAGACAATGAAGATAAGTCTAGTTAGGAAAGAGTACGAAAGTTTGACTGCAGATTGACGATAAGGAGGTCTAGACGTGATCACAACTCTTTAAATTATTGAACAGAGTAGGAATAACATTCCGCTTATGATTTTGTTAGTGATGTACCTAACTGTTATGATTCTTCTGGTTTCGGTTAAGACACGGATATAGGGAGAATTGCAGGTATTAATCTAAAACACCATGTATCAAATGTTCACTAAGCTCAGAAAGTTTTATTTGAAGAGCTAAGAAGAAAGTGAAGAGTCCAAAGAAGAGTCATTTATATATTCGCTTGGACTTTCCCATAGAAAACAACTGACACCAGTAGTAATAGTGTTATGTACTATGAACCTAATAGTACTACGATATAAATTGGCAATGAACTCAAATCAATTCCAACGGTCTCGGTTTCCTATTACATATTAGTGTGATTGGCGTTACTCGGTCAAGCTTGATATGTCAAAGTCACACTACTTGCTCTAGTGAAATTACAATCACAATGCTTCTTGTAACAATGTTTGTGTCTACAAAAATGTAACAAAAGTATTAAGAACTAAAATAAGAACGATTTTGGGGTTCCTGAAATTGTTGTACAGTCATTTCCTTTACTGTTTCTCTCTCTGGTCTGTCCCATTTCTGGTCAAAGGCGTTACTAATCAATGTTCTATCCTTTGCTACAAGAAGCTTGTATCCAGTCAGGACACGATCTAGGACCACCATTTTGAAAGATTTAATCCCAGAATATCTTCAAAACCATTAAAAACCAAACAAATAGATCGTTATCCATCTTAAGAGCCAAGTTAAATGGCTCCAACATCTTGAACTTATTCGGATGGACGTCCATAATTTGTACTCTCCGTTGTTCGCGGGAATTAAAGCGAGCGATGATAAGTGCTACAAAAGACCACTTTATTAAGGACTTGTCTAGTCATCAATCAAGGATCTTTTGTTAGTACAAGCTTCATTGTTTTTTGGATAGGTTAAGAGCGTTCATGTGATCGTTTAAAAGCCTTTTTGCGGTTAAAGTTCCTTGTGTGTTCCTTTGATATTTAGAACTTGAAAGCTTTTGGAAGAACATATTCAAAGTAGTCCTTATGAGATAAGAGGAATCAGTAGTTCCAATTGTTTTTTTTATGTTACACTGAGAAAGTTTACTTTATGTCCTGTTAACTTCAAGTCGAGATTTCGCCACTGAGCTGCACTGCCGCAAAAAATCTTCCTTCTGGTCTACTCCCTCTACCATTCAACCATCACAGCCCTTCTGCCCTGCTGATATCTTTCCATTTCTGCCTACTTCTTGCCACTTTTATCCAATTTGGTCCGGCTATTTTGAATATGTCATCGACCCATCTCATAGGGAGACGTCCTCTACCAAACAGTAATAAATTGCGTGCGAACGATTATAAAATCTCCGCGAACATCAGCAGGCCATAATATTGGCATGAAAAGAGAGACCATTGAAATAGCTTTAAGTACTTTTTCATTTTTCAATATAAAATAAATCGCATTGAGCTAACTTTCCGGAACTTAAAAATACAAAGGAATTCCTGCATTTGATTTCTATAATGCAATTCATTTGCAGTTCTAGTTTATGAAAAACGATCGCAATTTATAACGTTGAAAGTTATTGAATGTTAGTTTCGTTAACTAAGTTTGTTTGTATTGAATGTAGCTAGGAAAGCTGGTAGGTACTACGGTAGAAGTTTGCAATTAATTCTGTAGGTATTTTATTACTTTGATTAAAAACTTTACTTATTTATTAATTGTAGAAATTGTATGTTAGCGTTATTTTGCTTCGTTATTTAATAAATGGTTGGCTACCCACTCTAGATTTTTCAGAATTTGAGTAAGTCGATCATTACTTATTCGACATCGTCCAAAATAAAATTAGATTATGAATGCAATCAGATAATTATTATAGACGAAAACAATACTTAGGTTTATAGCAATCTAAACAACCGAACTATTATATGTACCTACTATAAAGTCAAATCACGTTTCATACCAAATTCATGTTCGCAAATGCACAAAAAGTTACAGTTAACTACGCTACAAACAAAAACAAAATGGATTGGTACACGATCCAAAAGTTCCATGTTTTTAGGTATTAGATTTTATACACATAGCGATATGGTAAGTAATAGCGGGTTGAGGGCGTGAGGGCCAAACCCTCCCGGGGACTCGCATCAATTTGGTTAATATAACACATGTACTTTTTAGCGAATGTTTTCGTTTATAATTTGTTGGGTCTGAGTACATAACAAACATGCTTTTTGGACCGGAATAAAAATTTAAATCCGTTTTGGGATTCAGAATTCAACTTTTATTTGATAAGTGGCTTTTCCATGCGGTTCTACCCACGTCCCGTGATATCCGCTTTCATTGGAAAAAGTAGCCTATGTCCTGTCTCAGATTCTTGTCTGGTCCCAGGTGGTTCAGCCGTTTTGACGTGAAAGCGCATCAGACAGACGAATAATGTTAGTTTCATATTTATAATATAAGTATGGTAATTATAATATTGTGTGGCTATATTTTTGTATGAAGAAATATGTAAGTGTCTTAGAAATAAAGAGAAAAAAAAAGTATGAATTTACTTGCATAAAATATGTAGGTATATCGGGTATCGTTCTGTGTGTGTTCCTATATAACATCAGTGAGCAATGTCGCTTCTGCTAAGTTGCTATAAACAATTAGTTGGCGAAAATAATGTTATCCAACGTAAAACCCCGTTGTGGGTATATGATTATATATTTATGGGAATAAAACAAATATTAACATTATGATAACACAAGCAATGTAAGCACACATCGCATCGGCCAATTATTTTACGCAATCATTTTGTGTTTGCAATTATGTAGGTAATCGTTGTATGTATCATGTATGTTTTCGTAGTTAAACATATTATCTACCATACACATTATGGAGCCATTTATTATATTTTGTGATAAATATTATTGCAACAATTGGTATAACAAAATGATAACTAGTATGCACTGTTTTATTAAACGATTATATATCAATCTACATACTGTGATCTATAGGTATTAAGGTAATATTATAAAGCTGAAGAGTTTTTTTTTTCATGAACACGCTAATCTCAGGAACTGCTTGTCCCGATTAAAAAAAAAACTTGCAGGCAGTGGTAGATAGCCCGCTCAAAGAGGAAACTATAACGTCATAGGTACTTTTCACCCAGGTACGCTTTTGCGGAGCTCTGTAAAACCGCGGTCGGATATCGTCATAATCTATTTATAATCTTCCTATAGGTATGTAGTATATAAGTGTACTTGGAATTCTCAAATTCAAGTAATTTTATCGCCTGCTTAATGTCTTGTCTCGATCGTTTGAAAGCGACCCGTAGGACCAATTAAATTATATTGCTCCTCTAATGTTGACAATAATGTTGAAATGTCTTTTTAAAGTGTTGCAACGATAGGATAAGAGACTTTTAAGAAAGCAACATTGGGAAGAGACGATCAGGGGTGTTAAAATTGTACTGTATCCTTTAGTGATTTACCTATATCTGGTGAGCAAAGATTTCTTCTTATATAGTGCAGGTTGTAGATTTAATGATATTGATTACGATATATGCCAATGAAAATGGCACCTACTTGTCAGGTTTCGAAACTACATGACATTTATGAAGTACCTTAATCGTCATTTCTTTTCTGAATGAGAAGATATATTTCTAGAAAGACAAGATTTTTGTGCAGGTATTATAATTATTATATAAGTATTATTGTATCATATTATTATTTAGATATGCAATTAAATAGTCATCTCAATCAGCTTTAAGTATTTGAAAGCTATACATATGACAGTTATATTCATAGGTAGGTACTCTACGAATAATATTATTTTCCCTAACAATAGTCCAAAACTGTACTAAATAAAACTAGATCACAAAAATACATAAATCTTCGGCTAGACTGGTTAAGAGGCTGTTTCATATACTTATGTCTTTGACCTAGTCGTGTCATTGATATATGGAAGAAGTACCCAAATATGCCTGGATTTTTGCTGGTATAAATTATTATTTTATCATGGAAATAAGGTATTATTTTGGGTGATAAAGTCGCCGTTGTTATTCATGACATTTATGTCTGACTTAGCAATATACTTAGAAAACTTAAACTTACCTAATAATTTTTTATTCAAAGCCATTTTTTTCATTCATTTAAGTCAAAAATATATGTATATAAAAAAAAAAACTAGTTGCCCATTTCAAAAGCTTCCTAAGGACAAGAAACTCCATGGATACTCTTTGTAACTGACTCGTTCTTTTTAATTTTTTAGATTTACTTATTCCCCATGGGCGTAATAAAGTAAAGTGCAAGCCGCCCATAAGTAATATTAAAATCTTCCTGAATAAAATTTTAATGACCAAATAGATTTTAAACTTAACAGAAACGACTTCATAACGGGCCGTAAAATTCAAGTTATGACAGAAATTGATGACCAGCTTCTTATGACTCTTAGAACATTAAAATAAGTAATATTTAATGTTCACTATAAAGAATGTGGGTCGTGAAATCTCTTTTATCGCTTGAAGACATACAAAAGTCAATAGGTCAGTCTCTATCATGATGGTTACCTGTCATGGCTGTTGATCTACGAATCAGGAAAGATCTATCGAATTTTCCCATCAAATAGTATACATTGGCTTATAGTCCGCATTTATGAAATGCCAATAAGTGTCTTTAAAGTAGAAAGTATCTGTCTGTCTCGCCAAATAATTTAAATGGGAGATATGTACGCAGATAGTTTCGAGCAAGAACTTAAGTTACTTTTTACCAATGCCCGGTGAGGTAGTTCCCTCGGGGTGCAGGTGTAACCACGGGGAGCACCCAGTCTTACATTTATAAGGATTTATGATCCCCTCTACTCTTTTTATAGAAGAACAGACGTAGATAATGATATATTTTAGCACCATTTCAAGTCTTCACTATCTCCCCGAAACATCACAACGGCAAGTAAATCTGCTATAAACAGTATATCTTTGACAATGAGACCCGTAACCTTGTTATTGTCCCGGATAATACCCCAGCCAAATATTCCCTTTGAAAGGCTCGAGTATATGCTGAATTATACGTTATGCTAAATAATAGCCCACTTATATCCACGCCCCGAATCTTAACAGCTAGTGTATTTCAAGTTGGAGATAAAATTTTATAAGGCCGTCTGTGTAAGTGCAGTTTTGAGTTAGATCTTTCTAATTTGACTAGCAAAATATAAGTGTTGTTTTATAGGCCTTCTAGTCAGTTTCCCTAAAGAAGAGATAAGCGTCGATATAGATGCTCAGAAACCCTGTTAATAAGACAGAAATGAGTTCATAGGTTTACACAGTTTTTCCATACTCAATCACCCCAATTGTTCTTTTCATAGACTGGTACTTTCATTATTACCTACAGTAAACGCTGTTTTCGTTGGACAGAACACATGTCATGAATATTAAGTTCATCATTTTAAAATTTTACGCGAAGCCCTACGATTAAGCTTCAGGATAATTATACTAGTGTGCGTGTATGTAGTAGTGTGTTCAAAGAGCCAGCTTTTAATGGATTCTGCAGTTTACCACAGATAGTTTTACACTCAGTCGATCTCGAGAACACTGCATACAGAGCAGTCCTTGAGTAGTTGAAACAAAAGGAATGCAGAAAGCGTTCAACTTTTTTAAAACTGTGCAGAGCATGATCAGCAACATATTTGATTAAATTATTTTAGGCAACAAAAGTTTGAGGGGTGGTCTACATTATCATCTGTTTAGGCCGCGTTGAGTCCATATTTACAAGTATTTCCGAGAGTCCCGAAAATTAATTTCTGCGGTCTATAAACCACTATTTAGAAAAAGGCTAGGCTGATGAAATACCACTACAATTATTATGTCACTGCAAAAGGCCATCTCATTAACTTCATACGCTGACCAACTGACAAACTCAGGTGAGACTGTAACAAATAGAAATGCTACACAAAGTTCAGGTCACATTGTTTTATATCAAATCTAGAGGGATGCCCGCTTTGTTCCCACACAAACACTCGAGGAACTATCGCACACACTAGCGTTCTAAAGTGGCTGCAAGCCTTTCAGCCTTTTGATACTCCCCCGTTCTCATACTGGATTGGAGACGGGAAATTAGATACTTATCCTTGAAGAGTATACGTGTTGAGCGATGCTTCAATGGCTCACCTGTTCTGTAGCACTGATTGGCTTTTCAACGATATGGATCGGATATGCACAGTGCGTTTTAAACAAGATGTTTTTGAGTTTTCTTGTAACCAACCTCTCTTTTGGGAATAAGATCGATCTATGTAGGTATGTATGACTAATCTTAACTCATATTATAAATGCAAAAGTGACTCTGTCTGCCAGACGGGCTTTTGCAGCAAATCTACTTAACTGATTCGAATTAATGTTGGTACCCAGACAGTGTAGCCTAAGAAAGTACATAAGCTACCATTTAAGCAGTAGTGGATAGTGGTTCTCCTGAGAATGAGTGAAGCCGCTATTATCTCATGTCCTTAAGTATTTCTTTCTGATTGTAGTCCTAATATTAAAATCCAAAGGCCATAAATCTTCATAAAAACCGTCCGCGACTTTGTACTCTTGAATTCCCATTTTTCTTGTCCCAGTGGGAATTTCTGTAATTCCTTTCTTAGTCGTCGTCTACGTTATTTATGGAGCTTATAACATTACACCTGGTTTTACTCAAAGGAATTGGCAGAAGTGTACTTTAGACAGTACACTCAGAGATCGCTAAAAAAATCTATTTTTATCCATCAAAAGAGGAAAATTCAACCTGAACCGTTCGAAGGCATTTTCGCAACCTCTAATCTAACATAAAATTAATATAGGTTTGTTCACGCACACAAGGCGTGATTCATAGCTGGCGCACCAGGGCCCGACAGAGGGCGTCGCGTCACCGAGGCGGGGGGGACGGCTGCCAGCAGCAGCGGCCCGCACCGCGCCGCCGCACTCCATCACCGGACACAGCCGACGACGCGCGCGCATACTTAACTTATCTTAGTTTTCCAACATTTTGTACTGTCCAGTGAACCATTATATATATTAAGTGTTACAGTCCACTTTTCATTTAAGTACCTTTAGTTAGGTCCCCTACATTTTGGTCACTTCGGCCTTCTACAATTTAAATCCGCGTAACGTATTTCTACGAACAAAGAAATCGTTCGCGCGGTGACAGTACGAGGCGACGTTGGTGGACTTTGATACGAGCGACGAGTCTTCAAAAGCGCCGTGTCACTACAAGCGGCATTCGAGAGAAGAGAAGTTTGGAGTTGGAGTCGTCTAAATACGTAGAACGAGGAGAGGACGTCTACAAGTTCCCGAAGTCTTCACGTCGACGGTGGTCAAGTCTCGACTTAGTTGGTCGAACACGCCGGGTCATCTACGTGCTTCGTGGGAATCAACACAGTTCGCCTTGTGGATAAAGATAAGCATATTTGTGTATCGTTCCAAATTCCTTTCTTTATAATTTCCGTTAGAAATTCAAAATTCAAATTCAAAAATTTCCGTTGCAACCGTTTTCAGTTCAGTTTCAAATTTGAACAAACATGTGATTATTTAAATCATTTTAAGTCTATTGGCATTAACGTGCATTCATTCAGTGCTGTATGGAATACATTTCTTATCGGTTTACCGTTGAAGTTTTTTGCTAATGAGCTAACGGTCACGAGTCACGAGCCTATTCGTATTGAAACATCTGGTTGCTACATTAGTCATCACTTGTGCATTTGCTTATCGCCTTATCTGTTATTCTATCGCATTATTTCATAACATCTTTTGTACTTTTTATTTCAAACCACCTTCTTATAATGGCTAATGAAGATTTGTTAATAAGAAAACGCAGTGCTATTAAAGCTAAGCTTACGAATTTTTGCAATCATGTTAATGTGCTTATGAGTTGCGATTCATTATCCAGTTTGCAGCGTATTGAGCTAGAGGGTCGCCTTCGTAAATTTGATGCTTTATACGATGACTTTGATAATTTGCAGTTGGAGATCGAGGTGCTCTCGGATAAGCCAGACGAGGCGTACGGGGAACGTGCCAAGTTTGAGGAGCGGTACCACGCGGTGGCAGCTCAGGCGCGCAGCCTGCTTATCAGCGCTGATGCTGGCGTTGACGGCGGGTCTGTAGCGGGCTCAGCGGATAAAAACACAGGTGCATCGTTCCGTCATAATTTTGTACGCTTACCTAAGATCAATTTGCCTACTTTCGATGGTAGTTATCAATGTTGGCTCGAGTATAGAGATACATATCTGTCACTTATTCACAGTAGTAGTGCTATCGATGATATTAGCAAATTTCATTATTTGCGCGCTTCGCTTACGGGAGATGCTCAGCAAGTGATAAAAAATATAGATTTTAAGAGCGAGCATTATCAATTAGCGTGGAATCTATTATGTGAGCGATATGATAATAGCAGGCTTCTAGTTAAAAACCATGTGCAGACTTTGTTTAATACTCCGGCAATTCTTAAAGAGTCTTGTGTAGCCTTACGTCAATTTGTTGATAATATCAATAAGCAAATTAGAGCTTTAAAATCACTGAACGAGCCTACTGACCAGTGGAGTACACTGGTGGTGATTATGATGAGTAGCAGACTGGATAAGGTCACTAACAGAGACTGGGAAGAGTATAGCAATACCTTACCCAAATTTCCAACATTGTCAGAATTTTGTTCGTTTGTTAGTAAAAGGGCTGATTTATTAGAGACAGTAGAACATAGCAAATCAACAAATAAGGAAGATAGTAGTACAAACAGTTACATAGTAAATACTAATAATTCTAAAAAAAAACTATAATATAACAAAACCTAAACCTAATACTAATAAGGAATTTAATAATTGTCCGTTGTGCAAAAATAATCATTTCATGTTTGTGTGTGATGATTTTCGTAAGTTGTCAGTAGAAAACCGTTTAGCAAAGGTGAAGGAGCTTAATGTGTGCTTTAATTGTTTACGTCCAGGGCATTCAAGTAAACGTTGCAAATTGTCACACTGTAAATATTGTAATCGTAAGCATAACACGCTTTTACACGTAGAGCAGTCTAATTCAACTGTACAAGACCCAATGCCTAGTAGTGTAGCTCTGCCTAGTTTACTGACTGATGACGTTTCTGGTGGTGCACAGTTACAAAACGGCACATCTGAAAGCGTTGTTATGTCAAGCGACACTGCAGCTACTACTCGTTCTGTTTTGCTTTCCACAGCTCTGGTGACAGTGGTCAGCACCCGAGGTGAGAAGTTCGACGCCAGGATCCTGCTGGATAACGGTAGCACAGCTAATTTTATCACTGAAACACTGTGTCACAAGCTGGGATTGCCTAGACGTAACGTTAACTCCACGATATCAGGTATAAATAAGCAAACATCTAATAGCACACAGTCTTGTAGATTTACAATTCAGGCTCGGAATGGTGGCTATAGGGAAACCATCACTAGCTTCATATTGCCTGAAATTACTAAAATATTGCCAGCCAAAGCTGTAGATATAGGCAATATCAATATACCGGCAGACATACAGTTAGCTGATCCGTCATTCCATATTCCGTCTGTAATCGACATTCTTGTTGGCGCGGAAGTGTTTTGGAATGTTTTAGGTTCCTCATCTATAAATTTAGGTAGGAATAAACCCAAGCTTCATGCAACAAAACTAGGGTGGATAGTTTCAGGTCCAGTCCCATTACGCAATATTTCAAATAACCAAGCACATTTTTGTAATGTTTCTATGGAGGAATTAAATAATAACCTCAACAGGTTTTGGGAAATTGATTCGGTCCCATCTAAACATGCCTTATCACAGGAGGAACGTGCGTGCGAAGAAAGTTTTCGCCGCAATACTGTTCGTGACAGTGAGGGTAGGTTTGTTGTGACAATTCCTTTAAAGGATAATCCTGTCATTCTAGGTGAGTCGTACGAGATGGCTAAGCGGCGATTTCTATCACTGGAGCGTCGTTTTCTTCGTGATCCAAGTTTCAAGGAGCGTTATGTTGCCTTCATGGAGGAGTATGAGCGTCTTGGACACATGACAGAAAATACAACGTCTAGGAAGCCTTTCAGGTGACGGTATTGAATATTTTTTGCCTCATCATGGGGTCATCAGAGAATCCAGCTCGACCACGAAACTACGGGCAGTCTTTGATGCTTCAGCGGCAACCACGTCTGGTGTGTCGTTCAATCAAATCCAGATGGTTGGCCCGACTATCCAAGAAGATCTTCTGTCAATTCTACTAAGATTTAGGCAATATAAGTACGTTATATCAGGAGATATAGCTAGAATGTATCGTGCTGTTGCTGTAACACCGTCGCAACGTCCATTGCAACAAATCATCTTCAGGACTGATCCTAAGTTACCGTTAAAGACTTATTGTCTAAATACTGTTACCTATGGCACAGCTTCTGCTCCGTACTTAGCAACAAAGTGTTTAGTGAGTTTGGCTAATGTTGCTACAAGTCCTACCGTCAAGTCTTCAATTGAGCGTGATTTTTACATCGATGACTATCTTTCAGGCGGTAATTCGGTTTCAGGCGTAGTAGAAATGGTCAAGGAAGTTATATCTGTGTTAGCGTCAGCGAATTTTCACATACGAAAATGGCAATCCAATAGTTCCTCAATTTTAGACCAGGTTTGCGATAGCTCAACAGTTGTGGATTGTCTAAGACTGTCTGAAGATAAGAACGCGTCATCAAAAACATTAGGTTTACGCTGGATGTGTGAGGCAGATTATTTGGCATTTTCTATTTCTATTGATGATAAGAAACAAGTTTCTAAACGCCAAATTTTGTCAGTCATCAGTCAAATATTTGACCCATTAGGCTTGGTTGGTCCATGTGTAGTCGAGGCTAAGATTGTCATGCAGAAGCTGTGGTTGGATAAGTGTGACTGGGATGAGCAGGTGCCAGAGTCTATATACCATTTTTGGAGTAATTTTGTTAACACTCTTCCATGTTTAAACAATCTACGCATTCCAAGATGGGTTGTGTGTGACAATGCTATATTGCATGAAATTCATGTTTTTACAGATGCCTCTGAGAGAGCCTTTGGTTGTTGCGTATATCTTCGGTCGGTGAATATGGAAGGTGCAGTCAAGGTACAACTTCTTGCATCGAAGAATCGCGTAGCACCAATAAAGCCTACTACCATTCCACGTCTCGAGCTTTGTGGGGCGTTGCTAGGCGCTAGACTGTGTGCTAAGGTACAAAGTTCAATTACTTTACCTATTACTAGATGCCAATTTTGGTGCGATTCGACAATAGTGTTGAGTTGGCTAGCTATGTCACCGAACGTATTGAAACCTTTCGTACGCAATCGCGTTAACGAGATACAGGAGAGTACTGCAGGTCATACGTGGAGTTACGTGCCGTCTAGAGTCAATCCGGCAGATCTTGTTTCTCGTGGGCTGAAGGCTGACCTTATCAGCGAGTGTTCTTTATGGTGGTCAGGTCCAGAGTTCTTGTTAAATGATGAAACACACTGGCCAGCTATGCCCAACAAAACTATGAAACAGGATCTACCAGAAGTAATTACATCTAACTTCACAGATCACTCGTTTCTTACAGACACACAAAAACACGCACAACACACAAACACAAATACATCAATAATTCATACATTATTACACAAATATTCTAACATAAATCGTCTACAAAGAGTGGTGGCCTACATATTAAGATTTTATAATAATGTAAAGAACAAAATCAAGGATAAAAATCCATTATCAATTAAAGAACTTCAAGATTCTTTAAATTTCATTTTAAGACAAGCTCAAATGGAGATGTTTTCCAAAGAATATGACATTCTTAAAGCTGGTAAGACTTTGCCTCGCAAAAATAGATTGATTTGTTTGAGTCCTTTTGTTGACGAAGATGGTCTTATCCGTGTAGGCGGGAGACTTGATAATTCGCCTTATGACTATAATATCAAGCATCCAATTTTACTATGTTGCAAACATCATATCACTAAATTAATTTTCCACAAATATCATTACGATTTATTACACGCTGGCCCTCAATTGTTGATCGCAAGTATACGGCAAATGTATTGGCCACTTGGAGGCAGAAATCTGTCTAAGTCAGTTGTAAAACACTGCATTAAATGTTTTAAGTTCAAGTGTCAAAATGTTCAACCTGTAATGGGACAATTGCCTGTTAATAGAACTCAATTGGAATTCCCATTTTTAAATTCCAGTGTCGACTATGCTGGGCCAATATTGATAGCAGATCGAAGGGGGCGAGGGTGTAAACTTGTAAAGGCGTACCTATGCATCTTTGTTTGTCTTGCAGTGAAAGCTGTCCATATCGAGCTCGTTACAGACCTTACTAAGGAGGGCTATATGGCTGCTTTAAACCGTTTTGTTGCTCGTCGTGGCAAACCCAAGAGCATCTTGTCTGACAATGGCACCAATTTTGTAGGCACTTGTAATGAGTTGCAACAATTCTTAAAACAATCAAATATATCGTATGAAGTTGCACAAAGGGGTATTGAATTTACTTTTGCCCCTCCATATTCTCCACATTTCAACGGCATTGCTGAAGCTGCCGTTCGCTCAACTAAACACCACCTGAAAAGACTATTACAGTTAACACACTTCACATATGAAGAAATGGTCACTTGTTTAACTCAAATAGAAGCTGTTCTTAATTCACGTCCTCTCACCCCTCTTTCCTCTGATCCGTTAGATTTTACTGTCCTTACTCCTTCACATTTTTTGATTGGACGATCACTAATGGCTGTTCCGCATCCACAGGTGTCTGATGTAAACATCGGCCGCTTGGAGCGCTATCACAGAGTGGAGCATATTAAGCAGCATTTCTGGAAACGATTCCATTTAGAATATATCTCTCTGCTGCAGCAAAAAACTAAGTGGACGTCATCTACAGGACAACTGGCAGAGGGAACGTTAGTTCTCATCAAGGAGAGAGGACAACCGCCAATGTTGTGGCCACTGGGACGTGTCACGAAGGTGTTCCCGGGGAGCGACGGGATAACGCGTGTGGCTGAATTGAAGACGCGTAAGGGAACAATTCTACGTTCCTTTAATAATATTTGTCCACTTCCACTAGATTGAATGCTTCAACCCGGGGAGGATGTTCACGCACACAAGGCGTGATTCATAGCTGGCGCACCAGGGCCCGACAGAGGGCGTCGCGTCACCGAGGCGGGGGGGACGGCTGCCAGCAGCAGCGGCCCGCACCGCGCCGCCGCACTCCATCACCGGACACAGCCGACGACGCGCGCGCATACTTAACTTATCTTAGTTTTCCAACATTTTGTACTGTCCAGTGAACCATTATATATATTAAGTGTTACAGTCCACTTTTCATTTAAGTACCTTTAGTTAGGTCCCCTACAGGTTTGATAGAATTTCCATTACCGACACTTCAAAATTCTTTCTCTTAAATCCTTCCGGCTAGGTTTCAGTCAGGTCAAACACTTCTTAAACTACTCTACAGTAGGTAGGTACCTATACCTACGTTATCAAAATTTGTCCTATCAAATTGAATCAATATTCATAAACCATCGCTCCCACAGAAGATTTTATATCACATTTTAGAACGGGATTGAAATTGCTTCAGATAAATACCGATCCCGGTCGGATCACATTGGTTTTCTTACCGACATTGGCAAACGATATACGATAGTATCCCCCCATTCTGAGCAAAAGGGTGAATAGCGTTGTATATTATCTTCTGAACTACGATTTTTCTTAACAATTTTACTTAAACTGATTTATTCGTAGTGGGAGTATTATTTGTAAAGATTTCTGATTAAATTGTTTCTGTCTAGAGCTTGTAGAAGAGGAGGTTATGTGTGCGTTATTCTTACAAATATTATAAATCCAAAAATAACGGATTTCATCGGAATTTCGTATACAGATTGTCGCGAGCCTGGGAAATAGGGTACTTTTTACTCGGCTACTGAAAGTGAAGATCTCGAAATGTGTGTGAAACTGTGGGGCTCAGCTACTTGGGTATATCTAAACATACATATACAAGTAGGTAGTAAATGCATTTGTCCAAATATCGTTAAATTCTAATAATACTATTTTAATCTTCCTAACACCAAAAGGCCGCGGTGGCTATGAAATAATCTCATGCGCATAATAAACCCATTTTACTAATATCGCTTCCAATATCAAAACGGTTACAACTTCATCACAACTACCAAAGTTTAACTTTAACCGTATGACTAAAGTTGGCGTCGAACGTTGGATCAAATCATTTCCAAATATTGGTGAACCGTTTTCCAATATTAGTCATCTTCACGGGTTGAATCAAAGTTTTCATGTTATTATTTAGATAGATAGATAGATATACTCTTTATTATGTACACCAGTTTAAAAAACAAAAACAACAACAAAACATTGTTTATTTTAAGCGATATTATACTTTTACTATATTATTATTTTTCCGACTATTACTATTATTCTCCTAAGCTACCCGATTAGCTTTATATTACCGATAGAGAAAGATGGATATCTATGTGTCTTTCCCCAGCAGTGGGACAGTACAGGCTGAATAAAAAAATTATAATATTGAACTGAAGGCCTAACTGAAATATTGGAAATTAAATTCTATGCATCTAAGTATGGGGTTGATTTTGGAATCATCTTTCACCACCATCACCACTATCAAATAACCGAAGATGGTTGAAATTACTCTTCTTATCAATGTTGTCAAACTCACTATTATTATCTGTCTAGGGTAAAAATTCTCTAAGCTGCTTTACATCTGTACCAGCCCTTAGTTCACCTGTCTAAACAAAGGACTAATACGGTACCTCAGAAATGTAGGTCCCTTCGAAAACAACGTTAGCGTCTTTACCTATATGTTTACTGCCCTTTCCGGAAGGGTCGGGAGTACTTTAGGGATGGGTAGAATAAATCAAATTCCATCCACTGAGAGTAGGGTTGAACCTACCAAAAAGCTGAATGAAAACAATTTGGGTGTACCTGTTTTAGAATTGAAAAGTAGAGATAGATACTCATGAAAGCTGACTAGTTTATTTTTGGAACACAAGTTTTTCAATATGTATGTATAAGGGCCCAAAAGGTATTGCAATTTATCTATACTGCAAAATGAATGGTTGAAAACTGGAAGATTAACTTTTCATTTTACATAAATAGCATTCTGGAAAATCATGAATTCCACCATGAAAGGTGATGCTCATGGGAGATCCCAAACATTAGTGACCAAGAAAAACCCAGCTTGAATATTTGAATGCAAAACCCAGCCAATCGGAGCCGCAAACCACAGGAGGCAAACTTCTTACGATTCACTAGAAGTCGTGTTTGTCGAAAACAAATAACTAGGTTTCTTGGCTGAAGAAAATAAACTGGGAAATGTTCAACACCTCTGATTTCGGTGAGGTCAAAGTTTTGATTAGGTAGATTTGTTCGTTGAAAGGATTTTTGCTTGTTTTGCTAGAATTCGCTAGAGTGCTACGTCTTATAATTTCTGGATTAAGTAGCAACGATTAGTCTTATTGTTGGTTTATTAGCAACTATTATTTTCATATGTAGTTAATCTAGAATTTTCGTTTAGAATAGAATAGATAAATCCAACAAACCAATATGGTTGCTCAGAAACCGACTATAAGATATACAGAATTATGAAGCTGGCTTGGTTCCCGCAACAATATTGAACTGATTAGTTAGAACGTGTATATTCTTCTGATCAAGAAATCCTCAGTTTATGATCCATCAAAACTCAGATAAATAGCAGTTTTAAGACATAGAGAGTTTAAACCATAACTTGACAATCACAGAGAGATCTCGAATCTTTGAAGAAAATAAACAAATTTTCATATACATATGTACTTACTTCCAATGCTCTCGACAGGGACGCCCATATCATGAGCAGCAGGGTCACCACCACGAGCGCATACCCGAACTTTATAAACGCCATCAAACTCTGAAACAATACGAAACATTGTATCCCAAAGTTCGACGATAATATAATTGACTGGCATTCTGACCACTTGGACAGTCACAAACTTAGGATAACTTAACTTAGACAATATTAATCTAAAACTTTGTAAACTTAACAAAAATAATTCCAGATTGTAAAAGCCTTAATTAAAAAGGTTATTAAGTATTTCCCCCAAGATTCGATTGACACTGCAGGAAAACGATAAGTACCTACTTGACAAAAAAAAGTAAGTGCTCATTAATGAACAGCGTGAATTTCGGAATGATTTTAGGCATAATAAGGTTATCTGTATGTAAAAATGTTTAATTAATAAAATATAGAAAATACCTATGTACATTATAATAGATGATGCGCTGTCACGTGAAATTGTGATTAATAATACACCTACAAAGTTTTATACTTATAGTAAGTACAATAGCTGATCAAAGTTATAAACTTTAAGCACACACTTTGTATTATGTTTTAGCTTAGAAAATTAAAATGCAGTCCTTCCAAGTGATAGTGATAAAATCATCTTTAAAGTTCTCATAATGAATTACAAAGGGTGTTTAATTAAAATCCTCTTGACACGGGTAGTTCTCAGGAGGGTACATAACGTAGATTTGATGTGTATGATGGATGCTAGTAAAACCTATATCATGTATGTAAGCTGTCAGGATTTACGCAATGAATTGTTACCAGTTCACTCAATCTTTGTTATGGAGGGGATATTATATGAGCTAGTTATTTTTCTTCACGTGTTGAATTTTTGGTACCTACTTACTACACTTGTTTTTATTATTTAAAATATTGATACAGTCGAGCTTATGACCAATCGACCCGTGTGGAATCAAACACTAGAAAAATAAGCTTATTTATGCCTTTTTTCAATGAAATAATAAATTAAACGAGCAAATAATACGCGCCTGCT
Organism: Helicoverpa zea x Helicoverpa armigera; assembly: GCA_033682625.1. Lineage (NCBI taxonomy): Eukaryota > Metazoa > Arthropoda > Insecta > Lepidoptera > Noctuidae > Helicoverpa > Helicoverpa zea x Helicoverpa armigera. The sequence goes on from JAWIIS010000041.1 coordinate 2,561,922, forward strand.
TAATTACTGAAACGCGGAAAGATTTAAATGGAAATGCATTAAATTAATTCAAATAAAAACCGCAAATAAAACGGACAATGTGATTTAAATAATTGCAGTATTCATGAGAATTTAATGATTACAATTATTGAGCCTTTTTCAGTTATATTCAACCAGTTCTCGTGTTTGAATTCTGAAATCAATGAGTTCAAAAGATTCAATCGACTTTAGTGTTTCGTTGACCTATTAAAAAGCTTTGACAATGTATCTATTTCGTGACAAGATTTTCCAATTAGTTTAGCAAATATCAGTTTATTATTAGCAACAAGCAGACAGTAGTTTTCAGCATTAGGAATGATGTGTATATTTAATAAGTATAATTAAAATTGTTTCAAATTAGCATCTGATTGAAGGAAAAACTGACGTACCCTTGTCGCCATTCCAGTTGCTCAGACATTTTTACGAATGTATTCTGCTAAGATTCTAAAATGCGAGAGTTTGTATGGATTCTTGTACACATGTTTTTCTGTATGTTTGTTGTTTTCACGAAATTTTCAAACTACTGAACGGATTTTGATGAACAGAATAACATAATAGGTAAGCGAAGTAGTTCCCGCGGTACGTGGTTGATACGGCGGGCGGAAACTAATACCTATTCTATAAAACAACATCCTACGTAATAAAAAAAGGAACTACAGGATAATGAGCATCAAATTACAAGGCAGAAATAACAGGGAACACACAATTACTGAGCAATTACACGCATGACGAAAACAATGAAAACAGTTCAATTATCTTGAAGTGGATTTTCCTCTATGTATAGCTATCCGTACAAAAGATGTACGTAACGATTCATGACAATATTTCCACCTTTGGCTTGACCAAATTGGATTTTGAGAAAGAATACTCACGACTCACAATGCGCCAAAAATGTACTGTCATCGCACTCTAATGCGATCTTAATATCTTCGCAGTATTTTAATTATGTTTAATAGTTTAAGCATAAGGGAGCTAAGAAAATATTGGCTTTTATAGTGGTTACCTCAGAACGCAGCGCGGGTACAAAACATTTGAGCGTCATTTAATTCCCACTGCCGCCTTTTCCAATTGATTTTAGGTACAGTCTAATAAATCACAGCCAAGTTTGACACCAGACCACCACTCCAATATAAATTAAACCCTTCTATTATGTTCGTAATATATTCAGATTGGAGTAAATTCGTGGTACTGAACCCGGAGCGTTTCGATGAGGCAGCCGGTATTGATCCACTAGACTTATGAATAACAAGGTGATTTTACTGATAAAGTCGCTTTGTTGAACGTTTTGCTGATTTTGCTTACGTCCCCCTAAAAATTATTAATTGAACCCTAGAGAGACTGTAATAACTTTTGCGTGGAGCTGTCAGTTATAGTAACACGAACAGTACGTTATATTTATTTTGTATGGAAAAGGGGATTAATTTAACAAACAACAAAAAGTTAATTCTCCAATTATAAGTTGGTAACGTTCGAACTTATTAATGACCTATATAAATTACAAGAATTTATCAGTATCATTACGATCTCTTTGTGAATAAATTATTACTTACTGAATAAACGTTTTTATGATAACAGACACACCGCTGTCAAACAAAAAGTAGGTAGGTACTCATTGACGTATGAAATTCCATTACAAGGATATATTCTAACCAATAATATATCAATTGAAACACCTGAACATACATTATCTCTATACATATTATATAAGTAGGTACTATCTATAAACCAGAGAACCACATGGGACCACGATAATGCATATCTCAAGGCTCACTTCCCTTCTCACCATCCCCTTCAGACAGTCGGCATAATATTTTAATACTTCCAACCATTTATTGATTGAGGAAGCGTCGAGTGCTGGCCCTCTCGGCATTTTTCTTTTTTATTAAGACGGAAAGCTCTTTGTTACCAAAAAGGTTTTTATACGACCACGGTAATCTGGGATTTGAAACCGAGGTTTCAATTTCAGTGTAAACAGAGATGATGGAAGTAAATAATGTTGGTTCTAGGAATCTAGATAAACGTTGAGTTCGAAATTTTAAATGGTTTTAGTGTTTGTAAAAAACTAACCAAGAGAACCCATCTACTTTCTATTAAATGAGATTCAAAAGTAAGTACAGTCATCATTGGAATTGATACTCAAAAATACGAAAATAACATCATATTTTTTAACACTTAACGATACTTCAATACACATACGATACAGATAAAATGCCTCTAGTTCTACACAAAAACATCAAAAAAATAGTTTTATTTTTGCAATCAAACTCTAAAACTACTCTTTGCCAACACAAATTGGGGTGCAGGTATCCAAAGGTATATTTTACTGCGCCACAGAACATGGATCCCCGAGAGCTAATAAAATACACCGAGCATATGAAATATTTCAATACGATCAAATCTGGATTTTTCGTTGACACGGCCCGATGTTGTATGGCTTGGAAAAAAGTTATGAATGCACTAGGCTACCTTTGAGAGGGTACGACGTGGCAAATTTTCAGTTAGATTAAAAAATAAAATGAAGTTTCAATCATCAGTTTATGAAAGCGCAAGTCATTAGGCAATATAAGGAGCTTCAGCTTTTTCGTAACTCTAAGTTCTTTTTAAGCCTTACCAACTTAAAGAGAGTTTGGATTTGTACCAACTTATTTAGATTGGGCACTGCCCAGATGCAAATTTGTACATACTTAATTGAAGTTATAATTTTGTTAGCCTACTGCAAAATGTACTCAATCAAGCCTTATTACGGTAAGCAAATCATCAATATGTAGTTGCATTTTCGATATCCCGTATGAATAATTCCTCACACATTTTCCAAAATAAGCTACTTTCATTTGGAATTCCACGTGCATATGCCTTATTTCCGTCAACAGGCGACCAATTGTGAGTCGGGCAAGAAATGTTGTTATGCACATAACATAGGAAAGAACGATTTTCAACCGTCACACCTTTGACATAAGGTTGAAAGTTGCAGGTGAAATTAACGGAACATTTTCCAATGCGGCCAACACGATTCAATATAGTTATTTGTTGTGAAAATCGAGGCGTGCTCTGCGGTCGCCATATTTTCCATTTCCCGTGGGAATTTGAAAAACATTACTTGTATGTTAAAAATTACCACCGATTCGGGTAACTTTAGTACCTTGTACCATATATGGGTCAACTTACGGTGAACTGGGAAAAACTTTGTAGAATTTTAATGCTTAGTTCCTGAGTTATAGGTAGTATGCGCTCGTCGGTTAAAGTAGGTAGTTTAAAAGTCATAAGTTACGTCGTTTGTCTTGGCTGTCTTTTATACTAACTGTTGCAGCCTCTTGCTCTGAAAGTTTTTTAAAGATTGGGCAAAAGTTTTAAGTTATGAGTTGAAGAAGTTGTACACGGCATATTAAATACTGCTTGATTTTGCACAATCTACGAGATTTGATGCCTTTTATTAACGGTAGATTTCAGTAGTAACCTAACCTATCTGTCGAATAATTTTCTAGAGATAGAATTTAAACCCTGTCTCTGGTTAGAAAATGAACAGATAGGTTATAGAAATTCACCGTTTCCAGTAAATCCGTCGTAGTCATTATTATTCATTTGAGTTTATTATTTTTTGATAAAAACCGTGAATGTCTACCTTTTTATGTGACTGTACTCATCGATATCCAAATATAAAGTAATTAAAAGCAAATAAAAATAATATCGATCTGAAATGATTGGATATACATTAACAGAACCGGACGCCGGATCATATATCATACAAATAAAGGCAATTAGCGTTTCCAACGTAAATATAAACCATAGTCGAAAATCGATGTTAATTCGTTTATTATACCGATATTCCAATAATACTGTAATCGGAATATGATGTATACTCACACATACATATAAGCCTACTCACACATCTAGTCTTTCTGTGTAATAGGATGCAAAGATGTGTCAAAATCTTTTACCTAGCATGCTTTCCTACAGTAAAATTTTGATCGAACAATAAAACACGTCGTATTGAAAAAAATATTAGAGAATGTTGTCAATAGAGAATAATGCAGTGTATTATTTTTTATATCATTCCTTCTAGTTATGCGTTACCAAAAATAAATGTAAGAAATTCAAATTATAAACCATACAGCTAAAAAATCTTTGAAGTCAATATAACTTTCAACCGTTGTCGTCAGTTTCGTGTACACACTACACTTTTTCAAAAAGCTTCAGTTTTCAATCTGACTACGACATCAGAAACACAATATTTTACATGAAACTGCTCCATACTTTTGTCAACTGGCTTGCTAGTGACTAAAGTTCCTGGTAGTCGTTACGGAATATCGACAATATTTCAACGAATATCAATGGAATATCAACGGATGCATAAATCCCATGCTATGGGGGTTTGTGGAACTTTGTTCTTTTGGCGTACCTATATTGCAAGGTTCCTAAAGGTACAGTTTGGATCCTTGCTGCTGACTGCAACTGCCAACCGCATGTGCTGAGGCTGTATGAAGTCGTTTGCAGCTGCACTAATGGTATGTATGTATTTGCATGAATAGCTGCGGTAGTTGCAGTCGTCAGCAAGAATTCAAAACGTACCTTAATGGAAATCGCAAAAGGTTTGTTATCTTAGCCTTTGTATCAAAGAGAATTTCGTGACTTTGTTACCTGTTGCAAAAAATGTCAGTCCCGATCGTCAATTGTCAATCAAGGAATGATGGAATGACATCCAGCGTAGAGCGGAGTTTGGACTGTAATATTTGGAACGTTCTGATTTTTCACTTGTGCAGTCTTTTTCTCTTTGAAATCGTGTTATTTTCCCTAAGAGAAAAGCAACTCTACAGCTTCTTTGGTAAAGACTTTTGAATTACCTAGTAGTTTAATATTGCCATGATTATCAATATTTATGAATATTGAGACTAGTATTTTATCAAACTTAGTTTTATTTAATCTAGCCAGCTTTGTATCTAAAACAGTATTTTAGGTTCAATAGCCCAACACTGCTACGGTCACTGATACACAGACGCATGTAGTAACCATAATAATAACAAACGAATAAAAGTACACTAGCAGAATAACTACACACACTATCTACATAAAAACAAATCACAAAGGGCTAGCGAGTACATCGGAGCCTACAGTAAATCCGTCTTCGTACCACTCACCATATTTCTCGAAGTAAGTGCACTTGCCCATAAACCATTTAGGCCGTCCCGTGATGGATTTCACTCAATTTTAATTCACTCTTGACTCAATACGTTATACTTTCCTGTAGGGAATACAATATGTTATTCTGTTATTCAGTTTAGTAGGTGATATGCCTAGTGGGATAGAGTAAGCGTGGTGATTAACGCTTAATTCTGGTGTGTGTGAGAGGAGGCCTGTGCCCAGCAGTGGGACGGTAAAAAGGCTGTGATGATGGTGATACCTAGTTAGAATTTTAACTTTTTTTACTTTATGACTAAGTTGCGCCATTGCGCCATTTTACTATCTTCTATCTAAATATATAAAACTCAAAGGTGACTGACTGACTGACTGACTGACTGACATAGTGATCTATCAACGCACAGCTGAAACCACTGGACAGATCGGGCTGAAATTTGGCATGCAGGTAGATGTTATGACGTAGGCATCCGCTAAGAAAGGATTTTGATCAATTCTACCCCCAAGGGGATAAAATAGGGGATGAAAGTTTGTATGAAACTTTGTCAATTTTAAACCGATCGAACTGAGACTTTGCATGCATAAAGCTACTATGGCGTAGGCAACCCTTAAGAAAGGATTTTGATAAATTCCATCCCTAAGGGGATAAAATAGGGGATGAAAGTTTGTATACATCTTCTTAGATTTTATGAAGAAGTCCTGATGACGAATCAGAATTTTATGATGACGTTCGCTTAAATACGATTTTGATTTATTCAACCCCCACGGGTGATAAAATAAGGGATGATGAAGGATGTAAAATGTATTAGTTTGAACCTATCAGTACGTAATGGAACGAACAAAATAATGTTTAGTACGTAATAATTTTCCAAATTGGCTGACTAGATCCAGAGATATTCACAACGTGACAAACTTTACTTCTTTTGTTTAGATAAATGGTCACATCCACAACACAACCTTGATCAATGAATCTATGCGACTGTTAAGTGCTAATCCTAATTATACTGTCACGTGAAAGAATGCACCTACGGGATAAGTAGTATTTTGACTATTCTATATTGCCCACGCAGACGAAGTTGCGGGCTACAGCTAGTTAATACATATACCTCTAGCTATACCATATACTGACACCCATTGGTCAAATCGGTGATTTGACAACTGATAATGCTTCGGTTATCGTTAAAGTATAATAATATGGTGCAATTCATTGTATGAGTGTCATTTAATTTAGAAAGATGAAAATAGTTAATATTTCCTTGTATGTCACTTTTATAAAACAATGGATATAATATCTGCTCTTCGGCATACAACGAGTTAATTCTTGTTTTGTAAACTGTGACTGATCAATAAAGCTTTGTTATCAAGACGTCCTAGGCCCATTTTCCAATGTTTAAAATGTTAGTGGCTCACGAACATTTTACAAAGTTACTAGGTGAACCTTTATTTTAGGAAAAACCGACCACTTCACTCATATGTTCTAGGAACAAAAAACACGACTTTAGATACAACATGATGGAAACCTTCGCCTGAATGGTACACATTGTTATTTTACATGAACGTAAATATTCAAGATTTCGCTTTTACACTGTTGCTGCACTTTTGTTGGTTTCATAAATAATGGCTGGGCGTAAAACAAAGCATTTTGTGGTAGTTTTTCGAAAGCAGCTTACTGAATAATCTTCTTTTGATTCCTTTTTAAATATTTTTGAATCAATGATAAAATTTTTAAAATTTTCCTTAGAAATGGTTGAAAGAATATCATTCCATGTTAGAGACCATCAGGCGGAGTCGCGAAAATGTTGACACTAGGACTTGTGTGGTGATTAAAACATGCAGCTCACTCTGCGAATAGGTGAAGCTGTATAATCCTTCTTGGCAGTCGGATCTATAGAAGATTGAAAACAATAACCAACTGCTCTTCTTTCAACGTAACAAACATTATAAACAAACATAATTGTATGACTTAATTTTTGTATAAGTATAGTAGGTATTTGCTTTTAAAAAAAGATAGGTAAGTAGTTTAAGCTTCTATATACAATGTGTACATATTTACTTCTAAATAATGATTACGTGACTGATGTAAAGAGGAATTCGCCATGATAAGCAAACTATTATAAACAATGGATACAATTACTTCTAAGTCAAGGTCACAATTAGTTTAATTACAAAATGCACCGCGGAATTACCTTAATTGTAGTTACGAAGAATACAGGATGTAGTTCTATTATTGTATGTATTGAAACGTTACACGCGTACTGTCTCATGTAGGTACAATTTGTAATAGGTACCTACTAACAGCAAACCTACCACCCATTTACCCAGTCTATAAATAACTTAAAAACACTAAAACAACAATTATTTCTCTCTTTTATGATACCTATAGCTCTTATGTACTTATTCGAAGCAATCGTCATTGGGTCTTACATCCATTCAATAGTAAACTTTGTTATCACAGCAGTAAATAGTATGTTAGATATAGCAGTAGGTAGGTAATCATAATAACATTTTAAATAGGTATAACCTTATAATACTAACTGTGCTGTGAACCTTGCGAAATTACCATATAGTCAAAATTCTATTTTATTCAGAGCTATCCTTCCTACAAACCCAAAAACAATCGCATTTTTTTTCCAAACTTATATTGTTAAAAAATATTTATTCCTAGATCTTGAACAATGGCAAAACAACTTCGTGTTGACGTTTTTTTATATTTTTATTATGTCTACTATACTCCTACAGATAGACAATAACAACATGATTCATTCATTTAAGTCGGAAATGCTCTTATTACGGATCATTAAGTGCAATAGCAATCGCTGACCTACTTGTGTCTGATTGTGCATTATGTCATTTTGTACTAGAATTGAATATTAATGATGTGATTGCAAAGAAATTGCTAAGCTGATGGCATTTGTAAATCGTTACTTAATGGGTGCTGATTAGAATGATTTTTGAAACGATTTGCAAACTTTTTTGCGATATTTTGGGTAAAAAGATTTATAATTTAAATAGTAATCAGCTGATAATTGGATTGCGTCAATATTTTATTAAAGAATACAATCAATACTCACAAATCACGTCGTCTTGGGCGACTCAAGAAAATATGCTAGAAATATTTTTTCTTTGACAGGTTGTTTACCGCCATTTGGCCATGCCACAGATAAATAAATAAAATACATTTTGCTCTCCGTAAATTTTTCTATACCATAATTTATTTAAATAGCATTTTTTTTTTAATTTCAATAAACTAATGAGCACAAAATATATATTTTATTTCATTTAAAGTAAGTATTCCAAATTCAAATTTAAAAAGAGCTGACGCTGGCCAGTTTTAACAGGCCATCAAAAAGTATTAGCGTAATATACTAAATACTCTTTGGTAATAAAGTTTAATGTTCGGGAGGGGAGCGCATTCCCTTTGTTGTCTCGGTAGACAAAGACGTCTTATTGATTCTTGCACCGTTCGAAGCACATTTGCATTTGTTGGCGTTGCTACTTTTCCCTTTATTTTTATGGTCAAAAAGCTTTATTTTGAGAAGAAATCCTACTGAAATTAATCTTGAATAAGTAATTAATCTGGTTTCACCGTTTTTTTGGTGCAGTTGGCAATTCCGTCAGTCAGTACTTGACTGTTCAAAAATGCTATTTTCCCTTGAAAATTTACAACTGTCAGCTACACAAAAAGTTCGGGACTCTATAGAAGTATATTTCATTTCAATAAAAGCAGGTTTTTCCTATTCAGATTTAAGAACTGAGCATCTGAAAACTAGAATAATTTTCTATACTTAAGTTTTTTTTTCTATTATTAATATAATATCCGAAAAATAGGCGTCGTAGCGTACTTAACACATAAATTGTGACCGACCGGCGTCGACGGGCGATAATTATACGAGTTGTAATAGCAGTCCATTCTCCACGCAGTGATTTGAGTCCTTCTAATGCGGCTCCGAAAAATTAACACCTTATCAGCCGAACACGTAGCTATTCCTAACCTTTTTAACCTTCACCTAAAACATTCAATTCCCTCATAATAAAACCTTCTAAATCGAGCACAAAGCACATTCGTACTAATTAGTCCGAAATTCGCCGACCTGCGGCCCATCTGTCCAAATCAATTCAATTAAACCTTTAATTAAATTAAGGCCGTTAAAACATTGTGTTGACGTGGCCTAGGCCTGAAGCCAGCCCTCACTAAATCCGGATTAGGATGTCGCAGACGGAAATTAGGTCGTTTGGAAGACTGCGACATCGATTTCGTTTTAACTGTTAGTGTTCATGTGTTGTACGACCTTATTTTATTTTGTTTAAGTACTTAATTGGATATGTGCTTTTTTTGGATAGTGGTCGCCAACATGACTGTTCTAAATAGTTTTATTGGGTTTTTCATGTGAGATTGGATTACCGGATAATTACAATAGACTATTGGATAGAGTTTCGTATAAGTCCGCCTCTTCCCAAAGCTTTGGGTAACTGACTGTTGTTTATATGTTTCTGATTGTTAAATAATGATTTTGTTACTATTGAATCCGCTTTTAACTTTTCACATCGATTAAATCCATACTTTTAAATACCTACATAAACCCCTTCGGCCGTTTTACAATAACAGTTTCCCATAAGACACCCGGAAAGCGTATTTCATGAATTCCAATTCCAAACACAAACACAATTCTTATTCTAAAAAAATGCTAAACAGCGGATAGAAGAAAAAAAAAAAGATTCTAAAAAGGTTGCACATTATGCGCAAACTGGAGCAAAAAAAGAATTAGCTTGGCATTCACGTGTCACCCTGACCCACAACTTTCAAGGCAACGAAAATTGTTCGCCAAGATTTACATCGTGCAGCGCTTTTTCCAGCTTACTTATAAAACCACGTAGCGCTTTAACCGCTTCAGAATAGCTCACTTTACTCGCGTTGGCGATTAAATTGGGTCACTTACTCGAATCGGTGATAAAGATGGCGTGGTTTACTTTAATACGCGATTTAGGCTGTGATTATGTTAGGACGGATTTTCAAAATAAGATTTTTTTGCTCGGATTACTCTGTACCATGAAGATTACGCATCTACTTTATATTCCATTGCTGGGTAACAACGTCCTATTGACGGAACACTTAAGTAGAAATGGAGCGATCAATGCTGAAAGCTTGCATGCAAAAGTTATTTCATAGTAACAATTTTATTACGTCCAACTGTTTCGTTATTGACCTGTTCGAAATAGGAACGTTTGTAATGGCCAATAACAGTGCACAATGAAATAATTTCCTCCATCCTGGCGTTTCCCGACCATAACGGTTGGGATATGATTACAGAATCAGTCATGCGTATAATGAAACGTGCGCAAAAACCCAATGCAAAAACCCTTGTAACATTATCCCCTTAAATTATTTTTTACTGGATAATATCTTGTATGAATAAGTCAGGATATTAATATTTAGGGTATATTTCACCATTTTGGGTTGGTTAAAGCATGTAGACTAAAAAGTTTCTAACTTTTGAAGGGGCCACTAATAGCTTCAAATGGATTTTCCTCATAAATTAATTTATGGGCCACCACAAAGCAGAATATTCCATCTTCATATCACCTAAATTAATCGCATTAATACCAAAAGAAAATCTGCCTAACATCCCTTAATATAATTCGCAGAAGTCAAAAAGCCTCAAGCCTAATACATCAGCTGCGTTAACACAAATGATTACCCCAGCTTTGTTCATATCTTCCTTCTCCCCTAATCCTCGGGTTTTCTTCGAAGATCCATTGATCCTCACTAAATAGGCAACGAAACATAACTGAGATAGGTTTCGGAATACGACTCGCCTATTTCTTGGCTACGATCTTGTTTGAGAAATGGTGTGTTTCTTGGTTTATTGTTTTGTTTGAAGAGTTTTCTCCTAATGCAATGTAGTTACGGTGTGTTAAAGCCTTAGTAAGAAACTATTTTTTCCGCATTAATCAAATTCCTTTAATGAGAACAACACAATAACGATCTTCAGTTGTTTTCTGTGAAATGATGCTGTGCCCGAAATTGTGATCGAAAGCATTGGTCTTGATCGTGTCTTCTACATTTAGTTACAAACAGAAATAGTGTTACAAATTTATTAATAGTCATTTTATTACCTAAAAATACAGTTCTATGTAATTCCTTACTTTTGCCAACGCCTAATTGTGTTCATACATAATAAGTTGTGTAAGTAAAAAGGAAAATACATATATAATCTTGGAACGGCTCACGTATTTTAAAATGCGGCTGATTCTTAACCGTGTAAAGGAAGCGATATCATTTGACAATAATATCCAGTACCTAGAACCAAGTAAGTATTGACTCAAGTATTGTCTCAACTATCTTGTAGTATCGGAAACCGAAACGGTTCGAACATAAGCCGATTAGGTCATATTCGTATCGTTTATTTCTATGCCACGTAATATCGTTTGAAAGTTTTATATTTTCTCGAAGTGTAAACGGGGACATCCAATCTTTAGGATAAAAGTTTTAGTATATACACTTTATAAGTGGAAGGCTTTGGGGGAGGCCTTTGCCCAGCAGTGGGACAGCATAGGCTAATAAAAAAAAAATATACACTTACAAAATACACACTAGTATTTTATTTTTAACGGTTAAGGTGCGTTTTGGAAGCTATTTGCCGACTGCAACTTACGATTGCACTTGCAGCGACTGCATGAAATCTGTCTATATCTGACAGCACGTGCTGCAGCCGCTTCGATCCAAAACGGTTCCATATTGCAGTATCAGGTCGATTTCATGGAGTCGCAGCATGTGCGGTGGGCACTTGCAGTTGGGAGCTACAATTCAAAACGCGCCTTAACGGAACATTAAAGATTACTTCTGTGGTTTACGTAATTACAACCTCATTTTAGGCCCACGATAAAACAACTATGTTATAAAAAGGCTAACAATATACACTTTTAATTAAGTTTATTCCGCTATTAATTACGCTCATCGATAAAATTAAATAAGTTATGAGCACTATCAATCAATGGACCGATCGTGTTATCAAGCTTTTAATTATCACGTTTTCATTATACTGCAAAACATTGTATAATTAAAGTGCAACCATTCAATTACGGAAAGATCATTTTATTGTTGTTTAAAACAGAATTATGTGAATTTTTAACCAGGCAGGTGGAATTTCTGTTAAGTAGGTATTATGTCCGTTAATAACACGTACGTATGACAATTCATGCAAACCAATATGGGTCCAAGTCCAATACTTTTGTCAACATTTTGTATTTTACAAGTCAAAAAAGTTCAAGGTTTTCATAATATGCTGTTACTCAATGGCATCCAAGATAAACTTAGAAAATAGAGAGACATAACTAAAGACTGCAGGATAGTTTGAAAGATTTTCTGCGGGCCTGATAAACGAATAGATCCAGAAGGTATATAAGTTGGTATTAGTTTGAAGAGTCTGACACTTCCTGCCACAACGCCCACAACGGGACAAGTCCAATATTGATTGTGCATAGGTACCCAAAGAAGGAAGGTATTTATACCCACGCCATCGGAACATATAAATCAATCCTGCATTTCTGCACATTTTAGGTACCCTTGTCACGCGAAGCCAGCATTACCATAAAGATATAATTTAGGAAATCTACAATACTAACATACCGACTAAACCTATTTAATGGTTGTTATACAACTTCGTGAGTTATAGGAGGTAAAGTTCAAATAAAGTGGGTCAAGTTTGACTTTCCCGCAAACGCGAAAGGTAATTTTCGTGTTCAATAGATTTTTTCCGTCGTCCCCCACTCGAACGTGAGCCAATTTCAAATCAAAGCAAGAGCGAAACATTCTAAACTGACCTTTATTGTTTAAGCTTTAAAGTGTTTTTCGGGGTGTTGTTTTGAGTAAGGATTTTATTTCATTAGGATGTTAGTTAACAATCTATTAAATGTTGTTTGGCTAACTTCGTAGGGACTTTGAGGTCGGGGTTGGCTGGCCAATATGTTTTCGAAGCATGTACACGATTTATCACTTGGTCCAATCGTTGGAAGCGCTGGGTAGTCCGCTCTCGGAACAATGTAGCTTGTGTATTGTCTAGGGACGGAAACACACATAGATTGTCACCAGTTCCATTTACTTTAGAGCCGCAAGGAACAGAAAACAATGTTCTATTTTTTTCTATCTCTCAGCCTTATTTTCAGCTCCAGTTTTAATTAAAATCAATCAAATGAGTTCGTAATTACTTTTTGTTTGTTTTCGAGCCGTTCTTTGTCTAAAGCGCGAAAGCTTCGGATCTCCTCTTAAATGCAAATCTTGTGACGTTTAATTATATTTTAAGTAGGTAGTTATTAAGGTCTCTTATGTCTAACGATGATTATTATTTTGGAGCAGTTTGATTCAACAATTTCAGAGGTTATTTCTTTAAAAATATTATTTGCGTGTTTCTGTCAAGAACTCATTTAGGTGTTAGGTTAAAATTGATCATTATTCTTATGTATATTATGGCCCTGAAATTGTTTGCCACATTTATAAAATCTGAAAATTCACTGACAGGCGAAAATAAGCGCTTCCTTATTCCTTTAACTAAACAAACATCGGTCACTGAAAAGGTAAAATCAACAAACAATTTTGTTGAAAGCATCACTTTTTAATTTATTTCGCTAACTGGTGAAACTTTGTACCGAACATTTCAGAACGAGTTATTTCGAACAATTATTGTTGTAACTCTGACATTTAAGTTCGGGTCCCTTCGTTAACGACTTGTTTTAATATGATTACGAATTGAACATTAGTTGGAGCAATAAACTTTGTTGGGCGTCAAATTGTTGTCAGTTATTTTGATAGCTGATTGTACAAATTAACTGTCCCTCGTTAAAGGTAGGGTCGTATCAATAAAGGTCATGTTTGTTTATTATATAACAGGTGTAAGGTAGTAAGGTAATGATTCATTTTATTGGTGTGATTTAAACGTCAAATGTATAGTTTTAGTTGATTAAAGTTTTAATGAACTGTTTTAGTCTTTTCATAAGGTCCTTTATTGATTGGAAATGAGGAATGCAAAAGCTATCTCGCTTCTACAGAACTCCTTTAGTTGCAACTTTATCAATATTACTTCAGAATCCTATAGTTGGCAGCTTAGTAGGTATTACGACCCGGTATATTCTTCTGCGCTTAGCACGCTTGAGTCCAGACCAGGATCCCTTGTGATTTACTTCAATAAAAAATTTCATAGACTTTTCAATGTATGTTTATTTCTTGGGTTCGTTGGCAGAATTGACAATTTAAATAAAAAAAAGAATTTTCCTATTCGAAAGAATAATATTAAAATTGCTGTCCAACCAGTATTAATTAAAACTATTGGTATGAAACCTCTACACTTCCTAAGCAGTATTCTACATAATATGCTGCATACTTAGGTACTTTAAATGCCCATCTCTAAAATATGTCACGGCGTACCTTGTACATCCATTAACGTAGTCTAAGCCATTCAAAAAAATATTAACTGTCATTATGAGACATAACAATGCATAACCATATGTTGTACTAGAAAATTATTTTGAGACAACGTTTTAAAGTCATCGCATTGTGTGTGAAAAACCTTGAAGAAAACGCGACAGTATTAAATATGGAGAGTCATTTGCAAAGTCTGTTTTGCAAATTGTAGTAGTTACTTAAAAGATAAAATATTTTGAGCCGGCTAGATGCCGATGAGAACCGCTAAAATAATGTCTCGATGTATAGGCATTGAAAAAAAAAACAGCAGATTATTTTTTCTGAAATATTGAGCAATCATTCTCAATTCTTTATAGCGCACTTAATGTAACGTAGGTGTTTAATGTGATAAATCTTCGTGGTATTTTTTTACGGTAAAAATGTTTTTTGTTATACAAATTATCAAAAGAATAAAAAGTATATGAATATTGTTTCCTGGTTATACAATCTGCCAAAGCATAACTTGAGGCAGTTTCATACACTCTAAGCTTTTCTGGTTTAGAAGTCCGTTAAATAACTTGAGAACTTCCTCTATGGATCCGAGCGCCGGAAAAATGTAAAATGTATAAGAATACGAATGAAACACGATGTATTCAGCAAAAGTTATTTCATTTCAAGTTACAAAGGAAGGTTTTGGGTGGAAAGCCTTTTGAAAGTAAGTATGTAATTTAAAGTAACTCTCATATACCTACTTGCATTTTCTCACTTATTTTTGTTCTTAGTTTAGTACATACATGCTTCACTTTTATGCAACTATGACTTTTCAAACTTCGTGACTTATTTACAGGACATATTATTATTTATACTTTACAAGGACTTCATCACGACGTTTTACTATTTTTTTATAAAGGTACTTTTCATTACCATAAATAGAAAATGGTATCATATCTTCATAACTTTCTAGTGACCACAATGAAGTCACGATTTTATATAAATATGTTTTCAGTCCTTACTGTTCTTCTTCTTTCACTTCTTTTACTTCTTTCAGTATATTTACGCAGATTTTTTCTCGCTCTAAAAACAAAATCATATCTTTAAACAGCTGTAATCTACAAGCCCCTTACAAATACAATCTACGAACACGTGATAAGTCTTCCCCAATATATTAACTTCGCCCTTAACCAACATGATCCAATAAGCGTATCTTTTATCACGTACTAGGGAACTGTCGCGGCCGTGCTCGTTCCTTATCGGATCCAATCTTCGTGCTCTGCAGTCTTCGTTCCCGACACTGATGCCGTGTAATGTCGCTTTGTAATGCTGCCAAGATTCTTTGCAGACAATTTGCTTTGGTTTAGAGTTACGTTGTTAAATTGAGAGGTAACGTACTCATGATTTCGTCACTACGGCATATTATCATTTTCGTTTTCGTCACCGTGCTTAGGATCCCTACTTTAGCAATAGAGGTTTACATAATTAGTGTGATCAAGGTTTTATCTTTCGGAGATAACAATGGCATGTAGTCTTATGTTTTAGGAAGGACTCCGCAAACATAGGAGAAGCAAAGCACACTTGTTGGCACTGCGTGGCATAAGAATTGAATAGGGGTAGCACGTACGGATCATCATAATCATCATCTCAACTATTATATAGGACACCCATAGACTAAACATACGACCCTAAGATCGTATGACATTAAGTAAAAATAAATTCATAGACGTCACATCAAACAACAATACAAGCACATTTACTCACAATACAGAAAAGGAGCTACATAATCACATAACAAGAGAGATACATCTCAAGTAAACAGGTTCCCATAAAATGTCTCAAGTACTCACACATCCAAGTTTTCATCGCACATTCCCCTTTGAAAATCAACGCGTAAATATATATACTCGGCGTGTTACTGACAGAAAAAAGAAGCCTTTGAAAATATCTAAAGAGCTCTCTTCGTATCATTCCTGGCTTTTAAGCTTTCATTCAACGTTTACCTTTATGAATATTGTATGTGTTTTTGGCCAAGAATATTCTGAGATTCACTTTTAAAATTAGATTTTGAAATTCTAAAATTAAAATTCTGAAAGTTGCTGGGACCATAGATTAAATTGACTAAGCTCGAAATGAACCGTAAGGAAATGACCAGTCCAAGCACTGACCACAATACGTTTAGCTCAAAAATGAACTGATTAAACCGATCGTTAATAAGCAAGGATTTTTCCAAGGAACACAATAAAAAAGCCTTGTTTCTAATAACAAAGAAAAATCATTACAAAGAACATTCTATTTTAATGTCTAGGCATATCCTTATTAAATCAGGTATAGCTACAGGGCTAAGTAAAAGATACAAAGGAGTTATAATAATACTGTTCGTCATTAAAACAATCTTAATTATAGAATTACAATATTTTATAAAGCTTGGTACTCTGTTTATAACGTATTAGGTACTCCCTTAATGTATTGTCTCTTTAATTGAGGCAACTTTCATCAAGACCTATTAATGTCATGTGTCACTGGGGTTTTTAATTCATACTTTAGCTAATTCCCTATATACCAAATAATAGCTAACAATTAGGTGACTAAGCTAACAGCAGACCATATAGACACACTCTAAGTGCTGACACAATTAATAGGTACAAACATTAGCAACAGACAATATTACAATACCTAAATTAGAAAAGATTAACACGGCATTTACAACCACAATTTCCCTAATAAAGCAGCCTAAACCGAATTAATGGTAACTACTTTAATTTGGAAATTTCGCTACACTACGGGTTGTATAGCCACGATCATTTATCAGGGTATAATTTGAATTTGACCTCTCAATGGTACAGTCAGCGTGGCCGCCATTATTGCTAATAAATTGGCTTTAAGCCTGCCACATACATGATTTATAGCGAAACATATCGTGGGATGTGGTGCAGCTATAATTTCTACGAGACTAAATTCAAATGTGAATTTTGCAATTTTCGGTTTACCACCTTTAAACGCTTTGTTAGTTACGTGAGTCCTTCTGTTTTTATTAGCCTAGAACAAAACAGTCGCCATATTGCAGAAACAGATTATAGAAACTGTACAGCCTATGGATTTGAATCATAAACTCGAAAATATCTACAGAAGGCAAGAGTCAAAGCACAGCGTTGTTATTCCAGCAATTTGTTTTTTCTCGGTGATTTATTATTGAAACACTTTTCTAAATACTATCATTACTGTGCTTTCCTGCAGCTATTTGCGGCATAACTTCAGGTTTGCGGTTCCAACCAATATTGCGTGGCTTCGATCAAACCACCAGTAAGTACTGACAATCAATATTTCGCACATTAGCTTTTGCAAAACTTGATATCAAAGTTAACAACCGTCTGAGAGCCAATGATACGCTTTATTGTTAATGCCTTTAGCTTTTCCACCATCGATGCTACGACTGTATCTACGTAGTAACCATGTCATTTGATTTCTTATAGGAAATTTTAATTTTTAACGATGTTGATTTGTAACGTTTTCAAAAAATATTTTGAACTACTCATGGCCTCTTGTTTTTCAAAATTGTAGTCTGTTAATAAATCTTACATTTCCATACAAAATCAATAAATATAAAACTTTATAAATATACAAAAAATAAAATAAAACTGCACTGGTGCATCCTGCCGTTCAATTGAGTGCGACTGCGCCTCGCCGCGCCAATCGCGTCAATTGGATGTCGGGGACCTTGACATGGCAACACTGGCCTGGCCACTACGTCAGCCTACTTAGATTTATGTATGCTATTATTATAGTAATGGTGAGCCGTACAGGTGTGTTTTCATATTGCTTAGGTATTATTATTTGTCACTTAGTTGACATAAATATTAGAAGGAATAGTACGTATATGTATATTAAGTATAACTCTGTAGGTTGGGTTGCCGGGGTCCGGGAGGAGTTTAGGTAGGCAGACACTCCTTGTACTCTGCACTGGTACTCAGCTGCATCAGATTAGACTAGAAACCGAGCCCAACATAGTTCGGAAAATCTAGGCACAGGATATATAATATGTATATTCAGTTTGTTTAGCTTTCGTCTCGCAAGTGTTGAATCCCATAGGTCTTGCTTTAGATCAGTTGTTATGGTCAATATATCATCCCAACAGCAACATTACGATCCAAATTATAGTGTACTAAAGGGAATTCCTCGATTGTGCTCACCCTTTCCATAATACTGGCGTAATCTCATACAACACACCTAATGATCGTTCGTAATAATGTTATACAGCGTTTGTAATATAGAATTTCAATGTGTGAGTGAGTGTTATAGACATGGAGTAAGGAAAGATTAGCGGAGACGCCATAATGCAGGTAGCTCAGGTGCCTTATTCTAGGTCAAATACGTACCGCTTGCTCATCATAATGATCACCGAGTAAACTAAAGAGGCCTTCAGGTTTTTTAACAATATGGTATAAAGGCAAAGACGTTCCTAGTCCACCGCTCACCCGCATTCAGACGCGCTACCTTCTTAGGCGATTTCCGTTATGGCAACTCCGCTAGTTATTTTGTTCTCCATGGTTATACACGAATGTCATTAACTCATTACCAACACGCCATGTATGTTATAACCGCAAATTGTAAGCGATTTTCATTAGCACCTATACATACGGTATTATCGTTTTATCAACTAAATGGCACAGTGTGTTTGTATGTGTATAGTTGAACTAACCGCTAATTGAATTTAAGGGTATAAAATTACTAGATATGTATCAGGAGAAACAATTATGTGTGGGAGTATGGAAATAATATTTTGTTAACGAATGCCAGTAGAGAGAAGAACCTTCTTCTCTTGCAATCTTTCGTTGTCAATTTTATCATTATGAAGTAAAATGCATAAAATAAGTAAGTTTAATTTACCATTTGGTAGCTTCTAATCTGCATTTTGTTCAAAATAATCGTTATCCCAGTTTTATGACTATTTCTTCAGTATTAAAATTTTCATCTATCTAACGTCATCTCTCTAATGGTCTATTTTTTCAAAATAATAATGGCGTCCACGGCCGATTTCGGATTTTCAAAATAAAGCTTCTACAAAATGAGGACAACCTGTAATTTCACTGTAATCAAATGCTAGTTAGTTCTAGGTTCTGAGTGAAATAAAACTACTATTATAAAAGAAAAGCCCGTAATTAATAGTGAGGAAGGTTAAAATAATTAAGCTACTGAATAACCTAGATAATTTTAGACTGTATAAGTGGCTAGCAGGGGTTCTACCGCAAATACCACTAACGATCCAGTTGGTCCATGTAAAAGTGAAATAGATCGCTCTTTGGGGCTATGGCGTTGTTGAAATTCCTGGCTGGGAAATCCTGATAATATGCCATTACCGTATTTAATTATAGGGCAGAAATTGTGCGGTCACGATATCAGTTTGGGTACCTACAGTAGAACCATTATCGGATTCATAATTATTAGACCTTTTTCAATTCTCTAACTTTGCTTATGGAAAACAGAATGAAGATTGCTTGTTCCAAAATCTAGAAGACTTCCAAAATTACAGATCTTCATAAATGTCAGGCCCTTTCGGACTTCTTTGCACTTCTCTTACTTTGGTATCGAGCATGAAGAGAATGGCTCGTTACAAAACCTAGGAAAATTTTTACCCTTTCTTACACTCTTCATAGCCACTATAGAGGATCCTAAAACCAATGTCTTAGTTCTCGCAAGAAGGCATAAATCCTATTCAAAGTAACTTAGTATACAGCTATAAGGTTTATCCTCCTCAAGAGTGTGACAGTATTAAGCATAAGATTATGAAGTTATTGCTTAAGCTGCGAGACGGTGTACTTTATGAGCCTTATATTGTGTCTTTTAGATTGCCACTTCTATTGTTAGTAAAATACATAGTCGTATGTTATAATCCTACAAGCTCAGTATATTGTAGTAGACCTTTATTTTTATTTAGAGGACTTTTTTTCTCGAAAAGGAAGAGGAAATTCTTTACACGTTCCAAAAATTCGTTTCGTTTGAAGTATGAAAATTAAGCATTTTCCCAATCCTAATCAAAATTAACACAATTTACTTTATCGACTTCCTGGAATCAATTGACATTCTTCTTAATAAACCTTACTCGGAAATTCATAAATACCAAGTCCAAGAATTTTGATACAGACCCTTCTAAATACCATCAAAGTTATAAACATTTCAATTATAATCATGTCATAATAAATAAAGAAAAATAAGAAGACAAGAAACCAACTAACATAATGGAAGTACCAGGAGCACATAACTTCAAGGTGGCCAGAAAATGTACGGCCGGTAACGAAGAAGTTTCTATTCACAAAACATTTCTATGTACACTCGTTATTATCTACGGTTGGAACTGAAAGGCCGCATTTTCCCCCGACCAAAATTACCAGGAGTGACGACGTGGAGGTAATTTACGAGTATTAGAGCTAGTTCAGCCTTTTGGGATGTTGGGTTCTCCCCTTATGGCCCAAAAGAGGATCGTGTAGGCGCGTTAAGCTGCGTATACTCAGTTTAAAGATTGGACTTAAGTAAGGTCGCTTTAGTCTGTCAGAAGAAAGCTTTATGTACATAAACGATCTTAAGTAGTATCAGTTTTATGTTCAAAAAAAAATATAAAAACAATTTCAGAATGCACTATTGCCGGATTGCTATCTGGATGTTAAAATTATTTAGAGTAGTTCTATTGTGGAAATTTTTCGCTGCCACAATGATATTTTAATGTTAGCGAGAGGTCAGTACAAGGCTTTCAGCTATTTACATATTGAGTACAGAAAGAAGCGTAAAAGAAATGAAACGCAAATGAATCTGGCAAAGCAGTAACATTAGGTAATCAAAAATTCAGCAAATAGCATAATCCAAAATGCACTACGAACCTCTGAAGCGTTCCAGATTTTCCTTCTTTTTAGAAAAATATCTGAGGTTCTAAAATCGCAGTAATGTATTAAGCTGTGGCTTGCTGCCAGGACGTTTACGAGCATAACCTCTTACTCCGCTAGCGGGGAAACAAACTACCGATATTACAGGTATGATTATTTCATTTCCAACGCCGAAAAGACCTCGAGTTCACCAAATTATAGCCATCCATCACTTTAATAGGAAAATAAAGCACCAAAATATGTTAGAAAATAATGCCTAATTAACATGGCTTTTGTTAGAAGTACCTAAAACAATTTCTTTGGAGTCATAATTTAGGAATTTGGAAAGACCAACAAATTCTTGTGTAATGGCTTGAGGACTGCGATAAAAATGATTTATAAGATGGTAATTAGGGAAGACAAGTAAATGCTTAAGTTCGTCATTAAAGGGAGATGGTTTTGATGGGAGAATCGTTTTGTTATGTTCATGCTTGGGTTTTAACGAGGCTAGGTACGCCGTGTCAAAGTTAAGTGCAACGCTTGGTAGCACACGACTGGTTGTTTTGTCATGTTCGTCTAAACATTGCAGGGGTTCAGAATGCTTGTTAAAATTGTTTTTGCTTATTAGTTTGTTAGCATTAGGATCTGTGTTTACTATGTTTACTTTGATGTGTGCTCAGTGATCTTTAGTATCTGTTACAATAATCGTTTTTGTCCTATCTACATATGTGAGGATAATTTTAAGACTTACTTATATTTTGGACGGTTACCCCGGAATATTTTATTGCATAAATATTAAAGTCTGTATTGGTCTCTAGATACTGTACTGTGTCTGTACTGATCTCTAGTCTGATTGCATTGCAACAAGTGCATGACCGGTTCATTGCATAACATTTAGTTTTTTTCCTACACCTTATAACTTGTTGTTGAATGACTTGTAATAATCTGAAGTTGCTGTTTAAGTTATTGCGTCAATCTTTTTGTTTTTATCATTATCTAACATGCTTTGCATTTATTACAAGTTTATAGTGTTATTCTAACTAACACATATTACCTTTTTTGAACCAAACTTTTTATTTGAACGAACTTTTAACTCAGATGTGGTGTAAAGTTATTGCTATAAATGAATCTCCTTGCCTTACAAGTCCTAGAAGAACACTTAATTAAAATGTCTCAATTAAAATAAGACTTGCATTCTCTATTTCTAACTTCCTCGTTTGCTTCCAACTAGCCAATATTAAGTAGATTTTTTACAAAATGAGAATGTTCACGTTCTTCAAAGCACTACACGTAAATGTACTTTTATTCAACTTCTGTTATTTTTAAAGGGCAATGCATTTATTCTTTTAAGGTTCTTGAAAGATCAGAAATCGAATGTTCATATCATAATATTTTGCTGTTGTATTGCGGCGACTAAGTAACCTACTACCAGCTATTGCCGATAACGTTGAAATTCCAAAAAAATGCTTTTAGTGTTAGTATCCGTTTTGATTGTTTGATCAAATGTCGGTGGAAGTTTACTAAAAATACTGTACTTACGGTATCTATGCAAAAAGTGAAATTGTTTGTGAATCTGAACAAAAATCATATTAGAAAGTGAAGGTTTCCCCAAGGCAGAATTTTCGGTCCTTCGCAAAATTTACACTAAATTGAGCAGCTAAATCAAGTGGAAACTCACCTAATCTTTTGAAACGATCAATTTATTTCAAAATTTTACGAAAATTATAACAGGTAGGTAGCAATAATTTCTACAATATCACACATCAATATTATACTGCTTAATTTTAACTGGCCGTTTAGAATTAGGGTCAATTTATAGGGGTCGCGGTAACGGTGGGAGCAAAGGTTAAACCATCTCAATTTAGATTGCTAGACTAACGAGCGTCCCTCTGGCCTATAGGCTTTATGACCTATCAATATTTTTATCGCTCACATCTTTGATAAAATTAGATCATATCGCATCGTCAAGTTATTTAAAGATTGCTTTATGGGGAGGTTTATTTTGTAGTAGGTCAAGAATGTTGACCCAGTGGTGACATTTTTGCTTACTCTCTATTTATTTTGTACATAATCCCATTGTTACACTGTTCTCATTAAAAGGTAAAATAAATAGAAGAACCTGAAAATAGATGGTTCTTCAGACCTCTTTTTAAAGTGGAAAGGCTTCAACTAAACTTTTAGCAATTTTAAAGCGCTATTCAAAGTTTTAATTCAAGCCATAACTATACAGTCGAACTCATTTACATGGCGTTAAATTTCCATTCGCGTGAATACACAGCATGACTAATAGGTACGTACTCACGTACCTTCAATATTAACAGCTTCTAAGTGCCAAAGGTTAAACGGTGACAAACTGTTGGTTTATCAATGTATATCTATTAAAGAGGCTGGTATTTAGTAGCATTAATTCTATTAAGTATTAATTAGGATCTAGGTTGAGATTGCAGATTTTTTTCGCAAGTAGATCATCAAATTACCCCTTCCATTGAATGTTAATTTGAAGGGAATGAGTCATACTGACGAAACCCCACAAACTGGAGCCTTCTGCTCGAGACTTTGTGTTCAAAACCGGGGTAATGAGATCCGAATAATTCCGAAGCCAAGTTTGGACAAAATGCAGCCTATGAAGTGTGGACAAAATTGGAAGTTCGGAAATCGAAATCATTATTTTAAGGTTAACCTTCAAATCCAGGATCCATTGAAATTACAGAGGGGTCAGGGTCATCAATACGTGCCTGCAAATCCAAAAAGTATTCTTACATGAAACCAATACAAAAATGTACAAAAGCCTCGCAAATTAATACAAGCACAACAAAACAGTCCGTTAAATAATGAATGTGAACAAAACGTAATTGGCTTCAATACTGCTGCGCAAACATAAAAGGGTATTGACAAATCAAATAACGTATGTGGACGAACAAAACAATTAGGTGTAGTGTTTGAGCGAGCCAATTCCCAGGATATAGATTTTTTATTTATACAGCCATATTATTGATAAAACTCGGATAATAGGAGGTACTCAGGTAACTTACATCAATATTTTTGTCAAGGGTATTGTACAGAAGGTCGTCGTTACGGTAAAGATTTAATTGTGGGGTCCATAATTTGACGCGTATGTAAATGTTAGTTTATGAACTATTCTTAAGTGTAATGAGAATTAAATCTTAAATAGTATGAATACATCTAGAACGAAGCATGTTCTGCCTAAGTAGCGTAAATGATATTCAAGTTATGCCGTTCACACGAGCGTCAATCCAAAACTATTCCAATTGGATTTCACTTCCCGCCCGCTGAGTTTACATCAAACTTGTAAACTGTTTCATACGAATTGATTGAAAACTGCAAATTGTACGCCTTTCAACTGACAGATGTCAGATTGACGGACATGCCAAAATTGAGAAGGTTTTTTTTATTACGGAACCCTAAAAAAACGTCCGTTGTTTTATTTGTGCCCGGCAATACTTAAGGCTGAATTTTTCATTGTCATGTGGATAGCTCGACGTAGCTCAGGCCCGCCGTAAGCGGGCGTGCAGCGCGTGCACCGCACGCGGGCGGCACGTCCTAGGGGGCGGCAAATCGAGCGACTTATCACGTTATATTAAAAAAAAAACAATATTTTTTTACCAATTATTTGATTTCAATATTTCCGAACACAGCAATAGCGCTAAGAATATTACTTACACTGCCGATTTCAGTTACATTTGTTGATCATTTTCAAAATTAAAAATTATTACAAACGATTTAAACGATAATTGGCGTAGCGTGGGGGGAGAGAGCAGGGGGGGCAAATGCCCTGGGCGGCACTATTTAGGGGGCGGCAAAATTAAACCATAATTATTTATATAATAATTATGGTTATTTATATTTATATTTTATATTTATATAATAATATAATTAAAAAAAATAGATGAGTAGATCAGCAATAAAATTTCAGAAAAACCGCCCTCGCTTTGGTCGTCCCCTATCAATTTTGACGGGTTCATCCTTTGCATCCCCAAAAAAATTCGCGCTAGCTGCGCTCGCGCCTCCATGTCAGATATCGCAGTCAGTAGCGGTTTTAGGGTAGGGCGCGGTCGGGCGACGGCCCAGGGCGCCGGATATAAGGGGCGCCGCAGGCGCCCACAACCAATCCTTGTTCAGAATGTTACTCCTATTTTTGTTTTAAATTTCATCAAAGATTGCAACTTACAAGAACTGTATCCAAATGAATGGATAGCATCAGGGCCATCTTAACCTATGGTGCAGCGTGTGCGAATAACCTGGGCGCCGCGGGCTCAGGGCGCCCAAGGCGAATTAGTGTTTAATTCGGAGTTAAATTTGAGAAATTCCCTAAGAAACACTACTTTTGTGTCCCAAAACTCAAATATTTTCGCGCTCGCTTCGCTCGCGGTTTCCTTACTTTACGCTTCAATTTTTTATCACATATAGCTACTTTTAATGTCCCAATACTCAAAAAAATTCGCGCTCCCTTCGCTCGCGGCTTCTTCACTTCACAGTCGCTTTTTACTAAATATGTTTAGGACTTTTAGTGATCCAAAACTCAAAAATTTTCGGGCTCGCTTCACTTTACAGTTGTTTTTATTTTTCAAGATTTTTTTAGTCTACCCTAGCAAAAAGGGAGCGTCGTTTTGAAGTTCTTTTATTAATAAGAAAGTAACTTCTAGTTTCCATATGAACTTTCTTATTTACGGCACTACTTTAAGTCCCAAAATTTTAATACATAGGCGCCATCATCAACAAAGAATTATGTACGTTTGGGCAAAATTTTAAGTAATTTTTGTTTTGAGTTCTAAAATATAACAAAAATTTCGCGCTCGCTTCGCTCGCGCAATCAGAACACGCATTCCAGTGTTTTTGCATTCACCAACCAGCAACCGATGGTTGAGTTAAAACCGGCACTGATCGCAATTTATCTTTGTTTAATTGTTGAGGCCTTCAATTCCGAAAAATCATTTTTCGCGCGCGTTTGGCTTTTTATGGTATGTTTACTTCATGAAAACTCTAAGGAAAAAATCGCGCTCGCTTCGCTCGCGGCTTCATGTACATTTGCACTTCATTTCTGTGCATATCTTACTTTTTGACTTTGCTTTGTTAATTTACAGTGGTTTTTATTTGTTTTGTGTCCTTAGACTAAATAAATTTCGCGCTCGCGTCGCTCGCGCTTCCTTACATAATAATATGAAATATGTCTCATGCGTTGATTTTTTCAACGGAAAAGCCACCAAAAACCGTTAATAACATATTTTACTGAAATTAAACATTGCTGTAGATAATTTAAGTTCGTAAGTTTAAGTTACCCATAATCTGTTCTAAGCACTTTGATATACATTATGTTGGTTTTATTATTATTACCTACCCATTAATCACAATCTTTCAATACATAGCGGCCACTTGGGTAATGATTGCACTGCATTGATGCCCTAAGCAATTGCTTAGTCTGCTTATGGGCTAACCCAGGACTTCTTAGGTTACTCTAAGACTTGAGCATTTCAAGTAAATAAAAAGTTATGTGTAATATATGTTATGTACCTATTGCAATATTTATGTATCCAAAAGGAAGTGCGTTTTCTGCAATCAGAGCGGTGCATGTAGATATTTTTTTCTGTTGGACAAGTAAAATGGATATGAATGGGCGGGTGGGTCCGGACCCCCTGGACCCCCCCCCCCTTATATATTTTTTGACAAAACCCAGTATAATATGTAGTCGTAGGGCGGCATAATCGGTTTTGCACGCGGGCGAACAAACAGCTAGCGGCGGGCCTGACGTAGCTTAGAGCTTTTCTGTAGGTTTTTGTCGTAAAAAATGTATGGGACGTTCGCAATTTAAATTTCAATACTGCTAGTATGTACTAATGTATTTGTTTGTACAGTAAGAATATATACAGGCATATAAAATTGAACTAAAATGACAAAACACGGTTGTTACACAATTTTCTTTTACTAGTTTCAGAAGGAGAAAAAGTTCCAACTATGCTATAAATTATCATGATAACTTCATAAGTTTACAGTTCCTCTGCAAATAAGCACATTCTAACATTTTACAACAATTCCATAAAGTTAACACTAACAAGACATTCTTTGACACATTACTCACTACTGTAAAAGGAAATCTCCGTAGAAAAATGTTAACAAACAAATGACTATCTGAAATTACCAGTTTGAAGCAGACTTGCTTACCAATATTCTATCTATCTATTGTTTTGCTTAGAAGTGATAGAATTTTGACATAAGCCCCATACAAGTAGGTCTGCCATCTCAAATTCCGCCAAACCCGGACAAACATTCAATAAACCCGGACATTTGGCGTAAATCGCATATTTTCTCAGGACGAGTCCGAAAAAAAAAACAAAACAAGACCTAATTTTTAAGCCATTTACTATTACCATAGGTATTTAAATTCAATAAGGTGCTTCCTTACATGAAAAGTGTCCGGGCTTTCCCCAGCCACTTCTTGAAATTCCGCCCGGACGGCCCCCATAGGGTCCAAACTAGGACAAATCCGTTAAAACCGGACGGATGGCAGCCCTACATACAAGTCATGTCAGACCTATCTTTAGTAATTAAAACAACAGATAGATCGAATATTGGGAACGGGCGTTAATTGGTAAACAAATCCGCTTCAAACTGGTAATTTCAGATTGTCATTTGTTTGTGAAAATTTTCCTTAAATGTTGTACCTTCCTTGTATGATAAGAGGCCTACGTGTATTCTACCTTTATAGTTGGTATATCCCTATATGTATACTTGTATAGTTATAAGATAAACCTGATGGTAGTTCCCACCTCATTTCGACAAGTTTCCTCATCCCTAATAGATCGTTACGAGTCTACGGAGGCCATTAATCATATCCTTGAGCTAGTACGTCAGAGATAACTTGGCTGACTCACAATATAAGTGAATTACTAGGTATATAGTAGATGACAAACACCGAGCCGATACATAACATGTTTTTCTTCCATTAATGGCAAGCGACTAGCGCCAATATTTATACCTTCCGTTTGTAATGGCAATATTTTTTTTTCCATTATTGGAAATCTAAACTATACTTTTACGAGTGGCTTCTACCCATTCCATATTATTGCAGAAAACATTTTTTTTTGGTCAGCGGAATATTTTTTTGGACTCGGCCCAGAACTTCTAGGGATTTATAGACTTAACTAGCTTTTGCCCGCGGCTTCGCTCGCGTTAAGAAGTATACAAACTTTCATCCCCTATTTTATCCCCTTAGGGATGGAATTTATCAAAATCCTTTCTCAAGGGTTGCCTACGCCATAGTAGCTTTATGCATGCAAAGTCTCAGTCCGATCGGTTTAAAATTGACAAAGATTCATACAAACTTTCATCCCCTATTTTATGCCCTTGGGGGTAGAATTGATCAAAATCCTTTCTTAGCGGATGCCTACGTCATAACATCTACCTGCATGCCAAATTTCAGCCCGATCCGTCCAGTGGTTTCAGCTGTGCGTTGATAGATCACTATGTCAGTCAGTCAGTCAGTCACCTTTGAGTTTTATATATTTAGATATAAAAAGACTTAATATAATAATACATAAAAAGTATAGATATCCTTCTATTTATCTCTGGTCTTAGTATTTAGGGGTCACCAAGGCCAAGGAGATATGATAAATGAGATTCTGCAAGATTTCAATTAATTTATCTTCGTAAAGCGATGAATAGTTATTTGTCTGCTGACGTTATTTAGGTTTCCGATAATGAATTAAATTGGTGAATAATTCCTTCTTAGGAGAGATAGGACTAACACCAAGTCCTTACAATAGACTAAAAACTATAGACATCCTGCAAGAAATGGTATTGAAAGCATTTGCGAAAGCAAACCATACATATAAGTATTATTAGCACAACACCCTGTTTGCATTAAATAACGACCAAATTTTTATTTGTAAATTAGTAATTGGTAAAGGGATTTATTTCTTTGGAGAAATTTCTACCACTGCGTGAGCTACCATCATTTTCATTCAGCCCAGGCTATGCGCAGAGAATATAACGCGTTAAACTTCGTATGCCAGATTCAGGTTTACAAACTACACACGATGTAGTCTGGTCTGGATGTAGCAACATGAAACAATTAGAGCTACAGCTTCCTAATGAGTACGGTGCTGTTCATACACCTATCGTCAAATGCAAGGAGGACGTATGCACATTCAAACTAAATTGAACATAATTCCAATCTAGGTAGAATGGAGTCGCCTATGAAATATCTTGGTCGAATTTACATTTGATCACTCGACGACTTAATCAAATGTAGAGACATCGACATTCAAAACGAAAAGGTTTACAGGTATTTTTTCTTGGATCCTTGCTATTATAAATGCGAAAGTAACTCGATATGTCTGTCGCTTTTACGAACAAACTATTGAACCAAATTAAATTAAGTAAAGATACACAACACATGTCTAGAGCCACTTTTTATCCAATTGCGGAAAGCAATACCTACGGACGTGGGTGACACCACTAGCGAAGACTACATAGGTAGTTGTTTAACAAATGCCTATGAAAGTTAGAAAAACCAATACAAAACCAAGATATTCAATGTAACACGGTCTATGACAGCAACATACGTACTGTCAACCACATAACCAATTAGCTGACTCATAGTTCCCAACGTGACACATCGCAGTTTCCTCCTAACACAATTACTGCTTACTCTTGGTTTACCACTATTTCATATTGTTTGAATATTAATTAGTTATGTTGTTATATATAGGTAGATAAGCTGTTGTTGTTTTCGTCAAAATCTACATATTTCCGGGGTGGTGTTGGCTTTCGTTCGATACTCATACTCGTGTGATAAGTATAGATAGTTCACGTCAAATAATGTTGATGCTTCGCGCAATAATTCGCAAAATGTAGACTATAGGTACCTACAAATCTTTTGTCAATGACCGAATTTAAGACCTGTTAGGAACCATTGCAAGTGGAACATAATTAAGTGGTTAAACTGAATTGTAGGCACATTTTTCTACAATTTGTCCGCATGATAAAAGTTTCAGAATTTCAAGAATTAACAACTGCAATCCATTACCATTTCAACCGCAGAAACCTGGGAAATAATAGCCTTAAACAAAACAATAACAAAAGTTCGAAATAAACATAAATTTAAAGGCAAGCTCTCACGGTTTTCAACTCCACACATTACAGGAATTTATTCAAGAGCGAACAATTCCAACTTTTCTTCGGCATTCGTTTATTTTTTTTAACTTTTTTTTTCTTTTTCGCTCCCCTTATGAAGTTCCCGTTTATTGTTTCATTCCAATTTCGGCTGGCTTTGTTAAAGTCGCCAAGCATTTGTAAATCGAATCTTTAGAAAAAAAAACTGAGAAAACAAATATTGTAGTTTCTTCTGGCTATTACTAAAGTCCAGAGAAGTACTTCGTTAAGCTGCTAATGGATGTGCAGTAATGAAAGATGCTTTACTGGGAGGGAACTACAGATCTGGTCTAAGTTTTTGTCTAGACAAGAAAAGTATCTGTTCAAAGGATGCTTTACTTAATTTAAAAAAAGGAAATAATGACGAACATTATATGCACCTTTTCAATTTCGTATCTATCATTTAATTCTATGACCACTCTATTCATTCTTAAACCTTCTTAAATGTGTAAAAAATAAAAGCAGAATAAATTCCAATTCCACTACACCAAACTTGATACTCGATAGTATTTCCGAAGAAATCTAATAAACGGGTTTTCGCCGTAACATAATGTAAAAGATTGTTGATTGCGAAATGGCAAAGGGTCTTCAGTTGACAATCCCTTTGGGACTGGGGCACAACGAAATTGAACCCTTTACCTTATCTCGATATTATAGGGCCTTACACGTTCATGTAAGACATTATTTGTTATATTATATTGCTATTTAGTAGAGTAAAATAAAGAGGTTGATGAGGCTTTCTAAAAATTGCATATATTTGTCACAAAGACAGTTTTTAATTAGAAAATTAATTAGATATTGAATTTCAATGAATATAATGATGTCGCAAACATATAATATATTTCTAATAGTATTTGAAAGTAAAAGTCTTAGTGTCAACATGTTCTTAAGGAAGAAAGATTGATACACATCTCAAACTAAAATTGAGCTAATATCGTCGACAATGTGAGATATTTATTTAGCTAACATTACAAGAATGCTGTCTTATCAATTCTTGCATCAAAAATACCATAATATACAGCCTGCCTCAAGAAAAAAAAAATACGTATCTAAACTTCTTCGTTCCGACTGCAGAACCTGTTTGCATAGAACGTGCGCTTACGTAAGACCCGTTAAGGTCGACCAGTCTTCGGTATTTGAAAAAACTGCAACTACAATACAGACCTTATACCCTTGACATATGGTGCATTTTACCTAGATCTAGATTGAGTAGTATTTTACGCTGTTTACGTGAGTAGTTGCATATGTGTGTCAACCATATTTAGATGTGTGTATCGGTATTTTGTAGTAGAGAAAGTGATAGTGCCACATGGCGTATTAATAAAATTAGTTTTTTTTTTTTATACACTTTACAGCAGTTGTTTGAATTTTGTAGATTTTGCTGATTCTGAATTAGCAATTTTGCGTAGCTAATTATTATGAGTGACTCAATATATTTACAATTAATAACAATAGATAAGTTAGCAGTGTATTGATTGAGCAAAATGTCTCAGAAAAATATAATTAAACGGTCGAATATAGAATCTACTCCTTTTCTAATTCTTTTAAAAACCGTATAAATAATTATTTCTTAATTCTTTGTGTACTATAAAACAACAATTTAGCACACATTTAAAAGGAACACAAAGACAATTCATAGATTTAATCTTTTCCATCTATGGGAAATTCGCCGACTTTCAAAATCGCACTTCTGTAAACAACTTTCCCGTGGAAAGATTGAAAACTTTGGGGGGAAAGTGGAATGAGTTTTCCAAAGCGAGGCCACTAAGTCGCTACAATCTCTAACATAATGGTTGGAAGGCAGAATACATACCGTTTAAGGAAAAACCTTATCAAAAACCCAAAAGGAAAAATTTGAGAGATTACCTCCTTTTAAAAAGTGATTTGTAGGGAACGTTATTTTTTTTAACGGGATTAAGTGTACCTATTTATAGATCGAACATATAAAGATACAAAAATACGCTTTTAATAGAAGTAAAAACCTTCTTGAAACTTCTTACGGTTTACAAAAACTTTGAACCCAATTTGAGCGCACATTACGTATACGGCATTACGCATATGTTGCTCTACTAGTATTTGTCATAGTTAAACTGTTGTTAAACTGTATGTAAGAGGAAGTTGTACAAAACACATAGTATGTATCATAGTCAGCCTTCTTACAGTGAATTCCTACATTCAAATTCCATGTAAGACAAGTCAGAAGCGATCTGTGCGTTGCAGTTAGACTGTAGAAAGGCAGATTATGGCACACGCAGATTCTGAGGTTCAATTAATTTATAGTATTTTACCTACAGATGATGTTTAGTTTTAAAAATAACGCGTCACTTATCAATGTTACGATTAAACAACAGTACAAGAAAAGTAAAGTATGGACGTAACAATATCGGCTGATCCTAAGGTCTGTTTTGACTGTTATAAATATCACATAATACGTTCATCCCGTCCTTTGTAAAAGGATTCTTCTTACATAGGTACATAAGAATAACAAAGTTAAGTTTATATAGGTTGACGCTATTTCGATACGTGATAACATCGCAAAGATATTGAATTTACATGAAGGGAAAACTATATTTTTTCTTAAAATGGTTCTCTATAAATGCGGCTAAGATTTTCTTATATTTTGAACATATTTGGCTTATTTTTTGAACCTATTTGCTTATAACTTCATATATATAATGTTCTATAGCACCATACAAGTTATCTGTTAATCATAGGAATAAGAACTAAACTTTTGAAAAGCAGTACAAAACTTGCTAGAATATAATTACGACGACCACTCAGTGAGAAGATTAATTAAATCATTTCGAATCCGCTTCGAGAGTTCCGCACGTGAACTTTTTCCATTTAGATTTCAATTTCGGATTAAAATTATAGAACTGAAGTTTTCCGGTGGAAAAAAATAATTGGGGCCTCACGCTTAACATGGTAACTAGCAATTTTATAACGATCGTATTTTGTTTTATACGTTTTTTGGTATAACAGCTGTAGAACCTACTACTCACGTTCACTTAAAAACAAGGTCTTTTTATTCATTGAACCAACCACTTTAGTATTCAAAGACTAAGTCAAAATCTTTAATAGAAAACCTAAGAAACGCATTTATCTTGTTTTTCTTTGGAACGCCAAAAATACACTTTACGAATACCTACCAACGTTTGACAGAAATATACCTAGAATGTTTTTTTACTTCGATCCCTGAATTAACTAGTAAGATACAAAGATTGTATAAAAACCCTACTTATATGTAAAACCTTTGAAAAAGGGTTAGGTACACATGAAAAATATTCAAATCTTTTTCTAGTCTCCGTGAACTAAAAGCAAAGGAACGTAACCGTCTCCTTACATTCTCACAGACGACCGTTCCAATATTCTATCTATCTATGCTTTTTCTTAATAGAGATAGACAATAGCCCCATACAAGTAATGTCAAATTCCTATCTTTAGTGAGTAAAACTGTAGATGGATCGAATTTTGGGAACGGCCGTAAAAGGACGATATAACACATCAAGTATAAAAGGTAAGATCTTTACGACCTGACGTAGGCGTTTAAGACCTTTTATTACTCTTTGATTGGCCCAAATCACATACTTCTGACATTTTAGACCCTTAATATAGAGCTTCGACGAATAGGTCATAAATAATTGCACTGGGACCAATCAAGTGTCGTTTTATGTGACCTTTGGAGACAATAATGTCATAAACTTTTCATAGGTGGGTCAATGAGGGTCTGGTGAACCATAAATAAGTAATAATAGAACTAGACGATTACCTGCATCGCATCACTTTTTCTCGATTTTTTCTTGGTTCCTAAGCGACAATTTCTCTTATACAAGTGATAATTGGCTTTGTCAAATGGTTTGGAAAAGACTACTTACTATTCTTCGAAACATTAACTGCTTCTACATAATGCAAGCTATATTTATTGTGAATCCAATAAATCTACGCTTAATAGGTACGTGAGACACAATAATTGACTTTTATAAGTAGCGACATACAAGTTAAGGAGAAAAAGTTGTAGTACCATGTTGTATTGTACAGTGTGTTCCAAAGGGGACAGTACCATGTTCTAAAACTTATTTCTATTAAGTAAGTACAGCCAGAAAATAAGAATTAATTTTCCCAGAACTGTCCTGTTACAGCTGCTAACAAATTCTCTCTACCTCACTAAGCAAGCGACAAAGCTCACGAGCTTCAAATGAGTAGAGTACATTAAATAAACAAAACTTAATTTTACTCAACACCTAGTTTTGTGTCTGAGTTTAACTCAATTTTCAAGTAATTTGAACAATGTATGGCGCCAGTATAATTGCTACCAATCTTAATAAAACGGTTGGGCAGGTGTGAAAAATTAACCCGTTTGACGTTTATTGGTGCAAGGGGTCGGATCGACCATCTGCTTGGCCGGTTAGGATGTGCATCACTTTATTTTATTAATGTACTTTCATTGCAGATGATTCATTGTTCTATGTATGAGGTTATGAGAGTTAAGATTTTGTTCTGTTTTTGATGCTTTATTGTTTCTTAGGTGGGTTAGGTGGGTTTGTAGATCAATTTGTGAGCAATAAAATTGTAGCAATATGGGTCAAATTATAAAGTATAGTCCTTCAACATAAATAAGGTAAACTGGATGCTACAAGTAGGCGAACTATCTTGAAGTTTGTGTAATATAAATCACGAAACTTCTCTAAGTAGGTACGTAGGTACTTCTTCCGATGTAGGAAGGTAGGTATCTCTCAAATTACACTGGAAATCTGTCGTCAACTTTACCACGTACAAAGTCCTTGTTGTCTTTGTATGTATGTATAAATAACGTACATATAAAATACAATATTTATACAACTATAAGTCATAGCATTATAGGTTAATTATCATCTTAGCCATGACACGCTCACATCAACAGTCACGCAGGCATAGTATTTACAACAATAATTACATAATAGTCCAGCTAACATAGTATATTAATTATTTATATAAAAACTGGATTTTATAATTAAAATGCCTCTTTATATCCGCATTGTATGAAGTACAAGTACTTGAGATTATGGACATGGCGTTAGTCTTTTGTTTTTAAGTTATCTTTATAAGGCTGTGCATTGCACGATTGAATGAGGTCGTGTTAATTATGTGAACTGTGATGGGTCTCATAAATGTGGCTTATGGGACAGGTTACTAAATAGTTAGGTACTCCGTAACTTATAGTCCTAGAGAGCCCTAGAGTGACTTGGACAAAAGTGACTACTTACCTATTTATTGGTAAAAATAATTGATGTGCCTATAAGCAGAGACTTCTATTAGGTACTGGAAAACTAAATAGCCTGCTTCTTATATGATTCAGTCACAAGGCGCGCAACTAAAGCCTAGGCGATTAACTATGCCCACGATTGAAGTTTTAGAATATGAAGTAATAATATTCAAAAACAAGTCTTGAAATCAGAACCCATTAATTAATACAATACCGAGACAGATTGTCACCTAGTTAAGGACTGAGAATACTTAAATCTTTTTTGTGTCTTTATGAAATAGGTGTCGAGATATGACAACAACCGTGAGAAACAGCCAGATAGTTTATAACCCAATAGCTTTGTTACTGGTACAACAACTCGGAACACATTACAATGTTTTCAACTTTAAATGTCAGACTGGTACACTGGTACAAGTAGGCTTTGGCACTGATCGTCAGACCGTTAACCCCAATACAATGGGACAAATAGGTTAACATTGTATTCGCGTTTCCTTGACCTAATATCTTTGTTCGGAATTACTGTTTATTTCATTGTTTGATTATTAAGGATTTATTAATCTTTAAATGTTGTTTGTCGTGGCTTTAGTGGGCTGATGTAGTCATCAGCCCACAAAAAAACAGCAAATTAGCCGTACAGGCTTAGTAGCTTGTACGGCTAATTTCAATAACCTGTCTGTCTATTGACATGATTAGGTACTAGATAGATATAGGATTTTGATATTAGAACCAAACAAGGTGTCAAGAAAACGTTATGTACCTAAAGGTAGACTTAATATTATATATTTATAATAATATTTATATATTATTAAACAAAAATCTTAGGAATACCTAAGATTTTGATCTTAGGAATACCTAATACAAAAATCTTAGGTATTCCTAAGATTTTTGTTTGTTCCCTAAAAACTCCGAAATTACTGAACCGATTCTACTCTACGAGCTTCATGGTCAGTAACATAATCTGTATTTTATCAAAGTGCTTTACAAAAGCAGTCACTTACTTAAATATAATCATTTTTGATCCTTATAAACGAGCTCTATTGCGAAACAAAGGCATCATTCAACGGCGGTATACCAACACCTGCTTAATTCCCTAAATAGCCACAATAACCAAAGCTTGTCAATACACGATAATTTATTATATTTAATGAGAATATTAGTCGTTAACGATGATCGCTGACAAGTTTGACGCATGCGTCATCAACGTCACTGTCATTAATTATTGGGCTATTATTAATCAATAGCAACTAACATACCTGCATTAATAATCGGTTTGGGCTATGAATTATGTAGTGGGCTTGTAAACATAGCCATAGGTCGCAACTATGCATTTATTAATTAGGTGTTGTGCGGATCAAAAGAACAAAGGGTTAAAATTGACCTTTTTAACAGACAGTACACATTTTATTTAAAAAAAACTTATTACCTGTTGCTACTTTCAAATACTTAGGTATAGGTAGAGGTACCTATATCATTTTGTAAGTACTTATAGTATAGCTATCATCAATGTCATGTGAGTAAATCCAGTGTTGAAATAGGACTCTCTAAACTTATAGCATGAAGTTTGTGCGTCAAACCTATCGAATGGACAATATACAATGGTGAAATGTAGATCTGTGTGTATCCTATTCAATAGCCCGTTAGGATTGGGTTTGAATTACTATAACTTCATACTATGCACGAAGGTATATAGGTTCGAAGTACATAGGTGTATATCATCTCACATGGGTCAATTTCGATATCCTATCGATTCCCGTGGTGTGCCGATAGAATATCTCGTTTGTTCTGTAGCCTTTTATCATTGGCAGATATCAGTCACTCTCGGTTATTTACAAGAGTATAACGTAGTAATTATGAATTAATACACAATTAAGTGATATAAGTAATTGAAGACAAATTACATACTAATATGGGTATATACCTACTAAGAAACTGAAAAAACAGTAGGCAATAGATTCATTAAAATTTTGAAGCCTAACAAAATGTTCCTTCCATATTTTATGTTCTCACACTCAAAGGAAATTTAATTACACTAGCCTATTTAGAGCGTGCAGAAGCACTTAGATTTAATAATGTTTCAACCCAAATGTGCTTTAATAGAGCCAAAATATAAAATCTACTTTACTTTATGACCTTTTTTATAGTCATAACCGACTTTGTTATAAAATGTATGTGACACATCATTGACTATTCAATAATGATGAGGAAAAACGTGAGGAAAACTGGGTTTAAAAATTAATCACCACTCCACTACAAGCCATTTTTTCATATTTCTCTCAACCTATTTTTCTGACGACAAAGTATGCGATTGGGCACCACAAGCAATGCGAAAGATCTGCATGCCACCAGACAATGCTGTGAAAGGAGATGTTAAGTCACAAAAAATATATTTAATTCATACGCAAAGATAAAAAAAAAACGTGTGCAAAACGGTGAGACAATAAATAGGCCGATAATGAAGTATCTAAGGTACCTAACAGCAGCCATATTGAATTTATCGAATCATTTGTCCAAATCAATTCCTTGGTTTAATTTATACTCCATTTCTTGTTCTTATTTCTTCTTCTTCCGCCTTATTTCTTTCTTGATTCTCATGACGTTTCATTTTTATTCCAATGAGGTTTTATTTAAATGTTGAATGAGTTTCTGGTTGAAATTTTGATAAGCCTGTTACTTAAAGAACATTTTGCATTCGGATTTTGAATTCAGAATTAGCGTTCGATAAATACTTAGTAAAGGATTTGGTATTTGAATTTTGGAACTAAAGAGGTTAGATTTAAGTTTTTTTTTTTATAGTAAATGCTCAAATTTTTTTATTTAACAAATCTGATAGTGAAATTATGTAAGGCATTCTTTGGTATTAAAATACAAACACAACCCTTCTGTAAATTCGACATACATATTCTTTTACCCGTTTCATATTCCATATTTAGAGTGTTCCAAATCTGTCACTTACACGAACCACTAGATAAATATAGAATCGATTTAGAAGATCAAATATGAATGTAGGTACCTAATCGTATACTCAAAAGACAATATGTTTCAGTTATAAATGGTAACTGTTGACTTTCTTTTGATTCAATTGCAGTTTTCAGTAAATTTTTAGACTAGAATACATAAAAAAATCATAGTATTCAAAAATGTCATACAGCATATAGGTATATAGTACCTAATTATTTCCATAAAGAAAAATCTTAATAAAATGGTTTTCCTTACCACCTAAATTATGCATAGAGTTTCTTACCATAAAGTACCTATACCTACCAAATACGTTAAACACGATTTGAAGAGATTTCGTCATCACCAAGAATATCAAAAGAAAACAAATGGTTGTCTTATAGTTCGTGTGCACCATAAAAACAGTTTTATAACCAGTTTTCACTACTATAAGAAGGAGCGATATTATATGACTCATAATCATATATTTTATTAAGTAGTTATCTTTAATATGAGTTTCCAAAGGTACACAGGAACATAATATAATAACATTTACTTACTAGAAACCATATTCGGGAACTAGGGACTTCATGTTGGAGGAGAAAAATAGCCTATGACGCTCTCGAATACCTAACATTAATTTTGATTGGTAAAATAATTATCAAAATCTGTTTAGAAAACCTAGATTTTAATTCCAACTACCTCACGATCCCGTTAACTTTATCCATTTATATATTAGCATATATAACTCAACGATTAAAACAATTTTTCGACACAAACAACACATATTTTCTTTCCCCACCAAAACAAATGCACATCACATGATGTACAGTCACGAGCAATAATATATATACATT
Organism: Helicoverpa zea x Helicoverpa armigera; assembly: GCA_033682625.1. NCBI lineage: Eukaryota > Metazoa > Arthropoda > Insecta > Lepidoptera > Noctuidae > Helicoverpa > Helicoverpa zea x Helicoverpa armigera. The sequence goes on from JAWIIS010000041.1 coordinate 2,601,510, forward strand.
GTCACATTTTCTAAAATATCTCAAATTCCACCATTCAAAAAGTATGTGTTCTATATTTTTTTCTAAATTATCTACATGTAATACTGTATCAAAACTGGGTATACATTGGTTTCATAGTAATATAAACGATACAAAATCACTAAAAAGTTTACACTTAAAATATAATTTTGAATTATCCATGACAATTTCTATAACATATACACATGAAATGCTAGTTGTATACATATTATAGGAATTGTTATGGATACATTAAAATGATATTGAAAGTGTATACCTACTTTTTTCTGTAATAATTACAGTTTTATAAATAAATAAGGGTTGGTTACTACAATAAAACAAAGGTATACAAAATCAGTCTTGTAATTCGTTACCAAACGGAATGATTATTATTAATTAAGCCAATCAAATATAATAATATCGTCGTATCATCGTATCGTCGTATCGTCGTAGTATCATCGTGTCGGTGAAAATGGGCCTTAAATTAACTAAAATCTTGTGTAGCCCCCTTCAGCGTTTATAACATCTTGCAGCCTTTCCTGCATTGACGAAACCATATTGTAACATACATTATTGCCTCTAAAACTATCCCATATCTCATGGACGTGTCTGACCAAAGCTTCTCTGGTTCTCGCTTGGTTGCTGTCCCACTCTTGGACCATCAGCCCCCACAAATTCTCTATAGGGTTGAGGTCAGGGCTTTTAGGTGGCCACGGCAACGAATTCACGAAATTCCGGTTGCGACTGAACCAGGCTTGAGTGAATCGGGAATTATGGACACCTGAATTATCCTGCACAAAATCAATAGGCATCAGTTCAGGAAAGTAAACGTTCAGACTAGGAAGTAAAACTTCGTCTAAAATACTGGTATATTGCTCGCTATTCATTCGTCCACTAATCTCTGCCAATTCACCAGGTCCACTGGCTGACATCCAGCCCCAAACGCCGAAGCTTATCCGGCCACTTCTTCTAGATGGCAATATGTTCCTTTCTAAATAACGAGTGTTATTAGGCCGCCATAAAGATAAACGTCCATCAGCAGATGAAACAAACACTTTTTCATCAGAAAAAATGGCTCTGCTGAAGTCGTAGTTTAGGTATTCTCGAGCAAATTGTAGTCTCTGTTCCTTGTGTCGTGCAGATAATAGTGGTTTTCGCGCCGGAACTCTGGGACGTAGGCCAGCTGTGCGTAGGCGACGTCGAATTGTCGAAGTTGATACGCAATGCGAAGATGAAATGTCCTGAATTCTCACAAATCCGTTACTGACCACACTGTTGACGATCTGCCTGTCCTGCGCCGCGGAAGTTTTTCGTGGACGACCACTACTTTTAAAACTAACAACGTCGCCGTTATCTTCCCACCGCTTGAGCCACAAATACACGGTTCTTCGCTGAAAAAAAAAGGCATCTAAGTAAATTGTTCTAATGGCTGCGCAACGCGTGGCACCCTATACATAGATGTTTAAAACACAACAACAATAAATGCAAACTCACCGTAATTCCCAATTCATTTGCAATGTCTGTTACCGAAAGTCCCTGTTCTTTAAGAACAATAATTTTGTGTTTGTCATATGTAGAAATACGATAAGGCACGTTGTTCATTTTAAATTTATATATTACAATTAATATATCTAGCTCAGCCTCTTTCACACGGAACTCTTTCAAGAGTTATTATGTAAAGGGAAAATTTTATTGAGAGAAATTTGACAAGTCAAGTGACATATGAAAATATTTGAAATATAAAAATAAATACTGTAACGGCCAGTACGATTAGATATTAGAACTCCTTCAACATCGAAGTCACTGGCAAACTGGTTTACTGTAAACATGTTATTGAAATTTCCTTGGGTTCATTATTTTGTAAAATCTGTTGTTAACGTAAATTTGATAAAAATGTGTAGTTAATTTTGATACAATTTAACGTTTACATATTTTTTGGACACAGTTAGCATACTTATTTTTGCGATTTTATGTCACTACATGAATTTAAATTTTAAGGGCGTTTCCATGTTATTGCTCGTGACTGTACCTACATAAATAGGTACCTACGTTTGTAGGTACAATATGTTACTAACCCAGTGACACATGTCAGCTTTACTAATTAGCACACGAGGCTTCAACCACGAGGCCTGAGTTAAACGAATTATGTGCCCAACACCGTATGTGAATCACCGTTCATTAGACGTTTCTTATTGCCATCGGTAAGTCAAAACTTTGATGAAATTCATAAATATTTGAATTTTAAAGTCATCATCTTTATCCTTCGGCACTAATTTGATAAATATGAAAGTAGCTCTGTCTGACAACTGACATTTTAGAGGTACTTATACATTAACATTACATACATTTATTTCCAACCGATACCACAAAATTATAGTAAATACTATTATAATATCAGCAATTTGTGGCTATTCACACTCAAATTTCAGTAGAATTCAGAATATCACTTCATACCTAAAATGGTTTAACAAACGCAAAAAAAAGCACGTCAAATTCAAATGTCATCTAGATAAAATATGAAACTACGCCAATGACAAATGTCAGAGTAATTACCACACGAGGTCTGAGTTAAACGAATTATGTGCCCAACACCGTATGAATCACCGTTCATTACGTATTTCTTCTATCTTCTTGCCCTCACTAATTCAATTATAGGGGTATTGGCATGTGTGTGTTTAGGTATATGTAGGAATAAATAGAGACTTTCGGACTTCGGTCCTAAAAATTTGTAACAATAAGTACGTATTATGTAGGTTAATCTAATTTTGTAATATGTCAGATAGTGGCATACATAATAAGATCATTTGTGGGTGACAGAAAAAAAATATATTTAATTAATAGACTTTGGTGAGAGAAAACCCATCGCAATGTTTTCAAAAGTTGTATTCTGTATAGGATGCTATATTAAAGTTATAATATATGCCTAATGAAAAGTTATGTTATTCTTACTACCTACCTTTACACTACACTAGCTTAGGTCATATTACTCGTAACAGAACATAACGTTACAACGGTTTTCCCTATAGCGTGAGGCTGATCTTCAAGTTATGAGACAATATCTACAGAGTTAAAAAGGCCCCCTAAAAAGTCACGAGCTCCACTTACACATATTTTTAAACACTATTCATCATCATCATCTATCTAATGACACCTAACTGTTTTTAAAATCGGTTCATCATCAATCTAGTCTTCACCCAACAATTTTTAAGGTCGGTACCACACGATTAACCCTATCGTAAATTCTGCCACTTCACCTGTCCTAAACCACTAAAGCAAAGAGAAAATCGTCGATAGTTCGCGAAAATTATTCAAAAATATACAGCTGTGATCAACGTGCGTTTTGACGGGGTCCCGGTAATCTAATTTGAATTCAGGCCCGCAGTGTGGCACGTGTTTTGGGTCATCCCAAACTAGTTCCGTACTATGAATTTCCATAGTAGTAAATTATTATACCAACGTTAATGATGTAAATATTTCGTTTAATTATTTTAACAGCATAAAATAATAATAAAAAAACAGAATCATGGAAAAAAACAATAACAAATTTGAAAATAGGTGACCACCGATATCGGGAACAACGTCCAAGCTATAGATTCGCATCTATAGCTTGGACGTTGTTCCGTTGAGTTACCGTGGCCCTGGTACATAAAGGGCTTAAGAAGAAACATAGTGGGTTTTAGTTAGAAAAGCTAACACTGCCTCATGCTGTACCCATAGGGGGTGAAAAATAGGAACCAAGCCACCGGTGGTTAGGGGTAAAGAAACACAGAAACCTCACAATACGCGCCGTTTCAAGGAATACCGCCTTCTTAATCAGTTCATTTACCTAAACGCCTAACCAGAGGGCTGGTAATATTATTAGGAACTTAGAATTTCAGGAAAGACTTGAGGGGCAGGAAAACCTAAAATTAGTTTAGATTTTATTCTAAGGCTCAAGTTCTTTTAAAGGTAGGTTTTTTTTCTATTATAAATGTATAGGTAATGCTTGTCATCATACTAGAAACCTTTGAATTAGGATTATGTTATGATGAGTTCACACTTCGCAAAAATATTTTAATAACATTTGGAATCGGCCGTTATTATTAATTTTTCGAGATAATGATTCACAACTCACAATCGAATTCAACAAACAAAACACAAAAAAGTGGCCTTTGAGTTTATCAAATTCTTAAATAAACAAATCTATCCATAAAACAACGATATTTAAGAAATTACGGCTGACTTAAATATCTCTACCTCTAGGTCATCTAGGTGCCTATACCTATATTTCATCATCATCAGCCTATCGCAGTCCACTGCTGGACATAGGCCTCTCCAAGTGCACGCCACTGAGATCGCCTATATAAGATATTTATAAGGGTTCTATTTTTTTGCAGTCAATTCCTACTAGCTCATCCAACATTTATTACTTTGAACTTAATACCACAGCACTCTCACTTATGCACCTCGAACTATACCAAATGAACCGAACAAACAGTGAGTGAATACCAAAGCCCCCCCCCCCCCACTCCCATAACCGAACGACCATACAATGTCAACATTCATTCATTACGCAACGAGACCTCGTCAAGAAAAATCGCTGCGTTTCTAAAACCGGTTTTTTTGCTACACATAATCTACTCTATTGTGACGACAATAAGAATGAATATCGATTGGCAATGTAAGTAGGACTGGACGTAAGTTCGCGTTAAGTTATTACGAAATTGTACTAATGGTGTATGGGAGCTGACTTGACTATAGTTTCTATAGTATTATGGGTTTTATTTCTAGATTATTTTTTCAAGGTTTTTCGTACTTATACAGTTGATTTATGCGTCATTATTTCTCGGCTTAGGAGAATGGAACGTGGTAGCTTACTATGTTTAAGGAAAACGAAAGGAAACTTCGTGAAATTAACATAAAAAATGAATGATGTTAGGGTAATGAGAAATCTGTTTTTCTAACGTTTCGTGAATAAATTAAATGAATAGGTACCTAAGTATAAATATTTCAATAAGTTAAATATTTTTTTTATACTTAATAAAAATATCATGGCACATTTTATTTAACATTTTAAAACATACGACGTAATTCAATAAACACAATAAAATGAAATCAATTCGATTCTTATTTTAAAAACATTCATCCCTCACTTAAAAACTTAGTAAAACCTCACCTCTTTTCGAAGTTGGTGCTAAACAAAACTCAGCAATCTCCAAAACTACTCATTATCGAGCGAAAATGCACCAGCCGCCCATGAACTTGACGTAAATTCGTTGCTATAGCAATGCTCTCCCAGGGAAAACGACCCCTAGGGAATTCACATCCAAAATACGCAACGCAACGCAACGCAATTCCAGAACCAATTTTTTAAATACGCAAAAAATAACTGAACACTCAATAAAAAAACAGGCACCTCTCTAGTTCGAATAAAAATACACAATTCGAATAAAATTTTGAAATTCGAACGCTATTTTTTTTTATTCGCGTGACGGACGCGCGTCTTCGCGGCGGTACGGAGCGCACTACGTAATGTCAGCACAATCGGCACATGTGCGGGCCGTAGTAAGGCCGTGTCTACACACCCAGCATTTTTCCTGCGAACCTATTTTTGATTATTGTGTTTGTTTTTGTTAGCGTTCCACTTTTCTTTTGTTTTATTTAATAAGCCTGCTGTATTTGGAGAATTTTGTTTTATGTCCTTTATTTTATTGTTCGCTCTATTTATTTAGATTAACTATTGACATATTTGTTTATGAATTTCTTAAAAAAAGGACAATAGAATTATTAATATTTTTAATATTGTTATATAAAATAGCTAAATTCAAATGACGTCTTGACCGCGAAAGTACCTGGTAAACGGTATTCGTATACCGGCGCGCGTACGATGAAAGTGAAAGTATGTTGTGTCATTCATAATCGTAGGTTGCCCGGTAACTTGCCGTTCAAAAGTGAATCTGCTTTGATAAGCTTTGAGTTTAAACTTTTGTAGAGCGGGATGGTCTTTAGATAAACCTATTGTTAAAAGAATAAGTGTATGATGTAAATTGGCATTTTTTATCAAAATATTTTAAGTACCTATAAACAATTACATTTTCTACTTACTTAAGTACTAGTAAAAACATGGAAAATCTGTATTTTTATTTAGTTTTTTTTTTTACTGCATTTTCACAATTGAAATTATGAGACTATGAGTAATGCTTCACCCGACAATATTTTCTTATCAATTTTATTAAAAAGGCTAATTAAAACACAGACAACTTCAAACTACAAAGTATTTCACCTAAAAATAAAACGCACGAAAACTCCCACAACCGTGCACTAGACCTAACAAAGAGGGAGCGAGACAGCATTCCAGCCGGGGTTGTACATCCGCTTTTCTCGGCGTTATGTAAGCTACAGCCCTGGAGCCGGGCAATCCCCTCCCCGCGCGCCCCTTTCCCCCCTCCCCCGGGCTCCGTACCTACGTACGAACGTAGCTGGGGTGAGACTTATAAGTGTCAGTTTTGGCTGACGATGACGTCACATGATTCTTGGCGTTTGTTTTGGTTGATCTCGTGGGTCTTTTAATATTGGGTGAGACAGTTTAAATTAAGAATCGGTAGGGATAGGTGTGATTTTGGGTGAAGGGTGTTTTGAATTGAGAATCGGTGCGGTAGGCTTTTGTTTTAGATTTTTGAATGAAGAATTGTTGAAAAAAGGTATAAGCTGTAATAGTAGCTGAAATAAGTATCTAGTAGGTATGTAAGTATTTAGAATGTTGTGTTTAATTTCTTCTCGATTTATTATTGTTAAGTTATGAGACGTTTAAAAATAGACATGGAAATGAAAAAAGAATAGGACGTTGTGTACTTGGTCATAGTTAACAAAAAATCGCTGAGTTAAGGCTGCTATTTTAGCTTTGTTAGTTTGCTAGACCTATTCTTTCATTATAATACATATTGCTAGCATAATTGAATCAGATTTGCTCGCTTTCATACAATAAGTAACAAAATTCACTTCCAACAATGAAAGCACAAAACCTTTAATCATGTGTAACGAAGCCACACATAGTAAATACTGTAACACAGACCGCAGAACACGGCGTTCTTGTTGGAATACAGTTTCAGGCTCGCTTGCTAACAGGTACGCTTTGTATTAAGGATGTTACGATTAATCTGCGCTATCGAATAATTCGGGTAAATCGAATAATCGAATATTTTTTTCGATTCGGATATCTCCGGAGCGTTTATTACGCTCTTGAATCTTGAGGAATTAGATTTTTTTGTATTTTTTATTAGCGTTGTATAATGTGGTTAAATATTCTATTATGTTTATTCTCGTATGATTTATATTGTTGTTTGTTCTTGAAGGTCTTTCCTTTGAGAATATCTCTTATCGTTCATTTTCGGCCTAATTAGGCTATTAAATAGATAAACCCATTTCTATTAAGGCTATACCAACTTATTAATGAACTCTGAGTAATAAAAATTGTCCGATGAAAATGTGTTTATTCCTTTCTTATTCTTGGATGTAATGTTAATTCGTGTTTATTACGAAGTTAAATTATGTTAAAGTTACTTTGCAAACCTAAGCCAAACATCAGTATATATCCCAATATCTGTGCGACCCTGAAACTCAGTTGCAAAATCCGCAAATATCCGCACCGGATATATCCGTAGCCCACACAACACTAGCAGACCAAACTGGGTTACCGGAATTCGGACCCATGCTTACACAAATAAAACTCATTAAGTCGCCAATTTGTATATCAATTTTGGCGGAACATCCCCCTTTTTATTTTACGGAACGTTGACATCGTTGTGTTAGGGACAATTCATCTTCGTTTCAATGTATTGTCAGCTATACAGAAAGGGTTTTGTATGTTCCAAAAAATGAGTAATTGAGGCATTTTTTATGGTGATTCGATGCTGTTAGTGAACGTGCCTTATGGTATGTAAGGTTTGAAGCTTAAAAATATTATGAACGCTGTCTACCTGTACGCCAAGTTTCAAACATACAAAGACGCTTCCACTCCACCTACAATGAATGGAATCATAATATGGCTTAGATAGATTGATAGATTATTCTTATTGTACACCAAGAAATTAACGACACAGGGAATCAAAAGGTAAGTTTTGACGCTTACTTACTTCAAAATCCTACCACTCGTAACTAAAATGGATCGTCTCTTTTTATAAGAAAGGGATATTTTCCACTGGAAAGAATTTCTGGAATGTCATGCCCTATTTTATGACATTCAATTATTGTTTTTGATTAGTGATACTTGCTTAAAAATAGACTTAGGCAAGATTAATTAAGCCAAATTAATGTTTTATTCTTTTTTAATATTCAAATTAATGTGTAAATAATACTTCTGAGCACCCTTACTTTAAAATGATATACTTAGATGTACTAGTGATAAGGTTGCTCAAAACCGATCATAAGTCTTAAACTTTGTGTGTATTGTAGTACCCATGTGTGAACTTTGCTACAGTCACTCTAGTAAACTCTAGTTTCTAAAAATATACTACATACATAGAATTTAAGTTCCGTGTCGGCGCTTGTCGATAACACTGACAATTCTATTTTCAGCGAGAACGATGCAAGTTAGAACGTACAATTTTACAGTATAGTTTTTTTATTTTTATTTATGTTTCAGCTAGAATATGTTTTGTAACATGTCAGTTACATGTTAGCCAGTTTTTTATTCTTTATTGCCCTTTTTTTCAGCATAGTATTAAAGTACTTATGAATATTAGTATGTATTCACACATGATAGTGTTATGTAGGTATAATCTATTGAATGCAAATTTTTGGTCCATTATAATTATGACGAATATATAATATTTTATCCAACTTCTATTTATATTCTTTAAATAGCTTTTGCTTGCAAGCCACGGACAACTCATCGCGCACGTGGATAAAAGTAGCTTACCTGTAGCCTCTATCCGTATGTATCTAACACTAAAATCCTTTTTAAATCGGAACAGTATTACCTACCAGAGACTTAACGTGCTCAACTAATCATCATCATCCTCCTGCCCTTATAATAATTTTATTTGGAGTCAGCGCAGTATGTTTTCACCCTCCATACTTCTTACTGTTACAGCCTTATTATCGTCCCACAGCTGGGCACAGGCCTCTTCTCACACGGAGAAGGATTGAGCGCTTAATCACCACGTTTGCTCAATGCGGGTTGCTGATTTCAGACTAGATAGTCCAGGTTCCTCAAGATGTTTTCTTTCACCTTTTTATCAGCCATTGGTACCGAAGATATACTTAGGAAGTAGGTACATACAAACTTAGAAAACCCTCATACTCGAGAGGAAGGTTCTTTACCCACCAGGCCACCACGGCTTTTCCATACTCCTTACATACCAAAAAAAAGAATCACGTAAATCGGTCCATAAACCTCGGAGTAATCGATGTACATACATAGAAAAAAAAAAAAAAAAATATACCGGCCGAATTGATAACCTCCTCCTTTTTGGGAAGTCGGTTAAAAATGTATATTCAAATAAATAACACTCAACAGAGTTTCATAAAACTTTAATTAAACACAACTTGTACAATGTTTCACTGCAGGTTCGCTAGTCGACATCATTAAGATATTCTCGACAAGCGAGAAACGTATATTTTTGTACTAACAACTACCGTCGAGTAATATATACCGAAACTAGGTTAATTAATTATTATGAGTCTCCCTGAAACATTTTATTTTCGATGTAAAATGTTTTTGGAATTTCTCGGAATTCAATTACTTTTTGTATAGCTGATATGAAATCTCTTCGTCATAATAATTCTGATAGCCAAAAACGGGACTCAGTCACTCTCTCTGAATTCAGACAAATACGGATGCTATCCATCTAGACATAACCAATTTTCTTCACAATAGTACAGAAATAGGTTTTCTATGTAATAACAGAACATCTAAAACTTATCAAAACGTCTAAGCATTTCATCAATTGCAACATCGACAAAATGATACGTAAAATGTTATGTTGTTATGTTATTCTATTACTCTATCTTAAATTATATTTTTAGTTACCCTAAGTTTTGATCTCATGATGTTTAGTTTAGTTATTAGTTAACAAGTTTAATTTTAGTTTTACTTTAATTTTAATAAGAAGTGTTTTGTTTTGTATAATTTTATAGTTTAAATTCTATCATTATTTAGCGTATGTTGGTTAACCTGTAATTGGCGACTGTGTAAGTCCCAGTAATAATTGAAATTGTACTCTTAGATTTATTTACACAGAAGCTGTTGGTAAACCCTTTAATAAATAAATAAATAAGCACTTTCTATCCGGTATTATTCCAGAATTTTCTAAGAAATTTGGTATCGATACTCTCGTGCCTGGCTAGATCTTTAGGTGCTATCGACAGGTTCTATTCAGTGCAGCACTGCAGTCTTCAAAAAATAAGATTTTCATAAGGGCTCATTTCTTTTTTAATTACGTTATAGGTAAACTATATTTTTATTCTTAGTGTCATCAAAATCTATTGAGTAGCGTTTGCGTGAAAAAGTAACAATCACACCCCAAATACGGGAATGATATACCGATATACGTACATACATCGTTACAAACTTTCACATTTATTAAACCAACTGAAAAGTGCCTAAAGCAAACTTTTCAAAGTAAATAAAGCAAATGATTAAAGCCCAACATTAGTCGGAGTTAACATGATAAATTCTCTCGAGTTACTCGAGTCACCGTGAGTCTACGTCACATAAGTTTAAATCGATAAGATTGAACGTTTCGCAGTTTCTTCACGGTATAACTTGTCTGGTTAAGCGGCCAACTTAACTATGGTAGGGTTGGGAAAACCTTACTTCAATAATCCTACTCATCTATACTAATATTATAAAGCTGAAGAGTTTGTTTGTTTGTTTGAACGCGCTAATCTCAGGAACTACTGGTCCAATTTGAAAATTTCTTTCAGTGTTAGATAGCCCATTTGTCGAGGAAGGCTATAGGCTACTTTATATCCCGGTACGGGAAGTATTTCCCACGGGATGCGGGTGAAACCGCTGGCAGAAGCTAGTAACATTATAAACTCAAAAGTTTGTAGGTATGGATTTCTGTGACTCTTTCACGCAAATCTTCTCAATGGATTTTGATGAAACTTAGCAAGAATATTGCTTAAACATGTATCAGAATAGCATACTTATGGGTTGTTTTTCATCCGAGTCCTCGAACCAGCTTTCGTGAAATAAAACACCTGTAACATAAGTAGCGCCCAAATAAAAAGATATGCAACTCTGAAATTGTATACTATTCCCATCTAAAGCACGCCTATACTAATTAGATATGCTTGCTTACCCTTGTTACTTGCACCACAGACTACTAAATAGTTAAGGACTACGTCTTTCACATATATTTACACTAAGCAAATGTGTGCCAACCCTACCAGCATCCGTAATGGTGACGACAAAACGTCTACAGCATTAACTTGGCAATTAGTAACTGAAAACTTAGTCCTGTACCGTTTTATAATGTTAAAGTTTACGTTACTATTGTATGCGAGAAACGGAACGTTTAAATGCCTTTAATAGTTAACTGCATAATGTATTCGTTGAATTATAATTCATTTTCTGTACGACGCTTTGGAGACTGTTAAGCGGAAGAATATTATATGGCTCGCTTATATATAATCTGGTAATAAAGTATTCACGACATGTATGATCATATGCACTTACTTACCTATAGTCGAGAAAGAGCAGAAATGGGAGAAGACCCTCAGATCGTACGAGGGAACTTAAGAATACAGACTTTTGAAACTTTAAAAAATATTTACATTGTTTGTTTCTTTTTTCTATGTCATAAAGATAGTATCAAACTGTTTATACTTTTTGCTTTATATACTGACCCATGTTGTGGACCGATAATATTATAGTACGTACAGCTCATAAATATAGCCAAAATTGCAGTAAGGTGTTCACCCTTGTAACACAAAAGTTTCAATACAAAAGTCAAATAAACGTTCAATTCAATACTTCCTATTACCTACATCAAATCAATCAACGGGCTTGATAAGCATTATAAACGTCAGCCACAAACGTACAAACACATTGCGGATATTTTATGTATACCTTACCCTTTTTTGAATGCACCCTTCACCACAATTACAACCTTAAGCCTTAGGCAATAAGGTTCGAAATTGATCGGGGTTTTAAGGGAAAATACAACCCGTATTCATTATATTCAGCCTAATATACATTTGGTACATGGCAGCTGTATACGTTTTTATATGCGGGAAATGGACGACGTTTCCTACCCTTTACAATGATAACATTATCCAATATTCTTTCGCTTTATATTAAAAAGTGGTAGAATTTAGTAGCAGAAGTATCTGTTCTGTTAAGTTCTTGAGATATTTTAAAAGATACGGGTGTTGAAGCTTTAAGACTAAAGTGTTAGTCTAGTCTGGATAATTCTTGCCAGGATTTACTTCAAGAAATAGGAATTAGACGAAGAATTTCTAAATTAAACTAGATAACGTCTATTAATTCTTTGTAGATATAAAACAAATAGAATAGAATAGATTTATTTACAAAGTGACAGTAACAAGCAGTCGTATGCTAAAAAGTTTGAACTAATAAAGAATTAAAAGCTGTCAGGAGTTTAGGTTCATTTCTTAATAATTTTCTCAGTTATAATTATGTTCTAAGGTCAAAATAAATTACCACTACAGAGACCTACATTATGTTGTTCTACAATCTTACTCCACAAACTTTTGCGTAACATACATAGAAAACATACGAACCTAATATTACACGAACGCGCTAAAACAATAGTGTGAATTTCAACAGTTCTACATTTCAATTTCGATATTATACGAGATGATGTTTGGAACTAGTTAAATTGGGTAACAAAAGCCAGAGCTAGTTGCTGAACGCGTTCACGGCAAAATTGGTAAGCTGATTTCAAAATGATATAAGGAACAAAATATATTTTTCATTGACAATATAGGAGAACAATATGAGGATAAAAATATAGCTTTCATTGACAATATCGATTATCAAAAACACTAAAAAAAAACTTAAAATAAATCTTTACATCTCTTTAGAAGTCAATGGCAAAATGTCCTCGACACATCGACTTCTAGTGCGTTTAATTGTCAATATCATGATATGAATTCGGTCCATACCGTGTATAAAGTTCTCATAAGGATGAAAACAAATGTTAAGAAATTGCCTTAACCGTAACACTTCTAAATTCATACATTACACTCTTAAAACATCCACTAAAGTAAGTAGAAGTACACAGACATAAAACAAATATCCACCACGTCTTCCAAGTAGAACCTGCATGCATCTTGCGTTAAAAGCATCCGCGAACGCTATCAAGAAACTTTGATTGCTCTCGACTCAATTTTAGGATCAATTTCCCGTAGTTTATAGTTTCCTAGTACCTGAGACACGTCGCTTTGACTACTCTCCTCAGGCTTTATAAGGAAACTGTATTAAAATAAATAAGATTTTTTGCTGAATCTAGTTAGGTTTTGTTAGCTGTTGGATCTCATTTTCTTTAAGGAGATTTTTAGTATGTCATGTTTTGTGCCGTAACATAAACGTAAGAAGACTCATAGCGTGGTTGCCGAACCCTAGATATAATGAGGTATATATTGGGACACTAAATATACAAGGAGATAATACGAAAGTTACGATAAGTGGTGATCTTCATAAAGGCATACCTATGTGTTTAATTACTCTTAGAAATGTTGAACATAGGATTTACTATGACAGTAAATGCAAAAGGTTTTATTTCTAAACTTCGCAACATATTAATCCCTTTTCATTTTATTATTCCTGCAATTGAACTCAGCGTTCATGCAGCTCTAAAACATTTAGCACGCTAACATTATTTGCCTAGATCGAAAATATGAATATTCTAACACAAGCCCGTATCAAAGTTATATTTTATTTACAGCTGCAACCGTACAGGGTTATTCCATTACATTTCGTATGATTTGTGTCCAAACAGAAAGTTGTCCGTAATCCAACTGTCAAAACTGAAAACCCTACATTTATTTTCATTCACAAAAAAAACTCTGATTTTATTTAAAACCAACAAAGAAAATTAAAAATACCACAGTTACCATATTTTTTTTCCAAAATTCCGGACACTTTAAAGGGGGTCCAAAAAACTATGTCCCCATTTAAGGTGATATTGGGCCTGATTGCAACAGGTCATTCCCTAAGGGCCCTCAAATTACACCACAGAGGGATAGGAGAACCTTTAGTTTCATTCTATTATCATCGCCGTTTGATGTGGAGTTTTTATCTTCGTTTTGGGAAAAGAACAAATAGTTTCATGAAAGGTAAACGAAAGGAACAGTACTCGTTTGGGGACGCCAAGCACGTTTTGGTTTTCTGTTATGAATAAAATAGGGCATGACAACTTTTCGGAGGTACTGGAGGATTTTATACCGTTATGCAGTATATTAAGGGTCGATAGGCCCACACTTAGTCATGGTAAAACATACAGCTACTTGCCACCTAAATCATTAAAAATCAGACTAAACTTGAAAACAATCAATAACTTGTCTATAACACAGACAGTAAAAAAACCAAGTCATCGACTTCAAAATAAGACCATTACATAAGTGTTCACCACTAGTCGGATAAAGGTGAAACCCTATCGGACGGCGGGAAACAGCGCGCAAATCGAGTTAGTGCGAAGCCACACTTATGTAGGAAGTACTTCCACATAACTGTATAGACTATTGAAGAGCCTCCACGTGTTAAATTTCAGGCATTTATGTTTGAAAGGCGTTTTAGCAGCCTTTCAGCCTTTTTCGAGAGGTTTTTTTTCGACTAAATTCTGGTGAGATTTCTTTATCTAAGCGAAATTTTTAGAGTACTAATTGCTTATAAATGTTACAGTGAGGATACTTTTCTATGTATGGGACGAAAATGTGTAGTAATTGGCAAGCCGTTTTGAAGACTTGAAATGTAAATTGTTTTGACAAACAATAGACTAATTGAATAGTCTTAACGTATTTATTTAATAGTCACGTAGACACTCAATAGGAACTCACACACACAGGAAAAATATGGGAAATTAAGTGTAGGTATAAGTAGTAACTCTTGCTGAAATTGACGAAATATTGGTTGTTTGAAACAATAAGACATTTACCTACTCACGACCGGGAAAAAACAAAGTCAATTGGAAAACATTATCTATGACTAAAATTCTACAATGGTTTGTAAATACCGCAAATCGTGACGCTTGGAAATATTAACCAGTTAGAATTTTATTAAGTAAATTCAATAACCTAATAATTGAATAGACAATTTTTATCTCTAATTTACTTTATATATCTTTTCATAAAATTATATATGTATACTAACCATGTATTAAAGTTTGAATGCAAAAATTGTATGTATAAAAAAATCTTCTCACTCAAAAAAGTACCAGTATAAACAATAAATACCAACGTCCAATATCAGAAACACTATTCAATAGTCAAATAACAAAGTTATTTCCCTGCACACAAATGAATATATATTTTCATGAAAATCCAACATTTTCATTAAACACAGAATAAAAAAGAGGTTCCTTTAGTCCATTTTCGCGGAAACATTTAGCGCTATAAAGAGCTTTCAATCGTAGCGCTCAAAAGATCCTCTCCAACAATTTGAAATTAAAATGCACCATCATATCTTTAGGAATAAAACTTTTGAAGCAAAAAAGTATTTGAAAGAGCTCATTTTTAAACTCGGATATTTATAAAAGAGAAGTTATAATTTTCAAGTGTGTATTGCTAGATTTTATTTCAATGTATGAATTGGATTTATCTCCTAACTAGCTTCCGCCCGCGGCTTCGCCCGCGTCATGTTCGGTTATACATATAGCGTTTCCAAGAGAATTCTTCAAAAGTCCGGGATAAAAACTATCCTATGTTCTTTCTCAAGGTCAACTCTCTCTCTCTGTACCAAATTTTATTAAAATCAGTTACAGATAGGCAGACAGACAGACAGACAGAGTTACTTTCGCATTTATGATATTAGTAAGGATTATATGGTTACCTAAAAGATCTGATAATCTTTTCACATTTAGTCTTTATTTCACTCGTGGTTATTTCTACTACCTCTTCCATTGTATGTTTTACATAATGCACTACGTTAGAGCTAAGCTGGGACTAAGTGCAGTGCACAGTGGATAGGATTGACCGATTATAAGTTCACCAGTCTATACGTTTTCCTCAATTCCCTTGTAGGTACGAGTATAGATTTTCTTTGTTAGTTGCAGGATGTATCTACTTGTGATTTGTGTTGCATTTTTGTATTACTTATATGAATTTCATGTTTACAAATATGTAAGGGACAATGGGCAAGTTGTATGGGATTTGGTACCCTGTCCAACAGTAGCGTATGATACCATCATTAGAAAGGTATTTACGTGAAGAATAATAACGTTGTTTGTCCGAAAAAAAAATGTAACACTTTTTAGAGTACATAAGGGTGTATGTACATGGGGTAAGTTCATAAGGGTGTTTATAGCGTAAGTACATAAGGGTGTGTATAAGGTAAGTACATGAGGGAGTTAGGGAGTTAATGGGGTAAGTACATAAGGGCGTATATGGGGTAAGAACATAAGGGAGTCTGGATTAAGTACCTAAGGGAGTACATGGGGTAAGTACATCAGATAGATAGTGTTCACGTCGATTTTTACGTGTTTTTTTTGGCGGTTTTGAATTTGTCCAAATCATTTCTATCCATAGAAGAGTCTATGGTCTATCCTGAACATAAAACTAAGATGTTTAATACAACGTCATTTTAAGTTTTATTATCATTGAACCACATGTGACAAAAACTGACTACCAATTCAAATCAGTGTTTTATAAACATAAATAAATAAGTCACTTCAATAAAAACGTAATATTAAACAACAGAATCCTGTGTACCTAAAGTCCATTGACTAAATACCTAATAGAGTCCATTTAAAAACAGCTGATCGGTCCCTTAGCGCAGTCCTGTTTCCTGTCCATTATCTCATTACACTATTATCCACTTGGGTCACAATTAACAGAGGTCAGAGGTCACAACGGACGACACCCATCAGATAGTGAGGAAATGTTCTCTTTAGTTCTAAGTTTGTTTTTAGATCGGTGATTGGGACTTGTTGATTAGGACCTTTTAGTTTATAATAGGATGTTTTGGGAGGTCATTATTTATTAGTTATTTCTGTTATAGGTACGTATAATCATCGGCACGAATCTTGAGCTCTGACCTACACCTGAGCAGAAGTAATTTATTTGGTCCCTGTTGTGGTATGAAGTGAGGTGAGGGGGCGGGCTGTGATTGGCCCGCAGCGCATCGCGTCATAGCCGTCACTCGGGATTGGTTCTTTGCTAATAAATCACTTCTGCGCAGATGAAGGTCAGTGCTCAAGATTCGTGCCGATAACTATACTATGAAATTGTTATAGTTCTGCTTATTATTCATTTAACCGCGTCACAGTAAATACAAAAGGTACGTTAATACGTCAATATAATAGGTAGGTTATGTGGTGGGATGTTTGTAATAGGTAAAAACATTATAATGCTACGCAATATATTTCATTCATGAATTAATTACGTATACTAGAACTTTGTTGCCTACAAGGAAAACTTGGATTTTTTTCCTGTCGGCCGAATAAACAGCGCAAAAGATTCTCCATTACTTTAAGATACCTTAAAGGTACAGCATAGGTATAGCACCTACATATTTATAGGACGTTCTATCAGACAATTATTACCGACAGTTGCATTAGGTCCAAGGCTGTCCAACGCTGTAGAAAATACATTGAATTTGAAGAAATTTAAACACTAGCCACGTCTTAAAAGTGAAATGGACTCCACACCGAAAATGCTAGTGCCTATGTACCTATTAACATTTAGATTGTCATTGTCTACATTGGGCGTTTCAGGTTCGCTAATCTGTATGCATTTCATGCAGCCATTTTATGCACGTCCTAATGTGGGCGAAACTATACTACGTATGTATATTGTTTGTCACATTAAACCATGAGTAGACGGTTTTATGACCGTCAATTGTTATGTATAGACGTTCAGTCTGCATACTATTCCTTTTTGGTCATACTTGATCAATGAAGAAACATGAACGGAGAGTGCACATGCAAATGCTCAAATCTGTGCAAATGCTTCTGCTCTATAATTTTTATACTGCGCAGCTGGCTGATCTCTAGAGGAAATATCCGTCAAAGCCGACATTCGCTCTGTATACCATTACTTTGTTCTCCGATAAAAACATTGTTATACGAGCCTTCTCCTATATCTATAAAGTCGCCTGTCAGGGCTGCGGTATTGTTCGAGAGTTGCGGCTGCCCTAGTAGGTACATAAAGGGCTTAAGAAGGAACATGATGGATCCTTAAGAGTCTGACACTCCCTCATGCTACATCCACAGCGGGAGGGGTTATTTGATCATTTACCATCTAAAAGAATATATTTACAAAGTCACAAAGTATAATATAATGAACACAAAGTATTGGGCAGACGATACCTTACTACGCTGAGGTCGTATGAGTCAGATAATCCGACGGCGCGACGTTGGGTCACTCGGTCATGCGTCTATGGCTTCCGAGATGTCAACCTGATTATATCTGAGGCGTGAGTTTTTTTTTATCCTATATTTAGTTCTGGTGTAATGATTATAATCATTACACCTCCTCTGAAATCACAATGTACACAATGTAACAATGTGTATTTTTTTCGGTCCAAAATAGATCAATACTTTAACGCAGCCTAACAATATTATTATTAGCAGTTGTCGAGACTAGACAAAACGGAGAAGTCGATTTTTTAATAAGTTTTCTAATTCTACGGCGGTTAATATACTTTAATTATTATAAATGCGGAAGTTCGTAAGACTCTTTATGTCTGTGTGACTAGAGGATGTACCTCTGCTCGTTAAACTAAAACGCTAAATTTACTGGGTGCCCTGGTGAATCGCTGGTATAAAATTAAAATACAAGCAGAATTCCAATAGCCAACTGATACACCTATTTAACATAATTAGCCATTCCATACAATGTGTAATACCTTAATAGAATCTAATACAATGCAGTAACTGAGTACGCTTATCCGGAAGATGTAAATTGATGAGGCTAATTGGAGATCAACGCCCTCCGGCCAAAGGTCTCAACCGTTCATTAGTCTTGCCAGCTAAATGCAAGAAATATTACGAAGAAAGAAAGGAGGTGTGGAAAGAAATGTATAACAAAATAGGTATACTTTAATGTTTATTGTTTTTCTATAGATGGAGACGATGGCACAGTGAAAAGATGGAGATAATAAGATAGAAACCTGATAACGTAAAAAAAATTCGCAAATTGAGATGTATTTCTGATATGAGTAAATTAAAAACTTTTCTCATGTCTGCAGTAAGTAGGTATACGACACATTCTACATAGATAAGATACTTAGCTATTGGTGAAAATCCGTCAGATTCGATTGTCTTAAATATTAATTACTAACACCCATTTAAATGACATCTTTTGTACCTTCACTATTAATAGCTCCTTTACGAGAAACGTGAACAATACAATTTCCCGATAAACGTGTTTTCTATAGCCTTTGACTATCCTTTTCGTTCTATTAAGCACAGCGTTTGAAAGCGCGATGTGAATCAACTTCATCAAAGGTGAATGGAAACCAAAAATGTACAAAAAGGGAACATACTCTATAGAATGCTTTTAGCACCAGTATTTTATGCAATGTTTTTAGTTTATTATTTTTGGGTTTTCTTTCAACATCCTTGGTGGCCGTTACGGTAGAAGCGAGTAAATCTAACACCAGTCTTACCAAGGGGTATTTGGTTGCGGGCTGAGGAAATCAGATAGGCAGACGCTCGTTGAAAAAACACTGGTACTCGGCTGCATCTGGTTAGACTGGAAGCCTAAATTGTTTGGGAAATAATTATTTTTGGGTTTTCTTGTGTGGCAAGCTTAGTGACCTCACAAAGGTACAGCTGTAATCCACCATCAGCCTTATAGTTCTTAGCATGAAATTATAACAACGCATTCTATTAAAGAAAATATCTTAGAAGTAGGATTAACCAGTATCTTATTATTTCTGTGGTTAATTAGTAATACAATGCATAATCCGTACGCTCAATAAGTGGTGCTGCGTTTGGAGGATCAGATTTTGATTGGTCTACAATATAAAACGAAATACTATACGGCGTAATAAAGTGAAGAGCCGACTTCTGTGGTAAAAAATTCAATGTCTGAAATTGTTGATTTTACGAATAGGTATTTAGCCCTTAATTATTTAAATAAAAAATTGCCCATAATGTGGATTTAACCGTACCTAGGTACTCGCACACTGTTCGACGGCCGATAGTTTTTTTTGAGCTCATAAATCAATCTGAAGACGAATGTAGTACGTACATTACACATATAAGGCATTTCACCGTTATTAGTCTGACTGAAAACTTTGATTGGAATTAAGATTTTCTGATAAAAAAATGCCTACCATCGGGGTAACTTTAGGCAGAAAAGAAGAGAGTGATATCATAACCAGAAAAACAAAAAAAGCTTTACTCCCAAAAATATTTTTATGAAAAAGAAACACTCACTCCAATTTACCGCGCGGCTTATAAGTATTATTCCCCCATTGGTCACACTTGGCAACACATCCATGTTAAATCGGGCTTGCCCCACTTCCGTTTCCGAAGTAACATTTGCCGGGCTTCATTCGCTTGAAACTTGATTAGTTTTAATTCTGCCAAGTTAATTAATACTGTGGAAAGTGCAGTCTGTGGGAGTGAATCTTCACTCTTAATTAAGTCGTGTTTAATTCTCTTCTATAGATTTTAGGTCTTTGTTTTGTGGGTTTTGTTTATCTGATTTGAATGCAAGGATTGACTGGTGTATTGTAGTTAGATGCTACATTGCAATTAATTTAATAACATAAATAATATCGTACCTATAGAAATACAGTGTATAGTTATCTAACATTGAATTTTTGAGTAGGTAATTGGTTTAGTAAACCAAAAACAGTAGGAAGGTATATAATTCTCACATGATTAGATATTTGCTTTAAATTGTGTGTAAAAGTTTACATGACCTGATTGACGTTTAATGTCTTGTTAAGGTGTGATGAGAGAAATAAAAGGATTTACATTACCGACTCAATTTGTTTCCAAAATGCCGAATACAATTATGTGTATCACAAAACATAAACATAAGTCTTTTGTAAACCTAAATCACATTACATACCTATCAAATGAATTACCCATTACTTATTTTATAAGGTCACAGACATTGTACGAATAAGACCTTTTATTTGTTTGACAAAGTGACATCTTGAAATGAGTCACAATTTATCAAGGCACAGGTGGTTCGTGAGTCATCTATTGAATTCGGAATTATTGGCACGTACAAATGTATGTACTTATACGTATGGATGTATGTGTGAAGCTTATTAGATTACTATGTAAAATAGTGTAATCCTACTAAGTAATATTATAAATGTGAAAGTTTGTGAGAATGTTTGTTTGTTATTCTATCACGCAAAAACTGATTGGTCCATTTGGTATGTATAGGTGATATACCGTGGATTAACACATAGGCTACTTTTTATCAACAAACCATGCGGGCGAAGCCGCGAGCAGAAGCTCGTAAGTGATAGGTATATACAGGAATGGCTGTTCGGTTCCACTAGCGTCTCGAAGGAATGAAGTACTTTTCATACCCAGATAAATAGTGGCCTATGTTCTTTCTGCTCTAGACTAACAGTCCACGAAATTTCATTGAGATCAGTTCAGTTGTTTTGGCGTGACAGGAAGAACAGACGGAATAACTTGAATTTAGGTATAAATATTTGTAAAGGATCATGAATTTTGTTTTATT
This sequence comes from Helicoverpa zea x Helicoverpa armigera, assembly GCA_033682625.1. NCBI lineage: Eukaryota > Metazoa > Arthropoda > Insecta > Lepidoptera > Noctuidae > Helicoverpa > Helicoverpa zea x Helicoverpa armigera. The sequence goes on from JAWIIS010000041.1 coordinate 2,623,332, forward strand.
GTACCTACTTACCCGGATGTGGAAATACTGATGGAACCGCGAGAAACAGCTACTCAGATTGTAGGTTTAAATTACATAGAACAAGCCCAACCAACATCTAATTAGTCGATTCATTAAAACTATCAACGCTTGTACTGTAATGAGAATCCTTTGATAAATTCCCTTTGTTCAAGTTACTTCAGATAGGATATCAAGTTACTTGGGAAAGGAAAACTGATGAGCATCTTAAGTTTAAGTAACTTAAACTATGTTATATGAGTTTGCGAATATACGCCATATAGTATTAACTATCGATATCTCGCGGTTCTCACGAATCATGTTTTCCAGAACGATAGAAAAAACTAAAATTAAGTTTGTACCTTTTTACTGGTAAAACCAAAAATAAAAATCTCTACATCTGCCAAATTAAAATTTGGGTCAAAAGCTAATTATAAATTAAATTACAACGTTTTCACTGCCACTGTCAACACTGAGAAATAGATACCTATTAAGTACGTCTACATTAACATTATAAAAAAAAGGCTGCCCCCCGTCTGAAAATATTCCAGAAGCCTATTCAAAAAATTATGAGGCTTCACCACTATATAATGTGCAGACAACACAACTCCTTTGAGTAAAATAAGGTTCAAAATAAAGAAAACGTACTTTATTTAAAAGGCAACTGATTCCCTTGATTTTATTTCCGCCGTGAACTCAGTAGTAATTACAGCTGCCTTCATAAAACCAAATCCTCAGACCCTTTATGAAAAGAAACTCTAAATTTACCGAAACTCAAAGGCTCCTAAATTTAGAAACGGTAAGAGCAGTCTTGTCGACGATAAAGTAAAATTTCGCTTGAAAAAATTCTAAGTACTCATTTTATTACGTACTGAGACTTCCAAGGGAAATAATATTCTTTCAAAAAAAAGGTACAAACCTGCTAAATGTTGAAAGTTGGAGGCTTTACAGTCTCAGTCTAGCTACAATTTAAGGCATTTTGCATATAATTTGTGCCTGCGACGTCGCTTGTTATAAAGTAGAATGCTAAACAAATTAAATCTGGGGAACGCGGAGTGTTTAAAATTAATTTGTAAATGTTTGAAATGCACCGGGTCGTTCGTTTGCTGGGAAATGCAGTTTTAGTACCCACTTGTATAAATCTTAATGAAACTAGCACGTAGTCAGACTTCTTCAATTGAATTTTAGCACGGTCTGACAAATTCGCTAAACAATTTCGAGGGAATAAAATTGAATTAGTGTTTTTGAAAAGGGGTTTCTGTAAATTCTAAAGTGTCTGTTTTCTTTTTACAATATTTAATTAGTAATTATGATTGGATGGACTGGATGGTTTTATTACATAGTAAAGTAAGCTAGTAGGGATAGGGTAGGCATAATACCGTTATTTCGATACTGCTGCGAAAGTAATCGATAAAAATGGTGCATTCTTAACAGGCTTTATAAAATTGTCTGTCAACCATAAAACCTGAGAAAATCTATCTTCTATAAGTAAACTGATAAATAAAAATCGCTGTAATGTTCCTATACGAGACCCACATTTCTAGCTAATGGCGCAACAGACAGCCTTTAATGGGCGCGCATTCAACTCATTTGAGTTTGAAAAATCTCTATCCTTTGCCCGTACATTAAGTAACGATTGAGGACAGTAGGCCATTGTGCAGACTGTAAACTATAGAGTCAGATTCTTTGATTTTATCCTTACTAAATGCGAAAGAATCTCCGTCTCTCTGTTGCGCTTTGATGCAAAAACTACTGCACTGATTTTAAATTTGGTACACAGTGTAGTAAAGATAATCCTACTAATATTATAAATGTGAAAGTTTGTGAGAATGTATGGCTGTATGTTTGTTATTCTTTCTCGCAAAAACGGCTGGATCGATTTGGTTCAAATATATTTAGATAGGTGATACTCGGGATTAACACATAGGCTACTTTTTCACATCATGCGGGCGAAGCCGCGAGCGGAAGGTAGTAATAAATATAGGTTCATAATCCTAACATTATTCCTGTTTTGTAATTCTATATTTTTCAAAGTCCAAATTAAATCTACAGTATAACGTACACCCTAATTTACTCCAAAGAGCTGCAAAAATTCTATAGTTACTCACAGCACAGACTCGATCTAAACAATACAGCATACCAATCACTCTTCAGACAAAGCCCTGATATCTATAGTAACGTGATTCAAGCCGTTTCTGGTATATTTCAACGCCACACATTATTGCAAGACATACTCAATAGACGGGCGCTTTGAGCGTTTGAACAACCGGAGACGCACTCTGCCAAATGTAACAAGGTGACACTCGTACTCTTATACGACTAATAATGACGTGTAGGATCCACTTTGTCTAAAAATCGTTTGAACACCAATACAAAAAACTGCCTCCTTTAAAGTGGATGCCAAATTTTGTCAAAATTGTGTTTGGTTGACTCCAACATGCTTAAGGAGGGTCATACATGTCGTTGGTTGATTGTACTTGAGTGGGTCAAGTTTATAATGTGTTTGACAATTTCTCTGTTACGTTGTGACTGAAAATGCATGAGACAGCTTACCTATATTGGTGCTGTGTATATGGGTGTTACCTATAGGTGCTTATGGCGGCTCCGGTAGGTTAAATGCTCTAAAGATGGACGAGATTCAACTGTCAATTTGTTTCTGTATTTACGCTTTGTGCTAACATTATTAGGTTTGTGTTTTGCTTATTGTACGTGTGAATTATTAATTTGTGTGGTGTTAATTAGCGAGAAGGTACATAATTGATGAGTCTATACAGTTGTTTATTATTGTCTTTGTGTTGTCAGATTTGGTAACAAATGCTTCTTAGTGCTTAGCGCTTTCCTCTATGCGAATATAAAAATAAAAAATGATGAAACATTTCTAAGAACCATAGCTGGAAAACCAGCTTCTATGTATATAAAAATGCGTATCCAAATAGGTTCATCCGTTTAAGAGCTACGGTGCAACAGATACACACAGCGGTAAATTTTATAAAACTTCTCTTTTTGCGTGTTTTAAAAAAATAACAAACAGAAATGTACGCAAACAAAAGAATTAAAAGACACTCGTTGCTTTTAATTTATTAAATACCTCAAGTGTACGAGATTTCATTATGCACCGAGGAGAAGTTACTCCTCATATTAAAACAGTGCCGGACTAATCACATTGCCATGCAGCAATCTCTTCGGGTCCCTTTGCGAAGTTACTGTTATTTTTATCAGTCACGATGGCTTGGCAAGAAGGGGAAAAAGAAGAAAGAAAACCATTTAATTACTCATAAAATGACGCAAGAAACAACAAACAAATAATTCCAGGGACAAAAACTATGACTATAAAAAGAAAAAAACGCTGCAGTTGCGTCACTAGTACTTGAAAGGAGTTTAATACTTTTTCAGACTTATGAGTCCAATAGGAATCACGCTTTTTTACCATAGGTAGGTACACCTCGAGCTTGTTAATTCCGTTACGTTTACTAGAGCCCTAAGAGGAAATACGGCGGTTTTTCCCATAAATTTTCTGCCCACACTTTATTACCAGTAATCCAGTGTAGGCGTTCCTATAGATTTCGCGAATATTTTCGCACAAGAGCAGGCCTTTGGGATAATTTCGGTATACGATTTCCATGCCATCAAACACCCACATTTCTGCACGTGACAGTATGAATTTTTCCTGTAAGTGTTTATGTTAATGCATGTAGGTGCCACTCAATATAAGCTACGTTTCAATCCTCTGGTATAAAACGCGTGTTTAAAACAAAATTTCTTTCATCAGAATCGGCAATGGTTTAAGAACACCAATTCTGAACCTGTAGGTACCTAAATGAATAAATCATTCAGCCTAGAATTTTTTCCAATTATGTTGGGTTCGATTACAACCACCCAAAACAAAAATGTGAAAGACTGCCAAGTTCGATAATATGGGAATGCTTCGCCTATAAAAGAAGTGAGATCTGAATAAGTACCAAGTTCCATACACATACCTCAGTTAAAAATAGTTACTTTTTAATGATGTTACTTGGCAAGTTTTCATACACCTTGTTATAAACCTACTAAACGCAATGAATCAAGTATTTAATTTTCTATTAAAACTTGCCAAGTAATCATCATTAAAAAGTAACTATTTTTAACTGAGGTATGTGTATGGAACTTGGTACTTATTCAGATCTCACTTCTTTTATAGGCGAAGCATTCCCATATTATCGAACTTGGCAGTCTTTCACATTTTTGTTTTGGGTGGGATTTCATTTATTTTTGTAAGATTGTTTATTTTATTTTTTTCTTATGATGAAGTTAGTTAAAGAAATGTCTCATTTATACTATCTTTTAGATTTTTTAATATGCACTATGTTTCTTACAAAGAAATGAACTAGATTAACTATGACTAGATTTACCAACTGACTGACATGACATGTTATCATATATTATGTTCGTGGATCAAAGTTACACATTCGTTATTTTCGAAAGTGATTCACACTTGGCCGTTTTCAGATTTTTACTTTACTTTGACTAAATACAAACCTTTGTACCATTCGAAGATATATTATATAAATATAGATAAATTTAGTTCGTTTTAGTTCCTTAGGGGTATAAATTTACACCGGGTATAAAACACCTTCATTATTTTGAAACCGACTCACACTTGGCCATTTTCAGATTTTTCCCTTTACCTTGACATAAAGACCTACCTCCATGCCAAATTTCAAGTCAATACGACCATTGGAAGTGGTCTAGGTTTTTGATGAGTGAGTCAGTGAATCAGTGAATCAGTGTATAGTAAAAATAGCGATTTTCTGACGTCAATATCTCAAGACCTACAATAGGTATATTAATGAAATTTTGTATTTTAGATAAGTGAGGGGGTCTCAACAGATACTAGAAATTTGATATGCGTAAATAAAATAGATTTTGAGTTACAGGGGGGTCGAATTTGGCCCGAAATGGTTCGTGTAATATAACCCACGGCCGGTGTGTCGCCTTTTTTGCTCGAACTTGGCGGACACACTGCCGTGTGTCTAGATGATTCAAATATGATTATGATTCAAATATGTTACATAGTAATCAAGCTTCTTAATGCAGAACATTAATTACCAAAGTTCGTCGCCAAATAATTACACTTAGGTACCAAATCATCTGCATCATAAACCCGACTTCAAAAACGGTCAAAATGAAATATTCTGCAGTGCTACTAAAATGCAAAATGGTCGGATTTGCCTTTTTTAGAAAGGCGGGCTACCCTACATAACACAATCTGTTAAAATGAGGTCGCTGAGATGAGCCGCGGAATGTATTCATACCGGCCGTTAATTAGTTTGTATTCTTAAACGCACCGCGTTTGGGGTAATTGTTTGTGTTCTGGATTCCTGGAGGTATTACATTGTAAGTATATTTTTATGTTCGTGTCTTATAACTAAGTATTGAGTTTCTTACTTGATCACTGTAGGTAGTGGTTAGTTACCTCATAGGTCATAGGTACTGCCTACTTACTTTAAGCACTCCTTCACTTACTTCAGCAAGTGTTAAATGGAACAGTCCTTCAACTGATTGTTTTAATTTTTATGGAAGCGGGTTCATTTTTAAGGATTTAATATTTTACGTTTATGTAATCTCGATCACACCCAAAGGTACGCGTACCATCAATTAGGAACCACTGATCTAGTTCATGATGGTTAAAGACTCACCGAGCTCTAACGGGAGATGGCTGGAGTCTTTAGAGTAGACGAGACTTGGAGAGGAGATAGCGTGAGAATCTTTCAAGCTAGATGCGTTGATAGCTTTATATAACTAGATTTGATTGATTATAAAGTACTGTTCTGTTGATAAAGAACTTCAAAGAGAGGAAATACCCTTTTCAATAAAATCCTTGTGGGTCCCTAATTTCCAAAAGTTGTTGTTCTTCGTCACTCAAATAATTACATTCACCAATTAGGCAGTAAGTGCGTACATAATACTATTGTTAACTTGTTAACAGACACAGGTGTACGGCTTCTAGACAGCCAATTTGTCGGATCACTGCTTTTTGGAGCATTCACTTCAAGGTCCGGATGAACGTACCTACAAGACCTTCAGGTCTATTCAGGTATTGATCTGAGAACGGTACCTAATTGAGACGATATATTTATTGTTAAAAGAGATTTTTGGGACTTATTACAAGTCCTATCCATTATGAATTTAAAATATTGTACGTTCTTAGAATTGGAGTTGAGCGGCTATTTATCAGACATAATAGTAGGTAAGGATTCAATCAATTGACGACGACAAATGTTTCCGATTTGATTACGTACATAATATTAAATCACTTAATCATCATAATGTATCCATGTAATATATTGGCCGACCTACATAATATTCAGGTACCTACTTAAATCGCTGAAAATATATGGCATCCTGATTTTATTTTAGTTTTACGATAAATCGTTGCTTTCATAACAGGAGAGTAAACGGAATCCCAAATTGAATCGGGAGTTTTATTGACATTGTCAAAATTCGGTAAAACAATATCCTGTCGAATTTGTCCCAAATTGACTAGCTAGGGACGATAAATAACGGACTGTGTTTTAGCGAAAAATCTTTCATTTTTATGCTCTTTGGCGATTATCAAACGCAACTAGAAACTTTATTTTAAGAGGGGCTAGGCAGAGAAGTTATTTAAATACCTTTTCATTAACAAGATATTATAAAGGAAATAGTGTCTCAGGCGAAGTCCCGGGATGTCTTAATCGGCAATTTCTCAACAATAATTTAGGTACTGACATCAGTTTTTTTGTTGTCACTTTGATTGCCTAGCAATTTTGAAGAAAAAAAGCTTGGAGACGACAGTAAATAAATTATTTCTTATACTTTCTGTTTTTCTAAATCCACCTGACGGCAACTGGCATGCAAATAAAACCCTATTAAATTGTACGCATTCATTAAAATAAAAGCCCATCCCATACACAAATATCACGAACAAACAACTACAAAGCAACTTCGCCATCTAAAACTGAACACATTATCGACACAACAATGAAAGTTAAACCATTACACGGCTGATACTGACCGGGTCCCGACCCAATAAATCGGTAGCCATTGTCCAAACATTCTGAGAATAGCCCCACAATATGATTGAGTAATAAGAAGTTAATTATTGCACGTGGCTCTAGAAGTAAACATTAAACGCTTGTAAACAGGGAACGAAAAATCGGGTATGCTTACGTACAAAAGTATTGTCTCATTAATGAGGATAAGTGATGAAATGTGGCTGTTAATTTCAATGTTTGTAGTTTTATACCTCAGAGGAAAAGGACCTAAATAAGTAGGTACCTATGAATAGACATAGGTTACACTTAATTGATGTTTAAGTGTGTTATTTTCAGTTAAGAAATGAATAAGTTACAAATAAATACAGAAGTACAGAGCAGAATAATACCCAAGCATAGGTAGCTTTGATGGACAGAACCTAATCAACTATTCACTTGAAAATGAACTAACAAAAATCACAAACTAACTTAAACCCACTTCACAAAAAGACTAGATATTAACATACGTAAGTATTTAAGACATATCAATCTGCTTAACCATTGTAATACTACTTGTTTGGTTTCCTAATCTAAGTACATTGTTTTAGGGCAATGTCAAATACAACTCGCTTGCTATACTGATTGGAATTACCGTTAATTGTGTTAATACCCGGACGGTTTGTATAGTCTGTGTCTGGGAAATTAGTGCCGGGACGTTTGGGCTATAATAGGCATTGATGCAAAGGAGTGTTCTGCTGTTGATTTTAATTTTAAGGGTATTGATTATAGTGTTGAATTAAATGAAAACTTAATACCGAGGAGAAAAGGAGTGGATATTTATCACGAAAAGGTTGGTGATAAGAACATAGGTACTATACGGGCTGAAAAAAAACTTCTATTTGGCATTCTGAAAAACGCAGAATCACTTAAGTAGGTACTATTCATATTGAAACTGATTTCATGATATAATATTTGCGACTTAATACAATGACCATGATGTGAGATAATTTGGTAATAAAATTGTCAAAATTATAGATTTTTGTAGGTGACTGTACCAATTTTCAGTAAAATACGTCATCAAGACAACAATCGATCATAACCTCAAAAAATTGGATCAAGAGGTCAGAGGAAGCACCTCATATTAACGAGCAATTTTATAATGATTTAAAACAACTGCTTTACGAGCGTAAGAGTGGAGTACTATGAAATGAGCAGGAAATAATGCAATCTGCGTAAGGTAAGTGGAGTATGCCGGATGAAGATATGTTCCAGATGAGTGTGAGATTATGACGTCATAACATGATTTGTCTTGTATGTAGGTACTGGAAAGGAGTTTGAAACGCGTTCGTCTTTATAATTGTATTTGGTTGTAGATATAAAACTATCTAAAGAAGGAGAGACGATAAAGAAATAGGTATAAGTAGGATAAATAATCATGAATTAAGGATCCGAAGATATTATTACAAAGAACGAAATATCATTACTTATAATTTAGATATGGTTCGGAAAAATTATAAAAAGTAAGTACGGTTGCCATATGTTAATTTCTAGGAATTTTAGAGAAGACTTAAAATTACAGTCAGCTTATATTAACCTTTGGAATCTGCTTAGTAGGTACCTAACTAGGTATCCCTTGAGCTTGTCCCCTACCCTGCCTGAATTTCATATTTTAGTGAACAAAATACGAAACACATACCCACACGTGTACTCTAAGGTAGGTCTATACTTTACCGTAACGAGGACCTCGCACAATGGGCCGAGGAAATGGCAGAAAAACTCATTAGTGAGTCGCGAAGTACCGCCCGTGTCACGAACTTGAGATAAAATGATGGACGACAGTCTTAACAATGAATGTCCGTTGATATTTGATATAACGGACACAATGCTTTGATACTTGTGTCTTTTATGAGTTTCCTTTTACGGTTTTTTGCAGTTCTTGGGGTTGAGTGGTTTTTGTGAAAGGTAAATTGTGAAATAGGAAAGATAGTGTACATTTTATTCACCTAAGCTTTTGATAGTTGTTCGCAATAAGCACGATGTTATGTTCTGTTTATTACGGGAAGATACTCAAGGATATAACTGCTGAAACAGAAGAAAAAATATGGATTAAATTACCTGGATACACATGTAGCTGCGCTTTTAGTGAAACTACCTATGTGATAAGACTTTTACTACCTAAGTATTCAATAGTAATTAAGGAATTGTCTACAGAGAGAAATATCCCATATTGAGCCTATAAAATAGGTAATTAAAACACGTACTTTTAAGGACTGAAAAACCACTTAGACTAAGATAACAGTGTCACTAATAAATAGTTATTCCGATAACAACACGTTCAACCTGCATTCACTTTACGTTCGAAAATACAACGAGAACAACAAAACGTGACGTTCATTGGAATTCGTTCACAGCTTCCAGCGTTTTTTAATGAATTTCGGAACAAAAGAATTTTTATTTACTGATGCAATATTGCTGGAGTGGAAGTTCCAATCATAGAGTCGATTAATTTTTGTCACTTCGAGTCTGAAAAAGATGTCTGCGTAAATGTTGCAGCAAATACCTGAAGGGGTAGTTAAAATTTAAGTAGGTAGGTATGTCCCTACCGTAAAGTAGGTACCTAAGAACTAGTGTAATGAAAGTGGGTACTAGTGTAGGTACTAGTGTAATGTAAGTTTTCAATCTTTGTTCATTTTCCACAGGTCACACCTGTATCTGTCGTGCAATCTTCATGCAAGCCTGCTGCTATCTGACCACAAGAGCTTATCTACTGGGACTGACCACCTGAAACTACTGAATACCTTACTATCCCACCATTTATTTACTTTTTCACGTTTGTCTTCGAACTTTTAATCCAGAAGGACTTGTGGAATCTGCATCATATGGCTGTCGTCGTATTAATTTTGTTTATAAAAAAGGAACATCGAAGATAACTGAGTAAGATATCATTCTACCTTCCCACATGTCTGTGCTATATTTATCTCAGAATTTGCATTTACGATACACCATAAAATACGGAGACCATTGTAATCGTGATTCGATCAATAATTTCTTGAACACGCATGTTTAATACGAACATCAAAGAACAGTAGCAATTCATGTGTGTATTTATTTAAAATCTTGCGGCTCCGTTTACGTTTTATTCTTCAGATCTTTTATATGTTCAGTAAGGTAAGAAAGATGTTGTTAGCAAGCTCATTAAAGATGCGTTTTACTGAAGATTGACTGGGTGTATTGGTTCTTTTCTTTTGGTGTTAAAGTGGAAGGTAATAAAATAGATATATTCTTTGAATTTTCTAAGGAACCTATGTCTTCAGGGTGGTGTACCATGTTTTTTGATATTTTGCGCCGGTAGAGGTACCTACTACACAGATTTTCAGAAGATGTAGGTAAAAGTGTAAAGAAGATACCAAATAACTACAATTTTTACATAATCTCAATGGTGCAACCGCTTTCCTGATATCTAAAGTCTAAAGTTTCGCCCTTCTACTTATTAGGAATCGGAAAGGTAGACTACCTTTTCTAATAATTCTATCTAAACTACCTATGATAAAAATAAAACACAAAAGTAAAGAATAAAAAATATATTTAATGACTATACAACGATAAGGCACATAGCTTACAAGTTAATAATACAATTTAAATATTCAGTTTGTTGGGAAGCCTGTTGCTAACAAATACGTATTTTGTGATATGATACTTTAATTCTTCACCTAACGTGGTTACTTCTGCTACTTCTTCCGTTGGCGGTTCTGAAAATAAATAAAAGAACAGAAAGTTTAAATCATATTGCATTCCCAAAATGCGAAATAAAATAAATCAACACACTGCTTTTAATTTTACCTGAAGGCAGATGCAATGAGCTGATGATTTTGATGCGAGTCCACCGCAGGTACGATAAGAAATTCTCACGGGACACGTCAAAACCGCGGAAAATATGATTTTACATCAGACTCAATGGGAGACGGTTCTTAAAACTGGTTCATTACAATACCATAAAGATTTTAACTTCTACTTATCCCAGAATAAGTAGGTATAGTGTAAAATAAATAAATAACTACTAACCCAAATTCTGCCACACAGCGGGCGGGAACACAGGTTGCTGTGAGAAAACGTACACCATCTTGGAGTCCCTTTGGATGCCCTTGTTGGCTGCACCTTCTTTTCTCGTCATTTCTACGCGGTACCAGAATGCAGGTTTTCTAGAAAAATTTAAACATTACATAAATCACAACTATATTGAAAGTATAAGTATGTAAGTTTATAGTGGTATCCCCCATACCCACACCCATACTAACTAAAATTTTATTTTTTTGAAGTAACTTAAGTAAAGTAGATCCAGTTTTAAGGTAAGTAGCAGGCAATTACAACATAAACATAGGTTTCTAGAATTAAGAAAACATAGGTTCTAAGGCTCAAGCTCACAACATGTGTAAAATTCATAGTAAACACAGTTCTTGAAAATTGACGTTCATGTTGTAGTTGAACTTGAGCCTTAATCTGGCACAGTGATGTGTCAAAAATCGATGATAATGGATTTTAGTATACCTAAACATCTATTACAAACTGAAGGTACTCACTTTAAATGATCCTGCACGATATTATTGGCGATGGGCATACTAATCTTCTGCACAGGGTCACTCACTAACTGTCCCACTGTTCTGATAGGCGACTTCTCTGATACGTAGTGTTCTAGTAGACGTGAGGCGCAGGGTTTTAGACTGGCTAAAATATAATAGAATTTACTTATTAAAATATCTAACTAAATTGACAAAAGAATGTGTGTGAACATGTTAAACATAGGTAATAGAAAATGCATATTTGTTTTGAAAAACGTTTATGTGAAAAAGCTGAATAATTTCTACTTTGAATTTGCTTCTAAGTACATAAAATCACATACCATCATACTGCATCACCATAAAAAGGGCTTGCATGGCATGTCAAGCATATTATTTTGTTTATTAAGTATTTAACATCGTCATTTAGATACGCGTGCCATTAATTGGTAACTTCTTGCCTGTAGCCATCCACATTCATACTCATAATATGTTAAGGAAGTTATGATAATTATTTACCAAAATCAGCTCTCAAGCAGCTTTCAGCGCGATGTAGGTGTTCCAAACACACGTGAACTTGTGCGAACTTCATCAGCAAATTCTTCCATGGACTTATGTCAATTTCATCTGTTATCAATGGCACCTGAAACAAATTTATTATTTATTCAATAACTGGGTTGAGATGTTTGCTATTGAAGGCTATTGACTTGTTTTAAGCCTGGTGAGAGAAGTATTATGGAAACAGCTAATCATTTCCTAAACATACCATTGATGGGTTGGCTTCCAGTCCAACCATGCTGTTATCAGATCCGATCCAAATGTTTGAGAAGTTGGTTACTAAAGCAACAAATTCTCACCTCATTAACATCTTTCTTCTCACTAACTAGGCCATGTTTCTTCAATGACGCGAAGTCATCAACAGTGAGTTCATTGGGATCGTCTTCGTAGAAAGACTCGCAGTCCAAACGTATGGAGTGTTCAGCTGATGTTAGACTTTCGAAGGGATTGAGTTGGAAGTCGCCGCCGCTCATTGTCATGTCTTGTATGGTTTGGTTTATTTGTTCTATAGATTCGTGGGTTCTGGAATTAAAAGTGAAATATAGATCATAATGAAATAGCACATAAGGAGTAGATAAGAGGGTACATAATGAGTACATAGTGTATAAACAATTAGATAAGGGAGTAAATAGGAAAGTACATAAGGATGATGTAGGGTAATTCATAAGGACATAAGTATACAAGAAACTACGTATGGAAGTACATAAGAGTACATCTAAGTTTAGCCGCTTAAGGCCGGTTACATCTAGCTATCACCAATTTAACCTAGTTTTAGCCATCCCTCGAGCTTTAGCCTCAACATACATCATCCTTACCTGGCATCACTAGGTGTAGGCTTCATCATATTGGTTACACCTAGTAGGTGTAACACCTGGTTCTAACGGAAAATAAGAAGATACGACTGACGACTAATTTTAGCCGCATATGGCCGGATACACCCAGCTGTAACTGGTTTAACCTAGTTGTAGCCTCCCCTCGAGCTTCATCCTTAACATACATAATCCTTACCTGGCATCACTATTCCAGATCCCAGCAATAAAGAAGGAATGTTCCAACAGTGACATAACCCGGGTGTACTCCCACATAGTCTTCTCCGTCCCCACTTGAGCGACCAGGGATAATGCTTGAGGCGGACTGGATCGTAAGTTCTTCAGTACTTTGGAAGCTTGAGAGTGGCCTCGAGACAGTTTGAGGACTAACTTTGATAGGTAGGATTTGTTGTTTGCGTCAATCTGTGAAGGAAATAATTGGACATTTTCTAACCACTTCACTGTCCACGATGCTGACACAATAGTTAAACAATCGGTATTTACCTACAGCATATGACTCATAGGACAAGGAAAGTAGAAGGACACATATAACACTGGCCTCATGAATGTATAGTAAAAATGGTTACATCTTTTCAATTCAAAAAAGTACACAAAAAAGGAGATTCCCTTTTGGGCCATGGCATGGTTGACTAGGGCCTTTCTAAAGAAAGTGCATAGGTATTACTGGTGAATTACTTTAGCTTCTAAAAAATACTTACAAATGGACGTATTTTTCCAGAGGATATGAATTTCAGTGCTTGAATTAATAAGGTGATCAGTTCTTCTGCTGTTTCACAATCTGAAACAAAAAAAATCTTTACTACTATAATAAAGAGAGAGAAGGTATACATTTCTTTGTAGGTTTCTACCATAAAGGTTCCGAAACCACTGATACGATTTCAAAAATTCTTTCACTGTTGGAAAGCTACACTCTTCCTGAGTAACATAGGCTACATTTTATCCCACTACGGGCAGTAGTTCGCACGCGACGAGGGTTAAAACGCGGGAATAAAGATATTTACCTACGCAAGCAAAGTATGACCACTCACCTCTCAATATATCCCAGAGTTTATAAGTAAAATCGTTACTAGAACCAATAGTATTCATGCTATGTAAACATTGTCCTAAAGTAGTAGTATCTTCAGTGATACATATACAGCCCCCCGCGGGTACTTCCGCGGTATAAGCGTATGTTTCAGTTTCGTTTAGTAGCTCGTTCACGCGTTTGGTGTTGTTAGGACGTTTTGCGCCGGGGATGTTGTTTCTGGAATTAATAGCAAAAAAAATAAAGTACTAATATTATAAAGACCAAACATTCATTAATGTGACTAATGCCTAAACTAAAAGCAATTTGAGTAATCCTTTTTTGTTCGAAGGCTACAGGCTAAGGTATATATGAAGAAAATACTTTCCAGCTTATTATATAGCCCTATAAAAACCGACCAACTGCTAGATATAGGTATTACTGTTAGGTAAGCAGCAAAAATCGTTTGTTTTATTGAAAGCCACTTTAAATATTTATTTTATTCTGATTTTATTATTTGTTGTTGAAGCGGAAACAGAAATAAATCATCTGAAGATTGGATACCATGGTCATGAGATACTGACCAAAATTTGGCCAGCTATGAGTATACAGCAACCTTTTTATCCTAGGAATGGAATACTTTTTTATGGAAGTCTAACAATTAAAACTTATGAATATTACCTAATTGTAGCAGTTTCTAGATTAACAGAGGCGAATCCAGCAGCAGTCATGTCTACTAACATCTGGTTAATATTGTGTAATGCACACACAGACCTCCATAAAGCGTTACACGGGCTTGCTAGATGACCTACTATGATTTCTTGTTCCTGTAATGATATTTAAGTAAATTAAAAACTAAATTAAGAAATATCTCTATTATAAGAAGTTTAAATATGCAAAAGTCTTTACATGATACAAATATCTAATAATATGATTACTTAGCTGAACTTTAGAAACTTTGGTTAAAAATACTTCACATTGGAACTGGCAAAAGTGCACTTGTGAAAATTTAATAATTTCTATAATTTGTAAATCAAACTATCACAAACCCGTAGAGATACAAATTCTATTTCAAATATAAATATTTCAAATAATCAAATACTATAAACACGAAAGTTTATATGTAGGTATAGTTAAAATTTTTGCTGTTCTTTCATGCAAAAGCTACCATGGGTATTTTGATGAAATTTCTTCTATCTACTTTAGCTTTGCTTATAGGATATTCAACATTTAAAGGGATTACTTACAAAATTAACTTTACAGCTTATAAACGGTGTATGGAGTGTCTTTCCTGACCATTGACAGCACAGCTCAGTGACACCACCATGTGGAGCATTGACTAACTCATCAGTATTGTGGGAGCCATATGATATGCCAGCTATCAGGTACTTGCAATCAACTGTGGTGGATATCTGGAAATGTTTAAACATATTAAAATGAATAAGAAGTTTCAGTCTGGGTCTTCCTAGGTGAATTTGTTTATATCACTTCAAGAGATGAAAATATTGATGAACATGTTTTATACACACATTTACATTAACAAAAATAAGTAGAAAATAGTAGTGCAATCCTTAAAGTTCACTGCTGGAACCATCAGTTTGGGTATTACATAAAATATCATAAATACATTGGTATTTTTCCAGTACATAATGATATGCATTTTATAACAAAGTTTAACAATTAGTTCATATCATAATTCTTACCAAATCCGCACTCAATCCTTCTTGCTTAGCATAACCGTCAACAAGGAGGTCCAAATCAACATCATCCTGGTTCATACTGCCTTCATAAGTGACCAAACCTCTAGCAAAGTGTTCGCTATCAGATTGTATAGTGAGAAGTAAAGGCTTGCTATCTTCTGATGGGTTTGTTAGTATCCATAGTGGTACTGCTTCCTCGGTTGATAACTGGTTTCTGTGTTTGTTGTAGAGTGTGGCTATATCTCTGGAATTGTTTTAAGTAATTAATTCTTAATTTATCTTGACAATGCTGCTGTTTTTTCTTCATAATAATTATGTTAAGCTTAAACGGATTGGTAATTCATAGCTTAAGGAAAGGAAAAAGATTTTTCATGACTACAATTATTATTTATCTATTATACTATAATTGAAAATGTGAAAGAAAAACAGTGTCTGGGTGTCAGGCCGAAACTACTGAACCAATTCAAATCTTTATTATGCACAGCAAAGATTGCCTATATCCTGAGGGAAACAACATAGATGTGGGAAGTAGTTTCTCAAGGTGCGAATGAAATTGCAGTGTCTCAATAATATTTTGATATTGGTTCAGTATTATCCAATGAAAAGAATACTAACCTCGCCACATCGAGAGCAATAGGACCATGGAAAGCCTCTTCCTTGCTCCACAACTGAGGTTCATCAGAAATCATGGTATCATCCAGTATTGTGAGACTCAAGTCTAGTTTAAGGGGAGATCCCGTTAACTCTAGCTCCTCTGAAAATATTTGTTTATGAATTAGCAGAATTATATTAAAGATCTAGCAATAATGATCATAGGTAGTGTTAAAGTAGATTTTTAAAGTTATTGAGTAAATTTTTAGATATGAAAGATCACTTGAAAGTAAAGAATGGTTGGTTGTAGAGTCTAAGACGCTGCTAAGACGACCCGCTGACCCAAACGGCGTGCAAAGGAATCAGAACCTAGAACTTGCTGCACTCTGACTAAAACACTTGAATAAGTAGGTATGCAATTTCATAATATTTTTTTGTATTTATTGGGCTAAAGTTTGTAGCAGTATATAAGGAATCCTTCAGAATTTGCTAGGCAATAGACAATAAAACATTTCAAAGATAATTTTCTTTTAGAAATGGTTAAATTAAAACAAAACAAAAGTTCCACTTACCAGCCTCATTTCTTTTGTTATTATCCGCAGTTTCCGTAATATACGACGTTTGTTTGGTCTGCAAGTGCATAAACACAATATTAATAGAATAATTCTGTAAAACATTACTGAAAATTACATTTACAAAATATAATTTACCTTATTACAAACGAGAACAACATCATTGCTAGCTTTCGTATACATTTCTATGTAACTGGGACTCTTTTGTTTTTGAATGTAATATTTCGAATAACTATCTGTCAGGGGTTTTAATAAATTCTCCATGATTATTTTAGTAATTACAATAAATAAAACTTAACGACGAAAACAAAATTAGAAGCCGTTGTGTTCGTTGTTCAATTTGAATTTAGAACATTTTTTGTTTTTTATGTTTGACATTGACAGTTACGTTCGGTATCTATAAAATTATATATATTTTATCCGTCGTTTTAAAATATCTATAAAATTGAAGGCAAAACTTGTTGTTTTTCTTTAAATAAAAATATAATATCGAATAACTTTAATTTGTACACAATATTATAGTAAAACTGAAAATAACACGCATTTAATGCCAGGATAAAGAGTGTCTGGTCACAAGAGACATTGAGTCATCGTAGTAGTTTTTATAGTTAACGACAGATGGCGCGAGTAGACCTATTTTGCGTTAAGAGCATTGTACAGACAGCTTCAAAAGTAAACTGATACCTAAGTGCCTAGTCGATAACTTGCCAGAGTATTCAGCTTCTTTTTTGGAAGTTCAGGATGTTAAGTAAATTTTGACCTTATGCATTGTAGGACTTTCGAAAATCTTGACTTGTTCAGCTAGGTACTTTTGAAGCTGACCGTACTATTGATGATTTTTATTGGACAGGTGTCATTGAACACTTGATTTTTTCATAGAAGTATAACTTCATGTTTTACGGTTGAAAAACACAACAATGACAAATAAATGGAATTCATAATAAGTAGGTACCTACCTACCGACCAGGTAAGTAGGTACCTATCTATCGAGGGTTTAATTTTTATACCTTCCCACTTAGGTAGGTATGTAATGTGTGTTGGCGGTGTACCTACCTACCTATGGTCAATATTGAAGATTGCACAATGATTTCCATCGAGTAGGTACTTAAAATAATATTAATTGTACCTAAGTACATTATTTATATTGGAGGTAATAACTTAATAACTATTGCACAATGTTATTGTAGGCCTAGGGCCTCTAATCATCCTTCTTTAGGCCTATCGCCTAAAGGATGAGATTGAAATGATAAAGCCAGAATGGAAACGGCAGCGGGACCTAAAGTGGGGAAAGTATCAGACAGAATCGCCGACACTCCTCATAATATTCCCTCGAAATAGTCGGAATGCATACAGTAGAGAGTTACTTCCTAATTGCTACCAGTTGACAATTAGTCGCTGCCGGAATTACTGCCGCGCGGCGCCACTTTTTGCTTGGCACCTGTGTGCGACGCACTCTTCGCACACCCCTGGTAGGTATACACGGCCCTGGCAGCAGGCTGCGAGCGTTCATCAAAAGCGTCACATGTCAATCATTTACGCCGAGAGACGCCATGCTACCGACGACGGGCGTTGCGTTAGCGAAAGCAACAAAAAAAACAGTAGAGACCTATTTTGGATTCATTTTTTAAGGCAAAAAAATCTTACACCCACGAAACAGAAAATACTGTTCCGTGCTTATATACAACAGCTTCCGCTTTTATAAAAGTACTTTTTATTCGGCTTTTAGGGTCTCATTTTGACACACCTTTCAAAAATTATACGAACGCCTTCTGAGGTCATCACTTAAAAAATGACAATGAAAAAGACATTTTCATCTCAAAAAATTCAAATTATTTGGTACTTTGGTACTCACTGAAAAATAACATTAAGGCATTAAGTTACATTTGTTTTTCGATACCCTTTGAATTCAAGTACAGCTTTGACGTGACTTTAAAACGATACCACTCACGCTTAAAGTAGGTACCTAGGTAAGCGTAGTGTAGGTAAACCAATCAAGTGCTGAGCAATAGATTTAAAATGGCTATCTCTGAAGTGGTGATCCATTAGTCATTCTAGATCGGTGATTAACCACAGGACGGTTATTGCTCGTATAGATGTAAAGTGGACGGCTTTTGGAGACTATCAATGCGTGACAAACGTAATTTTATATTTTAGGGTTCCTCATAATATTTTGTACCTACACGAATTAGTGTTGACTTATTTTTTTAACAATTAGGTGTAGCTTTAGATTATGTTACGAATTTGGTTAACAGGATGTCTTTATTTTTAACCGGCTTCGCCATATTGTGTAGTGTAGTCTTGATATCTAATGAGGTTTTTGGCAATGCTCTCTGCTCGTTTTTACAAGTTAAGACTTTAATTCCTTCTCAGTTTAGATTATTGAAGGACAACTCTTTTGTTAGGCGAGTTATTACGCATATCAGAAGAAGAATTGAAAGAACACCGGCCTGGAACAACACTGGCCTGGGCAACACTGGCCGGGTGACTTGTCAAAAAACAGCTGTGTAATTTAAAATTAAAATAAAATAGAAAAATAGTCAAAATAGCCCTTAAAAGTATTTAATATAGTAGTAGTGGTCATAAATATAGTGTACAAATGTTTGTGGCGTCATTGTAGAAGGATAACTGATAAAAATCTACATCACACGGAGGCGGTCAGCTGTCAACCGCTCAATTCAAATTAATTGGATTTTTACGGGAAGTATCTTTCTATTACATTTGTGTCACACTTTACTGCATCAGTTCCACAACTGCAGATTGTATTATTTACATTACATATCGGATTTACGTCAAAAACAAAGTCAACCTTGTAACCTACCCTAACATTGCAATAAAAATAAAAAGCGAGTAAAAAGCAAAGATAACTTTCTCCTGATTGCTTAAACAAATAAATCAATATATTATCGGATAAATTACATGTTCCTTTAACGGTTAATTTTGTTAAATTACACATTTAATAAGCATCACGTTTACAGAATAAATATATCTTTTCATATCTCTTCATTTCAATTTCGTGCATAATTCTTTATCAATCTTATGCTCTTCTTTGCTGTGTAATCTTAAAGCTACGGAATTGCATACTTGAAACTATCAGTCATCTAGTGAACTTAACCTGCTATTCTTTTCTGTCTTTCTCATCTTGGTTACTTCACGCTTTCAGTAAATACCTGACACCATGTCCATTAAGACACGAAAGGCTACTGTCAAAGACATGGAGGTAAAACTGAAGGACACCCTGGAAGAGCTGAAAACATCTAAGGAGCTCTGTGGTCAACTGTTGAGGGAACGTGATGAGAGCGAGGAAGAAATACAGAACATAATTAATAAAAACTCAGGATTAAAGTCTCAACTTGCCGAGTTACACATTCAATATATGGATGTGCTGGATCAGCGGGATAGGTTACAGGTTTTTGTAGGTTCTTTTAGTGAATGTAGTGATGCTCATGAGAGGGCTCTGAGTCGCATTACTGAACTGGAGACCAGCTTAAATGATGCTCACAAGTCGTTGACATGCTTCAAGCAAATTCAAGAACAACAAGAAAGTGACGACACTCATCGCCTTTTTAATGAGCTTGTTGCATCAAATTCACTAAATATGAGTCACAAAAAAATTAAAAAATACATTAGAATAAACAAATTGATTCAAAAAATTAAGAGAGTGTGTCATAAACAGAAATCGACTTACAAATTAAATAATTTACTTAAAAGTAAGGTTAATTTAAAACAACAGTTAAATTTGTGCACTAATCAACTTTTACAAAGTAGGCTAATGTACGACCAAGATACACAGGTTCTGCAACAGGAGATGCTTGATCTGCAGCGTGAGTTAACAAAAATTACACACAATTATGAGGCAGCCAAATATCAAATTAAGGCACATATTCTGGCTACCGATGAGCTGCTCCAGTTAGGTAGTGAAAATATGGACCGTCTTGATTCTCTTAAAAACAAATATAACAACTGTACTTGTTCTCAACCAACAGTACAAGCTGACCTACAGTTAACAACGCCTAGTACTATGCAGTCAGCTGTGAACAGTGACACAATACCACCTCGTGTCGCTGTTCAGTGCAATATTCCACCATCAAGCATTTCACATAAACATAGTTCAGGAAATCAAAACTCATCACAAATATTTTCTGATAGATTTGGTCTAGGTTTTGGTAAATTAGTCTCTCAATACTGTAAAAGTAATATAATAAACAATTGTTCACCCGGTGCCAGCTACAATGAGATTATAGAAAGAATTAAATTGACTAATCTTAATACCACTTCATCTGCCATTATGCTATTTGGAGATAGTCTAGCAGTTAGTAAACAAAATATAATAGATTGTGTTGAATTAATGATAAAATTAAATAATGAAACAAATTGCAAGTTTATCATCTGTGCCTTACCATATTCAAAAAATTTTACTGAAGAACAAAATCAGTACATATTTGATTTAAATCTATTAATGTACAATACAACTAGGCATTACAATAATAGAATAATGTACTTTGATACAAATAAATTTATAAATAATTTTGTAATGACAAATGATACAATGTATCTAAGTTTTTATTATAAAAGACAAATTGCTATATTGATAGCAAATAATATACAAATTGACCCGGGTTCTACTACGGTAACCTCTTCTTTTAATAATATTAGTAGTTCTACTAATACAACTATTGATACACCTGATAGTTTAAACTACATGGTGCGACAAAGGGTGGGCCACATCAACTGAATGTTGTACATCAAAACATTCAGGGCCTTTCCGGCAAGGATTTAGAATTAAGTTTATTTATTGAGCATTATATGGTACAAGTAATGTGCATAACTGAGCACTGGCACAGAAATTCTGAAATAATATTCCTTAATAATTGTAATTACACAGTACAAAGTGCGTTTGTTAGAAAGGAAGCCATCCATGGTGGCTCTCTTATAATTGTGTCTAATAATATAAAGTGTAAAGAACGTTTGGATATAGTTAAATTATCAGTGGAGCGCAACATAGAACTGTCATGTGTTGAACTGGAGCGGTTTGTTATAATTTGTGTGTACAGGCCTCCTTCTGGGGATTTTAACATCTTTGAATCGGTAATGGAAAATTCCCTTTCTAAACTAAATTCAAGTAGTAAAACACTTTTAGTTTGCGGTGATTTCAATGTTAATATTTTAGAATCATCTCCCTTAACTATAAGGTTGCTTAACTTATTTAAATCTTTCAACTTGTTTAATTTATTTCTAGAACCAACAAGAATTACGGCAACCTCGTCAACCTGTTTAGATAATATATTTAGTAATTGTACCGCCACGGAGACTCTGATTACCAATGGCCTTCCTTCCGATCACCGTGGTCAACTGGCACGGTTTCCTGATAGACAGCATAAAATCAAACGGGAAATAACATGTCGCCCCTTAACAACCAGTCGTTTTAATACTTTCAAAAATAATATAATTGCAAAACTAGGCTATGAGATATTAGATAATGACAATCCCCATTTAATGTACGGAGCTCTGTTCGATATCATTAAATATGAATTTAATTCTAGTTTTAAAACCAAAACTTTCGTAATAAAAGAAACGGCTAATTTCAATGAGTGGGCTACCCCCGGCATTTACAAGAGTAGAGCTAAGTTGTATGAGCTGTATGAAATGAAAAATTATAAATTTGATGAAAATTTTATTACATTTGTTAGAAATTATTCCAAATTGTTTAAAAAAGTCTGTCATGCGGCAAAATCGATGTATTTTAGTAATAAAATCAAGAACAGTAATAGTGTAATTAAAGCTACGTGGAATATTATTAATAGTGAGACTGGAAAAAATAAACAGCGTGATACTCGATACAAAATCGTTGATGAGGATCAAGTTTATGAGAAAGATTCGGATGTAGCTAGAGAATTTAATACCTTCTTTTCTAATATTGCAATAAAGACCACTAGCGACTTAGACTCCTCTACCACCAACGCCGAAAAATTTTTACGAAGTAGTGTTAGCCAATGTGAAGCCACATTTACTTTTAGTTATATTACACCTCATGATATAGTTAGAACCTTCAAGTCATTAAATTCAAAAAAGACAGGTGACTTGTGGGGTATCTCTGTAAAAGTTATAGACTGTATTATTGTCGATATTGCACCCTATTTGGCTAGTATATTTAATGAGTGTATTGACTCAGGTACCTTTCCGGAACTTATGAAATACAGTAAGGTTATACCACTCTTTAAATCAGGGAGCAAGGATGACCTAGGCAACTTTAGGCCGATTTCAATTTTACCCGCGTTAAGCAAAATTTATGAAAAAATCATTTTAAATCAGCTACTGCGCCATTTCAATGTACATAATATTTTACATGCGGAACAATATGGTTTCACTAAGGGTCGCTCAACAACGGATGCCGGAGTTGCTCTACTGAAGCACATTTATACCGCGTGGGAGAAGTCGCAGAATGCAATTGGGGTGTTTTGTGATCTTTCTAAGGCGTTTGACTGCGTCCAACATGAAACGCTTACTCAGAAGCTTAAGTACTATGGCATTAGAGATAGCGCACTTAGTGTTATTAGCTCATATTTAAGCGGCAGAATGCAATGTGTTGACGTTAATGGTGTCAAATCTTCCAATCTACCCGTTTGTTTGGGCGTACCGCAAGGCTCGATTCTAGGGCCATTTTTATTTCTTGTGTACATTAATGACTTGCCATATTATTTAAAATCATTGTGTGATGTAGTATTGTTTGCTGATGACACGTCTCTAATTTTTAAAGTTGATAGGAATAGAGTAGATTTTGATGACGTGAATTCGTGTCTGTCGTTAGTAACGCACTGGTTCACAGCCAATAATTTGGTTTTGAATGCGAAGAAAACCAAATGTATAAAATTTGCTTTGCCAAACGTGAAAAATCTCGGCCCCAGTGTAGTTTTAAACAACGAGGAAATTGAAACGGTCCAAGCTACCACTTTTCTAGGAATAACTGTAGACTCCAAAATTCAATGGGGTGAGCATATAACTGGCCTCACGAATAGACTAAGCTCTGCTGCGTACGCTGTCAGAAAGGTAAGAGCTCTCACCGATGTAGCCACGGCGCGTTTAGTGTACTTCAGTTATTTCCACAGTGTTATGTCTTACGGAATTCTTATGTGGGGCAATGCTGCCGACATAGAAAATGTCTTCGTGTTACAGAAGCGTGCTATCCGTGCTATATACCGACTAGGTACTAGAGTCTCCCTAAGGGAAAGGTTTAAGGATATTGGTGTTCTGACTGTGGCGTCTCAATATATTTATGCCAATATAATATATGTAAGGCAAAACATAGAGTTATTTAGTAAAAAGAGTGACGTGCACAATTTCAACACTAGAAATAAACATAAATTAACCGCATCCAACTATCGATTGCATAAAGTGCACGGTTCGTTTGTGGGCCTTTGTATACGCATTTATAATAGAATCCCAGTTCATTTGTTAGAACTAACGGACAGTTCTTTTAAAATCAAAATTAAGGATATACTGATTAAAAAGGCTTATTATAACATTAATGATTATTTCACAGATACACGCAGATGGCAGCTCTGAAGTGGACAACAAGTGTTTTTTTTTATATATATATATTTTGCGACTAATATTGAATTGTATAATTGTAATTTAATTATAATTAAATTGTAATAGACAGCTGTGTTGCTGGGAAGTTTGTTCTTCACCACTTCTTCTTCCCAGCCATAACACTAGGAAGTGGTGAAAGGGGGGCGTTTTGGGGGTGCTGTAATTTTGTATTTTTTGACGTGAAAAAGTGCTAGAATCTAGCCTATTTTCAATAAACGATTTTGACTTTGACTTTGACACCGTACCTATGATTGTCAAAACATGATGACACAGTCATGATAAAGTCAAGGTTTCCAAAACGGCACGCATGCACCATTACAACCTTTTATTTTTCAACTAACGTAGGTAGAATATTTGATTGGACTACCCACTGCCACTAAATATCGTTATTGACGTAGGCATATTTGTTCCTAGTATCGTTCGTGGAAAAAGGGTTGATCATGCGTGAAATAAATATGCAAGTATGGGAATTCAGCTTTAAGCACTTCTAATTTGGGATTAATAGTAACGGAACCCAAGCATTAAAGGCTTAACTCCGATTTCTTATCATAATGTTACCGCGAAATAATTCATTGATAATTTGGTTTGACATTTTTATAATAGTTTAGGCTGTTGATGTATTTGCCTTGTAATACAATATTTAGGTTATTAGGTAAAAGGATCAGTTAAAAAATAACCAGATTCTTTCCAAATTTAGTACCTATTTAAAGCCAATAATAAATATAAAGTATCTATAAAACTGGATACCTAATAATGTACCTACACCTACAAAGTACCTACGTGGATTATTAATATGAAGTTCATGCCTTTTTCATAGGAACTGGCCAAACCCATCATATTCGCGAAAAGTTGGGCAGGTGGGGCAGGAAGGGTCTTGCCATTGTATAAAAAAAAGGTCGTTCTCAGCATAGGTGCCGCAGTTTTTTTTTATCTGAATTTTAAAACTAAATTATTACAACCAAATCATCGTTTTTATGAATTTTATCGTGACTACCACGCTGGTTTATTTGCTCTGCTGTGCATACCTTTATACGTCACTGCATGCTTACCTACTTACTGCTTCCCACATTACCTACATATGTGGATCAAAGTTAATAATAGGTCCTCTTGTTCAGATTTAGAACTTTAGTCAAAATACTACTATTAAACTATATATGTACTTAATACATGCTTAATTTATATAAATATCAAAAACTATGTAAATAAAAATTTATATATATTGCAATGTTATTTCGCCACCACCCAAAGACAGAGTGGTAGAAAATACCTAAGGCGTCGTGTACAATGCGCAAAAAATATTGAATAAATAAAGAAATAAAAGGTACCTAAGTTAGGAGGTACTAAAAATACCTATAAAGGTTCGGATGATTGTTAGTCAACATCTTAATAACGCCTAAAATTATTTATTCACACGTGGTTGTAGAGCTTGGATTTGATACTATTATTGGTCTGTCATTAAAAAATGACTAAACAATTTATACTTACTTTTTTTTGGATGCTCCAAAAATATGTTTTATACAGTTACATATCTAATTAATTTTTAAGTATTAGGTACAATTCCTATCTGAGTTTCGAATAATTGCAACGACAATGATTGATATTTTTTATGTCAAGTATTGCATTATTAAAGTACAGTTAAAGTCATCATAGCAACACAGTCCCAAAATATAGTTTAGCCATATTTTCATAATCACTATAGACAAGCAAGACCCTTCTAATTGTTTCAGTTTAGTCTACACTCCTACATACTCAAAGACAATTTGGGTAAGTAGGTGTTATCTCCATTCAGAAAATTAGCATCCTACACCACGCGCCATCTTTAAGTAAATTTTCGCAAATAACTTGACCACTAGGGGCACACTGAAAACTAAACAGTCGGCCGACAGTCTATCCGATGATTGACAATAACCTTTTTTTAAATCCAATTAAAGATTTCAGTAGGTCTGATACCATTCAACTACCCAATCGTTGTTACGTATGTACTTCCATTCATCTTCATACTGATTTATGAGCCCAAACCAATTATAATTATTGGCCGACTAAAATTTTGTAATGTGCGCTTACTGTAACGAAAATCTTGAATTCAATCAAAGTTTTCAGTCGTTCTGATGTCGACTAAATATCTGATCGTTGTTATATGCGAAATCTCATACATCTCCGTACTTATCAAGTGCCCAATCAAATGTCGGCCGACTTAAAAGTCTCTAGTGTGCTGGTACTCTAAATGAGTTTTCTTTGATTATATTAACACAATATACAAAGAAAGAGTACCTGTTATTAGGTGAATCTTCACTTTAGCTTTTAGTCTGATTAAATGGATTTTATTGTTCGGACAAGGTAACGATTGCAGATTCAAATTGGGTGCCTCTGATGTAATAGAAAAAGATCGACAATTTGCTGTAACCCTTACTTAGGTAACCAGCCAACTTGTAGGTATAAAGTCTAAAGGTGTGTGTAGTCTATCATTATGCTTGGTTGGCCGAAAGTTTTGCTATCTTCATGTAGCTTCATGAAAATTCAGGAATTATTGGAAGAGATTACTAGTAATATCGGGACATTTGTTTGAACGGTCTTTTTCCCGTAGGGCGACCACAATAATGATAATTGTGCATGAATTTATATTTTCTTTAAATGTGTTTCATAACACTGAAACACTAGCATCTAAAAATGTAATAAAGTGTTAAAACATAATTTTAATTTTCCCTCCCCTGTTTTGTACTCTCATCACATTATGAGTACGAAAAAAAAATTAATTGTCAGTGTAAAGAGTTCAAAAGAGTGACCCGTGTCTTGTTGTTATGTGAGACTCATATTTATTAGGCTGACATTATGTTAATGGGGAACGTGATGTACCATATTTAGAAGGATTTTAAAGGGAAATGGTATGAAAACACCTACACAGGAGTTTGTAGGTAACTTGTACGGTTTTGCAATGTTTGAGATAATGTATTGTTTGCGTATGACAAAAATCTCAAGTTGCATAAAATGGTATTACCTATTCAGATCAAATTTTGTAATTATTATAATGTGTTTCCACCTTTTTAGATGGGACATCATCAGATGCTCCCTAAAGCTGCGGGTTTCAGGAGGAGATTCAGACTCTTAATCACTAAGCTCCACATTTGTTCCCAGAAGCTTTTTGTGTATTAGGACCGCGGTATCTGTTTCGACCAATCCGGCTGAAATTGGTTAGATCATCCAAATTATCGACGAAGCCTGTTTGCCTATGGTAGGTATCTATCTATGGCTAAAAAGCTAGAGTAGTAGGTATAGCACCAAGGGGATGCGATGGCCATCGGAAGCTACACCTAGAATAAAAACGACAAAAGATAAAATAATTTGTTTTTCAGTAACCCAACCTTTCTTAACTTTAATCTTTAAATACCAACATATTATACAAGAATACAAAACATTGTAGGTAGCAAGTAATTAAAATAAGTGGATCTAACTATATCCAGGTTCGTAGACAAGCCAGACACTTCAGGTTACTTACTTACTTAATTAATATTCCGTAGGTATCAGTTTAATTGTTAACAAGATTTCTGTACGTTGGATATTAGACAGAGGTTTAACACTTGCAAAGGGTTTGCGAATCTGTGACAGGTATTTGGAAACAGAATTTGAATGAATTGTTCTTATTAAAAATAAGGAATACGTTCTCAATTCAAATGTATTGTATGTACATAGGTTTATTTTGTATCAAATTTTACATTACCTAGGTACTATACACTTTCTTAACAAAGTCGATTGTGTACAAAAAAAAATGTCAGTACTCAACCACTTCGTCGGCCATTCATTTCAGCTTCCTGATCGTAACAAAAGAATTAAATATGCAGCAAATGTTCTACAAACTACTTAAAACTTAGCCACCCTATAACAGCTATAAATAAAATGCATGTATTCAATTAAGAAGAAACTTTAATAAAGCATTATTAAAATTAAAACTAGCGCGTATTCAAAAGGTTTTATTTTCTTCAAACCAAGAACGTGCTATTCTTGCATACAAATTAATAAAAATGTTACATGAGTTACGAGAAATTATTCTCAATAATGATAGAAAATTATTGAGAACATTTTCTTTGTATTGCATTTATAGAAAGGTAAGGAAAGGGTAATATAATTATTACATATTTAATTGATAGGTGAGCTAATTTAACGGCTTAAAACACTTGTGTAAAAGTTTGAATTTCAGGTAGGTATTGCGAATTCGGATCATTTAGTGATTAGTACATACTGAAAACATGAAAACACTCATGCAAATATTTTTAGTTATTTATAATATGAGTTCCCTGATGTCATTGAACATCCTTGGCAGTCGTTACGGGTAGTCATAAGCCAGTAAGTCTGACACCAGTCTAACCGAGGGGTATTGGGTTGCTCGGGTAACTGGGTTGAAGGGGTCAGATAGGCAGTCGCTCCTTGTAAAGCACTGGTACTCAGCTACATCCGGTTAGACTAGAAGCCGACCCCAACATAGTTGGGAAAAAGGCTCGGAGGATGATGATGAGAATATGAGGAAAGGAAAAACTACGGCAGATTGCAGCACTTTTTTTATTGTTGGGTACCGGGTCTCACTGTCTGTTGTACCTAAGAACTTATCTAGTAGTGGTCTTCTTCACCAAGTGTAGGTATCTCGTCTCTACCGAAAGTAGATATTATTATAGATTTCCTAAGAAATTCAGGTCAATATGTATTTGGAAAATAAGCACGAATACAAAGAACCTGTTAATTCTTTTTTTCAAGCCAATTACCCAAGAAGACGATTCCGGAAAACAACTTTTTTCTCCTTGGTATTTTCTTTCGTCCCTGAAGAATTATATTTTTGCAATCTGCAAGCTCTTCTTTTAATTTTCCCAGGAACACGTCACACTAGGTGACTGGCTACGCGTGCGTGGCTCCGCCCACATTCCGCCCTACGGTAGCCTATAAATGGTGGCGCCAGCGACTTTGTATTTCACTTCTAACTTGGTGCACTTTCGCGCTCTCCGGCCCTTCGAAGTTCGAAAAGTTTCGCTGTCCGTTGCTCCGCTGAGAAGCTAAGGTAAGTGGGATTTTGGGAGGGTTTCGATTTTTTAATTTTATTTTTTTGAGTTAGGGGTTTTAGTTTTTTAATTTTACTCTTTAAATTAAACTTTTAGAATATATATTTTTTTAAAAAACATGGTTTACTCACATTGTAAACTCTTTTTTTATAATTTACAAGTAAATATATTTTCCTTATTTTTTTTCATTTATTTTAAAAATATTGCAGTAAACTGAGGGTTTAATTTGCTTTAGAAGATAAAGTTCAGGACTTTTCCTGTCCAGAACATTTTCTGTAAACGAATTAGGTACACTTAATTAACAATTCAACAATTGGATTACGATAAAAGTTAGGTTTAAAATTAAATAAGGAAGTACCATAATCAAAGAGAATTAGGCCAAGTTTTACGTGAAGATAATTTAAAATTCTCTTTAACCTTTATTTAAGAGAATAACTGAACAATTACCGCGGGAAATTTTATTTACCTCAATATGAAATCATTTATTAACCAACTGAAAAAACATATTAATACAATACAAATCTAGAACAAAAAAGTTTACTTCAAAATATTGAAACATACTTTTCGGTTTTTCCTTAATTTTAGAAAGTCAATTTTATTCGGTTGAGTTATTAAAGATGTTTCTTATTATCCTATTCAGTTTAGTTAACCTACGTTTCAGAGTAGAATAAACTTTACTCACGTAATTTCTGGAATAAAAAAAAATACTGACAAGTTGTAATATATCACGCTAAGATCACCATGTGGACACCTCAGGATGGACACCGCAGGCGGGGTAGGCCCCGGAAGAGATGGCGTGACGAACTAGACGCCTATCGTCCGGATTGGTGGACACGGTCGAAAGATCGGGAAGAGTGGAAGCGAGATGGGGAGGCCTTTGCCCAGCAGTGGGACACTACAGGCTAGATATAATAATAATAATATAATAATATAATAATATAATAAAGATCACCATCAAAATAAGCAGTAAAGAAATTAGTTACACACACATCCTATTCCTCTCTCAATTCTAATCAAATTAAATCTCAAAATATTTATTTGCTAAAAAGATTTTTTTACAATTAAAAGCTGCGAAAAGCCCCATCCTCGAATAAATAAAACTTTATCCAAAACGGCTCATAGAAGCTTCTTAAAGTTTTCTAGGATATTAAAATAACTATGTAACAGTGTCTGCAAAACGCTAAGTATGAGGCATATCTTGATTTACCTTATTCATTCAAATCAAATTACACTAGCACATTTTTAAAACTTCACTTTTGCTATAAAGTCATCATCATCATCACCAGTAATATTTAATGTCTCCAACATAAGGTTACAGAGAAAGAATAAACGTTACGCATTGTTCAATCCGTGTTGCCGATTTCAGACTTTTCAAGTCAAGATTTCCTTGAAGATGTTTTTCCGTCTACTTTACTGAGCCCATTGGTGTCCATAATTCTCTTAGAAATGACATGCATTAACTTATAAAAGTGACATTGTAATTGTCTGACTGGGAATCGAACCCGCACACTCGTACTTGAGAGACAGGTGTTTAAACCACAATGCCACCATGACGTCATGCGTCAATGGGTTTAATTATTTACATAGAGATTCTAAAAAAATGGTGATGTATGTATACCTATTTTAAAGCTAATCCATCAAATATCGCTAACGTTTTGAAAATATACAGGCTGTATTCACCATGTATGTTTCTAGAATAAGTACTTAGGTGAGTACTTAAACTAGTTAGATTTTCGAAAAGGGAAACATGTGTTATCGAAATTAAATATTTAAGTCACGTATGTAGGTACACACGGAGGAGTAAAGTATTTTAGTCATTCGCGGTTGTACCTACGTCTATATTCATTAAGATAAGACATTCACCACAAGTCAATTAAAATAAAGAACGACACTCTGAAAATACAGGAAAAGCTTTCAGCTTGTTTTAGCTGTAATTTTACGAAAATATATACTTAAAGTGCATGAAAAACTGGCTGCATGACAGTCTGTCAGCCTGAAGTTAAATAATGGCCTTTTTAAAAATAAGTTGCTTATTCTTCACTTTATCACAAAAAGGGGAAGGGACAAGCCGTAAAGTGAGTCACTTCAAAAATTTCCCTAAATACCTCTTACTTTCTTTGCACCTTCCATTATAAAACGTCCTCAAAAAAACCTTTTAAAAAGATAATGTTCTTTTCCAAAAAAATATAGTTCATGAGAAATGGCGACACGTGTAATGCAGTTACAGCCTTTTTATCGTCCCACTGCTGGGCACAGGCCTTCTCGCCACGTGTAACGCACTATTCGAAAAATATATTTTTCCTGTAGTGCAGATATTAGCATTATCAATAACCCTTCAGATATTACTAATACAAATTCAATCATCCGACTCAGTATAAAAAGTATTATGATGAAAACCGCACACTCTCTTTATGAAACGTGGAAAAATTAATGATATTTGATTGGAGAAAAATGTACAAAGGTTCAATTAATAAATAGGATGCCTTCGTTTTTAATATTAATTAGTAACAAATATTACTTCCATAGAATTCTATTCGCATTTCATTTGTTTATTTGTTCAGGATTATATCGAGTAATTTGTGTTTTCTTTCATCTCTATTGGTTCAAAGGTTTTAAAGGGCAACTTCTGTATTTTTTCAAGCAGGCGTGTGTGACTATATTTGAAGAATACATATATTAGTATCTTCCTAGTATTACTTTGACGAAAAAAAAACATGTAGGTGGCGGTATTTTCCACTTGAATCGAATGATCCCGGGTTAAAATAAATATTAGTTATTAAATAAGAGATTAAAATAAGAGAGTATAGCTAAAAATATAATATTATTCATGCACTAGTTAACTTTATTGCGAAACGGCACCACTTGGTCCGTTTTATATGAAAAACTGACTTATGAAATACAATATTTAGAAGTACGCATTACAATAGCTTATTAAATACAGAAGGAAAAATATAACTTCCTACGTTTTTATCTAATTTTTGCGACACATTTCCACATTCGTAATATTAATTCATAATTCTATTAATAAACACCAAAACAGACTATTAGACAGAGTATTAGAAAGAAAAGTCTTTCTAATATTTTTTTTTACATGGCACGAGCAAAATGATTATGTACACTGTTTATTATAAAGCGAATACTTCCAAAAAGGTAGCTCTATTTTTCATAGTTACCAACTAAAATTTTACAATTCATCAAAAACCTACACTCCAAATTAAATTAAACTAAAAAAATTAAAAAAAACGACACGTGTAACATCCAACAGTGTTGTTTAAACAACGAAAATATTGTTCACGATATCGATTCTCATTTATTGGCTTTATGAATTTTAACAATCGAATTAAAAAGCTCGAAGTCCTCAGTTCGTATTTGCTCACGAAACTCGCCATCATACGGTAGAACACACAAAATGGCCGTTGTTTTCATCGAGGACAACAAACGTTTGTTTTTACCGATGTCCAATTAATCGCAGTTCAAATTGGAGTTTGACGTGTGTATAACAATGGAAACCGAATAAAATGAAGTCGAGCACGAAGTTTTAGAGGCCAACAGGCTGCAGACTAAACTGTCGGCCAACTATCCGGGCCACTTATAGGCCGACAGTTTAGAATGAAGGAGAAAACATGCTGCGCCGACCCAACATAGAATTGGAATAAGGGCAGGAAGATGGTGATAACTTTCGTGAATCGCCCATCAAATTGCTTAGGCGGTCGATACGTGCATGAATAGTTACTTGATTGTTATAATGTGCGCAAACTACTGTTCACATCCACACTGATTAAAAGTCCCATCACACTATCGGCCAACTAAAAGTTGTCAGTCTGTGGAAGCCTTGACCTATAGGCGATCTTGTTAGGCTTGAAACTGTACAATGCATCTTTGTTAGAAAGAGGAACGATGGACGAATATAGGTTCGTTTCCGAAAAAGTTGCTTTGACAATCAATTTTTGTCGATCCATACAATTTCGATGTTTCATAAGAGAGGCTTTTTAGTGTACCATACAATGCCTTTACATTGCGTAGATTTGTTATAACAACTTTACCTAAAATTAATCAATTATTGGTATAAGGTACGGATTGACTTCCGACTGGGATTTAAAAGGGACTTTTTAACCTAATCTCACTTTTTCAATGGGAAATATAACAGTTGGTTCACCCTTTGAACTCCGAAAGGCTTTCATTAAGTAATTTATGGTTGAAATGTTTTGTCATTCATTTTGCATTATTTTATCTTTTTAGATCTGAAATATTTTTAATAATATTTTTTTTATCCTCCAAGGCCGCTTTTGAAATCATGATCAAATTGACAGCAAAGGTTTGGTTGAAAGTGACAACTACCTTTTTACATCGGTGACTGGGTACTGCAAATATTAGTTTTTCCTAAACCAAAAGAAATGTTCCTATAAAAAGCCATCAAAATTCTGTATTTTTTGCCTTTTTCCGTAACCGGTTCTTCATCCAACAACGTTACACACACAATATTTTGTTACCTCTACCTGAAAGTATCCCTTGATCAGAAAAGCCACAACCCAATCAGATAATACCAAGTACAAAAACAGATTGTATCCCACAGCTAACCCAATCGAAGGCAATTCAAGTATCCGCCTAGCCAATACGACGTATATTTTCATAGGACACTGTCATTGTATCGAGGTGGCTGTTTTTCTTGCATAAAGGGATCCCTATAAGTCCAACGTTGGTAGGATTTTAATTCTACTACATTTGACCTTTTCTATAAGATAATTCAGTACTTACTTTGAGTTAAGTTTCTTGTAATAATATCTTGATCAAAAGTTAATACTGCTTTAAATGTCATGTTGCTTCTATGATACTCAATTATGTTACAATTTTATTCATGTGAAAAAAGAGTATTTTCAAAACCCAAAAGTGAAAAATTGAGGCAAAAAAAGTTAAAGAACTTAGGAAAAAACAAATGAAGTTTGAAATCACTATTCCAATTTCAAATTAAATCATGTTCATATCTTTATGAGACATAACTTACAAGGAGATAATAGGCTGAACATAATATACGTTTAAACTAATTCCTATAACTAATCCATAACAATTGAACTATCCCCGTTAGTTGAAATCTAGGCTTCAGGTCACGAGCTTTAGAAAATTAATTAAATCCCTTTTGTTTTTGCCGAACTCGGTAGACTTTTGGTCACGCACTGCAAACCGGTTCAAGTGCCAATGAGAGTCTTCAGAATTTCCGCACCAACCGGATTGTTTAAATCCTTTCGAAGTCAAAGCGAACTTTTAGCCCTTTTTCCTCTATTTTCGACTAGTGAACTATAAAACGAATTTCGATGGATTTTTCGCTGTTCTGAAGTATTGTAGAGCTTACTTCGACCATTTTGACTTAAAATGGGATATTCTTATACCTACATATACGTAAAAAGATTTGACACAAATTGAGATCCTTGTTGTCATTAATTTTGATGTCCAACTCCGAAAAACATCAGCAAAACTATGTTAAGGAAAAAATAAAAGCGATGTACCGTGCTTAAGAGGATTTTAGGACATACCTGTCTACTTGTAATCATAACATGTCGATGTCCTGAGAAATTCTACTTAAAAGGAAAAAAGTAAGTTAAACATTACGTAACAAATTAAAGGAAGTGTTAAAAATATTGGGGAATAATTTTACAAAATTTCGAAAGGTGATATCTTTCATAATTAAAATTTTTACGATCGCCAGTTGGTTACATCGAAACTGTGAAAAGTTCTTACTTTTTCTCACTTACAAAAGAAAAATAAGAAGTTAGGAAGAGAAAAATAAACAAAAGAAACTCGATGCACGACAAAAACTTGATCCTTACTCAGTATGAATTTATTTAGGTAATATAATAACCATAAACAAATTGGCCACTTGGACTAACTTCCAATGCGACGTCTTAAATTACTAGACAGAAATTGACACGGTCCATTATTTAATTTACATTTCTGGTCTTTTTTTGACATAAGGTGTCAAAAAAATCTACACTCACTTCTTCTTATTCATGTCCTCTTTCAGGCAGACAATTCATCTTTTCCTCGGTCTAAAAACAGGTAATTTATCGGTGCTAATGGATGGAAAATAAAGGACCCCAGAACGAACATGGTTTCTGTCAGTAAAAGTCTGTAATTTTTACTCACCACCCAGAAAACGAGAACCAATTAATGTGATGACTTTCCTCAAAATAATTCTGGTTACCATCACATTAATACACATACATACGACAAACATACAGGAAATCGTTTATTTGCAGTTAGAAACCTCGATAATAAACCACTAAATTACACGCTCTTCATGTAAATTGAGTACCTCTCGAAAACTGATAGAACACACACAAACATACATACCTACATATGTACGTAGTGGTTTTACAACAATAATGTTTATCTAAAGCATCTAATGCAATAATGGGCATAGAAGTCTGAACAAATTCAAATGATAATGATGAAAATAAAAGCAGTTTGCTGCACACTGCACACTAAACAGTCGGCCGACAATTGTCCCGGTGGCAAGCAAACATTTTAAAAAAAAGTCTTGATATCAATAGAAAAAAAAACTGTCAGTTCGATACCGGCTAAATTCTTGCCTGATCTTCGTAATGTACGTACAACGTGGTACTGCTATTCATCTTCATACTAATTTATGAGCCCAAACAAACCATCGGCCGACTAAAAGTTTGCAGTATATGGGTCATATTGCATTGATAAGATTATTATGATAACTGATGATATTTGTAATGTGTAACTGATGAATGATTTATAACACCATTTTAACACTTAATCCGATATCAGAGATAGATTTGAAAGTGTTTATAGCCTTTTAAATGGCGGTTTGATATCATTCGGGCAATTTAAGTATGAATACCACGAATAATGATGATAACCTATAGGTTTTATCACAATGTTCGAATACCTGACCTAATTGAACAGGAATGATCTTTAAAAAGGCTGAACAGATTTTAATAAAACATCTAAGAAACACCTGAACCAATCAGCTTTGATGTGAAAAAATAATAATAAGCAACACTGCTACAGACGAACACATATGTCATACTTAACGGACAAATATCTGTCATCATCCCCTTTTATACTATGTTAAACTGACATTTACGTAAGTCTTGGATTAAAAACCAAATTCACGAGTAGCCTCGCAATCTTTATAATAAAATTCAAATACTAATGTTATACAATTCTAGGTTTTACATACCAACTAATTCATGCAAAACTTTTAAACCTCAATCTGACAAACGATTTGATAATACCTTGTATTTGACAGTTTACAATATGGTAATGAGATTTCGTTCAGATTAATGTCTCAAGGTAAGTAGGAATATTATTGAAATCCTTTGCAAGCTTACGTTGCTGAATCTTTAATGTTAAATTCGTTGGGGAAGTTTTAAAGTTACTAAATTTGGACTGATTGAATTATTCCTGTCTCTCTTTCGGTAATGAACTGCCCCCGCAGTTTTTAATGCCTACAGTTTTATATTTGTACCATACGAATATAAAGAAAATAGTCTTAATGTTCTATCAACCAACCAATAAAATATTTGTTTATTACCCAAGTTTTCGTAAAGTCTGCATGCAATTTAAAAGTAGGTACCCGTGCACTGTAGACTAAACAGTCAACCGACAGTAGACCCAATGGTTATCAAAGTTTTCAGTGGCGAAATACCTGATACCAGGTTTTTGAACTATGCATAGGTACTTACTTTCATTTTCATACTGATTTATGAGCCCAAACAAACTATCGGTCAACTAAAAGTGTGCGGATTTTTTTTTAACGGTTTTAGTAGTAATTATTGTTTTGGCAGTTTACATTTTTTTCGACACAGTGGATCATACATGCCATTGGTCGATAAAATACATAAGATTTTCAGCGGTTAAAATCTGCGCAAGATTCATGAAGCGTGAATAACTGGAGATCCTGAATTATTCGCTTCGTTTGTTAATACGAAATGAATGGGAGTTATTGAATGATAGTTCCTTATAAGTAGAATGGGGTTCAACCCAATACTAAGTAAAGAATCGTTTATAATTACATCACAGATAAACTGTTAAGAATGTATTTTTGTACTGTTGTTGAATTGATAAGGGTGTCGTTTCTTCCATTTTATTATAAGGCTTATATTTTTGTTTGACGTGAAGCCGGAAAAATACCATCTGCTGAAGAAAAATACCGAATTGTTTTATAAGTATTGACAGTAAAAATCTGAAAAAAATACTCATTTGCGCTCCAATTGTTTCTAATAATCTTAACAGAAGGAAGATTTTAATATATTATTTATAGAACAATTCCTTAATAGCTACTTATTTCGTTTCTGCGCCGTTATTTTTTATATTTCCCTTCTTTGAAATTGCCAGATGTTGATTTAAAACGTCAATGTAAGTCGGTGTTTGATATTTTGGAAAAAGCATTGACCTTATTCAAAAATTTTACGAAAATTTGTATTTTTTATACTAAGTCTTTGGAGGCGTTTTGTCCATTGAAAGGTCAAATTTGACGTTTCTATGGAAATGATAAATAACGTTCCTGTATATTTTTCTTCTTGCTTCTTTCTTGTTGTTATTAAGTTACTTGCCACATGCATTTTCATAGTAGATAATTTTGAATTATAAAATTAGGTTTGGTTTGGTTAAATTAAATACGAAAATGAAATAGTAATAGCAAATAGTTTGCGAGTGACATGTTAATAACATTTAATACTAACATTAGTTAGGTACTTCTAGTTAAAAATATTTCCCTTTGATTTAGACTACATGTGAAAATACTTTGTAAAAGTTAACTAATGTTAACTAATAAATTGTATTTTAATGCATTATAATTATTAGGTTCATTAAAAATGTCAGACCCATGTATGCTCCGCAGACCTTTCTATTCGTATTTTAAAATGAAAAATTCTACCTACCCAAAGCGCATACATATGTCACTATTTAAAACACAAAGGGATCTTGACATTTCTCAAATGTCAAATTACTCTTAGAAATTAAGTTGACTCTTGTGTACTTTTTGCTACTTATCTGTCATATTACTTACTTCGTGGAACCGTGTATTCAACCTTAACTTAATATCTTCACATATTCTACCGAACAATGACTCTATGATCGATTAAAAAAGTTTTTAGTCAATCTCTTCTAAGTACACCAATTTTAAATTACGAAGCCATTGTCAATGGAAAAGAAAAAAAAAACTTGTTCGCCAATAACTGGCCGATAGGGACATAATCTCAAGTCAAACTGGCCGGAGCTTCAACTCAAACAACGGTGGACATTGTCGATCGTCCCACAAAACTCGCGCAATTTAAATCCTTTTTACAAAGAATTCGTTATTAAATAAGGGTATTAAATGTTCGCTGAGTAAATACTCCTTACTTAACATTTTCTGTAAACGATGCAATCGTATTTTGAACAGAGGGTTTGAATACTGCATTTAATACTTTCTATTCGAATGGTTTGAACAGAAGAATAGAATCAATTGAGTCTTCCCTTGCATATAAACATACAAACCTTCCTATATTAGTATTGTTGATGTAGGTATACCACATGACAAAGTTAGTTAAATATTATAGTAACCCTTGTAAAGTATTCCTTTTACGCTTGACAAACCGAGTACCTTTTGTAGTCCGTTAACAATTGCACGTAACTTTAAATGTGACATCCTACTGAAATTTTGATAAGGAGACCCAGCGTCGGTTCATTTAGATAATTATACAGTTGCCTAATTATGAAGTATCAGGCTCGTTGGAAGTTTTGGGCATATTTGATGGAATTTGATGTGAGATTGGATTAGGATGTTGGGGAGATTTCTCACTAAGTTTTCCTACAAGATATTGTTCTTTAATAATGTAGAATCCTAGTTATGGTTTAACCAGGATGGATAAAATGAGGCCGTATATCGGAGGCAGCTTGAAAGTATTACCAATGACAGAAAAAATTTGAGGTCAGCGTTTGTCGTAGGAAAAGATAGATCGATTGCCTGAAAGATGATATTTATGAATGAGAAAGAAGTGGGTGTTAGTATAACGGCTTACAGACAGCAATGAAAGTGGAAAACATATTGCACCGTCACGAAATAACATAGGAATTGGACAGGAAAAAGAAGAGTCCATAATGTAGATCTATCGTTCTCAATGTTTTTTTTTATGACCTAATTAAAATTTGACATAGTTTCTTTGAGATTATATTCAAAACCAACATTATCGAAGCGAGTACTTGACATAAGGAGTTGTTGATATTACTAAGATTGAGGTGAAATCATGTCCCGTTTATGAAGAAGAGGCGTTGATATTTTCCTTGTAACTTTACGTAGGTATTAAGTATATTACGTAACTTGGCTTAGAAAAACATTGAACCCGTAACGACCTTTCAAAAAAATTATATTAATTTACCTTGTTTGATTTTATCATCAAAGTTAATCAAACTTAAAGAAATGCTTTTTGTTTACGTTAAAAGTTTAGGGGATATAAGCTGATTTTTGTTTTTTATACCTGACTTGTTTGCGTAGGCACTAAGTATCGGAATTAGACTGGGTGTGATTTCTGATTTACTGCCTCCTCTGTAAAATTTTTCCTTCTGTAAATTGCGCATCGTAAGGATTTTGATATAAAGAAATAATGTAGGTTGTAGGTATTAATGTATGGTTTTGACTGTAGGTTGTATCAATCTATGATTTCCTTTGTTCTACAAACCTAAATATAAGGCGACGGCTTCTTACTATCGGCTTTTGGATCGACGATAATGTACCCATGATTGCAACTCGATACAGGAAAGTAGAAGGGTATAACAGAAACTAGGTTTTTTTTATAAAAAAAAAATCTCATTCTTATGTATTTAGAAAATTAGTTACAGCAGTTTGTAATAGGTTGCATTGGTGAGATTTTTCCAAATTCGTTCAGAGACTAAACCGTCGGAAAAAATGCAGTGCAAATAATAATTTAAACTCCTATCTTCCGACCACACATTTAGCTCCCAAGCAATTTCAAAAAACTGCAAAATATTTTCAGCATTATTTATAGCGAGATTGCCATTAATCTCTTAGACTTCAGGACTGAAAAAGACAAATACGACGGTAATCCAATATTCGTTTTTCCATTTTTTAACCGGACAAATATTGCTTATGCCGCTGAGGCAGCGTAATTGAATATTTTAGTGCCCCTTCGTATAAAAGCTTGGGGATGGCAAGTCTTGTCGTGAAACAAATGAAGAATGCATTTTGTGGAGGTGGTTTTAAATGAGGGTACGGTAAATCATATTTTGTATGCGTAACACAATCTAGGAAATGTAGTAATTGAATATGTTTTGAATACTTATTAGGATGATTAACATTCATGGTCTATAAAAAAGTTAAACAGGCGTTCGTCATTTGTGTTTTAAGGAAATTCTCCGTACAATTTTTTCTTTAACACCAAGAACATGTCTTATGTTTTGTTCTCATTCTTTATCACATTCTTTCAGTTAATTCGTATACTTCTGCAAAACTATCCTATCAACATGAAATATCAATTTCTAGTAAATAAGAAATGCCTTATTTATGAATTATGATGTCTCCCGTGAGGCTTACAAACCTCAATTTCGATCTTTCCCTAATATCGGTACCTACGAAAGAAAATATATTGCCCACGAATATCTTGTCCTACTAAACTTAAATATTTAAGCCGCTATCAATAACTTTTCTTTTAGTTTTTGTCGTACAAAAATTGGGAGCTCTAGCTATCTAAGCAAAAAAAAAAACAGTTTTGTCTTAGAAAGTGATGTATACCTATGTATTATGTAATGGATAATATAACATATTATTTAAATACCTAGTATGTAGGCACTTACTGCAAAATAACAGCTGAGGTAGCGACCTCAGAGATTATGTTGTCAATACTATTTATCGTCATTGAAAATCACCGACACACCACCCATTTTTCGAAGAAAAGCTGTAGGCGCAAAAGACCTAAATTGATATTTACGACCTAAAACAACATCAATGTTTATAGAAACCTAGACAGATTTAGGCGATACCAAAAGTAAATGTCATATTTGTTCTGATTCGCTAGACATCCGTAGTCTCCTGAGAAAATACCCGTAAAGTCTAATGTGAATAATGCCCCCACATCATTTGAAAACTTGAAGGGACAATAATAAATTTATAGTCAAAAGTTTCTCATAGGACTGTGGCCCCAATAAGATGTGTCAGAATAAATCTGTGTCCTTTGCCTATGATAGTGGAAAACTAACTTGATGAGATTCCTTCCGTATGAAGGTTTTATATCTACGTATTACAAGCGTGGAACCTTTGGTCGACGCTTATTCACAAAGAGTCCAAAATAGCATTGAATAAAATGATCGATGTGTGCATGATTATGAATTCATATTTTTTTATTAATTTTGAGAAATCCATCATTTATCCTTTTTAAATGTCCCTCTTTTATGAAAAGAGGTATTTTCCCATCAGTGGGACTGTAAATAGATCATCGTTGAGGTTCTATATATTCCTAATTTCGTAAAATATATAACGTATAAGATATATGGACAAAACTTGTTCAATACTGTTCCTGATTAGCCTTGCCTTTAGGGAACAGGCCTAAAATTTGGAAAGTTCGATATTAATATAATTTAACAATGGAACCCTTATAATAAATTAAGTTTTGTGCAACGTGGAAGTTAAGGATAGGAAGGAAGTATCCAGGTGTATTATTTAAATAGAATTAAAGTAAAATAATATGATAACAGGTGCAGATTTATAATTGTTTCTAATGAACTTTGTAAAAGAGTTAAAAGTTTAATTTACTGTCTTAATTATAGTACGGCTGTAATGAACAATTTTAACTTTTTGCATTAACAGCCAATTAGCAATGGAAAGATTACATCACAAGTTTGATGTTCTTAAACTTGGATTTACCCTTTTCTGGATTTAATTAATTATTATAATCTGCGTTATTAGTATAATCATTTCATGATGTGATTGGTCTCTATTTTTAATACAGACTCTAATAATTAGTAATTTTAAATTGCTTGACCAAGGGTTTTTATTCTGAGTCCTCTGTTTAGAACTTTTGTCATCTTATTAACATTTCAATTTATTTCATAGAAACCAAAATGCTGAACAAGAACATCGCTATTGCCGTCGCCGTGGTCCTGGCCATCGTCTGCCTGGCTGAAGCTAGGGAGGAAGGTCCTCACGACATGGCTGACGCACTCCGCATGCTGCAAGAACTCGACCGCTACTATACTCAGGCTGCTAGACCCAGGTACGTCTTCCTACTTCTTCATCATCCTCCGAGCCTTTTTCCCAACTATGTAGGGGTCGGCTTCCAGTCTAACCGGTTGTAACCAGCTGAGTACCAGTGTTTTACGAGGAGCGGCTGCCCTATCTGACCTGCTCAACCCAGTTAGACTGGTGTCAGACTTACTGGCGTACGTCTTCATACTTACACCAAAACACTTTAAAGGCAACACGAAAAATAATGTTGAAAGTACTGATAATGTTTTTGATGAAATAGATAATGGTAATGATAGTTATGAGGTTGATGAAGG
This sequence comes from Helicoverpa zea x Helicoverpa armigera, assembly GCA_033682625.1. Classification (NCBI taxonomy): domain Eukaryota; kingdom Metazoa; phylum Arthropoda; class Insecta; order Lepidoptera; family Noctuidae; genus Helicoverpa; species Helicoverpa zea x Helicoverpa armigera. The sequence goes on from JAWIIS010000041.1 coordinate 2,666,275, forward strand.
TTTCCGTATTGCCTTTAAGATGTTTGCAATTATAGATGTTAATTTAGGAGTAAATGATGAAGGGGAAATTGGTTGTGAAGAAAGTACTGATCTGACAAATGATTCGACGGCAGTTGACGGCGATGCTCCAGCAGGTTGGTAATGAATGGACACAGGTAATGATTAAGAGTATTGATTTTGTTAACTCATGACAATTAATTGTGAAATAATTGAACCGTGAACTTTATCAAGGGTAGAAAAGGAATTAACGCTATAAATGATTACAATGGAAATTCAAAACTTAACGAAATGCTAAGAAATTATTTACAGTAAAAGTTAAACGTAAGAAAACGTCAGCTTTTTATAGACTCGTAAAACTCCAATTGGCTTTAAACAAAATAAGTTTTACTTAGTTTAACTTCACCTTGAACGGTCGCAACATTGTAGCGAGAGAGTGAAATCGAAAAAGTTTCATCTCAAACTTTCTTAGGGCCACTTCCTTACAACTGTTGCTTTATTCTACTTTAATCCTTAGACAGACCCATTAATTTTAAAACTTAAATCAATCATTGGATTGCTTTGAACTTTATCTTTGTTATTTGTGAATTATAGAAAAGGGACTTTAGCCTTCAAAGTTACAGTAACGTTTAAAACTAAATTAACATTCTGAAGAATCATACCACCAACTTTATACTAGGGCTTCAATAACAGAAATAATAACAATATATGTTCTTAAGCTTGTTTGTGGACAACCCACTCCGGTTTACAGTGATGGAGACAAGACTGAATACTGAGTATATTATATACAGATTAGGTTACGTTGTAGGGACTAAGAACTACCCACAGTGAGAACAATGTAACGTGTGGAACTTGGATCTTCGATATTATAACAAACATGATGCCCACACGATTACATTTGTTAATAGATTTAATGTTTCAAATAAGAAAAGAGAAGGCATTTCGTACATTATCGTTTATTCCATATATATTGTTCTTTACAGTTTTTTGTACGTGTGTATCTATAATTCCTTTTTTGTCACTACATCTTCAAAGGACCTTAAAGGGCATAAGTGTACACTTGCAAAGTTGAAAAACATTGAAGTTTTATATTTTTATTTTTAGGTTTATTAGGAGAGTGTGTGCTATCACATTTTCTCATCGGATGGGGAGATTTCAAAAGTCGATAACATCTTAATGCCACGTATCGGAAAGTTCTTGTAAGCCTGGTAGACGATCTAATTCGTATACGTCGATTTTATAATTATTTTAATATCAAACTAGGATTGAGGATTTAAGTAATTAACATAAGGCCTTCGTTTTGATAAAGTTTTAATTACCTACGAGTTTGAAGACTTTTAATTATAAACTAGTAGAAGTTTCTCATATTCAGGTAAATATAGGTAGGTATCCAAAATACTCAGGTCTCCAAAAATCGATTAATTACGGAAAGTTACGTCCACATCCAAACCAAAACATTTTGTTTACGGAAAAACAACCGGACATTAACGAACAAAGTTAACGTGACAATAATACGCCCCAAATGTCTATTTAAGAAGTCTTTTTAAATGCCTATCAATTACAACAATTAACCAAACATCCATCAGTATCATTTACCACCAAAATAAATCTGGACCCAAGACAGACGAAATTCAATCTTATTCCTTTGGCACAGAAGTTATTTTGACTGCAAAAGCAATTTGGGCGTTTAGCAAATTCCCTTTGTTGCTTGTATTTTGTGGTCATTTTCTGGGCGGAAAAGGCGTGGCATTGCATGAGGATGCAATGGGGACAAGATTAGGCATGGTGACGGAGAGCAAATTACTATCCAGCCTCTGAAAGGAGGTACAGGCCTTTGTGATGAAATTGGTGTTCCTCTTGCGTCAATTTCACTGCCAGTAGTGTACGTTTGAATAAATTCTCCTTTTTTAAGCGTTTCTGTTTTTGAAGTAGGTAAACGTGGCTTTAGAGACAAAAATCTTGAATGTTTAAAGAAGTTGGGCCATTGTGTAAATACAAGCCATGCCCGTGGCGTACGTTGAGCGCATTAAAAATGTAACTTAATTTTTTAAATTGAGCCTAAGACAGTACCATGCTTAATGAAATAATATTTAATGTATAAATTAAATAATATTCCTTGTTTAAATATGTGTGAGAATCTTCTAAAATCTCTGTGATGTTAAAAAATACACTTACTGAGTATTTTTCTTTTATATAAGACCAAAACTGCAATATCTGTTAACACACTTACAAAAGTATTCTTCGTGCAGACCTAATAGGGTGTCCAAAGGATATGCAAGTTAAGGACTTTACAAACAACCCTGTTTCCTAGACCAAGTTAAAGCAGAGGACAGTTCCTTATTACATACCAGTGTGGTCACACAATTACAGAAGTTTGCTAGTACATTCTATGAAGTTAATGTTTGACGCCTTTGTAGGAGACAATCTTGTTACACAGACTTACATACGCGAATCTATTGTAGTTTATTCTAGACTATACTGCATTGATGTTTTATCATCTTTATTTTGTTCTTAGGAATTTGTGGGAATGCTTTTGAAATTATTGGTTTGGATAATATCAGCCATAAAATCAATCAACCCATCTGGTATTTAAAAATAGCGAAGGCGCAAAAGACAGACAGAGTTACCTTCGCATTTATAATATTAGTATGAATGGAGAATGAATTCATTTAGACCATTATTTTGGTTTAGTAGACTAAACAATCTCATAAGAAATAAACGATGCTTACCTCTAATATTGTCCTAGGCTAAAAATATGGTCAAAGTTCATTCATTATTAAAGCTGGTATAGTCCAATTAATTCCAAGAATAACAACGTTTACAAAAATATCATTTTCATAGGTACCTTTGGTGGTATTAAGTTTCATAATATGTCATACTCATTCCAAACAAATCCTATTGTTAGATGTTATTGTTTATGATTTCCCAAAGGATCGCAGTTTTTTTCTTGTAAAGAGATCAACTTCTTATTCACTTAAAGGAATTGAAATTGATGGGTATGATATGAAACTATCAAAGGTATTTGAAATATTTTTTTTTCTATTGTTACTGTTTTTTTTTGTTGGATGTATGAGGTCCTTCCCCTTGTGAGAGGAGGCCTGTGCCCTAGCAGTGGGACGATAAAAATGCTGTAATATTAACAGTAGGTATGAGGTTTTTACTAAGCATAGTAAGCATCATGATAATGATTCAGGTTGGGTTTCGGCTTTACGAATGGTCTGGTCTACTTAGTTTTAAGAAGAAATCTAAGGTGCTCTCTCTTTTTCCTAACTGTCACAGTCTCATGGGACATGAACCTGAAAACCTGCACTGTAATCTCACTTTGCGACCACGCGTCCGACTGGGCAGTCGAAGCTTAGTATCATATTCAACATTAAAACTAATATTTTAAATACAAACCTTTTTTTTCCGAGTCTGGATTTAGTTCATTTTTATCTACTCGTAAAATGAATGCTGATGCTGAAATTATGAGGAGTAAAATTGGGTCATTTATTCATAACGTGGTGAAAAATAAATAAATAAAAATAACAATACTGCTAAAAGTTCATATGAGAGAGATGAAGAATAGGATAATCTCATAAAAGTAATGTTAGGGTAATTTGTTTACGACAAGTTAATTTTCTCGTTCTCGAATGTCAAAATCCCTTAGGCAATAACTTTGCTCTAACACCTCATGACTTTATCAAGACAAGCTTTTTGACTTGAAAGAGTCCTAAAAATTATGGTATTCTAAATTGTTACTTAACTGGGATGGGAAGAAGTCCTCATACATATTATTACGAAAAGTTTCATAAAAATGCATTAATTCATTTTTGCGTAAAAGATTAGGTACCTACCTATTGTATAAGCAAGATTGTAATTTAGTAAGCGAAAGACTGCATTTCAGTTGAAATGTCTACAGTGCTATGAATATCTTGGACGTCTTGGACGTTTAAGTTGTTTTGAAATTAAGCCTTATTTTACACCTACGGAAACGGTGCCGTGGGTGTGACATATGACTTATGTCCAGCAAAACATGAACGCCTACCTATTTAAGCAACTATTAAAGAGCGATTATTTATTTCTTGAAAGGAAAGTCATGTTTAAAAATAAATTACGACTTTGAGGGATAAAAGAAAACGATTTGATATTTATATTTTTATTGTATGTTTTGTCTAAATGTATGTTATTTTAGACAAAATCGACCTTCTATTTTGTCTAAAGTTGAATAAAAAAGTACATATGTACTAAAACAGGATAAGATGACTAACTGAGATTGACATTAGGAAATGAATAAAAAGAAAAAATGGGCAGGATAATAATTTATTTAATTCTGTATATTATTAGGTTTTTTCCGATATCTAAAAATAAAAACTTGGTACATTTATAATGCAAAAGTCAATTCAGAATCGTATACTAATCTCAACCTACGCTTCGGCACAATAAAAGTATTCAACGCTTCAGAAACTTGGCTTTACAACAATAAAGTATTTCTTTGTTAAAATACTTAGTTGCTCTTCGGGGTGAATTTAAATTAGCCGTTTTGTATCCTTTACAATGATTTGTTAATGTTAGGAAAATTCATGCAATTTTGCAGTTCGTATTCTGTACGTGACATTTCGAGAGCCATATTCAGTCTTTGTTATGCGTTTTAGTTAGGGCCCCTCAACGCAGATAATGGTCTGTTGTGTGCTGGAATCGATTTTACGTTTTGAAGGATAAATACCAGTAGTTTTAGCTGTCTGCTGTTTTATGATCTCATAATGTTTGTTATTGAATAGTTTCAAATAGTTATGACGCCGACTGTACATTAGAAGTATTAGAATTCGATGACTATCAATATTTTTTTTTAATTTAGTGAATGACTGTATAGTTTTTTATTGTTAGTTTTAAATATGGCCATAATGTGGCTTCGCATAATTTCACCATCTTCTAGTTTATCTACCTCTATAAAACAAACTACGCCAAGCTGAAATGCATGTTTGTTTTCAATCAGAGTTCCGAACGCCATGGGATCCAATAAAACCCTATGAATACAGATCGACTGATTTACCCTAAACTTCAAAGGTCAGTTGAAAAAAGAAAAACAATATTTTGACTATGGTAAACCATAAACCAATCCTATTTGTTAAAATAATTAAACAAGTTTCACTGTAATTAAACATAATGTATCAAAGTAGTCACCAAACCATTTATGTTAAATTTTTCAATCTCCATAATATAATAAGCAACTAATAATTTGTAAACCATACGATATTATACCTTTATTTTATTTTTTTCCCGCTGTTTGTTAGCAGCGGTGAGGGAGTGTCAGACTCTTACTGCCTAAAAACCGTCGTGTTCCGTCATAGGCCTTTTATGTACCAGGGCCGCGGTATCTCTTTCGAACAACCCGCAGCTCCGGATACGATATTATACCTACAGCCGAAATAGGCAGAAGATATTGAAAACTTACAGAATAAAGTAGTTATGTCACGTGGTAAACCATTCATTAATCAGTGCTGGTACTAAAGATCCGATGTAATCACAAGTTCGCGTGTCAAAGAATGATGGGACTCATATTTAGTCAAGGAGTCTCATGTCCAATTTGGCTTATTACTCGTACTTAAAAATGTTTACGATGAGGCAGATTCCAGACTTTACTTTCTTTTTTACAATGTACTGTTAGAAGCTTATTACTTACATCAGTTATGTTTCTGCATATAAAAATGTTTTAACTACGGACAGATCTTTTGTGGTTGTACCTATAATTATAGAGGTAGAGTTTCAAAGAAATAAAAATGCATTCAGAGAGTTTTCTAATTTAAGGCTAGTGTGAATTTCGAATATATTTTATTCTTACTTCAATTTAAAGGATAGAAAAAATCTTTTAAATATATGCTGTTTCATCTCACTGCGTTTGAAACGATTTATGAATAATTTAGGTTTCTATTACATTGAAAAAATTGTTGAGGTAGTCCAATGGTTAGTTGACGCTATCGAAATAAAAACTCATGGTCACGTTAACGTAATTAATATTTTTAATCTCAGCTATATCTTCTAGCAAATATCTAGAATATGACACGTAGTAACACTAAATCTATTTCAAGCTTATACAATTAATAATTTTAAGTGCATAGTTAGTTGCCTTAATTTATTCTTGTCACCTGTCAGTAACCACGTTTACACATATTGGGTCGACCGAGAGATTGTTTTGATTGGCTAATCTTGTTATACTTAGCTTAAGTTTATACTGAGGAATATTGATTTTAGTTACTTGGTTCGCATATGAATTACGACCTAAAAAGTTATTATTATAATATACTGGCTTTTACACCTGTTTCACCCGCGTCCTTACACTTTTACTTTAAAAAATAAATTGTACCTATAGTATAATAAATTGTATCTAGTAGAAACTTGCTTCTTCTACCTAATTCGTATGGAAAAAAAACTTAGGAGGAAAATAAGATCACTACAACTCTACTTTTGCGTCCTTTTCAAAATAAAACCTTTATTCTATTGTACCTATGTGATTTACAAAAAATACAAATACTGGCTGTCCCGCATCAATTAATTTGTTCGTAGGTTATGCAAATTTGAATAGTCTCTCTGCAGTATCAAATAATTCATAAAACGTATCGTTTGTAACTCGTTTAACTGTGAGAATTAAAAAAAGCAAAACACTGTAACGTTTTTTCTCACGTAAACATTATTTTTATTAAAAACTTTTTTCCTGCTATGTATACCTACCATTATGGTGGGGTCAGCTTTCCTAATTTTCTTCACTTCACTTTATCCATGACATCGCTCTCGGATATTTTTTAATATCATTACTTTACGATATTAAAATATACCAGAAATCCCATGGTTGGAGATTAGTCTTACTGACCGTTGTTTGTCAATCTGTGACAACGGAAAAGTTCCATAGAAAAAAGTTTCCCAGCTTCACATTTGAGATCGGGATCACTTGACGATGAATTCATTACAAAGATCGTTCATAGATCATTTGAAGCGACGGATGAATGAATTTATTAGACTAACATTTAAGTATTTTTGTTTTAGTTCGATACCAAAGCTATTGTAGGTCGCTTAAAATTCAGTCTCATCAAGTTTGCCTTAACTGCTAAAACAACTGTAGATTTTGCCTAAGTTTTAGTACTTTCAAATAGAAGTCTAAGGAGTCCAACAATTTGATTAATAGTTTTATGACAATAAAAGCCAAAATAACTTCACAGTTAAACCTACCTACTTCACAGAAAATTTAAGAGAATTTGGATTCGATACAATCAAAATGGGATATTCTCAATTCGCGAAATTGCAATTACATAAATTCAGCTTTAAGAGTATAATTAACTGTTTCGTAATTGCGAAAACTTTAATGAGACTGCTAATTAAAATGAAGGCTGATGTGTTGGAAAAAAAAATCATTTTAGTAAGAATTTATTTTATGGATTTTCAAAACGTTCCGGACTAATAGTAGAAGATTAAAGTAAGGCAAAAAATACATAGCTTAGACAAAGCTCGAGGTAGGTACTTCCTAAAAAAATGAAATCTGTTGTGTTGATGCTCGTATAAAATCTAAGAGACGGGTCATAGAATAAGCAGTTTGGTTTGAGAATTAGGAGCATAAGAATGAAAAGAAAATGTGCCAAAAGGCCAGCGATTAATTTAGACACGAAAATAACAACACAGGTAACATACTCAATTCAAAAGGGGCCAAAAACATGACCTCTAATATTTCTTAAACATAATTCAACCAAAGGTTACAAGCGAATGCAAAACCAACTGGGTATGACCTTTTGCAAAAATATTGTACCACGTCTGATGACACCACGCGTCAAGTGTTTGATTAAGATAAACTATCGTTAGTTAAACCGTGTTTATATTAACGGTTGGTTGCACAATATAATGAACGGTTCGAGTGTCGTGCTAATTACGCGATTTGTTGAACTGTTAAGGATATTATCGGGTTATCATGACTTATCGTTCGCGGTTGTTGAGGTGGTCTGTGATGCGGAATATATTGATATTTCCTTCATGCTTGCGTTCTTGGTAGGATGTGCTATTCCTGGATGACACAGACTTTCTATATATGCTGAAGGCTGTAGAATTAGTTTGCTTGAACGCGCTAATTTTAAGAACTTACTGGTTTGATAAAAAGGAAATTGTTAGATAGCATATTAAAATTTTTCAAGTAAGGCTATAAGCACATTTTGGTTCGGGTACGTGAAGTAGTTGCTATAGTTTGAACAGTAAAACCACTGTTGGTAGCTAGCATTTTTTTGTATCGTTTTTAGGGTTCCGTAGCCAAAATGGCAAAAACGGAACCCTTATAGTTTCGTCATGTCCGTCTGTCCGTCTGTCCGTCTGTCACAGCCGATTTACTCGGAAACTATAAGTACTACAGTGATGAAATTTGATGGGAATATGTGTTGTATGAACCGCTACAAAAATATGACACTAAATAGTAAAAAAAAGAATTGGGGGTGGGGCCCCCCATACATGTAACTGAGGGATGAAATTTTTTTTTTCGATGTACATACCCGTGTGGGGTATCAATGGAAAGGTCTTTTAAAATGATATAAAGTTTTCTAAAAAACATTTTTCTTAAAGTGAACGGTTTTTGAGATATCAGCTCTCAAAGTCGTAAAAAGTATGTCCCCCCCCCCTCTATTTTTATAACTACGGGGTATAAAATTCTAAAAAAAATAGAGGTGATGCATGCTAATTAACTCTTTCAACGATTTTTAGTTTGATCAAAGTATCTCTTATAGTTTTTGAGATAGGTTGATTTAACTGTAATTTACGGAACCCTTCGTGCACGAGTCCGACTCGCACTTGGCCGGTTTTTTAATAAGCAATAATGATTTGAGTTCTTTTAAAAATTCTTTTGAGCCTGAGACATATGAAAAATAAATCTGCTCCGTACAGTATGTGACGCCTTGCAATCTCATTCACCATTTTCCTTCACAATTAAACAACGCGAGACTGTTGCAACTTCTTAATAACTTAGAGTATGTTGATATGTTCATATATTATTCATACACTGCTTTCATTCTTTATGGGAACCTCAAAACACTCGTAACAGTAACCTCAGTTTATGATAAAAAGTAGATATGAAAAACTTCGTAGACAACAGTTTATTACCGTGTACGTATCACTTTATGTGGTTTTTAGCATAAGTCTTAGGAACCTGGAAGGAAGATTAGAGAAATATGATTGTATTAAAATAATAAAATTATTCTGAATTCCTCTATAAGTACAGTTGTGAATTCGGTTCATCAGGCTTCTTCGGTTGGCGGGTTCTGAGGCGACAAATCGAATGAACGGTGGGTTTTGTTATAAAGTATTTTCGTTAAACTGAGTTAAGGTAATCGTTGGTTTAAGGAACAATTGTTTTATCAGTATTTATTTGCATAGCAAAGAGACCAGTGAATGGTTTCCGAACGAATAACAAATTCGTTTCCTTTAATTCACCATTGTTTTCGATTACGAACCAAAACTAGAATAAATACGAATATAAATTAATCAAATAAGCTAACATAGTGACACCACTTTGATACGGAAGGAAAATCTATCGTATCTTGGCCGTGTTGAGTAGTGTTGTTCGCACGATTGTTATATCGATATCGATATATTGGCAGGATTGACCGCCGCGACGTTGCGGACGAAGACCGCGTCGATCCAGACTTGTTAAATCGCGCTGTGCGGCTCCTCGTGCTGCAGAAATTAGACAACATTTACTCCTACCACACCCGACCAAGGTACGATAATCGATGTTTCCCTCCCATCATCGATAATTCTGCGCACGTTCGTTTTCGATGTTTCCTGCATGCCTTATCCTTGATTATTTGTATGTTAGAGGGAAACGAAGCCCTTTCCGAATATAAAAACAATAATCTTCAATGAACAGTTCTATGGCGCGTTTCCGAAAATAATAAATACTTTTTACGCACTTCTCTGATTGGCTAATGATTGCGTGGGTGGATAACAATATAGGAACATAGTAATTTTTCGGCATAGGTCAATAGGAAATGGTGATTGCAATACAAAAATGTTATTAAAAATATTTTTTTGATCTTTTAATGGACGAGGGCTATATGAATTTACACAGAATGACTCAATTTTTTAAAATTATATCGACAAATTATGTAAATATGATAGAATATCGATAGATTTACTTAATTTTTTGCGACTACATCACTATTCTTGGTACTTGGTACTCAAAGGATAAATACACCAAAAAATCGTAATATGACCAAACAAAAAAATTGTACTACTCCCCTAAAAAATATCATAGAATTTTTTGACTCCTTCAAATATTTTTAAAAACAAAAATTGCACCGATGCACCTTCAGCAAACTACTTTAAAATCTTCTCGTACCTATATCTAATGCAAACGACACCTTCAATATAATTTTTACACAAGTTACAACTAACGGAATTAACTTCATTTGTATCAATTTCATAACTAAATAAAAAAGTGTGTCTTTACAAAACGAAATAATTCTAAAAACAAACTGACTAAACTTAACAGCCAGTAAAATACGAGTACGTATCATCCCTCAAATGGTGTTCAAAATAAGAACAAATACACCCACGGGTCCCCGTATACTTTTCTCCGTGATTGATCCACGTAATTGCACGTATTCAGAATTCAAAACTCAAAACGTCAATCAGAATAAAAAACACGCTCCGAGCTATCAAAGAGTAGTTGGCAGACTCAAAATTGCAGTGTAAATGTTAAATTCTGTTTCGGACAGGGATTAAAGTGACGTGAAATAACGAGTAAAGGGTACGTTAATAAACTATACCTGGATAAACAATGCGGTTTTTGCATTATTCGGATATTTTGGTCGAGCTTCGCTTTGTTCACGGGTTTACGCGTTAAATGCATCGCGTATTTTATGAACATTTAGAACGCGTATTTTTCTGTGTGCAACAGTTTATATAGGATAAGGTTTTTCTATACTAATATTATAAAGAGGAAAACTTTGTTTGTTTGTTTGGTTGTAATGGATAAACTCAAAAACTACTGGACCGATTTTAAATATTCTTTCACCATTAGAAAGCTATATTATCTGCGAGTAACATATTTTATTTAGCTATATTTTATTCCGGTGCGGGCAGTAGCTCCCACGGGACGCGGGTGAATCCGCGGGAAAACGGCTAGTCTTTTATATAAGTACAGTTAAAACTAAGGCTATAGGCATTTTAAGATACAATGGTACAAGGTATCTAACAAACGTTTTGCCAAGTCATGCAATAGAGAAAGATTATTTTTTCATCAACTGAAAGCTAGCAATTTGCATGGCAAAATAATTGTTCTTCACGGCGTTTTGGCGACCGATTTTAAGCCTAGTTTTATGAAACAAAATTTTATTTATTAATACTATGACTTCCCACTTAGAGTTAGCGCTCATATTTTTTATCTCAAGTGTTACATCTTTGAGATAAATACATTTTCATGATAAGTACTTTTTACAAGTACGACTGTGAGTGGAAATTATTATACTTACGTTAACAGCTTTGAGACTAGAAGCTACGTAGATCGTTATAACAGTTATCGAGATCAAAGGAATGTACTGAAAAAAAGTGTAAGAGATACAAATTAGGATAACGTAAGGAAGCTACAAATACCAATAAATTGTGTTAGGACGTGACACAGATTTTTGAATAAATACTTTTTCGTCTTAACCTTTACCTCACTGGCAGTTTTCAATTAAAAAAAAAAAATTTGAATCGCATGAACAATCGTTCGAAATACAAAACTGAATTTCGAAGGTCTTTTGTCATCATTCCGAATTTGATTTGAAAGTGAGTTATGTCTTTGATATCATCATTTTGCTTTCTGTATTGATTGACAGAACTTACGGTATTCGGCTAAGTTCCGAGGTAGGAATTTAATGTTAAATCGTCGAGGGGTCTGTTTTGTGAAATAGATTTTAAAACAATGGTTCTAACAGTGTCTAATAATACTATTGAAAAACTGAAAATGAAGTGTTTATTTGCAATAAATATTTCATTTGTTTAGAACATTATTGAAACCTTTTAATTTTTGTTGCAGGTTTGGCAAACGCTCTGATGCCTACACGAACTGGGCCAAGGATCTCGAGGTAAGTTTACTGAAAACTGAAGTCTAAATACAAACTTTCTCATTATTCATTTTATAGGTATACCGAAAATGAAAATCGAAATATTCGGGCAATTGAGTGAGTTAATTAGTTCAGTTACAATATGTTATTGACATAAGTAATCTATAGGGAGACAAGTTTTGACACCTCATATAAATGTGTCAATTAGTAGGTGTTGTGACAATAACCAATTGTTTCCGGAAAGTTAAATTCTACAAGTTATAATTGATACATGGTATATAATAATTTTGTGAGAAATGTATAATTTCTACAAAAACAAAGATCAAATTTAGTTAATTTTGTATTTCAGCGGGCTTTGTAGTCTTTGTCGTGAATATTTCAAGTAATACTTAAGTATGTCTTTTATATAATCTCCTTGCTGGTAGTTAAATCGTTCTAAATAATTATCTGCGTTGATAAACACACTAAATTGGGGACTTTGATTCTTAATTCATTTTATTAATTAACTACCTTGATTAGAAGTTTGGTAACTCACACGTAATTAGTAAAGAACTTCAAAGCAAAATTATGAAAAAAGCTAATTTTCTTAGGTCTGTAAGTTATGTAAGTTTTATTTTTAGATATAAAATTAATTATCGCATTTTTTAAACTAATTCCGTATACTAAGTCTAGCTTGCGGTCGGAGGGTGTTTCCATAGACGTTTTTATTTAAATGCACTTAAGACAGTAACAGTCCTCTGTCTATTTGGATTTCATGAAAAAAAAAATCTTATTCCTTCCTTGTTCCTAAACTACTGAACCAATTTAAATGAAAAGTTTAAGACAGTCTGTAGTCTTGAGAACCTTCTTCATCAGCTAACTCCTTCTAAATAAAGTTCTACAAAACAAACCTTTGTGACAATCTATATTCAACCTCGAGGGTGTTCACAAAAATCTGTAACTCAAGTCTATAATTATAACATTCTATATTTATACATATAAAGACCTAATTCCTAAAACAATTCTGACACGACATGGTTTCCGTAAATAATTTCCAAAGGAGATTCTATTACCGCTACTAACACGTGCTTACCTATTGTAATGTGTTTGTTTGTTTACACAACGGTACGCAACGATGAACATATTAGCGGGAACGATAAACTGATAAACACCGATATTAGCTGTTTCTGTTCATTTGTAAGTACCTAGTAGGTAATGTGATAAAGGTGTTTGAAAGCTTGTTCGTTAGTTTGTGAGGGAATGGACTTGAAGCCTTACTTTGGTCTAATAGATTAAAGTTTCAAACGTCTTTCCGATTTATGATCATACACCAAACAATTATGTATAGGTTAGTCAACATTTTACTATGTATCCTAATACAGATAGCGCTCCAAACAACGTTAGGTATAGATATAGGACTTTTTTATAATTACCTAACGATCGTTTTATCCCTTTTTCTAATATTATAATGAAGAATAATATTGAACTTCCCAGAACCGGTTTAATCCACACATTAATAGACTATTCTATGAAGCTTATATTGAACTTATGTTCACTGCTTTTTTAGCTTCAACCAGCAAAAAGTCCAGTTTCCAGGAAGACTTTTAAATTAAATTCCTAGTTCGATGGTCGGATATTTTAAATAGTTTTGGCATTCCTTTTTTATTCTGTGCTAGAAGACAGACACAGATTAATATTATAAAATTAATTGTATAATTCTTTAGTTACATCGATTTTTTTGACAGTTACCAATTTCTCAATATAAAAATTATCTTCTCAATTTATAAAACCAATAAATAATCGTCTTTCGACAGGATAGTATCACAAAAAATATGATTATTCGAAATTCTAATTGGTTTTTCAAAACAGTTTCGCTAAAAGTATTTTCACTTGAATTTAACGAGCGATTGAAATTCCGTCAAACAAATGATTAACGCAACAAATGCTGTTCTCCAATAGGATAATAAATTTTAATGGTTTTATACATTAATTGTTTAGTAATTTGCAACAGAACGGAGCGGTTTTACCATTTATTTTGTGTAGGAAGATGAATGGCTGAATAATTTTATTTTAGGCACTCGATAATCTAAGCTCGATTTTTATGAAAGGTTATTAGTATAATTTTAGAATTTCAATCTAGATAGAAATAAGTAATAACCCTATTGGAATGGAGATATACCTACACCTTTTGAAAATCAGGCCACAAAAATTGCTATTCAACGACAGTAGGTATAGAATTTAAAGTGTGTTTTTTCTTTTTCCGATCTGTCCCACGGCTGGGCAAAGGTCCTCCCATTTAGTTTCCACGCCTCTCGATCCTTTAGTTGTCCTATATCAATCGGTTGTAGGTGGACTAAAGTCTACGTGGGTTTATTCATAGGATTACTGCAGTTTATTTATCTTCCGTAAATATTAAAAGACATTGAATTGAATGTCCCTTTTCGTGGGTGTTGAGTTGTTGAGAGGGACTAGGGACTTAGTACGTCATAAATAAGTTCGAGAGTAAGAAAGAGTCATCCTTTCACACACATACAGGGTTTTAACGTTCAATATTTTATAAATTTTTATTCAATTTAAAAAAATATATATTTTTAATATTTAATGATTTATTCACATTAAAGTGTTGAAGTATTAATAATTTATGTTCATTCTCAAAAATATTTTCAATTTAACAAGCCCGATACACAGGTCATCGAGATATTGTTTCAAAAAACTAGAAATAGCAGCCTTGTTTTGTCTACTCCTCCCATACTCCCACGTAATCTTCAAAAAATATCAATTATACCAAACATGGAGTCTATGTTATCTCACATCAAAAAGGATAATATCCTAAATCACTTATGGTCCCTGTAACCTTATAAGGTCCAATCATTTGAAGTACACTCGTGTTGATAAAGTTTGGCACTCGACTGTACCTATTATGCTGCTCTGTTATCGTCAGAAAAAAGGAATTCTAGTAACGTTTAGTAGAAATAGTAATTTGGACATACTTTTTTGGTACTAGAAAACCTTTATCCATCTACTCCTAATTATTATTGGAATGCAATTATTAATTAAAGTGGTCAACCATTGAAAATTTTTATTTTAATAATAATATTTTAGGTAATAAAGTCCCGATCGATCGAAGTTTATACTCTTTAAAATTTCATTTTTATGCATATGGTTAGGTAGAAATGTAACTAATCTAAAATATTTTACCTACTATCTATTTATGACTGATTAATTTAAATAAATTCACTGTAGGTACAAGCTCAAATATTCCTACTTAAAACTCCGGTGTCCTAAGAAATTAAATTTAAACGCCTGTTTATAGCGAAACATAATTTATTAATTAAGTCCTAATAGTTAAATTGTGCTTCGGTTTCTTTTGATCATTTTGACCTTTGGTGTTGCTCTCTGAATTAATAATGAGGCCTAAACAAACGGGACTGTCGTGTAAATATTATGTAACTAGGTACTTACAGAGTACAAACTTTTTAGTCGGCCGACCAGTTTGTTTGGGTTCATAAGGAAGGTTCATATCTCATGGTACATATGCGTTGCGTATTATCGGTCGCGTAAAGCCAGAACATACAAAGGACATTGTTCCGGCTCCATACATGTTCTGCCTAAGAACCGTTCGAATGGAAAGTGACTTCTATAAACTCTTTAAATTATATGGAATCCTATGAAATAAGTTTTCACGAACGGACACTTCAGGAAACTAAAATAATTACGAAAAAAGTTAATATTTTGAGGTTATAAATAAAAAATAACCAAGCTTGCGTGAAATATCAGAGTAGTATTAATTAAAAATCAAACTACACTATACAAAATATCAACAACACTATGTACAGCTCTATATGTTCTCTTCTAGATCTAGGGAAAGACTACTCTACTAGATACAAAAAGAGATAGTACCTAGTCAAGTTTAAGATAATTCTTTGACAATGATCATTTTATAAAGTTGCATTTTCTATCTGTCCCTATGAATGCTTTAGATCTTTAAAACTACGCAATGGATATAGTGAATCCACTTTGGGTTTGTGATAAAACGCATAAGTATCCAAAATGGAAGAGTTCCATTCACCACAATTCATAAAATATCGATGTTATTACGATGGAGAATTATTTATTTAAATGATTGTTACTACTTTTATATTAGACAGTTACCTAGCTATCTACATGCCATAAGGCGGCAATCGAACCCGCGGTCTATTACCAAGAAGGCACAGACCATACTAAAAATGTTATTACCACACAAAATAATTTAACAGTTAAAGTAAGGTTTACCAATAACAATGAAAGAGGTTTTCGAGGATGTGCAATAAAAACAATATTTATATTCAATTAAAGGTTTTTAATCATCAATATTTCTCAATAATATATTATCTAAGAACTGAGCAGGGGGTTCAATTGAATTTTGGTATCTCGCCCAGCTTAAATACCAAATTATAGTCATTATGTGGGCACAACAGCCCACTTTTCTACGCCCAACGATACAATTGCAACAGTAATGCCTGATGGTAGGAGCTTCTTACAAAGTACACAATTGCGTCCAACAGTGCATTGCATCTTATTATGCTCGACTGCTTCAGACCAACACGTCGTACATATAAGGTCATGAGCTTCAACCTGTAATAAATAAATACAATAAAACATTAGTAAATGTCAAGTAACTTGCAATTGTGGCAATTAATTTGAAAACCGAGAAATTGTGTGCTTATGAAAACATAAGTAGGTAGTAACATTCTTATCAAAATTAGAAAAACACTTTCGTAAACCACTTACCATACGGGGAACAGTCCATTGTTGTATGCAACGAAGTATATCTTCGGTTTCTAATACCAAAGAACCTCCAGCAGATCCACAATTTATACAATATACTATATTCTGCATCCATTGTTGTAATTATAATACAACTAAATTCGATCACAGACAGAGCAATATCCGAAAATGCCAGGAAAATCCAGTCCTTTACACACAGCCGAGTCTACCAAGTACGCAATCTAATCGGAGTCCGTAATCAAGCCAAAGTTGTTAGAATAAAACCATGAAACGCATAGAAAATCACAAAAGAAACGATAGTCGCAAAGCAATCAAACCGTTGACATTTATTCTAATCAAACTGACTACTAGCAAACTGACTGAAGTACACCAGTGTTGCCAATTACGAAAACTATAATCCTACTCGAATGCCAAGCTAGAAATTCGCGATTTCGCTAAAAACATATAGAATACTAGTTTTTTTCTAGCTAGTCAATTTAGGTACACAAATGAATAAAGTGTTAGCAACTAATTTTAATAACCGACTTCGGAAAGGAGGTTCTCAATTCGGTCCGTATTTACCGAAATCGCGAAAACTTCCGAAACTGGCAGCACTGGCTGACGGAAACATTTTATAAGGCATCAATAATTGTGACCCAACTTTTTATTTGGAATTTATTTATTTGAAGTGTCCGTGGAAAACTAAAATATGTTTCAAACAATAAAAAATTAAATAAAAATTATAGTATAATTTATATTCACATCGGTTCTTAGGCCAAAATTGAACAATGTCCTTTACGATAAAACATTCAATCATTCACACCTAACCAAAGATCGGTCAGTTCGTCGATCATACATTTGCGATACGCTCGACGCATTTTACGTCAGATATGAACCGAGCCTAAATCGGTATAGACATGAATGTTAGTACGCACATAAAAACGATCAGGTATTCAGCTGGTATCAGACCGACTGTAAACTTTGATTAAATTAACAACATTCCCAAAAAAAAAAATTACCACCATCCATCGTTGGGCCAACTGTCGCCCGACTATTTAGTCTGCAGTGTGCTTGTACGGTGAGAGGTGTTATAGAATTAAGTGTTTATACATTAGCGCTTTGAGAGGTCGGAAAAGCTGAGAGTTTGTTTAAAAAATTGGGCTTGCTGCGAAGCTGGCTTTTCATAGATAGATTATTATTATTTAGTTCTCATTTGTCATAAATCATATTATGTAGGTATAGTACCTACATAATAAGCTGGGTACTCACTTAGCAGTGTAGTAAGTAACGTATCAGATACGGTATCAAGTGAGTACGTAGGCACGAGCCCGCTGCAAGCCGCTCACGCGTGGAGCGCTGTAAGCTCGCAGTGACCCGCCGAGTGGCGGTTACTCGACTCGACAGTCGAGTAAAAAAGCACCTTATTGTAGTAAAAAGCACCTAATACATAAAAGTGGAAATAGAAAACCACATAATATTATGTACAATGAAGTTTTATTGGTATTCATTTTCACTAGACTACTGCATATATGAACCTGGTCATACAAATATACAACTGAATACATACGGAGGCGTTTATGAGATAATCCATTACCATTTCTCATTACATTAAATTCCTATTTTCTAAAGCAAAATAGAAGTCACAAAAGATTTCAATAATGGATATCAAAGTACTTTTTGATATGAAAATAAAATCATTTCGTATTTCAATTCAATATCCTTTTATAGTGCAATCGTTGAAAGTAGGATTTTATGCGGTTATTCCTTTGAAGAATATACATTATATGACAATATTGCTTTTCAGTATAGGTTTTATTAGGTTATGAGATTTTATTTGCATTGAGTAGATGCGTGTTTGTATTTTTGTTGGTGTGAAGGCTTTAGGATATTTTTACGCAATTTGACTAAAAAAACATAATGAGGCCGTTATGTAAAAGCTACAAAGTAAACTTTTATATACCTCTTAAGCATATTAATATAATTTGAGATCTTTATTTCTCGAGAAGTATATAAATATGTACCAGTGGGTATGAAACAAGTATTTGAGTCAGCACTTGTTCTCATTTTAATGCCAGCCTAGGTATGCCTAGGTAGGTTTAGCCACAACCTAAGTATTAATTCTTATCACTTAATATGTACCACCTGTACCAATCAACTTAAGTTGTACCTACTTATTAAAATAGATGACAAGCCATTACAGGTACGTGAACGGACGGGACAAGAAATTTAATTAAATTGATGATACACTTGAATATTACTTTTTATTTTAATTTTAGTGATTAGACTTCTAATAGGATCGTTCTAGGTAAATATTATTACTTCCGTAATGTTAATATTAACATTCATTAACCTAATAGGTTTGATAGTCAAATCCATGATACGAATTAAGGATATAAAAATATCGGTTTAAAAATATTAAGTTTTAATTATAGAAACAGATGACACGAATACGGTTGACATTTGAATAGGGGTCATCTGAGGTTATTAGCAACCAAATGACCTATCATAAGCCTTTAGCTGATTACTGACTTATTACAAGTGCATTTGTTTAAATGTCGATTGAACTGAACTTATCAAAATTATATGTATAAATAACGTTTCGTAATTAAAATGTCACTTTTACACTTTTGGACAGGTATCGTCTACTAAATATTAACCTGAACTTTCTGTGCTCGGGGTCCCGGCTTCGATTCCCTTTGGAGTTGTCAGAAATTGAGTATAGTTGGAAAGCACGTAAAGCGGTGCCACAACCCAGTAGCAGTCCTTGGTAAATTCCATGTCAGAGGCTGTCAGGCGGATTTTAGAATACTCTGACACTAGGCCTTGTTAGGACAAAACCTATAGTTCACCTGAAAAGAAAATATCTGCATATTTTTTTTCTTTGAATTTAAAAGGAATAATAAATTATCAAGCAATGAAATGGTCATAAAATCGAGGCTTTTGTACAAAAAGAGCTCACACATATTATTATATTCTAGACTGGTAGGGGTTTTTAGTACCTAATTCATATATTTTATGTGTTATGCAAACAATAGTAGGGGTTTGAAATTATTATTGAATTTCAATAAAGCTGCGGTATTGGTCGTTAAATCTAAATTGTTTCACGCTAATATTATTATAGAGTTTAATAGATTCATTACAATAGAGCGTTGGATAAAACGATGAATAAGATAATAATTGTATAAATTAGATTATAGTCGTATTAATTGGTAGAATATTATATTTATTGAAGTAAACTATTTGTAGTAAATTATTAAAGTTGTTAATTGTTTCTGATTAGATTTTTTAGATTAGATGCAACAATAATTTAGAATTTCTTTCAATAAAAGTTTTATTGCAAAAATAATTGAATCTCGTATAACATACAGAGAAGTCGTTTTTAAAAGTTAGCTAATTACTAGACGATTACTAGACAATTACAATTTATAACACAGGTCAACAAATTATTATTATTTTTTTGGTGCAAAGAAATATACAATTTCTTGTAGAATATTTGATACCTAATCGAAGTCCAGAACATAAAGTTGCACTAGCACGTAGGGGGTTAGGGTTTTGGTACTTTAGGAGGGATATATCTCTAAATCCCAACGTGCTAGTGCAACTTTATGTTCTGGACTTCGATTACATATCAAATAATCTATAAGAAATGATATATTTTACCTTTGTACCAAAAATGCTGTTGACCAGTGTAATCATCTTCCGAGTTTTTTCCTAACTATTTTAGGGTCGGCTTCCAATCTAACCAAATTCAGCTGATTACCAGTGTTTGACAAGGAGCGACTACCTATCTGACCTCCTCAACCCAGTTTCCCGGGTAACCCAATATCCCTTGGTAAAACTGGTGTCAGACTTACTGGCGTCCCGTAATGACTACCAAGAATGTTAAATCACAGTTGTTTGTTATATGATATTTGTAAATTAACCTATGAATTTTAATTTCAGAAGCCGGACTTACCTGCCTGGCTGTCGTACGCCAGAAGGAGATGAGGAGTGCAACAGTCTCGGGATCCATATAAATAACCATGTCATTTAAATCAATGTTCGTGATTACTGTTACAGTTCTAACGTTTAAGTACCACATTCCAAGTAAATCTATCCTTTAACGTGTACGTTATACCCCATTTCACATACAGACTCGCGAGTTTGCGTTTCGACTGATCCGATTTTGTTTTTGTAATTCGAATTTATTGAATTGGTTATTCATTTATTTATTTATTGAATTGTTTATTATTATTTATTGACTTGTATTTTTAAAATTTCGAGTAAATGTATAGTTGACATTATTGTATCTTATTGTATTTAAATGATACCCATTTTGCATTCTTCCTAACTTAAGAGTCATTAAATCATAGAAATTCAAAATAACAATGTACCTTTACGGATCAAATATCATTGTAATGTTATGAATAAAAGCAATTGATAAAATGTAATATTAAATTGTTTGTTTTATTGCTATCGATTTTCTGGTGATGTTTGTTTGTTTATTTTGAATTGAAGATTATGTAGTAAACTTCTGTTTTGGTATCAGATAACTTTGAGTATCATAACTATCTTCAGCAAATTGGCGATTTTACAAAAGACTGTCTTCAATTACCCTTCACCAATTCCAATATTAAAACTATACATAAGCATTGTAAGCACTATATTGTCATGCAGTCCCAATAAACTACTAACAGCTATTTAAACTTTGGTATTCCATAAACTTTATGAATCATAGTTTCGGTAGTTTACTATAAGATTTCCAAACCGACATGAGTTAATAATGTCTCGTTCTACAATATATTTTAACCACTATGGACTGTATTGTAGACAGAAGGCATTCAAATTTCAAAATGAAGTTTGGCAAATAACTGAACCGTATTATTGTTGGCAAGGTACCAAAAACAATTGAGCATCTTTTGTTCAAATATGAATAATATCTTTTGAATAATTCCTCTCTCTCAAGTCTATAACAGAATTACGGTATTGCGCATTTGATGTGGCAAATGAACTCAAAGTTTCTTCAATCGTTTTACTATCAAGAAATAGTTCAAAGCAGTCAATTGTTTACTTGCACATAATGAAACAAAAGAACATTTTGACAAATAAAAATTACGTGCTCAACGAATCAAGCAGTCGTTTATACAATTTGTTATGTTTGCGTAGTAAATAAGATTTTTTTGGTAAATGTCAATGTAATTTGATTGTAGGTACACGTATTTAGGTGGAAGTATGCTCAATCGGCTGATTTCTTTGTGTGTTTTGATTTTTGATAAATAGTGTGAAAAAAAGCATAGCTGATTTCACTGAAGAGGCAAATACTAACTTCCGTCAGCCGTTTCACCTACGCACTATCTACTTCGAACACCCGTATATAATTTTAATTAATAAATGGGCAATCCAATACTGAAATAGTAGTACCTAAAGCCCACTATAGTATTCAAAATTTGCTATTTGATGTTTATTCTTAGTGCTGGTTATAGGGCCGTATTATGGTAACCTAGAGGTAGATTTGATGCTATCGTATCGATCGATCATCATGAGTTGGCATCACTCTGGAGTCTGATACATGAAGAACTCGATTTTAGTGGATGAAAATAAACTAGATTTTAATGTATTATTATTTTTATTCCTTCCTATAAACTAAACCGTTTCAGTACATCGAGGTATTACTTATTAATGAATGACTAGCTTACTCTTTAAGCACAAACATTTAAAACTATTCTTATACAATCAAAATGAGATCTTTTTTTATACATAATTATCGAAAAATTGACGTTTATCCACCGCGCAAGCACCTATTTATCATACAACCTTACATTTATACATTTAAATCGTGCTTAAATTATTTTTAGAATCACCTTTTTCATAAGAATTATTTAATGCATTCATAAGAATTATGAAATAATTACCCCTAAAAATCCCTCATCTTCTTCCGCAGATTTTCCCTCTATAAAAACTTATGGAGTTGTTACCGCGTTGCTATCTAGTTGTTACCAGTTGTCATTGCTAGGTAATGATATCGGTAGGTTCTAATGTAAACTGGTTTTCCGTAAATTACCTGATAGACAAACTTTCTCAAAAGCAGAAGATATTTAGCAAAATACTTGAACCAATAATTACAGCTACAGATTTGCTTGCTGATGTACTATTCTAGATAATTCTTATGAACAAGGGGAGATTAGGTACTATACATTTGTATGTCATTCTAAGAGACACCAGGTCGCTTTAAGGGACGCATCGGTGCAACGCCTAAAATATTTTACTTACAAGATAAAATAAAAAAAGCTGTACGTGGAACTTTATCTTAAATATTTACAATAAAAAGGTAATTTTTTTAGTCATAGAAAATAAGAAAAGATTTGCCATTTTTGGAAATACTAGTAATTATAAGGGGAGATTACAGGAGTCTTTTTAAAATGGGAAATAAGAAATATAGAAAAATAATTTCCAAAAAAGAGTTCGATTATTTCAAGTATATTGTTATTACACTTTAATAATAGAAGATAAGTTCTACGTAACCTCACAAGGAGATTCATTTCATGCATACAGTCATACAAAATTGAAATCTATAGAACTACAGGAACGCGGAATTGTGAATCTTTAACTAGCTCTAAAAACAATAATCGAGTCATTGCCAAAAATCTAACCAAAGATGCTATATAGAAACCAGACGCAAACAGAAACCGTCTTGTGCTGAATAATTTTACGCTAGCGCCATCTACTAGTTGTTTCTGAAAACAAATGACAGCTTAAACAACAGAGATACGCCAAACAGTAGAACAGAAAATACGGCCAATCGGCGAAAGATGGCGCTAAAATATTTGGGAAACCAGGTACTCGGGTGGTTCGTTAGCTTTTAGGCTAGTTTTAAGAAACCTAATACATAATCAATGATTCACAATCCCTAGACACAACATAAAACATCTAGACAGCTACTAGAACTACGTTTTACATATAATAGATACAGAAGACGATAGACGGATGGAAATTCTGGGGCATTAGCATTACAATTACATTTCTAAAACACTAGTACTTCTATTTATACTAGGGGGTAAACGATTACTTTGGCAATTAGAGATCCTATTTACATTACAGAAATCAGAGGTCTAGTCTAATAATAGGGCTACCTTCTTAATTGTAGATACGCCCAAAAATCCATTCGAAGAAGATTGAGGACAGTTTTATTTGGCAGGAAGAGAGAGAAAAATATTATCGTAGATATAGTAGACAAGGCTCTTCTGTTAAGTCTGTTAGAGTAGTAAAAAAATAATATAGGGAGTCAGGCAGCCCAAAATGTACTAAACAGCGTTTTCTAGCTCTCCTAGATTTAAAGTAGCATCTAAATCGAAGCAGAAATTCAACCAATAAAGATTGACTCAGTATAACTTACTCTAAACTACTGTTTACATTCCATTGGAGACTACAGAACCGGTAAATAGGTCATCCTAAGATTAGAAAACCAAAAAGATTGCTTTTGAGCAATGAATTCACACGTAGAATAGAAGTCGTAGGTCACAGCGCTTTACTTAGTCAATAATTAGCTTACACTTAATATTTACAGCTCATACAATCGTTCATACAAGTCATTCAGATGAGTGCAGTACATACTAACAATCAACAATAAAAGTGCTTTAGGAATCGTGTTTGAGATTATCAACAATTTGATTGTAGGATCCGGTAGGTGCCACGAAGAGTGCATCTTTTCAAAACAGCAAAGAATTTTTCCAAAGTTATTCTGTGGAATAGATTTTGAAATACAGTTTGATGAAGTAAGAAATTATCTTCTGACACTAGAAGGAGTAATTGAAGTAGTAATTAACGATGATAATAATCATGCACTCTCCGCAACACCAACTCTTCGTGAATAATTACAGGTTTCAAGTGACATACTGTGTTACAAAAATATTTATACTGAAGTCTTTGTATCTTATACATTATATAACAATAAAGTTTATAATGATCGGTTGTCATCTACATTGGACGTATTATGTCCAAAAATATTAAGTCTATTATGAACATGTAGTTTCTCATCTAATTTCGAAGGATCATTATCAGAACCTTCTTTTAGTAGCTCCCATAGATTGTTTTTGTCTAAAATTTCGAAACCACCTTTATTTTCGGGAGCGATATCATATTTAAGAGCTTCTGACAATGTCTTTGAAGTTTCAGAAATTGGGGTTGGCGGTATTTTGTGTATCTCTTTGTTTATCGACTTCATTGTTTTTGCATTATACTTTTGAGGAATTGTTTTCTTTTTCGTCTTGTTTATGATATCGGTGTCGGTATCTTCGCTTTTGTTGTATTTTGTGGCATTGTGAATTGCGTTAATTAGCGGTTTCTTAATTTGAGTAATAGCTTTAGGCTTCTTTGTTCTGTAGTGTATTGATTTAATGTTATTGTTGGTGATTGCCGTTATTGTGTGGGGGACCGTTTCAGGGTGTAGAAATACAGGTTTTATTGATTTGATTGGAGTCACGGTTGTAACGTCGTTGTTTATTATTGAAACCGGTTTGATTTTCCTTTCCACTGAAGAATTGTCTTCTTGAATTTTCGTTTTTGTGACATTTGCAACTGTGGTATTGTTAATACTTTGAGTTTCAATTTTTGTTTGATTAACAACGAAAGCTACCGGTAGAAGAGGATTTTGCGCTTCAGATTTTTGTAAAACAATTTTTTGTAGTGCCTTGTCTGTTTGCACAGGAGTTGAATCTTGTTTTGTTACTTTATCTTGGATATTAATCACTTGCACCTTTTCAGTTGAGGTCGTCACTACTTCAGTAGTAGTGGACGTAGCAGGAGAAGTTGCATTTTCCATTTCTTTCAATTTCAAAAAGAATTTTTCATGTTTATCACCATAGGTTGCCTTTAGAGTCCCCTTTCGTCTTGGCAAAGGCTTTTTCTTTATTTCATCTTTCTTTGGTATCTTTGGCAATACGGATTTTGGAACGATAAGTTCACCATTTATCTTTGGTAATAGAGGTCCTATGTTATTATTTAGTTCTTGAGTTTCCGTTGTATTCAAGTATGTAATAGTTGGGATTATTATTGGATCATCAATACTTTCGATTTTGATTGTGGTATAGGTCTCGGTTGTAGTTTTATCAGTAATGGTAGTCTCTTGTGTTGTGATAATTTCTGTCGTACTAGAAGAAGTACTGAAAACTGTCGACGTACTGCCCTCAGTAGTCGTTAATTCTTCAGTTGTCGAGACTTCTGTTGTACTTACTGTAGAACTATCTACTGTAGTAACCGTAGTACTTTCAGTGACCGTAGTATCAACATTTTCCGTAGTACTTTCAGTATGATCATCATAATTCTTTCTGAATTCATAATCCCTGCTACAAATCCTGCCACACTCGCAAATGTTGTCAATGCTTGTGCTAGTTTTGAGGCTAGCTAGTTCCGTTTTGTCGAACCATGTGATGAAATCATCGTCGGTGATACCTCGGAGTAGTGGGCTTCCTGGCCTGGCATGGAAGAATGTTTCGACAGCTAAATCTGGTCTCGTTGATGGGTAGATTTTGGCAAAGGCTGGTCGTAAGCTGGTGATGACGAATTTGGAACGGACTTCGTAAGTAACGCAGACGGGACACGTTGAGCTGATCTGTAACGGGTAGTTGAGAAATTAGTGATATTATTTTATTACCTTTTTGACTTTCGTACTTCCTTTTTGACTTTTAACTGGATTTCTAGAGCCATATGCTATGATGCGATTATTGGCGTTGATAATAAATAATAATACAACGGGAACACAAATGGTTATTATCATTAATTCTTTCGGGTTTTGATTTTCGAGAAGTTTTTTTTACTATACAACATAATATATGTTTGTTTTATTTACTTACATTAGCAAAGACGAACCACACAGATTCTCCTCTAGATCCGTAATGTAAGTCAGCGAAAGTGGCGCCGTCCAGCACCACTGGGTTGACTGAATGCAGTTCATAGCCAGAGAACAGAGACGATTCCAGACGAAGAATGCCTGAGCGCTCCTTGCCTTTCCATCTGAAAATGAAAGTAAATGTTCGTTGGTAACAAATTCTTTTATTTTCATATTTTATGAATATAGTGACAATAACGGGGTATTTTCTGATCTGAATATTTTCCTTTATTAAAGTTTTACTTGATTACTGGACCAGTAATTTATTTGTACTGTGTATGAAATAGTTTCCACTTACTTGAAGCAGGTTTTTATGATCAGAGTAGGCAGATTTCCTTGCAGGTCTTCGATGCTACTCCTCTCAGGACGAATCTCTTCGATGATTGCGGCTTGGATATTCAGTAGAGCATTTTCAGGTTTTGGCGTATACGTCGAGTAAGTTATTGTTCCCTGAAAAGAAAACAATACGTTAGTGAAATATGTAACGGTTTTACATTTCATGCCAAATGACTTTTCTAAAGTTAGCTATTTGCCTCCTTCTGCATTTGTTCGTAAAGATTTTGTCGGGAATCTTTGCTTTCCCGAAGTTGGTTGGTATTGACTTCAAAATAGTAAAACACTTCTGCGCATGCGTGACAAGTGACATGACTAGGTATAGACGTGCATGGAGATTTTGCGCAAACTGTACCTTCTGAAGATTAGGCAAGACAAAAGCTCGCTAAACATACTGTGAGAATTGTGTCTGAAACTACATAATCACCTGAACAGTAGCACAGCCCGCGCCGGTAGCGTACACGAACACTTTAGTGGGCAGGCCGGGCAGCTGCAGCGGCCGCGGCGGAGTGCGAGCGCGGAGTTCTAGCGTGTCTGTCAGTTCCATGCCCGCTGTCGCCAGAGATACTGTGAGGGCACGGTGTCTGAAACGAGAGGATTGGAGATCAGTAGGTAATAGTTGGAATTAAAATTAAATATAAGTAAATTATCCCTCCCTACAGTAGCCTTCTCTAATGACAATGATAAGTATCGCAAAGACATGTTATAGGAAGCTACAAACACGAAGATGTCCAGGATAGAGCACAGTAGAAGAAGAGGATACAAAAGCGGGGCCCGTCATAAGACGGAACAAACGCTAGAAAGAAGATAAAGCAGGCGTCTTTGCAGAGTACTCTAAAAATTTCACTTTAAATGGAATTTAAGATCCTGAACATAAAGCAAGGTCATATTTATATGTATTGTTATGGACATTTTTAGAAAAAGTTTAGCTAAACAATGCCAACTCCACAAAAAAAATCTCCTCACCTATCATGAGCCAGCGCAGCATACTGAGCAGCAGCCTTAGTAGCCTGGTAAGCTAGACTGGGATGCCGCTGTAACGTCGAAGCTCGGTAGTACAGGAACCGCGCCGCCGCTTCACCTTCAGCTAATGCGCCGCGTGCGCACGCTGCGAGGAGAACTCGTACACCGGCCACGTATTGTTCCATTGTTACTGCTTCTGTAAATGGTATATGGGAATGATAACTAAGGATAGTGGTTTTGATAGGTAAGTTTTACAACGACTATGATGAAATTCTGTAGTCTATTTCGATTATAGCGTCATCTGTAGGGAATCATTGTGAAAATTAATAAACAAATGAAGCTTGAATAGACAAATATACCCAAAAACTCAATAAAATTAGTCGTTTTTACTGGAAAAAAGTAAGGTCCACGAGATTTATGGAAAAAATGTTTCCCATTTTTTATGAATCCCTTTTATCATCGGCATTGCATCTTATTTGCTTGAATAATGTTTTAGTTCAGATAGTTTAAATAGCATATTTTAATACCCAAGCTTACCGTAAGACGTTGTCTTTATATTCCTGGACGTTTCTTCTAGAAGCCAATCAGCTGCATCCTTCCTTGGTGCTGGCCATCCGAATTCACCCTCTTCGGTTGTTGATGCATTTCTTAGAATAACCAGTGCTTCAGGTACTATGGGACTCCTGAAATGTACAATCACAAGATCATGTAACTTCTGACTACAACTACAACTTTAGCTAAGAATTTGTGTGTGTTTTGTACGTACCTTGCAAGAACCAATGCCAGTACAGTTGCAGCCAAAGCAGCAGGTGAAGTCAAATTATGTAGATTATGCTCCAAATAATTTTGGGATTTCTTCGCTACATCTGCATCAAGCTGAAAATAAAACAAAACATTAGCAAGAAAGAAACCACCTCTCTTCACATTTAATTTAACAGTCTTTTTAAAAACTTTGGATCAGTATTATATTTTCTTAATATATTCAATTATTACCTGGTTCTCTACTCCAACTTCAAGTAAAGCAACCAAAGTTTCAGCAGTCACTTCAACTCTCCTCTCCCAATCTATTTCTTCCTGTGTCATATTGCCATCTTTATCATAATAGTAATACTCATTCACATCAACCTCCTTAGCCGTTCCGTTGGTTTTAGTTATATCAACAGGATAATAATCTACTTCTTTATCTGCAGCCAAAGGAGTGAAAGATCCATCAGAATTCTGCCTCTTCTGAATCCATTTTTTTATGTTCTGCAGCAGTTCTGGGTCTACGGGGTAGTATGATTGGATCTTTGTTAAAATTTCTAGTATCTTGATGGTTGATAAGTGGCTGCTCATTCCTGGATGGTCGCTGAAGGAGTTGTCACTCTTGCGGAAGGACAATAATACTTGAACCTGCAAAAATAATATTTATACATATTTTGGATCAAAATTCTTAGTTCAGATGTATTTAATTACTTTTAGATTAGTTTTTTTTTAACTTAGACAGATAATATCTCCATCTTAGATTTCTTCTGTATAATACATTAAATAGATGGTTGCAAAAGGACCCCGATTCAGAACAATTTTAGTTAATCGAGTCAGTGATCTGTTTATCAGTATGGCAATTGTTTTTTTTATCTAATGTACCTAATATAGCTTTCATACGTACTTGTTCAGGCAGTTTCCTCAAAATCCTCTCCCTCTCTGCATCATCAACTAAATGAGGAATATGTTCCAAAGCCAGCAGAGGTGCCAAACTAGCTGATGCTGCAGACAGTTGGGAGTCTCTCCATACTTCAGCCCATTGGTCAGTAGAATCAGTTTGAAGACTGTACAGAGGAAGATGTAGACCTCCAGATACAAGAAGGGTGCCGCTTGCAGATCCTGGCACCACACCGTGAGGAAGACCGAGTTCTAACACTTGAGAGAAGCCTGCCTCTTCGTTGAAGTTCCAGATTCTGTAACAGTAATTTAATAGATTAATAAATGAGGCATTAGGAAGAATGAAAT
Organism: Helicoverpa zea x Helicoverpa armigera; assembly: GCA_033682625.1. Taxonomy (NCBI): domain Eukaryota; kingdom Metazoa; phylum Arthropoda; class Insecta; order Lepidoptera; family Noctuidae; genus Helicoverpa; species Helicoverpa zea x Helicoverpa armigera. The sequence continues at coordinate 2,696,197 of JAWIIS010000041.1, forward strand.
TTATTGTATAGCTAAAATCCGTAACCATATTTAGACAGAAATGAATCTTAGGTAAAACTTTAGTTACTTCAAGTGACATGGGTACAATAAGCTAAAACTTTAAAAATGGTATTACTCGTCAAAAGACCATAGGGTCGAGTTTCTGTTATCTTTTAACTACTTTTCTCCTTTAAACTACGGTTGATCAGTGATTATGTGTATTGCAAAGATCATAATAGAAATAAAATTGAACTTACCTAAAATCAGCCTTATCGCCCCACAGAGCACTAAATCCAACAAATTTGATTCTCATATCAGGAGCGAGTGGCCACACCAGGAGTCGTCTCTCGGAAGGCGCGGCGCCCCTGCCGACAGACAGGCGCCCCCCCTCCCACCACACCCACCAGGCACACCAAGAGTCTGCGCCCGAGCAGTCTTCATCGCTTTCTGTTTGTTCTGCACTTGCTAGGTGGACATCGTAACCTGGAATCAAGATTTGTCATGTCTGATTTTACATAGAATTTTTTTTTGAGTTTTAAATAAAAATCATTCTTCATCTTTGCTAATATCAAACTAGCAAAAATGAAAAAAGTCTTAAAGGTCATAATGAAAGATAAAGAGATTAGATCAAGTGATTGATACAGAAAGAAGTACTCTGTGTAGGGAGCTAAGTTCTGCCAGTAATTTCGGCTTGTTGAAATTACATGATACCTTTATGTATGTGATATAATATAGCACTTTGTCTGTTAGGTCGTAGCTATAATATAGAATTTCTGAAATCTCTTCAGTGTTTTTACAGATAAGGGTCTCTCAAACATTTTACAAGCCTTTTTATCTGCGTAAGTGTTCCTTACAGTTTATGGATTATATGAACTCACCATGCTTTCCCTTAGCAATCCAAACTCTAGTCCTCTCAAACACAACTCGATACATATCGTCGGAAGGTTCCCGAATGGCCGACAGGGCTACATGAGCAGCTCCCTGAGCTCTCAGTTCCAGCACCAAACCCGCTCGGTTCCTTGGAGCTGCTACCCATTGCCACTCCCAGGATCCTCGAGATGATACTGCTAGGTGTTCTGGAAAAAGGACAAAACATTTTTAGATAGGTAAGAGGAAACTTAATCAATGGGCAAAACTTATAGCGCGTTGATTGATACCACTTATGCTTTCATTATTTCCATACTACACTTGTGGAGTGTAACAACACCACCTCAGTTATGTAAAACTTGTGTAAAACATGTTTGAAGATTTAATTTATCCAGCTTAATATACCTACCAAATTATTTTTCTTCAATATATTACCCTATTATCATGTAGAATGGCAGTACCTACTTAGCAAGTTAAAGTCCCATGCGACATAAATACGTAGCCAGAGTCAATCGCTGACTTATAATATAGTTAGTTGTATCCAGGATGCATGTAAGATTATGCCTGAAGTTATCATCAAGATTTATCATTTTCACTTCTACTCATTTCTTAATGTGTGACTCACCATTAGCACAGAAGTAAGCGCTCTGCGTATCAGTCCTATGTAGGCCTTCGGGTAGAACCAGCACGCTTGCTGATCTGATGACAGACCCAACCAGTGTCTCGTTGTTGAATGATGTGTAGGAGATGGAGCAGTTATCAGCGCTGTAGCCTGTTACTTCCACTGTGGGTGAGAAAAAATATAATATAAATATAGGTACCTAATGACAGTATGTCGGCGAAAAGAACTAAATCAAGCTAGTGTAAGCTGAATGACACGTCCTACTACCGCATTTACACACAAAACCTTTAAGTACAATATGAACGCTGTATACATAAAAATTGGTTATTCAGTTTCTGGTTCTCAAATCTCGGGACTACAGGTAAGTACTGTATAGTCTCTAAAAATATGGATTTGCTGGTCTATCTCAGCGTTTATCAGATTATTACAATATATACTACATCTTGATTTCCTACTCTGCATGACGTTCCATGTTAGAATTGCTGGTACCTACTGTAAGTTATGCACCCAAGAGGGAATTGTCGTAATCCCCTATTGTTATAAACTCACTTATAAAATCACGTAAAGATTATGATCATCATCTAGAGTACCAGTAGACGTCAGGCACGTGTCATCATAAATCCGTGCCATTATAATTTAGCTTCACATAAAGTTCATTTTATCTCTCCAAGTCCCATTGAACCCCATACACGACTCAGCATTTTATATCTATTTTTTATGACTATGACCGTAAGGAAAATGTCATGGTACAAGATACGAGTTGAAGCAGAAGCGAGCACCTATAATAAGTATAAAATTTCACATTCATTAAAAATCCGAGCATCTAAGGAACTAAGGATACACTGCACGACTGGTGAAATAATACAACAATACAATTAATTCATGTGTATATTTTTATTATCAGAGAAATGCTTCTAGAAATCATTTACTCTCATATTTTGTGTTCGACACCTAACACCATATGACATTCGTATTCAGCTATTGCAATGTTTCTCTCCTAACTTATACCACACCCCAAGATCACAGGTTCCCCGTAGCATACAATTGTATTGGAAAGGTAATAGAATCTGCTACGTTTATTGCTAGCACAGCCGTAGGAAACACTCGGAAAGCAATTGAAATACAATGAGTGTCATTTTATTGAGCCTGGATTGAAGTTAAATGCGGCGTGAGTGGTGCTACGAGCTTCTATAAGTATGGCAAGTTTTGATTTCCAATATGGTACGTTATTTGTTTTGGTTATATGTATTTAGATGTATTGAAATGGGAGTATTTCAATTTAGATGTACTTCTAGGTTAGTTTATGTAACTTTTATTTATATGAAAACATTTTAGATATGAAAAATATAACAGGTTGACTACGCAAAACTTGAAAAACAGTTTTACAGTTTAACTACAGTACATCGAAATTAGATATTTTTTGCGAAAACCAAATTATGCTCTTTCTATTACGGTTTTTCATGGCATCGATTCCCCATATATTTCAAAACCAACACAAACCACAACATATTACCACACCCTATCTCGAATTCGCATCTATACCCCCGATTGCTAATTCGGCTCGACACACGGCTTTGTCTCGCCAACTCCAATTTAAATGTTTATTGAAACACCACCGTGAATTGGACTAGACAATGAGACCGTCTCACTAATCGCACAATTTGAATACACAATTCATGTATCATCAGCAAGGGGATTCGGATTGTTCCACGGAGTAAGGAAAGAGCAGAGATGCCATAATACGAGGGTCACACTGAAAGTTTTTAGAACTGGCCACTTACAAACAATATAATAAAAAAATAATTCGAAAATTCGAAAATAGAACTCTTTACCAATATTACTGAGTATATATTTAATTCATTTGTCATTTGTTTTACGATTTGGCGGCAAATTGAAAATTGTCTGTGTCACGTCAACATGAATTTCACACGAGAACATTTTCGTGCAATGATTTTTTATGACTTTCGATGTCATTTAAGTCAACAAGAAAGTTATGATAGACTACGATTGGCCTTTCACGATGAAGCCCCATCTCGTGCGACTGTTTACAACTGGTTTAATGAGTTTAAACGTGGTCGCACTAATCTCACTGATGATTTACCTGAGGGACGGCCTTCTACGGCGACGACTGAAGATAACATCTGTGTTGTGCGGCGTATGATAGAGACTGATAGAAGCGTGACCTATCAGCAGATTCGGACAAGCTTAGGCATCGTTATGAGTCAAGTGCACAAAATCCTCCACGAACATTAAGGGGTCAGGAAGCTTTGCGCCTGGTGGATACCTCATAATTTGACTGAGGCTCAAAAACTCCATAGTGTGGATTGGTGCCGTAAAATGATTAAAAGATTTAACGGAGGTGACTCAAATGCTGTGTTCGACGTACTAACACTAGTATAAAACATATAATAAAACGAATAACTGGCTAATGTAACCAGTTTCTGATTTTCTAAGAACTTTCAGTTTGACCCTCGTACATGTAGGTCGGGTCCCTTCTTCTAGGTCAAATTCGCACGGTGGGTATGACCAAATCAGTTACGAGTGAAATAAGTGCGTTGGGGTTGTTTATGACAGATTTTTGTAGGTATTACAAAAATTGACGGGTCCAAAGAAGGCGTACAAGGGTGAAAACGACGTTCCTCGACACCAGCATTTTGTCACGCTACTTTCTTAGGTGATTTTCCATTATAGCACCTCCGCTAGCCATTTAGTTCTCCAAGAATTGTTCGGAATTAGTTCTACAAGAGCCTGGCTTGTGGCTGAATGCCCTGACCTGAGGGCAAGTACTTGAATAAATTGTACTCCGAGAGGTGTTTTAATTAGTGAATGAAAGGATTCTGATTACCCATTCAAATCCTTTGACATGAATTAATAGGTAGACCGGGTGCTTAAAATGTCTGAATAATAAAACAAATTGTATGGACGTTTTAGACTAAAGAGAATACGAGACAAAGGACGGGAGATTAGCACAGAGATTAACATTTTTTAAGCATGTATGGTTAAACATTAATTTTTGAAAGGAGTGTATAATGGAATCATAAAGATTAAAGGTTGGGATAAAATTAGAATAACATATTTTTTTAAACTTGAGCATAGCTTGAACTTAAGAAGTGCTTACGAAGTGACCTAAGGTAAACGTACCAATAGTCGTCGGATTTCGGAAATCACTGACTTTGAAGCGCTACTGTGTGTTAAATATTCAATAGAAAATGAAAATTTTTGCATGACGTGATAGAGTATTTATTCATTATTCTAAGTAATTAATGTTTTTTTAATCATTTTGATGGGTTTATATACTTATTAAGGAAAAAGTAAAAAAAGGGCGATTTGTACCAATAGTCGTCTGATTTGTACGGATACTCGTCAAATATTCCCAGTACTCGTCAATTTTTAATGCTAATGTAAACTCTCTGCTCTTGAACATAAGGTTCAAGTTATGTACATTTTTTTTGTGCTTGAATTTGTAAAGCATACTTGTGCTTTTGAAACATTAGGTAGGTAGATAGATAAAAAACCAAATTCCTATTACGAATAGGTCATAATCTGTTAGAAGAGCAGTTATTCAATAAAACAGATACATGGTTGCATTTTAATTTATATTCCTATCTATCAAACGCTTGGAATCACAAAACCAGTTTATAAAATATATGTTATATTTCTTAATCATAATAACCATGCAGTCATGTGCATATGTAGCACGAGTATAATAATTACTTTTAAAATATTTAAATTGTAAAATAAAATAATTAGTATTCACAAAAAATAAAAGCCACATTCATTTATATAGCTTTCCGCGAAATAATTACTAACATTCATAGATATGTAGGTAAGGTCATAAGGTCAGGTAGCTTAGCGCATGTTAAGTACCATTTGCAAAAACCTCTATAGACAGTTCAAACTGTCTACTGTCTTAAAGGTACCTATCAATCAAAAAATAAAATATGATTAGGTACAACTAACCGTTCAAACCCAATAACCCTGTGCCCGATATCGGTCCCCCATCTCCGGCCTGCCGGAGTGAAGGTCTCCCGCCTCTTGGCTTGCCTTCATTGGCCGACCAGAGTGGAGGCGCTAGAGCAGGGTTAGCAGCCCTGCTCGGAGGGTAGGTGCCTCGTGGTAAGTGGCGAGTGGGCCGGTGATGCTGGACTCACAGATGCGCGTGATCTACGTTTAAAGTCCGCCGAGGTATCCTCACCCTTCAGCCGCTCATGTGCCTGTTGCCCTCTTGTTGCGTTTAGCGACTGATTCCCGGGGGCCCAGTAAGTGAGGTGGCGAGTTTCCACCTGCCATTTTAACATGTATTTTATACATTGTCATCGGCAACCCAATACCCCTGGTTAGACTGGTGTGAGACTTACTGGCTTTTGACTACCCGTAACGACTGCCAAAGATGTTCAAGGGTAGCCGGGACCTACAGTTTAACGTGCCATCCGAAACACAGTCATTGGTGTCATTGCAGGATATACTTAGAAATTACATACAAACTTAGAAAGCCTGAACTTGCCTCACCTGGAATCGAACCCGCGCCCTCATACTTGAGAGGTTGATTCTTGGCCCACCAGGCCACCACGACTTTTTTTCCAGGTGCCATAGTTCCTATAGTTTCCTATATCCTAATCCACTAACATCCCAACGCAATAGCCCAAGTAGTTTTCCTCCATAGTTAGCAATACTTTAGCACAGAACCGGAGATTTTCCTTGGGTTCATTTCTATAGTATACAGGGATAATCGTCGGTTTTGTGCCACCATTTCATTAAAGTTGTCTCAAAAGGGCGTTTTAAATTTTCTTGCCCTTGATTTCCAGCTTTTATGACTTTTAAAAGGCCCTCTTGCTTGTAGTTTCTTTCAGTCATGATCTGCTATTTTTAATACTTTTATATTTTTAATATTTACGATCATGGAATCACTAAATACAGACAATTTTAAATAAAAAAATCTTACTCTTTACCCATCAATATCGAATACGATAAGCAAAGAAGTGACAGTGATGGAAGCTATGTCATCTTAGTTTTAAAACTAATTTTAATATTTTTTGCGTCAAAACTAGTTGAATGACATAATTTTTATACACACGTTAGGAAGACGCGTGATAAAATGCAATTATTTCGAACATAAAGCATAGTGTAAGAACAGTCAATTTTTGTTTGCCACAAATTGTAATCCAAGCATAGTAGAAACAAAGGCTAGCGCTAGACCTACTTGTACCCAAAGCGGTAGATCTTAATCGAATGGCGGAGGCCTACAGTGGCCAATATATACCTACCTGAAAAAACACTCATAGAAAGTTCATACTTATAGAAAACAGGGGATTTAACCATTAAGAAACATATGAATTGTATCGAATAACATGGCTGTGTACGTGCATATAGAACCAGCAGAGTAAAATTTACCCCTGAGAAAAAGCTTAAAAGAAACGCAGTTTTATGAACAAATGTAGTCTAAACCTTAAATATGTTTGTTCTAGACAGTTATCAATTTTGTAAAAGTCCCGATATTAGCTATTTATTCGCATTTTGTACTGTAAAACACAAAATATCCTCATTATCACGAGTTTAGGTGCAACTTTTGAGCATGACCCAGTAGTCGTCATAATGATTGTAAAATTGTCGGGTTTTGGGACAAATGGGAGTTTTGAAGTACCAATAGATGTCACATTCAAAAAATATATCTTCTATGTTAAAAGTATTCCAAATTGCATATTACATCGCTAGCAAATAAACTTAACTATCTAATTAAACAAAGAAACATACCACAGACCCCACTGGAGTTATGTAAATCAAAACACAAAACCACGCGCTGAGTTTCACTTTTGACAGCTGAACTTCACGAAAAAACGATTTTGTTAGGGCACACACGTTTCAAATAACATATCTTAGAAGCCGTGACTGTTAAAACCCCGTATTGTTATTTCAATTGTGCAATATATTATCAAGAATATGTTGATATATAAACCGGCCCATTTTAAGTTCAGTAGAAAATAATAATAAAAGTTTTAAGATTAATTGACGACTATTGGGGCATGACGACTTCACCCGCGTTTACCTTACCACTTCTAATATTATTTACCTACTTAGAAAAACCTTGTAATTTTATTGTAAGCACGTAGAGTTGTATTTACCCAAGTAAGACATACAAATCTATATGCTTATACAGTCATATGAACTTTCAAGAACTGAAAGTTAGCCCAAACTTCGTGATTAACTCCCACTTCGGCTGTCCTTAATTTCGTAAGATTCCGGTTTAAGAATTCGCTCTACGGAGTAAGAAAAGATGAGCGGAGATGCCATAATTCAGGTAAGTCAAGCGCCTTCTTCTAGGGCAAATACTTACGGGGGACATTACCAAAACGATCAGTTACGAGTGAACTAATGAAACGTTCGGGTCCTTTGAGACATTTGTCAATGAATTTGATATTACAAAAACTGGTCGGGTCCAAAGAAAGAGGGCGAAGACAGTAACGTCGTCGTGCTCCGCACACCCGCATTTTGGTGCGCTACTTTCTTATGAGATTTGCTGTTATGGCACCTCCGCTTTTCATTTTGTTCTCCATGATTTGTTCCTATAACTTCATTAAAATATTTTGCTCAACAGATTTCTTCGGCTTCGGAATAAATTTCTGGTTCGCGTTCTTCGTTATTAATTAGGCATTCGTGTAGCTATTAATAAATCTTTAAATTGACAAGTTCTGACGCTGATGAAGTTTGCAGTTCTATTTTAAAGGGTAGGTTTTGTGGTGGATTAATCAATTACTTTTAAAAGGGGATGACGTGACGTTGTCAATATAGCAACACTTTCTTTATAATTACGGGCAGCTTATTTTTGGCCGGTAAGCTAGAATACTTGATTGATATTTAAAAGTTGTTATCCAAAATACTAGGTAGTAATCATTATTTTTGTTAAGTTTAGCACAGTGAACTCATAACTTGTGAATGTTAACTAATTTTGAACCAATATGGATAAATGGCCGACATTTTGAAGACTATTGACATTTTGAAGCCGACCCCACCATAGTTGGGAAAACCGCTCGGAGGAAAAAGATGAGGTTTTGTAGACAATTACCCCTTTGCACGCACCACACGGGCAATTGGGTAAAGAAGACCTAAAAGATTTCCAGTTTTGATTTACCATATCAACTAAATTATATAGCACACATACCAGTAATATTCTTCCTGCCTGGAGTATTAACGGCCACTCGGACTACCAGCTGTGTACCACCGCGGGGTCCCAGTCGTAATCTCTCTGTGACGTATAGCGCTCCTGTGCTTGCGAAGGCTGCGCCCGCGCTTAGAGCGAGCAGTGCTGTTACCTGGAAAGTAACAAATATTCAAGTTGTGTACTTAATGTAAGGTTTTTTTCTGTGTACTATACTTGCAGAAAAGATTTGATAATTTAAATTTTGGTATTCGTCTTCCAAAATCAGATTTAAAGCACAGCTAAAACTGTTGGTGGTAAACGTATTTACATCTTTGACACTAGCCTAGATAAAAACTATCTAATGTGAGCCAAACTTTTCATGTAGGTATGCTACACTTATATCTTTTCATGTTGAAAAAAAAAATAAGTTCTCTTTTCGTTTGAATTCAATATAATTATTTTTTATTTTTACTGTATTTTTTTGCTTAACACAAAACTACAACTTGTCTCTTTAGCAAGAACACTATTTTCACAAAATAAAGAGCAGTTTAATGGCAAAAACAGTATTTCTAACACAAAAATAACAATCATGAAACTCCAAAAACAAAAACAAAGACATAAAAATAAAAGACACACTGAACACCAGAAGCAATAACGTTCCGTTTTCCTCTTAAAAGCAGAAGAGTATATTTTCGATATAATCGATATGATATTAGTTGAAATGGAATTTCTCGAGGTGTCTAGAGTTGTCCCGGAGGTGCAAAGTCAATAGCGAATGGAGCCTTGTTATTAAAGCGGTGGCCACACGTTTGAGTTTCAAAGGATTTTTAATAAAAGTTTCGATTTAAAATTGGATTCGAAGCAAGAATGTCGCAAGATATTTTTATTTATTTTTGGAGTCTTTCATACTGTTCTTAATAAACAACTTAGTAAAATGAACTTGTAGATATGTATGTAGCTATATGTTTTGGTGATGGTTAGCTTTATATTTAAGCTTTTATTGCGAATTTTTATTGTTTGTTTTTCTAACTTAATAACTAGCAAATATATATACTTTTAATTCAAATGTACTTGTAAAGTGTCAAACGTGGCATAAATCAAATATTTAATACTAATATTAAAACAGTCACAGTACAATATCTAAAAATTTATTAGCATTCAGCAAACAAACAAATAAACGTGATTATTAACAACATCAATTACTAATCAACAGTTTATTATCAAAATTCAAGAGTTAAAATTTTAGTACTAAAATATTGGGCCAATGTTATTAAATAAAACGTAATCAGAAGTTGATTTAATTAATGGCGGGATCAGTAATGAAGTTGTGATCTCCAATTCAATTCGTTACGAAACTGGGTCACGTTTTAATAATAATTCAAAAGTTAAGCACCTAGAAAGATAATTTTGTACAAGATTATAATGGATTTATCGTATTTCTTTTTTGTTTTAAGACCTATGTGGGTGGTGAGTATTAAAATCAGTAAATAATCGACTAAGCATGTTTTTGTGCATAGTGCAGTCATAACGAAAATGGTAGAAGGAATAAAAATAGTTTTCATGATATTTCATATTATAAAGGGATGTAATAGGCTTTCTTGAAAAATTCTGCTTAATATTACAGATTTTCTTGATATCTTGATGATAAAATATTGCATTCATAATTCCAAGAATCGACTTCAATTTAAATACCCACGTTTCATGGCAGGAAATTCGTCGTATTTATTACTGCAAGTATCATTCTGAGAAGAATCGTAGCGAAATCTGTTTTTTTTACGTAAAATTTTATTTGTTTGCAGTAAGTAAACAATAACGATTTTCATCACAAAAAACTGTTTGATTAATATTCAATAACAGTCACCTCTCCATAAGAATACCTACATTCTCAAATTATCAAAATTAATACAAAAAAAAGCAATCAACCCAACAAATACAAAAACAAGGTTTGTCCCCTTTTCATGAAAACCATGGTCAACACAAATATCATTCTCGAACTGTGATTTGTAGTGTTGATTCGTCAGATATTTGGGCCAATAGAGGCGGGATGAGGGGATGGGATGGGGATGAAGGGGGTGTACAATTATCCTCCAACTCCCCCCCTAGATAGTACGAGGTATTTACCTTATCCTGTACCGAGAATATTTTAATTTAAGAGTCTCGTCCGTGATTTATCGTTCAATTTACGCTTTTCAAGCACACAGCTTTGAATGTAGCTTCGTTGGTTATAATTGTATGAATTCTAATGAATTTGTTTACGTTTACTGAAAGGTTTTGAGTAATCAAGTTCTTTGGGTGATGTGTTTTTGTTTGGTTTAAAGGTGGATAAATATACCTACTAATTATTTATTTGACCTTAATTTTGCATTTTCTTAATGTTGGACTTGGAGACTTTTATGATCTGTGTCTCGGTAAGTAGGTACCGTAACAATACCTACTTTATTAGAACCTATGAAATAATCGCATTAGCTACTTAAATATGTTCGCGTAACCTAATTATTTATCAAAAGATGCCTGGACTCAAATTAACATGTAAGTAGGTAGGTATGATATCGCATTAAAGATTTTCTTTCTCGAAAGTTAAAAGGTCATCTCCTTCATCATATAAAAACTTTACGTCCATTTAGGTAAGATCTTGCAATAAAAACTCATTGCTCACACTATAAACCTTAGTGAACCCGATAGCCACATGTGATACCCATATGTTTGCGATCGGCGTCGCTCATCGAATCCCGATTAGGGATTCCGGGATGATCCCGGCGATTCAGACGCGAATCCCGGCAAATGGAGCGATTAGGCAATCTACCCGCTTTAAGCGCTTCAAACTCAAATCAGCGTGTGAGCGTCAACGGGGTACGTTAGCGTTTTTGAAAGTGCGGGATTGTTTGAGGTAGCGGGTTTTAAAAATGTTCTACGTAAATTGAAAAATGGGCACTTTTTCATGTGTAGATACGTGTAAACTAGGTATACTTGGTTGTTAAAACCTCTCCTACCTCTTTATGCTGTGCCCTACCGGGTCCATATTGTTTCAAATATATTGTTTAAACTTTATAAAAATACCACCTGTATTACATATGGAATGCAAATAAAGATTTGAATTTGAATTTGAATTTGTTATTTACAAACAAATTGACGACTGCTCAAATGATGACACTAAAACTACTGGACAGATTTTCTGCCGCTCGTATGTGTCCCGAGTAGGAAAAAAACGCCACAAAATCCACTAGTATGAAAGCGCTGTTTGGGTTAGTTCTTTACAGAATGACAATATATAGGTAGGTATATAAAACAAAAAGTAGGTGACTTGGCAGATTGTCCTCTTTTTAATCCAAGATACCTTTGTTATAGTGAGGCACCTATTAATAAATAAGTAACCTATGTAATGTTTTTGTAAACAAACTAAGCAACTATAAATTACAGTCAATTAGAATCCCACTTCAATTAGATCACTAATTAGCCTAGAGGTTGTAAACTGAATAGGCTGTGTACCTTAGTTAGTTCTCGTTAAAGCAGTAAGCTACTTAGCTTTTTTCTATCGATAGGCCAGCGGATTACAAAGACTGAGCTTCGGTAAAACCAATAATGTTTTTGCTATCAGGTTAAATGCTCGGTAAGTTTTCTAGAAGTGCTACCGGATACCAAAGGCAATATCATTATCATCTGCCTAGCTTTTCTCGAGGAACTAGTCATGACAAGAAGATTCATCAATTGATCGATCAACAAGAATATACCGAGCCACGAGGTTTTCTATCAAAAACTAAAAATAGTGAAGTTTTGAAAAACAAAATTAATACGAGATTGTTTTCTCTTGCTATAAAGAGCTTGCTAATGTTATAAAGAGGACAAAAAATAAAAATAGATAAACTTATTAACTACCGAACCGATTATAAAAATTCTTTATCTGTTGGAAAGACACACTTTTCATCCCATTCATTTTGTCACTTTTCATTTTGTCCCGATACGTGCGCGTTAGCTCCCACGGAATTCTGGTAAAATCGTGGGCAAACGGCTAGTCGAAAATAAATAAAGCAAATATTTGTTATTAGAAATAAGGATAACTGGCGAAGGTAGGTAACTAATTAGCCATGTGTATCTAACTTCATTAGAGCGAAACCCTTAGCTCAGTCTGAACATAACCCGTTCCGTGTGAGTGCGTATTCACGATTGATTTAAGTGGATTATCTAATCGACCAATAATAATATCGATTGAAGATAAATATAGACGGTCCTTTGCTCATTCGAATGATGTTAACAAGGTTTTTTATGTTTCTTTCTTCTGTCTTTGGGAGTAAGACATTAGACAAGTAAACTATGGTAATGTGGCAGACCAGATTGTTTTTTAAGTTGGTAAATAAGACATGCAAAGTATTTAAAAAACACCAAATACTTTTGAGATATCTAGTTGACTTTTATAAGTTGTATTACCTACTTGATGAATGTCCTACTCTGGTAATTTGTGTCATTTTATACACACGTTAGGTTGTGGAAATATTCAAACGATTTGGTGGGTACTGTGATGATATATCGATAGAAAGATTAGCTTCTTAAACCCACAACATACAACAGTTAAACATACAACTTACAAAATCAAAATGTATACTTACATCCATACAATTATTGATATTATTCGTAATCTTGACATCCACTTCGACAGTCTCCCCCACTTTCAAGGCCGGTGGCAGTGAGAAGTCCAGTTGTATCGGTCGGAACACATTGATGGTCCGTGGTGCTGAGAAGCGAAGACCGTGGTTGGAGAGAGATAGGGCCCAGAGTGACCAGCGACCGGCTTCGGAAGGCGCTGATATGGTCACTCCGTCAGTTGACAGCTGGTTTCTGGTGGAGAAATGGTTTTTATTAGATTTTATAACTCTATTTTTGAGACTGATGAATTATTGATTAGTTGGTTAAACTTGAAAAAATATTTCAGTGTTGAAAAACCTAGATACATTACCTATACCTATGTGGGTGTGCAAAGTTCCGTCGGGACACGGCTGATACAATTATCATTCAAACTGTGAGTAAGTTTACATAAAAACAAATGAGTAGCTTGTGTCTGCAGTATCTAAATAGTAACAAGATATTGTTTATTTCAGTTTTAGTTTAACATATTTGTTCATAAACTATTGATCTGATCGCAATTTTAACAACCGGGCTATGTATTATAGCTGCATGTTTTGTTTAGTTAGGTACCGAAAAATAATCATGCAAGCTAATATCGGCAACCCCAAACCATAATTCTCAATTTACAATACAAAGCCTGCAATATAACCTAGACCACGTATAGAGCTCTCGCACACTACAAACTTTTAGTCGGCTGACTCGCCGCGGTAACTCTTTCGAACAATCCCGCAGCCCTGGCAGGCCCTGGCCCTGTTGGGCCCAGCTGGGGACTGTACAAATACCTGATCGTTGTTAATTGTGTGCTTCCATTCATCTTCATACTTATTCATGAGCCCAAATCAACTATCGGCCAACTAAAAGTTTGTAGTGTGTTCGCGCTCTTAGTACACGAATTTACCTATACATTTAATAATTATTTCATGCAAGTTCCATGTTTACGTTGCACAAAAGCTTTTCAATTTCCCGAATTTATTACACTGCATGTAACCAGCTTGTGTATGTTAATTAAACTGAATAATGAAATGATTTTATCGGAAAACAATGGTGGTACTAATTTAATATCAAAAGCAAAGCATTGATTAATGGCTGAACATACTTTTGGTCGGTTATGGTATCTGATATTTACTTGTGCGGTATTGTTTGTTCTATGGGCAGTTTAAATTAGTTTGTTGTCCCTGTATATTGTTTAATCGAAGCGTATGCATTGTGGTAGTTTCCACCAGCGGTTTCACTCGTATCCCGAGGGTGTTCGTACTCCACGAACTCGGTAAAAAAATAGTCTATGTCTAACACTGGCAGAGCTTGGTTGCTTGAACGTGCTAATCTTAGAAACTACTGTGCCTTTTAATATAAGTGCAAATAGGCACCCATTTTAACACTATAAACCCACCCCATGACAAAAGTGATAACGAGGTGGCACTTGCTAATAAGTAAAATATTAGGTATATTATATTCTTAACTTGCATATATGTACAAAAGTAACGTCTTCAAGAAAGAAAATAGATTTTACACATTAAATAAATATAATAATTTTACACACTAAATAAACCTTACAAATGGCTGAAAGTATCAAATTACGTCATTTGTCACGCAAATCCTAAAACAAATGACAACTTTTATCGCGAGAGGGTTACGCAAATCTCGAAGGCATAAAGTTAAAATATTATACGAGATACCGTTTTGTCTCCGTCGGAGAACCGGACGATGACCGGACGCCGGACAAAACGGTCGTCCGTCTTGTCTCCTTATGACTTATAATAGTCCGATATGATACATTTGACAGGCCCTTCAAGATGTAGTATCTATAGAGGGGATCATGTTTCATGTAAATGATCTATAAATTAGTCTGTGTTCGGTAGGTAATGTATCATGTTTGGTATCTAGGTAGGTATAGTGTTTTGTTTTGATCAGGTCGTCTGTCTTATGAAAATTGGATCCATCTTAATCTAAGTGTGTTATTTGTAAAATTATTTAGTTTTAGGTGATATTTTAAAGAATCTCTTCATATCTTGCAATGTATACTTGCATATATAAATAACACTGTATGTACACATAAGTATGATTCTGTGGAATATTGCGAGATCAATATAATATTAAATTACATTATGCATTCGCTCATCGAATTTATTACCCAGTGAGCGAGACTGAGGCGATGTTATGAAATTAATTTAGTGCAATTCAACTACGGGTCACCACTAGAAAAACTTTTTCTAATATTTAGTTTAAAAACATCGGCTACCCAATTTTCTTTCACGATGTCCTGAGGACTTAAAAAATACCTGAGAGATTCAAGGCCTTTTCATTAAAAACAGGAACGTACGATATTTTTCAAAGGAAAGTGGCCAGAAATATCTTTTATTATTAGCGTAAATATCGACAAAAAAATATCCGGATATCATAAATTCCATACTGGGCATTCTACATCAGCAATTCGTCATTGGCGCTCCATAACTTTCGCTGGCCAGATGAATCAGCGAATACGATTTATGTGACTTGACTTATTTATTACTAGTCTAGGGTTGCCAACCGCACTCTTACTGTCATTAAGTGTCTAAACACACTATGCCGAGAATACGCGACGGAAGTTCGGCATGATTACGCCTGCAATGCTATTTGAATTACTGGCGACACATTATGCCGAAATTACGTTGCGTTATAGCGTACAGCCGAACTTCAGTCGGGCGTAAGTTCAGCGGAAATTCGGCGGCAACGTATTCTGTAGAACACACATTATACGCGACCGAAGTTCGGTTCGACTGTCGACGGAGATCGGGAGCGGGGAGCAGCGGGAGGCAGGCATGCCCCGCCCGCGCCCCGCGTGTCCGCCCGTTTTTGCCGCCCGTAATTGCGCAACTGAACTTCTGCCGCGTAAGTTCGACACTTATGGTGTGTCATATCAGGCGATTACGTTGAACCGTAAAATCAGCCGCGGAACTTCGGTCGCGTACGTTCGGCATAGTGTGTTTAGACACTTAAGCTAACGGCGATTTTTCATGTTCTACCTGTGTCTTGAGGTGTGTTCTTTCCGTACTTGGGTAAAATAACCAAGGTGCTTTTCTAGTCTGCGGGATTATTTGAAAAAATTACCTCAGCCCTGGTATACAAAGGGCTTCAGAAGAAACAATGGTGCGTTTTAGTCAGTAAAAGTCTGTCACACCCTCTTGCTACACTCACAGCTGGAGGGGTCATTTTAAGATTTCCCATCTCAAGAAAAGGTTGCCAATAAATGCTTCACTTTTATTAAAACTACATGCAAGGCTGGCAATACACGGACCGCTTGAAGCAGACAGCTTCAAGCTGTCGAGTGCACAGTGAACTGCAGAGTTCTATGGAAGCACATACACGAACCGCTCCAGTTGTTGCAACTGATTCTTTGAAAAAGTAACAGACATGCACTTTTGACATAGAAATGCAGATCTATTTTATTAAACTGATTAATAAGGATAAACAGGACGTACTTATTTAAACATGGTGTACTTCTCCAAGCCAAGGTTTCTAAGGTATATTTATTACAGGGTGGCAACCCTAATTACTGCCGTGTTTGTTGAAGGTTTTCCGCAGATTTTTCCTCTTCGGAATTGGGAAGAAACTAAGTTTGTGAGCTGTGGCCTTCTACACATATTGAAGATATGGGAATATATATAGGTTTATGTGTTTCTTGTTGTTAGGTCTCTGGAGACTTGTACGTAAATTACTTTGGTACATTTGTGGTTTATTTGTGTTCTAGTTATCTATAGTTTGAGGAAAGATCAGCAGCTAACTATTTTTGGTTTAAGTGTGTGAAAGCACTGTGAGGGAATCATCTCGTGGATTATTATTTATTCTGTACTTAGAGAAAACATTCTTCATTTAATTTGTTTTTAAGTAAAAGTTCAAACCTTATTTCTTAGAAGGATTACCCATTCAAGGGATTTAAGGATTATACTCTAAGCCCATAATAAAAGTACCTAATATTTTAGCAGCAGAGAAAATTTTCAAAAGGAAAATAGAAGTTGGTGTAACTTATTTTGAAATGACTTAATTAGTTAAAGTTGCTAATTTTAATCAAATAATTTAGAACTTAATCGAACTCAAAGTATTTATATTAAAAGTTCTTGCAGAGTTCGATTTGAATGGCTGAATGGTTTCTTTATCAGAAGTCAGTCAATTCAAGAATGATTAATGCCTGGAATTTAATTGAAAACGACCTACTAAACAGCACAATAATGAAATGAAATACTTTAAAATCAATGTTATAATTATTATTTTCAGTTTGATTCACGACTGCATTTAGTAGGTGTTTAATTTAGATTTTAAACTTTTTACGTAAATCAATATATCTTCTGCGGCTACTTTTCTATCTTGTTCCCTATTCATATATTTATTTGAAGTCGAGAATGTTTCGAATGGTAGCATTAACTTCTTCAAATATGTAATTTCCTTAATTAGCCACAAGGACAAATTACAGTGCAAGCAATTGCAGACACAAGATTTGATTTTTACAATTTGGCATTAAAAATTAAATTAAAATACTTACGTATAATTAAAGCACTTCCACATCCACAGTCGGTCATGCGTCGCCGGAGGTACCAGGTGCGCAGGAGCGTGAGGAGTTGGCGCGGTACGTTGTCGGTACAGCACGCCGCCGCCGCACGCGCCGCCGCCGACGAAGAGAGACACGCCAGCTGACACGAACTCGGGACCGGGAGCTTCTTCGTGTTCTGGTGTCCTGGTACATAGATATAATTTACTTAGTATTAGTTTACGAAAAAATACAGAATAATTCGTTTTTGGACGTTCCTGTGAAAATATATAAGTATTTTTTTGGGAATGTGAGGATATAAAAGAAAAATTACATGACCCATAATACCCATGAACAAAAGCCCCATTAAATATCAAAACATAAAAAACCAAACCGACCTCATTAAACATGATACTCTTGGATAACACGGAAGCAAAATAAATAAACATTACAAAGCAAAAAAACACACACGCGATACTTTTGAAGTAGAAACGAAATAGAACGGCAGACACGATGTCTCAATAACAACGGAAACTGCTCATACGCGTACATTTAGCCAGATGAAAAGGCAGAAGATATTTCCTTCGACAAACCGGTTGAAAGATGAATCGGGCGACATAATCCTTGGCTCAGCTGTAAGGGAGTGGGAAGTTGGGAATACGGGGGAAAGTTTTAAACGCACTCGCTGGAGAAGTGACAGAAAATTTGTTCAATCTTTGAACAAGATTTTGAAAACGTATTCTTATAATCTTGAAAGATTTTTATGTTGAACGAATTACCGTCAATGTTACACCAAAAGTTACTGACAAGAGTGGGTAAAGCCATAACCTATGTGCGACATGACACAACTGATGATAACGATAGTGACAAAGATACAGATGTTAAAGAACTAGTTAAAAAAGAGGTAACCAATTTCAACCAGCTAATACCCAAAACAAAACACCATTAAGTAACAGAACACCATGTCACTTGCACGCCAAAGATATCACTCAATATGTTTCCACAGGAAGATGAATCGTGTGACGATAAATGATGTATTCGCTTTGAGCGCGTTTGGTATTGTCACGATGTTTGATTGACGTCCCTGTAGTACCGTGAATTGTTTGAACGTTAGCAGCATATTTTGGTGAAATTCAGCCTCATATGGCCGTGGTAGGCAATGACAAGGGTAATTTATTTCCATGATATATGTATGCATTAGAATTTGGTTTGGAATCCGCAGCGTGCAGTTGTGCGGATGTCTAATAGAATACTGACGAAAATGAATTGGTTGGAACAGAAAATGCTTACTTAGCCAAAATCATACATATTATACAAGTAGCAATGATTTAAATGATAATTAATTTTAGTTGTTCTAAAACACATTATCATCAAACTATTACTCAAACTCGCTACAAACTAGCATCTCAAACTAATAACAAATCGGTATCATGTTTACTAAGAGCATTTTGCAACAACTTTGCATAGAAGAACAGAAGTTTGTACAACAATAACGATGTTAGTTAATTGCTTAACAATAAGCCGGTGCTAAATGAGTTCTCTGCTATCAAAGTCCGACGCTTCCTTCTTTGTTAGTGAGAGTGGTGTAAGTTACAAGATTCAAGCTGTTCATTAACATTGAAGTGGGATTTTTTAAAACAAGAGTTGGAAAAAAATACGTGACTCGATCTTAAGATAGAGAACCATTGTAGATTCGAGAAGACCGTAAAACTGTTTCAGAAAGGGGCTATTCTAGTATACTACTCAGAAGTCAATAAATCTGCTTATTTCGAATTGGATAGGTAGCACATGTGGTAGAGACAAATAACAAAATGATTGCACAAACTCAGTTTTTTTCTTTGCGGTTTAGTCAAATACTTTTTTTACTTCAATATTTTTAGGGCGTACGCACGAATCTTAGTCATGATTAAAGCCCGTCCATTTTTCATCAGTTACACCGTAAATTCTACAAAATTAAATTGCCAGACAATTTAGTCTGATTCAGTTTAATAAAATTAAATTGTCAGATTATTTCATTTCAGAAAATTCGTCTGACAGGGGCTGTGACTCCGGCGAGACGGTGACTTGACACGTGCAAATCAAGTTAGTCTGCAGATAAAATTCAATTTCGATTTCTTCGAATCACACTTTGAAACATCCATAATAAATACGAGGTAAGTATACACATTTCAACCTTGCTTTGATAATCATATTTCAAGAAGCATATCTGAGAGTAATTTCGCAGAATTCAACAAAATATTTCGTATCCATAATAGTCTCTTATACTGAATGTTCGCTATACAAAACTGAGTCCAAAGCCCGAGAAATACTACAAAAGGAAAATACAGTAACTATTTACAGTGGAAATCCAATTTCAAATACTTCAGCGTCCTCTCGCAATGACGTCACTACTTGGCGGACACAATCCGCTGCATCGCTTAGAACGCAGTTATTATACAGCCACGGTAGGGTTATTCGATCTCTCGACCAATAACGAGTTCCTATTCCCATCACTAGCTGTCGGTTCCATGGACTGGGAAATTATAAGTTTTCCGCACGACCCTATGAGGCTATCGAGGTTTGCGGAAATTAAAATTCTTCGGTTTTTCTTTATGAAGAGCTAATGATTTTGGTGACGGGTGATGTTGTTGATTATTTTGCGGTTGATATCTTTTTATTTTATATTGACTGATAGTTACGTATTTTATTTGGGACATGACTGAATTTGTGAGCAGGGGTGATTCGGCGGTAGTTGATTCTACTTTTAGCCTATAATATCACCCTTCATATAGGATAGGGAATGATAGATTACGTAAGTTAAGTTTTTGGTAGGTCTAGTCAAAGAATTGAGAACTAAAATGCTGTCTCTACTAAATGCCAGGTAACCTTAATAGCTAGGACATAAATAGACAATAAGAAGGCGGAGAACGAGATAAAGCAATATAAGAATAACAAATGAGCCCCAAACACGAATTCATCTAATGATAATAAATTGTTAGCATTCTAGGAACATTAAATATAGATAATATCTCCATTATTACTTGTATACCAAATAAGTGCTTTGTTAGGTTTCCGACAAACATTTAGGAAATATTAGTACTCCACTTCCCCAAAATACATTAAGATAAAAGCAATTACTCCAAATATAATTGAACTGAAGTTACGAAATACAGAACATTAATTTAGCTAATGAATATTACTGGGCAATTTGTTACCTAGCTACTTTTGTTGGAGTAGAAGTAAATTAGATTATGAGTATTCTGGATTCTGTTATATTAAAGGTTCATTACGAATTAAGTGATGTGCAATATTGGATATCAGTATCGTCTCTTATTCTGCCTAATTATAGGGCTCTAAGTGTAATATGTTTCATGTGAAACTTTTCGACTGTAGCACTAGGTCTCGGCTTATACGTAGATGCCCCAATATAGAAAGGTCTGATCTGATCTGATTAATTTCTGGGATTTCTGGAATCAGTCTTTAATTTCACGATGATACCTGTATGTTTAGGTTGTACTAAGTTCAGGTGAGTACATGCTACTTACGTCTGATGAGGATCGAATCTCGCATCAGGAGGAGCTCGTGCCCCGATCAAACACATGGTGGAGTCAGGTGGAGCGAGGACTCGAAGCTGCAGCGCCGCTCTGGGGTACCACCAACGACGTTCTTCTATTGCTACAGCCACCTGGTAAAAAATGACAGCTGGTTAATGCTATTGATGGGTCAGTCAACATCATTACCATCAGCCTGCTTTGGAAAATAGTGCATACAATATGATCTTCAATTTGGCGTACCCGGTGATTGCAATTTCATAAAGATGATTATCACTCATTCATCAGTTATGCTTATGTCAACAGAGGAGGTAGTATATAAACTTTCCATTCAACCTCTTGACCTAACTATGTTTCAATACATTCAAAGTGATTTTTAGCAGCCTAAGTTTTCACGATAATTGAAAAAAATATTTTCTACTAAACCTCTACGGCAAACGTTCCAATCTATAAATATCCTCCTAAGTACTAGTACGTTGTACCCGACCCAAACAGCACCTATTTCACCCGTACCACCTCACGCACAAATCTATCGTCGAAACTTACTACACCAATAAATTTAATGTCCAAGACCCACTTAACACTACCCTTACGCATTGGTACGATATCTGGGCACACTGTAAATTACGGGGTTTCTTAATTGCGTCCTCTAACAGACAACGAAGAGCCTTTCATTAAGGGTCGGTGATTAAACGCCTCGTTATAGCTGGACTGTGATCGGGTGATGGAAACGTGGGGAAAGAATTTTTGTGTTGTGTTAATATAGGAAAATTTTCTGTATATGTGTGGAGGAGATTTGATCGACTGATGTGTACTTAAGTACCATGTGTTTTAAAATGTGTTGTTTTCTTATTCTAAATCATTTTAATTGCTCGTTAATTTTAACTTTCCAATTACTTATTTTTGTATATAAAAATAAAATTTGAAAAAAAGCCTGACTCAAATCTATGTCATTTTGCCATCCCCATTAAGTGTCCCATAAAAATATTGCAGGAGCACCATTAAAAAAATTGTCACAAGAAAATGTTGAGTAAGTAGTCCGAAGGGGACAATTTTAAGTTAATTAAACTAAGATGGCTACTTCCTTACCAAGTTTGAATGTCGTTTGTTTTGAAGAGAACTTCAGTAAAATTCTCATACTTATTTCAGTACCTACCTATATAATTTTTGTTTCTGCAGCGCGAGTTTGTAAGTAAAATGTATTTGGAAATACTAGATGTTATTAAAGAACACAATAACTTTTTATCCAATAAATTTATTTCAATAATTTTGGGATCCTATTTATAACATTCGAAAAACATGCCGTGCCATGCCGCTAACAAAAACAATAAATTATGTAATTATAAATTAATTACATGTTTTCGCATTTAATAAATATTAAGTTTGTAAAAATCGTTCGTACATAAACAGATTTTATACTTTAATATAGAATCTACCTAAGGCACGTGTCTTAAAAATCACTCTGATTTCACCCCCACTCGTCATTCTAAAACAACTCGCACCCAAGTTCCAAAGTAATTAATTAAAGTCCAATAACTTTTCCCCGCATATTATCCTACTCGTACATGCGTTAATTCTTTGTATCCTGTTGTGTGAAAAGTTCAATTTTAATTAAATTTGCCACCATACAAAGGGTGTTGTGTACAAAAAGGCCTGTCACACGCACGACAGTGTGACGTCCTGTGCAAGGGACGGCGTTTACGAATTAAAATTTACTGTTCTGCTGTTGATTTTTGTACTTATGTTATTTTTAATTAAGACGACAGTTCTGTACAGAATAAAATAAAAATAGTAACAATTTGAATTATACTACGACGTCACATCCATCAGATTTATTAATTCACTTGGTAGTCCACTTCCTAATGTACGAGGCATCGCACACTTTTTAGAGCTAAAAAATAAATGAGTTTGAAATTAAAGTCCAATGTCAAGTTAAAGTCAACATTTCTCGCTATGAACCGAACCAACAGAATTGAGCAAGAGAAAAAAGTGGTAATCATGCGTGTAAGACAAAAGAGCTTTAGCTAGTCATATATGGCCGCTTACATATGTATAACATTCTGATATCGTATGTTTTTATGACTGTTTTTTTAAATATAAACCTTCATTTTACAAGAATTCATGAACATTCACTTTGACTTCATTAGTCCTAATTAAACAGGGATTTATAAAGTAAATACTGCTGGGACCTAGTTCGTACATGTTTTGTTGTAAAACTAATTAATTTTCTAAAGCTACTCAAAGGTAATTTGTTAAAACATTTTCATTACGAGTTTTCTTTTTTAATTTAGCTCTAATTTTATAGGAGCACCGTTTTGAACTTAATCAATGAGGGTTTTCTAAAATGGCAATCCACGAGGTGGCAGCACCGAGTCGTCAGGTCCAATAACTGTCAAAGTGCTTATCTTTACTATGAATAGTGAACGATTTTAGTGTTTTTTTTATTTTATAATTAAAGCACTGCATTATTGTTTTACTATTGCGGTTGAGTAAATAAAAAAAACTAAATCATATTGTGTTAACAAATTTTTCAACAAGCTTTTCCTTAGTACCAGTGACTTTTGCACCTTCTCTCTTAGCTCAATTTTTAGTTCGGAAACCTTATTCTGACCGTAGTCTAAACGGTCAGAGAACCAAGGTCATCGACATAGCCTACCGAATCAGCAAGCTGAAGTGGCAGTGGGCTGGCCATATTAGCCGAAGAACCGATAACCGTTGGGGTAAACGAGTTCTAGAGTGGAGACCGCGCCTCGGCAAACGTAGTGTAGGACGTCCTCAGGCACGGTGGAGTGATGACTTGCACAAGACGGCTGGCAGGAGCTGGATGCGAGAAGCCGAAAATCGATCTCAGTGGCGTGCACTTGGAGAGGCCTATGTCCAGCAGTGGACTGCGATAGGCTGATGATGATGATGATGATTCTGACCGTAGTCCATAATAAAATCAATAACACTTCCAATATAACAAATTTTCAATAAACAATAAGTTCGGCACCTACAATTCCATACTATTTGACAGCTGTTTGGACCAGACGCATACGTGGCGCCACCCGGTGGCAGAAAAAATTTCAAAAACCCTCATTGTGTCTAGGTTATATTTTTGAGTGCTTTATTATAATTTTAAAAGGTAAACGGTATTTTGTTTTTATAAAAATACTTTTCAAGCTTTAATAAACATCTAATGAAATGATAATTAAAGAAAAAGGTCGCCCAGTGGACAAATTAGTCTGGCTTAAATTGATACAGTGTCAAAATTGAATTTTATCTTACTAGACCCTAAATGTTTTGTTTGTATCACTTTTGTACACACATATTTATATAAGTCCCTATCGTTGAAAAAATCTTTTTACCTTTACTTAAATCTGTGGTGAATAATTTTTCTATCAAATAATTACACATCTCAATATGCCTAGTTCATTAATACAATAAGTTAGGGATCAAAGGGTTCATACAGGTACATTTTAAAATAGACAGGTCGATGACGGGTACACAAAATCAACAAAGTAGTAATTAAGCTCAGCAAACGGTATTTCAATTTCACGCCAATTGACTGATCAAAGGTTCATGTAGGCTGATTAATCATTATTATGAACCATAGAGGTTTATTGGCAAGTAATAATTTAGTGGTTACGAACGGCCTTTGTACGGGACAGATTTTTGGAATGACATTTTGTTAGTGATATGTTTAGTTTAGTTTTTTTTTTATGTTGTCGAATGTTTTGTGTAAATTGATAGTGCGAAACAATTGTGACTTCCCATCAATATTAGTAAGTAAACAAATAATAAAAAAAGGTTTTCGTGTTTTTCACATCTGGATCAAAAAGTATTTGAACCGTACTTTTAACATTTAAGTATATTAAAAGTGTTGAATTTGAAATTGGTAGAAAACACTGTTTTTTGCACCTATAAATTAAATTAATAGTTTATAAATAAACTTAATCAAAACATCCGGAAACTAAATAATACTAAGACCCCAACTTACTAAATCCTACCCACCAGACTATTCTATAAACCAGCTCCATGTTTCTCAAACAATTGACGCAAAGGACTCCTTCAATGGATACCACAAACAGTAAACAGACTTCGAACCGTCTCTCAGACAGATTGACTGAGTATCTAATGAAAATACCTGAACGTTGCCTTGACAAAGTCTTGAATGGTACCGATGGCTTTGGACTGTAAATAGGACGAAGTGAGCAATGGGTTTAGATCATGGAGGAAGGAAAGATAATGGAGATTCTATAAGGAAGGTAGGCCTTCTTGTAGGTC
Source organism: Helicoverpa zea x Helicoverpa armigera (assembly GCA_033682625.1). Taxonomy (NCBI): domain Eukaryota; kingdom Metazoa; phylum Arthropoda; class Insecta; order Lepidoptera; family Noctuidae; genus Helicoverpa; species Helicoverpa zea x Helicoverpa armigera. The sequence continues at coordinate 2,721,714 of JAWIIS010000041.1, forward strand.
ACATAACGTGTAACATACTGTAGGCGTGATCAGTTAATAGAACTAACGAGGGATCCGGATTCCTTGCGAATCAAAACCAATCTATCAAAGATTGATCTCCATTGGTTGGTGATATTATTTTGAAGAAGTGCAAGAGCAGAGCTAGTAACATTCCTCGTCTCTCGAACACTCGCATTTTGTCGCGCTACTTTCTTAAGAGATATTGCGTTATGACATCTCCGCTAGACATTTCGTTCTCCAAATTTTGGACCCTAAATAGGACGAAGTGAGCAACGGGTTTAGATAATGTTGTGTCTATTTTGATGGATATGTGTGCGTTAAAGGTAAACTATTCGTTTGCACGCTCTATTTGTTTGTGAGTCTATTTACGTTTGTTTTATCGTATTTATTTTGGTATTTAAGTTGCAAAAATATTGTCGTGTATGACTTATTTGGTTAGCTGTCAAAGGAACGAATTTTGTTTAAATACAACTTTATTTTTATTTATAATGTTTTGTGTACCTGCTTTAATTTTAAAATTTCAAACAATAACTACCATTTAATTTATATTTACTTTCCTATGAAATAATATTTAACTAACCTGCTCATTGAGGAAACACGAACATATCCATGTTTATTTTATATACTAATTCATAATCGTATTGTATAAATAGAAAAGATAAAATCAACACGGTACAAAAATACACTAAAATGATAACGTGTTTCATTCAAAAAACCGAGAGAAACACAAACAATTTGTTAGAACAAACATATGTAGAAATAGCAAAAGTTTTTCGTTCCCGTATTTTGTATGAATGCTTAACTAAATAAAGCTTAAAGTACTATCAACACAAAGTATGTTAATTCGGCTTAACGTGGCGTGTATCAGAATCTATTAAACTACAAACATGTATGTTTGTTCGGCGAATAGAGAGCGGATTTTTTTGTTTGTGCGAAATGTTTTTCGTTGTGACGTGTTTTTGAATACCGTTTTGACTCACTGAAGTGTGCATTGGTAACTCTATGTACACGTTACTACCTTTTGTTATGTCAGAGGTTTCCAAACTTTAAATTCTAAAGTTTCGTAGACCCCCGTCGGGTCCCCGTGGGATGCTTCTGGGACCACTTTGCGAACCTCTGGTTTATGCGTATTCTATTTATGTATCTAAGTTATTGAAAATCACTCGACAACGTAAACGCAGTCGCAACATATAGGTACGCAGTTTCCTATATCGATAGTGTCGAAACGTACATGACAATAGTAGACTAACAGAGAGCTTCCGATTTATTGTTCCAAAGAGTTACGGCGGCACAGGTATACAAAGCACTTAAGAAGGAACATGGTGGGTTCAGTTAGTAAGAGCCTGACGCTCCCTTGCGTCACACCCACAGCGGACGGGGTCATTGGTGCCCAAAAACACAAACTAAGTGAGATGTGTCCTCACCTCTTTATGCAGCAGTCTCACGTGGAAGCTGGCCACGTCACTAACAGGCTCTCCGTTCTCCGTGACGTAGTAGACAAGAAGCGAGCTGATTGGCGCCATGTCTGCTGTTACTGGAAACCTGTGGAAAAAGAAGAGGTTTTAGTGTCATTATTCATGAAAAAAAAAATCCTCAATTCAATAAGTACAATTTGATATGTTTATGTATACGAATTTGATTGTTATAACAAAACAAAAGTAAGATAACTATGGTGATGATTAAGACTCGGAAGAGTGTGATAGCATTTTATTCGGGATTACAAAATGGTTTCTTCATGACCTGCTAAAATCGTGGCATACAGCTTGTTCCTACCTAAGTCTTTCATTCATAATGCTGTCTCGTTCAGTAGGCTGATTAAGTTATGCCCGAGTCTTACGTAGGAGTTTAAACGTAGCCAAAAAACTAGTTTCTTCTACACCAAAGACTAGATGTCGGTAGTGCAATTGCGACCATTAAACCAAGCCCCAAAAGAATAAAAATCGCACTAACAGCATTTCTCCCAAAAACCAAGGCGGGAAAAACAATCAAAAGATTTTTCTGCGCAACCGACAGTAGGAGCGATGATATATCGCGCACAGGTGTGGTTTATACACCTAAAACTGCTTTAATGTTGAAATTTTTGTGTTTTTTTTTTATTTAACACTCTGTGGGATTTGATTTAGTGTCAACTTGGGAAGTTTAGAAGTTGCTTCGTTGGCAATTGTGAGTTTTATTAGAGGCGTTTAGCGCACGTGGTGGTGAGAATAGTTTGAAGGATTTTTAAAGGTTTCCAAATTTTTCTGAGAAAACTAAGCAGTCAGATTTTGTTGAAATATAAAGTTAATAAACAATAGATAGACATTCCCATTTATGTATATTTTCATTATAATAGGGGGGCAATTATATGTAGTGTACCATTTAGATATGCTTCTCCGTTATCCCACATTCTATAAAAATATTTAAAATTTACCTAAAATGAAACTTTATAATGCGATAAATAAAATTCGGTGTCACTTCGGTAAACCGTTTCAAGAGTGTGTAGCATAAATTGTAAATACTAGCGCAGATGGGAATTTAAAATATGGTGCAACATAAATATGTGTTAAAATGGCAATATTTTAAACGTGCCACTGCTACCCAGTAATAAAAAGCTGCTAGGATTATGGCCAATAGGTATGCAATATATTCTGTTTAAGTAGTTTACCGACACGAAAATATTTTGTAAAGTATACATGAATAAAGGTCCCATTTTTAAGATGCGGATTACGATACAAAAAAAAAAGGAGCGTAAACGACATAAATTTTAATAAAAGTCGCGATCAAATAAAACCTTCTCGACCCAGAAACAGAACTCGGAACTGGAAAATTTCGTCGACATTTTTATCGACTGCGAAGCGGTTATGTAAACAAAACAAATGCTGGTTACGTGTGCCCGGGTAGCTATAAACAGGAGGCCTTTTGTTCCCCGATCTTACAACGGACTCAACACACACAAATCAAAAATTTCTCCCGACAATACCAATATTTGTCGTTATAAATCTAAGCCTGTTTTTCCCAACACTAGAACGTTCGAGTTGTTTGGTCCAGGGAATGTTTATTGCGCGATTGGTTTTATACGATGTCCATTTATAACATTGGTAGTTGACCTAAAAGCATTTAGTGTGTAAGACTAACGAATTTATGGGTCGGTGGCGTGACGTCTAGACCAATTGTGGACCGGGTTTATTACCCTTTGTCATAGTATAGTCCTCTCAAGAGATATCTTTTTTACTTTGCTTTGGTATTTGATTTGTAGAAATAATAGATTCATAAAACATTAATGTAAGCCATAGTTTGGGTTATAAAATTCGAAGCGTATTGCCATATTGCCAATATGTCAATCTACTAAATTATACAATGTGTCCCGGGGATAAGTGACCGCCCGAAATTTTTTGAATATTTGTACAAAATTAAGGATAATTTCCTTTATATTTGGGACTTACCGCCTTTGGTTTTTTTTAATGATTTTTTGTAAATACTGTGACGTGCTGCAGTTTTTTTAAGATATTTCCTAAGTTTTTACATCTTTTTAAATTCTTTTTTCTTTATTGACTAGCCGACATCATAGTTTATCAATTAAAATTATCAAACATAACAAAAATGTAATAAAACATTTATTAAAAAAAAAAGAAAATAAAAATTCAAAGAAAATAACGCCTTTTTTTCAGTTTTTTCAAAATAACTCCAATAAATGCCCCCTTAATATCACTTTCTTTTAATTTATTAATAAACTACATGATATTTCCTACAATAGCTCACAACAATGTTTGCTGCTATTTCAAACAAATGCAAAAATACAGTCAGTTGAAATTTGAAAAACAAGAGCAAAGCCTGTTATTAACAGGCCTGACAATAAAAATTTTTTTATGATTTTTTTCAAAAATATAAATGAAATTATCTTTAATTTTGTACAAATATTCAAAAAATTTCGGGCGGTCACTTATCCCCGGGACACATTGTATTATTCAATACGAGAGATAAAAACAAACAAAATACTTAAATACCTATTTGCTCAGAGCAAATATTGCTTTATTTAACAAATACACACAAATATTAAATATGCGTTTTTCGTGTTCGTTCCTCATTTACCGAATGGCTGACATTTTAATTTCAGAATAATTAATTTTGTAATCCCAAAGGCTTCGAAATTATTTCCCAAGCGAATTTTATTTATTCAGTAATGGATCTTTTATGGATTATAGAGAAAAATAATTTCTTGTTTATTTACTTGAAATTGGTAGCGGTTGTTATTCTTATTTTCTTGAATATCGTAGATAAACAAACAAAATTAACGAATAATAATAATTAAAAAACCCGAAATTAAATTTCTGTCGGTCGTGCTTTTACGCCTGAACTCCAGAACCGAATTTAATGTTTGGTACATACACAGATAGTCTAAAATGTGAGAAATGACATAGGCTACTTTTTATAGGGCTGCGAAACTTAGCTCTTTTGGGACGCTAGTGGCACCGCAAAGAACGACTAGTTACTGTACTTATTGGGTTATCTAATTTATAAACTATACTTATCGTTTATTACACGTCATTTGTTTGTACATACGTATAAATCAGTTCTTTTGCATTTAATATTTCTCTCAATTCATTCATGACGCACCCCAAGTTACCGCTTAACCTGTTACACCGTTTAACCCAGAACACCCCAGTAGTTACCCTGATAAACTAAAATCTTCACCACTATCTGACATCATAATGACCTCAAAGGCTCGTTTATGGCTATAGTACCTCGTATAAACGTCGCAATTACATAATCGTTATTATTATCAAATAGATAACGTCACTGTGAAGTGACCCTATTAATTTTAGTCCGCGATATAAATCTTGTCATAAATCTTAACATTTAGGAACCTAGGTTCTTGAAGTTATAAAGCGTATATTTAGTTTTTATCTGGTTATTATTGCTTTGTTATTTAGGAACAGAAAATTTGATTATTTTTCAAGAACAGTGTAAAAGGTTAATATGTAAATGGTTGACTTTTAATAACGAAGTACCTATCAATGTGGAACACAGAAAAAATTCTTGTGCTCTTAGGTATCTACTAATTTTATAAACGCGAAAGTTTATATGTATGGATGTTTGGTATTCTTACACGTAAAAACTACTGAATAGATTTTGATGAAAATAGCTACTATTTATTAAGGTGCGATTAGTAGTTCCGTTGGGAAGCGGGTAAAACCGCACACGGAAACTATTATTTATTCAATAATTTAATTAAACCTACAATAAAGTAAATACATATATGTTTATTTAGAGAAAAAACTAAATGTATTTACTTGTTTGTTTTCAAACGCAACAGTAATTCTGAGAAATTAATAATATACTAAAACAAGTGCCTTGTAAGCTTTTCTACAAAGAATTATTGTAGGTACAATGTACGTCCTAATGTCTCCATTAAAATGTTAGTAGATTAAGTACGCCATTCTTTTCCGCGTTTTATCGCATTCCTTAATGTCCCATGCATGTTTATTCATTTGATACTAAGTAATGTTCTTTAATGTGATTTCAGAACTGGTGTATCGGAATATTTTGAAGAAAAGTTTGTCCTTTGTGGAGATGTGTTTTTGTCTTTTAGAAATCTGTTGAAGCGTTTTTTGGAAACTATATTTTGTGTGATGAAAAAAGCGAAATATTTTCGTTATTGTATTTTACTTTGATTTTTACACGAACAAGATTTTGATTGTATGCTACTGCCAATTTATAACCTAGAATTTTTAGTACAGTTTTTTAATATTTCTTCAGTCTTTAAGAAGATTACAAAATTCAGCCCGGAATAGGGTCAGAAACTATTAAAGTATTCCAAGAACGTATTAATTTAGACATCAATCTGAACATCGGAATCTTTGAATCGAGGCCAAGCTTTTAAACTGATTGGAAACTCCCTAAAAGCAGTGTCGAGAAAATAGAAGATTCACTTCATTTAATATTATGGTTCGGTTTTATAGGCTTTAGATATAAAAATATTTCTAAGAAATTATATTTAGGTACATATTTGGTATATATGGTCACAGACAGGATGAACGCTAAGAAGATATTTGGCTATCGCACTTTAAAAAAATGTAGTCTTGTCACAGGTCACAGTTCTTAAGCAGATAAAACGTACAATAAAACGTTCCACATAGAAAAAGCTCATGAAAAATTATGTGTAAAATTTTAAACATCGATATAATTTTCCTGTGCTTTCCACAACTAAAGAAGCACTCAATCTAAACAAAAAAGTGACTTATCTTTATCTTATTAGGGTCTAAATTCGCACTAACACTAACATCACTACAGACTATAGGTTTTCAATTAATACAGCTCAGTTCTGCGGCGCGGGAACGCAACGCATCAATGTCATGTTCCCTCTGTTCGGTTGGATAGGCAAAATGTCGCGGCGAGTTCCCTAACAATTTGCTGTGCTGTCGACAAATGATCGCTGTTATTGCGAATATGTAAGCGGATTGGGTTGTTAATAGGATATGTGAAAGGATAGGTGACGGTAATACTTATGTTATATTAGTATATTTTTTACGTGTGATAATTCTGGTCGCAGAATCTGGCTGCGTCATGAAATAAACCATAAGTTAAGCGTTATTTCAAATGCACCTGGAGGCTAAGCAAGGTAGGATATGAGAAAAAAATGTACCTACTCAATGAAGACTGCAAAGTTATTTATTTTCATTGAAACAAAGAAAAAAAAACATTATTTTAAATGTTTCTTGTATTTAAAACAAACACACAATATTACAGGATTTCTTTTCTAATGGAATGCGAGTTTCAGCCAAACCAACTTCTCCATCTTAAGTTATTTGAACATTGAAAAGTACAAAAAGCCTGCTTAATATTACAAGTTGTGACCTTGTCTTAACCTTCTCTAACTTTGTATTAAATGAATCCCTGGAAGCTATCTTAACTTTGACTTTTGGGAAGTAAAAAACGCTTAAGAAAGTTGGTAAAGTAACTAACTTATGTTTACTCTAACTTTTGGAAATTGGTGCCGCGTAATTATGACATTAACTTTCGTTTTTTTTTTTATTTCGTTGACACGTTTTATTTACTCCGTCCATGTCCGATATAAACAGGGAATGATAAAAAATATTATATGCGCAATACGCATGTAAGGGTTTATTTCCGAAACTACTGATCGCATTATGAAGACCTAATTATTTAACCGGGTGATCGTGCATTAAACGTCAATTTTCTGATTCAGTTTCTTTAATAGTCAGCTTCATATTTTCAATGCAACTATGAAGGCTTCTAATTGTGTACATCGTACTCTTAATAACAAGCATCAAATAGACCCAGACTGAATATAAATAATGCATATTACAGTACACGAAAATCAGCCTTAATTTTTATGTAAATTTTAATGCCCCTACTAAAAGCGTAGGCAGATATACCAAAATTGGTACAATGTCGGTCTGACCCTAGAGGCTCATTCATCAAAACAGGTATAATCTTGTTTCCATCCCGGCACGGACACATTGAACGATATTTTTTATTCATTCAGTCGTTCGTTCGCTTTTATTTTTATATCGCCAAAACATTCATTTATTTCCGCGCGCTTTGAGTGAATTGTTTGAGAGCTTTTCCGCGAATATTTATATTATTCGATGTATTATGTTATTAAAATGGCTTTGTATTTTTTTTAAGGCTTCGTAATGCACGTGGAAATTTTATGATAGTACGCAACAATAGGCTTTGAGATCCCTTTTGTTGGCTGACCTATTGTCATTTGAATGGGAATGAGTTATTGACAGCTGTCATATTTCAGGTATTTTTACTCCCTTATTCAGACTTTGAAGCGATCGTCATCAACAGTCTTTTATGGCTTCAAAGCCATACATATAGAAATACATTCCATAAAAAAAAGAATTCGAACACTAAACCCAGGAATAGCCTAACACAGTATTTACGTCCAGTTCATGCAATTCTTATATGCAACGGATATTTGAATATCTTCCAAATGAACCGAAAACTGCAAATACCTACGAATTCCTTTGGCTTTTTAATGCTCTATTTAAACTTATGATTCTTTTAAAACTTACGGACCACTTAAAAAGAATTGCATGAACTGGCACAAAAGACTCGTATTCAAATAAAACCTTATTTCGCTTTTAGCTACTTAAAAAAAAAAAGGTCAGCATTTAAATATCCTGCGCGGACGATTCCCAAAATGCATATAAATCACTGAGAGAATAACCGTCTCCTCTCTGGACGCTGTTTTTATTGTATTTCTAATTTCATTACACGGCAACACAGTGTTTAATTCTCCAGACGGTTTGTTTTAAAATGTTTAAATCAATTGGACACGGTGTCGGCACAGTGATATAGATGGAAAATGGGACTTTATTTCTTGCTGGCTTCTTCTTTGGAGTGGGTGCTTTAAAGAAAAGTGGCCGAGTAATGTTATGATACTTTTTCCTAGTACTTAACACGATGAAGCTTCTTGCTGGCTCTTCTTTAGAGGACCATTTAGGTAATCGTGCCACTAGTAAGATTGCGAAGTTGGTGCTACTCAAATTGAGGTCATTATTCTTCTTTTGCCTTAAGTAAGTTCAGATCAGGACAGTTTTGTACTTCATACGTTTTGATAAATAGCCTTGTCTCATTATTTGGTCATTTCATTTCTACACATCAATCTATGATAATATGTTCATAATATATCATTGTTTATATTATTTGGAGAAATCAATGAGAATCGTGGCGTAAAAGATTTTCACACAGGTAATGCTGCAAAAATGGTGCCAAAAATACTGTTGATTACCGCACAATATTTTTTAAAGTACTCATACCTATTCACCCGTGCACTGACCTCAGTAAATACTTAACCTATTTTCGTTTCGCATAATTAAGCTCATCGAGAAAACACTTCATCTCTTTAATTGCCTGAACTTAATCAGTCCTTTTTAACGACGGCGCCATAATGTTTTTTAATGGATTTTTCTGTGGCTAATTATCGAAAGCCACGCGAATTAAATGTTTATGGGTAAGTTATTGTGATGGGCTTTTATTGTGGTTGAATTGGTAATTATAGTAATAGCTAGGTATGGGTGTTGATGGATTTTGGTGTACTGATGAAAATCTTTTTCATTTGAAGCATTTTGATTTTAGAACACCGCAGGCTTTTGTTTTTCGGTCAGCAGCTAAAAAAAGACAAGCTCCTAGCTGTTATTTTTTATGGAAATAAGGCTTACGTACTTTTAAATTTAATGTTCAATGGAGGCAAAAAGGGAGACATTATTCTAGGGCAGCAAAAATACATTGATAAGCTTTGACAATATTAGTAAGAATCTTGGAAGACGCAAAGCTTCAAACATTCACTATATTCATGTGACAAATCTCTTACAGATAAGTCCTATGCAATACTCAAGCCCTTTTGAGACCCAGTTCTATTTCCAAAGAGAGAAGATCCGTTGTATGCAATTCCAAGGCTCTAAGGCCCGATATTCAAAAGATCTTCGATGTTACAACTAAATGAGTTTTCCTAGAACAACGAAGCTTTAGTATTGGAATCGAAAATTGTACATTTAATGACTTTTGTGGAAATAAAACCAAGTTTATAGGTTATTTCTCTTTTACGAGAAGGTTGTAAAGATTTCAGATGCTGTCAAATTGAAAGTCGAATGTGAAATTATCAGTAATTTTGTTGAGGAGTAAATAGTAAGTATGATTGCCGAATTTGCGGGTTTGTTATTTATTGGGTAATAAAATTGAAATTACTGCGTAAACTAAGCAAGTGTTTTAAGGGTTTATTTAAAAGTTGATCATGTAAATTTTATTGAAATAACTATATTAATTTAAGCACTCTTTGAAGCCGTCTATGTTGGGAAATAATGACTGACTGACTGATAAATTGGACCTAGTCAGGTTGAAGTATATTAGGGCAAACTTCCATCGCACTACATCCAGTCATTTTGCAGTTGTGCGATTAGCATCATACTAACTTCAGAATAACAAGAAAAAGATCTAAAAAATCATAAACAAAAAGAATTCCGACCCATCCAATTTTTTCTCAAATCTCAAAAAAAAAAGACCAAAGTACTCACGTATAATTAAACCGGCAGAGATCGGAATCATTCGCCGGTGGGGCCGGGACTGCTGCCCAGTGGACCGCGCGCCCGCCACTGGTGACCGCAGCTAGGAGTCGCTGTCGGCAGCCACAGGAGGACCACACGCTTGCACTTGCTATGCCGCCAGCCTGGAGAGGAGAGGAAGCCTTAAAACTTTTGTCTTTTGTGGGTATGCAGGGTATTTACAGAAAGAAAAGAATTTTAGAACATTTCCAATTTGGACAACAAAAAAGATTTTCTAACTGTGTTCTTACCATTGCATGGGTTCTAACACACTTACTATATACACTTGTGTTATGTGTGATTAATGTAGTTTTAATCATTATTTTATAGATGCAAAAAGGACATTGATTGATTGGACATGAGTGTATATATGAAGTTTCTGAATATTTATTTTTCACATTTAAATTCATCAAAAAGACTCGGCGTAGGTACCTCAAATCATGTTTTTTTTTTGTGCACCTTAGCCTTTTGAACAAAGAAAGCATTATGATCAATTTTCTTGTCTAACGTCAAGTTCTAAATCGTTCCCGTGAAGCTTTTTTTTAACATCAACATAAATAAAAGTGTAGTTTTACAAATACATGACAACCACAACTACAAATAAAAATTCAAAACCCCAGCAAAAACATTAACAAAACAACTTCCCCTGATCGTACATAACGACGAAACTTCAAAACTTTAGAACTAGTTACGTTAGCACAACTATTAATAACTACCTGCAGAGGTGTTGGCAAGTTTTCCACGAGCAGATAGCACTTGGAAGTGGAGTTCCATCGGCGTATTCTCTCCCGAGCTAACACGTAGTGGGTTTCTATCTCTTTGCCTTCGACTGCTACTAACTCCGCCTGCAACAATTGATATGGCAATGTTAGGGTTTAATGCAGTTTTATGTAGGTCATCCTCTAAGGCGCCAAATTTTGTCTCGTTGGTCTTGCTATGGGTAGATTGTGTAAAAGACTTATAATAGTAATATTTTGAAATAATGTCATCGGTACGCAATAGTCTAGGACAAATAATTAAGGTATAACCCTTGGTTGAGAGCACTCGAACACCTAAGGGGACAAAGGAGATGCTACACATATACCTATTAGATAAAGCTTGATTAATTACTGTTTCCATTTATTTTTCAAAACTAAATATTGTAAATAGTAAATATTGTATTGCCATGCATTATTTAGATTATAAACACTTTGATAGTAACACTCTTAAGTGATGTGTAAGTGTGTTTGTTGCTTTATCTGATGGAGTTGAAACCTTGTTAAGTTGTTGTTAGGAAAAGTTTATAACATAGGGAAGTATCATTGTGTGATAATAGATGGCACGCGGATCTCTAAGTAATTTTATTTCAGATATATAATTTTATTGAACCAATAAACATACTTAAATTATTTAGTAAAATACTCTTTCAGTGTAAAGTACATTTATTTATGTTTACTCAAAATGGGATGTAAATTCAAAATTAAAAATGCACGTAAAATCATGTTCAGAGAGAGAATGTATCATCATTTATCAATGTAGTGCATACGTTTTAATTAATGTTCGCGAGGAAACACTGAAATTCATTTCAGCATGAATATATCGTCTGAAAATACAGGAACATTTATTTTGAGAAAATATCAGTTGAATAGAATAGATGAAGCCATATGTTTTTCCTCAAAAGATTAGATTTAAAAAATCTGACGTGGTTTTCTATTAAGAAACTAGCTGTTGCCCGCAACTTCGTCTGCGTGGGCAATATAGAATAGTCAAAATACTACTTATCCCGTAGGTGCATTCTTTCACGTGACAGTATAATTAGGATTAGCACTTAGCAGTCGCATAGATTCATTGATCAAGGTTGTGTTGTGGATGTGACCATTTATCTAAACAAAAGAAGTAAAGTTTGTGACGTTGTGAATATCTCTGGATCTAGTCAGCCAATTTGGAAAATTATTACGTATAGTGCGTAAGTAATTTTCACAGGAAACAGCTATAATCTATGTCTATATGCTTTGAGTCTGACAAAGCTGTCATTTGTACATTTTCTGCAGCTTCTGTGACTAATCAGAAGCCAGAAAGTCTGTCAGTCTTACCATGGATAATGTCTTGTAATGTGACTGGATTGAAGAGATCAGATAGGTAGTCGCTCCAAGCAAAATATTGGTACTCGAACAGATTCGGCGACTGGAAGCCAACACCAACATAGTTGGGGAATAGCTGGATGGATGATGAAATGAGTCATCATCATCAGCAGGCGCATAGGGTAGGATAGTTTCACTTACTCACTATGGTAAGGCTGACCCCACATTAGGCGTGCGCGATCCTCGGGCGTGTGAGTAGCGCGGGCGTCGCGAGCGCGCTGCGTGAACATCGCGTTTTGCTGCCCTGCGGCATGTGTGAAGAGTGCAAGCGATGCGCTCGAGGCGACCACGCGGCGCTCGAGTTGCGTTCTTACCCCTTCGCCCGCTATCCCCGCCGCCCGCTATCCCCGCCGCCCGCTAAACGCCTTAGCAGTTAAACGTCAACGCAACAACGCTACTCACGCAACGCGCTCGCGACGCACGCGCGGCGCCCGCGCTACTCACACACCCGAGGATCGTGCACGCCTAATGTGGTGGCCTAAGCCGGGACTCCACCGAAATGTTTGCATTAGTTCACGAATAGGCAAAATGTACGTATCTGAGAGAGTCCACTTCATGTGTTCGTACTTGAAACCTGCAGTTTTGCCAAGATTTTCAAAATGTACGCTCGCAATTTGTCATTTCTTGGTGGAGCCAGCAAATCGAAAGAAACATAAGTGTTGTATACTGTGCGTCACTACCGCACACTGGGAAAATTTCGCTCTTGTGGAGGACGTTTATATACCATATTTTGTGTCACACGTAAACAGGACGACAGTAAGTATCCACCGAAACACTTTCAAAGATCTGATGAACGAACAAATCAGACCTGACTTGGTCACCTGGGGCCAATCAGAGCTCTATGAAGCGATAATACGCTTTGGCTCCTACTGTTATTGTGGTTTCAATTTATTCACCTCATTCAACGATGAATGTAATTCTGATGGTACTATTAAGAACACTTGCTTAGCGCAGAAGCTGACGTTGGCAGGTCAACTCTTTTGACTTCTCGAATAGGATACCATTGGTTTTTGTGCAATGCACACCTGCAATGCATTCTGGATTAGGATAGGATATAGGTGGATAGGATTTGCAACAGAGAACAATTCTGTCTTTGTAATTGAATGATATCAAACGTAGTTTTATATAAAAGGTGTTTTTTTAGACTTGGCTCGGGTCTAACTGAGACTGTTCGTAATCGTGAACAGTGTATTAATTGCGGTCGGAAGTTGAAAGTAAGCATGTCTCTGGTATGCGACGCGTATTTTGTACGTTTTCAGACGCGATAAGGCAGCTCCCATTTCTTATCTGCACTTTGTATCTGGGCTGGTTTTTAAAGCTACAGAAGCCTACATTATCTTACGCTTAGCAGCGCTTGCGAGAGATAGATCCTGATTTCTTCTAGGATTAAGTTTTCATATTTTGCATCAGAAAAAATAATACTACTCACTCAAAGTAATTTGTTTAAGGCCACCACATTAGTGGAAGATAAGCTAAACTGATATGAACTCCATCTGTAACTTTAAATTATAATTAATTGTTCCACTAAAGTCATCATTTTTAAAAATAATGTTCAAAAAATAATTTAGATGGCACCGTTTTAAATTTGGCTGAGATCTATTAATTTTCCTTTCATCAAGGTAATAATTATAGTTGGATTTTGATGTGGCACGGCAAACTGACAAACACTATTGAAATGTCTATCGAAAAATTACACTACGTGTTAAAATATGGTGAATTACGGAAAATACACAACTCCATCTATTGAAATAATAGTATATAAAGAATGTAAATGGTAATTCATTGTTATTTACCACCTCGCTTCTTGATGTATTTTATTTACCACAGATGGAGCTACTTTAACCTGTACTGTTTTGTCAAACAGATTGCGTGTCGTAATATTTTACATCTTGAATTCACTAAATTAATCATATCTTTTGATAGAGTGAACCGATTTCGATGAAACAAAGCCTAAGTAATACCCCAAGTTACGTAGAACTTTTGTATATAAGCATTGTCTGCATTAAATTCGTAGATTTTACGTGAATCCCGAACAAACAATCACTTTCTACAGATTTATTATATGTATGGATGGATATGGATTGCAACTTTTGGAAAAAGAGATAAGATAGATCCTAATCATGTAATGGCTTGATCGTTCTTTTTTGTAAAATACTATCTTGAAGAAGGTTGATCTTACAGATAAATATATAGGTTTTTGACAAACTTTTGCTGGTTCGGAAAATTCGAGGAAACGTTACGCAGAAATATAAAGTTAAAGTAAGAGTTTCCGCGGCCCTGGTGCACAAGGAAGAAGGAACATGGTGGGTTTCAGTCAGTAAAAGTCTGACAGTCTGATACTCCTTCACGCTGCACACAGAGATCAATCTTATTCTATGATATTCCACCAAAAAAAGACATCTGAAGGCGGAGAAAGTGAACGAGGAGGATAGGTATATATTTATTGACTCAAGTTTTAAAGATGAGTTTTTACATACTAATATTACATATTATTATTATTTCATATATAGGTTTAGGTTTAAATAGTTTAATCTCAAAAAGACAAAGAAAGCTACTTACATAAGAATATAAGCTAACATAAAGTAATAAACTAAATAATATATAGATACAGCAGTCTCTTTTCAATAGCATGTGAATGAATGAGATTGATAACTAAGATTTTATCTCAGCACGCTATAACACAACATTGTGCAATATAGGCAGATAAGTATACCTAATATTTATATAGTTATTATATTATTAAAAACAAATGAATTGGCACGATTATGTTTTATCTTATCTAGACTAATATTATTGTTTGTTTAATCTCTATAGTGGGTAATTCTTCGAATCTGATTGTAGATAAAAAAATATACCTAAAACCATTTGCTAGCATACCTATGTTATGTACTCTTAATACAGAATAGCAGACTTTTATATTTATTTAACAGTGTTTGTTAGTTCAATGAACTTTGGCCCTAACTGTAATATTATCGTTATTATTGTTTAGACACTTTGACCTCATATGACCTTTTCTTTTCTTATGGTAGGAATTCGAAGAACCGTAGCAGCTATCTGTATTTGTTTGAGACTAGCGTTACAAAGGAAAAAACTACCTTCTAACTAAACTGGTTGAAAGTCTTCTAACGTCATTATCGTTCGATAGTCGTTTTTTTTTTCAGATGTAGTTAGTTGATCTCTCTATAGTCGGTCCCTCATATCTGAGGATCGTGGTCAGCATCGGGGTAACATCTGGAGCGGATGATCTGCCTCCACCGGTTTCGATCCAGCGCATCTCTCACTACCGCGTAGAATTCGGAGGACGATGAGTCTTTCACTTGATCGGTCCATCTGGTTGGTGAACGACCACGCGATCGTTTGCCTTCGGTGCTCCCAACGACAATCAGTTTTTCCAGACTTTCATCGCCTCTGCGCACTGTGTGGCCGAAATAAGATAGAATGCGTTGTTGGCATATGGTCGACAAGCGGGTTTTTATTTTGAGCTGATTCAGGATAGACACATTGGTGCGTTTTGCAGTCCAAGGTATTCGGAGTAATCGCCTCCAGCACCACATCTCGAATGCATCTATCCTTTGTCGTTCTCGGGCTAAGATCGTCCACGTTTCCACTCCATAAAGGAAGATAGGGAATACCAAGGCTCGTGTCAACCTGATCTTGGTTTTAATGCCAATTCCTCTCTTCTTCCAAATGTTGTTCAGACGGGTCATAGCATCTTTAGCCATCCCGATGCGTCTCTTAATCTCGGGGACACAGCTGCCATCGTTGCAGATTTGGGAGCCGAGATAAATGTAGTGGTCGACGATGTTAATGCCAGGAATGTTGCAGGTGACATTTGCTAGTGTTCCGGCTCGATCCACTATCATCACCTTAGTTTTCGATCTGTTCACTGCGAGACCAATGTTGCCACTTTCAGTTTCGAGTCTTTGGAACAGTTCAGTCATATCTTCCATGGATGTTGCCAAGAGAACGGTATCGTCGGCATATCGGAGATTTGACAATCTCTTTCCACCTACAGGAAACCCCTTCTCCCAATTTTCGATGGTCTTCCGAATTATGTACTCTCCATAGATGTTGAAAAGTGCAGGGGACAGGATGCAACCCTGCCTCACACCTTTTTTCGTTTGGAACATGTTAGAGTATTCGGTGCCTATCCTAACGAAAGATCGATTTTCTGTGTACAGACTCTGGATTAAAGCGACAAGATGTTCAGGAACTCCCATTTCCAGTAACACAATCCATAGATGATCCCATTGCACGCAGTCAAAAGCTTTTGTGTAGTCAATAAAGCACAGTATCACGGGGCTATTAAATTCCCGACTTTTTTCTATGATTTGGCGGACGTTCAATATTTGTTCCCGCGTTCCTTTGCCCTTAACAAAACCTGCCTGTTCTTCGGGTATCTGTCGGCTTAAAAAGTAGTTAAGGCGGCGGTTGATGACATGGAGGAGGATCTTACTCGCATGTGATATTAGCGCCAAAGTTCTGTAGTTACCACAATCTTTTGACGAGCCTTTCTTGTGTAAGGGAATGAATACCGATTCTGTCCAGTCTTTCGGCCATTTTCCTGTTTTCCAGATGGTGTTGCATATATCGGTGATAGCTTTCGTGCCTTTTTGACCCAGGTTTTTTAACAATTCAGCCGTAATACCGTCTTTGCCTGGTGACTTCTTGCACTTAAGAGCCTTGATCGCATGCTCAATTTCCGATGGTAAGATGTCAGGCTCTTCTGTCGACCATGTAATTACAGCGTTTGTAGAGTCGCTTGTGTTGTACAACTCCGCGCAGTAGGTTTTCCATCGGTCTAATACGTCAGCCACATCTGTAAGTAGGCGTCCGCTTTTATCTTCAATGACACAGGTCTTAGGTTTACGTGTTCCAGTCAGTTCCTTAACCTTTTGAAAGAGATACCTGGACTCGTTTTTTAGGGAGTGCTGTTCGAGTTGCAGACAAATTCCATTGATGTAGCTATCATAATCTTTTCGACAACATAATTGGACTTGGCGGCTGAGTTCTGAATAACGCTGCAGATCTCCTGGTGAACATAAACCTTGTTCTTTCAACTCACGTCTCTCAAGAATGATTTGCGCCGTCTCTGGTGTAATGAAGTCCTTCATGACGGGTTTAACCAATTTGTTCTCGGTAGCTGTCTTTTCAACCATCCTCTTGAAATGCTCCCACTTACTATCGCTATCTATGATGCTACTTGGAAAATCTTTCACTCTCTGCTCAAAACCTTGTCTGAAGCCATTGAGTTCTATGCTTCGCATATTCGGAACTACTCTAGGTCTTTTAATCCTCTTTAGCCGCAACTGGATTGTTGCCACAAGAAGCTGGTGGTCGGAGCCGCAGTCAGCACCGGGGTAAGTTGTGGCGTTCGTCACTGAGCTTCGCCATCGTGTCCTTATCAGTATGTAGTCGATCTGGTTTCTACATCTGTCGCCAGGGGATATCCAAGTGTACAGTCTGCGGATATGATGTTTGAAGCAAGTGTTGGAGATGGTAAAATTTTCTTCACAACAGAATTGTAGCAGTCGCTCACCCCTGTCATTTCGTTCCCCGATACCATATTTCCCTGCAACGCGACGAAGATGATCATCACTTTCGGTGTCACCAACTTTGGCATTAAAGTCCCCTAAGATGATCGTAACTTCCCGCTTTGATAGGCGTTTAAGTGTCGCAGTCAGTGTATCATAAAAACCCTCTATTTCTTCTTCAGTTGACTGGGCAGTGGGTGCATATACCTGCACGATGTTAAGTTTGCATGGTATGGTATTAAGTTTCAGTGTGATTATCCGATCGCTGACTGGATTGTAGCCTACAACGCACTTATTCAAAGATCGTGGCACGATGAAAGCCACTCCTCTACTGCTTTCGTCTTCTGGGCCCGAAAAATACACTGTAGTACCAGAGTCAGATGTACAGTGACCCTGACCCTTCCAGTGTGTCTCGCTTAGCCCTAGAAGGTGGACATTTTTCCTTCGCATTTCGTTCTCCACAGTTTGTAGTTTGCCAGGTTGGTTAAGGCCACGCACATTCCATGTTCCGATGCGGTGGGGATGCCGGATTGATTTGCTGGTCTTTGGTTCATCAGTAGCTGAATTTCCATGCGGCGCCTGAAGAGCCACGAGCGCATGGCCGGTAGCACATTTCACACCACCTGTCCCGGAAAAGTGGCGCCGGGCGTCAGCCGGGTCGCCAGACACACAAACTCTTCTGTCGTCCTCCATGCTGACTTTCTTGGGAAAATAGCAGCAGTGGTTTCCCGTTGCCTTCTGCCCCAGTCCTTTTTGGAGTTATTTAGACCCCAAGGCCGCTGTAGCCTCTTCCAACCGCAGTAAGGTGTGTGGTTATCCCGCCACTGCTCGGTCGCCATTGCCTCGTTCGTTATCTAGCAGGGAGTACCGCGACGCCAGAAGGCGCCGCCGTCGGCTATTCATTACGAACCACCGGACGCGAGCAGGTGAGGTTGACAATTGGGCCAGTGTTAGATCTCAGTAACTGTTCTCCCCTTACCCAGTTAGTTGATAGATAATATTTTATATACCTACTTACTAAGTACCTACGTTTTGTAGGATACAGTATACTTACGTATGTATCATACAAATATGTACATCAAATACATATGTCATTATCATCATCCTTTGTCATACATAGTGCGGTAGCCAAATTGAGGTCACTGGCTGGTCAAACATGTGACTTAGAAATTCATCATAAAAAACCCAGCGATACCTACGCAGTCCTTCTCGGACATTTAACTCCATACGTCATACTAACCACAAGATTGGAAAGTCATAGTTTAGCTGTAAATACTGAAAAAAAAAATCGTGCAAATAGTATTTGCAGAGCCTGACAGTACAGGCATACGAACTATATCAGTATACATTATATTAGTGCAGATAAAATGCTATTGCGTAGTCTATGATTGATCACTTGCCATACAAAACGTTATTTCCCATTGTATGTACTTATATATCTGTGTTATGTTTTTGAGACCAATGTAAATGGCACCTTCTGTATTTTTAGTTTTATTTTCCTTTATTTAATACCTCTTGGTCAATGAGGCCTCAATCAACCTGTTATTATTCATTATGCACAGTAACTGACTGAGTCACTAATTAAAATTCATCTGAAATCAATAAAACACCATTTTATCTTTTAAATAAATTCTTTAATACGGAAAGATTACATATTTTTTATCTCTATGATTATTATTTTCTTCTTACCTGACTTGCTTTTGTTACCTTTACTCTTTATGTCATTATATGCATATTATTTCAGCTTGTATTAGTTAATGTTTCTTTACTCATTATGTTTTTCTTTGCTATCACATAAGATTTATTGCTTTATATGCACTTTTTTGCAGAACATCATATTTCACCATCTTTAGCAATATCAACCTCTATTCATCGTTTTTATAATGCAACAATTAGTGAGCTAAAACATAAAAATAAACACAAAGATTAAAGCAAATTGCAACAAAAAAAATATCCTAAATACCCTATTCTAAACAATAAAAAAGTTAATGTTTTGTAAGACAAAAAAGTTATCCAAAGTTAAATCAAAACAAAATAATGCTACAGCAAAAAGATTAAAAATTAAAAAGCCATCCATCAAGGAAATTATGATGAATAGCGAATTACCTAAGAGGTCTTTGAAGCCTCGTTCATCATCTAAAATAAACAAGAGAAAAAAAAGGAAATAAAATGTTACCTACACCAAATATAGTATCATTATCTTAAGGTAAAAACCCTGGCGTCACTGATTGGTCAAATGCGTCCCATTGTCTTCACGACCTTCAATTGTTTCATTCAGTAATATCAATGTTGATGTTTTCCACCATTTCAGTTAGATTTTCCTGTGTATTCTCAGTATTATCCTCGGTCTGGGAAGAATTCTCGGCCATTGGCACTTGGTTTTTCTTAAGCAGCTTCCATTTACCAAAACGGCCACCATGTCTGCGTCCGAATCGGGAACATTTGCAGTTCTCAGTGTTGTTCCCTTCTGCTTCCTGATCGGTTGTCTCAGCAGGAGGTGGTGATGGGTTGCGGCCAGTCTCCACCATATTTTGGGAGTCATCAGACTCTTCAGTTAGATCAATAGACCACTGCGCCCAGAACTTCCCATGTTTACCATGTAGACCGTGACGGCTGCGGTGGCAGTGACCATGTGGCCTACCATGACCGCCGTGACCGTGGTGCCCTCGGTGTCCATGGGGCCCACAATGGCCATGGGACCCATGTCGTCCTCCATGCATGCCATAGGGCCCATGCCGTTCACCATGCATGCCATGCTTACCAAAATGTCCAAACTTTCCATGGCCATGCTTTCCAAACTTCCCATGGTGACCATGATGCCCGTGTCCATGCCCATGGTGTTTAACTTTATCCGATTGCAAATATTCAACGAACATTTTAACTAGCTCTTGTTTCTCCGTACTTAGAGCAGAAAAATCGCACATTTCTGAGCCGGAACGTTTGCACGAAATTCTCATTTTGAGGAAAAAAACTGTAGGACTATCAAGTAAAGCCGTCGACTAGTTTATGGCACGTAACAGTCGTTGAAAGGCTTTATATACCTTTATTCGACGTGAGTCATTCTGAAGTGTGGACTTATATCGACGTCGATAATAGTCAGACTATTGTTAAAGGAATTTCAACTCTGTACCTTCGAGATAGAGTAGCTAGTTGATAAATGGGTCTTTATTTTGTTTATTTGATTACAAACAGTTGTGAGGTTTCACTATTAATAAAACAGGAATTGTCTGTGTGAGAAGTTAATTTAGTTTATTAGTCCCTGTAGTAAAATTTTGATAACCTAAATTCAGACGAGCAAGAACGTAACTTAGCTCATTGAATTTGTATGAGTGAAAATTAAGAGTGACTTTTGTCTGTGTACTTGTAAGACAAATATTCTGGAATTGAATTATCCCTTCAAATATGTATATGTAAGAATTTCGCAATCAATAAAACTAGGATGAATCAGTAAAACCACACTATTGCATAACAATTTCACAACTTATGCAACTATAGGCCCAATATTGTGAAATTTTCTATAATATTGTGCAATCATAAATCATTTGAGTTCAAATATCCAGTATTATCCAGTTTCCCTGTAATGTTTGTGTAAAATATGGGTTCATATGCAATGTTTGCCTCTGCTGTGAAATATGATTCATACAAAAATAGTGCCAAGAGCTTGTAGTTTCTCTTACAGTAGAATACAAATGTACTTATTTGGAATGATTGCTACTTTTATTTTTGTGAGCGTTGTCCGAAATTATGTTTAGGTATTTTTTTTTAACTTGTGTTTTTATTGAAATAAATTCTGCAATTTCATCAGTTGAATTCCAATACTTCGGAAAAAAGTGCATGAGTTCTCAACCTAAAAACCCTGATGAAAAAAATATTGACCTATTTTGCGTAGGTATTTACCTAAAATAATAACAGTATTTATATTTTATTCTAGCAATTAAATACGAGTAATTGAATTGAAAACATTTGATCACATTAATTTGCATTGATAATTAAATGAAACAGCACAGCAACAGTTTCTCTAATCCACACTAGATGGCACTGTTATACAAAAAGCAAAAGCGTTTTGTATATAAAGAAAACTCACACAATAATATGAAAGAATATTACAATTTACTACATAACGTGTGAAATAAGTAGCTTTTCATACAAATATACACATAAAAATATACGTTGCGTCCGTTTATTGGTATTGAGAACCCTTTTTAGATCCAAATGTCGTAAATATTAAGCCCCTTGAGTCGCGTGGTCGACGCCGATACAGAACTTTATTGGCCTTTATTTTTATATACATAGAATAGATATATCATATTGAATTTCACTTCTAGGAAAAATTGAGATATATTTGTATGTGGTGTTGAGTACATAAGAGAATTTTATTAGGATGGAAATCGGGTTGAGATTTCAAAGGATATTTTTTGTATGAAAAGTAGTCGATTTTTTATATTATTGTTTATATTTTTTATTCCGATTAAAAAAAATACAAGTTAAGTTAAGCAAAAAGTTTAGACCGTCGCGTTTTACACACCAATATGCTCAGCGCGATGCGTATGGTAACAAATTCCCTCAGTTTGAGGAGGCCTTTGCCCAGCAGTGGACACTTTAGGCTGTAACGACGAAGCAGTTTAGATATCCACATCTTCCAGTAGAGATGGATAAGCATATGACCTTCATACAATATATATAACTATAAAAATCAGCATTGTGATAGACATACATAAATTCTAACTCAACTTTTCATGAGACCCGTAAAATGAGCAGCTATTCATATCTGAAAGTTTTATATAACTTTGTCAAAAAGGAAAAAGTCACATAATGTCTCCCGTAATAATTTCCATGAGACTGAGTATAATTATTATTGAATAGAAAAAAGGCTTTCACGTCCCTTGACTTTAACGCATTGGGACGCAAGTTATATGCTTAAGCGGTAATAGGTTTACTTATAGATTTTTTATGATCGACTTTAGGTAGTTGGATATACGGTTGAGATTATAGGTAAGATTATAATTCTATTTGAATGTAGACCACAATTAGGAAAATAAAAAAGTGTCTTTGTTTGCCTTTATTCTGAAAAGTTGTATCGAAATAAGAAAAAATATTTGGATTACTATTTCTTGGAGTATGCCCCTAAGATTACATCGCTGGGAAAGGACTGCGTAGATGAAGATGAACCAAATCCAGCTTCTATAACTACTTAAATTAAGTATGGGTATGGGTACAAGAATCAATCTCTTTTGATTTGCACCAGCACATAAGTCAGAAGGGTCTGCACCAAATTTACTGGAAAACAGCTTCAAAAGAAATCTGTTTGGTGTGGGGACGTCTGCCTCACAATGGTCAGTTGGCATTAATTGAAAAAATGCTCTGCAGCTCTGCACCCTAGGTAAAAGCCTATTGTGGTGCAGGCAGGGGCCCTCATGTATTTTTGTATGGTGTAAGAAAAGTAAATGGAGTGGAATTATAGTAGGCTCTGGCACAACAAATTGTCAATACGTTGCAACGGACAAATTTGATCTACAAACGAAGGAAAGACACGGTGTAGTATAGTAGGTACGTTTTATGGCTGAAATTATGATGAGAACAGGTAAGTACATACTGAGCACCGATGTTTGGCTACTTGTTACCTGGATACCTGTGAAATAGTAGATAAGTGGATTGTGTGGTACTGCAATGGAAAAATCTTAATCCCTTTATTAAATTAATTCAGTTTTCAATCAAAATGTTTCTTACATAACAGAATTAAAGCTACACAGCTCACTACATCACTCCCAATT
Source organism: Helicoverpa zea x Helicoverpa armigera (assembly GCA_033682625.1). Classification (NCBI taxonomy): domain Eukaryota; kingdom Metazoa; phylum Arthropoda; class Insecta; order Lepidoptera; family Noctuidae; genus Helicoverpa; species Helicoverpa zea x Helicoverpa armigera. Next base: position 2,745,191 of record JAWIIS010000041.1, read on the forward strand.
AAAAAGGTGTAACAATTCCTAAAACAAAACTCTTCACTCCATTTCACGAGTAATCTCTTACAAAAGTTAATTCAAACTTCAATTTGAGTTGCAAAATAATCACTCGAGACAAAACCAAGTACCAAGCGACTGGTTTGAGTAAGATATGAAAATCTCTCGCAATTCTGATGCTTCTTTCAGTACTAGATGTCTTTGTTAAGTGAAATAGTTAGAAAGACTTGAAAAGTTTTCTAGTTTAGGGAGATGTTAATTTTAGGTGGGTTATGACCTGGTTCTCATCTTTATTCTAGGCTTTTTGAGAGTCCATGTCATAGGAACTTGTTTTATCTAATAATCTTCACCAAAGCAAAGTCTATGATCTTAAAATACCAGAGTAAACAATACTGTTGCGATTATTGTCCTCAAAATATGTTTTGTTAGAAACACAAACGCGGTACCTACGTAAAATCATCTAAGAATGAATTAGAATTAGTCACAGTTCCAAGCATCGCTCAAATCCCCATGCTTTTAAGATAAACCTAAATGTATTCCTGCGTCATAATCGAACAATCCAAGCTCTTTCCCCAATCTTTTCCCATCAAAACAATTCTCATAATTTTATTTATAAATATACTTTTCCCTCGAAAAATATAAATTTAGATTAAAAGGCGTATATCCCTTCTTTTTTGCTGATCGGACCCCACCCGGCCCATTACGCAGCGAGCAGTGAATAACTTACACCTCATTTGTTTTCTATTGTTCCTTTATCGTGTCCCTTGAACATGCTTATATTCTGTACTAAAAGGGATCTCTTTTTTAAATAATAACATTCACAATTCGGTGGATCGCCGATTAGTTTGCGCTTCAATGAGTTTCGTATTTGGGTGTTCTGAGGTTCGGGATATCATACTCGTATTTCGTATCTTGTGTGTATCTCATGTTCTTTTTGGGTTTGGGATTATCGGATTTTGAGTATCGGGAAAATGTTTTTGAATTATTGAATAAGAATTTGCAATTTTTTCCAAGAAAATGAAAAAAAGGTATGCTTCTACCTGTAATAGACAGATTTTTGCTTTGTTTGTTGCTAACCATTGCCAATCTCATATTCATACGCAAGTGTAGGCATGTTAAGTTAATTATAATTAAAACCGACCCCAAAACCGGTAGCACTCCAGCGTGAAAGCCCTCCATGCCTCTGTCTAGTGACCTTCAGAAAACGCGCCCTAATTAGAGGCTAATTTCGTTCTCGAAAGAGTTTTTAGCCCTCACCCGCTCGGCTGAACTCTTTGATGAAAAACCAGTGACATTTTAAAACAATTATGATAATGAACGGTGTGTGTTCTTATGTGCCGTGGTCCTTTGCTCCCACAACCTCGGTAATTGTGAAGCAATTAAAACATTTACTCAAAAATCCTAATTAAACAATGTACCTACATAATTTATCACACCCAAGTTAAGTAAAGACTTTTTAGCCAATCCTTTTTGCGAAGCTTGAAGGCTTCGCAAAAAGGATTGGCTAAAAAGGACGAACTTTAAAACAAAACACACAGGAAAGTTTTAAAAGTTGGTAAACTGTCGTCAGGTTTAATGAGATTGATACAGATTTGAATTCCCTTAAAAGTATTTACGCGCAATCCCCTTGAGAGAGCGGAGTTTTCATGACTGTTTTTTATTTACGTAGAAAATTATTCTTTCGCCTCATCGTTTGCGAAATAAATCGTTTAGTTGCTTATAATCATGATGGGGTTTTATGGTAATTTTAGAGGGTGGCTCAAGTGATTTGGTTGCTCAATCATACGGAAAGAATGTTGATAGAAAATGAGCTTGATGTTTCTAGAAATAACGGGTAATGTTAGAGGAAAATATCTTGTGCATGTTGAGTGAAATTAGTACAGCACTCTATATAATGCACTTTCTTAAGTAACCGTATCGAAAAATAGGAGTTATAACTAAAACATCTTAGCTAGTTTCTTCCTACGTGAATTCATCCACTCACTTAAGTAGGTAGTTACCGATGCAAAGTCTGTTTCATTATTTGTATAAATATGGTTTAGGTTGAATCGATTGGCATTACGGGTAGGACATGGTTGTACCCATATAAATCTTATTACCTAAGTATATAAATACCTCTTCTTTAACAAAAATACTAACCACATTACCAACAAAACTAAAAGAAACACAAGTTAAAATAATATTACTTCGCACGATGTCGTGTTCAAACCGTGACTTTATGCCTTCCCCTCTATTCTCCTTACCACAATAATAAGTCCTATGAATGCTCCGAAAGTCATTATTTCTTTGGCAACATTTGTTTATGTGTTGCTTCTTCATATAATACACTGCAAACTAAAAAGTCGGCCGAGAGTTGACCCGATGATAAGCGAAAAAAAAAACTACAAGTAAATTTTGATTCCAATCATAATTTTTAGTCGGTCTCATACCGGTTAGATACCTGATTCTTATAACGTGTGTATTATAATCTATACCGTCGGTTGCAGAAAATTTCATTAAAATTAAAGCTTCATTATATACATTGCTGACATTGTTTATCTTGTTGACAAAGAAAGAGTCAGCAATAGATTCAAACAAGCTTCATCTTTAGTGGAGTTATTTGCAACTGACGGATATTCATACTGACTTATGAACCCAAAACAAACTATCGATCGACTAAAAGTTTGTAGTGTGCAGCAGTATTTGTATATTAAACAACTTTATTTTATGGAGATCTTGACGATAGGTATTTGTTTTTCTGATTCTACGAATCAATAGCGTCAATCGCTTTAAGAACACTCGCCTTGCTTAGGTTTTGTTTTCTCTTTCGTATTTTGTTCCATATTGTGATTCTAAGACAACAAAATTGTATGACTATGAACTGAATTGAAAATTGGTATCATGTTTTTTCAACCAGTTGGTGATTACTTTTATTGTGTTTCACTTTGCTCTGCAATGGCCATTTCTACTAAGAAATAAGTGATTTTTCTTTCCTTCAGAGAATGGGTCCTATGTGTCATTTACGATAAATACATAATGTGAAAATAAAACTGAATCACCAACACAACTGGACAACCTTAATAGTATGTAAGTAGGCAAACATATCAGTCATAACACCACTAATAAATTCAGCAGACCTTACAACAACAAATACGTTCTACAATAGAAACAAAGCTTCTCAAGAACCGCAGTTCCAAACTACTAGTAAAGGAACTTCGTTCCTTTGGTCGCGGTTACTACGCCACCTGACTTCCAACATGTGAAAGCAATTAATTATAATTGCTCTGGAATGTCAATTTTTCTTTGTATGGCAATCAACATTGAAATGAAGTTGACAGTTAGAAAGAAGAATGACAGTTTTTAAAAATTCTTTCACCATTCGAAAGCTACATTATCCACGAGTAACATAGGCTACATTTTATCCCGGTACGGGCAGTAGTTACCACGGGACGCGGGTGAAACCGCGGGAAAACGGCTAGTACATAAATAAAATTGTATTTTAATTACGTGTTCGCGCAAACGTATCGTTTAAACCTTCCCTGTACCTCTACAATCATTTTAAAACCCAAAAGCGTAATCGGTCCAGCTACTCTCGAGTTTTTGTCAGACTAACGCAAAGCAATTCATTTTTACATATAAGATTATCATTAATAACCGTAAGCTTTGATATTATTTACATACAATTTACAATACATATTTACAATAAAAATCAAAAACTATCCTAGTAAAACAAACAACTAAAAAGCGTCAAAAAATTCGTCCCCATCGCTGTCAACTGGGAGCGTGCCCAAGAGGCTGGCAGCATTACCTCGTTGGATCGCCATGCTGATTCTTTGTCCGAGGTAATAGCCAGCCTTCTGGTCACGAGAAGCGTCAACCAGCCGCCTAGAAAGATCTTTAAATAGAATGTGGGCATTCGGACCCCACGACCCGAGGGTTTCAACCCCAAACGGTTCGAAAATATAGTTTCCGACAAGGCCACTATATTTCCGCCGCTTGAGGTTCTCCGCAGCCGCAGCGGCAGCAGCAGCACAGCACGCAGAACTTGGAAGGTGTGATGGCGCAAGAGTATCGACACAGGTTGCGTCCCATACTAAAGGCCTACCCATCTTCCAAGGGAATAACGACATGCCGTCTGGTCTCTTACCGTCGTCGCGTGCCAGGCCGTTTGGTTCTAATACAGCTGGTACCCCGACGGCAACAAGAGCTCGACGGATAATGTCATTTATGTTTGCATGCCGCGCAATACGGCCCGCACTGCGGCTGCATGACAGGCCGTGGTGTCCGAGGCTGGTGACAGCCTCACCACAGTGGCAGCGATGAGGGGAGCAGCACGGTGCTCCTATACGTAAACAAGTAGCGAGGCGGAAAGTTGTATCGTCAAACATGGTGCCAATGTTTGACGACGGTAGTGCCTGAAGCCAAAGCCCCGACTCCCATCTACCCACAGCCAGTAGGCGCGCTCGCTCAGCAGGAGTAATTGCCGTTTCTATCAAACTATTCCGGGTTACTCTGCAGAGCGGCTCATCCCACTGTCTTTGGGAAGACGGGTTGCTGGGTAAATTTTCGTTCGGGCAAGTAATTTTCCATGCATCCATAGCCTCGGCTAAATACGGCACCTCGAAATCAGCCAGTGTTGGAGTAAGAATATTCCTGGTTAATTTCTCGGTGCCGTGAACCGAGGATATGAATGCCGGTAAACTAATACTGGTAATTTTGCGGACGCCGAGACCTCCCATCCGGATGGGCAATGTGGCTTGTTGCCAGGCTCGGTCGTCCAGGGCCACATTGAGAATGGAGCTGAGGGTATGGCGGATAATTTTATCAATTGGGTCTAAAAGGTGGCTATGTTGAAAGAGATGAGAAGAACGGAGGTAATGTGTAAATTTAGGACCAAAACAGCAGTGTCGAATAATTGTGATGGCCGAATGCATTGATATTTTCTGTAGGCGTTCCGAAATATCGTTGAAATTATCAATTTTTTCCGAAATAAATGTAGAAAAAGATTGGTCTAGGATGGGAGCCCCAAGGAGGCGGAGAGACTGTTTATCTATAATTTTAATCTGTGGTGCTAATGATTGAAATTTGGATATTGTCATTTGTCTGTCAGTCGTGTCAGTAATAAATAATTCACATTTTGTACAATTTAGTTCTAAACCAATGGAATGAAATTTATGTTTTAAATGAATGAAATCCTGAAATACGGTCTCTACATCGCCTCCCAGGGTCCCATCATCTAGATACCAAACGTTGAATTTGGAATTTAGCTCTCGAATGATCGGGTGAATGGCTAGGCTGAAAATTACTGGCCCGAGGGGATCACCTTGTTGGCATCCGACTGCAGATTCTAATAGGTTGTCCTTATAAAGTAATTTTGATGGGTGCCTGTAACACTGATAGAGAAAACTATAAATTTTTGGTACATTTTTTTGTGCTTCAGCCAACAGGGTGTCCCGGTTTACGGAATTGAAAGCATTTTTGATGTCAACCTTCAGGATGACCTCTCCTTTGCCACAATTTAGGTAGGCCGACAAAGCGTGTACGGCAGCCTCGCAGCCCCCTTTGGAACCGTATCCCAACTGTAGGGGCTGGAATTTTTCCGAAAGTTCCTCACTGTAAAATTTACAACCGATTTTGGCTGCTATACGACGATATGTTGTTCCCACGGCAATGGGACGAATACCGCCGTCCTTTTTCTTAAGGGCGCACAGATTAGCGCCATATAAGATGTCGAGGACAGCATCGTGCACACTGCCGGAGAGCATCACATTGGTTAGGGCTGTAAGCTCCTTAAGAAGCTCCGCACCGGCGTCCCCGGCGCCCGAGCTCGTTAAATCTTTAAGATGTTGCGGAGTCAGGCCGTCGAGGCCACCGGCGGTTCCGCTTCGAAAAGAATTTACAGCCTCAGCCACTTGTCGACCTGTAACTGTGAGGGTGTTTGTATCAGGAAGGGGAGGGTCGGGAAAGGAAAGACCATCAGCGGGGGCCGGGTGTTTGCTCTCCAGGGCTGTAAGAGTATCCGGAGAGCATGGCGCCACAACATCACTGCTGAAGAGTATTCTGGCTGCACCTCTGATATCACCTTCGCCTAGCTTTGTTTCAATTAAATTGCTTATACACCTTGGGGATGTAAAACATTGTGCTGGTAATTTAGAGTCAAAATTTTGAGTCGAAATATTACAATTTTCTTTTACTTTTGATGTCAAAGATTTTTTGCTAGCAAAATTTTTTTGGATATGGAGAATTCTGTAGGGGAAGGTGAGTAACAGTTCCCAGGCACGTGGCGAGTTCTCTCGTACTGCGAGGCGCATGCACTGCGCTAAGGATTGCGCTACTAATGGCCTCGCACCACGGGGAACCCGCTTTAAAATAGGAACAGAGTTTTTTAATTTTGAAAGCTTTTGCCAAATGGGAACATCATTGGGTACTGTGTGTGGGCCAGGTTGGGGGGTGTTGACATTTGGAGGTACTGAAAAACTTTGGGGTCTGTGTGTTTTTCCAATGTGGATATTCAGACCCCGCTTACCTTTAAAGTACCGTGCCTGGGTACAGTGCGGGCATCGTTCCGGAATACCTAGCGATGCAGAAGGTTGACTTGCACTTCTCGCCGCATCGCTACTGTTCATTTCACTTACAACTAACAATACAAATATAAATACAAAAAATAAATATGTACACAACACAGTCTAAACACTGAGTGACAGACGTCACTGGGGTGGCACTCAGAAGCGCAGCGCCGCGCGCCGCCGCCGTCACCGCAGCGCCCTGTCAGCGCAGCCTCCGGCCATGGCAACCGTTGCCGGAGAGACCGCTGCAGGGCGTCGCGTCACGTCACCACGTCACCAAATTGCTTCAATCGTAAATGAGTCGGAATTGGATCTCAGTCGAAGTAAAATTAGGAGAGTGGGGCCCTTGTTGCGTCCGAGTTAACTTCTGTGTTGCCCCAGAGTCTAGAAGAATTTTTTTTTTGCGTTTATTTTATTTACTCAGTTTTGCAGATATTATTTTTAGAATTCCAGATTTCATTTCATTTCATTTCCATTTCAGAAAATCATCCTTTTTATTTAAATTTAAAATTTAAATTTTATTTAAAATATCGTGATGACATGTCATGTCAAAATTTTCTAGACCGTAAGCTTATGTAACTCGGCAAAGATACCGCGGTCATAACACAACTACCTTCTATAATATAACAGAAACAAAGCTTCTCAAGAACCGCAGTTCCAAACTACAAGTAAAGGAACTTCGTTCCTTTGGTCGCGGTTACTACGCCACCTGACTTCCAACATGTGAGAGCAATTAATTATAATTGGTGATAACAACTTTCATTGCGCTTCAATTTCCTCTGGAATGACCATTTTTCTTTGTATAGCTATCAACATTGAAAATACTAATTACATGAATAAAATTGTGTATGTAGGTAACTATCATTAATAACTGTAAGCTTCGGCAAAGATACCGCGGTCATAACACCACTACCTTCTATAATAATATAATAGAAACAAAGCTTCTCAAGAACCGCAGTTCCAAACTACTAGTAAAGGAACTTGGTTCCTTTGGTCGCGGTTACTACGCCACCTGACTTCCAACATGTGAAAGCAATTAATTAAAATTGGTGATAACAACTTTCATTGCGCTTCAATTTCCTCTGGAATGACCATTTTTTGTATGGCAATCAAAATGGAAAACACTAAATACATGAATACAATTGTGTACCTAATTATCACTAACAACCATAACATAATGTTAGTCAGCAAAGATATTGGTCTGAGACATTCTCTGGAATGTCCAATTTTCTTTGTATAGCAATCAACATTGAAAACACTAAATACATAAATAAAATTGTGTACGTAACTATCGTTAATAACTGTAAGCTTCGGCAAAGATACCGCGGTCATAACACGACTACCTTCTATAATATAATAGAAACAAAGCTTCTCAAGAACCGCAGTTCCAAACTACTAGTAAAGGAACTTGGTTCCTTTGGTCGCGGTTACTACGCCACCTGACTTCCAACATGTGAAAGCAATTAATTATAATTGCTCTGGAATGACCATTTTTCTTTGTATAGCAATCAACATTGAAAACTCTTAATACGTAAATAAAATTGTATTCTAACTAGCTGATCGCGCAAACGTATTGTTTAATTTAAACCAACCCTGGACCTCAACAATCATTAAAAAACCCAAAAAGCGTAATCGGTCCAGCCATTCTCGAGTTTTAGTCAGACTAACGAACAGCAATTCATTTAAATATATAAGATTATAATTAATAACCGTAAGCTTATGTACAACTCGGCAAAGATACCGCGGTCATAACACCACTACCTTCTATAATATAATAGAAACAAATCCTCTCAAGAACCGCAGTTCCAAACTACTAGTACAGGAACTTGGTTCCTTTGGTCGCGGTTACTACGCCACCTGACTTCCAACATGTGAAAGCAATTAATTATAGCATGAAATATTCATTAGCGTCTCACTCCCTGTTTTTAGAACAAGGAACATTGATTGAGATTTTGGCTCGCTCCGTGGAAGGAATTTTATGAAGCCTGTTTCGCTATGGTGGTAGAGGATAATTGAGTTTTTGTGTTCATTGGTTTTTGTTAATGTTTTCTTTTACGTGATGTTAATACTAAGAATATTTGCGGAGAGGATATCAAAAATAATATTTTCAAAGTAATAGTCTGAATCAACATTATTCTTGAAATATCTTAGCTCTCTAAACACGGGTCATTATTCAAAAACAACATAACAAAGTACATAATTTAATCTCAAAAATATGATCTCAATAACAATAACAAGGCCAGCGATGATGCTACGACAATATAAAACGCAGATTTTACTCATAAAACAACAATAAAACGTGTTTTATTGCGAACTCTCTAGAAAAGTTTTCAACTTAACGTACGTCTAGTCTGCTCGGTAGTTGGCAAGCAACTGAGCCGTATAAAAACAGAAGTTGATGTCAATTCGAGTTTTATTCTGCGGGTACTTTTAATTTTATGTGGAGAACAGTTTAAAGCTTGATCCTAGTGCTTTGAATTTAGAATAAGCGGAAACATAAAAAAGATCTATCACGGAAAATGTTTTTCCAATTTCAAAATCCATCTTCCATATCAGTGTTCTATTATTTACTCATACCTAGAATGTTCTAGAAATAAGGTAGGTAGCTACATATTCTGGATTGATTCACAGTTCATTTTCACAATCTTTCCTGCATTGCGACACTAGGCTTAACAAATATATGGAACTGTCTAGCTGTCTAGGCAAAAGACTTTCTGAATAATTAGTGTGTCTTGCCGTAAGTTCAAGTCAGAAATCTTTTCACCTATATTCCAGTACAAATATCTTCTCATTACACATACACTTTCAAAATAAACTTAACATACGCGAAATGGAAGTTAAGATTGGCGTACACTTCTGCAAAGCATCAAGAACACTCACTAATAAAATTATACTGAGCAATTTTACTTGAAGGAGAACTTGCAACTCTCCACATCTCGTCTAAGAGATTTACAAAACTTATTCTACACGATACATCATATTTATTACGAAATTTTCGTTCGAAAAATCTACAAGAAAAATTGTACAAGACCCTGATAAATAAATAACAAAGGAGCAAAAAATCATAGCGTTTTTTTTCGAGAACAGAAGAACCGATCAATCTATATTTCAAGATTGATTATTGGGAAGCCAGAGACAAAAAGTATTGTGCTAAGTGCCTTCTTTTACGGTATAGAGTGATTGATAGAGATGCCCTGTCAAAGTTTCTTTTTTATATCCACTCAATATTCATCTTCCTTTGTTAGGCGATTTTTTCGCTGTTGCTTTCTTTGGGGTTTATATCTGAGGTTTTTTGTGACTGGATTATTCATCATCATACTCTTATCTTTTTGGGAGTGTGTTTCATGGCGACGGTATTCCATATCTTTTATCAACGACATTTTTTTATGAGATAATATTGAATCTTTCCTTCATAAAACAACCAAGTCTTGAGTCGTACAGGAAAACTATGTATTAGGAAATTCAGAGTTTGCAATGAGTGAAAGAAATAAGACGTACCTATTTCACTTTAGTCCCAGATGAATGGAGATACATTATGTAAACAGGGCTTATATTGATTGCGACCGCTCTTGTGGAAATGGTGCTAATATAGATTAGGAAATTAATTCATCAAATCTTTAGATGATTCTTTCCGATCATTAGGGTTGTTTAGACGTTGTGTTTTAAACAACACTTAAGACATAATTATATTTACACATTATTACGTACCCAAAATAATTGAAATAATTGGTCTAAATGCGTTTATTTTGAATACACCCTTTAACTGACTCTGGATTGTACGCAAACAGAGAACTTAAACGTGCCCAAACTTTGGGATACATTGAACTACGTACCCTTTCAAGGATAAGACGCGATAATATCAATATCGCATCAAAGGAAAATGCTCCCACAAACTATCTAACTAGATAAAAATGTAATGAAACTCAAATTCAACCGCCATCAGCGATAGAAGTCATTACAAACAGCTTCGAAGTTGGGGGTTGCCAGCCGAACTTATGTAAACGCTACATAAGTTCCATAGTTTTACTAAGTGGCAACATCGATTGCCGCTAATGTGTTTGGGGATTGTTGGGCAACAATCTTAGAGCCCATTTCAACTTTAAACAGTAGTCACGCTTTCGTTTTCTAATTTAAACTGCTGAAGTTCCGGGAGGTGTCTAAGTGGAATACGAATGGCTGATTTGGATTGCAAGTTTTTGTAATTATTTTTACTTGCCTGATCGCTTTTTACGATACGTAGAATTACGATATTTAGTATATACTACCCCATTATCTGTGGATCTATAACCTATTGGTTGCTTTGAGACTAGAGATAGATTAAAGCTTCAATGGCAAAATCCACGGATATATTTTTATAATGCACATAATGAATGTCAATTGCTCCAGTGCTTATGTGAGTGAATGATGATTCATGAATGATTTCCTAACAACTGCTAGACATGGTGTAATGTCTCCCTTTTATAAAAAAAAATGGGACTTCCATCGTACAGAACTTAAAATCGTTTTGAAAACATTACATATTTGTAATCTCCAGTTTCTTGTAAGAGAGCATATTTTCACGTAGTTACTCAAAGAAATCCGCTTTGGGATTCTCATAACAATTTAAACATATTTTCCTCTGCAAGACTACTTCATGCTTAAAGCAACTTTCAGACGAAAATATTTTATAAAAGATTTTAAATTGAGATGAAAAATAATATCATAACGTATACTTTTATCTGAGAGGACATTATTTAACAACATTTACAGTTAACATTTTTAAAGGGAAATATTAATTTCAATGATGAAAGACCCGAAAGGTTCCGTTTTAAAGAGTAAAAACGATTAATCAGATGACTGAAAGCATAACTACCTATATTGAAAATTGAAATATTTATCATTACATCAAAATGGACTTTAAAGTTGAGCTCTTAAAGTACACTTTAGCTGTGTAAGTACCTTCAGAAAACATAACGATATCACATTTTGTTTTAATGGACTGATGATACTCTTCAATGGTATTATACTTGTTTAATAAGATTACTGTATCGACATTTTGTTGCGTCAATTTAAAAATACCAATTGGGCCTTATTTATTTACAAACAGTACGAGAACAGAACTCACGTTACAAAATTAGACAATAAGGGTTCATAAAAAAGTCACAAACGAATAGGCGAAGGTGGATGATCGTTATTGTTTTTGAAACAAATGACAACTACGTACTCTTATTAAAAAATGTGCCAATAGAAAATTCATTCATTCACATATTTGTGGGGTGCATCGTGCATCCTTACTTATATGATGTTCACTGTTGACACCTACTACTACACAGTACGAAGAAAATGCATACTAGAACCTTCTTAAACAAACAAAACAGAATCGAACAAATTACCCTACACGTTTTCTAAGACAGCCAGCCATTTCCTTTAACAAACTGGCATTAGTTACTCGGGAAGATCACCGCAACCAACTTTAACGGAGTCAGTTCGTGGTGGACTAATTTCATTAATCTCACCATTGATTGGATTCGCTGGGCCGGCAATGTTGCTAGAGTTTTATGGTGCCTTCCAATATTAGTTGGGATCAAAAGTGTGGGAAACTTTCGAGTTTCCTTATGACCGAAATATGTGGCGTTAATGGTTGGGGTAATGAGTCTTGCGTGGTAATTGGAAGATTTGTATAATCATTTCGGGAAGAAAGTTGGGGGTTGGAACCCCCAACGTTTTGCAAAGTAACTAAAAAAGCTCTATTTAGTTTTTTAGCCATTTTAATGGACTGGTCTTCTCAAACCAGTCAACAAATTAAGTTCAAAACTATTTTCTTCATCACGATTCTAAAAGTCCATAACTCAATACAAAATCTTTCAAAATAAGTTCATTCTGAGACTTTTACATCAACTTTTAACCTAATTACATCTGCACTACATCAGTCTAAAAGCTAATTCAATTAATATTTCTATAGGTACGTTTGACCACAACCACTGAGGATTACACAGCTAACTCTCTATTTAGTCAGTTAGGTTCAGCTTAGCCACGGAATATTAATGTGAACTTCCGCTAATCTGGCTCTGGTCTTATTGGAAAGTTTTCTAATGGACTCTGAGCGAAAATCAACTTAGAGTCCGATATTTGAGCGGGCCACTCTGACTTTTTTATTTATTTTTTTTTTTTTTTTTTTTTTTTTTTTTTTTATTTATTTATTTATTTATTTACTTGTAATGACCAGGGGACTAATTTAAATATATTGAAGGACATTCGGTCCTTTTTTAGATAATTAGATGGAACTTTTAGGTACGCCAAATTGCTTGTTAATATTGTTGGATAAGCATCATTAAATTATTAATGAGGTATTGAATAGTTTTGTTTCTGGGAAATACCGAACGTCTAATTTTGGATTTTGCAGAAATAATCATATCGTCAACATACGTATTTTAAATAGAATTCTGCACATGAAACTACAACATCGTTAATCAAGCTTTCTAAAATTATGAGCCAAGCTGCATAAAATCAAATTTACCTTTGAAACGGAATTGGTCGCCTAAATACCTTATTCCAGGAACCGAGGCTACAAATTAAGCCATTTCGAAACTTGTAGCGGCAAAAGGCAATCCTACTTTGGCAAGAATTCATTTGGTCTAATTACGAGAATGAGACACTTCATAGTTACGTTGAATCTGCAATTGCAATCAGAGCAAAGAAGACTAATGAAGTTTCAAATCAAACTATTCCGTGATTGGGACCGCAAACAGATTCAGCCGGTTTCATCCATACGTCTTCAACTTAAATTAATGATCTTGAGGTTAGACCGCAGAAGGCAAATCCGGCAAATGAACCGACTTAACTCAATTTAGCTGAACATTCTTTAGGCTTACCCGAACATGTTTAAAGCCTCAAAGACCAAGTGCCTTTATTGAAGCTACGTTCGGTGTATTTCTTGATACTATCAGTTTTTCTACAAATTGTTAGCAAGATTTGTTCATTATTCCGCTTCGTCAAAATTGTCTATTTAACAGATAACAGACAGTGACCTATTTAATTACATATAGATATGACAAACCAAGCCTGAATAATTCAGCACATAATAGCTCCAAAGCATACAATTTCCATCTCTAATTCCCAGCAAATAGAATTCAAATTGGCTTGAAATAGGAGCAGCGAATCCATATGTATTGCCGATTAATATACTAGTGGCGCGCTAAGCCATCTCATCTATTTCCTGCATAAACAGTGAATATAATTAGTTTTATGTTAATTGGCGATGTTTGATTGAATAATCCAAATAGCTGACCCACGCTGATTGGTTCCGTCAAGTAATGGAATCTGTTGAGGATTAGAGTGCGAGTAATGTGTTGTATCTGTGTTTGTTAGGCGATTATTGTATTTTGAGAGGGCGTGTAGGTGAGTAAGTTAGTTTTGAAGATCGATAGCTTGGTCAGGTTAAATGGTTAGGTATAGCTAAAGCGTTTTCTTCACGAAGCAAGATCCTGCCACTGCCTCTTTAAAAGCAGTCCCATGATTGATTTCCGTTCCATTGAAGGAAAAAATAAATGCTGAGAGGTCAACGTATTTTTTATAGAAAGTAAATATTCCTTAGAAAAATCGTCTTACGCAGTAAATGTCAGCTTACAAGGAACGTACATTACAAAAAGCGAAATTAAAAAAGGTCACGCACTTTTTTCAAGATATAATCCCCTTTTAAGTCAGTCCCGAGATTAGTTGGCTAATTTCTTGAAAGCGTTCGCTTTCTCAGATTTAATGGAGTGCTGGATTATTTGTCTCTATCTTCGCATAATTTATCTGGACGAATTAAGCTTAGGCCGGAAAAATCTCGCTGGAAAAATGTCTGCCGATAAAACGGAACAATGCCATCTCTAAAGAAACAGCTACAAAAAAGAATTGAGATATGAATAATGAGAATCATTGTGAAGATAATATAAAAGAAGCACTGGCACGAAATAGGGGTAATGATGTTGAATAAGTAATTTGGCTCCCAACGCGTCGTGGAATTCGAATGGGGACCAAATTTTGAATGTCACAAGGTGTCTGAGACAAATTGCACACATACATAAACTATGTTTACACATACATACACATACATATGTTTACACATACATAAACTATGTTTTTGGTTTATGGAGTAAGTAGATTAGTAGTAAGTACTAACATTTTTATAAATAATTTAATGTATTAACAAAATTCCATTAAAAATGGTATTAATTCTTATTCCTACTCGTCTCTTAATAAGAAAATTTATATTTGGAGCAAAAATGATAAAACGATAGCAACCACCAGATCAAAGGCTTTATAATAAAAGCCATATAATGAAAGTTAAAAATTATTTTCAATCATAATTTTTATATGTACCTAAGTATGTCAGATTCACAAAGAGAAAGATAACAATTATTATTAACAAAAAAAAAATCTTAATATTCATCTACTTGAGTAATCACGATTCATGTCTTATTTTCATGCTTCTGTCCTATTCTATTTTATATGTATTCTTTTTCTCTACGCTATCTGACGTCATTTCATAAGTGTCTCCTTCCATCCTTATCGTCATTCAAGCAAGCAATCTTTCCATCGTTTCATCTATCTGTATCAAGTTCATATATATTCGATTTATTTCAATTAAGTATATATTTTTTGTATTTCTTTTAAAGTCAAAGTCAAATCATTTTATTTCAAGGTATTTACAAGCACTTATGAACTTCAATAATATAAATAAAATATTTTAGTTGCCCATTCCAAAAGTTGCTTCCTATGTAGAAGAAAAGGCAAGAAACTATCCGTCGTACCACAAAGACTTTTAAACGTCAGTTTAACACTTGTCAAATAAGGTCCATTTTGAGGCCACACTTTTTTAGACAAGTTTTCGACACATGTTTAACTTTTCGTAGTAAGACCAAATTCTCTGAACTCTTGTATCCATCAGGTGTTCCACACAATGTAGGCACTGGTATCATTATGGCAACATAATTGGATTCCAACTAAAACCTGCCACATGTTAGGCTGGTAATAACGCAACTAATTTGGGATGAGCACAGCCATTAGCTATTGCTAAGCTTCACTACACACAGCCGGGAAAGGATAGCAAAAGTGGAAATTATTTTACAATAGTTTCTCTGGTCTCCGGAGAGTTATTTTTTTGTATTAATAATGTTTAGCATTAAGCGTCAGAATGTAGAACTGCCAAAGAGACGTCTTTTCGTTAATTAATATTTGGCTTTTCGATTACAAGTCATTTTATGTAAATAGACTTAATTTTCAATTAGATAAGTAACTGTTACATATTTTTTATGAATCTGCTGATAAAAAAATGTAAATGATCAAAAGTGGCCTGCGATCCTGAACACGTGAAAGTTATCTCAACAAAATAATCAAGCATCAAAGGCATTTGACATGCAATTAATAAAACATGAATTTACGAAAATCACACTTTAGCAGATTTCCCAGCAAACAATCAATATTGTTATAAAATCTTGCACCATAGGCAAAGCCAAAGGTTATAAAGTAACCGAATAGCCGCATAACGAGTTCATCCCCGCAAGCATAAAGGCTTCGAACAAAGTAAAATATGAACCGGCATTGTTGACACAAGGCAACATAGTATCAAAAACGTTCATTAATTCAAATGAATGTACCCGCTTTGTATGAATATTCAGGGATATGCGATTAACATGTATCAGTCGTCAGGACAATGGCCGAACATAAAAACAGCAAAGCGTATATTTCCAATACCTATAATGTCGTGTAATGGCCTTGTTTTGCGTTCGGCAAAATGTTATAAATCATTTTGCTGACAATGTAGTGAAAATAAAAGGTTAATTAGTGCTTGTGATGGGGGAATGAAAACAGGAGTTTGTGATTAATTGAATGTTATTTATTTACAGTACATTATTGTTTTTGGTAGCGGTAGCGTATTGCTGTGTGTTAAGTCAGCAATCACTGTAATTGCCGATTGGAGTTTCAAGCGGAGGTAAGAAAAGCTACAATGTGGGGAAAACCTTAATGATTAAAAAAGCCAGTTCAATTAAATGCCCCCGATAAACGGTCAAGGCTTTGACGCTCCTTGTAAAATACTGGTATTCAGCTGAAACCGATTAGACTGGAAACCGACCCTAACATACTTGGGAACAGGCTCGGGAGATGATGATAAATGGTCAAGGCCTATCAATATAGTCGACCGTTATTCATAGTTTATTTTTAAAGTCCAATTATCAACTCAATTCATTATTATTTCACAAAATCTATGATAAAAATCTCCCCAAACTCCGCACCCGTGTGTCCAGCGATCACATCAAGTTTGCTCACATAATAATTCATAAGATAGTTATCAGGGGCCTAAAAGCACTTTAGCTGGATTGCCAATCCTATACCGCGCTGATATATTTGCATGATGACAGCGTCATAACCACTCTGAAACCCGGTGTAATTGCTTTTCTCCGTCGCCAAGATAGATTTTTGGAGATTCTTGGCTAAGATGGAAGTAGAATATTGGCGGATAATACGCTAAGGTTGGATAAAAATATTGGATAGTTAAGATATCATAAAGAAAGTTTTGATAATTAAAAATGTTATCTTAATGATGAAACTAGGTGAATTCAAAGATACTGTACATAGCTTTATTTCTTTTGGAACTTTGTTTTTAATATAAGCTTATGCTAACGCATAGAAAATCCCCTTATTAACTTAGTGATAGAAGATGTAAGAAAAAACGATAATCGAATTACCCATACAAAAGTATTCATGACGTAAAATAACAAAAATCACTTCAACATTCTACGGAACATAACCCAAATTTGCTTTATCAAAATATTTTCGAATTTTAAACAGGATAGTCCGCATGACTGGAAAAATTTACCGGCGGCCTCGTAAAACATGTAATATCGTTATTCGAGGCACTTTACCAAAAAGGTTATTTTGTTGAAAGCTTTGGTCTAGGTTATCGCCCCAGGACAGTTTTTGGTAAGACCAGAAAACCATCTTGATTAAGTTTGTAGAAGTAATTAAGGGTATGATCGTGAATAGTAATTTTTCTACTAAAATATTAAGAAATGTTATTTTTTTCAAGTTTAATGGTATTAACTTTTTCATTATTTTTTAATTGAGGCACTTGGATTTTAATTTTTTTTTTTAAGACGACTGTGTTGTTTTGGATTTCATACAAGGCCTATCGAGAAAATTTTCTAAGCACAAACATTAATTTTATGATAAGTGTGGTGAAGGTTCACATCATTATTAAAACACATAACTCTAAATAACACCATACAGCTGCATCAACCGCCATAAGCCCAGTAAGTCCCATACCGCAATATCTGCAATGCTAATCCCAACCTATCACTCTACCCATTGCTAGGATTATCGCGAAAACAGTTCGACCAAAATCTGGCCATTTGTATTTCTCGTAGCGACGGCCCCGGGGGCATCACAGTTCCAAGTTTCTAGGCCCAATTAATGAGGCGATTAAACTAAATTAGAGTTTAAGGCGCGAACGGCCAATTTGGACGTAGACAGATCTTTGCGGTGAAGTTCGGCCCTCAATGATTTTAAGGATTATGAAGTTTAGAACGCAGATTGGATTGATCACGGATTAAACTATAATTTGCTGATTAAATGAGAGCGGGATTTAGCGTGTTGCATGGCTTGATATTGTTTGTAAATAGATCTCTCTCTCTTTCTTTTCTTTAGATCATCATCATTACATTTTTTTGTTGAGGATCGCAGCAACATATTTTCTTCTTCTATGATCTTCTATCGTGGGTCATCTCATGACTATATTTTTTTCTAGCCATATCGTATCACATATCAAAATAAATTACATGTTTTAAATCTATTTATTTTTTGTTGTATTATTTATATTCTCATAGGCCTCGTGGTAGCTTTGGGTTACATAAAATGATAATGGGGTAGCCACTTTTTAATCAAAAGTTTTTAGATCGCGAAGATAAATAAAAAATGATAAATAAACATCGTAGTAACAATGAAACACATTATTGCTTTTAGTTCTAAAATACGCAATTAAGCGTTAATCAGAAACATTCAAATGCAGAGTATCCAATTAAACAATTTCAAACTAAATTGCTAATGTTCATTAATAATTAGAATTGGTTTATAATGGGACAATTTAACTAAATTAGAATGTGATATTGAAGAGTTTGAGTGCAAAATATCGATGCTATTGCGTGCGTACTTTGTCAAAATTTGTATATATTAGTAAATAGTATGTAGTGTGTAGCTTTTAAATTGATAATAATTTCATTAGTCGTAGTGAATATTTTATATAGGTACTTATTAATTGAAACGGTATTTAACATCACTTGTATGAAAATTGTTTCCTATATTGTGAAAACTTAATAAAGTTTCGAACTGTCAGAAAGTACTTACAAGACATTGTCAAATTATTAAAGGAGACATTGTCTTTGTTCTGTACTGAATATCCTATTTATATTGGAAATAAACTTCGCAAAGGTCAACCAACCTACGTAAACTCACCCACTTATACCTATTAATAATTTCTTCTTTTTTCATGAGTAGTTTCTTATTACCGTTTTTTTTTTATATCTATGTGATTCTTTACCTTACTCGGGGCCTAAGTTAATCGTAACTAAAGAAACCTTAAAAACACAGCACATGTTGATTTTATCACCCAAATTACGGGTGATAAAATCAACATGTGCTTGAAGAGCCTAGACCTAGGTCTATGTAGGTATGTTTGTGACTTGTTCATGCGCAAACGGCTGAACGGATTTCGATAAAACTTGGCAGTATTATAGGCTACTTCTGTTGACCGAGTGCGGGAAGTAGTTCCCTCAGAAACCGCTAGCGGAAGCAAGTAATGTATACGACAAACACCACCTATATTTTCACCCTATTAAAAATCCTGTTTCTCACAGTCACATATAAAACTTTATCTCACAAAACAGCAGTAACAAAGTTAAAGTACTCGTCACTCACCTGCAAATTGACGTACGGTGCGTCCGCCATGACAGTCGGCACTATGAATCCGCCCTCGCCCGTGGACATGTCAATGTCTTGACTATAGATATCGGTCTTGTCGTCATAGAGCTTGACGCGTACCCGGACTCGCTTTTCTGTGCTCATTGCTTCGACCTGGTTAGAAGGAAAACATTATGTTATTTGGTATTTTTTGGTAAACATCTCTAAAAAGACAAATATAAGTTACTATCTTCTGCCAGCGGTTTCACCCACATCCCGTTGGAACTACTACCCGTGCCGCAATAAAAAGTAGCATGTAGCCTTCCTTCATATATGGGCTATCTAATACTGAAAGAATTTTACAAATCGGATTAGTAGTTCCTGGGATTAGCGTGTTCAAACCAATTCTTCAGCTTTATAATATTAATATTTAAGTACCTATATAGATAATGTAAAAAAGCATTCGTCGAGAAGGTAAATTATAAGTACTTTACTGGGCATCAAGCTGAGAGTGTTATTCATAACTGAACTAATAATAATTTAGAATCTTAATTTCATTCTAGAAACAACATTTCTGTAACTAATACATTTATCTCTTAACACCGTCCACCTGAATATTCTAAAACCAAATTCGGAGTACACCTCGCCACGCAATGAGAACAATATTGTGACGTCAAGTTAAGTCTTAATTAAACCATTAAGTTTACCGAGCCAACCTGGCTTTACTCCAAAACCTGTGCCGACAGGGGTACAGATATGAAATACTGATATAATTAAACGTGATTAATATTATTTTGTTGCGCAAATTGTAAAAGGTTGGGATGGTGACTGTGTTTTGTTGTTTTTTGTATGTTCTTTTTTTGAAATTGAACTTGTCTCTTAATTTTATCTAAAATCATCATCAACATGTCATTGCTGAAAATGCTCCTTTCTTGGTTTACATTCTTGACCCATTTTAATTTCATTTAGATAAAAGAAGGTTATATTTTCAGTAAAAAAATAGTAGACCAAAGTGAATGATGAAATCTATATTTTGATACCTATTCTAAAAAAATCTGTTTAGTAACATGAAAACTAGTCTATAGTAAGACTTCATTTTGTAACAACCTTTTAGAAGAAGAAGCCAATTAGTGAAAACTAGTTACAATAAAAATATCGAAAATATATAACGTGACACTATATTTTCAATAAAAGCTTCTACGAACTTCATTATTGTTGATATTTTCAAGCACTGATAAAGCCTCTAAGGCTACAAAATCAGAGAAATCATATTCCTTAATACAATACTCTTAATTTCATATTTTACTATGACTTTGTGTTAACCGGACCTGTTGTTTTTACATTTGTATCTGACTTAATTGTGCTAAATCATAATGATTTACATTACAATCATACATAATATCATATTTTATTTCTCTTTTTTATAAAGGTTATGATAGCTCGCTGTCTTAGTGGCCATGCAGACTCAGAAAGAAAAGCGAGCGTCGATATAAAAGCTGTTCGTTAGAGCCTCTCTGTAATTTATTATATTGTTCTCCCGACAACGACGGAAGATGAATATGGATGCGATTTTTATTAATAACATTAAAAGTTATAAGCAAAAAGGATGATGGGCAATTTTGTATGAACCCTGGCCTGATAACCAATAAAGTTCTAATGTGAATTAGATTATTGCTTATACCCTACAGTTACTGAAATAATACAGTTCATGTCAAGAATCGACCGGAAATAAGTACAGTCGGGCACAAAAGAGTTATACTTTTTGCACCATTTTTTTTTTGTTAAAATAATATCCATAGTAGAAAAATTCATTGCATGATGTATTTTCGTCAACTTATCACTTATTTAAATAAGCCTAGGGTAGATTATCAATTAAAATCGGTCTTAACTAGGCATAATTGTTTTAATAGCAAAACAAAACATAAAAACTTTTACTTCTACCACCGTATTTCCATTATTGGAGATAGCATTTCCTCGTGTGATATGTCCTGACTAATATGGACAATAATATAATGCACTTAAACATCGCTCCCATACAAAATGAAGTGGTTCAAGTCCATAGGCTGTCCTATGCTATCAAGTGTCATATCTTCGTTCTCCGGTGGTTTACAAGGTTTTGGCCATAACAAAAAATGAAGCTTAGGGTATAAGCTATCATTTGATATGCGAATGGTTTTTATTGGATATACCGGTTAGACTCACCAGAACGGCGGAATACGTACATCATACGTTGTAAATACTACCTGTTAAATACTCTTTTTTTTTTAATAAACTTGGAAAATATGGGCACAGATACCTTCTGTGTCTCGTTCTGACAATTATTGACAATAATAATGCACTTAAACATCGCTCCCATACAAAATGAAGTGGTTCAAGTCCATAGGCTGTCCTATGCTATCAAGTGTCATATCTTCATTCTCCGGTGGTTTACAAGGTTTTGGCCATAACAAAAAATGAAGCTTAGGGTATAAGCTATCATTTGATATGCGAATGGTTTTTATTGGATTTACCGGTTAGACTCACCAGAACGGCGGAATACGTACATCATACGTTGTAAATACTACCTGCTAAATAATCTTTTTTTTTTCAATAAACTTGGAAAATATGGGCACAGATACCTTCTGTGACTCGTTCTGACAATTATTGACAATAATAATGCACTTAAACATCCCTCCCATACGCACTGAGGTGGTTCAAGTCCATGGGCTATCCTATGCTATCAGGTGTTATATCTTCGTTCTCCGGTGGTTTACAAGGTTGTGCCCATAACAAAAAATGAAGCTTAGGGTATAAGCTATCATTTGATATGCGAATGGTTTTCATTGGATATACCGGCCAATTTTACCCATCATCCTTTAATTTTGCTTTTCCTTTTTAATTCTTTTTTTACGAAAATAATAATTTGTTCGTTTTTGTCTTCCTTCTTGCCCTGATTCCATAGGTTTTTCGATTACACAAAAAAAAACTTATGTTCACTCAGATTTTAGCAAAAGTATTTTCAATTTACATTCCCAAACCTTTCTATTCTTTTTCAAGCAACATTACAATCAAAGACAAAAATATATAATAGGTCCTGCATCATAATGCAAAAATATTAAAATGAAAATTGTACCTACACCAAATTCATCATGTATGCACAAACACTCTTTTATAGAAAACTTTATGATTTATGAATATCCCACGATTCTTCCCGTTCAAACCAGGAAGCAAGCGAATGACAAAGTTATAAAGAGTGAACTGCAGTGTATCGGTAGGAAATTACAACATCATGGTTGAGACGCCATTTTGTAAAGCGAGTTTATTATTGTTGTTGTGGGGAACTTTGATGTGGCCGCCTGAGGTCGTTTGTGTGAGGATTTATGTAAAGGTAGTGTTTTGTTTTGATTGGAGGTGTTATGAGTTTTGGGTTAATAAGACTTCTATAGGAATGTAATAAAGATATAATCATCGGCACGAATCTTGAGCTTTGACTTTCATCTGCGCAGAAGTAATTTATTGGGATCCCTTTTGTGGTATGAAGTGAGGCGCGGGACGGGCTAAAGCGGTGACTGGCCCGCAGTGCATCGCATCATAGCCGTCACTAGGGATTGGTTCTTTGCTAATAAATCACTTCTGCGCAGATGTAGGTCAGAGCTCAAGATTCGTGCCGATAACTACACTGGATCGATTTAAAACATTCATCACTGTTGGGAAGCAACTAGCTCCTGAGTGACACAGCTATATTTTATACGGGTACAGGCAGTAGCTCCACTAGAGGTTAGTGTGACCCTGAGAAAACCGGTAGTATGTAATAACTTTACACTTCTAGTTATTTTGACCTAATGTTCATTAGATGTCGTAAATGGTCAAGAGCAAAGAAACATAACTAAAGCAATATTCAATAAATTGTACTTAAAAATACTAAAGTTACCTACTTAATTCACGCTTCTATTCAAAACTAACAAAGAAACAGCCACCTTAAAAAAAAACAATTTTTCTTATATCTCCGCTTTTCTACCAACACTAAGTTCAAACATCTGAGTCAGGTCCACACTAACATCAACCCTCCATTGTCTAAAGCTTAGATAAAGGGAGCTATCAAAAGTTCCAGCGGAATGAGCTAACGAGCAGCTATTTGCTACAATTCAGCCGTTTAGCTATACAACTTGAACAAAATGGCGCCATGAAGAAATATTATGAATTTATGTCGGTGGAGACAGTGAGGTAGAAATTATATTTGAGGGAATGACTGACTTTTGTTAAGAAGATTTCGTTGATATGTACGTAACAAGTTAATATGCTTTAGGTAACATAAAATCCCTATACGAATACATAGATAATAATAATATTAAAGAGCGTCGTTTTTCATTATCATTGCTAAAATCTAAAAATGAGAATAAAATTGTTCTAAGTTAATAGTAGACTAAGTATTGAAATAACTGGGATGGTGAGCGATCGTCAGCGGAGGCCTATGTTCAGCAGTGGACGGCAATCGACTTATTACCAAAAATAACTACTTTATATTATTTTTTTTCATATTCGTTAATCTCAGCGTGCGAAATTAAAAGAGATACATGTCCTACTTTTTAGTGGGAAACTAAACACTCACCCTTCCAACAAAAGGCAGTCCCGGCTTATACCGCCTCCTCATGCTGTCAGCGAATCTCAGTTCCACGTAATGCTGTTCAGCGGCCGGTGCTGCTGGTGCCGTGTTCCCCACACCATTGCCAACGGTGATGTCGACCCTGGCTGAGCCGCCTCCGCAGCGGGCTTCGATGCGCCAGGTACCGGAGCGGGCACCAGTTGCTAAGATTGCGCTGAGTTTGCGTACGCCTGTGGGAGGGAAATTGGTATTAGTGTTTTATTAAATTTAGTAGTAACAAATGAAGACTAATGAACAAAGGGTTTTGCTGCTGTCAAGAGTTCAGGTTGGTTGTAAGCTTAGCCAAAATTACTGGGGACTCAAAACAAATATCAGGAAGGAGGCTTTATAAACCTCTTGTAAAATACTATCTTTGTACGTAATAAAAGTGAATTGATCTCATTTTGTACGAGAAATATGGATTCAAAATTCAAAATAAGGGAATCCATGAGAAATAATATTCCAAACGCGTAAAAAATATTGCCTAGTGTATTGGTATATATATTGGTAGTACAATATTGACGAAACAAGCCTACGTTGCCTATCAGTCAAACTTGAGTGACATTCGATCACCAACCACTCTGCAAGATAAAAATAAAATAAAAGTACGAACATAATCGATAACCTAGATATAGGGACTTGTTAAAAAAACGGTCGGGTGACAAAACTGAGATGTATTTTGAGCTCTATTGTTAATGGCACAAGGACTATAGGGAAAAAGATGTCCCTAAATAGCTTCGAGATTCAAAAGGTTGACATACATGACTAAGTAACGTCCTTTGTGGTCTTTCAAAAATTCAGTCCTATTTTTATATCACTTATTTATACTTTATATACAACTTTGTCTATTTTTATATCTGGTTATTTTTCACTGACAGCAAAAAGTTAGTACCAAACAAGCATACACACCCCGTTAGATTAATAAAAGCTTACAAAAATATAGTCTCAGTTAGCAAGAACAGTACTTTTACGCAGAACAAAAGTCGATAGTAGACGCCAAACAAAAACAGCAGTGTCCTCTAAAACGGAACGTGTGTCCACTACCAAAGTTTTTGTCATGTGTTATGACATGTGACTTTTAAGAGGGTCAGCGAATGTAATTAATCAAACTATATCTCGAGTGGGACCCGACTCACGCTTGACAAGGTTATGCCTTAACTTCTCTTGACATTGCTGTTTAATAGGTTTTTGGATAACAAACTTATGATGGAAAAAGTGACTTGGAAGAAATAGTCGACATGAAATAGAAAAAGATAATGAAAAATATCTTTTCATAAAATTGAGTTGGGTAAAGATCTTTAAAGAGAAACTAAATTCACTGCTTCGTTAGTTATAAGCCCTAAGCAATGAGCATGATGACCTGATTTCGATACTCGGGTCGAACAAACTGTTTGAGCAATTTGAAGTGAGTGATCAGTTGTTTGCAATCATCGGCTCCCTCTTGCGAAGGATTAACACGTGATTGCCAAAGAGATGATGTACAATGTACATGTATGATTCGGCTTGGGCTTACGTAAGGCTAAAATATCCTGATGTTTTGTTCTTAAACACAAAAACTTTTGAACCGCACCAGCTCTACAGTCTGAACTCCCACAATGCTAGAATTAGCAATTAAATTAATATTACTCACATGTAAACTAAGTTCAGGATGGTCTACCCTTCTAAACTTTATAATTTATTAATGCAATTTCGGGACGTGTTCTACAAAAGTGATTTGTCACACTGCCAAAATACCTCGGTGCCTACAGACGCTTTGTGTTATCCCATTAAGGTAGGGATGGGGCACTGAATGCGTTTCAGGTAAAGCCAAACCTGATCCCTTTTGTTGGTAAAAGATTTTCCATGTCTTACCAAACCCCATGTTCTTATGATAAATCGTTGCCGTTGAAAACATCGACGTTTTTAAATCGTTGTAAAAATATTACCTGAATACATTTAAGAAGGGTGCCATCACTTGGGACATTTAGTTTGGAAAGGACAAAATGATAAATGATACCAGTTTTTAAACTGAATGTGACTTTAGTTCATGCTTGGAATCTGAGCATCAGAAAATGTAACCAGTGAAAAGTAAATAAAGACTCGGTCAATGTAAATGGACAATGTGAGTCATAAAATAAGTAACCCTTTTACTCATTTATCAAATAATGAAACTCTAACACAATACACGCATTATCTGAGCGAGATGAAATCACTCATTTGAAATTGATGTGGTAGATTATGATTGTCATTAGTAAATGATAATGAATGGAACCAAACTCATTTGATAAATGGTATTGAAAATGAAATTGAATTTGTATTATGCTGAAAAATCTTCGGCCATAAATTCAAACTTGAAGAGTTTGGAATTAAATGTCAACGTTGAATTGATTTAACCGTTTAACTGGGTAATGCGCAGAATATCAATATTTATCGGCAAAACAACTTTGAAATATTAAAGCCCGGTTGTTTACAATACGAAATTATCATCATCATCGATCTATTAGCGAAGAATTTTAGCTTTACTATTGTGTAGAGAACATTGATCTTCCTAGATGTGTGAATATTTACTAGTCTTTATCACAAGAACATAAAATATATCCATTTAATAATCTTTTAGATAGGAAAACCAATACATGTCAGAAAGTGTTGAATTTAGTCCCAAAACTTTTCTAATATCAAAGTTAAATTTTAATTTACATCAAAACATTTATCTCAATAATATGTCAGTTATAAGTCAATCACGTTTCTAAGGGAAACGTAATTTATCAACATTTGACGGGGGTTGGCATAGGATATGACATGGAAAGGCTTTCACTAGTGTACCGTCATGCTTGTTGAGTCCAACCGCTGAGGCTAATCGGGTTTCTTAATATTCAAGAATTTGCTTATAAGATTTGAGATGACTTATAGAATGATGTGATAATATTAGTAAACAGTGAAAAGCTTGCTGATGGTCTAAAACAAACTCCAGATTAAAACAAACATAAAATGTATTTTTCATAGAAAACTTTTTTGATATTCTAACATTACATTTGTATTTTCAACACAAGCTTTATTACAGCAACGAGAAAGAAAAACGTAATTTAGACGTTTGTTATAAACACGAAAAACAAAACGGAGAACTGGTTGCCATTCGCAGCGTTTCTCATAACTTCCAACCAGTCGAAAAGCAGAAACAATAACAAAAGTTACTTCACAATTAGAGGGAGATTGTTCTAGAGAACCACCAACGAAAGTTGGCCTTTGGATCTTGGACTTACATTTCACCAGATAGAAGTAGAACAGAAAAATATACACATTGTGAAGACCAAGTTATTTTGGTCCACAAATATGATTGTCCTGCAATTCGTACTGCTGCATGTGAAAATTTTATTGATGGAGATGCAAATGACTGAGTAGAATTAATTTACTTTTTCATTTCACTCAGAAATTTGCTTATATGGACGATATGTTCATTGTTTGGGTACCGTTGGGTATTGGACAAAACTTTCATATTTGTGCTCAAATTGTGGAGTGAATTCTGCTGCATTGAAATTGTTTGTGTATTTTAAAATAGTGATTCATTGTGTATTTTTGTCTGGTAAGCTTGTGTAACAAATGTTTTTGTGTTCTTACATTTTCCTTTACTATATTATATTCGTTTTCCCTAATTATTGTACGTAGGCGTTGTTACAATTTACATACGGTTGTTATGAAGCATTTTGTTTGTATAAGTAAGAATATCTCATTATTATTTTCTGCAGTAAAGTGGTTTATTTTAGTTTTATTTTTATAAATAGACAATGGTATGGTCCTGACGTTCTTAAATTACCCCTGTTTTCGATTCAACCTTATTATATTCTTATACGAATTGTAAGAGTTAATTGTACTTGTGACTTCTACTTTATATTACTGAAACTTATAACTTCATCAATAACGTAACTAACTAGTTTTAACTAGGTATATTACCGTGGCGCTGGAACTATTTCACGAGAAATGATTAAACGAACTTAGCTAGCTCATTTGCGGCCCGCCAAAGTTAATGAACATCTACTTTAATTAAGTTTAAGATTTGATAAGAATTCTCCAAGTTGTGTTATCTGCAGGTAAAAGAAATAAGTTTCAGTAATTTCATTTGACACTATGTAATTTATTATATACTAATTTACGCTTATAGAAAGATATTCCCTCTTATATTGTCGATGTTTACGCTAAATGTTGAAATCTCATAATAACACAATTATGGACGAGGAGACAAATAATTAATTGTTACCAAAATATATTTAATATGTAATTTTTATTTCAATCAATTAACCAATAAACCTCAACAGGGATTTTAAATCATTATGAAATTGGAATACAATTGTTAATTAAAACATTTTAAGTAATTAACAGTCGTATTACAGCAATTATATTAAATATGGTTTTTAACAGTTACTATATATTTTTGATAGTTAATATTCCAACTTATTTTCATTTTCAATAATTCACTAGCTTACATCATCAGGTTAGTTACTGATCTATTTGCACCAAACTGTTGACATTAAAAACGCCAAATTCCAACCCATGCTTATCACTGTCACTTTAATCCAATCTAAAATCTTTTTACAAAAAAAAAATACATCTCAAAGAACAGAAGCTAAGATTATTTACCCAACATTAAACATTAAAGCATTTTGTCCAAGGAAATTGAATCTGTCCAACGGAGTCTCCAACCTAAGGTGACTACATGAGAACGCTTTTAACGGACCAGATCATCTCGTCGAGGATTATTTACGTAATACCCCAAGAGATTTGCCATGGAGATCCCATGGTAATGTCCTGTCCATTTTTCATAAGGTCATCTAGTTTTGTGGCTCGTTGTTTGCCTTTTATGTGTATTTTAAATGAGTAGGTGGGATGTTAAAAAGTTTTTGTCACTGTTTTTGGTGAGACATGAGTCGACACTATTAGTTAGTAAAAAGAGAAAAGAATGCTTGCCCTTTTTGAAGCACAATTTCGAAGAATAGTAAAGTTTTGTTATCCACTTTTAGCAGCACAATTATTCAGGACAGGTCTTAAAGATAAGTAATACAAACGGAATTCAATTTCTTGACAGTCAATTTTGGACTCTAATTCATAAGTGTAAAGTTCATTATTGCATTCTTTAGAATTTTAGAAGCTGTTTCTTTAGTATTAATCTTACCTTCATCCATAGATAGCTGTTCCCATATAGCAACCTTTGTGCCTGCTGGGTCACTGAGTGCCACGTAAGCCAATTCTCCACGAACGAGCCGCAAGTCATGGTCCAAGGCGAGGATCCAGAAGGTAACTGTAACAAAGAGAAATACTTAGTATTTTATCACCCGCCTATACTTTGCAGAATGACATACTACTGGATATTCCCGTGTAAATTGGTGTTTGCCAACAACCCTAACAAAAATCATCATTCTCCTACCCTTATTGCAATTTTTTTATGGATCCAGCGCAGCATGTTTTCTTTCCCACCTTCCTATGTGACGTCATCTCGGTAACATATCGACAAATCTAGAAAATATTAAGTTCGAAAAATTTATTCAGGTATATATTGCATACTAGCCAACTTTTGAACCTGCATGTTCGTAGATACGTAAGGTGCCTAAAACTTTTCATAGATCAGCATCTGCATTGGTAATACGGACTTCGTCAATGCCTTACGCTTATTAGATGTCTTACACTTTTTATAAGTTAAAGTGTTTTCACAACACTATACTAATAAAATCCAGATAATGACTCTAATGATTGTTTAACAGGGTATTGAAGAGACTAATGTTTAGTTCATCAAATAATCTTTTAGTTTCTCCGAAAATTCGTGTTGCCCAAAGCCTACAAAATACCAACAACGAAAAGTATTAACAAGTTATTTTACATTTCACGTTAAAGTAGTTAATTAACTTTGCAAGGTATTTTATTAATTAATAACTTTACCTGCCCGAATTTCAAGCAGAAATTTTCAACGAAAAATCAATATAATAATTTTTTGATTGAAAATATTTAATGGATGAAACAATGTAAAAGGTTTTTTGGGATATTGTTTCAGTTAAAATTATTTCATTAGTGAAAACGATTTTCAGATAATAATGACATGCTTTTGTGTATTGATTCCTACGGATAATGTTCTTTTGAACAATGAGCTGACATTCATTTTTGAATTTACGTTCGTGTCATTTTTTAAATTACATTTATGTCACATTTGTGCACAATGACTTTTGTATACATTCTTTCTTCATACTTCATTCCTCCTCTTATTTTAAAATACATGATCACTCCAATTTCCAACGCTACATTTTACCATTCTTTGCTGCCAGGAAATCCTGGTTTCCAACGAAGTTTTCACTAGCCTTTAAACCAAAGTGATGGAAGGCTGTCAGAGTGAAGTAAGTGCCTGCTATTGGTTAAATCCCTATCCAGTCGCTTCGGAAATCTAGTGTATCACCGTACTTGAGTTCGGTTTTTGAGCATTGACTATTAGGAACTTAAACGTAATTACAAGGTTTGATTATTCTGTAGTTGATATTGAGGAGCACTGAGTCGCAAATATTCGAATTCGAGTAGAGGTACACACACATATTTGTACCTAAACCTATATATTTGTACAGGGAAGTTAGACCGCTATTGATTCAGAGAACCTCCAATTTAGACATTGAACGGTACTACTTCAGCAAAACACAAACCAAGCTATTACATAATGTTGTTCGATATTACGCTGCAAATTCTCAGAAATCTGCCAATGCCTATAAATATCCATTTCACCTATTTACGACCCCCAAAGTGCGCAGCAATAAAATACCTAAGAAATTCATTAAGTATTTCGCTGCAAAAGTTTTAATTAATGTTGCGATAGAAAAACCGTTGATTACAGAAACAATAACGGCTAACATTAATTTGGGTTTCGGCTCATAAAAATCTGAGGCGAGCTTAGGGTCACAGGAACATAAAATACAGTCGTAAAAGTAACACAAAGTTGAACAAAAATTAATGGGAAATATTGCAGTAAGTGATCCAGGTTTTCTTCATTAACAAAACAATTAATTTTATTGACATTTTATTTCATCTCAGACCTCGGGGTTTTACCTATATCTTGGTAGAACCACTTGCGTCAGGTAAGTAACCCTATGGCCTTGCTCGAGTTACTTTTGCTTTAAACCAATCACAGGCTCCTATGAAATTTTGCAAGTGAGCACATTCTTCTTCTCGTTCTGGTCTTACCTCCATTTTAGAATGTAAAACAATTAGAAAAACAAATGTCGCACAATAAAATGAACTAAGTACGTTCGACAATGCTGCGACAGCCATTTTGTTTTATCCACGTAAACTTTTACGATAAGACATTAATGAAGTAAATAGCTCTTCGTTACATCTGTGTGATGTTAGGAAACATCTGGAAGCGTCATACATTTACTTATGTGTCGAACATCAGAGAATTTATTTATTTTTTAAATTGGTTTTATCATTTTGTGTGGGAAAAAATTATTATATGTACAGATTTTCTTATAGTCAAAATGATAACTGAAAACAATATGAGTATCAGCACGTTTGTTTCGACTTGTAGATCAGTATGGATATGGCTGATAGAAAGCATATTACAAAGACCAGATATTAATTTGGTATCAAATTGACTTAAAACTTTGATTGGATTCAAGGTAAAAAAAAATGCCAACCATCGCATCGGGTCAACTGTCGACGGACTGTTTAGTCTGCAGTGTGAGCGTACTTTTAAGGTTTAAAAAATAACTAGTACAAATGCATTACCTAGAGCAACGTTTATAACAGTTTCCCAATTAATTATTTCAAGTAGGAGATCCGGGAACTCGCGTGAACTAAAGTTAGCTCCCAAGTTTGTCCACGTTGACATACGAAATTCCGTATCAATGTTTTGCATGGCTGAATGAGCAGTTGGTTTGTGCCAGAAAACAGTCTTGTCTAAACCTGCTGACGTCGTTTTAGGAACAAGTTGAGACCCATTCCGGGCGTTTTAGTGGAGAAAGTGCGAATTGCGGTGTGGAGAAGTTTAGAGAATTAAGGTCATAAATTGTCTGTTGTGTTCTGTACATTGTTGGACAATGTTTTTATATGTTAAAAAGTAAGGATATTCTTGTCAGTTTCACAATGTTTTTTTTTTTTCATAATATTGCTGTGGCTTATCTATATCAAGTGCTATCAATGGCCTATTTAAGGAATTAAGTATATGTAGGTATGTAGCGGTAAAATAAACAATCTCAAAGAGCGATCATTTCAAACCCGTAAAATCTCTCTCCAAAATAAGGGATCTTACTATCCAAAAATTGCAAGCTTTGCTTTTACTTTAAAGCCTAGCAAGTACATGACTTTTATCCGTTTTTTTTTCTTCCCGGACATACAAAACTCATACGCTTAGCTCAACAGTAAGTTATTTTGCACAGCTAGTTCCAAAGTTGTACAATAAAGAGAAAGTTTGCGATTCGACTAAGTTTCGTACGCGAAATTCAAAATGGATGTTTTCGCAAGATCGAACTTTCATCTAGAACGTTCTATAGTAGCTTTGCATGTAAGTGTAACTAAAGCGTGATTTTACATATTGATATTGAGAACTTCGTTTGTAAGTTGGTTGTATGATTTACACATGATACGTGTACAGTAGACCGCACATCAGTGGTAACTGTCATGCACCTTAACTCAATAGAAATACGTATGATTTTCCTATAAAGCTGTTATCACTGACCTGAAGTTGACTGTACTACTGCGGATCTTCGTGCGGATTGAAGGCATTTCATAGATGTTAGAAAAAAAGCGATCCGTTGTTCATTGTCAATCGCGGTAGATAGTGGTTGGAATTTTGGGTTTAAAATTAGAACGGAGAAATAAGATGATACTATCAAATGGCACTCGTAGGTGTTTGTCAAGTTGCATTACATCATAAAATTATGGTTAGGTACCTACCCGGAAAAGTCAAGCAACCATCGAAGTCAATAATGTTTTACCAATAATAATACGAATTGATCGTATCTATAATAGTAATACAAAACAATTTCCTGCCTATTTATATTAGAGTGGTTGTCATAGAAACGAAACGAGGAAAATTGTCTCGAAAACATTTATCGGTAATGAGACGATATGGCCATGTTGGAATATCTTCAGAAATAATGGGCTTCACTAATTATGAGATAGCTGACGATCTGTGTCAACGGTTACACGATTTTGGTATCAGCAGAAATATTAAATGTGATAAATAAATAATTGTCTATTTTAGATGCTTTATTTTACTGAACAATTCTTATGCTACAGCAATATCAAAAAGATTCTAGAGAATCGTGACCTATGTCTATTGTATCTAAGTGATATCACAATGAAT
The DNA here is from genome assembly GCA_033682625.1 of Helicoverpa zea x Helicoverpa armigera. NCBI lineage: Eukaryota > Metazoa > Arthropoda > Insecta > Lepidoptera > Noctuidae > Helicoverpa > Helicoverpa zea x Helicoverpa armigera. Next base: position 2,778,570 of record JAWIIS010000041.1, read on the forward strand.
AACTAATTAAGAGTGACATGTTAATTGATGGAGTACTGAAGATCTAGTTAATAAGTGGGATTGCAAAATACAGTGGCGAGAAAGAGGTCTTGACAAGTAACCGCGAGCGGGTGAAATCATGGGATACAGTTAATTTTGACCCTAACTAGCATCTCCCCTGTATAAAATCTTTCCTTCTACTTTAAACACTCAATACACTTGTGAACATCGCATGAAAACCCATGCAGTATTTTTTAAGTTTATCGCAACCACGGAGAGTTTCATAACAGTGAAGTCTAATTGAATTGAAACCTTCCCAAAACAGTTATAGCTCAACAGCATCATTACCACCGAAAATCTGAATCAAAAAGTTAAATCACCGACCACCTTGTTAAACCAACAGAACCTACTACTTCGTACAACATTAACCGTGTCAATTGTAAGCAAACATAAATAGTGGGATTTACACTGAACGAGTTAACGCAGTCACATCGTGTGAACGTCAGGTGCTCCTAGTTAATAGTGCATCGATTTGTGAGTACCAGGGAGTAAAATTTAGGTGAAGTACTGAGTATTTTTAAATAGGTATAGCGATTTTGGATAAAAAGTCTTAGATTTGTCGAACTGTGTAGCTTTTGGGTAAAAAATATAAACCAACAGAACCCACTACTTCGTACAATTGTAAGCAAACATAAATAGTGGGATTTACACTGAACGAGTTAACGCAGTCACATCGTGTGAACGTCAGGTGCTCCTAGTTAATAGTGCATCGATTTGTGAGTACCAGGGAGTAAAATTTAGGTGAAGTACTGAGTATTTTTAAATAGGTATAGCGATTTTGGATAAAAAGTCTTAGATTTGTCGAACTGTGTAGCTTTTGGGTAAAAAATATAAACCAACAGAACCCACTACTTCGTGCAATTGTAAGCAAACATAAATAGTGGGATTTACACTGAACGAGTTAACGCAGTCACATCGTGTGAACGTCAGGTGCTCCTAGTTAATAGTGCATCGATTTGTGAGTACCAGGGAGTAAAATTTAGGTGAAGTACTGAGTATTTTTAAATAGGTATAGCGATTTTGGATAAAAAGTCTTAGATTTGTCGAACTGTGTAGCTTTTGGGTAAAAAATATAAACCAACAGAACCCACTACTTCGTACAATTGTAAGCAAACATAAATAGTGGGATTTACACTGAACGAGTTAACGCAGTCAGCTCGTGTGAACGTCAGGTGCTCCGAGTCAATAGTGCATCGAGATAGATATAGCGTTTTTGGGTAAGTAGGCTTAGATTTGTCGAGCAGTTTAGTTTCTGGGTTTAAAAATATAGCAGTGGGTTTTTCTTGAATTTTTAGATGACTTGACAGCTTGTCGGTGTTTACAATACTTCTGCTCTAATAGTAAATCTCAATTTAGGATCGTACATAGTTGTAGTTAATTTTCAGAATCATTGCGTCTGTCAGGACAGAATTTTAATGTTCGAATGACCTATACGCCGAATGAATTCCTAAACAAAACAAAATTAATTTACCTAAGTCAATAAAAAGCTTACATTATTAGGTGCCTAAAAATTAGAATTTATCCGCTTTATAAAGTTTTAAGCGTTTATTGGTACAAGCTAAGCGTTAATGCCATTAAATTCCGCTCAAACGTCCGAGTTCCACAATTTTATGGGCTGTAAACTTTAAAATAAAACAAAAACTCATTTGCCCTGTCCGTTTTATGGAGGAAAAACCGGCCAAGTGCGAGTCGGAAACGCGCACGAAGAGTTCCGTACTATTCTTTAGAAAATGAGCAAAAAAATCACGTTTGTTGTATGGGAGCCCCCAGAAATATTTATTGTATTCTAGATTTCAGTATTTGTTGTTATAGTGGCAATAGAAATACATCATCTGTGAAAATTTCAACTCTAAGTATCACGGTTCATGAGATACAGCCTGGTGAAAGACGGACGGACGGACGGACAGAGGAGCGATAACAATAGGGTCCCGTTTTACCCTTTGGATAAACCCTAAAAATGTCCGAAGTATAACACGATGTACATTCGAAAAGGAACTTTCTGGAACACAAGGTTCGGGGAACCAAAAGGAATTTACGAGTTTCAACGAATTTTTACGATGAAATATTTAAATATGAATATGTTATGATTTTTTTTTGCGCCTGATTCGCTTAATGGACGCATAATAAAAGGTAGCCGTTAAGTTTATTTATTTTCGTTCCGAATTTAATTTTTGAACGTGACGATATTTTTTTCGAATTTTATTCAAGTCGTCAGAATAATGATGAGGGTGAAATTTTTATGTAGAAGATGCGAAAGTCTTTTATTACATTAGAGCGAATTCAAACTTATACTTGAGTCAAAATAAGAAAAATGTGGAAAAAGTTTAAAAGTATTTAACACAAAAAAGTGACTTTTGCAATTTAATTTACCTACGTCGCATTTCTATAGTTCCTGCTAAATCGAATAAACACTTTCGCTTTGTAGTATTTTAAGAAGAAAACATGCTGCACCAATGCCAACTATTAAACTAAGATAAGGGCAGAAGGAAAATGATAAAACCTATTACCGTCCACTACTCAAAGTAGGCTTCCCAAAATGAGCGCCAACCATCACAACCTTCGGCAGGCTACATTCATCCACTGCCATACACAAATCATCGGCCCACCGTAGAAGACGTCCTACACCACGTTTGCCCACATAAGTAAAATTGATCAAAAATACTCACTAGTCTCCCCTGGCCGGTAATGATGCCTCGCTGGCCTCACAATCACATCTCTCACTGGGCCCAACAGACGGATGACACTGTGACTCTTAGCCGTACACTCGTCATTACCAACGCAGCCCACCGTGGTATGTAGCGTGCAATGAGTGGCTGGTGATGATGGGATCTTGAGGGGGATGATGCCGTAACCTGAAACAAGAGAATTTGGTGGTTAGTGATTGTATCAGAATATTTGGCAGCTGAGTTCTGACGTAGGAATCCTAAAGAGAGATACATACTTATAGAGAGATAGAAAGTGAATTGCTTGAAATGTGAATGGCTTGGTTAGTCCTTCATCCTCCTAAATGTCGCAGTGCAGTTTAATGTCGTGGATCTAGAATCTTAATGCTATTTATTTATGCGACTAATTTGAAGGCCGGTACCTAAATGTTGTATAATATCTACACAATGACAAAATTACTTTTGCAGCCTTCTTAACTTGAATAACAAAAAACAGCTTGTACTGAAACTTTTGTTGTTGATCGGTACCGTATTAACATAATAAAAATAACATAACAAAAATGAACAGTAAACAACGATAATAAACAACTCAGTCTCGACAGAAGACTGTCACTCCAAAACAGCATTTAAAACGTCAAAATAAAAACATAAATTAAACAGAACAAAAAGCATCATTTACGATAATCGTTGGCTGTAAGTATCATCCGTGTGAATGACGTAGACAGGGTCGAATTAAGTACGTTGTAAGGGTAGCAACGTGCCAAGGGCCCGGGCCCTGGGGGACGCACGGAAATCAAAGTGAGATACCTCATTAGTGGATCCATTGAGGTGCTCGGAAACATCTAAGTTAAGAATCTTAGATCATTGTCAAGCGAAGTTTGTATAGCTTTGCATATTCTCTTAATTTTTACGTAGTCTTTCTATGTCTTGAAATTAAATTAGCGAGAGGCCTCCTGCTTGCCTAATCCGGCCCTGTGTCAACATTTATAAAAGTTTGCGCCACGATACAATGTGTATGACACAAGTGATCAACTTTTTGTCGAGTTGAATTCTGACGGTGTTATTTGTCACAGTCTTGTACAGTGTTGGTATTTTACTTGATTAATTTATTTAGGCTGTGACGAAGTAGGTACTTATTTGTGTGGCTGATAATTTGTTGAAGATAAGTGACGGAGGACGCAAATGGGGTAAGGGTTGATAAGCCTCTTTAATTAGTAGATAGAATAGAAAAATGAAAAGTTGTGGACAAGACCAAAGTATACAAAAAATACGCCAAACTATTATTTTTCAAAACATCATAAAACGAAACTTACTTGAGCGGATATAATTTACGTATTACCATTTTCAGAATAAATAAAAGCATAAACACTTTTATCCTCCAAAACTAAAATATAAAACAATTGAACATCAAAAATGTTCAACACAACTTCAATACACTCGAATTCACGGCAAAGATTGTTCTCCAAGCTAGAACAGCCAAAAATACATTTCGCAGAATCTCAAAGCCGAGAAACCAGGCAATATCTGTCTTAAAACACAATAATAAATAGCACTTGCACTTCATTTAAGACCAGTTCGATTTATAAAAGCTTTTGGACCATCTCCAAATGGAAAGATGTCGAAGGAATTTCCAGTTTCTCCGCCTTCCGAACACTTAAATGAAGCAAGCACTATTAAAAGGTAAGAGTTATTATATCACGTAAGTACTAGAAGGAGAAATACTCTCGGTCCCCTTTGAAACGTTTTGAAAAGAGTTTTTCTACTTTCTTTTCAATTGGTTTTAGTTATGATTTTGTTTTTTTTTGCTCGCTAGCAGCTTGAAAGCGGTTTCTTTAGTTTCTGATGTTGCTTATTTGGTGTTGTTTTTTTGATGCGGTTATTGAAGAAATGGAAACAAGCTTCTTTTACCATAACGGGAGACAAGTTTTAATATTCCTTTAGTTTTTAAGAATCTGCGTTAATAGTGAACTATTTAGGTATACAGCCAATTCGAGCTCTAATAAATCGTTGACGTCTACCTATGCGGTATGTAGCGCTTTCATATTAGGTGCTCAAAAATGATCCCTGTTTGGTATCCAGAATCGAGGTATTATGTGTTCCTACCAAGCGTTCAGTTTTGAATAAAAAACTATGTCCTAAAATTCTGCAAACTTCACCCCACTTCGACTACTCTACAAAAAAGCATTAAGTATGCACTACTACAATATCCAACGTGTATTACCACCGACACCACCCAGGTGGGTCATATTTAAAGTACTGCAGCGTCAGGGAAACTGTAAACCTCTACCATAGCGTTCACCAATCATCGTTAGTTCTGACAGTATTATGTGTCATGCGAGAACAGAATGACTAGCAGAGATGTCATAACGCAAAATTTCCTAAAAAGCAGCGCGTCAAAATGCATGTGTTTCGGAGACGAGGTACGTTACTAGCCGCCTTTTTTGGAACCCACGCATTACTAAAAAAAAAAAAACATGAATGAATCTTGAAATGACACCTCGAACGCCAGATTAGTTTTAGTAACTGACCGTCCTTTGGAACTCACCCAACCAATAAATAACCAATCAATCTTGATTTAACAAAGAAATCAAACGTTTTGTTAGTTTTAGGTAAATGATCGTTTTAATCACGCCTACCGTACATCTTGACCTACAAGAAAACGCGCGACTTACCTGCCTTAAGGTATCTCTGCTCATGTTCCTTCCTCCATGGTCCTGACAGTGTTATGTATCACTATGCGAGTAGGCGGAGTACACAGGATGGCTCCAGGTTATAAGGTAGCAAATGTGTGAAGTTTGGTAGACTTCATTTGTTTTGTACTGATAAAGTCAGATAGAGATATTGTGAGAAATATTGTTCTGTGTCTAATGGTTTTAGTATTGAGTTTGTATTAGGTAAAGTGAGATGATAATTCAGCTTAGCGATCAAATTTATAACTATGATATATTTTAGAAGTTGGCTAAGATCGCTGGCGAAAAAGGGACATTATTGTATTTGTCGTAGAAGCATGTCACACCTATATGAAAATGTTTCAGTCTACATTTATTTGTAACCATTTCCACAGATTTAACTCAGACTTTATTAAAACGTGTAGAACATATTTTGCTTTGTACATATAGATATGTATTATTCTATGTCCTACGTGACAGGTAACAAAAGTACTTTGAGGACTTTACGTGACGCGAATTAATTATAAAAGTAAGGGCTGCCTCATTAAATTCAAGGCTAGGTGCCGACTTTAAACCAGGAATAGACTTGAGACATCTTTTGTTTATTCAAGAATGCTGGCTGGCTTATTCGCCAGAATTACCTAGATTTTCAAAATGGTACAGATACATTATTATCTACACTTAAAATGTATGAATATCATACTTTTTCGATGTGAAAAAACTGAGTAGTAAATAAATGAAAAATGAAAACACATATCGACGTGGTTCGAAAACAATTTACTGAATATAAAATTAAGAAAAAAATATATATATAAAGACATTACTCAAATAAGGTTAAAAAATAATACAATATCGTGAAAAGTGACATAATTTGTTACAGTACCATAATCTCATTCATCGTCAATCTTTTTATTTCTCTTGCAGCAACAGCTTAACCCGTACAAAACCAACAAAAAAAACACACACAACACTATGTTGTGAAAAAAAGAAAATCAAGTATTCAATTTGGAACGCACGTCGCCAATAATAGTTTTCTGAGAAGGTCTTAGCGAAATGAGACCGTGCAACTAGGTTTGTATCATGGAGAACAAAATAAATAGCGGAGGTGGTATAACGAAAAACCGCCTAAGAAAGTAGCGTGTCAAAATGCTGAGGACGACAAACTTACTACTGTTTTCGCCCTTATACACCTTCTTTGGACCCGACCATTTTTTGTTACACCAAAAATCGTTGACAGATGTCTCAAAGAACGCGAATGCTTCCTTAGTTTTGGTCATGACGAACCGTATGAATTTGACCTAGCAGAAGGCGCCTGACCTACGTGCATTGCATCTCTGCTGATTTTCCTTACTCCGTGGTACGTATGTTCAAGAAAATTGTGGTCATTCCCGAACGAACTTTTCTGCCATTGACTCGGAAAGCTGTTACTGGAAAGTTGAGAGCTATTCAGAAACATGAAGGTTTTTATTAAAATTTAGATTGGAACCGCAAGCACAATGGATGGGAATATTATGTGGGAACGCTTGGACAAAGGAAATTTTCTTTTGGTTGCTTCTTAGTAGTTTGTAAATGAGTTAACTTTTTTTGCGCTTGATTTACGGAGTTGCTCACTATGTACTCTTATGGGTGTAGTTCATATAATTATTTGAAAGAAAAAAAACTACAATTAAGGCCAAAATGACAGGATATGAGATATTGAGAAGTCAGTTTTTTTTACTGTGTGTACTTTAGGGCACTTATTTGAACATAATATTTTTCTAGATGCATATAAATAATTGCTTCAATGTTTTTGATAGATATTCTAGACTTTTTTTCTAAGGTACAATATCTTAGAAATAACGGTATATATTTTTAGTTAGTAGAACATACCTTAGTATGTATTTTGGACAGATTTATAGTTTTCAAGATTTTTGTTTTCAAGAAAAATAACACAGAGGATCGAATGCATACACAACGAATGAACAATATACACAAAATAAAAAAAAGAACAAAACAAAACATCGACCCGCTTCCCAGTATAAACTTATTCAGAAAAATACTATTTCACAGTGCTACGCCGTAGGTGACTACGCGTGCTACGGTTGCTACGTGCTACGCCGATGCAATGGTGGGATGTTCCGGCTACGACTCACTGCTCTTAGTATTCCTTTTGTTATATTTTATTGTTATAAGTGAATTTTATTTTATGTATAAAAGGTTTTAATTCTATTCATTTGGTTTTTATAAGTGATTTAAGGTTTCTTTTTTATTGTGTGATGTTGCGTTTTCTTTTTTAGTAGAAGCTGCCCCACGGTTTCACCCGCGTCCCGTGGGAGATTCTGCTCGTACAGGGATAAAATATAGCCTATATGTATTACCCGGGAAGAGTGTAGCTTCCCAAAAGCGAAAGATTTTTTCAAATAGGTTACTAAAACTTCATTTTTTTACTAAAGGGTATAACCAAAACATAGTAAAGATGTTTTTTTTTTCATATTTGTTATAAATATTGTGTATTTTTGTATTTTGCAATGTTTAACAAGAAACTGTAATATATGTAGGTATATGTTTCACACTAGTTCTTCGGATTTGTTTGCACCTACCAACGCTTTCTTTCCGCCACCCAAAGGTAGACTGGTAGAGAACGTCTAAGGCGTTAAGTCCGCCATTGTACTATTTGTGCAAGAAGTATTTTAAATAAATAAACTGTATTTGTACAATATTGAAATCAGGAGACTAACCTATTCATTTAAACAGAGTTTAAATTCCAAGAAAACTCTAAGTTAAGTTCAAAATAAAACTCAAGAAAATCTATTGCATTTAATACTTGAAAACTACTGAACTAACAGTTAATAACTGCTAACTCGATACAGCGGCAGTAATCAATTTATACTAAAACTATTCTTCAAGTTACGAACCGTAAACTTCTTAACGAGATATCCAATTATTTATAACTGGTTTATACTTGGGAGTTTTAACTGTACCGTTTCTTTAGCTCGTTAGTTTAGAAAGTGTGGAATATTTTTAATTGATTATCGTAACAATTTTGAAGTTAGAAGATTTTTAATTGTAATTTTTTCGTGGTTTATATTTACAGAAGCATCTGTTTTTAAGTAATTGTGTAAGAAATGTGAATTGTCCCTACGTTGGTAATATGATTTAGGGTTCAATGAGAATCAACTTTCTGTCTCTTAAATAGAAACTAGTAATGTAATTTTGGATTGAAGATTACCTGAAAGAAAAGAAAGAAAGAAAAACATTTTATTCACGCGAGTGACACAAGGAAATATACAAAAAATACTTTTAAAAAAAAATCGGTAAAAAAAACTTTTAAGTTAAACGGTTTTATCTTATGTGCACTGAAAACTAGAAAATAAAAAAAAACTGTTACTTACCTTAAACCTACGTAGGTGGTCCCGGTCATATTAGACTAAAATAAAAACGTGGGGCCTATTACCTAACTATTGCTGTAATACTTTCTTCTAGAGGTATAATAGGTGTGGATTGCATCGACTTACTATAATCGTAACTGGAGATTTTGATAATCAATAATCAGCCGTAGCGGCTTCACCAACGAACGCCGAGCTCACGATCTACCAAAGTATAAAGATATGCTTTGCCATAGGTAGGATTTCAGAGGGCCCCACGTTTTTATTTTAGTCTAATATGACCGGGACCACCTACGTAGGTTTAAGGTAAGTAACAGTTTTTTTTTATTTTCTAGTTTTCAGTGCACATAAGATAAAACCGTTTAACTTAAAAGTTTTTTTTACCGATTTTTTATTTTCTGGTTTTTAGTATTTAATGAAAATACCGAATATTCCTCATTCTATATATGGGTCAGCAGCGGTGAGGGAGTGCCAAACTCTTACTGACTAAAAAACCGTTGTGTTTCGTCGTAGGCCTTTTATATACCAAGACCACGGTAACTCTTTCGAACAATCCCCCAGCCCAGGCAGGCCTTGGCCTTGTTGGGCCTCGCTGGGGTTGCTGACAGCATTCTACTTGACTAGCCCTTTCATTTGATACCCATATTGAGGGGGTTGTGGAAAAAATATCCGCCATTTTGTACCGGCGGCCATCTTGGATTTACAATGTTATTGATATTACTATATTGTATTGTCATCGGAATTCAAGGTGTGTACCAAATTTCAGATCAATCTGACAACAGGAAGATACTTAAATTTGAATTACTAAATTTGACCCAAGAAAGAATAAATAATAAATAAAACAAACAGGGTGAGCTAAATAAAACCGTTTAAAAATACGAATTACGACACAGAGTACCTTATAATATACGGAAGTTACAATAAGAAACACGACACGAGAAGAAGGTACATAACGGGAAATATGTGTCACACCCGCGTGAAACGGCCCTCACCTCATGAACCGTGATAGTTAGAGTTGAAACCCAGATGATGTCACTATAAAAACTAATACTTTTAACTAGAACAAAATAAATATTTTGGGGGGCTCCCATACTACAAACGTGATTTTTTTGCTCATTTTATAAATAATGGTACGTAACCTTTTGTGCGCGAGTCCGGCTCGCATTTGGCCGGTTTTTAACTCTTATTCTTTAATACTAACATAACATATTAACGTCAAAATAAATCACATCAACAAACTAAGCCCATTAATACTAATAAACTATCAAAAACTGTTATCGTACTTCACATTATCCATATCAAACGTTCCCAAGGTCGGGAGAATCAAGATTAATGACTACCGACCTCTGTTTGACCTTGAACCTTTGTCCTATAGTTTGAAGATGTTTGGTTTAAGTATTGTGGTATGTTGAAGCTTATGGTACTGTTGGTAAGCTGGATGTCCAAATCTGTAAGTATGTTTGTTGATAAGGTTGTTTCCAGATTTGTAAGACTGTTAAATTAACTTATCAATCATGATTTACTTTTTGCTGTTAAGATTCATTTCCCTCATCCCTTAATTCAAAATTGTTTATAATCTTCTACAATGTAAGTAAATGAGCACTGTATTCCATGAAAAAAAAAACATATAACTCCATAACACTCCTAGCCTGCGACTAGAGGCAAGAAATTAATATGATTAACCTACTTGAATTTAAATTTCATGTAATTAGATATTTGTAAGTTATAACCAGGTACATGACCCACATTCTCATCCCTATTTAAACAGCCAAACTAGCACACGAAACAACAAAATACCATACACTTACATAAATATAACCACCGCCCGCTTTAAAAGCCAACTAAATAATTGCAATTAATCACTCCAAACAGATTTCTACACAAACCCAAATGCAGAGCAACCTGTTCTAATTAAGAAACTAAATCCCCTACGAATTAAAACCACATACTGACAACGGTATTAACCAGCCAATTTGTAAAGGTATAAAGCCGGCTGAATCCCAGTGGCACTCGAGGTAAACCGTATTTAGTCGTGTTACATACACCAAATCACTGGGTCGTTACAATACGAAGATTCATGACTTTTGTGTAAGGAGAACGTATTTATGTGTTTTCTTTGTATTAGTATGGTTTCTGTTTTATTAAAGTTTAGAATTATATGTAGTGGAATTTCTATACTAAAATTATAAAGCTGAAGAGTTTGTGAGGAACTACTGATCCGACTTGAAAAACTCTTTCAGTTCTGTATGAAAATTTGTGACCTTCATAGTTGAAGTCGGTAAACGTAACTATTATATAATGTGTCGTTAACTTAGGTTTTGGAATCGTGACCTTAAATTAGTGTTTTTTTTATAATAAAGCTGTTAGTTGATTTTTTTAATAATAAAGCCGAGTTTGGAGATTTGAAATTATACAACATTGACAATTGAAGAAATTGAAATGGAATACTTTATGACATAATGTTAGTTATAAATGCCAATTACTCTAATTATATGTATTTCTTGTCGTGGAATTGTTAGCTCCTTGGAAAATACTATGTTATTTTAGAAACCAAATACGAGATAATAAATTCAAATGTTGTTATTCTACGACTATTGCCAATTTCAATGGCATTAAAGGAACTTGCTTTCTACTATTACGGAAATACAAACTATATAATCCTTTTTTTATATATTTGTGCTCATTTTTGCTATCTTATTATCATCCATACCCATTCGGATCACGTACGTAAACAGGAAAAACATTTCTTTGAATTTATCTTCGCAAAAATGCGTTCCTATTACCAAGGAGAAAAAATAATATCTTCTCGGAATATTATAGGTGAAATATCATCGCATTTTAGTACAGGATATCTTGTGTGATACATAATTTTGGCAACACAGCCTATTTATAGGCCAATTGGGCTATAAATAGTACACAAAGAGGAAGATGTGTTGTTCTTGCTCTTTTCAAGGAGTCTATTTGAGTTAGGGCCTGATTTGCCCACGGTATTTTGGTCTACGTTAGCATAACATAAGATAGAAACATAAAATGGCCACCGAATCAGCAAGCTGAAGTGGCAGTGGGCTGGCCATATTAGCCAAAGAACTGATAACCGTTAGGGTAAACGAGTTCTAGAGTGAAGACCACGCCTCGGCAAACGTAGTGTAGGACGTCCTCAGGCACGGTGGAGTGATGACTTGCGCAAGACGGCTGGCAGGAGCTGGTTGCGAGAAGCCGAAAATCGATCTCAGTGGCGTGCACTTGGAGAGGCCTATGTCCAGCAGTGGACTGCGATAGGCTGATGATTATAAAATGGCTGTCACAATTACAAATGGGCATAGCAAGATATTATTTAGAAGAGAAAAAGGCGTGGATTTGGTATTCAGTTCAATGTATTGATGAAGCCTTTACTCGTGAATTTGAGAAGGTATCTTACTATCCATGAAATAACACTAAGCAGATTCTTCTATTTGAGCTGCTTTGTGAATTAGAGTCAATCAATACTGCCAAAAAATTCGCACATATTTTTCTTTCCAAAAAATATCAACCACGAGATAACACACACATGTACTTTTCCAAGTACATTTAACGCGAAGGTCAGCACTTAGCATTAAGTGGTCACCGTTGCTTGCAGACAAACGCAATTCACTTAGCGTGACCCAACTTGGTAATACGGACCCTGATATTCCGGAACTCGTTTCCTGAGTACGTTTGGAGATATTGTACTGTCCTATGAATAGGACAACATGTGCTTGAAATTAAAATGGAAATAGATTGCGAGGTTAAGTTTGGGTATGAATTTGGTAGTGAATGTTATTTTCCTATATAACTATTTTCAATGTGTACCTAGATATCATCATCCTCCGAGCCTTTTTTACCCAACCATGCTGGGTTCTGCTTCAATGTGTAGATAAATAGATGGATTATTATTTATTTTGTACCATATAAAATCACTCTAAATGACAAACAAAAATCTAAATAAAATTGACTGTCTTTTAGCTGAAAATAAATTTCTTCTACACAACTTCTGGAAAATGTTGAAGCAACATTTATATAGCCACATTGGAGAACCCCTCAAAAATATGCCATCTTATAAACAAATATTAAGAAATTTCCGAAAAGATGTAGTGTACCTACATTTTTTTGCAGAGCAAAAATCTTCATGAAATTATTCTAAGGCAGTCAGCCTAAGTGTCAGAACAAAAGAAGCGCGGCTAATCCGCTATGCCGATATAATTAAATCACTTAGCTTGCTCTTAAACCCACTTGAATGATATAAAGCCCAAGAGATGGAATTTCCAAATGGAACGTAATTTTTGTAGGGAATTGCAAATTATTGTGGTGGATATCTAGTGATGAGCAGAAAAAATTAAAATAAAAATTAAATATAGTTTAAGTTACGTTACGAAGGTAATACCAACTAAATATTTTGTTTTGGAAAAAAAAGTTTCCAGTTTCTGGAACTATTAAGTGTCAAGTGAAACAGTCTTATGCTGAATTAGAACTGACTGTTTAATGGAGTAACATTTTATATTACAAGTACCTGTTATACCCACAGTATCAAGGTACAGATATCAATATCACCGGATAAGTAAACATAAATATTCTTTATAACACCTAAGGCTGGACTTGACCGAAAATATACGACCATAATTCCTAATTTTTATCATGGCTAATCCATACTGTTTTACAAAAACCAATAAACGACAACACCACGTATTCTTCAATTATATCAAAACAAAAAGCGAAACAGTTGAACTCGTTGGTTTTAACACAACAATAGAATTAGTTCGAATAAATCGAGTTATGCATTTTTGATAGTAACATCCATGTTGACAATACCTCTGTGGGATTTGTCTATTTGTATCGTATTTTTTTAATAAATTGTTTTTACATGCTGACGAACGCTTGAAAAAATACTTTGCATAGGTAACCAGTTTATAGTGAATTTTTACACACTTACCTACTTTATTGTGATTTCAAAACGAACACTTTTCTCTGCTAACAGGCGATTTCTGAGTACTTTTATCCGCCTTCTATGTACCTATTCATCTCAAAGAGATTAGCAGATAAACGTTGGACAAATGTATTCAGAAACCGACCATAAGGAACCAATAGCCAACTTAATCTAAACATCTAATCTAACAATAACCAACTTAATCTAACAATTCGCCAAACCTAACGATTCACTGATATCTCTAATTTTTCAAAATTGAATATATTATAAAACCTCAAAAGAAATTCCGTAATTAGATAAATAAAATTACTTTATCTAAAGTACCTCAACAGAATAATAAGTCAAATAAAACACAACCACCCAAACACATGGCCCTAATGTTCTAATTACAAAACCTCTAAAACAAACGCTCATTAACATAATTCCAATAGCAAAATATTCTAGTGTGACCATTCACAGTATAGCCCATTTCTAACCAGCTAACCCTGTTTTGCTAGCTCTAAGCTGTTTGCTGTCCCAATTTAAGCCGCGCCCGGGTTAAATTTTCAAGCTGCATACAATTTAGCAAATTAGAGGATTTAACAGCTTCATCAGAGCACGCACGATGAATAGGCTCGTTTAGTGAGAATATCTGATTTGTTATTTATGTGAGCGTTCGTATTAATTTTGTGTTTCGTTGATTGGATTTGGGAGGTAATATTGTTTTTGTTTTGGAGTTATTTGATGACTGCTGTTAGTTAAATCAGGTTGGAAATAATGAAGAAGAAGAACAAACATATGTTGTGTCCACCATAGGTATAAAGAAGAATAATTTCTATGAAATAAGTAAATTGTTAGCTCCTGGCGCATTTTTCTATTATTATTCGAAATATTATTTTTAATTATAGTTTGTTCAGTAGTGGACTTACATGATGAAATAGGTGCTCAAGAATCATAAGAAAGTGCAAAAGATTTATTAGAAGCAGATAACCTTTAATAAAATATACATTTCTGACACTAAAAGTTCTAAAACAACAAAACACAATAAACGACAGACGACTTAACAAGTGACAAAGTATTGGAAAATGTAACAACTATAGATTCCAATACTTCCGCGCGACTTGAAAACGTCGGCACTCGGAGTGTTATCTAATGCGAAATACTAACAGTCATTACCAGTTTGAAACAATATTGTTACTTGTAGAAAATAAGGTAAGAATATGATAGATAACTGAGCGAATTCTGTTATGATTTACTATGGATTTCAACCGGTCCATCTGTCGTTTTGCAATTAGAGATGGAATTTCGACATTAGCTTCATATAAAGAAGGTACCTATGTGTTTCAATCTCTATATTGTATCTCTGTTACTGAAATCCGAAGTTAGATATATCACAGCTGTATTTTTAAGAAAACCATTTAATCAAACAGCTAGCCTAGCTGTCTTACAATTGAAGTAGTTAAGCGACCGCCATGCGGCTCTTGCGTTTGATTAGCGTTGTTAAGTCAAAAGGCTATTTGATTGAATGGCTATTTTAACCAGTTGGTTGTTTATTGTTCTTATCAACTTAAAAAGCAAGAGATTTTCATTTAAAATTATAATCTTTTTATGAAAACATCTAGGTATCATAAATCACATCAACATAAAATATCATGTCCTAATCAGCTGCCAGTCTAACCAAATAAGCCTGAGCGTCATAATTTAACATGAACCGACTGCGAACTGACCTCGACAACTCAATTACTGATTATATGGTTATACCATTGACACGTATTTGTTTAATGAACATCCAACTAGCCGCTGGCTTTCCTAACAAACACAAGTATGACATTATCAAAATAATTGGGAAAAACAACTGTAGTAAATGTTTTCCAAAACATTTTCAAGAGATACTTAAGTTTTCCGTTTCGACGAAAAAATATATTTTTCCCTAAAAAACTGAAAGTATTTTTTGCTAATAAGTCAATTTGATTATAACTAAAAGCTTACCTTTCCAGTTATTTAAAATAACATTTTTCGTATTTTTTTTTCTACTAAAACTTTACGGTGAAATATTTTGTAATTTTGAGATAAAAATGGTGTATCTGATTTCAGCAATATTAGGGATAAATTGGAAACATTTAGGGAAATCGTTTTGGTAGTTAATGTGTTCCCGAATTGGTTTTCTTTTAAATTGATTATTTCAGGCGTGATGTTTTTCACAAAAGTTTTTTAGTACTAACGTTTAGAAGTTACCATTTTTTCACAACTTAGGATTTATTTTGGGCTTGAAATATGCTGTTTTTCTTTATTTAATTATTCATGAATTTAAGCAATAGTGTTCTTTTTGCATATTATTATGAAATGAACATTGATCTACACCTACTATCTAAAATGTTACCTAAATAAAATTGATACTTAGGCCCAGGTAACACCGATAACAACGTTTATCAGTCACGTCAGTATTGTAAAAAAAACTGTTGTTTTCAGACAACAATGGTGAACTTAAGCCTTAATGGATCTAAAGCCTAAACCTACCATATAGTAAACTTTAATCCAATCCCCAAACAAAAAAGTTATGGCAAAACGCATTGTGTCGAAGCACCGAAGCTTTGCTTCACAGCAAATCTGTTACGACAAAGTAATTAGAAAAGTATCCACCGGTTAGGTAAATTCAATTAAAACTTTGCACTAGAGTTAAAGACAGAGTTTTGGTACCACAAGTACGGGTATACGGGGATCAAGTGTGATTCGGGGACTTTCGGGGGATTTTAGAAGTAAGGACATCATTACGTCTAATTTAGTCGAGGATTAAGTGAGTGAAGCATCTTCAATTCGTCTCGTTGGAGCTTTGAGGGGAGTGAATTTAGAAGTGACGAAATTGGAACGCTCATATTTTGCTAAGGGGCCTTTTGTAAATAATATTTGGACGGACATTTTAACGTAAAAGCAGTATCTTCCAATAACTTTGAATAGGTAATTAAAAATGTAGTGCTTTTAAAATCATTAAAAACGAAACATTTAATAAACGTCGAAAGTCAATTTACATGTCAATTAAACTTCATAATAGCCAAAAAAGATTTTTAAACAAAAAACAATCTGACCAACAAAACCACATTCATTTCGCCCAAATCCCTGAAACGTGAACAATCTAAATTCGACCTAATTTAGTTGGCGATAAAACTTTATTTCGTTTGATCGAGTTGCTGAGGATTAATCGTACGATTTATCAGATCTTGATGTACGATTCAGGAACTTGGTTTGTTTAACAGATAAAACTGTGTTGTGTATCTGCAGTACTGTGTTGTACGTGCGGCTTATATGCGACGAATTCTCTGTCAGTGATAGATGAGCTCCGGCAATTTCGCTAGTAATTTTATACTGCGCTTTTTGGAGTGAGGAATATAAATTGTTCCTTGGAATAAGTGGTTTGTTCATCGGTATGTTGTGTGAAAATTAATTTTGAAGTTTTATAATGGACATTTTGAAATTAAATATACATTATATTCAGAACTTTGAGTTCTGTTTGACAGTAAGTTTCTTTAAGGAATTTTGTTTTATAGATATATTTTTTAGTGTGTGGAAAATTCTACTTGATTAAACATAGATTTCCATGTATTAAACATCCTCAACACAAACGAACATAAACAGAATCAACATTCATTACATATCTGACAGTTGAAAGCTCCTACAAAAACCAAAAACAAAAAAAAAGTTTACGTTTGAAGACCGTACTTTTATTGGAAACTGGGAATGAAAAAAAAAAGAAAGCTAACCGCAGCGAAACTAGCGTAGCTGTCACGAATAGGGTTGCCACGTTTTCAAATAAAAATATTGCGCTTGTAACAGATCTTTGCCTGTTTGTTGTAAAGGATATTTTATTAAGATGCATTGTGTAATGAACGCAATGTATTATGTACGAGCTTGTTGGTTATATCCAATGATAAAAAAAAAAAAACCATATAACTGAACTGACATAATTATCTTGCACGTCTGTACGTGGTCCGTAATAAATGTTTTTTTTTATCTCACTTCAACTGACAAAATGTGTCCAGCGTACATCGCAATCAATTAAACTGTAGAAGAATTCGTTTGGTTTCACCCTACAGCCTAATAGGCGAATCAATATCACTGGCATCAGATATCTCGCAAAAAAAACTGCGAGCCTTAGCTGAAAAAACTGCCAGTTTCAAATATTTCTAGTTCACAAAAGAAAAATATCGACATAGATAGACCGCCGAACGATAACGAGGCGTCCATACGTATTGAGTTCTACGACGTTAAAAAAGTTCAAATTCAAAAAAGGTTACATATTCGTTCCAATTTAGAACTAAAAAAAATATAGTGTGTAATGTCAAACTGTATTTTTTATCTGACGTTCCGATGTTTTGAAGAACTTTTGTGTGTTTTGATTGCCATTTGAATTTGGAACTTTTTTACGGAACGGTTCAGTTTATTTATTTATTTTGTGTAAACTGATTTTAAATTGTGTACTAAGGTGTGTATGATTTTTTAAAGTATAGTATATTGATGAAACGGTGTTTTTTAACAATACAATGCAGCTGTATTGTCGACCCCTTTTTACATCGAAATTATAATACCGACCATACCTGCTATTTTCGCACGTTACAAAAACACTTACATTATCTGAATAGGCTTCAAACACTCTTAATTAAGACGAGTAAAACGTCCCCGTGTAATCAGTACTGCCAATATTGACTTTGGAGGGAAGCCATTTTTCCAAGTGAAAAATACCGTTCAGTCTACAGAGTCTGCCAAGTTTGTTCTAGCAACGCAAATCTGTCTATGTGCCGGAAAATTGGAACCTTTCTGAACGTATTTTATTTACAAGGTGCAATTCAGGAGTCGATTTAGCTTATTTTTTCTGCTGATCGTTGCAAATTGTGTTTTTATGTTGCACGATCGCTGATTAATGTTTTGTCTTTTTGTGTGAGTCGGAACGTATTTTTAGGGATGTAAAAACGCGTTTGTTTTGTTTTGTATTCCTTTTGGGACTTTTATTTATTCATCATTAAAAGCCCTTATATTTTTAATTATTTAGGAAACTCGAGTTTGTCAAATAAACCCGCTAATGATTAAGCTAGATAATTTTTAATGGGTGCTAATGCTTTAATGACTTGCAAACAAACAAAGATCTTTCCACCTTTGTACTCTTTAAAAAACTGTGAGTGAAACACTTACAGACTCTTTAAAAGAAACACAGGCGTGTCACAGTAGGACGCCTTTAAAGAAAAGAGAGCTTTTCCTTCAATTGGCAGCTTAACATTTTATTCAGCGGCAAAAGATATAAAATTTCCATGAACACAAAGTAACAATATACTGTACATAATATTTTGTATAGAGGAAGTCTTTTGCATAGAAATCTGAGTGGCTTTGTTCGGACGCACAAACAAGTAGGTTTGTACTCAAAGGCGTTTCTGTACGGGAGAAAGGAAACGATTCGATTGGACGAATAAAAAACTTCCTTTTTGTGTGTGTGTGTGGGTGAAAAAGTGAATTAATAACTTGTTTTTTTGTGCTACAGTTACAGTTTTCTGACGATTTTCGTTGTTTTATTTGGTAGAAGGAACGTTATACCTATTTTCTTCCTACACTAAAGAAAGATAACGTAAACATTTTCTGTATGACTCTAGATTTATTTAGAAGCAGTCCGGAATCCTTTGTCTTTCATTATTAGAAAAGGCTTGCACCTGATTACAATTCAATACAATGTATTATCAATTATTTTGATTATAATTATAGGTACGCCCTTCTGCAACATTCTTCACTTCATTGAACATCAAATCCATTCACCAGAAAACTGTATCCTTGATTATAAATTCCTCAACAACACAAAAACTTTTGCACACTCCATTATGATTGTTCTCAAAGTTGTTTTTAAATCAAAGTGAGTGATTCCCGTGAGAGTTCAGTTTATATGTTAATGTGGCCCGTTCCCTTGGCGTTTGAAGTCAATCCGACGAGTGTGACGCGATCGGAGAATTAATTTATGCATTGTGTCTACCTGTGTTTTATCGGTAACGGTTAATTTTTATTGTAGATAGGCTTTTTGTTTGTGATGGTACTGCGTAATCGAATTGTTGATACATTAAGTACAAGTTATACTTTTGTTTTCCCACAAAACTATGGCCGATGGCAGATGAAATACTGCGTAGGTATAACACTCACAAGTAAGTCAAGATGTTGTCAATATAACTTTCAAAGTCGGTTTATAGATCCAAAGATTACTACAATTTCAAATTCTCACAAACCTACCTCTTTATAACATTAGTATCTAAGACGAATCCTAATCGAACAGACTATTTTACCTTTTATCCCCCTCAGAAAACCCACACCTCGCATTCCCACATACTCATACAAAAACTATAACCCGCCCAGTTTAACGAGTACCCCTAACAAGAGCATCTTCCTTTTGCTATGCGCAATCTAATTTTTCCGTATGATCTGATGAGATGGCACAGCTGACACCGACATAACGCTTCGTTAGTCACTGCAGAGCAAATCGGATCTTCTTTGAGATGAAATTAGCAATCGCTTTGAAGTATTAACACCTGTACGATGAGAATATTAATCGTAATCGGTTTGGAAGTAGAAAGTTCTTTGGTGCTGCGGGCTTTTGGTTTTTATGTGGTGTTTCTTTCTCAAGAGTTTAGTGAGATAATTTATTTTCATAAAATCATACTCCAAGTTAGTCGCATATTTAATGTTTGCTAATGTGCTGGAATCGCATTATATTATATGATGATTAATGGCAGAAGAAGTAACAAAATAAAATAAAAAATGCTACATATTTCTAAACAAATTTCCTTGAAGAGACCTCAAGATACTCAAACATTGATTCACGGCTAAGCTCTAAACATGCATCTTCGTATTGCCTATCGATCACCCCCAACTCCTTCCAATCAATAGGTACAAACATCACTACCGAACACCGGTATTCTCATTAGCTTAAATACACAAAACAAACACCTGTCGATATCAGTATTTATCGACATCGGTTCCATGCGTTCACATCACTATCTGCACTGCAATCATGATTCATTAGGGCAGGATCCGATATCTTTGGAGGGGATTGCCAATAGCTTTGAGCTATTAACACACTGATTTACGAAGTCCCTCGCAATGGTAGCTTTAACGTAATGATAGGACCTACCTCATTTTGTTGGGTATTGATTCCTGCTAAGGGATTCGATTAAGCGTTGATAGCTTTGAGTTTTTTGCGCTGATTGGATTTTGGAACGAAATGCAGTCTAAGTTTTAATTACACACAGTTTAGGAGTGCTTTTACTAAAAAATGTGTAACCATGAATTTTTGGGACACTTGAAGTACTTTTAGTCACTCCTTAATAACCTCAAATGACCTTTTAAGTCTGCTTCAAAAATAGTCCACGAAGACTTAGCAAAAATAGAACACCTACATTTAAAAATGGATTACAAATTCATAACATTCCAATTTCAAACCCAACAATACACTGGCACAGATGAAAAAAACACAAGCGAACACTCCGAACCTATTATTTTAAATCCGTTCCACAGAAAATAACAGCCGTCTTATAAACTGTGGAACGTAATGAACTAGGTTAAAAAGGCAGCTCTTAACTTTTTTAGTGGCAAAGGACAGTCGTAATGAAGAAGGAAACAGGCTAGCTACGACAAACAAGCTTCAAGGAGATTGCTCAACAAATTCTTATTTATCCCGGTCATTTTTCTAGTTAATTTTCTTAGATTTTCTTTAGAAAGTCTAGGGTAATACCGTTGTAGTAACTGGTGGTTAAGCACTTTATTGTATTATTATTTCTATAACAAAGCTTACCTAATAACGGTGCCCAATTATAGACTTACTGGTGATAAGACAAACAAAACATTACACCTGTGAAACTCACTTTAAACCTTATTCAGAAAATAGTCGGACTATTAACATGACATGTGTCAAACGGATTTCTTAAAAAAAAAAAAACACTTCATTATGGAATATTCTTTATGACTTAGCTTTGTCAGGGCGGACATATCTATGAGAGATAATGTAGTAGTAATATCGAATGTGGTCACATTGATCAAGCCTTTGGACAAACCGAGATTATGTTGTGCTTAAAATAGCCTTTATAATCATGTGTTTTAAGCCAGTTGTTCACAACTAACAAAACTGCAACAAAAGCACTTAACATTATCAAAACTCACCTTCTCCAACAAAGAAGCAATTCTACTGCTGAGCAGCAGAACAAAGTAATATAATCTAAAGCGCTTTATAAGTTATCCGGACGCGCAGTGAAATTTGCCAGAACGTGAACACCCAACCCAATTGCAACAAGGTCGATACATGTCGCAGATGTAACTCGTAAGGTGAGTATAGACTACAACATTTACTTGTAACAGAACAACGAGCCGCTGTGAGATGTTCTAGTGTATCATCCTTTTACGAACAAACCGTCGAGCACGCTCGCCTGTTTGTTATAAACCAACAAGCATATAGGTGTAACATTTCGTCGAGCCAAGTGCGGGCGATGCGCGTTTGCGGGGTGACGCGGAAGGAGAGGGCGAGGGAGCATTTACCCGTAACATAACGCCGAGCATTCGCACGAACGTTACGTTACATGGAAATGCTTTGGAGACTGAGCTTTTGCCTGTGTTGTACCATTCGCTAGAACGTTACATTACGCAGAAATGCTCCACAAAATGTTGTAGTCTACACTCACCTGTAAAGTCGTGATGTAAGCGACACTTAACAACAATATCCCATTTTATAGTATAAGCGGTCTGTTTGCAATCAGAGCGGACAATTCAACGCTTACTGTTAATTGGTACTGCGAAAAACAATGTAATATTATGTATTTAATTAGCTATTTTTGTTTGTCGTAAAATTTTATTTGGTTGCCACCTTTTTGTGGTTAGCTGTCGCTTTATTGTAGTTGCTTTATTAAATGGTTATGATGTTTTAAGACATTTCTAGAAACAGCTGATATAACTGTTTGAGTATACTAAAGTTAGTTAAGATAATCATATATTGGGACAGCGAAAAACAGTGTAATATTATTTAATTAGCCATTTCATTATTTGCTTCTCATAAAACTGTATTTAATTACCGCGTTTTTGTGGTAAGCAGTCGCTTCATTAGGTATACAGTTAGGTACATACTTTATAAAATAGTCATGATATTTTACGTTTCTAGAAATAGCTGTATAGATAGGCTTAGCTACCTATAGATAGGTCACAGATTACTAATAAAATATAGGGTTTACTACTACTTACAGTTGACTACGTACAGTACGTATATGAGAGGCAAATAAATCTAAAATTAATCCAAATATAGTACAAATATGTACATATTTATTGGATTAGAACTCACAAAAAATAAAATTGTCCAGACAGACACTTCAATATTTTTTATAAAAAATTGAAATATAGTTAAATGTATTGTAAGTGATTTTAGAGTGCTTTCACCTAACATATTTTTTTATTGAAAGCTAGCCTTTATAAGCGGCTTAAAAATGGTGTACCTAGTGTAGTTTTTTAAACCGTTTACTAAAAAAGAAGGGTTTTGAGGGTTTAACGAATGTATCCCAGAGCATATTATTTCTCCTTTTG
This sequence comes from Helicoverpa zea x Helicoverpa armigera, assembly GCA_033682625.1. NCBI lineage: Eukaryota > Metazoa > Arthropoda > Insecta > Lepidoptera > Noctuidae > Helicoverpa > Helicoverpa zea x Helicoverpa armigera. The sequence goes on from JAWIIS010000041.1 coordinate 2,801,806, forward strand.
TTGGTTTTTAGCTAAAAACTAGATTTATATTCCAGTTTTTTTTATTATTTACGAAAGCCCATGTGCAGAATTTACAGTGTTATTTCATAAATTCCGCGAAATAATCGAACAAAAATACCGACTCGTTATGAAAAGATGGTCACCCATCCACGAACCGACCGAACCAAGCGTTGCTTAACCGTATGATCGTCGATCCGCACGGCTTTGATTTAGCGAATAGCTCTTCTAACTTACATAACTTATCTACAGAATACTATTAACTTACCACGGTTTTAAAGTTGATAACTTTATATCAGTTTATTTATTTAGACTTTATTGAATAAAAACTTAATTTAACGATAAAATTTAATTCAATTCGCTTTTATGCTTTTTCAAAAGAAACGTTAAGATGATTTTGTAGTTCTTTGGAAGCTGGATTTAGATTTGGATAAATAGTATTTTGAATACATTTGAAAGCAAATTCAATGGATTGTGTACCGTAAATAACAAGGCTTAAACAGTTTATACAGAATCCTGCTTTGAAGATGATCGGATTAGTGCATACGAATTTAAATCATATGTACGTTCAGTATATGTATACGTAGTTCTCTCAAATATACATACTTTTAATATAACTTTACAATTGACCAATCTACGTACTAGCATCTGAAACCAATTTATAAATCGTTTTAGTATTATGACAAAAAAAGTAAAAAAAAATATTTTCTAATTTTCTTTAAATACTTGTTAACGTTGTGTGTGCTGTGTTCGCTTTTTGGTGATAACACTATTAATTTTGTAACTCAACACTAACCTCTTTTACACAAACTAGTACCTAACAGAACTTTATTCGCACTGGCACAATAAAATCTGGCACAGTCGCGACAGTCCGCTTCCGACGTTATCTAGACGTAGATGAATGTGCCTCACATTGTTTCTCCTACTATTACTTGCATTACTTATCGAAGTGTCGTGATATATAAATTAAAATATTCACTCTAAATTTCATAAAATCTATAGTCAACATAAAAAAGTACTGCTAAAAATAAAAACCGTGTAACGTGCTTTATGGTACACAAATGTTTCCACTTACTTAAAAATGAAACCAATTATACATCAATATTCAAACTCAACACTAACCTCCTTTACACAGAACTTTATTCGCACTGGCACAATAAAATCTGGCACAGTCGCGACTTCAGTCCGCTTCCGACGTTATCTAGACGTAGATGAATGTGCCTCACATTGTTTCTCCTACTATTACTTGCATTACTTATCTATATATTATAAAAATATAATCAACAGAAAAAAAACACTACTGCTAAAATTAAAAACCATGTAACGTGCTTTGAAATTTTGTTCCACAAATGTTTCCACTTATTTAGAAACGAAACCAATTATTTATCAATCTTCAAACATGCTTCAAACTCAACACTAACCTCCTTTACACAGAACTTTATTCGCACTGGCACAATAAAATCTGGCACAGTCGCGACTTCAGTCCGCTTCCGACGTTATCTAGACGTAGATGAATGTGCCTCACATTGTTTCTGCTACTATTACTTGCATTACTTATCGAAGTGACAGTTGAAGTTTCATCTAATGCAGTGTTCCTTTTTTAAATCACATTTTTAAACGATTGGGTTCGATTTTTAAAGGAATATTTTTTAAGTTCGTTCATGGAAGAAGTTTTTATATTTTAAAGTATTGGACTTCTTTTTTCAGCTGTCCATGACGAACATTGTTTCATTCATGATCAGTTCAATGCCTAAGTATGAAATAGATTTCCAATTTTTATATAGTTTTGAACTACGATCTTGAACAACTGTTGTTTGGAATTTATAAAACATCTCTCAGTGCTATTCTGAGAGATAAATACAACACTAGATGTCTTGTCAATCTATCACCCTAGAATCGAAACTTTAACTACTAAAAATGCGTAAAAATAAATGTATGTTTTAGATACTTTTTGGAGAAATTGAGCCGTAATTTTGTTAGACGTAAAATAGTTTAATAAAATGACGCAGCTATTTAAGACAACACTTAAACAAATAAAACAAAAGTAAGTAACTACGCAATGAATTTAAATCTCAACAGTAAGAAAACTACACACGGCTCTAAAAGGCTAACTTTTGTAAAAGCACACGGACTCCAAATGTCTTTATGATTCCCTCAGACGTCGTAAATTGATATTTATTCTGAACATTGTATACCATAACTCTGCTCTTAGTGTAAAAAGTAGTGAAGCGCGAGTTGGATGCGCACTGATGGGTTCGTACTTTGAAATAAAAAAAGTAGAGATACAAGAAAAACTTGCTTGTTTTTACAAGCTTTTATTTAACTTGCAATGTATGTTTGTGTTTGGGTGGATTTTTTTCCATACTTAATTACATTCAAAGACGTGACTTGTTAAAATAGAATGCTAATGGAAATCTTATAATTTACATGTCTTATAATAAATCGTATAAAATGACTTAAACTTTTACGTAAATCAGACTAGAAGTCACTTGATCGACCTTTAAATTCACTAATAGATGAATCACTTCAACATGATATAACTATGCACGTTCTGAAGAATAAGCATCCTGATAAACAAATGAACATCGAAATGCGGAGATAGGGGTAAAAGATGCGGAACCCTCAAAATTTACTCGGAAAATAGGTAGCTACTGTATTTTCGAGAATTTCCAAGATGCATGGTATTATACCTACATGCTTTTAAAGTTTTCACATTAAAACTTGAAGTTGTTGATGATATTATTACACGGGTTTTACGACGTGCAGTGGGTATAGTAAAGTGTACTGATACATTTTATAGAGGTCTTAAATGTGCCAATTTGGAAGTGAGGGCAAATTGTTACGACTGGATAATGGTACAAGGCTTGTTAAACATTAAATTAGATAATAATATACCTATAGGTACCTATGTAAGTCTAGCCAATCTAAAGTTTTACCTATCTCAGTGCATTATAAATTAATCGACAAAACATTTGCCCTGGTTCTTACCTCTAATTTGTTTTACGAAACAAATGTTTTAACAAAGAAACAAAAACCAATCTGCGATTCTAACATTTATAATTAGAACACCAATATTTTGCCTTTTCGGCAAAGTAAACTGTCGGTAAATAAAGCAGTACAAACAATATACCTTCAGTCCCAAACTACCTTACAATTTGGCGAAATATCAATAACTCGAAGCACTTGTAAGGAAAATATTTCCGGGTACGTGCATTTTGAGCACAGTTTATATCTATTTGGCAATAAGTCGACTTTTCAATAGCACCGTCTGCCGTACGAAATGAGATTTTTACTACGGTAGTAATAACTTGATCGAATCGGGGACGCGATTCTGGATTGAAGCATCGAAATCATATTAGAAGGCGTTTTCTTCCAATTTTATTATTAGATTTTACGACAATTTTCGTTTTGATGTTACAATAAAAAGTATCGTTATGCTTCTGTGTCTATTCTCGTCTATTCGGGGAACGACATCGTAAGGCCGTATTTCGTGTGCAGAATTGAATATAAACCTTCGTGGGTGTTGTTTTACCCGCCTATGGTTGTATTCCGTTCGAATTGTATTTCTACCATTGAAATAATCTTTGCCGAGGGAATATTCGGGATCGTAATTTTTGGAAGAGCTCTTAATGTTTCATAGTGATTCTCGGAACGGACGTATGTGGTATTAATTTTCCTGTGTTAACAAAAGAATCTTGTCAGAGAGTTGTAGAGGGTTGTTTAGAGTAGTTAGAGATGATAAAATATTATTTTCAATGTATTTAACAATGAGCTAAGTTGTGATTTTTTTTCAATATCTAACAATCTTACAAATAGCAGTTACAATGAAACAAACCATAGAGAAACTCTCCAACTTAATAATAAATCTTATCTTTTTATATAAAAATGCATCTTTTACGTTGAGAGCTTTCGATAATCTCTTTATTGTTGCATTGAGAATACCATAAAGAAACTCCATGTACCAGTTCTTTTTTAAAAACGTTCTTGAAAATAAAAATATGGGTTTCTGCTTTGTACTTCAGAAATTAAGGCCAATTTTATTCAGAAGCTTTGATATATATTTGTGTCAATTAGTTTGTAAAAGTTGTATTTTAGATAACCGGAAAATGGTTTAGCAAAAACTATTTTCAACAGTCATAGGACGTTTAACTTGTATTTAGTTAGCCATTCTTCACCTTATCATCATCAGTGTCAACAAAAAACACTTCAATAATTTCCACTGTTTCCAAAAATATGCACAAATAAAACACTTACCCAAAATCATTTGGCTAGCAGCAGTCAGCAGTTTCACATCATTGTTCGCGTCCTGAGTTTCAAGCCTGACCGTAACGTTGAGAGGATCCAGGGTCTGGTCTCCAGCTCTTCCGTGAAGAGTGACGAGGATTGCAGTTGTTTTCCCTGGAACTGCTACTTCTGGTGCCACCACTGAGAAGCCACTGAAAAGAAAATTAATGCGTCAAAAAATATTCTCTTCATTTATGTTTTTATCAACTTAATGGCATGTTTTTAAAAAGAAACCTATCGAGTCTTATTATTGTCACAAATATTATTTATCCTGGAAAAATGTTGTCCATTCTTTTATCCGAAATAAATCTCTCGTGTAGAATCGACCGCAATCTGATTTTGACAACCGGCCAAATTCTCATCAACAAAAACGAAATAAAACTTCGCTCGCAACTGTACTCAGCCAACTAGGAACAGTAAGTTCCTATCGGCGTAAAAGTCAAACACTGAACAACATAGGTCAACAAAATTCAATTCTAAGCGTAGGGAAATATTGAAAACTTCCCAAACCAAAGTCTGCAATGCGACAAATCGGTTGGACACGTTCGAATTATTGTATTTTCCTACGTGTGCACAGAATACTGAATTTTGTTTGACGAAACCGTTCGTGCTACATCCTGTTTGAGTGCAAGAACGCGCCTACGACTGTTTGAGTTCCCTGATACTGTTTAGTTAGTTTTAAACTATGCGCAGAGATGTTCATTACTGTTTGCGTTGTATTGTCTGCCTCGCTTCGCTTTGTTTAGTATTCGAACCCTACCAGTAATATCATTATATTCTCACAAATGTTGAGCGAAATCCTTTTTTGCATCAAATTACTTTTATTAATCTTCTTCATCTCTTTCCCCTTCCTCTTCTTAACGGTAAAAATTTCCGCAATATCGTGAGTAGAGCATTTTTTATTTGCCACATCGTGTTTGATATACTCCTTGTGATATAATGTTACGTCACAATAGAGGGAAACGAAGCACGAATAAATATGACGTAGAAAAGGAATGGTGTTGTCTTTCGTGTCATTTTTTTATTTGCTAGACGAATGGCTCCATAATGTCTAAACTTGATAAGGGTTACAGTCGATATGTCGTGCACATCAGATGTCTTTGCTGTTAGGGACAAGATTTTATTTATTTTTCTTACGTGGACAATAGAATAGTCTGTACCTTACAGAAATCTTTGATGTTCAGTAATGACATATCGAAGAAATGTTAGGTTGCTAGTACTTGGTATTTTTATGCTCAATTGAAATAGGTTCAATAAATAAGATCCTTTTGACGATGTTCCAGATAAATTCCGTCCTTTCCTCCTGACCTTAATCTTAACACATAATTTGCCTAACTAATAATTACACCATAATTACATCATATATATGTTTAAAAGTTATCACTAAAAACAAAGTAACTTATATTTAAATGTAACATGTGACAACCGGACCGTATCAAATGACATCCAAAATTCAAGGAAACTAAGTTAGAATGGACTGTAGTGCGGGTGGAACTTATTTCTGAACTAGTGTACTGTGGTTTCCGGGACAAGTTGCTTGGTTTATTTGTGCTCGCGCTTTGCAGACGTGTGACGTTGGCTTTGAACAAAGCGCTATGATGACCGTGTCCTGTTTTACTGGCTCAAATACACGATCCCGTCGCTCCTTCTTTTAATTGGTATTTTCCTTTTAAGTTGATTGTTTTTTGTTTATTTGATAGTAGTGTTGAAGGATGTAGAGTGTCAAAGATAGTTTTTTTAATTAAGTAAATTCTAAGAGAGATCTTAAGCTACAAGAGACAGTAACAAAATAGCAAGCTACTGAATAAAATGAAACTAATAATCTAAATTCATTTATTCAAATAAAATTACGTCCTTCCACTAATCAACTGACACAATTCAAAAGCTTAGAAGAACGGCATAATTAACGAAACCTCGATGAAAATGTCAACAGAGTGTCCACAAATTCTTCTTAGGGATTCAAGTCACGTTTTCGTGCGAACGAAATTCATTACTTCCCGAAAGGTGTCCAGCTACGACGTAATTAGTGAGGGCAACTGAAAATAGCGGCATTATCAAAAAAAGTTAATAGGAAAATTGCGTTACAGACACCAAGTCAAAATTCAAAAGGAACTGCGAATGGCGCAGAATTTTTATAGATCTGTTTACAAAAAAAGGCGATCCGCAAAAGTCTGGCTTCGGCCACAAAAACACAGTATGTGGCGGCATGTACATACTTTTGGAACGAATTCGAATAACAAAAGGCTCGCAAATGGACACTTGCCAACGCCCGCTCTGCTCAATCGATACGAATCGCTCCAGAAAAGATTGCTTCTCTCAGTTTCTCAGCTCCGTATAAGCTAGACGTAACAAAAGTGATAGCTTTTTAATGACCATTTTTATATTCGTAAATCTTAAACTTTAGTCTCGTGAATTTTTATTCTTTTGGAATTTTACTTTGATCAGAGTTGTTTCAAGTTTCTGGGCTGCGATTTTAGCTCGGGGATTTGCTAGAATTTGTAGGAACAAAACTGTGAGATCTGTTTGACGGGTATTCGTGCAAAACAAAGTGATAAATGCCGTGTGAAGCATTTTCTCAGCTTGGACGACCTTCAAAGACTTTATAGAGGACGACTAAGTTTGGATTTTATGCAAAACATTTTAGGAAACATTTTGGGCAAAAATAGTTTTATCGTTGACTCACTGTTTTCAGACATTATGGGGACTTAGCATAATATTACCTTCCATTTATTTTAATTTTCTATTCTTTGTACCTATCCAACGTAAATTTGAAATAGGATTTACATTTTTGCTGGCTTGGGTCGGGTCTTGACACGAGGTCAATTGATTGAAGGCCGATCGTCATTATTGCTGAAGCCTGACTCTGAATAATTATTGTGTCAGAGTTTTATTAAAATTAAAGCATAGTGGATGTTATTATTACATTGTGATCTTCGTAAACTTTATGACTTGTTGTTTCTATGTGTCTATCTCGTAGTAAGTTTTATTAATAATTCTTTATACAAATCCTTCAACAAACATTCGAAATATAAATGTGCTGCTGAGAGTAACTTCTCTTTGCCCAACCCTATGATATTTTCCAACAAAAACAAACCGTCCATAAGTTCAGCAGAAAAGTGGTCGACGTTCGTGACTACATTGTTGGCAGCCGATACTTGATGCGGGTTAAAACGTACCCCTACAAATAAATAGCAACGATAATGGTACATACGTGATATCCGAATCGAAGGAAAAATCCTTCTGTCAAGTATATTTAAAGCTTTCTGGGTGTTTATGAAGAGGGTTCGCCCATTTCGGGTCTGTTTAAATGTATGTGAGAAGGTTTCGGGAAAACCTTTCATAATATATTATGGGAAAAGTTTTATTGTTTGAGTTTTCAAAGGTTCAATTTGTTGGTCAGTTTCTTGGAAATGTACATAGATTGAATTATTAATGTCTCGGCGCTGATTGGTCAATTGTTTGCCTAAAATATAGTAACTTTGTTTCAAGGTGGCAAACATTACTTTCGGCTCTTTCGAAACCTTTCGAATTGGAAAGGACGGTTATATACGGTAACATTTTATAGATAGATAATACACCTATAGACCACCATATTAAGTGCTGGTCTAGTCGCACATAATATGGTAATGTAATTCAACAACTACATAGCTTCACACAGTGTTGAACTGCGAATGGATTATAAAGCTTTACTACAACAATTAGATGGCAGCTGCTCTATGTAGGTAATTAAAGTACCTAACGGATGTTCAGCTTGTACTAAGACTAAAATCCGATCTCAAAATAAGAAAGAAAAATAAATGTCAAGAAAAACAATTTAAGGAAGTTCATGAGTTTCATCGCCATCTTTTTTTTAAATAGAACCTTTTTAATTCAACTTGATTTTTTTCTCGAATGCGCAATCTCTGATTTTAATTGGTTTCGCGATGTCCCAGCGTTTATTTGTTCCGTAGTATCGTTTTTCATGTGAAAGTTCAGGCCGATGTTTTTATAGCTATTAAAATATTAAAATTCTTTAAAAAAAATTGAATTATCGAAGATTACGTCATAATGTTCACATCTACTTTTGTAGCTTTCCGTTTATTTTTTTGGCGTCGACTTATCTTTGGGTTAAAGCCAAGATAAGCTTTCCTCCTTTTTCGTTAAGAACAATGACACATTTATTTTTATTTTAAAATTATAACAAACGCAAAATTGTCCTTTATTATTGTGTTACCAGCCTTACAACAATTCACTAACATCAGCGTATGATTTGTTACTTTAATAAGAAACATTTTTTCATCTTATTTCGGTCCGCGACTTCATAATAAGAAACAACAGCTGTCATCCGATTATTATCAAACCTACCGAACAATATTTGGTAGCATTATTAGAAATATTAAGCTGTGTACTCACTGGGGTCGTGCCGTTTTATGATTCCGAATGTCGCGACACAGCCTCATAAGTATGTTAATGGTGACATTTGTACAAGATCTTTTGCATGTAAAGTATAAATGCGATATCTTTATTGAAAATTGATTTTGTAGGTTGTAGATATAGGACTTGGTTGTCATGAATACTGGAAACATAATGTTAAAAAGTGGACCAGAATAGCTTAAATTTAGCAGCGTAAAAACTGATACAAGCTGTTTAGACGCTTATAACTTACTACCATAAAACTTCAAAGGATAAAATGTATTTTCAATCACACTATTACACTATATATATGTATGCACATACATCCTTAAACTGTGTACTTATCTACTAAAAAATCAAATTCTATATAAGAACATTATATAACTTACTACCTAAGTTTAATGGACATAATTTGTGATCAAAATATACAAACAATCATCACCATCAAAATTATTTCGATGTCTCAAAACACCCCCACCGAGGGGGTCCCCACGTTGCCGTCGTGGTGGGGCTTGCGTGCCTCAATGATCCTGAAGCTCTGCCGGTAGAGATACTCATGCCGGAAAGGTTCAGGGGAGAGGCCAGACAAAGAGGGACCCAGGGAGGGGCCGCTCCTGACCAGTCCACGCTAGTGGACATGGCAAGGATGCGGCCATACCCGCGGAGGTGCAGGCGCACTTAAGCGGTGGTCGTTTGCTCTTCGTACAACGAAGAGCAAACCTTTCGGCGGGTTTGCTGAGCCGGGTTGGCCGGACAGCAGACGGAGGCATGCATAATGCCGCCGCCGAGGGCTTGGCTTAATCGCCCGGCCCAGAGGAAGGACACCTCATGATAAAAAACCACCCAATCCCAAGTTTCGGGAGCGCGGCGAGGGGATGAATGGCCGTGGGGGACACGGTCGTTAGCGCTCCCCCCTGTTGGGGCCAGCCGCCCCCAACAGTATGTAGGCTTGCCCCGGTATGAGGCCACTGCCGGGGTGGACGAACAATTGCTCTCATGATCGTGGGAACTATATGGATTCACTAACTTCAAAAAATAATAATAATAATGATAAAAACGAAAAGGAGTGGGATGAGGACTCGGAATCCGAGTCCGTGTCCAGCGAGGGGGATGCGGGGGGTTTTAAGCTCCCCCGCAACAAGAAGGACCACCGGGTCGACGCCTTCCTCAAGAGGAGGAGGGAAGACCCCGGGTCCTCCTCTGGTGGTCGCGGGGCCTCGGCCAAAAAGGTCGCCAGGAGGCCCGTCAGCGAAGGGTCCGCTGGGGCTTCTGGGGGTGGCGGAGGAGCGGCTCATCCGAGCTCCTCCTCCGAGGAGGAGTCGGCCATCGGCTCCGACCGGGAGCGGAGGGCGGACTTTGAGAAGACGGTGGAGTCCGCCATCAGGCAGGTGGCCCTAAAACGGAAAAAGGCCAGCAAAGACGGCGCCATTGAGGCCGCCACCGCCTCCATCACCGCCGCAGCGGTGAGCAACTTTGGCCGGGCTCCCGTGAGCGAGCTGGCCAAACTGCAGCAGGAGGTGGGTCGCCTGACGGCCGCCCTGGAGTCTCTTGTGGAGGAGAACAGGAGTCTCCGGGCGGAGCTCGCTAAGATGCGCGAGCAGGGGGCGGAGCGCGGTGGGGCCAGACAACAGGCGCAGACTGCGCCGGCTGAGAGCCAGATCCTGGCCCTAGTCCGTCAGGAGATGGCGGCCTTCCAGGCTCGCTTCTCAGTCCTGGAGGGCAGGGTCCTGCGCCCCCCCCTCGCGGCGTCGAAGCCCCCAGCGGCCCAAAGGGCCTCCTATGCGGCCGCGGTTGCAGCGGCACCCTCACCCAGAAGGGGACCGCCGAGCAAGCCCCCTGTCGCGGCGCCGAACGGACCGACCAGGAGGGCGCCCGCTCAGCCAAAGCCCAAGACCGCAAGGGCGGTCCAGGCGCAGAGGCCCCCGGTGCCACCGTCAGCACCGGCTCCGTCGTCGGCACCAGTGGCGAAACGCCCTCCAAAGCCGACACCGTCTGCGGCCCCTACCTCTTCTGCCACTGAGTCTGAGTGGCAGGTGGTGGGGGAAAAGAAAAAGAAAAGGAGGGCGGCCAAAGCGGCCAAAAAGAAGGCCCAGAAACGGCGGCGCAGGGAGCGAGCCGCCGCGGCGCAACTCCGCGCCCCCAAAACCGCGGCTGTAGTAGTCACACTACAGCCGGACGCGGTCAAAAGGGGCGTGTCGTACCGCGACGTGCTCGCCCAAGCAAAGGAGGCGGTGAACCTGCAGGAGCTGGGCATCGCCTCCGGCCTCCGGCTCAGGGTGACCGCAACGGGCGCCCGAATGCTGGAGGTCCCAGGAGCGGCCAGTGGGCCCGCCGCAGACGCTCTAGCCGAGAGGCTTAGGGCGTCCATAAGTGCGGACGACGCCCGAGTCTCCAGGCCCCACAAGTGCGCGGATCTGCGCATCATGGGCCTGGACGACTCAGCTACTGCGGAGGAGGTAGTGGCCGCCGTCGCTAGGACGGGTGGGTGCTCCGCCGACGAAGTCAAGGCGGGCACCATACGTCCCGACTTCAGGGGCACGTGCACCATCACGGTGAGCTGCCCCGTGACGGCGGCCAAGCGCATCGTAGACGGCCGAAGATTGCTGGTTGGCTGGGTGTCGGCGCAGGTCAAGCTGCTTGACCCCCGACCGCTGAGGTGCTTCCGATGCCACGTCGGGCATCATGTGGGTGTCCGTTGCACCTCGGAGGTCGACCGCAGCGCCCTCTGCTTCCGCTGCGGTCAGCCCGGTCACAAGGCCGTGGCTTGTAGTGCCGCGCCGCACTGCACTGCATGCGCGGCTGCTGGCAAGCCGGCCGAACACCGGGCAGGGAGCAAGTCCTGTGCCCCACCCGCCAAGACCAAGAGTAAGGGCAAGGGCCGGCCGTCCGTCGCCGCCACCACCACCACCTCCGCAGTGGCCACAACCGCAGCTCCTGCGGCCGCCGCCGCCCCCAACGCTGCCGCCGCTGTCAACGCCGTCGCCACTGCTGCTGTCGCGGCGCCCGTGTCTGCGTCTCAAGAGGAGGAAGACGTGATGGAGTGCTAGTCTGGCTCCATTGCGCTTCCTCCAGGCGAACATCAACCACTGCGCCCGTGCCCAGGATCTGCTGCTCCAAAGCATGGCGCAGTGGTCGATCAACATCGCCGTGGTCGCTGAGCCGTACTTTGTCCTTCCCAGGGATGACTGGGTTAAGGACCTTAGCGGCTCAGTGACCATCATATCGTCGGCCGCCGCTGGTACTCCTTCCCTCGAAGGGGTGAAGAGTGGAAGGGGTTGCGTCGCAGCACGGTTCGGGGAGATAGTCGTCGTGGGGGTGTACTTCTCCCCGAGCCGAACTCTCGCCGAGTTCCACAACTCCCTCCTGGAGTTGTCCGTCGTCGTCGGAAGTTATTCCCTCCCCGTGATAGTGTTAGGGGACTTCAACGCCAAGAACTTGGCCTGGGGTTCCCGACGCACAGATGCACGGGGTAGGATGGTGGAGGACTGGGCGCTGGAAGCAGGCCTGGTCGTCCTCAATCGGGGTTCTGTCCCCACGTGTGTACGGATGCGGGGCGAGTCAGTGGTGGATATCTCGTTCGCCAGCCCCGCTCTGCTACCGCGTGTCTTTGACTGGCGCGTGGAGGAGGGGGTGGAGACCTACTCCGATCACCGGTACATCCGGTTTGACGTCTCCGCCCAGAACCCTAGCGCGCCGGTCCTGCAGACCCCGAGTGGTCCACGTTGGGCGCTGAGGCACCTTGACCGGGAGCTTCTCCTGGAAGCCTCAGTCGTGCAGGCCTGGGTGTCATCACCGGACAGGCCCGCCGACATCAACGACGAGGCGGAGTGGTTCCGGGAGACCATGTCCGAGATTTGTGACGTGGCCATGCCCCGAGTCCCGCCAGGACGCGCCCGACGCCAGGTGTACTGGTGGTCTCGCGAGATCGCCGCCCTTCGAGAGGCGTGCGTCGCTGCGAGGCACCTGTACACCAGACACCGCAGGCTGCGCATCCGCCCTCCGGATGCAGAGGCCAGGGAAGCAGAGCTGTACGAGGGTTACAGAGCTGCGAAGACCGCCCTCCAATTGGCCATCGTCCAGGCCAAGGAGGTGGCCAATGCGGAGCTGCTGGGGTCTCTGGACAGGGACCCGTGGGGGCGCCCGTACAAAATGGTGCGGGGCAAGCTCCGCCCATGGGCCCCCCCGCTGACCCAGAGTCTTCGGCCTCAGCTGGTGGAGGAGGTGGTGAGCGCTCTGTTCCCTTCGCGCGGGGAACACTCTCCCCCGCCCATGTCTCTGCAACCCGCGGTGTCAAGTACGGACCACACTTCCGACGACGACGATGTCCCCGAGGTGACTGGGGTGGACCTGAGAGTGGCGGTGGCTAGGCTGAAAGCCAAAAACACCGCCCCAGGGCCTGATGGCCTGCCTGGCAAGGCCTGGGTCCTGGCCCTTGAGGCTCTCGGGCCTCGACTTAGGGGGCTTCTCAGCGCATGTTTGGAGAGGGGCCAGTTCCCACTTCGTTGGAAGACAGGGAAACTGGTCCTCATACGGAAGCCGGGGCGCCCTGCGGACTCTCCGTCCGCATACCGGCCTATCGTGTTGCTCGACGAGGTGGGCAAGCTCTTTGAGCGAGTTGTCGCACACCGCCTCGTCGCGCACCTTGGGGGGATAGGGCCGGACCTTGCGGACCACCAGTTCGGTTTCCGCAAGGGGCGCTCAACGGTGGACGCCATCATGCGCGTGAGAGCTCTCACGACGGGGGATGCTGTGTCCCGGGGGGGGGGTCGTCTTGGCGGTGTCTCTTGACATCGCCAACGCCTTCAACACCCTTCCCTGGAGTTGCATCAGGGAGGCACTCCGGTATCACCGGGTGCCGACCTACCTTCGTCGCGTGGTCGAGGCCTATCTGTCGGATAGGTCCATCATTTACCCTGGTCACAACGGGGAATGGAACCGGCGAGAGATGTCGTGCGGTGTTCCGCAGGGGTCGGTACTGGGGCCGCTCTTGTGGAACATCGGCTACGACTGGGTGCTGCGCGCCGACCTCCCTAGCGGCGTCAGCGTGGTCTGCTACGCTGACGACACGCTGGTTCTGGCACAAGGGAGGTCGCACCAGGAGGCGGCCGACATAATGACGCGCGGGGTTGCGATAGTCATCGAGAGGATCCAGCTGCTGGGACTGGAGGTGGCCTTGCACAAATCCGAGGCCATGTGCTTTCATGGGCTTCGGAACGCGCCACCTTCAGGCTCCCAAGTCACGGTGGGGGGGGCTACCATCGGCGTCGAGAGGGCGATGAAGTACCTGGGACTCGTCCTCGACGGCCGGTGGAGCTTCGTCGAGCACTTCCGACGTTTGGGCCCCAAACTGGAGAAGGCAGGTGCTGCATTCAAGCGGCTCCTGCCCAACCTGGGAGGCCCAAACGCCCCCTGCCGTAAACTCTACGCGGGGGTCATGCGGTCCATGGCCCTTTACGGGGCCCCGGTATGGGCACGTTCGGCACGGCCGCGGGCTGTGCACTACCTGAACGTGCCCCAAAGGGTGATAGCCATTAGGCTAATCCGGGGGTACCGCACGATCTCCCGCGAAGCAGCTGGCCTACTCGCTGGACTGCCACCGTGGGATCTGGAGGCGAGGGTCTTCTTGCGCCTGTACGACTGGCGCGAGGAGGCTCAGCGCCGGGGAGAAACCCCGTTGCCGCGGCAAGTTGTCGCGCAGCGGGCGGAGCTCCGGCGCGATCTCATGGTGGCCTGGAGGGAGCGACTATCGCAACCCAGTGCAGGGCACGCCACCATCGTGGCGGTAAGTCCCCTCTTTGAGGAGTGGCTCGGGAGGAGTCACGGCGCCCTCACGTACCGCATGACGCAGGTCCTCACCGGACACGGTTGTTTCGGGAGGTACCTGCACCGCATCGGTCGTGAGGAGGCGCCCGGGTGTCACCATTGTGCGGACAGCCCCGAGGACACGGTGGACCACACAGTCCAGGTGTGCCCCGCATGGGAAGGGCACCGCCGGGTCCTCGTCGAGGCTCTGGGCGGCGGCGACCTCTCGCGTCCGGCCCTGGTTCAGGCCATGGTCCGGGGCGAGAGGGAATGGGATGCCGTCGCCTCCTTCTGCGAAGCGGTCATGCTCGAGAAGGAGGAGGCGGAACGCCAGAGAGTCCGCACCTCTCATCCCGGCCGCCGCGCTGGACCAGGTAGACACCATGGGCGCCGGGTGTCGCGAGATGACTCCCGGCCACCGTAGGCGTGGGTCTGTGGGCGGTGAGTTCGGGTGGCTCATCGTCCCTCTGTCTTCCTAGACGACAGACCCGTGTCGACGGCGCGCGTTGTTCCACGCGCTCCTCAAAGAGACGTCAGCAACCCCAGCGGGGCCCAGCAGGGCCAAGGCCTGCCGGGGCTGCGGGTTGTTCGAAAGAGATACCGCAGCCCTGGTACATAAAAGGCCTATGACGGAACACGACGATTTTAGTCAGTAAGAGTCTGACACTCCCTCACCGCTGCTAACCCACAGCGGGAGGGGTCATTTGATGATTTTACGTCGCTAAAAAAAAAAAAAAAAAAAAAAAAAAAAAAAAAAAAAAAAAAAAAAAATGTCTCAAAACATCGCATGTCTACACTAAGTCATACGCCCAGTCAGGACGAACCTTAATATTCTTTACACAAAGGGAACAAACAGGCACGTGATGCCGACATCTGGTGTTGTACCCTCGATATTCGCTGATTGAACTGCTCCCCGATACAGCGATTTGCCGCCGAATACATTAATAACGTTTGATAAGAGATGGTGCCGAATTTAGAATGTTTACCGATGCTCTTTTGTTTTTTTATGAGGGCTATTGTCGTTTTAAAATGAGTTAAAGATAGTTCAACTCAGATTTGCGCGCGGCCCTATGTGTGCGTCGGCTTGTAAATATACAACTTTCATTCGTGTGACAGTGACGTCGTCCGAGGATGACGTGTTCTTATCGCTTTTTGTTATGGGTACAGTCGTTTACGAAAATGTCTAGTTCTTCACGGAGAAAATGTTTCAAAGGAGTCAGGTAGCGTTTCAAAAAATGAAACATTCAAAGCTTTTTATTATAACATTTTACAGTTTTTCATTATTTTCTCATACGTCTTTTCAAATTGACATTGACAGTGTCTAAGAAATAAATGACGTGAAATATCTAAGATGAATTAAATACTCCTTACATATTTTCTAGCTCGGGGTACGCGGACAATAAATAAAAGTGTGGACTAAGAATGTAAAAAAAAACGTAATCGCGTATAATAATGTAAACAAAATGTGTGGGGAATTTTAAAAAATTATATTGCTTCGCATAATGTCGACCAAAATAAGACGGAAATAATGAAACTCATAAATGAACGTTTAAATCAAATTGATTAAGGGATGTAGGGTAATACTTGTCGACATGTACAAAAGAATAAGGAAGAATACTATAGACATTTTGACATGGAGTCAGAATTTATAATTCACCTTGGAAAGTAGCGAATCCAAAAATTCATCATTTGATTTTTCAAGTAGCGATTCAGAATCGTTATAAAAAGATTAACACTAAATTACGTTATAACTATTTTTCTTAAACACTTGTATACAACCCCGAAATAACTGTATTTGTACCTGACTGTACCTCTTGTCACGCACACAAAGTCACTGTATATGTACAAGGATTACCCACACAAAAGGCCGCGCGCACGACTGAGTTGAACTTACTATAATGTAATCTATACTTCTATACTAATAAATAAAAAAGAAATAATTTTGTTTGTTTTCTAAAGGCTCCGAACGAAATGAAAAGATTTGAAAAATTCTTTTAGTTGGAAAGTTACAGTCTTCTCAAGTAACATAGGCTATATTTTATCCCGGTACGGGCAGTAGTTCCTACGGGATGCGAGTGAAACCGCGGGAAAGTTACTAATTTTATACATGTATTAGACTTCTTATCTCTATAGACTTCTTTTTACACATCTGTATATTTGGTGGTACCTATAAATCAACTTGTAAGCATCGTAATTTTAATGTATTTTATAAGGTTTGACCTACAAAGTCATCAAAAACTATACTTATTCAATATCAATTAAGTTATCATCTAAAAATTCTATTGTATCACACTCTACATTGTAAAATCTGTAGAACTAAAAAAAAAACTCAAAAACTTTTTTAATACTCTCTTCAAAAGATGTACCAGATACTAATCTTCCTCATAAATCGCTACAGCCGTCCCCTAAGCGTAAATGACGGAACTTTTCTTTTTTGTAAAATCATTAAGGTCGCAAGTTTGTTCTGCCATAGATTTTGTGTAGAATCCATGGAGAAGAGAAACCCTAACAGAGATGTCGACGCAAAATTGTCTAAGAAAGTTGCTTCGGGAGACGAGAAACGTTACCACCTCCGCTTTCTTATGACTTCTTTGAGACAAGCCCATTTCTTTTAAAACCAAATCAATCAAGACCAATCCTTGGCAGATATTTTAAAGAAGCAGAACGCCTCGTTATCCCATTAGTAACTGATTATTTTAGTCACGTCTTAAGTATGTTACTTGACCTACAACAAGGCGTCTGACCTACCTGCCTTACGGCATCTCTGCACATATTTCCTTCTTCTTTACTTCGTGGTAGGTTCTGAAAGCCCGCGGCTCATTACGTTCTGATGAATAATTCATGCGCTGGCGCCTCCGTGCAAGCCCAGTGACCTGCAGGCTTTACATCGAGAGACCATTCAATGTCTTTAGGTGTATTATTTTAGCTGGCTTTGGTTTCACGGGTATTTGAGATTGTGTTTTGTTTTTAATTTGAAATGCGGTAATGTCGATGCTTTTTTGTTTGATTGAAGTATTACTTAGACCATCTTAAACTTAAAATTACGACTCATCTCCCCCAGTTCGCAAATATTTTTGAACATGTAAAAAATATTATTCGTTTTTTAACATTGACTTAGAAAATTAGGTACACGTAAAAGTGAAATCTTGAGACCGAAAAGCCTGCTTGCAAAGAAAGCCACAACTTGAGAATTTTCAGCCTAAAAATATGCACTAACAAATTTATTTCCACCAAGTTTACTGGGCTGACCTAAGGTCACGCCCTAATCTTGACCTCTAGAGTAAATAAAACTTCGTCTATATCAAGGGCGAACTTCTGTAAATGCGAACCGAATAAAATATTCAGTGGAATTTTAAATAACGAGCTACGTACGATTTGGAGAGCGAAACGAATATAGGTTAGGCTGAGTATTCGAGTATTTTGAAGCCCACTTTTTTTGAGTTGAAAACGAAATGCGTTTGAGGTGGTTTTCCGTAATGAATGTTTTAACCGGTTTAACCTTAACTATGTGTATAACTATGTGTTCTACAACTAAAATTAGGATGAACTATTACTGCATAAAAGGTTTGACTACATTCACCAGCTTTTGTCCGCGTCTACGTCACACTACGTCACTACGTCAACTCTTAGATAAAAAGTATGGACTATCTACCTACAGTGCTTCTCAATGAAATGGACTCAGTAAAAAATCAGTATCAATACTGATTTTTTCGAACACAACTAACTTAATTCTTGATCATAAATCATTCTTAACAAGCGAATATAACTGTCTGTGGCCAAAGGAACAACCTTTCAGTGCAAAACTGTATTCTTGACGGAATATCTCCGTATTACCCACGACCCTATTTTTACATAAATACTCTTTCCTTCCTTTTATATTGCATGACTTCCTGACCCAAATTGCTCACCAATATAGGTAGAACAGTATCAAGTTTGGTCAATCCCTACATTTCCATACGATTTGCATCTACTTGCCTTCGAGCGGTTTCCATTCCACTGTCTTCGAAACAAGACAATGGTACTTAATGACACTATAGATACCTTAATACCTAAGCTAAGGGTCTATTTACTTGATTAAATAGAATGCAATTAAAGTGTTTAGAATCCCATTACAAACTTTTAGTTAGCCGACAATTTGTTCTGACTCATGATCAGTATGGAATTGAATTCACTATTTTGTTAAAAAAATAACCTTTTGGCAACTGTCGATTGACCGTATAGTCATGGTGTATTATACGAGTTTTTCTACATAGTATTTACAATTTCTGTAAAACTGTTGTACATAATAACATTACCAAGAATTTTCCTTTGTGTTATTTTGGGAAAATCCTATGTTCGTAATTTTGGTTCATGTTTTGGCATTTAGTTACCAGCAAATTATGCATGTATCTGCTTCAATAAATACAGAAATCTCTGTCTAGTTAAAAACATCAAAAAATTCACTAAATGAACACAAAATACACAGTATATTGGAGATACCATATGTAAAATCCACATCTGCATAGCGATGAGTTTGGGGAACGCCTCAACTTACTCCGTATAAGTTCCATTGTCCCCATATTGTGTTCATATCTACGCAGAAATTGACATTCGCCGAACCATGAACGTAATTATTTCTGAAGAACGTCTATTATTTAAAGGGAAATTGTCAAGGTAAATGTTTTGATTGTACTACGATTATTTTCTTTTATTTTATGTGCTGACTGTTGCCCGTAATTTTACCTGCATCATAGGGAGAAGTATTCGTACCCGTATATAAAGTATTTAAGTAGGTTATGGTCATGCAAATAATGTTCGTATAAAAAACATCCACATATCCATCCATCGCGAATACGTACGATGATAAATCCAAGAACAACATCATTCTAGTACCTACATATACAAATCAGCCATAAAATATTTAATATTGATTAGGATATACGAATAAAATAGGTAAATCAGAAAATATGAACTAAGTAAATACTGTGTCATGAGTTTACTCAAACATATTACCTATTACGTAATTCTGCTTGGCATATTCCAATTATGAGGATAGAGCGTTTCTTAGTATTATATAATAAGATATGAAAATGAAAGTACTACTAAATATAATATTAGTTTAACAGAGTTTTCACACTAGCGCGTATATACTCGGCTTTTCTGCGTGCGACATATGTATTTCGAGCGGCAAAACACCTGTCCGCAGTTTTACTTTCATCATTTGTACTGGTAGTTGTCAATTGTTTGTTATCCTTGTATACTAAAGCTTGTGGCACATTATAGCAGCACCGCAACAGCACGGCTGCAGCCTTCTCGCCTCGAATTAAGACTCGGCGCGCCGGCCACGAGGTGTAAGCTTGCTGTCACCGCAAACTCAATATTATTTTAAGACGATTATGATTGATGTTATGATTGAACACGACGCAATGACGTTGTCGGCGCGCTGTACGCATGAGGTCCGCTCGCTTGCAGCACGCGGGCGGCGAGTCGAGTTGTGTGGAAGCGGCAAGCACGCTGACTGCTCGCCGTTGGCTTTTTTATATTGACATTACGAAATATATTATAATATACACGATTTAATGCTCTAAATTGAATGACACCTTAAATGCTGGTGTGGAGCCGTGCTGTGGCGGTGCCGCTATAATGTGCCATAACCTTTACTCCTAACACCAACTTCTAAATTCTATGAACCGAGCGTCGTCTAAAATCCGCTAGTATGAAAACACTCTCATGGATGATTGATAATTACTTAGTATACTAGAACAAGTACGTAGCTTAGTATATTGCCTAAGAGCTAGATAATTAGGTAATCTCCCTCGACTAATTAGGTCTCCGTACATTCTGACAGTTTATTAGCTCGTACAAGGTAGCTGTTTACTTTGATACAATAGGATTTACCTGACTTTGATTATAATAAAGAGAAAGTTAAATATGGCAATCTATAGGCGTAGCAAGAATTTTATTCTAATGATGGGTCAGAAAAAAACAAATATAATACATGAAAAGTACCTATCAACTGTATACAGGTACATAGAGGGGCAAAAATCGTAAAAATAAGTGAAAGCATGGAGTTTCTCCTAATAGCATCAAAAAGAAAACAAGTTTATTCATACAGACTCCATCACAATTTAGCCACCAAAAATTCATGCGTGTACATCAACCGGCAAAAAAATGGCGCGCTCCACAAAAATATTAAACGCAAAAAAAGGTCCACATATCCCCTAAAATGGTATCGCTTAACCGACCATCCCTTAACATCAAAGCTCGATCCCCCACCACATAACGAAACTTCCAGAAGGATTGTCGTTAACAATAAAAAAACTTACAGGGGGACTTTGGGAAATCCCCTTTCGCCCCTTTCCCGGAGTTGCAAAGTTGCTTCAATTAAATAGATGACTTTCGAAAATAAATCGAGTTTTCTGAGCCGCTACCGAAGTGACGTCAAGTAGTTGATTTTATTAGCGCGGGAAGAAAATGATTAATTGATTTTCTGTGTCGAGGCGCGCAGTGGAGTGACAACACAGAATTTATACAGGCTGTTGTTAAAGTGTTGTAGCTACTGTTGTGTTTCATTATAACAGTGAATATTTGAGAACTATTTTTACAATAGGTACCTATTTCCTTGAAAGTTGGTACTAAAAATAATGTTCTTCGTTTATAATGAGAGCATTAACAAATATGTAGTATGTAACCTAAAGATGTGTAGGTTTTCTTCTTATATGTATATGTAGGCCCACGGAGTAAGAATATTTTTCCCAATTCCACTCTGAACCCTTGTCTAAAAATTATGTCAGAATAAACAATTTCATAAAAATCTCGTTACTACTCAACAAATAGCTTCTTGTAATCGTAGCTTTAATTTAATAAGTCTTCTAGTTGGAAGAAAATTACAAACTTTCAAGTAATTAAAGGTCTAATATTCACTCAAACTAAAATATAAAGACTTTACTACAAACTTAAACTATGAGATGAATATTAATAAATCATTTATCAAAAATATCAGAGAAAATTGTGAAGACTTTTGTAATCAATATGAAAGTAGGTAAGGTACTCGTTATAGTATGTACAAGTGAATGAAAAAGATGCCAGTAAGGCATCGTTCAGACCAAACGTATTGTCGGCAGCTGACTGTGAGCGCGCGTTACGCAGTTTATTGCTTTTTCATATATATTGAAATTGTCGTTCACACCGAACCGACTATACGCTATTACGTCGTCTGTTGTCGCTGACTCTCAGTGGCCGATTATTTTACTACGCGACTATGCACGGCGGACGTGGATTGGCTACGCGGACGCAGTTGCCGAATAGCGCCGCTCCGCCGCGCCCGCACCGCCGCGCCTCGGCCGCAATTTACTCGAGAAACAAACTTCAATAAGGACAGACGTGACAATCTCTTCTTTTTATTATTTTCGTCTACCTCTAGAGCTTCGCAAATGGCAACTATCTGAATGCGCATCATTTAATTGAAATATCAGTAAAACGCCTGATTTGAAAAAAAAAATTACGCTAGTTTTATCGTATGGGGACCACGAGTGATCTCAGAGATCGTTTATAAAATACTACGAGCAGCTTCAAATACTGAGCTCTTTTATGTGTAGAATAGTCAGCCGCTCAGCGTACGCATCTAGTGTGAACCTACACGAGCCTATTCTTTTGTTCACACATGTAGCGCATCGTACGCTATAGCCTATTGTCGGCTTGGTGAGTACGCGTACTGCAGATTGAGTCGACGTTCACACTGGGGCAGACAGTGAGTATACTCACAGTCAGCGGCGGACAATACGTTTGGTGTGAACAATCCCTAAGATCTAACACAGCAATATGACTACGAATGGCATTAAAAAAAAACATGCTACCTATTGAGCATATTTAAAAATCTATTTTGAAGAAAATATCTTTGCTTCAAATTATTTCATATTTTTTGAGACACAAAAAAAAACATAAAAATTCTTGAAAAGCATTATCTTTCAGAATTCTGTTCCCTAATTTGTTCATTGTTAAGCTTAAGATAAATGTCACACATTTTATTCAGAAATAAGAGTCTTTCAGCGTTTTCAGTGAAATCATTTGTAAAGTGCCTGTCAATCAAATGAATTCTGCAGAGGATTATTTTAAGCATATTAAGGGAAAATATAAATAAGTGGAAAGAAGAGAGCTTTATTTCTTTTTTATTTCTTAGGACCTTATTACGCTAGAATACGTAATTTGCACGACTTGCCTTATGTACGACTCATTATAGTAACAATGGTCTTGTAAATAAAACTACTTTTACGGATTTTATCGCGGTTTTGCCTTTTTTTACTGTTGCCACCAATTACCTTGTGTCGAGGGCACGGGTATCGCTAAAGCATTCTTCCGCACCCCCTGCAGGTATTGGCCCGCCAGATATATGCGTGTGTATCGCGGTGTAGCAAAAGTCAATCAAAAGGATTTTTTTCAATTCGTTATTTCCTAAATTTAGAACAAAGTTTAAAGTTGACTAAATGCTGTTGTATCTATACTCTCTAACTACTCGGTTAACAAAATTAAACCGCAGTTAAATCAGGTTCTTCAACCGATACAGATCCTAAAATAGATTAAAAGCCATTAACACTCGCACAATAATCCGCCCCTAAGCCAATTTCAAGATTTAGGGGAAGAACGAATCTCAAGCGCCATGATATTATTCATTTACTTCCACGTTTTGGTGCAAAGTTATTTATTACTGTTGAGGTTAAATTACGTGATGTTTAATCCTATGTAATCTAATCCATGATTAAAAGAAAAAAAAAATGGGACGTGGATCTGTATGTCTGTCGATCTTTCACGTCAAAACTGCAGAACCAATTTATATGAAATTTGCCGCTTTCTCACGGTTTCACTCGCGATTCGTGGGAACTACTGCCCGTACCGGGATAGATACAGCCTATATTACTCGAGAAGACTGTAGCTTTCCAACAGTGAAATATTTTTTTAAATAGGTTCAGTGCTTTCGGAACCTTTAGGTTACAAACTAAAAAACAGAAAAAAATATTCTTCTTTATTTTATTAGTTTAGATATAATACACATACATATATTCTTGAGACATAAGCTTATTTTTATCCCACAACGGAAGGACATTCCCTCAAAATACGGGTGGAATCACGATAAAGCTGCTAGTAGTAAAATAAATAAACGTAACCTGACTCGTCAAACCGTAGCCCGTGTTTAATTAATCGCCAGTTCAAGTTAACTCTAGTTAAATTAATTAAAGCGTTAAAACGTTGATCCAATGTTTTGTATTATTTGCACAAAACCAAAAATGCTGACATATGAAACGGTAACGAGGCGTTTCTACGTTGTATTTTTGGACAGCTTTGATTGGATCAAATTAAACAATTATTTATATATTGGATTGCGAAATTTTGTATTTTTTAATAGTTTTTTATTTCACGTCCATAATAATTGGCATCATGGTTTCTTCCTCTGGGTTAATCTTGCCTAATTTTACTCTCATTCTAGTGTGCTTATGTAACAACATACCTACAAGTTTTTTCATACAATTTAATGAAAAAAAAGGAGAAACAACACAATTTTTATCTTAATATTAAAATATGTATTTGATAACCGTCCTTTTTTATCTCTCGTGTATCTCATATCTGATTCCTGTTTCAGCTTAACTGCAATTTGGTCGGCCATTAAAGCTACCTGCTTACTAACCGACCAAGTTTAAAAGTCATTAACGGAATGACTTTACAAAATAAAATTAGCCCTCAAGGGGCCTCATTGTTGCAAGTCGTTATATTCAGGCTTTTTGAAAAATGATTATCTTCAAACTTTCTTCGTGGCAAGTAATATTGGAAAGACATTAAGTAGGCTATGATACTGGTGATTTTCAATTTGGTATTGAAAGAAACTTTTTGAAATTATTTTTAGATAACAATTTTGATACTCTTTCGAAATTAAACTCACCAAATAATTTTACTGAATCGTTGTTAAAAAAATGAATATAAAAATATACATATAAAATTGCAAACATAACTGCATTTTGGTATCGGTAATAATTGCTACGCCGCTACGCCGCTCAAACTACGCCGTCAGCTAAGCGGAACAGAACCAGCGCAGCAATAAAAACATTTCGAAACAACCTGTAAACGCTATTTTTAACAACGACAGGTATTGGCAGTAACGTGCAAAATAAATATACTACAGTAATAAACTGATACAGCGTAGTTCCCGAACAAAAAGTGAACGTGCAGAAAACTGTGATATTTGCTACGAAAGCGTAGCCACTATCAGCTACGCTGTCAGTTACGGAGCTTTTGTGACTGTGGAATATTTTAAAAATGACTTTTATTTACGTCGGTATATTTTTAACAAGGTGTAATTTCTCTTTTGAATATGTATCGGTATATTTAAACAAAAGAACTGCCTTCATCAACGCACGCGAGTAAAGAAGCCCCCAATTATAACAAGAAACAAAAATCTACAGTCAACCAACGAAAGTGTAATGATACTCCACTAAAAAAAACACACACAAAACAGTTCCCCATTAACCCGGTGTCCCACAGCCTAAACACTCGAGTTAACAGGTGCAGTATTTACTACTCACGTGACGCTTGACACGTTTTCGCTTTCCTCTTTCCCCCGTTCACCCTTCCCCCGTTCACCTCTCCCCCAACCGACCGACTTGGGTGAAAGTTGGTTTCAGTTTTTTAATACAAAACACAGAACTCTTTTCACGTAAGGTCTAGTGACTCTTTTATATTTATTTTTTTAATTTGAATGCCTTAATGAAAGTGAGAACCGTTTTCACACGAAACTTTTTCAGTGTTTTTGTAAAGGTTGTTATTTAAAGTTCTTTTAGTATGCGGTTTTCTTTTAGCCAGCGACAGCAAGTAATTTCCTCAGTTTATTCAAGTTGCTGTGTGCATATTTGTTCAGTATTTTTTTCCTTTTTGCGACATTGAATTCAATTTCTGAGCTTTATGTTTTTTTTTTTTTGTAGATAATATGAATGGACAACACAGAAATGAATGTTCGTTACGACAGAACAAAATTTTTCTATAGCAAATTGTTACACATTTAGAATTTTTTTTGGGTCTAAAGAAATATAGGAACACGTTTCACATTTAAACCATGTTATTTTGCAGCTCAAGCGCTTCTTTAGCTTATCTTATTTGATTAAAACTTCGAAGCCCATTCCAATATAGTCAAAAAATAAATGTTATATATCATACAAACTTATTTTCAGACCCAAGCAACTTTCCATCACATAGAAAAAATCTGCTTCAAGCGCTTAAAAACATACACTACAAGAAAGTACTCACGTGGTACACTTCCCAGCGCTGGCGACTGCTAGCTGCAGCGCCAACAGCGCCAGATAGACCGCCATGTTGTGGAGTCAGAGCATTTCCTTCAGGCCCGGATATTGCTTGCTTCTATGCAGATCTGCAACAAAATGTACTGTATTGAATAAATGTGGGATGTGTTTGAGCAGTTGCGGTTTAAAGGATATTTATTTTGAGGCAAAAATGCATTTTTATTAAATAGTTTTATAATGTAGATTGTATTATTAAAACGGTTTCTTAAGATTCTTAAAGATCCTTCGGCTATATTCATTTCAATGTACAATATTCATACATTTCTAAATATCCCCCTAGTAAGTTGTAATGTCCAAAGAAACTGTTAGCTTGTACCTACACAAACTATACAGTTACGCAACTCAGTCTTCAATTCGAAACCTAATTACTAAAACAATACCAAATTTAAGATTCGAACCACAAAGCCCCTATAACCCAGTTTATAAGTTATTTAGGAGTGATCTCAACATAACGTAGATGTACCAAAGAGGTTTCGATTACCCTTTCAGTCTAGGGGGCAGTTAAACAAAGCCGTATTTATGATACATAAAACCGTTTTACAACTCCTTCAAACCCGCTGACCTAATACTACGGAATAGTCTTAAGGCTCTTCAGACTATAATGCGCTGTCGCGGCGACAATTTATATTGATCGTCTGACCTCTTGGGATTGGATGAAATGTTTACTGTAAGTAGGTGCCAGTTAAAAAAGTTTAGCTTAAAAGGGTCGCTGTGGTTAGAGTGAGGTTGCCCATTATTTGCTATGGTTATGAGGGTCATATGGGAGAAATTATAGTGGCAAAAAGTTGTTTATACGTTTGCAGAAAATAAACTTCTTTTTTTTACAATAATCTTTATTCAAATTAAATTTACCATTACATTATTATGTTTCTTTTAGTTATTAATAGGATTCAGCCTTCAAATGATCTTAGAGTTGGCTTAAATCTTACACTCGACACCATCTTATTGAATCCTATTTTAATCTTTCTTTCCACTTCAAAGCGTACCTATGTACATCTAAAATTACTGCATTCTATTGTCAAACAAACTGCACTCAAATTCTTATGCACACAATCGCAGCTGCACTCTGCTCGTGTGGTCGTACCTTAACAATTGAGTGACCTTACATTATTTCGCGACGTGGACCAATACGTGACATGAGTACTAAGTTTGCTATGAAGGGGACTACCAGACTGTCATACATAGTAATAATATACGTATCTATATTTACTTTGAGAGGTATCCAATATAATGTTGCTAATGATAATAACAGAAGATCCATGTCCTGAATATAAAAGAGGATAGTAATTGCCAGAGGTTAATGACTTAGTTCAAAAGAAAACGGCAAGTAATTGAATGATACGAAAAATTCCACGCACCTAATTGCTTTTGAAAAATAATTTTGTGCTCTTGAGAGAGAATAGTAGGCAGAGTTTTCAGAATCCATCAATGCTTGTTTGATTGAGAAAAAATATCGCATATTTATATTCGTAGGAATAGCATTGTATGATCATGATAGAAAATTAACTTAGTTTTCTTTTCTATCCAGATATCATATTGCTACTCACAACGGACGGCATTCATAACTATTTCGAACATTCCTAATTAAATAAATGATTCAAATACTTCACGCAATATTAAATGTCTTAATCATAAAACGTGCCCAAAAGGATTGATCTTAAACAAGGTGTAAATTATAACGACTGTTATAAGTTGGGGTACGTTTTGGGGGTGATTACAATGAGATGGGGGATCGATGAACAATTACGGGGTACTGTGATTAACACGATTCGTCGCGATTCCCCCATTAATGCTAGACTAATTAATGATTTCAAATTATGTTCATGCGACGATTTAAATTAATTAGATTACTGGGTGTTAAAATGTTCATTAGTATGAGTAGATCTTTTAATGAGAAATTATTGACGAAATGTAAGATATGATTGTTAATATATAGAAATACATACAATATCTCTTTTCAAATAATTTAATATGTTCACAGTGCTTATAAATAACCATAAGGCCTACAACGCTTTGTTTGTAGTATTACTTTAAAACTAACTGTTTTAAAGTAATAGTTAGCAATTATTGAACAGAATTTTAACAAAATTGACATTTCAACTTACCATAAACAAGCTGACAAAAGGATACTTCAGTTTAGAGTTATAATTTTGAAGGTAAATGGGTAAAGGTCAACAGTTGCCGTGTTTTGTTTCCCAACTTTAAAGGTCAAATATGCCTACCATAACAACGTCATAATTTTATCTCAAAGATTCTGTTTACTATCAATATGCATATTCATATATACTGCCTAAAATATTTAATGTACTACCAGCAGAATAAGCTACTTATTCGTCATCATCGTCATCATCATCCTCATACCCTTTTTTTGTATGGTAAAAATCATCAAATGACCTCTCCCGCTGTGGTTTAGCAGCGGTGAGGGAGTGTCGGACTTTTACTGACTAAAAATCCATTATGTTCCTTCGTAGGCCTTTTATGTACCAGGGCTGCGGTAACTCGTTGGAACAATCCCGCAGCATCATCCTCATGCCCTGATGCCCAATTATTTCTCTAAACATAAAATCACGACACCTATATAAATCTCCACTATCAAACATTCTAGAGGTAGAAACTGATCTGGCACACACAAGGACAACAGACCACCAAACAATGAATAACTTCAAACATTTCCAATTAGACGTCAACACAACGCCACAATACAATCACAAATGAACTATACAGTTCAATAGATCGAATGGTTCACTTCCATGGAGTAAGGCAAGAAGAGCGGAGATCCCATAATACAAGTAAGTCAGGTGCTTCCTTCTAGGTCAAATACATACCATGGGCATGACCAAAAAGATCAGTTACGAGTGAATTATTGAGACTTTCGGGGTCTTCGAGACATATTTCAACGATTTTTGGTATTACAAAAAATTCTCGGGTCCAAAGAAGGCGTATAAGAGCGAACGGCTCTCGCACCTCTGCATTTTGGCGCACTACTTTCATAGATTTCCAATTGTGTCACCTCCACTAGTCATTTTGTTCTCCATGAATAGATTGAATGGTTCACTTCTATGATTTCAGTCCCCAGAATTCTATTTTGAGAACGATCAAAGATTGGAGAATCAAAGTACATGCATATGAATAAGCTTCGCAAATTGCAAAGGAGTTTTTGCTTCTGTGAGTTTCAGGTATGATGTTGAGCTTTGATTTCTCATGTGTTTTATTAATGGGAAGATTTTCCATTTGAAATTTAGCAAACGTTGATAACTTTTTGAGCCGTCTTTCATGAATGAAACTTCACCATCATTTAAAACGATAATTACTAATAGTTACTTGTTTATGTGTTTTTAAATCGAGTATACTACATTGAGAAAGTTTTCAATTGGCTACTACAACTACTTTTCTTATCATATTCACCAAGTATGCCTTTTTAAGAAACGCCTGAATAAACAACTTTCCTATATTTAGACTACTTACCGAAAATACTAAAGGAATATTACATAAGCTTGAAAATATATTATTACTCTCGACGTAAATAAATAACAAAAGAAAAACGAAAGCTCACACAGGCCCAAAACAAATGAAGATTTGTTTCGCCCAAAAATAAAGCTTGTATGTAATATGAGACAAAAATCCGTATTCCGTAAACTGAAAAGGTTAGCTTCAGGCTTTGAACTCTAACATTAAGAGTAACACACTGCAAACTTTTAATCGGCCGATAGTTTGTTTGGGCTTGTAAATTAGTATCGAAATAAGTGGAAGTACGCACATGACCACGATCAGGTATTTGGCTGGAATAGGACCCACGAAGATCAACCGAGCTAAGACCGAGATTATGATCGTAGACCGTACCAATGACAATTGTCATGCAAACCTGTGGCGATGTGGTCCAAACCTGTGAGTCTGCTAACTGAGAGAGATGGCGGAAGATCGTGAAAAGAGCTGTGTCTGCCTCTAATGTGGACGCCTCAACGTGACGAAGACCGCTCTGCCAAGAGCGAATCGACAAAGAAGAAGAGGACCCACTAAAAACTTGTATTGAAATTCACATATTAAAAATACAGATTAACAAAATATATTTTTACAATCATAGAGCCAGCTGTCGGCCGACTGTTAAGTCTTTAGTGTACGGGTACTCTTATCCTACCATTAAAATGCCTAGGGCTTCGTATCGAAAACATTTACAGAACTCCAAAAAGCTACATAAAAGAAATTGAACGAAACTCCCTATAGAAAGTTCCCATTTGACATTACCCAGAGGTGTTAAACAGTTAGGGTCGGTTCACACATAAGGATTTAAATTAGGGTTGGTGCTCAGCTGCGATAGACAGGTAAAAACATAAATTGTGGACCCTTTAGGGCAAGTCGCACAAAAGTGCCCTTTACGAGCAGCGTAAGGGAATAATGTTAGTGAAGTCATGAAAAGATAATTAATTATTTTGGTTTTCTTTGGCCTTGGGTCATGTGTTTAATTTGTTTATTTTGGTAGCGGTTTAGCAGATATAAAATAGATTTTTTTATTTTTTGCTTGTACCGTTACATATTACAAAAACTCGTATTATGGTAACATGTAACATTAATGTTGTTTCTGATGAATTTATATACGCAGAATCTTTCTTTTTGTTTTATTGGCCATTCACGTATCCAATGGTACTAGACATTATTACAACTAGGTATACTATACACAAACAGCTGGACACAGAATCACGAATTACCAGAGAGCGCACCCTTCAAAACATTTAATTAAGCTATCTTCCTTTAAAAAACGCGTATCGCTTAAAGGGTTATAAAAACGTTTTGTTGCGAGCGAGGCGTCACTTCGTTATTTATGCGACAACTTTCTGCGACAATTTTATTAATTGGTCTGGAAGGTTCTGAGAGCTGAAGTTAATGTTTCCCTGACTCGGGGTTAAAAACGGAAAGAGTTTTGGTGACTGATGGCATCATTTCGCCTGTTTTAGTTTACTTAGGCTTAGAGCATTTGAACAACTGGAGCCGCTATGACCAAGAACGAATTTTTATGGGGAAAAGTGTGCCATTTTTAAGGAACAAGGCAAAGCAATAGTGATAGCTCACTAATGCATTTTTATAAATTCGTTATGCATGCAGACGACTAAATTGACATACACAGGCATAAACTTGACATATTATTGTACATATAACGAGTACATCAAACTACACTTTTCAAACTTTAATTTTCAGATTTTCATCTATAAGAATTATTGTTAAATATTATTATTCTTGATTTACAACAAAAATACGTGTAATAATTTTTAGAGTAAGGTTCAAAAATAATAAGGAAAAAATTTACAGATTGGTAGTTTAATGTGCTGTCGTTGGTACTTTTGGCAAAGAGGAAGGCACGGCACTGGCGTCTCCAGTTATTTAATTATCTAAGTCTTTAAAGGGTTCTATGGGGTGTTAATGCATTGTTTTGGCCAGTTTTGGTTGGGTGGAATTTAATGTGTTTTGCAATGAGGTTGAAGTGGTCGGTATGTAATGTGGGTTCGTTTTAAAGAAAGATGGTGTTCTCATTATGTTTTTTCAGAATATGGAAAGGTATATAAAGCTTAACATAAATACGCCAATGATTAATATTAACTTATAAAAATGCGGTGCAGTGCACTTCATAAACGAGTGAAAAACTAGATCTTTATTTCAATCATAATATATATGAATACATCACATATTCTGTGCATACTTTTTAGAACTTTAATACCAAATTCCATACGCATCATTTATTTATACGATTAAATTAGTTTACTATCAATAACTCTCAATCAATGGAACGTCATGAGTTATCCCAACGTTTTAAATTTCACATCAGTGATCAATCACCCGTATAATATGAACCAGTTCGCGTTAAACTTCAAACGTAAACTGAACCCATCAGTTATTTTCTGCATACCACTAATACGTAACACTGAGTAGAAATACATGAAGTACTTATACTGTTTCTGTTACAGCCTTTTTATCGTCCCACTGCTGGGCTGCGGCCTCCTCTCACACGGAGAAGGATTGAGCATTAATCACCACGCTTGCTCAATGCGGGTTGGTGATTTCAGACTATATAATCCGGGTTTCCTCGAGATGTTTTTCCTCCACCTTTTTATCAGCCATTGGTATCTAAATTGTACTTAGAAAGTACATACTAACTTAGAAAAGTCACATTGGGAGTACTTATATCTACACGTAATTAATTATGAACCTTGTCAATTTTCTGATTAACATTACAGCAGAGTAAAGTGTTTTGGCGGTTGTTCTGACCGTATAAAATCATGCAATGTTTGCCTAGTTCAATGTTATGTGTGACATAAATGTAAATCAAACTTTGCTGTACTTTAAATCATATAATCATCATCATATGCCTAGTCTTTTCCAAACTATTTTGGTGTTTCCAGTCTAACCGGTTGCCCTTAATCATAATCATATTATAATAATTGATATTAGTACATTTAGATCACTGACAAACACGCAATTTCAGTATTCAAGAGCAAACTCATGTTTGGAATATCAATAAATTTAATATTTTGACAATGTGAACACAAAGCAAATCCAGATTCTCCGAAATAAATTATTATAAACAATTTTCGTAAATTCGAATACGAATAACTAACGATACATATTATATTGAATACATAATGAGTAAAGAGTTCCAGTAATTGTAATTACGTTTATTTTTCACAATGTAATTCTTTAGTAAGAGTTGGAAAAGACTTTCTTTTCTTCTTAGTTTGTTTGAGCTAACAGTTACAACTAAGTATAAAGAGCACTGGCATGAAAATAATAGCGAAACATTTCACTTTTTTATTTATTAAATAATTTATGTGAACAACGCTTATAATGCAAGCTAAAGCCCCTATTTACTCCAAAAACAAATGAAAAAAACGTACAAAGAGTTAACACCGCTTTGTTGTTCCAAAACTTTTTTCAACACTAAAAACGTGCTAATGTTAGTTCTTACAAAGTTTAATAAAATTAAAAACTAGAGGTCCGGTAGTGAAAAAGTAGGCCACATACTCTAGGGGCCCGTAATACGGCCCAACGCGGTGGTATATTCAGAGTTTAACACTTATATCGTAAACATACGGGCGAATATTATGTTTATGAAGGCCGCGGTACGCAGGTGCGTTCGTTGCCACTGATATTTAGTAGTGTGTAAAGTTTTGAGCTCTTAAGCTGGCTGTTTGTATGATATAATGTGGGGCTTTGGTAAAGGTTTTTCGCGATAAAAAGGGTTTTAGGTGCTTATTTTAAGTATTTATGTAATGAGGTGCAATCTTTGGAAGAGATTATGTAAAACAGACTTTGAAATTAATTATTTAAAAATATAAAATATTTTCTTCTTGTAGTTTTGTGGTTTGACTTTGATACGAGTTTCTTATATCAATGTAAACTCTAAAATAAAATTCATTTTCTAAATAAATGCACATAAAATCTATCTTATCAATTTAGAAATAAATACATATATTTCAAAAATAAATAATTAGAATTCAAAACTAACAGAACCATAAAGCTTTCACTCATCTATAAAAAGATACTATAACAAATTTTCTAAACCCTAATAAAAACCAAACTAAAATTAATTACACATAAACAAAAACGGGCTTAAGCTAACCCAACCACCGCAGCGGTTTCGTTCACAACACGCTCCCGTATAACTATCCTACGTATATACAAATATGTAGGTATTTATATGTCGTATGTTGTGAGATAAGTACCACTTTAGACTTTGTCTAGTGCGGTGAAACACACTAATTTTCACACCCTTTTGAGGTATAAAATGCGTTACAAGAACCCTTTTTGCGGGTGATGCACACTCTGCTTAGAAAGAGGTTATGGTGATTTTTGGCGGTAAAAAGGAAATTTTAAAGTAAATATACACTTCACTTTTTAAAACTTGTTTGAGGCTGGAGGATTTTTTAAACATCCTAATATTTTTGTAATGTGTTTACATTGTCCATGTAAAGTTGCTATTTTTAAGAGCCACAGCCGTATTTGCTGGACTTTGCCAATATTTAAACCACACATTTTGAACAAAACCTCGAACCAATGGGCAAGTTACAATAGTAGCGTAGAAATCTGAGATCTGCATAGAGTTTTGAACCCAAACCTAGTTGGTTTGAATATTTCGGAGAAAGCTACAGACTTATTTAGCTTCGAACCCAACATTTGTTCTATAGAATCAAATTACATTATACTATTTTACTAAATTTTACGTCATCGTACTGAAGTATAATAATATCTAGACTATTATGAGGGTTAATCGTAATATTACGTAGAATAAATAAAAGCCTTACTGAAAGACGAAGAAGAAAAAAAAATCAGTTGCTTGATTTTTTCAAAGCACTCGATGTAATTCTTGCAGTAGAGGAAAAAAAGTTTGATCAAAGACTAATAAATCGGCTACCCAACACAATCGAACAAATTAATAAAAGATTCCTTTATCAATTGCGTTCCAACGAATTTATCCAAGTGTTAATTTTCCTAGAAATATTTTTCCTAATACTATCCAAGAAGTAGCGTTCATATTCACTGGTTTGGAAATAAACCATCCGACGGTACAATGTTGGAACATTTTATGATGTCAAATGTACAACTTGTTATTTTTCAAGATAAAATACTGTGTAACTTAGAATGCTAGAATTGCTGGTTTTTAGGACCAGTTTAAGACGAACATTTAGACTTGTATGATCATCATCACCTGCTTGCCTTTTGTCAACTATGTTGAGGTAGATTGGTTCTACATGGAGTGACTGCCTATCTGCCCTCCATAACTCAGTTACTGAGACAAGCCGATCCCCTACCCTTGGTAAGACTGGTCGTCAGTTTTTATGGCTTCTGAATACTCGTAGGTAACGACTGCCAATGACTATCATTACTATGACATGATTCGTGCCAAGGCATAATAAAGAAGATGCATTTTTTTTTTGTTTTTACCCTAAATGCTCCGAAACTACTGAACCGATTTCTAAAATTGCTGTTGGAAGGCTAATGTTCGTAATGTTCGTAATCAGCATCTTTAGACTACATTTAATCCCGGTACGTGCAGTAGTTCCCCACGAGACGCGGATGAACCCGGGAAAAACGGCTAGTTATTTATAAAACGGCCTACAAAGTTTAAATCTTATCAAATAATTAAAAACTAATTAAGGACGTAAGCTCAAGAAACAAGGTTTTAATCAAATATAAATCTTGATTATAATCAATGTTGATATATTGCGGGGGAGTTTAGAAAGTAATCTGTAGCTAATTTATGTGATTAAATCTTTTGTAAGGAATAGCGGGCACTTACTTTATTTAGGTATTTAGTTTAAAGTAAAGATTAGCTTGAAAATAATGTCAATAATGTCAAGTTAGGTACATGGAATTAAAAATAAACCAACTATCTAACTTAGTTATTAGTTGAATTTAGTCCTTTTGACGGCAGCTAGAACAGAAAAAAATATTCAATTTAAATTATTTATGATAGCTTTACTTATTTTGTATGTCTCGTTTCAGCCTATCAAACTTATCTGTACCTAACTGATTATAAAGCAACTTGTTGCTTGATAACAAAAATACCTACGTTGTATATAGAAATTCCACGAAACAACTCATCAGTAAAGTATTCCTAGAACTAGCAAATATTACAGAATAGAAAATTACTTTTAAAGCCTTACCCTCCAATATAGATATATCATCCTTTACGCAGACAGAATACTTAGAAAGTAACCCATTACATATTGATACTCAGCCACGATACTAAAAGAGAAATAACCAACAATATTTTTTTCGTCGCCAAAATACAACAAGAAATCGTTTTTCCCACTAAAATTTTCCAAAAGCCGTCGGATGGTTGACGTCTAGCTAGATACCCGTAGAAATTTACGGCCTGATAAAACACGACCAGAATATATTGAGCTCTCACAACAAATCGTTATACCCGCATCGCTGTGGGTCGCTTGATAACAGTTAGGTTAGGAGGGTCAAGATACGATGGTCTTTGTGTAAAACTTGTCTGCCAAATGGATTACCTCGATTAAGTATGAGCGACCCCTGACCCGTATAGGTGGACGGATGATTAGTTCCAATCCTTACTTTTACGGCAAAGGGATTTAGTGCATAGCGTTTTATTTCTGCATGTATTTTGCATATCTTCCCTCGTTCGTTTTGCAATGTATTTTCTAGCAGCTATTGCGGATTTACGTTTATTAGTCTAGCTCTTTACTGAGTCCGTTGAAACTAGACTAAATTTTCTTTCGTTTGGTGTGGATTAAAAATATTTGTCCTGTTCCAGTTTTGTGAGGGAAATTGGAACAATGGGATTTCTGTTGTTGTTTGTTTGTAAGTTTTACCTACATTGACAGCAGCAAAGTTTATTTTTAGATCTAGGTAAGTAGTAAGAGAATCTAGAACTCAAGGTAACTTAACTGAATTTAGAGTTGAAACTCCTAACTGGAGGACTAAAAGACTGGGTTTGGGTATCACACAAACTTTATTTTGACTTAGCAAGATGGTAACATCAAACTTATACCGTGTAGATGAAGGTGTTACTAAATTGTTCTTGACCTCGAAAAACTGTTCAAACAAACATAAAATTCGTTCTGCTTCCATAGGAAATAAAACTCATTCTGCAAAGGAAAGTATTTTCCCCACAGTTTTTTCTTAGCACTTAACATGTTCAGTGATAAAAAATGGCAAAGACCCTCAAACGGGAGTTCGACACGTTTTTCCTCATCCAACTGCAGAAACTTCAAAAGAAATATCGATGTGCGAAGCCAGCCCATTAATTTGGGTTAAATAAAAAAATGGCTGCCAGGAGGCACGGTTCGCGTCAAACGGGAGGGCATAAATTTTTCAAAAGGGCCCATTTGGAACACAGACATCGTTTTTTGCATATCTGAATGTGTCCAATTACAGAAAAGGCTTGTTGCGGTTGCGGTGTAAAATGGAGCGAAAAGCTACGGGTTACTTACGTTTTGAATAGCTATTATTATAGGGGAGAGCGTCAGGAGTCTGCCAATTGCTGCACTTAATTGCTGTGCTTTTTATTGTCATTTTATAAGTTGATGCCGTTACCTCAACATATAGGAACTCTATAGATTGATAGCCGTATCTTTAGCAAAGGAACCCTTATGATATGAAAATCAAACAAAACACTGTCTAGAAGACAGAGTACGAAATAAAACCTAAATAATTTTCTAGAAAAAATACATTTAAAAATCACCAGTAAAAACCCTTCAATCTATTCATAGCCCAACTTACACCACGTGATTCTCAAGTAGCTACACCTTACCGATAATCTCTCAAAATAGCACAAAATTAAATAAACTCCCGCCCACACACAGTCGCACTACCCACTACTTGCGCCCCCTTATGTTATATGCACATAAACTGTGAAGCTTTATGCGATGTTATTGTTAGTTCGACGTCTGTTGCCTTAATTTCGTTAACGTGTAATATTACGATTATGGGGACTGTAATGTGGGATATTAACTGTTGCAATTTATTGGGACTGGTCAGTTGCATAATTATGGTGTTAGCAATATTTCTGTTAAGTTCACGGTATGGATTATACTTAAAATACTGCCACAGGATAGTAAATTAGATATAGCTGGCAAACATTGATTGAAGAAATGAATATATTTTTGGGACCATTTATAATCAAATTCTAAGGCGAGTAATAGAAGCACCTGAAATACATTATGAAGCAACCTTTGTATTGCCCTGCACTTGAAATATTTTTTCACACAACTATTTTAATTATTCAGTTCATTCATCTCTCTCGTAGAACTTAATCAAAAATATAAATTAATTTACAAAAAAACTTTTAAAAACATTTTTCATTTAAAAACTAAAAAGTTCATAATTATTACAAACAACAAAAGGCAACGTCTTCTTGCAATTAAATTAAGGGCGCACCTGCTCCTAATTACAGTCACCTTGGCTATAAAAATGCAAAAAAATGTTACACAAAGAATATCTAATAGTTTCTTTTAAAGACTAACAAATTACTTTCTTTGTGTAAGCGGTATTTTTATTAAAGGCAAAACTTCACAATTTGAAGTGCCATCAATCAATCGAGCTTGGCTACACAGCTGTATATAATGCTAGTAGTTTAAGCTAGATTTGAAAAGAATTTTAGGCTGACTGAATTTTATTTTTGACCTAAATGATCCTGGGTTAACGATGAATTCAATGTCGTATTTAAAATTTGAATAAGTACCTCACTTATGTATAAAAATGAAGCCTGAATAAACACTGAACTAAGTACACCTATTATATACATATAATAGGTACTTTATACTACGATAAATGTTTCATGCCAAAAGATATCTGCAGTAGGTAGGTATGCAAGACTGGATGCAGTGTGTTTCAAGTGCAAACATTTATATACATAAATTACCTCTCCCCAATGTCATCTATATCACCAACAAACGACGAATTGTTACAATTTATTAACTTTTAAACTATTTAAGCAACAATAAGCTAATTCAATTTCGTAAACACTCTTTGACTATGACAGGATCCACATAAACCATAAATTTTCCATTACATTGCAATTTGTCTACACACGGAGGAGCTATTAAAGCCCAAACCACTCGCAGTTTACACGCCAATTATTTTGTAATAATTTATGGCTAAGCCAGCTTACTTTCGCGTAAGATTATGTATTTTGTTCATTGGATTAAAGCACCTGCTTTTAATAACTCTTTTCTAATGCTAGTCTTTTGATGAGTATCTGAACAGTATTGAGTATTGAGATATATTCCAAGCGGGATAATAAAGACTTTACGAAGAATATTACACTACAATTTTGTTCGGTTTTCAGGCATTCGGGACATCTTATGTACATTGAAGCTATATAGTAACAATCTGCTTACCTACTTTATGTAAAACGAGACCTTTTGACACCCATCATCGGGTAAATCGATAACTAGCACATATACTTTTATATACTTTTTTGTCAAATTAGCTTTGTCAATATTATGAGAATAGACTACTTGATTATTCAGCCTAACCGCAAGCCCAATCACTCCAACAAAGGGCTGTGAAAATTACCTTGTCAATCCCTTGACGCGCTAGACAATATCATTTTATGTAGACGGCGATTACCATGTTCAAAGCACCGTTAATACTAGCAGTAAAACGTAAATCAACATCTGTGCAAGACTTTTCTAACGTCTTGGAGTTAGCTTCCATTCTAACAGCATTTTATATAGCTGTGTTCCAGTGTTTTGTTACATTGAGCTACTGCCTATCTGATCTCCATGGCTC
The DNA here is from genome assembly GCA_033682625.1 of Helicoverpa zea x Helicoverpa armigera. Classification (NCBI taxonomy): domain Eukaryota; kingdom Metazoa; phylum Arthropoda; class Insecta; order Lepidoptera; family Noctuidae; genus Helicoverpa; species Helicoverpa zea x Helicoverpa armigera. The sequence goes on from JAWIIS010000041.1 coordinate 2,840,850, forward strand.
TGTGATTTTAACCACTTCACTGTCCACGTTGCAGACACAATAGTAAACAATAGTGGCCTTACTACAAAAACTTTAACCCCTGTTTTACACTTGTCTAATAAAATTTTGGCTGCAAACTGAACCATATGTCAACGTCATAATTTGTCATTTTTTTAGACAAGGCATAAACTGACGTTTAAAAGTTTTTGTGGTAAGACGGTTAGTGTGTATGACATAGGTATATGAATAATGGGGACAGGGAGGTTATTAAAAAGTAACGCTGTGCCGTTATAACCAGGTTGTAACAGTTCCTTATACAAGAAATGATGACGACTCTCACAAAAATGTGGAGGACATATAAGAAGATGCTATGTGACAACTAATTGGCTACTCATGTCCTTTTAAAAAAGGTGTGGCTGCGCGAAGGACTAGCGACAAGCGTTCAAGTACGACTAGATGTATGAATGTAGGTCGAGATCTGTATTTCCTGACTACGCATATTTGAAAAGGTTGAGGGAAACTCTTTCGAGTCTATGAGTTTCAAAGTTGTGCATAAGATGTAATAGATGAACGATGACGATATCAAATATTAAAAAAAAAACACCTCATTCTGAATTATATGATTTGTTTGTAATAGTGTAATGTTTTTAAAAATTGCTTCAAACTTACTACCTAAGCGATGACAATATAGAAAATGTGGGTATAAAAGCCACTGACTTTAACAAAACATTCTAATAAATCCCGAAAATTCAATTGCACAGCTTCAAACCAGAAGTCAAACATTTGCGATGTAATTTCGAACATAGCTCAAACTACGAACATTACTCGCTAAAGCAAATCCACATAAGAGTTAGGTAAAGTATCAGACTCTAAGTCAATTTGTTGAACAAACACCATTTGTCTTCTGAAGCAAGACTGGACTAATGCAATGTTACCGGACTCGACTGGATGTGCTTCCGTGAAATTAGATTTCAACCTATTTATTTTTGTGAAGAGATTTCGCTGGTGATGTCATTGGATTTTGTTGTTCTGTTGATTTTGTTAAGGCTGAACTTGATAGGGGAATTATCATAGGTGAAACAAATGCAGAGCATGATTTACTATGAAGTGCAAGTGAATGTTGAAATTGTGGTAGTTGCATTGATAGTAACAAAATAATAACTTTCAATGAGCTCGAGCTTAAAAGGCACATAATGATCTGCACGGAAACATTTATGCAATGAAATATTAAAAAGGTCATCTTAAAAGCGAAAATAGAAACCCGGAAAAAAATATGTTTATGACAAGGAAAATATCATCTTCTAAAATATTCAAATGAGACGAACATTTTGAACTTTCTTGAATAAATTAAATGGAATATTATTAATATTGTCATATCTGAATTTGAAATTCGACCAACGGTTTTTAATAGGAAAATAACTTCTGCTTCACCACTGCAGTTGCTTTAAAGTTTTAATACCATATTGAATCGAAGTGCCTTCTCCAATTTGCCAAATGTATTTAGGTCTGATTGAACTAAATGTTTGCCAATAGTCTAGCTGCATTCGTCTGCAGGATTTGGCGTACCACTAAAAGCTTTGTTAAAATTGGTTTGAATTCAACAGCAGAATTCGAATTTGCAGAAGTAGATAAAGATTAAGTGGAATATATTTGAATGAATAAAATTATACAAAAGCTGTGGATTGCGTGATTGCAGTTTGATTTAGAGAAACACGGGTTGAACGAGTTGAATGAGCTTTGTAGTAAGTGGCTGTACTAGAAGAGTTTTCTTAATGCTCACTGATTAGACTGTATTTTTAGTGCACGAATAGAAATACCCGCCTTTCAGAAAGAGAACCTTTTATTAAACGAAGAAGTAGGAATAGAACCTCAAAGAGCCACAGACCATGTTTTGGAATCACTGAATGTAATAATCACCTACTTCCTTATGTAATGACATGGTAAAACTGCAAGTAAGAATAACTTATTTCCAAACTCGTTTTAGCTAGAAATATGGGAGAGACTTTTGGTATTGACGCGAGCTCTCATGCTTGAATAAATCACATTAGCAATGTGTCATTTATCAGGACTTACGTTACCAGATTTCCAGTGATTTCATTTGGTTAAAGAGTTCAAATGCAGCTAACTTTTATCAAAAAAGCAATTTTGTTTAAATGAATTTTGGGAATTTGTGATCCATTTATTCTACTATCAGGCCATCATTATTGGCTTTTAGCAGACCATTACTTAGAAATTCTTATCAAATATTACGTAATATAACTTCATCGTCCAAAGCAGCATCCAAATTATTTGTTACAAACTCAAACAATATTATATTGTAATCAACTTTATTTGCATCTACGTATAGTATACCAACACGTTTAGTGTTACCAAGGTATTCACACGCGGTAACGAGTTTGACGTCATACAACTTGTTTCTGAAAACTTCTCTGGTAACGCGAGAGTTACCCTGGTTTGACCTAAATTCTAGACTAACTACATTAACATTTTCTATACCAGCTTTATTTACATGTTCTGCTATTGTTTTGTCATTTATAATTGTTTTAGCAGCACCGCTTACATGACTTAATGACTAGACTTCATTTGTTTAATAATTCCTTGAAACAATTATCTCTCTATCAGTATAAATATCAAAGCAAATAGAAAAAGAATCTGTCCAAATCGTTTGTACAATATTGAACAACATGATATTAAAACTACGACTTCCCCTAAATATTAATATTTGATGGCAAGTCAACCCTAAAGTGTGGCATGGAAAAAACCACTCTAACAAAAGGTGATACCGATCAAAGTCGTTTACGGAGATATTGAAAATCTGGCATCTATTTCATCGGATGGCAGGAAGGTAATATTACTTATCGGGGCATGTTTACTACCACTCACCTGTGCAGTGTAAGGATGGGCGGACTCGATGTTATCGATAGTTTTATCGAGTACCTTGTCTTCGGACTCGATATCTCTTGCAGGTGTTGGTACTAAATTTGTTAGTGTCAGCGGTAGCAATGCTAAATCTGTTAGTGTCAGCTTCGATGCACAAGGAACGGAATCGCTCTTCTCTGGTATCGTGACAGTTTAGTGCTCTAGATTTTGGTGAGAGAAAGTGCAGAGTTACGTAAAAGGTCGAATATTTCCCACCTTTGTTTCATCTGCAGCCCTCTAGATACTAGGTCGCTAGGATGTGTAACGTAGGTACATACAATACTTTCTGTAGATTTATTTTAAAGGTTTATGAACTCAAATGGTTCATTTTTATCCTAAATTGATAATGGCTTTACAATATTTTGTCGGCTTTAGACTTCATTTTTTTCTATATTTGGTACATAAACAAAGCTGACATTTCAATATCCGCTTCTTTACTGATAAGGACAATTCAATTTCGTATTGTTCCGGAATTTTGTGGTTTGTTCTAAATATATGACACTGAATTCCGTACTATCTATTGGATAAATGCCTAATTAGTACTAGGTAATGTAGACAATGTACAAGGCAAGAAGTGGATAAAAAATATTATAGCTTGGAAAGGTCCGCCAGTAAAAAGAAATAGAGGCAGACCAGCAGAAAGATGGGATGACGAAATAAAAGCAATAGCAGGAAATGATTGTCTAAAGAAAGCGACGGATAGAGGGAATTGGAAAGTCATGGAGGAGGCCTTTACTCAAAAAGAGGTCCTTAATGGGTCACAGTTATAATATTAAATTAATTAAGTTTACACAGTTAAGATAAATAGTTGTGATACGTAAATGTTATATATATAATATTTCACAAAGGATAAATAAAGGCTATATATATATATAATGTAGACAAATACACATATGTATGTATATATGCATTTCTGTAGAATGCCCAAGCCTTACTTCCATGGAAGATTCAGTACAATTCACTGGTATCACAAATGGATACTGATTGAATAGGAGCTAATAGGAAGACACTAATTTGTCGTACAATGCAGTGATCAAGTCAATACGCCCAGTAACACTCCGCCTATTGTTGCAAATACACAACGCCTTTGTCTATCAAACAATACGTTTACTGACAAAAAGCTGTAAATACTTGTAAACTGAAGTACTCTTTGCAAAGCCCTTTTCATTAACTACCTTTACACTAATAGCTATTGTCAAAAATATTAAGACTATCAACATTTTCACTTAAGCTGTTTTGTCTTCATTAAATTATTCATGCTGAGGTGAAACTATAATATATCACAATTTACTTTATAGAAGATTATTATGTAGGTCAAGCATTATTACTTAGGTCATTTTTCTATCTAGCCTAGTCGATGTCAATATAATACACCATATCGAACAAAAATAAAGGGATTTCACTACACATCACAATCCATCATAATTCGATTCAAATCCAATACAATTATTGTGTTGAAAAGAAAATGAAGATCATCTGTCGATATTTTTCAATCATCGATAAACACAAGAACATCACTTTCTTGGTACTCTACGGATGCGTTGCTAACACGATTAGCGATGTAACTGCGTCCCCCGCTTCGCTGCTTATGAACATCGTTGATTTTATACGTATTATGTCGCTCATGAATAGCTTCTTTTCGAACATATTGGATTATTTTTAAAGGATTTAAGAATTGACTTTATCTTCGCATTGTTACATGCATCAAAAAAATAATTACTATGATCATCTTACATAGTAATGATGCATCTTTCAATGTTCACCATTGAATTCGAATTGAAATATTGTATTCATTATGATTTCTCTTGGCGTATTTATTCATCTTCATTTCTCATATCTTTTGGACAACCACAAAATTTACCCACAAAAAAAAAAATATTGAACAGCCTCCCCAAACCTTTCAAAGAAATATTACGGAAACAAATTCCATTGTTACTTCCTTCTTACATAAACAGACCCTTTCAATACAATTACCGTCCATCAGGCCATCATAATTGTTTATTACAAGCCCATAATCGATGCTCCAAATTAGCTTCGTCTAAAGAAAATTTCTTTCTTGAAAAATTCCCCTCTCGTGTCCAAAGGGGCTTCGGCAAGCAATCCATTAAGTAGGTCCTTATCAAGTCATAAAGGACAATTGGGCGATTCCGGTCCAAATGTCCACCACGAACGAAACCTATATGGCTAGATAGCCCGTTAAATATGGAACATTTTTTGTTATGAAAGTAAAAAAAAATATAATGCCAGAAAAAAGTTATAGCAAAATCAAATAAAATATTTTATAGATTTTTTCAATTTCATTTTTTCAATTATTTTTCGTGATGTTTGATTTTCTTACTTCTGACAAAATAGAATTGTTCATTATTAGAGAGAAGACACCACCAGTTAGATCGAACTTTCTTAGATCCAGGAACCGCTGAGTATATGCAAGCACTTCTGGCGCCTCAATTGGTTAGTGATTCGTACATCCATCGGGCAAAAAAATATGGGCTGTTTATATGCAAATGTGTCTTACTCATCTTAGTTTTAGATAAACATCTTAGTTTGCGGAAATGGAAGTGGAATAAAATAAAAAATAATAAGATAACATACAAAAACTACCGAAAATTAAGAATACATTTTTGCCTATAACTTTTTTTTGGCATTGTTTTTTTTTTTTACTTTCTAAGTAAAAGTTACTCTAAATTAAGTGGACTATTTAATTATATAGGTCTCGTTCGTGGTGGACATTTGGACCAAACTTCATACATTCTTGCCCAATCTCCTTTCTCTGGCTATCACTGCTGGTTGTCAGTCTAGTAATATATTGATACGATCGACGTAGAAACGAGATTTGGGATGATAATAAATTATTCTGCTGAATGGGGCATGCAAGTTTATGCATCGAACATTGGTGTAGAATCATCTGGGTTTGGAAGATCCTACTGATATTGTAAACGCAAAAGTTGGTGTGTATGGATGTAAAGATATCTGTATGTTTGTTCCTCTTTCACGCAAAAACTGTTTGGTGAATTTTGATGAAACTTGACAATAACATTTGGTTACTTTTTATCCATGAGCGGAAAGTAGTAGCTCCAGGACGCGGGTGAAACTGCAGGCGAGGCAAGCTAGTGGAAAATGATTTACGCGAGTGCTTGTAAGCGGATTATAATAGCTGGTTATCGGCATCCATATTAACATGAGGTATTCGTGTTTCTATTTTATGGTTTACCAATTGTTCGAATGCAGCAATAATGACGATTGTTTTGGTAAGTAATTCATTTTCAATCATATTGCACATCCGATCTAATTTCACGAAATTCAGTATGAAATAGGAAGCAATATTATATTATTTAAAGCCATAGATAGGTATTTAAACAATGGCTTGCAAATGTTTCTCAATTGTACTAATGTATTTTTCTTTGCTTTCATATTAGTTACTTTACATTATGAAAGCTAAATAGCGTACAAAGGTACGATACCTTTTTTTCCTCTACGTTCCAGCGGATTGGACGGCCCGTGGTCACACCCATTTTTTTACATGGCCCTGATACAGTTACGTTCCCTTTTATCAGTACGTCTCTATTGGAGAAAATCACATAGAATTTTTAGTAGGTAATCTTTATACCTATTGCGGAATGGAATAGCATAAACAAAAGCCAGCACACATATAAACTTAATCAACTACCAAAGAATAGCAAATACGAGGCAGAAGCGACGGAAAATCCGTCCGCGGATCACGACAACTTTAACCATCCCGGTTTATACGTATTCATGAAGGAAACGACCTCTGACATTAATTCACTAATTAAGATTTCGCCTTCCAACACAATGGGATACGGGATTTCCTACCAACTTCCACGGAACCCTGACGATATTGTTATTAGCAAGTTTCTGATATTAATTTTCATGTTACGTAATTGGGTATTGCTATGTCATATATTTTCTCGTTTATTGGGCGAAGGGTACAGTTTTTAGGGTCCATTTGAGGGTTATTTCAGAATTGTATTACGGTGGAATTTATTGGATTAATTTTGTGACTTTTAAAGGGGGAATATCTTACTCTATATGAAATTATCAGAGAATTATTTTTGTAGTAACTTCTGCTATCGGGTTTACCATCGTCTCGTGGGAACTACTTCACGTACCTGGATATAAATGTACCTGCAGCATTTTTGAATATATGGGCTATCTTACAGTGAGAGTTAATTTTTGATTCCTCATAGTAGCGCAAACCAACAAACTCTTCACCTTAATAATATTAGTATTGTGTTAGTATTCCACTACCAAGCATATACCTATCGAAAAATTTGATTTGCTTCGATTCACGGGATACCTACTACCACCGGTTAGTTCGATCATATCATACCCTAGTTTTCACATTACCATCTGTACCATGTATTGTAATCCTTAATTACACATCTAATTAAATGGTTTGATGTCCTAAGATTAGCGGGACATGCCGTTTACACTTAGCTTAACCGCAAATTGGTTGTATGTATAACATAGGATTATGCATGTGTACGCACGGCTTATCTTAGTAAACCACAGATATTTCAATGTCCATTTCAACCTTAAGTCGGGGGATTAGAGCTGATTATTGCGTCTGAGGTAATTGCTATGTGACAGTGGATGTAGGGGAAAAGACATTGCGTAGGTGTCTGTTTGATACCTGGCCCAAACTTGTCGGGGCTCCGGGATAGTTCACAAGAATTACCGTGACTCTGGTTCACATAAAAAGAATAAAGGTGAGTTTCAATTAAAAAAGGTGAACACTTCCTTACGCTGCAATCACGCCAAGATTGTTATCTGATGATTTTCCTGCTTAAAACGAATTATTGATAGATCTATATATTCACGAGATAGGTTTCAGCATATAATTTATACCTAATGAAATCAGAGTTCACTAGTAATATTTATAACATTCAATGAAATTACTGGTGAAATTAAGTTAATAAGCCAAGGTATCTGAAGTCAGTTTGACTAGAGGCTGAAGTACACAAGCACATAGCTACGAAATTAAATAAATTGTTTACACAAAACAAAACTAAGCAAACTAAATAAAGCAACCTGTTCAATGCAAACATATTGAATAACTTAATACATGTTAAAACCAACCATCCGGGAAGTTTACCCCATGATGGCAAAACAAACCGCAATATTGGACTTTAATGTCTAACAAATAAGGTTCAAGATGTGATGGTGTTCTAAAGTGCTGCTATTAGCCGTTGGAACGGTGACTAACATGGCTTTATAAACCCTCACGATGTTTGATTAGCTCAATACTCTATGTTTGTGTTTGTTCCGTCCACATAGTGAGGTAGCTAATATTAGTTGTAAGCGCCACCTTTTGTAATTAAATACAATTTGGACTTTAACCCTTTGGGATACAGTTGATTTTGTTTTGTAGGAAAGTGACAGTCAAAAACTAGATTCGTATTAGTTGATTTTTGGCTAAATAAATAGTCGCCGTTTTAGATTTCCATGGAATACTGATAGTGGTTGTACATGTAGCTAATACTAATAAATCTACTGAAACGAGCTTTAATTTATTCGCAATTATGCACGTCTTCGCGTTAATTTTGTGAGCCTACTCAAAGTTTGCGGCTAATTTTACGTCTGCTGTAATCAAATGAATAGTCAAAATTGTTATGAAGGATAACATTGTCTAATATTATAGTGGAAATATTACAAGAGAGCTCCGTAAATGTTTTGGCCTTTATAGGCTTTTCATGTAAAGCAAAAATCAACACAGACTGTATTTGTTTAGTACGATAATGTAGATTTATTTTACTTTAGCTTATTGAAGATATTACGTAGGCTAACAAATAGGTTTTGGGAATCATTCTCAGATGTTACAAATACCTACGTAAAACATCATGTTACTAGACACAGCGGCCTTTAACTGAAAAATAATGTATTTTTAATAGTTTATTCATGAATTGTCAACTAAATATGAAAAATATAAGATTATAATTTTTTCTTCAGCAAAATATACATCATGTTGGTATCCTTCCCGTTGTAGAGTTTATCAATTTGAATGCCCACGATTAATTCTAGGTATAAAAATAAATCCCTTCACCTAAACAGGCAACCTTCCAATCACACTCCATATTAAATTATAACAACACAACTCACCCACACATACAAAACTTCCCAGCACTCCAAGAAAGACCAACGCAAAACAAGCAAGAGTTTTACAACTTCATACGCGTGGCCTCGGCCGTAGATCGGCCGCTAATTGGGGTTCGTTAGGGCTATTGTTTGTTTGTCCGAAGCTTCACCTATCGGGAGACGTGGATGCAAACAACCTGGGATTTATACGGTAATTTATGTTCGAAGCTTCTTCGGACGGTATGTTATATCGATTGGGGTTCGAGGTGAGATGAGACGTGTGGTTTGGATGTGTTCTTGTACTTTCTGCAAGCCTGGTAGGTATGGACAACAATACTCATACTATGATGCTCATTTTTTATTGAGTTTTTCAGACACATAAGCAGTGAAATGTTGTTTTTATTTTAGCTATCCTCTGCATATGCTTAGATCAATGACTTGATGTGTTTATACCATAACAAGTTTTAAATGGTCCTTTCTGAAGATTTCTGAACAGTTCAAAATCAAAGCATTTACGTAAAAATACAGTTATTTGTGTGTGCCTTTTCGTACAAAGAGCAAGTTATAAATATTCAAAAAGACGGATATAAAATTCAAAACACGAATCAAATATTGACTGCAGCCATTACACAAACTACCAGGTAATCAGAATACCCTAGGAGATGCACTTCTCAGTTCATCGCGTTAACAAACTCTGTTCCGGACATTTGATTGGTCCCCTAGAGTAAAGACGTTTGAATCTCGATGGAACTCCTATCTTATAGGATTAGACTAGAGTTAGAGTAACCGTGCTTGTTATACGGAGTAATTAATTAGCTTGCCAGGAATATGGTGAAAACTTAATGCAGTTCAAAGTTGGAGTGTGTTTAGTTTGGTTGTAAATAAGTTATGTTGTTTGAAGTTTTAGTTTGGGCCAAAAATTCCCAGGATGGAAATATGGTGAAGTTGAGTCATAATAACGTAGGTATAAAGATCCAAGCGGGTTAGTAAACATGGAAGGCACCAATGCATGACGAACTACTACTAGTAAAAGATTTTTTAGAATACTTAGTAGATGAATATTTTGGAAAATAATATACAAAACAGTCATCGCATACAACATTTTATGTTAATTAGCTAACCCTCAATAGTATAAGGGCCAAAATCTCTATTAAACTTCAGTGATTCGCCCGAAGAGATTACACTTATTTACTTGTAGTAGCACGGATATGTGCTGCCATCTTACACTACTTTAGAGCAACCATATTTAAAAAAATAATTATGCGCGCTCTAATGTGGGTATCCCATACACGTTTTGTATGGCTGCCATCGCGCACGTATTTTTTTATCGTTATTAGTTATTTGGATATTTTAGTGGGTTTTTTGTGTTTAAATCATGGGAAAACGAAAACACCACGACGAAGAAGAGTATTTGGCTCGAAAAATCAGAAAATACGAGAAAAAGATGTCTCGAGTTCGCCGTAAACAAAGGAGTTACCGCAGTGCATCCATTTCAAGTTTAGAACGTGATCGATATTCGGATAACGAATACCCCGGGTCGCCGCAGGAGACTCCACAAAACGGAGGTTTGTACATACATGGATATTTAAATTTCGAACGACACTCTTCGACAGCGTGACCTTGACCTACTTTTCAAACAAATCGTTTTTTTTTTTTTTTTTTTTTTTTTTTTTTTTTTTTTTTTTTTTACCGTCTAGTGCTATGAGTTTAGTCTGCAAGGCTAATACCAACCAATAGTATACTTCAGTTTAACCTGTAAGGTTAATCGCTGTATATGTGGTAGCACAGAAACTCTAGAACATAGTCCGGGAGGCTATGTCGTGAGTTATGTTTACAGTTATGTGGATGACACGGATAACTACCTAATTCTAGAGTACAAACCGTGAGTTTGTATCATGAATTTGTTACTATTGTTTCAGGAGCCCCTTATGAAGTAAATTTTACATTAAATCAAACTTCACATTCAAACGTCTCGGCTACCAATAGTATATCCGTGCCCGCACCGACGGCAACTTTTGCTCCCGCACCTGATCCTACTTCTGTTGTTATACCCGTGGCCACGTCCACGCCAAATATACCGCCGCCGCTAGAAAATGCGCCTACGGAAGGTATACAGGAATTAGACCTACAACCTGATATTTTGTGTTTACTCGGAGAAGAGCCTGTGAGGGAAGAGAAGTTCGGTGTGAATGTTCACAAAGACATTGCTAGCCGCTGGTCTGATATATTAGTTAATGGTATTAAGGATCAAACTAAAAATGAGATATTGAAGGCCTATAATGTACCTGATAATCTTAGAGTTGCTCAGGCTCCGACACTTAATCCTGAAATAAGAGCGGCGGTGAATGAAAGTGCCTTGAAGAGAGACGATATTCTGATTGATAAACAGAAGATTTTGTCTGTTGTCATAACAAGTTTGGCAAATACAATCACGTCTGTTTTGACAACTACTTCCATCGACGAGACGTTCAAGTGTCAGATGTTAAAATGCCTTAGTGATGCCGGTAGACTCTTGTGTCATGCACATTATGATGAGACACAAACTAGAAGGAATTTTTTGCTGTCGTGCCTTAACAAAGAGATCAAAGATAGTGTTAAGGACCTTAAACGTGATCACATGTTATTTGGTACTGATCTTCAAGATAATTTAAAATCTATGAAAGCTATTATAAAAACAGGTTCCGAGTTAAAATCTTCGGCTGCTAAGCCGAAGTTACCACCCAAAAATTTGCAACCGAAAGGATCAACTCCAAGGGCTTTAAACTGGAGGGGCCCGCCACCGCCGCAGTCACAGCCTCGCCGCGCGCCAGCGAGACCGAACCCGACGGCTGGTGGGCGCAAGCAGCAGCCATCAACGCGCCGTGCGACGGACCGTCGTGCTCCACGTCAGCAGAGCCGGCCCTCGCGCCGCTAGCCGAGGTGAACGGCACTAATGTACAGGCTGGTAGATTGAAATATTTCTATTATAATTGGTTACACATCACGAATGATCCAGTAGTCTTATCCTGGGTTAATGGTTTGCGAATTCCTGTTTCAAATGATATCTTTCAGTCTAGCATTTATCCACAAAACACTCCCAAATCCAATGCAGATGAGTTAGCCATGACTAAAGAAATTGAGAATCTTTTAAGTATTGGCGCCATTAGTCTATGTGAACCATGTGATGGTCAATTTTTATCAAATATCTTTCTTGTCAAGAAGAGCAATGGAACCAATAGATTTATTTTAAATTTAAAATCATTAAATAAGTTTATTACCGCGCCACATTTTAAACTTGAAGATTACAGAACTGCAATGAGGCTCATGTCTAAGCATGCTTACATGTGTTCAATTGACCTTAAAGATGCATATTTTTCAATTAGTGTTCATTGCGAATCTAGAAAGTATTTGCGTTTTTATTGGTTAGGAAAGCTATATGAATTTCAAGTTTTACCATTTGGTCTTAATATAGCACCCTATGTTTTTACAAAAATCATGCGCCCCGTAATGGAATTTCTGCGTAATCAGGGGCTATTGTCTGTCATTTATTTGGATGATTTGTTGTTATTCGGAAATACTAGTAGTGACTGTAAACGAAATTATGAAATTACTCAAAACTTGTTGCAATCACTAGGTTTTACAATAAATATAAAAAAGAGTGTAAGTACACCCAGTCAAACTGCTATCTTTCTAGGTTTTCTGTTTGATTCACAAAATTGTACAATAAGCATTCCTCTAGAAAAGAAACAAAAGATCAAGGATGAGCTCATGCATTTTTCTAGTTTAAAACGGTGCAAGTTACGTAACTTCGCTCATATGATAGGATTGCTAATATCGATTTGTCCAGCATCGCAGTATGGCTGGCTTTATACAAAGAAGTTTGAAAGAATTAAGTATCTGAGTTTGAAACAAAATGATGATTACAATCAATACATTAATTTACCTATGCCCTTACGTGAAGAATTTGACTGGTGGTTACGTAACATTGATCATTGCGCTAGCCCTATCCGATCTGGTGACTACAAGTTGGAAATATACTCAGACGCGTCTCGAACTGGTTGGGGTGTGAATTGCTCTGGTAGAACCGCCAGCGGGCAATGGTCTAGCGAAGAGTTGACAAAACATATTAATTATTTAGAGCTGAAAGCAGCATTTTTTGGATTACAAATTTTTGCCAAAAATTTTAGCAATTGTGAGATTCTTTTACGGATTGACAACTCTACTGCTATTTCTTATATCAATAGGATGGGTGGTATACGATATCCCCATCTCAATTCAATCAGTCGCAAGATTTGGCAGTGGTGTGAAGAGCGAGGCTTATATGTTTTTGCTTCTTATATTAGTTCTCGTGACAACTATATCGCGGACGCGGAATCTCGTCGCATACATGCTGACGTCGAATGGGAACTCGCCGACGACGCTTATCGTTTTATATGCAAAAAATTTAACCAGCCTGAGATTGATTTGTTTGCAAGTCGATTGAATAAGAAATGTTCGAAATTTGTTTCTTGGCACAAAGATCCCGAAGCATATAAGGTGGATGCATTTACTTTGACCTGGTCTAATTATTTTTTCTATGCATTTCCCCCATTTTGCTTAATAATAAAAGTTTTACAAAAAATCATTTTTGATAAAGCTGAAGGTATTGTTGTGGTTCCTCTCTGGCCAACGCAGCCTTGGTACCCACTTTTTAGGAAGCTGTTGATTACCGAGCCTATTGAATTAAAATCTAATACAAAATTGTTGTCATCCCCTTACAGTCGCGAACACAAGCTTCAAGAGAGTCTTACCCTGGTTGCCGGAGTATTATCAGGCAGGCGTTCCTGAGGCAGGGTTCTCCTTCTGCTGCTGCCGACGTCATGTTAGCGTCATTAGCAGAGAGTACACTTAGACAGTATAATACTTGTTTTAGACGTTGGTTCGCCTTCTGTCAAGATAGGAATTTGAATTTATTTGATGTATCTGTTACTCATGTGTTAGAGTTTTTTGTTATTCTTTTTCAAGAGGGTCAAAAATATGGTTCAATTAATAGTAATAAAGCAGCACTGTCACTTGTGTTAAATGCAGTGATTATGAATGACCCTCAAGTAACGAGGTTTATGAAGGGAGTATACAAATTGCGAACCCCACAACCAAGATATACTTTTACATGGGATCCGGCTATTGTCTTAGATTACTTAAGTGCTTGGTACCCTAATTCAGACCTTTCGTTTGAGAGACTGTCCAAGAAATTGACAACACTTTTGGCCTTAATAACTGCACATCGGGTACAGACATTGTCGTTAATTAAATTGTCTAACATTAAAAAATACAATGAAAAGTTCATAATTAACATCACAGATCAAATCAAAACCTCGGCGGTGAATCGTACGCCGCCAACATTGATTCTTCCTTATTTCGATGAAAGACCTTCCATATGTCCTGCTAGGACTTTAGAACATTATTTAAGTGTATCAGCAACAAAGAGAAAATCTAACTGTGATTCCTTATTGATTAGTTTTAAGAAACCGTTTAATAATGTAACTTCACAATCTTTAAGTCGTTGGATCAAGGTCACCCTTCGTGAAAGTGGCATAGACACGTCTATTTTTTGTGCACATAGCACAAGACATGCAGCAACGTCTGCCGCCAATAGGTTCGGAGTGAGCTTAGATATAATAAAAAGAACCGCAGGTTGGACCGGTAGATCTGAAACCTTCGCAAAGTTCTACAATAGAGAAGTGATCGCAGATACCTCTGATGTCTTTGCTCGTTCTATTTGTAGGATGGCCTCGGTCAACGACGTATAATGAAGATGACTTTGTTTTCCTTTACATGCTGATAAATAAGTTTTTAAATTACAATAATACATTATCTGATTATGTATTTTGTAGTTTCTATCACTTTTCTATCCAAACGTTTCCTCTCTTTTTACCTATTTCGTGAGACTTTAAACATCTACAAGTAAATAAGTGTAATCTCGAAGGGCGAATCACTGAAGTTTAATAGAAAATCAAACGAACTTACCTGTAAGTGACGTTCGATGACTATTAAACGATGTGATTCGCCCGAAGAGATTACACTCCCTCCCTGTCCCTGATCAAAATACCTTTAGATCCTTCCCAAATTTTCACGAAATAGTGGCTAACGATGGCCAAAGGGGCAAACGTGTATGAGATACCCACATTAGAGCGCGCATAATTATTTTTTTAAATATGGTTGCTCTAAAGTAGTGTAAGATGGCAGCACATATCCGTGCTACTACAAGTAAATAAGTGTAATCTCTTCGGGCGAATCACATCGTTTAATAGTCATCGAACGTCACTTACAGGTAAGTTCGTTTGATTTTCTATTATCAATCACATCCCAGTTAAATAAAATTATATTTCCTAAAGTAAAATGAACCTCTTCCTTGATTTTACAACTTCGAGATTTGAAAACAGAAAGTACTTCGAAACTCGTTGAAGTGCAAAGTTCAATAAAATATGAATAATCAGAAGTAAAGGCATTTACATTTTATGGATCTTCGTAACTTAAGTACATACTGTAGGTATATCTGAAGTACTAGACTAAGTTATAGGTAACTGTTATTGGTGCGTGATCTATACCTACTCGTGAGTAATGATGGTCCGCCTAGCCTTTTCCCAACTACGTTAGGGTCGGCTTCCAGTTTGACTGTTTCCAGAGTATACAGCTGTTGACTACCAGTGTTTTACAAGAAGAAACCCAGTACCCCCTGGTAAGACTGATTGTCAGACATTCTAGCTTCTGACTAATTCGTAACGACTGCGACAAATGTTCAAATGACAACCGAGACCTACAGTTTATCGTGCCTACCCCGAAATACGAAAGAACTCTTCAGGATAAGATTACTATGATTGATTTATTTGTGTGGCTTTGACTTGGACTGTAAAATATCTATATCTTATGTAACTAAGTTACGTTTGGAATTCCTATATCTAATTTTGGGAGGTGAGAAAAGACAAGTCTAAAGAAAGAAATAAGGCAAAGAAAGTATTCTATTCCTTTAAGCTTTGAATAAAATCTCAATCTATACCTTAAAATTATTTTATTTCATAAAGCTATCTAACAAATATTATTAAACTTCACCCATATCTAATACCCAATTCAAATTCACGCATTAATCTTGAAAACACGTCTAACTTTAAATTTACTTAGTTACACTTATAAAAGTTTATATCTCACACAAATTCTGATATGTAGGTAATTGTGAGCAAATATGTTTGCTTACACGTTGCACTCTAAAGGTGCCCGTCTGCGTCCTATGTCTGACATTCTTTATCTAGTTTGTTCTCGATATTCAGTAAGAATTCCAGATTTAAATTTTATCTTGATGCATGCAGGTTTTATGCATGGTAAAAATACTTTGGAATTACCTGAGAATTTCAAAATGATATCGTTTAAAAAAAGGTTTATTTGATTACAGTACCAGAAAACCACATTAGTACTAGCAACTGGAGGTACATATCCTATTCTCGGGTGATACAGGCAGGCTTGGGTAAATTTCTTTCGAGTAAGGGAAGAAATTCCCACGGACAGCGAATAAGAACTGAAGCAATGAGAAACAGCTAGCATCTTATGTACAAATACATTTTAATAAAATTCACAAAGCCTTTCAACAGACATCAAATTTCATAAAATTTACAACACTCCATCCACTTTCTTACACTCAACAACAACACAATATCAAAATTAATACACGAACCGGCACCCATCTTATCTTCTACTCCATCATCAAGGAGCAAGACTGCCATTTGTTTATCATCGTAATGCCTTCAACGTGTGAAAAGCCTCACGTTTCGTCCTCCTATCTCTTTGAGGTGCGATAGACTGCTATAATTGCCAATAGCTCGAGGCAACTCCTTGGTGGGATTGGCGGAATGCATAAGCGGTAGCGTGCTTTAATATATATTGTTATTTATAAATGTGAAAAAAAAATCAATAAAAATATATTATGATATTTTTGGATGCTACAAAAATTTTAGTTTATTTGAAGGATATTCAAGCCTAGGTACTTTTATATGCAATCCACGATTGATGTCTTCAATTGCTCTGAAGGTATTTTGAGTATTATATACCCAAGCTTCGTGCCTAGGCAAAAGTTTATGATCTGATAAATGTGGCAAATTTTCAATGGAACATTTTGACGACGCATTATTTCCAAAACCATATACATTGGGCCTTAAAGAACAAAACCTGAACTTTTTGTCTAAGAAACCTGCCAGTGTAGGTAAAATAATTCTCCAAAGTGTTCCCCTGCCTAAAGTACATCTCACATTCTCAACAGTCCCCTAAAACCGCAATTTAAGTTTATAACTTAAACCACAGCCTAAGCTCACGACCCACAAAGGCCCAGTTTATGCCTGCTATCTTAAAGGAGCTATTTTTAACAGCCTGTCTTATCTTAATAACTCTGTTTAGTCTGTGACTTTTAATCGAGTCCTTTGTTTCCTTTGAAGAAAAGATGCTGTTTGTTTGTTCATGGGAAAGGGTTTTTTATTATCATTAATAACTGTACTTTATGGTGTACTTGGAATAATTACTGCCTGCATAATGTCACTGTGGATTTTGGTCGGTAAATAACGCAGTCGTAACTGATATTATTTCTGCAATAGAGAACGTCACTATATAAACCAAACGGCTACGATTTGTCGAATTGTCTGTCTGTTCGCAGTAAAGTGATACAAAAGATAGGCTGAATTTTAAGATACATTTAGGTACAAATACCCCAAACACAGCTACGGCAGGTGACTTAGCATATAATCTTCTTGTTGATGTTGCAAGATTCTACAGTAAAACAAAGCCTTATCTACAATAGTTATAAGACAAATCAAGCTATCGGTATACCAGCACGAAATAACTGATTTAAAAATACTGCAATCAAATAAAACTTAAAACCTCCAATCACCATATCATTTCAAAAGTTCCCCACAAATTCATAGTACCTACAGAGGGTTCGTTAATTCTGCACTAGTTTACGAACGGACATACACTCAGCGATTCCCAACGAACGGGTCGCAGGGCCAATAAATATGACAGACCGGGAAATTGGACAGAATTTCTGCTTATTCGGCATCCGTTTGGAGTAGAGTGTAGTTATTGGAAGCTCGACTGTACCTATTACTTGCGGATAGAGTAGGATAGACTTGGCGTAGGTAATGTTTGAGAATTTTCGGTCTTAGATCTGTATTGGACTTTTTATTAGTGTGGCTATCAAGCTAACCGATATTCTTGAGTACCTACTTAAGTAACAAATACTTTTGGAATGTTATAGTACCTACTATATCCACGTAAGGATTTTGGCCTAACAATTTCTTACGCTTTGACTTGCACCCTCCAAGAGTTACGCATAAAAAACAGCTTATATCTATCTCTAGGGACCCATCTATCACATACCTCATTTCTCAAAGCGAGGATAAATAGGTAGGTATATGTTACTGAATTATTAACAAATCCTAATGCTTTCTAAAAATAAACCACCATTAAACTGAGCTCATAATAAAGCAATTAATATCAGCACATAAATACGGTATCATAAAACAAAAGAGCGTTACATTGCCAGCGACAAATTATATCAGTAGAGATAAAATCCCCATATTTCATACGTGTCACATTAAAATAATAAGCTAACGTAAGCGCGGGTTTAACAGCCCTGATTACAATGCCCCGAATAAGTACTTGTGTCGGTGCAAATTAATTTAGTAGCTATGTAATAAATCCGTGTGTTTATATATTGTATTAGGTTGGTATATTATATGTTTATTAAATGTAAAATGATAGTGCTTTAGTTGTATAAAGTTTGGAGGTGCGGCGATAAATTATGGTAGGTACAGACAATATTATTATTCTGCTACATTATTTAATTAGTAGGTATTAAATAATTATTTAATAATTAAATAATGTATATTCACATAGAATATGTATGTATATTCACATGCATTATATTCACAAGAAAGAGTGTGGTGAATCACAGCGTATTTATATCGACAAATATTATGAATTAATCAAATGTATTTTTCGTTATATGGAAATAGAGTATACAACATTGTTCTGAGAATCCCTATAGCAGACTAAAAAATCTACATTAATTTAAGAAAAATATTAGTCAAAAAAAGTAAATAAACTAATGCCACTTAAATATGAATCCCAAGCGAATCGGATCTATACGAACTTATCAATATACCTCCATCACAAAGACGTAGCATTTTCTCCTTTACTTAACTTTATTCCCTTCCCCTTTCGGCTTATCCAGGCTTTGACATTTTGTATTTTTATATAAGTAAAAAAAAACATCCATATGCGAAGTGAACGGAACGCGGCTTAGCAGATAAAAATCAACTTCTTTAGAAAAACCTTTTCTGGATATTCAAAAATGGCATTCGATTTTATTGATAGTAATAACAATCGATTTTTTGTAAAAATAATCGTAGAATATTGTTATTCTTTGATGCTAAGTTATGAACTTATTTAAGTTTTACAAAATACTATTTTATATTTTTCATTCAGAAATAATCTTTTACGATTTTAATAAAAAGCCTGTTTATTCACTCAACATAAAGTTCACCGACACAATTACTGCCAAAATAAATATTATAGTTTCTTAAGTATCCATCATAAAATGAATTGTATTACTTTTTATTACTAGCGAGGCATGACAGTAAAAGTTAGTAAAAGTCAAATAAAACTTCAAAGTAATATAAACTTAAACTCCTTTGTTACAAAAACCAATATCTTTAAATTCACCAAACGATGTTAACATTTGACTTGTATAACATTCAAATACAAAACAGATTCAATCAAAAATAAATATGTATAATTTGGGACTGGAACGCAATTATGGCTTCCCCAGGTGATGTCTCGATACATACATATTTATCGATATCCCGGGGGACATTGGACAACACTAGTTATACGTTATACGCAAGCCGATACGAGCTGTAAATTCGGTAACAAAAGGCCTTTGGTTGCTCCAACTGAATATTGACACGCGGCTCAAAAAGGACGAACATTTTTGATGAATTTTGGAATTTCATGTTTTTGTGTTGCAGTATGGCGGTGTATCAATAACAAGAGAATGTCACAGTTGATGAATGATCACTTTGGATTACATGTAGTTTGAGTTTTATTGAGTAAGTTGAAATGTTTGTTTGTGGATGTGCGTGAAATTGGAAATAAAAGCTTTTTTGTGAATAAAAAACACCGAATTAAAGAACGAGTTGATTAAGGTAGCCTTACCTGCTTTTAACTTGTTTGGTCTTGACATGGAATGGCTAAGTAATACATCAGAGTAAAAAAATACACTAGAAGAATTTTGGGACCCATTACAAACACAAGAAAGATAAACAAAAACATCACATTAACGAAGCACCTTACTCAGAAATTTTAATGTAATTATTTTCAAATTAAACAGAAACGCTTAAGTGTTCTACAAAGACAATGTTCACGTACAAAATCAAAACACAGAAGCCATCTGTTTAGATTGTGGGTAACAAATGGTTTTAATGAAAGTAAGAGCCCTCACAGAGCAACCCCATGTCTTTTCGCGTTCCAATTAAATTTGTGAGGTCTCGCCCTGAATATTATTACAATTTTTTGGGGCTTTCCAATTTAAATGCATTGTTTAAATTATTTTTTACAGGTAATGTTTTTGTTTGGAATATTATAACTTAACTATGAATATTAATTACAACAGGATTTTAAATATAGGCACCTTAACTACTGAACCGATTTGAAAAAATTTTTCACTGCTGGAAATATATACTCTTCACAAGCAATATATGCATGCGGGTAGTAGTTCCCACGGGACACAGGTGAAACCGCGGGAAAACGGCTAGTAACATTAAGAGAACTCATTTTACTATTTAATTTACCAATATTTACACATACGTTTTCTAACTAAACCAAGTCTGAGTGATATCAAACAAAAATTAAGTACAACTCTGTATTCCTAGAAATTCTAAGCTGCTGGGACTTCAACACAAATTAAAGTGTTCGCAGAACCTTTGGCTTATTTTCTATTTAAAATTCTATTACACATAGCGAGGCTGTGAAATAACGTTTTCTGAGAAATTAGGAAACATTTTATAATCTTTCACATACACACGTCTATTTTAGCCTTAGTGCTAAATGAATAGTCAACATTTTTTTGTGAAGTGCATTTTCACGAACAGTGTTACATAGGTATACCTACGGTTGAATTTTGTTAACTTTCAAACTCGTTACGAGTTCGTGAAAATGAAAACGGTATTATTTTCTTTATTCTGTTGGTTTATGGCTGGTTACTAGATAAAAACCATTTTGCATCTAAGTGCAAGCATATTTTGCGGTCGATGCATCCTATATTTTTGCTGAACTAATCACGGTAAAAGCGTTAGGTTTCCTCTGGGAAGAGAGTAGATAATATCTGAAAATCGGATCACTGGTTTGGCATACTTTATTAGTACTTTTAGGTCAACTAAGAACTCCTGCATACTGCACACTTTTAGTCGGCCGATAAGTTGTTTGGAGTCATTTATCGATACAAAGACTGGTGGTATGCACATTTCTAAGATCAGGTATTTAGCCTGTATCAGATCGACTAGAAACTTTGAGTGGAAACAAGATATAAAAATAAATGCTGAAATCTGCCTGTCAAGAGAAGCAAAATAAAACTAATTATATATATTGTTTTCCCAGCTTCTTCCCAAAAACTACATATTCTAATTTCTACATTCTCATTGGCACAATCTTCTCCAATACAAAAATCACTCAATTCATTCAAAGCAATATTGCTTAGTCACATCTATTTAAAAGGTACTGGCCAGACGTTGGATTCTACGAGTATAAACCTCACGGTGTACATATTTGGAAGCATAATTGGTGAGGGCTGGCAACATAAAGCCTATCAAATCGAATATTCGGCCCGAGTGCCCCTGAATGGGTTAGGCGTCTGATGCTGTTGCTAAAGAGAATAATGGGTGTAGGTACGTTTCATGTGCTGCATTTGAAAACTAGAAAAAAATATGTTACCTTTGTGTTCAGGAACTTTTTCGAGATGGATGATTTTATCTATTTATAGGTTATAAAGTTGAAGATTTTAATTGTTTGCATGTTTATTTACTTGCACGCGCTTCTTATTCAGGTGCGCAAACTAGTTCCTACAGTATCCGAATGAGCTGGCAGAAGGTATATTGATGTGATAATAATGTTGAACTGAAAAAAATAACTGTAACAAATGCCGGCGTGAAGAATCTGATAAATATTTTTTGAAAGAATCTTCTGGAGAAATATATTTGTAATAAGATTTCGTTTTATTAAATATATAATAATATAATATTTACTACTCCAGCCATAAAATGGGAACGACTCCCAATATTTAGTACACTATTAAAAATAATATCTTCTATTACGAACAGTAACTTTCATAAGATATTTTATGCTCCACGGATTCTTAAGTATCCAATATCAGTTTTCTTATAATCCTATAATCCTTGAAAGGCTTTCACGACATACTGAGTTTGGATTTTATTGTATTACTAGATTTTTGCTGCGGTTTCACTCGAATCTTTGGGCACTATATAACACATTTAAATACAAAGTATTTCGGAAGTATAAATGCACTAGATATTACCTACAGTTCTCGATATTGAGGAAACTACTTCCCAAAATCGGACAAAAAATAGCCTTAGTTTCTTCACATGTAGCTATATTCCTGACAACTTTCATCAAAACCCGTCATCATCATCATCATCAGCCTATCGCAGTCCACTGCTGGACATAGGCCTCTCCAAGTGCACGCCACTGAGATCGATTTTCGGCTTCTCGCATCCAGCTCCTGCCAGCCGTCTTGCGCAAGTCATCACTCCACCGTGCCTGAGGACGTCCTACACTACGTTTGCCGAGGCGCGGTCTCCACTCTAGAACTCGTTTACCCCAACGGTTATCGGTTCTTCGGCTAATATGGCCAGCCCACTGCCACTTCAGCTTGCTGATTCGGTAGGCTATGTCGATGACCTTGGTTCTCTGACGGATTACCTCATTTCTGATGCGATCCCTCAGAGAAACGCCGAGCATAGCTCTTTCCATAGCCCGCTGAGCGACTTTAAACTTGTGGACCAGCCGTACCGTCAGTGTCCACGTTTCGGCTCCGTAAGTCATGACAGGTAGGACGCACTGATTGAAGACTTTTGTCTTTAGGCACTGTGGAATCGACGATGTTAGGACTCGACGTAGCTTCCCAAATGCAGCCCAACCCAACTGAATTCTCCTATTCACCTCGTCCTCAAAGTTGTTTCTACCTAACTGCAATGTCTGCCCGAGGTATACATATTTCCGAACAACTTCGAGAACGGCGCCGTGTATCGCAATCGGTTCCGGTAGAACATGTTCATTGAACATGACCTTGGTTTTGTCCAAGTTCATCCGTAGGCCGATGCGTAGAGAAGATTCAGCCAGGTCGTTAAGCATCTGTTGTAGGTCCTGCAGCGTTTCCGCCATGATGACGATATCGTCAGCAAATCTCAAGTGAGAGATGTGTTCGCCATTGATGTTGATGCCGCGTCCTTTCCAGTTCAGCGTCTTGAACATATCCTCCATTGCATTAGTGAACAGTTTCGGGGAAATAACATCCCCTTGTCTCACTCCTCGATGCAACGGTATGGGCCTTGTTTGCTGATTCTGTACTTGGACGGACATTGTAGCGGCTTCGTAGAGACATCTCATCACTTGGATGTATCGCCAATCTACTTGACAACGCTGCAGGGACTCCAGAACAGACCAGATTTCAACCGAGTCAAAGGCCTTCTCATAGTCCACAAATGCTAGACACAGGGGCTGATTATACTCTTCGGTCTTCTGTATAATCTGCCGCACTGTGTGGATGTGGTCTATGGTGCCGTATCCGCTCCGAAACCCAGCCTGCTCCGGTGGTTGGAATTCGTCGAGTCTTCGCGCAAGTCGGTTCGTGATCACTCTTGAGAACAGCTTATAGACGTGGCTTAGGAGGGAAATGGGTCGATAGTTCTTCAACTGGGTTTTGTCTCCCTTTTTGAAGAACAGGACGACAACACTCCTACTCCACGCCTCTGGAGTTCTCCCTTCAAACAGGACGGCATTAAAAAGCTTCTGGAGCTCCCCCAGTACGGGCTTACCTCCTGCTTTTAAAAGCTCTGTTGTAATGCCATCCTCGCCAGGGGCTTTTCCATTTTTGAGCTGTCTCAGAGCGATCTCGATTTCGCCATTGCTGACTTCTGGCAGGTCTTCGGTGAAATGGCGTGTTAATGTGGCTCTAGAATCCTCATTTCCGGGATCAGGTCGAGATGCATGCGATGCGTATAACCGGCCATAGAAATTTTCCACTTCCGAAAGGACTGCCGGCACCGAAGAAACGACTTCTCCACTTGTTGTGGTCAGCTTCGTCAAGTGGCTTCTTCCAAGAGATTGTACGAACACCTTTGACCCCCGATTCAGCTCAATTGCTCTTTCAATGGCAAGAGTATTGGAGTACCGGAGGTCGCGTCGTACGTGCTTGTTGATCTCTTGGTTTAGAGCCCGCTTAGCTGACGAAGTGACAGGCGGGTTTTCACGTCGTTTCTTCATAAGCCCTAATGTCTCTTCCGAAAGCTTTGATTTCTTGCCCTTACGCTGCATGTTACAGAATCTCGAACCTTCCTCCCTGAGGATCCGAACCACATATTCGTGGTTCTGGTTAACGTCTGTTGTGGTTTCCACGGCGGCAAATCGGTTCTCCAAATTTGACTGGAACGTTTCGGATCCTGTCATGGTTTGGAGCAGTGTTGGTCGGAGCCTGGCCTTCATCAGACGGAAACGTTCGGCCTTGAAGTTGATATTCAGAGAGCCTCGGACAAGTCGGTGATCGCTACCGGTATTAAACCTATTGATCACGGAGACGTCTCTGAATATGTGCTTCTTGTTCGTCATGATGAAGTCAATCTCATTTTTAGTCATAGTGTCGGGGCTTTGCCACGTCCACTTCCTTTGGGGCTGCTTTTTGAAAAAGGAGTTCATCAAAAAGAGCCCCTCGCGTTCGAGGAAGTTGACGAGCATTTGCCCCCTATGATTCCTGCTTCCAAATCCATGGGATCCTACTGCCGATTCGCCGCAAGTCTGTACTCCCACTTTAGCGTTAAAGTCCCCCATGACAACGGTGTAATGGGTCTTTGTAGTGAAGTGGAGGGCCCTTGATATATCATCAAACATATCCTCCACTTCATCGTCTGAATGTGTCGAGGTCGGTGCGTACACTTGCACTACCTTGAGGCTATACCTGTCGGTGAGCTTTATGATAAGGTACGCTACCCTGTTCGACACACTAGACACCTCCACAACGTTATCAGCTAGGGACTTATTAACCAGAAACCCAACGCCACCTTGGGATTGTTGGTCTCCCTCTCGGAAGTACATTAGGTGACCTGATTCGAGGGTTATGGTGTCCTCCCCCTCTCTTCGAACTTCACATAACCCTAATATGTGCCACCTAATCTTCCCAAGTTCCACCTCGAGTTGCGCCAGATGCGAGTCAAGCCGTAGCGTGCGGCCGTTGTACGTCGCCAGAGTCAGTTTTGTTTGGTGGCCTCCCGTAACCCGGAGATTCTTCGCACCCCCTGCCCCGCCGTAACCACGGTCGCCACCGTGACCGGGAATAGCGGGACTGCCGGGAACTAGGGGCCGTGGCTTTTTTGTGCTGCTCATGGAGGTATTTAGCCTACTGCTATCACGCTGGCCAGACGGGTTGATAGAGGGTTTTTTTCGAGTTTTCCTTCTCTCGCACTGGTGTTCGGTGCAATTGTCTCCATTAGTCGACTTCTACGACACCCACTGGAAGAAGGGGTAGCGACATATGTATTCTTAAGCCGTCGCTACACGGCTAGCCCGTACCTTACCGTAACTCAAAACCCGTACCTTGAAAAAACTTTTTTCCTTTAATATCAGATCATCTTGTACAGAGGCCTTGAATCTAGTTCATTTCATAGCTATTCCATCGGTGTTTTATAGAACATACCTAATATAAAAAGAAATTACATATATGTACACTTAAACAATTCTCCGACAGATGTCTATTACATCAGTAACAAAGAAAAACAAACCGAATAGGTAAATAACAATCTACATTAGATCTACGACAATAAAGACTTTGAAGCTACCGCTGACACTTGAAAAGATTCACGCGTTGGAAGAAGAATAAACTTTTCAGCGCTGTGTATACTTACATATACATCTATCTACATTCCTTTGAGCACTTAAGAATATTACTTCTATTAAATATTGATACGGTAAACGTAAGAGCTCTTAGGCATGTAGAAATGATATGCTCTTGCATAATTTAAGGCAAAACTGTGATGTTTCTGGATTAATCTTGTATGAAAAAGTGCTTAAAAAGATTGGAATCTCATAAGTGTGAAGATACGCTGTTGTTATTTTTATATAGTTTGCGAATGTGTCTTATAAAGGAGAATATTGTGAAATTATTTTTTTGGATAAGGATTATAATAAAGTAGGTTATAAAAGAGACAAAAAAGCTGCAATGGAGGGCCTTAAATGATGGTAAATAAGATATATAGGTTTATATTTTTCTGTCTAACGAAATATATCCAATGAAACAAGGTCCTAACCTTGATGAATACAACATGGTAGATACAGACAAAGTGTAGGATACAATATTTCATATCGTAGTAACACTGACTACAAAATGCTACCTACAGCTCTCAATTCACTGCAGTATTCGGAAAAGAAAAGATATGGACCAAAAACTCAGTCCCAAATACTAAAACCTTCACAGATCCCAAAGTTTCATCCAAACTTCCTATTTTCTCCGGTATACGTGCGTTCTTATTTCAAACATTCTTCAATCTCGAGGGTACGATCAGCAAATTCTTTGTTCGAAATTTGAAAAGCAAAGCAAATCGTTGGCATTTTAAATTTGTTATCAGTACGTGATTGGACGCTTAAAGATTCCGATGCCTTCGGAAGATTTAACACGAAGATCAAACGAGTTAGTATATTGTTACAGCCTTTTTATCGTCCCACTGCTGGGCACAGGCCTCCTCTCACACGGAGAAGGATTGAGCATTAATCACCACGCTTGCTCAATGCGTGATTTCAGACTTTATAGTCCAGGTTTCCTCAAGATGTTTTCCTTCACTTTTTTATCAGCCATTGGTGTCTAAGATTACTTAGAAAGTACATAATACAAACTTAGAAAAGTTGCATTGGTACTTGCCTGACCTGGAATCGAAACCACACCCTCATACTCGAAAGGTTGGTTCTTTACCCATTAGGCCACCACGACTTTTTCGACTTTTTAAACGAGTTAGTATGACGTGGATTAAATAGGTTTAAAGTTCTCCGTCTGAGCGACACACCCAGTAGTTTAGTTAAGGGTGAATGTAAATATTGCCTCGTTATTCGTTATCTTTTCCCTGAATTGCTAAAGGAAATTGGAATTTGTTTTGCTGTTTGTCTTTCTGCTTGAGCCGTGAATGTTTTCAGAGGATCCGTTTTACCTGTTTATGTGATGGTATGTTTTTCCTATAAAGTAGGTATAATACCTTCAAGAAATAAGGAATATCATAATGAACCATTACTAAAAACATTTTGAGTAGCAAAATTGCTTATTATATTTGAAGTAGGTTAAATATATACGAAGTTATTATTGTAACTTTCAGCGTCCATCAGAACCCAATTTCAACTCAATATTTGTCTGGAAAATTGCCTTTCATCGAATAATTATTTTTAGGTCAGCCAGCAAACACAATAAAATAAATTCGTCAAGATATATTCTTGTTATTGACGTTGAAATCTATTTGGACTTACGCTTGGTTTATTTTAATGAAGTCTATTTATAGTCGACTTTTTGTCTAAAAATATAAATTCACGAATTACTTAGAATTACTCTTCATTGCGATTATCCGATTATCCAAAGCATCTTTTTATTATGTTTATAGATTGGTTCAGCTATGTAAATGCAAGGATGTAAGAGATATATAAACATATGGATTTTGACAAAGCCAAATTATAGGACATCAAAATGGGATATAGGAATAGCAAGAAGAGGCAAAGGTAGACCGAGGTAAAGATCGATTGCCTGAAAGATGACATGAATCACAAGAGAGTGGATGTTAGTATGACAACGGACAAAAAGAAATGGAAGAAAAATGCGTATTGCGCCGATCTCAAATGACTTGGGAACAAGGCAGAAAGAACAAAGAGAAATAGGATACCAAAATCCAAACTCATTTCGTTTTTTTTACATATCCTTTGACTACTAAAAACCAAGTCCAAGCCAAATCAATCTGACCAGGTATTGGGTTGCCCGGGTAACTAGGTTGAGGAGGTCAGATAGGGCAGTCGCTCTTTATAAAGCACTGGTACTCAGCTACATCCTGTTAGACTGGAAGCAGACCCCAAAATAGTTGGGAAAAAGGCTAGGAGGATGTGGATGATGACTACTAAAAGCATGTATACTGTAGAAACACCATAATTTGCATGGGCGAATTTGCCATAAACGGCTTCGTAAGCAATTACTAACTTTATATCTATTTTGGCCAAATGCCCATTGCTTATGAAATCGTGGAGAGAAAATGTGTTTGCATTTTGAGTATGTACTTGGTCATTAATATTTGTGAGAGAACAGCCTTATAAAATAGCCGAAATGAGTTTGTTGTGTAACTCTGATTATAATGCGGGATTTAGTTTGGATCACGGAGGAAGGAAAGATTGCGGAGATGTCACAGGAAAGGTAGGTCACACATCATATTGCAGGTCATGTAACGTACAGCAGGCTTGATCGATTTTGATTAAAGAAAAACTTAACAGTGCCTGTGTAACAATCAATCGAAGCATAAGCAATTTGTTTATTTTTGCAGTTTGATTATGTCATAAAATCCTGAATTTATGGATTTGCATACGATAACCCAATAACAAGAGTAATAAAATGTAATATTGGTTCTGCAATATTTACTTCATAATATGTACAAAAGTGTAAGCATATGAACATGTAAATTAAGAAAGTAATCGCAACAACTTTTTAAGGTAAGTGTCAGATTGCTATATGAATAAGTACAGGCACTCTTGCTAAAATTATCCGAAAGGAATGATAAAATAAGTTAAAGAATAACCTTAGGCTTCTAATGGATACTGAGTACAAACACGTCCTATACCTACGATAATCAAAGTGGTTATGCACTATATATGCACTGTGTATGAAGCGCGAGTCCGCGGAGTGACCGCGCGGTCACACGGCTTTTTAATGTTAGGCATTAGCCATGTAACAGAGGCCAATGTGACATAAAATCAGTTTCATAACCTATCGCAGTGGTGCTAAAAATTTAAAATACAAAAATTCTACAACTGTCAAAACTATGCACGAAGCGAAAATATTCAAAGAATTTCAGAATATTGAACATAGAAAACTTTTCAAAGTTTCCTAATACGACCGCAGCGGTTTCAGCGAGATTGTTTTTTAAATAAAAACATTTTCTCAAAGCGTAATACCTAACCATCTGCCGACATGACACGCGAAAACATTTGAAATGGAATGAAATATTCAAACGTATACTTTTCAATGGTCTGCAGTATTTTCAAATAACGCGAAGTAATATGCTAAAGTAGAGTAATATCGGTAAGTACGTTGGACTGCATGAATGCATGCAATTTTATAATGTTATGAAAGTAAAATCGGACTCACGGAACTTTGGAATATTCTGGAACTCGTTCGAACCTTGCCGGATCTTACCTGAAATATAAATTAATAGATATCAAACAGTGAAAAGTACGTGAAGAACTTTCAGAGATATTTATTAAGCGCTACTCAAGAAATTGTTTTGCGATCCTCGCTTTGAGACTTGTAATTGAATGCTCAGGATTTGTTAAAAGATTATTGAAAATTAAATATTAATAAAAGTTACGCAGCCTTTGAAACGAAATTCCGTTATAATTGTTTGGGATTTTGTGATATCTTTCATCAACCTTTTTTGTTGGTAAAAATCGCACTCGTAAAATTACAAAGGCACTAGGTAGAGAAATATTTTAATAATTCGGTTGCCGTAATAACATTAATTAATTATTTAAATCCTGAAACAACATCAATATTAATTTATCATTTAATATTGGATTTAATAATTAAATAAACATACATTTATTTTCACAATATATTTTAGTCCCATCACAAAAACTTTTAATCCTACTTTTTATAGATACTTGTTTCAATAATGCATGCTCACTCATCAACGAGTAATTGGTTGGTTGAAATAATTGAGACGTTGAAAAACCGACCTTACATCTATGGTTTCAAAGTTCAAAATAACACAAACAAATCAAATTGAGTGATGGCTTTATTACAGGGCCTCGAGGGTTTTGGCTCAGCGATTATAAAATTTAAGCCAACTTTGATATTGATATTAAAATTCAATTAGCGTTATTTGTGCTCGTTTTATTTTTGTACGGTTCATCCATTAGTTAATGAATACTACAGTCCTTATTTTATAGCTTCGAGCGTTTTATAAAACCATATTGACACGTTTGTTTTCTACACAGCCTTAGGCATTTATAGGTATATGTAATAAATATAGAGTACACCAGATAATAGGTAATATTGTCGTTAAATATTCATAAAAATAAACCTAAAAAGGCGTCACAGATTTCCAATTCAGCTCAAGGAAAAGTCATAACATTCAAAAAGATTTCACATGATTGAAAGATAAAGTAAAAAAATAATAAAACGTTTATTGGTCCACAGTTACATTGATGAGATAACATACTCTTTTCAAAAATGAGCTACCACGCTGATGCCTATTACAAAAAGGTGATTAGCCAGTAGTTCAATTAGGCAGAACCTAAATAAATAAGTACAGAAATCTTATTAATAAAAGCATCCAAAATCCCCTATAAAGAAGAGCTTCATAATCAAAAAGATAAACAAAGAAAGCCAGACAGCTCTCAATAGCGCCAAATGAAAGGCTGAATCCGCAAGAAAAATAAACGTAGCATTTCTCTTTAAAATATTGGATTCATACAACAACGATAAAGTTCTAGTTTCGTGCCGAACATTGCCTGGGGCGATATCAGCTTAGTCGTGTCAATAAAGATTTGTTCATCGAGTGAAAAATTTAAATTCACCCCCGATATTGCTCCAGCTTTGAGCAGAATACAGAAAAAAAAGAATATCCGGATTTCATTGGACGCTGACAAACTTATATTCTGCGGTTTTTGAGTGCCATTTTGCACTCTAATTACAAGACCTGTATGTCTTTTCAAAGTGCAAGCAAAACTTTGTTGAGCTAACCCAAATTACGCTTTGTCTTTCAGTAATAAGGTTTAAGAAATTCGAAACACGTTGTTTTCGGCGAATGTAAGTTTATAAATCTGCATCGTAATGCTTTTTGGATTTGCATTAGTGCTTCTTTCAGTTGAGCTGAATGGATAAAATCAATTGAAAATAACATTGGAATTGGAATTTTAGTATCAGAATTAGACGACTCGACGATGTTTGTTTGTATATTCAAATTGGTATTATGTTCAGTTTAAGGTAGGGTACAAGTATTATTATCAATTTTGCCATTGGTTTTCGTCAGTTTTTTTATTTGGACGATATTATGGTCTTTGAAAAATATAACTGTGGCTCCGTTGTTTAAAAAAAACCTTTTTCATAAATGAAATCAGTGTTGAAAAGTCATAAGAACCAGCAGCTGCAATAACTCACGTTCTAATTAAAGTACTAATAAATCTGTCCGTTTTTACCACGTTTTATGAACGTGTAATTACGATTTTTGGTGTTAGGGATATTAGGCAATAAATTTCAACGTTACAGGTTGCAGTGGGGTTGTAACTAAGCTTGGGTTTACAGGGGTTTATGAAAGCCCCAGGCTGTGAGCAGTGGAAGTTTCTGATGACTGCATAATTCAAAATTAT
This sequence comes from Helicoverpa zea x Helicoverpa armigera, assembly GCA_033682625.1. NCBI lineage: Eukaryota > Metazoa > Arthropoda > Insecta > Lepidoptera > Noctuidae > Helicoverpa > Helicoverpa zea x Helicoverpa armigera. The sequence goes on from JAWIIS010000041.1 coordinate 2,872,725, forward strand.
GTACGAAAGCGAATGTTTTGTGCTTTGCACAATGGAAATGATATTATGAATGACTTTGATGCCTTAATAGTCGAAGATTTTGATAGAGTCATAAGGAAGAATACGAGATAAATTCTATACATGTCTGTCAGAAAATATACAGCCTTTATTAAGTTTGCCAAAAAGTGAAAAGACGAAGCGCCTTATAAATAAAAAAAAAGGTCTTGATTACCTCATATGCTTATATATTTGGGATTCGAAGTTCTGTAGTTTGTTTTAAACCTTACCAGTTCACAGTTATTAGAATCGACTAAAACAAAGGACGCAAAGTGAACTCTGAAAACTTCAAAGGGAAAGACCAATTTATGATAGACTTTTATGAATTGACCTGTGAGTATAGTCGTAAAAGAACTGAGAATACTTGTTTTTTTTTAATGTCATGGAGTCTGCAGGTGATTAGACTATATTGTATATGATTGTACTATTTATTTCAACATTATTTGCATGGGTAATTTAACTTAGAAGCTACCTACTTGTAGAAATATTGCCTGCATAATGCAGTTGATCGTGATTGCGTCTAATGCTTATATATTTGGGATTCGGAGATCTGAGTGCTTAGTGCGAGTTTTCGTGAATTTTTTTACGGACTCACATGAGAGCGCGTATACTAAGATTTGTATGCAGTGTTGCCAACTTAGTGGATTTTCCACTAATACTGGTGGTTTAAGTCCCCTATTTAGTGGCGAAATGTTGAAAGTACTGCGGGTCAAGTAGCGAAATGTAAGTTTTGTGGTACAACTTTAAGGAGTTACTATGGAGATTTGAAGTCTCACGGAATGTCAAAAAAGCATCTACAAAACAAAAAGGTGAACGACTACTATATAATTATATTAAGTACTCATTCATTGGTCAAATGCGTAACTAAACAATTTGTGAAACTACTACGCCGATTATAATTTGTGAAGGATTCGGATCGGGTCGGATGAATTGCTAAACAGATGTAATGCTTTGTCTGTTTTAATTTTCTATCGTTGCCGAGTTACATCTTTGGATGATTAAATTGTTTTAGGTTACAATAAAATATAAACAATATTTTTTTAGTGGTGAATTTGGTGATTTTAAGTGTGGGATAAATTTTTGTTAGTGGTTTTCTGGTGGTTTTAAAAGTTGACTCTGGTGGTAAGCTTCTACAACTGTTGGCAACACTGTTTGTATGGAACAAAAACAGGTTCCAATTTTTGACACTAGGTGGAGCTGTTTTTGTTCCATACAAATCTTAGTATACGCGCTCTCATGTGAGTCCGTAAAAAAATTCACGAAAACTCGCACTAAGCACTCTGTAGTTTGTTTTAAAACATAACTAGTTTACAGTTATTAGAATCGACGAAAACATGGGAATATTATATTACCTCTACCTATTTTTATACCTATTTTTTATCCTTCTTCATAAAAATTATACTATTCGTCGAATAAATAAATAAAATAAAATCAATTTTATCATTCAAGGACCCGGTGGAATATATGAGTATTAAAAATAATACAGATTTCAGAATTAAAAAAAAAAAAACTGAGTGGGGCGCTGAGAAAATGTCTACAATATCTGAATCCGTTCTGTAAAATACTCGCAAAAAAGTGCCAATTATGCTATATGACCTCTTTCAACGACTGTAGCAGTTCCATTGACATATAAGCAGTTCCTATACACGAATAAAAAAAAGTATTTATTCAGAGAAGTCTAACCTCATTACTAATACTGGCCGACGAGGCCTGCACCGAAATGCCGCCCCGCCAAAATGACGCGTCCCTGACAGCGCCAAAGAAATATCGTCATTTTGACTTCTTCTTGTTTAGTTGTGTTTTCTGTAATTACATTAATTATTTATCTTCCCTTCTTATCACTACATAGTATAAAACAATTTAAATTAAATTTCCAAAACTACGCAACCGATTATCATGCGGTTTTTTTTAATATATACAGTGATTAAAGAGGACGGTTTATATCTATTAACATACGTTAATTAGTGGGGAAATACTGCTATCCCGTGCGAAGCCGGAGCGGGTCACTAGTATATTTGTAAAAAAGAATGCCACTTTTCGTTGTAATTTTATATCTCACGAACGGTCTCACATATCCAAATCAATTGTTAGGGCTTTGTTAGGACTATTTTGTCGAAGATGGTTTACGTGAAGTTTGATCAAAATAATTCAAAAATATGCTCAGTCGCTATTTCTGTGGAAGTTGGGTGGGACTTTAGTGTGGAACGCGACATGCGTCGACACTCTTGCGCCATCAAACCTTCCCGGAAATGCATGTTGTGCTATCTCCGTCGCTGCACAAGCAGAGAATCTCAAGCGGCGCAAATATAGTAACCTTATCGGCAACTACATGTTTGAGCCGATTGGAGTTAAAACTAGGGCCTTGGAGTCCGCTCACCGTATATACAAATGATAATATTCGTAATCATTCGTTATCTGCGTTTTATTTGTTTAGAAAAAAAAACGCTAGCTCAGTCACAACGGCAAACCGTTTCTAAGTACGCATGCCAATCTTTATTTATCAAAACTAAACGTGATATATAAATAAACTGCCAGTATCGAAATAATCTTATTTATTATTGATAGATAACACTCACTATTAGTGAGCGATAAAACTCGAATATTTTCCGTATAGCTCTGTACCGGACTTCAGTGTTTAATCAAAGTCAAATGCGTGTCGTGTTGTGTTCAGTTTCAGTGTGTGTTAGTTCAAGTAGTTAGGAAGTGATTAAAATAGTGCTTAATTAAGAAAAAAAACAGTCAGCAATATTTTTCTGCCGGTTTTCGTTGAATAGGTAATTCATTCTACTAAATAATTCAAATGGTATTTCAGTAGATTCTTGCCGTCCACAAAACAATAGAACTAATAGCCTATTACATTCATCTTTCTGAATAAATACCATTATAATTGAAATTGTTATTTGCACAATGAGATATTATATTGGGCAGCCTGCTTTAAGGTTTAATGATCGGAAAAAATCGTTTCCGATTCGGCACAGGCAATTTTCTTTTTGTTGAACGATTCGATTGGAATTCGACGAATTCTTAAATATTGAGATTTCATTACGATTTTATTTTTTTTGTTTCAGTTTTTTTTTTGCCTGATCCATGATGAAATAGGCTATTTTGGACGTTTGAACGAATTAAATTGTGTTGTAGCTGTTAAGGATAAAACTGATTGATAACAACATATGATGCCAAAACGCTCACTCAAAACAAGGTACCTACATAATAGTTTATATCTTTTAGCGAATAAAAATTTAAATTATGTTAATCGATTCGGACTGTTTGCAGTAATTTCGTGTTATGAATACATTCTTATTTATTTATTATTACTTTTTATATAGAATAACATTATTTATTTATTATTCTAAAAATAGCGTCGTTTTAAATCCAATTTTTCCTGTTCAGAGGCAAAATGGGGAGGCCTTTGCCCAGCAGAGGGACAATATAGGCTAAGAAAAACAAAAATATCTACAGAACTAGCCATTTGCCTGCGATTTCACCCGCGTCCCGTAGGAACAACTGCCCGTACCGGAATAAAACATAACCTACGTTACTTTGTAAGAGGTAGCTTTCCAACTGTGAATGAATTCTTCAAATCGGTTCTCTAGTTTTGGAGCCTTTAGGGTACGAACAAACTAGCAAAAAATGTTTCCTCTTATATTAGTATAGATTGATTGAGTTTTATTACTAGTAGTATTGCGAACATATAGACAACTTCATTCTTTATATAATATTTCTTATCTTTCAGGTTCTTACAACTTCGTGTTATAACAGTATTGTTTGCACTGCTATTTCTCCATGCGGTAATAACCTTCTTTTCATCATATGGCATATACAACTATCCACATTTACCTGCCGATGTTATAGAAACTCAGTTATATAAACGAACAGTACCGAATCTCAGACTTGATAGTTCAAAACCTAAATGCAGTTATGTTGAAGTTCTTCAAAGTACTGCAACGGTTAATAATTGGGAGGTACAAGATAAGCTTGATGATTTCTCAGCAATTGGCGTAGAAAATGGGGCCTACATACCTGAAGAATGTAACCCTCAGTTTAGTGTGGCCATAATAGTGCCTTATAGGAAAAGACAGCAACAATTGGATATATTTCTGCAATACATCCATAAGTTTATGAGAAAACAGAACATACACTACAGGTTAGTATTTCAATGTGGACTTTGCCAAGTACAAATTAAGTATATTCGACTAACTTTAACGCGTCGCTTTACGAGTATCCCGAAGGAACTATTTTGCGCATATGGATAAAAGTAACCTATTATTCAGATATAAACAAGCTAAAGCCAAGGTTTATCAAAATCCCACAGATCCTCACAAAGTTTCACATTATAATAATTGTAGAATTAATATCAGTAACTTGGATTCCGTAATAGAGATATAAAAACGATTCAAATTCAATCTTCAATTTAAATTCTAATTGCAATCCAAATGCATTTAAAGAAAAAAAAACATACAGCAAATAAAAGCGCCTTTAAAACTTCCAGAATATATCTAGTGGAGCAGCAAAACGAGGGTCCCTTCAACAGAGGCTTTCTCCTAAACGTTGGAGCAAGGGCCGCAATCAGAGACAAGTTTCCCTGCCTCATACTACATGATGTGGACTTGTTACCTCTTGACGAGAGCAACCTGTATGCCTGTGCCAACGAACCTCGTCACCTCAGCGCTAGTATCGACAAGTTCCGCTTCGTACTTCCTTATAAGACTATAGTTGGGGGGGTGTTAGCAATCACAGCAGACCAATTTGTGGCTGTGAATGGATTCTCCAACAGATTTGACGGCTGGGGCGGAGAGGATGACGATTTTTCTTGGAGACTCAGTTCGCATAAATTGGAGGTGGTCAGGTAAGTTCTTAAGTACCTAATGTTTGGGTGGTTTAGTAATCATTTAATGGGAGGGATAATCTTACTGTAGTTGAATAAGTTTAAATAAATAAAGCAAAGAAGTTAAAAGGCCGTGCTATTCAACCGCATAGGTACATTTATGATGATAGTAAGATGGAAAGCCCCGGTCAAATCTAGCAGATCTTCACATTATAACCATTATCTTTTTCTAATCAATATTTCTACTATTATTCTGCATCCTTTAGACACTTTTCCTCAATGGACTCGCAGATAAGAATTGGACTGTGTGCTACAAGATTTCGCTAACTCAGTTGTACGTATGCCAAACAGGTTTCCTCGTGAGATGTCCCGATACACAATGTTGAGGCACCGGCAGGAGGATCGAAATCCAAAACGTGAACGCATCATGAAGGAGAACAAACAACGAGGCAATACTGATGGCCTGAGCACCCTCCCTTTCTCAGTCGGGACAGTTAGTAATCACCGCCTTTACACGCTTGTAGCTGTAAGCTAATAGCGATCTTATTACTTTAGAAATATGGTTTAAGTTACTTCGTGAATATATTTTAATACTGTTTTTTAAGAGTTGTAGTTTTTTTTGCATCATCGTCGTCACAATTTATGTTGCTATTGCCAATTTTCATATAGTCAATGAAAATATGTGAAATCTCATGTAGATATTATAAAAAGGCAAAAGGTTACCCCTTTTTCTTGTTCGAACTAGTCTACTCCTACACATAAGGTACACGAAAGAACTTTCCAGATCTCTAATACATACAACAGTTGTTAAATAAGATATAAAAGAAATAAATGATTCACGGAAGCACAGTAATTCCTCTGTAGTATTCAATAAAATAACAGTTCGACCCACTTCGGGATCTCCATCCATTCGTGTTTGCTAATGTACACGTTACCTACCCTACCTGTTATTTAGCAAATAGAGCTGAGAAACAAATTTACTCTGAATTAAATAAGAGTTTGATTTTTCAAAGTATTTAGACGTCTAAGTACCGTTTTAGAATGTGGTTTTCCAACAGTGAAAGAATTACTAAAATCGGTTCTGTAGTTTCGGAGCCTTTAGGATACAGGCAAAAAAATGTTTTATTCTTTAAGATAATTTGCTTTTGCTTTTTGCCAAAGCGAGTTGCATCCATTCAAAAAGTTTTCAATTTTTCTAACTTATCATATTTTCTTAATTAGTCTATTTCTGAATTAGTAATTGCATATATATTTTTCTATATTCCTTATCACAAAGTCACCAATCCTGCATAGTTTATCTAAGTATTATTTAGCATACGGCGTCCACACGAAGTGTTTTATGAGCGCGATTTATGCGGACCAACAGTCGCAATTGCCCCACGGTTGTTCTTTTACAACCCCTGTTTAAAGGGTCCACATTCGACCCCTGTAAATCTTCTCTATCGCAGGTTCTTATGTTAACAAACGTTATTGCCTGTCATATGTGATTTACACCTTAAACTAACGTATTACGGTTGATATTTGCGTAAAATTGAAAATCAGAAGAGAAGTTAGTTGTTTGGAAATGGTATGAAAATATTGCGAATGGAAATTATTGTTTTATTTTGTTGTAATAAAAGCGAATATGGAAGTATAAATTAATGATAACATTTTTATTACTGTGTGGTACCTTCTTTTGATTTATTTGTGTGTGTGTGTGTATATGTGTGTCTCAATGTCTTTATTGAATTAAGTAATCTCCGTTTTTGTCTTCGCTATCCCTACAATGTACGATATGGTTCGGTTTTAAGAAAAGCCTTAATTTGTTCGTCCAATATTCAAGGCCTAACATAAAAAGGGTTATTATAAAAATATAGAAAAAGGGCTGTAGCTTCGATTTTGCATTGTGATTGAATTGCTGAGATTAATTTAATTCGAAATGTTAGGTTATTATTTGCTTTATTTCTCAAAACAAAAAAACCTTTTCATATTTACATACATAATAATAGGAGACAGATAAACTGCTATTTAGCAAATATTTACGTTTAATTCGCTTCATTTTAGATAGAAAAGAAAAAGTTATATTGAAAATGTAACTAACTTTTATAGTTATAAAGTTCATAATGAACTTTGTCAGAGCGATTGGAGACGGATCTAATAAGATTTGTTTTTTTTTGTTACAGTTTTACTTTTCTTAATAATCCAAACGAAGGTGTGTACTTATTTCCACATTAATTTTATTTTTAACGAAAAAATAATTGACATCTAAAAGAACAATCTTGAGAATCTGAGATTCTCTATTTACGGCATTATACAGCAAATTCTTACTAAACTCCCACTGTTTCCTAATCGCATCCCACAACCTCTTACAAAAACAAAACACGGCTCATATGTATAACATCTAATTTTGAAGATATCAACCACCAAAGTAGAAAGACCTCAAAAACAACACAAGGGTACAGCTACTTAATTCTCCCGGAGTCTACAGTCTACACCCTCGATCTTGCTCGGTTCCAATAGATTTGTTCGCACACTCAGCTAGACTCGAATAGTGCACAATGCAGCCTCCAAGACTAGGCCCTGTATGGATTTGTATCGTACGAAACAATACTCGCGTTAAGCTGGTCGCAAGTTGTGGGAGAATCGCGGTTATAGATATTTTAGTTGCTGAATAGCCAAGTCATATAAAGACAATCTGCATGTACATATGTAGTATGGCTCACTCGCTTTTCTGAATTAAAATATCGATGGAGAAAAAAAATGTGTACATTTTATTTCGTTTTTGGCTAATTGTTATCAAAAATGCCGCTTCTACTCGTTTTTGTTGCCTGTATAATTTGATGCAACGTTACTTATGTTAATAACTTTTACATTCTAGTGATCAAAAATAGTACTTAATTAGCTTACTCAAAAAAAAACAATATTTCTCTCGTATTCAAAAACTTCATAGTTATTTTTATTAAAAATCTGGTCAAGAAGAATAGGAAATAATTTTGGTATTGTAGCATGGTGGCAAGCTCTTCACTTGGGCTGCCGAAAAAGCCTTAGCAAAAGGAGAATTTGGGTCACTCTGTGTATGTGAAGGTTCCTTCCGATAGATTTGCTTGTTACGCCTCAATTGCCAATAAAATTATTGTCCGGAATACGAATAGGAAGATCTTTGAGAGATTAACCTTAATAAAACTAATCTCGATATTGATGTATGATGTTTTCCTTTCTATGTTACTATTGATAGATTCTGATTAAGTTTTGTCCTCGACTTTGCCTTAGTTTTTGTTTATATTTGCGTTATTTTTTTCTCTGTGTCTTCACCCACTACTTAACTACGTCGTAATTGTCACCAATTAATGCTCCATACATAACCTCTATACTCTTTATCTACATCACTGTATAAGTTAATATAGTAGCATTATCTAGGTCTTGATACAAAGACGTCTCTTCTGACACTAAATCTACCAAAATCTTTTAAGATGCATCCTCGTTCTACAAACACGTTAATGACGAATCTACTTACAGATAAGCACATAAGCACTTAGGCTGCAAACACACGACTCACACCCAGTTAGTAGGCTTTGCATTTGGGAAGACAGCCAGACTGCGTGTAGTTCCAGCCAATTTTCAGTTGCAAGCCCTAAATTAGACAAACAACAACTTCAGACACACAAACTGTTTAGAGCGAAATTATTTAGCTGTATTAAATTCAGCTTCTGGTTAAGTTTCTGAATTATCGCCGTGGAAACTTTTGTAATTAACGCTGAAATGTTTATTAATAATATTGTGTATTGTTGTTCGGAAATGCATTGATTGTTTTTTGTTTCTAAATGTATAATGGGATCAAGTTTCTTAATTAGACTATTCAGTTATATTGACATAACAACTTATTGTGGTATAAAAAGATTCTGTAGTAGAGAGCTACCAAAAAAACCGGCCAAGTGCGAGTCGGACTCGTGCACGAAGGGTTCCGTAAATTACAGTTAAATCAACCTATCTCAAAAACTATAAGAGATACTTTGATCAAACCAAAAATCGTTGAAAGAGTTAATTAGCATGCATCACCTCTATTTTTTTTAGAATTTTATACCCCGTAGTTATAAAAATAGAGGGGGGGGGACATACTTTTTACGACTTTGAGAGCTGATATCTCAAAAACCGTTCACTTTTAGAAAAATGTTTTTTAGAAAACTTTATATCATTTTAAAAGACCTTTCCATTGATACCCCACACGGGTATGTACATCGAAAAAAAAAATTTCATCCCTCAGTTACATGTATGGGGGGCCCCACCCCCAATTCTTTTTTTTACTATTTAGTGTCATATTTTTGTAGCGGTTCATACAACACATATTCCCATCAAATTTCATCACTGTAGTACTTATAGTTTCCGAGTAAATCGGCTGTGACAGACGGACAGACGGACAGACGGACAGACGGACATGACGAAACTATAAGGGTTCCGTTTTTGCCATTTTGGCTACGGAACCCTAAAAACAGGGTTTGAAGGTTCATCAAGATCTATATCAGGGTCCTAAAGACAGAATCGATGTTGGTGATGATAATACAAGCACTAGCTTAGTAGAATATACTGAAAGCAAAAACATAAAAAACAGTAAGCAAGTAGTTATATTACTTCTGAATAATGTTTATAAAGATACTATTTACAATAAAAAATATGATAATACCAAAGATGAAAGACACGAAATAAAAGAACCACTACTTACTTTATACCCAAACCACGATCCAGACGAAATGTTGACAAAGAAACCTAGAGACAGCCTAGAATTCCAAGTAAATCTTATAGTACTGGGAGTACTAACGGTAAATTCAATAAGCGTAGTCTACTATAATCAAGATAGTATAGCTCTTGGGGTGTCATTGGTAATTCTAGGAGTGATGTTACGCGAAATAAATAATAAAAGTGGTGGGAGTGTCACGGCTTTCCAGAATGTTTTCGTCCGTTCTTTGAATATAAATAGGTCTAATTTAAAAGCATATGAAATAGTAGACGGTTGCGGTGCCATCATGCGCTTTTAGGAAAGTTTTACGTTCTACATCCAAAAGTGTTTTATTTACCGAGTCAGTGATACTTTTAGAGTAACTGTTAAAGAACTTAAGAGTATGTGGAAATAAAACATGTTTTAAACGAAAAAATCTTCCAGAAATGGATAAGTTGTACATAGACATACTTTACCAACGAACCGTACAAGAAGAATATCTCAAAGTGGATTCAGAATCGATTTCACACGAAACAATATCACTAGCATCTGTCTCTTTCACTCCCTTCCCAACATCGATGGAGGATAAGGATAACGAAAGACATTCATTTGCAATCATTGAACGTTCCCCCTGAATGCCTTTTTATGAAAGGTCACGGTTCCATAACATAAAGGAATTATGAATATGTTCTCGAAAGAAAGTAACGCAGAGATTGTAAAGAATATTCCGACGCCTAAGTGCTCAAGCAGATTGCAGACTAAAAAGTCGGCAAACAACCCGGAAGAAAAAAATAAATAAAAGTAAATGGGGAATTCAGTCAAGGTATTTAGTAGCTCTGATACGTGGCAAATACCTAATCGTGGTTATGTGTGCTTCCATTCATTTCCATACTGTTTTATAAGCCCGAACAAAAAGTCGGCCGACTAAAAGTTTGCAGTATGGGGTAAGCTAAAATTGTAGAAATGTGAGCGAAGCTATGAAGTTATTCTGAAGATAAAATCGTTATTGTGCTGTTCAGAATTTTTGTTGAGTCATTTTTCGTAAAAATGTTTTCGCATTTGTTTTTCCTTTGTTTTATTAGGAGTTATTGGACAAATGGTAGCTGTTTACTGAAAACAATAGGTTCTGGAATTGTTATAGGAATGATTCGTAATTGCGTGTTTTTGGGAGTTATCATAAGTTTTACGTCAGCAATACCTACATGTACTGTCAATTGAAAAAGATTCTACGCTTTCTAAATATTTGCTTTTACTTTTACTTACAGGCTCTAACTAAAATGACCTAAACACGAATATAACACCACATTCTTTCAAAAGAACAACAGATATCTTTGTCATCGAACCTTCGTCAACCATGTAACCTGTCAACCGTGTACCTAAGTATTCAACAAAATCCAGCCATGGCATGTATGTAGGCATTCGATATACTTACTAATCCAATATGCCAATACCAAAGACCTGGAATACCTAACACTCAAATCTACCATCTCACATTGCCTTCCAATACTATACTATTTTATCAAGATTGAGATATTGAATTCCTGCACACTTCACGAAATATACTAGGTATACCCCGAATAAATAGAAAGAGACAACGGGAATAAGAAGAAAAGACAGATGATAAAAAGGGTAGAACAACGTGTTGAGAAAACTTAATATGGGAGAGTAATAACGAAACTTTTGTGTGAAACTGAAATTGCGTTTGTAGGAGGTGCGTCATCAAAAATAAAGTAAGAGGGCCTCTATGTAATTTAATTTAAGAAAATCAGCCTAATAATATCAAGGTTTGAGATCAAATACAAACGATTTGGAAACAATCAAATATGAATGTAAAAACATAAAATATGCCAATGAATGACTTTGAAAGTTACAGACTACATAAGCGCCGACCCGCCTATGTTTGATGACTTTGACTGAATCCACGTTATTCCCATTCAAAATCACCATTAAAGCCAATCGAAGGGTAGACCTCTCCTAAGCAACTCATGTCAGTATCGAATTAATAACCAAAGATATTAATCCTATCGCCTACAGTTCAATCATCTTAAATTCGAATACAATATTCATTACGAGTGTAACTATCTCATGCTCCATCTTATCAAAGGCCTTTGTTAAATCGAAAATCAACGTCTGAACTAGAGGTCTCATATATTATGTACGAATGTTTCATTGGCATTCCAGTGTAACCACAAATCTTCTATCTTTTACTTCTAAAGTATTTTTTTTGGGTCCCGTTCCCGAGGGTGAAACTTAAACTTCAAATAGGATCCCTATATTTAGACTTTGTTGTCCATCTGTCTATCTCCTTGTCGGTCACTAAGCTGTATTAATGAACCATGATAGATAGAATTAGAGTTGAAATACATTATAAGGTACCTACTTTATTCCATTCAAAATCCCACGACCCGCACAATATAATATAACGGTTCGCCCACTCAGAAAAACGAGCCGTGAGGCAATAAAAAAAGGCATTTGCATGAAAAGTATCTACGTTTGTGATAAGCGACATAAATAATCACCATGAAAGAGATATCATTCGCTGGAAAATTTTATTACATTTATTACATTCACGCGTTGCATGCGCGCTGCATTTCAAACAATGAAAACAAAACATAATTCTTATCTTATTATTATTTTATTGGGTTATGTACGAACCCTTATCACATAAAAATAGCTGCTCTGCCGAGTTACCGCGCATCTGCACCTTGCCTAATGTACCGTTATATCGCGCTTAATGTATTTCTGCCGGAGAGAATGGTACATTATGGCACTTGTATGTGGTCGTGTGGATTTTAAAAAACATGTGGTATACATAAAACTATATTTCTGGTTGTTTATGTCCACTATATTTGATAGGAACGTGATAGGCTGCCAAAACTATTGAGAGTACTGATAAATAACTCTAAATCAAAAAGGCCACTGAATTAATAGTTAGTACCGATATAAAGTAAGCAAATGAGAATAGTCCCGTTAAAGCAAGAAAAGAACAAGGAATTGGCCTATATTGGCCAAGATTTTAAAAATACTTGAAGTATTTTGAAGTATAGGTACATAATTCGATCTCTTATTATTTTCAATAAACGCTCTTCCATCTACAAAAACACTGAAGCAATACATAACACATTCACAACAATACCCACATAGCTTCACGATCCAACTTCTTCGTCTCCACTAATTCGTATTACAATATCGTATCTAGATACGGTTAATGCACCATGCCCCCAGTAATGTATTTCCACGAAGCGCTAGCTCTTAGCCCACCCGCACACTACAGACTAAAAAGTCGACTGATAGTTGGCCCATAGTAGGAAAACATATTGTATTAAGAAAAGTTTGTAGTCAATCTGATACCAGCCAAATACCTGATCGTTGTTATATGCGCTATCCCAAACATAGTACTTAACAAGCGCCCGATCAAGCTATCGGCCGACTAAAAGTCTAGTGTGTGCTGATACCCTAAGCCCGTATGATACGACCTATGCAAGCACCAAATGCATGAACAAGAATTTTTACTAGCACAGCCTTTTCTACGCTCGGAGTTTGAAAGAATATTTTATTTTCAACGTTTTCTGTGTTGCTCTTTCTTGGTAATCCATCAAAGATGGAATATGGAAGGGGTATTAGATATTTTTGTACGTTTTGGAGATCTGGGATTTTTTGGTTTGGAGAAGCATTTAGATTAGCGTAGTGTTAGACTCCCTGGTTATATTTCATCGTATAAAGTGGTTTAACTGATGCTTTACCATTGATCGTTCCTAAGCACAATTTCCGGACAATACCATCAAAATCTAGGTGATGCTTAACTTCTTCTTAACAATGTCATGGAAATTAAATTTTGCCTAAAGCTTGCTTTATTTCTTGTTTTAAATATGCCTTTTAATCCCCCAGGATTATACCTCCATCACCAATTTCCCTATTCACTCACATAAGCAATCTGTTTAGCCAATTTCCTAACCAAACACTGGCTGGAACAGAAAATAAAATCTTTCGCCTAAAAATATCGCAGTGCGGTAAAAACGGAAAGTTTAAGCCTTCATACAATACTGTTGAAGAGACTCTTGGGTTCAGAAGCAGCTCAGTGAAAAATAAACATAAGAATTGTGAGTCAGGTTATCTTGTTCTTCTAGTGCCAGATTTGAGAAACATATTGTTTAAAGTGGACAAAATATTGGGGGGCGGAAATTTAAACAAAACGTATTATAAAATGGACTCAATGACGGGGGAGGAAAGCTTAAATCTATAGAAACATTTGATTCGTTAAGAGCACTTATCTCAGGACCTAGGTACTAGAATAACGTGAAAAGTTCTTTAAGTGTTAAGTAGTTCATTTTTTGAGATAGGCTAAGGCTTTTTTAGGGGAAAGCGGTAGTTAACATCTATATTGGCATTCTTCTGCATAATCTGGCTATCAGTCTAATTATTATTGTATAGGTGACGCCATTCTATCAAGGTATTCTTTATTTTGGGATGTTTCAGTTTTATCAATATATTTTCCAATTCAGATTTAAATATACCTACTGGTACTATATGTAAATCCTTTGTGGTATTTAAAAGCTTAGCGTCCGTCCGAATAGACCACAGCGAATATATTGTATTGTTTTGGCATTAACAAGTGTAGGTATAATATTAGCTGTTAATTAAAATCTAGTAGTGAAAAAAAAAACACCAAAGATTTAAAGAAACAAGAATAGTTACTACATACAAAGCACCTAAATAATCATAACGCAAAGTGCGCTTCCTACATTTAAAAGGCCTTTCAATCCGTATTATATCCTTGGCAACACATCTTCAAGTTTGCGAAGATATAGTTCTGTTTTCTTTACGTTGAGATGCTCGGGTGCGTAAGAAGCATGGAGACCAAAATGACTAGCGGAGGTGCCACTACAGAAATCATACTAAGAATGAAGCGCGCCAAATGCGGGTGTGCGGGCGACAAAGAATGTTAGGTACTATCTTACACTTTCTTTGAACCTGATTATTTGTTGTATTACCAAAATTCGTTGACGGATGTCTCAACGAAACCATCGCCTCTTTCACTCGTAACATCGTTTTGGTCATACCTACCGTACGTATTTGACCTAGAGGAAGACGCCTGACCTACTTGCATTATGGCATCTCTGCTAAGCTTTCCTTACTCAGTGATATGAGGGGTGACTACCATGTTTATGTAGAAGCAGTGTGTATGTAAATAATGTTTAGCAACTGAGTGGAGGTAAGCAAATAGTGCTTGCAGACGATATAAATGTAATATAAAGTTTGGCGTAGAGTGTGTAAGCTGTGAGTCGAGATGGATAAGTTTTTGTAGAGAGATATTATTTTATGTAGTAAAATTATAACTTTTTACTTAAAAATATTACGTAGGAACCACTTTTACGACATGTTTTCTTAATGCCTTCAGTAGAAATAAATTTTGACAATGTGTAGGTCTAGTTTAGAATTCTTTTTAAAACGTTTACGTAAATAACGGTTGTTTTCCTCGTCTTCAAATCTATACTGCACGGTTTCCCTATATGGCACATATAATAATGTTTTAAAGGCATTCAAGGTACCTATCATTTAGTATTTAGGCCAATGGAAACCTCCAATCAGAATACGATCGGTTACACTCAAGGAGCGGTTAAAACCGCAGGAAACCGGTTATCACTCTATGTACAAACCAATCCATTAGTAATACATACGGAACATGAATTATGTATATTAATTACACCCTTGCATATAGCCGTAAATGATACAGTTCCACAAACCCGGTATTTACGTAAGGGCAGAAATTAATGATAAGCCCTCGGGAAACGAACGGTATTATAAAACCAATAATTACTCCGTATATAGGTACCTATATCTATATCTAAATGTACAATCATTAAGGGATGTTTTGATAAGAATTTCTGGTTATTAGATACTTGAATGCGGAAGGGATCATGTTTTTGTGTTCGGTTCTCGAGCTTATTAAATAGAACAGCTGGTGTGTTTTAAAACTTATTTACCTCATTTATTATGCCCGTGAATCTGATATATTTCATACTTCGTATGTGTTTTATTCTATCATGATTTATGTGATACGAATTAACTATAATGAAATTAGTTTGAATCAAAAACTGATTGAAATCTTAGAAAGGACACTTATGGTGTTATTTTTAGTACCTCTAAACTCTAAGATGAAGACGTAAATTCAGAGTTAGTAATCTAACAATCTTTACATGATTTAACAAGTTACCAATATAGAGATTTTCGCCTAAACCTACCATTAGTAGATAACATTCAAAACGCAAATAGAAGTTCCATTATACCCCACCTATTTACCAAACATGTAATCTACACCAATACTACACTGATAAATTAGGTACACCACCCTATTATACATGTAAAGAGAACTTAATAGACTACTGAATTTAGCAGTGCTATGCATATGAATATTTAGGAATTTAACCCGTAATGAGGTGAGGTCCTATTAAATAGACCTTTGTGTTGAAATTAACACTGTTATTATATTAATTTTCGTTTACTTTCGTTTTCGTTTTCTTTGTGTTTTTTTTAACTGCCTCGTTGGTCTAGCTGTCGCAAGTGCGGCTGCTGATCACGAGGTCTCGGGTTCGATTCCCGAGTCGGGCCGAAATCGCTTTGTGGGTTTTAGAAGACTTTCACAAAGCAGCCCGGAGCCTGGAAGTTGGTGATTGATACACCCGTGCATCGGAGAGCACGTAAATGTCGGTCCTGCGCCTGATCTCTCTCCGGTCGTGTCGGATTTGCCGTCCCATCGGGTTATGAGAGTGAAGGAATAGGGAGTGCACCTATGTCTGCGCAAGTGTTTGTGCACTATAATATGTCCTGCGCAATTGGCTGATCTCCTTAAATGAGAACAGCCGCCGTAGCCGATAATCGGCTAGGAGGACATCATCATCGTTTACTTTAAGGTGTTGGAGTAGGTTTATGTAATGATTATAGAGTTTGTTGAATGAAATGATTTGTAATGTAATCATCGGCTCAATTTATGAAGACATTTTTGTTGTCGTTGGATCGTATTGAAGTTTCATCATACTGAAACTTTCAAGCAAGCAATGTTTATTCCATTGTCAATATAAAGAGCATAGCGATCGAGTATGTAAGGCTAAAATCATTGTCTTTTCTCAAATATTCAAGTAAAGCCTTATAAGTGCCATATACAATTTTCATTACTCTTCTAAAGCCTACATTTTTCCTAATCCGCCAAGCGTAACATTATCCCAACAACTTTGAAACGTGGTCTTTAACTATTCCATTACTCGACCAGACTCCAGTACTTATGTCGGAATAATTCATATTTCTGTTAGTCGTCCAATGAATATTAGCTGGCTAGACCAGATGAGGGTTGCGCAAAGTTTTCTACAAATATAAGAGAGGCACACTGGAGACTAAACAGTCGGCCGATAGTTGGCCCAATGGCAGAAAAATTTTAGTTTTTTTAGAAAGTCCGGAATTCGATCAAAATTCTTAGTCGGCCTGATACCGGCCAAATACCAGGGGCTCGATTCCCCTAATTTTACTTGAGCGACATACGATTCACATTCGACTGAGATCCAATCACGACTCAATTTCGATTGAAGCGTATGTAGCATTCCGCTATTTTTTTCTTTTAAATAAACGTGTTCATCCTTTTCTGTGATTTAATAATGAATCATATTTTTTGAAAATGATTTACGATTGCAATAGTAGAGCAAACTACCGTATACACCAAAATCACTAAAACGACAGACCAATCGCAAACCAATCGAATTTCGTTGGAATGCGATTGGTCTTATATTAGTAGCAGAATTCCCGATATGGTTAAAACTGCTATTGCGATTCAATTTCTATTCAATTTTGACATTATTAACTTAGGAGAATCGGGCTTCTGATCGTTGTTATGTGCACACTGCCATTCATTTCCATACTTATTTATGAGCGCCAACATATTGTCGACCGACTTAAAGTTTGCAGTGTGCGGTTACTCTAAGGCACTCGAGGGAGAGACAGTTTTGTTTGAAATGTACATACCCTTTGGAAAAATAAACGTTTGTTTTTTGTTCTGTGTACGAGTTTTCTAGGGCCGTAGAAAAGCTAGGCTAATGAAATGGTTAAATATTTTGTATGTGACTGTGTTTTGTTTTTTGCTGAATGGGTCCTATATGAGAAGACTACTTATGGAACTGTAATTTGAAAAAAAAATACTTATGTTGTGGTAAGAACAAGGGTTAGAAAGGTATTAAACAGAAAAGAACAAAATTGATTTTCTTTTCATATCATCATCGATTTATAAGGTCATAAAATAATCTTATGTTAACAACTTTAACAGAAAATCAAATCATTCTTTTAAACTTAGTCACATACAAAGGAAGTGTTAATCGAGACCCTTCGCTCTACTTCGATATACTTGAAACAAAAGATGATCAAGGTTAAATACCATCATCTGCATGAAATGCTGATCGTGTATTTCTCAAGGTTATTGACAAGATGATAAAAACGATGACTACATTAAAATTGTGATATTGTATGGGCATGTGATGCGGAGGAATGAGGAGCATGAATGTGGATGGATATAGTGTGATAAGGGCAAGAAGATAATGAATGAAACAATTTTTTTTTTCAGAATTGGATAATAATTAAAAGAGCTACCCTTGTTCTATTTATTACACAAAATGTGTTTAATACACCTAGATCAATTTTTCACCTAAAAAATCCAAACCAATTTTAAAAATACTTCCACAATTTTTATTTTGCTAATGCGATTGAGCTTTGGTGTTTATGTGTTTACAAAAGGTACGTAGTTTATATGTATAAAACCTTACCTTGAACCTAGTTTTGAATATATCCCTTACCGAATTGACTCTTGGGTTCGTACATAAAGTTATCAACAGCATTTTTAGTTCAGCACACATACTTTGTGTTCCCGTCTTTTGTACAAAGAGTGGATGGCGACCTCCATAAATCTTCCATTCGATACTAAAAGAGGTCAGAAAAGCCACAAATCTTTGTGCAAGTGAGAGACTCAAGCGTTAACTTTGGACCTTATGTTCTAAGATAGGGTTAGTAGTATTATTAGTAGTGAAAATTATTTCGTTCGAATACTGTATAGATATTTTTAAAAACCTCCATCTCTGAATAGGAAGTTTTCAATCTCTATCTGATTGTATCAAATAGTTAAAAAGACGTAGTGTCTTTTACAACCTTATCCGAAAATATAATTTTAATGACATTTGTGTGATATTTGCATATATTTGTGTGATATTTGCATGTATTTGTGTGATATCTGTTTATAATCAAACGACTTCAGAAAAATCAGGGTTCCAGTTTGACCTGTACGTCTGTATGTTTGTATGCAATTATCTTACGTTTAGCTACACCGATTTTCAAGCAGTTTTCACAAAGTATTTGCACCTAGAAGATATGAATTATGAAGTATAGTATCGGAGTCTGTTCTCTCGTTTATAATATTGTCTAGAATAGACAATCCAATTTCACTCTTTATTAGCAAGACACAAACTGAAATATTTCCATCCATAGGCTTACTTCAACTGTCCCTCTTAAGGATCAATATTCACACTTAGATGTCACTTGACGGATTACTAACTAACTCGATGGTCCTCTCGTCTCAATGTGGAGAGGAGTCGAGAGCTCAAGTGTGGCCAACATTGGACAATGGGACAATTGGACATTGGCGCGATCTTGTAAGAGATGATAGATAGAACAGAGATGTAAAAGGAGAGATAGTGTGATAGAATTTACAGCATATGTTTCTGGTTTTTGTGTACTTATGAAGATATGTACGCTGCTTATTGTTTAATTTTTAATGCGTAATAAACAAATAAACTGGGGACATATACGTAGTCCTAAACCCACCATTAGTTTCAAATGATGCAATTATTGATATTTCTTTCAAACGAGAAAAAATTATAACTTGATACAAAGAGTTGCTACATTAATTTAATGCTATGTTTGGCATGGCAGCTTTTAAAAGGGATATTGTAATAACATTTATTATTGAAAAATACAAAACCATAAAATTCAATGAGCTCCACACAAGTTTTAAACCACAAAGCGAAAGTTAATCACAAAAATCAACCGAATTCAATTTTCTAGAAACTCGCGATAGATGTAAAATAACTTTTTATGGCTAAAAGGGACTTGGGTTCGCTTTTCTTCTATAAATCGGACCCAAAATCGAATGGGAATTTTTCTGGCTTGCCTTTAGTTATGATAATGCTGCGGATTCCGTTGAATGAGCAAATAAATTGTGACGTTATAGTAACTATGAATATATTTCTTGGAGGTCGTGTATTGAACTGTGACCAATAGATTCTGATGGAATGGTCGTGCTTTATATGTATGTATGTGGCAGGCTTTGATAAATTCTACGGAGATAGATCGGCAGGACGATGGATAGCGCTGAGGTCTTGAATGGCTTGTCTTGAAAGGCTGTATTTATAAAGAACAACGAAACTTGCTTAAAAAAATACTTGCTCGATATTTTAGTAATACTTAGGGTAAGTACATACAGCCTTACTTATAATAATCAACGAATCATCTTCTAAGCATTGTTTTAACTAATTACTACGTAAAGCATTAAGTAGTGATTAAATTATTTTGACCTATAAACGTTGCTTAAGCATGTCTAACTAATGAATGGATAATGACATAAAAAACATACTAATTTCTCAGCACTACCTGAATGTTGGTAGCTTAAAAAAATATTTGTCATCAAAACGTTGTGTAATGGCAACAATGGCATCCGTAAAATATAAAATTAAAAAGTTGAGCTGTCAATAAACCGGAAATGAAAAATCAGCTGGTAAAGATCCAGCCATTTTGCTAATTAGCGGGTTAAACAAGGGTGTGAGGCTACTTAATTTGACAGCTCATTTAAGACATTGCTAAGAAAATGATTTAGGTAAGCCACGTTTATATGAAAGTTTTTTTCTTAAACACCCCTTAAGTATAACTTTTTATTTAATTCACGTTTATAAGTAAGACTGATAATTATCAAGATTCTTTTACTATATGTCGACAGTTAGAAAAAAAACTGTTTATACAAACTCCAGGTGAGTAGACATCCAAAAATATAGGTAAACAAACCAAAGTATACAAAGACCTTTCAACTTCCCAAAAGCTATTTAGTTCCCCATAATAATCTGTGTAAAAGGGCTTAATCTTCCATTGAACCACTACATTTGCGGTGACAGCTCCCACTTGACGGCCGGAGGTCGAAATTTCAATTTCCGCAAGGAAAAGATAAATTTTCTTGTCATTTATTGACGTTTCTTTTTGCGTTGTGCAAACGTCTGCCTCGCGAGGGATTGATTGCTCTACTGTTCGAAAATATAAAGGAGACATTTTCTGGTAGACAACTTTGATATTTGGGCACTGATATGTTTCAAAGTGAAGTCGTTTGAAACTGTTTTGTATTCAAAGTAGGATTATTTTCTGTGACGTACCTAAAAGTTTTTGTGATCAAAAGGAGTCAAAACACTTCTTATTTTCTACTTTTCTTTTTTTTAGGATAGTCTAATTGCTACAATATTTACGTATTGAGTATAAGACTGTTTTCAAGTCACTATCCAGAGTTTATTCACATTTATGATTTTTTCAATTACTATCCTACTAATATTATAAACGCGAAAGTTTGTATGTATGGATGTATGGATGTTTGTTACTCTTTCACGCAAAAACTAATGAATGGATTTTAATGAAACTTTACAATAATATAGCTTATACATCAGAATAACACATAGGCTTCAATTTGTAAACATATTGTTCGAAATACTAAACCTGCGCAGACGAAGTCGCGGGCACCAGCTAGTAATTATATAAAACAAAATATAAGCTGCACCCAAAAAATATCACGTATATACAAGAGAACTTGAACGCATTCTAACAAAAAGCTAATCTGTAGGCTGAAACGATTAAGTACGCCAACTCGCGTACTACGATTGAAAAATGGCGTACCGCCTCGCGTTTCTCCGCTGATCGTTTGCATATTTAGACGACATTTGCGTTTATATCCGATTGTCTTCAATATATCGCATTGTCTTATCGGTTTTGTAATATGAGATTGTGGGAATGGATAAACGCTTTCTGAATTCTTGATTGCGTAAGTTCTGCTTCTAGTGTTTGGTTGGGCTGTGTCTTTGCTTTGTGTTAAATCATAAAATAAGGATTTCAATAATTGATTACAAAGTATATCTGCTTTTATTTCTTTCTAGTATGTAGCTGGTGGTTTCATCTTTTTGGCTCTAGAAGAGACAATTGCACAAAAGTATGTACTACTGATTTCATTCATACATAACGTTACATTGTTTGAGATCATAATGGGGCTGAAACTCTAATTTTATTTTGTGTCAACATTTTATTTTTAATCAACACTTCATTGCCAACTGGAAAAACAGCAGCAATTAGCAATGACACGTCAATAAATAACACAAATAAGAATGCAACCGTCAATTACAAAATTGATTTGTGTCAATTTCGCCCCAAATTACCGACTGAAATAAAGCGTACATTTTTTACAAAATTGGATTCAATAAACAAAACACATTTAGCAAACAAGATGAACAAGCGAACGTACTCGGGCGTTCATTTATAATTCAATTGTACACTCCCGGATTATTTGGTATAACAGGAACAAATCAATTATTCACAGCCTACCTGCATATACATATTTACCGAATTTTGTTCTGTAAGTCCCGATTTAAATTACATTTACGGTTATCCTACTCGTATTTTTGTACTATGTGCTGTGGCGAACTGGTCACCTCCAATACGCCTTACACTACCGAAGAACTGTGAGGCTCTTACATAGCAACTTAACACATTAGCAATGAAAATTGAACCGTAACACCTTTTGCGTACCTACAGTTTAAATTGCTTTAGCAGATTATTTTAGTCTCAGTTCGTGACATTCGTTTTCTTAGTCCAATTACTGTCCAAGTCTACCAATGTATTCTTATGTCCTGACTTGTTTCAATAGGTTTTTTTACTCTCTCAATAGCGGGGGACATTCGACAGTCGACGCAAAGTCTGGACCACCAAAAAATAAACAAAATGGATCCTCACTAATCAAGTCTCCCAAAACCAATAATACCTGACCTTTCCAATTTATCCTTACACCCTTTTAACCGGTTTAAAATCCGTGAAGGCCCACCTTTTCCGAGAATAAAAAAAAAATATATATTTCATCCAGTCACCGTTGAAAACCAAAATGGCTCCAGTAATGCATTCGGCTAAACAAATTTGCTTTCCCATTTGGACCGCTGTGAACGTTAGATGTCGCCATCAAAAGGATGTACGTAAATTAGTTCGCAGAGGAAAAACGGAATGGAAATATGAAAATGTCAGACGCTATTAGGATTATCCCCCATCTCGGTTTAGTGATGTTAGTTTAAAATTCCGAAAGAATCTCTTTTTCTGGGGAGTGAAAAAATAATTGAATTGCTCGCGTACGGGAGTAGAGTAGCTTTTTGTGGGTTTGTTTTGTTTGTATTTTGTTTTAATATTGAAATGGGCTTGTTAATGGCCTTTTGAAGTTAATGCTCTGTTTTCTTATATTTCTGGGTATATTACACAGAGTAAATATTTGTTTCTTTGAATTATACAGTGTAACTATTGAACCGATTTTACTACGCCCGAGTAACAAAGGTAGGGCGTGGGTGAAACCACTAGAAGCAGCGAGTTACCTAATAACCAGCTTAGAAAATGTATTCCAGGCAATTATGACGCGCCTAAGGCCTTTTGTTTACATTATTATGAAGATGAGCCATAAAATGCTGCTGTATTGCAGCGCAAAAATAATAAAACACGAATACAGCCCCAACACGGCCGCCTAGAAATATAAAGAATATTTTTCTTTCCATAATTTCCAACGACTTGATTAAGTTGCCGACTACGTAGAAGTAGTACATCGTTGTACAAACATTGTCTCACAATATTTGTTGTACAAAAGTAGGTCACGTTAGGCGCCGCTTTTCGGCACTTCGCATAAATTACGGTGTTCAAAATGTTATTTATTATTCCACTATGCGAATAGATGCGAGCTATGCCTTTTTATGCCGCGCGAAGTATAAGAAAAATCCCATTTTCTTTTGTTCTCTTTGCGACAGCTGCAGAAAACTACGATATTGTATTTTTTATACAGGTGGATAGTTTTGGTTTATTATTAATGAATATGGAAGAATACCACTACATTTCAAACAAACAAAACCGACGTATTTACATTACAAAAATTTGATATCAGTGGGATTATGAAAAATTCAGAAAATAGCAGCAATAGTAAAAATAACTATAGATAACTACTATAGAAAAAATAAAATTAAAATCCTTCTATCAACGAAGAAAATAAAATAAATCTCACATTACTCGTACAAATACGACACGATATGTAAACAAGAAACAAATGACACTCATAAATAACGTCACTCCCTACAAATATTAGCTATATAATTAAACCACAATCCGTTTGTCAATAATTCAAAAAACAATTAATAAATACAAACGTTTCAATACAATGATTCATTTGAGAAAAAAAAATACGTTTCTGTAATTTTGACCGACATAATTCTATCCCACTGTGTGGGGTTGTATAATAAATATGGACAGGCGCACAATGGGTTTGATTAAAAATAAAGCCACAGGGACCCCTGTCCATTAGTACCCACGTGAGGCTTTATATGTGTAGGTACGTATTTACTGATACTGGGATCTAAAATTTGGGCTTTGTCTATTTTAATAGCAGTTTTTTTTTTCACAGCCAGCACCCTTTTTCTGATGAATATGATTTTATATTACTTTTTAACTGACAACCTTTTTCATTATCTTCGTGATAACGAACTTTCCATTATGTCATTAATAACATCTGCATCAGCCAAAAATAAAGAAAGTACAAAGAAAAGTCATATCTTTACTTTCACTGAATGTGGAATCATTTACATCGACAAATTTATAATTCTTCTGTTAAATAAAACCGACCAATTCCCTTCTTACAATAAGCTCATTCGTCTCAATCTATTCTTACAAGTTACTCTAACAAACAACTAATCCTACAGGGATCGGAGAAGGGTCAATTATTTGATCAAAGGATTTTTTAATCGCCTTGTATTTCGCCAGATTACCTTAGGATATTCAACCATACTAGTATAAAAAACTTTGTGAGAGTTCTACTATATCATGAACCAAACGAATTTGCAAAAATTGAATAAAAAGGATTTATAAACATTCCGGTAATCTTTGTTTCCACACTTCATTCCAATTCTCTCTAAACGAAAACAGAAACGCTCGAAAAACACTCTCATTTTCTAAGTAAACACGTGAAACGATCAGAATTTTATATCGGCAAGCAAAAGGGAGAAAACACCGCGAATTGTTCGCACTGAGTTTTCAAAAACAACGGTAGATATCGCTTTGGAGGCCAATGGAAATTACTTTCCGAACCTGTGCCGACTTTGAGCCAAGAACGGTGGCTAAAGACAAACGAAAATCATAAATGGGAGAAGAAAACACTCGGTCGAAGTATTGAAGAAACGTCATTGGCAAATTCGTGGCGGGAATTCGGATAGGTTGAATAAGAAATTTGTCTGAGGGAAATGTAAAGACAGCTCTGCTTTTGTTGTATTACTTATTTTAGTCTGTTGTGGGTGTTTGTGAAATTGTCTGGTCATGGCTTTGTTTATCCAAAGTGCTTTGTTTAAGTAAGTTCTTATGTTTCAATAGTAGTTTTGAAATGGTAATTAATTCTTCTAGTCAGCCTTCATTTAGTTTTATGATTGTCATGGTCTCCATTACTGTTGAGTCTGTACCTATAAAGTCAAGTATAGCCTTTTTTGCTTAGCTGTATCTTAAAAGATCCATCAGCATTTGCTCTAATAAATTGAACAAGTATATTACTCAAGTGACAAAAGAAATTTACTCTCCAAAGGATTCCTTTCGAAATTGCTACCCTCGAGTAAAAGCGAAAATAAATTACATGCTTCAGATAAAATTCCCGTATGACTGCATTTCTTTACATGGTACGAATAGAAAATCGTATTAATTCATATTAACGGGTACGTTACACACAAAAGCAAGGCAACGTTAATCAAGGCAAGCGGAAGGGTCACTGTCCAGTCTAGCATGATCCTTGGGCACCGCAGACTCAGCTTCAAATGACAAGAATTTAGAACGCTGTAAAGGTCAGCTTTAATTGGACATTGTAGGGTCTGAAGGGACAAATATTTTCGCATAAAGAATCCAATTAACCCGCGACAGGTGGGCGACGCAATTTGTGTTTAACATAAGAACATGTGCATTGAAGAGCGAAAACTTTTGATGTAATTCAGAACGATAATCATTTGGGTACCATCCATTAGAAGCACACGTTGCGTTGGGGTCGCAGGACAATGGTAATGTGTTCCTTCTGCCTCTCTGATTAGAGTTGAGCCAGCGATTTAGTGTAATCCTTTTTTAATTGAAAGCATTTAAGGCATCGATTTATCGAAAAAGCCTCGGCGTGGGTTGGCAATCTCCAAAAGATTGGGTTTATTAATAGGACAAAAATTGAGGTCTATAATTAGATTGATGATCCTTATTTAAATGAAGGCAAACATTGAAGCTGAACGCTACAAGGATTCTTCGTACAAAAGGTCGCTTAAAAATCCTCAACACAAAAAGGACTACAAGTTGCGCCATTTTAAAAATCCAAATGAACTGAAGAAAAAAGTTTCGCACAAAGGGCGTACAAAGAAAATCACGAGGCTAATCAAGAACCTTTTCCAAAACATTTCGCTGAAGCAACGCAATTTAGCGAGAGAAAAGAAAATATTAATAATGGAACAATAAGCAAAAGAATGGCAATTGGCTATTAAATGAGCTATTGGATTTTTCTTCCAACATGCAGTCGTTGGATCCGTAGGGTTGCTAAATATTTGCCTATTCAGTCAATTTATTCTGTTTGACAACTCACAAAATGGACGAAGTATTAGAAGTTTCGGTTATTTTCTACCGTCTGTTTTCACAAAACTTCGAAGCGGTATCTTCATTAGCTGCATTGCGAGCAATTGAAACTACGTGATAGTATTTAGAAAATGCTTGCCACTTAGACTCGGTGTTCGCGTTATACTTATTTCCCGATTTGCTTTTAGAGTTACTCAAGTAGTGGAACAGTCTAGATTTTTAGCGTTCTTCTTTTTAGTTTTCTGTTTTTATCGTTCTTTCTCTTTGTGGCAAAAATAAACCCATGTCTTACTCTTATGTCTTATCTTCTGACACACACCCAAATACAACTAAAATACATATAATATTATCAAATTATCAAGTCAGATGACTACATGCAGTACACACGTAAAATTCAATACAATTTGCGATGGTAAATAGAAATTAAGTCAAGACTTTCTCTTCACTATTTTACATTGAGCTCTATTCAGCGTATTTAATAAGATTAACATTCACAAATCCATTCCGCTCTATATCCAATTCCTTACCATCTCCATTCTCTTCAATAGATGTACATACTAGACAATTAGTCGGTCTTTAGTCTCCAAAAACAATAGGAGCTTCCGAAACCTCTGATCCTCCCAAATTCGAGGGTTATGTTACAGAGTACAATAATGCTTTACAAACGAACGCCCAGATTAGCAGTGTGCGCATGAAACGAACTAATTGTTTGTTATTCTGTGCTCTCTCATTGTTCTGGAATGTGTGGGAATTTGTTTCGAGTTTCTAAGAATGGTGTGTTGAGTATTTTGTTGTTAGATTTTTGCTTTATTAGTATCATTGGGTCAAGGTTGCCTTTGAGATTTTAATACCTACATATCATCTGCCTAGCCGTTTCCCAACTATTTTGAGGTCAGCTTTCAGTCTAAATGGATGCAGCTGAGTACCAGTTTTATTTTTGGCTTTCTGATTTCTACGCATGCACAGCATAGGTAAAGATCAATAAAGGCAGTTGAGAAAAATGCTCTAGTATCGTCCAATAAAGCCCAAAATAAAAGTGTACATTATTTATTTCCTCTCATAACTCAGCACACACACATTATATAGCTTTCTTTACACAAGAATCCTTGGAAATAGAAGTTTTTGTGCCAAAGTGGTCGCGCCAACGTTGACGGCTGAACGATTTATAGGAAACTACAGTGACCAATTTGTCAAGTTTTTTGCTTGACGTAGCTATCTACACAAACCGTTGAGTTTTATATGGGCCATTATTTATTTAGTGAAGACGTGATAAAGTCGTATTTTCAATATTATAACACTAAATAAAATCGTACTTTGTACTGTGTATTTTAAACACGAGAGTCTGTTTTTATGTATGATTGGATGTATGTATAAGTGTTTATTCTTCTTTCACGCAAGAACTGCTTGATGGACTTTGAGGAAATTTGCATTTACCGATGATTTATTTACTTTGAGAGAATAACATATATGCTACTCTCTATCTAGATACGAAAATTAGTTACCTCGGTGGGGCAGAAGCTAGTATTATATAAAAATAAAAAGTTTTAGAGAGACATCTTAACGAGCTCCCAGTACACCTCTAAAGCGACACAAAGCCTGTATCCCGTGAACAATGTGGCACTTCACTAAACTTAGCCAAAGTAATGGCTTTAAAATCTGCACAAAAATGTTGTTTATAGTTTAAGTTAGTAATTTACAACGTCTAAGTTCTTTAGCCGAGGCCTGGGTTCTATAAAACTACATTGTTCTTTATGGCTTGTTGAAGTGCGAACAACGATTTATCTCTCTGTGTTTTGCTGGAAGCGGCAAAAATTCTTGAAGTAGGTGTATTTTTTAAGATGAAGGTCTGTTCTAGAGTGCAAAAGCCATACTGTGAAATATCAGATAACAAAATTAATTACCTAATGAAAACATCAAACCTTTAAAGGTATCATTAATTTGATGAAAATAAAAAATATGATAATAAACAATTAAGCCTTATTTAGGCAGAGGCATCTGAAATAACAACCTAACCCTTCTAGAATAGAGCACACTTTAGTAAATCAATTAGTAGGTATCAGTGGCGAAGGGTGATTTAATGAAATAGGGAAGCCGCAGCAAAAAAAAACTGGGGGGGGGGGAGTACTCAGGGATGGGGGTAATGGAGGTAATTTCTCAGTCCACCTTTTAGCACTGACTGAGAGACTGATAGTTTGAACATGTTTTCTCGAGGAATTCGGCAAATTATTAATATCTATAAAACTTTATTATCTTTAGGTTAGGTATATTAACTACTAGAATCTGAGAAAAGTTGGCACTAGAAACGATACCTTTTAAGTATTTGATTTACAACGGCCTGTTAGTCATTGATATTTGTCGTACTTGGTGAACACAAAAATTATCAATTCCCAAGTAGGGTCATTAAATCGCGGAGAATCTTAACACCGCGATTCAGGATTTGCATAAAAATGCACAACGCCATCTATGTTGACATAATGTAACTAAAACACTTAAACTAACATAAAATATTGTACACACACGAACTATGTTATTTCTAAATGATACACACACTAATAAATTCAATTAAGTAGTACAAAGAACAAATTGTTAATGGTATTATCTAAAACAAAATAAGAAGAATGAGAGTGAATTTGTCTGATTTGTTTGTTTACATATTTGAGACCTCTTTAAGCGCTGTCACTCGCGCGTAGACAGATATAGCTACTCTACTCTTGACGCGTTCTTTCTCGTTCACTCGCGAGTTTTGATTGGTGGAACCCGCTCCGTGAGCCGGCTTACCGCTCGCCCTTATTTTGCGAACATCGTGCGGCGCGGCGTGGATGACGTCACGCAAGCGTAGTTTTGTATGGAGGAGGAAGCCGCGGCTTGTTTAGTAGGAGCAAAATGTTTCAAGTAATTTATAGACAATTTTTTTACGGTGGTAGGCGTTTTGTTATACCTACATATTTAAATTGTGTGGTTTAAATGATTATATTAATTATACCTATACCTACATTATAACTTATACCTATGCTTCTTTCTTGAAATTCGAAAGGGAAGCCGATGGGAATCGGCTTATAAGGACGCCTCGCCACTGGTAGGTATGCAGGAATTTAGTTTGTGAAACATGATTTTGCTTCTAGTGTTAATGTTAAACATTATGAATATTTAATATACCTAGGTACCTACGCTCTGAATGTGAAGATTTTGAACTAATCGATGTTGAACAATTGTCATCAACTTATAAGAATGTTTATGCTATGCTTACTAATGGATGCCTGAAATTTCACTCGCATTTCTGTCAGTCCTTTAATGTAGTTAGACAAATATACCCACTATAATCTTCTACACGCTCTTCATCGCATGAACAGTATTTGTGCATTTCTAATCGCATTAAAATGATACACGAACATCATATTCACATGGTATTACAGCTGTTATCTTGCACTACGACAAAGTTCTAACACCCGCAAACAAAAGAAGCTCAACTATTTTTATTCTAGCAAGTTCTATTCAGTGTTACTGCTAAGCCTTATCCCCAATAAAAACAGAACTAACGACGAAACAAGGAAAAACAACATAGCAAAAAGACAGTCCTTAGCACAGACTTTAAATTACTATTCCTGGTTAATTCCGCTTGAAGTTCTGATCCGTAAAAAAACCGTACGGAACAAAACACGGTTTCCGCATTGCCGCAGCGAATTCACAAACTTTATTTGTACCTAGTTATTTATTTTACGTTTATTAACCTACACCTACATCGGAATTAAAATGTAAAATTTACGTTGCACTCGTATTTTGAGAGTAACACGTAAAAATGTAGCGAGACTGCAGTTTGCAATCCAAACTTGTGCATTTTG
This sequence comes from Helicoverpa zea x Helicoverpa armigera, assembly GCA_033682625.1. Classification (NCBI taxonomy): domain Eukaryota; kingdom Metazoa; phylum Arthropoda; class Insecta; order Lepidoptera; family Noctuidae; genus Helicoverpa; species Helicoverpa zea x Helicoverpa armigera. The sequence goes on from JAWIIS010000041.1 coordinate 2,903,044, forward strand.
AACATAAATTCCTGATCCCCGAGGTTTGTTTAGTATGTGTTACCTACTTTCCTGGTCCTTGTGTTGAACGATAAATAATCACGATTGTAATTTTTAATGTCTTGAAGGACCAAATTAAAAATAAATTTTCAAAACTAGCACCTTAAATAATGCATATTATTCGAGTTTTTCCTAAATGTTGTGTGATTTTTCAAATATTTGTATACCTACACTGTTTCGGTGAACTCTAAGTAATAGTCAAGTAAGCTATATTTTACTACAGCCAATATATTTAATGTCTTTGACTAAAACATGAGTACCTAAGTGACAATGTCCGGAATCGGTGGTTTATTTATAAAAGAAAACGAATAGATACCATAAGTGTGATTATTATCACGTACTGATACGACACGTACGATTCCAAGACAAAAAAAAAACATCACTTGCCACATAACTTTAAAAAAAACAAAAAGAGGTTTGCAACACAGTAAACAGGCAAGTGGGTCACAAAACTACTAGCACAAGTTCAAACGCAGCACGGACTCCCCACTTGAAATGAAACGGTGTCGCAGTCGCTCGCTAACTTTCAACGTTTGTTACATCCTGCCTCAAAATAGCTAGCGAGATTTTAAACTTTGATTTGTTCCTTATACACGGGAGGAAAACACGAAAGATGTGTTGCAGATTTTCTTGAGAATTTCATCGGGATATTTCGTTGGTATAGTTGGGTAAAATGTTTGTTTTATATTGAATTGTTTGAGTTTTGAGGCAAGTTCACGCTTGAGCGCTCTTATCTATTCTTCTTCATATCAAGTGAGCTGTGGGTTTTAAATCACCTAATAAATCCTAGTGTTAGTGTAGTTAATCCTAGCTTTCTCAAATCCGCCTGGCGTTCTCTGACATGCAATCGTTACAATGGCTACCTACTACAGAGTAGCATTCGGCGCTCATTCTCATCTATTTTCCTGCCTTAAATCATACGTTAACTTTAGTGTACATATTTTATTTTATTTGATACTAAGATATTAGAAGTCATCCTAGAATCATATTTCCTTATATACGGAAAGGACCACAAAACTTCATGCACCACATTTATAGAGGTTAAACTTTTTCTCAACATACACGTGTGGGACGTACAAGTTGCGTTTAGTTTCTCACTCGAGCAATAACGTAACGTACTTGCATCAGTAGGAAGCTTATAAAGTTCGCCTGGCTCCCCAAGTTTTCAATATAGCAGAAGTTTTTCAATTGTATACAAATTGTTTGATATTTATTTTGTGTTCTTCAGCAATGCGTATCACTGAAATAATTTAAAGATTATTTTTGACAAAAATAATTTATTTGTTTATTGCTCTGCACTGTATTTTAAAGGGTATAAAGATTTCATAGAAAAAGTAATTGAAGTCCTAAAATCTAGTGACACTAAAATCTCGAATTCTCGTAAATGCCACCACTCCGACTTTCAACTGTCCACTTCAGACAATAAGGTCGAAAATTCCTCGCTACAAAACTTAATCGCCATACTAAATAGTTAAGACGGGTCATCTGTCAGTTCCATCCACTAAAACAAGTGCTTATCGCCACAGTGACGGCGCATTACAGAAATACAACTCCGAAAATCGTTTAAAATACCAAAAGCCATTACAGGACCAAAACATCTCGCGTTATTGTCATTTAAGTAACTCGGTGGGCTGAAACTATTTAAAGACTGCGTTATTACCGAGGATCAACAAGGAAAATATGCGCCTACCTACTTCGTGCCTGCCCATAATTACACCCAACATATCCTTCAGACATTCCTAACATTCGTTCCCTGTGTAATAGTGGTCTCCACCCCAAATGCGGAGTACAACCACCTTATGTACTAAACAATAAGGTTTATATTACCCTGGTTTGGTGGTGTGGTAATTTTGCAGTGCTTTAAATCCGCTTTTCTCCAAATGTCTGTGTTCAGACCGCCATCCTATTCTTTTCCATCCTCTTTTATGTTATCCTAAAAGAAAATTAATTAAGTGCTATTGTTCCCTTTGAGTGCCGTTTTGTAGGCATCCGGCGATTCTTATTGTTACAGTTTTCGGGTGTTATAATATGTTTGTTGCTAACTCATTATTTGGGAACGAGATAATTAATTGGAGAAGGAAAATAATAGAACAACGGAAAAATAAGCGTGTCCGTTCGCTGATACATATTTTGATCATTTGTGTTTTCTTTATACTAATAATATAACGAGTATATTTTTAGACGATTTATAGGTAAATAGACGATTATAATAAGATAGAACGACAGAAAACTTTGGTCCATTAGATAATATTTTTTTTGTACTTGTCTTGTATTTTCAAAACAAGCCTACACTTTATTACTTCTCTACATAAATTACCACCACCCTGGTTCAAAAAGAAATACTGGGCAAATGCAGCTCCCCCTATTTACGCAACCCATAACGTAGTTACGACATCGACTTACTAAACCCTCAGTTACCCGGGGCGGTTTGTAAAATCTTATAGCCGGGGTCTTTTGGACCCCCTAGTCTGATAAGTACTATCGCGCTTGCTGCTTCAATTATTTTAATCAAGGAGCAAAAAGTTTTTTTTTTTTTTTAATATTATACAGTATAAAAATATACAGTACGTGTAGAAGTTATATTTCCGAAGGGAAAATGTTTTCATTTTAGCAATATCTTTCTGTTACAACAGACCTTCTTATGACTTTAAAAAGCTAATAATGTTGTAGATACTTCTAAGCTTCTAATATAATCCATGTATGTAAATGTAACTTCAAAATTTCAAACATACATCAATCATAAAACAACCCAAATAAATCAATTGATACTTCTTGACCGAAAACCGAAAATGGCACAGCAAAAAAGTCCCACATTGAAACACGAATCAATGTACCCATGTCAGTCGCTGTCGCCTTTGACGAGGGCCGCCATATTAATAAAAGCCCTTCGGAACACCACCAGTTTTATAGTTGAGCCACAAGTTTATATTCATACTGGGTTTTGAATTTTTTACGTGTCGGTTAAGTAAACCCAGACGTGGGATCCGTTGTTCTGGTGACGTGGGCATTTGAACAGTAATAAAGTTCCTTTACTTTTTTCTGCGCATTTCTTTTTTTGAATTTGGAACGTTTATTTCTTTTATTGCCCTTTGACATTTGAATGAAGGAGTTTATTCGCAAACCGTATGCATACTTTTTGTGCCGCCATGAGCGCCATTCAAACTTAATGATACTATTTTTAGAAGTATTGTGAAATAATAACGAAACGAAAGGCACATAAATGTAAGAGATTACTATTCCATTTATTAATGCTCTGAGCCTAGGCAACTAAAACAAATACTGTATGCTAAAATTATACTTCCAAATGACCGTAATAACAGAAATAACCCAAAATTAAGTCACAAAGTAAGTATGTACCTTTATTATTATATCCCGTAAAATATTTTGGCCCATTTTTCTTTGATAACTTTCAAACCTTAAATTGGGGACAGTCTAGAGGGGATTGTTTCGAAAATTCTGAATAAGCCGAACCAAGGTAAGCACTTACACAAAAGCGTTATTAGTACCGCAAAACCAACTTTATTACGACGTGTTAGGGTATAATTTTAAATGACAATATGCTAAAGGCTACTTTGAGTTTTATAAACAAGCGTGTTCTCTTTGGAAAAAAATTAATTAGTCCTTGTTTACTAACATAACAAATGTTCCTAGTTTGAGTTTACTGTTAGGAAACCAAAAATGTACTTTGTTATAATAATATTTAGGTTGCTGATAAATTTTTGGACTTTTATTGCTGTTTAAAGTTTTTAAAAAACGACAGAATTATGTCCCCATCATAATGAAAGTTGCAGATTTCCATCATCTGAAAAGACAACAGAATTTTCAGAAATCTTACTGAAAGCATGAGACATTTCGTCTTACTCTTTAGACATTTAAGATATTCAAACGACCCTTAAAAATGTAATTACTTATTAACTTTTGCATATTTTTTGCAATACATCTGACAACTTCTACTAAAAATTTGCTATTACGAAGTTCTTACAGAGTACTAGCAAAGGCACACAATTTTCTAGAGATACTTTGTATCAGTTTCAGTGCGTCAAACAAAGTAATGCAGCCAATATCCGCATTCCGCATACATCCGTTTTACACAGCCAGTATTACGGTGCTTTCACACGGAGACACTGGACGTCATTGGTCTAAAGTTACGATTTTGTAATGTTGGTCCTTTGATCTGTTACAGTCTTAAAGTTAAGTTTTGTTTATCTAGCATATCTAGCAAAGAACTACTTGATACCAAAAGAACTGCCAATTGGTTCAGGGTAGTAAAGATCAAAAATTTGTCGAATACGGATTTTGTCTGACGTGACGCACGGTTTTTCTACGCGCGACATCTTCCGAGCGACAAAAATATGTCGCACGGTTTATAATGTCATTTCTGTTCAGGCATTAGTCAATTGTTTATCACGATTGTCTGTACTTACCAAGCGGTGGTGCGCAGATCACCAGTGCGTAAAATCCGCTAGTATGAAAACCCTCTTTAGTTGAAACATACTATTACGCAGTTCCATTCGCTCATTTTTTTCTAAGCTTTAAGAATTCTACAAGGCCAACACCCACGGCATTCAAAAGGCCTTGAATTTTTAACGGACCCCACTTTACTTTTTCAAAAGGGCGCAGATCAAACACTGATGCACATTTTGTTATGCTGATGATGTTTGTAAAGAAAATACATTTTTTGTATTTGCATAAGGTTTTTCTTTGGACGTCTGGTTGCCTGTTTAAATTGGGTCGCGTTTGTTAGTTATTTACAATGAATGCTCTGTTATTACATTCGAGTTGCTCTTTTGAGAGCAAAGAAAGAGTCTTTTTGTTTTCTGCATTCGTTTTTGCGGATTCGAAATGTTTCATTTTATATTATTTTTTTTTATCTGAATATAAAATTATATTATGTAAACATTACAAGTTTATTTACCTAGAAAATACCAAAGGCATAACAACCTGATGGTCTATTATCACAACACCTTCAAAGACTTAAAAAGAAGATTGAGAAGAATTACAGCAGCTGCACTGGGTTTATATCATAAGCTGACAGCTGACAACAAAGTACCCTTCATAACCAAAACAAAAGTAAAATCCTTAATCACCATTCAAGATACAAACTCGCTCAAAAGGACTTCATAGCACCATCAAAAGATACTCAAAATAAAGCAGTATCATCAATTACTTCTATAATAACATAATAAATGGCGTTACATAAAACGGAAGGAATCAATTAATCCTCTGATTGTAAGCAATCAGTTCTCCTTAAACTTGCTTTGAAAGATGCGCCACGAAGATTTGATTGATCGAGTTCTCGCTACCGTGTTCAACGAAGTTTGCTTGTACAAATATGTGTATAGATACAAGATTTTACTTGTACGTCTGTTTAGTATGGATACGTATAACGAGAGCTTTGCATGAGAGTTAGGCATATATCTAGGCCAGGCTTGTGTGTGAAAATGCAACTGATAGCCGTCATTTAGAAAATAATCTAATATGTAAAAAACATATGTAGAAAGGTATATATTTTCACATAGTTTTGTACATATTTTCATAAGAGAAAGAAACATTGTAGGCTTAGTCTGGATTCTACACTTAACATTTCTATGTCAACATTTTGAAAGTAGTTTTCTGGTGTAAATTCATCAATCCTTGAAATATTTTGGGCGAGTTATAGATAGAGGTAGATGATATCATACTATGAATGTGAAATGTAATAAGAATGCGAACATAAAGGTATGGAAAAAGTGAACAATTATGGCTTTTGAAAATGATATGTGTACGGTGGAATATATGAATTCAAATGGGGAAAAATAACAATGGTTCTCGATTTCACGTGAGGATATTTATAAAACATATGGAAAGTTTTTTAGCCTCAATACGCCACAAAAGCTGAATAAAAGAAGAAAACAAGTAGATACATGTAGAAAAACATAGCTGCTAAATAAGCTAAAAATCCTCATTATTTTAACGTCCATAAAAACATCTAGCAGAGCCATTTTTTCTCATTACCTAACCTATTAATTAAAAGGTTATTAGTTGCTACCTATTAACGAGAAATTGCTTTTAATATTCTTTCTCCTCTGCTGTACATAAAATTATTGGTAACTTTTATTTCACTTAAACGTACTTAAAACAGTTTTCATATAATTTTGAAATGAGGTACAAATAAGGTATATTATTCCAAAGAGCATTCATAAAAAACTTGGAAGAGTTTTCTCAGAAAATAAATAGTTATTTAAATAAATAACTGTTTTCAAGAGTTTCCAAGAAACTGTGATCCTACATGAGGGTCATACATTTACTGATTGGCAGTATTCAAGGAAAAGTCCTTCGTCGCCAATCATAGAAACCTCTATTGCTAGGAAAATACCTCTAAGTACATACGTCAAATTATTTATTACAAACTTATATTTACTCAACTTTTTCACTCAGTTAACTTATTTATTTTCTTGTCGTATTTTTACTGGTTTTTGGTCAGGTATGTGTTTGGGTCAGGAGTAACTGATTGCAATTTTCAATTAAAATTATGTATTTTAAAGCATCTTTAAGATGCTTTCTGCATCTATGGGCGATGGACATACCTCCCAATTTATGTTAGCTGCAGTGGTTTAGACCTCTTTATGGATACTAATCATACTATTCTACAGGAAACGTTATAATAAAGTCTTATACAGCCTCTATATCAGAAAAAGCTCAAAAATAACGACTACGATACTAAGATGAGGCCTTTCTACATTTTTTCTAATTAGTACCTAAACTAACCCCAGTGATATAGTCTGATATAATACAGTTGCTAAATACAGCGGAGCAGTGACCATTCTTTTGTTTACGCTCAAAATATTGTTTGCCAACCTCCACCCGCGCGACGCCGGGGGCACATATAGTCTCATATTTTCGGTTTCTTATACTCTTGTTAGTACATATTGATGTCATATATCCCTATATTTACTCAGGCCGTTTGTGCGAAGCCGTGATAATATTCTTAGGGCCATTTGCGAAGGAAAAGGAAAAATATTGGTCCACAGTTTTATTAGGATGTGTGAGCCAAAAATATTTATCGGATTAATAAAATGCTTTGCTATTGAATTCGATACAGTCACATAGTTTTAGGTCAAAATGCTCGTCAATTTTGCATGATTCGATTATGTATCGATATTCGTCGAGTCGTTTTGGAATTTTAGCGAGCGTTGCGTATCGCTGTAAAAATTGAATAAAAAAATGATGTTAACCTTTTTTTTATTATCTTTTATTTTTGATGACAATCTGACTGTGAGTGACGTGGCATAACTATTAACTAAGTCCAGGTCTACGATACTTTTGCAGTAGCAATTTGATCGCCATCTGACTCTTTACTGTCCCACTGCAAGTCATAGGCCTCTTTCTATAAAGAAAAGCAACGAGCGTTAATCACCAAGTTTGGTTCAGGCTTATTGGTGAATACAATCGAATATTTCTCCTCCATTCTAAACATCAAGTTTGACACTAACTTGTTCACACATCAAATTAACAAATCACATTAAAAATGCACTTGTTCAACAAACTAAAACCAAGACACACTAACTAAATAATATATTAGTTCAAGTAACGACAAGCAACTTGCTAGTCTGGCCTTCACAACACAATATGTACCTAAACTTAGATTCGTCAACTCCTAACTTTGATAGACACACAACTATTAGTCCTTGGTTCTCTCAAAGAGTAAGGGATTGTTCACACCAAACGTATTGTCCGCCGCTGACTGTGAGTATACTCACTGTCTGCCCCAGTGTGAACGTCGACTCAATCTGCAGAACGCGTACACACCAAGCCGACAATAGGCTATAGCGTACGATGCGCTACATGTGTGAACAAAAGAATAGGCTGCGTCGCGTAGTAAAATAATCGGCCACTGAGAGTCAGCTACAACAGACGACGTAACAGCGTATAGTCGGTTTGGTGTGAACGACAATTTCAATATATATGGAAAAGCAATAAACTGCGTAACGCGCGCTCACAGTCAGCGGCCGACAATACGTTTGGTCTGAACGATGCCTTAGGCTGATCACACACGACCATGTCAAGTTGTGGAATACATGACTGTCTTTTGTTTAAACTGGTTACTTTGTAGATAGGCTGGTAGACTTGTAGGTACTATGAAAAATGTATGGTTTAAAAAACTAAAAAACACGCTTGTCATGTATTGTCATCGAAACTCAGAGATTGAGCAAAATTTCATCTTTGTCAAAGACCGTGAAGTGGGTCAGATTAACCTTCTGCAACTGAGGTGAGTTTATAGTAAACATTCGACTGAGGTGTAGTCTGTCAGGCGTCACTATATACAGCATGATTCGCTTATAACTTTGAGAAATATCAGAGCTCTAGTTTTATTTTATGATTAATGGATTTATGTATAATGAAATAAAAATAAATAAGCTTTCTCAAACCAAAAAACAAGTTTAGGATGGAATCATTTATTGAGATCAGTATTTTCATTACTTTTACGCCTAAACTTACAAAACTATTTAAAAAAAAAGGAAATTATAAAACTTCTATAAACTGTTAATTAATCTTTTAACCATTATCTTATAGCTCTAAAACAAAAAAATCAACAAGATATCACGGTTCAATTAGGCACAAATCAGTCTCAAAGTTAACCATAAATCTAAAGCGTAAGTTTACAGTCTTGACATAGTGGAGAAGAACATTGTAGACAAATTGGCTCTTTGCATGCGCAACAGTAGTACCTTGTTTGCCTCTTCAATCTACTGGGGCATATGCTGCATAGTTTCCTTCCTGCAGGACCTGGTAGCTGAGCCACGGGTGGAGGGGGAGGCAAATCATTGCCTAAAACTCGCATTATAGTAAGACGGAGTTCTCTAAGCATTCTGTGATTATAAACGCGTTCTTTTAAGCCAGGAAGAACCAATTCTCTTGCCAAAGATAGTAAAAAGTCTCCTCTTCGCAGCTTGGTGCCTGGACAAGACCTTCTGAGACCTTCCTTCTTAGACTATAGAAATCCGTTTTTTCCAATGTAGTTTGAACCATCCTGGTCACCACAAACTAAAGAGCTGAGGGGCTCCTCGTCTTCAGAGTTAAAATCACTCTCACTCGATTGGGTATTCTGTTCCTCGAGGTCTTCGTTTTCCTCTTGCTGTACATTTTCTTCCTCATAATTAGGGTCTTCTGCCGAATCATCAAAGTCGCTAAACTCGTGTTCTTCTTCTAATTCATTAAGCCAATCCTCAATCTGCTCATCATCATTTGTATATCTTCCACTGCTGTCTCGTTTTGATGCCATTCTATCTGTGCTTTGAGTCGCCATCTAAAAAAATATGAATGTTATGTCTGAGAGACACTATACTGTTACTGATGAAACGACTCACAGACACTATGAACCTAAAAAGATATTGGTGAGGTGACGTCTATCAGAATCAACGTTTATTGCTGTACTTACGTCTGTGAGACACCGGCTGTCGATAACTCCAAACGTACACACCGCTGCGCTGCCCGCGCCTCACTGACCGTTAGCGCGAGCCGTTACAGGAAGGTACTGGGCGAGACAGAGCTGCATCACGCTATATTACCATTTGGCGACGTGTTTTATGATTGGTGGTGTCCGATAGACTACCACCTCAGTCGCAGAAGGTTAAGATTCCAAGGTTTTCTTACGTACATAGATACAAGTGAAGCTAATAATATACCTAAGCGTGTTAAAAATATGTTCACTGTGGCTTTGTCGTAATTAAATACATTTCGTTCTACTCAAGAAATACATTCAATGCTGTCATTTGAACATCTTTGGCAGTCGTTACGGGTAGTCAGAAGCCAGTAAGTCTGACAACCAGTCTTACCTAAGGGTATCGGGTTGCCCGGGTACGCTAAATGTAAGTATATTTTAAGCATCATTGAAACGTTGAAGTTTGGAGTGAGAGATTAATGATCAAACAATATTTATTCTTACATTACATTAGGCGTAGATTATAAATATCTTAACTAATAAATGGATATTTCAACTCGCCCCAAACCATCTATATTCATCATATTCAAAGCTAAAGAAATCAACAATACTTACAATCTTTTTTTGTCTTTCAAAGATAAAGAAAAATACAATACAATACAAAAAAATACACGGTGTTTAACTTTGTATTGTCTGTAGGTCAAAACCTAGAAGGATGAATGACGTCACAGAGCAATAGCCTCATTTAGTTGTCTAGACCACCTCTAAGTACCTAAGATGAGTCGTACGCTAAAGGTTGGATTGTACATTTCGATTTTCAGGATAATATGTTAAAGATTTCACCTAAATAAAGCTTTTATTTTGGTCGGATCCTTAACGTTTTAATTTAAAATGTGTAGCTATTGAAAAAAGATGATTTCGTTTAATACACGGGGAAAGGTTCTTTTTAAACGGTTTTATTTTTTTAAAGAAAACTTACGTTGCATCCGTTTGTACAAGTCATGTGAAAATGTAGACCAGATATCTACAGACATGAAATTGACAGTGAAAAAAATATATAACTAATATACATAGATACTATAGACTAGCTAGAGAACTACTAATAAAACGGTAAAAAGTAGTCCTCCTATGTCCTTTCTCAGGCTCTAGTCGATATGTATACTAAGTAACATTACAATCGATTCAGTAGTTTTACCGTGAAAACCCGACATACACAGTTACTTTCGCATTTGTTAGTAAGGATAAAGATCGAAGGTAAGACCTAATCCTTAGTAGTCATGTTTTCGATTACAAGGCCTAATGTCACCTTATTCATCAACAGATTACGACAAACTACTATCTTAGTCCCTCGCTTATGAAACGTAGGTCATGTAATATGAATAAAGGTTTTAAGGTCATATATCGCTTAAGGTAACATACTGAAATCTGAACTTTTCTCACTGAACGATTACGTCACATTATTATTGAAAAAGCTTTATTTCAGATTTTCTTCATTTTGAAACGAAAAAGAAGTACTAATGCTATTTGTAAGTTTACTAGATTCTGACTGCGGTTTCAACCGCCCAGGAACTACTCTTTTCACCTAGATAAGAAACTGATAACTTTCCCTGATAAATGGACTAGTTGGCAAAGAAAAAAAAACAAATCAGTTCAGTAGTACCCAAGTAACCTTGTTCAAGCAAACAAACTCTTCAGCTTTGTAATATTTATTAAAGTGTAGATTTTTTAATGTTGAAAAACATAAGAGAGGACCTTAATAATACAATACTGCACAGGCCTTAAAAAAACCATAAGTAAGAATCGCACATTGCCATTTTTTGTCGTATAATTTCAACATTATGTTATGAATAGCTAAAAATAAAAAATGGCTAAAAAAAGAACGTTATGACGTATATTTCCCGCGTAAATTCAGTGCCACTGTCATTCATACTTATGTAACGTAGGTGTCACCTTAAGCCTGAAACGTCTTTGAGAAAACTTGCTTCAAAGTGAATATGTTTTCATCTATACTATAATCCTTTAAAAGAGCTGTAAGGACAGCTTACAGGCTTTTGGTTAAATGTCTAAAAGGTTTTTATTTTTATATACCGATATTTCGATGTTGACTTTTATTTCGAAGAATATACACGGACCAAATGAATATCAAACCGTCGTTATATATATATTTTTTGTTGCATTCACGTAATCAAACGCTGCAAACATAAATGATTTGATTTGATTTGAATTAATAAAACTAAAGTAAGAACGTTCTTCAAAATTCAGTAAAAATATAGAAAGTATTAGATTTAACTCGGTTTGACAATGTCCATTAGAATTATTGGAAAAAATAGCTGCACTAGAAACCAGAAAAATCGGGTCAGTGAAAATAATAAAGTTTTGGGTTCAGTTATAAATAGAAAATACTTCCATTTCGTACTTGGAACCTATTTACAACCATGTATTGAAATAATAATGAAGCCTCAATCCAAAAATGTTGAGATAATCGTATTTTAAAGAGTGAATTTTCTTGGGTATCGCTTTGTAAAAATACAAATATAATGTAGGACACATAAAAAAAATATCTAGAATAAAAAAATGCTTAGCAGATGGTATTAAGATGAAAAAATCTACACATTTATTATTTTCGTTGAACACAACACATGCTGACGTTGTAAGAGCTTTTAATTTAGGTACCTAACTATTCTGTTCTGCACCACCACTACCGTCAGAATTTTCTAAATAATTCTTGAAAGATTGAACGTTTAGTAAATTTTGATCTGTTAATCATAACATTGTGATATTTTCGGTTTAAAATCTTGAATTTCAAAAATTTTCAGCAGCTTTATAAAAAATCCCATTATTAATCCATAGAAAAATAATTATGAATGAAAATCCAGTACTCACCTTACGTACAACTCCACGTGCAAACACCTCAAATAGTCAATGTCCACACACACTAAACAAACACTCGAAAGTGAAAGGTATCATTTAATTTGGCCGCAAGTGTACCCATACATTGTACACTGTACTCCACGAAAAATAGCACACAATTTACAATCGAATTCGAATTATTCGAGAAGATAAACGAAATTCGGGGTGTGACAATTCGTGTCAAGGTCCCCTTTTCGTTGCTACGGCGTAGACGTCCGCTCCGTAGCGGGACTCCCGTACGACAGCCTCACGTTGCTACGAGCTACGAGGGGAGATCTGTAGCCAATCGAAGTGAAGCTGCGCGAAATGGGAGTGTGCTCGACTTGGATTTTTGAGATTATTTTACAACGCACCGGATTAAGGGGTTTTGGGGGACTTATTATTTTATTTATTTTTATTAGCATTTTATTTCGGGGATATGGGGTGTACTGGCACAAAATAATCCACCTTTGAATATTTTACCAAAATAAGTACACAGGGTAGCTATTTGTTTTTCAAGGAATTAAAATTTCGTAAACTTTTGATAAAGTTTAATTACGTGCCTCGTAAAATTCGTTTACCTTATCAATGAACCCTGCAGGTTTGTTTTCCAATAACATAAAAAGGGAATTATTTTATACTCATTCCAATTTTTTACGTTGGACGCAAAACGATTTAATTTTACTCAGAAAAACGATATAAAATCCCACTTAAGAAACAAATCTTTTGCACCAGACCTATCACACAAATAAAATTTTCATTAAAACGCATTTTCGGCTCACTAGAGCAAAATACAATTCGTTATCCTTACAAATGCATAGAAACGGGATAACATTAAGTTGGCAATACTTTACGCGTATTGGAGCGAGACAACGTGATACCATTCACAGTAATGCGTTAGAAAGGGACAGATATACCGAGAAGAGAGACATCAGAAAAGGGCAAAGTTTCTTCAGTGAATTATTGAAATGAATTATGTTTTATTTTGCTCATTGACTTGGGTAGCTGGGTCTTATTTATTTGTAGCTATTTTGTAATTTTTGATGTATTAATTAACTTGAGCTGGCGAAATTTCCTTTCACACTGCAGCATTTTTAGTCAACCGATTGTTTGTTTTTGCTCATAATATGAATGGTAGTACGCACAGAACAATGATCAGGTATTTAGCCGGTATCAGATTGACTGAAGACTTTGATTGGATCAAGATTTTGTTAAAAAAAATGTCTGCAGTACTCAATGTGGAACTGACGAAATTTTCTCAAAGGTAAACAGATTTTAGGCGTTGATCACGTTATCTGATTGTGAATGTGTGTGTTCTTACTTACTTTATGTACATGTGTGGGTGGGAGATTTTTCCGTAAATATTTCCTTTACAGGGAAATGGATGATCGGTGAATGAACGGTTTTCCGATGCGGATCATTTCAACAATAATGAAGTTGCACTCGTTTCCCAGAATTCGGAAGAGGAAACTTGTTTGTTGTGAAGCTTTTGTTACCATATATTTCTCTGAATATTATACGTATTTTTTTATTCTCAATCCGTGGGATTAAAGTTCGTTGATACTAATATTAATACTATATGGTGGTTGTTAATAGTATTTTAGTTAGCTCTTGCAGTAATCTATGCTTTGAATAGCATGCTTTAAGATTCATTTTGATTGATTTAAATGAATTTGTTACATGCACAGTTTTTAGACACATTTTTGATGTATATGTACTTTAATAGTATTCTGATACTTTTTATGAAATAAACAATCACATTGGTTATTTGTTTATCATATGAAAGAAGAAGAAGATGGATGTTGCACATACTACTTTCTAAGTATATCTAAGACACCAATGGCTGATAAAAAGGTGAAGGAAAACATCTCGAGGAAACCTGGACTACATAGTCTGAAATCACCAACCCGCATTGAGCAAGCGTGGTGATAAACGCTCAATCCTTCTCCGTGTGAGAGGAGGCCTGTGCCCAGCAGTGGGACGATAAAAAGGCTGTTACATGTTACCACACACATACATACATACGCACTCATAAACGCACCTCCGACTGACGCCCCCTATTTTACCTAAACGAACTTTGATGACATTATTGTGTTACACACACACAGACACAAACATATTGACACAGGTATCCCGCTCATAACCGGACGACATGTGTATCTTGACTCAACCGTGGAGCATCGAGCTGAGAGATGAAATAAATGTCAATAATATTGGCGATACTTTAGAACAATATTGTTCACTTGGAAAATGATCTGTAGATGGCAAAATTTTTTGAAAAGTGAACTTTTTTTTTTATTTAACGACGAATAGGCGAGAACTGGCGTAAGGTTTTTGTATAATATTAAACTAGTTACTTGGAACATTGAAATGTGCTGTAAACACTTACGCGAATATTAGATACTTAAATAAAACTATTTTTACAGATATTCCAACATAATTTTACTCTATAATTTTTATCACATATTATTTTAATTTTATCTTCATTCAATATACAATATCCCTAATAATTTCCTTCCAAACAGAATTTTGTCCAACATTGGATTAAAAACATCAAAATTTAAACATCTCCCGTTTCTCCGAGGTTCAATTTACACTGGCGTATTGTAGAAGCTTATTAATGTTCCTGACAACTCGACCAAAAGGACCCCTGTAGCTTCGGATAGAATTAGAGGGTCTGTCAACGATGTCAGACATTTTTCTTACGCTCCTTTCATGATGTATGAACCTGTCAGGTATTAAATTGCATTTCGTTTTAGATAGGTAGATAATTCTGCAATTAAGTGTAATTCTTTGGAGCAAGGTATGTTTTACTGTAGGGTATATTTTGTTATAGGTTGTCACACATTTTTTTTTATAAAATGCAGAAGAAACTCTTCACAGGACGAAACCTATTTAAATCTATGTGGGAAGTAGTGCCATGAGACGCGGGTGAAACCACTGGTGAAAGCTACTCAGTGGGTATTCTTAGGAGCTGATTCGTCATAAGTAATAGTTATATGGAATTGCTTATTATGGTAGTTTGTTTCAAATATGTATTCTAGATGTTGACCGTTGCTTTTTGTCAACATATATGTAGTCATTTATTTCGAGCGTTTATCTTAAGTTTGTACTTATCCAAACAAACAACACAAAATACTTGTTACCTATATCATTGAGGCCGATAAACAAATCTAAATATAATAACAATTTACCCTTTATTCTACACTAACTTAATTTTTCTACTGGTGCTGTGTGATTTTTTATATTGTTTGATTACAGTATAAAAGCAGTATTTTTCTAAAGTAACATCAGTAAAAGTTTCGTGTTTCCAAAAATAACACAGAAATACAACAGTGTGTTTGTAAAACAACAACTACAGTGCAAAGGTTTGTATAGGTTTTTTGTTTCAATTTTTAGTATTTACTAGGAATAGGAAAACTGTATTGAAATGAAACACCTTTGAATGGAGTTTTGTTTTATAATATTTTGCGGAACAAAATTGACCTAAACTAGAAAAATATAGATAGATTATTTTTTTGTAAAATAAATTACGAAAATGGATTATTTTTTATAGATCGTTTCGCTCGTTTTGCTATACTCTGTTAGCTATTACTTGCTGAGATAATGGTAGTTGTATTATATTTTCTTTCCATTTATTTATTTTTAAACATATAAGTGACATTTTTAAGTATTAATTATAAAAAAAAAAAACATTAACCTTTTGAACGCCAATGTCGGCTATAGCCGACATGAGCAAGCGTGCACTCTGCGCCAACGACGGCTATACTCGACAAAAAACAGGTCGCAGAAAAATACAAAATAAACCTATTAAATCATTACTTTTATGTATTTTTTAGTAGATATTTAATTAAGATTTTCGGGCTTGGCGTACAGGGCATAGGAATACCAATATGGCGTGGCGGTGAAAAGGTTAAAAAATAAAAAAAATAGGTTGCCACCGATATCGGGCACAGGGTCCAAGGTACCGATGGTTAGGGTCCCAGAGACAGAAACCTCCTCACAATATTATATTTATTGATACCTTACCTATATTTATTAACAGGGCTTTTACACTAACGTATTTTCCGTGCTGATCTTCAGTGCGTTACAAACATGGTCAACTTTGACATCTGACGGTTCAAATGATGACACCAGGAATCGCTCGAAAATAAAACCTATCGCAAATGCGGTCAAAATCCGGTGGAGTCAAAATACTAAGAGTTACATATTGTCACCTCAATAAAGTTTGACGGTAGCCAGCTTTTTCAATAAAATTAAACATGCTATTTTAATAATTAGGACAAAACCAACCATGTTATAATAAGCACACATAAGCTCACACTATCATAGCTAAAGAAGAATAGATTTCAGGGTGGAAACCGAATGTATAATCAAATCAACTTGGTTCTGCACCATGTCTCACATTACCAACTTAACAACACCTCCCCACATTGAAAAATCAACCTTATTGCCTTCTGATAAGGGTTGTAAGGATCGTAAATGTATGTTTGTTTGATTGTAGCGTGGAACAATAGGCCACTCGAGCTGCTTCAACACAATGTTAATGCTAATATGAAGGATGTGAGGGTTTGTTTGTACATTTAGAGGATTTATTCACTATTTGTTTGCATTCGATTTCTGAGAAAACATTGAATGAACCTAATTATGTAGAAAGAGGAAAACTCGTAGACAATGTTTGAAAATGGTGAATATTATGTGTGTATGTGTTGGTAGTTACAGATTTAGAAAAACCTTATAATTTTTGCTAATAGTGAGAATTTGAGTCGTAGTGTAGAACACGTAGGTAATATCTATAGCTCATAACTCCAGGACATCTTATTTGGAAGTTTAGAAGGGGAGATCGTCCCCCTAAACAGCCGTCAACGGTGCAGCCCAACTCCTTTTGCTTAGGGTAAAATTAGTTCCAATTTTCACAGTTTGCCCGCAGAAAAATTGTCAAGACGCTTACAGCGCTTCCACACTGGCGGATTTTTGTCGAACGACCGTACCCGCACGACACATTCCGAGCGGCAAAAATCTGTCGCTCGGTTTTTAAACGTCATCATTCTCATCGGTAGTTGTCAATTGTTTGCTCGGAAAATCCGCAGGTGTGAAGGCTGTTAAAACTAGACTAACTAGAGACGGATAAAGCTAAAGCTTTGCCATAACAAGCGGTATTGTATCACATTGCGGGCTTGTCAAAACTTGTGTTCATTACGTTATGTGTTAGTCTTGTTGGGATTTAGTTATGTAATTCTATTATTATTCAATAATTATGCCACGCCTTGCACTACTAGACAACTAAACAGTACAATCTAACTACATTTACTTATTATAAACAGTGATATTTTTTTTGACGTTTTACGCTGAAAGTCAACAAGGTTGCAGCGGTTTCACACTGGCGGGTTTTTGTCGAACGACCGTACACGCACGACACATTCCGAGCGGCAAAAATCTGTCGCTCGGTTTTTAAACGTCATCGTTCTCATCGGTAGTTGTCAATTGTTTGTCCAGAAAATCCGCAGGTGTGAAAAGGCTGTTAAAACTAGACTAACTAGAGACGAATAAAGCTAAAGCTGTGCTCCATAACAAGCGGTATTGTATCGCATTGCGGGCTTGTCAAAACTTGTGTTCATTACGTTACCCGTTACTCTCAGCGGGATGTAGTTATGTAATTCTGTTTGACGAAGTGAATTATAATTATGGCGTTATGTGTTCCTGGTAGATTGTGTAGGAGTTTGGTAGTGTGAAATCTTGTTTATCATTATTTAGTTACAAACTTAACGGAGGCAGGAGTAGGCTTTTTATTCTGTTTTGTGAAATAGTAAGGTGAAACTAATGGCGGAATATATAAGCTGCATGACTACTTGTTTCATCAAAATCCATTCAGCCGTTTGTGCATGACAAAGTACAAACATAACGGGTTTCGGGGTTTCGGGATTGTTCGAAAGAGTTACTTTCACCTTTATAATATTAGTGTTATTTAGGAATTGTAAACTCAATGCACTGTCACAACAAGATTTTAGAGCTACCACACCTGCAATACGTACGATCTTGAATTACCTTTGGGTTACCTAAATGGAGCCTTGCTAAACTAAATGTTGTCGTCCTGTCTTCAATGGACCGTGTCTGTCTTAAAGAGCTTTAGTTTAGTAAATGTTAGTCCTTTATGTACTCCTGGTAAATAAACAGTAGAAAACGTAAACTGTGTTTTAGACTGCATCAAATAACATATTACCTACAATATATAAGTAAATACTACCTCAGTATGTTTGATACTGTATACAGCTCAAGCGGACGACAATGCGATATCAACTAGTATTAAATAAGTTAAATCAAATCATACAATGATTCAAAAAATCTACCACTCAAACCATCAAAATTTAGACCACTTTGTACTCGCTACAACTTCAAAATAAAAACTTTCAGCCACAATTTTCTCCGCGCTCTAAAATGCTTAGCTTTCACTACAACATAACGCCATGTTTGATAGCCCCAAATTATTCATCAGCTCATATAAATTAAACTCTTGCCGCATCATTACTCACGGGAACCACATCTGCTGCCCGGAGATGAATCCTTGGATTTATAAAAAGTTTTATATGTGTAGGATATGTGCTTTCATACATACTCGTTCATATTTGGAGGCAGATTTCTGAGGTGTAAAAGCTGAGAGTATGATATCATGTTTGGGGTGGTACCAGTTCTTGTCAGCTGCAGTCAAATATTGCTTTAATTTATAAGTTTGCAGGTGTGTAAAGTTGACTCAGTGTGTTGGTTTTGGCTTCATTTTATCATTCACTATTGTGATGCTTGATGCTAGTATATCTTAGACACCAATGACTGTGTTTCGGATGGCACGTTAAACTGTAGGTCCCGGCTGTCATTGAACATCCTTGACAGTCGTTACGGGTAGTCAGAAGCCAGTAAGTCTGACACCAATCTAACCAAGGGGTATTGGGTTGCCCGGGTAACTGGGTTGAGGAGGTCAGATAGGCAGTTGCTTCTTGTAAAGCACTGGTACTCAGTTGAATCCGGTTAGACTGGCAGCCGACCCCAACATAGTTGGGAAAAGGCTCGGAGGATGATGATATTGTGATGCTTGATCGGGCTCTTGATCAGTAAGGAGATGTCTGGGAATGTGCTAATAACAACGATCAGGTAATTGATCGGTATAGCAACTAAAAAAAATATTCCAACCAACTGCGGGCCGACTATTTAGTCCACAGTGGGCACTCTTATTTAGATCAAGTTGCTTACGAAATTTACCATACGAAACCTAGACAAATCATATTACATGTACCTGTGTCAAGCTGTTTATTCTAACTCATATAAGATGACGTCATCACCGAGTGCAGGACCAATACTTCAGCATGACAAGGGAACATTGCCCTTTATACATTGTTCCACAATCAATAAATATCCCAACTAACACTTCGGAAGTTTCTCAACAGATGTAACCGTACTGGAAACGACCTACCATCAATAATGGCGTCCACAGCCGATTTCAGCCACGGCGGCTGTTCTCATTTAAGGAGATCAGCCAGCTGCGCAGGACATAATTATAGTGCACTGGCATTTGTGCAGACACAGGTTCACTCCCTATTCCTTCACTCTCATAACCCGATGGGACGGCAATCCGACACGACCGGAAAGATCCACCATACCATCAATACTGGTGTTGTAGATGGTGAAAGCTAGTTTGCTTAATTCTTACACTTTCATGGAAAAACTGCTTACCACAAGCAATTTTTAGCTAAACACACGCCTTTTCTTATTCTTATGAATATTTCATTACATAGGTAAATGGTTTATCTTACGATCTATATATCAATCTAACCATTAGAAACCGTACTGCATATACTTACTTCCATCAGTATAAAAGAGATGCGCATCTATGCTTCGCCGGTTTCGCGACAGCCCCAACACCATTCTCGGAGCCTTGGCTGACTCTCCGATCTTGGGGCGGTGGATACGACTGCATGCAGTCAAGTAGACATTCCCAGGATCGGCGAGCCTCATGCTCGTATAATATACTAACACTAGTTTATAAGTTCATACTGTTACTAACAATAATGTAGTTACTAACAATAGTTTATAAGTTTGCATTGTTACTAACAAATATGGAATTTATTCTGAAATAAATGTTTATTATTATTATAAAAAAAAAACTAAATACAATTTTATGATCATTGTGACAACATATTAGAAGATATTTTTGGCCTCCCTTTCTTTTTTCTCTATTTTAAAAAGAATACAAAAATAAATACTACATACGTGCGACCCATCACATCCAGTAAACCTAACCCTTTGACCAACACTTCACAAGGGGTTGTATGTAATTAAAATTCAGTTGGCTTGTGGTTCTGTTAGCGGCATATAAATCAGAGTAGACAGCCGTCGTGGCACCCCTCTCCGCTTTATCGAGACCTGCGTGTTGCTAAATAATCGAGAACTCGAGAAGTGAGCTATAAGATCGAGATTTGCACGATACATAATAGTTTTGGTTTTAGGACATTTTTTCCATCTTATTACAAACTGAAACTCTATTTTTTTTTTTCAAATAGGCCTATAAAAGCTCTTTCAAAACGTCAGAGTCAGGTGCACGGTTCCAAAGAGTTGGTCTCATGGAGAAGAATCGGCAAGAAACTCCATGGACACTCCATGGACACAAAACGTGGTCTTAAAAAGTACCGTATAAATACGGTAAAAGTACCAAAATTTAGACCATTAACTTTGTTTAGGCCTAGTGATAAATGTTGGTACTTTTTAAGACCCCGTTTTATAATAAAGTGCTTTAGGTTTAAATATTTATAATTTGGCAAAAGAGTAATTTGAAATGTATTATATAGATGTAATTATCAGCTTCTTGTCATAACTAGATATTTTACGTGTTAATAAGCTAAAGTAATATATATTTCACACTCTATATTATATTTATTTTTGTAAACATACTTACATGGTTTTTGACAAAATAAATTATCTTTTCTTAAGAGGTCTCAAGCCCATGATAGGTACCTACTTCCATACATAAAGAGGGTGAGAATTATAGCAGTACTTGATGTTATAATATGTCACCAAAAAACTCAATACATATTGACAAAATCTACTACCAGTGGTACCATAAGACCGTGAAATAGTTATTCAAAGTTGGCTCAACATGTCTCCTTTACACTTCTCTGTGTTTTTTATATATTTATCTAGGTACCTAAGCTCAGTTAATGAATTTACCTACAGTTGAACGAAGGTCATATTTAAACCTAGAACATGCTTGCACAATACAAACTCATGCGTAAATGGCATAGAAAGGAAACAATATTTTTTAATATTTTTTTACTTAACCATCACGTCCACAGAGAATAAAGTAACTATCGGAGATGCCATAACGGAAAAACTTAAAAAATTCGCACCAACATGCCAGTGTTCAGGGGACAAGGTACGTTACTGTCTCCGCCGTTTACCCCGACTTCGAAGTCCGCCTATTGTTTGTAAGGGTCCGTTCAGATAGACCGGGTCGGAGAGCAGAGCAAATTCTGAACACGTTGAAAATTGAGTAATTAGTATTTAAAGTAAGGTTTATTTTTGCATGTGCACTGCTTTTGTCATTGAGAATGCTCGAATGCGCTCGGTGTGAAATAATAAGAGGAGCCGACCGGCTCCGATCGTGTATTTTTTTCTTGACGTTTGGCTCCGTTTGCATGCTCTTTAATGCTCGCGCAGCCGATCCGCTCCGGTCTGTGTGAAAAGAAAAATGCGCGCCGATGCTCTCCGACCCGGTCTCTGAACGGACCCTAATACCGAAAAAATGTTGATAGATAAGACCTCGTTAGTTCACTCGTAACTGATCGTTTTGATAATTCCAACAGTACTTATTTAAATTAGAAGAAAGCACCTGATCTTACTGCATTATGTCGTCTCCACTCATCTTTCTTTGGGGTACGTCTACACGGTGCATGTAGCTGGAGCAAGTTAACATGCGCAAGTGACAAATGACAAGAGCACGCCGGTGGGTATTTTGTTTTGGTGCATGCACAAATCGCTGGACCCGTACGTACGTATATCATTATTGGTTCCCAACATACAAAATATGGTCTTCTACGTACTGCGTACTCAGCATGTGTACGTGTATGTGTGTGTTACTCGACATTATGTATTATTTGAGATGCCAACGAATCTACAAACGTCCTTTTCAGGAGGTTTACTAACACAACACCCATTTAAATTGTAAGAAATTATCGCGGTATTGCGTAGTTGGCATTCAATGTGTTAAAATGCATGTAATCTGCGCATGTGCCTCAACATGCGCAAGCTACTTGCACTGTGTAGATGCAACCTTAATTCGTTGCCGTTTCGTCCGCTTTCGTTTCCTCCGCTTTCGTTTCCTCTGCTTTCGTTTCCTCCGCTTTCGTTCCGTCCGCTTCCATCTCCTCCGCTTTCCTTGCGTTGGCTTTCGTTTCCTCCTCTTTCGTTCCGTCCGCTTTCGTTTCCTCCTCTTTCGTTCCGTCCGCTTTCGTTTCCTCCTCTTTCGTTCCGTCCGCTTTCGTTGCGTTGGCTTTCGTTTCCTCCTCTTTCGTTCCGTCCGCTTTCGTTGCCTCCGCTTTCGTTGCGTTGGCTTTCGTTTCCTCCTCTTTCGTTCCGTCCGCTTTCATTTTCTCCGCTTTCGTTGCGCTCGCTTTCGTTTCCTCGGCTCTCGTTGCCTTCCCCTTCGATGCCTTCCTTTTCTTTGTCCTCTTTTCCTTTGGATTCTTTTTTTTTAGGAGCTTCGGTATGTGAGGATATTCAGGTCCGAAGTATTTTTCGTACAAATCTCTGAATTGATTGTAAGACTCATTAGGATTCATACCAGGATTTGTTGCCGGGTTCTCATAGAGATGACCACAGTAACATACATGGTCCTTTCCGCAAAAAGCCGGTTTCCCAACCGCCATGCATTGGTAGATGCAATCTCTCGCTAGGTCAAGGTCTGGACAGAAGTGAGCGATGTGGTGCCTCAGTGCCGGATGCTCCTCTAAACCCTGGCCCAAGTTGTTAGGTTCCAGATTTGCTGTTATAGAAAATAATGGAATTGATTTATAATAAGGTATACTTAACTGTAGTGGGTTGTATTTTGAATTTGTGCCTGAAAAAGTTACACTATTTTTGAGACGTTTTGAAACCAGTGTGTTAGTGTGACTTAAATTTTTACTTATATTTTAAACCTGAGGAGTTTATTTGCTTAAACGCAGTAATGGTGGAACTACTGCTCCAATTTAAAAATAATAATTACCATGCCAGATAAGCAGCTTAATAAGAAATACTATTGACTGCAGGATACTTTTTGTCGGAAGTCGTGGTGGCCTAGTGGGTAAAGGACCAACCTCTCAAGTATGAGGGCGCGAGTTCGATCCCAGGTTAGGCAAGTACCAATGCAACTTTTCTAAGTTTGTATGTACTTTTTAAGTATATCTTAGACATCATTGACTGTGTTTCGGATGGCACGTTAAACTGTAGGTCCCGACTGTCATTGAACATCCTTGGCAGTCGTTACGGGTAGTCAGAAGCAAGTCTGACACCAGTCTAACCAAGGGTTGGCCGGGTAACTGGGTTGAGGAGGTCAGATAGGCAGTCGCTTCTTGAAAAGCACTGGTACTCAGCTGAATCCGCTTAGACTGGAAGCCGACGACAACGTGATTGTGAAAAAAGGCTCGGAGGATGATGACTTTTTATCGTAATGCATGAAGAAGTTCAGAAGAGAAACAGGTGAAACTGAGCTACTTTCTAATATTGGTTAGAACTAGCTTTCACTAGAATTTGAATATAACCTTAGTTCTATACCTCCTTTGTTTCTAACGGCAGTTCCAAAGGCAAAGTAACAAAGAAGCTTTCGATCCCCTGTATCAAGTTACAGCGTTAATTATCGTGTTAATTGATTGAAATTGATAGTTTTCATTCAATCAACTTTGGACGTAGGTATCGATACAACGAAATTCGAGCATTTTGAAACGCAAGTAATCAGGAAACATTGAATACAAAGTTATTTGAGGAAATTGTGAAGTTTGTAATCTTTGTTAATGGTGAGAGAACTCTCTTAACTGTAGAAGTGAGATTATTTTCTGTATTTTAACAGATGATTGATTGACTGTTTGTACACTTGTATTGTTTAAATTAATTAATTAATAATGTCATGATTACAATCTGATGGATTAAATTGTCAGGTATCTTAATAATTTTGGTTCTGTTTTTTTTTTAATTCTTACTTAATAGAATAAACGAGAAATTAGCTCTGTCTGTCCGGCTTGCACGCCAAAATTGGTCTAGAGCCTGAGAGAGAAAAAAGATATTTTTTTCCAGGAAGAAGTTTCTCCTTAGTATAGATGGAACAGCTGGTTGAGATAATAGAAATTCTTACTTGATTCATCTTCATCTACCTCTTCCGATGACTTTGATGGTAAAACTTTATGTCTTACTCTGAATTCTTCTGTTTTTATTACTAGGTCTGAAACATTCATTGGATTTATAAGTTTTACAGAAGATAATTAAACTAAGCACCTAAAATGCATAGATTAAGATCGAAAAACCCACTTACATATTTAGAATAAAAAATGTGGATAACTATGTAATATCCTATTATTTAATCCTTCTGTACAAGAGTTTCACCTGATTCCTACTAGACTTGATGGGCCTTTGTTTACAGGTTTATGGTAATGGTTTAAAATGGTTTATGGGCAGTGATGCTTCTGTCTGGAGTCCCTATAAGGTGACACGAAGTTCGCCGCAAAAAGCTAGTAAAATGTCTATAGTTTCTATCACGACGCTACATAACTTTTACATAGGTAACTTATTCCAAAAATGGCCAAGTGCTAGTCAGACTCGCGCACGAAGGGTTCCGTACCATTATTTATAAAACGGACAAAAAAATCACGTTTGTTGTATGGGAGCCCCCGCAACTATT
The DNA here is from genome assembly GCA_033682625.1 of Helicoverpa zea x Helicoverpa armigera. Lineage (NCBI taxonomy): Eukaryota > Metazoa > Arthropoda > Insecta > Lepidoptera > Noctuidae > Helicoverpa > Helicoverpa zea x Helicoverpa armigera. The sequence continues at coordinate 2,928,306 of JAWIIS010000041.1, forward strand.
TATTAAATTTTAGTTTTCAGTATTTATTATTATAGCGGCAACAAAAATACATCATCTGTGAAAATTTCAATTCTCTAACTATCACAGTGCATGAGATACAGCCTGGTGACTGACGGACGGACAAAGGAGCGAAAACAATAGGGTCCCGTTTCACCCTTTGGGTACGGAACCCTAAAAAGGAAAACATAATACAGAAATTTGACAGATTTATAGTAGCTTGTACTTACTACTATCTCCAGAAGTAATATACTCATTCACACAAAAACATTGGCCCAGTAAACACGTATGCTTAGACCCGCACTTTTCATAACAATAATTTGCTGTTTCTTCTGTCCTACAATTTCCGTAACTGAGCGCTTTGGATGTTCTTGGAGGTTCATTTGAACCGAAGTAATATACGGATATGTCAGCAACTGTAATCAAAGTACTTTAGTTTATATTTATTGACTAGTTTAGGATATTAATCTACGAATTCGATATTCATCATCTCAAAAGTATTTTTTTTCTTCTTATAAGGAATTTTATAAATCAAATGTTTTAAACCATTTTTTTTCAAAAAGGTACCTACCTAATAGCTCAATCGAGATCTTGAATATGGGTTTGGTATTTTTCAGTCGACGGCTAAATGGATTTTGATGATAGGTACTTGACAATATATTTGTTTAAACCTTTATCAGAATAACTTTATAACCTTGGGATGTAGGTAGTTCACAACCTATAACTTACCTGTATTAACAAAAAGAATCAAAACTAAATACCACATTGATGTAGATATAAATATTTCTTTAAGAGACATAATATCTCTCTTCTTGTCATTACTAAACTAATCTAACTACTGAAATGAGACAGTCAATTGATTTCACACTTGTTTCACTATTTCGAAAGGATTAGCCATGCATTTTGTCTTATCTCTATCTGTTGAAAGAAATATGCTGTACCTAGATGACACCTGAATATTCAATTTTTGTTTTGCAGAAGTTCATATGAACAGAGTATCCCTCAAAATGTTCCAAAAGGTAGTGAATGAGCAATGCAAAGTCGAAAGGTCATGAGTTCGATTCCCTCCTAGAACACTGCTAATGATGATGAACTCTGTCCAGATACAAGCATAAATTAGCTAAGTTCTTAAAAGTAAAAGTTACTTCAACTTTTTTTAAGTAGGCCTTTAGGCATGTTTCAGTTTCTTTAACAGGCTGGATACAACAAAATAAATAAAGGAAAATAACAAAAACTTTTAACTAGTAGGTATACTACAGCCCAAAAAAATATAATCTACGGAAGACACCAAAAAAATTCTCAAGTGGTTAGCTAATATTAATTGGATAGCCCATTTTTTCCTGACCATATTCGAACGTGCAGGTCACGTAAAGCTACCGATAGAGGTCAAAACATCCTGAACATACGAAACTAAGGTCAGCGAGCACGTGACGAGATCAAGACTTGGGGGCTTGGGAGCTTGGGGGACACTTCTCGAATTTGTCCTTGTGAAGAATATTGGGATTATTGCATGATACTATTGGTGTGGATGGCATATTTGGATTGGTTATTAAAGGTTGTTGCGTAGAGGGAATTAAGAGTTCGATTGCTTGATGTGAGTGTGATCTTAATGAGTGTGCAATCCAAATTCTTATTGCTAAATAAGACATTACCAAGTTAACAATGATACTCAAAGTGTTATGCTAGATTGAAGAAAGCTGAAAAATTGCATCTATTTAAATAACCCCTTCAGCAATTGACAAGGAAATTCACCTCACCCAAGGTATGCTACCCAGGTGCCTACTTACAAGCCTTCTAAATGTAGTCCATTTTAGAAAAGACTATATCTCAGTCTATCTCGTCAGATGCCTTACGATGTTTATTCAATAATATTTGCATCAATTACCTGACTGGATCTTTTAAGAGTTAACACTCCATCACCAGAATCAATCGCGGTCAAAACCAATTAGAAAGTCGTATAAATCAGTGGCAAGCTGACCGAAGACCAAACGGTAAAGCTTCAAAACTGGCATCAAACAATGCCAAGTTAAGTCCAATTACAGCAAAGTCTAAACGAGTCCCAAGTGGGTGAAACTTCATTTCCTTACTTATAGAAAGTGAAGTATTTCTTCTATGATATCGGTGGTACTTGTAGGAGAGAACTGCGGTTGACACAATTGATTTTCTATTGTTTTATAACTAGCGTGTCGCTTGCATGTCGCTATACATGCAAGCGGTTAAGAACTGCCCCCAATCACTTTCGGATCGCACAATGATAGTAAAATGATAGTTTGTGGATGTATTAGTATAACATCATGCATTGTGACAGCAAATGTAATTTCATAAAGGATTATAATTATGATTGATCCAAGCATTCTAGCTTGTAATTTCCAAATATGTATATATGTAGCTATATGTAGTTTATCAGTTGTGTTAGCACCCATAACACACAAGTTAATTTATAACTTACCATGGGGCTAACCAACCGTACCGTATGTGAAAAGGTGTCCCGACATTATTTATTTATTTTCATTTCCAGTTTTATAGCTACCAAACTGCCTTCCGTTACAAGGCCTTAATGTTTGGGTATACTTACTTAACTATAATTTCGTCCAAGCCAAAGTTCGATGCATATAAAAACCTAGTACGCAAGTATTAGATTACTTTCTTAATGAAAGTCAAAATCATTGAATTTGTTATCAAATATTACGGTATTATGACTCTTAATTCTATCGCTATAAAGTTTAAAATCGCTTTCGCTTACAAATCACGCCATACGTCAAAGTAACGACGTTCTTAATGAACTCCCGCTGTAAACTGTTCCAGAAGTTCTGAACTAGTCCACTGGAGCCAAGCGTTAACATTCCTTCAACATTTTTATATGATTAAGTGTTGTTAAAGCCTTGTGGTAAAGGATTGTGGTAGGTGTCTCGTTTGGTTTTTCAATGATGGTGTATGCGTAGGACTTGTTACTGTTTTAATCTAGACGTTTACATGTTTGAAAGTTATAGGCAACAACAACCTATTTTTGCAACACACAAGTCAAATAAATGTAGATATGATTTTGATCAGAAAGTTATGGCAAACTTAATATTTTAGATATCTCTGTGTCACTTCCTTAGTATATAATTATTTAATAACAAAACTTAATATTATTTATTTATATCACCATTCTCATTAATATAACAGCTGGAACCGTTTTTTTTCCGCCTCTAAAAGTTACTTCTACACTTCCAAGTTCCTACCATGCGACGTGACTTTGTACCGGCGTGCATGACAGTCAAGCCCATATTTCAAAATAACTACCAACTTGATGACCAGTCGACCACCTCCCTGCAAGGTTAACACACCTGTTGATAATCTCGGTGGGGGGGTTGAAATATTACACCCCTTATGTACAATGCTGTTGTTTTAATAAGGGACTTACTTAAGGCGAAGATGACCCAAACGTTTTTGAACTAAATATGTAGGAGGTAAAATAATAAATGCATACAGCCCAGCTAATCGTTGGGAAGGTGAATATTTCGTTTCTTTGGAAATTTAAAAAATCAAATCAATTATTTTCATTTAGGCCTTTACAAGCCACCAACCTTACTTTCATAGTTAAGTGATTTTATTGCCATTAGTTTAACGTAACAACACTTAGGTACCTGTGCAAGTGCAGCGAATTTCTTGAGAAATACAAAGATCCTTCCAAAAGTTACCAGTTTATGACAATTCTGTAATGAAATTCCACCAATAGATTAATAGTAAAGAAATACCTAGGTAAATCTGTTAAGACGAGCGTTCAAACAGTTCAAACGTCGTCAGCATAATTCCACTTGAAATAAGTGCCTACGAAAAAACAATCAGCAAATATACATCACAAAACACTTTCCTCACATTGCCATACCCCTTAACAAAGGAGCTTATTAAAACAGTCATCTCACCAAGAAATTGTTTCCATAAAACCTGTGGAAAGCGTTTTTAAGCCCCAGGGAGATACTAAATTGAGTTCAGTCGCCGTTAAAAGTAAAATATATGAATTGTTATCCACATAGTGCTGTTAGAACGCAGCTTATGGCTTTTTTATCATCTTTACTGAACATTCCAGTTCTTGAGAAACATTGGATTATGATAATAGAAAAGTTGCAATGAATACAGTGTTTTGTTTACATGGTGAGTTTGCTTGGAAGTAACTAGAGTTTGTTTAAGAAGTACAGAATAGAAGAGATATAAATACTTTCATGTCCATGGATTGGTTCCTTTGGATACCTGGATGTTGGTTCCTCAATCACGCTTCTTCAGCTGAGCGGATGTTTGGCTAAATACGTTATTTGGTTATAGCTTACACGACATGAAAATAGTACAAAGGCTGCTTTTTATCCTGGTAGATAAGGAAAGATCGGGACGTGGGTGAAAAAAATATTGCACAAAAAATCATAAGATGCCAATTTTGTACCTTTTCCTAAAAGCTGTTCAATACAGTTCCACAACTGTTTCCTTTAGCCATATAAAACAAAAAGCGTCATACAGCGGCAATTGTTTTTGGACTCATTTCTGGAAAAGCCATTACAAATCGCAGAGCAAACAAATGGAACTTTCCAGAAGTAATTAGAACAAAACTAATTTTGGAGTCTTGAACGGTTGTCGCTTCGACAAAGAGTTCTAATGTTTGTTTGGTAAACTTTATCTCGAAATAATTGAGAGTTCTGTCTGTTATTTACCTTCTTATTACTTTTGATCTTCGGTCATGGATTCTGATAATGGATAGTATGAAGTATTTCGGGATGATATGATACTGTTTGCAGTTTTACTGGCTTTTACAGTACTCGTCAAAACTTTACCGCTCTGATTTGATTTGATGCATTTGATGCTTACTCACGACCGTCAAGCTTTGTGAAATAGGGACACATACGTATTCTGGAAACATGTGTTGTTTCTTTAATCATTATCATCATCATAGCCTTTTTATTGCCATATTGGAGATTCATTACCCTTAAAACCAAGGATGGACCTTCCTTAAGATGTATTCCTTCATCTTTACTCAACTATTGATGACTAAAATAGACGTACATACCACTTAGATGAATTATATTTGTACTATACCTGATTTGCTTGAGCAGTCGGTGCTTTAACCACTAGACCACCAACACATTATTATTGTTTTTTAAATTGTAAATTGCAATAAAACCCATTATCTACTTAATTCCCTTTAATTCAATACAGTGTATCACTGATCAATAACATATGGCCCTCTTTTCTCAATATACTCTTTCACTCCAGGAAGATTCCTTATCTTCTCCACCACAGCTTTGACTGCTGGGTATTTCTTCTCCAATTCTGTGTCTAAGAAGAGATTGCTCGCCTCAACTATACCGCAGAGGATAAACTCGACCCAGGTTAGCTGAAAAAGAGAAATGGTATTAGCTCATTATTTTGACTTGAGTGACGGCATCATCATCTGCCTTTTTACGCATTCATACAACGTCATTTAGGGCCAAACTACGATTTATTTATAGGTATTAAAAGTTCAAGAATCCACCCAATCCTCATTCGTTTACTTACAAAGTGGTTTCGTCAGGTTGCAGGAGTCAGTAATCTCAAGATCAACTAAACCGATTTTGAAACTTCTTTCCCAATAGAAAACCACGACAACAATGTGATGATTAGAGAACAAAATTATTTTGCCTGATACGAAAGTTCCCTTATAACGCTGGCGAAACAGTTACCAGTCTATGAGAATAAAGATTTCAAAAATTAAATGAGTAAAATTACCTTCCACAAAGGAACCTGTATCTGTTATCAATAAGTATAATGGATGACGCTGCCCCCCTGTAGGTATCTGTTGTTTTGCATTGACAAACGAAAATATCGAGTCATGCAGCTTATCTATACAGTTGTCCAACAACAGTACAAGATAAACTATAAAAAGCACTCTCATTATTACTAGCAATTAAATAATTCATCACAAATATTACGATATATTATGAAATTCAATGAATAACATGTCATCGCATTGATTTTACAAAAGATAATTTTTATGCCATTATGTCACTGAATTTTGTTGGCACCTAAAGCGTGTCGGTTTGCCCGGGTAACTGGGTTGACAAGCTCAGGTAGACAGTCGCTCCATGTAAAACACTGGTACCCAGCTTTACCTATCCTGTAAGACTGGAAGCCGACCCCAAAATAGTTGGGAAAAGGCTAGGCAGGTGATGATATATTATGACTGAATTTTGTCCAGTAAGTTGGCCATTATTGCTGCCAATATTTGGACAAATAACAAGATAAGAAAACAATATTCACGCGATATTAACATTGACAAATCCACATTTTGGAACATAAAGTAGATCAGATAAGTATAAGTATATAAGTCCCCAAAATTATGTTTTAAAATCGTAGTTGAGTACCGGAGTCGCGGTAACTCTTTCAAGACAATCCCGCAGCCCTGGCAGGTACTTAATAACCTAATTATCAAATTTTGAAGTTCAAACAGTTATCTGATTAGGAAGCTGTCGAAACAATTAATTGTAAGACGTGAATTTCTTGATTACCTGTCACTGCTAATCTACAGTAACTTTGTACACATAGCTATTCAGACTAATATTATAAAGGCAAATGTTTGTGAGTATGTGTATATGTTTGTAACTTCTACACAAGCAAAACGGCGAAACAGATTTTGTTAAAACTTTGCAGTAATATGGAGTGTCAAAATAATAAATAGGCTTCTTTTTATCCGTATGCGGGAAGTTGTCCCTTCAGGAAGCGGGTAAAACCAGTGGAATCTGGTGGAATCTAGTAGGTTTTAGTATACTGTACCTTGCCGCCAAAATATCCACCGTTCTCTTGGAGATGTTTTTCAAATCTCGTGAAAAAGAAATCAACGGTTTCTTCGAGTAAATTTTTCTTTAATTCTTTCTTCTTTTCTGGATCCTGTTCCTTGATGTAAGGTACAATCTCTAAAATGGAAGAAAAAAATAATTAAATTAAAATAGTTAAAGAAATTGTCTTTTAATTAGTTTTAGTAGAAAGTCTCGACTTAACGTTAATGACATTCAAAAGGTTTTGTGATAACCCTTGTTTTATATCGTCTTGCATACATGTCATACTTGCATATTGAACTGACAACTCATATTTTTTTACTAGGGTAACCTGGTCAAAAAAATACTCTCAGGCACATTAAATTTTTCAGCTTTTTCAACTTCTATTTACCTATATTTTATGACCCCTTCTGCACCATCTATCATGAGTAAACTACTAAGGAACAATACTCACTCAACCAAAAATCATAGATAGTGTACGCAGCACCTTCCACCACGGCTACGACCCAGGGGTCCACAGGTATCAGATCACTATTCCTAGCCACATACTTGGCAATGGCTAGTGACTGCGTGAGGATGCGTTCACCTTCCTCGTAGATTGGGAGCTGGCCGTACGGAAGTTCTGTTTTTGAAAAAAAAAATGATAGCAGTAATATAGTAAAAATAAATCATCTTTCTATTTTCTATACTAGCTGATCTCCACGGTATCATCCAAGTTTCGGGAGAACCACTTCCCGCAACTAGATAAAAGGTAGCCTTTGTCGTTTCTTAGCCACAAGCAAATCTGGGAACCTTGTATTTATATAGCTTCGTTTTAGCATTTTCAATACTTTTTATTTTCGCATTTTTAATATTTGCGCATTTTTAATTTTTAATATTTATCAGTCTTAGTTTTTTTTTTTCAAATTAGGTGAATTATCAACTACTATTTGGTTTACTCCATATGTAGTTGAAAAGTTTTTTAAAATTTTCATTTTATGCAAATATGCGACATTCGTGACAAACGCATAGGGTACATGAACTGAATTGTCTGCTACTTTCTTACTTAATTAGACACCACGGTCATTAATACGAAAACAATTCACACATTTTAGAAACAGGAAAATACGTAACACCAGCAACAAAAACGTACAAAACGAAAATGAACTTTCGTTTTGGCGCCATTAGCAGTACCAACACGTTTTGGGTTGTTTCAAACATTTTGTCTGCGGTTTTATTTTGATAAGTTTTGCGAAACTCTTTCTAATGATGCTCACAGAACGAAATACTGTACCTATATCTGCCTATTTGCAAATCATGTTTTGGCTTTTAAAGTGCCTTCGAAAAAGCTCTATTCAATGAAGTTGTAATTAAGAACATTGAAAAAAAGAAACTGCATTTTGGATTGTTGTTTTCTGATAATGTTAATTTGAACTTTACGAGTTCTTGGTACATGGGCATTGGTAGAGCATAACCAAAATACTCTAGCGTATTGTGCGAGAATCGAACCTGTGTTAGAATTTTTGGCTTACGTCCCATATAAGTTATGCCTTATCAATTTATAGATATAGAGGCTATTGAAATCAGCCCTAAAAGACTTACGTGATTAAAGTAAATAAAAATATTTTCTACTTACTGTCCTTTACTTCTTTCTTCATATCAAAACCATGTCTGACATCTTCAAACTCTTGTTTGGTGTAATGCAAAATATACCTTATCGGTTCAGCCAGACCGTTCAAATTAAAATAATGCAGTTTTTTTGCCATATTTTTTTGTAAACGACCCACGACGATAAATAATTATAAACAACTGTGAAATTAACTGCATCAGTTACCAAAGAATGTATTGGTAGGTATTTGTTACTCATGTTGATGATAAAGAAAATCACTAATAAAAATTCACTGATTCGTTTGTTATTGTATGATTTCTTTCATAATCATTATGTGAAGCATTATAAGTACCCATCTTGATGGTAAGGAGATATCATGGCCTCATCATAGCTAAAATTTATAGATATCGTAGTTTTGTCGTTAACTATTTTTGTCACATGTCATGTGTACAGTCATAACAATAAGTATACCTACCTATTTGAGACGTTTTTGCAAGTCATGGTGAATTTCAGTATGACTGTTGGACGCTTCTATAACTGATATCGGTTGCTATGTTCGACCATAGTCGTGACAAGAATTTTGTAATAAATACCTATATCACTACATAGTATAAAACAAAGTCGCTTTTTGTCTGTGCCTGTGTCCCTTTGTACTCTTACATTTTTAAAACTACGCAACCGATTTTGATGCAGTTTTTTTTAATGAGGTTTATATGTATAATAACATGCATTTAATAGTAGGGAAATACTGTTATCCTGTGCGAAGCCGGAGCGGGTCGCTAGTTGAAGATAAAACCAAAATAATACAATATTCAACATTCACATTATAATTTGCATTTGATATATTCTGCATACTTTATTAATTTTTAGTAAACATGAAGGTTACATACATGTAGCATGCTGGTTTTCTTAAATTTTAAATGGTTAAAATACCGGTCAACAAACAAACACAAATGCAAAAAATACTCATGTAGAGTATATTATATCGGTCCCCAGCAAAGAGATAGCAGAAACATTCCACAACACACTATTATCATTGAGTGTCCTCTTATTATCTATTTGATAACAAGCTTTTTTATTCATAATTGGTACATAACAACGACACTGTTATTTTCTGTGGTATGCATCTTAACAGACCCTTTCTTATTCTAAAGCTGATGATAGAATTTCGTTGAGATAATGTTTGGAAAAGAAGTCATCGAAGGAGTTTAGCCTGTAAGAATACTTTATACTGCCGCCCATTTCGCATAATCATTCTGACGATATCATCATCATCATCATCTTTTCAGCCATAGGACGTCCACTGCTGAACATAGGCCTCCCCCTTAGATCTCCACAGATACCTGTAGGAGGCGACCTGCATTCAGCGATTTCCGGCGACCTTTATAACGATATCGCATTCTTAGAAAAATACATTAAAAATTAGTAACAAAATCGGAATCATGTAGAAAACAAATTCAGGTTTTATTAACAATTCAAGTTAGGTATCATCTGACTCACCAACTAAAATCTATACAAACATCGTTAAAAAATGTGTAGCCAAAAAAGTCCAAGGACATTGATCATTTTGTTTTCATGCTTACATTTTGCTGTGTCATGATTATAAGAGCAACTCTTAGCACTTGTCCTAAAATTCCATATCTATTAAGTATACTTCTCGTTACTGTATCTATGTGAATTATTTAAATACTGAGTAGCGAAGAGAACAATTGAAGATCGAAGTAATTGCAGTTTTATGACAATTTTGGTGTCCAGAATTTTATTTATGGTCATAGCTTACAAGAACGACTCTCCTCACACCCGCAAAAGTAATAATTTTACCTATTACTTTATAAATCTGTCACTAATATTGTATAGAATTGAAGTTTTAAACTATCATGGTGTGTGGTCTTACTACGGAGTTTCACTCCGCGCCATGTCGAAAACTGAAACTGTGTTGAAAAATAGTCTTACAACCAACACCAATGTCATTGATAAATAACTAAGCTACTAGCCAATACTATAGGAAAATTACTGCAAGTCAGGCTCAAATAAAATACAATTGCGTTAAAAAATACATTATATTTCCTTTAAATATCACCAAATCGTTTTCTTATACCATCAAGATTGTAAGGTCCTCTGGCCTCAATATACTCCTTAACGCCAGGAGCACTCGTGATCTCTTCCATCACGGCTTTAATAGCTGGGTAGTCTTTCTCAATTTGTAAGCTGAAGAACAGGTTACTGGTTTCAATTGTACCGCAGAGAACAAACTCGACCCAAGAGAGCTGGAAAATATTTTCAAAAAAATTACACACTTTTCTTGGGGTCTTTATTTTCTGTAAAAAAGATTTTGTTTCAAGTGCAGTTAAATTTAGTTTCTTTTTAACCGACTTATAAATAAAGAAGTTTCTCTTTTTGACTTGCATGTATGTTGTGTCTCCCGTTTGGGTTTGTCGAAAACCTCCGAAATCTTTTTGTTTTCTGTATTTGCCCATATTCATCACAATCATGTCAAGTGTGTGGTCTGATATTATATCTTAAGATTGCAATACGCAATCTTCCTCAAAACAAATAAAACTTTGTGCAAACAATGACCATACACAGTACAGATTAGATAAATTGTTACATATGTATCGATCGAAACAAATCTTTTTATGGAAAGGTTTCGGTATAAGCGGCAAGAATCATCTAATGTGATAATAGGAGATTGCTTCTGAACATACAATGATAACATCTGTGGATAATATTTATTATAGCATATTATATTGATTATTACATAGATACTAGTGTCGGATTTCCGTCCCATCAGGCTATAAGAGTGAAAGAACAGGGAGTGCAGTTGCGTCTGCACAAATGCTTGTGCACTATATCAGATAAGAGACCTATCGATAACAGCCGCTGTAGCCGGGTCAGCTAGAAGAACATGACAAAAAATTTAAGCTCCGGTCTTTGAAGACCAATACCTACACAGCCAAGCCAGTGTTAATGGAAATATAGCTAATACAAAGGCTGATTTCTTTCCGAGTACATGAAGCAGTTGGGATTCGGGTGAAGCCACGGGCAGAAGCTAGTGATAAATCACAATGAAGAGTTTTCAATATTTACCTTCCCACTGAAGTAGCCACCATTCTCATTCAATAGCTTGTTTAGTCTAGAGAAGTAATATTCAATGGTTTCATTGATCAGTTTATTTTTCATTTCTGATTTCTTTTCCCTGTCTTGTTCTTGGATACATGCTATGACGTCTGAAAATAATATAAAAACTGAAATTACCTAAATATTTTTTATTTTCGAGGAGGGGAAATCCGAGATGTCTTCCGCGTACATAATTTTCCGGCACCTGCCTAGCCGGTGTCAATTGCCAAACTGGGTGTCGAACATTACATTACCCTACCTATTATTGCACTCTTTGCATTACATTCATCCATTTTACATGACTATAGGTATGTAGGTGTATATAGGTCACTACATAACTACATAGCAATAGTATGAATACTCTTGATTCGTCTGATAAGATATGCAATTTATTTTATTAGTCTTTTTCGTATGACCAGTGTCTCAAGAAATAATAGTTCTGCAGAAGATTTGAAAAAACACTGATGCTTCCGGCTTTTTTACTGAATCCGTGCGCAGATCATCACACAATCTTGCAAAAAGTTGACACAAAAAAAATACAAGATAGTACTTAAAAGACTGATGTTATTGATGAGCTCATACTCACTTTTATGATAATCAGTAATGGAATAAACAGCTTGATCCGCTAGAGCATTCTCCCATGGATCACTTGGTATCAGGTCGGTTCCTCTGGCCACATACTTGGCAATGGCTAGAGTCTGGCATAAGACGCGTCCATCTTCTTCGTATATAGGAAACTGGCCGAATGGGAGACCTATTACAAAAGGAGTTTTTGAACATTCAAATACCTTGAAGTAAGTAACTAAGTAGTTCCGTCACAATAGTAAAAATATACAAACGAAGCTCAAGTCAGGACAAAATTAAATAACCAGCTCTGAGAGTGCAATTTGATATACATGTTCTGATCGTTGTGCAGTTACTAATTGACAAATTGCTTATTGATTGATTTTCTTCGCTACGTCCATTAAATAAATCGAAATACTCATTTAACGTATTAAACAAAGTCATTAAAAGTAAATATGGGGTAAATGTTGATCATTATGTTCATATCATCATTATTATTTCAAATCTTTTACGAAAATCTTGCTTTTGCTACACCTGCATCTACAAATTGATAACTAACTGAGATAAAGCTACACGGATACAAATAATATCATTTTCCTAGTGATAGACAGTCCACTGTTTTGGATTATTTGTCCTCATAGAGATCTACGAATAATTTATTCGGTCCATTTTCTCAAGGCCGTCAGTTTATTTTTAACCGACTTCAAAAAAAAGGAGGAGGTTCTCAATTCGTCGGGATCTTTTTTTTTTTTTTTTTTTATTTTTTATGTATGTTCACCGATTACTCGAAGACGCCTGGACCGATTTGCAAAATTGTTTTTTTATTTGGTAGGGTATACTTTCCAGGTGGTCCCATTGTCATCAGGTCAGGATCTGATGATGGGAACCCTGAGAAATCGAGAGCAACTTTGGAAAGTTGTAGGCATGCATAGGGTAAAAATACTCAGGTGTATGTTTAATAACACTATTCACTAGTGCAGGTTTGGAGCTGACCTGATGATGGAGACGAGAGAAGGTCGAGGGAACTCAGCAACGGTACATATTAACTACCTCGTGTTTGGGCTTATTATGTTCGTATTGACGAGACCTTTGCAACAGTGAAGGTTTGGAGCTGATCTGATGATGGGGACCAGAGAAGGTCGAAGGAACTCGACAGCTGAATATGTAAACTACCTCGTGTTTGGGCTTATATTATTCGTATTGATGAGAACTTTCCACTAATGCGGATAGTAACAACTATGCTTATCACTAATATAGGTATATGTATAGTCACTGAAAAGCTAAACGTTTTTTACGACAACGTTAACGAGATGTTGTTACAATAAATAATTAAAAAAATACATTAAGAAGAAAATCATGTAAGAAAACACAAGTATGTACTGGTCTACCTTTCATCAGAAACAAGATTTCTCAGCCTTTGCATTTCTGCTAATGCTCGTTCATCGTGGGGCTTAGTTAACAGCTTAGAGGGTTCTAAATCAGATAGAGCTATTCCTTCCAAAGTTTTGACTCTGCTGAGAGCTACATAAACTTGTCCCTTCGCAAAGTTCTTTTTTCCCAAATCTATAACAGCTTTATCAAGAGTTGTACCCTGAAGTTTATGCACTGTCACAGCCCAGCATAAAATAATAGGCAACATTCGACGCTCAACGTCACCATAGCCTCTAATTGCTTGGAATGTTGCACACATTGGCGGAATAGACACAAAGCCATTAGCGTCTTTCGATCTACTACCAATTGTCTCGTCATCAAATTGAATAAGGATTGCATCTGGCATTTCACCTTCTTCTAACTGATCTCTGCGTAACGCTGGCCATTTGAATCCTTTAACTACGCCCATAGCCCCATTCACGAGCCCATCTGAAACGGCAATATTTCGTCTCAACATAACGCGAGATTCGAGAGCTAAATTAATCATTCGTAAGAGACCACCACAATTATTGACGTCGCTGGGAATAACATTATCCGGGGGCTTTCTGCCGTAAGTTGCTGCTTCACGTGATTCGTCAATTGCGTGAATTTTGTACATTCGGTTTAATGCTGCATTGGCAACGGTCATTTTACCGTTGTATTCGTCAACTTGTTTGACGGTGGGATAGATGCGAACTACGGCACCATCCGCAAAGTCCCCCGTTAAAGGTATCCTTCGTCTTTCACACAACAGTCCTAATTCTGCAGTCGTCAGCTCTCCGAAACGTAAATGATTGAGGAGATCTATAAACTCCTGATCGTTTCGTTGTCGCATGTTTATAGACAATTCGCAGAAAGAAAATTGGTGCCATAAGTTGACTTCTGCCGAGCACCATGCTGGTTGTATGAAACACCAATTACCTTTCACAGGTGGCAGCTGCATTATGTCACCAAAAAGCAGTATGTTTAACCCTCCGAATAAAAGATCATTGTTCTTAAACTCTTGCAGTCTAAGATGAATCATACGAAGGTTCTCGTACGATACCATAGATATTTCGTCGATAATCAACCAGTGAATATGGCGCCACTTTCTTCTTTCTAGTTCCAATTTATGACCAGTCATGCGATTGTAAGCCCTAGTATTTCCCTTTTCAATTGGCAAATAGAAAACAGCGTGTAGAGTTTTACCAAATATTTGTCGAGCGGCCACTCCTGTTAATGATGCCACTTCCACGAAAGTTGGCTTAAGCAATGAGTCTACAGTAGGAGCATAACATCGTTTAATATGTTCTACCAACAATTTCAGAACGAAAGACTTGCCACTTCCTGCTCCACCGGTAATAAATAGTAATAATCTGCCGTCCTCTCCATTTAGATCGTTTTGGATACCTTGTGTTATTCTTTGGAATAAATTGTTTTGCTGGACGTTTAAACCGCGTATGTTGCCAAAAAATGCATCATCTGTCATCGCTGCGCGTTGATCGAGATCATCGCAGTAATCATCATGGTAATTTATTACATGTTCGTCAGCACACATACGTGGCTCATTTCGAGTGCCATCGATATTTGTATTTTGAACGGCATTCAAAGCGGCCGCTTGAGCGAGAGCTTGCTGAATTACTTGCTCTGCATGAGCAAATTGTTCACAGCTAACGTCGTTCAGCAGTGGTCGTAACTCGCTTTGTCGTCTTAAAAAACATTCCTCTGCAGATTCTCCTTCCAATAACAGTTCATTCTCATTTCTAAATGGAATATGGCAAACGAGCAGACTATAATAATAAGCCTCTTTATCACTATTAAGCGTATAATACCGCGTGCGTAATACTGCGGGTTTGTTGCGGATCCGCATTCGAGAGTTGTCTCTCAATTTAATGTACTTTGAGGGTTGATTTTCCACGTGTCTCATCTCTATGTCACCATCATCATCAGCCCAAGACGAAGAAGACACAGTCTCATAGCGAACAGTAAATTCAGCGAGGCTGATGTTCTCTAGCTGATCGGGCCTGAGTACGTATCGATCGAAAATATTATTATAAATAGCTGTCTCATCACCATCAAAACGCAGTAGCCGGAATCGTTCTTCTGGTTTACAGCTATTAACAAATACTGCTTTGCGGCTACTAATTTTAAGAGGAAGGTGGCAGAGACGGTATGCACATTCGGGAGCACTGACCAATCTCTGTGAAAGAATAGCCATTGACACGGCAAACAACTGTTTCCACACGGTGCCACCTCTTCTCTTTGCATTTGTAATTGCTTCCCGAACTACTTCTCCGGTATCGTGTGGCTCGGTTGACGTTCTCCCCAGCCGCCTCCAAGTGCGTGGTACAGTTCGAGCCTGTAACACCGGCGTCACCCGGGACCTTAGGTCGCAGGGAAGACTTCGGTCTCGCCCTCCTGCCTATGCTAAGAGCTGCTTCTCCCCCATCCCACCCCTTCAAAGTCCTGTCGTGTGCACAGCGCACATACCCATCCCTCGCACATACAGTCACTTCCAACCCCAGTCAAACTCCTAACCCTTTCCCAGTTTTTCCCCCAACCCCTCCACAATCCAACTCCACTCCTTACCGTGATCCTTGTGACTAAGTGGTTGCGGGCCCGTCCATCACTTATTCTCTGATGATGGCGGGTAGGAGTAAACAGTCACCTGCGCTAGGACCTGCGCAGTCGAGCGCCGTAAGTGGGGATGAAGGAATCCTGGGGGGTTGAGCCAAGCGGCGCTGGCGGTAATGCGTCCGTGCGGCAACACGCCCCCTTTGGTCTGGATTTCACGCGAAACGGTTGCCCTACCTTAGAGCCATGGGTTAGGGAAATGGCCAATCGTGTCCCGTCAGAGGGCCACAGGCGAGGGACGTGGGGTCCGCGAAAGCCGTCCTTGGGCGGCCGTAGCGGTGGTGAAGGTCATGCTGACGGTGCAAGTGAAGGTTGGAAGTCGGGACTTTCTGCTCCAGACTCCAGCCTGATCGAGTGCCCGATGTCGCACTGTAAGCCAGCCTCGCGTTCCTATATCTACCGGGTAGTCCTAGCGTGCCTACCTTCAGTAGGGCGCTCCCAGTTGCGGGCTCCATGGAGGGTGGGAGCTCGGTAGATGAAACTAAAATAATCAAAAATATGGATAACACTAAAATAAATTTTACCGGCGTAAGGGTGGAGTCAGCGAAAGCCGACGACACTCCTACGACCTGCGCGAACACCGCGCATTCTGCCCCCGTGGGCAAATGCGACAAAGGTCCAGGCATGGCGAGAACCGTGCCGAAGACCAAACGTCAAAGCAGGAGGAAGGGACCAGGTAAAGCTGGTACCGACTCCACAAACAGGGCGAGGGTTATAGGTACGGGTAAAACCAGTACCGACCCAAGCACCCCCGTGACGGTTCCGTCGGCGGCTCACCCCCTCGGCGGTCCTCACATAACACAGCACACCGAGCAAATTGCTCCACATGCCGGCACCTCCGGGCCATCTGCCTCCGTCAACGCGGATACGGTAACCCGGACTGAGGACTACTTCTCCTCCGCATGGCAGGTGCAAAAACGCAAGGGCAAGGGGAAACAAACTCCACAACCCCAACGCCCTAACCAAAACCAACATGGCGTGAGCTCCAAGAAGAGGAAGATCAACCCACGCCAGCGCAGGCGAGCGCGCATGAACGCGAACGCCGCGCCCGACACACCAGCTCTACCCGCTGCCCCAACCTCCGGCCAGCCATGCTTCTGTGCCGGTGGGCGTACACAGGCCCAGGCAGGCGAAAGCCGACCTGGACCGAGTGGTCGTCCGCCGGGCGCGGGGGCCGGCAGGCCGGTGAAGGAAGGGGACGAAACAATAAGCCCTGCAGGTGAGGTACAGACAGCTGCCAAACGCGCTCTGAACGAGACACTTTCGCCCCGTGGGAAGCGCAAACGACAGTGCCTGGACCCGTCCAAGCGGGCCACTCCTCGGGTAAGCTACGCTCAAGCAACCAAGAAGTCCCTGTGCATCGCAGTTACATGCGGCCACACCGGGATCCTAACAAAGGACGTAGCGGACACGATACTGACGGGGATACAGAAGACCATCCTAAAGGAGGCATGGTCCCCGAACAACAAACAACCGGGGCCAGCTTTTAATGGTAAGCCGGTTTACACAGAAGGCGTCCTGAAGCTGTGGTGCTCCAACGACCACACTTTGACATGGCTTCAAAAAACCATCGCCGACTTGGCCCTTTCAACCGGCCACCAGCTGATCATCAAGAGCCAGTCGGAAATTACACGAAGGATCAGGTGTGGCATCCTGATCCCTAATGAACAGGGGGCCATCACCGACTCGCGAGACATCGGGCGGATTCTGGCATACCAGAACCCGCAGATCGCGGTCGACAGGTGGGTGCTCCAAAGACAGGAGAAGCAGCAAGGCGCCAGCTTTGTGGTGGTGGGAATCCCGGAGGAACAAATCGCGACCCTGATGAAGTCCGGGCGCCGCCTCGCCTTCGGGCTGGGTGCGGTGTACGTGAAATTCCAGGGTCACAACGGCAAGTTTGCCGATACTCCGCCGGGATGGGACCCCGCCACTTTCACCATCCAGAAACAGCCTGGCACAAGTACCACGACCAGCGAGGGCGCTGGCCCCACCGAGGGCCCTGCGGTGCCCGTACCCGCAACCGTCCCCTCACAGGACGACGACCCGGAAGAAGCCCTTCTGACGGGTTCAGACCTGGAGGGGGACGAAGTCGAGTCCGGGGACCTGCTGGCCGGGCTACAGCTTGGAGGAGACGAGGAGGGCGCAATCTGCGATGGCGTCCCCTTCTTCGTCGACAATTAAAATCCTCCAAGCAAACCTCCACCACAGCCAAACCGCGACGGCTCAGCTGCGCAAATGGTTGGAGGTTCAACACACGGCCATTGCCCTAATCCAGGAGCCGTGGGTCAGGGCCGGCCAAATCAGAGGACTCTCCAATCTTGGAGGTAAGATTCACGTAGACATACATCACGACCATCCCAGGGCGTGCATCTATACAACAAAAAACATAAAAACACAGTTTTTATCAGATTTCTGTTGCAGAGACCAATCTGCCATCTCAATACAGCAACCTGCTTTAAACATGGAGATCACCCTCGCCTCGGTATACATGCCCGAAGCAGAGGAGCCTCCTCCCTACGACCTCGCCCGCCTGGTGAATCACTGCGAGAGAGAAGGGAAGGAAGTGATTATCGGTACTGACTCCAACGCACACCACCCTTTGTGGGGAATGGATACACACAACGATAGGGGTAAGACCTTATTTGATTACTTATTCACAACCAACCTATCACTAATAAACACTGGATCAGAACCAACTTTCGTCACTAGACGAAGTCAAACAATTATAGACCTGACTCTCGCATCAGAGAGCGTAGCGGAGCTAATCACAGGATGGCATGTCTCTAAGGAGGCATCTTGCTCAGACCACAGATGGATCCGCTTTGACCTACAGGTCTGTATACAAGAAACACCACCGAAACGGAACCCACGCAATACGGACCGCGCGACGTACACCCGTACGCTCAGCACCAAACTTGCGCAACTCGGGGACCCTACAAATTACGTGGACACAGAACAAATTGACGAACAGGTAAGCTACCTCACACAGTCAATGATAGACAGCTATCAAACAGCCTGCCCCGAAACTGCATACCAGAAAACACCAGGGAAACAACCATGGTGGGGTGCGGAACTAGAACGCAGGCGTAAACAAGTGAGAAAAACTCTAAACAGAGCAATGAATACATGTGCCGACGAGGATTGGGACGACTATAAGGCGGCCAAATCAAGGTACAAGAAATGCATCAGATTCCGAAGTACCAGGGGATGGCGCAAGTTCTGTGGTAACATCGAGTCCTGTCAACAAGCAAACAGGGTAAGGAAAATCCTAGCACAACAAAACACACCTGGTCTGGGCACTCTCCGAAAACCAGACAACACACATACCACATCGCCGGAAGAAACGAAGCGCGTCCTAATTGAGACCCACTTCCCAGGATGCGTTTTCACGCAAAATGTAGAATGGCATGAGGTAACACAAACACCAACTGAAGAAGATTGGTCATACGCACAAAAAATCGTCACAATGGAAAAACTCCATTGGGCAATTCAAAGCTTCCACCCATACAAAGCAGCAGGTCCGGACGGAATCTTCCCAGCGCTCCTGCAATGGGGAGGACCATACATCTCATATAGACTATTAAGACTAATGAGAGCATGCCTGGCTTTTCGATATGTCCCCAAAAAATGGAGGGAGGTCAAAGTAGTCTTTATCCCAAAGCCAGGTAAAGGAGACTACACAAGCGCAAAATCTTACAGACCAATCAGCCTGACATCCTTTGCTCTAAAAACCCTGGAAAGGTTATGTGAGCGAGAGCTGAGGGACGGTGCGCTAAGAAACAACCCCCTGCATCCGAATCAGCACGCATATAGCTCGGGGAAATCAACAGAATCAGCGCTTCATCTGGTAGTAAGCCGGATAGAGGAGGCAATAGAACAAAAAGGCATCTGCCTTGGCACCTTTATAGACATTGAGGGAGCCTTTGATAAAACAAACTTCGTTAGCATAACAACGAGTTTACTCAGACACAGAGTTAACCCGATGCTAACTGATTGGATCACAAACATGCTCAGCAAACGCGTGGTACGCTTTGAAGATGATGACAAATCAGCACTAATAGCCAGAGGATGTCCACAGGGAGGGGTACTGTCCCCGCTCCTGTGGAATCTAGTGATTAATGATCTCATCACAAAACTAAACGCAAACCACGACTACACAATAGGTTATGCGGATGACCTTGCCATCCTCATCTCAGGCAAGGTAACTGACACTATCTGCAACCTTACTCAACAGGCCCTACGAATCGTAGAACAGTGGTGCAGGGAATTTGACCTTTCAGTAAACCCCACCAAGACTGAGTTAGTCATGTTCACAAACAAACGAACGTTGGGACCGTACAAACTACCTAAACTCTTCAATACAGAACTCAAACTATCCAACGAAGTCAAATACCTTGGCGTCACTCTGGACAGTAAGCTGAAATGGAGTAATCATATAGACAATAAAGTAAACAGAGCCAGCATTACCTTTTGGCAATGTAAGAAAATGATAGGGAAGAAATGGGGCTTATCCCCTAAGATAATACTATGGCTATACAAAACAGTGATCCGCCCCATGATCACTTACGGCGCCTTAGTCTGGTGGCCCAAAACCGACCAAACTACAGTCGCAAATAAACTGGCGCGAGTCCAAAGACAAGCCTGCATGGCAGCCACAGGTGGCATGAGGACAACACCAACGGCAGCGTTGGAAGCCATGCTAGGTCTGCCGCCGCTGAACCTCTTTGCACAGCAAGAAGCAGCAATGACGGCTCTAAGACTCAAAACCCTTAATCTCTGGAGCAAGTTGCCTACAAAACACACAACTATACTAAACAATCTTTATGCAGACTTTCCCATTATGCAGGCTATAAACGACCGCATACCCAAAGTCTTTATATTCGATAAGAAATACAGGATCCAACTTTTTGAGGATCATCGTTACGAGGGACATAATCCCAAAGAACTAAGAATTTTCACCGACGGATCCAAAACAAGCACCGGCACAGGTTCAGGCCTCTTCTCAGAAGACCTAAACATACACATATTCACACCCCTAGGAGTACATAATACAGTATTCCAAGCTGAATGTATAGGCATCTCCCTAGCGGCCGAAGCAGTCATAAAGCGGGAAGTAACCGGTCACTCTATCCGAATACTCTCAGATAGCATGGCAGTAATACAGGCCCTAAGCAAACACTGCGCAAACTCCGGCCTTATACACGAGTGCCACCAACGGTTAAACAAGGTAGGCAGTTTAAATAACATAACCATTCAATGGATAAAAGGACACAGTGGCTCCCGAGGCAACGATGCAGCGGATGAGCTGGCGAGAAGGGGATCAGACCAAACAGCAGTAGGACCAGAACCCATACTGCCACTCCCCTTCGGCCACCTACGAACACTGGTAAGACAGCGTACTAGGCACAAACACAACCACCTCTGGACTAACCACAGCGCGTGCAGGCAGGCGAAGATGGCCCTCCCGACCATCAACGATCGCCTCACTAAACAGCTGATGGGCCTATCAAAGCAGAATTTACGTAAGTTTACGGCAGTTCTAACTGGACACGGCTCCTTCAATAAACACCTCTATGTTATAGGAGTTACAGACAGTCCCTTATGCAGAGCCTGCATGGGGGAAGAAGAAACAGCGGCACACGTGCTACTAGACTGCCCTGAAACCGCCATATACAGGGCTAAGTACTTCGGTAACCCAGGTACTATCCAAGAGATAGTCAGCAGAATTAAACCTCTGCTGGCTTTTCTCGAGGAGTTGGGGTGGATCGAGTGAATAAACACCCATTATCACCCTCACACGCAAAATACGCGCTTTGTCGTGGAGTTGCGGAAACCAGCCCGAGTAATCTAATCTAATCGTGTGGCTCACATTTGCTAGCGTACTTTGCCACATAGTACGCGACAGCCGCAACGTTGCCACATGGTTGAATATCCATATTTCCCTCCCACAGAGAAAGTAGTTCTGGGTTGTAATTATTAACCATTGATTCAGAGGGCGTGCGTTTCAAAACACAAAATCGACCGTTATTACTCAGAGCTTCATCAGGACCTAAGCACATTGTGTTATCTGCTGGTGCTTTGGGAAAACCAAATCGACAGCAACTATCATTGCGGTTTTTGTAACAAGTGGTTGAATGTTTGTGTATCTGTACATTTTCAACTAAACTGCTCAGCATTGGATCATCAGGGTTTAAAGAACATGATACGACATTTTCTATTATTGCCATGCCTTCCGCAGTAGAGAAATCTGGAACCCCTTCACACCACAACAGCATATGTAGATGCGGACTGCCCCTGTTTTGAAATTCTATGCGGTACCAGTAGTCCTGAACCGGTCCCCCCAAGCAGGTATTATTATTTCTTAAATAACGCAGTAGAGCATTTACTCTTACACTAAACTGCCGTGCCACCACTACTGGATACTTTTGCACCAACAATAGGCGTTCTGGAAATGACAAACTTTCAGAGTCATGCAAAGCCCCACCGTCAGCAATAAGTAACGCTTTGATCATGTCTGGCCAATTCAAATCATTACAAGAGAATGTCATAAACCAAGTAGGAGCTCCAAGGGACCTAACCATAGCAATTAACTCTGAGCAACACCGCCTCCAGTAGGAAGCGGAACCCCTTATGTTTCTCATCGTTAAATGCATGTTCTCTACTAATCCTTGAGGTGTTCTTTCCCCGTACCCTTGTCGCATTCTACAAGATACAGAAACGCTGGATTTGGCACGAAAGTATTCTACAACAGACAACGCAAAAAAAAGATAGTCGTTTCTTTGGAATCGTTTTTCCGAACTCATTATTCTTGCTTGGAAGTAATCTAAAGGTGTAATGGAAATATCTCTGTCTTCTCCAAAGCCGTTCTTTCCATCAGGAAACAAGAAATACCAACCCAATTCCTCCATTCTTCGCTCCCGCTCTAAATTTAGAGGAGGAGCGGTTTTACGGGTGATTTCTGCCAATCTCACTTCAGTCCCAATATCATGTTCATTAACAGAAATCACGTTACTTAAAGCAGGGACCCCTTCATCAATAGTATGAAGCATACTAGTAGTATACACATAACGGGTCTCTGTGTTGTTGGTTTCGCTGTGACCTTGAGGTAAGATTGTGTTAAGACTTGGATAACTAGACAGCGGCATATGCTCTTGGAAAGTTTGGTCCGAGCCCTCAGTAATTGGCTGTTCGATTGGCTGATTTTCCAACAGTTCTGTTTCTGGTGATATCATTACAGGGGTCAATGAATACACGTTTAACATTATGGAATTCACAGAAGCGTTTTTATTTGGGATATATAAGTTTCGTTTCAAAATGGCATACAACTTTTCAACACAGCTAATTCGCATACAGCAAGACGTACCCCGTGATGGAGCTTTACAACCTTTAGGACCCCGGGAATGGGAGTCGAATAACCAATATGAAGGAATTTCAGATTCATATCGACAATGCACTGCGACAGTAACAGCATTACAAGTTAATATACCATCTTTATTAGAATTTCCCTCAAAAAATTGAATCAAAGCATTTTTTAAGTTTGGGAAACCTTCGCTACTGTTATCGTTCTCTAAATGACCATTAAGAGCTGCTTCATTATTAACGCAAAAATTTACAACCCGCCTGTCAAAAACAAATCTTGGTAGAAGCTCGGTCACAGCTAAGTAATCACGGTTTACTTCCCGCTCGTCTGGATTAACTCGTGCAACAATACACTGATGATAGTACCTATCACCCAATATAACAATATAATCGATGTCACTTCTACACCACGTATTGGGATCTAGAAGGTTAAAAGCGGTGCAAGCAACTGCTGCAATGGCTGTACATTGCTTACCACGGGATTCTGGATCAAATCTTTCATTCCCTTGATGAAAAGAACCTCTCATTATAGCTACATGTTCATTAATGTTGGTATAAGTGTTTAGTTGTCTTGGCTCCACTCTTGACTCTGGTTGGATATTAACAGTTGCCTCGGCAATTTGTGTTATTGCAGAAAGATCTATTATATTAGAAAATGAAGGACGAACATCTCTGTAAAGTGCATTATTCATCAACAGCCATTGCAATGCGCGATTTAATTTAGCCATATCAATCTGAAATTCTCGTGATCGATGTAAGTTTTCCAGGTTTTCTGTGACTATGACTAGCCCAGCTTGGTGTGGTTGGAGTGGAAGTTGCTCAGCTAATTCGATTATATCCTTG
The DNA here is from genome assembly GCA_033682625.1 of Helicoverpa zea x Helicoverpa armigera. NCBI lineage: Eukaryota > Metazoa > Arthropoda > Insecta > Lepidoptera > Noctuidae > Helicoverpa > Helicoverpa zea x Helicoverpa armigera. Next base: position 2,952,579 of record JAWIIS010000041.1, read on the forward strand.
GCAAAAAGTACAACTTGCCCCTTACACCAATCCTGACTGAACCGGTTTTGTACCCGAATAATTTGTAAGAACGGCACAATTCTCAACAAAAATCTTTTTTCAATTTCTGTCAAACTGGCTATTTCTTCAGGAATGTCTGAAACGGTCATATTGTTCCAGTATGCCTGAGCAGGAATTTTTCGTGCTTTAATATGGCTTGAACAACGAGTACAGGTTACGATATTACCTAAAGTGATTAAAGAAGCGGGAAGTAAATTGTTTAGATTTGTAGTTACTAGTCTCGTACGCTGCTGAGGATATATTAGTTTATTGCAGATATTGCATGCCACGTCTGCAAACACGTTTATTGCTGTTTTAAATTGTTCAGCACTCGACAGTCTTCTATTATCGCGGGCACGCAAATTACTTAGACGAATCGCTCTCTCTTCTGTTGTTTCACTAACTAATGCTTGAGCGGATCGGCATCTGGCTAAGGACAACCGAAGTTCACGCTGCTCAGCTGATTCATTTGCCAGCCGCTCATGTATTAGCGTTAAGCGGCGGTCACGTTCTTCTCCTGTTTCGTTAGATAATCGCTCATAAATAAGAGACAACCGATGATCGCGCTGCTCAGTCGTCTCGTTCGATAGTCGTTCACGAATAAGAGACAACCGATGATCGCGCTGTTCAGTCGTTTCGTTCGATATTCGTTCACGAATAAGAGACAACCTATAATCGCGCTGCTCAGTCGTCTCGTTCGATAGTCGTTCTCGAATAAGAGACAACCGATGTTCACGCTGCTGAGCTGACTCGTTTGACAGACGCTCCCGTTCTAGTGACTTGCGGTGTGCACGTACTTCTGCTGTCTCGTTAGTCAACCGCTCATGAATAAGCGACAACCGATGTTCGCGTTGTTCTATAGTCTCTTTAGACAATTTCCTTTGTGCATAGTTGCGCATTTGAGAAAGTCTGTCCTCACGGTCAGCAGAAGATTCTCTAAGACGCTGTGCTCTATTCCTTTCTCTGTTGCGCTTTAGGCGTTCATCTATGTCATTTTCAGACTCCTCTGCCCGACGCTTTCTCATACGAGATGCATGCAAGGAAGGCCTCCCCATCTTGTACCTACCAGCTGCTATATCCTATTTTATATATTTACACCACTAAAAATCAAAAAATAAATATTTTTTAATTAAAAAAAAAAACCGCCTTCAAAAAAACAACAATAAAAAACGGGAACTAAAAAGCAAAAAATAATAAACAAGTACTTTCATACATAACACGCTAACCTACCTATATTTATAATCTATTCTAACCTACGATTAACCTATAATAAAATTTACAACTTTTTTGCAGTCGGTGCCAAGCAAGGCCAAAAAATTACTAAACACTTACAGACTAGGACTAAAAGAAGAAAAAAACTAATTCCACAGCTTCTAGATTTTATTAATAAATCAAATGAGAAAACAACTAAAATATTTAAATTACTATTTATTTACTTTATAATATAATTAGACACAAACACAAAGTAAGTGTAGCACGAATGATAACAGTATAAAACACCTCTACTTTACAAATCAATTACTCAAAGACTTAACGAAAGAAAACATAAATCACACAACGCATCAATACAAGGAGTTCGACGAATAACCAAGAGATTCCGAGTCACGTGAACGTAATGCATAGTTGTGTAGCCACCTTACTTGTAGAAATGTTGGTAACGAAACCATAGCGCGATTCAGGAATAGTGTCTAAATGAACAACGCCATCTATCGAAACAAAACTAAAACTCTGTAGAATTCCGGCATATGATAAGGAATTCATGTTCTGATTGGAAATTAATTATGTTGGTGCTTGGCACCGACTGCAAAAAAGTTGTAAATTTTATTATAGGTTAATCGTAGGTTAGAATAGATTATAAATATAGGTAGGTTAGCGTGTTATGTATGAAAGTACTTGTTTATTATTTTTTGCTTTTTAGTTCCCGTTTTTTATTGTTGTTTTTTTGAAGGCGGTTTTTTTTTTTAATTAATCGTATTTAACATATCTAAACATTTGTTTCTACAATGAATTCTAAGCCGATACTTTGAGATAAATTAATAATAGTTGTTGTGATAATATAGATTAGCACAAATCTTATCCTATATCTATATTCTTCAAAAAGTGATTCATCATTAGCGTAGGATAACCAACAATTTTACAAAAAAAGCGTATACTCACTTTCCTTAATTTTCGGGTCAGGCCAGGTAGCAATATCATGTCTGTAGTCTTCAAATTCCTGTTTCGTGTAATGCAAAAGATACCTTAACGGCTCAGCAAGACCGTTCAAATCAAAATACTGGAGTTTCTTCGGCATTGTGACCTTGTGACAACTGACGACTACGGATACTGTTTGCGAACTAAACCCGACCGTCTAAATTGATCGTTTTATAGTATGTTTTTACAATGGACACAAAGAGTCTTACATTCCGTGTCACTCAATGGTCATTATTTTGCACTAGTTCTTGCCCATGACTTTGCTCGATAAAATAAAAAATATGAATAAAAAAAAAAATGTTGGAGGTACTGGATTCTAACAGTTTAATACTAGCATGTACGTTTCTAAGACACAAACTTCTAAATTGCTCATTATGTAAATTAGTTGCATAAATCAAGCCAAACAAATCTACCTCCGTAATTTAATTTTTTATCTATGTCCCTCAATTTCTCACAGTTTCTTCCATAGCCCTAAAAAACTGGTCACCCAGTTTAAAAGCAATCTATATTTACCGTGTTTCCCATACTGAGTGTTTTCTAAAGTGCTACAGCATTCCACCAAAGGCAAACAAACTAACAATCAAATTCATTCACATTAGGTACGAACAGTTGACTATACGATTCGACAAGGCATGTATCGATGTTTTGACGATTTTTTACAGTAGGTAACACGATATCGATTATTATGACGGAAAAGGCGTTGTACTGTTATCGATCTGATATTCCGTGTTTAAAAACATTATTCTAACGTCCTTGGACTATTAGATTTTTTTTCGGCCATATTAAATTGGTGTGTGGGTTTTGTATGACAGTTGAAAAAGTGGATTAGATTGGTCAATTTTTGTAGCATTGATATCATATATTTTAACAAAATGTAGCCTAATAATTCCTTTAATAGTCAGCAACAAAAAGTCCGATACCACAATTATAATTACAATATACCTGAACACTTAAATGCATAAGTTGGGTTTTGGCATTGATCCTGGAACATGGAGTGCTCAAGGGAGACAAAAACGGGTATCTAACTCTCTTCTCTCAAAATGCAGATTTGACTTAAACATTTATTTATTTATTCATAATCCTTATTACTAACATTGCATATAATTAACCTAATGTGTAAGTGAGATACATAAGTTATTTACTTCTTATCCAAATCGCTTCTTAATGCAGTCAAGGTTGTAAGGTCCTCTAGCCGCGATATATTCTTTGACTCCAGGTGCATTCCGGATCTCGTCACAGACAGCTTTAATAGCTGGATAGTTCTTCTCCACTTCCATAGTGAAGAAGAAATTTGTACTATCAACTGAACCGCATAGGACGAACTCACCCCATGAAAGCTGAAACAATAACAACCGTTTTTAACATCGTTGAGTCGTTTTATCTTTCTTTGGCTTCCACTAGCGTAACCTCAGCAACTAATGAAATGATTTCAGTGTTAAAAAAGGCCTTTTAAGCCCTTAATTTCTTTCAAAACCTTAAAAAATCATAATTTTTATTAACCAAAAAAACACGACAAGATTCACAATGGCATGATTCACTTGGGCATATCATAATAATATTATGAGAATTATATAAGATACTGTAAAAATGATCCTGTATGTATCTTATCAACGTTGCTATCGTTTTATTTACGTAGATACGCAACTTGATTTATATGGATGATCTTATCGCTATGCCAAGTTACATCACCTATCTCTTTATGATTAAAGTGTCTTTATGATCAGATTATAATACTTAAAATAAAATTTGATTTTTTTCTACTCTTTTATGCGACAAATATTTGACAGATTTTGATGATATTAATACAGCATTTAAAAGCATCAGAAAAGCATAGGTATAGGCATGTCTTTGAACGGGTGTGGCTAATAGTTCCCTAGAGGCGAGCGTGTGAAACATTAGGTGGATGTCAGTAGTAGTTTTAAATATTCACCTTTCCACTGAAATATCCGCCGTTTTCTTTCAACAACTTTTCGAACCTCGAGAAGTAGTAATCAATGTATTCATTGAACAATTTGTTTCTTAATTCTACTTTCTTTTGTGGGTCTGGTTCGTGAACTGCTGCGATGACATCTAAAAGGTAAATTATACGTATTATTATTATCTGCTTTGAATTATTTAATAATGTTACGCATTTTGTAGGGCCATCATTTAAAAAAAATATAGCATTACTAAATTCATTCCTTTCGCTCCACTGCAGAGCACGGGCCTTTTCTCATACATAGATGGTTAGAAAGAGCATTCGTCACCACGCTTGCTCAACGTAGATCAGCGATGCTAACTTTTTGATTTTAGGTTTCATCACTAAGTTTTCGTTAGTATTCAGTCAATCTATAGATATTTAAAATTTAAGGGATACGTAAAGGGACATGATACTCACTTTTACCGTAATCCATAATAGAATACACAGCAGAGTCCACTTGAGCGTTCTTCCAAGGATCACTGGGTATCAGATCAGTACCCCTGGCTACGTATCTAGCAATTGCCAGACTCTGGCAAAGAACCTTGCCGTCTTCTTCGTATACAGGAAACTGGCCGAATGGCAGAGCTGCAAAAAAATAGTTTTTTAACTTCTGAGGTCGGAGAACATGCATCAGGTAAATAAAGTATAACTCTGATGACCCTTGAACTTTGATATTTTTTTGTAATTCTCCCTTCTATAAATATAAAGAAGGGAGAATATCTATATATAGAAGGGAGAATTACAAAAAAATATCAAAGTTCAAGGGTCATCAGAGTTAGAAGACGAGAGATCAGAGAGACCTATTTAATTTATTATATGAACAATAATACTTTAAGTATGATTTATTTATTATTTGATCACAAAGTATGGCAAATCAAATGAATGAATCAAATGAAGGATATAAATCAATAGTATGGTCTGTATTTGAAATCTAAATACAGATCATCCTAATGATGTTTTCCTCCATCTAAAGATGTCGAAAATAAACTTTGAGAGTAGTTTCAAAATAGATGCACGTTTCTCAGTTTCTAGCAGTTTGTATGAAGATGCACTTAAATAGGTAATACGATTAATTCAATTCGTACAATAAAAAAACATGTCGCGTACATAAATTAATAATATGAGGAAGTTATCCCAACACTCTGTTTATTCTACAGATAACGTTTCAAGGTTTGTCAGTTATTTTTGTACTATAGGTACTGACCTATACTTTTTGTGTAACGTTTATAACAGTAATATGTATAATCATGTTTTTTTTTGTTTGAAAGCCATTAAGCACGACCTTTGAGTCATTATCGATCCACCTATTTCAATAGGTAGATATATCATTACGTAATCTGTGTGATTTATGGTCACCATAACAACTTACGTATAATCATCGGCAGGGATATTGAGCCCTGAACTTCACCTGCGCAGAAGCGATTTATTGGTTTATTGCCTTATGTGTGTGTACAGTGCGCAAAGCGATCCCCACTCTTTCGCCAAGAGCTCAATATCCGTGCCGATAACCAAACATACTATTATATTATCTTATGATCTGGGTCTACCACAACAATATCTTTGTTAATATTATATTTAAAAGTAGTAAGAAAATTTCATGAAACAAAGTGTGCCTAATTTACATTACATTGACGTCACTCTAAAACGAATACACAACAAAATCAATAAAACTTCATCATGAAAATTTGGGTCGAACTATGGGTGGTTCTATGTTCTGTTTGTTCCTATTTCACGCAAAAACTTCATGGGTTTCGATAGAACTTGGCAGTAATATAGCTTATACACCTATGTCAAAATAATCAATAATTATGCTACTTTTATCTCTGTACGAATATTTCTCTTTAGATGCCGCTGAAACCTTGGGAAAGCTAATTATAAAATTCTAACAACCTTTAATGATTTAAATACCTCTATACATATAAATATAATTACTCACTTTCTTTAATTTCTGGTACAGGCCAAATAGTTACATCGTGACGCACATCCTCAAACTCCTGTCCGGTATAATGTAGTAGATACCTTATCTTCTCACCAAGACCATTGAAATCAAAATACTGAAGTCTGCGCGGCATTTTTACTTATTTTTTAAATCTAAACAACTAACTTGTTCGGATACTGTTTGCGTACTAAATTCGTGTAGCCCAAAACATCGTTATATAGGATAATGTGTTTAGAATGAGTAAACAGAAACTGTTTTATGTTCCGTCTCACTCATTGATTTTTTCATAAGTAGTTTTTGCTCACGGTATAATGATGTGTTGGCATTGAAATTTGGACTTTATTACACGGAGATAACGTTGGTTTTTAATGACATATAGTTTAGAATTCGTTGATTGTTTAGTTTCTGTGATTATAAGAAAAACATTGATTTTTATGCAGACTAGTCTCACAGTAAAGTTATTAAGATCTCAATGTAATTTTCCAAAAAATATCTCGTAGGTAGGTTCCAAAGATATTAATGTTTTTTTTTTGTACCAATCTGGGATGCAGCTCCATATTAAAAAAATATTCTAAAATAGAAGATCTTTTCCACATTTAACCAATTAACAGTAGGTAGGTATACCTATATTATTTTTAAAATAGTTTTTACCATTATGTCGCATTTCAAAATGATGATGTTAGCACGATGACTTGCAAAACTCAATCCCGTAGGTATTTTATATTGCGCAATGTGACCTCGGTTAAAACAGATTTTGTTAGCGATCTGAAAAATGTGTTCTGTCTGTGGTATTTTTCCACTAAACTATAGATAAGGTTTATTGACTTTTGATAATGTAAGAGAAAGTGTAAGATTCAGTTTCAGTAAGAAGTAATTATATAATAACATCATAAGTGATAAAAATCACTATTATTACCTACCTACGTCTAAAAGTGCTAAAAATCAGTTAAGCAAATGATTTAAAGCAATTTTAATATAGGAGTTTTCTTTCTCTTGATTTAAGACCATTTTTACAAATTAAAATGCCAAATATAATATGTTTACTGTTATCGTAACAATTTTTTTTTAATTATTTCAGATAATACGTTTGTACATATTAAATTATATAGTATTATTTGTAAAAAAATGTCAGAAGCTACCTATCCACAAACCTGTTCTGTGATTAATATACCCTAACAGCGGAAGCAAATTGACAAGCAGTTACTTATATATCTACAAAAAAATGCTACATAAATGCATATAACAGCTACATACACAACATGCATTCAAAATCTATTATCCGATGAGCTGTCTGTAGTTTCTCATTGTAAGCATCTGCTATGCGATTCTGTAACAAACACATCATCGATGCTAACAACGACGAGTTCACAGATGTCACATCGTAGACATCGCTTTTAAAAACAACGTTGATGAAAACCGTATTCGCTTAGCTCAAAAGCTCGTCGACGATCTGCCGAACAACGATGACGGGTAGGATGTTTACAGTGTTGCCAAATTTCTTCTAAAGCAATTTAAAGTATAATCGAGAAAATCTCGACTAACGTTTTTTGGTGTTATTTCGACATTTTAAATCAATGTAAATGCATAATATGTATGTATGAAACACATTCTATTCGATAAGCAACGAATATTTAATTAATCATATCATTTTCGACATAGAAAATAATGACTCAAATCTTTGACATTTGTTATAATCTAGGTTATGTAGTATAATATATAGTCTGTGTCATTTCAAAACTTTTCAAAACCAAAACAAACATTTTGCTCTTAACTGGATTATATCTTTATTTGTCTAAATACGAGATTTCAAAGCTCCAAATGGCTTTAAGCGGTTAAGTGTACTTTAAAAAAAGTTGTTCCCCTAACCAACGGCATTCTACTTGTCCTGTGTTTTAGTTTGGTTCCAAAACTATCGAAAGTAAGTACACAGTACGTAACATTTACATTTTAATATACAATACAGTCTTTGTGAACTACGTCTATTAACTAAAATATTTATCTTTTAGTGTCTCGCAACGCACTGCCTTCGTTGAGTCAGCTGGAAGAGCTAGTAAGCTTTTTGGAAAACAAACCATGTTTGATTATGATGGGCCCATGATCGTACTGCAAATGCGAGCAGTCATCAGGCACGATCCGAAAACAACAGCCCCAAACAGTGACGTAGTGGTGTATGAAAATATTGGAGCAGTGGTGTAAGGTTAGTAATCAATAATCATTTATGAACCTGTGTGTGTTTACTGTTGCATTGAATCATGGTAAGTATAGTAGGTACTCTTTTACATTGTGTTTTTTTATGTATTAGGTTCTAAATTAGTGTTGACAGCAGGCATATACAATGACTTTACTCTATCCTTCAAATTCAATCATAAAGGCATTTGAAATTGCAACTGAAAGTGAAACCACACCAAGCAAATAGTTGTTTTATTTATTTTATATATTACCATATAATTTTTGCTCGTGTTGCAGTATTGGAAGGACAAAAAGGAGCAGTTCAGAGGAAGTCCAGTTCAATTGCAGCTGCGAGGCAACATGAAGAATTTGCCAGAACTCGGTGTAATTGAGTTAAAAATACATTCCATTATGCGAGGAGAATGTTTTGGAATCTGAATTTAGATAAATAAATCCATATTCATTAGGTATAAAATACAAAATAATAAAAAGACATGTTGAATTAAAATATTGTTTGATTAATTAATGATTACAGAAAAGTTAAGTATTTTTATAAAAATTACTTCGATACCTGCACACTATTGTGTAATGTTAAAATACTATTTAACATACACAGGTAAAATAATGCAACTTTTCTAAGTTTTTATGTACTTTCTAAGTATATCTTGGACGCCACTGGCTGATAAAAAGGTGAAGGGAACATCTTGAGGAAACCTGGACTATATAGTCTGAAATCACCAACCCGCATTGAGCAAGCGTGGTGCTCACCTTCTCCATGTGAGAGGAGGCCTGTGTCCAGCAGTGGGACGTTAATAAAAAAGGCTGTAACAGTAACAGGTAAAATACATATGTATTGTTAGTAGGTGTCACACATATTATTGTTTTTTAAATAACTTCTAGCATGACGTCCACTGTCCAAGTCACTGCTAGAGTCCGGCTTGCTTGTTAACCGGGTCACAGTTGCTTCTTACCTTGTACTTATCAATAATATCTGGATGGTTGATGGCATCTACTGTATATTGTTGAGTCCTTGAGGCAGATGCCCATGAGACCATTGTTCTTGCAATGTCACATAGCATTATTTGGTACATAAATCCCACTAACCAAAAAATGGACAGTAGGTACCTACATACAAAAGGTTGATGGACAGTAAGTTTTAGGCACCTATCCACTGTACTGTATGATGATTTATATTGTATTGTTTAAGTGTAATATATTGGTGTGGTTGCTAATTCCTCCTTAACGATTCGCCTTTGTTAGGAAAGGAGAATAATCTTCTTTCAACTGTCTAATCTGTTCTTCAGTCAACCATAATATAGTTTCTATCAGTAGTTAGTAAATCCATATTACGTATCACGGAGGCCTGACTTTTTATTTATTTAATTATCTTGATGTTTAGTTTCTTCCAACAAAAAATCATACAGGAAAGACGAACTGCCATCTAAAACATTAAAAATAGGCTTAAACGTTTCAGGAATTAAAGTGCGATAAACAAAACATCATAAAAACATATTTTCCCATTGCAATTTATTAAATAACTTGCTTTACTTACATTTTAATCGCCTTCATCCAAGAAAACATCCACAATTTACAAGCTTTTCGGTTTGACAGATAAAATCGAGGGCGAAGGCGAGGTTGTCGTTGCAGGCGAGGATGTTTCGTGTTGCTGAATACCGATTTTCATACATTTGGCACCAAATGTTAGTTCTATGTCACGCCGTCAACATCGTTGAGGCGCCACGATCGCGCAATTGTAACTAATGAATACCGCCGACTTTACATCTGATGTTACAACGATGATGTCTTGGTTGTAAAGATGTTTTGCCTTAGTGAATCGCACCCCTGACCTCGGTCGACGATTACATCAATTTTTTAATCAAACAAATGTGAATAAAATTGGTGTGTAAAGTCCATGGCCAATATAGGAGTTCAAAGTCAATGCCATTCGTTGTTATTATTTTTAGTGGCGTGGGCAATACATTCCGGGGGATAATAATAGTCTTTGATCAATAAATGAGAAAGTTAGTTTGTTTTGAGAGAAATTCACCTTGGTGATATGTGGTACCATAAGGGACAGTTTTAATCTGGGTGCGACAATTCCCCCGGAAAACTTATTATTTTGTAACTGATGTCTCCCAGCGATTTCATCAAATCATTTATTTCATTTAGGCCTTTACAATGAATGATTTTTATGAACGTCAAAAATTATAAAGAAGGTTGATTCTAGTTGCCCATTCCAAAAGTAGCTTCCTATGGAGAAGAACGGGTAAGAAACTCTATGGTTACTCTTTTTAAAACATAATGGGTATTACATTTGGTATGTAGTGCTTACAATATTTTAAGGGTATCCATGATATTCTTCAGGAACTACGCCGTTTGCCCGTTTGTATAAAAAAGTAGCCTATAGCCTTCGTTGACAAATAGGTTATCAGTCCGTGCAAGCAAACTATCATACAAAGAATTTCATTCATTTTTTGACAGATGTTCAATTGTTTATTTGTAGCTCTCATCAAATAACTTTACGGGTATGAAGTCAGTATATTTGACCAGCGTTAAGCACTTTATTTGAAGAGCTGTAGTTTTAATACATACTTTATGTATTTTGGGTTCTTTACAAACTGTCAGCGTATTGTTCGCTACTATTTTATTGATAATATTTCTTAGGACATGAGTTGGACGTTACTAGGAGACATTCGAACTAAGCTAAACATTCTTGTATCTCAATATTAAGCCTCAATTAATGCATGGTGGCAATCCAGGCACTCATTTAGTAGGTATAAACGTGCATGTAGGTAACTGCATCTAGCTAGCATAAGTAGATGACTCATCCTCCGAGCCTTTTTCCCAACTATGTTGGGGTCGGTTTCCAGTCTAACCGGATTCGGCTGAGTACCAGTGCTTTACAAAAAGCGACTGCCTATCTGACCTCCTCAACCCAGTTACCCGGGCAACCCAATACCCCTTGGTAGACTGGTGTCAGACTTACTAGCTTCTGACTACCCGTAACGACTGTCAAGGATGTTCAATGACAGCCGGGCCCTATCAGTCCAGTTTAACGTGCCATCCGAAACACATAAGAGCATAAGTAGATGACTAAGTATTTGAAATCAGTTCAGTCATTTTCAAGTTTTCCTTAGCAACACTTCGTTGTTTACTTGATAAAGATATGAAGAAGATAGGCAGATAACACCATATTCTATCTGGTTATGTATTACAAGATAAAGTGAAGTGATGACTAAACTGTCCATGAGGAATCATCAAACATCAAATGATTGTAAGGATGTGTGTAGCAATCACCAATTCCTAGTCCAATCTCGGGGATCGAACCCAAGACTCCATGCACGCTAGTTGCACTATGCAATTTTAAGACATGAGGCAGTATTTTTAATATCTAGCTGGCAATCATAGCAAAGAAATAAAAAATATAAATATTCTGTTTAAAAAAGGTTTTAATAATAACTTAATTTATTTACAAATACAATAGTAGTTTAGTTATCTTCACTGCTTATTCATACGCGCTTTAATTTCTTCGAAGTCGTAAGGTCCTCTAGCCACAATATATTCCTTGACTCCTGGTAGACTCCTGATTTCCTTAACCAAAGCATCTACAGCAGGGTATTTCTTTTCCACGTCCACACCAAGGAACAAGTTACCGGCTTCAATGATACCTAGTAGAATGAATTCTCCCCAGGAAAGCTGTGAAAAATAATATTGAATGAGCACTTATGTATAAAAATGCAATGGTATTTTCGAATTGACTATGATAGATTTTTTGAAACTTTAGGGTTGTCAACCTCCGAAAAAACAGTTTATTTCTAAGACGATTCGAATCGATTTGCAGATTATATGAAGAAAGTGTGTAGTTTCTGACTTTTAAAAACAAATTATAAGAAAATATTTCGTTTTATGATATTCACCTTTCCACTGAAATATCCTCCATTTTCTTTCAATAAGTTATTGAACCTTGAGAAGTAATACTCAATGGTTTCATTGTGTAGTTTTTCAACCAGCTCCTTTTGCTTTGCTTGATCCTTTTCTTGGACTACTGGGGTTACATCTGAAACAAAAGTAAAAAAAGTGTTACTTAATTGATCATAGGCATGATGCGTCTACGTGGTCTTCTTCATCTTCGTGGCTGCACTATGGGCCCGGTGCATATAAATTAATGATTAAATGATTTTGCGCCAACTTCACATTAGCCCCCCGTTCATATTCAACTAACTAGTCCGAACAAAGCCTAAATATTTGGTTTGGATAAGTACATGAACTTGATATTAATTTTTATAAACGGCTACATAAATCACGATCATCGCATCATTATACTATCAATTTTGATGAGATAGCTAACTTTAAACTAAGAAGAGAATTTAGGATTCTGTACCTAAGATTTTTTTCAGCAAAATGTTTTAAATATATACTCACTTTTCCAATAATCCAAAACGGAATACACAGCGGATTCCACCTGAGCGTACTTCCAAGGGTCACTGGGTATCAGATCAGTACCCCTGGCTACATACTTGGCAATGGCCAAGCTTTGACATAGCACACGTCCATCTTCTTCGTATACGGGCAGCTGACCGAATGGTAGCTCTGTGGAAACATCGAATTAAGTTGTAGACTAGGTATTTGAAACATTATATAGATAAAAAAATAAGTCAATTAAATAAATAATATAAACTAACTTAAAATTACTTTCTATTACTAAGAAATAAAAAAAAAATCCCCTTCCAGAAAAATAAATAAATGAAAAACTGATCCTGATAATCAGTTCATTTTAACTGACTTCGCAAAAAGAGGTTCGTCTGTTTTTTTTTTTATCTTTGGTCGTGCATTATACATCGCTATAGTTTTTATCCCAAAACATGCAGAGAAAACATGAAAATTGGTGTTTGCACTTTAGTTCACCATTATCAGTAATTAACGTAAGTATGTTTTATATCAATATTTTTACATGTTGTAGTTGATAAATATAAGCTGCATTTTATATCTTATCGCGACAACGCTATATTTACCTACAAATAAAGTTAATGGATAAGCGTATATCGTTCATCAATAAAATACAAGCATAAATCAATTGTAACATTACATGTTATTGAATGATTATATTTTCGGTGCAACTGACTGTAATATATGATACATCCGATCAATTATTTAGTAATTCGAGGGTTTACAGATTGTAATTTGAGTCTAAATGCAAATTATAACAGCGTTAACACACAAGAAAAGCCGAATTTATATCGGTGCTAAATCCTTTATCATAATAATATATTAAACAGAAAATAAAAATTTAAAAAAATGGTTAAAAAATAAATATAAAAATATTTACTCACTCTCTTTAAGTTTAAGGTCGGGCCAATTACCAAGTTCAATTCTATTATCTTCAAATTCCTGTTTAGTGTAATGCAAAATGTATCTTATCGGCTCGCCAAGACCGTTGATATTGAAATACGTAAGTTTCTTAGGCATTATGACGTTTTTGGTACGGACAACTAGCTGCGTTGGATTCAGTTAACAAACTAAAGTTGCGCTTCTAAATTCTACGGTTATACCTAATAATATTACAACGTATGATGATGCAGCACTTCTAGTTTTATCAGGTTTTGTTTGTTTCGTTTCCTCTAAAGTGGAGGGGATTGGGTCCAATGTTGGCTCCAATGTTTTCATCCGGTGCGTGGAAGATAACTGAGCGTTCACTGGCGGTACGGTTTTCGAATAAAAGTACGGTATTGCTATTTAATTTAAACTTTATAAGAAAATATTTAAAATTACATAATTTTAGTATAGTAAAGTCTATAATTATTAACTTGTATAAATATGTTATTATTTATATATTGGCACTGTCTGGACTAGTCCAACAGCCAATGTTTATCTCTCTTCCAAAGTTCCAATTTAAACAACCAACATTCGCTTCGAAGTTGGAACCAACTTTAGAATGAACATTGACTCACAGACAGCCGTTTTTGTGTACCTACATAAATATACTAATATGTATGTATATGCATGATAGATAATCATGTTGGTATTAGGCTTTTTGTGGGTTTTATGTCATGGATAATGAAAGGAAACGGAACGTTGTCTGACTATTTGAAAACCATCGAAGCGTGATTTTTGTGCATTTGGCTAACGATAATAATGTTACCTACGTTATGTCAATTATAGTTCTGCAGTACTTAATAATATTATTGCATAATAATTAATCATTGTTTAAAGATGATAAAAATTAAACATTATTTATTGTTTTTTTACCTTCTACAAAAACAGACGTTAATTGGTAACAATAGTTTACTTTCTGCTTACTGTCACCAAACATCATTCTGGCATTCGACTATTTAAACTGAGTATTATTATAAAAACCAGTAACATCCAACTTATTTCCTATAACTAACACTCCCACGATATTAAAACCTATTTTTAATTCTGACACGCTCTAGTTAAAACACTCAAGTAATTCAATATAATAATAAAGACTAGACAATAGATCCTTGCTATCTATTATTAGATCTAGTTTCCATAATATTAGTGTACACTGTATATATTTCTGTAGCTATGGAAATATAATCTGCGACCTTGGTAGCCAGACTTTGTTTTATCGTTGGTTTATTCGATACACGTTGTTCTAATGTCTGTGTATTTTGGTCTATCCGCCTACGAATAATAAATATACATTACACATTTTAGATCCAGGCTTTTAAAAAGGAATATTTTCAAGTTCAAAATTGGGAAACCTTAGTTTAGTATTTCAAATCGAACCAAGAGTTTAATAGTTACGGAGATCAGCCGTTCCAAGAAGCTGCAAGCTGAACTTAAGGTAGTTGGGAAAAGGCCAGGCAGATGAGTTACGAAGATTAGTGCGTACAAGAAAGAAAACAAACAAACTGTTCAGCTTTTAATGTAAGTGGATAAAAATATTACCTACATTCAGAATTGAAACTTATCTTGCTACGGAATTACTCAGCAGTTTGGTCATTTAAAACCACCAATACGAACTAAATTGGCAACCAATTTTTTTATATCTCGCCTCGATCTTTCTCGGTAAGATAAAATGGCCGAGTTTAGTCATGAGTAACACTGTAACATTATGAAATTCATCTGAATGAGTATGCTATTTTCGTGTGGTTAGGTAGGTATACCAATCGTGTTGTTATCAACTGCTAGCTGCATAATTATTTTCGATTATAAATAACCTGTCACAAAGATTTTATCATTTTGAGGCAGTGTTGTAGTTTCTTATAGCGTCACTGTCTGACTTCTTTGTGTGTTGGCTTCGTTTCCCGGGTCGGCTGGAAATTGATTTGTAGGTTTTAGACGTCCACCAACAAGGTGGACAGACGATCTTATAAAGGTCGCCGGAAGACGCTGGATGCAGGTCGCCTCCAACAGGTATCTGTGGAGATCTAAGGGGGAGGCCTATGATCAGCAGTGGACGTCCTATGGCTGGAATGATGATGATGATGAGACGTCCCATCGGACTTTTAGAATGAGTGAATAACATGTGAATCTACTTGCGTCTGCGTAAATGCATGTACCTTCTAAAATTATATCCTGTCCTGCTGGCTGATCTGCCAAAGCCAAAATCTCATCTCAAAGAAAGACAAAAAGACAGAAAGAAAGAAGAATGTTGAATCAACATTCAACAACCACCGTGATCGATGGCCTGGATATTATTATCATTTTAATTCAATTACACAGTCATAACACTGTGTCTTAAAAAACAATTGATAATATTTCCACTAACTTTGTAGGTATCAGTTAAAAATTCAGTAAACAACTTGCAGTTCATGACCTGCGAAGTTCATCCTTTAGTGCGCTTTAAGGACAGTAAACAGTAAAAAACAATATTAGGTACTTATTTATCTTTTAGACTAGACTATTCCCGTAGGTCCATCTACACCTTGAATTAATTAACTCATTTGTTACTTTACTCGAATCTTATTTACATAAAGACCTAGGGCATGCGATCAAAAAAAAAATTTTTCAAGGGTTAAGGGGTAAAAAAGCATTGTTCATTCCCTATGATTCTGCTATATTCAATTTATGAAATGTTATATCCATATTAAATTACACATAAATCATTTTAGCAGCTTTGGTATTTATAGGTGAGTACCTAAACATAATCTAAAATAAAAAAAAAACAAACGAACAAACAGACTTCAGTATTAACAACAACAGCTAAGATTTCACACTAACTGAAGTTCATTGAATTCTACAAAGGGTTATTTAGATAAAACTGCAACTATATAAGCAAGTAACTTTCTTTACTTCTTTTATATTAGTTTTTGTTCTTCTTCGTACTTAACTAAGCTAAAATGGCTCCTGTTTACAAACTTAAGTTCTTTAACTTCATGGGTGTTGCTGAACCTATAAGGTATTTGTTTGCTTTTGGTGGTATCAGCTACAAGAATATCGAAATTGAAGACGCTGACTGGCTAGATGTGCAGAAATGTGAGTGAAAATTTACTTAATTTTATTATTTTGTACTCTAATAAAAGCTGTACTTTTTGAAGTGTTGTCCTATTGCATGTTGTGCAAAATAAAAATAATAATAATTTGTCGTAGTCAGTATCTTGTTTATCTAGAAATTAATGTCTCTTCATTAACATCTGTTAATTTTAATTTAAGAAAAGAGTAACTTATCAATACCACCGTGCAAAAATACCAATAAAAATATACTTATCACTATAATAATGTGTTTTTCCAGTATTGTCTCTTTACAACTGTCTACAAATTAGGATGCACAGAGTAAAAGACCCCCATTTTGTTTGCAGCGGTTCCTTTCGGCAAGTTGCCGGTGCTAGAAGTAGACAAGAAGGTGCTATACCAATCTGTGGCCATCAGCCGTTACCTTGGAAAGCTGGTCGGCTTACTTCCAAGTGATGACTTGGAAGCAGCTGAGCTTGATGCCATTGCGTTGACTGTCTTCGATTTTGGGACTAGTAAGTATGAAAAACTTTTGCAAGGATATTTAGAATCAATAACGCAGTAAGCTTTCGAGGGAAATAAATGATTACGATGACTTTAGATCAGTTTTCCATGAATACATGAACGCCGTCGGGCCCAGACACAATAGAAAGACTGTAGTATGTCGGACACTTGGTCCAACGCGTTAACAAAACCTCCCTTACCTAAGTGTTACTAGTTTAACTGAATGAAAAGAAACTATTGAATATAACGGAGATGACTTTTGTAAGGGGTGACTTAGGTACAATTACTAGAATTGTGTATAAAAATCGAATTATGATGGTGAACTTAAACATATATCTCTTTTTTCTAACAGAGGTTCACGAGTGGTACCATGAGCAAGACAAGGAGAAGAAGTTGCATCTGCAGAAAGAGTTAGAGGAGCGTTGGTGCCCGAGATACCTTGGTGACTTGGAAGAAATTGTAAAGCAGAAGGGAACATACTTCGGAGGACAGGTTAGCAGCAAAGAGTCATTGAACTCCTTATCATCTCAGAAGAACTTACTTGTTTTGAAAACATGTAAACATTTGACAGGATTTGAACATCTCCATAAAAAACCGGCTGAATTGATTTCAATAAAACACGTTTTATATAAAACTGCAAATACTGCATGAAATTGCTAATAGAATCTAAGAAGATTCCCCATTCATAGTTTAGATTTGTTAAAAGTAATTCTGTGTATTCCCTTTTCCAGAAATTATCCTGGACTGACCTCTACTTTGTGGGCATCATGGAATCAATCGAGGGTATGTGGGGCTCCAAGATCCTTGAGAAGCTATACCCATCACTGCATATAATCTACAAGCATGTTCACGAGATTCCTGCTATCGAAACCTATGTCAGCAACCGTCCTCATTACAAATATTAACACATTGAATAAATAAATTGAAATTGGACGATTTTGTATTGGTTTTCTTTTATCAGACCCTAATAGTGTCCAGAGTTTAAGTCTAGATCAAGAAAGGATCTTTGGTATCCCGGAGCTTGTGCGCTGTGTACGAGTGTATCCCTTTTCATGCCTTGGACATAAATGGCGAAATGCATGACTCTCTTAAAAGCACAAACACCACTGCTTGACCCTTCCGATAAACACCTTTGATGTTTTATACCAGTACGTGACTCATCCTCTAAACGTTTTTCTTCACACTCGTAACCTATTCCATCAACATTTAAAGAACTTATCAACGATTCGTCAACCGTGGAGCCATAAAGTCAAACGAGATCAACTGTCTCCCACTAAATATATGGCGGAACAATTCATTCATTATTCGCAAGGTCCAGGTGTTAGGGTCAGTATATCGTCGACAATTACTTAGAAAGTGTTCCAACCACTGAAACTGCGAGCAAGTAAACAGGATCCTTTTACTGCTATACCACTTAAGGGTTGTGGAGGAAAAGGCTCTGATTGGGGGCAAAGTTCAAGCGGTTAAGAAACTGACGTAAAGTGGAATAATTTTGTATCCTGATAGGTACCTAATATTTTAATAGCTGTTTAATTGAGAAACTACCTGACAGAAACTAACAAGCAGTTACTAAAACTTCTTAAGTATATTTATGTTTTAAACAACTTTTTGCAAAATCCTTGAACTTGAATTAAACACTTCATCAACATGCCGTCTGCGTTAAGCTTGTTGGAATCAATGTAGGTATAGCTTTCTCAAGACATTTATCTATCAGTATCCTAAAACATTGCCAACTTATGTCAACTGCGCTGACATACAAACTGAATTGTCATGTCTATCGCCGTCACAGGCACCCTACACCTCGGCCGCGGCGACGACACAGAAAACCCTAGTAATTTACGGCCCAGTAGTTGGTACCGCCTAAGGAAACTGTTTATTATCGCCTAGAGAGTGAGAGTTTGCACTACACCGCTCCATCTTACGTTTTATGTGCAACCAACTTGTTTATTTATTGAAATGCTTATTGCACTGCTCTTCATGGCTTTGTTCGCTTTTTATGGAGATGCGTCAAAGCTGTTCCTTGGGTTAATGGAGATTGAAGGAGCTTCATATGGAGAAAAGTCGTTTGGACTTTAGGAGTAGTTGTGACTAATAGATAAGTATCAAGGATCGGTGCTCTCGAAGTGACTTGCAAGTTTCAAAAAATGTAATAACCTAATATTACACAAGGTAGTATTCAAAGGTCAATTGACTCATGCATATTAAAAGACACGTAAAGGTACCTACAATATATATGAAAATATAGATGATTATTGCGTCATGATAAAAATAAATTATGGTATCAGCAGCGATTGAATCTTACACACATTTGTATCACGAATTTCAGAAGCGTTGCCTGCCCCTAGGTAAGTTCTTTTTTCATTATTGACTTTTTTCTGATTTCTTTCTTCGCCTATTAGGTTTTAAGATCCACCTTCGGTCCATACAATTGAAGGAAACATAAATAGTATTCGATGGGGTCCCATAAATTCTTTGGCAGTCCTATATTCGGCTAATCGCCATCTTGGCCGATAATAGGAAGGTCGTTAAAACTAATACCCTTGTTTATTAGGCCCATTATCGTAAGTAATTTGATTAGGAAAAATGGGTCCGCAAAGACTTATGAAAGTGTACCATGTTCTTTAATTAGCTCTGGAGTTTATATATAGAGGTCCTTTTAGGTGTGTATAGGCCGTCGAACTTTAAGAATGTTTTGGCTGTTTAGTCACAGTAGTCGATGACTCAATTATATAGCTATGTTTGGTCCAATTGTCCACGATGGTGATTACATAGTGAGCACCAAAATACTTCGGTTGGTTCTATCTACCAAATAGGTCTTATTTATTGTTGGGTGTACGAGTCTGGAAGTAGCAACGAGTCTTGCCTAAATAGTCCTACCAAGAAATGTTACTATTTTTGTACGCTACAGTGATACTCCAAACTCCAAATAGAAGCCTACATACAAAATTCATGCTACGTCATCTTCAAAAAGGAAATGCCAAACATACTTTTCTTCATCATAACGCCTCAATACAGACTTTATATCTCCAACAAAAATGATCAAATATGCACCCTAAGCTTCCCTATCTATTTCTCTCTTACCAACGAACCTCACCTCACATTTGATAGCAAAGAAATTTTCACACCATTGCTGGGTTACTACGGTTCATTTCTAAGAAGAGTCTTACTAAACCGTCGATGGATGTCAAATAGGTGGTTTTTGTCGTGTCGCCTCGCTATCGAAGAATAAAGTGACGTGACATGATGTTATCGATAATGTGCTTTCAACCACAAGCAACGCAGGGGTGACAGAGAAATTTTCAATGAAAGGCTTCAAGGACAATGTATTGTGGGTTCAATATTGTTCTTAGTGTCTGGACGTGCCATGAAAGCGTTTACTAGATGGCTCACGTGATTGGCTCGCTTTGAAATTCACCATGCTTTTCATCATGAAGGTCCTGTAGCTTTAGAAATGGGATCAAAGTAAACAGAAGATGATGAAAACATAAAGGAATTTATATCTGAATTAAGATATCAAAAAATCCACCCGAATTGAACTGTCTACCACAGATTTGCAAAGTGAATTCAATTGTTTCATTAAAAACAAATTCCAAACAAAAAAGACTCACTAAATATAAAGTAAATACAAACCAACAAAAACTACGAAACAGATAAAAGTTTACGTCCAAAAATGTCCAAGATATACGCGTATTAGGGCATTACCCGGCTTTCCGGGTGTCACAGTTAACCCGTAAACTCTGCTTAAAACTTGGTACAGTTACTCGGGGCATATGGGAACAACGTTTTGGACCAAACCCTTTTATGTCACCCGTTTAGCTGCATTTTAAGCTCACGGAGTTTGTGGGTGTAGCGAACCTACATGCTCGTAAAATAAATAATATTTTTTCTTGCATACTGTAACAGGTGAACAATGTATGAATATGGTGATGGCAGTTTGTATTATGATTGAAGTATGTACGTGAGGTTTTTTCGGAGTTTTGTGATGGTAGACAGGGGTAAGTAAATATGAAAGAAGGAGCCTTACGGTGAGATGCACTATTTAACTGCAACAATAACCGAACCATTTATGGTTATCTAATCGTCAATTTAACTAATGGGTGGCAATTAAACGGCTGGTTATGGTTATCGTTGTAGTTAAGTGGTGTACTTAATTCACCCTTAGTGGGATTTATATTCAAAATCCCATTTTGTTTTTAGCTGACATCCCAGATAAGCACATGCATTTGTTTGTATGTGTTGTTTTAAAAAGTAAGGTACATTTTGGAAGCCAGTTTCTAAAATCTACCCTTATGCAACTTCTTTCTACCAGTCGAAAAGACTAGACAAGTTAAGTTTAGTCTACACTAACGAATCACATTCACGACAACAAACACGAAATGTCCATTACGTAAACTAATGGCCGTTAAAGTACCAACAAATGTGGAATGAAAAACACCTGTGTGTACACACCTTATTTACGGTGTAAAAAGATAATATTATTCTTTCAAAATGAGACAAAACATGGGAATGGAAATATAGGTCTATCATTTTTATGGTTGAAAAGAGGCTACATTGATGGAGTGGATTTTAATGTGCATTAACTTTTTACATTCAAATATTAAAACACCAAAGACTAATCCTTACCTTATACTAAGTATAGAGGTAGTAAGAAACTCAATGGAACCAATTTAGATCAAATTGGCGCTGAAATAGGATCTGGATACGTTTATAAAATTAGCCTTAACAATAACTTGGCTTAACTATGGGGGAAATAGTAGGCAATTTAGTAATTCACCATAATATTTGTAAATTTGTGGCCTCGTTTACCCTTGATAAAATATTGGTAGCTCAAGACCACAATACCTGCCAACATTCCATAAGCTGGACAATATATCACATACAACCATTTCAGTCTTGCCCCAGCTGTTCATAGACCACCACATATACCCATAAATTACTAGCTAAAGGGTTAACGCAACCACTTAACCTTAAAATTAAATATCGATCACAAAAACACTATTTCACATACAAATAGTCATAACGGTTACAACATACGGGGTCACAAGAACCACGTAACTCATATTTAATCAAGATTTATAACATTAAAACACGGGTGTTATTGTACCCCAAAATATACGGTCGGGTCGACCCCGTGGTTACAGTGACCCCGGCAGATGTTCACTGGGTAACTTGTCGCTTGTCAAATTGTAGGGTTAATTATTTTAATTTAAAATGTTTAACGGATTTTAGTGAAATATATTTTGTTCACTTTTTTTTTTTGCTTGTGAGATTTTGGGCTGAGAGGATTTATGTATACATACAGAATATAACGCATTAATATTGTACCTACTATTTCAAATGAATCTTGCTTTAAGATGCCTAGATAAAGTGCAATGCTGTAAAACTAATGCGAATAGTCACGTTACTTAATGGCCTAAGTTTTTGTACGAAGTGCAAATCTTCATAAGAAACTTTAACCTAAGTAATCAATCATACCAAGTCGAATATTAAAACCTGTTAACCTATCTTCGACCTAAGAACTTTCGTCATCCCAAACTCTATGGGTAAACCTTTTTAAAACTAAACTAATGAAAAATTATATACTTACAAGTTACATTGACCTTCACGCGCCACCGTTTTTTCTTCTAAAAACCCTTTCAAGATAAGCAAAAAGGGTTATCAAGATGCTAGTGCGATTTGAACGAATACTAACGCATATACCATCACCTTTTTTCGAAAAACAAAGGGAACCTGAAAACGCCTACAAAGATTACCATCCGCGGTAGATTTATCGCAAATTGCTCGCACTCCCAGTTCAGGCGCTCTGTTTTTTCAAATGAAGGGGATTTTTTGGGAAATATTCATGGTGTTTTGATTGAGATGGTGTATTCATAAGGCTAGTACTTTCTTAATTTGTTATTAATTTTGTTGTATTATTGCAAGCAGTAATCTAAACTTTTTTAACGAACTATCTTGAAGAACTAAAAGTATTTTTTTTTGTTCTACAGTCTTTATATGCATTTTCTTATTTTAAATTAATGTAAGCTAACTTTATGTTGAACTTAATGAACGCCTTGTAATAAATGACTTACAAAAGACCGAAAATACCGTGAAGGAAATAATAATAAAATAAAGTTTACGATATCTTCTTGGGAAAATTCCTTAAATTCACCCAATAAAAGCTAGGGTGTAGTATTCCATAAATCATCGTCCTGCGTAACAATAAATGAAAAAATGGAATCGGCTTGTTTGGACTATTTTAAACGATAAGCGAAAAGCGATATTGATATTTTTACACCTAGAGAATTTTGTTTAGCAACATGTTTGTTAAACGCTATTTGTGTGAAAAGGCATTATGTACCTACCTATAATGTTATGCCATGTTATAGACAGGTATTTTAACTAAGGTATATGTTTTGCGACAAAGTTTCCATCTTTATTTATGTTCGAGTAACAATTAAGCCAGAAGTTTAAATTCCCATATTTTTTTTATGTCAATGTATTTGTTCAATGATTACCTATTACAATCCAGGGCTTTCTGTTTTTATGGAATATCATCAAATGATTACCCACTACGAGTTAGCAGCGTAAGGTTTCTCTTTCGAACAATTCGGCGGCCCTAGCAGGAATCCGAGGTTTCAAAACGCCAGCATAAGTTCATAATTCACGCCTCACCGAAAACAAACGAGGTCAATGGGCTATGGAGGTGCTATGGGATAGGTAATTTGACATAAATCCATGGAGAGCTATCGACACGCCTTCCTCCTTCAAATGTATTGCCACTACTGGTAGGTATTACTTCATAAAATTTATCACCTTTTTGGGGGTTTTTTTACAATGGTTAATAGCCATAGGCTTGTTGACTATTCTACTTTCTATTATTGTTATTGCCTTCTTAGTTCTGTTAAAATAATAAATTGTAAAAATTAAGTTTTAACTCAAAGTTACGTGTATTGTTTAAAAGCTGAAAACTGTATATCAACACCACAAATATAATATCAAAACACATAGCTTTACAATATAAGTGTCAAGTAGGAAGGTACTAGTGTGCAAAAAATCATAGTAGCAACACGGATACATAGTTTTATCCGCACTTATGCACTAATGCATCGCTGAAAAAATTTGCTCCACAAAATCCATTAAGCTCTTATTGCCTGAAAGAATAACAAACATCCGCACATTAAACTTTCATGTTAGCGATTTTATTGGGATGTGATATTATTAGAATCTTTTGTTTTATACAATGTGATAACGATAGATTCATCGTCAAAATGTTGCTTGAAATCAGCCACAAAACTGCATACAAACCACGTTCATATTCTTCTTCTTCTTTTTTCGTGTCGATAACATGTCATATATTGAGACTACACCACGTCAGCCCAATATGCCGTTCATATTGAAATAGCATCAATAAAACGTCCTCACATAACCCTAAAATGCATTCCGAAAACTCCCAAACTTCGTTCCAGTGTAAAACTACATAAAATCGTTGAGAAACATCAGGTGCCAAGCCTCATTATACAGCACTAACCTACGGTCCCACAGCCGAAAGTTCACCGACTAAAGTTACGCAAAATATGACCCATCCGACGAAATTAACTGGTCAAACTTTAAGCTTAGTAGATAATGTTTTAATGCGACGGTTTCAATATGGCTGGTACAGTTTGAAATTTTGTGTGTGTGTGTGTCTTTTGTTGTGTGTTATGGTGTTTATATTACGTTAGGAACATATGCTGAAGAGAGTTTGTTGCAACTTAGAGTAACAGCGTAACATTGGTAGTGTGTACGGAGGCACGTGGGATACCGTGTAGATGTGAGCATATTTTATACAGTTTCTGGTGCCTTATCAAGTCACAGATACAGCCCTCAGATACAATCATAACAACTTAAAAGGACTATTTATTCTAAAATCTTTACTAATATTATAGATGTGAAAGTGCTAAAACTCTTAGACCGATTTAAATTAAGTTTGACGCACAGAAAGTCGACGAATTTCATATTATCATAAAAACAGAGTTTTTTTTTGTGTTTATGTAGGGTTTATCTTTTTTATTTTTTTATTAGAGACAAAAGACAGTTACATATTACAGGGTACAACCAAAATCCTTAAACTAAATTAACAAACATGTAAGCCACACTTTTGTCCACTGTTTGACACCTCTTCATGTACCTAAACCAAAGTCGATAATCGCCATTCATCTCTTCCATCAGATCAAACAGTCACCAAAACCTACAATTACCAGTCATAAAATCTTCATAATTCGCGTGCATTCAGCCAATATATTAAAACTTCATTATAACGATAGTAACACATCCTGTATGCGTGTCCTGTCAGTTGTCACACAAGTGCTACTTACAAACGTTTGCTTAGACTAAATGCTTGCACGCTTGTCGTACATAGTTGATACCGCGTGTGATAGTTGCTTTGCATGCGTGAAACTAAGTTCTAGGGAAATGTGGTGGGTGACTTGCTTGTTGAATAAATTCTTCTTTTAGGTTAGTGCGTTGAAACTAAGGGTCTGTTCCCATATTTGCGCGTCGTGCTAGGGATGAGACATTAACAGAAACGCACTATTACCACCATGGGAACATGGACTTTGAAAATCTCTCGCATACATGTTAGACAGTCGATACCTTCTTAGACATGGACTGTGGGAATAGTACCTTGAATCATCTAGCAAGCCCTAGTGACCTTGAGTTCTCAAATCCGCTTGAAGACCTTTACCGTGAAACTCAACCAATGCCGGGTAAATGCGAAAACTTCGGCACAATACGCCTTCAAAGACACCACCAACATCCAAAATTAAAATAAAATGTAATCGAAAATAAAAAACCCCGCAGATTCAAAAACTCGACTATGATTCTACGTTAAATAACCTACGGCTTAACTAAAGATACAATCAAAGAACAGTTAGGAACAAGAGCATTTGAAATCCCGTAACAACAATATCTCATATGAGTAAAGGTGTCAGCCTCCCAGAAGGTGCCTGTGGTTGAGGTAAACCCGACGCGAGATTTCCTAAACTTATTGTATTAAATTTGCCGTCACCTTCAACCTTAGCCTCCTCACAACAAGGTCTATTTTTCTTTGATCCAAGTGCAAAGTAACTTTGTGAAACTGCAATTGAAATTCTGCTATTACCAGGTTCAGTATTCCCGTATAAATAAAGGTGGAATTCGCATACGGAGAAAGATAAGTGATTTGCAAAATTACGACTATTACAACTTTTGTCTGACTTTGGACAGCTGTAACAATTTCGTATATGTGAGGATATTCGTTATAAGGCATTTTATGCATTGCTTATGTTTCACACAAAATTATAAATAATGGTACTTGCTTTATGTAGGTACAAGTAGGTATATCCTGACATGTATATTGCCAACAGCTATAACTAATACCTACGTGACTTTTTTATATATTCTACGGTTCATAAACGTTATCTGTTAATTTTTATGGCTAAGTTACCAACACGCACCATCTTTTCTAACGAGCTAGCCATGACACGCTTTCAAATTTTCCATTGAAACACGGTTTTAAAGAAAAAGTGGTGTTTTGAAGGCCATTTTTAAGTGTTCCATGGGATGGTAGATCATGTATGGTCATGCATTGGAGGTAAATTAGAAACATGAATTTGGACCATATTGTGAAAGTCGTAGACTACCTCTAGAAAATTATTTGACGGGACTTAAAGCACTTGAAAAGAAGCCTGCTGGCTGCTGTCATTAGATACTAATTTATCTCCAATTACCAATTTAGGCAGTAGGTAACAAACCTATGTCATATTTTATATTCCATATTTCACATTAATAGACATGCTGGATCCATGTGGAATTTTCAATCCAAGCACAGGTCCTCTATGCATATAGACCTAACATCATGCATCTGGTCTATCGTTAATATCTATTACCTATGCAGTTTGATTGTTACAACTCGAGATACAAGTAATCCTTAATTGCCGATCAGTTCACGTGTATTGATTCGACACAATAAAATATCTATCATGCCAATATAATTAATTGCCGTATAAGAAAACAATGCTAATGCGTGCATATAATAGGCAGTAACAACTCTTAATTATATTGGAATCGCAAATGTCATAAATGATCTGAGGTTAATTAATATTTCTTTCCTTCCATAATTATTCTCTTTAGTAGTTTGTTATTTTTATCGTTTCATTGTGAAATAAGTATACTAAGTTTTCTCGGATAATTCTGTTACAGTGTAAATGTTAACAAAATCTCCACGGTTCTCAAGTTAAAATAAAATGTATATGTACAATGTACATACTTTAAATGGACACATTACATTTACATGAAAACTCTACAATGTTGTTTGATAGATGCAGCCGTGATATTCCTGTTTTGTGGTAACGCATATAAAGTTAAAACCACAATTCACTTTACCGACAAAAATATTAAGATGTTTTTTCCTATTAAAGTTCTTAGAAAATTGGAGACAAATCTTTGCACCTAATATTTACAAAGCCTTGTCCTTTCACGTTGAATTCTACGAGAATGATTTTAAAGTAATATTATCAGCCAAAGGTACACAGAACTTTTCTATCATAACATTAGCATCTATACAACACACTGTTTATTCCCAAACTACTCACAAGAAATTCCCACAATCTTAACCCCCAAATGTTTAGAATTTCAAGAGGACCAAAAGATAAGAATAAAAACAATTGCGCACAGATTATTCGTACAGTCGAGGTTAAAATCCTTTGGTCGGACAATTATGCGAAATTAGAGGGAATTAATTCTAGCGTATCGCTCGTGTGTACTTTACGTGGCCTTATTTGCATTTCAAGTGTTAATCCCGACGCGTGATAGCAAACAATGGCCGTGATTAGCACGGCGACGTTTTTGGGAAATATTTGTGTAAGTTTTTGTCTTTTGTTTTATTTTGATGTTGGAATGTTAGCAAGAATTTGTGTAATTGGTTAACTTCGTTGGAATATGGGTAACCACTTGTAAATTTTTTATATTGATTTTGATAAGTTCGTTTTTTAACAGGCTCTCTATGATTTTTTTAGTCTACAATAAAGATTGGTGTGACATATTTTTGTGCTCGTTTTCTTTTCAACTCTTTATTCTTATTCTTTTAAGAGTCAGTAAGTCTGACACCAGTCTAACCAACGGTATTGGGTTGTCCGGGTAACTGGGTTGAGGAGGTCAGATAGGCAGTCGCTCCTTGTTGTAAAGCACTGGTACTCAGCTACGTCCGGTTAGACTGGAAGCCGACCCCAACATAGTTAGGAAAAAAGTTCTTTTCTTACCTTTATAAACCACAGTAAAAAAGTATTGGTACGATTATCAAAGTCAAAGTCATTGCTAATTCCAACACTACTTTATTTCTCAGTCCCCATCACCTTCACTCAGAAAATCCTTTAAAACAACAAGAGCTAAACCAGACGTCTATTTGAATACATCATAAATAATGCATAGCCGTCACATTTTTTTATTCCATTTTATCATAATATGGACCCTAAAAATACAGCGGAGGTTGTCTCATTTGGAATTCCGACAGACATTGTAGAAATAAACTAAGAGCGCTTTAGTTGCAGTGTGAATCCGTCTAGGGAAATATATTTGTTGGAATTAAACGCTGGTAACATTCCGTGTAATGGACAAGAAGATTTGAATAGGAATTTGGACCGCAACACTAGTGAGTTAAACGTGGATTATGGTAAGCACTGGATGTGAAACAATAGGCTTTACAGTTCATGTGAGACAGTGCACTATATAACAACAATTTTGCCATCAGTAAGTACAAATAATATGGCGTTCTTGATCTGTAAGAAAACACTATACGAACTTTATACTGATTATGCTTTAGACAAATATTATAGCCTACAGGTTCAATACCAATCCCGTGACTGAAGATGACTTCTGAAAGCGCTGAACCGTGTATGACAGTCATCTTAATAACACGTATCAAATGATGTAAATTCATGTAAAACAAACAATATTAAAAATCTTTGATTACTATAATAGTAAGTCGTTGTCTAAGATCATTATATTATTGGCTTTGTCTGACTCTTCATGTGTTTCTTAGTGCATGGAGTCAAGCAAAGTATCCTTTACTACACAAGGTCTTCTATGCAGTATAAAGGAAATGTGTAATTTCCGTATTTTGCTTTGCTCTAGTTTCTAGAACAACATCCAGTCCCAGAGGTGGGCAAGGATAATATCTGAGTTACAGTATATACCTATGTTTAAGCTTACTACTATTCGACATTTGTAAATAAAGTCAATAGTTATGCTGGGTTTTTAAACTGATGGAAGACTTTAACTTGAACTTCCAACGTGAGAATTGATTCTTTAGTTATCCTAGAATGAGGTATTAAACAGGAAGCACAGAACTTTAGGTAATGCCACAAGAAAAAGAATGCTATTTTACGTGGTTGCAACCCTATCCCGAAGAAACTTTATCTCGTAACCTAATAAAAATAACCTGTCAAAGAGGGATATTGAAGCTTTCTAACTGTGAAATATTTTTTCAAATTGGTTCAATAGTTTCACCTTCTGGTTACAAACAAACAAAAGATCCCTTTTTAGTTTATATACCACACTCATTACATTTTATTATTAACAGTTAAACATTTTAACCAATAATTTCGAAGACTACAATCTAATATCATATGCTTCATGCTCTCTCCTTACGGATTAAGTGGAACCGATTAATTTATAAAGCTTTGAGTAGGTTTTTACACACGATTTAGCAAACAGAAGTTAAATATGATAAATGGCGAATCCATACTTGTTTGCATGGAAATAAATAAATATAAGGCCGACGACCTCAGTCTAGCATATCTGTAGTCTGTTTAGGTACTAATATTTTGTAAATTCTTAAAAAAAATGATTTTTAGTGAGTAGATCTACTAACACTACATCCATAAACTTATGAAAATGCTTTAAATGAGTATTTTCAATTTAATTATGTAATTAGGTAGACTTTTATTACCGGAACTTATTTATTTATGCAGTGCCGTAGGTATATTTTATAATAAATTAGCTGGATTTACATCACATGCGATCTTTATGGCTTTGCAGATAATGTGGGATAATAAATTAAATTATAATTAAAATTCATCCATAAGCACTCTATACTAATATTATCAAGAATAATCTTTTCTACTTGTTTGTTTGAACCCAAAGGCTCCGTAACTACAGGACCGATTTCAAAAATTCTTTCACTGTTGGAAAGCTGCACTCTTTCCTAGTAACATAGGCTATATTTTAACCCTATTCGTGCAGCAGTTCCCACAGGCCGTGGGTGAAACCGCGTTAAATCAGCTAGTAATTTACAAAATAGAGCTAAGGTTCTATATGAAAAATAATGAAAAACACTTAGGTATATAATGTGTCGCATGCAAAAACAAATAAGTTTTATTAATCAACACTCAGCAAAAAGTTTTTAGTTAAAATATCATTTGCCTATTTATCAGCCAGTCAGTTTAGAATCTAAATTAAAAATCTAAACTGAACTAATTAACTTAATGAGGTTGTACGTCAATTTATGAAGGGCTGTAGTTCGTGAGATTAAAGTCGTTAAACCGAAGTTATGACCATACTCAGTTTTACTTAAATATCCCACTTATTATAACCGCGAGAGTGAGTATGGACGGATAGATCTTTTTCATGCAAAAAATACGGACAGGATTTTGGTGAAACTTGGCAGTACCCACTTAACCCGGTGCAGGAAGTAGCTCCTGCGGGACGCTGGTCAAACCACCAAGTATAAGCTACTATGGAATACGTCTAAATTCGAGTGCAACATTAGTGGCGAGATAGCGCTGCTTGCCAGAAGAAATTACAATTCTAGATGTACCCAGAAGGCTGGCAGAAGCTCAACCTCTGTGCGAAATAAAAGCCAGCCCTTGGGTCACGAGAAGTGTCAACAAGGCACTTAGAAATTTCCTTCGCAAGCGCTTGAGCACTCGGACCCCACGGCCCGAGAGTTTCAACCCCAAACGGCTCAAACATGTAATTCCCGAAGGCACTATATTTGCGCCGTTTGAGGTCCTCTGCTTGTGAAGCGGCGGAGCCAACACAACACGCAGTTCTAGGAAGATGGGATGGCGCAAGAGTGTCGACGCAGGTCGCGTCCCACACTAAAGTCCTACCCATCTTCGAAGATGATTCAAGGAAATAGCGACATGCCGTCTGGTCTCTTGCCATCGTCGCGTGCCAAACCATTTGGTTCAAGAAGGAGGCGTTTGCTCAACTTATTTTACTTATAAAAGTAGGTGTACCTAATATTTTACAATGTTGATATTTTTTCCAAAAATAACTCACCCAAGAACCCTAAGTTATTCATAGACCAACCACAGTAAACAAAGCATTATAATGTTGTAATATTTTTTGGGTTGCGCTAGCAAGGCATGAAATTCGTTGCGGATTTTGGCCAGCGTTTTAAAGTCGTGGTGGCCTAGTGGGTAAAGGACCAACCTCTCAAGTATGAGGGCGCGGGTTCGATCCCAGGTCAGGCAAGTACCAATGCAACTTTTCTAAGTTTGTATGTACTTTCTAAGTATATCTTAGACACCATTGACTGTGTTTCGGATGGCACGTTAAACTGTAGGTCCCGGCTGTCATTGAACATCCTTGGCAGTCGTTACGGGTAGTCAGAAGCCAGTAAGTCTGACACCAGTCTAACCAAGGGGTATCGGGTTGCCCGGGTAACTGGGTTGAGGAGGTCAGATAGGCAGTCGCTTCTTGTAAAGCACTGGTACTCAGCTGAATCCGGTTAGACTGGAAGCCGACCCCAACATGATTGGGAAAAGGCTCGGAGGATGATGATTTTGGCCAGCGTTTTGAGGAAAATACCCCTGGGCTTGTATTTTAATTTTGTACCTATTTGCAGCGGTGGTATAGAAATTTGTTTAGCGATAGTAAACAGTGGTTTTTTAAATTGAAATGAAAAAAATAATACCTACATTGATATTAATTTCTTAAGATTGCTAACGGTTTGGTAATATGTAGGCAGGTTAGTATATAATAATTGTGTGCGTATACAATTTCACGTAAGTTTTTTTTTTTTTTTTTTTTTTTTTATTGCCATTTAAAATATACAACAAAAACATTAATATACATAGCATTTATAAACTACAAAAGTTTGTGATTAATGCTACAACTTAGTCTACATCAAGATATTAGATACAAGGAATATTTACTTATGTATAAGTAAAATTTAGGATGTTGGTAACTATATTCCCAAATTAACAAAAAGCAATATCAAATCCAAACCAGTGGGGCTAAATAAAAGTTAAATAAAAGTGTTTTTCATTGATCATAAATAAATTTTATTTTTTGAGGTTTTAAAGTTCCACTACAAGCCAGAAAAAACTTTGTTTACAACATATATTTTTTTATGAATTCATGGTATTTACCTCACAGTATTTGATTTTCAGCGGGACCGATATAAAAAATCAGCAATTTTCACACAACATGCCCGCGGCCCCGTCATGATCCTAGCGGACGGCAAAACACGCCATTTTATGCAAGTATTTAAAATTACCAGACCGACTTTATCAGGCAAAGGGAATTAACTCCATTCTGCCAGTTCAAAAAAAAAGAAATACTTTTTGTTTTATTCTTTCAGTACGGTTGCCAGTGGGCAGTGAAATTTTAATTAGGAAAGTTATTTTGCTTATTCTCCTTTTTCTGAGTCCTTTGCTCCCGATTTTCTTTGCACCTAAACCGACCTTAAGCAAACATGTTTAAAGTTGGTTTTTGTTTGCATAAGTAATTTCGTCCCACTATAAAATTTTATCTGTTGTATTTTTAAAGGCAAACGTCAGTACGGCACGGTTTATTTCGCAATGTCAATGCTTTGAAGTTTGCAAGGAAGTTGTAAAGGGCACTTTTTTAGTATTGGCTGTACTTGAATGAAGGGCGGTCAAAACAAAGTCTGGAGACTTATTGCGTAAGTAAAATATAATTTAAATGTGTTTATATGTCTGTCAATCACAAATTTTCCAATGTGATATCTTCATGTCTTTAGAAGTGTGCACTTAAAAGTCTAGTCAATAGATGAAGTCGCTAGTCTCCACGAGAGTGCAGACTGCAAACTTTTAGTCGGCCGGTAGTTTGTTTGGGCTCATAAATTAGTATGAAGATGAATGGCAGGAATCGCACATTACAAATATTTAGCCAGTATCAGACCCACTGAAAAAGTTATGAATCAAGATTTTCTTTAAAAATATATTTTTTCCAACCCGTCACCGCTCACCTACAGACCGAATGTTTAGTCTTCTGTGTTAGTTACTTACTTATATCTGATAGAAGAAAGAATTACCGCATTGAAGTAACTTTTCAGTTCAGTTAGTAAGAAACCTTGTTCTAGGAAATCACATGAATACCTCAAGTTCCGTAAAATAAAGATAAATAAAAAGACTTTCAGAAGTGAAAAGACAACGATTTCATTGACTTTTCTCGATAATTAATTCCTAGAAAATATAAGAACTAATTAGTAAGTGGGTGCTTTCAAGCTCCTATTTATATTGCGGAAGTTTTTAATGAAAGAAAATATTTTTTCTCTGAAGTGGTTTACACGAAAAAAAAAACATCATCCTCCGAGCCTTTTTCCCAATCATGTTGGGGTCGGCTTCCAGTCTAACCGGATTCAGCTGAGCACCAGTACTTTACAAGAAGCGACTGCCTATCTGACCTCAACCCAGTAACCCGGGCAACCCAATACCCCTCGGTTAGACTAGTGTCAGACTTACTGGCTTCTAACTACCCATAACGACTGCCAAGGATGTTCAATGACAGCCGGGACTTACAGTTTAACGTGCCATCCGAAACATAGTCATTGGTGTCTAAGATATACTTAGAATCTATAGTACCTCCTTAAAAGGTAAATTACGTGAAAAAAAAACTACTCTTTTCCTACCACTACTTATTATAATAGATAACACTATTTACAACAAATTACATCTAAAAACAAGACCGAAGACGTACAAATATGCTGTACATTCCTTCCTATGGTTTCTAAGTGCACTACTGAAGAGATTCCTCCATAATTGCATTATTGTTGCACGTGGCATGCATGCAGCAACCTTAGAAGTTTTGCTGCGAGCATTTTTATAAAATTATAATACTTTGTCTTTTGTGAAACATTTTCCTTAAAAAGTAACTGAATTTGATGACGGAAATGTAGGTATTATATGATGGCCACGATAACCTGTTAGCCGGTCATCGTCAATGGCGGCTGGTCTCATATAAAGAGATCAGCCAACTGCGCAAGACATATTATAGTGCACAAGCATTTGCGCAGACACCGGTGCACTCACTATTCCGAGATGAGACGGCAATCCGACACGACCGGAAAGGGATCAGGCGCAGGACCGATATTTATGTGCTCTAAGATGCATCGGTTAGTCAACTTACCCTGGAAGTTGGTGATTATATACACTGGCTTCCGCCAGCGGTTTCACCCGCGTCCTGAGGAAGCAGCTCAGTACGCCCGAATAAAAAGCCTATACCAAATCTTTGTTATCAAATCTTTGATAAATGTAATCATTTCAATATTTTTCTAAATTGTTGCAGTAGTTTCTAATATCAGCGCAATTAAACAAACTCTTCAATTTTACAATTTTTAGCCTAGATACTTTATTGTTTTGTATTTCTGGCTAATTTCGGTGCAGATAATTTATTCAAATTTTAAACTGTATCTGTTATCCTGATCATCCCGTAAATTGGGTATGCACATTATCAACCTACATACTGGTCGGAAATCTAACAGCATTATCTATATTAAATCGCTATCCGCCATCCATATATCAAGTGTTAACAAATTACCCAATTAATGTTGCGTAAAGTGTAATTAATGCATGCTGCACGTTAATGTTATCAACAAATAACGACTATATAATTATTTATTAGCTTTATATTATATCATAGTAGTGGATTTTAATTTCGGTTTTTATGCATGCGAGTGTAATCACTAGAGTTATCCAGGGTGTTGTTTCTACAAAACCATGCATTATGTTGTCCCAATTTTTCAGAATTTTCCGAATATATTCTAATTGAAGCTAGCTATTGTCTATTCAAAATCATCGGTTTATCAATAAGACGGTTGACACACTGTTGTGAAAGCTCATTTTTGTGATTAAAACAGTCTTCTTGATTCATTAATCAAACGCCTTTTCTTATGTACCTACTCTTTTACAAAAGTCGAGTCATTGTATTATAATCTCATATTTTTATAATCCTTAAATATGCATATTCATACTACATACCACACACACTACATATTATGTAATAGCATGATAATAACGGTTTCACTAGTATTTTACACAAACCAATCTAATTTTTCGATAGTCATGCCAGTGAAGTTAAGCTTAAGTTAGAAATGTACAGTCGGCCACAAATACGCTCTAAGTAAGACTATAAAATATAATTTAAAAAACTATTAATCACATAAGAAAAAAAATATACAAAAATAGGCCAATGCTATTTTCAAAAAATATAAACCATGATAGCTATCGGACTCAACCGTTTTCAACAATGTCACATTATGTTCTAACAATACTTCAATAATCCTTG
This sequence comes from Helicoverpa zea x Helicoverpa armigera, assembly GCA_033682625.1. NCBI lineage: Eukaryota > Metazoa > Arthropoda > Insecta > Lepidoptera > Noctuidae > Helicoverpa > Helicoverpa zea x Helicoverpa armigera. Next base: position 2,988,335 of record JAWIIS010000041.1, read on the forward strand.
TACACTAGTTTACATTATTTTAAGAACAATACACTTATACAGCACATTTGAGGCTTCATACTCATGGCCATAACCTTTAACCACTCGTGAACTCGTATTTTAAATTAGGTAATACTATGTGTCATTATCGTCTTAAGAATTATTAGTGTTACATAAGCCTTGACAGTGAACATCGTTTGCGCAATACAAAATTATTAAGCGCATGTTATGGCTTAATAATTTGCTTTGCGCATTATTCGCTCGAAATAAATGTTTAAATTTTTTTTTTCCCTAAAATTTTCTTCATTTACATAGATATTAACATATTTACAATACATATCAAAAACTATCCCAGTAAAACAAACAACTAAAAAGCGTCAAAAAATTCGTCCCCATCGCTGTCAACTGGGAGCGTGCCCAAGAGGCTGGCAGCATTACCTCGTTGGATCGCCATGCTGATTCTTTGTCTGAGGTAATAGCCAGCCTTCTGGTCACGAGAAGCGTCAACCAGCCGCCTAGAGAGATCTTTAAATAGAATGTGGGCATTCGCACTGCACGACCCGAGGGTTTCAACCCCAATCGGTTCGAAAATATAGTTTCCGACCTCTATATTTCCGCCGCTTGAGGCTCTCCGCAGCCGCAGCGGCAGCAGCAGCACAGCACGCAGATCTTGGAAGGTGTGATGGCGCAAGAGTATCGACACAGGTTGCGTCCCATACTAAAGGCCTACCCATCTTTCAAGGGAATAACGGCATGTTTAAATAAATATGGAGAACAAATTAAGAGCAGAAATATAATTACGGAAAATCTAAGAAAGGATCGTCGCCAAAATTCGGGTGTTCTCACTTGCACCTTTTTGGAACCGCTTATTTTTGAAAAACCAAGTATCTTCGAGAGATGTGCCAAGGAATCCACAGTCCACCGTATTTGACCTAAAAGAAAGAGCTTGACCTACCTGCCTTATAGCATCTCCGCTCATCTTTCTTTCTTCTGTAATGTGATGCTGACTGTACCTATGTCCATTTTATCAAATCATTGTAAAAGCGTTTTGGTTATCATTCAAAACGTCATTTTGTCAGTTTGTTACTAATGATTAACTTTCTTATTTTTACGTATGTTATGATGTATGACTTTTTATATGAAAAGATTCGTATTTAATTCTTAAGTTATGTAAATACTATTTATATATGTAATACGATTTTACAATAAATATAACATTTATCTAATATCATGACAATCATAATTTCATATATTTTCTAAAAACACTAAACGAAAGTTACTTTTTGTAACGCTTTCACATAAATGGCTGAGCCGATATACATGGCTAAAATTAAACTTTAATACACATAAGTCCAGCGATTCTTAAAAGTGAAAAGCAAAGATTACTCATAGACGTAATGATATCGGTTTCTATAACAATTACGTACATGATCGGATTATTAGATGTCATTTAGTAGAACTTTTTCTTCATAGTGTAATTGTTATAATTATCTAGTCACGTTTGAAGAAAGGTGATTTGTATCAAAACATCCATCAGTCAGACTGCATTTTTTTCTTAAGCTAGTGCTCTAATTGTGTATTCTTAATTTTATTTAGTTATTTTGTCCATTTAACACTATCCCACTCAGTTGCATTGCATCCTGTTACACTAGAACCGTCCCTAACATAATTGGGAAAAGGTTTGGCAGATGATGTTTTTGTCGATTTCGGTGTTCTACATCAAATGCCCATTTTTATGTCTAGTTGCTAAAAAAGAATTAAATACTATCTTTAACCGTCTGGAATGCGTACTTGTGCATTCCATTTAAAGCATGTCGTATTAGAATATACCCATACACAGGAAAGACATGATGGTCTCCTGTTAACCGTCTTGTAACTCTGTGTCTAATATGGTCTTAGGTAATTGGAAGTACCTACCTAATAAACAGGCACCGATGTTTATGGAGGTACTACTTTAGAAGCGGTAAAAGTTAAAGGTATTTTCCAATTTCTTCGTACAAATTGAAACTTAAGAGCTTAATTCTGTCGGAGGCAGGACCAAAAAACGTGAAGAACAAATCAACATTAAGATTCCTTATTTAAATAATTTTATTTTCACTCAAACATGTAGGTTTTTAAAGCATAGCCATCCTGATTAATCTAATACAAATCAGTATGGCCATGGTTAGTTTTGTCTCACTAGTAAACCAAGAATTTAAAATTCGACCTCGAAGAAAAACAAAAGACGTTTTGCGGAGCGGGAATAATATTTTGTTCAAATGTAATAGAAATTACCTTTTTAATTTTCTGAAAAAGAAAACTTAACTTTCTCAAAAATTTCACACTTATTGAAAAGCATTTCATAGCTCTTACATATTCATGCTTATGTCATTACGAAAACCAAGAATACAGAAGTCTCCAACTACATATGTTAGTGAAACAAATTCCACCTCATTTTCAATACAAACTAGCGTATCTATGCCAAGTTACGTCACAAACAACAACGCTTTGTCCATCTTCTTAACACGAGCGGAACCGCGATATTAATTGCTATGTAACATCGACTGCTCTCGATTTATATCGATTTTATCTCGATAGCGAATCGCGTTTTACATACATCATCGCGTGGCTTGTAGTGGATGTACAAAGCAGGATAGGTTGAGAAGGTTAATATAATATTTCATTGCAAACTTTAAGTAGGTATCAAACCAAAAGTAAGAGGCGCCATACAAATTTTTGAAAAACGCTCCTAGATAAAACATACGAAATTCTATTGTCTCATTGAAAAAAGGACCACCACATGAAATTAAAAAAATCAAAGAATCAGAAATACCTAGTATCCAATCTAAAGACTTCCTACATTGAATGCTTATTGTTGGGCAGAATTCACAATTATGCTATCAAAACGGAGAAGGAGCTTATACAGTACCGAAAATGCCTTTATAGTAAGTACTGGCATCTGGATAGCTATAACGTGCCCTAAAAATACCATAAATACAACATTTGTCAGCCATCATCTTCATCATCATCCTCCGGCCCTTTTTCCCAACTATGTTAGGGTTGGCTTCTAGTCTAACCGGATGCAGCTGAGTACAAGCAGCGACTGCCTATCTGACCTCCTCAACCCAGTTACCCGGGCAACCCAATACCCCTTGGTTAGACTGGCGTCAGACTTACTGGCTTCTGACTACCCGTAACGACTGCCAAGGATGTTCAATGACAGCCGGGACCTACAGTTTAACGTGCCATCCAAAACACAGTCAATGGTGTCTAAGATATACTTAGAAAGTACATACGAACTTAGAAAAGTTGCATTGGTACTTGCCTTCATACTCGAGAGGTTGGTTCTTTGCCCACTAGGTCACCACGACTTTTTTTTACCCACTAGGCCACAGCCATCATCTTATTTTTCAAAATAGACCTTTTGTTTTCCAAGATGGAGTGTCAGTTGTTCCGTTACGAGCGATTAGTTACAATTATCGAGTCTAATTGCAACCCGGCGGGAAAAGTCGAGAAATAAAACAATGCGATTTTTTTGCAGTCGCGAGAATGATAGTCTTAGGTACTTACTTAGTTACTGCTTTTTAACTGTCTATGGGTATAATAACGAGAATAACGTTATTGAGATGTATTCTATACTTCTTAATACTTCTGAGAATTGTCTTAATGAAGTATTTATAGGTTCATGAAGTTGGAAAATACATAGTTCCTAGAGGAACATCGATGTTTTACGAACAGTATTATACTAGTTCAATTTATCACAGTTTTATTTCTGATTCAGGCATCAGCGACACATTAAAGGCCAGCTTATACAAAAAGTATAAATAAATATTTTTCAAAAATATGTATTACAAGACATTTAGTATCCCCCACAGTAACGGAAAATATTACAACTATAAATAGAATGATCAGCCAAATTACTACCTACAACTCCAAATAATATTTCAAGATATAGGTATCAAGATTGCTCTTGAGCGATAAGACCGCCTGTTGTACTCACACGTATTTGTTTGTAATGTCCTTGTCTATGTTTCTTTGGTGTACAATAAAGAATATTCTATCTATCTATCTACTATTTATATTAACAATTTACAGAACCATATTCATCAAGAATGCTTAGAGCCGTAAAACTGGTCCTTTTCCGTTCAAAAGGACCAGTTGCTAAATGCTGGAATTAGCAAGTAACATGATTGGCGTTTCAGAATAGAAACTGGTAAGATTATGTGTTTCCTCACTTAGAAAGTTGATAGGTTTTCCACAGCTTAATTATAAACTGAGAGGCGAGACTCCGTAGTATTTATAGGTACTATCTGTAGAGATTTAGTAATTCAGTACTTATAATTAAGTAAGTACCTATTATGCGTCCAATTCCTTACATGAGTTGTGCATCTTTTGATAATGTTTAGTGTGGACAACTCAAGAATAGATAAGATAGTTTTATCCGTTGCAATGAAGTTGCTCCTTTAGGAAACAAAAGGAAACACGTTATACAAACAGTTTGATTTGAACTTTTAATACCATCCTTTGAGCTACCGTGACAGAAAACCTTAAACAACCAATGTATGCGGCAGTCTGACATTATATAGGTGATATATATGACCTTCAAAAGGTTACAATTAAAAATAAACATAGTTTTTTTCCCTTAATTAAGTAAATCGATTTCTGTTATCGTTCACACAGGGTTTAATAATGAGGTGTTATCTAATAAATTATCTGGTTGAAGGTCGGTGAAAACATTGTTATATTAGTTCTATTGTTGTTATTGAGAATGTGCTAAAGGGCATGGCTTTTATTAACTCGTGTATATTTATTTAGTAAACCTAGTGCTCTAATGTTTGTTATGTAGGTGTATTTATTAAGAGTGTTATCTGATAAGCGGTACTTTAGAACGTTCATGGGGGTCCTAAATAGAAAATATTATTACGTGGTACTAACCAATTTTGAAAAAGTTAATGTTTTTTACCATTTCCACGTTAAACTTGATAATAAAGTTACTATTTGGTATCAAGTTTTTAGTAACTCCCCAAAGATTAACAACTCATTGACTTTGAACTTTTTACTGATAGTATCAGTTAAAGTGTTACTTGTGAGATGACGGCAGATAGAAGAGTATGGAAGAAGAAAACATGCTGCGCCGACCCCAAATGAAATTGGGATAAGGGCAGGAGGATGAGGATGATGATCAGTTAAAGTATTTATCCGTATAAAAAATATTGCAATCTAATTGGAACATATGTACTTAACATTAATTACTAACGTTACGAAATTTATCCATCCATGATGCTGGATGGAATGAAAAAACTGTTGTGCCAAAGTTAAGAAAACTTTACAACTATAAAAGTACAGAAACACACATTTTGATAATGTGATCTGAAGCGTTGAAAAATGATGTACCTACACAAATAACTCTATTATTAAACCGCTACAGTTTGTAATAAAAACTTTAAACAACGGTAAAATCATACTACAGAAGCGCATAAGTACCACTTCTAGCACTTTACAAATGATGTCCATATTCTAACAACACACTAATTACTGAAAGAAAGACACAACTGTTCTACATTATTACGTAATACAAACTACGTAAACAATGTCAAAATGAGAACAAACGCCAAAACTATAACGTTTACTCTAATAATTATGCAAGTATTACGGAAACAAAAGAAATGTGGGAGTTTGTTACGCAAAAATTCGGAAGTCACACACTAAACTGTAGACTGTAGACTGTCCGGCTGACGGCTTTCATGCAAGATCACAACGTTTTCTATGCTTGTTTACAATTATTATGCTCATTCCAACCATTGGTACTTGCACTTTCGAATCGACGCGAATGACTAAGTAAGTCTGTAAAACTTTCTCTCCTTTAACATGTTACCAATAACGTCCATCCAATGGAGCTTCTTTTGATCTCCGATTTGTTTTCTTCCATTTTTAATTTCATTTGTCGTGACGTCACAGCGATTGTACTGCTTCGATGCCGCCAGTCATTTGCGTTCTAACATGAGACCAACGCGGCCGCATTCGCCGTTCATAGCAATACCATAACAGCTAACAGCGCGTTCGCTGCGTTACGCGAAAATCTCTTCGGTATTCACGGTAACGTTGTAACGTTAACGCGCGCGTTTTCAGTTTTGCTATCGTTTCGTGTGTTGATAAGGATTCTGTTTTACGTTTTTCTGTTGTGACTGATGGGGGATTGTGAGAAAATTGTGGCGTTTGCAGGAAATGGAGTGTCATTAGCGTAAAAGGTAAGTTAAGGCTTTTTGTTTCTTATTAATGATTGTTTTTGTTTAGTTAGAAAAAGATCGTTGGTACTCAGTTAGACCGCGAGTTGTTGTAGTATCGAAGTTTACAAAACTCTTGCTGAGCGCTCTGTATTTACTTTTAAAAGGAAACTTCGTGTTTCGAATTACAATTGGTGTTAGTTATTGGTAACATAAACTATAAGTGAAAACTTTTACAGCTGTACCTGTAGAACTATGAATTGTGGCTTGTTGTGAAGTTTTTGAAATTGCTCTTGTTTCTAAGCAAACAAACAAATTCAGGCTGTAATAATTAACCCATGATTAAAAGCCAGTCAAACCTTAATAACATGCTTCTTATTTCCTTCGCGCTAATCTCAAGAACTACTGGCCCGACTTGAAAACTCTTTCAGTGATATATAGAGGGAGGTAATTTTTTTCGGGTACTTTATAAAACTAGTTCCTATGTACTGCGTTTGTCATTAGAAAAAAAAACTTAAAATACTTCCATCAATTCACTTCCTCTTTCTCCTTGAAATAAACAACATAATTTACCTACCTAAAAACCACCATCGCCTTTGAGCCGTTTTAACCAAAGGGTTACCAAACTCAAGGTCAAATTCCTTCGCGGTATGTACAGTTACCGGCACGGATGTCGGGCCCTGACCTTCACCTGCGCACAAGCGATTTACTGCCTTATTGCCTTATGCGTACGGGTGCGCAAAGCGATCCCCACTCTTCCGCCGAGAGCCCGACATCCGTGCCGGTAACTGTACCAAAGGAATTTGACCGACATCATTAGAACAAGAGTAGGTAGGTAGGATGCTGATGTACCTACCTACTAAAGGAAAGGTTTGTTACTGAAAAACAATTGAAGAGTTGTAAAACGAAGTGTGACGATAAAGTTGGTGCAAGTATTTTGTATTGTAAGGAATAATTGTAATCTCATCATCTACCTAGCTTTTTCCCAAGTCGGTTGGTTGAGTTCCAGGCTAGGATGATATTCAAGAGGGAGGCCTATGTCCAGCAGTGGACTGCGATAGGCTGATGATGATGATGATGATAGACTTATAAAAGCTAAAGATAACCTGTTTCATATAATTAATCATTTCTGACTGATTCTAATTCCTATAAGCAAAAATAAAAAGAATTTAAAATTTAAATTACTACTACAAGATATTGCACTTATCAAATCTCAGTCAAAATCTTAGACCTAATGAATTCATAAATAGTAATCTGTCACTACTTTTATAAATTAAATATATTTAAAAAAAACAATGGGTTGATATTCCTAGAGGGAAGAGCTGATAAAAAAAAAACATTTATCAATTTTTATCCCAAAATCAATAATTCCCATAAAAACTTTACACTATATTGCAAAAAAAAGTTAGCACAAAAAATAAACACAGATTAGTATAATCATGTTATCGTGACTCCGCACTGTAAACAGTTCCACCGTGAACAATTTACGTAGGTTCGGTCCACATTGAAAACAACGTGACCCAATGATATTTAACTATTTACTATAGAGGTAGTTTCATGTATAATGCTTATGGTAGAACTACGGCCGTGGATAAAGACATTAGTGACGATGAAATTACTAGGTACGAGTAACTTATCGGTGCTATGACTGGCCTTCAATGGTCAGGCATGTAGTATCAACAATTACGTACTTTTTATTGCATGAGTATTTGATAACTTCACACTGGATATTAAATAATCATAAGCTTATCCAAGCAGATGCCTAGAGCGACATGGTTGCATAGCGAGGTTGTGGGAATAGAAAACGCTCCCGTGTCTGCGCAAATGATTGTGCACTATACCTCTTATATGTCCTGCGCTGTTGGCTGATCATTTCGAGTCCAGCCGTGGTTGACAATCGGTCTGGATACCATTAGTATTGATAAGATTCACCTAACTCTGTAGTTAGATGCCAGTCTATCACAATATACTGGATGGCTGTTCTACGTTTGCAACTAATTCAATGTAGAATGAAGCCTAAATATTCGTTAAGTTTGATCGCAGTTTTTTTTAATAGTTTAACAATAACTCTAGTACCACACAGGTGTGTCCCGGACACAAAACGAACACATTAATACCAATGACACACATGAATGCAAACCCAAGGTCACTTCCCGAATCTTTTCATAGTACACAGCCGCCATGATGGAACACATTATAAATAAGATAATTGTCATTACAATAGATACCATGGCTGGCGGTCACGATTATTAAAGGAACTCGTTTTTTTTGCAACTTAGTGTAATGTTGAACAGGTCGGTGAACTTTGCAATGTCGTTGCTTAATATGGATTGAAGTTAGTAATTATCGTTTTAAGACTTTGCTCAAGTAATGATGGACGGAACTTAAGTTTATTAATTGCAAAAGATTTAAAATACCTATTGGCTTTTGTAAACACTAGGAACTGTTTGTTTTGTTTAAACGTTGCATATTCGGATAGGTATTTGTCGCACCAGTTTTGGTTAAATATTTTAAAACTACTTCATTCATGCAACCTTTCATATATTTTCTCACAAAAAAAAAATCAAGCTTCACTTTGACAAAGTTCTTCAGAACTTCAAAATGCCTCAAAATACCTGCAGGTAATTTCATCAAGAGAAAATCCAAAAACATTTTAACTTTTAACCCAAACTGACCTAAGTAACTTAGCACCTTTTGCAACAGTTCATTCATTGATCAACCAACAAATTTCCTCAACCAACAAGGAAATAGTCTTAAAGTTCAATTTCATAACAGCACCCTATTTACTCTATAAAACTCTTTACAGTTTCAAACACGATTAGTCAAGGTTAGTCTAGCTTGAAACCATTGTGTCACTGAACTGTAAGTAATAGATCTATTCAGTGTTTGCTTAATTGAATAGAACCTTTTTGTTAGTACACTTTGTTGTCTGTTAATACAATAGATGACAATAGATGTCTTCATATTAGCACATTGTTGATCGTCTACTGTTATGTACATAGATTGTTGTTTTGGTAATGATATAATATTGCGTATTAGGACTCATTGGTATTAGGGCCAACCCGCATTGAGTAAGCGTGGTGGTTAATGCTCAATCCTTCTCCGTGTGAGAAGCTTCCTGTGTCCAGCAGTGGGACGATAAAAAGGCTGTAACAGTAACAGTATTAGGGCTATGAGCAACGATTTTAAGTAAATAGAAGTCTCAGTTTCATTTTCTATCGTCTGTCTAGCTTTTCTAACTATATTGGGGTTAACTTAAAGTGTAGCAGGATTTGACTGCGTATTCTTCGTAAACAAATGAATGAACTGCTTAGAAAGCTGACTTCTTAAACCCGATGACCTGGTCAATACTATGTATGTCTCTAAGTGAGACTGGCTAACAGACTTTCAGGATTCTGACAACTCGCAAACTTGATACTGCCAAAGATGAACAAATGTCAGCCAGAATCCACAATTTAACGTGCCTTCCGAAAAAATTAAGAACGCGTTATGACATAGATGGTCAACCATCCAGCCATAAAATTAAAATCATCACCTTTCAATCTTAACATCTTCTTATTAAAAAAAAAACGTTTAACACTGTTAAACAGACCGAATATAAATAGTTTTTGGCATAACAGATAGTTATTATGTTCCGGGCAACCTTTCTAGCATCTCAAACTATTTAAAGTATTACATCAAAACCTTATCTTATTACATTATAATTATTTACCAATTCCGTCTAGATATTATAATCGCCTAGTATTGTAGTGTCGTTCACCTCAATAAGATTGCCAATATTTTGTAACTGACATTATTATCTAGAATAATCTTAAATAGGAATAATAGATGGTGCAATTTAATCTGATGGAGCTGTCCTACTTTTGTATAGCGAAGTGGTCACCCTACCCTTCTATTACTCTTTCTTGTTATTGTAACTATTTAATTGTTAATCAAAATTGTGTTGCCGTGAAAGGATGTTAAAACTCCGAAACTCGATAATCAGAGTATAAACAAAATCGCTTTAATATTGTTTCCCTACTAATCTAATAATAATAAGAGGACAAAATTTAAACCCAAAAACGACTGAACCGATGGAAAAAATAATAATTAACTTTTGGAAAGTTTAACTAGTCAAGATTCACGATCGAGTAACGTAGGCTATATTTTGTGTAGGTACGGAAAGAAACTGCGGGGAAACAGCTAGTTACCAAACATAATTAAATGACTATTTTCCATCGTAACATAAGCTTCATCTAGCTTAATATAATTATATTTTCATGTTATGACTGTCACTTGATCACAGTACTTTACAACTTCAGTAGTAAAAGCAAAGATTTCTTATTTTTTAATCATCATTAATTTTATATGAATAATGCATGGTAATTACTAATTATGGTTTGGCTTTCTACTATGGTAGTTTTAATTTTACTTGTGTGTATTTTCGATGTATAGAAATCATAATAATATTATATTACCATAATAACACACTATTATTTCAAGTACCTACTTATATTATAATTCAGCCCTATCATCAGCACATTAATATGAAACTAATTAGAAATCAGCAATAGTAGTAAAAGTACAAACACACAATTAAAATAATACAGGCCAATAAAAAAGAACTTAATTTTTTCTTTTATCGAAGAAAAATTTAATGTTAACTCAATTAATTATTTGCAATAAAAATTAGCAGTATCATAAAAAAAAACCTTCGGTAATTTTAACGACGCCTAACAAAGCAAAAAAAAAACATTATAATTAGCAAAGAAGCGACAATATTATCAATAATTTTCTCGTATACTTAATTGCAAAATCCTCATAAGCATTTACAGTTGGTTGCATTAACATACTTTGTGCCGACGCTACTTACCGACAGTATTTTAATACCGTTATGTAAAGGTGCATTTGCACTTGCATTGATGCGACAAAATATGTGTCATACTACGTACAGTTCGTGGCTTTGACCACATTTTTTTTAGGTGAAGATATGGCCCGAATATGTGAAAAAGTAATAATTAGAAAAAAAATATATCCACTTTAAATAAATAAAAATTATTATTAAACTAGCTGTTGCCCGTCTATATTATATTCGTCACAGATTCTTTTAAGTGTTAACTTTAGAAATTCCCTCTTTTCCTTTTCTGTGGTATTTTTTCTGTACTTTTTCTATCAGTACTATATACAGAAATATATACACGATAGAAGGAAATAAAAATGCTTATTACTTTCATTAAACAAAAGCAACAAAGACTTTAATTAACCCGTCAAAAGTATGTCAAAATAAAAAACACCCAACCGATTAAAAGATCCGATTTCTCGATACAGTAAAATCGATATCGGAATCGGAACTCGTTTTATGTAACAATAAATACAGTTTATGTGCGTACGACACGAAAATATCGTTAATAACGATTCGAAATGAAATAAGTGTAATATTTATTAAAACGGTTGTCCATGAAATAAGTCGTAAAAGTGGGTTGTATTTTGAAATCTCATCTGGAGAGAGATAATAATAATTGTAGTACTTAAACAAAAAGGGGCATGGAGAACGAAATGACTGGCGGAGATGTCATAACGCAAAATTTCCTAAGAAAGTAGCGCGCCAAAATCCGGGTGTTCGGGCGTCGACGAATGTTACTAGCTCAGCCCTTATACGCCTTCTGTGGAACCCGCCTATTATCTATACTAATATTATAAAGAGGAAAACTTTGTTGGTTTGTTTGGTTGTAATGAATAGGCTCAAAAATTACTCGACCATTTTTAAAAATTCTTTCACCATTCGAAAGCTACATTATCCACGAGTAACATAGGCTATATTTTATCCCGGTGCGGGCAGTAGTTCACACGGGATGCGGGTGAAAACGCGGGAAAACGGCTAGTATTCAAAATAAAATCACCAGTCAACCAAAACCAATTTTTGACAGTTTGGTTTCAATTTGACGAGATATCGTAACGTCTCTTTAGTTCTAGTAACTGATCACACACACCGTACGTACCCTGACCTACAAGAAGATGCCTGACCTACCTTCCTAGTAGCATCTTCGCTATCTTTTCTTAATCCGTGGAAAGAGGATATAAAAATGAAATATGTACACAGCAATTATATAAAATAATTAAAATTTTAATACGTTCTGTAGGAAATGGCTTTACGGTGCGCTGTTGACCTCGTCGTATGCAGATAAATTATTATAGTATTTTTCTGTTGAAGCGATTCCTGTTCAGCTGTTGTACAACATAATTAAATATATTTCTGAATAATTACGAGTCTTCCCTCCAATTATTCTTTATAAGCTTAGTAATTCTTGATCTGAATAAGATTGTGCAACAGTGTAGTAAAGAACATTTAAAAGAAAAAGAGGAAGAAGCGAGAGTAAATATACAATCTGCACCATTCTTAATAGAGCGGCTTTCCTTTATTAGGGTGACACCACTAAAGCGTAGCGAAGAATTTTTAAACAAAACCTAAAGTTAATTCAAATTATGCCATGTAAACATCCCGTGATGGTCAAAAAATATTCATAAAGCACCAACTATAGTTATGTGCTATAGAGAAACAAAGTTATCCGTCAATTAGGCTTCACCAGCCTAAATAAGTGGCGGCATAGTCGCATTAGTCACCGCGCCGCGTCCGATCCAATTGGGCAGACAGGCAGCGAACCATATTGGATCTACTATGAAGAGCTACGGGAAATATAGATGGTCTATAATGTCTAAACAAAAACGTTTGGTCTGAAATCGAATCGAATAAGAAGAGAAGTTTTTACTGTATAGATAGAGAGTAAGATGATGATGATGTAGATTTATTTTCTTCAGTTTCTTGATAATATATATATAGTAACCCATAAACCACTACCTCTATTACCTTTTATCAACAGGTGAAGCAAAGTTTGTTGCGTTTCTTCTTCTTCCCAGCAAAAACACATAGGAAGATATGGATGGTTTTTGGGTTCAAGTTCGCAATCAACAAATAAATAAAAGTTTGTTGTAAAAAAAGTTTGAATGAATGTTTTTAAGATTGAAGTTCGACATAAAAACTATATATCTTTCAAGGTTGTTCTTTTCCGATTTCCGATGCGTCAGCACATCAAAATCTACTCTGAGTGCATCAAGCATAGTTTAGTGTTCTAGCTAAAGTGTGTAAAATAGACAGCTATTTTCGCACCCATCATATGATTTATTTAAGTAGGTTACCACGCAACAATATGTTGTTAAACTTTGAAATGACCAGTTATTTCCAACTACCTATAGTCAGGTCTACCTAGTGACATCAATCCATGAAGAACAAAATTACTGTCGGAGGTGCCATAACAGAAAATCACTTAAGAAAGAAGCGCGCCAAAATGCGAATAAGCGAGGGACGGGGAATGTTACTGTTTTCGCCCTTACACACCTTGATTGGACCCGACCATTTTTTTGACTCGACCGTTAACATATGAAATATGTCTCAAAGAACCGAAAAGCTTCGTCAGTTCACTCGTGACTGATCATTTTGGTCATGCCCACCGTCCTAATTTGACCTAGAAGAAGGCGCCTGACCTACATGCATTATAGCTCCTCTCATCTTTCCTTGCTCCGTGCCTCCAACGCAGAATTGTACACATTGGTACATATGCTGTGCTGTGAAGGACTATAGTCAGCTTTGCTTTGACACAAACGGAGTTGGGTTTCGAAAGTGTGGAACGTGGTTGCCCGATATTCTAAGTTTGAAATATGTCTGTACAGTCAACTGCGAAATAATACGCCCAAAGGATTTATTTTCGAAATCATAGTCAAGTTAAAATGCAGTAAAATTAAAATTTTATAAAGCTGAAAATCTTCTGGTTACTTTTTTATCTATTATACTCTTTTACTAACACCCTTCATTTTATCATTAATCATTTCCTAACATAGTCTAACAATTATTTTATGAATGAGTTATTCAAATTCTATGTTTTTAAATTCAAAATAGGCCTAAGTATAAAATCTTTTTCGAAACGTCAAACTAAAAGTTATCTTCTATAATTTCTGAAACATGCGTTTTACTGCACTGCGCTGACTGTACTGCCCGCGTTGAAACCGCTTTGTGCCTTCTGTGGCTTGAAAAAAAAAAACAGGATTTGTGGAACACTGTTGCCCCTTTGACACTGTATGACCAAGGTGTCAAAGTATGTGAAGTGCGTGATACTGACCCAGGGCACACTTTTGACGTGCTTAACCCTTAGTCTTTTTTTTTCGAAGCGAAACAAAACCCTAATACAGACGTTTTTTTACATGAACACTATTATTTAAGTTTAAAAAAGGAAATATACTAAAGGACATACCTTGAATATTTTTTTTTTAATTTATCGCTTTAGTGCTTAGTATTTTGCAGTTAACTGTACCTGTCAAGTTGAAAATAATATGAATAGAAAATTGACAAAATCTTATGAATTTACCAACTTCCAGAATACATATAGATGATATCTTTCCTCTACACTAAACTTATTAGCGACAGTTACAAAAGCAACATTTTGAAACAATGAAAAGTAGAACGTCCACAGAATATTTCAATCAATTGTTCTTTCATTGTTATATTTCAATGGTCGGATCATTATTAGTAATACTTATGATGTCTCACACTGTAATTCAATAAGCTGATGAAGCTAATGTATGAGCAATATGAGCATTGTATTCAGTGGTTTAGTGACCTAAAACCAAGATTTCAACTTAGTCTGCTCATGAAATATTTTAGTGGCGTGGGAGTGAAATATTGTAGTAATTAGCCTTCTTCTTAGTATTTATGCAGATATATAAAATAGTTCCTTTCTCAAAACGTTTTATATGAACTTTTATCAAACTGTGAATGAAGACATCGAAAAGAAACCAGCCTTGAAAAAAAAAACACTAAGTATCGTTATATTTGAGCGTGGACATAAGAAATTGCTTACCCTGCTTTTTACGTTAAACGAGTATTGTTCGATTAAAAAACATATGTGACGAAAAAGATCCCTTTATAAATAAAAGGTTCAAACTACAAAAAAAAAAAAACAAAATTCATTACAACAGTTATTATGTTAACAGTATAGAATGTTTCGATTGGAAATTACCGATTTCTCACACTAAGGTGTACTTGAAATTGGAGTCGCACTTTCCTTTTTGTGAATTCGATACCTAGATGTCACTTTATACCCATTCCTGTTTTTACAACTGATGAGAAACACTAAAGAAGCTTGATATACCGCCTTGAAGATGTAAAGATAATGTCTTTTACCTTTAATGTTTATCATAATCGAGGTCAAAGAAATTGGTCAATTTCTATATAGAAATACTCTGTGCTTACAAAAAATATACAAGTTAGTAACTGGATAAAAAGTAGGTACCTAATGACAGTTTTTCAAAACTATGAGAACTTTTAGGTCCCCCGCAGATCGCAAACTTTGTCTATACCTATGGTACAAATCACGCTAAATAACTTTGTAATTCTAAAGTTACCTATTTGACTCCTTGCGCATTTGTTTTGATATTGACTTCATAGAAGTAAAAAAAAATGAACAAGCACTAATTGGGCATGAATGAGATGTCAAATGACCTACTTCACAATAGCAAGTATATTTAGCGCAAACTGTAGTACGCACATTACAAAGAAATTGTACCAACATCGGCTGATAGTGATTCCACGAAACACCAATGAAGGAAAACATTGCAAGGAAACTGAAACTTGAAAATAAAAAAATAACAACTATGAAATTGGTAATCTGAAAGCGTGATGATCAATGCTCAAGCCTTCTCTTTGTAGAAAAACCCAACTGTCGTATTGTAAATAGACCGAATTTTAATGTACTACAGAAACGCTGTTTTCATCGGTCTTGCTTGCATTCTGTGCACGCTACTTCGCGCACCCGGGCAAAAAGTCTACAACCTACCTCAATAAATAGGTTACTTAACACTGTATTTTTTTTTAATCTACAATTTTTTCTGCGTTCAAACGAACTAAATCTTCAGTTTTATAACAGCCATTAGTACCTACTTATGCGAAAGTAATCCTGTCTGAGCGTTTTTATTTCGGTCATTTACGCCAAAACTACTGAATCGAATTAAATGTTTTGGACATAGTATAGAGCCTCACATTAGCAAATTTTATCCAGTGTCGGAAATAGTTAACTTACGTGTATAATTTAACTTACGTTTGTAAGTTAACTTACGTGTGTAAGTTAACTTACGTGTGTAAGTTAACTTACGTGTGTAAGTTAACTAATTCCTAAGTAATGTTAAGTATAAGCTTACTAAGGCACACTTGGCACTTGTAGGTTATTTATATTAATGCAAAATAAATAACAACAGTTAAGAGCGTGTACGTCAACCGCGCGCCATTTGGCCTAAAATGGTACTTTTCAAACCACTGTTTCTCAGTAACTACTTATCCTATAACTATGTTATTTTTTAATAACGCAAGGTAATTTCACTGTCTATATAGTTAATTGAACATAAATTTCAATTTGTGTAGTTTAAATACTTAAAACACCTATAACGTAACAGATGTTTTATAAAATTCCCGTTCAGCGTCTATTTCGAAGCTTAAATTCATGTGAAAACAGTGGCAAATCTAATCATATTTATTTTTTTACTCATAGACGAAATCCCCATGCCTATAGTTAGTTGAAAACATTTTTTGATTTAGGTCTCTATCTTTCAGAAAAAAATATTTTAACAATGTGAAAAATTGTGAATTTCAAATGCTTTTTTTACCTATCTATCTTACTTAATTTAATATAACAATTATTTACTATAGTAATATAACTCTTTCTTTAAAACATAAACTTTATATTATAATTTAATCTCTCGTTTTTATTTTTTTATAAATTATTTAAAAACTACTATAAAACGCTGCACGCGAGTCAACTCAAACCAGACCGCCGCAAGGCTTCACAGAGAGAGGACGTGTCGCTCCGTCACATCGCGTAGGGTGAATAACCTCTGCCGTGGATACCGAGAATAGAGTACATTTCAAGCGCGACCAACAAATCTTGATACATTACTATTTTATTTAAAGCTCAATTTTGAAGCATATTTTTTTTATCGATTGAGTTGAAATTTTGTTTGAATGTTCAGTTTTAATGACAATGTATGATTCTATATCCAATATGGCGGTATACCCAAGATGGAGAAAAAAATGTTTTTAATGCATTCCTACGATATTTATTTATTTATTGCAAAAATGTATACAGTTACATATGGGTATCAAATGAAAGGGCTTGCTATGAATAACTCGAAAAAAAATGTGTCGCGAGTCTAAATCCAATATGGCGGACTCCTTAGGCTAGAAATCACTTATTGCAGATGTCTGTTACCAATCGAGCTATATTTTTTTTTTTCATTTTGGATGTACCCAAATTTTGACTTTTGATCTCGAATAACTTTTGAAGCATATAGGATAGATAACTTAAAACTTTATTTGCAATGGTAAACCCAAGCTCTTCACCAATATTTGGCTTTCCGGCAATTGTTGTTATTTGACCACAATTTTTCGGTCTGGATGGACTGGACCATTCATATAAACAATCAATTTTTCAAATCGGTCCAGGCGTCTTTGAGAAATCGAGAACAATCAAATTGAGAACAATCACAAAACAATCTAATTGAAACCTCCTCCTTTCTTTTTTTGAAATCGGTTAAAATACAGAAACTCTTAACATTGTCATTAATCATCAGTCGACTATTTAGTACTGTTGAAAATTGTATGTAATATACAGAAAGTCCTCAAAACCAAGGTTTTCATAGGTGCCCGATTTTTTTGCAAAAGAGTGTAAGTATTAACGACTTATTTTCATGCTTTTATATTTTAGACATCCATAGACTTACACTATTTTCTCGCTATTAACTATTTACTAAATAATATATTTTTTGTTCTACCAATTTCACTCGAAAGGATCAAAATGGTTTGTGTGACTACACGTGAAGTATGATAGGCACGCACACAGCCGCGATGCTAGTCTGCGCGGTTTTTTGCGTTGAATTACCTAAAGTTGACATCGCGCGGCGAGCGTACACGCTCTTAACAAGAACGCACTATTCTATTCTACTTATTTAATCAAAGTGTATAAACCAGCTTTCATTCTCAATTTAAACTTAATAAAGTCTTATTCTAAACTCCTATTATCATTTTCTTAACCTTGTTTGTCGTCTACACTACTCTTAAATAGAAAGAAAACCGTAGGAAACTGCTCTAAGCCAAGTTTTGCATAAACTATTGACCTTAATTACGATAGTTTGTAAAGTTTTAAATATCAATGAGGTTTTCTTATGCACTTTGGAAAACGGATTTTGTATCTGCAGTACAGCTTAAAATAAAATGCAGCATTCGACGTTCAATATGTATAAGACATTAGGTATAGTTAAAACGAAAAAAAAATTAGTAATTATCAATTAGGAACCCAAATTGTACCACTAATTGAACACAACAAACATTTATTTTTAGATATAAGTATCCTTTCCAAAAGAATATACGTATGTTATAACGCCCAAAGCTTTTCTCCTCTCTTTATTATAAACAACACCCACGGTTCTATTTATAATTTACCAAAATTCCACCACTCGAAATTGGCATCTATTTTTCAGTGATGAAAGCTTATTCAATTACATTTACAGACGTAACATGTAACAAATAACGACACAAACAGACGAACAACAAGTTCAAACGTTTCCTCAACTTAATAAACGTAATTGCACCTTTATTATCTTATGGTGCATTTCTATAAGCTATCTATCCGCCGGCAGAGATTGAATTTTGATATTAGCTTCTTATAAATTACTAGCCGATTTCCCGCGGCTTCATCCGCGTCCTGTGATAACTACTGCCCTTACCGATAAAAAATAAAATAGAAGTGTAGTTTTCCAACAGTGAATAAATTTTTCAAATCGGTTCTGTAGTTTCGCAGCCATCAGGCTACAAACAAAGAAACAAAAAAATATCTCGTCTTTATAAAATTATGGTAAAGACATCCCAATATCTAATCGCAAAACACGGATGGATAAGTTATAGAAATTCGCGGTTAAATTGTTCAATTCAATCTGTCATTATTCATTATGAATGATAGATTTTTGTGAAATCTATGAAATTGGTGTTGCGTTCGGTGAAATTATTTAATGTAAAAAATCTAGACTGAAATTATTTCGGACATATCGTGTCTTGGTTTAGTGGTTATTGATAAATGGTGGTTTGTGCAGACATTTATATTGTATACAATATTTGTGTAATATGTTACGTAACTAATAGCCTAGCTATTATTGTAATGTATTTACAAACAGTCACTTTGTCAAGTTGCTTTTTTCTTCAAATCAAAGTGTGTACTAAACTGTAAGTATGTCCTAAAATATCTTAAAGAACAATAACATTTGTGGCTGCCCTATATTGTCTATACTAATATTATAAAGGATATTTGTTTTTTGTAATGGATAAACTCAAAAATTACTGAACTGATTTTAAAAATTAATTAAATGATGGAAAGCTACACTCTTGCCGGTATGGGCAGTAGTTCCCGTGAGTCGCGGGTGAAACTGCGGGAAAACGGCTATTCTTAATATAATTGAACAAAATTAATATTAGGTACTCTTAAGTCAATCAAAGACCCAAAAATAATACTTAAACTATCGTAGTGTACCACACTTTTTTTCTCACATCTTTTTCGTAAATAAATCTTCGTATCCAGATCAAAGTTTAACTTAATTTCTCAATGCACTTTATACAATATTTACATTTACTGGAAGATGTTCCGTACAGTGCGATTCTAACGGGAATGCAGTGTGAGTAACCTCTTTACGTCTTTAGCAAATCTGTATCGAGCGTCGCGCCTACTTGCATGTTAATCAGAGGTGGGATTTCATTTGTTTTTTTGTTTGTCTGTTAATTGGATGATGAGTTGTTTATGAACGTTTTTATGTAATTTTGACCACTTCGCTGTCCATGATGCAGACACAATAGGTACCTAAACAATTGGCGTGTATCACATATGACTCATGGGATAGGGAAGTTATTAAGTTAAAAATTGCATAAAGTCATCAGCGGTCAAAAACTTTTGAGGGTCAAGGTATATCTTCAGTGTTTTTTTCAAATGATGTTTATTATAGTGATGGAGTCTTTTTAATCAATCCATTTTGTAGAAAGGCACTTTATAACATATAAGTAACGTTAAAGAGACAAATAGTAGGCGCAAACTTATGCCAGAGTCAGATTACCCATTTAACGACACTTCCTACAAAAACGACAATAAAAAATAGGACACTACTTGCCCAACTATAGTCTAGACATTGACAGGTCATTAACCTCAACACCTGACGGCTATTGACCTTTTTATACAACTGAAGTGAAGTAGTAAACAGTACTGATCTACCAACACTTTCTTAGAACAAAAAACTGCATCAATCGTAATGCCGCTTCACAATTCTTATTTTAGATTCATTGATTAAAACACTCGATTTAAAACCTTATCTTAGACAGTATAAGTTTGAATTTTCTCCGTCGACATTATGAGTATTTTTTCTGTTTCAGTTATAGAAAGACAGAAGCGTTTTTCTAAGAATTAGAGGTGTATAGGTTTATTTATTTTGAGGACTTACCTGACATGACCATTATAAAAGAATGCGCCTAAAACTATGCTCTATATCTGAAAGCCAGTAAGCTCATTCGTCGATTTATATATTTATAAGAATTTAAACTGTTTTAGTACCGAAAAGTTCCTAAGAAATGACTGAACAATCTTAGAACCACATAGCAGAATAATAAGCTCAGCTTTTACTTTATGCCTAGTTCTTATAAACACGAAGCATATAATTTTATAGCATAAGCATTGACTACTACAATACGTAAATAAACCTCCATTACTGCACTAACCATTATCAAGAAAGAATATCGTATAACAGGCCACTAACACCTCAAGATATTTACCAAATACAGAACTCATTCAACAAACCTCTTTCTACGACTACAAGCCATAAACAACATTAGTTATTCCAAAACAAAAAAAGGTTCGATTCAAATGAGTTTTAATTTATTACAACAATGATAACGCGAGGTGTCGTGTGTGAGATGTTACAATGAATAATGCAATCAATTAAGTAGTATGGTTAATTAATCCCGGGCATTATACGCTGATCTGTATTATTGTGATGGACAAAGCACCGAATTTTAATTGTTATCAAAATATTGTGTTATTGCTGTGGTTTCACAAGCGGCCTGAATGATGGTACGTGTATCTGGAATGAAACGAAATTCCACAAGCAGTTTTCCCCGTATCTTAAAAGAGCAACTCCGCTCACCTGGATAAAAAGTAACCACTAGCCTTCCTCCATAACTGAGATATCTAAAAAGGAGAGCTTTTCGGTCTAGTAGTTTCTGAATATGGCGCGTGCAAAAAAACCAACTCTTCAGCTTTACAATAAAAGTACTTATAGAAATAATCTCGCTTGTTTCAGCATTTTTTCTATAATTAGGATACTTAAAAATAAATAAACAAACAGTCATACCTACTCTTAGTACATATTTATAAGATATGTTTTATTTTAAAAAGTTAAAGTTTAAAGTGTTGTTGCTACTTAGCTTAAAACTCAGTACTAGAGACTAAACTTCATAAATAGAGTAGGTTTTGAAACCAGACCAGTAGGTAATGACATTTTGACAGTCATCTATCTTTCGTTAGTCATTTACAGCCTTACTTATAAACTGAATAACGGTGAAGAAAAGGATTTAAAAGCTGACTAGGTCTTAGAAAGCAAAAAGCTTTATAATGCATCTAAACCCACGCAGGACAAAAGTCGATCCACAATTTTAACCATGTTGAGTCACTGGTTCAATTTCTGATACAAAAGTATACTTTTTACTCGGATATACTGTACATAGGTAACTGTCATATATTCATATAATATGTGCTCATCAAAAAAATGTTTCAAGGGAAAAGTTGGAACTAAGCTTGAAAACATACATACATCATCAGTCCTGCGATTCTATAAAACTCGATCAACAACTCGCATTTCACTTCGATTCGTAATGTCATTTCATACTTTAGGGGAGGTAGGGGAGGGATGGGCACTTTTTCACATTTATTGCATAAAAAATCAGATTTTACAGATAATCAACTTTTATTGCCATTTCTTATGTTTGGCTAGATAAAATCAAAGAGCTATCCTAAAAATTACAATCAGTTTCAACATTACGAGACATTGAAACGGTTTAAATAAAACCGTCGACACGTCAAAATTTTGTTTAGTCTGACATGCTTTAGTTGGTACTTACGTAGTGTTTAAAGTTATTTTTTGCTTTTTATAGGGTTTATCGTTTATAACATTTTGTCATAATAATTGCGTACTTTTTTTGGGTCGGGGGTTTTTTAAAATTTATAATTTTATTTTATTTCATGGTTTTTTAAAGGAGCTCCTTAATTTTTCCTTCTTTTTATGATGGGTTCGCTATATTATGCGATCTCAGCCAAATGAAGCTGTTTAACAATCCTCATGACAAACTGGCTCTGGGAGAATTGCACAGATTGAGAAACAATAAAGATGGACCTTTGTTGATCCAGGGTTATATACCATTCTAGGGTTTCATCCGCCACATCCCATTTCCAGCATTAGGTTCTCGTCAATTAGAAACATGAAGAAAACTAGTCAAGACAAATTAAACGAGCCCAAACTCGATGGGTTTACTAAAAGGCAGTTCAGGGTTACGTCTCCTATCTTCGTGTCCTAACAGCAGACCAGCTCAGTGGTTCCAGAAGACATTAGTATTTCAAATTTTAGATCCCACATATGCTTGCAAGTAAACTGAGCGTGTAACATTCCTATCACACCTAACAAACGAGCTGATGATCTTGAAGACCTGAACCGATTTCCACCAAACATAGCTAAGAACACTCCCGAATGACATTCCTTTTAAACAAAAAAAACCGCATTACAATCGGATCATCCGTTTGGGAGCTACGATGCCACATACACACACACACACACAGACACGTCAAACTTATAACACCCCGTCGTTTTTGCGTCGGGGGTTAAAAAGAATGGTTTGCGACGGGAAATTCCTAAAGATTTAATATAACGAGCAATACAAGAGGTATCAAAAGGTTAAAAAATAAAATTAACAGCTGATAAATATGGAGTCCCTAGATCAAGTGGGCAACGGTACCTGAAACAAGATTCTATAAAGGATTTTTAGCGCAGATTTACAACCTCACAAATTTTCACTGAAGAAGAAGAACAAAAATTTACAAATTATACATTACATGGTATGTCCAAGTCTCCCTACCATAGGGAGCATTGGACACTTTTGACTTAGTTTATAAAAAAAAAATCGGTAAAAAACTTAAGTAAAACGGTTTTATCTTATGTACACTGAAAACTAGAAAATAAAAAATAGTTACCTGTCAACCTACGTAGGTGGTCCCGGTCATATTAGACTAAAATAAAAACGTGGGGCCCATAAACTATTGCTGTAGTACCTCTTCTAGAGGTATAATAGGTGTGGATTGCATCGACTTACTATAATCGTAACTGGAGATTTTGACAATCAATCATTAATAATAGAAAATACACATACCTTTCATTAGTTTTCTCTTTATAACGATCCGAAACCGCAACAAAATATTTAAGTACTTTTACGAGTGTTTGTTCTTGACAACTCACAGAAATGACAGATAGTCTATGGATGAACACCGTTACCAGTCGGTAACGTAAACTACCCAATAAAAAAAAAAACTATGATCAAATCAGAATAAAAGGGGGGTCCTTTTATTCTGATTTGATCATAGTTTTTTTTTTTTTAATCAGATAAATGATCAAATCAGAATAAAAGGACCCCCCTTTTATTCTGATTTGATCATGTCTCCCAACTGCCCATCTCTCCCCTACCTCCCCTATAGATAGACAGATTTTGGCAGATCTGTCAAAATCTCGACTTTAATTTAGTTCAACTTGTCAACACGCTCGATAGTGTAGCGCTAGTGTAGTTTGACAATGTCAATCACGAAACTTTAAGGTAGAATTCCGTGGGTCGCGATTGTCGCAGCCGCGCGCGACAAAAGTCAACCTATGAAAATGTATGGCACCGCTGCCGAGGGCCGCGACAGTCGCGCGCGGACGACGAATTTCGTGAGCCGCTCGCGGCCGTACGCTTCTCAACATGGTCTAGCGCTTAATAACATCTATAGAATTTTAGTAAAACCAGAATTAAATTGTTGACAATGCCGCGAGCAGCTTACGAAATTCGTCGGCCGCGCGCGACTGTCACGGGCCTCGGCAACGGTGCCATACATTTTCATAGGTTGACTATTGTCGCGTCCACGGAATTCTACCTTTAGATCGAAGTCGAAGTGAGAGTGATGTCGAAGTGAGTTGTGATATTTTATAGAATCGACATGCAGATTTACTTTTGTGAGAAAGTATTTGAATCAAATTGACCCATAAAATACATAACCTAAGCTTATCTGTTTAAAGTAATTAAGATAACGATATTATGATATAACCTGTCAACATAATAACCCTTTTAGAAGATAAAGCTTTTAATGGACTTGTCAGTCAATGAGGAAAAATGTTATAAATAATATTTCTCTAAAAACGTCTATTAGTGAATACAAAAGATACAAACAACAATATAAAATTTCACTTTCAAATTATAACATTCAAAACAGTGTCTCATTCGATTCGCTCTAATTCTCATTCGATAACTCTCAATGAATCGATTGAAAATCAGTCCGAGCTTAAAGAGAACGTAGATTAAAAATATAAATTAGAGGTCGACTAACGCAGATGCAAATCGATAATGCAAATCGAATAGACTCGACTCAATTGCATCGAAAATCGAGTTACGTATAGCTTTTATAGAATATTGTTAGTATCTGATGGTTCGCATATTTATTAGATAGTTTATTTTGTGTCGGCATAACTCTATTATTCCGATAGGCGTTAATTAAAAAAGCAATTTGTTGTCTATGGTTGATTTTGAAGAGTTTTTTGTTTTAATTGATAGTGGGAGTTCTTTATGGTAACCATAAACTTAAATAATGTTTGATTTATGATAATTTTAAAACAAACATGTCATAATTTTTTAGACATAATAATATCTTTAGCATCTCAGTCATGTAAGGTATAATAACTAAGCAAACCATATAATTTATGTCTCTAGTAGGATGATAATTACAGTGATAAAGTTTCGAATGCAAAAAAGCGTAGGTATCGATATAATTTACCCGTCAAACGTTCGGCGCGTCTCTAAAAGAAATTCGAGTAATTAAGCCGCTGGTTTTTGAGGTCACCCAGAGAAATGAGGTCGAAAAAACTTAATAAAGCGAAGACAATAATAGATAGTTATAGAACTCACACCTTCACAAACCGAATCTTTTATTAACGAACCTTTTTTACGAAAGGTATTTAATTAAGTTTTTGGTCTATGAGTTTTCAGATTTTTAATTAGTGAGAAGAAAGTTGATGAGCTTTTGATATGGTCGCTTAAAATGGCTCGGTTTAGGCAATCGTATTTGATAGTGTAATTGCCACTGGCCATTTCTCGTATAAGGCATGTTGTTTAAACTTTTTATGTCCTTATGAAGGATCCTAATGAGAGCAAAAAATAAAATCTCTCTACTTTGTTAACCTCAATTTCTATGATAGCGTAGGCGACGCGTAGGCTAATTACCTTTTATTAGCCTATGATGTCAGATTTATCCTCATTTTGTTCGTAAGTACCTATAATTATAGCAAATACAACAATTAAAAATATCCAATTACATGTGTAATTTACAGACTGTTCATTATTCGCAAACATTTATATAATGAAATTGTAGTCATAATTTTTCATGAGCTTTATAGCATAAAGTTCTTATTCATTACATTGCTAGTTTTCACCAGTGGTTTCACCCGTATGCTTAGGAACTACTCTACACACGTGGATAAAGATATGGGCTCCCTCGATAAATAGGTTATCTAACATTGAAAGCATTTTCCAAGTCGGTAGTTCAGATCTCCCTGAGATCAAAGAAAAAAACTCTTCCACTATGTAATATACTTTTAGTACATCATGAAAGTGAATCCAACAAACAAATAAAAAAACAATTACTTTAATACCTATTACAAAATAACACATTGCAATAGGAAATAAGATTATCGTCATTACACGTTCTGGCATATTAACGTGGACAGTAAAATAATGAGTAAATTCGTCACGCTATGCAATGTGGACAAGTTGTAATGTGAAGGAAGTGTTCAAGCATTACATACGGAATTAAACGGTTTATTGGTGTATCTCTTCTTATTGAATTATATAAGAACTGTGTAGATTTTTTTTGTACTTAATCATATAATTTATATAGGAACTTCTTTTAATAATATTATTTAAAAATAAATTATTATGAAGAAATTATTTTAAACTAAAATAAAATTAGCTAGATTTTTAAATCAATTCCAATGAAATCAAACTTAAGCATCTTTCGGTTCTATGATTACTGAAACCTTACGAACTAACCAGTTTTTATGGATTTTTTAAGGAATATATTTTTACACTAATATGTATGTATACTTAGTAAAGAAAAATCATTTTTTGTTGTTTGTACTTTAACTAAGAGCTCTAAAACTACTGAACCAGTTTAAAAAAATATTTCACTGTTGGAAAGCTACTCTTTCCGAATAACATATGCTAAGTATATTTTATCCCGGAACGGACAGTAGTTCCCAAGAGACGCGGATAATAATGCGGAAAAACAGAGGTAACATTCAATAAAGAAAACACATTTTTTCTAATAATCCTATGCGATATCGTCATTTAAAAAATATGGCGGAAGCAGTTAATCCACAAAACGCACAATTAATTTTCCTTATCGAAAATTCCGTTAACAAACATAAAACTGCATGAATGCGATTGTTAAAACCAAGAATAATAAACCAATTCAGTGGAGTTGTTATGATAGAATATAATTTTATTTATGAGTCGTGATATTTACTGAATTAGCCATAATATTACGAATCACGTATGACGTTATTTATACAACTTCAGTTCACCCATTTATGCATGATTTGAATCTTTTCTAATTAAAATTTAACTCTCTTTAAATACACAAGTGCACTATTCTTTCACACTCATAGCCAGATGGGACGGCAATCCGACACGACCGGAGAGAGATCAGGTGCAGGACCGACATTAACGTGCTCTTCGATGCACGGGTGTATCAATCACCAACTTCCAGACTACGGGCTGCGCAGTCAAACAAAATTACTCGCACATTGATGCGTACAATTATCTCATACTAGCAATTTACTCACAACACAAATAACCGCATTCATATACCTATTATCATATCAAACATAACTGAGATGGTTTTCCGACATATTTCTTGAAGAACATAATTATTTAAGTAGGTATAGATTCAGCTGACCGAAACGGCGCCAGCACTTTTAACTGGCTGAGGAATTTACGTCCACAGTAAAATATGTATTCAAGAGTAAAGTATACACGCGAGTTTAGTAAGGCTAGTAAATACACTACAACAATATAATAAGGCGGAAAGTGTTTTTGTTTGTTGTAAAGGCTAAAAAAACTACTGAACTGATTTCAACAATTCTTTAACTATTGGAAAGATACACTATTTTCGAGTAACATAGGCTATATTTTATCCCGGTATGGGTAATAATTTCCAAGGGATGTGAGGAAAAACGGCTAATACACTCTTACCTATCTATCCTTCGATCCGGATTCTGTATATAGAAATATCTTGTGAGAACAGCCTCAAGAATAATCTTCTATAAATATCATAGGAGCTCTAACACCATTACAAATTCTCCCACACAAAACACCCAGTTCAATTTTGGTTCAATGGAATCAAACCTGTGATAAGTTGTAGCGGTCGGCCAAAACACCAATTGTTACTACAATTGTACTGAGTACCAATACTTTTGGCTACGTAATTAAAATTATATCTGTCGGTGACTTCAAACTGACCACAATAGTTACAACCACTTACCTTATGAGGTAATGTCTAGGTATATGCCGTAACAGCTAAACAGTACTAACACAGCATCGATCGGTTGCATAATTATGTTCCGGCTAGGCCTACACCTAGCCTTTCTCTATGTCTAAATACTTGTAGATTTCGGTAATGATAACAATGCATGTTACAGACGTGAGTTTAAACTAATATTCAGAAAAACTGGCCAAGTGCGAGTCGGACTCGCGTACGAAGGGTTCCGTACCATCCTTACTAATATTATAAATCGGAAAGTGAGTTTGTTTGTTTGTTTGTTTGTTCCGCTTTCACGCCGTAACTACTGAACCGATTGCTTTGAAATTTTGCAGACGTAAAGTTAGAAGTCCGGATTAAATAATAGGGTACTTTTTATCCCGAAAAAAATAGATATTCCCGAGGGAAAACAAAAATATTGTTTGCTTGATGGATGGATTGTAGATGGCGCTGTGTGTCGTTTAAAACAAGGTTGCTGGAGTACACTTAGAAAAACATTGTTTTTCGCATGGTCAGCTCTATGTAGCGTGTTCCCGGGTTTCCAGTGCCCAAAATCTGCATGTTTTTGCTCCACAAGGGAAAACGTATAATATAGTGTACCATTCAGTTTTGGTTTAACAACTAATCGTATCCAGCGTTACATCGCGCTTCTTAGATTTTTCCGTGGGAATGAGAAGTTTTCTTATAGTTACCGCAATATAACCGAATTCCACGCGGGCGAAGCCGCGGGCGGAAAGCTAGTTATTTATAAAACGGACAAATAAATCACGTTTGTTGTATGGGAGCCCCCCAAAATATTTATTTAATTCTAGTTATCAGTATTTTGTTGTTATAGCGGCAACAAAAATACATCATCTGTGAAAATTTTAGCTCTATATCACGGTTCATGAGATACAGCCTGGTGATAGACGGACGGACTGACGGACGGACGGACAGTGGAGCGAAAACAATAGGGTCCCGTTTTACCCTTTGGGTACCCTAAAAACAAAAAGGCATTTCTGAGGTTCTGTAGGCCGATGACGGTACAATATTAACACCATTCTGACCAAATAAAACAACAAATACTACACAATTGTGCATCAATGAACTAAAATGGACCTACTTAGGTTTCAAGTTGTTTTTCTCAAGTCAGGGAACGATTATTTTATTTATACAGCACAGTATAAAATAAAACTTAAGTAGAAGAAAATAGAGGTGAATTTCCTTAAACAAAAGCTACTTAACAAAAGCATTGTAGTCCGATCAGATTAATTGGAATTAGAAGATTAGCGAACAACAAATCATTTGAAAAGAATAAGGCGAACGAGAAATGTATTGTTCAAGGTCTATTGTTCTAAGATTAGAATTAAGTATCTACTAATCCTTATACCTAGGAGAAACTTGATCGCTTTTGATCCAGGCTTCTAGTAGTTTTATTTTCTAACTGTGAGGTCAAGCTGCTTCTGCCACGGTAAGACATGAGATGGGTGGCCAAAGCTTTAAACATATTTTTACAATACAACATATAATGTATAATATTGTAACAATGATAAATTCAAATTGACATAGTTGTTGTGGTAGATACCTATATCTAAGGTTATGTTTGAAAATCAGGTTTTTTTTCCAATTCCTTTTGGAATTACTTCTGGCTAAGAATCCAAAATATTTTCTTCCGGGTATATCGGGTGTGTCGTTCACAATCACATTAAATCATATTGCATATACTTTATGATATTCTATGGCGAATTGTAAAAAAAATAATCTAATCCATTCAGTGGTTTAACCACAGGAGTCATTTTTCGTTTTTATAATTTACAACATCATGTGTAAAGCAGAGATAAAGTTAGGAGTATTGTGTGTTTTGATCAGTTGACAGCTGTCAGTTTTCAAGGGAGAATTTCAGTTGTTTGTAATGACTGACTTTTATATGGTGTTCTAATTTTTGCACATTTTTATTCCATTTACTTTGTTTGAAAAAATCATTTTTCTATTTTCACGTATTTTTCTTTTATCTTTGTGTTAATCGACATATATTAACCAGTATATTAAAGCATTTCATTTAATGTGATTATGAACGACACACCCGATATATACCTACGGCAAATGAAACCACTTTATAATACGATCCTAATGAAGTAGTAAAAAGGCAGGCATAATAAAACTAACCACTTCTTTTTCCAAGTCACTAAAAAGCTATTAGCAATCTTACAAGCACTAGTCACTAGTCAATGAGAGAAATTCTCTTACAGTAATGTCACAGAGTTCAATGACCTCGCTCAATGAGGCTTACCGACGATAAAAATACAGTAAGTACTGCTGAACGTACCAGTTTGCGGATTACTTATCGTAAATTAGCATATTCATTAGATGTTTTGAAGTGGGTTCAATGAAATTAATATTTACTTGCGAAAGAAAAATAACAATCCTGCTTTCTTTGGGAAGTCGGAAAAAAAATTAAAATGTCTCCAATTTTTGGAAGAAAAGTAAAATTGACAAGGCTGTCATTTGCTTTACGGGTTGTCAGAAGCCAGAAAGTGTGATAACCAGTCTTGCCAAAGGATAATTAGATACCTATTGGGTAACCAAGTAATACATAGTTCTAATACAGTCAAACTGGTAGTATAATACCTATAACGCAGCTTAGCAGTTTAGAAGAGACTAGGCAAATGGTGATAATAATTTTTTTGCATTTTTTTTTTTTACTTATAAATCTTTCAATTGTTTCAGGTAAAGGTTCTTCTTACAAGCTGTTAAAAGACTTCGTTAAGACATTCCTGGCAACTGCAGAATAATTAAGTAGGCTGAAATAGCTATGACCGATTTCTTATGTGATCTCACCAGCCTCTCTCTCTCCTGTTTATTTCATAAATGAAGTAGGTAAGTAGGTTATCCAATTCAAACGATATTAAAAATATTATATTTTTAATTTCTCATAACATCAGGTATTTTTTCCTTTGAAGATAGTTTGATTTATAATGCCGTATTAACCTAATCTAATATCCATTTATTGAATCTAGGTATACTAATCTTATATTGGTGTGAATTTTCTTTGATATTATTCATAGAGCATAATAAACCCACCCAAAACAAAAATGTGAAAGACTGCCAAGTTCGATAATATGGGAATGCTTAGCCTATAAAAGAAGTGAGATCTGAATAAGTACCAAGTTCCATACACATACCTCAGTTAAAAATAGTTACTTTTTAATGACGTTACTTGGCAAGTTTCATACACCTTGTTATAAACCTACTAAACGCAATGAATCAAGTATTTAATTTTCTATTAAAACTTGCCAAGTAACATCATTAAAAAGTAACTATTTTTAACTGAGGTATGTGTATGGAACTTGGTACTTATTCAGATCTCACTTCTTTTATAGGCTAAGCATTCCCATATTATCGAACTTGGCAGTCTTTCACATTTTTGTTTTGGGTGGGATTTCATTTATTTTTGTAAGGTTGTTTATTTTATTTTTTTCTTATGATGAAGTTAGTTAAAGAAATGTCTCATTTATACTATCTTTTAGATTTTTTAATATGCACTATGTTTCTTACAAAGAAATGAACTAGATTAACTAAATGGACTAGATTTACCAACTGACTGACATTACATGTTATCATATATTATGATCGTGGATCAAAGTTACACATTTGTTATTTTCGAAAGTGATTCACACTTGGCCGTTTTCAGATTTTTACTTTACTTTGACTAAATACAAACCTTTGTACCATTCGAAGATATATTTTATAAATATAGATAAATTTAGTTCGTTTTAGTTCCTTAGGGGTATAAATTTACACCGGGTATAAAACACCTTCATTATTTTGAAACCGACTCACACTTGGCCATTTTCAGATTTTTCCCTTTACCTTGACATAAAGACCTACCTCCATGCCAAATTTCAAGTCAATACGACCATTGGAAGTGGTCTAGGTTTTTGATGAGTGAGTCAGTCAGTCAGTCAGTCAGTGAGTGTATAGTAAAAATAGCGATTTTCTGACGTCAATATCTCAAGACCTACAATAGGTATATTAATGAAATTTTGTATTTTAGATAAGTGAGGGAGTCTCAACAGATACTAGATATTTGAAACGCGTAAATAAAATAGATTTTGAGTTACAGGGGGGTCGAATTTGGCCCGAAATGGTTCGTGTAATATAACCCACGGCCGGTGTGTCGCTTTTTTTGCTCGAACTTGGCGGACACACTGCCGTGTGTCTAGATACATGCTTTGCCTAAAGCTATGTGCGGGTATCAGTTTTTCAATACAATTATTTTTCCATTAAAATTAAATAAATTACAAATCTCGTTAATTGATATATAAACTAAGGAAACTCTTTTTTAAAGTGTAATTCACATCAACTTCACGAAAAAGCCAGTCTTACACGGAAACTGTTTTTGAAAACGATAAAAAATCTCACACAAGCGATTATGATAAGCGTCCATGGCGTGTTACAACAAAACAACTTATCCACAATTATGTAAACAAAACAAAACAAAAAACAAACGACAACAATAAAATCGCGAACATCAAGTTTTTATCAAACAAGTTTGACAATACACGCGATGCTCTGAAACCGAAAGCAATTACTAATGCATTTTCAACCTTATTGACTTGGTAATAAGGCACACACGTTCCAAGATCATAATATAACATTAAGTAATTGTATAGAGAACGGATTAATTGGTGATCCTTGATTGGATCTGTTGATTAATCTCGTTTTAATTATGTTGTAATTGTTCATAGATGCTGTTTTCACTGTATTTAATGCTTTCCTGGAAAACTATTGTTTGTGATTACGTTGAGATAATGGTAATGATGCTTAGTACCTTTGTTATTCGTGGAATAAATTATGGCTCAGTAGCAGACACATGGAACAGTTGATCTAAGGTTACTGAGAAGTCTCATTTAGTAATAGGGTATTTTAGTCTAGATGAGAAAAAAATTAAAAGTGTATTACAATGATTTTTTAGAGGAAAAGCAATCGGGAAATGTTAGTTTCACTTCGTAAGGTACATAAATATATTTTTTATTGCAGTTTAAAGTTTTTAGGTTTTTTTATCTGTCTTTGAACACTACGAAATGTCGCCGCCATGCTAATGACGTCATTACGGTAGTAAACAACTTTTAACCAAGTGTTTCTCATATTTATATCCACTGGTACTTGAATCCATAATTTGTCTGGTGTTTTTACACTAGTGTTCTCACATTCAGAAACAACACACCAACGATACGGAGCATAATTACTCATTATTAAAATTTTCAATACATATCAAAATATGTATTACTGACAGCTGTAGTTTGTTTACTAACGTAATGACGTCATGACCAAAAAACAATCATGGCGTCCGTTGTGTGCCGCGTTTTCGCGAAATACGCGCGAAATTTGAAATTATGATAAAACAATTAATTTATATTCGTACATAACGTGAGAAAAAAAAATATTTTTAATTTTTTAGAGATATATTAAGACTAAAGAATTTATTTAAGATATATATTGGTCCCGGCCGTCATTTGTTATCTTTGTCAGATGTTACGGGTATTCAATCAGAGTCTAAAAAACTTTTATTCAAATTAGGCTACAAATCAGCCCTCTGTACGTATAACCGTCCTCAATAATTATTTTTTGCTGTGAAAACTGTCTATCCAACAATCTTTCTTATCAAAGGATACTATCATACCAGTAGGTTTTCAACTGCATGTTGGAAGCCGCTGATGACGTACATAGTAGTCTGAACTGTTATATAACTGTCGGGGATTCCTATCTTAAAAGAAACTCGATGAGAAGTCACGTAAAACAAAACGTGGAAGGTTAAAATGTCATGAATTCGTTATAGTCTATTCGAATTGAATGATTCTGTTTATTTCTCGGTAAGAACAAAAACCTGTAGCTAAATGTTATCTAGAATTGTTACGGCAAGTGACTTTCTTCAATAGTATCGGTACTTACTTGAAGTTATCGTCCAAATCAGGCAGTCAAAAACATACATTTTCAAGTATTTTGATAAAATAACTCCTAACGGTATCACATTTCAAATTAGAGAAAATAAGTCTGCGAGATGCCTAGGTATTCTAATCCTATATACTAAGTAGACATACGTCAAAGTCAAGGCAAATATTTTTTTTCAAATAGGCCTGTGCAGGCTCTTATGAAACGTCACACTAGTTGCACGGTTTCAAAAAGTTGGTCCCATAGAGAAGAGCTGGCAAGAAACTCTATGGACACTCCTTTTAGGATGGTATATCTCTTTTCAACAAAGTATATGGTATCTCCTTTCAACATTTTTTTATAACTATTTGCTCACGTTTGTAAAACCTGAACTAAAAGAGACAAAGTATGGCCACTAATACATTGTGACGAAACGAACATAATGTACCATTAACTCGTTTATGTTTGTTCTAAATAATTTTACGACTCTTGCACTAAATAAACCTAGAAACCTAGGGCTGATGCTGTTTAAAGTTTTAGAGATGATTTAAATGATTTTAAGACATCTGCTGGGGTTATAAGTAAGACAGGTCTAAATCATGAATGTGGATGGATTGTGGAAATGATAGGAGTGACCAAGGAAACAATAGATAGACTGCGTTTGTGATATGGCTAAAGAATAATTAAACTCGTAGGATGATTTCAAAACGAGCATGACGATGGCTGTTGTCAGAAAAGAATCCTAATAGCCCTAGAATAATCAGATTAACTATGGTACACTAATGACTAATATACAGACCTATGATAATTTCCCAAATGCAAAAAAAAAACTATCTTACTTCTACTTACTTCTATACTTTTAATATAATTTTTGAATTTGATTTTATCATCGTTCAGTGGGATAAACATTTCAAAGTCAACTAACACAGATTCAGATGTTACACCGTGAAAGCGTTACAGACACTTTAATCAGGAATATTTGCCGGCATTTAAATTCCCACATACAAATCTAGTCCATAATCCAGTTAGGCCAACAGGTAGCCCTGTCTAGGCCAGAGCTAGTAAATTACTAGAACGCCTAAACACGTTTTACTCGCTTACAAACCGCTCTGGCCATCCAATGGTTAAGCCCTCACGTATTTAGGTTATGAACGTGAGGCTGCGGACAGGAAAAAGTACACAGTCTCGAATGGAGATTATTTTTTGTAAAATTATTGTTGAATTAAGTTGTTTTTTTTTTGTAGAGTGTATCTAATCTCATAGCAAATCTGTGACAAAGGATATTATTGAATAATATAAGTTACCATTTTTTAAGCGTGAATGATATTTCGAGTGATATTTACTGTAGGTAAAAAATATCTGTATCATTTTGTAGATTTGTGTACCTAAAACATATAATTATGTAAATATAATAGAATATATATATAATACTACATCAAATATGCAACACTTCAAATAGCAATCAAAACACACTTCCATAGAACGGTATGTATCTTATTTCTCAAGTCTATTTCCTTAGAAAAAGGTGCACATACACATTACAGTTACGTTCGCGGATATACCAACATCAAAGGTGAAGCAACGTAATTTCAATCTCATGATCACTGGTCCATAGCACTCGCATCAGCCATTACGACATAACTGTCGCTTGTCGTATTACATATTTTATGACTTTACTACATTTTGCTGCAATGCAGTGTAAAATAAATCTTACTGTTTGAAAATGAAGATTGGAGATAAAGATAGAGGGATTTAATTTAATAATATTTTTTGGAAAGTAAATTAAGTCTCTAGTCCCGGCTATAATTGTAGGCTTTTGCGGATCAGAAGCCAGATTCTAATAACTAGAGAAACTAAAAAGGTATTGTTTTATTGAAAGCTATTTAATACTAGCTTTCGCACGCGGTTATATACACATCTCTTGCAAACTTTTCTACGCACTTGGATAAAAAAATATTTTAATTAAATAATAAATTCGATAAACATAGTCGATGTTCTCACCCGAAAAGAAACAGATAATAGCAGAATAAGGATTTCGTAAGCAATAAAATTCGCTCCAATTATTTTTGTTCAAAATATGCAAATTCTATCAAGTTGTCTGTGGAAAGAATTGCCAATCCATAACATAAAAAATATGTAGTTGCGTGATATTTACAACGAACAATTTGTAACAATAAATTGTTGAAAGTTTTGCAACTACATTTTACGTTGCGCGTAGTGAATGAAAAAATATTGCTGTAGGTTCATTTCTGAATCAGCTGTTATTTTAAACGTTTTTAAAGCTATAATTATTTTATTTTTGTCATTGTCGAAGCAATAGACTAGCCTTTTGAATGAAAAGCTACTTCAACGAGTTGGCTCCGAAATATACTTACATTATATTGCTGTCCCATAGGGCTATGAGAGTGAAGGAATAGAGAGTGCACCTGTGTCTGCGCAAACGATTGTCCTCTATTACCTATGGCCCTGCGCTAATTCTCTCTAAAGACAATAGTCACATTGGCCAACAAAGAGTCTGGAAGTCATTGTTATAAATTTTAAGCAAAAAACAGCCCGAAATTGCCTAATATTCAAAGGGCTCCAAAAAAATAAAAAAAAAACATATTATCTACTTTTACATGCAACGGTCATCTACCCACATACATACAAACCCCTTCAAACTACGTCACACAACTTCATTACGCTAAGTTACACCAAGTTAGTGACTTACATTAGTGTAATGCCTACATGCATCGGGTACATTAACGATTATCGATTAACTTAATTAAGTACGGTTAATTGACTTCGATGTACCCGTGTTAGAACTATGCAAGCTTGCTTAGATAGCTTGGTAAGTGGCATCACTAATTATGTTAGGGACCTGTAGAGGTTTATTTACTTAACCTTTTTTTCTACATTATTTAAGAACCTTAATTGTAGAAGACAATAAAAATGGTCAAGTAAAACTTGGTAAGACATTCACACTAGCGGATTTTCCGCTCTTTTTAGGGTTCCATACCCAAAGGGCAAAACGGGACCCTATTGTTTTCGCTCCTCTGTCCGTCCATCCGTCTGTCACCAGGCTGTATCTCATGCATGAACCGTGATAGTAAGAGAGTTGAAATTTTCACAGATGATGTATTTCTATGTAACAACAAATAAAAACTAGAATTAAAAAATAAATATTTTGGTGGGCTCCCATACAACAAACGTGATTTTTTTATCATTTTTGCTCGATATCCATAAATAAATAGAATATTAGTTTGGATGGTAAGGAACCCTACGTGGGAGGAGTCCGACTCGCAGTTGGCCGTTTTTTTTGCGCGGCAACGCTCAAATGCAAATGGATTAGATCTTGAAAGTAGATGGGCTACTTTTTATCCAGTTGCAATAAGTGGTTGGGAAGATGGATGAAACTGCAGGGGACAGTCAGTTATTAATAAACTAATAACAAATCTATAGTGGCTTTGTTGCCATTGATATGTGGTTGACCGCACAATTAATTATCACTAACAGGCTATGTTTAAATTAGAGTTAGAATTGTTTAGATCAATAGATTTGTTTACTTTGTAGGTACGGTACGCTGTAAGGCAGGCAGCATATTGTGAAATATAATAAAATTGTTTTGCAAAATATTTTCTCACTATACCTGGGTACTTGTTTACAATAGGTGACCGTTCTATTTCCTACAGGCTTTGAATCAAGTTTTGTATTTACTGCACTTGAACTACTTCACATTAAGTTTAAAAAGGGAAAGTAAAATTATAAAAAAAAAAAAAAATTTAATCCTAAGTGTAAGTTTACCAACCACATTCCGAGTAACTAAATCGATTAGAATCAATAGCCGACTAACAGTTAATCTTGTTCACATGTCTCGTCAAATTCAACCGAATTAAAGACGCGTTATAATTATATCGATTATCTCATTAGCTGTAATTCACTCGGCATCGGAACGTTAATAAGCCATCACTTATAATGTGTACTGGAATTTAAATTAAGCGTGACGCTTACATTTCTCAGACGTGATATGATATTTAATGTGGATGGTAAATGAAAGAGGTATTTGTGAGAAGTGATATTTTAAGTGCAATAGAAAAAAGTATATTGTGGGTTATTTTACGAGCCACTGAAAAAAAAAAACAAAAAATATGTGTACCTATATGATTTATTGTAAAAAAAAACTTATTTGTCAAAAATACATAGGTAACTGCTTCATTTTAAATGTTCTATTGCAAATGAAGAAAAACGTAATAAATGTCTTTTTATAAAATCTAAAAAATTACTTCTACAGCAAAGCTCTCATAAATAAAAAAACACGATTAATAACGTAACAACGAAAAAAAAAAACAAAACAAAACCGCCCCGCAATAACTTGCACAATTAATTTGTCCTCACGTGTAACTCATATTACTCGTACACTGTCGACCATTGTAAAGGCGCAGTCCGTGGTGAGCGCGATGCATCCACTGCAGCTGACATATCAATTATCTCGAACATTTCGGTTCTCTCCCATTGTATTTATATAACCGCAATACCTATGTAATTTGCACATCATGTGGAAAATGAAGATGGGTTTCCTGTGTGGTATTGGTGTTTTGTTACGTTAAGTATTGGTATTGGTAAGAACAAAATTACTTGGGTCCTCTTGATTTTACTCTTGGATTTGAAGACTAAAATCGTCGTATCGCGACCTACAGAAACAGTGTACTATATTGAACAAGGCCCCAAATTGTGTGGTGGTTATACCGACACCAGTCGGTCGCCAGAGCCTCGGCTGTTTTCAACAACATGATCAGATCACAGGCAAGTGAGGTTGGCAGTGGAACGATATTGTTTTGCCACCTTACATCCCAAGATGACTAGCGAATATTGAAAAGAGCATATATGTACTTGAAAGTATTTTTATACAGTCCTTATGTAAAAAATCACGAAGAATTGAAAGCCTTTTTTAGAAGTCGCCCAAAAATTTTAAAATATAAACGAATGCTTATTTACTGAAACCTTAAAGCAATTAACGATTACTTTTACAAAACACAATTGTGTTGCAGTCATACATAAAATTTTTATATCGGAGAAAGTAGAACAGGCAAATCAATAACGTTTTCGAAAATCGATGAAAACGATACTTTTTCGATCCATTCGATTTTTAACGACTTTTTATTCGTATGTACAGGACTGTTATTATTCTACTGCTGTGACAAATATTATAAAGAATAGTACATTGAACCGGATTATGGTGTGAACTTTGTGCCAAGATTAATTATTTTATAGATAAGATTAAGCCTTAAAAACAAATTAATTTCATAGATGTGGTTAATTCCTAGCGCCATAAAAGATAACCTATGTCTTGAGCTACTCAATTCCAAAAAGGATTTAGCCATTTCCCATTCAAAACATAGCACAAAAGTTAGTGTATTCAGGTTACTAGACCAGTGTATTTACAGGCCTATATCAGTCAAGATTATGCTCCCATGTTGAAAGCCACCCCATTTGTCACTCGCAGTATAACCACCGGTTAATTTCTCTGACAGTAGGCTTATAGAGATTCTAGAATATTCTAGGCCTAGTAGACTAGACTGACGACTTACTGCGGATTACAATAAGCGATCTATCTGTTGTTTTTCGATTAGAGATTAACATTTCACATAATTTATATGAAGCTAATACAATTCTAATCCATAGTTAAATATCAAGTAAAAAACAATAAATATTTTGGTTACAGAAAGACGTAGTAGAATGAGCGAAACAATTACACCTACATAAATTACTTTTTTGGCATATCTAATTAATCGTAGTAATCAGAAACTATTTTAAATGCCTGCAGAAAATAATGCACTAAAAAAAGACTGAATTGAAGCAAGCGTAAATAAAATAATAATATCCGAATCCAAAGAAAACGTCGTCCTTGCTTTTTGGGAAATTGGTTGAAAAAGTATTGAATTTTTCATACCTTTATTTTAAGAAAGTTACATAACTGTTATTTCCAAATATAAGTCTTATCAATGCATCGAAACGGTATTCATACCTAATCTAATAATATAAACGGATGTTGTAAATACGTGAGCTATGCATTTATCTTATATCAGATAGTGTAAACTCCTTGGCACACCTTTTTGGTAATTAGATAGTACAAATACATAACCAAACACAAATATATAACCTATCAAGTTGCGTTTTTTTAACGACGTCAAAAATCGTCATATGAAAAAATCCCCTCCCGCTGTGGGTTAGCAGCGGTGAGGGAGTGTCAGACTCTTACTGACTAAAAACCGTCGTGTTCCTTCGTAGGCCTTTTATGTACCAGGGCCGCGGTAACTCTTTCGAACAACCCGCAGCCCCGGTTTCATTGCATGTTGCATTGCACTTAATGATAATTCTTTAAATAATAATAAGTTTATTTATCGATTAATAAATTGATAGTTAATGAGTTTAGCTATTAAATCGCTATATTTGTTTTTACCTTTAACCACATAGATTAGCTACTTATTTCTTGAATTTTGTACTGACTAAAAACAGTCGTGTTCCGTCGTAAGCCTTTTATGTACCAGGGCCGCGGTAACTCTTTCGAACAACCCGCAGCCCCAGTTTCATTGCATGTTGCATTTCACTTAATGATAATTCTTTAAATAATAATTGAGTTTATTAATCGATTAAGAAATTGATATTTAATGACTTTGGCAATTAAACCTCTATATTTGTTTGTACCTTTTAACCACATAGATTAGATGCAAATTTCTTAAAAAAAATAACTATGGTTAGGTTAATGTTATGAAATGTACCATAATCTTACACTAAGATATTATGAGAAAGGTACCGTTTTAGGGACATCATTAAACTCTTCCCTCCGTGAGAGTATTAGTAGTTCCTAGTATCAAAAAAGTTATTAAAAAAAAGAAACGATCTCTAATTTGACTACGCTTACTTACTGATAGTATCAATTATCCTCAATCCAATACGGCGCGTAATTGTCCTTAGGTAGACCAGAAGATATAATACCTATTTTTTTATCTGACGATGCCTAACCATATACTTCCTCTAAGAATGCAAGTGAAACCGCGGGCATTTAGTGTTTACATATTGTTAATTAAGTAATCATTTTGTAACGCGCACGAAGCGTGTCGACTCTTGCGCACAGATTGATCTATGTCGCATTACAGAAGCTAAAGTCTCGTTCATACGTTACGACTGCTTTTTATAAAAATTTTTATTGTTTAAACAAAACACAGTAATTGGACACAAATCTATTAACTACTACTTTTCTTGTGTAGCGATTGTTCTGTCATATGAAACCATTAGTAAAACAGTACCTTAGTATTATGTTTGAGTACAACAAAATGGCAGGCTACAAAATAAAACATCAAAATGGCAGGCTTATTTCCTTGGTTACACACTCATTTAGAAATAAAAGAAACAAAGCTTAACAAGCCATTACATGTAACCTCTTTAATGATACTATTCATTAGTAAGTAACGTAAGAAACAAAAACTCACACACGGTGTTAATGTTTTCCGCATCACAAACACTTGAAATGATTTTTTTTATTGTAATTTAGACTTATCTTGTTTATGTTCAAATCACGTGCAGTACAATAATAAATAATCTTAATTGTTTTGTCAATTAATTTAAGTTCCGGCTTTTCTTAAGCAGGTACTTCCAAAAATATTTAATACTAGCCGTGTTCACGAGGTTTCACCTTGCATCGTGGGAACTACTACCCATACCGGATTAAAGATAGCCTATATTATTCGGGAAGAGTGTGCCTTTCCAACAATGAAAGAATTTTTCAAATCGGTTCAGTAGTTTCGGGGCCTTTGACAATCAAACAAATTTCCTCTTAGATAAACATTTTCCTATTGTTCTTCACTCTTACCGCCCTGAAGCTTACAGAAAAAAGAAAAGGATTCCTTTGCAAAGTAGTTAGAATGTCAATCATTAATCAGTTAAAGGAAACCCTTATCTACAAGATATGCGCACTTGTAAGTCGCGTGTCGACAAGTATGTTATCTTACGGCTCAAGTGTCGCGCGTCTGAACACAGCCTTCTGATATAAAACAATTGATAGTGAATAATTTAGATCAACTCACTCAGTGCTCTTTCTACTTGCGTGAAAAGTGTTCGGTTAACACTTACAATATATTTTTATTTCAAAACAAAATAATTTTAAACCATATTTTTCATTGTGTTGAATTTTGGTCGCATTTTCTCGAGTTTTCTTGTAAAATCGTAGTTTTAAAGCAGTGAAAGTATTAAGGTTGAAAACGTGTTAAAACAAAGAGTGTGTGTTACGTAAAAAGAATGTGGTTTTGCGTTAATTTTTTGCATAATGTGCAATTATTTTAGTGCCATATTATTATGCAAATTGTTATGTATGTGTGTATGAAATGTTTGTCTTGTAAAACGTTCTTAATAACAGATGTGTGAACATCGTTGTAAACATGAGTGACAGAATGATATTATAAACACCATTGCGGTGAACTACTTTCATGTAACATAAAAAGACCCTCCCTTTTTAGGTCGGTTAATTATGTCCAATCAATATCAAATAGCAAATGAAGATCCTGACTAATATGTTCATTAATATAGTCAATTTAAAGAGTGAATTTTCAGTTTATTACTTGTAATTTTTACTGTAACCTTTAATATTCTGTAGTTAGTATTTTCTTGACAACATAGGTAACGGCTGAAACGAGACACGATTTTGATTGATATTTATTTAATGGGGTAATGAGAAATCACTAAAGTAATTGTGGTTCATGATCATAAAATACCATCCATGAATACAAGACACTTTCTTCTCCACTCTTCTTCAACCGAACATATTCCGGTTTACTTAAAATAGTCAGTCATGCACTCATTAACAAACGCAGTGGTTCCCTCGCCCATAATAGTGAATATATCAGATTTTACGCAAACTGACTACGTAGGCTTACAAGCCACTTATTCTTACATCTAAATAGAAAATGTACGTGTTTTCAAAGATCTGAGATTAGAATTACAAGATTTCTATTTAGGGAAATTTTATAATAACTTAATTCAGATTGACTTAATAAGCGAACTTGGGAATGCTTTCTATATTTAGCGCAGTAAAATAAAAAAATATTGTTCAGTTTTGTAACTTTCATCTTCTACCTAGCCTATTCCCTATGGGGACTGCCTATCGGGCTTTCTCAACCTAGTTACCTGGGCAACCCAATACCTTTAGGTTAGACTGGTAGTCACACATACTGGATTCTGAATACCCGTAACAACTGCCAAAGATGTTTAATGACATCCGGGACCTACAGTTCAACGTGTCCTCCGAACCACGGTCATTAATGTCCAAGACATACTTAGAAAGTAGGTACATACAAACTGTAACTGTAAGAACAAAACACTTTAAAAAATCCGGATTAAAACAATTATTAATGACAAATTTAATTTTAACTAAAATAAACCCAAACAAAAAAAACAATAATAACACGTTATCACACTAATATCATCCGATAATCGGTATTGTTATTGGAAATGCATTGCCTAATTTAATATATACCGAGGCTATGTTACAATGACATTAGCTTAATTGATAATTCTAGTACTGATTACATTATATATACCTACACATAACTATAAATACATGTGTGTTCATCAGAGTGTGCTATCATCTTATCATCGTCTCATCATCTGCCTAGCCTTTTCCCAACTATGTTGGGATCGGCTTAGAGACAGCAAAGTACAGTTTCTCAATCAATCCAGTTATTTGGGCAACCCGGGTTACCAGCATACCTCTTTGTAAGACTGGTGTCAGTCTATCTTCTTTTGTTCACTTGAAATGAAAAGGACCTTCCAAAACCACTGTGGTGCTTA
Organism: Helicoverpa zea x Helicoverpa armigera; assembly: GCA_033682625.1. NCBI lineage: Eukaryota > Metazoa > Arthropoda > Insecta > Lepidoptera > Noctuidae > Helicoverpa > Helicoverpa zea x Helicoverpa armigera. The sequence continues at coordinate 3,032,181 of JAWIIS010000041.1, forward strand.
TACATTTTTAAAACCCCTAATTAAGAGATGTTGTAAATTGTTGTTGCCTGATAAGGCTAAAATCTAGCACTAATTAGCAACCTTTTCAAAAATTAAAACACTACATTTTTTTATTAAACTTAGGTAACCTGGCCTTGGAAATAAATAGGTTTTATGCGAAAGAAAAATATTAGGTAAAAATTAACAAAAAAAATTAAAAAACTTAATCTATGTAGGTATGATGATCATGTGAATTCCATTCCATCAAACTGAGAGCATGTGATTTTCAATATATTACTTACATAATATAAAAAAAAACAATCATTCATTTTTCGACATTATCTCCTGATATTATCATTTCTGAATTAATAGAAACACCATGGTCTTTACTCCATTGACATAAGGTTCAAAATTGCACTAACAGTTATATTTATCTCGCGACACAACCTTCACGCTGAATGTTACAAGGTAAAGATGCTGGAATCTGAAATCCTTGAATAAATAAAGTTTTTGAAAACTATGTACAATTACTTACATATGTTATTTTATATGCGTATTAGTTTCCTCTCGCGGTTTCACCCACGTTCCAGGGTAACTACCTGGATGGAAATCAGCCTATGTCTGTCCCCAAAGCACTACGTACCACTGGACCAAATTTCATACCAATCAGTTCTTAATTGCGTAACACACAAAACAAAATTTAGTATCGCATTTATAACGTAAGTAACGTAAAACGTAAGTAATGTGATATATAAAGTAAAAAAGTAAAGCTTATTATCGTAGTATTTTTAATTAATTAGTTCGAGCTTCAACCATAACTATCTGCCAATACTACACTGCAGTATAACACATTTTATTCAGCCAATCATTACAATAAAACTGTAATAAATTGGCTACGTTTTTCCATACAAACATCTCTGATTGTTTTTCATTTATCATAATTATAGCAGTTTACTTTTATTTATTTGTTTTATTATCAAAATAAGCTATTTATATAATAAATACAAGCTGTTCCCCGCGGTTTCGTCGACGTCCCGAGGAAATTGATGTTCCTGGATAAAAATTAGCCTATGTTCTTTCTCAGGGATTTTTTTTCAACAGCGTCTTCTCTGCTTGTCTCATACATTCTCATAAGCTACATTTTTTCCAGCCATCTTTCTCAGAATCCATTCAGCATTGCTTTGGTCGTGACCTTCATATCTATAGCCATTCACATATTATCAGTATACAATTTTCACCCCGACTACAAAACTACTTTTCGAAGCTTAAATAAATAAGTACAGGCCATACCTACTATCTTCCTGTGGCCTGAAACCTATGGCCTCCCTTTTCAAACGGTCCTCAATCCACCGCATAAAGATCATACCATAAACTTATGACCAACACGAAATACATTCATGTAGGCAAACCCAAACTTGTAAGATATTATTTTACCGATAACTATCTGTCGAAACAACAGATACAGTATAGATAACAGCAATATTGCGTTACACCCACAATCCACAATGTTTGAGAGTTTCTCAGTATTCTGTCTTAGTAATATGTTGAGAAGTAGAATTCTAGTTCAAGGGCGATGTCATACTCCTTTGTTTTGGTTATAGAGAACAAAATGAAGAGCGAGAGATAGCCGGAGATGTCATAACGGACAATCTCCTAAGAAATAAGCTTCGCCAAAATGTGGGAGAACGGGGGATGACGAACGTTACTGACTCCGTCCTCATACGCGCCCATTTTTCTTAAAACCAAATCACCAATCATTGAGGACCAACCATTGACAGATGTCTCAAGGAATCCGAACACCTAGTTAGTTACTAGTAACTGATAGTTTTGGTCACGCCTATCGTACCTTTGTTACTTGACCTACAAGAAGGTACCTGACCTACGTGCCTTATGGCATCTCCGTTCATCTTACTTCCTCCGTGATTTTGATATAACTGGCTGGTAATTTGTGATGCGCGTCAATTTTATGTGAATTTCTCATTGTAAACCTTTGTTTTTCGGAAATAGAATGGAAATGATAGCGCTGGCCATGATTTCTTACACGTGTATGAAGTTTAGAGTTCTTTGAAGAAAAAGTGAGCTGAAATTATGCCAGTTTAATTGGTACTTTTTTTGGTTTGGTTTTGTCTTTTTTTTACTCGTAGCTAAATGTTGAAATGTGCAAGTATAAACGATTTGACGACGAATCACGAATTGGAAAACTTTCCAGTCACCTTGTAAATATGTTATCTGGCGCATATTAGGCAGTTGTCCCACCAACGACGAGAAAACGACTAACTATCGGCTATTTCCTCGCTCAAGAAACGTACAATAGATATACTTTCCAAGTGAACAAAAGAGATGCATATACAAATAGTTGATCGCTGACTGTTCACACTGCCGGCGAGCACTCGCTTCACTAGTTTGTCGCTGAGTGACAAAAGCTATGAAAGGTAACACTCGCTCGGCGACACTCGCCAAGCGATCAGAACTCACGCCGAGTGAGCAACCAATGGTCATTTCTCTACAGTGCGTATCTAGCGAGCGAGTGATGCGAGTAAACGCCCGCCTCACTCGCACACTCGCTTATAGCCGAGCTACACAAATATCGGAACTACGCACTCGCTCCCCGCGTCTCGCTAACTCGTTTCTAGTTCTAGCTCTACTCGTTACTCGTTAATCGTTGCCGGTAAGACAAGTGCCAGGCTCATAAAAATAAAATAAACGTCATACAGTACTGACCTGCTTAAACATTCATTTTAAACTTAAAACAATAGATAATTACATTATATACAAATATTGTCTTACATTGTATACAATTTTTTATATCAAACAATATTTAAGGTTCTTCCAACCTACAGACAGACATGTGTTGCTGGGGAGTTTGTTGCGCCACTTCTTCCCAGCAATAACACATAGGAAGTGACGAAGGGTGGGCGTTTTGGGGGCTGTCTTATGTAAATTCCTGACGTTCAAAAAGTGCTGTCTTGCAGCCAAGTTTGAATAAATGATTTTTGATTACATAACTCATCATAAAATTCATATTCTCTTTCTTTCCCTATACTTAGGTATACCAGTTAATGTAAGAATAGTACGTATTACCTTTTATATGCACATGAGAATGAATAATCCAAAAGTTAATGCAATTTCACAAGAGTAAACATACTGTTAATGAATAAAGTTATCTTATCTGACAGTTTTGTCGGCGAGATAAAGCCTATCAGGAACATACACATACTATGTACATCAATATACATGGAAAAACATTCCGTGTGAAAAATGTCGCTTACGACCTTTTAGTTAAAGAGTTGTGTACGTTTTGTATAAGTTTGATCAAAGAAGAGCTTAAGCGACTGAGCAATATGGAGTATTTTGGAAATAAATGGGTACTTAAACTTAGACATTAGGAAAGTAAAGATAACGTTGATGTCGTGTTGCACATTTTTATTATCTGCAACACCTGTGCCATAAGATTGTATTTTACCTATAATGTTTTATGTAACCTGCCTACCTAAGTACTAACAACCTTAGTTTCTTATTTTTAACGATCATTTTTCTTTTACATAAAGGAATTTTAAAAGATCAAGGAAATGAATTTAGAATATTATTAGAATGGAATTAAGTATAATTCTGTTTAATTATGTAAATGTCTCATTAATGGCATTTCCAGCCCTTGAGGAAATATAATCTGTGTCGTCACAGATCGTTAATTTATTATACCTTTTTTTAATAACTATGATTTTATGTAGGTAAGTCATAAAATATTTATTTAAAAAAATTGCATAATACTTTAATCGTCTTTTTTAGTTTTTTCTGCAGGTATTTTTTTTTGGTTGCTAGATTAAATTAGGTCAAAAAAATACCAATTTGTACTAGATCATCATTTGTCTAGCCTTTCCGAACTAGTTATGTTAGCTACGTACCTATACGATAAATAGGTTGACATAAAAAAGAGAAATATTGACTCTCAGTATAAAGCAAAAGTTAGTTACTACACGTAGACTTAAAGGAACTTACTTTACACTTACTTTGAACTTTTCCATGCTTGGAAAAAGGCACACGTAGGTACAAGCTAATTTCTAAAATAACTTTACAATTCGCAATAAATTCTCACTTATAATACCACAAGAGCTTCAAAATTATCGGGTATTTCCCGATAGGTTCGTTGCAAACAAATGAAGGAGTCAAGTTTTTCAGGTTATTCAGCTCTTGTGGTATTATAAGTGATAATCCTATCTCTTGAGTCTCATTAGCATTACACAATGTGGATAGTCGACCAATGTTTATTTACTGATTAAAAATCTACCTTTGTGGCTGGTTCATTATGTATCTTTTGTAATAGGTAAGTACATAATATACTCACGGTCCGCATGCCTTGCCTTGGTGATTATTTTCAAGGAATATCGGAAATCTTTAAAATTCACAAATTAAAAATGTTAATTGGCATGTTGAAAGTATTCAAATTCATAAGACTTTAAAGGTATCATTTGATATAGGTATTATAAAACTCGCTTTGCCATAAGTACCTGATATGAAACTACAGCATGTTAAAGTGATGGTGGACTCAAAGTTTACTTGTCGAAAACTCCACCAAACCCAATCAATCCAGTTGACTATTTCCATTCTCAAACTCGGTCCAGCAGTTTCAAACATCATCTAGCACAAACAAACAAACACTCCCAATTTCTATATCAGAGCATAGATGACAAAGTTCTAAAGGTACACTCATAGCAAGATAAGATAAAATGATATTTACAGAGTCCGGTAATAAAAAACGACTAGTTGATAGTAATGGTCACCGCGCGTCGCGTTTGATACGGCCTTTAATTTCTCTCTGATATTATTATACCCGGTGATAATGCAATAGTGATAAATCAGATTATTAGTAAGTTGATAACGTTTTGTGTTTATAAATATCATTTAATTTGTTGTTATATATAGTCGCGTGGTTTTGATTTTGATTAGAATGTAAGCGACGTTAAGACCAAAATCTAATAGCTGTTGGACTTTTTTTTGGACAGAGGGAGTTTCGATATACGTTTTGCAATTTACTAATCAATGAACTTACTCAAAATATGGAGTCAGCCAAAAAGTTCTTTATGGGTAAGTGAATCATTGCAGTTCATGACAGAAATTGATGTGCAAAATATTCTTAACGTAAATGTGTGACTGAAGTCAAATCAAATCAAATCAAAAATCATTTATTCAAACTTGGCTGCAAGACAGCACTTTTTGAACGTCAGGAATTTACAATAGACAGCCCCCAAAACGCCCACCCTTCACCACTTCCTATGTGTTTTTGCTGGGAAGAAGAAGTGGCGCAACAAACTCCCCAGCAACACATGTCTGTCTGTAGGTTAGAAGAACCTTAAACAATGTTTGATATGTACATTTGTATACAAGTAAAGAAGAAGTAAAAATAGAAACGTGTATATATTTTTTGTGTTTTTTTTTTTGTTATTACTAGGATAACTTTTAACATTATTGTAAATATTTAAATATCTATGTAAATAAATAAAATTAAACGTGTTTCAAATTTTCTTGTAAAACGTATTAACAAAAGTACTCGTAAAAACGATTTACCTATATAAGGGTTAGACTGTTATTACACACTTTTAACTAAATATAAGAATGCTCTCTTCGAGTTTAACAGCATCTTTGCCCCACTTTCTTACTCCCTTGGTCGGCACATGTATTTATCTACTACTCTTAAACCCTATGAAGCTAATTACGTAGTAAGGAAAAAAATCAACGGTAACGCCACACTTTCAAGGTTTACTCGAAACATGAAACCACGTTAAATCTATTGTCAACATCTAAAATGATTGCATCATACGAAACATAAGATATATATCTATATCATACGATATTTACCTAGGTAAGAGTACCTAATCTCAACGTATCCAAGGTATAAAATTTACTTTTACAAAATTACTTTTACAAATCTTTTGTCATATTGAATAGTTATTGTAGATAATTATTACGTGAGTTCTTTTTAAGGAAAAAGATTGACTTCTTAATCAGAACCAAGTTTACATCATTCACCAGTCCGGTAAATAATCTTCGTTATCATACAAGATTTTAAACTCACACCACTCCTCATCTTGATAACAATTCTTCCGTAGGTAACTAGATGAATGCGACAACGCCTATTTGTTACAGGAAACTACTAGTAAATGAATCACCTCACACATACTTAATAGGTATAATAGGTGAAAACGTAAGACTGATAAATTACTTAGCTCAGCTCTTCTTAGAATGGTGTCAAAAAATTCCATAAAAAAGTGAGATTTCGGTTAGGATGTGAAGGTTTACTAGGTTCAGTAAGCTGCTTATTTAGTATTCACAACGAATAATGTCTTTTAAAATTGTATCTATTCATCAAGTCAAGAAGAAGTCAAGTAAAGAAGAACTTAAGTAGGTACTTAACTTAAAAATAAATGCGACCAAAATTCAACACATTTTCCAAGAAAGAAAAATTAGAGCTTCCTTTTAAAATATCTTAGTTATTTCATAGCTTTCATGTTACAAAGATAATGGAGACTCAAAAATAGAAACAAAATGTCTGACAGCATCGAGGATTTAGTGAAACGGTACAAAGAAAATGTGTTCAAAGAGAAGCACCCGCGAAGCATTGGTCAGTATGAAAAAAGGTTTTAATTTTCTTGAAGAACTTTTACTTCGTTGACTTTTTAAGCGACCCACGCTTCTTACACGTTTATTTTAGGAATTATAAGGTATTATAAATATTAAGTTTTCCAGGAAAGGTATGATGGAAAAACAAGTCTTTACGCATGCGAAGCCTTTAGGCAATGCTTAAGATACAGTGATATCTACAGGATTTCTATGTATAGAGTCAATGTTTTAAATGGCAACAGAACTCACATGACAACATATTCTTAGATTTTTGTTTATCATGTAAACAAATCTTAAGAAGCAACTCACCAAAAGATCAGTGATCTGTTTACACCAAAACTCGAAGTCCCATGTTGTCTACTTACACCAATTCTTAATCAGATTTTTTTCTCATCTTCCAGGGTTGTTCACGATACCGGAGTATCCCGAATTCGAAGCGAACCGAGGCATGTGGTCTGTGGCCCTGGACGCCATACTGACCACGCTGCGGTATCTCGCGCCGGCTACACTACTTACACTATTCTGGGGGCAGCAGAGTTTCTTGTTCAGGATTCTGAAGCATATCGACTCGGCTTTTAGAGCTAGTAAGTATTAAAAATCTTAACTAAGTCATGATATTATCATCATCATCCTCCGAGCCTTTTTCCCAACTATGTTGGGGTCGGCTTCCAGTCTAACCGGATTTAGCTGAGTACCAGTGCTTTCCAAGCGACTGCCCTATCTGACCCTCTCCACCCAGTTACCCGGGCAAGCCTAATACCCCTTGGTTAGATTCGTGTCAGACTTACAGGCTTCTGACTACCCATGATTTTAATGATAGTAATAGGTATAGTTCCATATTATAGCTGTGGTTTTAATACTACGAGATGACTACGCTAAATGCAGTTAAGTATGTGTAAATATTTTTTTAAATTAAAAAAAAATCTCTCTAACGGGAAATAAAATAGTCAACGTACATAGCTCATCAAAACCAAAACATTTATCGCTTTATCACCTATTGTTTTATTATTTGGAAAAAAGTCGTGAGAAAATTTCCCACGGTTCTCACAGTCAGACGTATAAAAATAACTAAATTCTTACCTAAATAAGTAGTAGCCAAGTGTTTATTTATTGTTCGAAGAATTTAGTACAAACTTTTATCTCGACCTAGAATCTTATGAAAGCGAAATTTAGGGAGAGAACACAAAGACGAAGATAGCTTTGAGTTTTCTTTAAAGAAAGTTCTTTTCAAATTTTAGTGGCCACCTCCTTGATAAAGGACCTACGTTTATAAAGCTTGAGGTACGTAAAATATGGCATTCATCCTGCCTTCGGGTAGATAATTGGTTAGGCAGCTACTTTGGTACCACCGACATCTAATCTTATTGAATTTACGTTGCTTATTTTGTCACTGAAAGTCCAATTGATCTCCGTAAATTCTTATGAGAGTTCTTGTATGTAGCTTTCAGCATCAAGTTCAAATAGAGAAAATGACCTATCCATTAGGCACATTATTAATCATTAAATATTAAATTCATTTATTCAAGTGACCATGACTCATTTTGTTAGTAACAATTTTACTTAATTACTATGTTAGTAAATTCCAAAACAAAGCATCCTAACCTAAGATAACTGCCTGTATCAAATCACCACTGCAGGTCTATCACCGAAGTGGAAAGTCTGCAGCAGTGATTCATATACAGGCAGTCGAGTCTACTCGCTATACAGCGCAGTAAGGTGTTGGGGCTGTCCCGCACACGGCGCACCAGGGACGCGCATCTTTTCCTCATTGTTGCGTAGAAGCAGTCAATGCGAGCTTCAGCAAACATCCCTGATGCGCTGCAGAAGCGAGGCAGCCCCATTAAGACCCGGAACGCGTTATTATATTGTACTCGAATGGCGCTGTACGATTTCTGAGTAAATGATGCCCACAGGCTGCACGTGTAAAAAGAGGTACAATAAGCACGGAATAAAGTTTGCTTGACAGCTACGTTGCAACGAGCAAACCTGCGAGCAATCATGTTAGCTCGAACCGACAGCGCCCTTCTTTCCCTCTCAATATCATCATCATCTTTTAAGTTGGAGGTCAATATATGGCCAAGATATTTAAAATTATAGGTCCTCCGCAGAACCGTACCATTCAACCTCACAGGAGGTATTGTTTTCAAGCATCGACCACCAGCCTCAAAGACCATGACTACACTTTTCTTCTCATTGTAGACTAATCCGTGATTTTTAACATAGCCTTCACAGATAGCCAGCAACCTTCTGAGACCACAAACCGAGGCACTCAGTAGAGCCATGTCATCGGCATAGCTAATATTATTGTAACTAACTCCGTTAATGTAGCAACCCTCACGCTCTCTACTGAGCGCCACGATTAGCTCGTTGACGTAAAGGTTGAAGAGCGTTGTCGAGCTTATCCCCCCCTGCCTAACACCGCACTCCAACCCATACGGCTCCGATAGAGCCCCTGCCCAGCGTACCTGATTGATCTGGCCTCCATACCAGTATTTAAAAATGGTAATTAAGTCAGGTGGTACTCCTGCTTCCTGTAATTTTCTCCATAGAATGCTGTAAGAGACCAGATCAAATGCCTTGGATAGATCAAGGAAGCAAGCGTAGGTTGGAGTTTTTCTGTCCGCATAGTACCTGACAGCCCACTTTAAACACAAAATAGCACTTTCTGTTGAAAGTCCAGGCCGAAAGCCGAACTGATTGTCGTGCAAATGGACATACTTATTAAGTTGTTTATTGAGCAGGCTGTCAAGCACTTTAGCTATTATAGTAGCCAGGGAAATAGGCCTGTAGTTAGTAATATCAGCAATATCTCCTGTTTTATTTTTAAGTATCGGAACTACAATTGTTTTAGTCATTTGACTAGGAATGTACCCATGACTTATACAAAAGTTAAAAAGCACACGTATATGTAGGACACACATACATAAAAAGATCAATTAATACCCGCTTATACTGCTCTCTAATTCCCATATCTATCGTCTCAAGATCTTTAAGCGTTAATTTTCTCTGCAATCAATCAGTGGACACACGGCTTTATAAGAACTTTTACCAACAATTCACATGCAGAACCGTTAACCTTTGGCTCGATCTTTATCTTTTGCATAAAATTGTTTTTATAACTCAGTTTCACTTACTTTATGACCAGTTTTTGTCTAATCTCAGTGCAGTGTGGGATAAATAAAGACTTTCGTCCGTATTTGCTTCAGTGGCAATTTTAAGCAAGTGGTTTTAATAGTGGTGCCATTTTTCTTGGACTGCAGTGTAAATGTTAATTGTAACTTGATGACAGCAAATGGTTGGTTGTTCTATCCTGTTGGTATGTCTGTCTTTTTAACACGCTTTTATTAGGTCTACCTGTATGTAATTAACTATGTAAATAATGGAATCTAAAGTACCTAACTAATTTATAAATATAATATCTTGCAAGAATTGCAGCGTATTGAAAATTGGCAACTGAATGTGGTTTTGATGACAATACAATAATATGGTACTGTTGAACTGATTTGATGATGAAGATGTAAGATATGAACTGGAAATATAGTATCATAGCTGTTTTTGGACTTATTAGAAGTCTTGTGATGAACTTTGACCATGATTAGGTTTCAAACTCGAGTGATGAAGCCGGATTTTGTTTTTTTTTCTAGTGATTCTAAACAATTAATTATTATTTACTTAGCAGAAATGAATGGAAGGATACAATACTCATAAATACCTGTAGTAACAAAGTTATATTTTGAAACATTTAATTCATGAACAAAGGTTAAATTATAACACAGCTGCAATCATATTGTCTTCTCAATGAACGGGGAAATAATGAATGAAATAATATGGCATTGGAAAGTGTTTGCAACTGTCAAGTGCAATGATAAATGTTTTTCATTGCGTGATTTGTAATGCGGTATCGGATGAACGGTGTGGTTTCCTCACGGCTTTTTTGTTAAATTTAAGATTAAGTTAGATTGCATTAGAAGGAACTAATGGAGCTATTAATTTATTTCTCGGAACGGTTTTACTTTCACTATAATGATAGTTTGTGCAAAAAACACGCAATCACACAGCTTTATTCTTTCTCTCCTCAATCAGGATATAGGAGATAGGAAGCCAGGTTTAATTGGACTAAATAATGATATCATTATTTACTTTTTATATTTTTGCAATCCAACTTATATCCTACTACTACTTATGTACTATAATATCCTACTAATCCTAGTAATATCCTATCTTACTAATCCTGTCCTACTAATATTATAAATGTGAAAGTTTGTGAGAATGTATGGACGTATGACTGTTATTCTTTCACGCAAAAACGGCTGAACTGAATTGGTTGAAATTTTATATGTAGATAGGTGATACTCTGGATTAACACAGGCTATATTTTATCAACACATAATGTAAACAGTTAACTATAAGTGTAAAATTTCTGATGTGTAACTTAGCCTAGAGCGGACACATCTTCGACCAAACTCAACTGCGTTTATAACCATTCAATATTCAATTGTTTTTTCCCCGACTGCAAAGTAGGGCTGATTTTAATATTTTTTCACCATTGTCCACAGTAGTCTTCTCAAGCGAAGAACAGAAGCAAGCAGTGTTACAATGGCTCGCGTCGGCTGGTCCCGTTCGAGTCGAACACCTGGACACGGTGTGGCGGCACGGGTGGGTGCTCTGCGGCGTGTTAGACGCGGCCCTGCCTGGCGCCTGCGCAGGCCACCCGCCCACAAGGCTGTCTCTGAAGCACGCGCAAGCTATAGCCGACCATTATCTTGGTGTTGAACCTGTGAGTTTGACTTCTTTCTATGCTCGATAATATCTCCTTGTGACTTAGAAGTAACTTTGTAGGATTCTTAACTGACTTAATATTTCTCATATCATTATAACTGTATTATTAGTAGTCTGCATAGTAGGCCTATCTAAATAACAGTTTTAATAGGTTTAGCTGTTTTACCATTATATTGTTATAGACTAATTATTTTATTGTTTTCAGGTCTTCTCCCGCCAAGAGCTGGAGTCAAACGATTCGTTAAGCAGACACCAAGAATGGAAGCTCGCTACTTACCTCGACCGCATTCGACAAGCACTTTCGAAATTAACGCCTCCGGTTTCAAAACCTGTGTCACAAAGAACTTCTCCAGAAACCACACAATTCACTCTTGACTATGTTGCTAAAGGCTCAGGATTAACTGCAGCCCAAGTGAATAATAAAGCCTACTTCAAGATATATCCCACTGCTCAACAAGCTTTAGATCCTGGAGAAATAACCATCCTAATCAGAGGGCCTCGGGACACGTATGGCATGACTGTATTACCACCGATACTGGGCAAAGCACAGATGATCCGACAAAAGCTCTTGGGTCTGCAATCAAAACAAACCTTCACCGAAAATGTTCTACCAATAACACAAGGAGCAACGTACCTAAGAGCTTATGGTAAAAACGATATGAACAAAACATATTACATACCAAAAACCAAGTATGATATTGACATCGAAGTAGACACAAGAAAGGATCATGCGAAAATAGGATACGTGGTTAATATGGAAGGGAAATATTCCATCTCAGTTACAAGCAGAGGTCAGAGTATTGTTGGTTCACCGTTTACAATTACAGCTTCCCACAACATCATCAGTACCTTAGAAAAAGACAACTTCTGTTTAGAAGACGGCGAAGAAATAGATATCGTTGACGTAAAAACCGACAGAAAAGTTGTTTTACGAATAGTAGACTTCGTTACTGAGAAGATGTTATTAAAAGAAAATGGTACTCTGGAGAAAATAAGCGATGATGAAGCTAAGATTTTAATGGCAACCGACACTGACAGCGACATCTTGAACTTCGATAGTGAAACATATTCTGACATCGAGAGTGAAAAACAAACTGCAATCACGAGTAAAAGATTCAATAAAGTTGCTTTAAAAATCTTAGCTATGAATCGTGTTTGTAAAATATTTAATAATCTCGTGGCTGAAAAACAATTTACACAATTGACAAAGAACGATAATTTCATGCGATCAAGGACCAAACAAGAGATTCCTGACATCGTAAATTCAACTCTCACAGAAACAAATATCAAGCCTTACATTATACCAGAATTGCGTGAGAAATTAATTGTGCCGGAAAGTATCTCAGTTTCTCTTAGAGCAGAAAAATCTACTTACTACGATAGTGAACCAAATAGTTCTTGGACTGAGGTTGAGAACGTTAAGATTAACATTCCCATGGAATCCACGAGAATAGATAGTCCCGATAGCTTGGACGGATACAATGTATCAAACGAGGATCAAGAGGATAATATTTCTGACAGGATGACACCATCAAGTACAAACAATCCCTTCCTGAATGAAATGTTTGAAGAAAATTATGTCGCTTCTAAGAACTTAGGACCATTTGTAGCTTCAGAATATGAAACAAACAACTGCCAAAATGAAGAGACTCGGGATAGTTCAATAACTATTGTAATTGATCCTAATGTCACACCGTCGCCAATAAATAGTAATCCATTTATTGAAGTAGATGACTTTTCTCCACTAAAACCAGATCCTATAGTGTTTGAAAGACCAAAGACACCGGTCTTCAAAATTATTTCAGGAGAAAAAGTCAATCGCGATGAATCTGTGTTCATTGACCCTAAATCTGAGCTGGTTAATGAGGAAGCCCTCGGCAATGAATTTGTAAATCCCTTCTTTATGCATCATCACCAATCTGCTACTTTTGAGCAGCCACCACCATTGACAGATTTTATCATTGGAGCTCCAGTTTCCTTGCCGCCTATGTTGAGAGCTCGTTCTCCTGAGCCACAATTGAGATCGTTAGTTTTACCTGGTACTGAAAAAAGTAAGAAAAGCAAAGGTAGTATTAACCAAGAGAAAAAAGCTGAGGCAGTTCCAGAGCCACTGTTTTCAACTCCTTTGCATAATAATTTGAATTTGCCAAAAGGTAGCAAAACTGAAAATAATTCGTCAGTCTCATCTACATTTCATAGCTTGGAGTCCAATTTGACAGAAACCATAGATAACTCCAATGAATCGACAACAAGTGAGAACCCATTCGATCCTTTCCAGAGTGACTCAGAAAGAAATCTTACGCCCAGGAAAGATATATGGGATTCTGCGTATGTAAGTATCGATGACAATAACAGCTCTCCAGATAGCAATAATAACGAAAATTCAACACTGTGCGAGACCATAAGTAAACAGAAGTTTTCTCCTAGTGACGACCATTTTGGATTAAAACAAGAAGAAATAACAAACATGGGCCCTGCTGAAAGAGAAATTTGGCAAACCTGCAACGAATTAAAAACCGAACCGAGTAAATCTCAGGAAGAACCGAAACCGCATAAATGGGAAATTAAACGACCAACGTTCACACCTATCATTGAAGAAAGCGACAGAAGCATATCATCAGGCACAAAAGATCTATCCAAAACTGATTTATGTTCAAAACAAGGGGAGACTGACAGTGTGACAGTGGCATTTGCTGAACTAAACGACATGTACCAAGAATACTTTCCTAATTCAGAAACCAGTTCCATAGCCATTGCAGATGAAGATAAACTTCATTGCATGGAGGTGGAATATATAACACAAACTAAGGATGTTAGTGTCGATTCTGCATCTGAAGTATCAGATGTGAAAAGACACGAAGAAGGATTTGAAGGAACGATTTCTGAGGTTCAGACAAATGTCACTGAATCCATTTCAGTAAGTCAACCCCTTCGTATTGAACATAACCAAACCCTTGAAAATAACAAGGGCCATAAAGATGAAACGCAATTCGGTGAAACAAGCCGTAGTAATATAGTACTTGAAAAGAAGAAGTATTGGGATGAAAGGATACGCCAAATAGAGGCAAAATCAGCAGAGACGTCGACACTTCCCAAGAAAAAGCGTATTCCAGCGAAACAGTTAAAACACGATTCACTAAGCAAGCGAAAGGGCAAACAAATAGTTAAGAATTTCCTAAGCGCAGGGGATTACAGTCAAGTCAAAAGTGTAAATCAAGCTGATGATAAAGAGCTAGAGAATAAAGTACATGAGCCTGCCATAAGACATATTTTTAAAGATGAATTAAGTTCAGATGAAAAATCACAGTCAACAGGTGAAAAATTAGTTGAAAGATGGAAAAAATATTGGGATGAGAAGTTAGAAACAGATCAGGTAGAAGCTGAGGCTATTGCTCTGAAAACGAAATCCCCCAAAATTCATAGAATCACCCAGAGCCCATCACATGAGCCCCCCACAAGTTCAAATAGAGTTGAAGTTCCTGTAGAAATTAAAGTGGAAAATTACAATAATAACGATGTTTCATCAATCACTGCACCACAGCCAGTCAAACAAGAATTACCAGAAGAAGTCTTCAAGGCATTCGAAACAAGCCCTAAACGATTCTTTGGGACATCAAGACAACAAATATTAAATAAAATTGACACATTTTTGGGGAAACCAACAGCTGCTGATGTTCCTTCAACAGATGTAGCCGGAATGTGTCACGAGAGTGGTCTAGTTTCTAGTCGAATATCTTTGTTCCATAATATGTCTAACACGGAAGAATTACCGTGGGCCCGAAGGAAAAGTCAATCAATGCAAAATGTAAGTCAAAAACGAGACAGTGATAAACACGCAGTAACTTTCGAAGAACTAATAAAGGACACACATAATGATATTCCTAAGCATAGAATCAACGATACTAAAAATGTCATCGTAACTGACGCTATCAATTTGAAAAACAAAAGAGCCAGAATGGTTCACAGTACACATAATCAGACCATGGATGAAACCCTTTACGTACCTGAAGAATCAGTACTGTCGCCTAAATCAAAAGACCACGTTAAAATGTCAGTAAAAGAGTGTAGTGAAGAATACCAGCCTACTGAAAAGAGAGGCGAGACTCTTCGAAAGAAGTCATTCAGTAAATCAGAGATGGACATTTTCAACAAGATTCCAAACGACACAAGCGACGACGGCTTAGATAAATACAAATCGTGCGACGAATTGCCTAAGATTAATGTAAAGAGTTTCATATCACTTTATGAAAGCGTAACTAAGACCGCTACGGCCCCAAGACCAGCAAAGAGGGTATTCAGGACCGGTTCTGCAGATTCACAGAGATATTCCCAAGCGAACAGCATAACTTCAGGTGAGTTTAAATTAAATTCTAAATTAGTTCTCTAAAGACAGAGAAACATCACAGTAATCAAAAATATAATATAATTTCAGATGCTGTACATAGGCGGGCCATGGATCGAGGGAGTGTATCAAACTGTGAATCAAAGACGACCACCCCAGGAGTCACGCCAACTAATATGTGGAGCAGCAGGGATTCAGAAACAGTTAGCAATCTAAGTTTAGACACTAGAACGTCCGGCTCGTTTGACGTTAATATCGTTCCTCATGACAATAAGGAAACAACGTACCTTAGCCTCTCAGATATTGAACTAGAGATTGTAGAATGTAGTCCAGATAAGTCTAGCGAGTCATCACCTGAAAGAGAAGTAGAACCAGCCCACATAGAATATAAACATAGATTCAAATTAGCAAAAGAATTCTTCCAATCAATCGAAGAACTGAGCGAAACTAAAAGACCACGAAAATTAAACGAATGTGAACAGCTCTTGCAAAAGCAATCAACAGAATCTCTAGAAACAGAACGACCACATAAAAGGGTTAAGAAAAAGATAAAATCTCACTCCATGCCGTCGTCGGAAATATCGAAGATATGGAATCAGCTACAGGAAAGCCAAGAAAGCAGTTCAAACCAGAAACTGGTAAAGATATCAGAGAAATTCAATGTGGAGGATTTATTTACCGACGTGACTGAAGGGAAACTGAGTCGCCAGGGTAGTTTAAGGGGCATTCCACATAAGAAAGCAGTACTTGAAGCATTTCGATCTATGGAAAACATTGCGGATAACACCATCAACTCATACGAAATTGCTGAATCACAGTTGACTGATTTCGCCAAACAGCATACCGTGACTGTGAAAAATGCTCAGACCTATTTGAGTGAGTATCCATATTTGCCGACGACCGACCCATCTAAGTATCATTCGAGATTGGATGTCAAAGCATCTGGTCTTATCTCATTAAAGGAACTGAAAGAAAGGAAGCCGCGAAGAAACAGTGTGCCTGACTTAAGATTAAATCCTAAATTTACTGAAGACCTTTAGATAATTTGATAGTTTCTCTTCTTCAGTATTCGAGACAATATTTGACAAATTCGGCTAAATAGGTAAGCATCGTTTTCAGCGTTCAGTCATTCTAAAGGATTATAGTCATAATCTTAGAAATTACAGTATTTACTAGTACCTAAAAACGTAGTTAATACTCAGTTTTATTTTAAGTATTAGTTATTTTAAGTTGAATTGTATCAGATGGGCTCTATTTGTGTTCTTTGAATATTTTTTTATGTTCCATAATAGTCTCTGTTTTTGTATGATGATAAATTGAAATGTTAGTATGGCTTATAACATTAATGTATTTTTTTAATATTATAAGAGAATACAACTTTGTTGTCATTTTTTTTTGCCAGCTTTGTGTTGCTATTGTATTTCGCTAGTTACTACCATGTACAATTTTGTACAGTTATTGAATCTTATTATTAAGTTTTAAGATTTTACTGTAACTATTTATTCTACATTAAATAAAATTAATATTTCTTTCGTCTTCTCATTCATGTCTTTATACAAAGTGTGTCATTCCTAATCACATTAAATTAAATAATTTAATATACCGGTTAATATACGTCAATTAGCGAAAAGTAAATCATAGTCAGTCAATTGAAAGCTTAAAAACCCTTTAAAAACAAATGACAGCTTCAACTCTGTAAAAGAATTTTTTGATAACAGTATTTTATTACATACAATTATTAATGAGTAGAAAGCAGCATTTATACATAAATAGTTCCAAAGAAAATGGGCGAAATGTTTGGATGATGGTCTTTCTTCCCCGTATTAATGAGTCGTATATCATTTGTAAGCAGTATGTGATAGGATTTAATGTGTACAGGTAAGACACTGGGTCAAAGCTAGAAATCAATACGGTAGTTTCCAACGAGTCAAATTCATTACTTTTATTTAACTGTCAAAAACTGTCACTTTCTTTGCAATATGTATGTAAACGCAACTTATGACGTCACAGATTTTTCACATCAAACTGGATTCTTATTTAGCTTATATTATCAATAAAAAAATTTAATCAATTATTCCATCAAAACGATAAATGGAAGTGACATTATTTTTAGATGCTTCACTAAATGAATATGACAACGTAAGTTATTTTTGACCTAGTCATCCACCCAATTATATATTATTCAAGATAAATAAAAAATATAAGCAATTTTAGGAAAAAGGCATTTTATTTATTTGTTTACGATACAAAAAGATGTGGATTGGAGACTTAATTTTACATAAACTGAAGCTAACTGTGCGATATTATTTACACAAAAAAAAAAATATTGAAGATTGAGAAATCAGAAAAAAATACAAAAAAAAGTTCTCCGGTTTTAAGCAGTTGGTTGAAAACAAAATTGATTAGCTGTTTTAGCTGTTTTGATGCAAAACAACTCTAAATCTACCATACAATTACTACCATACAGATAAACTTACAACAAATTACTTAATATGTATCTGAACGTATGTAGAAGCTTGATCAGCCCGTCGCCATTCCAGCCAGGCGGCTATTTCCGGGTCGTTCCTATCGCCTCGAGCCTCTAACTGTTGGTAGTAGGCTTCGCGAATGATACGGAATGCGTCAACGCTACTGTATGGTAACTTTGTTACGGGATCTATGTAGCGAGCTGGTTGTCTGTAAAGAAAAAATGAAGGTATAAGACATATTTTTAGAGTTCCGTACCCAAACAAAGGGTAAAACGGGACCCTATTGTTTTCGCTCCTTTGTCCGTCCGTCCGTCTGTCACCAGGCTGTATCTCATGAACTGCGATAGTAAGAGAGTAGAAATTATCACAGATAATGTTCTTCTGTTGCCACTATAACAACAAAACTAAAAACTAGAATAAAATAAATATTTTGGGGGGCTCCCATACAACAAACGTGACTTTTTTGCTCATTTTTGCTCTGGTACGGATCCCTTCGTGCGTGAGTCAGACTCGCACTTGGCCGGTTTTTTTTTTGTATTTTGTAAGTATATTAGTTGGTTGTGAAGATTTTACACAGTAAATTATTAATGTAATAACAATAACAATTATTGCGTTAGCATATCTAAAAATCTGATACATACTCAAGTACTGTAATAAGTGTACTGTTTTTTTTGCTAATTACTTACAACCTACATGTACATATATATTTATACAGGCCAGTAAGTCTGACACCAGTCTAACCAAGGGGTATTGGGTTGCCCGGGTAACTGGGTTGAGGAGGTCAGTGAGGCTGTCGCTTCTTGTAAAGCACTGGTACTCCGCTGGATCCGGTTAGACAACATAGTTGGGAAAAAGGCTCGGAGGATGATGAAGAATCTAACTCAGGAACTACTTTCAGCGTTGCCCATTTATCGAGGAGGGCTACTTTTTATTCGAGTCCCACGGGATGGAATGTGGGTGGATTGTATTCATTAGCTGCCGCCGGGGGCTTATAAACCGTCAAAGCGTGTTGAAATGTTTTAAAACTTACTTAGTAACAGCACACAGCATTTGTCGATGTTTCCTGGGCCTTGGTTCAGGGAAACAAGACCTAAACGCCTCGTCATTGATGTCATTTTCAAACGTCAATAGTGTCCGCTCATAGTACTTAATGTTTTCCTTCTTCTTAGCTTCTTTTTTCTCTTCTTTACTAAAAATATAAAATGGTTTATATTAATTTTTACAACTAGTAATTATTCGTCTCTGACGATTTTAGTTAAATAGCTACACAGTTTCAGGAAAAATAAGGCAAAATTAAAGCAATTGTCGAAGGAAAATTGCTTAGTCGCAAATATAAACAAATATACAAAAACCGATTAACCAATTTTAATTAATTTTTAGAGGGAGATATGAGGAATAAATGTCAATGGGCACTTTTTGAAAAAAAAAAACTGTGTGAATAAAGTAGTATGAAAATAATATAGAACTTACGGCACATTTTCTATATTAACCTCTTCATCAGGTCCGATGAAGTCTACATTCATTTTAGTTCCTGGTTCAGTTTTCCCATCAGGTTGGTCAACGGTTTCAGTCTTCACATCTGCCATCTCTATGTCGCCTGGTGTAAGTAAACCTGGAACATTTAAACAAAAACTTATGAAACTTTAAACTTCAACAACGCATCTAAGACAAAGTTAGACGGAGTATGGAAGAAGAAAATCATGCTGTGGCAACCCCAAGTAATATAATTGGGATAAGGACAGGTTAATGTTATGTGTTTCCTCATTTATTCAACTGTTATTTAGCACCAATGGCTGATAAAAGAAAAGGTGATGAAAAAGATCTTGAGGAAACCTGGACTATAAAGTCTGAAATCACCAATCCGCATTGAGCAAGCGTGGTGATTAATGCTCAATCCTTCTCTGAGAGGAGGCCTGTGCCCAGCAGTGGGACGATATAAAGGCTGTTCTCTGTGTTTTTAGTTATTAAAGAATGAGCAGAAATGTTTGTTACCTTCTTCAGTTTTAATAAGATCACTTAGATTGAGTTCATCTAATGAGTTGGACTTTTCATCTTCCTGAGGCACTTCTTCTATCAGGCAGGGAACCGCAAAGGTATGATATCTGTGAAATATACAAGTATATAGAAATTTACAAGTTATATAGCTTTTCAAGTCATCATCATCCTACGAACCTTTTTCCCAACTATGTTGGGGTCGGCTTCCAGTCTATCCGGATTCAGCTGAGTACCAGTGCTTTACAAGAAGCAACTGCCTATCTGACCTCCTCAACTCAGTTACCCGGGCTACACAATACCCTTTGCTTTGACTGGTGTCTTAAGCTTTTCAAGTAAAGGAATCAAAATACCAATGGCTACGTTACAACGTTAAACATTTAGGCTGAAGAGTTTGTTACACCACATATTTTTCCAGCCGAAACACATAGCAAGTCGTAAACAGAGCGTTCTTGGGTGCTGTCATTGACGTTCGAAATGTGCTGGATTTCAACCCGTTCAATATACATGCTTTTTGGTTCTTAAAGTTTTGTTTTCTTATCTTATCTCTCTTTTGATTCAGTTGATTTTAAAAGTAAACAAATCAGCTAACTAGTGCAATACAATGTTACAGTGCAAGGCAAAATATAGAAAAAAAATTAAAGCGATCACTTACCTAATAATAGGTCCAGTTATAGTTTTCTTTGTGGGCCTTATCTTTTTCCTCTCCAATTCGATTTGTTCAAATTGCTCTGAAAATTCAATTGAAGTCATTGTAAAATTCACATACCTTTACATCCAGGCACATGACAGTGTATACAGGGGGAGTACATTATAGTAAGAAATAAGGGTGACATCACAAATCAATTGAGCTAAGAGTTTTGTTGCCCATATTGAATATACATACTTAAACTTGACTGTCATTGAACATCCTTGGCAGTCGTCACGGGTAGTCAGAAGCCAGTAAGTCTGACACCAGTCTAACCAAGGGGTACTGGGTTGCCCGGGTAACTGGGTTGAGGAGGTCAGATAGGGCAGACGCTCTTTGTAAAGCACTGGTACTCAGCTACATCCAGTTACACTGGAAGCCGACCCTAACATAGTTGGGAAAAGGGCTCGGAGGACGATGATGATAGAAAATACATACTTAAACTTTTAAGATTCTCTTGTTCAGTAATAAGTGCTTCTGCCAACAATTCCTCCTGTGTTGGCATCCGGTCTTCAACTTTCTTGACTTTTTTCTTTTTTAATTCTGATCTTATCTTGATTCTTTGCTGTGTTTCCGCTGACTTGACTGCAGTACTTTGCCGAATTGATTTACGTTCTAAAAATAGATGTTGAACAATGACATAGTATTATAATTTTTCATACTATTAGGATTTTAATCAGTTGATGAAGAAAATTAGACAATCATATAGAAAACTGGATGAGTGCAAGCATCATTTTTAATAGCGGAGAAATAGTATAGAATTAGTATCATTGTTATCAAAATAAAAAATGAGCTTGATAAATATTAATAAAATATATTTTGCAATATATCCCAATTCAAAAATAGTGGCTACGATTTGTCTGTTAAACTAATATAACTCTTATTAAGATTTAAATTAAACAATACCTGGGGACATAAATGTTAAATGAAAAAGTGAGATTTCAATGTCTCTTACCAATAGACGCATCCAATGCTATTCGCTCAGCTTTCTCAGTCTTCTCTACTTTAGGCTTAATTTCTTTTGGTTCCTTTGCTTTTCTTTCATTTACCTTTTTTACTTTATCACCCAATGATGGTCCTGGTGCTGAACCACCTTTTTTCTTTTTATTTGGATCCTGAGATAAATAAGTAATTATTGAAATATTTCATCATTACCATTGAAATTCATTCATTATTCTTTACAAGGTTCATTATTCCTGAGTATGTCATACTGATATTTTTCAGCAATTACTCAGCAATTAACCCGGCGGGAGTGTGGTGGGGTGTAGCATACCCCAGCATTGACTTACCTAGGTATATTTTTTTTACTGGTAACAACTAGATTTCGGGGCTTCGTGTAGCTGGAGGTAAGAGGTTGCAGTAGAGGATAGTGGCATGATCTCGGTGTTACGCCGGCTGGTGATTGAAGTGCAAGTGCGTAAACGTCCGTGGGGTAGGTCACACCCCGCCACATAGTTCGCGTATTGTTTTCGTATTTTTTATATGTATGTATTTTTACATGTATACTTATATTTTTTATACCTTTTGAATAAAAATGGCACTGGAGGCAGTTGAAAGACGTATAAGAAGCATGATGAATCAAGTTCTACCGAAGAATTTGATCATTGCATTGAGCATGAGCTTGAATCATACACGCAAGCAGTGTGTGATGACTTTGAAGCGATTAGCAGCGAGTGGGAATCGGATGACGAGGATGTGCGGATTGTCCTCGGAAAATTAAAAGATCGGAACACAAAACATGTCTGTGCAAACTGCAAAAAATCACTGTGCCTAGAACATGCAATATTTTCTTGCAAAAATTGTGCTGGCGGCGAGGCCTCTTACTAAGATATTCCATTTGATTCCATAAGTTTTTTTAATTTTTAATTAAAAGAAGATCTAATTTTTTGTTAATTTAGAAGATTTTATTTTGTTTTAATCATTATGGTTGATTTTATGAATATTTTAATAGAGCAAATATTTTTTTGTCACCAAAAAGTTCTCAAATTGTTCAACTGCTAAGTAAGTAACAAAAGTTTTAAAAATATGTATTTATTTGTTTATTTTTTTGCTATAGGGGTTCCCACTCATAATACTTAGTAATAATTTTGTACAATTTTGGAGAAATACTTAGTTAAAAGACGTTTTGTTCCGTGGGGTATGTTACACCCCACCACATACTCTATGTAATCTTTGCGCACCACACTCCCGCCGGGTTAACAACATTGTAATAATGTCACAGTAAATTATATTTTTTTTAAATTATGAAACCTCAGATAAGAAAGCTTCAGCAAAAAGAAGGATATATCAGTTTGACATTTGACATTTGACATGTGACATGTCTGTATGCACCCTAAACTCTTAAATGGATGAACCTATTTAGATGCATTATTTTGATTTATATTAATTTGCCAGTGGTTGTTCTTGCATGTTTTATCAAAACTGCTGCAATATCACTTTGATTGAACATAGTAATTCATATAAGTCGAATCACAATTAAAAACTAGTTACATTTTAATTTTGCGTTCAATATGAACACACTACATAAACAAACTTAAACTACTTATCTTTATACAAAACTAAAATACTATATGCAAAACATAACATATATATTATACAGGGTTATTGGTAAAACACTAACAACCTTGCAGGACTGTATTACTAACATCATAAACTACAACTTTTGTTCTATGACTTTTTATAAAACATAATACATTTGCCAAAAACAAACCTACAAGATTTCATTGGTCTATCTGACACATTTCAACTCTATTTTGCTATAGTGATAAAATTTGCACGCCCCCACCATTTCTTCACCAACAAAAGGCCCGATCGAGACCAGTCGAGCGATTAGTCGACCTTAGAGTGTGCGGACGAGTCGAGATTATCACACATTACAATAAATTCTTTACCTACCCTACGCCTCCCGCGCACTATTCTCGTATCTAGTCATACTTTTGAATTGGTAACACGCTACGCTACGATTTCCCGCCTTTTTACGAAAAGGTAAAATAAAAAAAAAAAAAACAAAATATCGTCTTCTTCACGTACTGTGTGCCTCGGTGGACGATCACTATCCTTGATGGCATGCCGGAATTGCCCGTAATCTCGTAACCGCTGCGTGGCGGCTAGCATTATTACTCAGCTAGGTGTAGGGATGTTTGGGAATCGTATGGCGTATTGGCGACAGGCTTCCGAAACATTGTCATCACACCTAGCCAGCATTCGCACCATTTCCCTGTAGGTACATTTGAATATCGATACGCCATACTGTAAAGATAATTACGTTCGCACCACCGAATTTCGCTACAAGGACACATATGATGCGACGCGGGCGCATAAAAACGACTGACGGCCGCTCGTAAATAGCAGGTCAAACGCTCCCCCCCCAGTCCCGCTCCCCTCCGCTGTCTTTTGTACTACCTACTGTTTACTGTGCTTCGCATAGACTTCGTAAATTTTAGAGCGTACACTTGAAATATTTTAATTTTTGTGTGAAAATTTTGATGAACTAAAATCTGAGAATTATTAAAAGTCATGGAACAAAAGTTTTAGTTTATGATATTAGTAATACGGTCCTGAGAGGTTGTTAGTGTTTTACCTATAACCCTGTTTAAAAGAACATCAATCAGGTGTCAAAGTATTCCTCTGCATCACTGTCCTTCGGAAACGTGCCCAGAAGACTGGCTGCATTGCCACGCTGAATGGCAATGATAATTTTTTGTAATAATTGTAAAACTAGTTGTACCTGATAGACTTTAGTGCCTGATTTCCTAGTTCGTTTCTCCTCCGTCTCTTCATCAGATTTAGGTTCATCATTCTCGTCAATACTAAAGTCTGAGTCAACTTCGTCATCTACTTCTTTCTCTAGCCTGTCAAAGGAAGAAAAAGGAAAATACTTTAAAACAAAGTATATCTAATTTTATTGAACTTAGTCATTATCCTGCGAGCGTTTTTCCCAACTATGTCGGGGTCGGCTTCGAGTCTAACCAGATTCAGCTGAGTACCAGTGCTTTACAAGAAGCGACTGTCTATCTGACCTCCTGAACCCAGTTACCCGGGCAGCCCTACACCCCTTGGTTAGACTGGTGTCAGACTTACTGGCTTCCAACTACCTATTGTTGTTTAAATTATTATAAGATAGTATAAGAATAGGTTGGGCAAAGAAATTGTTTATGTGCATGCAAATTTGCTATTTGACCATTATCTAAGTCAATACATATCCGTTACTTCTAAATCTGTTCTGTTCTGTAAATAGGAACAAGATCCAAACAATTCAATTGTTGATTCATTTGTCCACTTTCATTTAACAGAGAGGCGGTCAGTGGGAATCCCGGTAACGCGATACTTTTGTAAAAGTATTAGTAGTAAAATATAATATAAATTAATATAGTAAAACAAATTTAAACATACATGTAATCATTATCTTCCTCAGTTTCTTGGAAGCCTCCGTAAGTTGTCGCATAAAACTCATCGTCCTCTTCCTCGTCGAGAACTTTCGCGAGAAGGTTCCCCGCATTAGAACGACGTTCTCTCTTGTCCATTTTAATACTTCAATAAACGAAGATTTGTTTCAGAAATTACTGGAATATTCTAATAGTTTAGAATAGCTATTAAATCGCATACAATACACAAACAACAAGTCCGAAACCGACGTCCAATTGCAACAAATGTCATCAACCAAAATGTCAAGTGTCACTGTCAGTTGTCTGTTGTCTTGTCATTCATCACATGACAGATTGCCTACGTGCTGCCAGTAATATAAAACTGTAAAATATTAGTCGAAATGGACTAGACCCCGGTTCATTTTTAGTTTTGATCATTCCGTTTTTTTTAAATCTTCACAATGGGTATGTAAAATTAGAATTGATCAAAGCTGGCGTTTACACCAGTAAACGCCCTACATCTTGAGAAAATTATGATAATAATGAATGAAAATGGACAGTTTGGTTTTCATCTATCATTAATTTTCCTTCTTATAAAAAAAGTGCGAGTCGGACTCGCGCACGAAGGGTTCCGTACTATTATTAATAATACATTCCATATTCTATGCATATGTATTTCAAGCATCTACCTGTTGCCGTTATCGATATCGAGTCAAAATGAGCAAAAAAATCACGTTTGTTGTATAGGAGCCCCCCAAAATATTTATTTCATTCTATTTTCAGTATTTGTTGTTATAGCAACAACAGAAATAAATTTCAACTATCACGGCTCATGAGATACAACCTGGTGACAGACGGACGGACAGAAGAGGGGGGGAAAAATCAATGGGGTCCCGTTTTACCCTTTGAGTACGGAACCCTAATGAGTTGCTGTTCGTAGTCTCGCTAATACTCGAGAATGGCTGGACTGACTTAGCTTATTTTAGTTTTAAAATGTTTGTGGAAGTCCAGGGTAAGACCGGACTAGTGAGGCATAAAATATAAAAGGGTTGCAGTATAGGCACACCCCTTTAATGTGTACTCAGGATATTTATTTTTATTTTCAATGTCCAATCATTATGAAAATGTAAATCAAAATAAAGTTTTTCTAAATATCTCACTAGTATTATCTACCCGTCTAAAGTTTAAGGAGGATGAGGTTATCTAAACTAAAATAACAAGGAGGCTTTTTGTTTGTTTGTACCCGAAATTACTGAACCAATTTGAAAAATTCTTTCAATATCTGTGGAAACTACATTATCGCCGACTCCCGAGTCACATAGGATACCTATATTGTATCCTGAGTGCTTAGTGCGAGTTTTCGTGAATTTTTTTACGGACTCACATGAGAGCGCGTATACTAAGATTTGTATGCAGTGTTGCCAACTTAGTGGATTTTCCACTAATACTGGTGGTTTAAGTCCCCTATTTAGTGGCGAAATGTTGAAAGTACTGCGGGTCAAGTAGCGAAATGTAAGTTTTGTGGTACAACTTTAAGGAGTTACTATGGAGATTTGAAGTCTCACGGAATGTCAAAAAAAGCATCTACAAAACAAAAAGGTGAACGACTACTATATAATTATATTAAGTACTCATTCATTGGTCAAATGCGTAACTAAACAATTTGTGAAACTACTACGCCGATTATAATTTGTGAAGGATTCGGATCGGGTCGGATGAATTGCTAAACAGATGTAATGCTTTGTCTGTTTTAATTTTCTATCGTTGCCGAGTTACATCTTTGGATGATTAAATTGTTTTAGGTTACAATAAAATATAAACAATATTTTTTGAGTGGTGAATTTGGTGATTTTAAGTGTGGGATAAATTTTTGTTAGTGGTTTTCTGGTGGTTTTAAAAGTTGACTCTGGTGGTAAGCTTCTACAACTGTTGGCAACACTGTTTGTATGGAACAAAAACAGGTTCCAATTTTTGACACTAGGTGGAGCTGTTTTTGTTCCATACAAATCTTAGTATACGCGCTCTCATGTGAGTCCGTAAAAAAATTCACGAAAACTCGCACTAAGCACTCAGATAGTTCTCACGGGATGCGAATGAAACCTTATCGAAACATCGAAACAACCAAGGGTGTGTAACAAATAAAACAAGTTAATATTTTGTGCCGTTTATTCAATTGTTAACAGTTATAATAAGATTTTACGTCAGTCATCTTTATTTGATTCAGATAAAAACCCACTTTTCGTTAGTTTTTTGTCTAGTTTTTGATTACGTACCGGTACATCAAATTCATTCATTGTAGTTTATGGATACGTGTGAATTAAGTCGATTGGAGTCACTTGAATTGAGTGAACGAAACTACTAATCGACTTAAAACAGACTTTACAATTTAAGAATATTAGTAGGTAGATATTACATTTAACTATAGTTTAAGTTTCGTTCATTTCATGTGATTTTACATTTAAACTTCAATTACACTTAATATTACCTACTGTTTTGGAATACCAATCCTATTGATGTGACACAAATTATATAAGTTTGAACATAAAACCACAGGAAAAATAACCCTTTGGATACCTAGTGCTATAACTGAGATAAGT